>CM057340.1:588796330-591558830 GCA_030015575.1 Agapanthus africanus | reverse complement strand
TAGACTGAACACCAAAATGAGAACCACCGGAGAACCCATGCATTCAATTAGAAAAGACCTTCCTGCTTTGCTTTGTTGAGGAAAGCCCGTCTTTTTTGCATAACTGCCTCTAGCAGCTCCTTCTGTAAGACCTTGGTCAATCAGTTCCTTTTACTCATATTCATGTGCTGCGGATTCTCGAACAAGAACAGCGGATTCAATGACATCCTCTTCTACTAGATTAATGTGCGAACCTCTTCTGGGCATGTCCCTGAGACTAGTGCAATCCGAGCATTTCGGGAGAAAACCTTGGGCAAGAAATCCCTCTCGCCAAGTTCCGGCGCCTCTGACTTACTAGTTCAAGCTAGCGCTCTCCGGGTTCCAGTTCTGTTTGGACTAAAAGAAAGGCAAGGAGATAAAATAATGGGGCATTCTATTCCACAGCTTCATGTGCAGCTGATTCCATATCCCTCTCCCTCAAAGTGTCCTTTCCTTTCGCGGATTCTCTAAGAGCGGCATCCATATGATCAGAAAGCAGTGACAAAGGGTCAGGTAAAAGTGCTAACATGCAAAGAGCGGAAATACCAACAACAGCCTTAAGTCCGCGGGTAGCATCACTTCGGATTCATCTATACCCAGTGCAGAACTATCGGTGCTCCGCTCGTAGCGTACTACAACGAATGGCTAGTTCGTTTGGCAGTTAGGCTGCCCATCTCACTCGCCAGACCAGTGAGAACCTACATCCGACCTTTCGTCTGCAAACCACTGCAAACCCGACCTACGGCCATCAGAAGACCTTTCATGCATGTGGAGGGACCAATGCAAGGGGGATCAATTCCAAAGCTAGTACCAAGCTGAAAAACTCGCAAGAATGAAACTCAAAGGAATTGACGGGGGTCAAGCCAGAGCCCCATCCTTGTCCAGTAACCATTCTGAGGGGGAGTACGCACCTAGGGAACCTGATACAGCAGGAGCACCTTTGATGACAGCGGGACAAGAAGGCGGTCATTGCCGGGTATAAGTCGGATGGCGTCCCTACCCCCTACGGGACAAGGGAAAAATAACACTAGTATGTGACTCCCACTATAGGGTAATTCTAAGAAAAGAACACTAGTCTTTTCCTGGAATACCAAGCAGAGGGCCAGCAAGAAAACGGATGCAGCAAGAAAACGCTCAAAGAACATGTATTGTAAGCCTTTCAAATCTCATTCCTTAACCTAGGGAAATTGAGAAAATGAGAAATGCCATGCCTGCTCCACTGTAAATAGACTATTATCTGGCTACTGAAAGACTCTACTCCCCATATGCATTTCCAGTCTTTCTCCCTGACCCTGGGGTATAATGCGGGCCTTTCTTTCCATCTTTCATTCCTTGATTGGCTAATGCCATGTTAGGGGAGGGATTGAGAGATTCACGGATAAGCCATCCCATCTCAAATGAGATGTCGGAAGGAGGGGTTGAGGGCCTAATATCTGCCTGCCACCCTTGGGGTTTTAGTTTGAGTTTCAGTTTCTGTGGGAGTTGCTTTGCCCTCTTTTTTGCTAAGCCCTGCAAGTTCTGTTACATCCTGCCCAACTGTGGTTAAGATGTCTAGTGCCAGTGGAAGGCCAGTCTTAATATCTCTTTTTTCCTTCTGGCTGTAAGTGAAAAATCCAGTTAGAGATTTGAAAGATAGTTAGAACAGTAGAAAGAATGTGAAAGCAGAATAGTCAATAGCCCATCAGATATCCCTAGCGCCAGTTGGAGAAAGCTTAATAGAGTTGGAGTGCCAGATATATAGTTTGAACAGTCCTAATAGTTTCCCTCAACCTTTCGTACGAGTTAGAACATCCCTGAAGTCCTGCCCTTTACTTTTACTCTTTATCTTTATCCTTGCCTGCCTTGAGGTTTGAGTTCTCTCGAGTATCAATGGGAGCAGTTTATGAATTCTCAGTATCAATAGTAGCTCTTCTTTCTTTATTCCCAGTGTAAGTGTAAGAGTATTTACTAGTGGCAGTCCTTCTGTCTTCCCCTTTGTAAGCCAGTCTAAGGTAAGGCCTTTTGTCAGCCCTATTGGTTTCTTTTGATTTTGAGAGTTCCAATCTCTTTTATAAGACGGTCAATTGAGAAAATGAGAAATGCCAGCTATATGAGAATGCACTTTCTTGAAAATCTCATTTCTTAACCTAGGGAAATTGATAAAATGAGAAATGTCAGCTATATGAGATAAGATGGAACCGCAAATCGACATGTAGCACCAAGAGAAATTGATAAAATGAGAAATGCCAGCTATATGAGATAAGATGTTTCTCATATAGCTGACGACATTAGCACTTCTAGCCTTGACTTGAGTAAATATTCACTACTCCTCCCTTGAAAGAGTCTGGTAGTCTTGACTTGCTGACTTGAAAGAGTCTGGCGGAATAAATGCTCTAAAAAGTGATCCCTAAAGAAGGGTCCGCGGGACCAGGGACGTCGTTCTACTTACTCAATAAGGGCGAAAAAAGCCTATGAGACCGTTTTTCGTTAAGAGATGGGGGCTCCCAATGCAAACTTAGATGTTCTTTCAAAGGGTAGTTTGCTCGGGTGTAGCAAGGGTGTTGTTCCTTGAACCGAGTTTGATGTTTTGTTCCGTGTAACGAAATGAATTTCCCGATTGGCTTTGTGTGAAGCATGCCTGAACATACTAGTCTACGTTCAGCCAACATTCCTACCTTGCCTCGAGAGATAGGGAATGTCTCGCCCTTACTGTAATGGTGTGACACAGGCTATTCAATCCTACCAACCGAATGCAATTGAGCCGGTCAACTGGGGAAAGGAGTTAGCTTGCAGGCTCATTTGCAGACCGACGTAGGATCACTTGAGTTTTATGGTTTCGATTCAAAATTCGAGATTGACTTAGTGTTCCAAAAACGACTGGTTTAGGCAGATTGGGGGACGGTAAGCTCGGTCGAAGGGAGAATATGGGTGCCGGTCGAGTGAAAGTACATGATCGGAGTTCGTCTGGAACGAACTTGACCGAGTGGCAGGGAAGGTTTAACCTAACCGTATGTGTACTGGATCTAAAGGGTTGGGGGCTTAGACCACTGGAACTCTTCTTTTTTAGCTTAAAGATAGGCCTTCTCGAGCCTTTTTAGACGAGGTGCCGGTTCAATTCCGGCTCGTTACAAGGCGTTGGTAATATAGATTCTGTATATACTCCATTTTTCTATACTGGCTCTTGCCCTTTTCTTCAATAGGCCTATCAAGCAATCTCATTCAATCCATAAACAGGTCCCCTCTAGCGTCGGTATTTGACCACTGATTGACCGAACCGACTAATGACACTAAAGCCATTCCACTCGTGCTTTTGTTAAGAGAAGCACATCGCTCCACTCCCCTTAAAGCACTTTCAAAATCCAAAACCTCTCTTCTTTCTTCCTTCTTTACTTTGCAAATAATCTTGTCAACTGAAAGATAGTCCTCCCCTACGAACGAGTATACAGCAGGAGTCTTCTCCTAATACACGTCTTAATCACTCTTTTACACTGGGCGAAGCATGAGGGAAGACAAGGAAGGGATTTCATCACGACTTTTAGCTGCTTGCCTCCCTAACCCACCCTATTTGAGTAAGGGGGAGAACCACACCAGGTGTTCTCAAAACAATAACTAGAAAATTATTCATTATTCCGTGTTAGGCGAAGCATTAAGGAAGACAGATGAAGACGTTCCGCTTGGGCCTCTCGCCGGAGAGTCCCTTCGCGTCACTCCCTTGATTGGCTTAAGAGCGGTACCAAGGGGCGGAGCCTCAATCTATTTTGTCTTTCTAAAATCCTGTGCTGTGAAAACTTCATGTATGGTTTATGCGTCCCTTTCTTAAGGTACCCTTCGCGTATCTATTCTCTATTCATAAGTGGAAGCCCTCCCTTTTTTGAACATTTATACGATCACTGACTTATTATGACTTCCGTGCATCACAAGGGGAAAGATTCTTGCTAACGCTTATGGAATGGAAGATTGATTTCAATTTACAAGCTGACCAGACCAAGAAAAGACATTGAAGAAAAGTTTAGGCTTCTTGCTGGTTAGCCTTCCAGAATAGGATAATCTCATCATAAAGTAAATGAGGTTTGAAGATTTTTATGGACCGGTGCGACAGAATTTCACTCCATGAAGCACGTTAAGGTTTTCCGCGACTTGTTAATGTCTTTCGAGAGAGAAAGGTTGCCCTTTTTTTCTTATCAACGGTCGAGACCAGTATGCAGCAAGCGAGGGAGAGTCGACGTCTTGCCGTAGCGCGCGTACTCTTTTCAAGCGTCGTTACGATAAGGGGCTCTAATCTTCAAAGGGTCGCAGGATCGGTTCACTGAACTGAACACAAGGTCAATCGAATGAGTTCCTCATTCGGAACCAAAACTCGAAGAGCAGCGGCACACAGATCAAAACCTGTCCTTCAAGCTGGGTCGGCTATAGTTGATTAGTCGGATGTTGTAACCGAGTCTTCTCGTCTATCGGAAGACCCTTCTTTTTTTAGGATAATATGAAACTTTTCAACAAAGCTCGCATGTTGATAGAGGGAAGCTTCCACTTCGAGTGCACCCACCACACTCTACGCCTAAATCGAGCCTTGGGTGGAAAGGCCCTAGAACCTATACTACCCCTTTATCCTCGAGGCGATCCCGGGCTGGATCAGTAAAATAGAGGTCGCATCAAATCAATATGCTTTACACATTAGATTCTTTCAAAGGATCCTCGTTTGAGCATCCTTCACCGTCCCCAGTGCAGAAGGTCAAGTTAGCCTTGGTCGACGTGTGGTCTTATAATCTCAAACACAAATCGATGATCGAGAATTGAAATAAAGAGAGTAGCCGATTGTTAGCTAGCCTTTCTATCATCACCTTTATCTATCTTTGTCTTCTGGTCTGCGAGGCACCTAGCCCCTCTTAAACTAGGTTTTAAGCAAGCAGGAAGGCTTATTGCTTTCGGGTTTCCTTGCGGAGTAATGAAACCTCGTAAGATTGGTGCGCTTGTGGATATAGCCGGATCAGTATGACCCCCCTCGGACTCCCTGACTACCGTTTGCGTTGAGAGCGAGGACCGAACGGATGGAAGAGTCACGTGACTGCTTGACTAAAGCAGTTAGATGAAGGGCGGTGGACGAAAGTAGATAAATAGGCCGGGCTTCGGAAAGCAATAAGCCTTCCAAAGAAGCTCCCTACGGTGTCCCTGGTTCCAGTGTGCTGAACGATCTTTTGAGACTGAGCACGAACCTCTGGCTTCGAACGTGAGTGACTTCTCAGTGCTCCGATTAGCTCAATACGATTAACGGAGATGCTATATTGGGCAAGTCTGGGTTTCCCTTATGTAGGGTTCCTAGGCACTCATACAAGGGTCTATAAGGCATCAACCATGCCCGGATAAAAATTTAGACGTGCCGAACAACCCAAAACTAGGATCTTTGCTAGATAATTAGGGTTTAACATGCAAGTAAACATCTTTGCAACTAAGAGTGAGGGATTACAACCTTTGCTAGATAATTAGGGTCCCCTCGTGCACCGTTAGGTTAGGTAACTAACGGCAGAGCGGGGCAGGGCTAGCGCGGGTGTAAAACATAAGTAACATCTATATAATATATCATATATACTATATACAGTATCTATCACAACATATCAAATGATCACATCACAGATATCGCAGCAGAAGAAAACTATGAAACATTGGATATACTAGGACGTCCGTGTTTTATTTTGAGCCTCTATAAAACACGGATTCCACGGTCACGATGAATAGCCAAACCCACACCCCTAGACCCCTACGAGAGCGGCAAGCAACCCTACCAATTCTAGAGTTAGGTGACCCGGACTCGACTCCTCGAGTTAGTCTCCCACTGGACTCTAGAACCCGGTTACTTGTGCTCTCCTCCTTGGATCTATCCTAGTGCGGAAAAGTAAATAATATACAATGGTGACATCAACCTCATCCCGGAAGTGCCCCAATAAAAGAATATTACATACAAATAATTTTACATGAATGAAAATGAAAAACACTCATCTCACATAAAAAAAAACCTGGCTATTCAAACACGACGATCCAATATAACATATCCAGCAACACATAACATCACATGTCATCAACGTAAGTAAATATGCCCATCCCAATTGTCCTTGACATATAGCAACGAAACCGGCGATATCGCATATTACACTTACGGTCGCAGAAAAGAAAGTGTAAAACTACAACAGTTGGAATCCGCAACCTCCTTAGACATCGCATGCCTAACCAAATGAATTTCTTAGACATCGCATGCCTAACAATTATAAACCCCGCATTTTAGTCTCATTATCGAAAACTCTTTTCAATATCAAGTCGGACAATTCAACAAGATTCCCGACATCCTGATCGAATGCTCGTCGCAAACTTTAGTAGACGGCCGCACCCCCGGATGCCGTCGACGAAGTGCACTAAGGCGGAACACCGCTGCCGCGAGCATCCGAACGGATGCTTTTAGCGACGGGGTTCTCCTACAGTCACTTGGTCGGGGCTATGGGGTGTGGCTGTCTATTAAGTTTACCCGGCGAGTATCCGCGTACGCTACGTGATTGCGACGGACTTTTGATCACATCAAAATTCCGTGGCAACCGATCATCTGAGACTGAACTGCTAGATTTATAACATTCAAATTAGTTATCTCATAACTACATGTGGATTCCAAATATTGTATCACAATCCAGATAAATAAACAATGTTAAACTTTCCGATCGAATAATCAAACACCCAGGTTTTCCCAAATAGTTCTCAACACTTGAGGTGAGTTTAAAAACATCCATCACATGCCACGGTACCAATGGTCCAGCCGTAGAAGGGTCAAGTCAACGCCTCACATGTGGCTCGCCGTACTATCCCAAACCCTAAGGTTCAAAAGGCAGTTCAAGACGGTCACATAATCGAGTTAAGGTTTGTTGTCTTCTAGAGGGTCCATTGCATAACTTGCACGATTCAGACGTTCTCAAACAACGGAAAAATCCAACACTTGGAAATTTTCCGGGTCGGGAAAAAGTGAGTTATTGATATCCGTTCGAACTTTTTAACAGTTTCTAAAAATATCCGGAACAAACTAAACAAAGTTAAATTATCCGATCGAATCAACGAGTCCCCAATACAACCCTAAATAACTCAACACTTGAGTGGAATAAAAAAATTCCCGGAATAAATTGACAATAAAGGACCTAAGAATAAATATATGAAATATGAGGGACTAAGTCAAAATTTTGGCCGCGGAACCGCCGCCAAACCCTTGGTTTGGCCGCGGTTCCGCGGTCCTTTCAGGGACTTAGTGGACCGTACTTCACAGTAATTCTTAGTTTTTCCTGCTTGTTTTTCTGAGCATTTTTAATTCATAAAAAAACACATTTTCAAAAAATGTACAGAGAAGGGTTTACATCGGGGTTTTCGGGTTCGATCGGACTTTAAACTTCGCCTAGACTTCGCCTAAAGCTCTAGCTAGGCTCTGATACCACTGTAGGGTTCTTAGGCACTCTAACAAGGTTCTACGAGGCATCAACCATGCCCGATTCAAAAATTAGCCGTGCCGAAC
This sequence comes from Agapanthus africanus, assembly GCA_030015575.1. Taxonomy (NCBI): domain Eukaryota; kingdom Viridiplantae; phylum Streptophyta; class Magnoliopsida; order Asparagales; family Amaryllidaceae; genus Agapanthus; species Agapanthus africanus. The sequence continues at coordinate 591,551,299 of CM057340.1, read as the reverse complement.
AGCCCTAACCAAGATCGTATACTAGAGATTATGCGAAAAACTAGCAAGTTAAACATTTTAACTACAAGTGAAAGTGATTACAACCTTTGTAGATCCGGTCCTTCACTTTTAAAGCTCCGTGTTGACGTCCCTTCACTGCAATCATCGGGATCCCGGACTCTAGCGATGGTTTCTTCGAAGAAATGAGCGGGCTAGGTCGTTGACTTCGAGGCCGAAGATGATCTACGTCGAGGAGACTCAAACCCAAGCTCCATCTTCACTAGGTCAAGAACTTTGTGAAGAGAACACCCTAAACTAAATGGCAAGTAGTAGAGGATGATGAAATAGGAAATGGGTTCACTTTAGATTTGGATTTCTCACTCTTAATCTCCACTTAAAAAATTCTAGCAAGTTTTCTTCTTCTTGAAGAAGAAGAAGAAGAAAGAAAAGAATATGAATGAATAATGAATATCATAAAAGAATAATCAAGTGAAGTCTACCATATTGCAACCATGGGTGAGTTAACCTTTGTAGAGACTAAACTAGAGTTTAAGTTAATGGTTAGGTTAATGAAAATCTCATGCAAAACAAAATGGTTAGACTTTGTCAAAGATGCTTGAAAGCTTCATGAAGCTTCAAGCAAAGACAAAGAAAATCACCATTTTGTTTTTCCAAAACAAATAAAAACCTTAACCATTAACCTAAACATGGTGTAACTCATACACACACCCAAGTTTGCATGTATCATCAAACATAATACAATCTAGTGCACAAAAATATATCACATATATAACTTGTGCACATCAAGTGAGAAAATCAATCTTAAGTGAACCAATACTAGTTAATGTAAAGTAATATATCAAATATATAATTATACATTAAATCATTAAATCAACACTTGATTTAATGATCCGGTCATATCACATATAACCGACTAATATCTAGTGTATCAATGTATCGAATCAACACTTGATTCGGTAACCCGGCTATATCTCATATAACCGTCCGATGATACAAATCGCGAGAATAGAATACAGTATCACATACTGGTATTAATCTCGATCCCGCACATATCTCATATGCGCTCATATTTCGTTTCGCTTGAGCTAGGAAACCTCTGTGTAGGACTCTAAAGACTCGTCAATACGCCGGCAGTAGGTGATGATCATATCAAACACCCACAAGCCGCAAGCAGTCTGCCAAACGTAATGGCCACCCGGGTATTGAGCGATCAGAAGATCAACAAGCAAGCCTGTACATTCTCCTGTGAATCCAATCAGTAACACTCCCGTACAGTCCGGTCTCGTCTTCTGATATGTCGCATATCTCGCCTAGGGGTGGTAAACGTCAGACCCCAGTAGCTTGATAAGTCGTGTCGATATGAGGTCTATAACAGTTCGAGAAACTACTGGTAACACTTACCAGTAAATCTCAGCAACCCTGGCAAGGGATTTCCAGTTATAGCCAATCGAACACAGCGCAACATCAACTCCCTATACCGGGAGAGACGAATCCCCTCCTATCGCTCATTGCCTCCATGTGATTCGGGACTGAACCCAAAAGCCACCTTTTTGCACGCCCTCTTGGACGTGGTATGATGGAAATCAAAGCACAGTGGGAATCACACAAGACTCTATGACGATCTCGGGTCAACAGACTACTCTGTACCAGTGTCACCGGAGAACTGCCATCTGACGTGAAGTATAATACCATCTGGGAGTTCTCGGCGAGTCCGTCCAGTGTACCCAGTCTCCACTGAGCACCCGTACACCATCCTTGATGTCAAACACCGATGGATATGGGATCATCCATCGCCCATCATATGAGTCAAGATGCGTATACACTAGTCTACTCTGGTGTATCGATGCCCTGTCTCGATACACCCTCGACTAGGAACAGTTATAGGATGTACTCGTCGACTACCGTGGCCCCACTAGTATGATCTCATCATAGTCCCAGTAGTCAAGTACATATCCTAAGGGCTTTATCAACATGTAACAAAGAGACAAAAAGAGTACATGTTAAGATAAAGTACAACCAGATAGCATACTATCATGTCGAGCAAGAAAGTCCTCCCTATATATGTCCCAGCATCCACTACAATATACATCGTATGTACAGTAATGGCCTCTAAGGCATACATATAACTAACAGGCAACACCCCGGCCATCGAAACGCGGCCAAATGCAGAACAAAAATTTCTAAAACCGGCGCTACCGCTACCCAATTTCCGGGTCGACCTTAAACCCTAAACAAGCAAACTAAACTAAGAGTTAGAATTGTTATACCGAGATGGTCCAAGTCCTTCGGTCTTCATTCCAAGCTCCTAGCGGTTCTTTGACGCAGTTTGGTTGCCGGTCTTCCTCCATCTCCGATGATCCACCTGAGGGAAACGGCGCAAGCTCCAGCTTCGTCGAACGAAGCAACCGACGCTCCGAAGTCACTAGCAACGGAGAGTGGGGGTGTACGATGTGTCACTATATTTTTCTCTCTTCATAAAAGCTCAAGTGAGCAATCCATAGAAGATGAATGAAGAGGTGAGGAAATATTGGCATGAACTAGAAAATGGCTAAGTATTTTTCTTTGTGTAATGAGAGTGTGGGAGTATGTGAACCAACAAATGAAATGAATCCCACCCAAAATTGTGTCTGGCCCCCCTCCCTCTCAATCACAAAAAAAATATCATTTCCAAATAAACAAAGCAAATAAATCACAACCATACCATACACTATGCATGACTCATGCCCATGCCTTTGACTCACCTTTTCCACCTCATTAAAGAAAAACAAATGAATTTCCATAAATGGAAAATCACATATAAATGAGGTGGCATCTTCTAGAAGCTATTCCGTATAAAATACGGAATACTTCCCGGTACATGTATCGAAATACATATACGCGTATTCGTACCAAAATACGAATAGCCGAGAGAGAAAACGAATAGTGAACAATAATACTAGAATACGTATATACAAATACATATATAAATTATTAAATCAAAACCTGATTTAATAAACTGGCTTAATCCTAAGCCGCTAGTATTATCAACCGTCCAATTAAAGTCTGCGCGGCAAGTGCACATATTTAATCGGACATCTGTATGTATCAACATAACTCATGTACACCATATCACCTGAACCATGAAAACCCTCTGTGTGGGACTCTAAAGACTCGTCAATACGCTGGCAGTGGGTTTAACCACAAGCACGTCAGGGGCACTAGCTGTACATAACGGCTACCCAGGTATTGAGCGAAAGGGAGGCTGACGAGCAAACTCATCCTGAACCCCTACTGAGCCTGACAGTGACAATATTCGTACAGTCCGGTCTGTTCGTCTAAGAGTATCTAATATCGAGTCTATGGGGGTGGATAAAGTCAGACCCCTAACAACGCGATATTTAGTGTCGGCATGATACCCATCACCTCCTGAGAAACTATCGATCCTGGATCGGTAATCCCCGTCTACCATGACTATGGATTTGTGGTGATGGCCACCCGTACACAATGCGACATCAACCCCCAATACCGGGAGAGACGAATCCTCGACGATCCGATCACTACCTCCAAGTGGCTCGGGACTGTACCCAACTAAAACTTGTTTGCACGACTCCTTTGAGCCGTGGTAGGGTAGTAATCAAAGCACAGTGGGAACTCACACAAGACAAATGACGATCTCAGGTCGACAGACTAACCTATACACATGTCACCTAGGAACTGCTATCTGACAATAGGTATAATACCAACTAGAAGGTTCCCGGCAAGTCCGTCCAGTGTACTCATAACCTGATGAGCACCTGCATACTATCTTAGGTGAACATACTAACACCAATGGCTTGTGAGACCTGGCCACCGCCCCTCGTCGGGGTCTCGATCAGTATACACTAGTCTACACTGGAGTATCGATGCCCGGTCTCGATACTCCTACGACTAGGGACATTTAAGGATGTGCTTATAGACCCCAGCTCCCACATATATGATCGCCATCATAATGCTGGCAGTCAAGCAAGAATCCTATGGGCTCTATTAACATGTGCATGATGATAAAGGCAAACCAGATAGCATACTATCATCTTGAGTAAGACTGTTTTATCGGTATAGGTCCTGCCTCAATCATCATAATCATCTGTCCGCGACTATGATAATTGCCTTGAGGGCATTATATCCAACAATCTCCCACTTGCACTTAAGGCCCATTATTGCGATGTCGCATACTCGCAGCCTGTGTGATACCGAACACCCAACTTCTCTACTAATCAGTTTCGCAAAGCCCGTTTGCGAAAATGATTGCGTTCGAGAAATAGCCTCAGTGAGTGGATCCGCTCCAATGCTTCTTTCTGTATCTCTCTTAATCTCAACTTCGCGGAGAAAACTATCTCCCGAAATGAGTAATTAACTGTCTTAGAATTTGTCTGGATATCTGATGGGACCCAGTTCACAAATGAATTCCAAATCCAGCAAACTACTTAGACTGTATTGTCCACTGAATTTAATCAGTATCTTGCGCCATATCTTTCCTCAGTATTCGCTTGGACTACCCGTCCAACATACTTTCCCTCAAAAGAGGGAAAAACTATAACTCTGACAGTCACTCTGTCATCCAGGTCACCTTGGAAGCCTGAAATGACAATCGTCTCCTAAAGGAGGCTGCCGTAATCATTTCCCTAGAACATTCACTTATGTTCAATAACTGCTTCCCAATGTTTCTCCAGGATTGGATTAATATATCTGCATATTGCATCTAGTGCAAAAGCAATATCTGGTGTGGTACTTGACATTTCATGATTAACTCAATCGCCTGAGCAAGTGATATGCTAATCATGCAGATCCCTCTCCCCTTTAGTCTGTAAGACACCTTTAGAGAGGGTGACTCGATCACCTGCAGGTACACCACCATGCCAGGAGTCTTCCATTTAATGTCAAAGTACCCAGATTAGGATGCTTCCCAAATCTAGATCTAAAACCATAGATCTAGTGACCAGAAAACCTGATATTACATCCATATCCTATGTGGAGAAACAACTTCGTAACAACCACAGTATAACCGATCGTAGTATAGGAATACCTCTTCCTACCAAGTGCATGTCATCCCGAATCCTCGGACATCACACCCTACTACCTTCTTACCAGATCCATCTCCTATTCTGATGAAGTCAAAACCTATGACTGTCACATCAAAAATAGATGATCTATTTCCTCTTTACCTGCTTTAGTCTATAAATAGACATAAGCTACTTGCCTACTATACTTCCGCTGCTCCCAATGACTACAACAACCCTCTGGCAGAGTCATATATACGTGCACTTCTAAAACTATTTTAGAACGACGCTATACTCATCCTCCTGCCGGGTCTTATAGTCTAGAACAACAGCAATGGTAAGTCTGGGTAAACAAGAACCTCCCTGTCACCGTCTCTGAGAAGACCGAAGTACCTCTCGGGTGACTGAGGTTACCCACCAAATCTGCGGAGTGGCTAATGGAACATCAGATCCAATTGAATCCTTAGGTCCTATTAAATTTCCAGTAATCGTTTATGGTTCTGGAATAACTTCTAGTTCTACCATACTCCCACTTGTGTTTTTTGAAAAAATCCATTTTATTAAAACTGTGGCGAGTCAAGAATAATATAAATATTGATCTTCCTGATGGTAGAAAGTTAACCCTCGTCAAAGCCCGGGATAACCCACAAACAGCCATTACTGAAACGTGCCTTGAGTTTATCCGGATTCTGGTTTTAAGCATCAGCCGGACAACTCCCTATACCTTAATATCGTTAAGATATAAATTGATTCTATATTAATCTAATATAGAAACAAAAGCACTAATCTAATTTGAACCAGATTCAAAAACATGCATCTGTCTTCAGTGCATATCAACCAAATGGAAAGAGGACAATCAGCATTACTTATCTAGGAGTGCATCCATATATGAGTAACCCGAAAGAGAAGCAAGTTCTCAAAATCATTACTATCGCTGGAATACCAAATATAAGTATCTACATCTTCGACTTCATTTAAGAATCCTGATACTTCCAACAAATGGTTCTCTACTTTATTCTTATACCTATAACTTCTGAATATCTGGACCTTGCATTTCTACGAAATACATGTCCAGAACTGGAGAAGTCATAAGTAAACACAATATAGTAAGAGTACCAACCCCTTTGTCCTAATGGACACTGGAAAACTTACAATACTTTGTATAAGTCCCATGAGTTCAACAACTCAAACCTTGTGCGTCGTAGGTTGAAAAACTGTAGTATGGTTAAGAAGAATTACACCGTTGTTGAATGCACCTTACCTAATCACTAACCGATATAGGTAAATGTCACGGACATAATATCAAAAAGATATATCTCACTTTATAAAAATAAACGTACAGATATATCAGTTTGAAATTGGTGCATAACAACGGATATTCAAAACCAAATATTTGCCATCCGGCAAAATCCAGATGATTTCCTCAAATATCACCAATTACAACGAATTCCGATATAATGAGGATCTAATCACCCAATTCCCAATATCTTACTCCCACTCACCATCCGTAATAACATGCAGATGTGAGAAAATGATCGGGTAAATACATACCCTGGAGTTAGATTCCAATTGGGAAAACAGTTATCAATTAACATCGCACAGTGAAACTGAAACATGGAAATGTTTCAAAAGGGGTAACCTGGTATTCCTAGTAATGCCTCATCCATTATCCTAATTCATGACAGTAACCATATACTTACCTGCCCTCACTCCAGTCCCTTTATTATGTCTTTACTTATTACCTTTTGTACACCTCCTTTACGCTAATTGGTTTTCTTCATTCCCTACCCTTCGGCACCAGCCTAAGGTTTGGAAGAAGACTATCCAATAAGCGTAATAGGTGTACTCTCCTAATCCAAGGAGCCCTCGCAATCTGAGAGAAGGTAAAGAGAAAAGACATCTGAATAATCCTATTCTTTTTCTCCTGAACCAGAATCCATCCTCGAAAAAGTTCCTTCGAGTTCGTATGTAACTATACGATGGATTCATCCAATGGAAGTGGATATTCGTAGTGATACGGAGTGTTCTGGGAAATGCAAAAGTGATTGTAAGAGTGGCAGGGGTATACACGGTCTTTGTCGTGAATGATGGTGATCGCAATTTCCTTTGACATTATTCTAATCCCTTTATATGTCTTTACTTATTACCTTCTGTACACCATAGTTAAGCTTGTTGGTTTTCTTCCTCCCCTACCGTTCGGCACCTGCCTATGGTTTGGAAGAAGACTATCCAATAAACTCAATAGGTGTACCCTCTTCTAATCCTAGGAGCCCTCACAACCTGAGAGAAGGTAAAGAGAAAAGACAACCGAATAATCCTATTCAATCTCTCCAGAACCGGAATCCATCCTCGAAAAAGTTCCTTCGAGTTCGTATATAACCATACGATGGATTTATCCAATGGAAGTGGATGTTCGTAATAATACGGGGTGTTCTGGAGAAATGCAAAGGTGATATAGAAGTGGCAATGATGTATGCGACACCGTGACATTCCAAAAGTCAAGTCTTTTAAGAAGGTTCGGTTAACTTGGTTCATGAGTTTTAGTCAAAGGTCGGGTCATCGTCGCAGTCAGAGAGAGAGAGAGAGAAGAAACACTCAGCGTGCACTCTAACCTAGACCAGAATGGTTAATCATTTTATCTAATCTAGATGGCTCCCACTGTTTTCTCAAATTCTCCTCCAAACCCAAAAGGAGAATTAGTCGGAATTACCCGAGGAGTAGTCCTACTCATCAGTGGGAATCGGGATCCAACTATCATCGCATGATAACTTGATGGAAGCCACTCAAGTCACCACACTCCAGAAGATATGCGCAAGCCTGGCAAGTTTCCTGTATGTTTGAAACTCCCGATATTATTTTTACCCCAAGCAGCTTATGACCTTAACGGATGCCAACAAATCATAAGTTGCAAGTCAAGTTCTACCCGTCATTGTCCTGATTAATTTAGACCCACCCATAGTCGCCCTTGAAGGATGCCAACAAGGCTGCACGACTGTCCTAAATTAATGCATATCCATGCTATAGAGAAGTAACACATAGCTACCGCACACTATGCCTTGACGGAAGCCAACAAACATAGCACGAATACTAGGCGCTGCTTTTCTGAAATGACGGAGGGCTACGGCTGGTTTTTGGCGAAAAACCATTAACGTAATGAACTTGATATCGTTGAAGGAATCCAAGTGGTTTTTATAAATATATAGTGGCGAAAACTTTTGCTAAAGAGGTCACTCCCGTTGAAGGGATCTCGGCTCTTTCCCCGTCGAATGGGATGCAGGATATCCCAAACTGAATACCACGATGCAAAGCAAAAATAATCGACTATAGTAAAGTTATTACGTTGACGCAAACTTTTACCCAAGGGGTCACTCCCGATGAAGGGATCTCGGCCCTTGCCTCGTCGAATGAGGTGCAGGATATTCCAAATGAATACCACGATGCAAAGCAAAAGAGAACGTCTGTAATGTCAGTTTTTAAAAACTTGGTTCCAACAACATCATATAAATAGGTTTGTTTTATCCTTGCATTGATAAGAATCAATGTAGTCCCATCATTTAATCACACCAGAAAAGAATGAAAATAAAATGTACGTATATGCCATCCGCATTCGCCACTGGGTCCCGTCATCACCCGTTAGGTTACTTAACTAACGACAGAGCGGGGACTAGGCTAGCTCGGGTGCAAAACATATACAACATCTACTAGTATATATATAAATATATAACAATCGTCCCAGGCATGATATAAAGCAACATCACAGAATCAACACGGAATGGTGGATAATCTGGAGCCCCGGGTTTCACTTGAGCCGCAAGTGAGACCCGACTTTCCCTGTCGTGTGGATAGCCTGTGCAATGAAACCTAGACCCCTACGAGCGCGGAAAGTTACCCACCAAAACCAGAAGTGAGGCATCCCCCTTCAGCAACGTGAATGGACCACCCAACACTTCACGGAATCCGGTAACTTGAGCACCCCTCCTGGGTCACCTATACCCCCTACGAGTGCGGCGAATAGCCCGCCAATTCTAGAGTAAGGTCCACTCCGTCCCAACGCCATGAGATGCGGACCCGTTGCCCTCTAGAATCCGGCTATTCGTGCACCCCACCACGGGGTAATCCTAGTACAGAAAATAAAATAATATATAAGGGTGACATCAACCTCAGCCCGGTCGTGCCCCGAAAGAATAATATACAAACTGGCAGTGACGGCAGTCCACATGTCGGACGCTCGCCCCGCAATATCAAATGTACAAATGAAATTAAAACTGTACTACCATTGCACCATTGCTATCCACCATGACGATCCAACCAATATCACAGCACATCACAGAACATCAACATGAATGTCACGTTCGTAAACCCGTCTAAAAGACATATAGCAATTAGACGAGTTTACCGATCAAATGACATTCACGGTCGCAGATAGAAATGTAAGTACGGTTAAATCCACACTCAAAATATCGATCGACTAAGTTCCAAATTATCCCCAATAGTAAAACAATACTTCACTGAAACCTGGGCCAAAACAGAATATCAAAAAAATCACAATTCCAAGTACCTGAACTACAGAAAAAATTTGGTCGCCCGTTGCCACTAAACCGCCGCGGAACCGCCGCCAAAATGGGCTATGTGCGGCGGATCCGCGGTGCTTTTGTGGAATCACGAGCCCAAATTTTTACAGTACCTTTAGATTTTCCTGAACGGATTTTAAGATGTCTTAAATAATTTTTTGACCACGTTTGAAAATCGACTGCAAACCCAAAACTGAAATCGTGTTTTTTGTAAATTCCGTCGATCGATCTTTTAAGAATGTTTAAACAAGCTAGTAAGGAGTTTAAAGGGTGGCTCTGATACCATGAAAGGTCCCGGCAGCACCCCGGCCGTCGAAACGCGGCCAAATGCGGAACAAAAATTTCTAAAACCGGCGCTACCGCTACCCAATTTCCGGATCGACCTTAAACCCTAAACTAGCAAACTAAACTAAGAGTTAGAATTGTTATACCGAGATGATCCAAGTCCTTCGGTCTTCATTCCAAGCTCCTAGCGGTTCTTTGACGCAGTTTGGTTGCCGGTCTTCCTCCATCTCCAATGATCCACCTGAGGGAAACGGCGCAAGCTCCAGCTTCGTCGAACGAAGCAACTGACGCTTCGAAGTCGCTAGCAACGGAGAGTGGGGGTGTACGATGTGTCACTATATTTTTCTCTCTTCATAAAAGCTCAAGTGAGCAATCCATAGAAGATGAATGAAGAGGTGAGGAAATATTGGCATGAACTAGAAAATGGCTAAGTATTTTTCTTTGTGTAATGAGAGAGTGGGAGTATGTGAACCAACAAATGAAATGAATCCCACCCAAAATTGTGGCCGGCCCCCCCTCCCTCTCAATCACAAAAAAAATATCATTTCCAAATAAACAAAGCAAATAAATCACAACCATACCATACACTATGCATGACTCATGCCCATGCCTTTGACTCACCTTTTCCACCTCGTTAAAGAAAAACAAATGAATTTCCATAAATGGAAAATCACATATAAATAAGATGGCATCTTCTAGAAGCTATTCCGTATAAAATACGGAATACTTCCCGGTACATGTATCGAAATACATATACGCGTATTCGTACCAAAATACGAATAGCCGAGAGAGAAAACGAATAGTGAACAATAATACTAGAATACATATATACAAATACATATATAAATTATTAAATCAAAACCTGATTTAATAAACTGGCTTAATCCTAAGCCGCTAGTATTATCAACCGTCCAATTAAAGTCTGCGCAGCAAGTGCACATATTTAATCGGACATCTGTATGTATCAACATAACTCATGTACACCATATCGTCTGAACCATGAAAACCCTCTGTGTGGGACTCTAAAGACTCGTCAATACGCTGGCAGTGGGTTTAACCACAAGCACGTCAGCGGCACTAGCTGTATATAACGGCTACCTAAGTATTGAGCGAAAGGGAGGCCAACGAGCAAACTCATCCTGAACCCCAACTGAGCCTGACAGTGACAATATCCGTACAGTCCGGTCTGTTCATCTAAGAGTATCGCATATCGAGTCTACGGGGATGGATAAAGTCAAACCCCTAACAACGCGATATTTAGTGTCGGCATGATACCCATCACCTCCTGAGAAACTATCGATCCTGGATCGGTAATCCCCGTCTACCATGGCCATGAATTTGTGGTGATGGCCACCCGTACACAATGCGACATCAACCCCCAATACCGGGAGAGACGAATCCCCGACGATCCGATCACTGCCTCCATGTGGCTCGGGACTGTACCCAACTAAAACCTGTTTGCACGACTCCTTTGAGCCGTGGTAGGGTAGTAATCAAAGCACAGTGGGAACTCACACGAGACAAATGACGATCTCAGGTCGACAGACTAACCTGTACACATGTCACCTGGGAACTGCTATCTGACAATAGGTATAATACCAACTAGCAGGTTCCCGGCGAGTCCGTCCAGTGTACTCATAACCTGATGAGCACCTGCATACTATCTTAGGTGAACATACTAACACCAATGGCTTGTGAGACCTGGCCACCGCCCCTCATCGGGGTCTCGATCAGTATACACTAGTCTACACTGGAGTATCGATGCCCGGTCTCGATACTCCTACGACTAGGGACATTTAAGGATGTGCTTATAGACCCCAGCTCCCACATATATGATCGCCATCATAATGCTGGCAGTCAAGCAAGAATCCTATGGGCTCTATCAACATGTGCATGATGATAAAGGCAAACCAGATAGCATACTATCATCTTGAGTAAGACTGTTTTATCGGTATAGGTCCTGCCTCAATCATCATAATCATCTGTCCGCGACTATGATAATTGCCTTGAGGGCACTATATCCAACACTAAGAAGTACTTATCTGAAATGACGGAGGGCTACGCAGGTTTTTAAGAAAACCATGAGCGTAATGAACTTGATATCGTCGTAGAATCAAGTGATTTTTGAAAAGGAGTGTTTTTTAGGCTTTTCTAGTTTCGCTAAAGAGGTCACTCCCGGTGAAGGGAACTCGGCTCTTTCCCCATCGAATAAGGTGCAGGGTATATCATATATACCGCTGTGCAAAGCAAGAACTATAGAAACTGTCAAAAACTAAACCGTGAGTTTGTAACATCTACCAATTTCGCTAAAGAGGTCACTCCCGGTGAAGGGATCTCGGCTCTTTCCTCATCGAATAAGGTGCAGGGTATATCATATATACCGCTATGCAAAGCAAAACTGTAGCTACTCTTTTTATAAAGTTTTGATTCTACAATATCTTTTAGGTTTCTTTTCTTTTTATTAATCTCATTAATATATCCCATCAGCTTATGCTTCCTAAGCATCACAGAAGAAACGAAAGCGGTAATATTTATATATCAGCACATATATATAGTATAAGCATTCGCAGTAATATGATCTCATCACAGAACATTGCAGCAGAAGTACATATATGAAATATTGAATATACTAGGATGTCCGTGTTTTAATACGAGCCTGTATAAAATACGGATTCCACGGTCGCGATGAATAGCCAAACCCACATCCCTAGACCCCTACGAGAGCGGCAAGCAACACTGCCAATTCTAGGGTTAGGAGACCCGGTCTCGACTCCTCGAGATGGCCTCCCACTGGACCCTAGAACCCGGTTACTTGTGCTCCCCTCCTTGGGTCTACCTACTGCGGAAAAGTAAATAATATACACTGGTGACATCAACCTCATCCCGGAAGTGCCCCAATAAAAGAATATTACATACAAATGAATTTTACATGAATGAAAATAAAAACCCTCATCTCACATAAAACCCCCGGCTATTCAAAACACGACGATCCAATATAACATATCACAGCAACACATAATATCTCATATCATCAACGTAAGTAAGTATGCATACACCGATCGTCGTTGATGTATAGCAACGAAAACCGGCCATACAACTACATACTACACTTACGGTCACAGAAAAGAAATTGTAAAACTACAACATTTGGAATCCACAATCACTTTAGACATCATAAATCCGAAATATCACATACTTCGCATTTCATGCCTAACTATATGAATTCCACATATTGTATCACATTCCAGATAAATAGACAGTATTAAACTTTCCGATCGGATAATCAAATACCCAAGATTTCCTAAATAGCTCAACACTTGAGCAGAGTTCAAATAATCCCAGAATATGTCACAGTACCAATGGTCCAGCCGTAGAAGGGTCAAGCCAACGCCTCACATGTGGCACGCCGTACTGCCTCAAACCCTAAGGTTTAGAGGCGGTTCAGACGGTCACATAATCGAGTTAAGGTTTGTGTTCTTCTAGAGGGTCCACCGCGTTACTTGCACGTTTTTCCGAAAGATTTAAACTCAAGAAAAATTCAACACTTGAAAGTTTTTCGTGCCGGGAAAAAGTGAGTTAATGATATCCGTTCGAACATTTTAACAGTTTCTAAAATATCTGGAAAACATAACGAAATTAAACTATCCGATCGAATCAACGAATTCAAAATAATCCCCAGAACACTCAACACTTGAGTCAGATTAAAAATACCCAGAAATATGAAGGAATAGCTACGGATATTACTGTACCAACACGTGTCCCCAAGTCACTCTTTTGGCCGCGGAACCGCCGCGGCAAGCATGTTCTTGCCGCGGTTCCATGGCTCTTTGAGAGCCTTGGGGGCTCGTGTTTTAGGGTTATCCTTAGAATTCCCTTCTGATTTTTTTAAGTATTTTTAATGCAGAAAAAATCACATTTTTACAAAATTTCCAGAAAGGGGTCATTATCGATGTTTCGGGGTTCGATCGGAGTTTTAACTTCGTATACACGTCGCCTAATGCTCTAGCTAGGCTCTGATACCACTGTAGGGTTCCTAGGCACTCATACAAGGGTCTATAAGGTATCAACCATGCCCGGATAAAAATTTAGACGTGCCGAACAACCCAAAGCTAGGATCTTTGCTAGATAATTAGGGTTTAACATGCAAGTAAACATCTTTACAACTAAGAGTGAGGGATTACAACTTTTGTAGTCCGCTCCTTTGCTTCATAAGCTCCAAATAGAAGTCCCTTCGCCGTGATCCATGATCTCCCGGACTCAAGAGAGGCTCCACAACTCGAACGATCCATGCTAGCTTGTAGTCTTCCTTTTCTCCGATGATCTACCTCGAAGTTTCTATAACTCAAGCTCCTTCTCATAAATGAGGTGAACACCCTAATCTAATTGGCTAGATTAGATGAGGATGATGAAGTAGTATTTGTGCTCTCTTTTATTTTCAAATTCTCACACCAATCATCACAAAACTCAAAACCTAGAAAGCTTTCTCAAAGCTCAAGGAAGAAGAAAAAGAAGAATGAATGAATTAAAAAAAACTTTTTGTGATGAATAATGAAATGATATATCATTACAAATGCAACCATGGTCAACTATGACAAGGCTAACTCATGTAGAGAATTAACTAAGGCTAAGGGTTTGGGTTGGGTTAAGAATGAGTCACTAAAAAATATCAACCATAATATCTTAACTCAAAACAAAAAGAAACCTTCTAGAAACATCAAGAAAGAACTAACCCAAATCAAACCCTAACCTTGTTTAATCTCCACTAAACATGTTGCATTAGTAATCATATCATGTTACAATAATATATATCACATATATATTATATACTTGTAACAAAAGAAAATAATACAATTAATATATATCGCATACATATCAATGTATTATCCGGTGAGAAAATGAAATAATAAAGAGAGCCAATATTAGATAATGTAATGCAATATATCATATATATTATTATACATTAAATTATCGAATCAACACTTGATACGACAATCCGGCTATATCGAATATAACCGACTAATATATCAGTGTACCGATTCATCAAATCAACACTTGATCCGATGACCCGGCTCATATCAAAATATCGCAAGAATATAATATGGTATCTCATATCGCATTATCCTCGGTCTTGCACATATCACATATGTGCTCCTACTCCGTTTTTCCTGAGTCAAGAAACCTCTGTGTAGGACTCTAAAGAATCGTCAATACGCCGGTAGCAGGTGATGATCATATCAAACACCCACAAGCTGCAAGCGGTCAGCTAAACGTAACAGCCACCCAAGTATTGAGCGATCAGAAGATCAACAAACAAGCCTGTACATTCTCCTGTGAGTCCAATCAGTAACACACCGGTACAGTCCGGTCTCTTCGTCTGATATATCGCATATCAAGTCTAGGGGTGGTATACGTCAGACCCCAGTAACCGATAAGTCGTGTCGATGTGAGGCTCATAACGGGTTGAGAAACTACTGGTAACACTTACCAGTAAATCTCTATATCAGCCCTGGCCAGGGACTTCCAGTTATAGCCAATCGAACACAGCACAACATCAACTCCCTATACCGGGAGAGACGAATCCCCTCCTATCGCTCATTGCCTCCATGTGATTCGGGACTGCACCCAAAAGCCACCGTTTTGCACGCCCTCTTGGACATGGCAAGGTGGAAATCAAAGCACAGTGGGAATCATACAAGACTCTATGACGATCTCGGGTCTACAGACTACCCTGTACCAGTGTCACCGGAGAACTGCCATCTGACGTGAGGTATAATACCATCTGGGAGTTCTCGGCGAGTCCGTCCAGTGTACCCAGTCTCCACTGAGCACCCGTACACCATCCTTGATGTCAAAACACCGATGGATATAGGATCATCCATCGCCCATCATATGGGTCAAGATGCGTATATGCTATTCTACTCTGGTGTATTGATGCCCTGTCTCGATATACCCTCGACTAGGAACAGTTATAGGATGTACTCATCGACTACCGTGGCCCCACTAGTATGATCTCAGCATAGTCCCAGTAGTCGAGTACAGATCCTAAGGGCTTTATCAACATGTGAGAGTAAGACAGTAAACTAATATAAGTCAACATGTTAAGATAAAGGAAAACCAAATAGCATACTATCATGAAGAGCAAGAAAGTCCTCTCTATATATATCCAAGCATCCATTATAATATACATCATATGTACAATAATGGCCTCTAGGGCATATACATAACTAACACCTTATTCATTCATCGTCGTCGACAAAACCTGGTAACGGATTTTCTTCTTCCATTCCGCGATCAGATCACTCAACCAGACAAGAAGCAAATGAAACAGCAGGTAGGTTGGGGCGCAACAGGCCAAGAGGTTACTTGCCTTTCCTCAAGTTCCAAGCCTGCTCTTTCGGGAATTCATCAACTAAACGAGACCTCTTGAAATCCGTCCTCGAACTCCAACTCATTCTTTCCTTAATGCCGGTAATGACCGCTTTCCTATCCGAGCGAAGAACTAAGATTAGCTACCAACTAGACGAACTCCTTACTTCACTAAAGAAGCACTCAAGCCTGTCCGTTATTCGGAGATTGACTCCGGCAACTACCCGGACTTTCTTTCTTCACCGAACCGGGCTCTCAATCGACGAGGGGCTTTCCTACTCTTCGCCTTCGGGAATGCTTTGATCACCGAACCGATCTGTTCTTGGTCTAGAAGCCTCGAAACCCTATCCGTTCGTTCGGTCATTTAGCCCTCACTTCACTGAGCAAGGAAAAGTCTTATCTGTATTTCTTTCTGAAGGGATTGCGGTTCATTACACCAAAGGTGAACTATTGAAGCTATTGAGAGAGTACCAAATGCTGACGGTGACGAAGACGGTGAACGCGGAGCCAACGAGTATTTTCTTGAAGGCGAACAGCGTAACGACGGAGCAAGCCTACACTGGCAGAAGCAGTTGTTTCAAATCCTGCAGGCATTACTGTGATCTTTAAGCCCTTGCTAGGAGCTACTCAGTATGGCTCACTACTAAAGAAGGTTCAGGCATGCTTCGACTTAGCCCTGTTGCATATAATCCGTTTTCTTGCTCAAGTCAACTACCTTGGGCAAAGCCAAAAATATGATGAATAGAAATAGATCAGTCAGAAAGATATGCGGACGACTTGACCATAAGGTCGGATGCTTCCGTGAGCAGTAAGCAGCGGATCTCCCCCTTTTTGGGGGAAAGCTGGTGGCCCTTTTGGCGTGTTAATTCTTTCGACGGGGCGGCCTGATTCGTTCGGTAGATCCAGTCGAGGTGGTTTTCGTTTACCAGCGCGTAGGTGGTCTAAGTTCCTATGACCGAGTCTTTCTGGCCCCTGTGAACATCCTTTTTTTATGTATTAAAGAGGGCCTCTCTAACCGGTGAAAAGTGGTAGGTGTCCACTAACGGCTATTCCTGGCTCGGCTCCAATAATGCAATTTCAGGAGGAGTCGGTAGTTGGGCACTGGATCCCTTCGGACCTGGAGAACGTGTGACGCTGGGTCAGGGTTTGGTGAACCAACAGGTCGCTCCTCTAGTTGAAGTATTGGGCCCCTTTTTCGTTGCCTAGGTTACACCTTCGGAATACCCCAGACGGGGATTTCGCTCTACTCCCCCCCAATCTTCACTTTACGCCACGCCGACTCTCTGTCGTGGAATTAGACCAGGGGGAATCCCCATAGGACCCCGTCTCCTGCATCTTTCGCACGTAGGAGATCGAGACAACGGCCTCAGGGCTATGTGGAAGTAGATCGATTGCTCTAGATAGACAACTAAATAGGGGGTCTCTACAAACAAGTCTCTAAAGAAGTTTCAAAAAATGGATCGGTAGTAGTCCGGTCGCACCCGAACAATAATATTCCAGAGGAAAATGCACCTAAGATAAAATATTTCGAACCGGCTTCCGTGGAAAATTCAGACTTTCTTTTTTATGCAGCGATCACATAAAAACATAAACTTTGAGGCTCAATAGCTAAATACATGGCAATTGAATCATGAGCCGAGATCATTAAGAGCATACTGCGAGTAGGGAGTGGAATTAATACAATGGATTCAAAAGCATCAAACCTCTCTTGTTCGGAAAAATCAAAACACATCGAAATGGTACCTGCCGTACTTAATAATGGAAGGATTTGGCAGAAATATGTAAAATTGTCCCTCCTCAAAAGATTATTCCGGAATAAATGGGCAATAGTTAGGAGAGGTACGCCAGCGGCGAGCAGAAGAAAGGTTATTAGATACCGAAGGAAAGCCCGGCCAGAACCACACGTGCAAGTTTCCCTGCATGTGGCTCGTCCGTGATAACTTCTTCGGATTTGCGTGAACTAGCGGACCGATCGCTAAGTGGGATGGCCCCCTCCAGCATGATCGAACCTTTTCGGAACTGGTGAGGAATGGGCGCCACTATCCCAGCCCGGATTCAGCCAGGTTCTATTGATCATGTCTCCTTCCCAACAGCCTGCGGCCTTGTCTTGTGGCGTCTTTGGCTTGACTCGATCAAGCCCTAAGGAAAAATACAAGTCTTTCTCTTCCCGTCCCGGGTCATAGTAAGGCGGAGGTGCGTCCACAGAAGAGGAAATCGCAATGCATCTTGCTCAGCAGGCGTAGCTTGGAGTGGGAGTGTTGCAGGGGTAAGGTAGTTCATATTTGCTTACTTTCACGAGTCAACAAGCAAGGGATAAGCTAGACTGAATATAGCACGCTCAATTGGTTTTCATAATGCGTGCTATATTTCAAAGCCTTGCATATAATCCGTTTTCTTGCTGGCGTGGAGCGGTGGCCTAAGAGAGGAAAGGAAGTCAAACCAACCAGGGCCTCTTGAGCACAGCTAAGCTAATATGCGCCGGAGAAAGCTTACGGAGGTAAGCTCTATTCGGTCCAGAGCATTGATTCCCCATAACGAATAGGCTAACTCTATCTCTCAATTGCCTATCCTGTGCTCGAGAAGGTCCCCCAGTTCCTGGGCTGCACCTCGAGGTGCATTTAGTTGTCTAACTTTATACTTGGGATATTCCCCACTCCATGGCACCTTTCGCTCATCCATTCAGCCCGCCCGTCCAAACGCGGCGCTCTTTTCTCATTATCATCTACCGCCCTTTCTTTCCTCCCGTCCCTTTACGCATGAAGATCGTCGTATGTATGTTCGACTTCGGTTGCCGGTGCAATAGAATAGGTAGGAGTACATTATGGCAGGATCAGTCACCTAGCGCCTTCTAGCCCTCCTCCAAGAAGAATTGTGCTATGCCCCCCCCCCCGATATCCCTATAGAGCGAAAGACTGGTGATCCCTAGGTTGCAGCACGTCCGGTCGCTAACTCCTAGCGCCGCTGCCGCCGTTTCTAGGACCGACCGACGCCTCACCTGCACAGGTACCTACGTAGTGTAGTGTCGGTCGCACATTCATAATAGCGTTCGAACTCATGTGCCTTCCAGAACGAGGGGAGTTCCCTTGCTCCTGCTGCGTACGATTAGCCAGCCTTGCGGCGGCAAAAGGATTAGGACGTCCCCCCATGCTAAGGTTCCCTGCGGTCCGGCCGCATTAGGTTAGGGAGCTGGGCGATACGATAATAGCTCCTCCGCATCCCCAAGCGCGCTGCCCTCCTAGGCGGGCAACACTAAGTAATCCAAGCTAACCCACATTATTGACTAACGGTGGATAATCATCTTTCTTAGAGGTACTAAATACAACTCCATGAATGAGCAAAATGAAGGTTGCGTTAATGAGAAAGATTTCTGGGGAAACCGCTAAAAAAAGATTGAACATGTGGGAGGGAAGAGAGATAACGAATTCTGCTGCTTTCATTTCCCCCGTCTGGAGCTGTGAATACTTGCTTGGTGACTTAAGAAAGTCAAAAAGCTATTATTGGAATCTTACCCTGAATCCGAGGGGGAACTTGGTCCTGAGCGAGAATAATACATCTCCTGCCTCGGCTCCCCCTCTTTCACCCAGGGCGTAAAGAAGTGGATGTCTTGTAAATGTGGATCAGGATTCGTGTCTTCTTCGATTTCTTTTTTTAGGAATGCATCAATTTCTCAGGTTTTTCGCTTGGATTGCCTCGTCGTTATAGTCAAATTCCTCCATCGCTATTCGATGGGCTTCAGCATATAAGGACACCCCCTCCCTTTTTGGACAACAGGCCCCACAGGTTTTGTTGTCTTTACAAAAGAGTTTGCAGTATTTCCTTATAATCTGTAAAAGTGTTTCGAGAATTTCTCTTTGCCACTCCTCTTTGTTTATTGACCACTTGAAACTGAACACTTTAACTACTTGACACTGAAGACTTTAGTAGATCTTGAAAGTCGTATCAAGGACACAATTGTTGACCGAGCCCGAGCCTTTTTATTTTCATAGGTGTTTTATGAGTGTGTAAGGCTTGGCTCATCAAGTGGTGGATGTGATAGATAGGGCTTTAGTTCGCTTTTACACTCCTTTAGAAACTATAAGTACTCTAGTAGTAGTAATTATGAATAGGAACCCGGAACACAAGCTGGACATGTTGATGGGACAATTGCATTGCCTTTCATTTCTTTAAAAAGCTTCCCGCTCCTCCTAAAAGACAAGAACTAGAAGCTAGTAAAGAAGTTGAGATTCTAGCCATAGCTTCCATTTCCTATATTTTAAAGAGGACCTCCCTCGCTCTGTCCCCGATTCTTGTGAGCCCGGTGCCTTACTATTGGATTGGCGACGTTCTTTGCCTGAGCCTGTGAAACGGTAGAAATGATCGCTACCATCTTGCACTCAATCGAAAGGACCCATGCATTAAAGATAGTTGGGATGAGGCTTTCGATCAAAAAAGCTGGGACTCCCGAAGTGCTAGACGACACACTACTTCCTATAAACAACCTTAGTTATCGCTTCCTCTCCTTATTCATTCTATAGGGCGAGTACCTTCGTTCCTCTTCCTGAAGGGAAGCAAAGGATGTCGATGGGTTTTCAAAGTCAAAACCAAAGCAGATGGGCCCATTGATAGATACAAAGCCAGGTTGGTGGCTCAGGGGTACACTCACTCAAGAGTATGGGCTTTATTATGAGGAAACCTTAGCACCAGTAGCAAAGTGCAGTTCAAACCCTTATTGCCGTTGCTGCCGCTATAAAATATATAGCTGCAAAAGTCATAAACTGGATTTTCCCAGCAATCAACCTTATGAACTTTATGCAAGGCTTTGAAATATAGCAGGCGTTATTCAAACCAATATCGCGTGCTATATTCAGTCGCGCGAATCCCTTGCTTGCTATATAAGAGAAGATTGAACTTTCTTTCAAATGTCGCAGTTCGAGTTTCATTCAATAGTACGATAAGATTAGATTAGAGTCGGTAAGCTATGTCACCCTTCTCCTCGGTCTGATTCTATGCTTGATGGTGGCAATAGGCTTTACCTCTTCCCCTACCCGGTAGGAAGCCCCGAAAGACTCTATCTATGTTCGTACTGCCGCTCCAATCCAAAATAGGAAGACCTTCGCTTGAGCTGATCTCCTAAATGAGAGACTGGCTCTCGTAGTTCACTTAGGCGAAAAGCTTCTTCTTCTTCTCTCTCGACTAGCCTGCTCACGAGGCTCCATATCCATACCGCGCTTCAAAGGCAGACTGTCGTTTTCTTTGTGGACTCGCTCACTCGAAATCCAGACAAAGGAAGAGTTGTTCCCTCTCTGTCCATTGTTGCTTGTTTCTTTCGTAACCGGAGTCTGAAAACAACAGTCTGAGCAATGATGTCAATCCCTCTTGTGTGGTCTCACTGATCATCTGAACCCTTGGTCACGACTTCCTTAAGAGAGGGGGCACGGGTCTTCGTCGGAGATCGATAGTTGACACTCGCTTCAGGAAGCGTCAGATAGAGCTCGATCCAAATTTTGAAAGGGCATTGAGGGCTCGAAAACGAAAAGAGCGTAAGCCAGTCAAGGATAGGAAAGCAATAGCTGAAGCTCGTCCCAATAGGGAAAAGGGAGCCCTCTTTCCAAGACCTAAGACCTCCAAAGCGTACGATCATAGTGTAGGAGCCAACTCTATTGGAAGAGGTACAGGGGGAACGGGGTGTGGAATCTCTATGCGTAAGGTAGTGAATACTTGTCGTTAGGGCTACCGTAACGGAAAGGAATTGTCTCTGAGCCGAGTCACCTTCAGAGTACCGCTTACGAGTACCAGAAAAAGAAGAAGTCATTTGCTCTACGGCCAAGAGAATGAACGAATAGAACAGAACAAGGAGTTCACTTCGGCACCTGCCGTTCCGTAAGCTAGACGTTATGAGTTTCGACCTCTGATCAGCTAGCACGAAAGGAAGTCAAAAACGAATGGGGTCGCCAGCATATGCCTTTAGAGTACCGAAACCATCTTTGATTCATGATCGGCTTTCCCTGGAATGGTACTGAGCCCACTAGCCAGATATAGGATATTTTACGAAAAAGAGCCATCTCGTACCTTAAAGCTATCGCAACAACAAGGATTTGACTAAAGTGCCTTACCTGACCGTCCTTAAACTCTATCTCTGAAAAGTCGCCTTCCCCCCGTCATGTCATCTAATTATGCTCATAAGGTGTATTCTTTCCCTACTCCCTTGCTTCCGAGTTGGACTAGTGAAGATCTAAGCCCCTATTAACCCGGAACGGATCAAAGACATCGGTGAAAAGAGCAAGCAAGCCAAGAAAGAGAGGCAATACAGGTTCTTAACTGCAGTGCGTAGTTCATCTCCGAACGGAACGGATCCTTAGTTCAGTGCTTTCCCTTGTCTTCATTCACTTTTAAGCTCATCATCCGGTAGTTCTGATTGAGAACAGCTAAGGTGAAGAGCAAAGAGTTGAGTTACTTTATTTCCGTAGAAGTCAAAGTTTATTTTTCGGATCGGGACTTAGCTATTAACCCGGCCCGGTTCGTTTAAAAGAAGATCTTCCCTTGCGTACTTGTTTTCGGGTAGGCGAGACAGGTGACTTACTGAGTTCATCAATTCCGCTATTGAGTGAGGCCAGCCTTAACTTAATAATATAATTGACTTGCTTACTCGTGCCGGGTAAGGAGACAGACACGAAAGAAAGTCATAGCTATGGTCAGATGGTGGATGATTGAAAGCAGCTTGGACAGTCTGACTTAAACCCACTGCCAGCGTATTGTCGACTATTTAGAGTCCCATACATAGGGTTTCCCGCTTTGGCAATACGATACAGTTGCGGTACATTAGTACACGTTTGGGTTCGATTAAAACTTGTGTATTTTATACACTAACGGTAATCGGACAGTTAAAATACTAGCCGATCTTTCTCGAAATACGGATATTAAATCAGGTACCGATTTAATATATTAATACATATTTTTTGTAGTATGTATTTACTAGTATTTTGTCACTAATGATGTTTATCTCTTTTATGCATTTTTAATGCATTGGAAATCAACTAAAAGTGTGTGTGTGTGTGTGTGTGTAATTTGTAATTAATTTATTTCTTTCTCTTTATTCTTTTTAGCTTATGTTGTGACTTAAGTATAACACAACATTCACCATCCTTTTAGCGGTGACATGTGGAAGGAGAGGATGAGGATGGACACTTGTTATATTTATGAGAATGGATGGATAGGTTTTTGTAGAGAATTCTAATTAAAAAGTTGTAACCATTTTTCTAAATGGTTAAGGCTTTAGAATTATTTTTCTCTCTTCTCCTTGCTTCCAAGCTCTCATCCTCCTCCTCTAAAATGCGAAAGAAAAAAAGAAAAAGAATATAAAAGATAGAAAATAATATAGTGAAAGATTGCTATACTCTAGGCCTCCTACCTCAGCAACTTAGGAGTACTAGTTAGCTTCTAGTTTGAAGCTTGAAGCCAAGGACTTGGAGCTCTCAAGATGGATCATCTATGATGGATGGGGTCTTCACCAAGCTTGTTCATACCACTAGGAGCCTACAAGGAGTCCAACACAAATTGGAGCACTTGAAGATATTACAAGGGTAGCTATGGTTCTAAACTTGTATGGTTTTGTTGCTAGTTTAGATTGCTAAGGTTAATGATTCTAAGTTGTGTGGATTTCTAGCTCTCTAGATTTTTCAAAATCCATTGTTTAGACTTTCTAAAATCACTACTAGGGTGCTAGAGATCCTTCAGAAGTGATGCAGCACGAACTGTCAAATCTTATCAGATTCACGCATTCCACCTGCCAAATCAAAAATCTCGCAAAATCGTCTGAGTCAATGAATATGCCGCAAGAATTACATTGACTCTCTCGAAATCGCGAAATCCATCGTTTAGGGCCCCGAAATCGCATAACTCAAATAAGGGTTGCACCAAGAAGCCAAGTCCTAGTTTGAACCGTTATGAGTCGAAGTCAAATTGAAAATTCATCAACCAACACTTGTGAGTGACGTATCCAAGTTTGAAGCTATGAAGCTAAGTTCAAGCGCACGTCAAAGTTCGAGAGCTCGAGACGACAAAAATTTAAGAATTCGAAGAATTTGCGATACTGATATAGGAATTTTTGTAAGTACTCTATAAATTATGGTTATATCAATTAGAGCTCTTGAACACTCACACACTTTAGCAGAAAGGTTTTACAAACATCAAGTTTTCGTTTTCGAAGTTTTCATTTTTCAGAAAACCCAAACTGTTGTTTTTTTGCTTAGCCAGACGTTTGCCTCGTTGAAGTTCAGAGGTCTGTACACTGTTGATATCTGATATTTCAGATATGTTTTCAAAATTGAGATGAGACAGATGTCTAAAGGTCAATGGACCAGACGTCTGATGAAGGTTTTCTAAATAGAATTTTTAAACTTCAGACGTCTGCCAATTTGAACTTCAGACGTCTGGTTTTGGCTATGTGCTTTTTGTAAGTCGATGTACAACACCCCACGAGTTGCGGGGAGGCAGAAATATGAAAAACGATCTTGTTCTTTATGCAAACATCGACTAACCGAAGATCTTTACTAAACGATAACTAACAACAACCATAGAAGTTCTTAGCTACTATGAAAAGAGATTATACCTAGTAAATCGTGTCCTTCGTCTTTTCGATCTCTATGTCCTCCTCGGCCTCCTTTCCGTGATAGATGATCCAACCGAGAACCCTAATCCAGGCTTTGCCTCTATGCTTGAGGTAACTAAGTTTCTCTAGTTGCTAATCAAAGGAACTTAGATGATATAGAGTTAGGTTATGGGTTAATTAGTCTATTCTAATCCTTCATCTCAACTCATGAGTGGTAGGATTAGGGTTTGAAGAGAGAGTGAGCTTGAGAAGAGAGAAGGTGAACATGATAATGATAATGGAATTGCTTCTCACTTGAATATATATGAAGCATAATGTAGAATCAAATAAATGAATAAATGTGATTATTCATCATGGTACATTAATTCAATATGAGTGATTCACTATATGAGTTATTAAGCATTTAATGATACATTAATGATATGATGAATCACACAAAATGAGTCACAATTGCATTTAATGATAATGCCACCTAAACCCTCAAGTCACCATGCTTCTAGAAGCTTCCCGCAAAATTACGAGAACGCCCCTCCTATCCGTGAAAACACAGAAAAACTTTAGACTGTATAAATCCAATAACCTGATACTAAACCAAAGCCGTCTAGTAAAAACTGTCCGAACGTCGTACGTGCGTAAACACACGTATGCGTCCGAACCCTTGTCGTAAAACCGTACGACCTCTATATCGTTTCGCCTGGAGTAGGGAAATCTCTGTGTGGGACTCTAAATACTCGACTACTACGCTGGCAGTGGGTTTAACTACAGACCGCAAGCGGCACTAGCTGTACGTAACGGTCCCCGGGTAGATGTCGATAAGAAGGCCGATGAGGAAACCCATCCGAACTCCTACTGAGCCTGTCCGTGATAATATCCGCGCAGTCCGGTCTGTTCGTCTAAGAGTATCGCATGTATGGTTTAGGGAGGTGGCAAACGTCAAACCCCTAATAACCGTACAAGTCGTGTCGGTATGGCTCAAGACCATCCGAGAATCTCTGATCAGTCCATCAGTAATTCTCAATCAGCCCTGGCCAGGGACTTATGGAAATGACCAACCGATCACCGTGCGATATCAACTCCCTATACCGGGAGAGACGAATCCCTAACAGTCGCTTACTTCCTCCACGTGGCTCGGGACTGTGCCCAACTAAAACCTGTTTGCACGACTCCTTTGAACCGTGGTAGGGTAGTAATCAAAGCACAGTGGGAACTCACACGAGACAAATGACGACCTTAAGTCAACGGACTATCTGCACACATGTCACCTGAGAACTGCTATCTGACGTTAGGTATAATACCATCCAGTCAGTTCTCGCCGAGTCATGTCCGGTGTACTCACACCCAGTGAGCATCTGTATGCAATCTTAGATGCACATCACCAATGGCTGCGGGACCAATCCATCGCCCCTCCTCAGGGTCTAGATATGTATACACTAGTCTACTCTGGAGTATCGATGCCCAGTCTCGATACTCCTGTGACTAGGGACATCTAAGGATGTGCCTATTGACTATCCAGCTCCCACAAGTATGACTGCCATCACAACGCCGGTAGTCAGGCAAACACCCTATGGGCTTTATCAACATGTATATATAAATACAAAGTAAAATATATCATCTGTTAAGATAAAGACAAACCAAATAGCGTACTATCATACCAAGCAAGATTGTCATGTACATACATATCCCTAGCATCCTATACAATGAAGGCCTCTAGGGCATATATATCCAACAATCTCTCACTTGCACTAAGGCCTATAATTGGCGCATTGTGTACCCACTGTCTGCACTAGATCCAGTTGCTGGCGTACCGCATGCCCAACATCTCAAACAGCCTCTCGAACTGGACTTGAGGGATGGTCTTGGTGAATGGATCTGCCGTGTTGTCTTTTGTGTCCACTCTTCGTACCTCGATCTCCCGACGATCCACGATCTCCCTAATCAGGTGAAACCGCCTTAAGATATGCCTGGATTTCTGATGGGACCTTGGTTCCTTCGCTAATGCTACAGCCCCATTGTTATCATAATACAAAGGTATTGGATTGGCAATGGACGGAACCGCCTGAAGTTCAGAGATGAACTTCTTCATCCAGACAGCTTCTTTCGCGGCTTCGCTAGCAGCTATATACTCAGCCTCCATAGTTGAGTCTGCGACGGTATCTTGTTTGGAACTCCTCCAACATACCGCCCCTCCATTGAGGGTAAACACAAAACCCGAAATGTACTTAGAGTCATCTTTGTCACTTTGGAATCCGGAGTCGGTAAAAGCCTCAACCTGGAGGTCCCCATTACCGTAAATCAAGAACATCTCCTTAGTCCTTCTCAGGTACTTGAGAATGTTCTTTACCGCTATCCAATGCTTCTCACCTGGGTCAGACTGATACCTTCTTACCACACTAAGTGTGTAAGCTACATCTGGTCTGGTACATAATATCGCATACATTATAGATCCTACTGCCGAAGCGTAGGGTATAATGCCCATGCGAGCCCTCTTTTCATCAGTCTTTGGAGACATCTCTTTGAAGATGGTGATCCCGTGACAAGCGGGTATATTACCGCGCTTGGAATCTTCCATACTAAATCTCTTTAGTATAGTGTCAATATACCTGGACTGTGAAAGTCCCAACATTCTATTAGATCTATCACGATAGATCTTAATGCCCAGAATGTATGATGCATCTCCCAAGTCTTTCATGGAGAATTTCTGTGACAAGAAGAGCTTTACTGATTGTAGCATAGGGACATCATTCCCTATCAGTAGTATGTCGTCGACGTACAAAACGAGGAAGACTACTGCTCCTTCTACAATCTTCCTATAAATACATGGTTCATCTACATTTTTGATAAAGTCAAATTCCTGGACTGTCTCATCAAAGCAGATGTTCCAACTCCGTGATGCTTGCTTTAATCCATAAATGGATTTAAGCAACTTGCACACTTTTCCGCTGCTCCCACTGTCTAAGAAACCTTCTGGTTGATCCATGTAAACACTCTCTTCTAAATGTCCATTTAGAAAAGCTGTTTTTACGTCCATCTGCCAGATTTCATAGTCATGGAAGGCAGCAATCGCAAGCAGGATCCGAATGGATTTAAGCATAGCTACAGGTGAAAAAGTTTCATCATAGTCCAATCCTGGTCTTTGACGAAAACCTTTTGCAGCAAGTCTAGCTTTGTAGGTTTCCATTTGTCCAAATGCACCAATCTTCTTTTTGAAGATCCATTTGCATCCAACTGGTTTCACCCCAGGAGGAGCAACTTCTAAAGTCCACACTTTATTGGTGTACATGGATTCCATTTCGGATCTCATAGCATCCAGCCACTTCACCAAGTCTCTACTCGTGATAGCCTGCTGAAAACTAGTAGGCTCATCATCATCGATGATGCAATTCTCTTGATCCCCATCTAGAAGAAAACCATAGTATCTTTAAGGAGGATGAGAAAGCCTACTAGATCTGCGGAGTGGCGTTGGTTCGTCGGGTTCTATTGAAACCTGAGGTTCTACTAAGTCCTCGGCAGCAGTTTGAGGTTCTGGAATTTCTTCCAGCTCTACCACGCTCCCACTAATTTCTTTTGCAAGAAATTCGCTCTCTAAGAAGACAATGTAGCGAGCGACAAACACCTTTTGTTCTTCAGTGTGGTAGACCATTTACCCCCTTGAATGCTTGGGGTATCCTACAAACTTGCATAAAATTAATCGTGCCTCTAGCTTGTCCGGATTATGCTTTTTAACATATGCCGAACACCCCCATATCTTGATATACTTGAGATATGGTCTCTTCCCGCTCCACATTTCATATGGAGTGGTAGGCACAGACTTAGTCAGAACTCTATTCAATAGGTATGCTGCTGATTCTAGAGCAAAACCCCAGAAGGAAAGTGGCAACTCAGCACTACTCATCATTGAACGCACCATATCTAATAGCGTGCGATTCCTCCTTTCTGATACACCATTATGCTGAGGTGTATAAGGCGGAGTAAGCTGAGAGAGAATTCCATTCTCTTTTAAGCATTCAAGGAAACCGGTACTTAAGTATTCTCCACCTCGATCAGATCGAAGTGTCTTGATGCTTTTACCAGTCTGTTTCTCTACTTCATTTTTATACTCCTTAAACTTCTCAAAGGCCTCGGATTTATGTTTCATTAAGAACACATGTCCATACCTAGAGAAGTCATCGGTAAAAGTAATGAAGTAGGAGTGACCGCTTCGTGCATGCGTAGACATTGGACCACATACATCACTGTGTACAAGTCCCAAGAGTTCTGTGGCTCTTTCTCCGTGTCCGGTGAACGGAGATTTGGTCATTTTTCCTTTGACACATGATTGACAAGTTGCATATGATGAATATTCAAATGGATCTAGATATCCATCTTTATGTAACTTAGTCAACCTTGTTTCGTTTATATGACCAAGTCTACAATGCCATAGGAAGGCTTGATTTGAATCTGGAGCCTTTCTTTTAAGCGTGTTTTGAATATTGAAAATTTGAGGTTGATTAAGTATGTATATGCCGTTTTCCAGTGTGCCAAACCCAATCAGTTCTTGATTTAGGAGAATGTTCATGACATTTCTTTCAAGCGCAAAATTATATCCTTCATTAGATAACAAAGATACTGATATAATATTACACAGCATACTGGGAATACAAAAACAGCTGTACAACACCAAAATGTGCCCACTAGTCAACCCTAGGTAATATTCCCCTATTGCAATTGCATCTACATGCATTCCATTGCCCATCCGGAGAGTCATATCACCTGTCCCCAGTGCTCTACGATTTCTCAGATCCTGCAATGAATTACAGATGTGAGAACCAGAACCGGTATCAAGTACCCATGATGTAGAGTTTACTGAAAGACAATTTTCGATTACGAACACACCTGAAGCAGAAGCAACAGCTTGCTTCTTGTCCTTGGCTTTGAAGGCCAAAAAATCCTTCTTCCAGTGCCCTTGCTTGTGACAATAATAGCATTCGTTTATATCTGCCTTCACCCTTCCTGCCTTATTCGTTCCCTGCACCTTCTTGACCCCACCCTTCGGTTTGGTGGCTTTCATCTTCTTCTTCCCTTTAGCTTTCGCTTTAGATTTAGAAGAGGATGATTGGCCAACATACAGAACGGGGGTCTTCTCCTTTTTCAAGGAGGTCTCTGCTACTCTCAACATATTGAGGAGCTTTGGAAGATCGGCTTCCATTTCGCGCATGTTGAAGTTCAGCACGAACTGAGAGAAGGTGTGGGGAAGGGACTGCAAAATCAAGTCGATGTACAAATCATTCTCTAGCACGCATCCCAGGTTTGCGAGTTCCTCAATGAGGCTGATCATTTTGAGGACGTGCTCTCCAACAGGTGATCCTAGAGCTAACCTCATCTGGAAGAGTTTCCTTGAGGTCTCGTACCTTGCGATACGGGAGTGCTCCCCATACAATTCCTTGCAATGGAGAAAGATGGATATAATATCCATACTCTCGTGCTGTTTCTGGAGTTCATTGTTCATGGACGCCAACACGATACACTTAGCTCGCTCACAGTCTAGATCCCAGGTTTTGCGAACTTCCTTGTCTGCAACTGAGGAATCTGGTCCTGGGATAAGGGGAGGAACAGCGGTGGTAACATATGCTACTTTGTCATAAGTCAGTACAATGTTGACGTTCCTTAGCCAATCTTTATAGTTCTGCCCGGTCAGTATATTTTTTTCAAGTAATTGTTTAAGTCCTGTCATGGTAGCTGCCAGAGAGAGAGAAAAGAAACACTCAGCATATGCTTTTGCAAGTTTAGATTGGTTATTAGTTTATCTAAACAGGATGGCTCCCACTGTAACCTCAAATCCTTCTTCAAAACCTAAAAGAAGAATTAGTCAGGATTTAATCACACGTCACAATACTTGCTTAACCTTTCAGCCAGGCCAGTGTTGGTACTTCAAGGGAGGTTTTCCAACGCTTTCGCGAAGTTCCTTAATTAAATAACCTCTTTTCCCTGAAGGCGTAGCCCCTCTAACACCTTTCTGGACACCTACTTGGTTTATAGCATTGATTGTTAAGTGAGAAAATTTCCCGAGAGTAATCCTACTCATCAGTGGGATCGGGATCCAACTATCATTGTATGATGCCCTAGATGGAAGCCACTCTAGTCACCACACTCCAGAAGATATGCTAAATCTGCAAGTTTCCTTTATGTTTGAAACTCCCGATATAATTTTTACCCCAAGCTCTTATGACCTTGACGTAGGCCAACAAATCATAAGACGCAAGTCAAGTTCTACCCGTCATTGTCCTAATTAATTTAGGTACATCGTACATGCCCTTGACGTAGGCCAACAAGGATTTACGTCTGTCCTAAACTAATGCATCTATCTATGCAACAAATAAGCAACACACTGCTACCATACAATATGCCTTGACGTAGGCCAACAAGCATAGCATGAATACGATGTGCTGTCTATTTGAAACGACGGAGGGTTACGGCTGGTTTTTGGCAAAAAACCGTTAACGTAATGAACTTGATATGATCGAAGGAACCAAGATAGCGTTTATTAAACGGAGTGGTTTAAGCTCCGCATTTAAAATTTGCTTTTTGAAAAAAAAACGAGTGGTTTTGAAATTGTTCCAACGATTTAGATTAGGTTTTATTTTCTTTGCATTAATAATAATGTGTCCCATCATTAACCTATCATTACAGATAACAACGAAAATACAACGTCCTCTTATGCCATCCGCATTCGCCACGGGGTCCCGTCATCACCCGTTAGGTTACTTAACTAACGGCAGAGCGGGGGCTGGGCTAGCGCGGGTGTAAAACATAAGTGACGTCTAAATAGCTATCATATATAGATATTGTATATTCGTCAGACGCAATAATAGGAATTCCAGATCACAGATGAACATTATTGGATTATGCAAGCAATCCGCGTTTCTTTTGAGCCTGCAACGAAAGACGGATTACACAGTTGTGATGAATAGCCATTACCCCACCCTAGACCCCTACGGGTACGGCAAACTACCCGCCAAGTACCCGAAGTGAAGCGGTCTCCCTCAACAACGTGAGTAGGCCACTAAACACTTCAAAGTACCCGGTAGTTTGTGCACCCCACCTTAAGTCTATCCTAGGAGCAAAAACAGTAAAAAGAAATAATACAACGGTGGCTACAACCGCAACCTGGATGTGCCCCGCAAAATAATATTACAACATATTACAATTATATCGAATGAATGAATATAATAACCCATCTCAAACCCCGGCTAATCATCACAACAATCCAATTAAGTTCATAATCACAAACAGTTAAAACATTACAGAAATATGCAACCCCCTGCCAACCGACATACTAGCAGTTAGGGGAGGTTTACGAACACATTATACAGTTCACAGATATAATCAAATTAGCAAACATCGTATAATTTCGATCGATCAAACCCATTAGCTTCTTCTCCAAAACTTCTCTGTAAACCTGAGACCTGAGCAAAAAATAAACATTCCAGAAAAAGACAAAATATTCACAGAAGAGTTACTGGGGAGATTTGGGGTGAATCGGGCTCAACTCGGCCGCGGATCCGCGGCGGATCGGTGGGATCGGCCGCGGTTCCACGGTGTGTTGGCCAATTCATGCACCCAAATTTCTCCAGTGTTCTTAGGTTTCCCTGTAGGTTATTCTGGAGGTCCCTGAAAAAATTTTAGACCTCAATTTAAAATCGACAGAAACTATGTGAATACGATATATTTTCCGGTTCGTTTTGCGTTCGAAATTCATACGACTTTGCAAATGAATTAATTATTGTTTAGTGAGGCTCTGATACCACTGTAAGTCGATGTACAACACCCCACGAGTTGCGGGGAGGTGGAAATATGAAAAACGATCTTGTTCTTTATGCAAACATCGACTAACCGAAGATCTTTACTAAACGATAACTAACAACAACCATAGAAGTTCTTAGCTACTATGAAAAGAGATTATACCTAGTGAATCGTTTCCTTCGTCTTTTCGATCTCTATGTCCTCCTCGGCCTCCTTTCCGTGATAGATGATCCACCCGAGAGCCCTAATCCAAGCTTTACCTCTTTGCTTGAGGTAACTAAGTTTCTCTAGTTGCTAATCAAAGGAACTTAGATGATATAGAGTTGGGTTATGGGTTAATTAGTCTATTCTAATCCTTGATCTCAACTCATGAGTGGTAGGATTAGGGTTTGAAGAGAGAGTGAGCTTGAGGAGAGAGAAGGTGAACATGATAATGATAATGGAATTGCTTCTCACTTGAATATATATGAAGCATAATGTATAATCAAATAAATGAATAAATGTGATTATTCATCATGATACATTAATTCAATATGATACATTAATTCAATATGAGTGATTCACTCTATAAGTCATTAAGCATTTAATGATGCATTAATGATATGATGAATCACACAAAATGAGTCACAATTGCATTTAATGATAATGCCACCTAAACCCTCAAGTCACCATGCTTCTAGAAGCTTCCCGCAAAATTACGAGAACGCCCCTCCTATCCGTGAAAACACGGAAAAACTTTAGACTGTATAAATTCAATAACCTGATACTAGAATCTGGTTTAAACCAAAGCCGGCTAGTAAAAACTGTCCGAACGTCGTACGTGCGTAAACACACGTATGCGTCCGAACCCTTGTCGTAAAACCGTACGACCTCTATATCGTTTCGTCTGGAGTAGGGAAATCTCTATGTGAGACTCTAAAGACTCGACTACTACGCTGGCAGTGGGTTTAACCACAGACCGCAAGCGGCACTAGCTGTACGTAACGGTCCCCGGGTAGATGTCGATAAGAAGGCCGATGATGAAACCCATCCGAACTCCTACTGAGCATGTCCGTGACAATATCCGCGCAGTCCGGTCTGTTCGTCTAAGAGTATCGCATATATGGTCTAGGGAGGTGGCAAACGTCAGACCCCTAATAACCGTACAAGTCGTGTCGGTATGGCTCAAGACCATCCGAGAATCTACTGATCAGTCCATCAGTAATTCTCAATCAGCCCTGGCCAGGGACTTATGGAAATGACCAACCGATCACCGTGCGATATCAACTCCCTATACCGGGAAAGACGAATCCCTAACAGTCGCTCACTGCCTCCACGTGGCTCGGGACTGTGCCCAACTAAAACCTGTTTGCACGACTCCTTTGAACCGTGGTAGGGTAGTAATCAAAGCACAGTGGGAACTCACACGAGACAAATGACGACCTTAAGTCAACGGACTATCTGCACACATGTCATCTGAGAACTGCTATCTGACGTTAGGTATAATACCATCCAGTCAGTTCTCGGCGAGTCCTGTCCGGTGTACTCACACCCAGTGAGCATCTGTATACAATCTTATGTGCACATCACCAATGGCTGCGGGACCAATCCATCGTCCCTCCTCAGGGTCTAGATATGTATACACTAGTCTACTCTGGAGTATCGATGCCCAGTCTCGATACTCCTGCGACTAGGGACATCTAAAGATGTGCCTATTGACTATCCAGCTCCCACAAGTATGACTGCCATCACAACGCCGGTAGTCAGGCAAACACCGTATGGGCTTTATCAACATGTATATATAAATACAAAGTAAAATATATCATATGTTAAGATAAAGACAAACCAAATAGCGTACTATCATATCAAGCAAGATTGTCATGTACATACATATCCCTACCATCCTATACAATGAAGGCCTCTAGGGCATATATATCCAACACTTTTCAGTCAGAAACACAGACGTCTGCAGTTCATCAGGGCAGACGTCTGATGTTATGTTTCTGCCAAAACTTTTTCTGCTTCAGACATCGGCCTATTTGAACTTCAAACCTCTGCAGTTAAGATTTTTTCTTAAATATTGTTGTTGGGGATTTGTCTTATTTGAGGCTAGACGTCTGCCACTTTTACTTTCAAACGTCTACCGTGTGTTTTAACTGCTTGTCCCCACTTATTTTTGAGTTGTTTTTGCTGGGTTCGCTTAGAACCCCCGACGGGTTTCGGCAAGTATCAAGTATGCTATTTTAAAAAATTTAGGATGCCGAGCGTGCCCGACCAAGGATCTAACTAGAGAATTAGGGTTTAACTAAGCAACTAAACAACTTTACTCTAAGTGAACAAGGAATACAACCTTTGTAGACCGGTCCTTCACTTCTAAAGCTCCGTGTAGTAGTCCCTTTGCTCTAAGTAGTGGTCTCCCGGACTCTCCTTAGGCTCTATTAGGAGAAAGGAACGAGCTTGCTCAAGAATCTTTGAAGCCGAAGATGATCTATGTCACGCCCCACTTCCCAAAAGAATGGTAACAACACGTGACAAGTCTGCGACGTATTTCTTTCAAGAAGGTCATTTCTCAAAACAAATACGCTAAGCATAATGTAAGCAGTATAATAATGACAAGAATAGACAAGTGAAAAAAAAATAAAATCCAACCACTTTATATAATTACATTCCCAACTTACAAGGTTTAAACTGATACAAGATATCTGAAATAAGAACATAAACATAAAAGCCTAAACATATGGCTTACTGAAATGAAAGCTGAAAGAAACTAGAGATCGGCCTGTGCTGTGAACTGGTTGTACTCCTTTTCCACCTCCTTAGTCTCTAGACCACCTGACGAACATTTCAAGAAAAGAAAAGTGGATGGAATACCCGTCAGCGAACTAGCGCTCGGTAAGTCCCCAGAAAAAATGAGAAAGATATATGGTGCAAAAAAAAGTACATAATGAAATAGAATATCGCATATATAGCATAACATGTAATAAGTGTGTGTGAGTGAACATGAGGTATGTGTCTTAATAGGTCTCTACAAGGTAATCTAACTAACGTAAGTTTAAGTGTGAATGTCAACCAATCTCAAGAGTATTCTCGAACCCAAGGCTATCGTCCAGGGGCAAGGAATCACGGGTCCAAAAGTAATCGGGACTTCAATTATTATTGAAGTATTCCTAACCCAACAGGCTATCGTCCAGAGGTTTGGAAACATGGGCCCTTATTAGTGAATTTATGATTTGTACCGTTTCATCCCGGTACCACAGCAACATGATTTGTACCGTTTCAGCCCAGTACCACAGCAACATGATTGTAATAATGGGGCTCATGAGATTCTGTTGGATTCATACTCAAACTACTCCAACACCCCGTGTATATTAGTCTATGATTAATGTTACGAGTCTTGATCGAATCCATCAATACAAAAGGTGATGGATAATGTCAAGTTTTTAAGATTAAGTTCATGTCAAGAATCATGTATCATGTCAAGTGCAACTCATGTCAATTGTATTCATGGTTCGAGTCAAGTTAGATCAAGCATGATAGTTTAGTATTAGTCATATCAAATGGTCATGTAAACATGTCAAGTGTTCAAGTTCAAGTTGAGTTCGAGTTTGTATTTGAGTTCGAGTTCGAGTTCGAGTTAGATTGGGATAAATTTAATCAAGTGATTTCAAGTATGGGGTTCAAGACATAGGACTAGCATGAAGTAAAAGTGATTCAGGTTACAAGTACTGGTATTACAGTTACTACAATATAAGTGTTGTGCATGGTATTGATGAAGGGAGTTATATGTAGTTAACCCTGGATATTAACCAATGGACAGGTTTTGGCAAGACATGAGAATTGTGGTAAAGTTCAAGGAATGCTACTAAGTGAACCAACATAAACAAGACAGATTCAGTGAAACTAGAGGGATTAAATTAACCACATGTATTACTCAAAAGAATTAACTCTTGATATCTGAATGAAATGTTAGGCCATTAGCAATATAGACCTGTACTGAATTACAAACTAATGAGATTAAATGAGGGTTGGTCAAAAATATTAGATGCCTCATGGCTACGACATGGAACAGTATCTTGTGGGGTACTCCAACGAGAGATAAAATGAAGCATCGTTCTGTTTTCAGAACATATAATCAAAATTAATAATACCTCAGATAAACTATAGTCCGTTCGATTTCAAAGATCAACATGATGCATTGAGGAACCATAGCTGTTCAAGTTGAATATGAGGCGCTACCTCTATGAGTAGAAGAATACAGATTAAAATTAGGATAAGCCATTAGATGCTTGGATTCCAACAAGAAAGCAAGACGTACTTTCACAATGTTGGACAGGAAATAAATACCTGAACTAATCATTAGAAACACAAAAGACAGGTAATTGTATAAAGGAAAAATATTCCGGAATTTAAAGTAGATGGTCCTGATAAACTCCCATCCTTCATCTAAGTCTCAAGAACAAGGCTCCTAGAAATAATGGAAAAAGAATGGAACAGAATGATGTAGAGAAGAAAGGGGTAGAGAAGAAAGGGGTATATATATATATAAGGCCTTCAAACCCAACTTATCCATTCATTAACTAAGAATTAAGTGGTTCCTGAAAACCTGCAAGTTTCAAAGATAATTTTAAACATAATAATACTTGATTTCTAACTCAAGGACCAGCCAATTTAAAAACCTTTTCTAACTTTGATAGCTAGACTAATGGTTTCCCTTTTTACAAAATTTCCAAGTCAACAACCCTCTCTATTAATACCCATTGTAAACTAATTCATGACTCTAATTTTTCACAAGCTCCTATTGATTTTCCTACAATTTCATCCAAATTCTAGATTCAAGCATATACTCCGTAAATCCACAGGCAAAAACAAAGAAATTATAAATCAATATAAAAATTTTGCAATACAAAAATATGCATAGGTGATAAAAATAGGCATGGCACAGATCAAACTGGCAGTACCAACAGACAAATATCCAAGATGATGAGAGAATTAATCAGAGATATGAAGATTCAACAGAATTTTATAGAATCAAGATGTAAATTGATTAAACCCAAAACTAACTCACAAAACCCACCCTTAAGCTAACACAAATTCTAACCATAACAATATACATGTACTAAACTACAATTGCCAGAATCAAGTTAATATTATATAGGAGGAAAAAAATAAACGAAATATTTGAATTACTGATTAATTTATAAATCACTCATTGCTTGACCCTGTACCATCACCCACTAACCAACCAATGGCCAATGCAATGTATTCCCCTGATCAAATCCTATAAAAATTGTAATTTTATTGATCAGGGAAAGAGTTTTGAATGGAAATAAGGCTTATTAAATTAATTTGTGAATATAACTAGGAAATTATCGCTACAAATTAATAAAGCACCAAAACAATTCAAAGTTCATCAGATCAAAACCATCACAGATTAA
Organism: Agapanthus africanus; assembly: GCA_030015575.1. NCBI lineage: Eukaryota > Viridiplantae > Streptophyta > Magnoliopsida > Asparagales > Amaryllidaceae > Agapanthus > Agapanthus africanus. Next base: position 591,513,282 of record CM057340.1, on the reverse strand, counting down.
ACGAATAATAGATCTAAGTAAAACTTGAATCTAAGATCGAGAAAGACTCACGCCATTAAATATATAGAGTTAACTATAGGAGAAAGAGAGAGAAGGAAGGAGGGACTTACACAATTATCGAGAGAAACGAAGGGGTGGAGCTCGGTGTTGGTATCGTCGACGGGGAGGAACCAGCCGTCGCCGGATGCAGGCAGCGGCGGCCGAGGAGTTGAGGTAGGCGGAGGGGTAGGACTTTCTCGATTGGGTCGGAGAGAAATAGGAGGGTCCGGTGCTCGTTATCCTCGTCGGATGCAGGCAGCGGCGGCCGAGGAGTTGAGGTAGGTGGAGGGGTAGGACTTTCTCGATTGGGTCGGAGAGAAATAGGAGGGTCCGGTGCTCGTTAGCCTCGTCGGAATCTTCGAAGGCGAGCATGAGCAGCAGCGGCGTAGGGGTTTAGTGCTCAGTTTTTTGACGGGGAAAGAAGGAAAGTGATGATTGTTGGGGTTTTTTTTTATTAGAAGTTTAAGAAAGTGAAAGAGAAAGAGATTGGGGGATCGGTTACAAGGAGGTGAAGAAGAAGAGAGTGAAGGGGGTTACGGGAGATGAAGAGGTGGAAGTGGTGGCGGTTCAAGGGCCGAGTACATGAAGGGTTAGTTGAGAGAGGAAGATGAACCATTTGGAGAAAGAAATAAATGAAAAGAAGAAGAAAAAGAAAAGGAGAAAGTTGGCTGAGAAAATGAGAAGGAAGAAAAAAGAAATGATAAGGACTGGGCTTATGGGCTCGAGAATTTTAAAAGAAAAAAGGAATGAGAAGGTATTAGCAGTGAGCTGCAGTTTGGGTTATGTTAAAGGGTCTATGGGTTTGAAAAATATGAGTTAGTTGATTTGGGTCGTGAGACTAGGTTTAGGGCTTGCAGATTTACACAAGAAAGTGAGAATGATCGGTTAAAAACTTAAATACAAGGAAAAGAATTTGTACCTAGAAAAATAATAGATAAAATAGATAGAGGGATAAAATAATAATAAATTTAATAGAAAACAGAAAATGCCAAAACAAATAAATACGGTATTTTATTAATACAAAGGTATAGAAAATTTAGGGTCGTTACAATCTACGTCGAAAAATCGCTAACTCAAGCTACCTCTTCACTAATTGATGAATTAGTGAAGTAAACAACTTATACTAAATGACTAGTTTTGTATAGATTGATGAAGTAAGAATTTTGCTCACTTTAGAAATGTTTTTCTCTTTTTCTTTTTCTTTTTCTTCTCAGTTGAAAGTTAGAGAGCAAAGAAGGAGATGAAGAAGTGATCTCAAGTGATCTAGTGTGAACCATGGATGAGAAAATATCTCATATAAACTCATGTAGAGACTTAACCAAGGCTAAAGATAATGGTTAGGTTAATAAATATCTAGAGTAAAACAAAATTAGTGGACTAAGTCAAGATTTCCACAAGCTTCTACAAGCATCATAACCATGCCAATTTCCACCTAATTTTGTTTTTTCCTTAATAATTAAATCCCCACATTATCTTAAATATGGTATGAGTCTCATACACCCATGTCCAATGTATCATCAAGCATGATACAAAATAAATACATTAACATATATCACATATATATTAAATGTATATAGAGAAAACAATTTCTTAAGTGAGCTAATATTAGTTAATATATATTAATATATCAAATATATAATTATATATTAAATTATTAAATCAACACTTGATTTAATAATCCGGCTATATCACATACAATCGAATAATATAATAAATTATTGAATCAACACTTGATTCAATAATCCGGTTATATCACATATAACCTATATCGCGAGATTAGAATACTGTATCACATACACGTATCAATATCGGTCCCGCACATATCACATATGTACCCTACTTCGTTTCGCTTGAGCCAGAAAACCTCTGTGTAAGACTCTAAAGACTCGTCAATACGCCGGCAGTAGGTAATGATCATATCAGTTACCCATAAGCCGTCAGCGGTACTAGCTAGACGTAACGGCTACCCGGGTATTGAGCGATCAGAAGATCAACAAGCAAGCCTGTTCATACTCCCATGAATCCAATAAGTAACACTACCGTACAGTCCAGTCTCTTCGTCTGATATGTCGCATATCGAGTCTGGGGGTGGTAAACGTCAGACCCCCAATAACTTGATAAGTCATGCCGATGTGAGGCCCATAACGCGTCGAGAAACTACTGATAACACTTATCAGTAAATCTTAGTATCAACCCTGACCAGTGACTTCCTGTTATGGCCATTCGAGCACAGCGCAACATCAACCCCCAATACCGGGAGAGACGAATCCCCTCCTATCGATCATTGCCTCCATGTGACTCTGGACTGTACCCAAAAACTACCGTTTTGCATGCTCTTTTGAATGTGGTAAGGTGGAAATCAAAGCACAGTGGAAATCACACAAGACTCTATGACGATCATGGGTCTACAGACTAACTTGTACCAGTGTCACCAGAGAAATGCTATCTGACGTTAGATATAATACCATCTAGGAGTTCTCAGCGGGTCCTGTTCAGTGTACCCAGACTCCACTGAGCACCCGTATACAATCTTTGATGTTAAACACCAATGGATGTGGGATCATCCATCGCCCATCAAATGGGTCAAGAAACGTATACGCTAGTCTAATCTGGAATATCGATGCCCCGTCTCGATACACCCATGACTAGGAACAATTAAAGGATGAATTTGTGGACTACCCTGGCCCCACTAGTATGATCTGCATCATAATCCTGGTAGTCAAGTCTACATCCTAAGGGCTTTATCAACATGTAACATAGAGACAGTGCAAGTATACATGTTAAGATAAAGAGTAACCAGATAGCATACTATCATGTCGAGCAAGAAAGTTCTCCCTATATATGTCCAAGCATCCATTATAATAAACAATCATGTACAATAATGGCCTCTAGGGTATACATACAACTAACAATCTCCCACTTGCACTAAGGCCAGTTGTTGTAGAATCTCATACCTAACATCCCTTAAAGTCTTTCTAGGGAAAGGCCTTCGTGTGTGGATCCACCGTGTTATTCTTCGTGTCAACTCTCCTAACCTCGATCCCCTGGAGATCAACTATCTTTCTGATCAGGTGATACCGATCGCTGATGGGAGCGGGGTTCCTATGTCAAAGCCACAACTCCATTGTCATCATAATATAAGTATTGTACGCTTATTGTAGGAACCAAGTTCATCTCATGAACTCCTTCATCCAGACAGGCTCTTTAGCAGCATCATTGGTAGCAATGTATTCAGCCTTTATCGTCGAGTCTGTTACGGTATCTAGCTTGGAACTCTTCCAACATACCGTCTCTTGATTGTTAGAATATATGCGTGTTCAAGTTCTAGTTTAAATACCGCAATCAAGACGGTTTCCCACATAGCTAGCCGGTTGAGTACGGGTCGTCCGCAGGGAGATGGGAATCTTTTTCTATGTGTTTTTCGACGAGTTAAGTCCGGTTTTTCAGATTTTGTTGTGGTTATCTAAGTGTTAAGTTGATATTTAAAGAGAGCTTGTTAGGGTTAGGATTAGGTTAGTTTGAGTTAGGAGTCTCCACATCTTTCGTTGCCCCTCTTAATATCGGTGTTACGGTAATCGGCAACAACGGGGATTAGCACGACTAGGAAGGAACTTGCGAGTATAAGCTAGGCTTTCCAACGCATAGTCCTTCCTTTTGGTACTTGTCCGTCCGTTCTTGGCTCTTATCCATAACCTCCGGTTAATTCAACCACAACCGGTCTCACTACGGAATCACCGCTATCATGTAGGATAGGGTGCCGTAAGGAGCGGATTGTGGGTCAATTAACGGGAGTCGATTTAAGTTGTTGGGCAAGGAAAGAGTGAGAGAGATTTCCTTCTCTCAAACTTCCCTTATCCTACCCTAACAAGTATAAAACTACTCACACTTCATGATAAGGAAACACAAAACAAAACAAAAGAGGAAGATAGAAAGAAGGAGATTAGAAGAATACGACTAACTATTTGCGACCTCACCTTGGCGAGGATCGAGCGTAAGTATCATTGTCGTATGAATGATAAAGAAAAAGGGAGAAGAAAGAAACAACAAGAAAATAACAACAACTACTTAACAATTAAAATTACAACAAGTAAAGAAAGAGCGAGACAAGCATGATAATAAAATGATCTTCTTTATTTACCATTCCTTCCTCACAAAGCTCACTACAAGTTTAATGGAGAAGAGATGAGAAGAAGAAGAACATGTGAACTAAAACCTAGAAAAAGAAAATACCAGAATGCCCCCTTTCCTTCACAAAGTTCTGGGCTATTTATAGGCCAAAAAATGAAAACCTAGGGCAACCACCAGAACACCTGTACAAAGACCAAAATACCCCTGAAAAGTGGTCGGCTGAAGGGACTGTACTGCCGCGGATCCACGGCCTAGACCCCCTATTGGCCGCGGATCCGCCGCGAAATGGTGGGTTCAGGGCGTCGTCTTCTGTGTACATCCCTGGTCTTCTGTCCCCTCTTGTCTGGTATATATATTTTCTGAAAATAATTTCACATTTCTTCCAGAATTTCAGTTGAGGAAAGGTGGACTTTTTGTGAGTGTTTTTGTTATGATTGCCTCGAGCTCCGCGTAGATCTCTTGGTCTTGGTGTTGCCATAGTGCTTTGTGCATGAAGGTGACAATTGATTTGTCCTTTTGTCTCCTAAACTGGTATCTGGCAACATACGGATGAAGAGCGGAGACCGTGTTTTATCTGTGGTTGACAGGAACCCGGATTTTGTCGTGTTTTCCATGAATTTCACCGTTTTAGAACCGAGAACCTGTATCCTGTAATTGACTAGCAAACACGGCTCAAGAGTATCTACGGATATGTAATGTGATAAAAATTGGGCGGTATGAAAATGCAAAAATCTGATATGAACAAATACCCCCAAACTTATCATTTGCTCGTCCCGAGCAAAGCCCATTTATTCACAAAAAATTTCCTAACCTCACTTTCGCAGGGAACGCGATTGCACTGAGCATGTGCAACAAGCCATTAAACCTCTAGGTGTCCCTAGTAGGAGGAGTGTTGTCTCCTGAGGGTTTTCAGCGGATACTACCCACAAAATCCGGTCAAGTTGGTTTCGCAAAATAACTAAGATTCAAACCCTAAAGTTTTGTTTTAGAAAATAACAATTCTATAATCCTAAGTCTAGACTATCGAACCTTTATTTTTCACACCTCGCTTCTTATTTAACTACAGATTTTATATGTCTTTACGTGCAGTGCAAATAGTGTCGTTAAGTTCCCGAAAGGTCGAATAAAGTCATCATGTCGCACAATAAAGCCCAGATAACAATTTAAAAAGGATCACATAAGTTTTATAAAGAGTTAAGCATTTTTCAAGTTTCGTTTTCCAGTAAGGTTTCAACTTCAGAATTTCTATCTTCCATAACAGGAAACTAAGTCGTATTTTTCACTCCACCTTTTTCTTGTTTTCATTTCATACACACCTCTGTGAACGTGCAATAGTCTTTATCATAGAATAAAACCTTCATATCTCCGCTAAAATTTTTATAAAAGCCTGTCTTTTATCAAGATTATTCTCACACAAAGAACCGTTAGGAATTTTAACTCGGAGAGAACACTTGCTTGACTTTGTTTTAAAACTGGACTTTCTAGGCTTCTTAGCGAGCTTTTGGCCAATGCACCCAAACCAGTTGGTTTTAGGGCATTAGGTGTAGAAACACCCCAGCGGACTTAATTACTCAAGTTACCTAGGTCCAAAAACAAAAGACAGTTTGGCGTGAAAATCAGATGATTTAATACGAACGGAGATATAATCGGCAGTTCAATTATATTTTTTTTTTTTGGATAAAAGACGTGTTTAGTGGGTTTGGTGTGTAATCATTCCAATCAAGTTTCCGATGGGTTATTTTTCAGACTTAGCTCCAATTACGGCATCAATAACATTCCTTCATGTTCGCTTTTACTTCATAAACTATTCTTGACATTACTTATTTCAGAACAAACCTATTTGATCCTTTAGAAAATCATTTATCTGTCTAAAAGTTTAAACATGAAAGACTTGTCATCTAATTCCCAAAATCTTACGACACGTGTAGTGTGATGTAAAGACGTATATCAGCTATAGTTAACTTCAAAGGAGAGTTATCTTTCAGGTTTTCAAAATCCAAACATAAGATTTAGTTATTCCTATTTTTTCAAACAAAAACCGTCGAATGTTGAATCAGAGTTCTTCCACAAGCTAACTTGACAAAAAAGTTTTTATATTTTTTAGAAAATTTTCAAATTTTTATGGATTTTATGGATTTTAATATGCAGATGCAAAATATACATATGAATGCGAAGGTAAGAAATGCGTACCGAGCGTACCCCCAAACTTAAACTGGACAGTGTCCTCACTGTCGTTGCATGAAGAGATCATTTGAAGGGTCAAAATTGTCGGTTAGCGATACACAAATTTTTATTTGTTTTTGTTTTTAAAGAAAAGAAAAAGAATATACACAAATATATACAAAATGGTTTGTACATACCCCCAAACTTATTTGGAACAGTGTCCACTGTTCTTGGCTGGATATCCGAAGTTTGGAGGTAGGCAGAGGAAGATCATTCAGGGTAAACCGGCTCCTGTAAGAACAGGAGCTCCTCTGTTGGTTCGGCGCTAAGGTACGGTTTGCATCGGTGTCCATTTACTTTGAAAAGTGAACCGTCCTTTGGATTTTCCAAATCCACAGCGCCCTGCGGATACACATTCCGCACAAAATATGGCCCTTTCCAGCGAGATCTGAGCTTTCCAGGGTGGAAATGAAGTCGGGTGTCGTAAAGCAGTACCTGCTGACCAGGTACGAAGGTTTTGCGCAAAAGGTGTTTATCGTGAAACACCTTCATTCGATTCTTAACGACAACCGCGTTGTCGTAAGCCTCATCCCTAAGCTCGTTTAGTTCGTTCAACTGCAGCCTCCTATGGCTGCCCGCGTCCTCAAGAGACAGATTCAGCTCCTTTATCGCCCAAAACGCGCGATGCTCTATTTCGACAGGAAGGTGGCAGGCTTTTCCGTACACAAGCCGATAGGGAGACATGCCAAGGTCGGTCTTATAAGCGGTTCTAAATGCCCAAAGGGCATCAGTGAGTTTCAGAGACCAATCCTTACGGTTCTTGGAAACCGTCTTCTCCAGTATCTGCTTGATTTGCCGATTTGAAACTTCGGCCTGCCCGCAGGTTTGGGGGTGGTAGGGCGTAGAAAGCTTATGATTAATGGAGTATTTCCGCATTAAGGCTTCGAAAGTTTTATTGCAGAAATGACTTCCATTGTCGCTAATGATCGCTCGGGGGTGCCCAAACCGGGAGAAAATGTTTTCTTTAAGGAACCTAACGACAACCTTGTTGTCGTTAGTCCGGCTGGGCACAGCCTCGACCCATTTAGAGACGTAATCAACAGCTAGAAGAATGTACAAGTTCCCAAAAGAGCTGGGAAACGGCCCCATGAAGTCTATCCCCCAAACATCGAAAATCTCCACAACCAAGATCGGTTGGAGCGGCATCTCGTTCCTCCGGGATATCCGGCCCATGTGTTGGCACCGGGAGCAAGTCTTGCAATAGTCGTGAGCGTCTTTGAAAAGTTGTGGCCAGTAGAAACCACATTGCAAGATCTTCTCAGATGTCTTTCTGGGCCCAAAATGCCCGCCACACGCTTGATCGTGGCAAAATGACAGCACACTCTTGAATTCCTCATCAGGGACACACCGACGAATAATCTGGTCGGGACAGTACTTGAACAAGTAGGGTTGTCCCAGTAAAAGTGTTTTACTTAGGATAAGAAGCGAAGTCTGTCCTGACTCGACCATTCAGTCGGTAGTAATCCCGTGGCCAAATAGTTCACAATATCTGCGAACCAGGGTTCGCACGATACTGTCAAGAGTTGTTCATCCGGGAAAACGTCGTTGATCGGAATTGGAAGCGAAGGCGAAGAAGGAAGTCGTGAGAGATGGTCGGCAACTACGTTTTCACATCCTCGTTTGTCCTTAATGACAAGGTCAAACTCTTAAAGCAAGAGGATCCAACGTATTAACCGAGATTTTGCATCTTTCTTCGCAAAAAGATGGCGCAGAGCTGAATGGTCTATGTAGACAATGACTGGGGAGCTGATGAGGTAGGGCCTGAACTTTTCTAAAGCAAATACAACAGCTAAGAATTCCTTCTCAGTTGTTGTATAATTGAGTTGTGCGTCGTTCAGGGTTCGGCTCGCATAATAGATTACGTGCGGCATCTTGTTGATGTGCTGTCCAAGGACAGCACCGATGGCAAAGTCGGATGCATCGCACATAATCTCGAATGGGTGCGTCCAGTCAGGTGAGGAAAGAACGGGAGCAGAAGTGAGTGAGCGTTTCAGTGACTCGAAGGCAGTCACACAGCTCGAGTTGAAGTCGAAAGGCGTATCCTTGGCCAGCAAAAGAGTCAAGGGCATAGCAATCTTGCTAAAGTCCTTGATAAATCGTCTATAAAAACCGGCATGGCCAAGGAAGGCTCGGATATCTCTGACGCATCGGGGAGGAGGCAGATTGGAAATGACCTCAATCTTTGCTTTATCAACCTCTATGCCATTTTGCGAGATGATATGTCCTAAGACAATACCTTCGCGCACCATGAAGTGGCATTTCTCCCAGTTCAAAGTGAGATTCTTGTCCTTACACCGGGTAAGGACAGCGTCAAGATGCAGCAAACACTCGTTGAAGGAATCGCCGAAGATGGAGAAGTCATCCATGAAAATCTCCAGAAATTTTTCCACCATGTCTGAGAAGATACCCATCATACACCGCTGGAAGGTAGCGGGCGCATTGCATAACCCAAAGGGCATGCGTCGATATGCAAACGTGCCGAAAGGACAAGTGAAAGTGGTCTTGTCCTGGTCTTTTTCGGCGATGGGAATTTGATTATAGCCGGAGTAGCCATCAAGAAAGCAGTAGTACTCGTGTCCGGCCAATCGTTCAAGCATCTGGTCAATGAAAGGTAGCGGAAAATGGTCTTTCCGCGTTGCAGCGTTGAGTTTTCTGTAATCAATGCAAACTCGCCACCCAGTTTGGGTGCGAGTAGGGATCAACTCATTCGCCTCGTTGGTTATGACCGTGATGCCCGACTTCTTGGGGACAACGTGAATGGGGCTAACCCACTGGCTATCAGAGATAGGGTAAATGATACCACTATCTAGACATTTGACGATCTCCTTCTTCACAGCCTCTTTCATGACTGGATTGAGACGTCTCTGTGGATCCCGGGCTGGTTTGGCATCATCCATCAGATGAATGTGATGCTCAACGATCAGGGGACTAATCCCCTTGATGTCCGCCATGGACCAGCCAAAAGCTTGCCTGTTGCTGTGCAAGACCGCGAGAAGGGCTTTCTCTTGCTCTGGAGCTAGAGAAGCCGAGATGATGACAGGGAGGGTCTCGTTCTCACCTAAGTAAGCATACTTAAGGTGAGACGGCAACGGCTTGAGTTCGAGCGTTGGAGGTGAAACGATGGAAGGCAAGACTGGTGCAAAGGTCTCGAACTCAAAGGACTCCAGCAAAGGTTCAAAGCGAGTGTAGGCAACCGAGTTGGATGGTTCAGGTAACTCATCCGGAAAGTCGAAGGATTCAAACTCGGGTTGTGCGCGGCTAAGATCGTTCAAGAACGTGAAACACTCGTATTCGTTGTCGGGCGCAGAAGCAGCAGCAGGTTCGAAGAGAAACGCACTAGTGGCGTCAAGATTATCGTGTTCAAACAGAAACTCCTCGAATTCACACTCTTCTGGGGTGATCTCCTGGATCGAGCAGACATCCAGTATATGAGCATTAGGTTCGGCGGGCTGATTCCCCAACCTAAAAATGTTGAGTTCAATCGTCATATTTCCAAAAGAGAGGTTCATTGAACCATTGCGACAATTGATCACAGCATTTGAGGTTGCGAGAAATGGGCGACCGAGTATCACCGGAATTTGATTCCGGGGGTTAGCTACAGGCTGTGTATCTAAGACAATGAAGTCGACGGGGAATATGAAGTCCCCGACTCTTATTAACACATCCTCTAGCTCACCCCTAGGATGGGTGATCGATCGGTCGGCCATCTGGAGAGTGCAGTGTGTGGGTTTCAGCTCTCCGACGCCTAATTGCTCGTATACTGAATACGGAAGCAAGTTAACACTGGCACCAAGATCTAATAGTGCGCGGTTGATGTTCTTATCCCCAATAGTAATTGAAATCGTAGGACAGCCAGGGTCCTTCCGTTTTTGTGGTAAAGATTGGGTAAGGGCATCACTCACAGCACTAGCCAAGAAAACTTTCTTGGGTACCTGAGACTTCCTCTTTTTCGTACACAAGTCCTTTAAGATTTTCGCGTAAGATGGGACTTGTTGGACAGCATCTAAAAGAGGAATGTTAATGTTAACTTGCTTGAATAACTCCAAAATCTTCTCCATTTGTGGATTTTGTTTGTTAGACCTCAACCGGTTTGGAAATGGAACATTTTGAAAATTGGTTGAGTCTAATGCTGGAGGAGGAGATTTTGGAGTTGGAACGGATCCCAGAATAGGTGTTTTCGTGGAGTGAGAAGTGGGTCCGTTCAGAGCAGAAGAAGAGGAAGGAGAGCCTGTTGAAGAATGGAGAATAGGCTCAGAAGACGAAGAAGAAGAAGAAGAAGAAGAAGCGGCCGGGGTGTCATCGTTGAATTGCTTGCCAATGTTGTTTTGCAGCATCCTTCCCGATCTCAGTGTAGTCACGGCACTCACATTATGGTTTTGTTGTTCAAGAGCAACATGTGCATTATGTGGATGACCGGGATTTGGAAGTGGCTGGGACGGGAGCTTCCCCTTCTCTCGCTCGCTCAAGGCCGCGTTCAGCTGTGCAATCTGGGCCTCGATGGTCTTGATGCTTTGCCCGTGTGCGGCAGTGTGTTGCACTAAAGATTGAATCGAAGACTGGATGTTGGCGGTGGATTGAGTCGATTGTTTAACAAACGCCTCCAGACTTCGCTCGAGCGAGGAAACCTTATCAGTGTTTGACGGAACAAAGTTGTTTGGTGGAAAAGAGTTGTTGGGTGCAAAGTTGTTCGTCTGGTTTTGGAAAGGTTGGGGTTGGAAGGGCTGCTGATATTGATGCTGAGTTTGTTGTTGCGCTTGTTGTTGCGGCGGAGGGGCCCTTTGGAAATTGTTGCTCTGGAATTGATTCTGATTCTGATTCCAGGCGAAATTAGGGTGGTTCCTCCAACCGGGATTGTAGGTGGAAGAGTATGGATCATTCCTCGGTCTTTGCTGGAAGGTAGCATTAACCTGATCCTGTCCTTGCGAGGGTGGATTGTAAGGACACTCTTCAGTCAAGTGGGAAGGATCGGAACAACAAGCGCAGATGGTACGAAGGGGGAGAACAGGGGTGGGGGCAGGAGCAGAAAATTTGCTCTCTATCGCTTCAAGCTTTCGTGTTATTGCAGCCATTTCATCTTTCATCGCAATAGAGACATCGAGTTGGTGGATTCCTACCCTAGACTGACCGGTAGAAGTGGAGGTAGAAGAAGAAGAAGTCGGTCTGGTGCTCTCCCACTGTAGCGTTTGCTCCGCAAGATCGTCAAAGAACTGCCACGCTTCCTCGTCAGATTTTGATAGGAAGTGGCCCTGACAGATGGTTTCCAGCAACTGCTTCGTTGCTGGGTTCAGTCCCTCGTATAAGGTTTGGCAGAGCTGCCATTTCTCTATACCGTGGTGAGGACACTGAACAAGAAGGTCTTTGTACCGGTCAAAGCACTTCCAGAAGGGTTCAGAAGGAAGCTGGGAGAATTGGTTGATTTCATTTCGAATTCTTGCGGTCTTATGATTTGGGTAGAATTTTTTTAGAAACGCTTTAACAAACTCGTCCCAGCTGGTGATTGAGTGGGAAGCGGTGCTATACAGCCATTTTTCAGCGAGATCGCATAAAGTGAACGGAATGACCCGTAGACGTATAGCATCGTCCGACAGCTGGGTGGTTTTCATCATGGCACAGACGTTTTGAAATTTATTGATGAAGATATAGGCATCTTCAGATTCAAGCCCATGAAAACGTGGAAGCATGTTGATGAAATGGGGCTTAATTTCAAAGTTGTCCCCATTGGCCGGAGGAAGAGAAAGGCAGGTGGGAAGTGCAGAACGGGTAGGATAGAAACGATCCTGGAGCGCGATTCGCTGCGGCGCTACAACAGGCGGAGGTGGTGGGATATTGGTCTCCGTAGGAGGTGGAGCCAATCCAGCGGCGGTCAAAGAGATGTTCGGATTAAATCCCGACATCGCGGAAGAAGAGGTTGGTGAAGGTGAAGGTGAAGGTGAAGATGTATGAACAGAATTCCGGTCAACGTCGGAGTTGGCCGGCAAAGGAAGGGGTGAAAGAGGAGTGGACGGAGTATCGACTTCGGAGTCGATCGCGCAGTCGGTCGCGACTAACGTAACGCGGACTAGACGGGCGCTAGTGTCCCGAGTCCAAGCGGACATACACTAAACGAGTTTAGTATAGTCAAAGCGGAGAAGGTGAGGGTAAGAAAACGTCAAATGGAGAAAGGCGATGGGTGGTGGGTGAAAATGGATTTGGCGACAAAAGGGCAAGTTTTTATAAAAGTTTTTGATTTTTTTTCGTTTTTTTTTTTTTTTTTTAGAAAGATTTTTACAGAAATATGTACGGAAATACGGCTTAAGCAATCACAAACAAGATATGCACAATCACACCTAGATCTAGGGTAACCTAGGTCTACTAGACCTGCTCCTGAACTTGATTGTCGAAGTTAAACAGTGTCGAGAAACAGGCTTAAAAATACACTGATCACGAGGCCAGGTAAGTGCAGAGATAAGGGGAGGTTGTCCAACGCTTTCGCGAAGTTCCTTAATTAAATAACCCTTTCTCTTTCGGCGGTTGCGCCTTTAACACTTTCCTAGACACCCCGTAAACAATATACGGTTAAGCGAGGTTCTAAACAAGGTTTATCTTCTCCTAATGAGCGCGAAGTCCTTAGGGCTGAAGTCTAGTATTTTTTAATTTACAATGGACAATGCATATGCTTTAGTGATTTCCGGGGTCCTGGGAAGGGTGATGAAATCCCCACCCAATCTGGATTGGTTTCAAGCCCCTTAAGTCCGTATTAAAGAATGCAAAACAGTAACAAATCAACTGCAAACAATTTTTATTTGTGGCGCAAAGAATCCTGCACAAGAACAGTTTATTGGAAGGGGGAGAAGAATTTGCGCAAAGAAGGCTGCAGAAAACACAATTCAGTGGAGTTCAGAGGAGAGGGGAGAAGCAGAGGGACTTACAGAGAGAAACTGATGGCCTGAAGCCAACAGATGGCCGCGTTTCCGCGGCCAAACGCATGCAATAGCCGCGAATCCGCGGCTATGTGGAGGTATTGGGCCTTGAAAATTTTTGTAGGTGCTGTTCTGGGTCTCCTCTGTTTGTCTGGATGTGTGGAATTCTGATGTGCTCACTGTATCTGCTCCAGATTTTGACAGTAGGCCGTATGCTTCGTTTTTTTTTCCGTCGCGGTGTAGCCGCGAAATGTGGGTCTATCTTCCCACGTCTTTGGCACTGTACTTGAACTCCGTATTTTCAACGTCTTGGCCACTAAACTCGAACCTTGTATTTTCCTGCACACTTGCACAAAAGCTAATCAAAAATAACAAGATGATTTTTTACAAAGTATGTATTTTTTTTTTCGTTTTTTTTTTCTTTTTTATACTTACAAATTAACCCGAAATTACACAAAGAAATAAACTACCGTCTCCCCGGCAACGGCGCCATTTGATTGTTAGAGTACGTGCGTGTTCAAGTTCTAGTTTAAATACCGCAATCAAGACGGTTTCGCACGTAGCTAGCCGGTTGAGTACGGGTCGTCCGCAGGGAGATGGGAATCTTTTTCTATGTGTTTTTCGACGAGTTAAATCCGGTTTTTCAGATTTTGTTGTGGTTATCTAAGTGTTAAGTTGATATTTAAAGAGAGCTTGTTAGGGTTAGGATTAGGTTAGTTTGAGTTAGGAGTCTCCACATCTTTCGTTGCCCCTCTTAATATCGGTGTTACGGTAATCGGCAACAACGGGGATTAGCACGACTAGGAAGGAACTTGCGAGTATAAGCTAGGCTTTCCAACGCATAGTCCTTCCTTTTGGTGCTTGTCCGTCCGTTCTTGGCTCTTATCCATAACCTCCGGTTAATTCAACCACAACCGGTCTCACTACGGAATCACCGCTATCATGTAGGATAGGGTGCCGTAAGGAGCGGATTGTGGGTCAATTAACGGGAGTCGATTTAAGTTGTTGGGCAAGGAAAGAGTGAGAGAGATTTCCTTCTCTCAAACTTCCCTTATCCTACCCTAACAAGTATAAAACTACTCACACTTCATGATAAGGAAACACAAAACAAAACAAAAGAGGAAGATAGAAAGAAGGAGATTAGAAGAATACGACTAACTATTTGCGACCTCACCTTGGCGAGGATCGAGCGTAAGTATCATTGTCGTATGAATGATAAAGAAAAAGAGAGAAGAAAGAAACAACAAGAAAATAACAACAACTACTTAACAATTAAAATTACAACAAGTAAAGAAAGAGCAAGACAAGCATGATAATAAAATGATCTTCTTTATTTACCATTCCTCCCTCACAAAGCTCACTACAAGTTTAATGGAGAAGAGATGAGAAGAAGAAGAACATGTGAACTAAAACCTAGAAAAAGAAAATACCAGAATGCCCCCTTTCCTTCACAAAGTTCTGGGCTATTTATAGGCCAAAAAATGAAAACCTAGGGCAACCACCAGAACACCTGTACAAAGACCAAAATACCCCTGAAAAGTGGTCGGCTGAAGGGACTGTACTGCCGCGGATCCGCGGCCTAGACCCCCTATTGGCCGCGGATCCGCCGCGAAATGGTGGGTTCAGGGCGTCGTCTTCTGTGTACATCCCTGGTCTTCTGTCCCCTCTTGTCTGGTATATATATTTTCTGAAAATAATTTCACATTTCTTCCAGAATTTCAGTTGAGGAAAGGTGGACTTTTTGTGAGTGTTTTTGTCATGATTGCCTCGAGCTCCGCGTAGATCTCTTGGTCTTGGTGTTGCCATAGTGCTTTGTGCATGAAGGTGACAATTGATTTGTCCTTTTGTCTCCTAAACTGGTATCTGGCAACATACGGATGAAGAGCGGAGATCGTGTTTTATCTGTGGTTGGCAGGAACCCGGATTTTGTCGTGTTTTCCATGAATTTCACCGTTTTAGAACCGAGAACCTGTATCCTGTAATTGACTAGCAAACACGGCTCAAGAGTATCTACGGATATGTAATGTGATAAAAATTGGGCGGTATGAAAATGCAAAAATCTGATATGAACATCTCTCCACTGAGGGTAAAGACAAAATTCGAGACTAACTTTCAGTCGACCTTATCACTCTGGAAGCTCGAATCGGTAAAGGACTCCATCTGGAGTTCAACGTTACCATGCACCAAGAACATTTCTTTAGTCCTTCTCAAGTACTTAAGAATGTTCTTCACAGCTGTTCAGTGAATCTCCTCAGGATCTGATTGACACCTACTCACTACACCTAGTGAGTATGATACATCCTCTTAGATCTATCTCTATAGATCTTAATTACTGGATGTAGGAGGCATCACCCAGATCCTTCATGGAGAAGCTTAGTGATAAGAAGAGCTTGACCGAGTGTAGCATAGGAATATCATTTCCTATCAAGAGTATGTTATCTACGTACAATACGAGAAAGCAATCTTACTCTCTACAACCTTTTTGTATATAAGGTTCATCTACGTTTTCGATGAAGTCAAACTCTTTGACTGCCACATCAAAATAGATATTCCAACTCCACGATACCTGCTTTAACCCGTAGATTAATGTAAGCAGCTTGCACACCTTTCCGCTGCTCCCTCTGTCTACGAAGCCCTCTGGCAGTGTCATGACATGCTCTCTTCTAAATCACCATTTAGAAAAGCGGTCTTGATATCTATCTGCCAGATTTCATAATCATGGTATGCAGCGATGGTAAGTAGGATCCGGATGGACTTAAGCATAGCCACTGGAGAAAAAGGTTTCGCTGTTGACAAAAACCTTTTGCTACAAGTCTAGTTTTGAAAGTCTCAAATTTTCCATCTATACCAAGAATCTTCTCAAGATCCACTTGCTCCCGATCGGTTTTACCCCTTCAGGAGCAACTTCCAAAGTCCATACTTTGTTGGTGTACATGGATTCCATTTCAGATCACATTACATCCAGCCATTTCATAGAGTCCCCACTCGTGATAGCCTGCTCGAAACTAGTTAGGTCATCATCTTCCATGATGCAATCCTCGCTCCCACTTTTATTGAGAAAACCGTAGTATCTCTCAGGCGGATGAGGAACCTTCCTAGATCAGCAGAGTGGCTGAAGTTCGTTGGGAACTATCGAATCCTCTGATTCTACCAAATCATCAGCTGTAGTTTGTATAGCTGGAACTTCTTCCAGTTCTACCTCATGACCACTAATTTATTTTTCAAGAAATTCCTTTTTCTAAAAAGGTGGCATGCCGAGAAACAAAACACATTCTGTTCCTCAGTTGGTAGAAGATATACCCTCGCGAATGTTTGGGATATCCAACAAACTTACACAGAACTGGCCTTGTCTCGAACTCGTTCGGATTTTGCCTTTCAACATAAGCCGGACAACCCCATATCTTAACTCGTTTAAGACATGCTCTCTTCCCATACCATATCGCATATGGAGTGGTAGGCGCTGATTTGATCGGAACCCTATTCAATAGGTATGTGGCTTCTCAAGCGCATAACCCCAAAAGGAAATAAGTAACTCAGTGGTACTCATCATAGAGCGCAGCATATCTAATAGGGTGCGTGTTATCCGCTCCGACACACCGTTGTGCTGTGGTGTATACGGAGGAGTAAGCTGAAAGAGAATCCCATTCTGTTTTAAATAGTCACGGAATTACGTGCTCAAGTATTCTCCTCCCCGATCGGATCGAAAGATTTTAATACTTTTACCCGTTTGGTTCTCTACTTCGCACTTATATTCCTTAAATTTCTCAAAAGCTTCAGACTTGTGTTTCAACAGGAACACATGTCTGAATCTTAAGAGATCGTCAGTGAATGTAATGAAGTACGAGGAACGAATCCTGGCATGTGTAGACATGGGACCGCATACATCACTATGTATTAGTCCCAAGAGTTCAGTATCTCTTTCTCCGTGTCTAGTAAACGGAGTTTTAGTCATTTTACCTTTGAGACATGGCTGGCAAGTTTCATATGATGTAAATTCAAACTGATTTGAATATCCATCTATATGCAACTTATCTAGTTGTGTCGCATTGATATAACCTAGTCTACAATACTACAAGAAGGATTCGTTCATTTCTGAACTTTTTCTCTTGTGTGTGTTCTGTACGTTAAGAACTGTAGTTTAATTTAGAACGTATATGCCATTACATAACGTGCATGATCTAATCAACTTTTGATTTAGGAAAATGTTCATAATATTATCTTGCAATACAAAATTATATCCTTCTTTATTTAATAAAGAGACGGATATAATATTGCATATCAGGTTCGGTATGTAATAACATTCGTTAAGAATCAATGTTCTCCTATTTGGTAATACAAGGTGATATTCTCCAACTGCTTTGGCTGCAACACTTGCACCATTCCCTACTTTTAGAGAATGATCAGCTTTTTCCAGTTTTCTACCTTTTTTTACCCCATGTAACATATTACATATGTGGGATCCTGATCCGGTTTCTAATACCCAGGACGTAGAGTGTACTGAGAAAAAGTTCTCGGTAACAAACACACCCGAAAAAAATACATCAACATGCTCATTCCTCGTTCGGATCGCGTGGGAATCCGAATATTCCACTATTTCCTGCTCAGACTTATAACAATTATAAGATAGAGTGGAACCAATGTTCCCCAGCTCAGTATAACAAGCGGGTTCGGTCAATACATCAAAATTATTATCTTGATTAAGGCGTGACATGGTCGCTACCTGGAGAGAGAGAGAAGAAAACACTTAGCGTATGCTCTTGCAAGATTAGATTGGTTATTATTTTATCTAATCAAGATGGATCCCACTGTTTTTATCAAATCTTCCTTCAAACCCTAAAAGGTAAGACTAGCCGGGATTAATTATACCCTACAAGTTCGCCAATCTTTTAGCCAGGCCAGTGTCGGTACTTTGAGGGAGGTTCCCCGTGCTTTCGCACGGACCTAAATAAAATAAACCTCGTTTTCCCAGAGGCATAACCCTGTTGACACCTTTCTAGTCACCTACTTGATCGGCTAATTGTAAAGTGCAAACTCTCTCAGGAGTAACTCTTACTCGCAGTGGGTATCAGGATCCAACTATCTCATAGAAGGTATGCAATCTCATTGCAAATATCAACACTTGAAATTCCCAATAATGTTTTGCCCCTAACGTCCTATGACCTTGACGGAGGTCAACAAACCATAGGCTGCTAGTCAAGTTCAACTCGTACATTTCGTGATTGAATTAAACCCACCCGCACGACCCTTGACGGAGGTCAACAAGACCGTACGACTACCCTAATCCAATCGCATCATATGCGGCAGATAAGCACTAATCAGCTACCATTCACTACGCCTTGACGGACGTCAACAAACGTAGCACGAATACTAAATAGTACTTATCTGAAATGACGGAGGGCTACGACAGATTTTTAAGAAAGTATTTTGCGTAATGAACTTGATATCGTTGTAGAATCAAGTGATTTTGAAAAGGAATGGTTTAATCTCCGCTTTTTAAAATCGAGTTTTTCAAAATAAACCGAGTGGGTGTAGCATCTTTTAGCTTTTGCTAAAGAGGTCACTCCCGGTGAAGGGCTCTCGGCTCTTTCCTCATCGAATGAGGTGCTGGATATTCATAAAGGAATACTGTTATGCAAAGCAAAAACTAGAGCTACCAGTTTTGAAAATTTGATTCCACAACATCATTGGGTTTCTTTCCTTTTCATTAATCTCATTAATGAAGTCTCATCATTTATGCTTCCTGCGCATCACAGATAAAGAAACGAAAATACAGCGTACGCTTATGCAATCCGCATTCGCCATGGGGTACCGTCATGCACCGTTAGGTTAGTTAACTAACGGCAGAGCGGGGGAAGGACTAGCGCGGATGCAAAACATAAGCAACGTTTATTATATATCATATATATAATATAAAGCATTCATCTCTTATATGATCTCATCACAGAACATTGCAGCAGAAGTCAACATATGAAATATTGGATATACTAGAAGGTCCGTGTTTTAAATTAAGCCAGTAAAAAACACGGACTCCACAGTCGTGATGAATAGCCAAACTCACATCCCTAGATCCCTACAAAAGCGGCAAGCAACCCTACCAATTCTAAAGTTAGGAGATCCGGACTCGACTCCTCGAGATGGTCTCCCACTGGACTCTAAAACTCGGTTACTTGTGCTCCCTGCCTTGGGTCTATCCTAATGTGGAAAAGTAAATAATATACATCAATGGTGACATCATCCTCAACCGAGAAGTGTCCCAATAAAAGAATATTACATACAAGTTCTTACATGAATGAAAATGAAAAACTCTCATCTTACGCAAAACCCCCCGACTATTCAAACACGACGATCCAATATAATATATCAAAGCAACACATAATATCACATGTCATCAACGTAAGTAAATATGCATATCCCAATTGTCATTGATGTATAGCAACGAAACAGCGATACACCACATATTACACTTACGGTCGCAGAAAAGAAAGTGAAAACTACAACAATTGGAATCCGTAACATCCTTAGACATCATAAACCCGAAATATCACATACTTCGGATTTCATGCCTAACCGTATAAATTCCTTAGACATCATAAACCCGGAATGTCACATATTCCGAATTTCATGCATAACATTATAAACCCGGCATTTTAGTCTCAAATTGAAAACACTTTTCAATTTCTAGTCGGGCAATTCAACAAAATTTCCGACAGATGATCGAATGCTCGTCGGAAATATTAGTAGACGGCCGCACTCCCAATGCCGTCGACGAAGTGCACTTAGGCGGAACATCACGGCCGCGAGCACCCGAACGGATGCCTTTGACTATAGGTTCTCCAACAGTCACTTGGTCGGGGCTATGGGGCGTGGCTATCCAGTAGTGTTACCCAGCGAACGTTTGCGTACTATACGAGATTGCGATAGAGTTCTGATCCGAATCAAAACCCCGCAGCAACCGATCAAAAAGCGACTAAATTACTACTGATCAGTTTTCACTAAACTAATTAATGTGGATTCCAAATATTGTATCACAAATCATAGATATCTAGACGATGTTAAACATTTCGATCGATTTATCAAACACCCAAAATTCCCAGAGATCTCAACACTTGAGTCACAGTTAAAAATACCCAGACAGTGCCCCCAAACGCCTACGGACCTACACAAGAAGGCACGCTCCCTGCCTCACCAACGGTGCACGGAACCGCCGCAAAAGGCATGCTTTGGCCGCGCTTCCACGGTCGTTTGGTCGAGTTGGGCTGTCGTTTTTCTTGTGGGTCCATAGAATACCCTGCACAATTTTCTGAATATTTTTAATTAGAAAAATTCTAACTTTTGAAAAAATTTCCAGAGAGTGGGAAAAACGGGTTTTGAAAAGCCGATCGAACACTTTAACTTTGCCTATACGACTCCTAATGCTCTAGCATGGCTCTGATACCACTGCTAGGTTCGCTTAGCACCCCCAACGGGTTTCGGCAAGTATCAAGTATGCTATTTTAAAATTTTTAAGGTGTCGAGCGAGCCCGGCCAAGGATCTAACTAGAGAATTAGGGTTTAACTAAGCAAGTAAACAACTTTACTCTAAGTGAACAAAGAATACAACCTTTGTAGACCGGTCCTTCACTTCTAAAGCTCCGTGTAGTAGTCCCTTTGCTCCAAGTAGTGGTCTCCCGGACTTTTCTTAGGCTCCACTAGGCGAAAGGAATAAGCTTGCTCAAGGATTTTCAAGGCCGAAAATGATCTACGTCGAAGAATCGCTAACTCAAGCTAGCTCTTCACTAATTGATGAATTAGTGAAGTAAACAACATATGCTGAATGGCTAGTTTGGTATAGATTGATAAAGTAGGAATTTTGCTCACTTTAGAAATGTTTTTCTCTTTTTCTTTTTCTTCTCACTTGAACGCTAGAGAGCAAGGAAGGAGATGAAGAAGTGATCTCAAGTGATCTAGTGTGAACCATGGGTGAGAAAATATCTCATATAAACTCATGTAGAGACTTAACCAAGACTAAAAATAATGGTCAGGTTAATAAATATCTAGAGTAAAACAAAATTAGTAGACTAAATCAAGGTTTCCACAAGCTTCTACAAGCATCATAACCATGCCAATTTCCACCTAATTTTGTTTTTCCCTTAATAATTAAATCCCCACATTATCTTAAGTATGGTATGAATCTCATACACCCATGTCAAATGTATCATCAAGCATGACATAAAATAAATACATTAATCACATATATATTAAATGTATATAGAGAAAACAATTTCTTAAGTAAGCTAATATTTGTTAATATGTATTAATATATCAAATATATAATTATATATTAAATTATTAAATCAACACTTGATTTAATAATCCGGTTATATCACATACAACCGACTAATCTAATAAATTATTGAATCAACACTTGATTCAATAATCCGGTCATATCACATATAACCTATATCGCGAGATTAGAATATTGTATCACATACACATATCAATCTCGGTCCCGCACATATCACATATGTGCCCTACTTCGTTTCGCTTGAGCCAGGAAACCTCTGTGTAGGACTCTAAAGACTCGTCAATACGCCGGCAGTAGGTAATGATCATATCAGTTACCCACAAGCCGTCAGCGGTACTAACTGGACGTAACGTCTACCCGGGTATTGAGCTATCAGAAAATCAACAAGCAATCCTGTTCATACTCACGTGAATCCAATAAATAACACTACCGTACAGTCCTGTCTCTTCGTTTGATATGTCGCATATCGAGTCTGGGGTGGTAAACGTCAGACCCCAGAGAAGATCAACAAGCAAGTCTGTTCATACTCCCGTGAATCCAATAAATAACACTACCGTACAGTCCGGTCTCTTCGTCTGATATATTGCATATCGAGTCTGGGGTGGTAAACGTCAGACCCCAATAACTTGATAAGTCGTGCCGATGTAAGGCTCATAACGGGTAGAGAAACTACTGATAACATTTATCAGTAAATCTCAGTATCATCCCTACCAGGGACTTCCTATTATGGCCAATCAAGCACAGCGCAACATCAACTCCTAATACCAGGAGATACGAATCCCCTCCTATCGCTCATTGCCTCAATGTGACTCGATACTGTACCCAAAAACCAACGTTTTGCGCGCTCTCTTGAACGTGGTAAGGTGGAAATCAAAGCATAGTAGGAATCACACAAGACTCTATGACGATCTCGGGTCTACAGACTAACATGTACTGATGTCACCAGAGAAATGCTATCTGACGTTAGGTATAATACCATCTATGAGTCCTCGGCAAGTCCTGTTCAGTGTACCCAGTCTCCACTAAACACCCGTATACA
Organism: Agapanthus africanus; assembly: GCA_030015575.1. Taxonomy (NCBI): domain Eukaryota; kingdom Viridiplantae; phylum Streptophyta; class Magnoliopsida; order Asparagales; family Amaryllidaceae; genus Agapanthus; species Agapanthus africanus. Next base: position 591,490,670 of record CM057340.1, on the reverse strand, counting down.
ATCTTTGATATCAAACACCAATGGATGTGGATCATCCATCGCCCATTAAATAGGTCAAGAAACGTATACTTGGTCTACTCTGGAATATCGATGCCCCGTCTCGATGTTAGTGTATATGCCCTAGAGGCCATTACTGTATCATACTAGTATGTATATTACTTGATGGAAGCTTGGGATATTCACAATTGTACAGACAATCTTGCTCAATATAGTAGTATGCTTCTTGGTTTGTCTCTACTTTAATGTGTACATGTGTGTTTATTTATTATATCACCTATACGCATTAGTAGAGCCCTTAGGATCTTTGCTTGATTACCGGCGTTGTGATGGCGATCACACTCGTGGGGGCTGGGTAATCCACAAGCACATCCTTATACACGTCCCTAGTCGTGGGAGTATCAAGATAGGGCATCGATACTCCGGAGTAGACTAGCGTATGCACTTCTCATCCCAGCACGGGAGACGGTCTGTCCCACAGCCGTCAGTACGTCGTACTTGAGATAGTATGCGGGTGCTCGTTAGGTTACGAGTACACTGGACAGGACTCGTCGGGAACTGATGGTTGGTATTATACCTATCGTCAGTTATCAGTTTCCAGGTGACATGAGTACAGCTTAGTCCGTTGACTTGACACTGTCACTTCGCCTCGAGTGTGTTCCCACTGTTCTTTGATTACTATCCTACCACGGCTCTACTGAGTCGTGCAAACAGGTAGTAGTTGGGAGCAGTCCCGAAGCACTTGGAGGTAGTGACGGTTAGACAGGATTCGTCTCTCCCGGTATTGGGGGTTGACATCGCGCTGTGTCTAGGAGAGCCATTACACGAGTAGTCCCTGGTCAGGGCAAACGAGATATACTGGTAGGTTTCCAGTGTTATCTCAGGGTGTTCTGGGCTTCACTCCGACACGACTTGTACCGCTATTATGGGACTGACGTTTACCGCCCCCTAGGCCCGCCATGCGATGTATCAGACGAACAGACCGGACTGTGCGGAGATTGTCACATACAGGCTCAGTAGGAGTTCGGATGGGTTTACCTCATCGGCCTTCTTATCGACATCTACCTGGGGACCGTTACGTACAGCTAGTGCCGCTTGCGGTCTGTGGTTAAACCCACTGCCAGCGTAGTGTCGAGTGTTTAGAGTCCCACACAGAGAGTTTCCCTGCACTGAGCGAAACGTGTAGAGGCCGTATGGTTTTACGGCAGGGCTGCGATCACTTACGTACACTTGTGTGCGTATGGTGTTCGGGCAGGAAGTACTAGTGGGCTTTGGTTTAAGCCGGATCCTAATATTGCACGGATGGATTTGTTTTGTCTTCTGCGCATCCGCATTCTACGGAATGCGGATGCAGGTGTGTATGCACAGTTTTCCGGAGTGATGAAGGAGGAGGTGTCTCATTAGGGTTTTGGCAGTTGGTTCGGCCAAAACCGTTATGTGGCAGGCTCATTAGGGTTTTGACAGTTGATTCGGTCAAAACCATTTTGAGGCGGACTCATTAGTGTTTTGACAGTTCGTTTGGTCAAAACCATTATGAGCCGCGGACATCATTTACTAATCCTTTTAGTGATAATTTTATGATGGCTAATTGCATTGACCATTTGACCCCGTTGACCTCTCTTGACTTTGTTGACCGGTTGACCGTGTTGACCATTGACTTTCAAGAGGGATCTACACTCTTCTTTTCTTTTTCTTTTTCCTTTTGGATTATGATAATGGTCATTTCAATGTAGCCATCAAACTTTATCTTGATGGGATTAGCAATGATGTTGTTTTTGCATTATTGCAACCATGGTTACTTTTCTTTAGATCATAATTTCTTTCTCATTCTCTCTCTTGTTTTTCAAGTGAGAAGAAAAGAAATGAACCATGGTTGTTGCTCCTCCTTCTTCTTCCTCCTCTTGATTCATCTTTTGATCTCATGTGTTGAGAGATAAAGATCCCACAAAGACAAAACCATCCATTTATCACTTCTACACAATCTAGGGCTTCTAGATTAGCAATCTCTTTGCCCTAGTTACCTCGGCTCGAGGTGGAGCTCGGTGTACATCTCTCGGGTGGATCGTCTTCGACTCAAGGAGGCCGCGGAGGTGACCAAAGTCCGGATCAACCATCGGAGCAAGCAAAGAGAAGAACAACAAGAAGAGAAGGAGTTCAAGTTGAGGTATAACCCCTAACCGAGTAGATAAATCTCTAGTTAGGATGCTAGTGTGTTGTTTAGTAAAGATCCGGCTTTTACGGTCCATGTTACCAAGTCCAGAAAAAATTTTGTTTTACCGTTTCCGCAACCCCGAAAGCACCGGGAGGGTTAACGTGGACCTAACAGTGGTATCAGAGCCTAACTAAACTCACCCTAGCATGTTAGCAAAGTATTTAGAATTTCGACCGGACAAAAAACCACAAAACACCCCGAAAATTTGATGTTTCTGCCGATTTTTTTTCTGTTCAAAAAATAATAAATCATGCACTAAAAATCGGCTCAGGCTTTTTAGAGAACTCTGGAGAAAAACGATCCCCTAACTCGGCTAAAGCGCCGCGGAACCGCGGCATAAGCTTACTTATGCCGCGGAACCGCGGCCGAGTTGGCTCGGTTGTGGGATCGGTTTCCTGCAGTGTTCTTATATGGGTATTTTGGGATTTTTGGAATATGACTTTTCTGCCCAGATTTTCCAGAAAGCAAAATTTGTTTTTGGGGCTCAAAAATCCGTATTTTTGGTCGATGTTCTGTAGACTTTGGCTAATGGTTATATGTGTAATGTTATATGTGTATTGAACGTCTACTAATCGCTATACGTCGATTAGTAGGGGTTATGCATATCTGTGATCTGTGTTGTTGATGGTTTGTGTATATGAACTCGTTGGATTGTCGCGGATGAATAGCCGGGGTGGATGTGAGATGAGAGTTTCTTTTTCTTTCATTCATGTAATAAATTTGTAAATTGATGTAATATTATTTGTATGGCCGCACAACCGGGTCGGGGTTGTAGTCGTCATTGTATAATTCTTTTTACCGTTTTTGCTCCTAGGATAGACCCATGGAGGGGGTGCACAAACTACCGGGTATCTCGAAGTGCCGAGTGGCCTACTCACGGCGTTGAGGGAGGTTGCTTCGCTTCGGGTACTTGGCGGGTAGTTTGTCGCACCCGTAGGGGTCTTGGGTGGGGTATTGGCTATTCATCGCGACCGTGTAATCCGCTTTTCGTTGCAGGCTCGAACGAATCGCGGGTTCCTAGTATATCCAAAGTGTTCATCTGTGATCTGGATTGGCTATCATTGCTATATATCTATATATAATAACTATTTAGGCGTTGCTTATGTTTTACAGCCGCGCTAGCCCAGCCCCCGCTCTGTCGTTAGTTAAGTAACCTAACGAGTGATGACGGGGCCCCGTGGCGAATGCGAATGGCATAAGCGTACGTCATATTTTGGTTGTTTTCTGCAATGGTAGGATTTAAATGATGGGACGCATTAAAAGAACTAATGCAAGAAAATAAACCTAAAAGACGTTGCTGGAACAATTTTCAAAAAAAGCTGTTATTGCAAGGACGTTCACTTTTGTTTTACACAGAGGCATTCGGTTATGAATGCCCAGCACCTCAGTCGACGAGGCAAGGGCCGAGATCCCTTCATCGGGAGTGACCCCTTGGACAAAAGTTTGCGTCACGGTAATACCTTCACTATAGTCGATTATTCTTGTTTTGCATCGAGGTATTCAGTTTGGAATATCCTGCAGCTCATTCGACGAGGAAAGAGCCGAGATCCCTTCACAGGGAGTGACCTCTTTAGCAAAAGTTTTCGCCACTATACTTTCAAAAAGTGTATCACGTTCCTTCAACGATATCAAGTTCATTACGTTGACGGGTTTTTCGCCAAAACCCAGCCGTAGCCCTCCGTCATTTCTTATAAGTTATACTTAGTATTCGTGCTGCGTTTGTTGACTGTATCAAGATGCAGTGAACGGTAGCTGAGTATTGCTTATCTGTTGGATACAATGTGATTGGTTAGGACAGTCGTGTAACCTTGTTTACTGTGTCAAGGGTTGTGCGGGTGGGTTTAATGCAATCAAGAAAATGACGGGTTGAACTTGAGTAGGACCCTTTGATTTGTTGACTGTGTCAAGGTCACTTGGGTGCTAGGGGAAAAAATCCACATCGGGAGTTTCTAAAGAAACTGAAACTTGCAGATTTAGCATACCTTCTGGAGTGTGGTGACTAGAGTGGATTCCATCTAGGTTATCACACAATGACAGTTGGATCCCGATCCCACTGATGAGTTGGATTACTCTCGGGAGATTATTTCACTTAACGATCAATGCTATAAACCTAGTAGGTGTCTAGAAAGGTGTCAGCGGGGCTACGCCTCCAGAAAAAAGAGGTTCTTAAATTAAGGAACTTCGCGAAAGCGTTGGAAAACCTCCCTCGAAGTACCGACACTAGCCTGGCTGAAAGGTTAAGCAAGTATTGTGACGTGAATTAAATCCCGGCTAGTTCTTCTTTTAAAAGGTTTTAAGAAGAATTTGAGGAAACAGTGGGAGACATCCTGGTTAGATTAATAAACCAATCTAATCTTGCAAGAGCGTACGCTGAGTGTTTCTTTTCTCTCTCTCCAGGTAGCAACCTTTTCACGCCCTAATCAAGATAATAAAATGTATCGCTTGACCGATCCGAATTCTTATTCGGGGCTGGGGAACGTTGGTTCAGCTCTAACTTGTGACAACAGTCATAAGTATGAGCAAGGGAAAGGGGCTTGTATGGATTCCCAGGATACCCAGTTGAAGAAGAAGCATGGTTTTGCATCTACTTCAGGTGTTCTTGTAATTGAGAACTGTTTTACGGTCAGCCCTACCTCCTGGGTACTTGATACCGGATCAGGATCTCATATCTGTAATTTATTGCAGGGACTGAGAAAAAGTAGGAAAGTTGCACCGGGTGATATGTCGCTCAGAGTAGCGAACGGAGCACAAGTTAATGCGGCAGCCGTCGGTGAATATCACCTAGTATTGCCAAATGGCAAGACTATGATTTTGAACGATTGCTACTATGTACCCTCCATGGTTTGCAACATCATATCAGTTTCTTTACTCGATAAAGATGGATATAACTTTGTTCTTGATAGAAATATCATGAACATTTACCTTCATAAGGTACTGGTTGCAAAGGGTGCACTGTGTAATGGTATCTACGTTCTAAATCAGAATACAGTTCTCAACATACAAAACACACGCAAGAGGAAGAATTCAGATACGAATGAATCCTACTTGTGGCATTGTAGACTTGGTCATATCGGAGAGAAAAGACTGAATAAGTTGCATCAAGATGGACTCTTGAATGCGTTCGAGTTTTCATCCTATGAAACTTGTCAGTCTTGTCTCAAAGGGAAGATGACCAAATCTCCGTTCACCGGACATGGAGAAAGGGAAGCAGAGCTCTTAGGACTCATACACAGTGATGTATGTGGTCCGATGTCTATACATGCAAGGGGTGGGTTCTCGTACTTCATCACATTCACTGACGATCTCTCTAGATTCGGATATGTGTATCTTATGAAACATAAATCTGAAGCTTTTGAGAAATTCAAGGAATTCAGAAACGAAGTAGAGAACCAGACTGGCAAAAGTATCAAGATCCTTCGGTCTGATAGAGGAGGGGAGTACTTAAGCACGGAATTCCTAGATTACTTAAAAGAGAATGGTATTCTCTCTCAGCTTACTCCTCCTTATACACCACAGCACAACGGTGTATCGGAGCGGAGGAATCGTACCCTATTGGATATGGTTCGCTCCATGATGAGTAGTGCCGAGTTGCCTCTTTCATTCTGGGGATATGCACTTCAAACTGCAGCACATCTATCGAATCAAGTTCCATCCAAATCCGTGCCTAAGACTCCGTATGAAATATGGAGTGGTAAGAGTTTGTATCTTAAACGTGTTAAGATTTGGGGTTGCCCAGCTTATGTCAAAAAGCAGAACCCAGACAAACTTGAGGCACGGGCAGTTTTATGTAAGTTTGTGGGATACCCAAAAGATTCAAGTGGGTATCTATTCTACCATGCAGAGGAACAGAAGATAATTGTTTCCAGGAATGCCACATTTTTGGAAAAAGAATTTCTTGTTAAAAACATTAGTGGCAGCACGGTAGAACTGGATGAAATTCCAGAAACACGAACTTTAACTAAAGATTTAGAGGAACCGCTAAATTCAGTTACACCCAACGAACCTCAGCCACTCCGCAGATCTGGTAGGATTTCTCATCCGCCCGAGAGATACTACGTTTTTCTCATAGACGGGGATCGAGAGGATTGCATCTTGGAAGAAGATGACCATACCAGTTTCAGGCAGGCCGTTATCAGTAGGGACTCTGATAAGTGGCAGGAAGCAATGCAATCCGAAATGGAGTCTATGTACGCCAATAAAGTGTGGACCTTGGATATTGCTCCACCTGGGGTAAAACCCGTTGGATGCAAATGGATCTACAAAAGGAAACTTGGTGTAGATGGGCAGGTGGAAACCTATAAGGCTAGACTCGTTGCAAAAGGTTTTCGTCAAAGACCTGGTTTGGACTATGACGAAAATTTTTCTCCGGTGGCTATGCTCAAATTCATTCGGATCCTACTTGCCATTGCTGCCTTCCATGACTATGAAATCTGGCAGATGGATGTTAAAACGGCTTTCCTAAATAGTTGTTTGGAAGAGTGCGTTTACATGGATCAGCCAGAAGGTTTCGTAGACAGTGGGAGCAGCGGGAAGGTGTGAAAGTTGCTTAAATCTATTTATGGATTAAAGCAGGCATCGCGGAGCTGGAACATCTGTTTTGATGAGGCAATCAAGGAATTTGATTTCATCAAGAACGAAGATGAACCTTGTGTCTATAAGAAGATTGTAGGACGAACTGTCGTATTCCTAGTCTTGTACGTAGACGATATTCTTTTGATAGGAAATGACATTCCTATGCTACAATCGGTCAAGCTATTTTTGTCACAACGGTTCTCCATGAAGGACCTGGGTGATGCCTCGTACATTCTGGGGATCAAGATCTATAGAGATAGATCCAAGAGACTATTGGGACTTTCGCAGTCCAGGTACATAGAGACCGTACTAAAGAGATTTAATATGGAGGATTCCAAGCGCGGTAACATACCCGCATTGCACAGAATTACCCTCTCCAAGAAGATGTCTCCTAAGACTGACGAGGAGAGGGTTCGCATGAGCATTATACCCTACGCTTCGGCGGTAGGATCTATAATGTATGCGATGCTATGTACAAGACCAGATGTAGCTTACGCGCTGAGCACGGTAAGCAGGTATCAGTCAGACCCAGGTGAGGACCACTGGAAAGCAGTGAAGAACATTCTCAAGTACCTGAGAAGGACTAAGGAGATGTTCCTGGTTTACGGTAATGGAGACCTCAGGGTCGAGTCCTTTACCGATTCAAGCTTCCAGAGTGACAAAGATGACAGCAAGTCTGTCTCGGGTTTTGTGTTTACCCTCAACGGAGGGGCGGTATGTTGGAGGAGTTCCAAATAGGATACCGTCGCAGACTCAACGATGGAGGCTGAATACATTGCTGCAAGCGATGCCGCAAAAGAAGCGGTCTGGATGAAGAAGTTCATTAGTGAACTTCAGGTGGTTCCGTCCATTGTTGACCCAATACCTTTGTATTGCGATAACAATGGGGCTATAGCTTTAGCGAAGAAACCAAGGTCCCATCAGAAATCCAGGCACATCTTAAGGCGGTATCACCTGATCAGAGGGATCATTGATCGCCAGGAGATCGAGGTGCGGAGAGTGGATACAAAGGACAACACAGCGGACCCATTCACGAAGGCCTTACCCCAGACTCAGTTCGAGCGGCTGATTGAGATGATAGGTCTTCGAAACGCCAGTACATGGCCTTAGTGCAAGTGGGAGATTGTTAGTGTATATGCCCTAGAGGCCATTACTGTATCATACTAGTATGTATATTACTTGATGGAAGCTTGGGATATTCACAGTTGTACAGAAAATCTTACTCAATATAGTAGTATGCTACTTGGTTTGTCTCTGCTTTAATGTGTACATGTGTGTTTATTTATTATATCACCTATACGCATTAGTAGAACCCTTAGGATCTTTGCTTGATTACCGGCGTTGTGATGGCGATCACACTCGTGGGGGCTGGATAATCCACAAGCACATCCTTATACACGTCCCTAGTCGTGGGAGTATCGAGATAGGGCATCGATACTCCGTAGTAGACTAGCGTATGCGCTTCTCATCCCAGCACGGGAGACGGTCTGTCCCACAGCCGTCAGTACGTCGTACTTGAGATAGTATGCAGGTGCTCGTTAGGTTACGAGTACACTGGACAGGACTCGTCGGGAACTGATGGTTGGTATTATACCTATCGTCAGTTATCAGTTCCCAGGTGACATGAGTACAGCTTAGTCCGCTGACTTGACACTGTCACTTCGCCTCGAGTGTGTTCCCACTGTTCTTTGATTACTACCCTACCACGGCTCTACTGAGTCGTGCAAACAGGTAGTAGTTGGGAGCAGTCCCGAAGCACTTGGAGGCAGTGACGGTTAGACAGGATTCGTCTCTCCCGGTATTGGGGGTTGACATCGCGCTGTGTCTAGGAGAGCCATTACACGAGTAGTCCCTGGCCAGGGCAAACGAGATATACTGGTAGGTTTCCAGTGTTATCTCAGGGTGTTCTGGGCTTCACTCCGACACGACTTGTACCGCTATTATGGGACTGACGTTTACCGCCCCCTAGGCCCGCCATGCGATGTATCAGACGAACAGACCGGACTGTGCGGAGATTGTCACATACAGGCTCAGTAGGAGTTCGGATGGGTTTACCTCATCGGCCTTCTTATCGACATCTACCTGGGGACCGTTACGTACAGCTAGTGCCGCTTGCGGTCTGTGGTTAAACCCACTGCCAGCGTAGTGTCGAGTGTTTAGAGTCCCACACAGAGAGTTTCCCTGCACTGAGCGAAACGTGTAGAGGCCGTATGGTTTTACGGCAGGGCTGCGATCACTTACGTACACTTGTGTGCGTATGGTGTTCGGGCAGGCAGTACTAGTGGGCTTTGGTTTAAGCCGGATCCTAGTATTGCACGGATGGATTTGTTTTGTCTTCTGCGCATCCGCATTCTACGGAATGCGGATGCAGGTGTGTATGCACAGTTTTCCGGAGTGATGAAGGAGGAGGTGTCTCATTAGGGTTTTGGCAGTTGGTTCGGCCAAAACCGTTATGTGGCAGGCTCATTAGGGTTTTGACAGTTGATTCGGTCAAAACCATTTTGAGGCGGACTCATTAGGGTTTTGACAGTTCGTTTGGTCAAAACCATTATGAGCCGCGGACATCATTTACTAATCCTTTTAGTGATAATTTTATGATGGCTAATTGCATTGACCATTTGACCCCGTTGACCTCTCTTGACTTTGTTGACCGGTTGACCGTGTTGACCATTGACTTTCAAGAGGGATCTACACTCTTCTTTTCTTTTTCTTTTTCCTTTTGGATTATGATAATGGTCATTTCAATGTAGCCATCAAACTTTATCTTGATGGGATTAGCAATGATGTTGTTTTTGCATTATTGCAACCATGGTTACTTTTCTTTAGATCATAATTTCTTTCTCATTCTCTCTCTTGTTTTTCAAGTGAGAAGAAAAGAAATGAACCATGGTTGTTGCTCCTCCTTCTTCTTCCACCTCTTGATTCATCTTTTGATCTCATGTGTTGAGAGATAAAGATCCCATAAAGACAAAACCATCCATTTATCACTTCTACACAAGCTAGGGCTTCTAGATTAGCAATCTCTTTGCCCTAGTTACTTCGGCTCGAGGTGGAGCTCGGTGTACATCTCTCGGGTGGATCGTCTTCGACTCAAGGAGGCCGCGGAGGTGACCAAAGTCCGGATCAACCATCGGAGCAAGCAAAGAGAAGAACAACAAGAAGAGAAGGAGTTCAAGTTGAGGTATAACCCCTAACCGAGTAGATAAATCTCTAGTTAGGATGCTAGTGTGTTGTTTAGTAAAGATCCGGCTTTTACGGTCCATGTTACCAAGTCCAGAAAAAAATTTGTTTTACCGTTTCTGCAACCCCGAAAGCACCGGGAGGGTTAACGTGGACCTAACACTCGATACACCCACGACTAGGAACAATTAAAGGATGAACTTGTGGACTACCCTGGCCCCACTAGTATGATCTGAATCATAATCCTGGCAGTCAAGTTCACATCCTAAGGGCTTTATTAATATGTAACAGAGAGACGGTACAAGTATACATGTTAAGATAAAGAGTAATCAGATATCATGCTATCATGTCAAGCAAGAAAGTCTTCCCTATATATGTCCAAGTATCCATTATAATATACAATCATGTACAATAATGGCCTCTAGGACATACATACAACTAACAGCTATAAAAGGGTTTTTGGTTGGATTTTTCTAAGCATCACTTACTCAATTTCTTGAACTTTTCTATTGCAAATTTCCAAATGATCTTCAAAAGAAAAATCTCACATCTTATGAGAGAAAAAGAGTTTTCATTTGCGTTTCTATCATCTCTCTCACACACAAAAGATCAAGAGCTTCAATTGATTATCCATACTTGAAAGAGAATTAGAGAGTGGGCTTTAGAGAAACACTATCAAGAGTATTGTGCTTCAAGTGTAATCTCTTTTTTCTTTGTGTTTGGAATCTTGAGTGCAAGATTGCCATTGTAAGAGAGGAGAGAATATTTGTAGAGAGAAGAGCGACGAGTTTGTAAGAAGTGTTGTTCGTAGTGGCAAACAACGTGTGGTCTTTTGAGCAGACGTATTGGTTAGGTCGTGTGAGGTCACATGGCCACTTAAAAATGGGTTTTAACGGTAGAATGCGGTTCTCGGTAATGATCGGAAACTATAGGGTTTTTTTATCTAATGACCAAACCACAGGGAGATTTCTGGATATTACTCCAACCCACGAGGAGGTTTCTTAAATAAGCCTATTAAAAATTGTATGAATGACCTGACCATCAATTTAGAATTTGCAAATTTCAAGATCACGTGAGCAGCAATGTGCCATAATTACTAGATATTAGGAGATAAGAATAGGGTTTATATCAAATCCTTTTGCACAATGAGGTTTACAAATTCCTTAAATCTATTGATTAGGAAAAATTCACTTTTGGTGAGAAATATCAAAGGTTTCTTTGTAATAGAGTTGCTTGAGGAGCAAACTTCGAAAAAATTTAATAGATACATGAACGTTATTCAACTTTTGAGCCACATTGGTTTCGTTTGCCCGCTCCCTGCATTAAAATTATGGATTAATTTTGTATATTTATAAAGAGTTTAATATGGCTGTGATGTTGGGCTGTGAAACATTCATGCCAAATGGGGAGAAATCAGGAGTGGTTCAAGTTAAATGGCCAGGGAACCCATCCTAGGGTTGTGTCTACATCCACAGCCAAGCTGCCTACGAACGTTCGCAGCTTCATTTTTTCCATTTATAAACATCTTAGCTTTGTGTTATATATACCTAGACTACACCTTCTTTTCAACAAATATAAGCTCTTAATTAAGCTCTTCTAAAGTAATAACATCTCTTTTAGGTTTTTACTTGTTTCTTATATGTCACTTTTTATTAAAAACAAAATTTTTAACCGTTTAAAATGTTGTTTGGCATGATAAATTTATTTACAATTTTCTTTTGAAGTACTTGAAATTAATTAGGAGTATATATGCAGCTTAGTTGATTTGATTACACCTTTTCTTTTTAAACAAAAAATCAGCTACAGTTTAAAAAAGCTGTTTTTGAATATTAGTTTTTTTTTAGGTGCTTGAATTTAATCAGGAGTATGCAGCTTGGTTAAATCTAGATATATAACTTTTGACTCCCCTCCAATGTGCGTGGATCAAATGTTGCCGATTTATGGACTTTTAAGATTGTTTAAAATCCTTCCATTTTTGAATACTTAATCGACACACGGCGAAGGCTTCAAATCGGTCAAAATTTTGTGCACATAGATCATTTCACGTGTATAACAAGGTGGAGTAATCGGATCACCAATTCGACTGTTGGATTGTGCCATTTTAATTAGGCTCTAGCTATTCGGTTAGCTCTAGCTGATAACCAGTTTTCTTATATATATAAGTTCAAATCTTTCAAAGAACTATAAATTATATAGTTTGCCAATATTTTTCCATGAAATATATGTTTATTTGAAGTGTTGCCCTCTCTCATGTCTCATATATATACAGATTTCAAGAGAGAATGTGTTATATACAGATTGGTAATTATATATTTTATGATTTCAACTTTTCTTAGTGAAAAGGAGAACATATTTTGCTATCATGGAGGGTGAACAACAATAAGTTATCTAGAGTAGATAGCAATGTTATTAGCATCTCTGCCATGTGGGAAGATATCGCATGCATATCACGTAGAAGGAAAAAAAATTAACGATTACTCACTCTTGTATTAGGTGTTACTTAGCATCATCATATTGTGTAATCAAATAATTTATAACTTTTGCACGACTAAAATTTTGTTAATAGAAAACAAAATTTAAAACTAGTTCAATCACATCAACAGGCTGCTGGATTTCCAAAATTAGCTCTCAACTAACTTAATATATATAAGCTCTAAGGGCCAGTATATCTGTTGCTACTCGTTACATCGTTTTCCTAATAGACAAGAAAACATCATCGTCATTGTAGCTAGCGTCGATGATCGTGATGTTTCAATGGAATATGCAACAGAAAAAGGTTATAATAGAGCAAGTAACAAACATGAGTCGATAGAGATATATAGAGATATACCGGGAGCAATATCAGAGGCACCAGTGGAATATATATTCAAATGTTAAATAGTTCAGAATCTTTGCAGAGGTTTATTTTTGTTAAAAGGGTAGGTTTGAGTTAACATCTTTGATTCAGTAAGTACAATTATTTGTTCTTTATTGTACATGTTGACCCTAGATAGAATATTTTAGAAGACAACCTCAGTAGGCCATCCATAAGATTTTTTGAGGTTGTAATAATTAAAGGGTCTTTCTATGGTGCTTCCCATCTTGCACTATGTAAAATATGTCAGAAAAAAAAAGAATATATATATATATATATGGAGAGAGAGAAAAAGAGATATTGAGACCCCTAGGTATCTGTATTTTCTAGAGTTGGAAGCATCGAAGAAATCCACTTTTTAAATAATCTTCTGATAAAATATAAACCTCATGCTGCCTTTAGCACTATATAAAGTAGAAGCATTATATGATAATTGTGAATTTATGATAAAAGCTGAGTATCTTTATACTCTACTTTCGATTTAACTTATGATAATTATGAATTTATGATAAAAGCTGAGGATCTTTATACTCTACTTTTGATTTAACTTAACCAAGTTGTTTAACCCCAAAGTTCTACTGGTAGCTAACATAATGATATCACTTGGAACCTATGCATCTTTTTCTTTAAAGAAACGTGGCAACCCGCCGAGTTTCATTAACAATATAAAACATATGTGCTTGTTCACTTAAAATAGTTGAGATTACACCAAAATGCCGACATTAACAAGTCGACAGAATTGATTTATGCTTCAAACCACATCCATTACTATGGTCGCTAGTCACCTTGTACAAAGGAGAGAAGATTAAAATGAAATATATTATTGCTAACGGCATATTATATCTAACAACAGAAGATTACAATGAGCAAACGAAAATCAAATTAAGCAGTCACTGGTGTCTCGATCAAGTATCGGATATCTTCGGCTTTCTCAGCCTCCCAAAGCTCAGGCAATGCTTCTTTGATGTTGTGAATGCTTTCCAATGCATAATCTGCTCCTTTCACTCTATGAGATTTACCCACCTGAATCAGGGATAATTTAGAAACTAATCAGTACCCCTTTTTTTATAAATAAAAAGGCAAATGATTGATTCAAGCCAAGATTAGAAAGCAACCCTACTGATCAAGGAATCTATTGATGATCTCAATTTATTGGTAAAATTGATCGGAAATGTTTTAATTTTCGGGTTAATTTCACAAAACACCCATGTTGTTTACCCTCTATAGCACTTATACCCCTTCAAATGATCTATTAGCATAAAGAACCGCTCTCTTCATCAACCACAGCACTTAAAACACTCGAAATTTACTCAAATCTACACCAACATGTTTTAAAAGCAGACACTTATTTGAGTTGTTTAGAGTTGACTTTTACTGGTTTTCACAGTTCTAATAGATGGGCGGAGGGGTCTTTCCACTAATTAAGCACTTGAGGCGGTGTCAGTGCTATAGGAGATAAAACTACATGGGGGTTCTGTGCAAATTAGCCCTTTATTTTTCATTGTTTGAGGAAATTTTGAGTTTGGTTAGTGGGTGATTTAAATTACATTACTACTTTCCACAGATTTCTCCCTTATAAATGTTATATTATGATTATTTTTGCATTAAAAGGGAACTTATTATATACTAAGCACTCTCACCAGAACAACATTTCATTAGACGAATATGTTTATGTATGGCTGTGGCATTTAATTCTGTGCACTACCGATCAGTATTGGCCCCTATACCATTTGTAAACGCATTGGCCGAGAGCAATGTCTTCCAAAAATCTGAGCTACGATTATTTTCTGAAATCATATAAAGCAATATATAGAAGACAGTAGGCTTACCAGCACAGTGCGAAGTCTGACGCGTTTACCCGCCTGGACATTGCGAACACTGTCTTCGAAGAAAATCTGCAACAATATTATAGTTTTCTCAAAGAATTAGTCCACATACCTAAAGAAGTCATGAAAATCGAGTTGAAAGAGATCAACGACTCTTTAAATTACCGTTCTTTGAGGGTCAATATTAGCGATTTTAAGAGCGCATTCTATCGCATACTCGGATGGTTTGCATATGATTGGTGTCCGAGGCAGCTCCACGCTCGGATTTGGGCTAGAGACGTGCTCGATGATGTCAAAAAATTTGGCCTTGTCCTGTGATTCATTTTCGATTGGCGAGTTCAGAGTCTCGAAACAAATGATCCCCTCAAAGCATTCTTCAAGGCCAAGCTTGCTAAGAGCCTTGGCAGCATGGATCTTATCGGCATTTGTGAATATCTGGGTTACAATTAAATAAAATGTTGACAAAAATATTATATATAGTATTGTCAAAAAGAGAAATATATTCATCATTCCCTCCACGTTTTCAGGTGTAAATTTTTTACCACTTTGCGAATTGGCAGGCTCAACAGGAGATGCCTAAGAACAGGGTCTGGCTTTAGATTCTCATAAGGTAATCTTCCATGAACAAAACTGTTCGACAATTTTAAAAAAAGTTTTAAAAAAATCTATGTACTGAAAGGAAACTCATAGAAACATAAGGGGAAAAACATTTAGTACCTGTGATAATCATCATAGTCAAATGAGTAACCAATTGCCTGCACAATATAAATCATAGAACATAATAAGAAACAAAAAGAGGGGGGGAAAGAAAAGATGAACAATATAGAGATAAGGGAGAAAATCACCCTTAATCCTGCCATAGTTGTCCCATAGTTCTTATAGAGTAAATCACATAAATTTGGGATTTTGCTCCTATCAATCCCTAGTTTCTCAACCATGTAATCTGAAATCAAATTATTCAACGGAAATTATATCAAGACCAATGCAGGAACAAAGGAATCGCTAACAAGCATATAGCAAATTTACTGGGAAATTTATACCTCCAATGTTTTTGAGGACCGCATCCGCTATGCCAGCACTCAAAGGGTACAGAGTATCATCAAGATCTATATATAAGTTTTTAAAAAAAGGAACAGATAAATACCATCTTAAATACTAACAATGTCTTTTTTCGTAATTAAGTTCAAAGCAGAATGCATACCAAAGAGGAGGCAATCAATAGACCTCTGGTCCTGTCGGTATAAGTCTTCAAATGCCATCTTGATCTATTAAAGATTAAAAATCATTCAACACAAAGTTAGAACTAGTCTGTATTTTAGAAATGTAAGTATAAAAATACTGATTTTTTTATTCCAAAAGATTTAGTATTAGCTAGCAAGCACAAATTCTTTAAGTCCAGTTATTAGAATTAGCTGTCCTAAATAATAGGCTCAAAATTCAGAAGCCATTGGTTTAACATACCGATTCTCGAAGACTCAGCTTCGAGGCTCAATATGGAAGAAGATGAATAAGAACTAAGAAGAGAATGAGCCTTGATCCGTATAGAGAGATATAAGAGAATGAAGGAAAGGGAGGAAGAAACGAGAGAAGGGAGAGGGTTTAAATAGGCAGGGGCTTTAGAATAGAAAAGATTCACATGAATGGCACATGTAAGAAGTTCTATCCTTTTGTGTTTGAGATAAACGCTTGTGGCTTTAAATTGTAAGAGAGAAAGATTACAAAAGAGTGGCCCCCTAATAAAAACAAACAAGAGAAGACTTGTGGCAGCAAAACACAGGGAAGCTCAACTTCATAAGAGATTCTCCTATACATCCAATACTTAATCACATGCATAGACCATCCTTAGTATAAACCCAATTGTATAAGTGCCTAATTGCAAATTGCAAATTTCAATTCTTCGAATTCATTTCATGCATTGTGAGTGACTTGAAATGATATTTATTTCAGATTATTTAGTATAAATGCGGAAAATTCATGCCTTCTTCATTCTTATTTTTTAAAAGACCCCTTTTTACTAGGTGCAAAATATATCTTCCTCTGCCCCCCAAAAAAATAAAAATAAATATAAAAAGTTGCATCCCTCTTTGTGCCCCCCCTAAGCAGCCTGAACAAGGAGAAAGTATCCGGTGCCTTCAAACTACCACGTCAGCATCCTATATGGTAACTTTATTTCCAATCAAAATTGGACACCTCAGCATCCTTCCCCACACAACTGAACACACAAGTTTCAATAAATTCACTAGTAAATGTCCATCGATGGCAGTTCTGTAATAAATTTCATCTTCTCCTTTTACTTGGTTGGATCAAGCTGCCATTTTTTCTTCTCCATGACCTAAAATATAATCCTAATACAATTACTTTCATCATTTTGTTGAATGTGTTAATTAAAATCTTAATCAAAGTTAGGACATGTGTCCAGTTTAGATTGGAAATAAAGCTACCATGTAGGATGATGGCATGGGTAGCTTGAAGTGAATTGATACTTTCTCGGTTTCATGACCCAACCTTGATGCATGTGATGATTATCTTTTGGATACCAAGTACAACTAACAGGGACACAAGGACAACAGCTCACCTTAACTTCTTATATTCATTAACTTAATGTCTCAATATATCAGTACTAAATTTAAGCATATCAAGTGCACATGCAAACACAACCAATTTGTTGAAATTTTTACAAGACAGGAATCGAATTGATGGACAATCTTCTAATCTGTCAGTCTCTCTACCTTAGAAGAGGAAAGATCGTGCACAATCTAAATAGTTATACTAGACAGATCCAGTCTGTTTAACTTTATCACAGAGAAATACGCTAAATTCAAATTATTCTTCAATTGATTAGGAAACACTTGTTTACTTCAAAAATCGAATAAATATAATTCAAAAGTCAAATAAATGTGAAGTTGCATGGTATCAAGTTTTTAAAGCTAAGCCGTAACAATTTGAAGGTTTTATGGGAAGGTAAAGAAGATCATCAAATAATCAGTTTTCCTATGGGGGTACGAGATGACTATACAAATAAGATGACCAAGAGACCATTATATTAAAAAGATAGGTTTTTTTTAGATAGCGCCATTGAACTTTAAAAATGCAGTAGACCCTCCCAGCAAGGAATTTTTGTCAAAAAATTGAAGGGTGCTTTCTTTTCCCAAAATGCCATAATTGGTTCACCTTAGGGCTATTTATTTAGTCCGCACACAAGGTCATTTGAAGATTATTCAATCTACTTGTGCTTTAAACGAGTTAATGAAACTAGCATTTCCCGACAGCATTATTAGTTTAAAATGTTCATGGCATATTAAGAGTTAAATGACGCTATCTAAAAAACTCTGAAAATTGAATGGTGCTTTTTAAAAATTACCCTAAAAGATATATCAAATCATAATTGCAAAAACCATAGGCAAAATTTATTTGGTTGCCGAGTGGGAAATGAAATTCAATATCATTGATGTGTCTCATGCAATATTTATTATATGTGATTAAAAGCTAAATTCAATAATTTGCTTAATAAGCGCAGTTTTTATAGTAATTAAATAATTTATAATTAGATGTAGAAAAGAAAAATACTTACTAAATCGGGAAACTATAGGAGTTTGCATTATATATAATTTGGAACTCTATTTGCAATTTTCAAACATTATTTTTTGGAGTAACTTTATGTAGGAAACCATAAAAGTCTCTTAAACGACATCATGCCATGTATTCAAATATACTATTTTCCTATTAAAGAAAATAAAAAGTCAGCCTCATACGATCTTGATATTTATGACTAAAAACACATAGCGATTATCCTATTTCTTAGAAGAAAGAGATAAACATAATCATATATTGGAAACTATATGGACACCTAGCCATGTAGTTCACGAAGTAAATAAAAAATAATTTTGGTGTCAGAAAAATTAATCAGTGGTTGGTTAATAATTGAAGAGAGACATAAGTGGTCCCAATGATTGGTGGCAGGTGTACAGCTGGAAGCAAAATCTTGGCTTCAAACCAAGAGTTTCCGTCCTGGCAATTTCTAGATTTATACATGCAATGCATCCATCCAATAATTGGAGGTTGAATTTGATCTTTTGACACAAGCAAGATTCGTGAGGGAATTCAATTTGAAATCTGAATCGATTGGTCCAAGTCATAATAAGCTTACAATGTTGATATGGTTCTATGTTTCATTGGCCGACTAATGCATGATAAGCAACAAGCTGATCCTTCTATTATGATGCAAGCTCAATTGTATTTAAAGTTATCTAAATTTTACCTACATGTGTTTGTGCTCTTTAATTTAATGTCTCCTGATGTGCTAAGTTAACAGAAATGTGGTTTGAAGGAAGATAAATTAAGGATTATCCTGTAAATCAAAAAAAAAATTCAATCTTCTGTCCTAACTGAAAAGGTTATATTTGCCAAACTAGAAAAGAAAAGGAAAAAAATACAAGGACAAGACAATATGTAGATGGCCATAGGAAGGATATATTTGCACCCAAAAACACAAGACCGTGTATTACTTTATAGAAAATACACACACGCAAGATTCTATGTAGGTAATTATATAAAAATAACGTCAGGTGTATTTTTAAAAACGGGATATTAAGACTAAATTGCACAAAGATACCCATGAACTTTCACCTTTTTTACGTTTGATGCCATGAATTTCAATAATTAGAGATAGCTACCATGAACTACCACTTCCGGTTACAACTTAATAACATTTTATTGGCATCAATCGCAAAAAAATATGAAAATTCTATAGTGTACCCATAGTATCTATTTGCAATTATTAAAGTTCATGGTATCAATCGCAAAAAACATGAAAGTTCATTGATACGTGCAATTTAGCCGAATATTAATACTAAAACTCCTTCAGGGAAAGGACACAAAATAGTATCACATACAACAGAAGCCATATAAGTTGTGTGGTTGATAATGGTGGGCTCCACCTAGCTAACAAAAGGCTCAAATCAAAGCAATGAATTGCCTTGAGATAAAAAGGAGCTCATCCATTGAAACAAATGATCCAGGAGATATGAGAACTTGAGATGGCAACTAAAATGAGCTATGCATAGCATGATATAAACATTGATTGAATGCATGGTTGAGAGTGTTTCAAGCTGATTTCTTGAAAGAGATTTTTCTCAAAAGTATTGGATATGACAATTCTCTTCTGTCAATTGATCGATTAGAATTGTGACAACTTTTTGCTGCAATTGCCACCCAATACGATAGAAACCATGTCAAATATTTTATGAAATCTTGATTTATAGACAATAATGGAAAGCTTAGATGACGAAGATAATGATGTCAGGACAATCCTTGTGAACCGCAAGATGCATGTGAGCTAATTTATAGCAAAGGCACGGCATTTTTCTCATTAGTTGCTACATCTAGAGGGTATGCAGAATTAAAAGTATGCAAATTTACTAGCATTAGCATACAAGTCTCAGAACAATGGAATCAAATCCTATACACCATATAGGAAAGCTTACAGAAATTAAAATTTCATTAAATGTATGTTAAAAATGGACATTAAGATATACATATTGTACATAACTCTGAAAATAGAATGAAAACCAAATCAATCTATCTATTTTAGTTAGTCAGCCTTTTTTATTTCATTAAGAGAAAACACCACTGGATTTGATGAATATATCTAGCGTGCACATACGAAGTTCCTATATATCATTCTTACGCCAATTATTATATAGTCCCTCCAACTTTGCAAACACATATAAAGTGTAGGTGACAAAGGTCTCACCAAAAGTCAAAAGTCAAAATTTTGAATAATTAAAATTTTGATTCAGAGTAACCTTGGTTGGTTATATAGGTATTGTACATCAAGTTGACAGCCGGTCATGAAACTATATCAAAATAATCCAATTTATTATGATGTGGAGAAGATTAGATGACCATGACAATGGGTGGATTATTTGGTTGGTTGGTTTTATACTATGATAGTATTTATTAATGTACTCAATTGACAACTGGATTGCTCTTTTTTGAATCTTTTGCCTAACTCTGAAATCTGATAATATATGACAAAACCAGTAACAAAGTGTGTTGATCCGTGATAGGAGAAATATGATATCAAAGGCGAACACAATCTTTGCTCTCCTAACGAATCATTACATTTACATTCTACAAACAAAAAACAATTCTGGTGTCTATTACCCTTTTGAAAGAAAATGAACCATGGGCTTATAGCCAGCTCAGCTGTGCCTTGATGCTACATGAGAATGGTTCTCAAATAAATTATTTGAAAATTATGAGCTGCTGTTATGGAATAAGTAACATCAACAGAACTTGAAATGATTCAAGATAAGAGCAAGAAACAGTAAATGATATACATTTTTTGGTATGTGTTCATGGTATTTCTCTGAAAACAGGCTGTTCATGGTATTTTAACAAAATTTAACCATTTTATATAATATTTATTCATACCTAACCCGCCCCAGACCAAGTGTGTAACACATAGTGTATGCTAGTGTATTAAATACGTGACCTGGTAGCACTGTCATTATTAAGCATAACATGCAAGAAGAATTTTTAAGCGAAGTGTGACGTATTCTTAAAGATGGTACTTGGTTACAATTATTTATTTCCAAGTGCAAGTGCAATTACTGTCAGCCTATTAATCTAATTGCAAGTGTTCGCTGCATTTTTTTTTGTCCATATTTGTGTCCATTAATCTCAAACATGGGAGGCCACTGCAGGTCATTTTCAGTTGTCACCTGCCCTAATGAGCCTAATTAATAGAATACCTTTAAGGGCTAAAGCACAACTTGCATCCACTAATTATTTCGAAAACGACTAACCTTACACCTGTGCTTGACCTGTACCTTCTTAACTTATGCGGACCTCCAAGAGATTTTGTAATCATCAACTGAGTCTCATGGTGGCAAAGAAACTGAAAAACAATTCAAGTTACAGCCCAATCCAATGCAACAGATTAAAGAAAAGCTGAAAAGGGCAAGCGTAAGTCAAGAGAAAGCGCATGTAGTAATGGAATGTTTACTCACGAAGCTTTTACAATTGTTCCTAATCTTAGTAAACAGTACTAGGCTTCGCCCTCCCCTTAAAATAATGAGATGTCAACATCTGTAAGGGATTCACATTTGGATTTGTCCATTTGTATTTTAAATCAATGGTTCTAGAGCTTCAGATAGTATCCTAGTAAAGCTAGCCATTACTCAGAATTGCTTGATTGGGTGCAGTTGTAGCTCCATACATAGTTTTCTTCTAGTAATAAGGTTAAAGCAGGGGTGGATCCAGTAAGACCTGAGGGGGGAGGGGGGAGCACGTGCCCCCCCCCCCCCCCCCCCACGCTGAAATTTTGAAAAAGAAAAGAGACTAATATTGTTATAAACATGAATTGGGATATTTCAGACATATATTATACATATATTTATGGAATAAGCATAGAATATACAAGGCTTTAGCTCTGTTGGTAATGCATTTTGTTTTATTTTGGATTCTATCAAAGAGGCTATGAATGCTCAATTCCTGTAAAGTTCCAAACATACCAAAAAAATGTTAGGATTCAAGTAATTAAGACATCCACATGCTAGTCGGAACCATGACCTGTGTTAAAATGTTGTACCACCCCCCCCCCAAAAAAAAAAAACACACGCAAATAGGCGGGTTAAATTAATCTCCCCTATTTTCCCTTCAATCTTCCTTGAACTTGTGACCTTGTTGCCACAATTCTCATGCACTACCAACTCTTCCATTCCATGGGTGAGTTGAAAATTCTGGTGTTGGATGCTCAAATCGGACGCAATTCAAGCTGATGTCCTCACAACACGGAATGATGCAGTCTTTATGAGTTGAACAGGACCCACCCATCCCCTAAATAAATACAGCTGGTCGTATCTCCCTCTGTGGATGTTAAAGACTTGAAATTGTAATCTTGTCAAAATTCTCATGTGGTTGAGAATGCAATGCAATCAACAAAGGCGTGCATGAGGTTGAAGATTGCATCCCAAGTACAAACTAAAAGACAAAACCAACACTTTCCAACTTCGGAACAGCCAAAACATACCTGTAAATTGTTGATGAAGCCATGCTTTGCTGTAAGAATCTGACGAGGACCTGTAGAACACAAACAATGATTCTCTAAGACAAAATTACAAGAGGCTGAATAAAAGAGGTATGCATTTCACATGTAAAGTAGTTCTTTATATCTGATGTTGATTTGCAGAACTACTAAAACCCGGCATCAAAGAACAAAGATTGAAAATGGGAAGAAAGAGGTATAATACTATGAAAAAGCAGAATGGGCACCTAGGATTTTTCCTAGACTGGTAGTCCAAAAAGCCAACCACACAGCACTTTCTTTTTAATGATCGTCACTGTCATCTTAGTATCCATTTTCTAAATTATGTAAACACCGATTTTCATGTAACATGAATACCATTTGCCCTTGTATAAGATTATTGCAAAACTAACAGTTTTCCAACAATGGAACACGTCACAATCCTAGATCAATATCAATATGCAAAGAGTATTCAAATCACATGAAAATTGGTATAGATATATTTTAGAACATAAAGAAACAGATAGATATTGTCAATCGTTCAAAAAAAACTGATGGTTAGTTGACTCCTCGTTGACCGCCACTCTAGAAAATTTCCTTGATTGACATTCTATATTCCATGCCCTCAAATATCAAAATAACAATTGTACTAGCAGAAACATCGTGTCCTAGGGAGAAAAAACTACTCTAGAAGGGCTTGCATGGTGCAAGCCCCTCTAGAGCCATTGGATGGGGGATCCCCACTAGTGGGGGCCCCCCATCCAATTGCTATGCAAGGGCTTGCACCATGCAAGCCCTTGCATGGTAGTTTTTTTCGTCCTAGGGAAGACGTAAGAATTATCACTAGAGGGGGCACCATAAAGAGCGATGTTCCATTAAGAGGTCAAAAGAAATATTACATATAAATCATAAGATAATTTGGAAATGGTTTAGCGAATTTTTTTTTAAAAATTAGTTACAAACATAGTGAAAACTTTTCTTTCAATAAGAAAAAGCAAAATGAAATTAATTCCCAGTTAAATATAATTCAAAAAAATAATTGTAGGTAGTGGGAATTAAACCTAAGACCTTTTGTCCTTGCCACTTGAGCAAAAGATTCATATTGCTTTTTCTCTGTCATAAATACATATAATAGGTATCTAAAAAATCTAGAGACTAGTTTATGATCAATATTAGCCTCATTTTTCACAGAATTTCAGTGAGGATACATGCCCCCTCTTCTCTCTTACTAGATCCGCCCTTGGTCTCTCTACAAGAGAGAAACCTTACCTTGTCACTAAATCCATACACTGCAACTTGAGCGTAATTCATTTTGGTGACATCTCCAAGTTGTTCTGAGATCTATTAGAGATATACCCTAGCAATATCTAAAGCAAACAGACATATTGGCTCCTATTAAGAATTTTAATAAAATAAAATAAACTTGATGTTGAACAGTGATAATCATACATCAAACTCATCTTAATTTCCAAAAACTCATAATTTATACTATGATGACTATATAGTTGGATATGTCAAGGAGTGACGATGTTGGTAATAAGTCGAGATCAAACAATTATACAAAGCACCGCCAAAGATAGGGGTGAAAGTCGGGTTGGGTTTGACCCGAACCCGATATTTTCGGGTTCTTTTGGCATGCTATACCCACCCGAACCCAAACGGACGGGTTTAAAATTAGCTACAATTTTTTCGGGTTGGATAGGTTTAGCACAAAACCCGTCCGTCCGAACTCTAAAGCCGATCCGAATCAAACCCACTTCCTAAATTCAATCCGACTCGAATCTAATTGTACACCATACGCAAAATGTTAGCCAATTTAATTTATTGTATTATATTTAATTTCTGATTTATAACATATAATTTAACAATAGTTTTCTCAGTGCGTATATTCGATTATTTCAATAGTTTATGCCGACCCAAGCCCGAAAAACCACAAAACCCAACCCATCAGCATAAACCCGAAAACCCGCACGAAACCTGAAGTTTCATGTTAGGGTATAAAGGATTGCAAAGGGTTTGTACGGGTTTCGGGTTTAGGTTTTAAATTTCGGGACGGGTACAAATAGTCAAAAACCCACGGAACCCGGCCTGCTTTCACCCCTGACCAAAGAGCCTTTGACCGTGCGGCAATGACACTCCCCGACTTGGTGGGAGGTCTTGGGTTCAAAAACCCCCCACTTGCGGTAGTAAAGGGGATTTTCAACCAATTATGTGGAAAAACCTATAGGCCTACAAACCCCTCCCCCCACGGGCTATTGCAATTTTTTTATACAAAGCACTTATACTATGACATTGATATCAAGCATCTTGTCTCATGTGGAAAATAGCACACTTCTTTCACTGGGAAACACGTGTAAAGGAAAATTGAATATTCTGTATGCCCATGCTACCACTCTAATCCCTTTCAGATTACTTGTTTCATCAAGAAGGATATGAGACATCATCATAATCAGCAAGAACAAAAACAAAGACTTCATCCCAATATTTTGTGTCACTTGCGTGATCCTTTTTTTACCGTCACCTCTGGTGAGGACCATTCATTTTTGTTTATTAAATTAACAAGTTTGTTATCCTTTTTTATATCGGTGTCCTAAAAAATAGTCGTCTAAGCGCTTCGGCGGCAACTTAAGCATTTTAAAGGTACTCACCGCTTCGCTTAGTTCCGCTTAAGCGGTTTTCTAAAATCACCCTTCTATAACTTTAAGTCCATGTCTTTTATTACTCAAAAGAGTATATCTTAAAGGATATATAGGATGGAATTTATCAACAATTATTATTACAGTCTATTATTTGATATTGTATTCTACAATAAATGAGATAAAGGAATGTCTAAAATGGGTTATGGAAGCTTGGCTACATGGGATAATGTGGGTCCAGCCCCTTTAATCCTCATGCGGGAACCCCTATTTCTGCATCGACTGTAGCTACATAAACCTAATCTGGAATAACATCAGTATGAGATTATCGAACCAAATATTAGACCTAATCAATGCATTTGATTTAGCATTCTACTCTTTACTCTTTCACAGTTCAACATGTATCGCTTATCTACTTTATTCTGCATTCGGTTAATACCTTGCCTCTTACTACTACCAATAGCTTTACAACTCTAACTCTTTAATGACTTTAGAGACATACTGACTATGATGACGGTGTCTAGAAAAAAATTGCTTTCGGTTTTTTCTATTTTTTTTTCTCATTTTCTCTTTATTTTTATGTGTTTTGCCTTTGAACGGAAAATTCTGACAATAATTTATAACATCTCTCTCTATTACTAATTTTTTTACCTTGAAAATTACATTGTAGTCTCCGTTAAATGAAAGAAACAACAAAAAGATTGAAAATAATAACTAATGAGTTAGTCAAACAATCAACAAGAGACATAACTAATGGATAGTTAAAGGCGCGTAAGAGGTTACACCATTTGGCCACTCCGCTTTTTATTGCCACTTTTAAATCATTGTATTTTAATTGACTCCATCCATACTTGTTTAGAATTATCTCTAGCTCTGTCACTGTTATGTGGATGAATTAACTAGGATTCTATGGTCTTCACCGCAAATGCTTAAATCATCTCAATCGATTCGATCTAATTTTAGTATGGACCAACAATCACACAAATCTTTTTGCATAATACCATATAGCGTTCATGTGGTCTTAAGCTTTGTTAAATACGATTAAGGCAGAAATTTATATATCAATCAACCAGATATAACCAATTCCAAATATAGTCTA
Source organism: Agapanthus africanus (assembly GCA_030015575.1). Taxonomy (NCBI): domain Eukaryota; kingdom Viridiplantae; phylum Streptophyta; class Magnoliopsida; order Asparagales; family Amaryllidaceae; genus Agapanthus; species Agapanthus africanus. Next base: position 591,464,265 of record CM057340.1, on the reverse strand, counting down.
AAACTTTTGAGAACGGAACCGGTTATTGCAGCATCTATTCTAAAATCGAACAACTAATTTTATAATAAAAAATGCATCACATAAAGTCTTAATTTCAAACTTGCAAGATTAACAGATCAACAGATCAATGTCAAGTATAATATATATATATATATATATATATATATATATATATATATATATATATATATATATATATATATCCATTCATAACTTAGAGAGAAAGATTTATACATTACAAGCCTCATTTTTTGTGTTTTCTCTCAATCTAAAGTTCTCTTGGTCTCAATCAAAGGATTGAACATTTTTCTTATAGAAATTCGATGATCCCGCTAAAATTATAGGTTCGTAATCTCGATTTTGTAATTTATTTGATATTTTAGGACTATAGGCTAGATTTATTTTTCTGTTAACCATGTAATTATGATATTTTTATTCTTTCAACAGGATTAGGTTTTTTTATAGTTTGAAATATGGTTTGGGGTTAGGGATTTCATGTAATTAGAGGCTTTGAAGAAGAGGAAGATTGCAAAGCACACAATTGCAAAACAACCAACCCCTTTTCATGCGATTAAGTAGTTATAAAACCCGCAATTGCTAATCGCTTTATGGTGGTGGTTGTTTGAAGAAGAAGACGACAAGAATTTTGTTCTAAATCTAAAAAAGAAAAAAAAACAAAGAAAAATAATAAAGGCGTGAGAAAAGCTTTCAAAAGTATCGGCATGTATGGGTAAAATGGTAATATCATGTAATAATTTGAAGATGTGGCAACCGAACTTAACGTCTGCAAACTTCCAATAACGTCTGCAAACTTCCAATAACGTCCGGAAATATTTCTACAGTCGGAGGTGATAGTTTGAGATGGTTTTCTCAATTAAAATTAGATTAAGGTAGTTATCGCAAAAATCATGATAGTTAGATAAAGTTATAAAATAATTTGATTTTAAACTCCTCATACTAAGATTTTGAATTACTTGTTCAAACAATATTTGAATTCCCATCTCCGGGAAGAAGGTAGATACAAATATGATATCATATATACTTGCTTTAATGATTTTCAAAATGGTAAAGCAGCTATTAATTGTCGAAAGAAATATATTGGGATGTGTTGAAAGTGGAAATATGACTGCAAAATGTTTTTTCTTCTTTTTTTATTTAAATTTTTAATGTATTTGTTCCTAATTTTAATTAGGGATCTCATTAAATATATGAATCTAATATAATAATATCATTTAGTACATTTGCTCTTAGGAGCCCTCCAAGGAAAAAAGATAGACAAGTGCATGCACTTATTTTAACATCCATTTCTACTTTAATCACATGTATACTTGTTCATGGTACACATTCGAATGTTCATTGTCTTTGTTCTTAGCAAGACACTCATGAATGAATGCAATTGTTATTTTCCGTTTAGAAAATGTAATTATGCATTATCGAATGTATCTATAAAGATTTAAGCAATCATTGCACCAATGACCATGTTCAAAGTATTTGAGTATGCCGGATGCTATAAATTGGAGGCCTAAAACAAATCAAACTCATGGAAAGCATTGGTGAAAAGAGTTTGTTCGAAAAAAATATAGAGTTTTAGATCACTTGTATTCACGAGAATACAACAAAATCAGTTGAAAGGAAGTCATTTGGGCACATTTAAGATTTAAAGTCCAATCCTTGGAAAACAATAAGGTTATGAGGGTGATAGAGTAAATCGCCCCACAACAAAACCGAATGTGGAAAAAGGTCTATAATGAGTACATACGCTCTCTTTTAATGTGTAGTCTTTTTCTTTTTTATTTATGATATTATATGGAGATGAGAGGCAAGAGTGTGTTAAATGTAACACCTTAATTATGCAATAATATTGCAATGCAAAATAATGTTTGTTATTTTTTCGTTGTGCATTGAAATATAAAATTAATGATGAAATGATTTGTAGTTCTAATTAACAGATTGATGTAATACAAGCCTTTTTCAATTTTTTTGCTAGTTATGAAAAAAGCTTAACGTCTCCAAACGTCCAATAATGTCCGAAAATATTTCTACCGTCGAAGATGATAGTTTGAGATAGTTTTCTTAATTAAAATTAGAGTAAGGTAATTATCACAAAAATCATGAGTTAGATAAAGGTATAAAATAATTTGATTTTAAACTCCTCATACTAAGGTTTTGAATTACTTATTCAAACAATAATTCCTATCTGCGGAAAGAAGGTAGATACAAATATGATATCATATACACTTACTTTAGTGATTTTCAAAATGGTAAAATAGCTATTAATTGTCGAAAAAAATATATTGAATTGTGTTGAAAGTGGAAATATGACTGCTTTTTTCTGAAAGTTTTGTTTTATTTAAATTTTAATGTATCTGTTCCTAATTTTAATCAGGGATCTCATTAAATATATGAATTAGCATACTAATCTATTATAATAATATCATTTAGTACATTTGCTCTTAGGAGCCATTTAAGGAAAAAAGATAGACAAGTGCATGCACTTATTTTAACATTCATTTCTACTCTAGTTACATGGATATTTGTTCATGATACACATTTGATTTCGAATGTTCATTGTCTTTTTTCTTGGCGAAACACTCATGAATGAATGCAATTGTTACTTTCCATTTAGAAAATGTAATTATGCATTATCGAATGTATCTATAAAGATTTAAGCAATCAATATACCAATGACCATGTTCAAAGCATTTGAGTACGCCGGATGCTATAAATTGGAGGCCTGAAACAAATCAAACTCATGGAAAGCATTGGTGAAAAGAGTTTGTTAGAAGAAAAAAATATGGAGAGTTTTAAGTCAATTGTATTCACGAGAATACAACAAAATCAGTTGAAAGGGAACCATTAAAGCAGCTTTAAAGTTTAGAGTCCAATCCTTAAAAAACAATAAGGTTGTGAGAGTGATGGATTAAATCACCCCACAATAAAACCGAATGTGGGAAAAGATCTATAGTGAGTACATACACTCTCACGTATTGTCTTTTTCTTTTTTATTTATGATATTGTATGGAGGTGATAGACAAGAGTTTGTTAAATGTAACACCATAATTATGCAACGATGTTTGCTATTTTTTCGTGGTGTACTGCAATATAAAATTAAGGATGAAATAATTTTTATTTCTAATTAACAAATTGATGTAATACAAGCCTTTTGCAATTTTTTGGCTAGTTACGAAAAAAACTTAACTTGAGGCCTTCCATAATTTTAATGTTTATTTTGACACGCGTTAATTTCTGTTTACTCCAAAAACTAAGGCAAAAAATAATTAGTTTACTACAACAATTACATGCGATTAGATGTTAATAAATAAATAACACACCATCCATTGATGAGTAGCATGCTTGGTGCTTCTATATTTGAATACGTTCAAATTTCATTATTTAAAAGAAAAAGAAATAAGTCAAAATAACGCAAAACACAACAATTATAATTCCAAGGATAAATTTTATAAAAAAAATCCTCATTTAATTTAAGGGGGAAATGGGTTGACCTCTCTAGGACCCAAAAACAATAAAGTTAGATCGCTGGCCCAAAAATCTTTGTTAGAATCTCCCTAATACACTAAAGACTGGTATATAAATCCCTATAGCATCTTTTTTAGGTAATTTGTATAGAAGTATTTTAAGAATACCTAAAACATCCTTCACCCAAAACAAAACAAAGCATCCCCATGTTCTCCTCAAACTAGGTTCCTACTGCTATTTTGCCCATCGATGTTCTCCTAAAATCCCTAACTTGCCCATCTTGAAATCCCTAATATTGCTTCAAAAATTCCTCCTTTGATCTCGAATGCTTCTTAATATCTCATTTGATCTCGAGTCCTTAACAAAAAAAAACCTCTTTTGATCTTGAATCCCTCCCAAAATAAATGCATGGCTTCAAAAAGGTTTCGGCGGCTTAAAAAGGACTCCCATTGAGAAGGTTGAAGAAAATCAAGGAGAGGAGTCATACAATTGGAAGAAGACATGGGTGGATCAAGGTTATGAATTTTACTGTGTTATTTTTGTATATTATTTTAGTTAAAATTTATTCTTTTTTCTTTTAAGGTTCAATTGTAGCACGATTAAGAAAGAAAAATACTCATGTTGAAATTACACAAGATTTTTCTTGCCTGAGAAATATTGTGTAGCCATATGTATTAAAAGGAGAAAAAAATTCATCCTTTCAATATTAGCTCGTATTAAATCTCATCTCTTATTATTTGTTTATATTTTTCTAACTGAACCCTTCCAATTTAGTGACCATAATTTATATAAGAAAAATGTTAAAATGTTGTATTATTATCTAAATCTCATATATATATTTTCAATAAAATCTATAATACATATATCTATATCTTTTTAATTGATGGTTCATAACTAAATATTGATAATATTAACAAATAAGGCTTCTCACCGGATGTATTTAATTCCCTGTCCATATTAATTATAATAGTTTTATAGTTTTTCTAATCATAATTTATATGTTTTCATCTTAAAACAAAGTGTTTCAGGATCTATTGCTATTTGTATATGGATGCTATAATCAAATGGACAGGACGTCAAAGGTTTTCTGCAAAAAAAACATCGAATTTTGGCTTACGTTACCGGATATATTTTGCTTTAAGGGATAGAAGAAGTCCCCAATATGAAATCCTCACATGATATGAAATCTCAATTTTAGCAGTTTTCACCTGATGAGATTCTCAATGGATTTAATGTCTATCATAGCGATGGATTTTAGTAAATGATATGTACTCCTTTTGTTTTACTCAAGTGTCAAGATGTTGGATTTTTGCGTTTTGATTTTATACATAGCAGGTAGGTACATATTATACTTTAATGTGAAATATTTTGGTAAAGTTGCATTGTTGTAAATTTGTGCCAAATTTATTATCAGGTTTTTGACACATGATTCTGCTGTGAAATATTATGACGGAGTTCAAATGTAGAAATTTTGCATGTCAACTGTAGCAGTTTAATAGCCAAATGTAGTAATTTCTTACAGCAATGTGTTGAAAAATGTAGTAGTTTCCTTCTTTAATATAGTACTTTACATGACAAATATAGTAGTTTCCTTCTCTAATGTAGCAATTTCCCTAACAAATATAGTAGTTTGTTACTAAATATAGAGCTTAACCAAAAAATTATAGTACTTTCCCTCATTAATGAAGTACTTTACGAGACAGATGTAATAATTTTTTGGTCTTATATAGTAGTATCCCAGTCAAATATAATACTTTACCAGAAGATATAGAAATATAGCAAGTAACCGGTGATTAAATATCAAAGACCTACTAATGTAACTGAAGAAAAAACATATTAAATATAAAAAACATAATTTATACAACTATTTTTCCTCAGAATTAAAATATATTGACCATAACTACTCATATGTAGTAACTAACTAGCTAAGTGTAGTATTTACAAAGTAAATCTGCAATTTCCATTTCTCTAAAATGTAGATATTTATGAGTAATTTTTCAAAAAGGGGTAATTTATATCATTTAATGTACAAGTTGTGATGGGCCATAGAACAAGTTAACTAAACTTACACAGCACAAATATAACAGTTTCCTTTATAAATGTAGTACTTTGCCCATGCTTGCTTTTTTCCACAAATTTTAAGTTGTGTCATGATGATGAGGTATAAAATATTAAAAGGTAGTAATGGAATATGAGGAAATACATAAGTGCTGGGTATATAAAGGACGTGTACAATTAATTCTTTGAAATAAGAGAGATTTTAACAATTACATTTTAGTAAGGGATCTAATCCTATTGCTTTTGGGTCTTAGGAAGATAAACCAATTTTTCCCTTAGTTTAATTAAGAAAATCGACCTCACGATTTTTTTAATTATCAAAATTGGTCTCTAACTGTAAGTGCACGGCGGCGCCCCGGCCGTCAATCCGACGCCGGAATGCGGAAACGAAACTTTTCTAAAAACTAGAAACCGGCACCACCGCGCACTAAAATCCCGGATCGGGCCATTAACCTAACTCTAGCAAACTAGAAAATAGGGTAGAGAGCTATACCAAGCGATCCGTGTCCTTCGGTCTTCGCCTCCACTCCGATCTCCTCACGGAATCTCCGGTCTTCATTTCCTCATCGGAACGGGCACCACATCGCCGGGTTCTTTTACGGGCTTCCACCTCTGGACCGAGGCAACTCGGGCACGAAGTTGGCGAGCCGACGTGCCCAAGAAATGCTGTAGGCTAGTGTACAACAGTTTGTCTCTAATGGGGTTGAAGTTGCCATTTGATGGAGAAGGAAAAATGAACTTTGGAGAGGTGTTAGGAATTTTGCAAGCAAGCAAATGAAATGAATGATTTTCCCTCACACAATGAAACCTCATCTCCTCACCCTCTCTAAGTGGCCGGCCATTCTCATGAATGGATGAGGGAAAATACAAGGGAGGTGAGTGTAGGAAAAAGAGATGGTGACCATAACCCAAAAGCAAGGCTCACATCATAATCTTAATCAATCTAATCTCCATCACCATTAATGCAAACCATCATGAAGCAAAAGGAATCTAATGATGCTAGAAATATCATAATGCCACCATTTCACAAATAACCCCTCCACAATTGCTAATTTGCAAATATGCAAATTAGCCCCTCCATCAATAATCAGCCAACGAAAGGATGAAAGGAAAACTGGCTGAAACGGAATGCAAACTGGCAACTTCAGAAAACTGATCCCGTAATAAATTACAGGAAAACCCCGCGACTGTATATACATACCCGCATTTGTATTCCCACTGAATACAAATGCAAAGAGACAAAATCTACACTGTACAATACTAGGATCCGGCTTAACCAAAGCCCACTAGTATTATCCGTCCGATCATGATCCGTGCAACACCGCACGTATCTGATCGAACCCTGCCATATCTCCATACGGCCTCTACAGCGTTTCACCCGAAACTTGAGAAACTGGTCTGTGGGGGACTCTAAAGACTCATCAATACTTTGGCTGTGGATTTAACCACTAGCACGTCAGAGGTATTAGCCATACGTAATGGGCTACCAGGTATTGACCAAAAGGGACGTCGATGATCGAACTCATCCTGACACCGTACTGAGCCTGTCAGTAACAATATCCGTACAGTCCGGTCCGTTCGTCTATGAGCATCGCATGGCGGGCCTAGGGGGTTGGTAAAAGTCAGACCCCCAAAAGCGGTACAAGTCGTGTTGGAGTGTAGCCCAGAACACCCTGAGATACTACTGGAATACCTACCAGTAAATCTCCTGTCTTGGCCAAGGACTTCGTGTAATGGCTCTCCTAGACACAGCGCGACCTCACCCCCAATACCGGGAGAGACGAACCCTTGAAAATCCACTCACTGCCTCCATGTGGCTCGGGACTGTACCCAACTAAAACCTGTTTGCACGATTCCTTTGAGCGTGGTAGGGTAGTAATCAAAGTACAGTGGGAACTCACACGAGACACATGACGATCTCAGGTCGATGAACTAACCTGTACACATGTCACCAGGAAACTGCTATCTGACGTCAGGTATAAGACCAACTAGCATGTTCCCGGCGAGTCCTGTCCGGTGTACTCATAACCCAATGAGCACCTATATACATCTTAGGTGAACCAACTGACACCAGTGGCTTGTGAGACAGGCCACCGCCCCTCGTCGGGGTCTTGACTGTATACACTAGTCTACTCTGGAGAATCGATGTCCTGTCTCGAAACTCCCACGACTAGGGACCTTTTAAGGATGTGCTTATAGACCCTAGCTCCCACGTATATGATCGCCCTCATACTGCTGGCAGTCAAGCAAGAATCCTATGGGCTCTATCAACGCGCAATAGTGACCTGTAAGGTCATCTAAAACAGCACATGGTGATAAAGATAAACCAGATACCATACTATCATCTTGAGTAAGACTGTCCTACCAGCATAGGTCCTCTCTCAATCATTGCAATCACGTGCCTGTGATCCAATAATTGACTCTGAGGGCACTAACTCCAACAATCTCCCACTTGCACTCAAGGCCAATTATTGCGATGTCGCATACTCACAGCCTGTGTGATACCGAACACCTAACTCCTCTACTAATCAGTCTCACAAAACCCGTTTGCGAAACTAATGCGTTCGAGGAATAGTCTCAGTGAGTGGATCCGCTCAAATGTTTCTTTCTATGTCTCTCTTTATCTCATGTTCGCGGAGAAAGCCATCTCCCGAAATGAGCAATACCTGTCTTAGAGTATGTCTGGATATCTGATGGGACCTAGTTCATAAATGAACTCCAAATCCAAACTTCTCAGACTGTATCGTCAATTGAACTTAATCAGTATCCCGCGCCATGCCTCCCTCAGTATCCACCTGGACCACCTGTCCAAAATACTGCCCCTCGTCAGAGGGAAAACCATAACTCTGACAGTCACTCTGTCATCCAGGTCACCTTGGAAGCCTGGAATGATAACCGTCTCCTAAAGGAGGCTGCTGTTATCAAATCCCTAGAACACGCACTTATGTTCTAAAGCTGCTTCCTAATGTTTCTTCAGGATTGGATTAATATTAACTTATTGCATTCACTGCAAAAACAACATCTGGTGTAGTACTTGACATCTCATGATTGACTCAATTGCCTAAGCAAGTGATCTACCAAATCATGCACATCCCTCTCTAATTTAGTCTATAAGACACCTTTAGAGAGGGTGACTCCATTGCCTGCAGGTACACTACCGTGCCAGGAGTCGTCCATTCTAAAACACCTTTAGAATGCTGTCTAAGTACCCAGATTGAGAAACTACCCAAATCTAGATCTAAAACCATAGATCTAGTAACCAGAATGTCTGATATAATATCCAGGTCCTATGTAGAGAAACCACTGTGTGACAACCAAAGAATAACCGATCGTAGTATAGGAATATCACTTCCTACTCTGTGTATGTCATCCAAATACCAGGACATCACACCCTACCACCTTCTTAACTGATCCACCCCTTATTCTGATGAAGTCAAACCTATGACTGTCATATCAGAAATAGATGATCTATCTCCGCTATATCTGCTTAAGTCTTATGAATAGATATAAGCCACTTGTCCACTATGCTTCCGCTGCTCCCACTGACTACGACAACCCTCTGGCAGTCATATACATGTACACTTCTAAAGCTAGTTCAGAACGACGCTATACTCATCCTCCTAACTGGTCTCACAGTCTGGAACAACAGCAATGGCAAGTCTGGGTAAACAAGAACCTCCCTGTCACCGTCTTTGAGCATACCGGAGTACCTCTCGGGTGCCTGAGGTTACCCACCATATCCGCGGAGTGGCTAATGGAATGTCAAACCAGATTGAATCTTTAGGTTCTTATCAAATTTTAAGTAATCGTTTGCGGTTCTGGAATCACTTCCAGTTCTACCATACTCCCGCTACTGTTTTCTGAAAAAATCCATTTCTTTTAAAATTGTGGCGAGTCAAGAACAATATCACTATTGATCTTCCAGATGGTAGAAAGTCAACCCTCGTCATAGCCCGGGTCAACCCACAAACAGCCATTACAGAAACGTGCCTTGAGTTGTCCAGAGTCTGGTTTTAAGCATAAGCCGGACAACTCCCCGTACCTTAACAATGTCAAGATATGAACTGTTCTATATCCAATACAGAAACAGAAGCACTGATTTAATTGAACCAGATTCAAATCATGCAGCTGTCTCCAGTGCATGTCAACTAAATGGAAAAAGGCCGATCAGCGTTACTCAACTTCGGAGCGCTTCCAATTATGAGTCACCTGAAAGAGAAGCAAGTTCTCTTAATCATTACTATCAACTGAATACCATACACAAGTATCTACATCTTCGATCACCTTGAAGAATCCCGATACTTGCAGCACCTGATTCTCTACTTTACTCTTATACCTATAACTTCTCAAAACTTAGACCTTGCATTTCTACGAAACACATGTCTAAGAACCAGAGAAGTCACGGGTAAATAGAATATAGTACGAGTACTAGCCCCTCTGTCCTAATGGATACTGGACAACATACATTACTCTGTATAAGTCCCTTGAGTCTAATAACTCAAATCCTGTGCGTCGTAGGTTGAAAACTGTACTATGGTTATGAAGAATTACACCGCTGTTTAATACTCCTTACCTAACCATCCACTGATATAGGTAAATGTCATAGACATAATTTCAAAAAGTTATATCTCACTCTATGAAAATAGACGTACAGATATATTAATTTGAAATTGGTGCATAACAACGGATATTCAAAACCAAACATTTGCTGTCCGGCAAACAGCCCAGGCGATTTCCTCAAATATCACCAATTACAACGAATTCCGATATAATGAGGATGATCACCTAATTCCCAATAACTTACTCCCACTTATCATCTGTAAAACCATACAGATGTGAGAATCATACCTGGTAAATACATACCCTAGAGCAAGGGCTAATTAGGAAATCAGTTTTCTTTTAACAGTACACAGTGAAACTAAAACATTAAAATGTTTCGATGGGGTATCTGGGTATTCCTAGTAATGTCTCTTCCATTATCAGATTCACAACTGTAACCGTATATTTCTTTGCCATCTCTCCAAATCCCTTTATATGTCTTTAGTCATTACCTTCTGTACACCCCTTTAGGCCAAATGGTTTTCTTCCTTCCCTACTGTTCGGCACCAGCCTATGGTTTGGAAGAAGACTATCCAATAAGCATAATGGGTGTACTTTCCTAATCCTAGGAACACTCGCAATGCGAGAGAAGGTGAAGATAAAAGACAACCGAATAAACCTTATTCCTATTTCTCCTGAACCAGAATCCATCCCCGAACTGGAACAAGTTCCTTTCGAGTTCGTATATAACCATACGATGGAATATCCAAATAACTGTGGATCTTCGTAGTGATACGGAGAGTCCTGGAGAAATATAAAGGTGAAGTGGGAGTGGTAATGAAATACTTGGTTTGGTCGTGAATATCAGTCGCAATTTACTTTGCCCTCTTACTAATCCCTTTATTTGTCTTTATATAATACCTTCTGTACACCATCGTTAGGCTAATTGGTTTTCTTCATTCCCTACCGGTCGGCACCTGCCTATGGTTTGGAAGAAGACTATCCAATTTGCGTAATAGGTGTACTATCCTAATTCAAGGAGCACTCACAACCTGAGAGAAGGTAAAAGGAAAAGACAACTGAATAGTCCTATTCGTTTTCTCCAGAACCGGAAACCATCCTCGAATAAATTCCTTCGAGTTCGTATATAACCATACGATGGTTTTATCCAATGGAAGTGGACTTTCGTAGTAATACGGGGTGTTCTGGAGAAAAGGGTAAAAGTAGGAGTGGCAATGAGGTTTGCAACTCTGACAATCCAAAAGCCAGTGTTTAAGAAGGTTCGATAAACTTGGTCACTGAGTCATAGTTTAGGGACGGGCCATAGCCGCTGCCAAAGAGAGAGAGAAAAGAAACACTCAGCGTGCACTCTAACCTAGATCAGAATGGTTATTAATTTATCTAATCAGGAAACCTCCCACTGTAACGTCAAATTCTTCTCCAAACCTGAAAGAAGAATTAGTCGGGATCACCCGAGGAGTAAACCAACTCATCAGTGGGAATCGGGATCCAACTATCATCGCATGATAACGTGACGGAATTCGCTCACGTTATCACACTCCAGAAGGTATGCGCATATCTGGTAAGTTTCAGTTTTTTTAGAAACTCCCGATGTGATTTTTACCCCATGCTCTTATGACCTTGACGCAGGCCAACATATCATAAGTCACATGTCAAGTTTTACCCGTCATTATCCAGGTTAATTTGAACCCACCCGTACATACCCTTGACGTAGGCCAAAATAGTAGTACGACTGTCCCAAACCAACGCATCTATCTATGCAACAGATAAATATCCGGTAGCTACCAATCATTATGCCTTGGCGTAGGTCAAAATACATAGCTTGAATACTACCGAATATTTAACTGAAATGACGGAGGGCTACGAATGGTTTTTGGCGAAAAACCTTTAACGTAATGAACTTGATATCGTTGAAGGAACCGGATAGCTTTATAAAAATATAGTAACGAAAACCTTTGCTAAAGAGGTCACTCCCGGTGAAGAGATCTCGGCTCTTTCCCCGTAGAATGAGGTGCAGGATATTCCAACTGAATACCACGATGCAAAGCAAAAATAATCGGCTATAGTGAAGTTATTGCCCTGACGCAAACTTCTGTCCAAGGGGTCACTCTTGGTGAAGGGATCTCGGCCCTTGCCTCGTCGACTGAGGTGCTGGATATTCATAACCGAATACCACTGTCCAAAACAAAAGAGAACGCCCTTGCAATAACAGCTTTTTGAAAAATGTTCCAACAACATCAGAATAGGTTTGTTTAGCTTGTATTGATCTGAATCAACGCAGTCCCATCAATTGATCACACCAATAAAAAACGAAAATAATGATGTATGTATATACCATCCGCATTCGCCACTGGGTCCCGTCATCACCCGTTAGGTTACTTAACTAACGACAGAGCGGGGACTGGACTAGCGCGGATGCAAAACATATACAACATCTACTAGTATATATATCAATATATAATATTCGCTCAAGGCGTGATAAAATGCAACATCACAGAGAGTAATAAGCATCACAGAACAATACAGATATTTGGGATCCTCTGGTTTCATAGAGCCTCTACTGAAACCCGACGTTCCCCTGGTCGTGTGGATAGCCTGTGCAATGAAAATCCTAGACCCCTATGGGTGCGGCAAGTTACCTGCCAAAACCTGAAGCGAGGCAGCCCCCTTCAGCAACGTGAATGGACACCCAGCACTTCACGGAATCCGGTAACTTGGGCACCCCTCCTTGGTCAACCTGTACCCCCTACGAGTGCGGCGAATAGCCTGCCAATTCTAGAGTAAAGCCCCCTCCGTCTCAACGCCATGAGATGCGGGCCCGTTGCCCTCTAGAACCCGGCTATCCGTGCACCCCTCCTTGGGGTAATCCTAGTACAGAAAGTAAAATATACATACAACGGGTACATCGACCTCAGCCCGGTCGTGCCCCAAAAGAATAATATACAAACAGGCAGTGACGGCAGTCCACATGTCGGACGCTCGCCCCGCAATATCAAATGTATATATAAAACCAAAACTGTACTACCATTGCATCCAGGCTATCCACCACGACAGATCCGCAACATCACAGCACAACACAGAACATCAACGTGAATGTCACGTTCGCAAATCTGTCTAAAAGGGCTATAGCAGTCAGACAGGATTTACCGATCAAATGACATTCACGGTCGCAGATATAATGTAAATACTGTGAACTAACAGGTTTAAAATTTTCGATCGATCAAATTTACCGAAGTGGGCCCCAAGCACTACTGTAGCACTCAAAGAAAATCTGGGCCCAAAAAGAATATTCCAAAAACCCCATTTTTCAGTCTAAGACCCACTGAAAAAAATTGGTGCAACAAGGACTCATTATGGCCGCGGAACCGCGGCCAATGCATGGGTTTGGCCGCGGTTCCGCGGTGGAACAGTGAAATCATGCCACCAAATTTTTGCAGAAGTCTTAGAAAACCCTGCACGTATTTTTGCAATGTACCAAATATTTTTTCGAGCTAAAAACAAATCGACAAAAAACTTATGCACTTGAAATCGGGTTTTTGGAAAATCCGTTCGATAGAACTTGTAAACACGTTAAAGCAAGCTAGACTAGGTTAATGGCGTGGCTCTGATACCAATGTAAGTGCACGGCGGCACGGCGGCCGTCAATCCGACGCCGGAATGCGGAAACGAAATTTTTCTAAAAACTAGAAACCGGCACCACCGCGCACTAAAATCCTGGATCGGGCCATTAACCTAACTCTAGCAAACTAGAAAATGGGGTAGAGAGCTATACCAAGCGATCCGTGTCCTTCGGTCTTCGCCTCCACTCCGATCTCCTCGCGGAATCTCCGGTCTTCATTTCCTCGTCGGAACGGGCACCACATCGCCGGGTTCTTTTACGGGCTCCCACCTCTGGACCGAGGCAACTCGGGCACGAAGTTGGCGAGCCGACATGCCCAAGAAATGCTGTAGGCTAGTGTACAACAGTTTGTCTCTATTGGGGTTGAAGTTGCCATTTGATAGAGAAGGAAAAATGAACTTTGGAGAGGTGTTAGGAATTTTGCAAGCAAGCAAATGAGATGAATGATTTTCCCTCACACAATGAAACCTCATCTCCTCACCCTCTCTAAGTGGCCGACCATTCTCATGAATGGATGAGGGAAAATACAAGGGAGGTAAGTGTAGGAAAAAGAGATGGTGACCATAACCAAAAAGCAAGCCTCACATCATAATCTTAATCAATCTAATCTCCATCACCATTAATGCAAACCATCATGAAGCAAAAGGAATCTAATGATGCTAGAAATATCATAATGCCACCATTTCACAAATAACCCCTCCACAATTGCTAATTTGCAAATATGCAAATTAGCCCCTCCATCAATAATCAGCCAACGAAAGGAAGAAAGGAAAACTGGCTGAAACGGAATGCAAACTGGCAACTTCAGAAAACTGATCCCGTAATAAATTACAGGAAAACCCCGCGACTGTATATACATACCCGCATTTGTATTCCCACTGAATACAAATGCAAAGAGACAAAATATACACTGTACAATACTAGGATCCGGCTTAAACCAAAGCCCGCTAGTATTATCCGTCCGATCATGATCCGTGCAACACCGCACGTATCTGATCAAACCCTGCCATATCTCCATACGGTATCTACAGCGTTTCGCCCGAAACTTGAGAAACTGGTCTGTGGGGGACTTTAAAGACTCGTCAATACTTTGGCTGTGGATTTAACCATTAGCACGTCAGAGGTATTAGCCATACGTAACGGGCTATCAGGTATTGACCAAAAGGGACGTCGATGATCGAACTCATCCTGACACCGTACTGAGCCTGTCAGTGACAATATCCGTACAGTCCGGTCCGTTCGTCTATGAGCATCGCATGGCGGGCCTAGGGGGTTGGTAAAAGTCAGACCCCCAAAAGCGGTATAAGTCGTGTCGGAGTATAGCCCAGAACACCCTGAGATACTACTGGAATACCTACCAGTAAATCTCCTGCCTTGGCCAAGGACTTCGTGTAATGGCTCTCCTAGACACAGCGCGACCTCACCCCCAATACCGTGAGAGACGAACCCCTGAAGATCCGCTCACTGCCTCCATGTGGCTCGGGACTGTACCCAACTAAAACCTGTTTGCACGACTCCTTTGAGCATGGTAGGGTAGTAATCAAAGTACAGTGGGAACTCACACGAGACACATGACGATCTCAGGTCGATGAACTAACCTGTACACATGTCACCAGGGAACTGCTATCTGACGTCAGGTATAAGACCAACTAGCATATTCCCGGCGAGTCCTGTCCGATGTACTCATAACCCAATGAGCACCTGTATACATCTTAGGTGAACCAACTGACACCAGTGGCTTGTGAGACCGGCCACCGCCCCTCGTCGGGGTCTCGACTGTATACACTAGTCTACTCTGGAGAATCGATGCCCTGTCTCGAAACTCCCACGACTAGGGACCTTTTAAGGATGTGCTTATAGACCCCAGCTCCCACGTATATGATCGCCCTCATACTGCTGGCAGTCGAGCAAAAATCCTAGGGGCTCTATCAACGTGCAATAGTGACCTGTAAGGTCACCTAAAACAGTACACGGTGATAAAGATAAACCAGATAGTATACTATCATCTTGAGTAAGACTGTCCTACTGGCATAGGTCCTCTCTCAATCATTGCAATCACGTGTCTGTGATCCAATAATTGACTCTGAAGGCACTAACTCCAACACTAACCTTGTCACGTCAAGTTTTGACACTAATCGTGCTTAATTAATTTTTTTGTCAACACTAACTAAACTGGTTTCTAATTATAATTGCTTTTAAATTATAAGAAGATGAAACTAGGGTTTGCCAACCTTGGTTCAAGTTTTAATTAGCTTTTTAGAAGGATGAAAAAATAGAATAACATTTATATAGATATAGAAAGAGTTGACGCAAATCATAATACACGTCAAAATATTCAAACCGTCTCTTTCTTATTGATTTCAAAACCAAATACAATATCATATATTCAAACCATCTAATCTTCTTAACGCCTACAAAAACAACAAAATTTCAAAGCTAAAAACGAAAATGAAACAATGGTAAAACACATGAAGACTTGTGAGAATGGAGTAAGAAAAGGCCCGATGTTCCTACAAAGTCATGATTTTCGATACAAAAATATAAATAAGGTAATTTATATGGCACACGCTTTTAAATTAAAAAAAACTACCATCTCCCAACCTTATCATAACTTGTAGTGTTTGATATAGTCATAAAGATTTAGAGTTAAATCTTACTAAAACCGTATTAAGATAAAATATATGGAGCGGAAAGTGTCGAAATCGGAAGAATACCTTTGATTTTTGGAAATTTAACCCGGCTTATTAACCATATGAGTATTTTACCTTTGTTTCATTTTATTTTTAGTTTTGAGGTTTTTGAGGTTTTTATAGGTATTACAACAACTGAGCCTTTTATCCCAAGAATATGGGGTAGGCTACATGAACCAACATGAGAATCATGCCGGGTCCAGCACATGAATCCTCCGCCTCCACTCACTCCTATCGAACAATATACTTTCATTGAGTCCTTTGGCAACCATATCGTTTCGTATCACCTCCATCCATGTTTTCTTCGGTCTCCCTTTTGCCCTTTTGCCATTGCCCATATCGAGAGTATCTATTCGTCGGACCGGTGCTTCCATAGGTCTGCGTCGCACATGACCAAACCATCTTTAGCCGGTTTTCCCGCATCTTCTCCTCCATAGGTGCTACACCAACTTTTGCACGAATATCATCATTTCGCACCTTATCTTTTCTAGTGTTACCGCACATCCAACGAAGCATGCGCATCTCCGCTACGTGCATCTTCTGTGTATGATGCTTCTTAGGAGCCCAGCATTCTGTACCATATAATAAGGCAGGCCGAATAGCGCTCCGATAAAATTTCCCCTTCAATTTTAACGGAAAGTTACGATCACACAAAATCCTTATTGCACTCTTCCATTTCAACCAACCAGCTTGGATTCTTTGATCAACATCACTATTGATCTCCCCATTCTTTTGGATGATAGAACCTAGATATCTAAACTGGTCGCTCGGTGATATCTCTTGCCCTTCCAATATTATACCAATATGGTTTTGACTTCTCTGATTGTTTTTAGAGGTATTAATGAGATTAAATGATTTGAATCCATAGTGTTGCATTTGGTTTTAGAATCAAAAAGAACAAGATGGTTTTGAATATTTTGATGTGTGTTACGATTTGCTTCAACTCTCTCTATATAAATGTTATTCTACCTTTTTTCTTTTTCTTTTTTGTCTATCAAACAATCTAAGCTTTAAAAATATGAAAACAAAATTAAAACCTGAAACTTGGGTTGCCAACCCCGGTTTCATCTTTTTAACATTTTAAAAATAATTGAAATTAGAAACTGGGGTTGGTAACCCCGGTCTTTAATTACTGTTAACAAGTAAATATGATAACATATATACTTGCTTTAGCGATTTTCAAAATGGTTAAGTACCTATTTGTCGAAAGAAAATTGTCGGATTGTGTGGAAACTGAAAATATGAATGCAAAGTGTTTCCCATTTTTTTACCTTTTCTTTTTCGAAAGTTTCATTTTGTTTAAAAAAATTAGTGTAGTTGTTTCTAATTTTTAATAAGCAATCTCATTAAATATACAAATTAGCATACTAATTAATAATATCATTTAGTACATTAACCCTTGGGAGCCATCTTAGAAAAAATGATGGCAAGTGCGTGCACTTATTTTAACGTTCATTTCCCCTTCAAGTGCATGTATATTTATTCGTGACACTTATTCGCATGTTCATTGTCTTTGCTCTTGGTGAGACACTCATGAATGAACGAAATTGTTACTTCTCTTTTGGAAAATGTAATTATGCATTATCGAATGTATATGTGAAGATTTGAGCAATCATTATCATTGGCCATGGTCAAAGAATTTGATAATGCAAATGCTATAAATTGGAGGCCTAAAACAAATCAAACTCATGGAAAGTATTACCGGTGAAAAGAGTTTGTTAGAAAAAAATATTGAGAATTTTAAGTCGATTTTATTCATGAGAATAGAACAAAATCAGTTGAAATGAAGCCATTAGATCATAGTTAAGGTTTAGAGTCCAATCCTAAAAATACATGAACGTTGTGAACAGTGGCGGATCCAAAATTGTAAGTTAGGTATGGTGATTTGATCTCAAAAACTATCTATTACCGCAATCAAGAACGGCGTCGCATGTAGCTAGCCGGTGAGTACGGATCGGTCCACAGGGATGTTGTGAATCTCCTAGTCGCGCTAACGAGTTAATTCCGAAGGGTGTTCGTATTGGTTATTAAATCTAAAAACTAAATTAATCTATATCTAAGTCTTGATAGGATTAGGTCTAGGTTAAGTTTGGAAAGTCTATAAATCTCACCGCTTTCTATACCCATATGAAGATCTAAATAGGTGTTATGGTAATTATTAATAAAAGGGATTAGAATCATCGGGAAGATGTTTCTTCCTCTAGTTTCTTGTCCTTCCTTTATCATCCTTACCCTAACCTCCATGGAAAACCATCACAACCGGGCCTTTATACTACGGTATCACCGCTACCTCGATGGATAGGGTGCCGTAGGGAGCGGTATGTGCATGTATGCATAGAGTCCTATGAAAATATATGACGTGCAAGAAAGAGGATGAGAGATCCTCGTCTCTCAAACCTTCCCCAGATCTAACCCTAACAAGCGAGGAGACTACTCACTCATTAGCGAATTAAAATATATTTATCTAGGGCAGAGAATAAAAGACTAACTAGGGTAAGGAATTAAATTTATCTAGGGCAAGAATATAAAATTAACCTAGGGCAGAAAATAAAGAACTTACAAAAAATGATGCTCTCCAAAAGAATGCTGAAATTTATTAATGAAGGGAGCCATAGCCTTTACAATGATTTAGAGTTCCTATTTATAGAGGATAGGAAACCCTAGGTTACAATTGATTTGCATGTCTACATTTACCAAAATATCCTTAGGAAGACCTAGTCAAAGTAAACTTCAAGTTTTGGTAAAATTTTATGCCACTGTCTTTTTAAAAGGAAGTATTGGGCCTTGAAATTATTGGGCCTTGAAATTTCCTTTGTAGGCTCTTCTGTCTTTGGGCTTCCTTATTATTTGGTTTTTTTTTTTATTAAAATAGCTTCTATGTTTCTTCCAGATCTCCAGTGAATAATTGCGGTGGACTTTTAACCGTTCGCTTTATAATCTTGGACCTTGCATCGCCTTGTACTTTGTGAATTTTATTTTTGATGTAGGCTTGATCAAGAGTCTTCTGTTTGTTGGTCAAAATCCACTTTTGCATTATCTTTTCATCATTTTCACTGTTTTAGATCCAAGAACCTGTAACCTGTAATATGTAGCAGACATGCGTCAAAAGCACCTGTTTATTTATAAAACGAATAAGAATGGGGAATATAATAATACAATATTATAGTGTGAACAAATACCCCCAAACTTATCTTTTGCTCGTCCTCGAGCAAACTTATTTTTTTATTCTCTACAAAAACCTAACCGCACTTTCGCAGGGAAACGCGATTGCACTGAGCTCGTGCAACAAGCTGTTAAACCTCTAGGTGTCCCTAGTAGGAGGAGTGTTGTCTCCTGAGGGTTTTCAGCGGATTACACCCACAAAATCCTATTAATTTGGCTTTTTCGACTTTAATTCTCCAATTAGGTTTTTTAACAAGGAATTCTATTATCGTCGACTTGTAAATTATCCACCCATATTCTTCACACTTCCTCATCATTTAACTTAAGATTATATATGTTCTATAGACTTACTTATCTTTCGGCATTTCTTAAGTTTTCCTTCTCGGGTTCCATCTCCACTTAAGAATTTC
Source organism: Agapanthus africanus (assembly GCA_030015575.1). Classification (NCBI taxonomy): domain Eukaryota; kingdom Viridiplantae; phylum Streptophyta; class Magnoliopsida; order Asparagales; family Amaryllidaceae; genus Agapanthus; species Agapanthus africanus. Next base: position 591,444,289 of record CM057340.1, on the reverse strand, counting down.
TATCAACTCTACTAAAGATACAAGTTCTATTCTTCGCTCCTTTCTCTCATCTAAACTCCAATCACATATCTCCACGTGTGTGTATAAATCACCCCTACACTTGGAAATTCAAATCAAGCAATCGTACTCTTGTCCGTTGTCCAAAACACTTATTAATTGGTGAATTTTTAAATGCATTTTGCTTACACATCTTTCATGCGACCGTTAATATTTCTTGAGATACCAACAACCGATTACAAGATATGTTTGCACTTTAAAGCGTAATTCCTAGTCTTGCAACACCCAAGGCTTTTAGCAGTGACTCCCAAACCAGTTGGTCTAAGGCACTAGGTGATGAAGCACCCTCGCTAAATATTTTTCTATTTTTACAGCCTTAAGTAATCACAAAAAACAGTGTTCATTTTTTTCTTTATTCACACTTTTTTTTTCTTTTTTTTCATTGTACTAAGGACTTTAGATAAGAGCATTTCAAGGTCTCCTCTACTATTCCAAGTTTCAAGGTGCGTGATTGTGCAAATTGTAGGGTATACATTTTCAGAATCTAGACTTAAGCTAGGAACTATTTTTCAAATTTATACTCTAATAAAAATATTAATACTTTTCCTTTGTTTCGACTTAGCCCAAGAAGTGAACTCAAAATTTTCCTATTTCTAAATAAACTACAAGGCATATACTTTCTACTGTTAAACTTTAAGGAATGTTATTTTTAGGGTTTTTAATTTACTAAGTCTAAGATCTAGTTGTTGCTAGCCAGTTAACCTATTTGTCAAACTGAAATCAAATAGCCAAAATTGAATACAATAATTTTTATAATTTTTGAAATTTTCAAATTTTTATGGGTTTTCAAAATAAGTATGCAAATGCAAAAAATGTACACATGAATGCGAGGGAAGAAGACGTACCGAGCATACCCCCAAACTTGAACTTGACAGTGTCCTCACTGTCATACTAAACCAAGAGGGTCAAAATGTCGGCACTCCCCTGTTTATTTATTTACAATTTATTTTTTATTTTTTATTGTTTTGAATTTTTTTAAAATTTTTTTATAGAAAAAGAAAACAAAAATATATATACATATATACAACAAGTTCCCCCCCAAACTTAAGCTTAGCCTTACACAAGCCAAAGGTTAGCACCAACCATTCAAAAATCTTATCGTGGTAATGTCCAAGTTGGTGAAATAATGGGGTGTAGATGAAAGAAATGAGACACACACGAGACCGTGTGGGAAGAAAGGTAGAATACTGTCTCGGTGGAGGAGAAGAGTGGCGGAAAGGAGAAAGAAGAGTCGCGCGATCTTGAGGGTGTAAACCGAGTGAATAAATTAGCGCAATTTGTGAAGACCGATGTGTGAAAACTGATTGTGCTAATCTATCAACTCGTCGTGCAATGGGGTCAAATCCCTCAAGATTCACAAGAAAACATGGGTACGCCGAACTTGGTATTGGAGATGAAAGCGTAACGGTCACTTGTACGGTCGGAACAATAGGAAGGACGAAAAAAAGTGAATTAGGGATAGTATCATTCTCACCGTAGTAAACTGTCTCGAACTTAAAAGATTCCATCAATGGTTCGAAACTACTGTAATCAACCGAGTCTGATGGTTCAACTAACTCATCTGAAAATGTAAAGGACTCAAACTCGGGCGTCGAGTCATCAACATCATTCGAAAAAGGAAAACACTCGTACGTGTTATCGGTTGTGAGAACTGTGTCAGATTCGAAGGAAAAATTTTCAAGCTCACGGTCTTCAAGCGTGATATTAGGCGTGGTCGGAACGATGGAAAGGATGGAGGGTGATATAACAGTTAACGGTTCAAGAGGATGAATTGGAAAATCTGACACATCAAACAAAAATGGTTCAACCTCAATATGATCCTCAAAACTCTCCTTGATACTATCCTCATAATTCTCCTCAATATTTAACTCATCCATGCTATTATCATCAAAATCAAGACGCATATGAGGTTCGGGAGAAACATTTAATGACTCTGGATGATGAATTGGACATAAAATTTAAATCAAATCGACAGGTTCATCATCCGAAATATTCCCAGCGTCTATATCCTCAATCAAGTGAAAATCAATTTTTTCTGACACCTCATTAAAAGTATGGATATTTATCGATTTAGGTTCTAGAGTGGAGGTGTAAAGGTCAAACGGATTATGTGCGGTTTCACTCGAAAGGGGTTCTTCACAATTTGGCAAATCAAGCACTACAAAGTCACACAACTCATCATTTTGGACACATGTTTGAAAATTGGAGTTGTTGGATTCAATTGGGTACGGGTAGGTTTGATTTGGAAATCCTCTCGCATTCTCACTCTGTCCAACCGCCTCCTTATACATTGAAAAATTTGGAGCTAGCGGGAAACTAGCTACCGGTTTACTAGGTTGCATAAGGGCGGTCACGGACGCTTCCACATTCCTAGTCATTTTGTTTGTTGCTAAGATATAAGCCTCCAACGACTCTTCCAAACTAGACTTAGGTGGTAAGGGGGTTTCGGTAAAAAATTCAAAATTGTTTGGATATGTGAAACTCCCAAAAGGCTGTGTAGAAACAGTGTCTAGTGACGGTGGGAAAGTCGGGTAGGACTGGTAGGAAGTGGGTGGTTGGACAGGGGTAGGATCAATATGTGGATAAAACGGTGAATGGTCTTGTGGATCCCTAAAACTAGATGAGTGGAGAGGGGTGAAAGATCGGCTGCGAGAATGAGCAATATGCTCAGCAATGGACATCGGTTTAGGAGTTACAGCAGGACTTAAAAAAGTGGTATCAACATATGAAGGTGGTAAAGGTTGACTTGGTTGACACAAAGTGGGTTGCAAAACCAAACTGTTTCTCCTAGAAACTTCTATTTGATCTTTCAAAGATTTTTTAGGCATGGAAGGATCGTCTTTAAATTGACCGAAACAATTGACGTACGAGGCAAAGTTAGGTTCGGGATACTAAAGTTCGGCAAGAGATTTATGATGTGAGGTATCCATGTTAGAAGAAAGGGGAAAAGAAAGAAGGTTGGGTGGTGCAAGGATTTATAGCGATAAGTTTTTGCAAGTTTTTATAAAAGATTTTTCCTTTTTCCTTTTTTTTATTTGTTTGGAACTTTTTGCAAAAAAGATTTTCGATAAAGGGCTAAGACAAACTTTCGATCAGTCAAACATGCACAATCAGGCCTAGATCTAGGGTCACCTAGGTCAGCTAGACAGCTCCTAACTGTTCCAAAGGGCTAGAAATAGGACCTTAAACCGCCTCTTCACCGCCAATTGCGGCCAGGTAAGTGCCAGGTAAGTGGGAAGGAACCACAGTAGTGGGCCTAATTAAAAACTACTAGCCTTGACACACTTGCCTAGTCAACGCAAAGTCAGGTTAGGATAAACGGCCGATGCCTATAACTAGTCCTCTGTTCTATTGAGCGCGACGTCCTTAGGGCTGAATCTAATATTTTTTAATTAAAGATTGGTCAATGCAAATGCTTTATGTGATTTCTGGGGTCCTGGGAAGGATGATGAAATCCCCACCCAATCTGAATTGGTCAAAAGCCCCTTAAAGTCCGATTAAAGATATGCAAAACAGTAAATCACTTGCAATCAAATCTTTTTTTTTTGTGTGAATTTCAAAGTTTGCAAGTTTTCTAATTAAAATTTTCCTTTTATTCTCTTGCTCTTTATTTGGAAAGATATTTTTAGCAAAAAGATTAAGAATATGCAAATCAGAAAGATCACTTGCAATCAATTATTATTTTAAGCATAGCACAGCGAATTCTGCATAAGATTTGTTATTTGGAAAGGAAAAGATTTTTTTTAAGCGCAAATAATCCTGCAGGAGATTTTTTCAGAAGATATATCGGATATTTGTAGAGGAGGAGAGAGAAAACTCAGAGAGATTTGCAGTGGCGGAACTGTTTTTTTTTTTTTTACTGAACCGCAGAGCAAATCTGGCGACTTGAAACGACTAAACGGCCGCGGATCCGCCGCCGCAACCCTCTTCCGACCGCGGTTCTGCCGCAAGGCGATGACGTCAGCAGATTTTTTTTTTTTTGCTCTCATGTTCTCCAAATCTCCCTCTGTTCTGATCTGTTATTTTCTGTTTCACTTTCTGTAGATTTCCAGATCCGTTTTTCGATTGTAGATCCTGCAAAATTCAAATAACAAAGTACCCTTTCCAAAAATAACAGATGATATATTTTTATATTTTTTTGGATTTTTCAGATTTTTATGATTTTTTTTTATTATTAAGATTAACCCGAAATTGCAAAAAGGACATAACACGCCATCCCCGGCAACGGCGCCATTTAATTTGTTGATTTAGCGTGCTTGCGCTTTCTAAAAGATAAATCAAAAATATTTGTAACCGCAATCAAGAACGGCGTCGCTTGAAGCTAGCCTGTGAGTACGGGTCGGTCCACAGGGATGTTGTGAATCTCCGATTCGCGCTAACGAGTTAATTCCGAAGGGTGTTCAGATTTCTTATTAAATCTAAAATCTAAATTATTCTAGAAACTAAATTAATCTAGATCTATTCTTGCTAGGGTTAGCTTTAGGGTTGGTTTGGAAATGCAAGTAAATCTCAACGCTTTCATACCCGAATGAAGATCTATGAGGAGTTATGGTAATTATCAATAAAGGGGATTAGATCCATTCGGGAAGGTATTCCTTCCTTTAGGTTCTTGTCCTTCCTTTAGAGATCCTTACCCTAACCTCCATGGAAAACGCGCGCAACCGGGCTTTTACACTACGGTGTCATCGTTATCTCGAGGGGTAGGATGCCGTAGGGCGCGGTGTGTGCGTGTATGCATGGAGTCCTATTGTAAATATTTGGTGGGTAAGAAAGGGATGAGAGATCTCATCTCTCAAAATCCTTCCCCAAAGCTAAACCCTAAACAAGTTCCCAGGGCTTGAAATTAAATCTACCTAGGGCAAAGAATTAAAATCTACACTAGGACGAGAAATTAAATCTACTTACAGATGCATCCCTCCAATTATCCATGCAGGGTTGTCAGATCTGAATTTCTGAATGGAAAGGGAACACCGATGCTCTCCAAAAAGAGATCTGAATTTTATTTCATTAAAAGGAGGCATAGCCTTTACAATGATTTAGAGTTCCTATTTATAGAGGATAGGAAACCCTAGGTTACAATTGATTCGCATGTCTACATTTACCAAAATATCCTTAGGAAGACCTAGTCAAAGTAGACTTCAAGCTTTGGTAAAATTTTATGCCACTGTCTCTTTAAAAAGAAGTATTGGGCCTTGAAATTATTAGGCCTTGAAATTTCCTTTGTAGGCTCTTCTGTCTTTGGGCTTCCTTATTATTTGGTTCTTTTATTAAAATAGCTTCTATGTTTCTTCCAGATCTCCAATGAATAATTGCGGTGGACTTTTAACCGTTCGCTTTATAATCTTGGACCTTGCATTGCCTTGTACTTTGTGAATTTTATTTTTGATGTAGGCTTGATCAAGAGTTTTCTGTTTGTTGGTCAAAATCCACTTTTGCATCATCTTTTCATCATTTTCACTGTTTTAGATCCAAGAACCTGTAACCTGTAATATGTAGCAGACATGCGTCAAAAGCACCTGTTTATTTATAAAACGAATAAGAATGAGGAATATAATAATACAATATTATAGTGTGAACATATGGCGAAAAAATTTCAATAGTATTTTTTTAAATCAATCCGTGCAACTTTTATAACTTTTAGACTTGGATTTGGTTTAGACATTGTTATTCTTTTATATGTGTACTAGATTAGTTAATTCAATTCATACCTCAAAATATAATCATCGAGTCAACAATCATCTATATTTCGCTGCTAGCTTTTACTAGCATGTGTTAATTGCTTTTGTAAAAAAAACATGCAGTTGGAAAACTATAAAATCAATTTGCAAGACGTTCATAGTATTTTTTTTTAGTTAGAATGAATATTCAACATTACATGAAAAATACAAGGGATTTTTGGGAAAAAGAAAGTTGTGAATGCAAGAAATCCATTATAAAGGATTTTTAAATAAATAAATAAAAATTAATAAATTGCAATACTCAATTATATTGCTTTATCAACCACCCAACTAACCACTAAGTCAAACCTGTTTTTGGTTTTAAAAACCCTCTTAGGTTTTATTTATTTGTATTAATAAATTCCCAATAAAGCATATATATATATATATATATATATATATATATATATATATATATATAATAACCGAAATCCAGATAGATCGGACCTCTCGTCTCGGCTCTACTTGGATCCGTCCCTGGTTGTGAAGGTGGAGTAAATCACCCCACAGCAAAACTGAAGGTGGGAAAAGATCTACAGTGAATACTCTCTCTCTCACATATATATATTTGAAAATGTATTGTCTTTTTCTTTTTCTTTTTTATTTATGACATTTGTATCGAGGTGTGAGACGCAAGAGTTTGTTAAATGTAGCACTTTAATTATGCGATAATATTGCAATGCAAAATATTGTTTGCTATTCTTTCTTCGTGTATTGCAATGAAAGGATGATATGATTCATTTTATTAATAGATTGATGTAATACATTATACAAGCCTTTTGTAACTATTTTGCTAGTTATGAAAAAGCTTAAATTGAGGCCTTCCACAATTTCAAAGCTTATTTTGGCACGAGTTAGTTTTGTTTACTTCAACAATCACATGCGATTAGATGCTAATAAATAAATAAATAATACACCAGCATGCTTGGTGCTTCTATGTTTCAATACATTCAAATTTCATTATTAAGAAAATAATAAATTAAAATAACACAAAACACAACAATTATAATTCCATCCACAATACAAATTTTCTTAAATTAAGCTATGAAAGATAACCATATATGGAATTTTCAATACTTGTATGCATTTATAACCAGTCTACAAAAAAAAACATGATAAATATCGTTTTTTTATGCAATGTATGATAATATTATCCGTAGATCTTATGTAAACAGCTAAATGAACCTCAAATTCAATCTACAATATTGTCTACAACTATCTCAACCAATTCAAACAGCAGTCGTGTTCCTATAGAATGTTTCCTAATTCAAAAACTCTAAATCAAAGAATTCAAAAAATGAGATCAAATTTTGTTGCTTGTTGCCTCTTCATACTGTAATCGAGAAGTAATCATGGCTCTAAAACTTATACTAATTGTTGTTAACTAAAGAGGTCTAGAAAGATGAACTTAAGTAAGAAGTTAATTAGCAAAGAAAAGAATCAAATTTCATATAAGTAATGAGTTTAATTCACATATGAAAATAATTGACGTCAAATAATTTGCTTGGCGGAATATCTTCTTCGTGAGCAGAATTTAGCATATACCACTCAAGCCTGATATCAAATTCCTCTCTACAAAAATTGCATTGCATATGCCACACAGGTGATGCGGCATGAATTCATCTATAGAACAATGGTACGAAGACTATAGCTTAAATTACACATGTGCAATGTAAGATATTAATCCTCACAAGATGTGTCAATAATGTCTGAAAAAACGTTGGTTTCAGGGCCAAAGATTTTTCAAGCATTCTCACATTATGATGGTAGTTTTTCCAGTCTCATATTCTAACAATGAATCCTACGATAAAACTTTATAGAGTTATATGCACCAGTTGCAGTGGGTGCAGTGCCGAAGTGTAAATCAAGAAAGGTGGGTCTCTCGGAAGTTAAAATTAAGGTGTGGTAGGGTTGTCTTGTGACTGGGAGTACTATCTAGCGCAACTTATTCGACCCTAGCCATATTTTTCTCATTTTTGTATGAGGAAGATAATCCTATTGTGAAAGGTATAATTTTTATTTTGTACATTAATGAAAATGGCTTTTTACTGAAAAAAACCTCATACTTCCTTAAGTACTAAAAAGCCCCTCCATAATTCATATTTACTTAAAAGGCCCCCATACATTTAAATTGCACTAAAAAGCCTCCTACCAGGACAAAAATAGAACATTTTTAGTATTTTCCATTACTCCGTTAGAAGGTTAACAGTGAATATCGGGTTAGGGTTTTAAAACCTTCACAACCCTTCTTTTCCCAATATTCTTAAATTTTCCGCTAAATTGGCAGTAGGATTAGCGTTTCGATCAAAGTTCGCTCAAATTGATCATGAAAATCGGCTCATCTTTCTCAATCTTCTCCAACAACAAGCTTGTCGAGTGTTGGTCCTTCAATTGCAAGTTTCGAGAAAGCGGTTCTTTAGTTGCGCTAAATCCCAATCTTCAACTAAACGAGAATGTGTTCTTATTATGAGATAAAAGCCCTATCTGCATACCTAAAAGGTACGAGGGCGGCCCAAACACAAGTTTTAGCTCCATCTTCCTAGTGAGACGCTATCTTTTGATGGAAAACTAGTGCGGGGGCTTTTTAGTGCAATTTAAATATACGGAGAGTCCTTTAAGTAAACACTAAGTATAGATGGTTTTTTTTAGTGATTAACAAAGTATGAGGAAGCTTTTTAGTAAAAAGCCCCAAGGAAAAATATCTATTGTAAAGGCAAAGAGCATTTTAAATCATTTTTTGATACTGTTCCTGATAATTTTGAGATTTCTAAATAAGCCCCACAAAGCGTCCCCACCCCCACTTAGTTTATCATCCATCGAATGATATAGAAACTTGTTAAGCATGTAATTTTACCATATAAAGTTATTAACCCCACTTATTTAAATACATATTAAACCTGTTGTTTAAATCTGGTGCTCCATATTTCATTTTAACATTTCGATATTCCGTTTATATCATTTTAGATCTAGAACATGAAAACATATCTTGTTGCATATTAGATTACAATACACTGTACCCATATCCATATTTATAACACATAGTGCTTGTTTGTACATCCCATAGTACCATTTTATAGTTTATAACCTTTCGGACACCCGTTTGCATCCATCTCGCCTAATATATATAATTGCATCCTTAGATCATATTAGTGCATAATAATGTGATATTAATATTCCATGTTTAATAAAGTGCATCCTAATTAGTGTTGGAACCACAAATGTAACCCTAATCGATAACTGTGCATCCATATGTTTGAATCTATACCTATTTGCATACCGCATCACATTATTCCATTTTATTGTTATATTGGTACCCCATACTTGTTTTGTGTACCCATATTTATTATAGTTTGATTATGAGCACCCACGTGATACTTGGGCACCCCCTGACATGACTTGATACACTACTGCTTGACACGATTTGATATTGTGCACTACTTGACATGTTTGGATCCATATACACTACCTGACTTGACCTGTTACCTGATCTTGTTACTAATGCCAACAATCTTGACCTGTTGTCCCTACGGACGTTTCCTGTTGTCTATTCAGACAACCCTGTACCTGCTTGATCCTGTGTTGGCATTAGTTCCATATTTATCAATACCTGACTTGAATACATAACTTGGGAGGTATGGGGAAATCAATGATGAAACCTGACTTGTAACTCGTTAGTTCGACATCTTTACTGATCAGTTTTACGGGCTAGGCCAGCCCCGGGATGATGCCGCTGACATCATTCGTCGTTACCTACTACCCTTTACTGTCTTGCGGCACGTCTCGGATTCAACCCGAGAGTCTTAGACCGTGGTCCCGGGCACGCACGGGATACTATTGAGTTACATCGATAATTCATCAAATTGATTTCAAAGACTTGAGAGTAGATAACCCAGTAGATCAGTTTAGATTACTCACTGCACATCACCTGTGCCTTACCCTTCACTGTCCTTATTTATATTACTGTTATACATGTTTTACTGTTCATACTCATACCTGTATGTCTTGCTACCCCTGTTTATATTATTACTTGATGTTATGACGCACTGACGTCTGGGTTTTGCATGGCCCAGATCCTCTACCTTTGTCGCAGGCTGATCAGGAATATTTTCCGCCGTCAGGCCGAACAGTGAGGATCCAGTTAGTATCCAGTTTTAGCTTCCAGGTGTTTTGTTTCTATTGCTTCCGTATATTATTTCCTGACTCTTTTATTCTGGCATATGGACATGTACTAGATAGTTATTTATTTTTTCCTGTTCTTGATATCTCTACAGCTGTAATGTGACCGTGGAGGGATTTTTCCTATCCACAGGTAGCATGGTTGGCTGTGTCACGTGCCTATCTTAGCGCACTCTGGGAAGCGGGGCATGACACTATGCTCGTTTACGCCATGTTCATGCATATGTGATCGGTGGTGGAGGCACGGGTGGTGCAGGCATGGGCAGTGGAGGTATGGTTGGTGCCTCGCGAACACACTTTTGATGAGGGACTTGATATTCATAAAGTAGCTCCCCGAGTCCCTAGTGCTACTAATCCCCTCATTAGCTATATCCTCTAACGCGTAGAAGGTTTGGACCTATATTGATAGTAAATTAGATAATGAATTTCATAAAAATAAGATTATAGTTTTATAAGGTTTGATATGAAGTAACCAAATCTCTTTCTATCGGTCCTCGAGATGTGTATGAGGTCGGCGGAGGGGTGACTGTGAGGATGAATCTGCGCATGATCATCCAATACCTGACAAGGTATTATTCTATCGGTATACGCACTTGGATGTATCTCATTGGCTCTGTGGTTTGGACGATCGTACCAACGATCCACCCAAATCAGATACTCCACGAACCAAACTTCTTCAGCTGGCGTTCCCCCTAACACGGTGTCTGCTCCACCGCACATAGTATATGCCGCCTTAAGCAGAACTGGCGAAGGACGTGGTCTGGCACGTTCATATGAATAACCTTGTTGCAGATGATCGATGTTCTCACACGCCAAAATTCGGCGCCAGCTAAGCATAACAGATGCAGAGTGCCCAATAGGTTAAGTGTGTACGGTGTCCACGTAACAGATGTCTTATCTATTACGTCAAACTCATTGTGGTAGAAGCGGAGACTGCGATCCAGTGTCACATCCCATGACCTGGACACGTTCCACCTGCATAGAGCTTGCCTTCCTCCACTGATTTCTCCAGAAGATTTCCATCAAATCCAAATTTTTCCCTCTCAAATCAAAGCCCCAACTTCACCATCCTCTTCTCAAACCCTAATTTCTTCTTTTCAAGGCCTTAACCTCCATAGTTGTCTCCCAAGCTTGCTACCCGAAGAGATGTTGGGAAGAAGATGCTTAAGGGAGAGGGATCATCTCATGGTGTGGGGTTTGATCAATGTCTCTTCCTCAATACAACCGGAGAAACGATATATAATATTGCTCAATATCATCTTCCCGGATTTTTTAGTTTTCAAGGTTGGAATTGGTATGCAATGATTGATGAGATGATTTACCAAAATCTTTTGAGATATTTTTTCACCAACCTCATCGTTTCAAGGGAAAATGGATTAGTGCTTCATTCATTTGTGCTCGGAAAGAAAATTTTTATAGATGATAACCTTCTTACCAAACTCCTAGGTATTTCGGCTAATAGTTCTATTGTCTTTTCATACACTCTTAAGAATTTTTCCGATTACCCCGGTGAATAGGATGCGGTGAGCACTTTAGATTTCCTCCATACTAGGACCGTTCCTTTCTATGACGACACCTCGGCCACTTTGAGATTCGAGGCAAAAGTTATAGGCAACACTGTTGGGAAAGTCCTTCTTTGTAAACCCGGTGCTTGAAGCAAGTATAGAGGGTGCCACAAGTTATTAATTGTCACGCCCTGCTTCCCAAAAGACGGAAGCAAGTATGTGATGAGGCCCGCGACGTATTTATTTCGAGAAGATCATTTTCCGGAATAAATACGCTAAGCATAATTGAGCAATATAAAATGACATGAAATTAACATGAGATTTAAACTTTAACAACTTTATTTATATTCAAACTTGAAACATTTACAATACATGAGTTCAACTGAAAAGGAAATACAAGAAAAGAAATGCCTAAACAGGTGGCATACATAAACTGAAAGAAAAGATGAGTTAAGCTAAGCTTGAGCAGTGGTCTAGTTGTAATCCCCTGCAGTCTCTTCTATCTCCTTAGTCTCTAAACCACCTGACGAACATCCAAAAGAAGAAAGAGATGGGTAGATGCCCATCAGCGAACTTTCGCTCGGTAAGTCCCCAAGAAAAAATATGTGAAGTATAAAAGTATAATGACAAGTTGGAAAATGGATATCATGAAGCAATGGACTAGGAGATATGGTGTTTAAACATGTCATTTAATATAAGCATAGCAATTGTATATAACATGCAGTTTTATTGGCAAGATATCATGAGTATAACAATATGTTTATAAGTATGGCAAGGTAACATGAGCATAGCAAAATAGTATAGTATGGCCGTGTAGTGTAGGTATAGTAAACATGAAGTGCATGTAAGTGTTCTAAAAGGTTTCTACATGGGTAAACTAATTTAACGTAAGTTCAAGGGTGAATATCAACCAATCTCAAGAGTGTTCTCGAACCTAACAGGCTGTAATCCAGGGGTAAGGAACCACAGGCCCGAACCAAGTGTTAGTAACGGGACTTCAACCTAGTGTCGAAGTATTCCAAACTAAACAGGCTATAATTCAGGAGCAAGAAAACACGAGCCCTCATGATAGCTTTCTTGTGTTAGTAGACATGAATTCATGATCTAGGGGACTCCTGAGATTTCATTGGATTCACACTTGAACTAGCCCAACACCCCGTGTATTCTAAATTATGGTTAAAGTTATCCGTCTTGCTCGAATTCATGAATACATCAAGTTGCAAGATTGAGTTCATGTCAAGATCAAGTATTCATGTCAAGTTGTATTCATGGTTCATGTCAAGTCAGTTCAAGAGTAGACATTGGGTTCAGGTATTCATGTTAAGTTCAAGTGTCAAGTTCAGATTCATGTTTAATTTCTGGTTCAAGTTTGAGTTTAAATTCAAGTTTAGGTTCGAGTTTGTATTCGAGTTATAGTCATTTCATATTACTAAATTTAAATCTTTTGAATAGCTGTAATCTTCTAAACTCTTAAGTTCAAGAGTAATCGGACAACCGCTGTACATGGACGACAGGATTTGTGTTTTTTTCCAAGACAATTGCCATTGATAACTCTGTTAATTTACAATGTTGTCTAACTTGGATAGGCAAGCACTCACTTTCTCCGGGTTCCTGGGGCTCAAGAGAAATGATACCGCTTAAACCTATATTAATCTAGTGTCTTTAAAGATTTATTCTAGTTTGTTTATTATATATTACATTTCTCGAGGGGGTTTCATGTAAAATGTTTTAATATTGTTTAAAAAACAAACCTTGAGGGTGATTTATCATATTAAGAGTTTTTATGAAAATGTATTTTAATTTTAGCGATATTTTATTTTAATTTTAGCGATATTTTAGTGATGAAACCTAATTTTTAAAAGTTTATTGTATTTTTATGAAAACTATACTTTTGGAAACTTGATAGTATTTTTGTGTAATTTTAATTTCATTTTAATAATATATTTTTCAAAAATTAATTTTCATAGAAAAATACAGATTTATAAGTTATGAAAATTTTCAAAGGATTTAATTTGTTAAAAAGTCGTATTCTTTAAAAATCGTATTTTTATTTCCTTTCGAGACCGAATTCTCCATGAGAAGTTCTGTATTCCGTTCTACTATCCCAAGGACATGCGATAACCCACATCATCCGTAAATGGGTTCCCCTAAAAATGTTGTAGATGCGTAATTACAAAGGATTTAAAAATATCGATAAAAACGCTTTTTATAAAAGTAATGGTATTTTAATGTAATTGTTTCATTTTAGCTAAATTTGTAACCTAACATATCGTGTTATGAAACCACAGAATATGTGATGGGGTAGGTCATTACCCCGTGAATTTTCTAGAGGTATAGTTCATGATAAGTTTAAAAGAGATATAAGCAAAGTTCATAGTATTTATTCATTATTTGTAATTTACATATTATTTAACATAATAAACTTCATATAAAAATTGTGAGATATAGATAGAGTTGTAAATTTGTATTTTCTTGATATTATGGCATGAAAATTTATGATGAATATGTCGAATTACAATGAATATATATTTTTAATTTAAACTTTGTTTATAATTCCATATTCTTTCGCATCGATGTAATAGGAGAAGCAAAAAAAGAGAAAAGTAGATGGAGGATTTAACGTAGTTGCAAGTGATGCGGAGTGGCGACGTAGAAAAATAGAAGAGAGTATACAAGAGGGAAAAGAAAAGAGGATGAAAAGACTTACAGTTGCGTGTTTGTACTCGTATGAACGAGAAGAAAAGGTAGAGGCCTCGGTTTGTAGAACCGAGACCGTGAATGCAACTAGGCGGCAAGCTCTATCTACTGATGTCACTTGGATGAGTTGTGGAGCAATAGAGAAAGATGAAAGATCTTGAGGAAACGACGACACGAGAGGGAAGAAACGTGCTTGACTCCTTGAGGGAACTTGAGTGCTTGAGAATTTTGAGAGAGAATATAGATTTGAGAGAGTGGTATGCCTAGGGGAAGAGGTAGGACTGGTCTGGGTATTTATAGTGAGTAGGAGATAGATGTATGGATGATTAAAAATAATAAATAAGAATTAAAAAGGATTAATTATAGAGATGAAGGGTCTGACAGTTCTCTGGTTAAATTCAGGGAAATCAAATAGGAAAAAAGAGTAGAGGGGAGTCGAAGGGACGCACGGGCGAAGCACGGGAAAAAATGGCCATGATAAAACCGCCGGTTGCGGCCAAAATGGGAAAATTTGCGGCCTAAAAGTGAAGTTTGGTCTCGGGGTTCGTGCAGTGCATTCATATGGGTATTTATGTATCATTTTTATTGTTTGATTTGTTTGCAACTCTTCGTTTTTCCGTATAATGCACGTGCAACTCTTGGGCTTCCGAAAAATTAAAAAGAAAAAATATAAAATAATTGGGACTGATGGAATTCGAACTTGTAGGATATGGGACAGTATTGGAGAGTCTTAACCAGTGAGCTATAAGGAGTTTCTTGTACATAAGTTATCAATAATAACTTATAACTCGAAATCAGAACAGAAATACACCATTTTATTATCATTGGATCAATAAAAGTGTATAGGTCTTTTAGGGTCGTTACATTAATCTTTCTTGTAATGCATAAGATCAAGGTGAGTCTCCATAATCTTATCTTGGAAACCATCGCTTCGGCCGCTAGCTTCGGCCCCATCAAGATCTTTCCATATGCTATGATCTTCACCCTTATCTTCAAGCACTTTAAAGTTCCTTTGGAAGGTCAAGAATTGGGTTCCGTGGATGCCCTATTGGATGTGAAAACCATTAATTTAATGTTAGCTTAGGCCGAGCATGCGTGTAACGACTCTGAAATCTCTGCACGGAAATTCATCTGTCAATATACAGAAAAGAGTTTGACAGCCCGTGTATGAGTTATAAGTCACTTTTGTTAAATAAAATTAAGAAGCCACTTGTAGCTCACTGGTAAAGCCTTTGCACTGCTGTGATGTAGCCTGTGTATTCGATTCCCATCAGACACAATTATTTTTTCTGATTTTTCTTTTAAATTTTTGGAAGCCCAAAATGTTGCATGTGCAATATACGGGGAAATGAAAAGTTCAGAAAAATCAAACATATGCAAAATGGTGTACACATAGAATAACCCACATGGCACGAATCTCGAGGACAAAGCTCGAAATCCGACCGGCCAAATTGACCATTAGGCCGGTGGAGACGGTCATGATGAGGCCATTTTGATTCGTGCTTTGCACACGTGTCTCTTCAACCCCCCTCAACTCCTCTGCACTGTTTGATTTCCCTGCAATTAAACAGAGACCTTTCATTTCACCATTTAACATCATTTTTATGTTTTTTAATCCAAAATTTTAATTCTCAAATCCAAATTCTTCACTATAAATACCAACCCATGCTTTATCTCTTTACCATTCTGAAAATTATAGCAAAAACTCTCTCAAAAAGATCTTAAGTGCAAGTAGAGTAAAGTTGAGTTAGCGAGCAAGCTTCTTCCGTCGAAAATCGAAGCCGATTCCAGAGCTTCCGTGACACCACGAAGCCTCCCTCTTCTTCCTAATCCCTTTCTTGAGAATTCCAAACCGTAAGTCCCTCCCAACTCTCCTACTTGTCATTGAAATTCATTTTTAAATCTTATATCGGTAAAGTGGAGTTATTACCGATACCTTTCTTTTCTAAAACCTAGAACTCCCTTTTCCTTTATAATTTGGTCAATCTAATTTTACCACATTACTTATAACCTTAAATACCAATATTTAGAATCAAGTTTAACCAAGAATCTCATGTGAAACAACCATAATTGAACTTTTTCATTAAAATACCTTGAACTTTATTATCGCCTATTTTTGTTTTTTTTAAAACTATACCTTTAGGAAAAGCTTCACGGGGTAACGACCTACCCCACACGTACACTTTAGTTTCGTAGCACGATATCTATTTGTGTGTATATTTGTTTTGAAGAATAATCTTTACAATAAAATACCACATATTTTAAAAACCGGATTTCTTTTAAAGCGACATTTGTATTCCTTTGCAATTATGTATTTACAACCCTCGTTAGGGGACCCGCTAATGGATGGTGCGAATTATCGCACATCCTGAGAATAGTAGAGCGAGATGCAGCACTCCTCACGGAGTATTCGATCTTGAAAGGATATCAAATACGGTTTTTAAGAAATACGAATTTTCTAAATAAAATTAACTATTAAAATTAAATAAAATTATAAATGCATATTTTCATTATATTATGAAACTATATTTTTTTCTAAAAGTGAAAGATTAAAAAATGTTAATAAAATACCATTAAGTTACCAAAAAGGACTAGTTTCACTAAAATACCATAAACTTTTAAAAGCTAGGTATTTATCATTAAAATACCTCAATATTTTAAATACATGCTCATGGAAACCCTAAATAATATAAATCACCCTCGAGGTCTTATTTTTAACTATATTAAAAATATTTTTTATAAAACCCTCTCGAGATATACAAAACAATATTTTAATGACTTTAGTAAATATAGGTTTAAGCGGGATCAATTCTCTTGAGCCTCAGGGAGCCGGAGAAAGTGAGTGCTTGCCTATTTAAGTTAGACAACGTAACGGAGTTATCAATGGTAATTGTCTTGGAAAAAGGCACAAATCCTGCCGTCCATGTGCAGCAGTTGCCGATTACTCCTGAACTTAAGATATTGCAAGAACAATGTCCTTTTCATAAGATTCTAACTCTAATATGAATCCAAACTCAAACTAGAATCCAAAATCAAACTTGAACTTGAATACTTGATCATGAACCACAATACTTGAACTTGAATATCCCAAAACTTGAATACTAGAATATTATGACTTGACATGAACTTAACATGAATATCAGAACACAATGGTTGCTATTGAAACTGACTTGACTCGAACGATGAATAAAAATTAACATGAATACATAAACACTTGACACGAATACTTGACATTGACATGAACTCAATCTTGCCACTTGATGTATTCATGGATTCGAGCAAGGCTATTGATTTTAACTGTAACGTAGAATATACGGGGTGTTGGGGTAGTTCATGTGTGAATCCAACGAAATCTCTGGAGTCCCCCTAAATCATGAATCCATGTCTACTAACACAAGCAAGTTATCATGAGGGCCCGTGTTTCCTTACTCCTGGATTATAGCCTGTTGAGTTTGGAATACTTCAACACTAGGTTGAAGTCCCGTTACTAACACTTGATTTGGGCCCGTGGTTTCTTATCCCTGTATTAAAGCCTGTTGGGTTCGAAAACACTCTTGAGATTGGTTGGCATCCACCCTTGAACCTACGTTACATTTAGTTTACCCATGTACAGACCCTTTTAGGACACTTACATTCACTTCATGACCTCTACACCTACATTACACGGCCATGTTATACTATGCTCATGTTATTTTGCCATGATATATGTATAGAACTGCATGTTAAATAGAATTACCATGCTTATATTAAATGACATGTTTAAAACACCATATCTCCTAGTCCATTGCTTCATGATATACATTTTCTTTGTTATTTTACTTCTATACTTCATACCCATTTCTTGGGGACTTACCGAGCGAAAGTTCGCTGATGGGCATTCCATCCATCTTTGTTTCTTGGAATGTTCATCAGATACTGTGGAGGCTGAAGAGGTGGACACCATCGAGGAGGAGCACGATCAGATCGCGACTCAGGCCTAGACTAGTTATCCTCTCTTTCAGTTTATGTATGCCACCTGTTTAGGCATTTCTCTTCTTATATTTTTTTCCAGTTGAACTCATGTATTGTAATTGTATCAAGTGGAATGTAAATAAAGTTGTTGATCTCATGTTAATTTCTTGTCATTTTATATTGCTTATTTTACGCTTAACGTATTTACTCTGGGAAGTGACCTTCTCGAAATAAATACGTCGCGGGCTTGCCACGTCACCGTTTCCGTCTATTGGGAAACGGGGCGTGACAGTGCAGCAAGGCATGGTGCCGATGAAGAAGATGTGGTAGAAAAAGGTGAACAACGAAAAGAAGCTGCGCCTGTTGAGGAGGCTATGGAACCGCAACCCAAGTTCGATCCTAACTATTCTGCCATCTTTGAACGTTTCGATCATTTAGAGCAAGAAGTGAGATATGTGAGAGCCAATCAAGAGATCCTAGCTGAAAATGTGAATGCGATGAGGAAAGAAAGTCGTGATTCGCATGGGCTTATGATGAGATACTTGGGCATACATTTTGGTAATATCAATGCGAGTCTCGGAAAATCTAGTGGTGGTAAAGGAGGTGGTAAAAGTGGCAATAGTGATAAAGATATTGGTTGGGATAGTGATGATGATGAAGGTGGTGATGCTGGTAATACTTAGTGAGAAGATGAGAGATGAGATCTTTGTTTTGTTTTGATGATATTTTAGATGATGGTTTGAAGTGTTTTGGTTTTAAGGTTTGAATGGTTTAGTTTTTTTTTGTTTCCTCTTGATGATAGAGATGCCGGTTCTAGAAAAAGTTTGATTACGGACCGATGATTTTTGTAGTAGTTGTATGAAACTATTTAGTTGCTTGTTTTTAAATATGAATGTTGATTAGATATAATCTTGAGTAGGTTTTGGTTTTGTTTTTGTCTTATAAGTTTAATATCGTGAGCTTCAAGATATCTTGAGCAAATCTGTGGTGTTTTTTTGCAATTACTCTAACTTGTTGTGCTTGAGGAACTATATAATTTTTGACATCTTTGTTTCACCAAGTATATGAGTTGCAGGGGACTTCATGAAACCACATACAATTTTTAATGGAACATATTTTCCTACCTTACAAGGTTCATCAAGTGTACAAACTTCAAATGTGTATGAGTGTAGGGATCTTATGGAACCACATACTAAATTCATTGGCATTGTGCACAACTTGGAATGTGCGTGAGAAAACCAAAGGTATATATATTTTTTGGGGCATGAGTTTTATTAAGTATTATCTTGCCAAAATGGCCCCCGCAACCCTCGTTAGGGGAACCCAATTGTGGATTTGTTATTTATAACATATCTTAGGATTTAGCGGAGCGTGTTTAGAGCCTTCATAGGTTTGACGACACTAAATATGAGAAAATTCTATTTTGCCTATATCTTTATCAAATCTTTGCAACCATATGATATTAGAATTTGTGTATATGTATTGCATATGGTTATGTTGCATGTATCAATTGCTCTTGCCTATCTTATATACTTACTTGTTGATGTGAGCTACATGCTTGTCTTGAGAGTTATTCAAACGTTTAAGTTTACTCTCGCTCACATCAACTCCTATTAGTCTTCTATGCATATATTTAGGGGGAGTTGTTCAAACGTTTAACTTAATTTTGGATGTACGCATGTGTTTAGGGGGAGCTATTCAAACGTTTAACTCTTTATAATATCCTTTTTGATTATGTCAAAAAGGGGGAGAGCAATAGGTCTTATCAATATATTGAAGTTATTCAAATGTTTAATTTTAATATATTGGTCTTTTTATCGATTATTGAAAACGTTTAACTTTCAATATATCGATATCTTCTATTAATATTTGTACATCATCAAAAATGGGGAGATTGATGGCTTATGGATTTTCATAATCCTACTATTCAGTTTTGATGGTGTTACACAATATTAATAGATTTATACATGTGTTTCTTATTGCATATTCTATAACAATGTATATGAGCTTGTTCGTGTTCGAGAAAGATTTTAAGTTATTAAACGACACAAGCCTACGATGGAAGATGGAGGAAATTGAGCAA
The DNA here is from genome assembly GCA_030015575.1 of Agapanthus africanus. Classification (NCBI taxonomy): domain Eukaryota; kingdom Viridiplantae; phylum Streptophyta; class Magnoliopsida; order Asparagales; family Amaryllidaceae; genus Agapanthus; species Agapanthus africanus. Next base: position 591,424,103 of record CM057340.1, on the reverse strand, counting down.
AAATGTCAAATCTATTGGAGGTTAGAGCATAATAGACTAGAGCTCCTCAACGATCAATTTCAAGTTTCATGAAGCTAAAGAGCCAAAGTCCAAGTTTAAAGAAATCAAGAAAATCAAGATAGCGAAGAATTCAAGAGCTCTTGTCGAGATATCGGAAAATTCAAGATTCGGCAAAATATCGATACTGACATGGGAAACGATGTAAGTATTCAAGGGTTATGGAAAACAATAACTTAAGCTCTTGCACACACTTCTTGATTGGTTTTGGAAAAGCTTGTTTTGAACGATGTTTTTCGACGAAAAAGTTTTCGAAATCAAAGGACAAATATTTCTGAGTTTTCCTTCTGCAAACATTTGTCGAGTCCTTCTGCAGACATTAGCATACTGTTTCAAAACTTGCATAAACTCAGATATCAGTTTTCAGGTTCAAAACAAACGTCTGCAGGCTTTTTGGACAAACGTTAGTTTACAGAACAAACATTTGTTTATGTGGACTAACGTTTACTCCAAAATCCCTGGATGAAATTATTTTCCTTCTGCAGACGTTAGTCGAGCCTTCTGCAAACATCACTTTTCCTTTTCATAATGGACTTTTTATCCTTTGGCAACTAACAACAAACGTCTGCAGGTGACTTATACTAACTTTTGTAGAACATTTTTATAAAAAATGTTTTCTTCTTAAAACATTAGTTTTCTTGGTCCTGAAACGCTAATTGACTGTGTAATTAAGTTTTCTCATTTCAAAATCTACGACAAACATCTGAAAGCTTGGGGGACTAACGTCTGAAGGTCAAAATCATTGGAGACTTTTCTTCTGAAGACATTAGTCCGGTATAGGTGCAAATGTTAGCTAACGACTTTATTTGACTGGTTTGATTTATAATGGTTAGTTTTGTGTGAGTGGTGTAAATGGGGATTTCCTTTAGGTTTTTGAGAGCCAAGATATATTCTGAAAAACTCCAAAGTGCTTTTCTCATCTCTTGTGAGAGAAAAATATTGATTTTGATTATCTTTTCTCTCACACACTCAAAACATCAAAGAGCTTATTTACCGCCGAAAACTGGACTGAGACGTGAAGATGTTTAGCCTGAATTTGGGGGCAGATACTATTTGGAATATATCCATCCACCTCTTCGAACATACCAAATTGATTTATGGCATTGTATATCGGAGGTTTGGACAGATACGACTGATGTAGCGTGACTTATTAGAGTCCCCCTCATTTGTGAAGGGTTTTTGATCGTGGAGAAGCTCTTCCCTGCAGGCGCAAGCCCCTGCAGTTAATTACGTTATCGCAGTGCGATAACAACTTTCGCCTGCTCCAGGCAGATCACTTCGTGTCGTGTTATATTTGTTTATTATGGGATTGCCCGTGGATTGTATACGGAGACTAGTTTATGTTGTCGCCCGTAGGGCGCGGATTAGTCCAAACCCATACATTAGATTTGAGGTTTTAAACTTAGGACATAGATCTCATATAAATGAGGTCCATAAGTTCAGGGGTTTAAGAATCGTTAATCTAGTTTTAGATTAAGATTGACTTAAAATATGGTTAAGGACCGCTAATCTTATTTTAGATTAAGATCGGCTTAAAAAATATAAGCTTGGTTGATTTTCTTTTTAAAAATTCAGAGAGTTGGTCTATTTTAGACTAAATGTCGGGCTTTCAATTATCCGACAGTGCTAAACAATAAGCCATACATTTTGTTTTGGCTTTATATAACCCAACATTGCTAAGCACTGAGCCCAGAAGCTTAAGCTTCAACATGGGATATAATATCCTTCCCGCTTTAGTGTTCACATGAATACTACGTGAGTACTTTGGTTTCTTTGGCGCTCACGTGCTATCACGTGAGTAGCTATGCCTCTTGGTATTCACATGCCTTTCACGTGAGTAGTGCTCAGCACTCGTTCATACAATGTTCATGTGGATATCACGTGATGCGCACTCTCTGTTTAGCTTCAGGCACTTATGTGCTTTTCACATGATGTGGACTTTCATTTTAGCTTCAAGCGCTCACGTGGATATCATGTGACGCGCATGTCTTTGGCTTCAAGCACTCACGTGGATATCATGTGACACACTTCCGTTTGCTTTCCTTTCCAGTGCTCACGTGCTTTTCACATGAGGTTTTAAGTCTCGGATGGCGCGCTTATATGGATATCACATGAGGCGCTTATTCATATTTTCCTTTTGAGTGCTCATGTGCCTTTCACGTGAGTCGTTGTTTTGTTGGGTTTTCACATGCCTTTCATGTGAGCCTATGTTTTTAGGGTGTTCATATGTCTTTCATGTGAGACTTTACCATATTCATGTGGGGATTAATTGCAAGAACTAAGTTCTTTTTTTTTTTTATATAAGAACTAAGTTCTTAGTGGGATAAAAACCCTTTCTTTAGATAAAAACATATCTTGAAGAAACTAAGTTCCTGAAATATAAATTCCATTTCTTTCTTTCTTTCTTCTATGTTCTTTTCTTCAGTTTATATAGGGTGGTAAAACAATACTGTTCTCCCCAAGATCTTCCGATGAGAATTAAATTCTCTTTTTTATAGGAGATTTGTCTTATGGATCTCAGATCCCGAGGAAGAACTAAATTCTTTTGAAAGGTTAAACCCTTATATGTGTATATGATAGGTAAAGGAGATTCTTTTATCTCTATATTTTCTTTACCTAGGGTTTTGAACGGAGGTAGATGATCTTTTTTCGAAGAGAATTAAATTCTCTGTTGCAGATGCTTATGGAGGGGTCTCGTCTCTTCTTTTCTATCTCCCTGTGTGTGTCTCTCTCTTTTTTGACTTGAAATCTTGGGTCCTTTATATAGGAGAGGAAAAATATCAATTAGTTTGAGAGAATCCCTCATTGAGAGATCTAATTGATCTCAAAGATCACTCGTGTAATTATATCCGCCGTTGGACCTAAGATTCGTGGAATTTTTTTGTTTAACAGAAAATATTTTCTATTCGTTTTAGCAAGGTTAGGAATATTTTCTATTCGTTTTAGCAAGGTTAGGAAAATATTTTCGTAACAAAGAGTTCGATTTTATATTCTGATTTGGTCGATGATATTATAATTACCGTTGGATTTTGAATCCAGAGGCTCTCTGTTTAACAGAGAATTTTTTTCTAGTATTAGAAAGATTAGGGGGAAATATTTCCTAAATAGAATTTAGTTAAATAGAATTTAATTCTATCTAAAGCTAGCGCTTCAAACTGATGCGCTCATGTGGCTTTCACGTGAGGGCTGTCACACACACACACACACACACACACACATATATACGGAGGCGGCGCTCACGTGGTTTGCTCATGAGCGCTCACGTGTTTAACACGTGGGGCTCGTATAGTTTTAATTTTATCTGAATTCAGTACTCACATACTTTGTATGTGAGCGCTCACGTGTTCAACATGGGGAGGCCATATCACAGGATTTAATCCTCCTTGAAGCCGGCGGTCACATGCTTTGCATGTGAGCGCTCATGTGTTAAACACGTGGGAGGGTTTTGTTTCATCTTTTCTTTTCTTCCCTTTCTTTTTTTATAAGGGAACAAATGCCCTCCAATATTTCTCTCACGTGCCTTACACGTGAGTGCAACATTGCCAGCCTTACATCCGTTGGATCACCTAGGGAAATGGGGGGTCGAACCGATCCCATCATGCCCTATAAATAGAGCCTTTGGTTATGAAGTGACCACTATTTGTTCATCTTCTTCTTTGAATTTTCTTTTTCTTGAGAATTTAATTCTCGTTCGGAGCTTAGTTCTCTGCCTTCAAAAATCCTTTCGAACAAAGTCGACTCTGCCAAATTTTTTGGTAAGGATCATGAACAGAGCTTAACTCTAAACATATTTTGGACATTATCGGATTTTAAATCCATTAACACATTCATCAGAGTATGACCCTTGATCTCGAACCAATCTCTTGAAGATCTTAAAAAAGGTTTTTTTTGTAGATCATAGATCTTGATGACCTGATCAAGAATTCAAATCGATGGACATTCTTGAGTTTAACTCTGATTTTTCTTTTTTAGGGATTTTACCCCGCTGTCAATCTTGATGTTTTGGGGATTTTCTGGAATTTAATTCCCCTGTTCAACCCATGATCTTTCCAAGTGGGAACTCAGAGATTTAATCCCATTATTATTTTCTCATTTGCAGAGCTCAGCTCTGATTCAACACTTTGAAAAGTTTCCTTTATTAGGAATCTTGGGAATTTAATTCCATCTTGATTTTCTTTCCTGTTCTTGAACATATATTCTTTTGGGTTTTTAGGGGTTAAATCCATGTTTCACAGATTCGAACAGATTTCGAACAGATTTGAACTTCTGGTTATTAAAAAGGACCCATTTTTGGGACATTGAGAGTTTAACTCCATCTGCTCATTTAATGAGAATCATTTTTTATTCCCACAATGGGCACATGTTCCATCATTAGTGAACCACCACTTTGATTTCTTGAGGTTAACTAGCTTTAGAGCTAGTAGCTCTATAAAATGAACTCACGTCCTTTTGCTGATGCTTCTTTTGTCCTTTTTAAGGTACAATGGCTTCAGTTTCTTTCTTCCCCTACACCCGTTCGAAGGTTGCTTTTCCACAGTCACCTTCAGATGAGGATGTGCTGGCTATGATCAAGAACCATGATAGGAATGAAGAGAATCTTCTCTTATTGGGTACCTGGTATAGTCACATCATAAAGGGCCGCCGTAGTTTCACCTGTGGAGAACCAACAGAGCATATCCGTTTAATTCAGCATACGGAGTGTCCGCGTATTGCTTACACGACGGAAGCGGTTAACTGGACCCCTGAAGGCCAGCTCGAGCCATCGTCAGCGGGGATACCCAACCAACCTCTAGTGGCTATTTACATTCTAGGGTGCCGAATATGTCAAGGCAAAGCTCGACCTTAGGAGCATGTTTATAAGATAGGCATCACCCCACAGCATCCAGTGGGCTGCCTCCATTGAGCTCGCTACATTCTCTCCGCCCAACGATCATGGTTACTGAAGGTTGGTCTTTGCTAGGCAGTGCATGCTTCTTTGTTTTACTATCATGCTCCCCACGTGGGTAAAAGCTTTTGTGAACCAATGAAATATTCTTACCCATACATTTCTATTAGGGGAACGGGAGGTTTCCATTTTACTGGAAGAATTCCGGGAAGTTTCCGGACTGCCAATCAAGGGAGAGACTTATGAGGAGCTGCAACCCCCAGATGAGTATATTTTTGCTACAGCGCCAGCTATGTTGGAGGGCCTAACGACCGAGAATGCTGTTCGGCACAAATATCCAGACTTGATCAAGGTGTTAACTATCTATAAGAGCCTATTTGTGGCATCCGGAGGACTAAGAGTCAGCTTTGAAGATTTCATTGCTCGCTTCCTTCGTGCCGATGCCTTATCTAAAAAGGCCCTAAAATTTGCAAGGATTGAAGATCCTTTCGGGTTTGGCTTGAAGAACCTACCGGCCAATGAGAAGGAATTGCATAGTTCTATATTCCGAACACGTCGGCCGTAGCCTTTAAGAAGATCGCTGCTCCTGGTATAGACGAGGAAACGTTCTTTATAGGTTTCATCAGTCTCTGGCTCAGTTGGTTCATGATGCCTATGCATCATCGCTTCATGAGAGCATCTGTCTTCTACCCCTGCTGACCGTATAGCCAAGGGGGCATGTCTAGCTATTGGCATTGTACGTTGTCATATTTATATCATGGTTTCAGCACCGCTACCAACACTTCTAGTCCGGGCGTAGATCCCGTGAACTTCTCTCTCCATTACTTCACGTCTTGGATTAAGATGCACGTATTAGGTGCATTCGCTGTGCACCAAATGCCTACTTTTTATGAATCATATACCTTTCCGCGAGTTATGAAGCTAGCTGATGCTTCCGCTCTCGATCCGACGCAGTTGGAGGTTCTGCGTGTGCTGCTCTGCCCATATTCGAATGAAGGTGGTATGGTTTTCACCGATCGAGTTCTTTCCATGCCGGCAGAGGCCACTCAGCAGCTGTTTGACGTGCTGAAGAAGGGAATGCTGGCCTTAAAGCATAAGGAGTTCATGCATCTTTACTCGATCAGACCTGGCTATTTGGTATTCTGGTTGGATGACGCCGCACTATTCATGCGATACAACCCACACCGTTTCGCCCAACAATTGGGTTATGATCAAGTTATGCCCCTTGAGGCATTTTTAGTTGAGCTCGTTGCCACGCTGGAAACTTCCCGTGATGCCATTCATCACTTCATGCGTCTGGACACTGGTTCTCACTTTATGATCCCTGAGCCTGATTGCATTCCAAGGCCTTTGGGTCCTTACAAGGGCTGGTATCAGCATAGGGTAGGTCCGATCATTGTGGAGGAAAAATAGGTGCTCCTAGAGCATAAGATTCCCGTGCCCGCCCATGCTGTTGACGTCCCGCTATGACCGCGATCAGTCGTTCATCCACCTTTAAGTGAGAGTGGTGCGGTAGTTATTCCCAGGGCTCCTCCAGCAGTGTCAGCCCCTCGTGTGGCAGGTATGCCAATTCGCACCAAATCTAGTGTAGAGACTCGGAGTGTCGCAAAGGCCGTGGTATTATCCGAGTCGGATCATGAAGCTGGGATCGGGCAACACCGTCCAAAGATTCCAAAGGGGAGGAAACGTTCTTCTACGAGCATTAGCTCGGGTCCTCGAAAGAAGAAGAAGTCCGCCGTGCGTCCGATTGACGCACTGCTCAAGCCCGAGTCTCATGCTTCTGATGGTGATGACATGCCAGTGTATGAACTAGATGATGGCTTTATCTTCCCAGACACGTCCACCGAGGAGGCCGCTCAGCTTGCTGAGGCCCTCAAAAGGTCACAAGATGAGGTTAAGGACATGCACCCTTAGAGGGGACACCTCGCTCCTGTCATTTTTCGGGACATTGACCTACCTTCTGTCGCGCCACCGGTGGCTCCTTTAACGTTGGTAGAGGAAAGGGGTCTGAAACGACCAGTATCAGCCGCTTCTGAGGATGAAGCTGCTCAGAGAGCAGGTAAAACTCCTTCAATTGAACCTCTGCGGGTGTGGCTAACAAGAAAAGAACAATGACTTGAGAAAGCTATATTCCAGGCTCCCTGGGGCATCGGCATATATCTTTTCATGTTCTTTAGCAGATGACTTATATTGCTCTTGTCCTTACATTCTCTTTTTCTTCTGCAGGGAATTTTGCGGCGGGTGCAGTTTCGAGCCAACAACATGTCCTGGAAACTCCTAAGAAGGCTCTGATTCCTTCAGATGAAGCTCATGGACCATCGATGGACTCCATAGATATCCTTGGTGATGCACCAGAAGATATGGAGGATGTTCCTAACGCTGCTGCCCCTTCGGCCCATGTTGGGTCTCAGCCGGTCTTCTCTAAAAGTGGGAGGAGCATCGAAGGTAAAATCATCTTTTACTTCTTTTCATTTGACGCTCTCTCAGTAAACCTGACTCTCTTATGGTGCTTTTAGAGTTGCGGGAGTTGGCATCTTCCATATTGGAACGTTCTCTGGAGGAGACCTTCTCGCGTCTATTCGGCAAGGAAACCCCGCATGTAAAACCTCCCCAGCATATCATCCTCTCTTCTGGAGATGGTTGGTATCTTTCTATCTCTTTCCCTTATCCTTTCTGGAGCGATACTGACGCGTTTGCTTCACTGCAGTCTTGCAGGCCGACGACGAAGTCAAGATTTTGGACAAACCTGGGATCTCCCAGATTTGCCCCCCGTGACCATGGGTGAGTGATACTTTAGTCCTTATATTCTTTTGTCTATCTCCCATTTTGGAGATGCGTCTAACCTTCCTGAGTTATCCTTGCTTTGACACAGTTCTGCCGGCCCCGACCCCATTTGAGTCTCACGTTCGTATGCTCGAGGGTCTTTACGCAAGATGTATGTCTGAAAGGATGGCAAAGAGCAGCCTACGCTCGCTAGCCGATCTCATTGAAGACCTTCGCACCAGTACTTCATTCATCGCAGAGGAGTTTGCTGCTGAGGCTAACGCTTCTTTATCTGTTCTCGCCACCTATCATGACGAGATACTGGTGCGTACTTAGGTTGAATACTATCGGCGAGTAGAAGCCCTTCTTCATGAGCTTGAACACAAACGCCTTCACTCAGAAATCTCATCTCTGAAGGCTAGGTTGAATGAGTGGATTGAGAGATGTGGCGCCAATCTCCGGTCTTGTGAGAAGAAGCTGACTCGGAAATTATCAGAGAGGGAGCTAGTTTCGAAGGCCTTAGAAGATCTCTAAACTCAACTAGCGGTTAATGCCACACGGGCTAATAAGGTCTGGCGAGCTCTCCAACAAGTTGTGATGGAAGTGGTGGCTCTTGATAGAGCTGTTAACTTCACAAAGGAAATGGTGGAGGGTCACAAAGTTGCCGAGGGGGAGCTTGAATGCTGATTTGCCTTGTATCAACATCAGCAAGAGCAAGCAGGAGCTCATCTTGCTGCGCTGATAAAGCTCGAGATGGAGGTTCAACGGAAGAGCAGTCATCTGGTTGGCCTGCTGAAGAATCCGCCGTCCTAGGCTTTTTCTTTGTTGTATTCCCCTTTTTTATAAACATCTTTATATCCACCCTTCAATCTTGATAAATGAATAAAAAGATATTTTGATTTGCATATTGTCTTCTTGTTTTAATCCTACGTATTTAATCAAAGCTGGAGGGATGTCGAGATAATCTCCAGGCTGTAGATGTTGCCATTGAGACCTGAAACTAGGATTTTACCATTGCTCCACTTTTATTTGACTCCTTAGAGCTTTGTCGACACCACGTCTGTACTTTGCTGGAGTAAGAGGGATGTCAAAATAGTCTCTAGGCTATAGATGTGCCGTCAAGACTTGGTTCTTCTTTTGACAAAATATGGTGGGAAAATATGGTTCCCTTTCTTTCATTTGTGTCCATGGATTGTATACAAGACTCATTATGGACCTGCTTGCAGGGTGGAATTTTTTTAATCTTATTATTATTTTTTTATATATATTCTTTATATTCGCGATTGCGATATCATTTCAGCTTTTCCTATCACGAAAATCACGATTGCCCAAACATTTCGGCTATTTACTCACGGTGCCCAATCATTTCGGCTATTTTTTTTATTTTTACTCTCTGTTTTTTATTGCGAGCTACCCCATCATTTCGGCTATTTCTTTATACTCATCAATTTTGTTATGAGTCTGAGACTTGGGGTCTGATACTAGTTTCGACATCAGTATCGTTACAACCGGAATATTGCCAGGAGCGAATCATCATACGCCATTGCTAATTTCAGCCAATGGTGGCATAGGTAACGGGTTTAGATCTCTGCTAACTAAGGCTTTTTTGACTTTACAAGCCGTAAGGGTCTCATAAAGATATTTTTTCCTATGAGTCGTGAGTATCTCATAGGTGTACTTTCTCCTTAGGAGTCGTGAGGGCTCCTAAGTGTGTTTTCCTCTTATAAGTCATAAGGATCTTACAGGAGTATTTTCTCCTTGCTAGACTAACAAGTGTCGTTCACCTTGTCAAGCAATATTTCTCGATTTTGGTGGGACTTGGTTGGGAATATATTTATTTACGCTCATGGATTGTATACAAGAGTCGATATTGGACCATTTGTGGCGTTTTGATGGCTTAAGAACATGTTCAGATCCCTATAATTTTAGGCTTTTGAATTCTATAAGCCATAAGGTCTTACAGTGGGTATATTCTCCTTACGAGTCATGGGGATCTCGTAAGTGTATTTTTTCTTTAAGAATCGTATGGATTCCTAAGTGTGTTTCTTCTTTGTGAGTCGTAAGGATCTCACGCATATGTTTTCTCCTTACAAAGTCGAGAGGACTTTGCAAGTGCATCTTTCGCCTCATTCAACGAGTACGCGCCCTTCCAGGTTTTCATAAGCTCATCGGTAGCCCTGCTGTTTTTACTCACGGCGCCCTTTCGGGTTTTCATCCGTGCCCATTTTGCTTATGGACGTACCTTTTTTTTTTGCCTTGCCGTGGATGATCCAACATTGCTCGAGCAGACAGGCGGCCCGTAAGGTAACGCACTATCAGCTATAGGCCACGACATTTTTCGAAGGACCGCATCATTGGTAGAGCTTCCCGGCCGGTAGGGACTTCAGGTGTTGCCTTGTCGATGGGACCTGGGAGAGATATGGATTGTTTATGCCCATAGATTATATACGGCCGGTCATATGACCCATATCGTAGGGCCAAACATATTAGTTTAGGGACATTTCGGTCCATCTTTCCAGTTTATGGACATGCTGGTCCGACATTAATTTAGGGACATTTCGGTGCAATACCAGTTTAAAGATGTAGCGGTCCATCATTAGCTTATAGACGTTTCAGTCTATGGGAACATTATATGGGGTCATATTGTTCTTGCCCGTGGATTGTATACGGCGATCGATATGAAGATTCATCGTAGGGCAACGTATTAGTTTAAGGACATTACGGTCCAATACCAGTTTAAGGATGTAGTGGTCCAATATTATCATGCACGAGATGACATATTAGTTTAGGGACATTCCGGTTCAACATTCACATGTTCAGGACGAAATGATAGTTTAAGGACATTTCGGTCCGAAACCACTTTAAAGACGTAGTGGTCCATTATCGCATAATGGGGAGCATACGACTTTCAGAGTTTTGACTCAAGAAGATAGTGAGCGGATACAAGCGTCGTCATCTATCATTGACCTAAGTTGCGACTCTTCAAGCGTAGTACTTTTTTAGGAATCAGCCGTTTATTGGCCGAAACGGCCTTTCTCCATCCATATACATAAGCAGGTAAGCTCCACTTTGGTAGACCTTATCTATGATTATGGGTAGTAATTGAACATGCCAGCTCGGGTTCGATTAGGGTTCAGTTCGGTATCAGCTCATTCAAGCTCGGTTCATTTATTAATGAGCTAAACATGAGCCTAAAAGCTTGGCTCGTTTATTGACTCGAGTTCGGCTCGGTTACATAGTTTGAACAAAAAACAATAATATGTAATATAGAGCAGATTCTATACAACTCTCAGGACACTTAATTCAATTAAGGGACAGTATATAAAGTGCAACTGAGGTGAATATAAAACCTAGTACTTAGACCCGTTCCATGCTCAAGATGTTAATTTTTTTTAATCTTTCCATATCTCAAAACCCTGGGTCTTAGGCTCTATGATTGTTGTCCCTAACCTAGCCTCTTACAAAACACTTTCATATTTTCTTCTGAAACACATGTAGTGGCCATTGATCTATTCTCAGCCTCCACCAAACGCCTCTTTGTCATTTTCCTCTTAGAGATCTCCTAATGGAAGATGCATCCGAGCTCGACTTTGGCTCGTTTAAAGCTCGGCAAGTTAACGAGCTGAACATAAGCCAGACCTGCACAGCTCGAGATGAACTCGAGCCGAGCTTGAGCTAGCATAAACTAAGCCGAGCCGAGCTTAGCCAAGGGTCGACTAGTTGAAGCTCGGCTCGGTTACACCCCTATCTATGATGTAAGGGCCTTCATAGTTTGACTCAAACTTCCTCCGTTTTGCATGATTGGAAATCATCGGTCTTTTGACAACCAACACGAGTTCGCCTTGGCGGAATATTCTCGACCTGGTTAGTCTTTCATATGATCGCATCATCCTTACCTTATAAACTTCAAGATTTTGCTATGCTATAAAGTGGTTTTCATCGAGAGCATCGAGCTCCTTGAGCCTAAGATGAGCATTTTCTTCATCCCTTAGCTCGTATTGAACTGCCACTCGTAATGAGGGGAGTTCTATCTCCAATGGGAGTACCGCTTCAGTGCCAAACACCAATGCATATGGTGTTGTATTTGTGGCCGTCTTGAACATTGTTCGGTATGCCCAAAGAGCTACATGCAGTCTCTCGTGCTAGTACTTCTTATTTTTGGACACCGTCTTCTTTATAATCTTGGTCAAGGTCTTGCTGAATACTTTGGCTAGACCATTGGCCCGAGAATTATAGACCGAGGAGTATCTCCAGTCTATCTTGTGTTGTTGTGCGAAGCAGCTTATTTTGTGGCTTCTATAGGCTGGTTCATTATTCGAGATTATCCGTCGTGTAGTTTCAAACCGGTAGATGACATGAGTTTTGAAGGAGTGGAGGATATTCTCCGTCTTTACCCCCCTCAGTGGTACTGCTTCTGCCCATTTAGAGAAGTAATCGGTTGTTGCTAGTATAAACCGTTGTCCTCTGGATGACACTGGTTCGATATGTCCGATTATATCCATTCTCTACATCTAGAACGACCAACTAGCCACTGTCGAATGCAGAGAATTTGGATTATAATGTATGAAGAACCAGTGTATTTGGCACGAGTGGCACCGCTTCGCATATTCGAGGAAGTGCTGAATCATCGTGGGCCAGTAATAGCCGATCCTTTTTATCTCCAGCTTCGTCTTTGGACTTGCTTGATGGGAGCCGCAAAGTCCGTCGTATACTTCTTGGATGACTTTCTTTTCTTCTTTTGGCCCTAAGCATCTTAACCATACGAAGTCGAATGATCTCTTGTATAGAGTATCATTGACGAAAGCAAATGACAAAGATCGTTTCATGAGCTGATGTCTAGATGACGCATCATCAGGTGTGTGTTGGGACTTGAAGTAGTCAATAAAGGATCCCCTCCAGTCCTCAACTTCTTCCTCATTTTCTGTTTGGAGAGTATCTTCTTCGGTCACTCCTTTTTCTTCGGGTAGCTCCATCGGAACTTCCGAAGGTATATCTGCTAGTGTCAGGATCCTGCGGCTTTGAACAATGATCCTTACATCATCAAGGTCTTCGTCGACCAATTCTTTAGCCAATTTGGCTAACGCATCCGCTTTGCCATTTTCCACTCATGATACACATTCCAAGGTATAGGAAGGGATTTGTGTCAGCAGCTGCTATACTCTTTTGCCATACCTTATCAGTTCTGGTTTGCATGTCTGGTAGTCAACATTTACCTGACTGACGATCTGCTGAGATCTCCATATATTAAGAGGTCCTTGATCCCCATATCGATAACGATCTCAAGACTGGCTATCAAAACTTCGTATTCAGCTTCATTATTAGTCCTGGGCTCCATCAAGGAGATGGCGTAATGCAATATTCTTCTTTGCGGGGTCACGAAAATAAGACCTACCCCGGCTTTGATTATGGGAGTGTCCTTCTTTCGCCACTTCATAGAAGGTGCTCCATCGAAGTAGAGTTCCCATCGAGACTCATTTTCTTCTTTCTCCTCCCCGACTACGTCGAACGCGTGTTCATCCAGCAACTCGCTGTTTAGGGGAGATCGGCTAGTATCGGATGTTCCACAAGAAAGTTGGTGATGGCTTGTCCTTTTACCACTTTGAGGGGTTGATATGTTATCGAGAGTTCCATCAGCAAGGGGTCCATTTGGCAAGCCTTCCCGTCATTATGGCCTTTGACATCAGATACTTAAGAGGATCTACTTTTGATATGAGATGGACTTCATGCGCCAAGGCGTAGTGTCTGAGCTTCATTATTGCAAAGATCAGTGCCTAGCAGTGCTTTTCAATGGGGAGTAGTTGCTTTCTGCCCTCAAGAGAACTCAACTTAGATAGTAAAGAGCTCTCTCTTTTCCTTGATCGTTCTCTTGTGCCCACATCGCACCTATAGAACTTTCAAGGGCTGTTGTTTATAAGATAAGGGGTTTTTCCTTAACTGGAGCTGCCAATACCGGTGGATTTTGCAGGTATTTTTTGATTTCCTCCAATGTGTTTTGGCATTTCTGATCCCGGACGAACGGGATCCCTTTCTTCAACAAACGGCTAGAGGGGCGACATTTTCCGGAGCGGTTGGCTATGAACCGCCGGATATATACGAGCTTTCCTTGGAGAGATCGCAGTTGTTTGAGGGTTCTTGGTGAAGGTATCTCCATAATTGCCTTAATCTTTGAGGGATCAATTTCGATACCTCGGTGGCGGATGATGAAGCCGAGGAATTTGCCTGACGAGACTCCAAACACGCACTTTAAAGGACTCATCTTCAGATTATATTTCCGAAGATGCTCGAACACGATCCTTAGATGCTCCCGGTGCTCTTCATAATATTTGCTTTTGACCACGAGGTCGTCGATATAGCATTCGACGATCTTGTGTATGAGGTCATCGAATATCTTTGTCATGGCCTTTTGGTATGTAGCTCTGGCGTTCTTCAAACCGAAGGGCATCACCTTGTAGCAAAACACGTCCAACAGTGTCCAGAAGGTGGTATGTTTCTGGTCTTCAAGATCCATCTTTATCTGGTTGTATCCTGAAGATCCATCTATAAAGGAGAAGACTTCATGGGTGGATTTGTTATCGATCATTAGCTCGGTAACAGGCACTGGGAAGTCATCTTTCGGGCATACCTTGTTGAGGTCCCGAAAGTCCACGCAGATCCGAACTGTCTCATTTTCCTTCATCACTGGAACGATGTTAGCAATCCAGTCGGGATATTGAACTTCTTGGATGAAGCCGGAATCGATTAATTTCTTGACTTCGGCGTTGATACTAATATCGAGTTCAAGCCGTGTTCTTCTTGGTGCCTGCTTGACCGGATTTATCTCTGGTGATATGGCCAGCTTGTGTACCGCTACCTCTGGATCTAAACCAGGTATTTCGCAGTAGTTCCAAACAAAGAAATCTTTATATTGTATAAGCACATCTTTTAATATGGCTACTTGTTTTTAAAATAGCAGCTCACTGACAAACGTCGGTCTCGGATCATTCTTCGTTCCTAAGTCGATTTTTCTTAGGTTGTCTGCCATGGTATGTATCCCATCCTCCAGCTCTTTTGGTGCCGGTGGAAATTCTGAAATTTCCTCATCATCGTCTTCGTTTGTGAAGCATCTAAAGAAGTCAGTCATATTCTCGTCATCCCTCTCTTTTGAGAATGTTTCCATATTACAGGTACGAGTCCACTTCCATTTTCGGGTCCAAGTCGGTCCCATCCTGATGGTATAGGTCTTCTTCAGCTCGTGCTTTAGTGGCGAGCTTATCCTCCAATTATCGGATAGTATGAACCTGCCTTGTTGATATTGGTCCTCCGCCCAATTTTTGAATGTGAAACAATCTTTGAGTGGATGACCTATTGCCCGGTGATAGGAGCAATAATCCGGATGATTGACTTCATTTATCTGTCCAGGGTGCCGCTACTCCGGAAGCGTCGTCATATGGTGCTTTATGACAAGGCTGAAGATCTTTCCGGTCTTATCTCGAAGGAACGAATACTTCCGACCCATCTTCTTTATGAGGGACGGGTTCCAACCAAACTTTTCTCGATTAAACAGTGTCTTGGACCTGCTTTGTTGTCCTTGAGCGTTGCATGCGATTGCTGTCTTATTCTCGTCTCCGCTTCAGGATTTTCCTTCTTCACGAGAGTACGCAGCGGGCTGTGGATAGAGAGTATCATGATCTACTTCTTCCACTAATTGTTCACTGAGACGCTGCGTCTTGGCCTTTTCATGTATCACCATTTCATGACTGTGGTTATCTTGACTCTCTTGACATGCTTTCCTTAGTATCCTATCAATTCGCTCTTCAAGTGACGGGTATGGAGTTCTTCGAGCGAGACTTTTCTCTCGTTCGGTGATATAGCTACTTGGAGAAGCATCTTCTTCTCCATTCGAGCTATTTATTGTGTGGCAGCTGTAGATTTGCTCCCATTACTTTGACTGAACATATCCCAGCCCAGTTGTTTCCATCTTCTCGTTGGGCTTCTTTCGTTAAGTCTCGTGATATCCCAATTCCTTTTATAGAATTGGGCTTGCCGAACAGTTTGTTCGAGAGGCATACCTTGACGCTTTAATAGCTCCCTTAATCTCTCCGCATAATATCTTGGCATACAGATGGGCTGTAACTTATCAAGAGTTGGATCAGCCCCATGCCAGATTTCTTTTTCTACCTTGGTCTCCATAGATTTATAGAAGAGAATCGCATTTTTACCTCTTCTCCTTGGAGGTACATAGAAAGTTTCCAGCTCTTGTACGCTATAAGTATTAAGCACGTCATGTTCCATGTAGTGTCAAGATGGAGCCAGCATAATATAGAGTCTGGTCCATTTCAGCGAGAGTCCGCATTAATGGACGAATGGAGAACATCGTACTAGTTTCATTTTCGGAGTCGCTACCAAACACTAGTATTAGGGGCCGACGGTCCGGATTTATTGTTCTCCCTCTGAGGCTGTCCCGAGTAGACTATTTGTTCGTCTTCTTTAGTATCATTTCCGAAGACCGAGATGGCGGCCACAGATTTTTTCTTATTTTCCGGCTTGTGGCACCTTTCAGTATCCTTAAAATCCGACTAAAAGTATTTTGCATCTTCATACTTTCGCACCTCATTCACTGAGAAAGGATTGAGTTCTTCCATGAGGGTGTACTCCAACCCATCTTTGAAATACTTGATACACTGATGTTGTGTAAAAGGGTTGATGTTGTACTCATGTAGTCAAGGCCTGCAGAGTAGAGCATTATAACAGGTCTTAGGGTCAATGACATAGAGTTTGATGTCAGTAATGAGTTGCCCGAAGCGGAGCATCAATATTATGGACCTAAGCATCCATGACGATCGCGAGTCGAACCCCGAGATAGTAATTTTGTCTCGGGCGAGGTACCGAACATTCATACATATCTCCTTCAGCACTCTCACATTGAGGTGGTTGACAGAAGATCCGTTGTCCACAAGAATTTTCCCTATCTTGATGTCATGGCAGTACCCGGTAACATACAGCGGTCGATTATGCTCGCATGTACCAAGGAGTAGATCTTCCTCACTAAAGGTAATGTCAGCCGTGTGGACCTCTGCGAGTTCATCCTTCATTTTCTCTTCCGCGAGAAAGGCTTGGAACTTATCAGGTTCTTGTAAGGCTTTGATCAAGGAGTCTCGTGCCTCTTTGGACAAGAGTAGAGTGTCCAATATGCTCAATTGTGAGGGTATCTTCCTCAAATGCACAAGGACATTATAGTCCAACTTGGTTTTTTTAGGTAGGTCCTTTGCGGTGAGCTCTTTGGCCACCTTTTCATCAAGGGCGATCTCGATCTCTTCAGGCATTTTCCCCTTCTCTTTATCTTTTTTATTTGAACCCTTGTTTACGGGTCCAGGGTTCTTTTTAGGCAGAGTGCGGTTGCGCAACTGGATGTTCTCGCAATTCTTTTCCTCCTCTTCTTTTTCCAAGGTGGAGCTTTCAAAGAGAGGGCTGAGAGGCATTTCATCCTCAGAATCACTCCCAAACGTAAGAACCCAAGATTTTTCCTCTATCGAACCGATACCAACCATATGACAGTTGCTAATTGCTTCTTTGTGCATTGCCATCTCGCTGCTCTCATAGCGATGAGTACGAGCCCCACGCTTCTCCATCTTGAAGCGTTTTCTATTGGCAACATATCCTTACCCCCACTTCTTGAAGGCGTTGCATTCCTCAATGGGATGAGCGATCCTTCAGTGATACAAGTATTATTTTAGGCGTCCTTCTCTACCATCGAAGTATGGAGCCCTAAGAGTGTACATCATGAGAGGTGGTAGCCTTATCCCCATTGATAGGGCCTTGGCGATTCGCTTCTTAGATTTTGTCCTGCTCTTATTCGTTGCAATCATACTTTGGTATAGTCGGAGAACTTCATAACTCATCCTTGCTATGACTTCTTTGTTCAAACGCTGTTGTTTGGCCTTTTCATATATGGCCATCTCGCGTTCCCAACCGTCTTTACTCTTTTGAAAGGATTCTTTCAGCAGCTTTTTAATTGGGTCTTCTTCTGGCAATTTAGGGATTTTTGATGCCGATTCTGCCCCCAGTTCGTCCATGCCACTTTCCGACGCCGGCGGGGCTTCTTCATCATACGGGGATGAATCGGAGAGCATGTGGCATCTTTCCATACGTTCTTCCGCTTCCTCTGATGATTCATTTTCCTCATCATTGTCACTGTCCTTGTCCTCGAGAATATGCTGGAGGAACTCTTTAAGTGTGAATGGTATTCACGGTTTTTGATTGTACTCTTCCAGCGGGTCTATAAACTTTTGAAGGTCCATGCACCTGTCGACATACTCAGCGGGATGCATAGGCTTCTTAGTCTTCTTCTTTTTCTTAGAAGACTTTGAAAGCTTGACTTGGGGGCTTTTCCCTTTGTCACCAATTTTCGGTGTGGGACGCGGTTTCAACATCCCTTTTATAATCTCGGGCTCAAGCGGGTTTTTCCACTTGATCGCCGGACATGTTTGTAGATCTTTCAGTATTGTTTTAGTTTTTTCCGAAAGAAATACTTCCCATGGAGCTTCCTCCACGAGCGAACAGGATGCCTCTTGCGTATCAACTTTCTTAGGGGCATGCTTTTGAGACGGATCTACCCTCCAATTATCTGACAGTGTGAATTTGCCCTGCTGATACTGGTCTTCGACCCAAGTTTTGAAGAAGTGGCGGTCTTCAATTGGATGGCTTACTACTCGGTGATAGGGGCAGTAGCTAGGGTTGTTGACATCACCAGCTTGTGCGGGTCGCCACAGTTCTGGCAATATTATCAGATTGTTTCATATAGCCAGCTCGAACAATCTCTTCGCCTATTCCAAGGGAATGAATATGCACGTCCCATCCTTTCTTCTATGGTCGGACGTGTACGGTTGTTGTTTTGGCGGATGGCTGCTTTTGGACCGCTCGGCTGTTGAAATAATAAGGACAAAGGTTGCTATTCCTTTGTCCTTATTATTTCAGGGATCCTTGTCGGAAGAGGAAGGACCATGGCCCATCTGATATTTATTTATGGGCGCTCACGTGTGAAGCACGTGAGGCGCTGAGTCTTCATGAGCTTTCTGCACGCTCACATGAGTGTCATGTGAGGCACTCACTTCAGGAAATCTCTTTGGCACTCATGCGTGTATCACATGAGGCACCGAGCTTTAATTTATGGGCATTCATGTGTGAGGCACATGAGGCGCCAAGCTCAGAGAATCTTTTAGGCGCTCACGCATGTTTCGCGTGAGGCGCCGAGCTTTTATTTATGGGTGCTTACGTGTGTTTCACGTAAGGTGCTGAGCCCTTAGAGATTTAATCCCTGTTTATTTTTAAAAAGAAGTTAAACTTCTATTAATGGTGTTTTGGCCAATAATGATCACCAAGTTCTCTGTTTTGAAGGTCTGGGATCAGATTTTTGAGAACTAAGTTCTTCTGTTCCTTTTTTTTATAAGAACTAAGTTCTTTATATAGGGTTAAACCTTGTTTTTAGAGAAATTAAATTCCTGGAATATAAGTTCCACTTCTTTTCTTCATATATATTTTTTTCTCATATCTAGTTTTCCCCCTAGATCTTGAGTCTGAAGAGCAAAATCTTCCCGATAAGAATTAAATTATCAACTTATGGGAGATTTGTCTTACAGATCTCAGATCCAGAGAAAAAACTAAGTTCTTTATAGAGAGTTAAACCCTTGTATTTACATATATTAGGCAAAGGAGATACTTTTTTTTATCTCTGCTTTACCTTTACCTAGGGTTTGAGAGGAGAAAGAACTTTTCTTCAGTAAGAAAATTAAATTCTCGGTTTTTTGCTTCTATCACCTTATGGGGTTGATTCTCTCTTCTTTTTTTTTTGAGATTTGAAGTCTCGGGTCCTTTATATAGGTGATGAAAAATTGTAGATTAGTGGGAAAATCCCTTAGTTGAGAGATCTAAATCTGATTTTATAATCATAGGGTGATTTTTAATCATTATTGAATCTTAGATCCAAGGCTTTCTGTTTAACAGAATATATTTTTCTTGTTTTTAACAAGATTAGGAAAATATTTTCCTATGCACATAATTTAATTCTATCTTTTAATTCAAACGGTAATTTTTAATCACCATTTTAATCCAAGGGTTCTGTGTTTAACAGAGTATATCTTTCTAATTTAGAAAGATTAGTGAAATATTTTCCCATATAGAATTTAATTCTATCTTTTAATTCAAACGGTGATTTTTAATCACCATTGAATTTTTAATTTAAGGGTTCTCTGTTTAACAGAGTACATCTTTCTTATTTAGAAAGATTAGGGGAATATTTTCCCATATAGAATTTAATTCTCTCTTTTGATGACTTTTGGATCTTTGATCCATCGGCTCTCTGTTTAATAGAGAATACCTTTCTTATTTAATTTGATAAGGGAGATATTTTTCCCTAATAGAATTTAATTCTATCGTTTGAATAGAATTTAATTCTATCATTTAATGATGATTATTTATTATCACCATTGGATCTTTGATCTAATAGCTTTTTGTTTAACAGAGAATGTTTTTCTTATTTAGGGAAATGTTTTCCCATGTAGAATTTAATTCTATGGAAGCAAAACTGCTTTAATTTGGGCGCTGACGCTCACGTGTAATGCACGTGGGTGTAGCCAAAGAATTTAATTCTTACTGAAGCAGGTGCCCACGTGCTTTTCACCTGAGGCGTTGGCCCTAGGATTCAGACAAGTGTCCACGTGCTTTGCATACCGGCGCTCACGTGCCTTTTACGTGAGGCGCTGCCTTAGGATTTAATCCTATCCAAGATAGGCATCCACGTGTTTTGCATGCCGTCGTTCACGTGCCTTTCACGTGAAGTGCCGGCTCATTTTATGAGGGAACAAATGCCCCCTACCGTTGTTCTTACGTGGTTTGCACGTGACTGCAATGGTGTCCAGCCTCTTAGTCGTCCGATCCGCCTTGGGATACGGGGAATTTGAACCGACCCCATCATTTAAAATAGGGCATTAAACCCTATGCGACAAATAAGCCTCTATCTTTTCATCTTCCTTGAGAATTTTATTCTCTATTAGAGCTTAGCTCTGTTCTTGAAGCTTATTCTTCATTTTTCATAGATTTATATTGTCGATCCACTCTGCCAAAATTTTCTTGGTAAGAGTTTTTTCAGCAGAGCTCTTACCTTTAGAGCATCGTTCTTTAGAAATTTTGGATGATCAACTCCATTTTTGGTCACAGAGCTTAGCTCTAGCATACCCCCCTTAGGAATTTCTTAATTTTTTTTGACTTCATTTATGGTCACAGAACTTAGTTCTGATTTTTTATTTTAGGTCATACCTCTTAGGGGATTTTTCTGAAGTTTTAACTTCACTTATGATCACAGAACTTAGTTCTAATTTATATTTCAGATCTTTTATCTTTTGGGGATTTCTTGAAATTTTAATTCAACAGAGCTTTGCTCTGACAAATTTAATATCAAATCCCCTGTTTGGGGATTTTTAGGACTTAAATTTACTTCATTTGGTGGAGCTGGGACCTAATCTCGATCGTTTTTCTTTTAGGGGAATGTTGGTACTTTATACCATTTTTTACAAAATAGGGCTCGGTTTTGAAAATTTTATTATAATTAAAACCGGCCTTAGAGAATGTTTTTAGATTTCTCTAATGGGCATATGTTCTAATCATTAAAGAACTGCCATCTTGATTCCGTGGGGCCCACTAGCTTTTGGATTTAGTGATTCTAGCACTTCTTGCTAATTTTTCACATGGTTTCTTTTCAGGTACTATGGCTGCTCATTTATATGATATCGAGGAGATTTTTTCCTTTGAAGAGATTCGCATTCAAGGACGCCTTCAAGGCTAGGAGTATACCACCGTCTAATGCGATGAGGTGATGCGTCGCTTCCATGATCACAATGGTTGATTGCTCCCCCGTCGCTCTACTCTTTTGAAGATCGTCGTTGGGTCAATCTGGGAATCTTTACCCGGGCGTCTTGAGGCTATGCCGCTCTAGGCGCTCGATGACGCTGAAAACAAGGTGCATTCTGTATATGTGATGGGCCTGATCTCGAAAAAACGGAAAGATGATCTCGTCACTATCTTTCACCGCGTCTTCCAACAAAAAGCAATAGTATCATCGTATGAAGGACATCAGCGGTGACCCTGAAGCTTGCATCCGAGAGAAGATGCATAAGAAGATGGTCGATGAGGCTGAAGGTGATTTGCTCAAACTTGCTTTTGAGTTTGAGAATTCGTGTTCGGAATTTAGCGTCTTGCCACTGTAGATGCGGTAGTGTTCCTGATACCTACTGCGAGTAAGAGTTACTCCTGGGAGAGTTTTGCACATTACAATTAGTCGATCAAAGTAGGTGCCTAGAAAGGTGTTAACGTGGTTACGCCCATGGGAAAACGAGGTTTATTTTAATTAGGTCCGTGCGAAAGCACTGGGAACCTCCCTCAAAGTACCGACACTAGCCCGACTGAAAGATTGGCGAACTTGTAGGGTGTAATTAATCCTGGCTAGTCTTACCTTTTAGGGTTTGAAGGAAGATTTGATAAAAACAGTGGGAGCCATCCTGATTGGATAAAATAATAACCAATCTGATCTTGTAAGAGTATATGCAGAGTGTTTTCTTCTCTCTCTCTCTCTCTCTCTCTCTCCTGGTAGCGACCATAACATGCCTTAATCAAGATAATAATATGGATGTATTGACCGAACCTGCTTATTATACTGAGCTGGGGAACGTTGGTTCCGCTCTATTTTATAAATGTTATAAGTACGAGCAGGGAATAGGGGAATATCCGGATTCCTACGTGACCCAAACGGGGAATGTGCATGTTGATGCATCTTCTTCGGATGTGTTTATTACCGAGAACTGTTTCTCAGTACACTCTACGTCCTGGGTATGAGATACCGGAACAGGATCCCACATATGTAAGATGTTACGTGGGCTAAAGAAAGGTAGACAACTGAGAAAAGGCGATCATTCTCTAGAGTAGGGAATAGTGCAAATGTTGCAGCCAAAGCAGCGTGCGAATATCACCTTGTATTACTAAATGGTAAATATATTTATTCTGAACAAAGGACATAATTTTGTATTGCTGGATAATGTTGTGAACATTTTCCTTAATCAAGAGTTGATTGGATCAGGCACGTTATGTAATAGCATATACGTTCTAAATCAAACCACAGTTCAAAGTATATAGAACACACATAAGAGAAGAGTTCAGAAATGAACGAATCCTTCTTGTGGTATTGTAGACTAGGTCATATCTATGCGACACGACCAGCTAAGTTACATAAGGATGAATATTAGAATTTGTTCGAATTTTCATCTTATGATACTTTCCAGTCTTGTCTCAAAGGTAAAATGACCAATACTCCGTTTACTGGAAACAGAGAAAGAGTTACTGAACTCTTGGGACAGATACATGGTGAGATATATGGTCCCATGTCTACAAATTCCAGGGTGGGTTCTTTGTACTTCATTACATTCATCGATGATCTCTTAAGATTCGGACATGTGTTCTTGTTGAAACACGAGTATGAAGCTTTTGAGAAATTCGAGGAATATAAGCTTGAAGTTGAGAACCGGGAGGGTATAAGTATTAAGTTCTTTGATGTGATCGAGGAGGAGAATACTTGAACATAGAGTTCCTAGATTATTTAAAAGAGAATAGGATTCTCTCTCAGCTTACTCCTTCGTATACCGCACAACACAATGGTGTATCGGGGCGGAGGTAACGCACTCTATTAGATATGGTGCGCTCTATGATGACTACTACTGAGTTGCTTGTTTCCTTTTGGAGTTATGCACTTGAGAAGCTGCATGCCTATTGAATGGGGTTCTATCCAAATCAGTGCCTACCACTCCATATGAGATATGAAATGGGAAGAGACCATGTCTTAAACGAGTTAAGATGTGGGGTTGTTCGGCCTATGTTGAAAGGCAAAATCCAGACAAACTCGAGGTAAGGTCAGTTCTATAAGTTTGTTGGATATCCCAAACATTTGCGAGGGAATATCTTCTACCACACTGAGAAGCAAAAGGTGTTTTGTTCCTCAGTATGCCAACTTTTAGAAAAGGAATTTCTTGTGAAGAAATTAGTGGACATGAGGTAGAACTGGAAGGAGTTCCAGCTAGACAAACTAACAGCTGATAATTTGGTGAAACCAAAGGATTCAATAGTCTCCAATGAACCTCAGCCTCTCCGCGAATTTGGTAGGGTTTCTCATCCACCTAAGAGATACTACAGTTTCCTCGGTGACGGTGGGAGCAAGGATTGCATCATGGTAGATGTTGACCCAACTAGGTTCAGGCAGGCCATCATGAGTGGAGACTCTATGAAGTGGTTGGATGCTATGCAATCAGAGATGGAATCCGTGTATGACTTTGAATGTTGCACCTGAAAGGTTAAAACCCATCAGGAGTAAGTGAATCTTGAGAAGATTCTTGGTGTAAATGGAAAAGTTGAGACTTTCAATGCTATGCTTAAGTCCATCAGGATTAAAGCAGGCATCGCGGAGTTGGAACATCTGTTTTGATGTGGCAGTCAAAGAGTTTGACTTCATCAAAAAGGTAGATGAACCTTATATATACAAGAAAGTTGTAGAGAGTAAGGTTGTTTTCCACGTATTGTACGTAGATGACATACTCTTGATAGGAAAGGGTTTCCTATGCTACACTCAGTCAAACTCCTCTTATCACGAGAATTCTCCATGGAAGATCTGTATGATACCTACTACATCTTGTGGATTATGATCTATGGTGATAGATCTAAGTGGATGTTATGAGTGTCTCAAATCCAGGTACATTGACACCATACTAAAGGGGTTTAATATGGAAGATTCTAAGCGTGGTGGTTCGCCCACTTACTCAGGAATCACTCTCTCCAAAAAGATGCCTCCCGAGACTGATTTGGAGAGAGCTCGCGTGCAAGGGATATCCTATGCTTCGGCAGTAGGCTCTATCATGTATGCGATGTTATGTACCAGACCAGATGTAGCTGACTCATTAGGTGTAGTGATCAGGAATCAATCGGATCTTGGGAGAATTACTGGACAGCTGTGAAGGACATTCTTAAGTACTTGAAAAGCACTGAAGAAATGTTCTTGGTTTTTGGTAACGGTGAATTCCAGTGGGAGTCCTTTACCAATTCGGGTTTCCAGAGTGATAATGTCGACTGAAAGACAGTCTCGGGCTTTGTCTTTACCTTCAGTGGAGGGACGGTATGTTGGAAGAGTTCCAAGCTAGATACCGTGGCATACTAGACGATAAAGGCTGAATACATCGCTACCAACGATGCTGCCAAAGTGGGTGTAGATACCGTGGCATACTAGACGATAAAGGCTGAATACATCGCTACCAACGATGCTGCCAAAGTGGGTGTCCGGATATTTTTTGTTCATGAGATGAACATGGTTCCTACCATTGAGCGTCCAATAAATGTTATTGCGACAACAATGGAGTTGTAGATTTTGCCTAGGAACACCAGTCCCATCAGCGATCTAGACATATTCTGAGACAGTATCACCTGATCAGAGAGATGGTTGGTCTCTAAGGAATCAAGGTTAGGAGAATTGATGAGAAGGATAACACGGCGGATCCACTCACAAAGGCCTTTCCAAAGAGAGACTTCTATGGGGCGTTGAGTATGAGATACTACAACAAATGACCCTAGTGCAAGTGGGAGATTGTTAGTTATATGTTTGCCCTAGAGGCCATTATTATACATGTGATGTATATTATAGTGGATGCTTGGACATATATAGGGAGGACTTTCTTGCTCGATATGATAGTATGCTATCTGGTTGCTCTTTATTTTAACATGTACACTTATTGTCTCTTTATTACATGTTGATAAAGCCCTTAGGATGAGTACTTGACTACCAGGATTATGATGCAGATCATAATAGTGGGGCAGAGGTAGTCGGTAAGTACATTCTTCAAATGTTCCTAGTCTTGGGAGTATCCAGACGGGACATCGATATTCCAGAGTAGACTAGCGTATACGCTTCTCGACCCATATGATGGGCGATGGATGATCCTATATCCATTGGTGTTTGACATCAGAGATGGTATACGGGTGCTCAGTGGAGACTGGGTACACTGAATGGACTCACCGAGAACTCTTAGATGGTATTATACCACACGTTAGATGGCAGTTCTCTGGTGACACTGGTACAGGTTAGTCTGTCGACCTGTGATCGTCATAGAGTCTTGTGTGATTCCCACTGTGGTTTGATTTTCACCTTAACACGTTCAACAGATCGTGCAAAACGGTGGTTTTTGGGTACAGTCCCGAGTCACATGGAGGCAACAAGCGTTAGGAAGGGGATTTCGTTTCTCCCGGTATTGGGGGTTGATGTTGCACTATACTCGATTGGCCATAACAGGAAATCCCTGGCCAGGGTTGCTGAGATTTACCGGTAAATATTATCAGTAGTTTCTTGAACCGTTATGAGCCTCACATCGGCATGACTTATCAGTCTATTGGGGTCTGACGTTTACCACCCCCACGCTGAGATATGCGACATATCATACGAAGAGACCAGACTGTATGGTAATATTACTTATTAGATTCGTAGGAGTATGAGCAGGCTTGCTTGTTGATCTTCTGATCGCTTAATACCTGGGTGGCCGTTACGTTTAGCAGACCGCTTGCGGCTTGTGGGTGACTGATATGATCACAACCTACTGCCGGCGTATTGACAAGTCTTTAGAGTCCTATACAGAGGTTTCCTGGCTCAAGCGAAAAGAAGTAGGAGCACATATATGATATGTGCGGGACCGAGATTAATGCGCGTATGTGATACCGCATTCTATTCTCGTGATATATGATATTGGTCGGTTATATGTAATATAGCCGGATTATCGAATCAAGTGTTGATTCGATAAGTTGATACATATGATATTAGTCGGTTGTATGTGATATAACCGGATTATTAAATCAATAGTTGATTTAATAATTTAATATATAATTATATATTTGATATATTAATTTACATTAACTAATATTAGCTCACTTAAGAATTCTTTTTCTCATTCGTGCATTTAGTATATATGTGATATATATTAATGTACACTCTTTTGTGTCATGCTAGATGATACATGAGATATGGGTGTATAAGACTCACACCATGCTTAACATAATGAAGGGTTTTATTTATTTAAAGTAAATCAAAATTAAATGGAAATTAGTCACATGGTTGAAGATTGTGGAAGCTTGTGGAACCATCGACCAAGTCCACTAATTTTATTTTACTTTAGTATTTTTTAACCCAACCATTATGATCAGCCATGGTTTAGTTTCTACCTGAGTTAGTATATGATATTAACCCACCCATGGTTGCCATTCAAAACTTGAGTTTTTCCATGGTTGCTTTTCTTCATCTCCTTCCTCAAGCTCTCTAGCTTTTTGGGAGGTGAAGAAAATGAGTGAGAAAAATATTTCTAAAGTGAGCAAAATTCCTACTTCATCATCCACTACTAGATTAGCCATTTAGTTTAGGGTGTTTGCTTCACTAATTCCATATTAGTGAAGAGATAGCTTGAGTTGGTGTCTCCCCGACGTAGATCATCTTCGGCCTTGAAGACTTCAAGCAAGCTAGTTCCTTTCATCTTGTGAAGCCTTTCCAAAGTCCGGGAGTTCACTACTTGGAGCGAATAGACTACTACACGGAGATTATGAAGTGAAGGACCAGTCTACAAAGGTTGTTTTCCTTCTTCACTTAGATGTAAAGATGTTTACATTCTTGTTTCGTCTAATTCTCTAGTTAAGATTCTAGGTTAGGGTTCTTTAGCACGCCAATTTTTTTGAAATCGGTATGGACAATGCCTCCTGAAACCCAGCGGCCGCCCTACGGAACCCTGCAGCTCCGGCGTTTTTCAACCCGAAGGGCATCACCTTGTAGCAGAATACGCCTAACGGAGTCCGGAAGGCGGTATACTTCTAGTCTTCAGGATCCATTTTTATTTGGTTGTATTCTGAAGATCCATCCATGAAGGAGAAAACCTCATGGGTGGAGGTGTTATCGATCATCAGCTCGGTAACAGGTACTGGGAAGTCTTCTTTCGGGCTTGCTTTGTTGAGATCCCGAAAGTGCACGCAAATGCGAACTGTCCCATTTTTCTTCATCACCGAAACAATGTTAGTGATCCAGTCGGGGTATTCAACTTCTTGGATGAAGCCGGAGTTGATTAATTTCTTGACTTCGGCGTTGATACTCATCTCAAGTTCGAACCACATTCTTCTTGGCACCTGTTTGACTGGTTTTATGTCTGGCGATATGGCCAACTTGTGTACCGCTAACTCTGGATCTAAATCCAGCATTTCGGAGTAGTTCCAAGCGAAGCAGTCTTTGTACTGCATGAGCACATTTTTTAACGTGACTACCTTTTTTTCGGACATCAGCTCACTAACAAATGTCGGCATCAGATCCTCCTCCATTCCTAAGTTGATTTTACTTAGGTTGTCTGCCGTACCGTGTATCCCATCCTCCAGCTCTTTTGGTGCCGGTGGAAATTCTGAGATCTTCTCGTCATCGTCTTCATTTGCAAAGCATCCGAAGAGGTTAATCATATTTTCGTTCCCTCCCTCTTTTGAGAGTGTTATCATATGAAAGGTACAAGTCCGCTTCCATTTTCGTGGTCGAGTTGGTCCCATCCTGACGGTATAGTTTTCTTTGGCTCGTGCTTTGGAGATGGGCTTATCCTCCAGCTGTCGGATAACATAAAACTGCCTTGTTGATATTGGTCCTCGAACCAGTTCTTGAATGTGAAGCAATCTTTAAGGGGGTGACCTATTACTCGGTGATAGCAGCAATAATCCGGGTGATGAACTTCATTTATCTCTTCGGGGTGCCGAGATTCCGGAAGCGTCATCATTTAATGCATCATGACAAAGTTGAAGATCTTTCCCATCTTGTCTCGAGGGAACGAGTATTTCCGACCCATCTTCTATATGAAGGATGGGCTGAGAGCGTACTTTCCTCATTTAGGAGGCATCCTGGACTTGCTTTGTTATCCTGAAACGTTGCTCACGATTGCTGCCTCATTCTCATTTCCATTTTGGGATTTTCCTCTTTTACGGGGGTACATAGCGGGTTGTGGATGGAAAGTATCATGATCTACTTCTCCCATTGATTGCCGACTAAGATGTTGCGTCTTGGCCTTTTCATATATGGACATTTCGCGGCTGTGGTTGTCTCGCCTGGCTTGACAAGCTTCTTTTATTAACTTGTCAATTTGCTCTTCGAGCGATGGGCTTAAGAGACTTTTCTCTTGCTCGGCAACATGGTTTCTTAGAGAAGTAATTTCCTCTCCATTAGGGTTGTTTATGGCGTAGTAGCTGTAGATTTGCTTCTGTTTCTTGGACCGAACATATCCCAGCCCATTCGTTTCCATCTTCCCGTTGGGCTTCTTTCATCGAGTCTTGGGAATATCCGAAATCTTTTTGTAGAATTGGGCTTGCTGAACCGTTTGTTCGAGAGGTACGCCTTGGCGTTTTAACAGCTTCTTTAATCCATCCGCATAATATCTTAGCATACGGATGGGCCGGAACCTGTCAAGAGTGGGGTTAGTACCATGTCAGACTTCTTTTTTCACCTTAGTCTCCACAGATTTGTAGAAGAGAATCACCTTTTCATCTCTTTGTCTCGGAGGCACGTAGAAAGTTTCCAGCTCCTGCATGTTATATGTATTGAGCGTGTCAAGTTCCCTATAGTGTCGAGGAAGAGTCATCATAATGTATAGACTCTAATCCACTTCGGCAAGAGTTTGTGTAGACGGGCGAACGGAGAACACCGCGTTCGTCTCATTTTTAGAGTCGCTGCCAAAGACCAAGATATGGATCAATGGTCCGGGCTTATTGTTCTCCCTCGGAGGCTGTCCCGAGTAGATTATTTGTTCATCTTCTTTGGTATCATTTCTGAAGACCGGGATGGTGGCTACAGACTTTTGCTTATTTTCCGCCCTATGGCATCTTCAGTGTCTTCAAAATCTGGCTGAAAGTACTTTGCATCTTCATACTTTCGCACTTCGTTCACTGAGAAAGGATTGAGCTCTCCTGTGACGGTGTACTCAGAGCTATCTTTAAAATACTTCATACACTGATGTTGTGTAGAAGGGATGACATTGAACTCGTGTAGTCTTGGCGTTAATGACATGGAATTTGATGTCAATGATGAGCAGCCTGAAGCAGAGCGTCAATATTACGGACCCAAGTGTCCGTGACGACTGTGATTCGAATTCCGAGATAGTTATTTTGTCTCAGGCAAGGTGCTGAACATTCATACATATTTCTTTCAGCACTCTCATATTAAGAAGATTGACGGAAGATCCGTTGTCGACAAGAATTTTTCCTATCTTGACGCAGTGGCAGTACCCGGTGATATAGAGCGGTCGATTATGTTCGCATGTACCGAGGAGTAGATCTTCATCGCTGAATGTGATATCAGCCTGGTGGACTTCTGCCAGTTCATTTTTCATCTTCTTTTCTGTGAGGAAGGGCTGAAACTGATCAGGCTCTTGCAGGGCTTTGATCAGGGAGTCTCGTGCCTATTTGGACAAGAGCAAAGCATCCAAAATGCTCAGTTGTGAGGGTATTTTCCTCAGCTACGCAAGGTCATTATAATCTGCCTTAGTTTTCTTAGGCGGGTCTTTCACTGTAAGCTCTCTGGTCACCTCTTCATCAAGGGCAATCTGGTCGGGCATTTTCCCTTTCCCTTTATCCTTTTTATTTGAACCTTAATTTGCGGGTCCAAGGTTCTTTTAAGGCAGCGTACGGTTACGCAGCTAGATATTCTCGCAATCCTTCTCCTCTCTTCTTTTTCCAAGGGGAGTTTTTAAAGAGAGAATCGAGTGGTATTTCATCATCAGAATCGCTTTCGAACGTGAGAACTCAGGATTTTCCCCCTTCTGAACTGGATCTAGCCATAAGACAACTGCCAGTTGCTTCTTTGTGTGTTGTCGTTTCGCCATTCTCATTTCGGCGAGCGCAAGCTTCACGCTTCTCCTTCTTGAAGTGTTTTCTGTGGGCAACATATCCTTGCCACTACTTCTTAAAGGCATTGTAATCTTCGATGGGATAGCAATTCTTCGGTGGTATGCGCAGTATTTTGGGTGTTCTTCTCCACCATCGAAATATGGGACCCTAGGCGTGTACATCATGAGAGGTGGCGGTTTCATCCCCATCGATGGGTTTTTGGTAAACCGCTTCTCAGATTTGATCATGCTCTTATTTGTTGCAGGCATACCTTGGTTTGGTCGGAGAGCTTTATGACTCATCCTCACCGCGGCTTCTTTATTCAAATGCTTTCGTTTGGCCTTTTCATATATGTCCGTCTCGCGTTCTTGGTCATTTTTGCTCTTTTGAAAAGCTTCGTTTAATAGCCTTTCGATCGGATCTTCTTCTGACAGTTTCGGGTAATTTAGCGCCGAATCTGCCTCTAGTTCACCCACGTCACTTTCTGACGCCGGTGGTGCTTCTTCATCATATAACGATGAATGGGAGATCATGTGGCAGCTTTCCACACGGTCTTCCATTTCTTCTGATGAGTCATTTTCCTCATCATCGTCACCGTCTTCGTTCTCAAGAATTTGCTTGAGGAATTCTTTGAGTGTGACTGGCGTTCGCACTTTCTGGTTATATTCTTCCAGCGTGTATATATATTTTTGGAGGTCTGTGCACTTGTCGACATATTCATCAGGCTGCACAAGTTTTTTAGTCTTCTTCTTTTTCTTAGAAGACTTTGATGGATTGACCTAGGGGCTTTTCCCTTTGTCAGTGACTTTCGGCACGGGACGAGATTTTAACACCCCCTGTATAATTTCGGGCTCAAGCGGGATTTTCCACCTGATCGCCGGACATGCTTGTAGATCCTTCAGTATTTTTTTAGTTTTTGCTGAAAGAAATACTTCCTATGGAGTTTCTTCCACAAGCGAGCAGGATGCCCCCTGCGCATCCACTTTTTTGGGAGCGTGTTTTTAGGGCGGATCTACCCTCTAGCTATCGGACATTGTGAACTTCCCCTGCTGGTATTGGTCCTCGACCTAGTTTTTGAAGACGTAGCAGTCCTGGCTTACTATCCTGTGATAGGAGCAGTAGTTAGGGTTGTTGACGTCGCTGGCTTGTGGGACCGCCGAGGGTCCGGCAATGTGATCAGATTATTTTGCATTGCCAGCTCAAACAACCTCCTTGTCTTCGTGAAGGAACGAATAAGAACGTCCCAACCATTCTTCCAAGGACGGGCATGTACGGGGGTTGTTTTGGCGAAAAGGTACTTTCGGACCACCCGGTTGTTGCTGTGCGTTGGCAACAAAGGCTGCTTTTCCTTTGCCTTTATTGTTCCGAGGATCCTTGCTTGCAGAAGAAGGGTCACGACCTATCTGATCCATCTGTGCTAACTTATCAATCGGTGTCTGAAACGTGGTGGGCTTAAAGAAGGTCATGAACTGGGACACACTCGATTGAGGATCAATAGTCCCAATGAACATTTCCACAGCCAGAGATTACTCAATGCGTTGTTCGCATTTGGACCACAGGTTCCGCCATCGGATCACATATTAGACCCACGTTTCTCCTGGCTTGACCCTGGCATTGATCAGCGCTGTGATTGAATTGCGTTCACTTGCACTGGCGAACCTTTGCATGAAGAGCAGGTCCATTTCAAAGAAGGTTTTCATGGAATCATTTGGAAACTCCAAGTACCATTCGAAAGCTATTTCTGATAAGCTTCTGACGGATTGGCGAACCAGAAGTTTGTCATCGCCTTCGATATTGCCGCATGGAGCTCTGAACTGTACGACATGCTGATGGGGATTCCCCGTTCCTTTATATACGTGGAACTTTGGGATAGTATATCCTAGCAGGTACTTTATTTGGTCATACCAGGCCGGATAAGGTCGCCCGGTTCTGACGAGATGGTTTGTAGGTTCATTGGCTTGGTGAGCTCTAATATGCTGAGTGATATAATTATCTAGGGCTACCTTGGAGATCGTTTCCTCCTTGGCCGCTAATAGGGCCTGAGGAGGGTTTGAGGTTTCTCCTTTATTATCTTCGATAATCACCGGAGGATCTTCAGCCGGTGATTCTAGTTGGATCATCATCCCAACCATATTTTGAAACAGAAGAGCCATCTGCTTTATGTTAGCATCCTTCTCCGCACCTCTTTATCTTTATTTTCCATCACCTGTTGCAGAAACTCTGTATCGGTTTCTTTTTCCTGGTGCTGCCCAGTTTCTTTGTCCGGACTTTCTTTGGGTCCGGTGAGTGCTGCCATTTTGGTCAGCATCTCTTGGAGATTTTGCTGTTGTTCCTGAGCATTCATCAGCAACTGAGTATGCGGTTTGTGACTCACAAAATCATAGCTCTCTTCTTTACCGTTGGCCATATAGACCATATGTATAGTCATGCCCCCAGACCTGGAGCGTTTGGAGCCTTTGCCTTTGGATTTTGCCGCTGGTGATGGAATTTTCTCTGACCTCGTTCTTTTATTATAGATCAGAGCATGAAGAGCCACTATGACAGGCACCTCTTTACGAGAAGTCCCCTCTTGTATGGCGGAGGAGCAATCCCTTTCTTGCCGGACCTTAGATTTTTTGGGTCGACGAGAGTAGCTTTTATCGAGCACGGATTCTTAGACCTTCTGCCAAACACTATGAATTTGTGAGGAGAGTCGTTGATACGTCTGCTCCGGCTTTGCTTGCACTACAGTTTCTACAGGCGGGGGTGATCTTTTTAGCACTGCCGTCAGAGAGTTTTTATGCACCCTCCTGAGTGGCTCAAAGTTGTTCTCAGTTGGAACAACAGCGTCAATATCCACCATAGGAGCTGGTGGGATAAGCCCAGAGAGAGAGTTTCCCCCAGCTTGTCTCACTCGGCGCCAGTGGCGACGTCGGGCATGCCGTGCAGTGGGAATTGCCTCAGTTTTTAGGCGTCTTCATTGTGCCCCGGCTTTGCTGGGGAGCTTTACTTGGTTTTATCCTCTGGAAGACGGACGATCTTGGCGGAGCTAGAGTAGAGTTGGTCAGATTTTCAAAGATCGATCGTCTGGGAGGTAAAGCACTTTTGCTGGCTCCACGCATGGTAGTAGCGGGGAGAGCTAGCCGTTTTAGGGCAACCCCCTCTGGAATTGGGGGCTTCTTTGCAGGCCCCTTTGAGCTTTCTTTTAGCTTATTAAAGACTGAAACTTCAGAGTTAGATGGCTTGCTGATGGGAGCCGCCACAGTAGCTAGCTGATCAAAGACCGACCTTCGGGGAGCTTCTTCTTGGGGCGTTGTGGCGCCAAAGCTAATGGGTGGGAGAATGGTCCCAAAGAATAGCCCGGTAGTGGCCTGAGTGACCTGTCCTACCGGCATTGAGAAGATGGATGCCGCATTAGGCTCGTACGTCACTCCTCCAGTTGGGGCAGAGTGGGAGTTGCTTTTGCAAGAAGTGTAGTGAGGGGCCATTGATTCTTGCACAGAAGCAAAGCACCAAATTTTAGTATCTCGCATCCAAAGGCTACCATGATCATAGCAAACCACGATTTTGTTCGTGAAACACGACACATGAAGTGTGGAGTGGAAAGAGGAAGAGGTCCCACCGGGCGTGCCAGAATCTGTTTACCGCCGAAAACAGAGACAAAGTGGGATTGATCGTCTTGCCTGAATTTGGGGGAAGATGCTATTTGGAATATATCCATCCACCTCTTTGAAGATACCAAGTTGATTTATTGCACCATATATCAGAGGTTTAGATAGATGCGACCGATGTAGCAGACTTTATCAGTTTCCTCCTCATTTGTGAGGTTTTTTTTTATTATGGGGACGCTCTTCCCTGCAGGCGCAAGCCTCTGCAGTTAATTACGTTATCGCATTGCGATAACAACTTTCTCTTGCTCCGATAGATCATTTCATGTCGTGTTATGTTTTATTTATTTTGGTTACCCGTGGATTGTATACGGAGACTAGTTTATGTCATCGCCCGTAGGGTGCGGATTAGTCCAAATCCGTTCATTAAATTTGGGTTTGAACCTATGTTGTATGTTCCATCAGTTCAAGAGATATTTTATTTTATTTAAGAACCGTTAATCTGGTTTTAGATTAAGATCGACTTAAATATATGTGAGCATATGGGTTCAATTTATTTTAACTAAGAATACGTTAGTCTTATATGAGACTAAAATCAACTTAGAAATATGTTTAAGGATCATTAAGTTTTGTTAAGATCCATCAACAGAGCATATGAGTTCAGCTGCAAGGATAATATGGGTTCAAGGAAATTTCAGAGACTTAGCCAATTTTGGGCTCAGTCTTGGGCTTTTTTTTCCCTCATCCAGCCATGCTAAGCACTTAGTCTTTTGACTATGGATATAATATCTAATTGCTACTTTGGCGCTTACGTGTGTATCACGTGAGGTGCTCAGACTTGGGCGTTGCCCAATTAGTGCTAAGCACTTAGTCACTTTGACCATATAGTGCTTAACACTTTTATGCAGCGCTCACGTGTGGAGCACGTTAGGCGCCGAATCTTTGTTTATGGGTGCTCACGTATGAAGCACGCGAGCCGCTGAGCTTTCATTTATGGGCGCTCACATGTGAAGCACGTGAGGTGCTGAGTCTTCATGGGCTTTCTGCACACTCATATGAGTGTCACGTGAGCCACTCACTTCAGGGAATCTTTTGGACACTCATGTGTGTATCAAGTGAGGCGCTGGGCTTCCATTTATGAGCGCACACATGTGAGGCATGCGGGGCGCTGAGTTCAGGGAATCTTTTGGGCGCTCACGCGTGTATCACGGGAGGCGCTGAGATTTTATTTATGGATGCTCATGTGTGTTTCAAATGAGACGCTGAGCCCTTAGAGATTTAATAGCTGTTTATTTTTTAAGAGAAGTTTAACTTCTATTAATGGTGTTTTGGCCATTAATGATCACCAAGATCTCTGTTTTGTAGATCTGGGATCGGATTTCTGAGAACTAAGTTATATTGTTCCTTTTTTTATAAGAACTAAGTTATTTATATAGGGTTAAACCCTGTTTTTAGAGGAATTAAATTCTTGAAATATAAGTTCCACTTCTTTTCTTCAAATATATATATATATATATATATATATACATATATATATATATATATATATACATACATATATTCTCATATTTAGTTTTTCCTCTAGATCTTGAGTCTAAAGAGCAAAATCTTCCCGATTAGAATGAAATTCTCAATTTATGGGAGATTCGTCTTGCGGATCTCAGATCCAGAGAAAGAATTAAGTTCTTTATGGAGGGTTAAACCCTTGTATTTACATATATTAGGCAAAGGAGATATTTTTTATCTCTGTTTTTTCTTTACCTAGGATTTGAGAAGAGAATGAACTTTTCTTCAGTAAGAGAATTAAATTCTCGGTTTTTTGCTTCTATCACCTTATGGGGTTGATTCTCTTTTTTTTAGACTTGAAGTCTTGGGTCATTATATAGGTGATGAAAAATTGTTGATTAGTTGGGAAAATCTCTTATTTGAAAGATCTCAATCTGATTTTATAATCAGAGGGTGATTTTTAATCACCATTGAATCTTAGATCTAAGGTTTTCTGTTTAACAGAATGTATTTTTCTTGTTTTTAACAAGTTTAGGGAAATATTTTCCCATGCATAGAATTTAATTCTATCTCTTAATTCAAACGGTGATTTTTAATCACCATTGGATTTTTAATCCAAGGGTTATTTGTTTAACAGAGTATATCTTTTTTGCTTAGAAAGATTAGGGAAATATTTTCCTATATAGAATTTAATTCTATTTTTTTAATTCAAATGGCGATTTTTAATCACCATTGGATTTTTAATCCAATGATTCTCTATTTAACAGAATATATCTTTCTTGTTTAGAAAGATTGAGGAAATATTTTCTTATATAGAATTTAATTCTATGTTTCGATGACCTTTGGATCTTTGATTCATCGGCTCTCTGTTTAATAAAGAATACCTTTCTTATTTAATTTGATCATGGAGATATTTTTCCTTAATAGAATTTAATTCTATCATTTAATGATGATTATTTATTATCACCATTGGATCTTAGATCCAACGGCTCTCTGTTTAACAGAGAATATCTTTCTTGTTTAAGGAAATGTTTTCCCATGTAGCATTTAATTCTATGGAAGCAAAATTGTTTTAATTTGGATGCTGACGCTCACGTGTTATGTATATGGGCTTAGCCAAAGAATTTAATTCTTACTGATGTAAGCTGATGTCGCGCACCCCGCAGTTCGCGGGGAGGCGGAATTTTCAAAAACAATAATATTTGACTACGCAACACCGGTTAAAACTCCAGAATCTTTACTAAAGCCTTAACTAGCTAATCTATCTAGAGGTTTAACTACTCTGTTAGAATGGTTATACCTCCAAGATCGAGTCCTTCAGATCTTCTAGTGCTCCTCTCCAAGTCGGCGATCGGATGACGAAAGCTCCATCGACCTCCTTGCGTCAAAGATGATCCACCACGAGAGAATGTGCTCTAAGCTCCAACCTCTAATTGTGGTAACTAGGGTAGATGGTTCGCTAATCCAACTAGCCTAGGAGATGTAGAATGTCTAATGGATTCTAATGTCTCACTAAATCTTATGGCTCACTACACATGTGAAGGATTAGGGTTTAGCTAGAGGAAGAAGGAGATGGAGAAATCTAGAGAGCAAATGGAGAGCAACTCAAGAAAATAATACCAATTCTAGAATGAATAAGTGAGAGGAGAGAAATGGCCAATATCTTCTACTCACTTATTGAGCCATGGGATTAAAATCCATAGAATAATGCACTCATGCCTCAATAGTGAGTCAAGATGAATAAACTAATTAAAATAGCCATTCCTCACTATGCCACCAAAGTCTCTTCCATTTCCACCTCATTAATCCATTTAAGTAAATGGATAAAACCAATAATGAGGTGGCTCTTTCTAGAAGCATGCCTTGCCAAATTACAAGAATGTCCCTCACTGTATATAAATACCCGTATCCGTATTCTGAAAAATACGGATACACTGAGACGATAACAATCAAATAATACAATACTAGGATCCGGCTTAAACCAAAGCCCACTAGTATTGTCCGCCCGATCAGCATCCGTGTACATGTACATGTATGCGATCGAAGCCCAATCGTAAAACCATACGACGTCTACATCAATTGCCTGAAGCAGGGAAACCCTCTGTATAGGACTCTAAAGATTCAACAGTACGCTGGCAGTGGGTTTAACCACAAGCCGTCAGCGGTACTAGCTGCACGTAACGGCTACCCAGGTATCTGTTGATAAGAAGACCGATGAGCAAACTCACCCGGACTCGTACTGAGCCTATCTGTGACAATCTCCGTACAGTCCGGTTTGTTCGTTTGAGATACTCGCATATCCTCCTAGGGGGATGGTAAACATCAGACCCCTAACAACGTGATAAGTCATGCCGGAGGAGAGCCCAATACACCATGAGAAACTAATGGAGTACCTTACCAGTATTTCTCGACTGCCCTGGCTAGGGACTTTGTGTAATGGCTTTCCGAACACTGCGCGATATCAACCCCTAATACCGGGAGAGACGAATCCTATCTGATCGCTACTGTCTCCAAGTGCTTCGGGACTACACCCAACCACTACTTGTTTGCACGACTCCTTTGAGCGTGGTAGGGTAGTAATCTAAGTGCAGTGGGAACACACTCGAGACGAAGTAGCGATGGCAAGTCAACGGACTAAGCTGTACTCATGCCACCTGGGAACTGCTACCTGACGATAGGTATAATACTAACTAGCAGTTCCCGACGAGTCCTGTCCAGTATAACTCATAACCCAATGAGCACCTACATACCAACTCCAGTATGGTGTACTAATGGCTGTGGGACGGACCATATCCCCTGCTGGGATGAGAAGCGCATACACTAGTCTACTCCGGAGTATCGATACCCCGTCTCGATAATCCAACGACTAGGGACCTATATAAGGATGTTCTTATAGACTACCCAGCCCCCACGAGTGTAACTGCCATCAAAACGCTGGTAGTCAAGCAAAGATCCTAAGGGATCTACCAATATGTATAAACGACATGCTAAAAGAAACACATGCACATATTGAGGTAGAATCAAACCAGGTAGCATACTACCATATCGAGCAAGACTGTTATTATAACTGTGAAATATTCCACGCATCCAATATGTAATATACAATCTAGTATGATACAATAATGGCCTTTAGGGCATATATCACTAACAACTGAAGCAGGTGCCCACGTGTTTTTCACGTGAGGAATTGGCCTTAGGATTCAATCCTACTAAAGACAAATGTCCACATGCTTTGTTCGCTGGCACTCATGTGACTTTCACGTGAGGCGCTGCTGTTCTCCGCCGAAGATGCGACCGGGACGTTGGGACGTCCGACCTGCATTTTTGGGGGCAGATACTATTTGGGTTTTATCTGTCCATCTCTCCGAAGATGACAAGTTGATTTATGGCACCATGTATCGGAGGTTTAGACAGATACGGCCGTTGTAGCAGACTTCGTCAGATTTCCCCTCGTTTGAGGTTTTTTTTATTGTGTGGACAATCTTCCCTGCAGGCGCAAGCCCCTACAGTTAATTACGTTACCGCATCGCAGTAACCACTTTCTCCTGCTCCAGATGGTCACTTCGTGTCGTGTGTGTTTGTTTTATTTTTTGGTTGCCCGTGGATTATATACGGAGACTAATTTATGTTGTTGCCCGTAGGGCGTAGATTAGTCCAAATCCGTACTTTCATAGATTTGGGTTTGGGTTTGTTTTAAGGATCGTTAACCTCATTTGAGATTAAGATCAACTTAGATACTTGTTAAGGATACGTTAGTCTAATTTTAGAATAAGATCTACTTGACAAGATTTTGGGATCATTTAGATCCAACGAAAGAGTATTTGGACTCTATCGTTTTAGTTTAAGGACGTTGCGGTCCAAAGTTTAAGGACATCATAGTCCATGAGTTTAAGGACCTCATAGTCCGTAAGGTTTAGAGACATCATTGTCTGGTTTAAAGACGTCATAGTCTGTGAGGTTTAAAGACATCATAGTCTGTATGGTTTTGGTTTAACCATTTGGGGATGCACCGAACGTTATTGGTTATTGGGACCCTCCATCTCTCTGAAGACGTTGAAGAATTACAACGACACGTATCAGAGATATGAAGAGATGTACGCTTGAACCAATATTGGTTGGGAGATCTATAGTCAGGTTTGGGACTAAAACCAATTAAAAGATTGTGAGCACATGGGCTCGGTTAACTTGAGTTATGGACTTGTGGCCAACTTGGGCTCAATCCACTCAGTTCTGAACACTTGTTTCGGCTCGGCCCCTTTTTATTCAATAATGCTGAGCATTGATTTGGGTTTTGACACCCTTTTTTCTTTTTGTCTTTTATTGAGTGTTGAACATTTTTTGTAGCGCTGGGGCCTTATGTACAAAGCGCTTTGTGTTTCCTCAGCGCCCATGTGAGGAGCACGTGGAGCGCTTGGCGCTGAGCGCCAGCATTTGAACGCTTAGTGCTCCTTTTATTTTGAGCAGCGCCCATATGAGGAGCACGTGGAGCGCTTGGCGCTGAGCACTACACGTGAGGAGCACGTGGAGCGCTTGGCCCCAGCATTTGGATGTTAAGCGCTCTTTATTGAGCAGCGTCCACGTGAGGAGCACATAGAGCGCTTGGCGCTGAGCGCGAGACTTGGAGCGCTGAAGCGCTTCTTTAGCAGTTCTGATCAATTCTGTGCTCTGAGAATCAAGTTCTCGTTTATAAGAGACTTTGTCTCGTAGATCTAAGAACTAAGTTCTTCTTTTTTTTTATGAGGAGATGCTATGATCTCTTCTGTTTTTTTGTGAAAGACTTTGTTTTGCAGATTTGTGATCAAGAAAAAGAACTATGTTCTTATGATGTGAGAGTTAACTCTCAAATATGGAGGAGATGCTATGATCTCTCCTCTTTTTATTTACCTTGAAGAAGGTTCTTCTTCTTAGAGCTTGCTCTTTTCTTTTCTTTTCTGAGAACTTGAAGTTTATGGAGGTTTTTTTTCCTAGACTTGAAGTCTTGGGTTCTATATATAAGGGAGGCTGATTTGTTGAATCAGTTAAGGAAATCTCTCATTGAGAGATCTCTGATTGATTTGGGGAATATTTCCCACCGTTGGATCTTTAATCCAAGGGCTTCTGTTTTACAGAAGATAGTTTTCTTGTTATTAAGAAGATTGGGAAAATATTTTCCCATACAGAATTTATTCTGTATCTGGGTGATTTTTAATCACCATTGGATATTTGATCCAACGGTGCTCTGATTTATAGAGCACAATCTTTCCTGTTTGGAAAAATTTGAGGAGTATTCCCTCAAGATAATTTTATTCTGGTAATTTGATGATTTTTAATATCTTCGTTGGATCTTTGATCCAAGGGTGGAGAACATTTAGTTCTAGCGCTGGCGCTCTCGTACTTTGCACGTGAAACGCTGTCTCAGAGTTTTTGACTCTTGGCGCTAGCCTTCTTAGCGCTAGCGCTCTCGTGCTTTGCACGTGAGGCGCTGCCTCAGAGTCTTTGACTCTTGGCGCTAGCGCTTTTGGCGCTGGCGCTCTCATGCTTTGCACATGAGCGCTGCCTCAGAGTCTTTGACTCATAGCGCTCTCTTATGAGGCACTGCCTCATTTCAAATTTCAAATTTTGAATAGAGCTTTGCTCTTTGATTGGGGGAAAAAACTGCCTTAGGATTTAATCCTATCTAAGATAGGCATCCATGTGCTTTGCACGCCGACGCTCACGTGCTTTTTATGTGAGGCGCCGCCTCATTTTATGAGGGATCAATCCATCTGGGCCAGTTTATCAATCAGCGCCTGGAATGTGGTAGGCTTGAAGAAGGTCCTAAATTTTGATACGGTCGATTGGGGATCGATAGTCCCAATGAACATCTCCACAGCTGGGGACTCTTCAATGCGTTGTTCACATTTGGACCACAACTTCCGCCATCGGATCGCGTATTGGACCCATGTTTTCCCTGGCTTGACCTTGGAATTGATCAGCACAGTGGTTGGAGTTCGCTCACTCACACTGGCAAACCTTTGAGCGAATAGCAGCTCCATCTCAGAGAAGGTCTTTACGGAGTTATTTAGAAGCTCCGAGTACCATTCGAAAGCCGTCTCTGATAAGCTTCCGATGAATTGGCGAAGCAGCGATTTATCATCGCCCCCTATATTGCCACACAGAACTTTGAACTGTGTCACATGTTGATGAGGGTTACCCATTCGTTTATATACATGGAACTTTGGGATTGTATATCCCGGTGGGTATTTCATCCGGTCATACCAGGCCGGATATGGTCGACCAGTTTTGACGAGCTGATTTGCAGCTTCATTGACTTGATAGGCTATGATTTGTTAAGCGATATAGTCATCCAATGCTGCCTTCGAGATTGTTTCTTCTTTGGCCGTTGATAGGGCCCGAGGAGGATTTGGCATTTCCCTTTTATTGTCTTCGATAATCACCAATGGTTCTACAGCCGGTGGTTCTGGTTGGATCATCATCCCAGCCATGTATTGAAACAGAAGAGCCAGCCGGTGGTTCTGGTTGGATCATCATCCCAGCCATGTCTTGAAACAAAAGAGCCATCTATTTTATATTAGCAGCCTGCTCTGCCTCTTCCCTGCCCTTCTTTTCAAGCAGCCGTCGCAAGAACTCGATATCAGTTTCTTGTTTCTGCTGCTCTTCCGTTTCTTTATCCAGACTTTCTTTAGGTCTGGTAAGCATTGTCATCTTGGCAAGTATATCTTGGAGCTTCTGTTGTTGCTCCTGAGCTTTTGTCAGCGACCGAGTTTGCGGTCTATGACTAATGGAAGCACGACTCTCCTCCTTACCACCAGTCATATAGACTGTGTGTATGGTTATTCCCCCAGACATAGGGCGTTTAGAGCTCTCGCCTTTGGATTTTGCCTCCGGCGCTAGAACTTTCTCTGGCCTCAGTCTTTTGTGAGAGGTCGTAGTAGGAGGAACCGTTATGACAGGTAACTCTTTTCGAGAAGTCCCCCGTTGTATGGCAAAGGAATAATCGTTCTCTTGTCGAACCTTGGATTTCTTCGGTCGAAGAGAATAATTTTCGTCGAGAACGGAGTCCAGGGCTTTCCTCTAGACTCTGTGAATCTGTGAAGAGAGCTGCTGATAAGACTGCTCCGGCTTTGACTGTATTGGAACTTCTGCAGGAGGATGCAATCTCTTCAATACCGCAATGGGGGAGTTCTTACGAACCCTTCTAAGTGGTTCGAAGTTGTTTCCAGTTGGAACAACATCATTAACAGCCACCACAGGAGCTGGTGAAGTAAGTCCGGAAGGTGAACTGCCCCGACTTGTCTTACTCAGCGTCAATGGTGACGTTGAGCATGTCTGTCATGATCCAAATTAGCACGTGACTGGCACTTAGATCACGTGACGTCTAAAGATGTTGACACGATCCAAGTAAGCAAAAATCCAAGATCTAAACCTATTTAAACAATAAAGAAGGTGAAGTTTTCAAAAGTTATTTAATATGAAACACAATTTTATTTACAGCGATTATTTATTTAAAAGCATATGTTAAGTGTTTTGAAATAGGGCTGAAATTGTTTTCGTTATTTGAAATTTTGGCAGCACCTCCTTTATAATTTTTGATAAAACAAGTACATTTACATATAAATATAATGGCATCCCCACTTGGGAGCTATCTCAACGCTAATTGGTGGAATCACAATCACGCAGTTATATACGACGCTTGAAGGCGAAAGATCACACGAAAATATAAAAATGAACTGCATAAGTAAAGCTAACTGGTCGACTCTATCCGAGTTCTACCCAAAAGAATATACATAAAGTCACAACTCGATCTAAGTCAAAT
Source organism: Agapanthus africanus (assembly GCA_030015575.1). Classification (NCBI taxonomy): domain Eukaryota; kingdom Viridiplantae; phylum Streptophyta; class Magnoliopsida; order Asparagales; family Amaryllidaceae; genus Agapanthus; species Agapanthus africanus. The sequence continues at coordinate 591,380,572 of CM057340.1, read as the reverse complement.
AATACAGGTGATTTGATGGAGTGACACTAGATACAAGATACTACATATACAAAAGAGGCGGTCGCTAAACGTGTAACCCATCTAAAAAAATATGCAATGAACTCCAAAGTATGTGTCCGCGATGCTGCTATGTGTTCGTATGGTCCGTCCTGTAAGAAGCTGAGGCACAGCGGAGGCGCGTTGCCAACTCAGTGAATAGAAATATACATCACATGATATGATATGATATGCGTAGTAATGAATGCAAGTGCGATATAAATGAAGTCACATAAGAAAAATATCAATCATCATCAAATCCTTATTAACTCGTGTCCATCATTGACACTAAAAATCTGGATATCGTAGGCACCGTCTAACTGATTGGTCCTGTCCTGATATCAACTCAGCCACGGTTGGAATCCTCCAGATATCCGCCGCGCTCCAATATCAGCTTCAGTATCGATCATCCTCGCTAGGCTCCCCATACTTCCCTACGGTCTTCCTGCTCTTCGGAGTCGTATCAAGTCCACCATATATCCATAATCGGTTAACCCTACCTCGATTCGGATATCTCATCGTGAAAACCAAAACTCATGGTGGATGTCAAATCATCATATCACGAGAAAACCACACTTTGAAAACATAATCTGTTTATAAAAGATATCCGCGGTTTCTCAAATCCATAGAAACATCAAATCTATGATATCAACAGTGAATGATTTATTCATGCAACATTTGGCAACTATAACATATAATTATATGGACTATAGTATTCAAATAACAGAACATGGTAAATAGCAACTAATACTATCATGAAACATGGTAATACCATTAAACATAGCAATTCTATGTGTCATGGCAGTACTAATGATGTGTGGTGTAGCATGTGAGTCTGTGGACCATGCAACATGGAATCATTAGTATTGTGCTTGTGTTCTATACAATGTATCTATTCTAGCAAGTATAACTGTACGCTAGAGATGTCATGGTACTCAATGTAATGTATACGACATGGAAATGTGATAAAGTATCGCTAATAGTATTTAAAAACCGATATGGAGTTTTATAAAGTTTCTGATAGTCGGGGATGCTATACGCCATCCACCTGAGTTCCCACTTGTAAATGTCCCACTACTCACCTAAAATCGACACGTGCTAGACGAAGCTCGCGAATGCTTTACCTTTTCTTGTCGTGTCGGACGTCTCCGCGATTGATCCTAAACATTAAACCAAGAATATAAATAAGAATCGAAACGCAAACGTTACTACACTTCTAACGCATAAAAACTAGAATGTATGATCGATGTATTTTAACGCGTGCTATCAATATCGAACTACTACCCCCCATCAATAAAGAAAATCAAAACTTAAGTTTTTAAAACGTAAAACCTTAAACCTTTATAGGATATGTGTTCCAGATTTTCATACAAGTAACCCGGGACAAAACTAAGTATACAATAGTCTAATTTGGGATGTCTAGGAGCTACGGTAAAAACCCCAGACTAAAACTCAAAACCAAAATCGCAAATTGCGGCCAACTAATAAATCTATGGCCAACATAAGTCCAGATGGGTACGAGCTTGAGGTGTGGTCTCTAGTTGTGCTCGCCATCTTAGAAAACTCTTAGCATATTTTTCAAAGTTCACAAGTTATAGCAGATATCAATTGAGTACCATAAACACTAAAAACTTAGTTCAAAAACATAAAAACTTAGTTTAAAAGTACTAAAATACTTCTATTTTTCCCAAACTAGGAGAAATCATCCATAAAACCACATAAACCAGGCAAGATAAGAACGCAATAAGAATAAAAATTGGATTTTTATCTCCTTTAAGAATATTGAGAGTGATCCAAGCTTTAGTGGTATCTAAATGAAGATCTTTGAAGAGACAATGACCTAACCTGGTGTCATGATCATTCTATAAGAAGAAACTCTCAAGAAACACGATGATTTTGGATGGAGGAAGCAAGGTTAGAGAGAGGGTGAAGGAGAGCTTAGATATCTCCCACGTGTTTGTGAAGAAAGAAGCAGAGAATGATAGGATAACCATGACAATATGATATTTAGAATATATGTTATATATTTGTATGGTAAGATGTCGTGAGAGTGAGATATAACTTAGCCTAACCTATTCCTCTCTTATCATTTTCCAAAATAAAGAGACTTTAACCAACTCAAATGAGAACACTTTTTTGCCAAGACACATAAAAAAAGAAATAGATTTTGAAAAAAGATTAAATGTTGTTTCATATTAAGACAGGGAATCAAAAGGTGCTAGATCCTTCAAAAAATTCATTTTATTATTAAATAAATGCAAAAATAAATATTATAAATTTTTACGAAATGTTATAATGTCTCAGAATAGGAACCATCTCAGCATCAGAGGCTCCCTCATCATGCCCCCTGCATTGCTTGGGGGTTTCGCCCAGTGTTAGCCTATGAAAGACTGACATTCTTGGTTGAGCCGGAGCAGGATTGGTCAGTCTGTTGAAAATCGACTGTTTTGGTGGTGAAGCACTTTTGTTTGCTTCACGCAGAGCAGAAGCAGGAATGGCCAGTTGTTTCGGAACGGCCCTTTCCGGGATCATGGGTTTCTTTCTGGGGATCATAGAGATTTTCTTCAGCCTGTCGAATACTAAAACTTTAGTGCTGGCAGGCTTGTTAGTAAGGCCCGCCGCGGTGGCTAGCCGATCAAAGACCGACTTACGCGGAGCTTCTTCTTAGGTTTTGAGGCGCCAAAGTTTGTGGATGGGAACATGTCCCAAAGAAAAACCCAGAGGTCGGTTGAGAGACCTGCTCTGCCGGCATGGAGAAAATCGAGGCCGCATTGGGCCCGTAGGTGACTCCCCCAGATGGGGCGAAGTGGGAGTTGCTATTGCAGGAGGAGCAGTTGGAAGCCATTGAATCTGTATGGAGGCGAACCACCAAATTTTAGTATCTCAAACCCCAAGGGCAATCATGAACATAGCAAACCACGATTTTTTTCGCGAAACATGACACACGAAGTGTGGAGTGGAAAGAGAAAGAGGTCCCAGTGGGTGTGTCAGAATCTGTTTACCGCCGAAAACTGGACTGAGACGTGAAGGCGCCTAGCCTGAATTTGGGGGCATATGATATTTGGAACATATCCACCCACCTCTTCGAAAATGCCAAGTTGATTTATAGCACCGTATATCGAAAGTTTGGACAGATGCGACCGATGTAGCGTGACTTATCAAATTTCACCTCATTTGCGAGGAGTTTTTGATTGTGGGGACGCTCTTCCTTGCAGGTGCAAGCCCCTGCAGTTAATTAAGTTATCGCATTGCGATAACAACTTTCATCTGCTCCAGAAAGATCACTTTGTATCGTGTTATGTTTGTTTATTATAGGGTTGCCTGCGGATTGTATACGGAGACTAGTTTATGTCGTCGCCCGTAGGGCGCGGATTAGTCCAAACCCGTACATTAGATTTGAGGTTGTGAACTTAGGATGTAGATCTCATATAAATGAGGTCCATAAGTTCAGGGGTTTAAGGATCGTTAATCTAGTTTTAGATTAAGATCGACTTAAAATATGGTTAAGAACCGTTAATCTTGTTTTAGATTAAGGCCGACTTAAAATATATGAGCTTTATTGATTTTCTTTTTAAAAATTCAGGGAATTTGTCTATTTTAGACTAAATGTCGGGCTTTCTGTTACCCAACAGTGCTAAGCAATAAGCCATACATTTTGTTTAGGGTTTTACATAATCCAACAATGCTATGCACTGAGCCCAAAAGCTTAAGCTTCAACATATGATATAATATCTTTCCCGCTTCAGTTCATTTGAATATCACGTGAGTACTTTGATTTTTTTGGCGCTCACGTGCTATCATGTGAGTAGCTATGCCTCTTGGTGTTCATGTCCCTTTCATGTGAGTAGTCCTAAGCACTAGTTCATACAACGTTCATGTGGATATCATGTGATGCGCACTCTCTGTTTAGCTTCAAGCACTCACGTGCTTTTCACGTAATGTGCACTTTCGTTTTAACTTCAAGAGCTCACATGGATATCATGTGACACACTTCTGTTTGCTTTCCTTCTTAGTGCTCACGTGCTTTTCACATGAGGTTTTAAGTCTCAGATGGCTTTTTTTTGGAGCGCTTACGTGGATATTACATGAGGCGCTTATTCATGTTTTCCTTTTGAGTGCTCACGTGCCTTTCATGTGAGTCGTTGTTTTCTTGGGTTTTCACGTGCCTTTCACGTGAGCCTTTGTTTTCTTGGATGTTCACGTGTCTTTCACGTAAGACTTTACCATATTCATGCAGGGATCAACTGCAAGAACTAAGTTCTTTTTTTATGTGAGAACTAAGTTTTTAGTGGGATAAAAACCCTATCTTTAGATAAAAACATATTTTGAAGGAACTAAGTTCCTGAAATATAAATTCCACCCTTTTCTTTCTTTCATTTATGTTCTTTTCTTCTGTTCATATGGGGTGGTAAAATAATATTGTTCTCCTCAAGATCTTCCTGATGAGAATTAAATTTTCTTTTTTATGGGAGATTTGTCTTGTGGATCTCAGATCTCGAGAAAGAACTAAGTTCTTTTGAAGAGTTAAACCCTTATAAATGTATATGATAGGTAAATGAGATTCTTTTATCTCTATATTTTCTTTACCTAAGGTTTTGGAAGGAGGAAGATGACCTTTCTTCGAAGAGAATTAAATTCTCTATTGCAGATGCTTATGGAGGGGTCTCATCTTTCTTCTTTTCTATCTCCCTGTGTGTGTCTCTTTTTTTTTTGACTTGAAGTCTTTGGTCCTTTATATAGGAGAGGAAAAATACCAGTTAGATTGAGAGAATCCCTCATTGAGAGATCTAATTGATCTTAAAGATCACTCGGGGAATTATATCCTCCATTGGATCTAAGATCCGGGGAATTTTGTTTAATATAAAATATTTTCTGTTCTTTTAGCAAGGTTAAGAAGAATATTTTACTAACAAAGAGTTTGATTCCATCTTCTGATTTGGTCGGTGATATTATAATTACCGTTGGATTTTGAATCCAGAGGCTCTTTATTTAACAAAGAAAATCTTTTTAGTATTAGAAAGATCAGGAGGAAATATTTCCCAAATAGAATTTAGTTCTAAATATAATTTAATTCTATATGAAGCTAGTGCTTTAAACTGATGCGCTCACGTGGCTTTCACGTGAGGGCTGTGTTCATTCGAAAATATTGCACTTTTGATATAATTTTTTCCTTACTTTTCTTAAATATTTAAAGGTGTTTATTATAAATATAGAACATATTTGGATTTATCTGCAAAATACTATTTACCATATGTTTATATATTATAATTAACATTATGAAGGAAAATATAGGTATTTTATATTTATATAATATTTTGGTAATTGAAAATATGCATATCATATCAAATATTTTAATCACAATTCTTAAAAGATATAATATCATACAAATGGTTAGAATAATATTTCAAAATATATGCATAATATTTTAGTAATTAAAAGATGCATAGCATATAAAATATTCTTAATCATGTTTCTTAAAGATTTATTACCATATAAAGTGAATAGCATATTAAATATTCTTAATTAGTTTCTTAAAGGTTTATTACCATATAAAGTAATTAAGATACTCTCTTTTATTTAATAAATATTACTAACATTATTCATGGAGATTTTGTGCAGATTTAGCTCAGGTCAAGAGATCAAGATATTCAAAATGACAGGATCAAAAATCTGCTAATAAAATCATAAGATCTAAAAACTTAAAAAGTGGATCTTTATGGCAAGTCTAAACCTATGAGATCTAGGATTTCTAATTTGAAGGCTATATAAAGGACCGATGGCTAAAATTAAAACTCATCACCTTTACCACAAAGCAAATCACCGTCAAAGAACAAGTGATCCACGACAGGTCCATGATTCGACGTAATAGGGCGACATGAAAATTGACGGAGCATCTACTTCCTACGGGGCAGAGATTGAGAGCAACTTCTTTCTCTTGTAATCTAAATTCGTAGGATTTGTACTTGTAAAGTTGATTAATAAAGGTAGATCATTTTGTTTAATTATTTATTTTCTGTATTATTTCTGCATTATGATTTCTTTAACTATCCTTTCTTCTTCTATTCCCAACATGCGCGAGTAATTCTTTTTACGTCCTATAAAGTTTATAAATTTTATCAAAAGAATTGTTAACATCCTAATCGGGCGCGCTATCAATTCATTGGTAGTCACGACCGCGATTTAAGATTAGATTAACAATTGTTTTGGTAAAGGCTAGACATGAATGGAGATCCATGTAAAGATAGGGGTTAAGAGTGGGAACCCTATTCCTTCCGAAAACCCTAAATCTACATGCATCACCGTTGATCTAGTTTTAAATCTATTAAAAGATAAAAGGAGTAATCTTTAATTAATCATTCATGACTACTAAATCTTAACGAACCCTACAAGCCTTTTTCCTATATAATTTACATCCGTAATTAATTTAGATTTTAAATAAACTATTCTCCTTTCTTCTTTCATTTTATTCAACTCGTCTAAGTAAGATTAAAAGTTCCACGCATCCCTGCGGACGACCCGTACTCATCTCGCTGGCTACAAGCGACACCGTTATTGATTGCGGTTATTCTACAAACACTTTTTCATATCAATTAGGCTGTCATATATATATATATATATATATATATATATATATATATATATATATGGAAGCAACGTTCACGTGCTTTGCACATGAGCGCTCACGTGTTTAATACGTGGGGCCCGTATGGGTTTTAATTTTATCTGAATTCAGCACTCACATGCTTTGCATATGAGCGCTCACGTATTCAACACGTGGCCATATCACAGGATTTAATCCTCCTTGAAGCCGGCGATCACATGCTTTGCATATGAGCGCTCACATGTTAAACACGTGGGAAGGTTTCATTTTATCTTTTCTTTTATTCTCTTTCTTTTTTTTATAAGGGAACATAGCTTAATTTGATTAATCCATACTCATTAAGTATTAGTTGTGAGCTTTGAGTGAAACTCTTTTGAAAGAGTATTTGGGCTTGTAATTTCCTTTTCTTTTCTTTGTGTGAGGGCTCTTGAGTGGAAGAGTGCCTTTGTAAGAAGAGAGAAAATCATCTGTAGAGAGAAGAGTCACTCATGTATCGAGTGACGTGTTGTAGTCTCGGTGGAGACGTGTAGTCATTGGATAAGACGTGAAATTAAAGGGAACGGGCTTGAGGGCATATAGAAAGTGGACTAGAAACTGAGACGTTATCGGGACACTGAACCACTCTAAATCTTGCGTCTTTGTGTTTGCTATTTCCATCTCTTTCATTACTTGCCAATAGTTAGAGTAGAAATTGCTTGCTTACTCTCTATATGCATTTTATGTTAGATTGATGCTACCACTAATCTCTTGCTCATAAGTTGATGATTGTGATTTATATTTGCAAGTGATAGTTTAGATTTTTAATTTTGGGGATATTGCTAGATTAATCCTATTCACCCCCTCCTCTAGGATTATTTCATTTCCCCAATCCTCTACTCGTGTACATGCTGAGATTGCATGTGAACAAGGTAACTTTTGCAGCTTAGGGATTTAACGCGTGCAACTGTAATTCTTACCATCAATGACTACGGTGTATTGTTTTCAATTTTTGTCAGTCACCTGCCATTCAGACATGCTGAATCTCACAATCCAAGCATACCCAGCCTCAGTAGCCCTGTTTGTTATCAACTATTCGAACTTAGGACATAACTTCGTTGGCCATTCTTGTCCCTCTTCGCATCGTGCAAAGAAGTATTTGTTCACATGGTAAAATGTACGTGCTACTAAGGCCAAAATAGGTAAAGATCGAGATCCTTTTAAGACCCAGTTAAAGTTTTCTGAAGCATTCGTAGTCATCATGCAATATCTTCTACCACCATCTTTTGAAAGAGCCCATCTGACTTTGTTTACCACCGAAAATAGAAACGAACTGGGATTGAATGTCTTGCCTGAATTTGGGGGCAGATACTATTTGGACATATCCATCCACCTTTCCGAAGATACCAAGTTGATTTATGGCACCGTATATCGATGGTTTGGATAGATGCGACCATTGTAGCAGACTTCATCAGATTCCCCCTCATTTGTGAGGTTTTTTTTATTGTGCAGACGCTCTTCCCTGCAGGCGCAAGCCCCTGTAGTTAATTGTGTTATCACATTGCGATAACCTGTTTCTCCTGCTCCAGTAGTTCACTTCGTGTCGTGTGTTATTTTTTTAATTTTGGTTGCCTGTGGATTGCATACGGAGACTATTTTATGTCGTCGCCCGTAGGGCGCAGATCAGTCCAAATCCGTATATTTATGAATTTGGGTTCTAAACTTAGGTTATATATTCCTCTAGTTCAAAAATATTTTATTTTATTTAAAGACCGTTAATCTAGTTTGAGATTAAGATTAACTTAAATATATGAGCTCAATTTGTTTTAACTAAAGATACATTAGTTATGTTTGAGACTAAGATCAACTTAGCAATATTTTCTGGATCATCAAATTTTATTACGATCCAACAACAGAATATTTGGGCTCAACTGCAAGAAACTTTTCAGAGAGATTTAGCCAATTTGAGCTTGGTCTGCTCAGTCTTTTCTCTTTTCTTTTTTTTATTCAAAAGTGCTAAGCACTTATTTGGGTTCTGTTTGTTCAGCCTTTTTCCTCTATGCAGAAGTGTTAAGCACTTGTTTGGAGGTCTGGCGCTCAGGTAGAAATCACGTGAGGTGTACAGGCATGGGTGCTGCCAATCGGTGCCAACGCTTAGCCATTTTAACTAAGTATATATAGTGCTATGCACTTGGTATGACGCTCACGTGAGAAGCACGTGAGGCATTCAACCGTTGTTTTTGTGGCTCACGTGTATTTCACGTGATTGCTTTATTTTCGGGTGCTGGATTGCTTTGTTTTGGTGGCTGCCCAATCAGCGCAAATGAGTTTCTTTGTTTTTGGGCGCTCACGTGGGAAGCACGTGAGGCACAAAGTTCTTTTCTTTCAGAGACTTAATCTCTGTTAATGGCATTTTGGCCATTAATGATCACCCAGATGTCAGCTTTGAACATTTGAGATCAGTTTTATTTAAGAACTATGTTTTTTTTATAAGAACTAAGTTCTTTACGTAGGGTTAAACCCTATTTTTAGAGGAATTAAATTCCTTAGAACATAAGTTCTTTTTCTTTCTCTTTCTTTTTAACCCAGTTCTTTTTCCTTAGATTTTGAGTTTGAAGAACGCAATCTCCCCGATGAGAATTAAATTCTCAACTTGTGGAGAGATTTTCCTTACAAATTTCAAATTAGAGGAAGAACCAAGTTCTTTTCATGAAGGGTTAAACCCTTGTTTCCGTTTACACTAGGCAAAGGAGATGTTTTGATCTCTGTGTTTTCTTTTACCTAGAGTTGGAAAGGAGAGAAATCTTCTTCTTTGAGAGAATTAAATTCTCTATTGTTTTGAGAGCATTGTCTTTTTGTTTGCAAAAGCTTGGGGGGGGGGCGATCCTCTCTTATGCATATCTTTTTTTCTCTTCATCTCTTTGCTCCTATTTATACGAGAAAGAAAAGAATCAATTTATTGAGAAAATCTCTCATTGAGAGATCATTATTGATTTCATAATCAATCAATTTGATCTTTTAGATCAATCGATGATTTTTAATCAGAGTTTCTCGGGCCCGAAAAAGAGGAAGAAGTCGGCTGCGCGTTTAATCGATGCCTTGCTCGAGCCTGAGCCTCTCGTTTATGATGAGCCTAAGCCTGCGCATGAACCAAATGACGGTCTTCTTTTTCCAGGTACATCTGCCGAGGAGTCCGCTCAGCTGGACGAAGCCCTAAAGCGATCATAGGATGAGACTGAAAACGTGCATCCTAAGAAGGGAGATTTCCCCTCGTTGAGTTCCGTGATGTTGATCCAGCTCCTGCTATGTCACCGGCAGTTCCTCTAACACCGACAAAAGAAAGGGCTCTAAAACAACCGATATCATCCTCTTCTGAAGACGAGGCTGCTCTGAAAGCGGGTAAAGCTCTATCTTCAATCGAATCCTGACGAGCGTGGTTAACAAGCAAAGTGCAGCGGCTCGAAAAGGCTATACTTCAGGCTCTTTGGCGTATTGGTATGTACCTTTTACATCATTCTCAGTAAATGATTTATATTGCTTTCATATTGCATTCGTCTTTACACATTTTTCTTTTGTAGGGCCTTCCGCGGCGGGCACAATTTCGAGCCCAGATCGTGTCTTAGAGACTCCGGTGATGTCTTTTATTCCTTCAGCGGAGGTTACTGAAGCAGCTATAGATTCCGTAGATTTTACCAATGGTGCACCAGAGAGTGTAGCGGACATTCCTAAGGATGCCGTCCATTTGGTCCAGAACGGACAAAGTATTGAGAGTAATCTTATATCTCTCTTTCTGTTTTAACGATCCATTAATATGTCTGACCTTTTCTTGTGTTTCCAGTGTTGCGGGAGTTGGCGTCCTCCATTGTGGATCGTTCTCCGAAGGAAACCTTCTTACGCCTACTTAACATGGCGGCCCCGCACGCGATACCCCCTAGCGTGTCATCCTTTCCTCCGGCCATGGTTGGTATTCTCTTGCCTTATGTACTATATTTCCATAACGGCACCGACGCACCCTTATTTTGAACCACAGCCTTACAAGCCGACGACGAAGTTGAGGTTCTTGACGGGCCCGGAGATTTCTCAGATTTGCCTTCTGGGGCCATGGGTAAGTGATACTCTAGTCTTGGTATTCTTTTGTTTATTTCCCCTTTGGAAAGGTGACTAATCATATATATATATATATTCACAGTTCTGCCAACCTGACTCCATTTGAGTCCCATATTTGCATGCCACCGGGCCCTTATGCCAGACGTATGTCTGAAAGGATGGCGAACCAGAGTATACATTCACTGGCCACTCTTATCGAAGATCTCCGCACCGGCACTTCCGTCATTGCAGAGGAATTTTCTGTTGAAAAAAATGCTTCTTTGTCCGTTCTTGCCACCTACCATGACGAGGCGCTGGTGCGTACTTGGGTTGAGTATTGTCGTCGAGTGGAGGCTTCTTTTCATGGAGTTGAATGCATACGCCTTCCTTCGGAGATCTTATCTGTAAAGGCCAACTTGCACGAATGGATTGATTGGTGTGCGGCGAACCTTCGATCTTGTGAGAAAAGGCTCAGCCGGAAATTTTCGGAGAGAGAGTTGGCCTCGAAGGCTTTGGGGGAACTCCAAGCCTAGATCGCAACCAAAACTACTCAGGCCTAGAAAATTTGGCGAGTTCTTCAAGAGGCAATTACGGATGTGGTGGCTCTCGATAAAGCTGTCACTTTTATGCACGAAATGGTTGAGACTCATAAGACTGCTGAGAAGGAGCTTGAGCATCGATTTTCTTTATATCAACAACAACAAACACAAGCAGGAGCTCAGCTTGCAGCGCTGATAGAGCTTGAGGTGGAGGTCCAACAAAAAAATGATGATCTAGCTGGCTTATTGAATCGTCCACCATCTTAAAACTTTTTGTCGCTGTATTTTTTTTCATTTTTTTAATCTTGTATTCATTTTGGTTTGTGAATAAAATATATATTTTATTTCATGCTTGTACCTCTCTATCTTTTAATGCCTTGGCTCGGCACGAATTAGTTTATTTACTCATATTGGAGTTTGTAGTTTATTCACTCATTTCGGAGTCTCTAGTTTATTCACTCATTTCGGAGTTTGTAGTTTACATACTCATTTCGGAGTTTGTAGTTTATTCACTTATTCTGGAGTCTTTAGTTTATGTACTCATCTCGGAATTTATTTAGTTTACCTCCCTTGGGTTTACAGACAAACTTTTCCTAACATTGTATGTAGATAACCCCTATTCTTTTATGACATAGGTCCGTTAGGTTTGTGGTACTAGCGTTTTAGTCCGTGGTACCGTTGCGTTGGTTGTTATATTCCTCTATATGCAGTCTTTAAGCCACTGTTTGAATTGCCCTGCGACTGTCGTGTCTTTGATCCCTTCTGAGACTGGACAAGACGTCTTCAAGTAATCTTCTTAGGTTGGAGTATTTGTATTACCGTCAGAAGAACAACCGTTAGGTATTTGCCATAACGCTTTTTACTTGAGGTTAGGATCGATTTGAAGCCCCGATGAATCATAACCGCACCCTTCTGGAGTGGAATGATCTCCAACGGTCTTTAGGGTTCGTATGTACTGCCGTCAAGACCCGAACCTAGGAATATGTCATCACTTCATTTTTGCTTTGACGATGTCGCGCCGATTCTTTGCTGAAGTAGGGTAGATATATGTGGGACATCTATGCTGTATGTATTGCAATTAAAGTCCGGAGCTAGGAATATGCCATTGCTCTTATTTCATTTGATAGTTGCATCCACACCCTGCTGAAATGAGGGGGAACGCTGGGATAGTCTTTAGGTTGTATATGTACCGTCAAGACTTGGAGTTAGGATTTTGCAATTACTCCATTTTTGCTTTGACCCTTGGGTCCCTTTTTTTTATGATGATGTTGCGTCTGCATCCTGTCGGAATGAGAAGGAACGCCGGGATAGTCTCTAGGTTATATATGAACCGTCAAGACTCGGTTCTCCTTTTGACGAAGAGTGGTGGGAAAATATGATTCTCTTTCTTTTTTTTTGCCCATGGATCGTATACAAGATTCAATATGGACCTACTTACAGGACAGAAAAATTTCATTTTCATTTTTAAAAATTTATTTCCACGATACTCTATCTTTTCAGCTTTTATACCGCAAAAGTCGCGATTGCCCAATCATTTCGACTATTTATCGCGGTGCCCAATCATTTCGGCTATTTTTGTTTTTACTCGCTACTTTTTATTGCGAGTTGCCCTATCATTTCGGAATTTTTTTTTGGAATTTGAAATATGATCCCAATCTTGGCATCAACATCGCTACCACTGGAATAGCCAGGAGCGAATCATCATTTACCGTGAGAGAACTTGAAATTTGATACCTATTTAGGTATCAACATCGCTACAACTGGGATATTACCAGGAGCGAACGTTGTTCGTGTTAGGGATATGAATGCCCTAGAGGACATTATTGTACATTGATATATATTATAGTGGATGCTTGGACATATATATAGATGACTTTCTTGCTCGACATGATAGTATGCTATCTGGTTGCCTTTATCTTAATATGTTTACTCGTATTATTATACTGTCTCTCAGATACATGTTGATAAATCCCTTAGGGTGTTGGCTTGACTACTAGGAGTATGATGCGGATCATACTACTGGGACCTGGGTAGTCCATAAGCACATCCTTTAATTGTTCCTAGTCGAGGGTATATCGAGACAGGGCATCGATATTCAAGAGTAGACTAGTGTGTACGTTTCTTGACCCTGTATGGGGGTGATGGTCGATCCCATAGCCATTGATGTTTGGCATCAAAGATTGTACACATGTGCTCTTTAGAGAATGGGTACACCGAACAGGACTGGCCAAGAACTCCTAGATGGTTCTATAACTATTGTCAGATAGCAGTTCTCTGGTGACACCGGTACAGGTTAGTCTGTAGATCCGAGATCGTCATAGAGTCTTGTGCGGTTCCCACTGTGCTTTGATTTCCTCCCTACCACGGCTTAAAGGAGTCGTGCAAATAGGTGGATTTTGGGTACAGTCCCGAGTCATATGGAGTCAATGAACGATAGGAGGGGTTTTGTCTCTTCCGGTATAGGGAGTTAATGTTGCACTATGCTTGATTGGCTATAACAGGAAGTCCATGGCCAGAGCTGTTGATGAGATTTACTGGTAAGTGTTATCAGTAGTTTCTCGTACTGTTATAGGCCACATATCGGCATGACTTATCAAGTTATTGGGGGTCTGAAGATTCCACCCCCAGACTCGATATGCGACATATCAGACGAAGAGACCGGACTGTACGGTAAGTGTTACCTATAGGCTTCATGGGAGTTTGGACAAGTTTGCTTGTTGTGTTCTATTCGCTCAATACCTGGGTAGCCGTTATGTCCAGCTAGTACCGCTGATGGTTTGTGGGTGATTGATACGACCATCACCTACTGCTGGCGTATTGACGAGTCTTTAGAGTCCCACACAGAAGTTTCCTGGTTCAAGCGAAACAAAATAGGGCACATATGCTGATATGTGCGGGGACTTGATTAAATACGAGTATGTGATACCGTATTCTAATCTGGCGGTTTTTGTTATCTGTTATGCTATATGTGATATAACCGGATTATCGAATCAAGTGTTGATTTGATGATATGATATATAGATAAATGATATTAGTCGGTTATATATGACATAACCGGATTATTAAATCAAGTGTTGATTTAATAATTTGATATATATTATATTTGATATAATTATATACAATAACTAATATTATTAGCTCACTAATTATATTCTTCATAATATATATATATATATATATATATATATATATATGAAGCATGATAGGATTTTTTATTTTGTGAAAATAGAAAATGAAAAGAAAAATGGGGAGACTTTTGAGGGCATAGGCAAAGCATGGCTTTTATCATTTTTATATTACTTTTGACTCACTATTGAAGCATGATTCTATTGTTTATTTGGAAAAATGGCATGCTTCAATAAGTGAGGATATTTGGTGAGCCATTCTACATTTGGTTTTTTTTTCCAAGCTTATTTGCCTTAGCCATTTTGAGAGCTCTCTCCATTTTCCATCTTCTTCCTCTTGCTTCAACAAAACCCTAACCCTTACATGTGATGTGAATCATAGGGTTTTGTAGAAATTCTAGTGAGCAAACAAAACCCCTTCTTCACCATCCTACACTTGATTAGCACTCAAGTGTAGTGTGTTTCCTTCACCAATAAGATATTATTGAAGAGGTGGCTTGAGCTAGAGGGACTTCTGGTGGATCTTCTTCGGCACGAAGATCGCAAAGGAAGTTTGCACCTTCTTCAAATGGAGCCTAGTGGAGTCGCGTGGACTACTACCCGGAGCATTTTAAGAGAAGGACACGATTTACAAAGGTTGTAGTTTTTTTCTTTTAGCTTAGTTTTGTAATATCATCATAGTAACCCTAATTATCTAGTTAGATCTTTGTTTAGTGTTGATTAGCACCTCTAAAATTTGAAAATTGCATGTGTGATGCCCGTTTTAACCTTATCGTGGTGCTAGTAAACACTTTCATAGTATCAGAGCCAACCTAGAACATTTGGGTATGTCATTACGACGTTAAAGTGTTCGATCGGGTTTTGAAGCCCATATTTTATCAAGTTTCTTTCGATTTTTCAAAAGTTGGAATTTTTAAAATTAAAAATATGCAGAAAATCATGCTGGGTTTGTAATGGAGCCTCAAGAAATTTGAGGACCCAACTTCTTCAAATGGCCGTGGAACCGCGGCCAAACCCCATGTTTGGCTGCGGTTCCGCCGCAAGTTAGTGGAGTTGAGGTATCTTTTTTTCTTGTGCTACTCCATTTTTTCATTTTGCACTCTTTGGGTATTTTTGATGAGACTCAAGTTGTTGAAGTCTCTGGAATTTGTGGGTGTTTGAAAATCGATTGAAATGTTTCGCGTCGTATAGATGATGATGATATGTGATACAATATTTGGAATCCAGCATAATTGGTTTTGTGAAAACTAGTTGGTATTTTGTAAATCTATCGTTTTAGTCACGGTTAATCGATTGCCACAGAGTTTTGATTCGGATCAAAACTCCATCGCAATCGCGTATTGTACGCGGATACTCGTCGGATAACATTATTAGATAGCCGCGCCTCACAGCCCCGACCAAGTGACTGTAGGAGAACCTCATTGCCAAAAGCACCCACTCGGGTGCTCGTGGCCACGGTGTTCCGCCTAAGTGCAGTTTGTCGACGGCATCGAGAGTGTGGTCATCTACTAAAGTTCCTGACTAGCATTCGATCAAGTAGTCGGGAATCTTGTTGAATTGCTTGACTAAGTTATTGAAAAGTGTTTTCGATTTAAGACTAAAATGCAAGGTTTATAGGTTATGCATGAAATTTGGAATATGAGATATTCCGGGTTTATGATGTCTAAGGAAATACGGATTCTAATTATTGAAGTTTTTCATTTCTTTTCTGTGACCGTAAGTGTAAATGTGGGGTATCCCAAATCTCGTTGCTATATGTCAACGGAATTTGGGATACGCATATTTACTTACGTTGATGACATGTGATGTTATGTGTTGCTGTGATATATTATATTGTATTTTCGTGAGTGAATAGCCGAGGGGTTTATGTGAGATGAGAGTTTTATAATTTTCATTCATGTAAAATTTTTATGTAATATTCTTTTATTGGGACACTTCCGGGTTGAGGATGATGTCACCATTGATGTATATTATTTACCTTTCCGCATTAGGATAGACCCAAGGCGGGGAGCACAAGTGACCGGGTTCTGGAGTCCAGTGGGAGACCATCTCGAGGAGTCGAGACCGGATCTCCTATCTCTAGAATTGACAGGGTTGCTTGCCGCTCTCATAGGGGTCTAGGGATGTGGGTTTGGCTATTCATCACGACCGTGGAATCCGTGTTTTTCATAACTTGCTGAATTTAAAACACAGACCTCTAGTATATCTATATTTCATATGTTGACTTCTGCTGCTTGGTTCTGTGATGTGATCATATAACCGCGTGAGATGAATTCTATATATATATGATATATAATAAACGTTGCTTATGTTTTACATCCGTGCTAGTCCAGCCCCCGATCTGCCGTTAGTTAAGTAACCTAACGGTGCATGACGGGGCCCCGTGGCGAATACGGATGACATAAGCGTACGTTCTATTTTCATTTCATTTTCTTTGATGTTTAGGAAACATTAAACGATGGGACTTTATTAATGAGATTAATGAAAAGAAAAGAAACCTAAAGATATTGTAGAATCAACAGTTTTTAAAAAAGGTAGCTCTAGTTCTTGCTTTGCATAGTGGTATTCCTTGATGAATATCCAATACCTCATTCGATGAGGAAAGAGCCGAGATCTCTTCACCGGGAGTGATCTCTTTAGTAAAACTAGCAAATGCTACAACCCACTCGGTTTTTTTTAATAGCCTCTTAGTTCTTGTTTTGCATAGTGGTATTCCTTGATGAATATTCAGCACCTCATTCGTTGTGGAAAGAGCCGAGATCCCTTCACTGGGAGTGACCTCTTTAGCAAAACTAGCAAAAACTATAAAAAACACTTCTTTCCAAATCACTAGATTCTACAACGATATCAAGGGTTTTCTTAAAAACCAACGTAGCCCTCCGTCATTTCAGATAAGTGCTATTTAGTATTCGTGCTGCGTTTGTTGGCCTCCGTCAAGGCGTAGTATGCAGTAGCTGATTAGTGCTTATCTGCAGTATGTGATGCGATTGGATTAGGGTAGTCGTGCGACTTTGTTGGCCCCTGTCAAGGGTCGTGCTGGTGGGTTTAATTCGCTCAAGAAATGAACGGGTTGAACTTGACTAGCGGCCTATGGTTTGTTGGCCTCCGTCAAGGTCATAGGAAGCTAGGGGTAGAAACAATATTGGGAATTTCAAGTGTTGAAATTTGCAATGAGATTGCATTCCTTCTATATGATAGTTGGATCCTGATACCCACTGCGAGTAAGAGTTACTCCTGGGAGAGTTTTCCACTTTACAATTAGCCGATCAATTAGGTGTCTAAGAAATGTGTTAACGGGGTGACTCCCTTACGGAAATGAGGTTATTTAATTAGTTCCATACGAAAGCATGGGGAGACTCCCTCAGAGTACCAATACCTTCCTGGCCGAACGATCCGCGAACTTGTAGGGTGTAATTAATCCCGGCTAATCTTACCTTTTAGGGTTTGAAGGAAGATTTGATAAAAACAGTGGGAGCCATCCTGATTAGATAAGATAATAACTAATCTAATCTTTCAAGAGCGCACGCTAAAGTGTTTCCTTCTCTCTCTCCAGGTAGCGACCAATGACACGCCTTAATCAAGATAATAATATAGATGTATTGGCCGAACCCGCTTATTATACTGAGCTGGGGAACGTTAGTTCCGCTCTATCTTATGATTGTCATAAGTCCGAGCAAGGACTAGTAAAATATCAGGATTCCCACGCCACCCAAACGAAGAATAAGTATGTTGATGCATCATCTTCGGGTGTGTTCGTAACCGAGAACTGTCTCTCAGTATGCTCTACATTCTGGGTATTGGATACCGGATCAGGATCCCACTTATGTAATTTGTTACATGGGCTAAAGAGAGATAGAGAACTGGAAAAGGGTGATAAGTCTCTAACAGTAAGGAATGGAGCAATTGTTGCAGCCAAAGCCGTTGGCGAATATCACCTAGTGTTACCAAATGGTAATACATTGATTCTGAACGACTATTACTACGTACCAAAAATGATGTGTAATATTATATCGGTTTCTTTGCTAACTAAAGAAGGATATAATTTCACATTAGAGGATAATGTTATGAACATTTTGCAAAATTAAGTATTGATTGGGTTTGGTACGTTGTGTAACGGTATATATGTTTTGAATCAAACCATAGTTCTAAATATACAAAACACACAAGAGCAAAAGTTCAGAAATGAACGAAGCCTTCTTATGGTATTGTAGACTAGGTCATATCAATGCGACACGACTAGCTAAGTTACATAAAGATGGATTTTTGAATCAGTTCGAACTTACATATTATGAAACTTGCCAGTCATGTCTCAAAGGCAATATGACCAAGACTCCGTTTACTGGACACGGAGAAAGAGCTACTGAACTCTTGGGGCTGAAATATAGTGATGTATGCGGTCCTATGTCTATATATGCCAGAAATGGTTCCTCGTACTTTATTACATTTACCGATGATCTCTCAAGATCCGGACATGTGTTCTTGTTGAAACACAAGTCTGAGGCTTTTGAGAAATTCAAGGAATATAAGTGCGAAGTCGAGCAAACGGGTAAAAGTATTAAAATCCTTTGATCTGATCGGGGAGGAGAATACTTGAGCACATAATTCCGTGATTATTTAAAAGAGAATGGGATCCTCTCTCAGTTTACTCCTCCATATACACCACAGCACAACGGTGTATCAGAGCGGAGGAACCACACCCTATTAGATATGGTACGCTCTATGATGAGTACTGCTAAATTGCCTATTTCTTTTTGAGGTTATGCACTTGAGACAGCTGCATACCTATTGAATAGGGTTCCGATCAAATCAGTGCCTACCACTCCATATGAGATATGGGAGAGGAAGAGACCATGCCTTAATTTCATTAAAATTTGGGGTTGTCCGGCTTATGTTAAAAAGAAAAATCCAGACAAGATCGAGGAAATGTATGTTCTATGTAAGTTTGTTGGATATCTTAAACATTCACGAGAGTATATCTTCTACCACACCGACAAACAAAAGGTGTGTACACCACTGAAAATAGAGACGAACCGGGATGGATCGTCTTGCCTGAATTTGGGGGTAGATGCTATTTGGATTTATCCGTCCACCTCTCCGAAGATGCTAAGTTGATTTATGGCACCGTATATCGGAGGTTTGGACGGATGCGGCCGTTGTAGCAGACTTCGACAGATTCCCCCTCGTTTATGAGGGTTTTTTTTTATTGTGGGGACGCTCTTTCCTACAGGCGCAAGCCCCTGCAGTTAATTACGTTACCACATCGCGATAACCACTTTCTCCTGCTCCGGAAGTTCACTTCGTGTCGTGTGTGTTTTTGTTTGTTTTGGTTGCCCGTGGATTGTATACGGAGACTAGTTTCTGTCGTCGCCCGTAGCGCGCGGACTAGTCCAAATCCGTATATTTGAGATTTGGTTTTGGGTCAACGATTTGCTTGACGAGGTCCACGTTGGTAGCTTGGTTTGCCAATGGGGATGAATTTAGGACGCAGATCTCATATAAATGAGGTCCATCAGTTTACGGGATATTTGGGTTTGATCTAAGGATCGTTAGTCATATTTGAGACTAAGATCAACTTAGAAACAATGAGTATATGGGCCCAACTGATCATTAGATCATATATGAATAGCCTATGGATAGTATACGATAGTCATTATGGAGACAGTCCGCAGGGTGAAACATATTAGTTTAAGGACGTCACGGTCAATCATTCAACTTGCATGCACGTGTATTTGTTACGTGATGAAGTGAGCGATGTTGATATGGAATGTGCCCAATTTGGGGCACGATCTGATTTGAGGCATGCACGTTAATTTGGAAGTGCATTAAGAGAAGTTGTTGGTCGTCGGGATCCGCCACCTCTTTGAAGACGTTGAGGAATTACAACTACATATATCAGAGGTGTGAAGAGATGTACCCTTAAACCGAATCTCGTATTTGAGGGAAAAGATTGTGATGGACCTAAGAATCGTTAGTCATATTTGAGACTACGATTTTGGAGATATGAATGAAGATCGATTTGGATATCAGTTTGGATATCATAAACATAAGTTTAGCCAATTTGGGCTAGGATTGGGTTGCCATGTTTGAGGCGAATATTTAATTTAAGGATATTTCGGTCCAGTATTGCCATATTAAAGGCGAATATTTAGTTTAGGGACATTTCGGTCCATCATTCAACTTGCACGCACGTGTATTTGTTACGTGATGAAGTGAACGATGTTGATATGGAATATGCCCTATTTAGGGCACGATCCGATTTGAGGCATGCACATCAATTTGGAAATGCATTAAGAGAAGTTGTTGGTCGTCGGGACCCACCACCTCTCTGAAGACGTTGAAGAATTACGACGACATATATCAGAGATGTGGAGAGATGTACCCTTAAACCAAATCCTGTGTTTGAGGGAAAAGGGGGTTATAGTGGCCTTAAGAATTTTATTAAGAATACGTTAGTCCAATTTGAGACTAAGATCCACTTAACAACATTTTAGAATCTTCTTTATTTAAGACCCAGCAACAAAGCATTTAGACTCATTTGCAAGACTTTAGAAACTTAGCCAATTTGGGCTTTAGTCTGCTTAGTCTTCCCTCTTTTCTTAAAAAGTGCTAAGCACTTGTTTGGGCTCTGTTTAATCAGTCCCTTTTTTTGTGCAGAAAGTCCTGGGCGCTTATATGAGTTCTGACGCTTACATATAATCATATGGAGCTTTTAGTCATGGGGATTTCCCAATAAGTGTTGAACACTTTACTCCTTCATCTTTATATAGAGTGCTAGGCACTCTTTATGGCGTCCACGTGGGGAGCGCGTGAGGCGCTGGGCGCTGCCTAATGAGTGTTGAACACTCAGAAGTTTTGGACTGCTTGTAGAGTGCTAAGCACTTTTTTTTCTTTTGTGGCGCACACGTAGGGAGCACATGAGGCGCTGGGCCCTAGATGCTACCCAGTGAGTGCTAAGCACTCTTCTCTTCTGTGGCGCCCATATGAGGAACACGTGCGGCGTTAGGCGCTGGGTGCTTTCCAGTGAGTGCTAAGCACTCTTCTCTTCTATGGCGCCCACATGAGGAACACGTGCGGTGCTGCGCACTGGGCGCTTTCCAGTGAGTGCTAAGCACTCTTCTCTTCCGTGGCGCCTACGTGAGGAACACGTGCGGCGTTGGGCGCTGGGCACTTTTCTCCTCTGCCAATAGCATTTTTGCCCATTAATGATCAATAGGATCTTCGTTTTGTAGATCTAGGATCAAGTTTCATTTTTAAAAACCAAGTTCTTTTATGAGAACTATGTTTCTCTTATATGCTTTGTTTCGAGGAATTCGATTCCTAGTTCTTTTCTGAATCTTTGATTCTCAAGAACAAGTTCCCCGCGAAGAGAATTAAATTCTCAGCTTGTGGGAGACTTGTCTTGTGGATCTCAGATCCAGAGAAAGAACTAAGTTATTTGAGAAGGGTTAAACCCTTTAGATATGTAAATGAGATATTTTTATCTCTATACATTTTTTGTTTACCTAGAGTTTTTAAGAAGGGAGATCTTCTTCCTTGAGAATTTAATTCTCTGTTCTTTAATAACGCTTTCTGGTTTTTTTGGAAGATTATGAGGGGGTTCAGTAACAACTCCAATTTCAATGTACAGAAAATTGTTTAAAAGTTAATGTACAAATGGGGTATTTGCAATACTGTGTACACTATAAGTATTTGTTTTACTTTAGAACAGTAAGAAAGTACTTGTAGCACATTGGTAAAGCCTTGCACTGCTGTGATGTAGCCCCTGTGATCGAATCCCCCAAGCCACATTATCTTTTTATTTAATTTTCTTTTAATCTTTTCGAAGTCCGAGAGTTTGCACGTGCACTATACGTAATATGATAAGTTACAGATTAAACAAACATGTGCACTAGGGTATGTGAGGCGACAGAGATACGTGTCGAGAATCCCATGCCCCACCACCGATTCATGACCGGCGAGATTTGATCCAAAACCGGCGCCACCGGGCAACCCATAGGGAATAGTCCCCATCTTTTCATCCGAGCACCTCTTCAGCTACCCTACTTCTCTCATATTGTTTACTTTCTCTACACATTTTCCAGAAAACAATAAATCACCTTTAATCCAATTTTTAATGAAAAATTTCAATGCATTCATTAACCCTCTAAACTCTAATTTTTCCTATAATTACCACACTCTATTTCACTCATCCTCACTCAGAAATTCCCTGCCAAAACTCTCAAAAATTCTCAAGTCCTTTTAGTGTGCAAGTGGAGTTAGCGAAGGGCGAAGTTCCGGTGATGTTCCAAGGAGATTCCGGTGAAGAAACGATGCCCCGACACTTCCCTAGCCTTCCCCTCTCTCTTCTCTTGTTCCCTAGCCAGTAAGTCCCCTCTCCCCCTCTCATCTTCTATTCTAAAAACTTTAAATTCTAAAACCCGATGAAAGCGGAGTTAATCCGACTTCCGATTCGTTTTTTCCTTAAAAAGTTTATTTTTCTTAATCAATCAATACCATACTCTCATATAATGTTTAACAAATATTAAAAAACACTTTAAAACAAGTTTCAATTCAAAATAATCTTTTATGCAACTTTTATCATATTTTACGGTAAATTACCATATACTTCATTTTCGACATAAAACAACATGATACTCGTATTACCTTTAGATAACTCACGAGATAATGACCTATCTCATCACAACACACATCTTGATACAGCACAATGAAAGTTTGGGACATTAGTTATGGGATAATACGACATTACAAATAAATACCATCAAACTTACAAAACCATTTCTTTAAAAAGTGTATTATCTAATTCCTTGCAATTACGCCTCTACAACCCAATTTTGGGGACCCCGTTCGGGATGGTGTGGATTATTGCACATTCTCGGGTCTAGTAGAGCAAAATGCAGACCTCCGAAAGGAGCATTCGATCTCAATGGAATTTTTAATGCATTTTTCTTTAGAAAATAAGATTTCTACAAGAATAAATAAAATTATTTTTATTAAATATATAACTATTATAAAAATATCTATTTTAATTATATTATATAAATATTCTAAATTTTCTAAATCAAAAGAAATCACCATTACATGAAGATACCATCTAAATACAAAACAATTCCAATATTTCAATAAAATACCATATACTATGAAAACTAGGTTCTACTCACTAGAAATTTCACTTTTATAAAATATACATCTATGAAAACCCTAAAGACGATAATTAAATACTTAAGGTGTATTTTGAAATTATACCAAAACTATTTTTACATAAAACCCCCTCAAGTTATACTATATTACAATAAGGATCTTCGTAAACATAGGTTTAAGTGGGACCAGTTCTCTTGAGCCTCAGGGAGCCGGAGAATATGGGTGCTTGCCTATTTAAGGTAGACAATTTAACAAACGGTGTTATCAACACAGTAATTGTTTTGGAAAAAGACACAAATCCTGCCGTACATATGCAGCAGTTACCGATAACATCAAAACTAATTCAGGATTTCAATTTCTTTTCAAAGCGTCTGACTAAGACTGAGTCTCAATCTAATCAATCTGACTTGAATATGATTCAAGTATAAATTGCAATTCAACATGAATTCATGAATCCGTCTATATCAATCTATATTGACTGAACCGAACCATGGATATACTCCGTCTACATGACTCTCTATTTATATCCATTTTGTTTACCGATATCATGGTCTCGGCAATCCATCCATCTATATAAAAAAACAATACAATCAATACAAAAGAGATCGTGGGGTTTTTAAAGGGGTAAATTGGTACGGAAGGTGTTAGAAGTGGCACGAGACTGTAACCATAATATACCTAACCTGAATATCCATTGCCGTTGTACCGTGGCTGAACGGTTCCTTGTGCTCCATATACCTTAGTCTCCGGAATAGTGGGACTCTTCTCGTATACACTGGAATTTTCTGTACCAAGCTACAAACAACAGCGTTAACATTATAATCAAGCATTATAAGTTATATTCTCTTTCTGTCTATTCTATCTATACTCACCTTTGAGACTTACCGAGTGACTGTTCGCTGACGACATTCATTTTCTTCTTTCTTTGGAATGTTGTCAGGTGTTTCGGACTCATTGGAGATCGAGCCCTGCCCTGAAGATTTGGAGCAGTTAGCGTTTGACCCAGAGCTGTAGGCACTTGTACATATTTTCATTTCAGTTATGCCATTGTTTAGGCATCGCTTTCTATTCATGTATTTACATTTCAGTTGTACCTGTAAAAAAATGTTTAATAAATAAAGTTGATGTTCATTTACATTCCTGTCTCTTGTGTACTTTACTTTATATTGCTTAGATACACTTAGCGTGTTTACTTCTGAGTAAATACGTTGCGTGGCCCGTCATGTCTCCTTACCGTACACTGGGAAGTGGGGCGTGACAGGTTTTGTTGGTGGCCCATACATGTCAGCTTTGTATGGACATGCAGGTCAGTTTTGCATGGTCATGTGGGTTAATTCTGCATGAAGTCCTAAGCAACATAACACAAGAATCAGCAACTAAAAACATTCTTTACATATTCCTTGAATCTTACCATTTCATATATTTTGAATCTGTCCTAACCCAAATTTTTCTTTCAAGGTTATGGATTCCCCAAACAACACTAGTACCAACTTCAACAGCACACCACCACCTCTACCGCTTACACCTACCATCGCTACTCCGATCAATGAGCAGACAATACTGCTTGAGGCAATCCGCAGCCTCCTGGAGGGACGGCAGCAGCAGACTGCTATTTTGATGAACCGACCAGAAGCTGAAGCACCTGGGGTAAAACAATTTCGGGCCTTGCACCCCAAGCAATTCTCGGGAAAAGAGAGCCCTCAAGAAGCTGAGGAGTGGGCTCAGAGCATTGAGGATGATCTGGCAACAGCACAAGTGCCAGAAATCGCTTGGGTTTGAGTTGCGAAACTGCAGCTCACTGATAATGCATGGGTCTGGTGGAAGGCAGAAGAAAGCTGCGTTGACCAACCGATCGAATGGTGTACTTTTCGCGACATGTTCGACGCGAAATACTTCCCAGAGACTGCCCGATTCGACATGGATCAGCAATTTATTTATCTACAACAGGGTTCGATGTAGACCAAGTCAGTAGATGAGTATGATGCTGAGTTTACCATGCTCAGTAGGTAGGATATGTCTCAATATCCGATTTCCTAATATCACATATTACACAACTAACACAAGACCTTAACAGGTTCGCGACACATTTTATACCAACTGCTGAGATCAGATCCGGACGGTTTCAGCAAGGGTTATATTCGGAAATCCAAGCTTCTTTATCCATAGAGGATTTCCCAACCCACGAATTGGCTCAGAAAGCTGCCCGCCGATACGAGGCAGTGGTGAAGATGAAAGGCAGACCCCACTCTGCCGGGATGAAGCGTCCTGCTACTCAGATGGCAGGAGGAGCCTCTTCAAGGCCACCATTTGTGCCCAGAAGACCAGGAGTACCGAACAACCGGCCCAACCCAGCCTTTTGCACCTACTGTAGGAGAGATGGACATTTGGCGAAAGACTGCCGACGTGCAAATCGCCTTTGCTTAGTTTGCGGCTCAGCTACTCATGACATTGGGTCTTGTCCTCGTAGAAACAACCCAAATGCTACACCTAGGCCAGCAATTACTTATCAGCAGCGCCCAGCCATCCACGCACCTGCTCTACGAATCACACTACCTACTCTACCTCCTCGTGGACCGACTGCACCTCCTCCTCGTCAGTTCCATCAATCTCAACGAAAAATACCTCAGGGACAAAGGAATGGACAGAGGAATGCTCCTGCAGTAAGGAGGAATGTGCCGAGGCGACAGGCTTTCACAATGACTGTGGAAGAAGCTGAAGCCACCGGCCAACTCATTACTGGTAACACTTCCCCATCAAGCTTTATTTCCCATCTATACATACACATATATTTTTCCTTATACCTAAAACTATCCCACATAACTTAGGTACAATCTTAGTAGCCTCACTCCCTGCACTAGCACTCTTCGATACTGGAGCATCTCATTGCTTTATGTCGCAACGGTTCGTCCGAACTCATGCGATTCCAGTCAAAACCCCCGTATCCAGCTGGAATGTCAGTTCAGGGAACGGCTTTCTAAAGGCAGTAATGGGATATGATCTGTGTCCAGTGGTCATCTGCAGTAGAGAATTCTATGCTGACTTCAAGGTGCTGGACATGCCGATTTTCGATGTCGTTTTGGGTATGGATTGGCTCGGAACATTCTATGCTACCATTGACTATCGTTAAAGGAGGATAGTCTTTGAGATTCCAGAGCAACCGGTCTTTTATTTCAAAAGTGGAGACCGTACTTTGGAGCCAAGCACATACAAGGCAAAACCGAAGAAGGCAGTGATTGCAGCATTTCAAGCGGAGGAAGGATCGAAGCCAGAGATAGTTTGCGAGTTCGATGATGTATTTACTGAAGACATATCAGGTTTGCTTCCCGATCGAGCTCTTGAACTCAGCATTGATTTAGTACCTGGAGCATAGCCGGTGATCAAAGAACCATATCGGTTAAGTCCTGAAGGATTGAAGGAGGTCCGTACTCAGTTGGTCGAATTATTGGCGAAATGATGGATTCGTCCCAGCATTTCAAGTTGGGGATCACCAGTTCTGCTTGTAAAGAAGAAGGAAGGTTCATATCGAATGTGCATTGATTATAGAGCTCTGAACGATGTAACTATAAAGAACAAGTATCCACTCTCTCGCATCGACGATCTGTTCGATCAGCTAAGTGGATCTTGCGTTTTCTCCAAGTTAGATCCTCGTTCAGGTTATCATCAGGTGAAGCTCAAAGAATCTGATATCCATAAAACGACATTCAGAACTCGCTATGGACATTACGAATTTCTTGTGATACTATTTGGAGTGACCAATGCACCAGCTATATTCATGAACCTAATGAATCAAGTTTTCCGAGAGTACCTAGACAGGTTTGTTGTCATCTTCATCGACGACATCCTGGTGTATTCTAAGAGTCGGAAAGAGCATGCCGAGCACCTACGAATTGTCCTAGAGACTCTACGACTGCATCAACTCTACGCCAAGTACAGCAAATATGAGTTTTGGCTAGATCAAGTCGGATTTCTCGGACATATTATATCAGGCGATGGAATCTCTGTAGATCCAGCTAAAGTTTCAGCAGTAAGCGAATGGCCGACACCGAAGTCAGTGAAGGACATTCAAAGTTTCTTGGGTCTAGCAGGATATCACAGAAGGTTCATTGAAGGTTTTTTGAAGATTGCAACACCCCTGACCAAGCTCACACGTAAAGATGAAGAATTCGTGTGGTCGGAAGCATGCGAACAAGCTTTCGTAGAACGCAAGTCAAGATTGACATCAGCACCTATTCTCGTCATACCGGACCAATCTGGAGATTTTGAAGTGCATTGCGATGCATCCAGTAAGGGATTAGGATGTGTTCTACATCAGCACGGTAAAGTTGTAGCTTATGCTTCAAGACAGCTGAAGATTCATGAACTCAATTATCCGACGCATGATTTGGAGTTGGCAGCCGTAATCTTTGCTCTTAAAATTTGGCGCCATTATCTTCTTTGTGAACGAGTGGACATATACACAGATCACAAGAGTATGAAATATGTGCTTACTCAGAAAGAGTTGAACATGCGGCAGAGAAGATGGTTAGAACTCATGGCGGACTTTGACATCAACCTGCAATATCAGCCAGGGAAGGTGAATGTAGTACCTGATGCCCTTAGTTGCCAACCATTAGCATTGAATTTCACCGCACAGTGGAAGTTTCAACAAGACTTGCATCAAATGGAGATTGAAGTAGTCATGCCAGGTAACGCTTCAAGTTTGATGAACTTACAAGTTCAATCTACCATTGTCAATCAGATCAAAGCAGCTCAAGGAAGTGATGCTAAGTTTCAAAAGATCAGAGAACAAGTGGAAAGTGGACTTCGAACAGACTTCATCATACATGAAGACGGATTTTTGAGATACGGCAGTAGATTGTGTGTACCAAAAGGTTCTGTGGGAGAAGAGTTGATGAAAGAACCTCATAGCTCTCCTTATTCAGTATACCGTGGAGGTACAAAGATGTACAAAGATCTGCGTCAGAATTACTGGTGGCATGGAATGAAGCGTGAAGTATCCAGAAGCGTCGCTAAATACTTGGTGTGTCAGCAATTAAAGGCTGAACAACACAGGACTGCTGGTTTACTTCAACCGTTACCTATCCCAGAATGGAAGTGGCAACACATCACAATGGATTTCGTGACCGCACTTCATCGCAGCACGAAGAGTAACGATGCGGTATGGGTTATTGTGGATCGACTCACAAACTCGGCTCACTTCATCTGATTTCGAGTTGGCCAATCTACTGTGACACTAGCAAAGAAGTATATAGAGGTAAGAATCTAAGTAAGATTTAAACTCTTCAAATATGTACTATCTCTGATATCCATGAACTCATACAGGAAATCATGAGATTACATGGAGTACCGGTCTGCATTGTCTCCGATCGTGACACCAGGTTCCGATCACAATTTTGGCAAAATCTGCAAGCTAGCTTGGGAACAAGTCTGAATTTCAGCACAGCTTATCATCCACAAACAGACGGTCAGTCTGAGCGAACTATTCAGATCTTAGAAGATATGCTAAGAGCGTGTATGCTAGATTTCGGAGGATCGTGGGAAGATCACCTACATCTTGTGGAGTTTTCATACAACAACAGCTACCAAGGAAGTGTTGATCGCCATTAAGTTGGGACGACATCGGAGATAGAGAACTCCTTGGACCTGATATGATAGTAGCAACAGTCGATGTAGTTCGCACTATCAAGGAAAGAATGCGCATAACCCAAGATCGACAGAAGCACTGGGCTGAGACAAAGTGCCGTCACTTGGAGTTCCAACCGGGAGAACATGTATTTCTGAAGACATCTCCGAACCGTAGAGTGATTCATTTTGGAAGACGGGGTGAGCTTACTCCGAGGTATATTGGACCGTTCGACATACTCGAACGAGTCGGTGAAGTGGCTTATCGCTTGGCACTTCCATCTTCATTGGAAGGAGTGCACAATGTGTTCCACATATCCCAACTCAGAAGGTATGTGAGTGACCCCAGCCATATTCTTGATCACTTCAAGCTCACTGTACAGCCAGACTTATCTTGTGAGCAATAACCTGTTGAGATCCTGGATAGAAAGGTGAAGTGACTTCGGAACAAAAAAGTCAACTTGGTTCAAATGATGTGGAGAAAAGACACACAAGGAGAATCAACACGGGAAAGGGAAGATGAGATGCGTGCAAGATATCCTCATTTATTTGTAAACAAGTCCTTAAAATAAATTATAAATTTCGAGGAAAAAATTTTTGTAAGGAGGGTAGACTGTAACAACTCCAATTTCAATGTACAGATTTTTTTTTTAAAGTTAATGTATAATTGGGGTATTTGCAATACTGTGTACACTATAAGTATTTGTTTTACTTTAGAGCAGCAAGAAAGTACTTGTAGCACATTAGTAAAACCTTGCACTGCTATGACGTAGCCCCTGTGATCGAATCCCCCCAACCACATTATCTTTGTATTTAATTTTCTTTTAATCTTTTAGAAGCCCAAGAGTTTGCACGTGCACTATGTTTACCGCCGAAAGCCGGGAAAGACAAACGTCTTGCCTGCATTTGGGGGCAGATGCTATTTGGTTTTATCTGTCCACCTCTACGAAGATACCAAGTTGATTTATGGCACCGTGTAACGAAGGTTTAGACAGATGATGCCGTTGTAGCAGACTTCGTCAGATTCCCCCTCGTTGTGAGCGGGTTTTTTTTATTGTGGGGACGCTCTTCCCTGCAGGCGCAAGCCCCTGCAGTTAATTACGTTATCGCATCGCGGTAACCACTTTCTCCTGCTCCAGAAGGTCACATTGTGTCGTGTGTGTTTGTTTGTTTTTTTTTTTGGTTGCCCGTGGATTGTATACGGAGACTAATTTGTGTTGTCGCCCGTAGGGCGTGGGTTAGTCCAAATCCGTATTTTCTTAGATTTAGGTTTGGTTTGATTTAAGGATCGTTAATCTCGTTTGGGACTAAGATCGACTTAAATCGTAAAATATCCTATATCTGGCTAGTGGGCTCAGTACCATTCCAGATTGTTGAGGATACGTTAGTCTAATTTTAGACTAAAGTCTACTCAACAGGATTTTTGGGATCATTCAGACCCAACAGATGAGCATTTCGACTCTATATTTTTTTAGTTTAAGGACGTTGCAGTCCATAATTAGTTTAAAGACGTTGCGGTCCATTGTAGTTTAAGAACGTTACGGTCCATAGCTAGTTTAAGGACGTTGTGGACCGTATTGGGATGTGCCCGTCAATTTGGGAGTACACTAAAGAGTTGTTGGTTATCGGGACCCACCACCTCTCTGAAGATGCTGAAGAATGACAACGACATTTATCAGAGGTGTGAGGAGATGTACCTTTTGTAGGGTTACTATGCACTCTAGGAAGGTTCTACAAAGCATCAACTATGCCCGATTAAAATTTTAGCCGTGCCTGACAACCCTAAACAAGATCTTTGCTAGATAATTAGGGTTTCACATGCTAGTAGATAACAATTACGACTAAGTGAATACGAAATATAACCTTTGTAGATCGGTCCTTCACTTCTAAAGCTCCTTGTCGTAGTCCCTTCGCTGCGATCATTGCTCTCCCGGGCTCTTGCATGGCTTCACGAGGCGAAAGAAGCATCCTTGCTTGAAGTCTTCGAGGCCGAAGATGATCTACGTCGAGGGAATACCAACTCAAGCCACTACTTCACTAACTAGAGAATTAGTGAAGCAAACACCCTAAACTAAAGTGCTAGTCTAGTAGAGGATGGAGAAATAGGAAGTGGGTTCACTTTAGAATTTATTTTCTCATAATGTTTCACTCTCTTTTGAAAACCCTAGCAAGCTTTTCTTTTGCTCAAAGAAGAAGAAGATGAACAAAAGAAAAGATGAAGATAATTGTCAAGTGAGTGAGCTAACCATGGGTGAGTGAGTATCATATACTAACTCATGTAGAGACTTAATCATGGCTAAGTGTGATAGTTAGGTTAACAAAAATCCAAAGTAAAAACAAACTTAGTGGACTTTAGTCAATGCATCCACAAGCTTCCACAAGCTTCATGCATTTGTCTAATCTTCCACTAATTTTGTAATTACTTTAAATATTAAACCCAACATAACAAATAGCATGGTGTAAGTCTCATACACCCATGAAAGATGTATCATCAACCATGATACAAAAAGAAAACACATTTTAATATATATCACATATATATTAAAGTTGTGCACATGTGAGAAAAATCCTTAAGTGAACAAATGTTAGTTAATGTAAATTAGTATATTATATATATACAATTATACACTAAATTATTAAATCAACACTTGACTTAATAATCCGGTTATATCTCATATAACCGACTAACATCCAATGTATCTACTTATCGAATCAACACTTGATTCGATAACCCGGCTATATCTCATATAACCGACCGATACAAAAAGTCGCGAGAATAGAATACGGTATCACATACACGCATTATTCTCGGTCCCGCACATATCACATATGCGCTCCTATTTTGTTTTGCCTGAGCCAGTAAAACCTCTGTGTAGGACTCTAAAGACTCGTCAATACGCCGGCAGTAGGTGATGATCACATCAAGCACCCACAAGCCGTCAGCGGTACTAGCTGGACGTAACGGCTACCCGGGTATTGAGCGATCAGAAGATCGGCAAGCAAGCCCTCTCCGTCTCCTGTAAAAGCCTGACAGTAACACTTCCCGTACAGTCCGGTCTCCTCGTCTGATATGTCGCATATCAAGTCTAGGGGTGGTAAACGTCAGACCCCAATAACCGATAAGTCGTGCCGATGTGAGGCTCATAACGGGTCGAGAAACTACTGGTAACACTTACCCGTAAATCTCTAAATCAGCCCTGGCCAGGGAATTCCCTGTTATGGCCAATCGAGCACAGCGCAACATCAACCCCCAATACCGGGAGAGACGAAACCCCTCCTATCGCTCATCGCCTCCATGTGACTCGGGACTGTACCCAAAAACCACCGTTTTGCACGCCCTCTTGGACTTGGTAAGGTGGAAATCAAAGCACAGTGGGAATCACACAAGACTCTATGACGATCTCGGGTCTACAGACTAACATGCACAAGTGTCACCAGAGAACTGCCATCTGACGTGAGGTATAATACCATCCGGGAGTTCTCATCGAGTCCGTACAGTGTACCCAGTCTCCACTGAGCACCCGTATACCATCTCTGATGTCAAACACCAATAGATATGGGATCATCCATCGCCCATCTCATGAGTCGAGAAGCGTGTACGCTAGTCTACTCTGGTATATCGATGCCCTGTCTCGATACACCTACGACTAGGAACATTAAAGGATGTACTTATGGACTACTCTGTCCCCACTAGTATGATCTGCATCATAGTCCAGGTAGTCAAGTACACATCCTAAGGGCTTTACCAATATGAAACTATAAGACAGTATCAAGGGACAAGCATACATGTTAAGATAAAGAGCAACCAGATAGCATACTATCATATCGAGCAAGAAAGTCCTCTCTATATATGTCCAAGCATCCAATATAATATACATCATCTGTACAATACTGGCCTCTAGGGCATACATACAACTAACAATCTTCCACTTGCACTAGGGCCAGCTGCTGTAGTATCGCATACCTAGCATCCCGAAGAGTCTCTCAAACTGTATCTGGGGAATGGCCTTCGTGAGTGGATCCGCGGTGTTGTTCTTCGTGTCAACCCTCCTGACCTCGATCTCCCGGCGATCAACTATCTCCCGGATCAGGTGATACCGCCTCAGAATATGCCTGGATCGCTGATGGGACCTGGGTTCCTTGGCCAAAACCACCGCTCCATTGTTATCACAATATAAACGTATTGGATGCTCAATGGATGGAACCACTCCAAGTTCAGTAATGAACTTCTTGATCCAGACAGCCTCTTTGGCAGCATCATTGGCAGCGATGTATTCAGCCTCCATCGTCGAGTCTGCCACTGTTTCCTGCTTGGAACTCTTCCAGCTAACCGTCCCTCCGTAAAGGGTAAAGACAAATCCCGAGTGCGACTTAGAGTCGTCCTTATCACTCTGGAAGCTCGAATCGGTAAAGGACTCCACTTGGAGTTCTCCGTTACCATACACCAAGAGCATCTCTTTAGTCCTTCGCAAGTACTTGAGAATGCTCTTAACAGCTGTCCAGTGACTCTCTCCAGGATCAGCTTGATACCTACTCACTACACTTAGTGAGTATGCTACATCGGGTCTGGTACACAGCATCGCGTACATGATAGAGCCTACAGCCGAAGCATAGGGTATCCCTTGCATGCGAGCTCTCTCCAAATCAGTCTTGGGAGACATCTCTTTGGAGAGAGTGAGTCCAGAGATCGTGGGTAAGTTCCCACGCTTGGATTCTTCCATACTAAACCTCTTTAGTATGGTGTCAATGTACCTGGATTGGGACAATCCCAATATCCTTTTAGATCTATCTCTATAGATCATAATTCCCAATATGCAGGAGGCATCACCTAGATCTTTCATTGAGAATCTTTGTGATAAGAAGAGCTTGACCGATTGCAGCATAGGAATGTCATTTCCTATCAAGAGTATGTCGTCCACGTACAATACGAGGAAGACAACCTTACTCTCTGCCACCTTCTTGTAGATACAAGGTTCATCTACGTTTTTGACGAAATCAAACTCTTTGATAACGACGTCAAAGCAGATGTTCTAACTCCGCGATGCTTGCTTTAATCCATAAATGGATTTAAGCAGCTTGCACACCTTCCCGCTGCTCCCACTATCTACGAAGCCCTCTGGCTGAGTCATGTACACGCACTCTTCTAAATCACCGTTTAGAAAGGCAGTCTTAACATCCATTTGCCAGATTTCGTAGTCATGATATGCAGCGATGGCAAGCATGATCTGGATGGATTTAAGCATAGCCACTGGAGAAAAGGTTTCGTTATAGTCCACACCTGGTCTTTGACGAAAACCCTTTGCAACAAGTCTAGCTTTGAAAGTCTCCACTTTCCCATCCACACCAAGTTTTTTCTTGAAGATCCACTTGCTCCCAATGGGTTTTACCC
This sequence comes from Agapanthus africanus, assembly GCA_030015575.1. Lineage (NCBI taxonomy): Eukaryota > Viridiplantae > Streptophyta > Magnoliopsida > Asparagales > Amaryllidaceae > Agapanthus > Agapanthus africanus. Next base: position 591,346,060 of record CM057340.1, on the reverse strand, counting down.
CTTCAGGAGCATCTTCCAAAGTCCATACTTTGTTGGTGTACATGGATTCCATCTCGGACCGCATTGCATCCAGCCATTTCACTGAGTCTCTACTCGTGATGGCCTGCTCAAAGCTAGTTGGGTCATCATCCTCCATGATGCAATCCTCGCTCCCACCATCCATGAGAAAACCGTAGTATCTCTCAGGTGGGTGAGGAACCCTACTAGATTGGCGGAGTGGCTGGGGTTCATCGGGAACTACCGAATCCTCTGGTTCTACCAAATCTTCTGTTGTGGTTTGTACAGCTGGAACCTCTTCCAGTTCTACCTCAGAGACACTAATCTCTTTTGTAAGAAATTCCTTTTCTAAAAAGGTGGCGTGTTGAGCAACAAACACCCTTTGTTCCTCACTGTGGTAGAAGATATACCCTCGTGAATGCTTGGGATATCCAACAAACTTACACAAAACAGACCTTGCCTCGAGTTTGTCCGGTTTTTGTCTTTTGACATAGGCCGGGCAACCCCATATTTTAATAAAATTAAGATATGGTCTCTTCCCCTCGCATATCTCATATGGGGTGGTAGGCACAGATTTGGTAGGAACCCTATTCAGTAGGTATGCTGCTGTCTTCAGTGCATATCCCCAGAAGGAAATAGGTAACTCAACTATACTCATCATAGAGCGTACCATATCTAATAGGGTGCGGTTCCTCCGTTCCGATACACCGTTGTGCTGTGGTGTATATGGAGGAGTTAGCTGAGAGAGAATCCCATTCTCTTTTAGGAAGTCCAGGAATTCATTGCTCAAGTATTCACCTCCTCGATCAGATCGAAGGATTTTAATACTTTTCCCGGTTTGGTTCTCGACTTCTTGTTTATATTCTCTAAATTTCTCAAAAGCTTCTGATTTGTGTTTCATCAGGAACACATATCCGAATCTAGAGAGATCATCAGTGAATGTAATGAAGTACGAAGAACCATCCCTGGCATGTGTAGATATGGGACCGCATACATCACTATGTATCAGTCTCAAGAGTTCAGTAACTCTTTCTCCGTGTCCCGTAAACGGAGTTTTGGTCATCTTGCCTTTGAGACATGACTGGCAAGTGTCATAAGATGAAAATTCGAACGGTTTCAAATATCCATCCTTATGCAACTTAGCTAGTCGTGTCGCATTGATGTGACCTAGTCTACAATGCCACAAGAAAGATTCGTTCAGTTCTGAACTCTTCCTCTTGTGTGTTTGTTATGCTCAGAACTGTTGATTGATTTAGAACATAAATGCCATTGCACAACGTGCCTGATCCAACCAACTTTTGGTTCAGTAAAATGTTCATAACATTATCCTGTAATACAAAATTATATCTTTCTTTACTTAGTAAAGAAACCGATATAATGTTGCATATCAGGTTCGACATGTAATAGCATTCGTTCAGAATCAATGTATTACCAGTCGGTATTACAAGGTGATATTCCCCGACGGTTTTAGCTGTAACAATTGCACCATTTCCAACCCTTATGTCTTTATCACCTTCTCCAAGTTCTCTACCTTTCCTAAGCCCATGTAACTAATTACATATATGGGATCCTGACCCGGTATCTAATACCCAGGACGTAGAGCAAATGGAGAAACAGTTCTCTGTAACGAACACACCCGAAGAAAATGCATCAACATGTACTTTCTTCATTCGGGTGGCATGGGAATCCTGGTATTCCCCTATATCCTGTTCAATCTTATAACTTTTATAAGAAAGAACGGAACCAACGTTCCCCAGCACAGTATAACATGCGGGTTCGGTCAATACATCTATATTATTATCTTGATTAAGGCATGATATAGTCGCTACCTGGAGAGAGAGAGAAGAAAACACTTTAGCGTATGCTCTTGCAAGATCAGATTGGTTGTTATTTTATCTAATCAGGATGGCTCCCACTGTTTTTATCAAATCTTCCTTCAAACCCTAAAAGGAAAGACTAGCCGGGATTAATTACACCCTACAATTTCGCCAATCTTTCAGCCAGGCCAGTGTCGGTACTTTGAGGGAGGTTCCCCATGCTTTCGCACGGACCTAATTAAGGTAAACCTCGTTTTTCTAGAGGCGTAACCCCGTTGACACCTTTCTAGACACCTACTTGATCGGCTAATTGTCCTGTGTAAAACTCTCCCAGGAGTAACAATTACTCGCAGTAGGTATCGGGATCCAACTATCTCATAGAAGGTATGCAATCTCATTGCAAATTTCAACACTTGAAATTCCCGATAATATTTTGCCCCAAGCATCCCATGACCTTGACGGAGGTCAACAAACCATAGGGTGCAAGTCAAGTTCAACCCATCATTTCTTGATTGAATCAAACCCACCCGCACGACCCTTGACGAAGGTCAACAAGGTCGTACGACTACCCTAATCCAATCTGCATCATATGCATAAGCAGATAAATACTAGTTAGCTACCGCACACTACGCCTTGACGGAGGTCAACAAACGTAGCACGAATACTAAGTAGGACTTATCTGAAATGACGGAGGGCTACGACAGGTTTTTCTAAAAACCTATTGCTTAATGAACTTGATATCGTTGTAGAATCAAGTGAATTTTGAAATGGAGTGATTTTGAGGCTTTCATTAGTTTTGCTAAAGAGGTCACTCCCGGTGAAGGGATCTTGGCTCTTTCCTCATCGAATAAGGTGCAGGATATATTATATATATCGTTATGCAAAGCAAAAACTCCAAAAGCAATCAAAAGACAAACCGAGTGTTGTAGCATCTGCCAGTTTTGCTAAAGAGGTCACTCCCGGTGAAGGGATCTCGGCTCTTTCCTCATCGAATAAGGTGCAGGATATATCATATATATCGCTATGCAAAGCAAAAACTGTAGCTACCCTTTTTGGAAAATTTGATTCTACAACATCTTTTAGGTTTCTTTTCTTTCATTAATCATATTAATGAAGTCCCATCATTTAAGTCATCTAAACATCACAGATAAATACGACGTACACTTATGACATCCGCATTCGCCTCGATGTCCCCTCGTGCACCGTTAGGTTAGGTAACTAACGGCAGAGCGGGACAGGGCTAGCGCAGGTGTAAAACATAAGTAACGTCTATATAATATATCATATATACTATATACAGTATTTATCACAACATATCAAATGATCACATCACAGATATCGCAACAGAAGAAACATATGAAACATTGGATATACTAGGACGTCCGTGTTTTATTTTGAGCCTCTATAAAACACGGATTCCACGGTCACGATGAATAGCCAGACCCACACTCCTAGACCTCTACGAGAGCGGCAAGCAACCCTTCCAATTCTAGAGTTAGGAGACCCGGACTCGACTCCTCGAGTTGGTCTCCCACTGGACTCTAGAACCCGGTTACTTGTGCTCTCCTCCTTGGGTCTATCCTAGTGTGGAAAAGTAAATAATATACAAATGGTGACATCAACCTCATCCCGGAAGTGCCCCAATAAAAGAATATTACATACATTTAATTTTACATGAATGAAAATAAAAACCCTCATCTCACATAAAAACCCCCGGCTATTCATAACACGACGATCCAATATAACATATCCAGCAACACATAACATCACATGCCATCAACGTAAGTAAATATGCGCATCCCAATTGTCGTTGACATATAGCAACGAAACCGGCGATATCACATATTACACTTACGGTCGCAGAAAAGAAAGTGTAAAACTACAACATTTGGAATTCATAATCTCTTTAGACATCGTAAATCCGAAATATCACATATTTCGCATTTCATGCCTAACTATATGAATTCCACATATTGTATCACATTCCAGATAAATAGACAGTATTAAACTTTCCGATCAAATAATCAAATACCCAAGATTTCTATAATAGCTCAACACTTGAGCGGAGTTAAAAAATTCCAGAATACGTCACAGTAGCAACGGTCCAGCCGTAGAAGGGTCAATCCAACACCTCATATGTGGCACGCCGTACTGCCCCAAACCCTAAGGTTTAGAGGCAGTTCAAGACGGTCACTTAATCGAGTTAAGCTTTGTGTTCTTCTAGAGGGTCCATCGCGTTACATGCACGTTTTTCCGAAAGATTTAAACTCAAGAAAAATTCAACACTTGAAAGTTTTTCGTGCCGGGAAAAATTGAGTTAATGATATCCGTTCGAACATTTTAATACTTTCTAAATTATCCAGAAAACAGAACGAAATTAAATATTCCGATCGAATCAACGAATACAAAATGATCCCCAGATCACTCAACACTTAAGTCAGTTTAAAAATACCCAGAAATTAGCACTAAAAGATATAGATATTACGGTTCAAAAACGAGGGCATAATCATTCTGTACTGCCGCGGATCCGCGTTACAAGCGCGGTAAGGCCGCGATTCCGCGGTGGGTTGTACGGATGATGACCTCGTTTTTCACAGCAATACTTAAATTTCCATGCTGAATTTTTTAGGTATTTTTAATTCAGAAAAATCACAGTTTTTAAAAATGTCCAGAGAGGGGTTCATTTTGGCGTTTCGGGGTTCGTTCGGAGTTTTAACTTCGTATACACATCGCCTAATGCTCTAGCTAGGCTCTAATACCACTATAGGGTTACTAGGCACTCTAGGAAGGTTCTACAAAGCATCAACTATGCCCGATTAAAATTTTAGCCGTGCCTAACAACCCTAAACAAGATCTTTGCTAGATAATTAGGGTTTCACATGCTAGTAGATAACAATTACGACTAAGTGAATACGAAATACAACCTTTGTAGATCGGTCCTTCACTTCTAAAGCTCCTTGTCGTAGTCCCTTCGCTGCGATCATTGCTCTCCCGGGCTCTTGCATGGCTTCATGAGGCAAAAGAAGCGTCCTTGCTTGAAGTCTACGAGGCCGAAGATGATCTACGTCGAGAGAATACCAACTCAAGCTACTACTTCACTAACTAGAGAATTAGTGAAGCAAACACCCTAAACTAAAGTGCTAGTCTAGTAGAGGATGGAGAAATAGGAAGTGGGTTCACTTTAGAATTTATTTTCTCACATTGTTTCACTCTCTTTTGAAAACCCTAGCAAGCTTTTCTTTTGCTCAAAGAAGAAGAAGATGAACAAAAGAAAAGATGAAGATAATTGTCAAGTGAGTGAGCTAACCATGGGTGAGTGAGTATCATATACTAACTCATGTAGAGACTTAATCATGGCTAAGTGTGATAGTTATGTTAACAAAAATCCAAAGTAAAAACAAACTTAGTGGACTTTAGTCAATGCATCCACAAGCTTCCACAAGCTTCATGCATTTGTCTAATCTTCCACTAATTTTGTAATTACTTTAAATATTAAACCCAACATAACAAATAGCATGGTGTAAGTCTCATACACTCATGAAAGATGTATCATCAACCATGATACAAAAAGAAAACACATTTTAATATATATCACATATATATTAAAGTTGTGCACATGTGAGAAAAATCCTTAAGTGAACAAATGTTAGTTAATGTAAATTAGTATATCATATATATACAATTATACACCAAATTATTAAATCAACACTTGACTTAATAATCCGGTTATATCTCATATAACCGACTAACATCCAATGTATCGACTTATCGAATCAACACTTGATTCGATAACCCGGCTATATCTCATATAACCGACCGATACAAAAAGTCCTCTCTATATATGTCCAAGCATCCAATATAATATACATCATCTGTACAATACTGGCCTCTAGGGCATACATACAACTAACACCTTTGAACCAATGTCCGTTGGAAGATCAATAGTCATGTTTGGGACTAAGAACAATTTGGAAAATGGTGAGCACATGGGCTCGATTGATCTGAATTAGGGACTTTTGGTCAACTTGGACTCAGCCCACCCAGTCTTTGAATAAAGTGTTAAACACTTGTTTGGGCTCAGTCCCTTTTCTGTGCAAATAGTGCTGAGCATTGATATGGGCTCTGACGCCCACGCTTTACTTTATCCTCATTTTTTTTTGTTTTTTATGGAGTGTTAAACACTCTTTATGGCGCCCACGTGTGGAACACGTGAGGCGCCTGACGTTGGGCACTGTTTGATGTGTGTAGAGCACTTCATGTTAAGCAGCGCCCACGTGATGGGCACATGAGGCGCTTGGCACTGAGCGTCAACCATTGAGTGCTAAGCAATTTTTATTTGGGCAGCGCCCACATGATGGGTACGTGAGGCGCTTGGCGTTGAGCGCCAACCATTGAGTGTTAAGCACTCTTTATTTGAGCAGCGCCCACGTGAGGGGCACGTGAGGCGCTTGGCGCTGTTTCTTTCCTTGTGCATTTTTCTGAAGATGTTCAATTCTCTATTCTCCCCTCGATCTTCGATCCCCAAGAACAAATTTGTCCCCACGAGAATTAAATTCTCATTTGTGGGAGACTTGTCTCATGGGTCTCGGATCCAGGAGAAAGAACTATGTTCTTATGAGGGTTAAACCCTTGGATATGCAGATGCGATACTATGATCTCTATTATCTTTATTTACCTTGAAGAAAGTTCTTCTTTCTTCTTCTCTATTAAAGCTTTTTTTTGCTTGCTCTTCTTTTTTTGAACTTGAAGTTTAGGGGGGGGGGGTTCTTCTGTCCAAGACTTGAAGTCTTGGGTCCTTTATATAGTAGAGGCAAGTTTATTGATTAGTTAAGGAAATATCTTGTTGAGAGATTTTTTAATTGATTTGGGGATTTTATCCACCGTTGGATCTTTGATCCAAGGACTTCTATTTTACAGAAGATATTTTTCTTGTTTTTAACAAGATTGGGAAATATTTTCCATACAGAGCTTATTTTGTAGCTTGGTGATTTTAATCACCATTGGATCTTTTAATCCAACGGTGCTCTGTTTTACAGAGCATAATCTTTCTCGTTTAGAAAGATTTGAGGAATATTTTCTCAACAGAATTTAATTCTGTATTTTGATGATTTATCATCTCCGTTGGATCTTTGATCCACAAAAGAGAACTTTTAGTTCTGGCACCGGCGCCCTCGTGTGGGGCACGTAAGGCGCTTCTTCAGAGTTTTTAACTCTTGGCGCTGGCGCCCTTGTGCAAGGCACGTGAGGTGGTACCTCAGAGTTTTTAACTCTCGGCGCTGGCGTCCTCGTGCAAGGCACGTGAGGTTCTGCCTCAGAGTTTTTAACTCTCGGCGCTTGCGTCCTCGTGCAAGGCACATGAGACGCTTCCTCTTTTCAAATTTTGAACAGAGCCTTACTCTTCTATTATTGGGGGGAAACAAATGCCCCCCACCGTTGCACTCACTTGGCTCATACGTGGGTGCAGCGGTGGCAGCTTTTCCACCGTTGGATCTTCTTGGAAGTTGAATCGGCTTCCCCTGCCTATAAGTAGGGCCTTTGGCCCTTGAGATGACTGATGTTCATCTTTTTCTCTTCTTTCTTCTTCTGAGAATTTAATTCTCTTTTTCAGAGCTTAGATCTCTGCCTAAGGAAACACTTTTAGAGTTAGAACTTTGTCCAAAAATTTAGTAAGGATTATGCTCGAACCCATTAAACAGAGCTTTGCTCTTCTTAGATCATAGATTTTAAAGATGTTTTTTTAGGGTTTCTTAACCCGTTAAATGAAAACAGAGCTTTGCTCTTCTTAGATCATAGATCTAAAAAATCTTTTTTTTAGGGTTTCTTAACCCGTTAATGAAGAACTCTTAGAGTTTTTAGGATTTTTACTTCAGATCTTTAAAGATCTTGGGGTTTTACCTTGTACCATTGCTTTTACAGAGCATAGCTCTTTAGAAATTTATTTTTTTCTGGAAATTTTATTCCCCTCTTAATTACATTTGACAGATATGATTTCTGTCTGCAGAGCACTGCTCTCGAGGGAGTTCAACTCCTTGGCCCAATGAGTTTCTCATTAAATGAGAATCCTTTTAGGATTTCATCCTTAAAGAGTGACCGTCTCATCAATGATGAGCCGTCACTTTGATTTTTTGGGTCACCCTTGGTCCCTTTCTCCTGCATTGTAGTGCGGTACAATTTTAAAGTACCAAGTGTCAGAATTCAGATTATAGCGTTGGCAACTAACCCTCGCCTTTTTTCGTGCAGGTACTATGGCTTTAGATTCTTCCTTCCCTTTTGTTCGTTCAGAGAGCGCTTTGGCCTACGCGCCCGTGGAACGGGAAGTCTTTGCGCTTATTAAAGATCACGATCCAGAGCAGAAATATCTTCATCTATGGGGGTCGTGGTACAATCAGATTATTCAGGATCGGCGCAGTTTTTCTTGTGCAGTACCCTCAGCGCCCATTTCAGCAATTCACTACGCCGAAACGCCTCAAGTGAATTATGCTATAGAGGAGGTTAACTGGACCTCGGAGGGTCGTCTTCAGCCTTCTATGGCTTCAATACCCGTACAGCCTCCGATAGCTTTAGATATATTAGGGCGATGCATATGTCAAGGCGAGTCGCGCCCTTGGAGAAATGTATATATGATTGGTTTGACTCCTCGCCATTCGGCCGGCTACCTGCAGCGGGCTCGATATATCCTGTCGGCCAAGAAGTCGCTGTTGCTGAAGCTTGGGTTGTATCCTGCAATTTATGCGTCGCTTTTTTAATATCCCGTGCTGCATGTATGGTGGGTCAAAGCTTTCCTGGAGCAATGGAACATCCCGACTCACACCTTTCTTCTATCGGACCGGGAAGTTTCGATTTCTTTAAAGGAGTTCTGTCACGACCCGAAATATTAGCTCGTGACCAGCACTTGAATCACGCCACGTCTAAAGGCGTAACGGAATTCAAGTAAGCTGAAACCCAGAAATCTAAACCTTTTTAAGAAAATAAAGGAGGTGGAGTTTTTGAAAGAAGGTATAATGAAATCAAGTTTTCTTAATGCATAGAAATTTACTAGTTTGAAAACATGTTTCGTCTTTTAGAAATTTCGGCAGCACCTCCTTTGTATATTTTGATCCAAAACCACAATACATAATAATGATAAAGGCATCCCCAAGCGGGAGCTAGCTCTTCGCCAAAACGGCGGATCACAACCACGCAATACAGTATAAATAAGTATACGACGCCCAACGGCGAAGTTCACCACAAAAAGATAAAGAAATGAGCAAATATTACCCCAAAAGTGAATATAAAACCCATCGCTCAAATCTCGCAACTACAAGTCTCACTAAGTCTCATCACTTATACAATTACAACTTTTGATTGATTGATGGAGTTAACTAGATACAATATGAAATATAATACAAGAGTGGGTACGATACAATGTCCCACCTACCAATGCAAAACACCCGAATGGAACTGTGTGCCAGCGAAGCCGCTACTGATCCAAGCGGTCGACCTGCAAGAACTGTGGCACAACGGGGGTGAGTTGCCAACTCGTGAATAGAAATATATCTACAAGTAGAAATCGAATAAACAAAGACTCCTAGGTCAACTATATCAAAAGGTAATACGATGATATCTAGGGTGACCGGGTCGTATATGTGCCAACAAGGTAGTCACTACCTATATGCATGGGGATAACATCAAACAGTAATAATCAATGCAAGCAGATATGTGGATCTCGTCCACCCATAAATCAATATCTATAAGCATGTGTATAACCTCCAATAGTAAAATCAATGTATGTATGTATGTATGTGGATCCAGTCCACGCATCAACCACTGACGCAACAATATCATACATGTAAATGTCATCAAAGAGTGTGCATGAAAGTATGAGGATATATATATATCAACGGTGTCCCTCCCGACACATCAAAATCATGGAACCTGAGTGCCTAGTATCGACACTCGAAAACATCATGAAAACAGTGCCCAGCATCGGCACGTAAATCCTCATATATCGGGCTCCGTCAGTCTGGATCGGCCCACGGGCTCCGTCAGTCCAGATCGGCCCATATCATCTCTCGACTCCGGTCGGTATCCTCCGGATATCCGCCGAGCCCAAATACTATCACCGGTAGGTAGTAGACCCTCTGCCAGGCTCACCGTCTACTACACAGCGATCCGTTCTCGCCCCGGGGTACCATACCGGGTCCACCATGTACCCGCAATCGGTGCCTACCACTTCTCGAATCGGGTTTCACATGCCACTCTCAGAACCGAGAAAACGCATGGTGGATGCACCGAAATATCATATCAAGAGAAACCGGGTTTTTAAAACAGTACATGTTCCCTTTTGAGATAGCCACGGTTCTCAAATCCAGAAATCTCATAAAAACAGCATATCTCAATGCGTAAAATAATAGAGCATGATGTATGCGACATGTAAAAAGAAATGCGAGCATATTCGTGTATCATGCAACAGGGAATAGTGATATGACATATTAAGGGAAAACCGCTCTTTTAAAATGATTCCAGTTTTTAATTATTACATGCGGTTCCCAATTTTACAATAAAACCGGTTATCTATGTAGGTACAATATGTATATGCGCAAGTATAGAAGTACCATGTATGTGTGCACAAATATGAATATACAATGTGTATGTGCACAAGTATGGGTGTATCAAGGTATATGTACACCAATATGGATATACGAATGTGTATATCCGCAAGTATGAATGTATCAATGTATATGTGCAAGAATATGGATATACAAATGTGTATATCCGCAAGTATGAATGTATCAATGTATATATCATGATGCAGCAACCCTACTGTGTAATGACATGGCAATTATCGATGATGAAGTGTGTGAGCCGGCAAATATGTGTACGTGTAACATACGCATCATCGATAATGGTGCAGGTGTACTATCACAGGTATATGCGATGCAATAATAATATCATGAATGCAGCACAAGGTAAATCATCAGCTAACAGCTATAAGGTATACGTAACTATCGTATGTCTAAGTCAGTGAATCTATCAATCGGCATCTAGCTCAGTAACATCGCGTACGGTATAATCTATCGTACGGAAACCTCTAGTCAAGATTAAGGATCAATCATCAAGTCAAACTCATCACGCACGGAATATCATCGTGCGGCGGCATTATACTAAAAGGGATCCTATCATCCTATACGACAAATGAGGTTACGGCCTAATATCACATATGGCCTATCATCCATGATTCACAACATTATATATATATATATATATATAAACCTATATACCTATGTCCCAGGTCGCATCTGCAATAATCTCATATCAGGGGACCGGCAGGGTATAAATCATTTCGATCGACTCGCATCCGTATACCATCATATCATATCATCATCTCATCATATCATCAAATTCGTCTTGTATTCTTTCATCGCATTTATGTCTCATATCATGTCGAGTTTACATAAACATGCTATCTCCACTAAGTATAAGTATCTAATCTAACAAACACACCCGAACCATACAATAAGATTTTAAAGAAGTGAATCGTAGTTTTGAAAACAGGGGTTACAGTGTTTTTAAAGAAAAGATATCATTTGAATATCCGTAACATCCCTCAAGATATACATTTAAAAGATACATAAGATTCTTTGGTTTAGAAACAAATATGGTTCGGATGACGCATCTACATCGACTATCTAGTCCTACAGAACCCTAAGCGGTAATATCGCTAAACGTCATCCTAGGGTAGTAGTAGTAGCATATCACACTTAACTATCCTCTAGTTTCTAACATGACTACATAGCTATCTATATTCTAACCCTAGTTTCCTAATCTAGGTTTCCTAACCATACTCTATAAATCGGTTTTTCCATCAAAAGTTGCGGGGGTGCTATACGCCATCCACCCGACTTCCCCAGTAGATATAGATCTACTCACCTGGTCTTCGCTCGCCGAAATCGATGACGCCGCGCTTCTTCGCCTCGAAATCCATGCGATGGTACTTACAATAACAAGCAATCACAATACGTATTAAAATCGAGGCAGAAAACCGATACAGCGCACAGTGTGCCCATAGGTTAGAACCTATGGCCTAAACGTGCAAATCAATCAAACAACCCCTGTTGTCGATGTACAAACACCCGACAACCAAATAAAAATCCAAATATCAAGAAAGTACATTTTAAAATACGGAAAACATAGCCTAAAACACACCAAAATACTTCCATATTTTCCCCAGGTGACAATTAGCCAAAACTGCATATAGGAGGGGTCTAATTTAGTGCAAAATGAGCCATGGAACAAAAATGAACCCATTCCCCTCTACTCTGGCCGCAAATTGCGGCCAGAATGATTAAATCTGCCTGGGGTTTGAATTAGGGGCTCGGGTCTCAGTGGTAGCTTCCTAGGTGCCTGCACGACTCCCAATAATTCCAAAATCAATTCTAGTGTCCCCGGGTTGCTCCAGATTCCAAAATACCTTCACAGATCACACATTTATCCGATGTCGGGTTTCTAAATCCGTGTTTTGCGGTTTCTAAGGTCTGGTCCAGGTCATTAAACATCACCTAAGTTTAGTTAACAACTACTAGGCATCACCCAATTCAAACAAACACTCAAACATTCACTAAGGTTTCCCAATGTCCACTAATCTTCACAATATCACATCTAAACACATGGGAATACTAAAGTAAAGGAAAAGCTACCCTAATTAGTGAAGGGATTACCTCATATAGCATCCATGAATCCCCCAAGATCATCAAAACTGAATTTTTCTTGGTCCCATGTGTAGAGGTCGAAGAGGGGATTAATTTTTGTAAAGGGTGTGTAAGGTTTTGGGGATTGTTAGGAGATGGATCTAGGGATTTTATTGGAGGGTTGTGGCTTGAGGGAGATGAAGAGGCAAGGGAAAATGAGGTGGGAAATGTCTAAGGCAGCAGCCCCCTTCTCTCTCTCTCTCTATAATTCTCACCCACTCCCTTCCCATGTCATCATTTTGTCTCTTTTCTCTCTCCTCACTCATCATGACCCCTTTTTCTCTCTTTTTCTCACCAAAAACCATAATATATATACCAAATGAAATGAAACATGTAACAAAATGAAACATTTCATGGTGCACTAACTATGGAAACTGTAAAAACGCGGATTTGGTTTAATCGCGATTAGCAGTGCACTAATCGGGTTTTTATCGAAACTGCGTATAATAAATTTTAAAAATGCCAAATCCTTTAATTATATTATTAAATGAATAAATCATTTTAATTTCTATTTATTTCATAATTATTGGTATATATTTATACCCTTTTTCGAAAACCCCAATTTCGCATATCAGCAGTTTTCGGGAAAAATATTATTTTAATATTAAATTCCCAAAAATAATATTTTATATTTTCTGAAATGTTACAATCTTCCCCCATTAAATAAATTCGGTCCCCGAATTTAAATTTAAACCCCCAAAATCTAAAACATTTCAATAATCGGCTCAAAACAACGGGGCTCCGAAGTCATGGAAAACGTAGAAATAACACAACACATTGCGTCAACTGCGCATGAAAACGAGTAAAAACTCAAAATCGAACTCCGTCAAACGTCACGCAAATCATCGGATTTGCACGCATATCCTCGAAATTACAATAGAGATGCAGATCTCGAAATACACTACTGAAATCTAATATACACTAGTCAAATACTATAATACGTGTATAGTACGCATTCTTGAAAACTCCAAAATCTGAATAAAACACATGCAAAATCTTTTCTAAGTCACCGCGGGAATGAGTAACTCACGGCATAACTGACGGACGCTCATTTTAAAATAATAATATATGTCCATATATGATTTCTTAAATACACGTTCCGTCGTTTTCAAAATATCCCAAAAGGTTTTCCTTTAGAAATGTTCGTGTCGCTCACGGACACGTAGGAAATAGCGAGACTATAGCTCCTTTTGAAAACCCTTTTGGTAGTCTTTTAATGCATGCAAAGTACTCAGGTACTGTCCTCCGATCAGTCCTGTCTGGCTACTACACAATATAGTGCCCAACATGAAAACAAAGTGCTCAAAAGCAAAATCAGCCTCAAAAGGCGTATCCAATAATCACATGCGTCTGCTGCGCATGGAAATCAAATCCAAATACCGGTGCCACAATATGCACAAAAGCTAAAACTACGTGCAACGATTGTGCACGAAAGTATCTGTCCAGTGCAACGGGTGTGCACGGCAACAATACCAAGCGCATCTAAAGTGCACTAAAATCTCAATCCCATGCATCCGGTGTGTATAGAATCACATCTCATATCATGCGCCCAACATACGCGAAAATCCAACTCAAGTGCATATGTCCCGCACGAATGAAATCGCATCCAATATACACGGAAGAAAATCCAAATCAAGAGCATCCCACATGCATGAGTAAAATCTCATTCAAGTGCATCCGATGAGTACAAAAACTAAAATCAAGCGCCTAATATGCGCAAAATCCAACCAAAACGCGTCGGGTCCGTAAAAGCATATAGTGCAGTAACATGCATGAAAACGAACGGCAAGTGACAACGCGTACGAAAATACAATCTGGTAAAATGAATGCTCAAGGATGTAAATCGGGTGCAACCAAGGTACGGGGTATAAATCCAGTGCGTCAACGCATAAATACCCGTCCGGTGCAACCAATGCAGAATGTAATCTAGTGTATAAAATACAAATACAGTGCATCCAGTGCACGAAATACAATTACGGTGCATCCAGTGCACGAAATACAAATACGGTGCATCCAGTGCACCAAATACAAATACGGTGCATCCTGTGCACAAAATACCAATCAATGACTCAAATGCATAAACAGCAACACCGAGTACACCAAGGTGTATAAAATTGTAAACGTGTGCAACTGCGTGCACAAAATGCATATCAATGCACTACAAGCATATATAAGCTATACCGAGTGCAAAATCAAATCGAGTGCGTACCACACTCACAAAATCGAATCAACTGTATGAAATCCATGAAATCATAAATATGTGCGGCTAAGGCACAAAATCGACATCAAATGCAATGGGTAGGCACAAATCGCAAATCAACACAACGGTGTATAATATATATATATATATATATATATATATATAGTGCGATAACTATGCGCAAAATGTAAATACCCAGTAGGTGCAACCATGGTGCACGAAATCAATATCAGTAAACTCGTCATCAAAATTCAAATCCAAGCGATATAAGCATGATACTCGGATCACAACGCAAATCGTAACAAAGGACATCGAGGTACACCTCCTATAATGTCGAGAAATAAATTGGTGCACCTAGAAATTGGCAGAATAAGAACATCCTCTTGCCTCCTGCTCACGGTCTGGCATCCGCGGTCTCTGGGTCCTTATCTTCTCTGCGGATTACCAATCTCGCAATCTATCAGCTCATCGGCCCTGTCAGTTGTGCTAACGGGGACGATTCCGTTCTGGCACTTCTCTGGTCATTTCTCGGTCAATCATCACGACCACTCGTAAAGCAGCACGTCACTGGCGTCGGCCTCTGGCTCTCTGAATACACGTGACGCCTCTGATCCTGGGTGCAAATCTCATTGCAGCAGTGTCCCGGAAGAAATCCTGCTCAGGGTCTCTTCCGATCTCGCCTATGCCGAACCGTACGGAGGCTGGTACTCTTATATGATCTCTCCTCATTTTCTGGACATCTGCGTGTTCCGAACACATTTCCTCGGAAACTGGCCGTATCCCAACGCCTCTATAATCATATCAGGTCTCTGATCTCGACGGGGAGTAATAACAGCTCGTCAGCATCTCGCACGAACTTCTGGTTCCATTCGCCTGTATCATCGTCCACTATGACGTCACGCCATGCTATCTGCGCACTGCAACTGTTCTCGGCCACAGTCAACCCGAGGTCTCTCATACGGACTCGAAATCACGAACTCGGTATCTTCATCACTCGGTAGAAGATATCTGGCCGAACACGTCCTCGGAAACTCGTCCCAACCATCGGAGATATACTCCATACTCGTCCCTTCCTGATCAATTCACAACGCATCTGGGTGAGGTCCTCTATCCGAACCTGGTCAACTATCTCGTCGACGATGCCGAACCCTGGCCTGCTGGGTGTGCGCAATATGACCACTCCTGGGTCCAGGTCTTCTCGTATAGTATTCCATAAAGGTCCTGTTGAGGTCTCTCTCAAATCTCATTTCTGCCGAATTGACCGGAAGTTATTATCTTTTCTATATCTGTTTCTTGTTCCGGAACGGCTGCATACTCCTCGCAACTCCTTCTGGAAGGTATATCCATATACTACGCCTCTGCATGCGTATCGCATCTCTGATGTCAGCGGAGTGGAACGTCACCTCGTCGAATTCTCGTGCGAACTCTTCACTTCACTCGGCTCCAATGTCGCCTGATTCGAACTCGTCTTCTCGTGGCTGCATGGACTGCGCTCCAACGGCTATGCTCGTATCTGGAGTCTCCCAAGCAATGCATCCCATCACAAGATATCCGAATGATGTCGAACCATCCGATCGATATGTCAAAACCTCATAATCCCTCAAGAGATCAACATCTTGGGTACAGTTTAATAGTATCGAGTACATGCCACAGCATCAGTGGTCCAGCCGTAGAAGGGCAAACCCAAGCCTCACTAATGGTGCCGTGGAACTGCCGCAAACCCTAAGGTTCAAAGGCTTTCACACGGTCATTATGTCGAGTTAGGGTTTCATTCTTCTAGAGGGTCCATAGAATTGCTTGCATGTCTTTCCGAATACTTTAAACTTGGAATATGGTTTCCTGACATTCGATCGTCTCTATCGACTCTCAACGAATCTGCGTGAAGTCGTCTCTAGCTGGAATCAATCTATCTGATGACCTCGCATCGGGTAAGCGAACGAACCACATGTCCTAGTCCTTCACCCTTGGGGGGCTAGCGACCTTCCATCGTATCTCTGAGTATATACTTATGCTGCAGTAGCTCCAACATCGGGGCGATTCCTCATCATTTCCAGCAACAACTGGCTCATTCATCTGTACGCAATAGCTGGGTCATCTGTCTGCACGGTAGGCGACATCAAAATCTCCGAGGTATGTTGTACATCAACAGTCCTCTCACAACTGGCAGCTCTAACAATGGCCCGATCATCCGGTGTAAAACCAAGCACTCGCCTCCACAAGAGGTCGCAATCATCAATACTAACTCGAGACGTTCCCATGTCACCAGAAAACACAATGGTCGGCCCTCATACCAGACGAGCTCGCCCTGACCGCAACACTAGCAGCAGCTCAAACTGCGCTCAAACTATGGTGACAGGAACCTCAATCGAGTATCGAAGAGAGCAGATCAATGGTAAGAAAGAAAACAACAGATCCAGAATAGATACATGATCATAAGAAGGAACAGCATCAATGAAAGTATGATCATGAACTAATAGAATCGAGGATCTCAAATGGATGTTGTAACAATCCTAATTTTCTTATACACTTTTTCTATACAAATTTTTTTTAAAATTTTTCAAAATCCACAAAGGGGTATTTTAGCCTGAGCACAAGATATAGGTAATTAATTTTTTTTTTATTACAAGCTACAAGAATGTAATAACTCCATTTTTAGTGTACAAGAAATTACTTTAAATTTAATGTATACTTGGAGTATTTACTCTTGCTGCTATCATTTTAAGTAATTAAATAACACCATAATTACAAGAAGGAGCTTGTAGCTCATTGGTAATACCTTGCACTGCTGAACCAAGCCACCATAGTTCAAATCTCATGCCCCACATTATTTTTATATTTATTTTGTTTTAAATTTTTGGAAAGTCAACAGTCAAAAGGCCATAACTCACAAAACTTGAACTGAACATAAAAAAAATAAATATACCATAAATCCCCCCAGGAGACCCCCTACCCAACGGTACCCCGACTCGGCCCGACTCGGCCGGACGGCTGAGTCGTCAACATGGAAAAATTCCGTGTTGACCTGGTCTTCTCACCTGCATACTTTAAATTTTTTTGATCGGTTATCAATTTCTCAATAAATCCCTTTTACTCCAAAATTTAATGATTTTTAATGTTTTTTTTATATATATATATTTTTTTTATTAAAACCCTAACCCTAGCCTAACCCTATATAAACACCCCTACCTTCTACCCTCTCATCCTAAATTCCTAAGTCCACTCTCCCAAAATCCCAAGAGAATTTGGTACGTCGGAAAACGAGCGAAAGACGAAGCGCTGACGAAATTGACGACGAAATTCCGGTGATCGTGCTAGGACCTCTCCACGACGTTTCGACGCACCGGCAAACCCGCTACCTCCCTCTCACTCTCTAGCGTTGTCCAAACCCGTAAGTTTCCCTTTTCTACCTTTCTTTTCCTTCATAATAATACGACTTTATAAACCCGACGGAAATCGGAACAACCCGATTTCCGATTCAGTTTTCTATCAAATCTCACTTGTCACCAATTCCATAATGCTTAAACATATTCATGTTGACTACTAATCACATAACAACTAATTTGGATAAAGTTTCTCACATGAAATGATAGCTTTTGCAATATATCGTATTCTTTCACTTTAATACCACCATATTAGTTTATCACATTTAACCCTTTAACATTGCTATACCTTAAAGTAGATCACGAGATAATGACCTACCTCCTCACACACTCATATGTAATCATAACACGCTACCTTGAAAATTTAGAATACGACAAAACAAGATTTTACATTAAAATACCATTTTCTTAATAAAACCTTTTCTAAAAGTTTTAGGTTCGATACATTTTTTAAAACAATATCTTTTAATAGGAAATATGATAAGTTATGGACATCGATCGTTTATCTAAACCTGACTTTGTGGTGTCTAGGCAAGTGTGTCTAAGGCGAGTGGTTACTTAATTAGGACCACTACTTGTAGTGGAGAGCCTCCCACTCACCTGGCACTTACCTGGCCGCAATTGGCGGTGAAGAGGCGATTTGAGGCTTTTAATGACTTGTCGTTTAGACCATTTAGAAATAGGCTAGTTGGCTTAGGAAACCCTAGAATCTAAAATACGGAAATTTACACCTTTTACAAATAAATACCTTATCTTTATAAAACCGTTTTCTAAATGACTAGTATTTATTAAATGTTTGCAAAGCGCCACTACAACCCACCTTTGGGGAACCAGTTAGGGATAGTACGGTTTATCGTGCACCCTCGGGCTTAGTAGTGTGAGATTCAGACCTCCGCAAGAAGCATTCGGTCTCGAAAGGTTTAAAATACGACATTTAAGAAAAATGAGATTTTTGGAAAATAAAATATTTATTAAAAATTATTCTTGTATAAACATATGTATATTTATCATTTAAACACCTATTTTATTATAAGATAAAGTTTCCACCTTTTCCTAAAAATTACAAGATTAAAAGTTACATTAAAATACCATGAATTTCAAATAAATCAATTTTACAAATTAATACCTTTATTTATGTAATTAGGATATTTTCACTAGAAATAAGACAAAATAAAATCACACTCATTATAACTATAAAGACGAATAATAAATACTTGAGGTGTATCTTGAAAACTATACAAAAGTATTTTTACATAAACCCCCCTCAAGTTTTATAAATTATAATAATGACCCTAACAATTATAGAACTTCAAATTACATTTCTTTTAGTCTGACTCGGGTTTGAGTCTGATTATTTCTGACTTGAATATGATTCAAGTCAATCTATATTCTTTAATATTCCAACTCAATATGAACACATGAATCCCAGAATTCAGTTAACAATCTATTCAACTTGACTGAATCAAACCATGGATATACTTCCATTATTCCGTTATTCCATTTACCTGATTATGCAGTTACAATCTGTTCACTGATATCATGGTTTTGGTCGGTCATCCAACTTACATAATACAATACAACAATACTATCAAAACACTACGGGGTTTAAGGGGTAGATTGGTACGGAAGGTGTTAAAGGTGGCATGAGGCGGTAAGATTAAGATATCTAATATGAATCCAATTGCCGTTGTTCCGGGATGTATAACGGAGCCTTGTACTTCCATTTGCCCTGGTCTGTAGCATACTGAGACCCCTCTCGTATACACTGGCATCCTTCCGTACCAAGCTACAAACAATAGCGTGAAAACAATACTCTACAATATTATTCTTTAGAAGGTACCTCTTATTCTGTATTGTCTAATTCTTCCTTATCTTTGGGACTTACCGAGCGACCTGTTCGCTGACGACATTTTATTTCTTTCTTCTTTGAATGTCGTCAGGTGCTTTGGACCCAGCAGAGATCGAGCCCACCGGTGAAGACTTGGATCAGTTTCACGAAGACCCCAAGCTCTAGACGTTGTACCTTGTTCTATTCAGTATTTTCATTTTCTTATATGCCATTGTTTAGGCATCGCTTTTCATTCCAGTTGTATTTACTTTTCATGCATTATACAAAAGAATGTTATTAATAAAGTTGTTGTTATTTCTATATCTCTTGTCTCTTGTGATTTACTTTTATATTGCTTAGATACGCTTAGCGTGTGTACTTCTAAGTATATACGTAGCGGACCTCGTCGCGTTCCCCTTCGCCGTACACTGGGAAGCGGGGCGTGACAGATGTATAATCACGGATATGAAGAGAATCACTGGTCTCAAAAATATGTACATCCTAAGGTTTCTTAAGTGGAGTATCGTATCGTAAATATGCCGCGGAACATACGTACGGTACGTCACTCTACTCAAGCTACCTACTCCATCAATCAGGGTCAGCCTATGAAACGAAAGTTCGGGTCTAATACCCCCCCGTTCAAGTCTAAGTTCCGTAAGGTCAAGCCTAGGTTCCGAAATACATACCCGCCCTAGACTCCGCATAGTCAAACATAGACTCGAAATAAGGTTAAACCTAACGCTCTGATACCAACTTTGGCACGACCCGAAATATTAGCTCATGACCAGCACTTGAATCATGCCACGTCTAAAGGCGTAACGGAATTCAAGTAAGCAGAAACCCAGAAATCTAAACCTTTTAAAGAAAATAAAGGAGGTGGAGTTTTTGAAAGAAGGTATAATGAAATCAAGTTTTCTTAATGCATAGAAATTTACTAGTTTGAAAACATGTTTCGTCTTTTAGAAATTTCGGCAGTACCTCCTTTGTATATTTTGATCCAAAACCACAATACATAATAATGATAAAGGCATCCCCAAGCGGGAGCTAGCTCTTGCCAAAACGGCGGATCACAACCACCCAATACAGTATAAATAAGTATACGACGCCCAACGGTGAAGTTCACCACAGAAAGATAAAGAAATGAGCAAATATTACCCCAAAAGTGAATATAAAACCCATCGCTCAAATCTCGCAACTACAAGTCTCACTAAGTCTCATCACTTATACAATTACAACTTTTGATTGATTGATGGAGTTAACTAGATACAATATGAAATATAATACAAGAGTGGGTACGATACAATGTCCCACCTACCAATGCAAAACACCCGAATGGAACTGTGTGCCAGCGAAACCGCTACTGATCCAAGCGGTCGACCTGCAAGAACTGTGGCACAACGGGGGTGAGTTGCCAACTCGTGAATAGAAATATATCTACAAGTAGAAATCGAATAAACAACGACTCCTAGGTCAACTATATCAAAAGGTAATACTATGATATCTAGGGTGACCGGGTCGTATATGTGCCAACAAGGTAGTCACTACCTATATGCATGTGGATAACATCCAACAGTAATAATCAATGCATGCGGATATGTGGATCTCGTCCACCCATAAATCAATATCTATAAGCATGTGTATAACCTCCAATAGTAAAATCAATGTACGTATGTATGTGGATCCAGTTCACGCGTCAACCACTGACGCAACAATATCATGCATGTAAATGTCATCAAAGAGTGTGCATGAAAGTATGAGGATATATATATCAACGGTGTCCCTCCCGATACATAAAAATCATGGAACCTGAGTGCCTAGCATCGACACTCGAAAACATCATGAAAACAGTGCCCAGCATCGGCACGTAAATCCTCATATATCGGGCTCCGTCAGTCTGGATCGGCCCACGGGCTCCGTCAGTCCAGATCGGCCCATATCATCTCTCGACTCCGGTCGGTATCCTCCTGATATCCGCCGAGCCTAAATACTATCACCGGTAGGTAGTAGTCCCTCTGCCAGGCTCACCGTCTACTACACAGTGATCCGTTCTCGCCCCGGGGTACCATACCGGGTCCACCATGTACCCGCAATCGGTGCTTACCACTCCTCGAATCGGGTTTCACATGCCACTCTCAGAACCGAGAAAACGCATGGTGGACGCACCGAAATATCATATCAAGAGAAACCGGGTTTTTAAAACAGTACATGTTCCCTTTTGAGATAGCCACGGTTCTCAAATCCAGAAATCTCATAAAAACAGCATATCTCAATGCGTAAAATAATAGAGCATGATCGATGATGAAGTGTGTGAGCCGGCAAATATGTGTACATGTAACATACGCATCATCGATAATGGTGCAGGTGTACTATCACAGGTATATGCGATGCAATTATAATATCATGAACGCAGCACATGGTATATCATCAGCTAACAGCTATAAGGTATACGTAACTATCGTATGTCCGAGTCAGTGAATCTATCAATCGGCATCTAGCTCAGTAACATTGCGTACGGTATAATCTATCGTACGGAAACCTCTGGTCAAGGTTAAGGATCAATCATCAAGTCAAACTCATCACGCACGGAATATCATCGTGCGGCGGCATTATACTAAAAGGGATCCTATCATCCTACACGACAAATGAGGGTACGGCCAAATATCACATACGGCCTATCATCCATGATTCACAACATTATATATATATATATATATATAACCCTATATACCTATGTCCCAGGTCGCATCTGCAATAATCTCATATCAGGGGACGGGCAGAGTATAAATCATATCGATCGACTCGCATCCGTATACCATCATATCATATCATCATCTCATCATATCATCAAATTCGTCTTCTATTCTTTCATCGCATTTATGTCTCATATCATGTCGAGTTTACATAAACATGCTATCTCCACTAAGTATAAGTATCTAATCTAACAAACACACCCGAACCATACAATCAAATTTTAAAGAAGTGAATCGTAGTTTTGAAAACAGGGGTGTTTTTAAAGAAAAGATATCATTTGAATATCCGTAACATCCCTCAAGATATACATTTAAAAGATACATACGATTCTTTGGTTTAGAAACAAATATGGTTCGGATGACGCATCTACATCGACTATCTAGTCCTACAGAACCCTAAGCGGTAATATCGCTAAACGTCATCTTAGGGTAGTAGTAGTAGCATATCACACTTAACTATCCTCTAGTTTCTAACATGACTACATAGCTATCTATATTCTAACCCTAGTTTCCTAATCTAGGTTTCCTAACCATACTCTATAAATCGGTTTTTCCATCAAAAGTTGCTGGGGTGCTATACGCCATCCACCCGACTTCCCCGGTAGATATAGATCTACTCACCTGGTCTTCGCTCGCCGAAATCGATGACGCCGCGCTTCTTCGCCTCGAAATCCATGCGAGGGTACTTACAATAACAAGCAATCACAATACGTATTAAAATCGAGGCAGAAAACCGATACAGCGCACAGTGTGCCCATAGGTTAGAACCTATGGCTTAAACGTGCAAATCAATCAAACAACCCCTGTTGTCGATGTACAAACACCCGACAACCGAATACAAATCCAAATATCAAGAAAGTGCATATTAAAATACGGAAAACATAGCCTAAAACACACTAAAATACTTCCAGATTTTCCCCAGGTGACAATTAGCCAAAACTGCATATAGGAGGGGTCTAATTTAGTGCAAAATGAGCCATGGAACAAAAATGAACCCATTCCCCTCTACTCTGGCCGCAAATTGCGGCCAGAATGATTAAATCTGCGTCCTGGGGTTTGTATTAGGGGCTCGGGTCTCAGTGGTAGCTTCCCAGGTGCCTGCACGACTCCCAGTAATTCCAAAATCAATTCTAGTGTCCCCGGGTTGCTCCAGATTCTAAAATACCTTCACAGATCACACATTTATCCGATGTCGGGTTTCTAAATCCGTGTTTTGCGGTTTCTAAGGTCTGGTCTAGGTCACTGAACAGCACCTAAGTTTAGTTAACAGCTACTAGGCATCACCCAATTCAAACAAACACTCAAACATTCACTAAGGTTTCCCAATGTCCACTAATCTTCACAATATCACATCTAAACAAATGGGAATACTAAAGTAAAGGAAAAGCTACCCTAATTAGTGAAGGTATTACCTCATATAGCATCCATGAATCCCCTAAGATCATCAAAACTGAATTTTTCTGGTCCCATGTGTAGAGGTCGAAGAGGGGATTAATTTTTGTAAATGGTGTGTAGGGTTTTGGGGATTGTTAGGAGATGGATCTAGGAATTTTAGTGGAGGGTTGTGGCTTGAGGGAGATGAAGAGGCAATGGAAAATGAGGTGGTAAATGGCTAAGGCAGCAGCCCCCTTCTCTCTCTCTCTCTATAATTCTCACCCACTCCCTTCCCATGTCATCATTTTGTCTCCTTTCTCTCTCCTCACTCTTCATGACCCCTTTTTCTCTCTTTTTCTCACCAAAAACCATAATATATATACCAAATGAAATGAAACATGTAACAAAATGAAACATGTCATGGTGCACTAACCATGGAAACTGTAAAAACGCGGATTTGGCTTAATCGCGATTAGCAGTGCACTAATCGGGTTTTTATCGAAACTGCGTATAATAAATTTTAAAAATGCCAGATCCTTTAATTATATTATTAAATGAATAAATCATTTTAATTTCTATTTATTTCATAATTATTGGTATATATTTATACTCTTTTTCGAAAACCCCAATTTCACAAATCGGCAGTTTTCGGGAGAAATATTATTTTAATATTAAATTCCCAAAAATAATATTTTATATTTTCTGAAAGTTACAAGTTCGTGGAAATTTCGGGCTTACCCGTCAGAGGGAAACATTACAAGAAGATACTTCCCCCTGACGAGTACATCTTTGCCACCAAATTAGTGGTGATGGTCCTTACCCCGGAGAATACCGTTCAACATCGATTCCCGAGCCTAATCAAGGTGTTGAATATTTACGAGAGTCTATTTTTAGAGTCTGGGGGGCATGGAGTCAGCTTCACAGACTTCATCGCCCGCTTTCTTCGCTCAGAAGTCTTGTCAAAACAAGCCGCGAAATTCGCCAAGCTTGACAACCCGTTTGGTTTTGGTTTAGATAACCAGCCGGCGACGGAAGAAGATTTAAGAAGATTCTTCATTCCAGACACCACGGTCATCCCTTTTGCAGAGCTCGTGGCTTCAGACGTCGATGAAGAGAAGTTCTTCCAGGGGTTTATTGGCTTGTGGTTGAACTGGTTCATGTTTCCGATGCACCCTCGCTATATGAGGCCGTCAGTCTTTTACGCAGCCCACCGCATGGTTGCGGGGACACGTGTGGCCGTTGGGATTGCGGGGCTAGCTCATCTATACCACGGCCTGAGCTTAGCAGCGGATACTACTCAACCTAGGGTAAAACCTGTACATCTTCCGTTGCACTACTTTATGCCCTGGGTCGAGATGCACGTGCTTGGTGCTTTCGGAGTCCACAAACAACCCCGCTTT
Source organism: Agapanthus africanus (assembly GCA_030015575.1). Taxonomy (NCBI): domain Eukaryota; kingdom Viridiplantae; phylum Streptophyta; class Magnoliopsida; order Asparagales; family Amaryllidaceae; genus Agapanthus; species Agapanthus africanus. Next base: position 591,320,587 of record CM057340.1, on the reverse strand, counting down.
TACGACATTTATAACTTTTCCCGAGTTATGTTTCTAGTTGATGCTTCCGCATTAGATCCGTCGCAGCGAGAGGCTCGACGTCTGGTCCTTCGCCCGCGTATGGTCAGGGATAGTATGACTTTTGTCGACAGAGTCTTAACTATCGGTAATGAATCTACCAAGGCAGTGCAACCGCTGCATGATACTTTCAAAGACGGGGCTCCTACATTGAAGGCTTGGGAGATCCTGCACTTATATTCGATCATGCCAGGCTTTCTAGTGTTCAGGCAGGGCGCCTCGGCATTGTTCATGAGGTATAACCCGCACCGTTTTTCTCAACAGTCGGGTTATGATTAGGGTGTCCCGCTCGAGGCTTTCTTAGCCGAGCCGGACGCTACGGAAGAGGGTATCCGCAGCGCGCTGCACTACTTTATGCGGCTAAATACGGGGTCTAGCTTTCTCATCAGTGAGCCAAGCTACGTGCCAAAAGCTTTGAATGCCTACGTGGCGTGGTACCAGCATGTGACGGGTGCTGTTATCAGGGAAGAGAGTGTTAGTTATGTATATGCCCTAGAGGCCATTATTGTACATATGATGTATATTATAGTAGATGCTTGGATATATATAGAGAGGACTTTCTTGCTCGACATGATAGTATACTATTTGGTTTCACTTTATCTTAACTTGTTGACTTATATTAGTTTACTGTCTTGCTCTCACATGTTGATAAAGCCCTTAGGATATGTACTCGACTACTGGGACTATGATGAGATCATACTAGTGGGGCCGGGGTAGTCATCGAGTACATCCTACAACTGTTCCTAGTCGAGGGTGTATCGAGACAGGGCATCGATACGCCAGAGTAGACTAGCGTATACGCATCTTGACCCATATGATGGGCGATGGATGATCCCATATCCATTGGTGTTTGACATCAAAGATGGTATATGAGTGCTCAGTGGAGACTGGGTATACTAAACGGACTCGCCAAGAACTCCTAGATGGGTTTATACTAATCGTCAGATAGCAGTTCTCTGGTGACACTGGTACAGGTTAGTCTGTAGACCCGAGATCGTCATAGAGTCTTGTGTGATTCCCACTGTGCTTTGATTTCCACCTTACCATGTCCAAGAGGGCGTACAAAACGGTGGCTTTTGGGTACAGTACCGAATCATATGGAGGCAATGAGCGATAGGAAGGGATTCGTCTCTCCCGGTATAGCGTGTTGATGTTGTGCTGTGTTCGATTGGCTATAACTGGAAGTCCCTGACCAGGGATGATATAGAGTGCTACTGGTAAGTGTTATCAGTAGTTTCTTGACCTGTTATGAGCCTCACATCGACACGACTTATCGGTTACCGGGGTCTGACGTTTACCACCCCTAGACTGGATATGCGACATATCAGACGAAGAGACCGGACTGTACGGGAGTGTTACTGATTGAATTCACAGTAGAATGTACAGGTTTGCTTGTTGATCTTCTGATCGCTCAATACCTGGGTGGCTGTTACGTTTAGCTGACCGCTTGCAGCTTGTAGGTGTTTGATATGATCATCACCTACTGCCGGCGTATTGACGATTCTTTAGAGTCCTACACAGAGGTTTCCTGGCTCAGGCAAAGCGGAGTAGGAGCACATATGAGATATGTGCGGGACCGAGAATAATACGATATGAGATACCGTATTCTATTCTCGCAATATATGATAACGGCCGGATATATGTATATAGCCGGGTCATCGGATCAAGTGTTGATTCGATGAATCGGTACATGTAATATTAGTCGGTTATATGCGATATAGCCGGATTGTCAGATCAAGTGTTGATTCGATAATTTAATATATAATTATATATGTGATATATTACATTACATTAACTAATATTAGCTCGCTTTATTGATTCATTTTCTCACCGGATAATACATTGATATATATGCGATATATGTTAATTGTATTATTTTCTTTTGTTACAAAAATATATTATATATGTGATATATAATATTGTAACAAGTTATGATTACTAATGCAACATGATTTGTGGAGATTAAACATAGTTAGGGTTTGATTTGGGTTAGCTTTTTCATGAAGCTTCTAGAAGCTTTATTTTGTTTTAAGCTTAGATATTTTGGATTGATATTTTGTGAAGATATTTCTTAACCCAACTCAAACCCTTTAACCTAGTTAAATCTCTACAAGGGTTAAGCCTTCATACTTGACTCAAGGGTTGATTGGTAACCATAGCAATAATTCATTGTTCATCACAAATAGATTTCTTCTTCTTCTTCCTCTTGAAAAAGCTTTCTAGCATTTTGTAAAGTGATGAATAAAAGTGAGAAAATGAAAACAAAAGAGAGCTAAATTCTTAATTCATCATTCTTATCTATTCTAGCCACTTAGATTAGGGTGTTCACTTTATTAATACTTGATTAGAGAAGTGAAAGCTTGAGTTAAATATTCTTCAAGGTAGATCATTTTCGAAAAGGAAGACTTCAAGCAAGCATGGATCATTCGGCTTGTGGAGCCTCTCTAGAGTCCGGAAGTTCATGGATCGCGGCGAAGGGACTACTACTCGGAGCTTATGAAGCGAAGGAGCGGACTACAAAGGTTGTAATCCCTCTCTCTTAGATGTAAAGATATTTACATGCTTTGTTAACCCTAATTATCTAGCAAAGATCCTCGCTTTAGGTTGTTCGGCACTTGAAAAAATTTAGATTTGGCATGGTTGATGCCTTATGAGCCTTGTGACAGTGCCTAGTAACCCTACAGAGAGGCGGATATTACTTGATCATAAGGATGCTGTCCCAACCGGTAACCTAGCAGTTCCTTTAAAGCGACGGATCGCCGTTCGTCCCTCCTTAAGAGAAGTTGTTGCGGTCGTGGTCTCGCACGCCTTCCCTGAGAAGCCTCCACCCTGTGTTCCTGTTGAAACGGTAGCTGTGGCGTCCCCAGAATCCGGCGTTGGTGCAGAAATTGGGACCCGTCGCCCGAAAATGCCCGTCAAGCGCAAGCTCTTGTCATCGGTCGCCGGCGTCCGCTCGCAGAAAAGAAGAAGTCGCTATTCTCTGTCATATTTGGCTAGGAGCCACATGCTCCCTATAGCGAGGGTTTGTACGAGTACGGGAATAATGAGGGTTTATTCATCGCGCCTGCGGATGATACTGATCTCCAGACTGCCCTTGTGGCTTCCAAGTGACTAGCTTGCGAAGAAGCAGCGCTGATTACTATCGCGAAATCAGGTATACTTTTAGTTATGTTCTTCCACGGTTATCTCTTTTATCTTTGTTATGTTTGTATTGACGCTTTCTTTTTCCACAGGTATTTCTGCCGAAGAGGCTCTCGCTGCTTCCCTCCGGACGTTCAAGGAGGAAGAGAGGCTCCGCTCTTCTTTGGGCCTTGGTAAAATTCAGTTCATTATACCTTTATTCTTTTTTATTCGTGCTCTGACCCTCTCTTTCATCTTGTTGCAGGGACTACCTCAACTCAGGTCATTCCGAATGCAGTACCGATCCCGAGCGGCGATGCAGCGGAACCCTTGAAACCAGCTACCGTGACCACGGCCCTCCCATGGTTACCAAAGGAGGCTTCGCTGAAACAGCCGATGATGGATGCCGTATTGGCTCCGAAGGCAAGGCAGAGCTTGGTTCGGATGACGACGTTCCCTTGTCGGAAGTCTTGAGGAGGTCATTTCTCATGGCCCAGACCGAAAGGAAGCGCAGGAAGCGTGTACGAAGGAGCGCGACGCCATCTTAGCCGTTGGTGCAGGCTCATGTAATACTCCATCTGTTGATATTCCTTTGGCGGATATTCCAGCTTCCTTATCTACTGCCCATAGATAGATTGCATGTGCGGCTCGTGAAGAAACTGGAAAGTTACTTCAAGGTAATGTAACGCCCAGTCTTTTTATTGGAACTCGATCCTAAAATTTTGATATACTCATTTCCTGCAGGGCCAAGCCCTGACGATGGGATGGCAGGCGAAACGCTGGTGGTTACAGAGTCCGAAATGACTACTCTTTCCCGGGAATCTGGGACCGTCCAGACCGCTGCTCTCTCCCCTCTATGTCTCCTTGGTATCGGCGGGCGTCTCAAGCATCATGACTGCCCTTGTTGAGTCAGGGGATGAAGTTATTGGCGCGGAATCTACTCTTTCGAGAGAGAGCGAAGAAGCCGTTACACCCGGTGATGCCTTTCATCATGGTTTCAGTCCATGATTTATCAGGTAATCGCTGGGTCGCTATTTTCACGTTTTTCAATCCTGTTCAGCCCTTCTAATGATATTTTGTTTGTCTTGAGTATAGGTGCGGTGAACCCTGAGGCTGTGCCGTCTGAAGAAGTGTCGCCAGTCGCCGCTCTGTCGGTCGTTGTCCCTTCGCTTTCTTCTATGCCCTATCAAATATTGGAAGGTATGGGTTTGCGACTTACCTGTTTTACTGTGGGTACCATCCTCCTTATATTGACAGTATATTGCCGCAATTCTGCAGGAGTCCTTTTCGACCATCTATACCAGATGTTGAACCTGCATTTCTCCTTCCAGTCGGAAGTTGTTCTGCCTTCTGGTATTGGTTAGTATATTCTTCAACTGACGTCTCTTCCTTTCTTTTAAGAATAGACGTATTGTTGCTAAGCTTTCTTCATGTTGATCATAGCATCACGGGTCAGAGGAGGAGACGAGAGAATAGCAGTGCCTCCGGTACTCCCCATCCTGCCGCCTTTTACAACCGGTATAAAAGAATTCACTGCTGATGTGTTTTCTTTATTCCCCGAGTCGACCTTCTGACCCTAATTCATTTTGCAGCAATTGCGCTAGCTCCAGCTCCTTTCGAGTCTCGCATTCCAATGCCCGTAGGGCCCTTTGCTAAACGCATGTCTTCCAGGGGCGCCGCAAATAGCCGGCGAACGTTGAGCGAATTCATTGAGGATCTCAATACCGAGGCCCTCACTTCTGCTACGGATTTTGCCATGGAAGTCAATCCAATGCTGGCGACACTCGTGAATTTCCATGATGAAGCTATTGTCGGCTCTTGGGTTGATTATTGCAGAAAGATCGAGGCTTGCCTGCACGAGATTGAGTTCCAACGTCCAGCTCCTGAAGTATTAACTTCGAACTCTCAGAAGGCTGCTTGGATCGAGCATAGTGTTCCTTTCATTCGCCATTTTGAACAAGAGGCGGTCCTGAGATGAAAGAAACATGAGGTGGATTCCAGCGAATTCGTCCGACTGCGCGCCCAGATTGAAGCGAATGCTGCACAGCTAAAAGCTATTTTTGACAATCTCCAGAGATGTATTTCAGATGGGTTGACGCTGAGGTGGACGCTTGACTCGCTGAGCGGGTTATGCAAGACTATGATGCTTCCATACTAGAAGCCGATAGGAAGCTTTCGTCCTGTTTATGCCAACGAGCTCAGGTTGAAGCGGAGTTGGCCACGGTGGCTGATCACGAGAAAGGATTGAGAGGAGAGAGGGAGAGGCTTGCTGATTTGTTGAAGATGCCTTCTCCTCAATAACCGTATTTGTGCCCCTCTTTTTTTATTGACTGTAATCTTGCGATTTATGAATAACATGCATTCATTTCGATTCCTTTGTGAAATGTATCTTGTATTCACTAGCATTCATGAATAAAAGACATATTTTATTTCATATTGGCATGTCCCTTTACCAAATGCGTCTTGTAGATAGACTATCTTGATCTCCTTGCAGGGCAGTGATTGCTTAGAAGACAGGTTCAGACCTGCCGCCTAAGACTTTTCAACTTTACGAGCCGTGAGGGTCTCATAAAGACTTTTCTCCCTACGAGTCAAGAGGATCCCGTAGGTGTATTTTCTCCTTAGGAGTCGTGAGGACTCCTAAGTGTGTGTTTTCTCTTGAGAGTCGTAAGGATCTCACAAGAGAATTTTTCCCCTTACAAGTAGAGAGGACTCGTAAGTGGTTGTTTCCCTCCTTGTCGATATTTGACTTTGGAGAGTGTGGCTCATGAATAGTATGCAATAGTCTATTTTGGACTGACTTGCAGGGTCCCAGTGCTTAGGAAATAGGTCCTTATCCCTATTGCCTAAGGCTTTTCCTTACGAGTCGAGACGAAGCGAGAAGTTCTCGCAAGGACACTGATTTTCTCACGAGTCGACACGAATCGAGAAGTTCTCGCATGGGTGTCCTAACGTCACAGTTAACTCCTGCTAATAGAAGTCCGTTAAGGTCTGTGGTACTAGGTTTTTTTACCTGTCGCACCATCGCGCTGGCCGATATATTCCCCGATATGCAATCTTACTGTTCGGGTAGCCCCGCGACTGTCGTGTCTCAGGGGCTGGACAAGACATCTTCAAGTAATCTTCCAGGTGATATTACCGTTGAAAGAGAAAGCATTAGGGATATTCCATGTCGCTTTTTACTTGAGGTTAGGCTCAGTTTGGGAGCCCCGATGAGTCATAACCACTTCGCGCTGGAGTAGGATGATCTCCGATTGTCTTTCAAGTCTCATTTGAGTTGCCGTCAAGACCCTGAAGCTAGGAATCTTTCTTTACTTCATTTGTTGACATTTTGTCTGCAATATTGCAAAGAATGTCGAGGTTGTCTCTGGGTTATCTGTGAACGTTGAGATTTCGAACTAGGGGACTTTGCCATGGCTCCGTTTGTTGATGTCGCGTCTGTATCCTGCTGGAGGGAGAAAGAACGCTGTTGTTGATCTTTAGGCCATGGATGCTATCGTCGAGACTTGGAACTAGGGACACTTCCATGGCTCTGAGGTAGTCTCTAGGTTGTCTGTGAACTGTCGAGATTTGGAACTAGGGGACTTTGTCGTGGCTCCGTTTTGCTGACGTCATATCTGCTTCTGGTTGGAACGAGAAGGAATGCCATTGTTGATTTCTAAGCTGTAGGTGTTGCCATCGAGATCTGGCTTCCCTTTGACGAAACCTGGTGGGACAATGTGGTTCCCTTTTCGTTTGTGCCCATGGATTGTATACAGGGGTCAATGTGATCTCACCTGCAGGGCAGAAATTTCATTTCATTTTTTATTTCTTTCCGCGATGCTCTATCATTTCAGCATTTTATATCGCGAAAGTCGCGATTGCCCAACCATTTCGGCTATTTTTTCGTGGTGCCCAATCATTTCGGCTGTTTTCTTTTTCTTTACTTGCTGCTTTTTATTGCGATTTGCCCAACCATTTCGGCTATTTTTATATGCATATTTTTATACTCGCTGATTTTTGTTGTGAGTTGCCCTATCATTTCGGCTATTTCATATGCATTTTTGGCTCGCTGATTTTTTTTGCTACGAGTCTGGAACTTGAGATCTGACACCAATTTTGGCATCAGCATCGCTGCGACTGGAATATAGCCAGGAGCGAATCATCATTTGCCGTGAAAGGGCTCGGAATTTGATACCAATCTTAGGCATCAGCATCGCTACCACTGGGACATTGCCAGGAGCGAATCATCATTTGCCTTTGTCGATTCGAACAAAGGTGGGTTAGCAAACAGAGTTAGGATCCTGTCGACTAAGGCTTTTGACTTCATGAGCCGTAAAGGTCTCATAAAGGTGTTTCTTCCTACGAGTCTTGAGGATCTCGTAAGTGTGTGTTCTCTTATAAGTCATAAGGATCTTACAAGAGTGTTTCTCCTTATAAGTCGAGAGGACTTACAAGTGTCGTTCACCACATGAGGAAATTTCGCGCCATTAAGGAAACTTGGTGAGGGAAACGTTTATTTGTGCCCGTGGATTGTATACAAGGGTCAATATTGAACTGCTTGTAGGGCAACTTGGAGAGTGTGATGGCTTAAGAACAGGTTTAGATCCCTGTAGCTTAAGGCTTCTGAATCCTACAAGCCATGAAGGTCTCATAGGGGGAATTCTCCTTATGAGTTGTGAGGATCTCGTAAGTGTAATTTCTCCTTATGAATCGTGGGGATCCTTAAGTGTGTTGTTCTCTTGTGAGTCGTAAGGATCTCATGCAGGCGTTTTCGCCTCACAAGGTCGATAGGACCTTGCAAGTGTCTTTATTTTAACGAGATTGAGCCCTTTCGGGTTTTCACAAACTCGCCGGTAGTCATGCTGTTTTTACTCACGGCGCCCTTTCGGGTTTTCATCCGTGCCCATTTCTCTTATGGACGTACCGTTTTTTTACGGTGGGACTTCGCCAACCGGGGTAGCTATGTAGCCAGAGGGACTTAAGTTGCAATCCTCGCTGCTAGGACTTATGGAACTAGATTCCACTATCGCTAAGTTTTGAGGTGGTGTATTTAGTTTAAGGACATAGATCCATTATTAGTTTAAGGACATCTCAGTCTATCGTTAGTTTAAGGACATCTTGGTCCATTGCTAGTTTAAGAACATCTCGGTCCGTAGCTAGTTTAAGGACGTTGCGGTCCGTAGCTAGTTTAAGAACGTTGCGGTCCATAGCTAGTTTAAGGACGTTGTGATCCATTGGGATTTTGAGGCGAGATTTCGCCGGATACTACTTATAGAGTTTGGACTCAGGAAGACAACAAGCGGATATGAGCGTCGTCATCCATCATTAACCTGAGCCGTGACTTATAAAGCATGGTATTTCTTAAGGAACCGGCCGTTTATTGGCCGGAAGGGTCATTCGCCATGAATATCCATGAGCAAATAGGCCTCATCTTGGTAGACCTTATCTATGATGTACGGGCCTTCGTAGTTTGGCTCGAATTTCCCCCGTTTAGCGCGATTGGGGATCATAGGTATTTTTACGACTAGCACGAGTTCGCCTTGGTGGAATGTTCTGGGCCTAGTCAATCTTTCGTACGTGCACGTCATCCTTGCTTTGTAAGCTTCCAGGTTTTGCTGTGCCATGAGACGAGTTTCATCGAGGGCATCCAGCTCCTCATGCCGAAGATAGGCATTTTCTTCATCCGTCAGCTCGTATCGAACTGCTACTCATAGAGAGGGTAGCTCTATCTCCAAGGAAAGTACTACTTCCGTGCCGAATACCAACGCGAATGGCGTTTTATTCGTGGCCGTCTTGAACATGGCCCGATAAGCCCAGAGAGGTTCGTGCAATCTCTCGTGCCAGTCCTTTTTATTTCTGAACACCGTTTTCTTTATGATCTTTGTCAAGGTCTTGTTGAAAGCCTCAGCTAGACCGTTAGCTCGGGGATTATAGACCGAAGAATATCTCTAATCTATATTATGCTGTTGTGCAAAGCGACTGATTTTATGGCTTCCGTAGGCTGGCCCGTTATCAGAGATAATCCGTCGCGGAGTGCCGAACCGGTAGAGGACGTGTGTCTTGAAGAAATGGAGGATGTTCTCTGTCTTCACCTCTCTTAGCGGTATTGCTTGCGCCCACTTGGAGAAGTAATCGGTCATTGCCAATATGAACCGATGTCACTTAGATGATGCCGGTTCAATAGGCCCAATTATATCCGTTCCCCACATTTCGAATGGCCAGCTAGCCAGTGTTGGGTGTAATGGATTCGGATGCTGGTGGATGAAGTCCCCATGAATTTGGCATGAATGACACTTCTTCTCATATTCAAGACAGTCCTGAATCATTGTGGGCCAATAGTAGCCCATTCTCTTGATCTTCAGCTTCATCTTGGGCCCAGCCTGATGGGAACCGCAGAGTCCGTCGTGAGTTTCTTGGACGACCCTCCTCGCTTCTTCTGGTCCAAGGCATCTTAGCCACAAAGAGTCTAATGATCTCTTATATAGAGTATCATTGACGAAGGCGAAAGACAGAGCTCGTTTCATGAGCCGATGTCTTGATGATGCGTTTTCGGGCGTTCGATGGGATTTGAAGTAGTCTATGAAGACTTCTCTCCAATCTTTTTCCTTTTCATCATCCTCTAATTGGAAGGCCGCTTGTTCGGTTGCTTCCTCTTCTTTATACGACTCCGGAGATATTTCCGCTGGCGCTAGAATCCGGCGGCTTTGCAAAATGATCCTTACGTCATTGAGGTTTTTGTCGGCCAGTTCTTTAGTGAGATTGGCTAACGCATCCGCCTTGCTATTTTTCGCACGCGGTATGCTTTCGAGGAAGTAGGAGGGGATTTGCGTTAGCAGTTGCTGCACTCTTTCACCATACCTGATCAGTTCTGGCTTGCACGTCTAGTAGTCGCTATTTACTTGGCTAACGACCAACTGGGAGTCTCCATATATGAGGAGGTTTTTGATTCCCATGTCGACAACAATCTCAAGACCTGCTATCAAAGCTTCATACTCAGCTTCATTATTTGTTCTCGGCTCTATTAAAGAAAGGACAAAACGCATTATCCCTCCTTGCGGAGTCACAAAGATAAGGCCCACCCCGGCTTTAATCATGGGGATGTTTTGCTTTCGCTTCTTCAAGGAGGACACTCCATCGAAGTAGAGTTTCCATCGGGTATCACTCCCTTCCTTCCCTCCGTCGATTGTGTCGAACGCATATTCATCTGGCAATTCACAATTTAAGGGAGAATCAGCTGGTATCGGATGCTCAGCGAGAAAGTCGGTGATGGCCTGACCTTTTATTGCCTTGAGGGGTCGATATACTATTGAGAACTCCATCAAGAGAAGGGCCCATTTGGCAAGCCTTCCTGTTAACATGGCTCTTGACATTAAATATTTGAGAGGATCCACCTTTGATATGAGATGGACTTCATATGCCAGGGCATAATGTCGAAGCTTTGTTATTGCGAAGATCAGTGCCTGGCAATGTTTTTCGATGGGTGTGTAGTTGTTTTCTGCCCCCAGGAGAACTCGACTCAAATAGTAGAGAGCTCTCTCCTTCCACTGGTTGTTCTCTTGTGCCCATAGCACTCCTAAAGAACCTTTAAGGGCTGTTGTGTACAGGATGAAGGGCTTTCCCTTGATCAGAGCGGTCGGTACCGGCGGGTTTTGCAGATATTGCTTGATTTCGTCCAGTGCGTTTTGGCATTTACAATCCCAAACGAATGGGGTCCCCTTCTTCATTAGATGACTGTAGGGACGGCATTTGCCGGAGAGTTTAGCTATGAACCGTCGGATATATGCGAGCTTTCCTTGGGGAGACCGCAGTTGCTTAAGAGTTCTTGGCAACGGCATTTCCATAATCGAATTGATCTTTGACGGGTCTATTTCGATACCCCGGTGTCGTACGATGAATCCTAGGAATTTGCCGGAGGAAACTCCAAACGCGCATTTTAAAGGGTTCATCTTCAGATTATATTTCCAAAGACGCTGGAACACTATTTTCAAATGCTCCCAGTGTTCCTCATACGATTTGCTTTTAACCACGAGGCCATCGATATAACATTCGACAACCTCATGTACGAGGTCATCGAAGATCTTTGTCATGGCCCACTGGTAGGTGGCGCCAGCGTTCTTCAGACCAAAGGGCATTACTTTGTAGCAGAATATGCCCAGCGGAGTCCGGAAAGCAGTGTGCTTTTGGTCTTCAGGATGCATCTTGATTTGATTGTACCCTGAGGATCCATCCATGAAGGAGATGACTTCATGGGTGGATGTGTTATCGATCATCAGCTCGGTAACAGGCACTGGGAAGTCATCTTTCGGACAAGCTTTTTTGAGATCCCGAAAATCTACGCAGATGCGTACTGTCCCATTTTTCTTCATTACCGGAACGATATTGGCAATCCAGTTAGGGTATTGAACTTCTTAAATGAAGCCAGAGTCGATTAGCTTCTTGACTTCAGCATTGATACTCATCTCAAGCTCGACCCGCATTCTTCTTGGCGCCTGTTTGACTGGCTTGACGTTCGGCGATATCGCCAATTTATGCACAGCTATCTCTGGATCTAATCCCGGCATCTCAGAATAGTTCCATGCGAAACAGTCTTTATACTGTATAGGCGCGTCTTTTAGCGTGGTTACCTGTTTTTCAGACAACAGCTCACTGATGAACGTTGGCCTTGGGTCGTCTGCCGTCCCCAAGTTGATTTTCCTCAAGTTGTTTGCCGTGGTGTGTATCCCATCTTCCAGCCTTTTTGGGCCCCGGTGGAAATTATGAGATCACCTCATTCTCATCTTCATTTGCGAAGCATTGGGAGAGGTCGTTCATATTCTTGTGCTCCCCTTCCTTTGAGAATGTTATCATATGGCAGGCACGAGCTCGTTTCCAAGCTCGATGCTGATCTAGACTTTCCCTTGCAGTGTAGGTTGCTCTCAGCTCATGCTTTCGTGGCGGGGCACCCTCCATCTGTCAGATAGAGCAAACCTGCCTTACTGATACTGATCTTCAACCCAGTCTTTGAAGGTGAAGCAGTCTTTAAGAGGATGTCCCACTATTCGGTGGTAGGAGCCGTAATCCGGGTGATGGACCCCATTCATCTGTTTAGGGTATTGAGACTCCGGGAGCGTCATCATTTGATGCTTCATGACAACGTTGAATATTTTCCTTGTCTTGTCTTGAGGGAAAGAGTACTCCCGACCCATCTTCTTCATAAAAGACGGGTTCCAGCTGACTTTTTCTTGCTCGCGCGGCTTCTTGGATCCGCTTCGCTGTTTTTGAACGCCGTCCCTGTTCTTCACCTTGCTTTTACTTCTACGTCGGACTTTTTTCTTGCCATGAGAGCGCACATCGGGTTGAGGGTGAAGGGGGTCGTCATCCTCCGTAGCCTGCTGAATGATACGTTGCGTCCTGGCTTTCTCGTAAATGGCCATTTCGTGGATATGGTCATCCCGAACCTTTTGACCCGCTTCTCTTATTAACTTATCAATCTGTTCTTCGAATGACAGGCTTGGCATTCTCACGGTGGGATCTCGCTCTGGTTTGACATCAACGCCATCTGGAAATGCATTCGTTTCTCCACCGGAATTATTTATGATATGGTAGCCATGAAATCGCTCCCTTTTATTGGACCGAATGTATCCAAGGCCAGTCGTCTCCATTCTCTCGTTGGGCATCTTCCGCTGAGTCCCGGGAACATCCTAAATCTTGTTATAGAATTGGGCTTGTCGAGCAGTTTGTTTAAAGGGTACGCCTTGGCGTCTCAATAGCCTTTTCAGTGCCTCTGCATAGTATCTGGGCAGATGAATTGGTTGAAGCCTGTCGAGCGCAGGTTCGTCACTATGTCATACTTCTTTCTCCATTTTAGTCTCTGTAGATTGGTAGAAAAGGATCGCCTTCTCACCTCTTTGCTTAGGAAGGACGTAGAAGGTCTGCAGATCTTGCACACTGTACGTATCAAGTGCATCAAGTTCTTTGTAATGCCGTTGCGGGATCAGGATAATCTGTAAACTCTGGTCAGCTCCAGCAAAGGTCTGCATTGGCGGGCGGACGGAGAACACTGTATTGGCCTCTTCCTCAGAGTCACTGCCAAAGACCAGAATATGAGTAGATGGTCCTGGCCTATTGCCTTGGGGTTGTCCTGTGTAGACCATCTCTTCATCCTCTTCGGTATCGCTTCCAAATATCGGGATAGTGGTGATGGCTTTTTGTTTATTCTCCGGTTTGCGACATCTTTCCATGTCTTCGAAGTCTGGTAAGAAGTACTTGGCGTCTTCATATTTGCGGACTTCATTTACGGAGAATGGGTTCAGCTCCCCTGTAACCGTGTACTCGAGGACGTCCTTGAAGTACTTAATACACTAATGTTGTGTAGAAGGGATGATGTTGTACTCATGTAACCAAGGCCTGCCGAGCAAAGCATTGTAGCAAGTCTTGGCATCAATAACAAGGAACTTGATGTCAGTGACGAGCAACACAAAATGTAATGTCAGTATTACAGACCCGAGCAATTGTGAGGATTGGGAGTCAAAACCGGAGATGGTAATTTTATCCTGAGCCAGGTGCTGCATATTCATGCAAATCTCCTTCAACACTTTTACATTGAGAAGGTTGACGGAGGACCCGTTGTCGACCAGGATCTTCCCTATCTTGATATCATGACAATACCCGGTTACATACAACGAACGGTTATGCTCACACGTTCTGAGAAGGAGGTTTTCATCGCTGAAGGCGATATCAGCCGTGTGGACTTCTTCCAACTCGTCCTTCATCTTTTCTTCCGCCGGGAAGGATTGAAACTGGTCGGGCTCTTGTAACGCTTGATCAGGGAATCTCGTGCCTCTTTAGACAGGAGAAGGGCATCCAAAATTCTTAATTATTAGGGTATCTTCCTTAGATGTGTCAGGACATTGTAATCCACCTTGTTCTTCTTGGGCGGGTCCTTAGCTGTGAGCTCTTCGATGACTCTATCATCGAGGGCAATCTCCTCAGGTAATTTTTCCTTCCCTTTGTCCCTTCTGCCCGAACCTTTGTTTGAAGGTCCGAGATTCTTTTCAGGCAACGTACGGTTACGCAGCTGAATGTTCCCACAGCTCTCAATCTCCTCTTCTTTTTCAGAGGTGGATTCCTTGAAAAGAGGGCCGAGGGCTATTTCTTCGTCAGAATTGCTCCCAAAGGTAAGAACTTGAGGTTTTGCTCTTGTCGGGATGGTATCAACCATATGACAGTTGCCAGCCGTTCCTTCACGCTCATCTGTCGCGCTTCTCTGTTCCCGACGGGCTTTGCGCTTCATCCGCTTAAAGTGTTGTCGATGGGCAACGTATCCCCGCCACCACTTCTTGAAGGCATTGCACTCTTCGGTAGGGTGTGTGACCCTTCGATGGTATAAATAGTAGTTCGGATGTACATCCGCTTCATCGAGGCACGTACTCCCGGAAGTATTTCCTTCGAAAGGTGGCAACTTCATTCATATTGATAGAGCTTTGGTGAACTGCTTCTCTACCTTGATTCTGCTCTTGCTGGTGGCAGGTGCGCATCGATCCGGTCGGGGTACTTTACGACTTCTCATCACCGGAGCTTCTTCAGCTTGACACTGACACTTGGCCTTTTCGTAAATGGCCGCTTTACGTTCTCGATCAGCTTTGCTCTTTTGAAGAGCTTCGTTCAGCAGCTTGTCGATGAGGTCATCTGAAGGTTCCGTGGATTTTGGTTCTGGATCTTCCCCCAGTCTCTCTACGTCAGGATCTTCTTTGCCATTTATCGACGAGTGAGAGAACATGTGGCAACTCGCTACATAATCCACGAGCTTTTCTGAAGAATCGTCTCCTTCATCAATGTCACTATTTCCATTCTTAAGAACATGCATGAAGAATTCTTCCAATGTGACTGGGGTCCACGCTTTTTGTTTGTATTCCTCCAGTGCGTTGATGTACTTTTGCAGACCCGTACGATTTCCGTCAAGTTGCACGGGCTTCTTGGCCTTCTTCTTTTTCTTTAAAGATTTCGAAGGATTGGCCTGGAGGGTTTGCCCATCGTTACCAACTTTCAACGTTGGGCACGGTTTCAGCATTCCGTCAATATTCTCAGGCTCCAGTGGGCTTTTCCACCTAATCCCCGGACATGCTTGAAGATCCTTCAGCATTCTTTTAGTTTTAGCTGAAAGGACCACTTCCCACGGAGCTTCTTCTACAAATGAGCATGATGCCCCCAGCGTATCCACCTTTTTAGCAGCGTGCTGCTGCGGCGGGTTTACCTTCCAGTTTTCGGACAGTGCGAACTTTCCCTGTTGGTACTGGTCTTCGACCCAGTTTTTAAAGACGTAGCAATCTTCGATTGGGTGGCCCACTATTCTGTGGTAGAGGCAGTAATTGGGATTGTTGACGTCACCCGATTGCAGTGGGCATCTCGGATCCGACAGAGTGATGAGCCTGTTGCGCACTGCCAGCTCGAACAATCTCCTCGTTTTATCCTGGGGAAACGAATAAGGACGTCTCAACTTCTCTTTGAGGGCTCGCGGTCTGTTGTTTTGGCGAGCCACCAGCTCGGGTCACTCGATTGTTGTTGAGCGTTGGCGATGAAGGTCGCTTTCCCTTTGCCCTTTTCATTCCGAAGATCTGTCTTTAAAGAGAACGGCCTATGGTCCATCTGGTTCATTTGGGCCAGTTTGTCAATCAGGGCCTGGAAGGTGGTCGGCTTGAAGAACATCATAAACTGGGATATAGTTGCCTGAGGATCAAGGGTCCCCACGAACATGCCCACAGCAGGAGCTTCTTCTATGCGTTGTTCACACTTTGACCATAGGTTACACCACCGAATTGCGTATTGAACCAAGGTCTCTCCTGGATTCACTCTGGCGTTGATTAATGCCGTGGTTGGGGTGTGCTCCCTTGCGCTTGAGAACCGATGTGTGAACAGTAGTTCCATCTCCGTAAATGTCTTGACAGAATCATTTGGGAGATCGGAGTACCATTCAAATGCCGTCTCCGACAAGCTGCCAACAAACTGGCGAAGCAACAGTTTTTCATCGCCCCCGGTATAACCGCACAAAGCTCTGAATTGAGCAACGTGTTGATGCGGATTTCCTATCCTCTTATAAACATGGAATTTAGGGATTGTATATCCTGGCGGGTACTTAATTTGGTCTTACCAGCCTGGATAAGGTCGTCCAGTTCTAACGACCTAGTCTGCCGCTTCGTTCAGTTGGTGAGCTCGCATTTGTTGAGCTATGTAGTCATCAAGGGCAGCTTTGGAGATCGTCTCTTCCCTGGATACTGATAAAGCCGGAGGAGGGTTTGATGTCTCCCTAATGTCGTCTTCAATGATTATTAGAGGATCTTCAGCCGGAGGATCCGGCTGGATCATCATCCCAACCATGTCTTGGAACAGAAGCGCTATCTATTTTATATTAGCAGCTTGTTCCGCGGCCTCTTTATCTTTCTTTTCAAGCACCCTTCGTAGGAATTCGGTGTCGGTCTCCTACTCCTGGCGTTGGTCTGACGATGCTTCTGGGCTTTCTTTCTGCCAAGTGAGTGTGGCCATCCTTGTCAACATCTCCTGGAGCTTTTGTTATTGCTCCTGAGCTTTCGTCATGTAGGGTTGCTGGGCACATGCACAAGGGTCTGCGAGGCATCAACCATACCCGATTAAAATTTTAGCCGTGCCGAACGACCCAAAGCCGGATCTTTAAACTAGGGATTAGGCGAAAACAAGCATGTTAAACTTTTTAACACTAAGTGAGAGGGATTACAACCTTTGTAGATTCGGTCCTTCACTTCTTAAGCTCCGTGTTGAGGTCCCTTCGCTGCGATCATCGTGTTCCGGACTCTCGAGAGGCTTCACGAAGAGAAAGATGCAGTCTTGCTTCCGATCTTCGATAACAAAGATGATCTACCTTGAAGTTTCATTAACACAAACTAACACTCACTAAATGAAGTGAACACTCTCATCTAAAGGGCAAGGATAGATGAGGATGATGAAGTAGGATTTTTTCTCTCATTTATAATCTTTTTCTCACACATAATCATCACTTAGAAAAAGCTAGAAAGCTTTTTCCATGAAGAGAAGAAGGAAGAAGAAGAAGCCTTAATCCTTTTGTGATGAATAATGATAATTATGACAGTGATGAATAATGCAACCATGGTCAAACTAACCCTTGTAGAGATTTGACTAAGGTTAAAGGTTTGGTTGGGTTAAGGAAATATCTTGCAAAAATATCTTTTCCAAAACAAAAAACAAAGCTTCTAGAAACTTCTAGAAAAGCTTAACCCTAATCAAACCCTAACCATGTTTAATCTCCGCTAAACATGTTGCATTAATAACCATATCATGTTACAATATTATATATCACATATATAATATTTATTGTAACAAAATAAAATAATACAATTAACATATATCGAATATATATCAATGTATTACCCGAGTGAGAAAAAGAATCTTTTAGTGAGCTAATATTAGTTAATGTAATTTAATATATCATATATATTAATTATACATTAAATTATCGAATCAACACTTGATCCGACAATCCGGCTATATCGCATATAACCGACTAATATATCATTTACCGATTCATCGAATCAACACTTGATCCGATGACCCGGCTGATATCAAATATCGCGAGAATATAATACGGTATCTCATATCGCATTACCTCGGTCCTGCACATATCACATATGTGCCCCTACTCCGTTTTGCCTGAGGCAAGAAACCTCTGTGTAGGACTCTAAAGAATCGTCAATACGCCGGCAGTAGGTGATGATCATATCAAACACCCACAAGCTGCAAGCGATCAGCTAAACGTAACAGCCACCCAGGTATTGAGCGATCAGAAGATCAACAAGCAAGCATGTACATTCTCCTGCGAATCCAATCAGTAACACTCCCATACAGTCCGGTCTCATCGTCTGATATGTCGCATATCTCGCCTAGGGGTGGTAAACATCAGACCCCAGTAGCTCGATAAGTCGTGTCGATAAGAGGTCTATAACAGTTCAAGAAACTACCGATAACACTTACCAGTAAATCTCAGCAACCCTGGCCAGGGATTTCCAATTATAGCCAATCGAACACAGCGCAACATCAACTCCCTATACCGGGAGAGACGAATCCCCTCCTATCGCTCATTGCCTCCATGTGATTCGGGACTGTACCCAAAAGCCACCGTTTTGCATGCCCTCTTGGACGTGGTATGATGGAAATCAAAGCACGGTGGGAATCACACAAGACTCTATGACGATCTCGGGTCAACAGACTACTCTGTACCAGTGTCACCGGAGAACTGCCATCTGACGTGAGTTATAATACCATCTGGGAGTTCTCGGCGAGTCCTTCCAGTGTACCCAGTCTCTACTGAGCACCCGTACACCATACTTGATTTCAAACACCGATGAATATGGGATCATCCATCGCCCATCATATGGGTCAAGATGCGTATACGCTAGTCTACTCTGGTGTATCGATGCCCTGTCTCGATACACCCTCGACTAGGAACAGTTATGGATGTACTCGCCGACTACCGTGGCCACATTAGTATGATCTCATCATAGTCCCAGTAGTCGAGTACATATCCTAAGGGCTTTATCAACATGTAACATAGAGACAATCAGAGTACATGTTAAGATAAAGAGCAACAAGATAGCATACTATCATGTCGAGCAAGAAAGTCCTCCCTATATATGTCCAAGCATCCACTACAATATACATCGTATGTACAGTAATGGCCTCTAGGGCATACATATAACTAACAATCTCCCACTTGCACTAGGGCCATCTGTTGTGGTATCACATACCCAACAATTAGCTGTGGTTGAAGTATCTCATACTCAACCATCCCATAAAAGTCTCTACTGGGAAAAAGGCCTTTGTGAGTGGATCCGCGCTGTTGTCCTCTGTGTCTACTCTCCTAACCTCGATGTACCTGGAGATCAACCATCTCCATAATCAGGTGATACTGCCTAAGAATTATATCTGGATTTCTGATGGGACGGGGGTTCCTCGGCTAAAAACCACAACTCCATTGTCACACAATGGTAGGAACGAAGTTCATCTCATGAACTTATATATATCCAGACTGCCTCTTTGGTAGCATCCTTAGTAATGATGTATCTTGCTTTTAATCGTCTAGTATGTCACGGTATTCTAGCTTAGAACTCTTCCAACATACCGTCCCTCCACTGAGGGTAAAGACAATGCCTGCGACTGACATTCAGTCGTCCTTATCACCCTGAAACTTTTCCAGTGATTCTCCCTAGGATCGATTGATACCATCTCACTACAACTAGTGAGAATCCTAACATCCAATTAGATCTATCTCATAGATCCAAAACCCTGGATTTAGGAGGTATCACCTTGATCCTATACGGAGAATCCTTGTGATAAGCGGAGATTGACCGAGCGTAGCATAGGAAACTCCTTCCCTATCAAGAGTATGTCATCCACGTACTCTACGAGGATCACCACCATACTCCCTACTACCTTTTTCTATATACAAGGTTCATCTACCATTTTGATGAAGTCAAACTCTTTGACTACCACATCAAAACAGATGTTCCAACTCCGTGATGCCTGCTTTATCCTATAAAGCATCTTGCACATGTTTCCGCTGCTCCCACTGTCTACGAAGCCCTCTGGCTATGTACTTATAGACGCTCTCTTCCAAATCATCATTTAGAAAAGCAGTCATGACACCCAACCGCCAGATATCGTAGTCATGGTATGTAGCCGTGGCAAGTAGGATCTGGATGGACTTAAGCATAGCTTTGAAAGTCTCAACTTTTCCATGTACACCAAGTAATCTTCTCAAGATATACTTGCTCCTGATGGGGATTTAACCCTTCAGATAAAGCAACCAAAGTCCATACTTTGTTGGTGTATAAGGATTCCATCTCAGATCGCTAAGCATCCAGCCATTCTTACAGAGTCCCACTCCTGATGGCCAGCTCGAAACTAGTTGGGTCATCATCTCATGATGCAATCCTCACTCCCACTGTCATAGAGAAACCGAAGTATCTCTCAGGTGGGTGAAGAACCCTACTAGATCGGCGGAGAGGCTGAGGTTCGTTGGAAACTATTGAATCCACATTCAATAGGTATGCAGCTTCTCAAGTGCATAACTCCCAAAAGGAAATAGGAAACTCAATAGTACTCATCATAGAGCACACCATATCACATAGGGTGCTATTGCTCCGCCCCGATATACCATCGTGCTATGGTGTATACGGAGGAGTAATGCTGAGAGAGAATCTCATTCTCCTTAAGAATAGTCCAGGAATTTCGTGCTCAAGTATTCTCCTCCTTGATCTCATCAAAGGACATAATACTTATACCCGTTTTTGGTTCTTTACTTCTAACTTATATTCTGTGATAATCTCAAAAGTTTCGGACTTGTGTTTCAACAGGAACATATGTCTGAATCTTAAGAGGTCATCAGTGAATGTAATGAAGTACAAAGAACCGGTCTTGGCATGTGTAGACTGGGGACCTTCATACATCAGCATGTATCAATCCCAAGAGTTCACTAACTCTTTCTCTGTTTCCAATAAACAGAGCTGTGGTCATCTTATCTTTGCGACATGACCGACAAGTTTCACAAGATGTAAATCCAAACTAATTTAAATATGCATCTAAATGTAACTTAGCTAGTCGGGTCACATTGATATGACCTAGTCTATAATGCCTCAAGAAGGATCCGTTCATTTCTGAATGTAACAGTGCTGAGCATTGATATGGGCTCTGACGCTCACCCTTTACTTTATCCTCTTTTTTTGTTTTTTATGGAGTGTTAAACACTCTTTATGGCGCCCACGTGCGGAACAAGTGAGGCGTCTGGCCCTGGGCACTGTTTGATGAGTGCAGAGCACTTCATGTTAAGCGGTGCCCACGTGTTGGGCACATGAGGCGCTTGGCGCTGAGCGCCAACCATTGAATGCTAAGCACTCTTTATTTCGGTAGCACCCACATGATGGGCACGTGAGGCGCTTGGCGCTAAGCACCAACCATTGAGTGCTAAGCACTCTTTATTTGAGCAGCGCCTACGTGAGGGGCACGTGAGGCGCTTGGCCCTGTTTCTTTCTTTGTGCATTTTTCTGAAGATGTTCAATTCTCTGTTCTCCCATGAATCTTCGATCCCCAAGAACAAATTCGTCCCCACGAGAATTAAATTCTCATTTGTGGGAGACTTGTCTCATGGGTCTCGGATCCAGGGGAAAGAACTATGTTCTTTATGAGAGTTAAACGTTTGGATATGCAGATGAGATACTATGATCTCTATTATCTTTATTTACCTTGAAGAAAGTTCTTCTTCCTTCTTCTCTCTTAAAGCTTTTTTTTGCTTGCTCTTCTTTTTTTGAACTTGAAGTTTCTGGGGGGGTTCTTCTGTCCAAGACTTGAAGTCTTGGGTGCTTTATATAGTAGAGGAAAGTTTGTTGATTAGTTAAGGAAATATCTCGTTGAGAGATTTTTTAATTGATTTGGGAATTTTATCCACCGTTGGATCTTTGATTCAAGAACTTCTGTTTTACAGAAAATATTTTTCTTCTTTTTAACAAGAATGGGAAAATATTTTCCATACAGAGCTTATTCTGTAGCTTGGTGATTTTTAATCACCACTGGATCTTTAATCCAACGGTGCTCTGTTTTAGAGAGCGTAATCTTTCTCGTTTAGAAAGATTTGAGGAATATTTCCTCAACAAAATTTAATTCTGTATTTTGATGAGTTATCATCTCCGTTGGATTTTTGATCCAACGGCAGAGAACTTTTAGTTCTGGCGCCGGCGCCCTTGTGCGGGGCACGTGAGGCGCTTCTTCAGAGTTATTAACTCTTGGTGCTGGTTCCCTCGTGCAAGGCACGTGAGGCGCTGACTCAGAGTTTTTAACTCTCGGCGCTAGCGCCCTCGTGCAAGGCACGTGAGGCGCTACCTCAGAGTTTGTAACTTTCAGTGCTGGCGCCCTCATGCTAGGCACATGAGGCGCTACCTCTTTTCAAATTTTGAACAGAGCCTTGCTCTTCTATTATTGGGGGGAAACACACTACACGTAATATGATAAGTTACAGATTAAACAAACATGTGCACTAGGGTATGTGAGGTGACAGAGACACGTGTCGAGAATCCCAAGCCCCACCACCGGCTCATGATCGGCGAGATTTGCTCCAAAACCGGCACTGCCGGGCCGCCCGTAGGGAATGGTCCCTATCTTTTCACTCGAGCACCTCTTCAGCTACCCCACTTCTCTCATATTGTTTATTTTCTCTGCACATTTTCCAGAGAACAATAAATCGCCTTTAATCCAATTTTTAATGCAAATTTTCAATGCATTGTTTAACCCTCTAAACCCTAATTTTTCCTATAAATATCGCACTCCATTCCACTCATCCTCACTCAGAAATTCCCTGATAAAACTCCAAAAAATTCTCAAGTCCTTTTAGTGTGCAAGTGGAGTTAGCGAAGGGCGAAGTTCCGGTGACATTCCAAGGAGATTCCGGTGACGAAACGACGCACTAACACTTCCCTAACCTTCCCCTCTCTCTTCTCTTTTTACCTAGCCGGTAAGTCCCCTCTCCCCCTCTCATATTCTATTCTAAAAACTTTAAATTCTAAAACCCGACGGAAGTGGAGTTAATCCGACTTCTGATTCGGTTTTTCCTTAAAAAGGTTAGTTTTCTTAATCAGTCAATACCATACTCTCATATAATGTTTAACAAACATTAAAAAACACTTTAAAACAAGTTTCAATTCAAAATAATCTTTTATACAACTTTTATCGTATTTTTACGGTAAAATACCACATACTTCATTTTCGACATAAAACAACATGATACTTGTATTACCTTCAGATAACTCACGAGATAATGACCTACGTCATCACAACACACATCTTGACAAAGCACAATGAAAGTTTGGGACATTAGTTATGGGATAATACGACATTACAAATAAATACCATCAATCTTGCAAAACCATTTCTTTAAAAAGTGTATTATCTAAATCCTTGCAATTATGCCTCTAAAACCCAATTTTGGGGATCCCATTCGGGATGGTGTGGATTATCGCACATCCTCGGGCCTAGTAGACCGAGATGCAGACCTCCGAAAAGAGCATTCGATCTCAATGGAAATTTTAATGCATTTTTCTTTAGAAAATGAGATTTCTACAAGAATAAATAAAATTATTTTTATTAAATATATAAATATTATCAAAATATCTATTTTAATTATATTATATAAATATTCCAAGTTTTCTAAATCAAAAGAATTCACCATTACATGAAAATATCATCAAAATACAAAACAATTCCAATATTTCAATAAAATACCATATACTATGAAAACTAGGTTTTACTCAATAGAAATTTCATTTTTATTAAATATACATCTATGAAAACCCTAAAGAAGATAATTAAATACTTGAGGTGTATTTTGAAATTATACCAAAATTATTTTTACATCCGGACATCCATATCCGTGATGGATATCCATATCCGTGACGGTGGAAACTGGACCTGGGACGGTGGGGGCTTGAGTAGTAATAGGGTGGTCCAGCTTGTCATAGGCAATGGACATCTGGACAGACCTTTGCCGGTCATAAAAGTCAGATTCAGTCAACTTGTTATCTAGATGTAACCTAGTCATGGTCACAGGGTCGCTGCAGTTGAGAGAGAGAAGAAAACACTTTAGCATGATGCTCTTGCAAGTTTAGATTGGTTTTTAGTTTATCTAAACAGGATGTCTCCCACTGCTTCTTGAATCCTTCCTCAAACCATAAAAGAAGAATTAGTCAGGACTGATCTCACCGTACAATACTTGCTTAAACGTTCAGTCAGGCTAGTGTCGGTACTTCGAGGGAGGTTTTACGACGCTTTCGCGAAGTTCTTTAATTAAATAACCTCTTTTTCCTGGAGGCGTAGCCCCGCTGACACCGTTCTAGAAACCTACTTCGTTTATAGCATTGATCGTTAAGTGACGAATCTCCTGATGAGTAGCATATACTCATAGTAGGATCGGGATCCAGATATCATCGTGTGATAATGCTGAAGGAATCCTACCAATATTATCAAACTCCAGATGGTATCAACACTAGCAAGTTTCATTTTCTTTAGAAACTCCCGATGTGGATTTTTGCCCCATGCTCTTATGACCTTGACGAAGGCCAACAAATCATAAGTCACATGTCAAGTTCTTCCCATCATTATCCTTGTTAATTTGAACCCACTCGTACATAACCTTGACGATGGCCAACAAAGTAATACGACTGTCCCAAACCAACACATCTATCTATGCTACATATGAATACCCCAGCAGCTACCAAACACTATGCCTTGACGAAGGCCAACAAACATAGCTTGAATACTACTAACCATCCATATGAAATGACGGAGGGCTATGACTGGTTTTGGCGAAACCGTGAACATAGAGAACTTGATATAATCGAAGGAACCTGATAGTTTTTTAAAAGGAGTGGTTAAAGCTCCGCAATTAAAAATTCTGCTCTTTTAAAATAACCGAGTGGTTTCTTTTTAAATCTGTTCCAACGATTCAGCTTTGGTTTGTTTTCATTACATTAAAATAATGCGTCCCATCATTTAACCTATCATTGCAGAAAACAACGAAAATACAACGTCCGCTTATGCCATCCGCATTCGTCACTGGGTCCCGTCATTCACCCGTGAGGTTACTTAACTAACGAAAGAGCGGGGGCTGAGCTAGCGCGTATGCAAAACATAAGCAACGCCTACTAGATATCATATATAGATATTGTACATTCGTCAGACGCAATAATAGGCATTCCAGATCACAGATGAACATATTGGATATACTAGGAATCCGCGTTTCGTTTGAGCCTGCAACAATAGACGGATTACACGGTCGTGATGAATAGCCAAAACCCACCCTAGACCCCTACGGGTGCGGCAAACTACCCGCCTAGTACCAGAAGTGAAACAGTCTCCCTCAACAACGTGAGTAAGCCATTAAACACTTCAAAGTACCCGGTAGTTTGTGCACCCCATCTTGGGTCTATCCTAGGAGCATAAAACAGAAAATGAAATAATACAACGGTGGCTACAACCTCAACCCGGATGTGCCCCGCTAAACAATATTACAACATATTACAATTTACATCGAATGAAAGATAAAAACCCTTATCTCACATCCCCGGCTATTCATCCACAACGATCTAATAGAGTTCATATACACAAACCAATATCCATCACAGAAATGTACAACCCCCAACTAACCGACATACTAGCAATTAGCGGAGATTTACGAACACTTTAAACATCACAGATAAAACCTGATTAGCAAATAACTTGGAATTTCGATCGATAACCTTTTTCTGTGTCTACCCCAAATACAAGCCAGCACTGAAAAGACCTGGGCAGAAACAAAAAATACAGGAAAACAGAACACCTAAAAATAAGACAAACTGTGTAAATACGAGTCAACTCGGAGTCGACTCGGCCGCGGATCCGCGGCGTATTGCACCAACTCGCCGCGCTTCCACGGTCGTCTAACCGAGTTAGGGTATCGTATTTCTCCAGTATTCTTATGATTCCCTGCTGTGAATTTTCATGCCTCTGAAATAATTTTTTCGACAGGTTTAAAATCGAAAGAAACTTGAAGGGTCCGGGGTTAGGTTTTCGTGTTTTTCCGACGATCGAAGATCTAATTAGTTGCTAACAAGCTAGTAAAGGTTTAGTAGGCTCTGATACCACTGTAAGTCCATGTCACGCACCCCACGTGTTCGCGGGGAGGCGGAATATATGAAAAACAATTATCAAAGCTTCGTAACACGGACTTGAGCACACAGATCGTGTCTAAACTATTAATAGCAAACTACAAGAGGTTTAACAACTCTGATTTGAAGTTATACCTCATGTTACTTGTCCTTCGGGTCTTCATCGCTGTCCTCCACCTATCGTCGGCTCTATGGAACATGGGTACCTCAACGGCCTCCTCGAGTCAAAGACGATTCACCCGAGAGTCTATAGTCCGAGCTCCTATCTCGAACCTGAGATAACTATTGTTTCTAGTTTGCTAATCTAGAAGTCCTAGAGGGTGTAGAGTATTTAGATGGATTACTTATTCACTTTAAACCCTAGGATTCTCAACTCATGAGAGCTTTTAGGGTTTGAGGAAGAAGATGAAGACTTGAGGAGAGAGAAGTGTTTTGTGATAATGAATGAACTATTCTCATTTGTGAATATCATGAAGTATAATAATATCATCAAAATAAATATCTTGCTAATATTCATCATGCTTCATTTAATTCACAAGGTGAATCATCTAATGAGTCACCTAATGAGTCATGGATCATTTAATGAAACTACACCTCATCTCCTCCACCTCATTTAGTTTAAATCTAAAAAGAAATAAACACAAATGAGTCACCTCCTTCTAGAAGCTTCCCGACAAATTACGAGACTGCCCCTCCCATCCGTATTTCCGAAAAAAACGGATAAACTGAGAATGAATAAATCCATCTGTGTAATACTAGGATCCGGCTTAAACCAAAGCCCACTAGTATTATCTGACCGATCATAGTATGTGCATAAGTATACGTAAGTGATCGTGGCCCTGCCGTAAAACCATACGGCCTCTACACCTTTTGCCCGGTGTAGGGAAACTCTCTGTGTGGGTCTCTAAAAAATCGACACTACGCTGGCAGTGGGTTTAACCAGAGGCCGCAAGCGGTACTAGCTGTACGTAACGGTCCCCTGGTAGATGTCGATAAGAAGGACGATGAGGAAACCCATCCGAACTCCTACTGAGCCTGTATGTGACAATCTCCGTACAGTCCGGTCTGTTCGTCCAGGACTATCGCATATCGGGCCTAGGGGCGGCAAACGTCAGACCCCTAATAGAGGTATAAGTCGTGTCGGAGTGAAGCCCATTACACCATGAGAAATTACTGGAGCACCTACCAGTAAATCTCGCTTGCCCTGGCCAGGGACCTTGCGTAATAGCTCTCCATACACAGCGCGATATCAACCCCCAATACCAAGAGAGACGAATCCTGTCTAACCGCCACTGCCTCCAAGTGCTTCGGCACTGCACCCAACTACTATCTGTTTACACGACTCCTTTGAGCCGTGGTAGGGTAGTAATCTAAGTACAGTGGGAACACACTCGAGGCGAAGTAGCAATGTCAAGTCGACGGACTAAGTTGTACTCATGTCACCTGGGAACTGCAATCTGACGATAGGTATATTACCAACCTGCAGTTCTCGGCGAGTCCTGTCCGGTGTACTCGTAACCTAACGAGCACCCGCATACTATCTCCAGTACGACGTACTGATGGCTGTGGGACAGACTATCTCCCCATGCTAGGATGAGAAGCGTATACACCAGTCTACTCCGGAGTATCGATGCCCTGTCTCGATAATCCTACGACCAGGGACCTGTATAGGATGTTGCTTATAGACTACCCAGCCCCCACTAGTGTGACTGCAATCACAACGCTGGTAATCAAGTAAAGATCCTAAGGGCTCTACTAATATGTATAAGCGATATGTTAAAAGAAACATATGCACATATTAAAGTAGAAACAAACCAAGTAGCATACTACCATTTTTAGCAAAACTGTCAATACAACTGTGAATATCCCAAGCTTCCATTAAGTAATATACAATCTAGTATGATACAATAATGGCCTCTAGGGCATAAACACTAACAATCTCTCACTTGCACTAGGGCCATGTGCTGGCATATTGCAGACCTATCATCTCGGATAGCCTCTCGAGCTACGTCTGAGGAATAGCTTTTGTGAATGGATCAGCAGTGTTATTCTCCGTATCTACTCTCTTCACCTCGATCTCCCGGCGATCTACGATCTCCCTGATCAGGTGATAGCGCCTTAAGATGTGTCTGGACTTCTGATGGGACCTGGGTTCCTTCGCTAAAGCTATAGCGCCGTTGTTGTCGCAATACAGAGGTATTGGATCAACACTGGTAGGAACTACCTGAAGTTCTGTGAGGAACTTCTTCATCCAGACAACTTCTTTTGCGGCATCGCAAGCAGCTATGTACTTCGCTTTCATCGTCGAGTCAGCAACGGTGTCCTGTTTGGAACTCTTTCAACAGACCGCCCCGCCATTGAGGGTAAAGACATAACCCGACATGGACTTGGAGTCATCCTTGTCACTTTGGAAGCTGGTGTCAGCAAACGCCTCGATCTGGAGGTCCTTTCCACCATACACCAAGAACAACTCCTTAGTCCTCCGCAGGTACTTGAGAATGTTCTTTACTGCTATCCAGTGCTTCTCCCCTGGGTTTGCCTGATACCGGCTTACAACGCTTAATGCGTATGCTACATCTGGTCTGGTACATAACATCGCATACATTATAGAGCCTACCGAAGAAGCGTAGGGTATAATCGTCATGCGAGCCTTTTCTAAATCAGTCTTGGAAGACATCTCTTTGGAGAGGGTGATTCCGTGACAAGCCGGTAGGTTACCGCGCTTAGAATCTTCCATACTGAATGTTTTCAATATGGTGTCTATGTACCTGGACTGTGAAAGTCCCAACATCCTCTTTGATCTATCACGATAGATCTGGATCCCCAGAATGTAGGTGGCATCACCCAGGTCCTTCATTGAGAAATTCTGTGACAAGAATCCTTTGATCGACTGTAGCATAGGAATATCATTTCTTATTAAGAGAATGTCATCCACGTACAAGATGAAGAATACTACAAATCTCTCTACAATCTTACTATATTTGCATGGCTCTTCTGGATTTGTGATAAAGTAGAATTCTTTAACAGTATCATCAAAACAGATGTTCCAACTCCGCGATGCCTGCTTTAGTCCATAAAAGGATTTAAGAAAATTGCACTCTTTACCGCTGCTCCCACTCTGAATGAATCTCTCTGGCTGATCCATATAGATGCACTCTTCCAAATTACCATTTAGAAAATCCATTTTTACGTCCATCTGCCTGATCTCATAATCGTAGAAGGCAGCAATGGCAAGAAGGACCCGAATGGATTTGAGCATAGCCATTGGAGAAAAGGTTTCATCATAGTGCAAACCAGGTCTTTGACGAAAACCCTTTGCAACAAGTCTAGCCTTATAGGTTTCAACCTGTCCATCTACACCAATCTTCCTTCTGAAGATCCATTTGCATCCTACGGGTTTTACCCCATCTGGAGCAATGTCCAAAGTCCATACTTTGTTAGTGTACATGGACTCCATTTCGGTCCGCAGTGCATCCAGCCATCTTACTGAGTCGCCGCTCTGAATGACTTGCTGGAAGCTAGTAGGGTCGTCATTGCCAATGATGCAATCCTCTCGATCCCCGTCTATGAGAAAACCGTAGTATCTCTCGGGCGGATGAGACTTCCTACTACTTCTGCGGATAAGCGCTGGGATGTCCTTTTCTTCTGAAACTTCTAGTTCTACCATACTTTCAGTAACAGCTTGTGGTTATGGAATTTCTTCCAGTTCTATTGCGCTCCCACTCTTCTGATTTTCTAAAAATTCAGCTTCCAAGAAGTGGGCATGACGAGAAACAAAAACCTTTTGTTACTCTACGTAATAGAAATATTTCCCCTTAGAGTTCTTTGGATATCCCACAAACTTACACTGTACTGAGCGTGCCTCAAGCTTGTCTGCATGCTGCTTTTTAACAAAAGCTGGACATCCCCATGTCTTCAAGTACTGAAGATAGGGTTTCTTCCCACTCCACATCTGATATGGTGTGGTAGGCACAGTCTTAGTTGGAATCTTGTTCAAAAGATATGCAGCTGATTCTAGTGCATAACCCCAGAAAGATCACAGTAACTCAACCTTACTCATCATGGAACGAACTATATCCAATAGGGTTTGATTCCGCCTTTCCGATACACCATTGTGTTGTGGTGTGTATGGAGGAGTAAGCTGAGGGATAATTCCATTCTCTTTTAAGTATCCCAGGAACTCGGCACTTAAGTATTCATCACCTCGATCAGATCTCAGTGTCTTGATACTTTTTCCTGTTTGGTTTTCCACTTCATTCTTGTATTCCTGGAATTTCTCAAAGGTCTCGGATTTATGCTTCATCAAGAAGATATGTCCATAACTAGAGAAATAATCCCTAAAAGTAATGAAGTAGGAATGACCACCTCTTGCATGTGTAGACATTGGACCGCACCCGTCACTGTGTACGAGTCCCAAGAGCTCGCTCACTCTTACTCCGTGTCCAGTAAACGGAGTCTTTGTCATCTTTCCCATGAGACAAGATTCACAAGTAGCATAAGATTGATATTCGAACGGATTCAAATATCCTTCTCTATGTAACTTAGTCAATCGTGTTTTATTGATGTGACCTAGTCTACAATGCCATAAGAAAACCTGATTTACTTCCGGATACTTTCTTTTAAGTGTGTTTTGGACATTGAAAACCTGAGCTTGATTTAATACGTATATACCATTATCTAATGTACCGGACCCTATCAGAACTTGATTTAGGTGGATGTTTACCACATCGCTTATGAATGTAAAATCATATCCCTTTCTAGAAAGTGAGGATACTGATATGATATTACAAGTCAAACTAGGTACATACAAAAAGTTACGTAGAATCAATATCTGCCCACTTTTCAGTCCTAGGTGATATTCCCGCACGGATTCAGCATCCATGCTCATTCCGTTCGCAACTCTGAGAGACATATCACCTACCCTGATAACTCTATGGTTTCTCAAAGCATATAACGAATTACAGATATGAGATTCTGATCCGGTATCTAGTACCGAGGAAGTAGAGTTAATTGACAAACAGTTCTTAATTACAAACACACCCGAGGCCGAAGCCTCAACATTCTTCGAATCCTGGCTACTGGCATCCAAAGCCCTGCAATCTTTCTGCCAATGCCCCTTCCCATAACAATAGGAACATCCATCCTTCCTTACACCAAGTCCCGAAACATTTGCTCCTCCCTTTCCTACTACTTCACTGACACCGTATATCGGCTTTGTGGAGGTTTTCTTCTTTTCACCCTTTGCTTTCGCCCTGGATGCAAAAGAAGAAGGTCCCCCATTAAGCAGAGCGGGTGTCTCCCTGCTTTCTTTCAGGGTGTAAGTAGAGGGTAGGGACTGTGGAAATAAGTCAGCATATGACATGTTTCTGTAGGGTTCCTAGGCACTCTAATGAGGTCTCACAAGGCATCAACCATGCCAATTTCAAATTTTACAAGTGCCGAGAAACCCTAATACGGATTCGTTGACTAGAGTTTAGGCGAAAAGTGAAACTAGTTAACATTTTAACTAAAGGAAAGAGGCTACAACCTTTGTAGATCCGGTTCTCCACTTCCTTAGCTCCACGTAGACGTCCTCTCGCTGTCCATATCGGATCCCGAACTCTAGCATCGGCTTCATCGGAGAAATGGGCGGGCTAGGTCGTCGGCTTCGATGCCGAAGATGATCTACGTCGAGGCAACTCTAGATCGAGCTCCAACTTCACCAAGTCGTGAAACTTGTGAAGAAAACACCCTATACTACTTGGCAAGAGGTAGAGGGTGAAGAAATAGGAGGTGGGTTCACTTTAGAATTGGATTTCTCACTCTTTTTCTCAAGATGCCATTAAAGCTAGTAAGCTTTTCTTCTTGTCAAAGATGATGAAGAAGAAGAAAGAATATGATAAGTGTTGCTTTTAAAATGAAAATAATATCAATACTTATCATATCCTAACCTTGGTTAGGTGTAGAGAAAAGACCATGGTTAGTTTGAATGGTTAGGGTTAAGCATGAAGACAAAATGGTCACTTTAGTCAAAACTTCATGAAGCTTCAACAACAAACAAAGAAAGCCACCATTTTCTCTTTTATCTTTTCCAAAATAAATAAATAAATAAATAAGTAAGGAAAAGAAAAACCCTAACCATTACATAACCATGGTTTAATCCTTACACATACTCAAGTAAACATGTATCATCAAACATGATACAATCAAGTGTACATAAAAATATATCACATATACAATGTGCACATCAAGTGAGAAAAACCTTTTAAAGTGAACCAATGCTAGTTAATGCAAAGTAATATATCAAATATATAATTATACATTAAATCATTAAATCAACACTTGATTCAATGATCCGGTCATGTCGCACATAACCGACTAGTATTCAATGTATCGATTTATCGAATCAATGATTCGATAACTAGGTTATATCGCATACAACCAATCGAAACATTCATCGCGAGAATGAAATACGGTATCACATACACGCATTATTCTCGGTCCCGCACATATCTCATATGCGCTCCTATTTCGTTTCGCTTGAGCCAGGAAACCTCTGTGTAGGACTCTAAAGACTCGTCAATACGCCGGTAGCAGATGATGATCATATCAAGCACCCACAAGCCGCAAGCGGTCTGCTAAACGTAACGGCCACCCGAGTATTGAGCGATCAGAAGATCGACGAGCAAGCCCGCTCACACTCCTGTGAATCCAACCAGTAACACTTACCGTACAGTCCGGTCTGTTCGTCTGATATGTCGCATATCAAGTCTAGGGGTGGTAAACGTCAGACCCCAATAACCGATAAGTCATGCCGATGTGAGACTCATAACGGGTCGAGAAACTACTGGTAACACTTACCAGCAAAACTCTGATCAGCCCTGGCCAGGGACTTCCCTGTTACGGCCAATCGAGCACAGCGCAACATCAACCCCCAATACCGGGAGAGACGAAACCCCTCCTATCGCTCATTGCCTCCATGTGACTCGGGACTGTACCCAAAAACCACCGTTTTGCACGCCCTCATGGACATGGTAAGGTGGAGATCAAAGCACAGTGGGAATCACACAAGACTCTATGACGATCTCGGGTCTACAGACTAACCTGCACAAGTGTCACCTGAGAACTGCCATCTGACGTGAGGTATAATACCATCTGGGAGTTCTCGGCGAGTCCGTCCAGTGTACCCAGTCTCCACTGAGCACCCGTATACCATCTCTGATGTCAAACACCAATGGATATGGGATCATCCATCGCCCATCTCATGGGTCGAGAAGCATATACGCTAGTCTACACTGGTATATCGATGCCCCGTCTCGATACACCCACGACTAGGGACCTTGAAGGATGTACCTATGGACTACCATGTCCCCACTAGTATGATCTGCATCATAGTCCAGGTAGTCAAGTACACATCCTAAGAGCTTTACCAACATGTAACTATAAGACAGTTTAAAGAGACAAGTGTACATGTTAAGATAAAGAGCAACCAGATAGCATACTATCATATCGAGCAAGAAAGTCATCTCTATATATGTCCAAGCATCCAATATAAAATACATCATCTGTACAATACTGGCCTCTAGGGCATACATACAACTAACAATCCCCCACTTCCACTAGGGCCAGCTGCTGTAGTATCGCATACCGAGCATCCCGAAGAGTCTCTCAAACTGTATCTGGGGAATGGCCTTCGTGAGTGGATCCGCCGTGTTGTTCTTCGTGTCAACCCTCCTGACCTCGATCTCCCGGCGATCAACTATCTCCCGGATCAGGTGATACCGCCTCAGAATATGCCTGGATCGCTGATGGGACCTTGGTTCCTTGGCTAAAGCCACCGCTCCATTGTTATTGCAATACAAATGTATTGGATGCTCAATGGATGGAACCACACCAAGTTCAGTAATGAACTTCTTGATCCAGACAGCCTCTTTAGCAGCATCGTTGGCAGCGATGTATTCAGCCTCCATCGTCGAGTCTTCCACGGTTTCCTGCTTGGAACTCTTCCAGCTAACCGCCCCTCCGTAAAGGGTAAAGACAAATCCCGACTACGACTTAGAGTCGTCCTTATCACTCTGGAAGCTCGAATCGGTAAAGGACTCCACTTGGAGTTCTCCGTTACCATACACCAAGAGCATCTCTTTAGTCCTTCGCAAGTACTTGAGAATGCTCTTCACAGCTGTCAAGTGACTCTCTCCAGGATCAACTTGATACCTGCTCACTACACTTAGTGAGTATGCAACATCGGGTCTGGTACATAGCATCGCGTACATGATAGAGCCTACAGCCGAAGCATAGGGTATCCCTTGCATGCGAGCTCTCTCCAAATCAGTCTTGGGAGACATCTCTTTGGAGAGAGTGGCTCCAGAGATCGTGGGCAAGTTCCCACGCTTGGATTCTTCCATACTAAACCTCTTTAGTATGGTGTCAATGTACCTGGATTGGGACAATCCCAATATCCGTTTGGATCTATCTCTATAGATCCTAATTCCCAATATGCAGGAGGCATCACCAAGATCTTTCATTGAGAATCTTTGTGATAAGAAGAGCTTGACCGATTGCAGCATAGGAATATCATTTCCTATCAAGAGTATGTCGTCCACGTATAATACGAGGAAGACAACCTTACTCTCTGCCACCTTCTTGTAAATACAAGGTTCATCTGGGTTTTTGACGAAATCAAACTCTTTGATAACGACGTCAAAGCAGATGTTCCAACTCCGCGATGCTTTCTTTAATCCATAAATGGATTTAAGTAGCTTGCACACCTTCCCACTGCTCCCACTGTCTACGAAGCCCTCTGGCTGAGTCATGTACACGCACTCTTCTAAATCACCATTTAGAAGGGCGGTCTTAACATCCATTTGCCAGATTTCGTAATAATGGTATGCAGCGATGGCAAGCATGATCCGGATGGATTTAAGCATAGCCACTGGAGAAAAGGTTTCGTCATAGTCCACACCTGGTCTTTGATGAAAAACCTTTTGCAACAAGTCTAGCTTTGAAAGTTTCCACTTTCCCATCTACACCAAGTTTTTTCTTGAAGATCCACTTGCTCCCAATGGGTTTTACCCCTTCAGGAGCAACTTCCAAAGTCCATACTTTGTTGGTGTACATGGATTCCATCTCGGACCGCATTGCATCCAGCCATTTCACTGAGTCTTTACTCGTGATGGCCTGCTCGAAACTAGTTGGGTCATCATCCTCCATGATGCAATCCTCGCTTCCACCGTCAATGAGAAAACCGTAGTATCTCTCAGGTGGACGAGAAACCCTACTAGATCGGCGGAGAGGCTGGGGTTCGTCGGGTACTACTGAATCCTCTGGTTCTACCAAGTCTTCTGTTATAGTTTGTGTCGCTGGAACCTCTTCCAGTTCTACCTCTATGCCACTTGTCTGTTTCATAAGAAAACTCTTTTCTAAGAAAGTGGCATGTCGAGAAACAAACACTTTTTGTTCCTCGGAGTGGTAGAAGATATACCCTCGCGAATGTTTGGGATATCCAACAAACTTACATAAAACAGACCTTGCCTCGAGCTTGTCCGGATTTTGTGTTTTAACATAGGCCGGACAACCCCATATCTGAATAAAATTAAGACATGGTCTCTTACCATTCCATATCTCATATGGAGTGGTAGGCACTGATTTGGTTGGAACTCTATTCAATAGGTATGCAGCAGTCTCCAGTGCATATCCCCAGAAGGAAATAGGT
Organism: Agapanthus africanus; assembly: GCA_030015575.1. Lineage (NCBI taxonomy): Eukaryota > Viridiplantae > Streptophyta > Magnoliopsida > Asparagales > Amaryllidaceae > Agapanthus > Agapanthus africanus. The sequence goes on along the minus strand of CM057340.1, from coordinate 591,285,025 downwards.
AACTCAGCTGCACTCATCATAGAGCGCACCATATCTAATAGGGTGCGGTTTCTCCGCTCCGATACACCGTTGTGCTGTGGTGTATAAGGAGGAGTAAGCTGAGAGAGAATCCCATTCTCTTTTAGATAATCTCTGAATTCGTTGCTTAAGTATTCTCCTCCTCGATCAGATCGAAGAATCTTAATACTTTTGCCCGTTTGGTTCTCTACTTCGTTTTTATATTCTCTGAATTTCTCAAAAGCTTCTGATTTGTGTTTCATCAGGAACACATACCCGAACCTAGAGAGATCGTCGGTGAATGTAATGAAGTATGAATAACCATCCCTGCTATGTGTAGACATGGGACCGCATACATCGCTATGCACCAGTCCCAAGAGTTCCGTAACTCTTTCTCCGTGTCCACTAAACGGAGTTTTGGTCATTTTTCCTTTGAGACATGAATGGCAAGTGTCATAAGTTGATAATTCGAACGGTTTCAAATATCCATCTTTATGTAACTTAGCTAGTCGTGTCGCATTGATGCGACCAAGTCTACAATGCCATAAGAAAGATTCATTTATTTCTGAACTTTTCCTTTTGTGTGTGTTTTGTAAATTGAGGACTGTATTTTGATTGAGAATGAATATGCCATTATATAACGAGCCTGATGCAATCAACTTTTGATTTAGGAATATGTTCATAACATTATCCTTTACTACAAAATTATATCCTTCTTTACTTAATAAAGAAACTGATATAATGTTGCACATCATGTTCGGTATATAATAGCATTCATTTAGAATCAGTGTATCATCACTTGGTAATACTAGGTGATATTCGCCAACTGCTTTGGCTGCAACATTTGCCCCATTCCCTACTTGAACGGAATGATCACCTTTTCCCAGTTCTCTACCTTTCCGTAGCCCATGTAACATTTTACATATGTGGGATCCTGATCCGGTATCTAATACCCAGGACGTAGGGTGAACTGAGAAATAGTTCTCAATGACAAACACACCCGAAGATGATGCATCAACATGCATGTTCTCCGTTTGGGCAGTGTGAGAATCCATATATTCTCCTGTTTCCTGTTCAGTCTTATAACTCTTATAAGAAAGAACGGGTCCAACGTTCCCCTGCACAGTATAACATGTGGGTTCGGTCAATACATCCATATTATTATCTTGATTAGGGCATGACATGGTCGCTACCTGGAGAGAGAGAGAAGAAAACACTTTAGCGTATGCTCTTGCAAGATCAGATTGGTTATTATCTTATCTAATCAGGATGGCTCCCACTGGTTTTTATCAAATCTTCCTTCAAACCTTAAAAGGAAAGACTGACCGGGATTAATTACACCCTACAACTTTGCCAATCTTTCAGCCAGGCCAGTGTCGGTACTTTGAGGGAGGTTCCCCGTGCTTTCGCACGGACCTAATTAAAATAAACCTCATTTTCCCAGAGGCGTAACCCCGTTGACACATTTCTAGACACCTACTTGATCGGCTAATTGTAATGTGTAAAACTCTCCCAGGAGTAACTCTTACTCCCAGTGGGTATCGAGATCCAACTATCTCATAGAAGGTATGCAATCTCATTGCAAATTTCAACACTTGAAATTCCCGATAATTCTTTTGCCCCTGGCGTCCTATGACCTTGACGGAGGCCAAACTACCCACAGGGCGCTAGTCAAGTTCAACCCGTCATTTCTTGATTGAATTAAACCCACCCGTACGACCCTTGACGGAGGCCAAACTACGCCGTACGAATACCCTAATCCAATCGCATCATATGCTGGCAGATAAGCACTAGTTAGCTACCAAACACTACGCCTTGACGGAGGCCAAACTACCGCAGCATGAATACTAAGTAGTATTTATCTGAAATGACGGAGGGCTACGCAGGTTTTTCAGAAAAACCATGAGCGTAATGAACTTGATATCGTTGTAGAATCGAGTGAAGTTTTGAAATGGACTGATTTTGAGCCTTTTCTAGTTTTGCTAAAGGGGTCACTCCCAGTGAAGGGATCGTCGGCCCTTTCCTCGTCGAATGAGGTGCGGGATATATCATATATATCGCTGTGCAAAGCAAAACTCCAAAAACAATCAAAAGCAAACCGAGTGTGTAGCATCTGCCAGTTATTGCTAAAGGGGTCACTCCCGGTGAAGGGATCTCGGCCCTTTCCTCATCGAATAAGGTGCAGGGTATATCATATATACCACTATGCAAAGCAAAACTGTAGCTACCCTTTTTATTTAAAATTTGATTCTACAACATCTTTTAGGTTTCTTTTCTTTCATTAATCACATTAATGAAGTCCCATCATTTAAGTCACCTAAACATCACAGATAAATACGACGTACACTTATGCCATCCGCATTCGCCTCGATGTCCCCTCGTGCACCGTTAGGTTAGGTAACTAACGACAGAGCAGGGCAGGGCTAGTGCGGGTGCAAAACATAAGTAATGCCTATATAATATATCATATATACTATATACAGTATCCATCACAGAACATATCACATGATCACATCACAGATATCGCAGCAGAAAATATCATATGAAATATTGGATATACTAGGACGTCCGTGTTTTTAATACGAGCCAGTATAAAACACGGATTCCACGGTCGTGATGAATAGCTAATCCCACACCCCTAGACCCCTACGAGAGCGGCAAGCAACCCTACCAATTCTAGGGTTTGGAGACCCGGACTCGACTCCTCGAGATGGTCTCCCACTGGACCCTAGAACCCGGTTACTTGTGCTCCCCTCCTTGGGTCTATCCTAGTGCGGAAAAGTAAATAATATACAAAAGGTGACATCTTCCGCAACCTGGAAGTGCCCCAAATAAAAGAATATTGCATACAAGTTTTTTACATGAATGAAAATGAAAAACACTCATCTCACATAAAAAAACTCCGGCTATTCAAACACGACGATCCAATATAACATATCCAGCAACACATAACATCATATGTCATCAACGTAAGTAAATATGCGCATCCCAATTGTCTTTGATATATAGCAACGAAACCGGCGATATCACATTTTACACTTACGGTCACAGAAAAGAAAGTGTAAAACTACAACAGTTGGAATCCGCAACCTCTTTAGACATCGCATGCCTAATCAAATGAAATACTTAGACATCACATGCCTAACAATTATAAACCCCGCATTTTAGTCCCATTATCGAAAACTCTTTTCAATATCAAGTGAGACTAAACCGCTAGATTTATAACATTCATCCAGTTATCTCATAACTGTTTGTGAATTCCAATTATTGTATCCCATTCCGGATAAATAGAAAATATTAAACTTTCCGATCGAACATTAGAACACCCAAGTTTTCACGAAACCGTTCAACACATGAAATAAGTTCAAAGACGTTCACTTCATGCCTCAGTACCAACGGTCCAGCCGTAGAAGGGTCAAGCCAACGCCTCACATGTGGCACGCCGTACTGTCCCAAACCCTAAGGTTCAAAGGGCAGTTCAAGACGGTCACATAATCGAGTTAAGGTTTGTTGTCTTCTGGAGGGACCATCGCGTTACTTGCACTACTTAGAACGTTTTTAAACCTCAGAAAAATCCAACACTTGGAAATTTTCCGGCAGGGGAAAGATTGGGTATTTGCATCCGGTCGAACTTTTTAACATATTCTAAAATTATCCGGAAAAACACATAGACAAAGTTTGATAATCCGATCGAATCTTCGATTCCCAATACAACCCCAGAATACTCAACTGTTGAGTGCATATTAAAAATTCCCAAAAAATTCAGCACCTGAAAACATGAATTACTGTGTAAATATTGGAAGCAGATCCCATCATTTGGCCGCGGAACCGCCGCAGAATCCAGGCTTCTGCCGCGGTTCCGCCGCGCTTTAAACATATCATGAGATAATTTTTGCACCGTAATTCTTAGAATTCCCTGCTGAATTTTTTAAGCATTTTTAATCTGGAAAAAACCCAGTTTTTGAAAAAAGTCCAGAGAGCATGAAAAATTAGGGTTTCGATGTTCGTTCGGATTTCAAACGTCGTCTAGACTTCGCCTAAGGCTCTAGCTAGGCTCTGATACCACTGTAGGGTTCCTAGGCACTCTAATGAGGTCTCACAAGGAATCAACCATGCCAATTTCAAATTTTACAAGTGCCGAGAAACCCTAATACGGATTCGTTGACTAGAGTTTAGGCGAAAAGTGAAACTAGTTAACATTTTAACTAAAGGAAAGAGGCTACAACCTTTGTAGATCCGGTTCTCCACTTCCTTAGCTCCACGTAGACGTCCTCTCGCTGTCCATATCGGATCCCAGACTCTAGCATCGGCTTCATCGGAGAAATGGGCGGGCTAGGTCGTCGGCTTCGATGCCGAAGATGATCTACGTCGAGGCAACTCTAGATCGAGCTCCAACTTCACCAAGTCGTGAAACTTGTGAAGAAAACACCCTATACTACTTGGCAAGAGGTAGAGGGTGAAGAAATAGGAGGTGGGTTCACTTTAGAATTGGATTTCTCACTCTTTTTCTCAAGATGCCATTAAAGCTAGTAAGCTTTTCTTCTTGTCAAAGATGATGAAGAAGAAGAAAGAATATGATAAGTGTTGCTTTTAAAATGAAAATAATATCAATACTTATCATATCCTAACATTGGTTAGGTGTAGAGAAAAGACCATGGTTAGTTTGAATGGTTAGGGTTAAGCATGAAGACAAAATGGTCACTTTAGTCAAAACTTCATGAAGCTTCAACAACAAACAAAGAAAGCCACCATTTTCTCTTTTATCTTTTCCAAAATAAATAAATAAATAAATAAGTAAGGAAAAGAAAAACTCTAACCATTACATAACCATGGTTTAATCCTTACACATACTCAAGTAAACATGTATCATCAAACATGATACAATCAAGTGTACATAAAAATATATCACATATACAATGTGCACATCAAGTGAGAAAAACCTTTTAAAGTGAACCAATACTAGTTAATGCAAAGTAATATATCAAATATATAATTATACATTAAATCATTAAATCAACACTTGATTCAATGATCCGGTCATGTCGCACATAACCGACTAGTATTCAATGTATCGATTTATCGAATCAATGATTCGATAACTAGGTTATATCGCATACAACCAATCGAAACATTCATCGCGAGAATGAAATACGGTATCACATACACGCATTAATCTCGGTCCCGCACATATCTCATATGCGCTCCTATTTCGTTTCGCTTGAGCCAGGAAACCTCTGTGTAGGACTCTAAAGACTCGTCAATACGCCGGTAGCAGATGATGATCATATCAAGCACCCAAAAGCCGCAAGCGGTCTGCTAAACATAACGGCCACCCGGGTATTGAGCGATCAGAAGATCGACGAGCAAGCTCGCTCACACTCCTGTGAATCCAACCAGTAACACTTACCGTACAGTCCGGTCTGTTCGTCTGATATGTCGCATATCAAGTCTAGGGGTGGTAAACGTCAGACCCCAATAACCGATAAGTCGTGCCGATGTGAGGCTCATAACGGGTCGAGAAACTACTGGTAACACTTACCAGCAAAACTCTGATCAGCCCTGGCCAGGGACTTCCCTGTTACGGCCAATCGAGCACAGCGCAACATCAACCCCCAATACCGGGAGAGACGAAACCCCTCCTATCGCTCATTGCCTCCATGTGACTCGGGACTGTACCCAAAAACCACCGTTTTGCATGCCCTCATGGACGTGGTAAGGTGGAGATCAAAGCACAGTGGGAATCACACAAGACTCTATAACGATCTCGGGTCTACAGACTAACCTGCACAAGTGTCGCCTGAGAACTGCCATCTGACGTGAGGTATAAAACCATCTGGGAGTTCTCGGCGAGTCCGTCCAGTGTACCCAATCTCCACTGAGCACCCGTATACCATCTCTAATGTCAAACACCAATGGATATGGGATTATCCATCGCCCATCTCATGGGTCGAGAAGCATATACACTAGTCTACACTGGTATATCGATGCCCCGTCTCGATACACCCACGACTAGGGACCTTGAAGGATGTACCTATGGACTACCATGTCCCCACTAGTATGATCTGCATCATAATCCAGGTAGTCAAGTACACATCCTAAGGGCTTTACCAACATGTAACTGTAAGACAGTTTAAAGAGACAAGTGTACATGTTAAGATAAAGAGCAAACAGATAGCATACTATCATATCGAGCAAGAAAGTCATCTCTATATATTTCCAAGCATCCAATATAAAATACATCATCTGTACAATACTGGCCTCTAGGGCATACATACAACTAACAGTTTCCCAACGTGGTCTCCAGGTCCGTGAGCTCATCAATATAGCTAGTCATCATAAGGACGTCGTTCCTTACAGATGACCCGATAGCCAACCTCGCTTGAAGCAATTCGTTCGAGGTCTCATATCTTGCGATACGAGATTGCTCTCCATATAAATCTTTGTTATGGAGGAAGATGGAAACTAAGTCCATCTTCTCGTGCTGTTTCTGGTATATACCATCAACTGAAGCCAACACGAGGCACTTGGCATTTGCACTGGCCTTTTCCCTTGTCTCACGGATATCCATATCCGTGACCGTGGAAACTGGACCTGGGACGGTGGGGGCTTGAGTAGTAATAAGGTGGTCCAGCTTGTCATAGGCAATGGACATCTGGACAGACCTTTTCCAGTCATAAAAGTCAGATTCAGTCAACTTGTTATCCAGATGTAACCTAGTCATGGTCACAGGGTCGCTGCAGTTGAGAGAGAGAAGAAAACACTTTAGCATGATACTCTTTCAAGTTTAGATTGGTTTTTAGTTTATCCAAACAGGATGGCTCCCACTGTTTCTCGAATCCTTCCTAAAACTATAAAAGAAGAATTAGTCAGGACTGATCTCACCGTACAATACTTGCTTAACAGTTCAGCCAGGTTAGTGTCGGTACTTCGAGGGAGGTTTTACGACGCTTTCGTGATGTTCCTTAATTAAATAACATCTTTTCCCTGGAGGCGTATCCCCGTTGACACCGTTCTAGACACCTACTTGGTTTATAGCATTGATCGTTAAGTGACGAATCTCCTGATGAGTAGCATATACTCACAGTAGGATCGGGATCCAGATATCATCGTGTGATAATGCTGAAGGAATCCTACCAACATTATCAAACTCCAAATGGTATGCAACACTAGCAAGTTTCAGTTTCTTTAGAAACTCCCAATGTGGATTTTTGCCTAATGCTCTTATGACCTCGATGAAGGCCAACAAATCATAAGTCACATGTCAAGTTCTTCCCATCATTATCCTTGTTAATTTGAACCCACTCGTACATACCCTTGACGAAGGCCAACAAAATAATACGACTGTCCCAAACCAACGCATCTATCTATGCTACATATGAATACCTCAGCAGCTACCAAACACTATGCCTTGACGAAGGCCAACAAACATAGCTTGAATACTACTGACCATCCATATGAAATGACAGAGGGCTACGAATGGTTTTGGCGAAATCGTGAACGTAGTAAAATTGATATAATCGAAAGAACCTGATAACTTTTTAAAAGGAGTGGTTAAAGCTCCGCAATTAAAAATTCTTCTCTTTTAAAATAACCGAGTGGTTTCTTTTTAAATTTGTTCCAACGATTCAGCTTTGGTTTGTTTTCTTTGCATTAAAATAATGCGTCCCATCATTTAACCTATCATTGCAGAAAACAACGAAAATACAACGTCCGCTTATGCCATCCACATTCGCCACTGGGTCCCGTCATTCACCCGTTAGGTTGCTTAACTAACGACAGAGCGGGGGCTGGGCTAGCGCGGATGCAAAACATAAGCAACGCCTACTAGATATCATATATAGATATTGTACATTCGTCAGACGCAATAATAGGCATTCCAGATCACAGATGAACATATTGGATATACTAAGAATCCGCATTTCGTTTGAGCCTGCAACAAAAGACGGATTACACGGTCATAATGAATAGCCAAACCCCACCCTAGACCCCTACGGGTGCGGCAAACTACCCGCCTAGTACCAGAAGTGAAACAGTCTCCCTCAACAACGTGAGTAAGCCATTAAACACTTCAAAGTACCCGGTAGTTTGTGCACCCCATCTTGGGTCTATCCTAGGAGCATAAAACAGAAAATGAAATAATACAACGATGGATACAACCTCAACCCGGATGTGCCCCGCTAAACAATATTATAACATATTACAATTTACATCGAATGAAAGATAAAAACCCTCATCTCACATCCCCGGCTATTCATCCACGACGATCCAATAGAGTTCATATACACAAACCAATATCCATCACAGAAATGTGCAACCCCCAACTAACCGACATACTAGCAATTAGCGGAGGTTTACGAACACATTAAATATCACAGATAAAACCTGATTAGCAAATAACTTAGAATTTCGATCGACAACCTTTTTCCATGACTACCCCAAATGGAAGCCAGCACTGAAAACACCTGGGCAGAAACAAAAAATACAGGAAAACAGAACACCCAAAAATAAGACAAACTGTGTAAATACGAGTCAACTCGGAGTCGACTCGGCCGCGGATCCACGGCGTATTGCACCAACTCGCCGCGCTTCCGCGGTCGTCTAACCGAGTTAGGGTCTCGTATTTCTCCAGTATTCTTATAATTCCCTGCTGTGAATTTTCATGCCTCTGAAATAATTTTTCGACAGGTTTAAAATCGACAGAAACTTGAGGGGTCCGGGGTTAAGTTTTCGTGTTTTTCCGACGATCGAAATTCAAATTAGTTGCTAACAAGCTAGTAAAGGTTTAGTAGGCTCTGATACCACTGTAAGTCCATGTCACGCACCCCACGTGTTCGCGGGGAGGCGGAATATATGAAAAACAATTATCAAAGCTTCGTAACACGGACTTGAGCACACGGATCGTGTTTAAACCATTAATAGCAAACTACGAGAGGTTTAATTACTTTGATTCGAAGTTATACGTCACGTTACTTATCCTTCGGGTCTTCATCGCTGTCCTCCACACCTCGTCGGCTCTATGGAATATGGGTACCTCAACGGCCTCCTCGAGTCAAAGACGATCCACCGGAGAGTCTATAGTCCGAGCTCCTATATCGAATCTGAGATAACTACGGCTTCTAGTTTGCTAATCTAGAAGTCCTAGAGGGTGTAGAGTATTTAGATGGATTACTTAGTCACTTTAAACCCTAGAATTCTCAACTCATGAGAGTTTTGAGGGTTTGAGGAAGAAGATGAAGACTTGAGGAGAGAGAAGTGTTTTGTGATAATGAATGAACTATTCTCATTTGTGAATATCATGAAGCATAATAATATCATCAAAATAAATATCTAGCTAATATTCATCATGCTTCATTTAATTCACAAGGGGAATCATCTAATGAGTCACCTAATGAGTCATGGATCATTTAATGAAACTACACCTCATCTTCTCCTTCTCATTTAGTTTAAATCTAAAAAGAAATAAACACAAATGAGTCACCTCCTTCTAGAAGCTTCTCGACAAATTACGAGACTGCCCCTCCCATCCGTACTTCCGAAAAACACGGATAAACTGAGACTGAATAAATCCATCTGTATAATACTAGGATCTGGCTTAAACCAAAGCCCACTAGTATTATCTGCCCGATCATAGTACGTGCACAAGTGTACGTAAGTGATCGTGGCCCTGCCGTAAAACCATACGGCCTCTACACCTTCTTCCCGGTGTAGGAAAACTCTCTGTGTGGGACTCTAAAGACTCGACACTATGCTGGCAGTGGGTTTAACTACTGGCCGCAAGCGGTACTAGCTGTACGTAACGGTCCCCAGGTAGATGTCGATAAGAAGGACGATGAGGAAACCCATCCGAACTCCTATTGAGCCTGTATGTGGCAATCTCCGTACAGTCCGGTCTGTTCGTCTAGGACTATCACATATCGGGCCTAGGGGCGGCAAACGTCAGACCCCTAATAGCGGTATAAGTCGTGTCGGAGTGAAGCCCATTACACCTTGAGAAACTACTGGAGTACCTACCAGTAAATCTCGCTTGCCCTGGCCAGGGACCTTACATAATGGCTCTCCATACACAGCGCGGTATCAACCCCCAATACCGGGAGAGACGAATCCTGACCGCCACTGCCTCCAAGTGCTTCGGGATTGCACCCAACTACTACCTATTTGCACGACTCCTTTTAGCCGTGGTAGGGTAGTAATCTAAGTACAGTGGGAACAAACTCGAGGCGAAGTAGCAATGTCAAGTCGATGGACTAAGCTGTACTCATGTCACCTGGGAACTGCAATCTGACGATAAGTATAGTAACAACCTGCAGTTCCCGGCGAGTCCTATCCAGTGTACTCGTAACCTAACGAGCACCTGCATACTATCTCTAGTACGACGTACTGATGGCTGTGGGACAGACCATCTCTCCATGCTGGGATGAGAAGCGTATACACCAGTCTACTCCGTAGTATCGATGCCCTGTCTCGATAATCCTACGACCAGGGACCTGTATAGGATGTTGCTTATAGACTACCCATCCCCCACTAGTGTGACTGCCATCACAACGCTGGTAATCAAGTAAAGATCCTAAGGGCTCTACTAATATGTATAAGCGATATGTTAAAAGAAACATATGCATATATTAAACTAGAAACAAACCAAGTAGCATACTACCATTTTTAGCAAGACTGTCAATACAACTGTGAATATCCCAAACTTCCATAAAATAATATACAATCTAGTATGATACAATAATGGCCTCTAGGGCATAAACACTAACAATCTCCCACTTGCACTAGGTCCATGTGCTGGCATATCGCAGACCTATCATCTCAGATAGCCTCTCGAACTGCGTATGAGGAATGGCCTTTGTGAATGGATCAGCAGTGTTATTCTCCGTATCTACTCTCTTCACCTCGATCTCCCGGCGATCTACGATCTCCCTGATCAGGTGATACCGCCTTAAGATGTGTCTTGACTTCTGATGGGACCTGGGTTCCTTCGCTAAAGCTATAGCGCCGTTGTTGTCGCAATACAGAGGTATTAGATCAACACTGGTAGGAACCACCTGAAGTTCTATGAGGAACTTCTTCATCCAGACAGGTTCTTTTATGGCATCGCAAGCAGCTATGTACTCTGCTTCCATTGTCGAGTCAGCAACGGTGCCCTGCTTGGAACTCTTCCAACAGACCGCCCCTTCATTTAGGGTAAAGACATAACCCGACATGGACTTGGAGTCATCCTTGTCACTCTGGAAGCTGGAGTCAGCAAAGGCCTCGATCTGGAGGTCCTTTCCACCATACACGAAAAACATCTCCTTAGTCCTCCTCAGGTACTTGAGAATGTTCTTTACTGCTATCCAGTGCTTCTCACCTGGGTTTGCCTGACTAATCTTATTATTCTTACTCATAACATAATGATAATCAACGACTTCTTATATAGCTAGATCGACCCTCACAAATTGCGGATACTAATTTATTAAGAATCAATCGGATTGAAGCTATAGCGTCATCGTTGGCTGGAATCGAAATATCTGCGAGATCTGGGTCACAATTTGTATCGATTAAACAAATCGTCGGAATTCCCAAAATCACACATTCTCGAAGAGCTGTATGTTCTTCTTGCTGATCAACGATGATTACAATATCGGGTAACTCAGTCATATATTTGATCCCACCTAGATATGTTTGCAAAGTAGATAATTTTCTCTTCAACATTACTGCATCTCTTTTAGGGAGGCGGTTGAGTTTCCCCATCTTTTGTTCTGCTCTCTTAAAACGCTCAATGCATATGCTACATCTGGTCTGATACATAACATCGCATACATTATAGAGCCTACCGCAGAAGTGTAGAGTGTAATCGACATGCGAGCCCTTTCTAAATCAGTCTTGGAAGACATCTCTTTGGAGAGGGTGATTCCGTGACAAGCCGGCAGGTTACCGCACTTAGAATCTTCCATACTGAATCTTTTCAATATGGTGTCTATGTACCTGGACTGTGAAAGTCCCAACATCCTCTTTGATCTATCACGATAGATCTGGATCCCCAGAATGTAGGTGGCATCACCCAGGTCCTTCATGGAGAACTTCTGTGACAAGAATTCTTTGACCGACTGTAGCATAGGAATATCATTTCCTATTAAGAGAATGCCATCCACGTTGTCACGTCCCGCTTCCCAGAGTGCGCTAAGATCGGCACGTGAAAGAGCCAACCATGCTACCTGTGGCTAAGAAACATCCCTCCACAGTCACATTACGGCTGTCTAGAGATATCAAGAACAATAGAAATAAAATAAACTATCCAGTACATGTCCATGAGCCAGAATAAACGAGTCAAGAAATAATATGCGGAAGCAATAGATCCAATAAATAATAACATCTGGAAAGTAACATAACTAAACTGGATACTAACTGGATACTAACAGGATCCTCTCTGCTCGCCCTGACGGTGGAAATACTCCTGATTAGCCTGCGACAAGGTAGAGAATCTGGGCCATGCAAAACCCGTCAGTGCATCATAATATCAACAATAATATAATCAGGAGATAGCAGGATATGCAGGCATGAGTATGAACAGTTATAAAAGTATAACAGTAACACGAATATGGAACAGTGAAGGGTAAAAGCATATATGACGTACAGTGAGTAATCTGAACTAAGCTACTGGGTTAATTACTCTCAAGTCTTTGAAATCAATTTAATGAATCGTCGATGTAACTCAATAGTATCCCGTACGTGCCCGGGACCACGGTCCAAATTCTCGGGCTGAAACCGAGACATGCCGCTAGGCACTAAAACAGGAAATATGTACAGATGAATGATGTCAGCAGCAGCATCCCAGGACCGGCCTAACCCCTAAAACTGATCAGTATAAGTATCGAACTGTCGAGTTACAAGTCAGGTTTCATCATTGATTTCCCCATACCCCCAAGTTATGTGTTCAAGTCAGGTATTGATAAATCTGGGGCTAATGCTAACACAAGATCAAGCAGGAACAGGTTTGTCTATACAGACAACAGGATATGTCTATCAGGACAACATGTCAGGATTGTCGGCACCAGAAACAGGATCAGGTAACATGTCAAGTAGTGATATATCAGGTCATGTCAGGTAGTGCACAGGTATCAAGCGGATGCCTAACAGTAAAATGTAGCAAGTATCGAATCACGGTAAAGGTATGGATGTACGGTGAAAGCATGGATGCACAAACATCTATCAGGGGTTACATCATGACTATATAGGATGCATATTATCAAGCATGGTGCACTAATACAACAGTAACATGAAATAATATGGTCTCGGCGTGCAACTAGATATGTAATAAACCGTACGGATACAGACAGATACTATAAAACTATAAATCGGTAAAATTTGCTGAATATTAAAACACAAGCACTATTATTTATTAAATAGATATGGATATAATAATATTAATATAGATAATATATTTAAACCGATTAATAACTATAAAAGTGGTATTGATTAACCATGTACAAGAAAGTTCCGTTCAGAAATTCAGCGTCACCCTGATTTGTAAAATAGCTTAAAAATAACAAACGTTCTCCAAAAGAGACATGTCTTATACCAAAATAAATATAATTCAATAAGGTTTTCATTTTTATAAGTTGAAGTATCTCAGATTGTTCCTACAAAAAGTTATGAACATCCCAAATTGAAAGTTTGCTGCTGGAATTTCCCCGGACAGTAGTTTAGAGATATTTTCATTTGCATTTTACGTTAAATAACAATTTATTTTGCAAGTAAATATTTTATAGAGTTATAGTATTCTGAGTTAGCTTCATAACGAACTAAAGAACATATACTAATAATTTTTCTATGATTTATAATGAATTTCATAAGGTAATGTGTACAGTAATTTCAAATTTGTCGTATCCGCTTTGCAACGACGTTTCATGGGTAAACTATAATATTTTCAAACTATATTTTGTATAACATTATAAAATGCAGATTATAAATTAATTAAAGATATTAATAAGAAATATTATGACTATATATATTTTAAATGATATGGATGCAATCGGGTATCCGAAAACAGTAAAACTTCGGTATGGATGCATAATACTATACCTAACTTGTAGTAAGATTATTTAGCATGCGACTAGACATGTACATAATAATATTGATGTGTACGGACGTCGTATAACAGTAAAATGATAAACTGGTAAATGCGGAATGTACAACTAAACAATATGAAATGTAAATATTCAATTGGGTGCAACATATTGTAGTCTAGCATGTATCAAGATAAATTTGCATGCACTAGATATGAAGTAACTTGCACGGATGCACACAGATATCCGAAAACGGTGAAACATACAAAATGATAATGTGGGATGCATAACTAATCATTATGTTTTGTTATTATTCAAATGAATATAGAATATAGTAGTATAGCATGTAGCAAGATTAACTTGCCTCGACGGATCACGAAACGGATATGTATGGCACGTCCGACGTCGGTAAAACGTCGCAACGCACGCACGGCACAAGGGACAGGTCTAAACAATGCAAGAGGGTGATCAAGCAGGTAAGCTATGTTCACTGGATCACTCGGATCGTCAGCGACGAGCACGGCTCCGGCGGTGATCACCGGAATCAAGAAACAAGATCAAGAAAAAGAAAGAAGAAAGAAGAAGAAGAAGTAAGAAGAAGAGACTGTGTATTAAATAAGGAAAGAAAAAAATATATATATAAATATATATATGCAGAGGGGAGAGAGAGAATGTAAGTCGACGTTAGACACCCCACGAGTGGCGGGGAGGCGGAATAGATAAAACAATCATTTTTGTCTAAACTAACATCAACTAACTTACGGATCTTTTCCAAACCCTAACTAACAACATCATAGAAGGGGATTAGCTACTATGAAAGAAGATTATACCTAATGAACCAAGTCCTTCTTCTTCTCGTTGACCACCTTCTTGTCGGCCTCCTCTTTGTGATAGAAGATCCACCCGAGAGCTACTACTCCAAGCTTGACCTCTAACTTGAGGTACCTAGGTTACTAAAAGTGTTAATCAAAGCAACCTAGGGGATATAGAGTGGGATTAGGGATCAATTAGTCTTGCTAACCCTTGATCTCAACACATTAGAGGTTAGGATTAGGGTTTGAAGAGAGAGAGAGAGCTTGAGGAGAGAGAAGGTGAGAGTGAGAATGAAATGAAATAATATCTCATTTAGAATATATGAAGCATAATAATTATTAAATGAATAATCAAATGATAATATCAACCATGCTTCATTTATTCACTTTGTGTGATTCATCTCATGAGTCATTAATCATTAAATGCATCATTAACTCCTTTGTATGAATCACGCCATGAGTCATTAAATCATTTAATGCAAATGCCACCTTAGCCTCCAACTCATCAATCTTCTAGAAGCTTCTCGACTAATTACGAGAATGCCCCTCCCATCCGTGAAAACATGGAAATACTGAGACTGTATAAATCCAATAATCTAATACTAGAATCCGGCTTAAACCAAAGCCCGCTAGTAAAAAACTGTCCGAACATCGTACGTGCGTAAAAACACGTATGTGTCCGAACCCTGTCGTAAAACCATACGACCTCTATATCGTTTCGCCCGAAGCAGGGAAACTCTCTGTGTGTGACTCTAAAGACTCGAATACTACTCTGGCAGTGGGTTTAACCACAGACCGCAAGCGGCACTAGCTGTACGTAATGGTCCCCAGGTAGATGTCGATAAGAAGGCCGATGAGGAAACCCATCCGAACTCCTACTGAGCCTGATGTGACAATCTCCGTACAGTCCGGTCTGTTCGTCTAGGACTATCGCATATCGGGCCTAGGGGGCGGCAAGCGTCAGTCCCCTAAAAGCGGTATAAGTCATATCGGAGCGAAGCCCATTACACCTTGAGAAACTACTGGAAAACCTACCAGTAAATCTCGCTTGCCCTGGCCAGGGACTTTGCGTAATGGCTCTCCAGACACAGCGCGATATCAACTCCCAATACCGGGAGAGACGAATCCTGTCTAACCGCCACTGCCTCCAAGTGCTTCGGGACTGCACCCAACTGCTACCTGTTTGCACGACTCCTTTGAGCCGTGGTAGGGTAGCAATCTAAGAACAGTAGGAACACACTCGAGGCGAAGCAGCAATGTCAAGTCTACGTACTATGCTGTACTCATGTCACCTGGGAACTGTTAACTGACGACGGGTATAATACCAACCAACAGTTCCCAGTGAGTCCTGTCCGGTGTACCCGTAACCCAACGAGCACCTGTATACTATCTCCAGTACGACGTACTGATGGCTGTGGGACAGACCATCTCCCCAACTGGGATGAGAAGCGTACACACTAGTCTACTCCGAAGTATCGATGCCCTGTCTCGATAATCCTACGACTAGGGACCTGAAAAAGGATGTGCTTGTAAACTACCCAGCCCCTACTAGTGTGACTGCCATCACAACGATGGTAGTCAAGCAAGATCCTAAGGGCTCTATCAATATGTACACACATATTAAGATAGATATAAACCAAGTAGCATACTACCATGTTTAGCAAGACTGTTAATATAACTGTGAATATCCCAAGCTTCCATTAAGTAACATACAAGCTGTATGATACAATAATGGCCCCTAGGGCATATACACTAACAATCTCCCACTTGCACTAGGGTCATGTACTGGCGTATCGAAGACCGATCATCTCGAGTAGCCTCTCGAACTGAATCTGAGGTAAGCCTTTGTGAATGGATCAGCAGTGTTCTCCTCTGTAGCAACTCTCCGGACCTCGATCTCCCGGTGATCTATGATCTTCCTGATCAGGTGATACCGCCTTAAGATGTGTCTGGTCTTCTGACGGGACCTGGGTTCCTTTCCTAAAGCTATAGCTCCGTTGTTGTCGCAATACAGCGGTATTGGATTAACAATGGTAGGAACCACCTGAAGTTCTGTTAGGAACTTCTTCATCCAGACTGCTTCTTTTGCGGCATCGCAAGCAGCAATATACTCCGCTTCCATCGTCGAGTCAGCAACGGTGTCCTTCTTGGAACTCTTCCAGCACATCACCCCTCCACTGAGGGTAAAGACGTAACCTGATATGGACTTGGAGTCATCCTTATCACTCTGGAAGCTGGAATCAGCAAAGGCCTTGATCTTGAGGTCTTTTCCGCCGTAAACCAAGAGCATCTCCTTAGTCCTTCTCAGGTACTTGAGAATGTTCTTTACTGCTATCCAATGCTTCTCCCCTGGGTCTGACCGATACCTTCTTACCACGCTCAGTGCGTAAGCTACATCTGGTCTGGTGCACAACATCGCATACATTATAGAGCCTACCGCAGAAGCGTAGGGTATAACTGACATGCGATCCCTTTCCAAATCAGTCTTGGGAGACATCTCTTTGGATAGGGTGATTCCGTGACAAGCCGGTAAATTACCGCGCTTAGAATCTTCCATACTGAATCTTTTCAGTATAGTGTTGATATATCTGGACTGTGAAAGTCCCAACGTCCTCTTGGATCTATCACGATAGATCCGGATCCCCAAAATGTAAGAGGCATCACCCAGGTCTTTCATGGAGAACCTGTGTGACAAGAATCCTTTGACAGATTGTAGCATAGGAATGTCATTTCCTATTAAGAGAATGTCATCCACGTACAAGACGAGGAATACAACAGTTTGTGCTACAATTTTACTATATATACATGGTTCATCTGGATTTTTGATAAAGTCAAATTTTTTGACCGTTTCATCAAAACAGATGTTCCAACTCCGCGATGCCTGCTTCAGTCCATAAATGGAATTAAGCAACTTGCACACTTTCCCGCTGCTCCCACTCTGATTGAAACCTTTTGGCTGATCCATATAGACGCAGTTTTCTAAATTACCATTTAGAAAAGACGTCTTTACGTCCATCTGCCAGATTTCATAATCATGGAAGGCAGCAATGGCAAGAAGGATACGAATGGATTTGAGCATAGCCACTGGAGAAAAAGTTTCGTCATAGTCCAAACCAGGTCTTTAACGAAAGCCCTTTGCAACAAGTCTAGCCTTATAGGTTTCCACCTGTCCATCTACACCAATTTTTTCTTGAAGATCCACTTGCATCCTATGGGTTTTACCCCATCTGGAGCAAAGTCCAAAGTCCATACTTTGTTGGTGTACATGGACTCCATTTCGTTCCGCATTGCATCTAGCCATCTTACCGAGTCGCCGCTCTGGATGGCCTGCTGGAAGCTAGTAGGTTCATCATCATCAATGACGCAATCCTCTCCATCCCCATCTATGAGAAAACCGTAGTATCTCTCAGGTGGATGAGACGTCTTACTACTCCTGCGGAGGGGTGAGGGAATGTCCTGTTCTTCTTGAACTACTGGTTCTACCAAACTTTCAGTAGTAGTTTGTGGTTCTGGAATTTCTTCCAGTTCTATTGCGCTCCCACTTGTTTCCTTTTCTAAAAACTGCTGTTCTAGAAAATGGGCATGACGAGAAACAAAAACCTTTTGTTCCTCTGCGTAATAGAAGAAATACCCCTTGGAGTTCTTTGGATATCCCACAAACTTACACTGTACTGATCGTGCCTCGAGTTTGTCCGCATGCTGCTTTTTACCAAAAGCTGGACATCCCCATATCTTCAGATACTGAAGATAGGGTTTCTTCCCACTCCACATCTGATATGGCGTGGTAAGCACAGTCTTGGTAGGAGC
Source organism: Agapanthus africanus (assembly GCA_030015575.1). NCBI lineage: Eukaryota > Viridiplantae > Streptophyta > Magnoliopsida > Asparagales > Amaryllidaceae > Agapanthus > Agapanthus africanus. The sequence goes on along the minus strand of CM057340.1, from coordinate 591,266,361 downwards.
CCTGTTCAAAAGATATGCCGCTGATTCTAGCGCATAACCCTAAAAAGATCGCGGTAACTCAGCATTACTCATCATGGAACGTACCATATCCAATAGGGTTCGATTCTATCTCTCCGATACACCGTTGTGCTGTGGAGTGTATGGAGGAGTAAGCTGAGAGAGAATTCCTTTCTCTTTTAGGTAATCTAGGAACTCGTCACTTAAGTATTCACCACCTCGATCAGATCTCAATGTCTTGATACTTTTGCCGGTTTGGTTTTCTACTTCATTCTTATATTCTTGGAATTTCTCAAAAGCCTCGGATTTATGTTTCATCAAGAAAATGAATCCGTACATAGAGTAATCATCCGTAAAAGTAATGAAATATGAAAAACCACCTCTTGCATGTGTAGATATTGGACCACATACATCCCTGTGTATGAGTCCTAAGAGCTCGCTCGCTCTTACTCTATGTCCAGTGAATGGAGTCTTTGTCATCTTTCTTTTGAGACATGATTGATAAGTGGCATAAGATTGATATTCAAACGAATCCAAATATCCTTCTCTATGTAACTTAGTTAACCTTGTCTCATTGATGTGACCTAGTCTACAATGCCATAAGAAAGCCTTATTTAAATTTGGAGACTTTCTTTTTAGTGTGTTCTGGACATTGAAAATCTGTAATTGGTTTAAAACATTTATACCGTTATCTAGTGTACCGGACCCAATCAAACCATGATTAAGGTGGATGTTAACAACATCGCTTACAAACATGAAACCATAACCTTCTTTTGATAACAAGGAAACCGATATGATATTACACGTTAAACTGGGTACACAAAAACAGTTATGCAAAACCAAAATATGTCCACTCGTCAATCCAAGGCGATAATCCCCTACGGACACAGCACCCACGCTAGCTCCGTTAGCAACCTGGAGGGTCATATCACCAACCTTCAGCACTCTACGGTTTCTCAGTGCCTGCAATGAATTGCATATATGAGATCCTGATCCGGTATCCAATACCCAGGAAGTAGAGTTGATTGACAGACAATTTTCAATTACAAACACACCTGAAGTCGAAACCACAGCTTGCTTCGGTTCCTGGTTCTTGGCATTCCAAGTTTTGCAATCTTTCTTCCAGTACCCTTTCCTACGACAGTGGAAGCACTCGTCCTTTGCCACTACTGGCACCGCAATCTTTGCCTTTTCCTTTGACTCCCACCTGACCAACACCACCTCTCAGTTTGGTGGCGGCCTTCTTCTTCCTTCCTTTGGCCCTAGCCTTGGACCCGGAAGATGAAGCACCGCGAACAAACATAGCGGGTGTTTCCCTTGCCTTCTGCAAGGTGCCCTCTGCACACCTCAACATGTTAAGGAGTTCTGGAAGATCAACTTCTTTTCCTTGAATGTTGAAATTCAGAATAAACTGGGCGTAAGTGGAAGGAAGGGACTGAAGAACCAAGTCTGTATAGAGCTCGTTCTCCAAAGTCGTCCCGAGATCCGCGAGCTCTTCTATATAGCCAATCATCTTTAGGACATGTTCTCCTACAGATGATCCGACGGCCATCCTCGACTGAAACAAGTTCTTCAAGGTCTCATATCTTGCTATACGAGATTGCTCTCCATACAGTTCCTTGGTGTGGAGAAATATGGATTCAAGATCCATATCCTCGTGCCTCCTCTGATGTTCATTATTCATAGAGGCAAGCACGATGCACTTGGCCTTCGCTCAATCTAACTCCCAGGTCTTGTGGATTTCCTTATCCGCAATACTGGATTTTGGACCAGGGACTGCAGGTGCCTTAGCAGTAAGGACATACCCCAATTTGTCATAAGTCAAAGCCATTTTGACATTCCGCAGCCAATCTTTATAGTTTGGCCCTGTCAGTATATTTTTTTTAATAGTAACTTAAGACCTGTCATGTTCTGGGTCGCTGCAATTGAGAATGAGAGGGAACACTTTAGCATGATGCTCTTGCAAGTTTAGAGTGGTTTTTAGTTTATCTAAACTGGATGGCTCCCACTGTTTCTCGAATCCCTCCTTAAACCAAAAAGGAAGAACTAGCCAGGACTATTCTCACCGTACAATACTTGCTTAACCGTTCAGCCAGGCCGGTGTCGGTACTTCGAGGGAGGTTTTCCAACGCTTTCGCGAAGATCCTTAATTAAATAACCTCTTTTCTCTGGGGCATAGCCCCGCTGACACCTTTCTCGGCACCTACTTGGTTTATAGCATTGATCGTTAAGTGACGAATCTCCTGATGAGTAGCGGATACTCACAGTAGGATCGGGATCCAAATATCATCGTGTGATAAAGCTGAAGGAATCCTACCAAAATTATCACACTCCAAATGGTATGCATCTCTTTGCAAATTTCAGTTTCTTTATAAATTCCCGATATAAATTTCCGCCCCATGCTCTTATGGCGTTGGTCAAAATGTCATAAGTCACATGTCAGGTTCTACCCATCATTATCTTGTTAATTTGAACCCATCCGTACCTACCCCTGACGTTGGTCAAATGATAATACGACTTTCCCAAACTAACTCATCTATCTATGCAACAAATGAATACCCAACAGCTACCAAACACTATGCCTTGGCGTTGGTCAAAATACATAGCTTGAATACTACTGAATACCCAAATGAAATGACGGAGTGATACGAATGGTTTTGGCGAAACCGTGAACGTAGTGAACTTGATATGATCGAAGGAACCTGATAGCTTTTAAAAGGAGTGGTTAAAGCTCCGCAATTAAAAATATCTTCTGTTTTTAAAATAACCGAGTGGTTTCTTTTAAACTGTTCCAACGATTCAACTTTGGTTTATTTTTTTTGCATTAATATAATGCGTCCCATCATTAACCTATCATTGCAGAAAACAACGAAAATACAACATCCTCTTATGCCATCCGCATTCGCCACTGGGCCCCGTAATTCACCCGTTAGGTTATTTAACTAACGACAGAGCGGGGGCTAGGCTAGCGCGGGTGTAAAACATAAGTGACGTCTAAATAGCTATCATATATAGATATTGTACATTCGTCAGACGCAATAATAGGAATTCCAGATCACAGATGAACATATTGGATTTTCTACGAATCCGCATTCCTTTTGAGCCTGCAAAGAAAGACGGATTACACAGTCGCGATGAATAGCCAAAACCCCACCCTAGACCCCTACGGGTACGGCAAACTACCCGCCAAGTACCCGAAGTGAAGCAGTCTCCCTCAACAACGTGAGTAGGCCACTAAACATTTCAAAGTACCCGGTAGTTTGTGAACCCCACCTTGGGTCTATCCTAGGAGCAAAAATCGGTAAATGAAATAATACAACGGTGGCTACAACCTCAACCCGGAAGTGCCCCGCAAAAGAATATTACAACAATTTACAAATTACATTTGAATGAAAAGAAACGCTCATCTCACATCTCCAGCTATCCATTCACGACAATCCAACAAGTCCACAAATACAAACAGTAAAAACCATTACAGAAATGTGCAACCCCCTGCTAACCGACATACTAGCAGTTAGGGGAGGTTTACGAACACATTAAACAAATCACAGATATAATCTAATTAGCCAAACATCGTAGAATTTCGATCGAGCAAACGCAAATGATTCTACTCCAAAAACTTCTCTGTGCACCTGAGACTTGAGCAGAAACAAAATATCCCAGAAAACCAAAATTAACACAGAAGAGTTACTGGGGAATTTTGGGCCGACTCGGCTTCGACTCGGCGGCGGATCCGCGGCGGATCAGTTGGATCGGCCGCGGATCCGCGGCGGTTTGGCCGAGTTAGGACCCCAAAATTCTCCAGTAACCTTATAATTCCCTGCTGGTATTTTTAAGGGTTCCTGAAAAAAATTTAGACCCTGTTTTAAAATCGACAGAAACTATGTGAAAATTAAGTTTTTTCCGGTTCGTTTTGCGATCGAATTTCTAACGACTTTGCTAACAAGTTAGTTATGGTTTACCGAGTCTCTGATACCACTGTAAGTCGACGTTAGACACCCCACGAGTGGCGGGGAGGCGGAATAGGTAAAACAATCATTTTTGTCTAAACTTAGATCGACTAACTTACGGATCTTTGCCAAACCCTAACTAACAACATCATAGGAGCGATTAGCTACTATGAAAGAAGATTATACCTAATGAACCAATTCCTTCTTCTTCTCGTTGACCACCTCCTCGTCGGCCTCCTCTTTGTGATAGAAGATCCACCCGAGAGCTACTACTCCAAGCTTGACCTCTAACTTGAGATAACTAGGTTACTAAAAGTGCTAATCAAAGCTACCTAGGGGATATAGAGTGGGATTCGGGATCAATTAGTCTTGCTAACCCTTAATCTCAACACATGAGAGGTTAGGGTTAGGGTTTGAAGAGAGAGAGCTTGAGGAGAGAGAATGTGAGAGTGAGAATGAAATGAAATAATATCTCATTTAGAATATATGAAGCATAGTAATTATTAAATGAATAATCAAATGATAATATCAACCATGCTTCATTTATTCACTTTGTGTGATTCATCTCATGAGTCATTAATCATTAAATGCATCATTAACTCCTTTGTATGAATCACACCATGAGTCATTAAATCATTTAATGCAAATGCCACCTTAGCCTCCAACTCATCAATCTTCTAGAAGCTTCTCGACTAATTACGAGAATGCCCCTCCCATCCGTGAAAACACGGAAATACTGAGACTGTATAAATCCAATAATCTAATACTAGAATCCGGCTTAAACCAAAGCCCGCTAGTAAAAAACTGTCCGAACATCGTACGTGCGTAAAAACACGTATGCGTCCGAACCCTGTCGTAAAACCATACGACCTCTATATCGTTTCGCCCGAAGCAGGGAAACTCTCTGTGTGGGACTCTAAAGACTCGACTACTGCGTTGGCAGTGGGTTAACCACAGACCGCAAGCGGCACTAGCTGTACGTAACGGTCCCCAGGTAGATGTCGATAAGAAGGCCGATGAGGAAACCCATCCGAACTCCTACTGAGCCTGATGTGACAATCTCCGTACAGTCCGGTCTGTTAGTCTAGGACTATGGCATATCGGGCCTAGGGGGCGGCAAGCGTCAGTCCCCTAAAAGCGGTATAAGTCGTGTCGGAGCGAAGCCCATTACACCTTGAGAAACTACTGGAAAACCTACCAGTAAATCTCGCTTGCCCTGGCCAGGGACTTTGCGTAATGGCTCTCCAGACACAGCGCGATATCAACTCCCAATACCGGGAGAGACGAATCCTGTTTAACCGCCACTGCCTCCAAGTGCTTCGGGACTGCACCCAACTGCTATCTGTTTGCACGACTCCTTTGAGCCGTGGTAGGGTAGCAATCTAAGAACAGTGGGAACACACTCGAGGCGAAGCAGCAGTGTCAAGTCTGCGGACTATGCTGTACTCATGTCACCTGGGAACTGTTAACTGACGACGGGTATAATACCAACCAACAGTTCCCTGTGAGTCCTGTCCGGTGTACCCGTAACCCAACGAGCACCTTTATACTATCTCCAGTACGACGTACTGATGTCTGTGGGACAGACCATCTCCCCAACTGGGATGAGAAGCGTACACACTAGTCTACTCCGGAGTATCGATGCCCTGTCTCGATAATCTTACGACTAGGGACCTGAAAAAGGATGTGCTTGTAGACTACCCAGCCCCCACTAGTGTGACTGTCATCACAACGCTGGTAGTCAAGCAAGATCCTAAGGGCTCTATCAATACGTACACACATATTAAGATAGATATAAACCAAGTAGCATACTACCATGTTTAGCAAGGCTGTTAATATAACTGTGAATATCCCATACTTCCATTAAGTAATATAAAAGCTAGTATGATACAATAATGGCCCCTAGGGCATATACACTAACAGAGAGAGAGAAAGGGGTTGTTAGTTTGTTAGGAAATTAGTTTAGATTTAAATTTAAAAAATCTTTTATTAGTTAACTAAATTTTAATTTGTATCAGTTTATAAAATTAATATTATATAAATAAAATTTGATATTCTGGTAAATACAAATATAGTCCAAAACATGTCCGGGTCGGATCTAAAATTCAGTTTTAAAATACGAAAAATATACATGTCGACCAAAATAAAAAATGAATGTCCGGGTAACGAAAATGCATACCCCCAAGAACAGATGCAGGTACGTGCGCGTAGCCATCCAAACAAGTTCGTTTCACTGAACGGGACGAGAACAAGATGCGCGGATGCTACCACGGGGCTAGGGGTATCATGCAGGCCATGCAATGTATTTTAAAAATATTTTATGTGACTTAAAATGTTATATTGTAAAAATGCAAATGCCAGATAAAATGCCAGTATGCAAGATGTATAAATTAAAATGAAAGTGCACGAGTCCATGTAACAGGTCAGGATAAATCATAAACATGAATCAAGACAGGTTTCAAGCAAGCGGGTCGGATAGAATGATAATACAAATGTCAAATACACTATTCGCACCCTAAACACAGTAAATCAGGAAAATACCATAAATAAAAAAAATACTTTAACTAGAACAGGTATAAACGAACTAGGGTGTTACACACGTACAAGACGAAGAATACTACAGTTCTCTCTACAATCTTACTATATTTGCATGGCTCATCTGGATTTATGATAAACTTGAATTCTTTAACAGTATCATCAAAACAGATGTTCCAACTCCGCGATGCCTGCTTTAGTCCATAAATGGACTTAAGCAACTTGCACACTTTACCGCTGCTCCCACTCTGAATGAATCTCTCTGGCTGATCCATATAGACGCACTCTTCCAAATTACCATTTAGAAAAGCCGTCTTTACGTCCATCTGCTAGATCTCATAATCGTGGAAGGCAGCAATGGCAAGAAGGACCCGAATGGATTTGAGCATAGCCATTGGAGAAAAGGTTTCGTCATAGTCCAAACCAAGTCTTTGATGAAAATCCTTTGCAACAAGTCTAGCCTTATAGGTTTCAACCTGTCCATCTACACCAATCTTCCTTCTGAAGATCCATTTGCATCCTACGAGTTTTACCCCATCTGGAGTAATGTCCAAAGTCCATACTTTGTTAGTGTACATGGACTCCATTTCGGTCCGCATTGCATCCAGCTATCTTACTGAGTCGCCGCTCTGAATGGCTTGCTGGAAGCTAGTAGGGTCATCATTGCCAATGATGCAATCCTCTCGATCCCCGTCTATGAGAAAACCGCAGTATCTCTCGGGCGGATGAGACTGCCTACTATTTCTGCGGATAGGCGCTGGGATGACCTTTTCTTCTGAAACTTCTGGTTCTACCATACTTTCAGTAACAGCTTGTGGTTATGGAATTTCTTCCAGTTCTATTGCGCTCCTACTCTTTTGATTTTCTAAAAATTCATCTTCCAAGAAGTCGGCATGACGAGACACAAAAACCTTTTGTTCCTCTGCGTAATAGAAATGATACCCCTTAGAGTTCTTTGGATATCCCACAAATTTACACTGTATTGAGCGTGCCTCGAGCTTGTCCGCATGCTGCTTTTTAACAAAAGATGGACATCCCTATGTCTTCAAGTACTGAAGACAGGGTTTCTTCCCACTCCACATCTGATATGGTGTGGTAGGCACAGTCTTGGTTGGAACCTTGTTCAAAATATATGCAGCTGATTATAGTGCATAACCCCAGAAAGATCGCGGTAACTCAACCTTACTCATCATGGAACGAACCATATCCAATAGGGTTCGATTCCGCCTTTTCGATACACCATTGTGTTGTGGTGTGTATGAAGGAGTAAGCTGAGAGATAATTCCATTCTCTTTTAAGTATCTCAGGAACTCGACACTTAAGTATTCACCACCTCGATCAGATCTCAGTGCCTTGATACTTTTTCCTGTTTGGTTTTCCACTTCATTCTTGTATTCCTGGAATTTCTCAAAGGCCTCGGATTTATGCTTCATCAAGAAGATATGTCCATACCTAGAGAAATAATCCCTAAAAGTAATGAAGTAGGAATGACCACCTCTTGCATGTGTAGACATTGGACCGCACACGTCACTGTGTACGAGTCCCAAGAGCTCGCTCGCTCTTACTCCGTGTCCAGTAAACGGAGTATTTGTCATCTTTCTCATGAGACAAGATTCACAAGTAGCATAAGATTGATATTCGAACGGATTCAAATATCCTTCTCTATGTAACTTAGTCAATCGTGTTTCATTGATGTGACCTAGTCTACAATGCCATAAGAAAGCCTGATTTACTTCCGGAGACTTTCTTTTAAGTGTGCTCTGGACATTGAAAACTCGAGCTTGATTTAATACGTATATACCGTTATCTAATGTACCGGACCCTATCAGAACTTGATTTAGGTGGATGTTTACCACATCGCTTATGAATGTAAAATCATAACCCTCTCTAGAAAGCGAGGATACTGATATGATATTACAAGTCAAACTAGGTACATACAAATAGTTACGTAGAATCAATATCTGCCCACTTGTCAGTCCTAGGCGATATTCCCCGACGGATTCAACGTCTATGCTCATTCCGTTCGCAACTTTGAGAGACATATCACCTACCCCGATAACTCTATGGTTTCTCAAAACATGTAATGAATTACAGATATGAGATCCTGATCTGGTATCTAGTACCCAGAAAGTAGAGTTAATTGACAAACAGTTCTCAATTACAAACACACTCGAGGCCGAAGCCACAACATGCTTCGAATCCTGGCTACTGGTTTCCAAAGCCCTGCAATCTTTCTGCCAATGCCCCTTCCCATAACAATAGGAACATCCTTCCTTCCCTACACCAAGTCCCGAAACTTTTGCTCTTCCCTTTCCTTCTACTTCACTAACACCGTATATCGGCTTTGTGGAGGTTTTCTTCTTTTCACCCTATACTTTCGTCCTGGATGCAAAAGAAGAAGGTCCCCCATTAAGCAGAGCGGGTGTCTCCCTGGGTTTTTTCAGGGTGTAAGTAGAGGGTAGGGACTGTGGAAATAAGTCAGCATATGATCTGTTTCCCAACGTGGTTTCCAGGTCCGTGAGCTCATCAATATAGCTAGTCATCGTAAGGACGCCGTCCCTTACAGATGACCCGATAGCCAACCTCGCTTGAAGCAATTCGTTCGAGGTATCATATCTTTCGATAAGAGATTGCTCTCCATATAAATCTTTGTTATGGAGGAAGATGGAAACTAAGTCCAACTTCTCGTACTGCTTCTGGTATACACCATCAACTGAAGCCAACACAAGGCATTTGGCATTCGCACTGTCCTTTTCCCTTGTCTCACGGATATCCATATCCGTGATGGTGGAAACTGGACCTGGGACGGTGGGGGTTTGAGTAGTAATAGGGTGGTCCAGCTTGTCATAGGCAATGGACATCTGGACAGACCTTTGCCAGTCATAAAAGTCAGATTCAGTCAACTTGTTATCCAGATGTAACCTAGTCATGGTCACAGGGTCGCTGCAGTTGAGAGAGAGAAGAAAACACTTTAGCATGATGCTCTTGCAAGTTTAGATTGGTTTTTAGTTTATCTAAACAGGATGGCTCCCACTGTTTCTCGAATCCTTCCTCAAACCATAAAAGAAGAATTAGTCAGGACTGATCTCACCATACAATACTTGCTTAAACGTTCAGTCAGGCTAGTGTCGGTACTTCGAGAGAGGTTTTACGACGTTTTCAAGAAGTTCCTTAATTAAATAACCTCTTTTCCCTGGAGGCGTAGCCCCGCTGACACCGTTCTAGACACCTACTTGGTTTATAGCATTGATCGTTAAGTGACGAATCTCCTGATGAGTAGCATATACTTACAGTAGGATCGGGATCCAGATATCATCGTGTGATAATGCTGAAGGAATCCTACCAACATTATCAAACTCCAAATGGTATGCAACACTAGTAAGTTTCAGTTTCTTTAGAAACTCCCGATGTGGATTTTTGCCTCATGCTCTTATGACCTTGACGAAGGCCAGCAAATCATAAATCACATGTCAAGTTCTTCCCATCATTATCCCTGTTAGTTTGAACCCACCCGTACATACTCTTGACGAAGGCCAACAAAGTAATACGACTGTCCCAAACCAACGCATCTATCTATGCTACATATGAATACCCCAGCAGCTACCAAACACTATGCCTTGACAAAGGCCAACAAACATAGCTTGAATACTACTGACCATCCATATGAAATGACGGAGGGCTACGACTGGTTTTGGCGAAACCGTGAACGTAGTGAACTTGATATAATCGAAGGAACCTGATAACTTTTTAAAAGGAGTGGTTAAAGCTCCGCAATTAAAAATTCTTCTCTTTTAAAATAACCGAGTGGTTTCTTTTTAAATTTGTTCCAACGATTCAGCTTTGGTTTGTTTTCTTTGCATTAAAATAAAGCGTCCCATCATTTAACCTATCATTGCAGAAAACAACGAAAATACAACGTCCGCTTATGCCATCCGCATTCGCCATTGGGTCCCGTCATTCACCCGTTAGGTTGCTTAACTAACGACAGAGCGGGGGCTGGGCTAGCGCAGATGCAAAACATAAGCAACGCCTACTAGATATCATATATAGATATTGTACATTCTTCAGACGCAATAATAGGCATTCCAGATCACAGATGAACATATTGGATATACTAGGAATCCGTGTTTCGTTTGAGCCTGCAAAAAAAGAACGGATTACACGGTCGTGGTGAATAGCCAAACCCCACCCTAGACCCCTATGGGTGCGGAAAACTACCCGCCTAGTACAAGAAGTGAAATAGTCTCCCTCAACAACGTGAGTAGGCCATTAAACACTTCAAAGTACCTGGTAGTTTGTGCACCCCATCTGGGGTCTATCCTAGGAGCATAAAACAGTAAATGAAATAATACAACGGTGGTTACAACCTCAACCCGGATGTACCCCGCAAAAGAATATTACAAAATATAACAATTTACATCGAATGAAAGATAAAAACCCTCATCTCACATCCCCGGCTATTCATCCACGATAATCCAATAGAGTTCATATACACAAACCAATATCCATCACAGAAATGTGCAACCCCCAACTAACCGACATACTAGCAATTAGCGGAGGTTTACGAACACATTAAACATCACAGATAAAACCTGATTAGCAAATAACTTAGAATTTAGATCGACAACCTTTTTCCGTGTCTACCCCAAATGCAATCCAGCACTGAAAAGACCTGGGCAGAAACAAAAAATACAGGAAAACAGAACACCCAAAAATAAGACAAACTGTGTAAATTCGATTCGACTCGGAGTCGACTCAGCCGTGGATCCGCGTCGTATTGCACCAACTCGCCGCGCTTCCACGGTCGTCTAACAGAACACCCAAAAATAAGAAAAACTGTGTAAATTCGAGTCGACTCGGAGTCGACTCGGCCGTGGATCCACGCCGTATTGCACCAACTCGCCGCGCTTCCACGGTTGTCTAACCGAGTTAGGGTCTCGTATTTCTCCAGTATTCTTATAATTCCCTGCAGTGAATTTTCATGCCTCTGAAATAGTTTTTTCGACAGGTTTAAAATCGACAGAAACTTGAGGGGTCCGGGGTTAAGTTTTCGTGTTTTTCCGACGATCAAAGTTCTAATTAGTTGCTAACAAGCTAGTAAAGGTTTAGTAGGCTCTGATACCACTGTAAGTCCATGTCACGCACCCCACGTGTTCGCGGGGAGGTGGAATATATGAAAAACAATTATCAAAGCTTCGTAACACAGACTTGAGCACACGGATCGTGTCTAAACCATTACTAGCAAACTACGAGAGGTTTAACTTCTCTCATTCGAAGTTATACCTCACGTTACTTATCCTTCGGGTCTTCATCGCTGTCCTCCACACCTCGTCGGCTCTATGGAACATGGGTACCTCAACGGCCTCCTCGAGTCAAAGACAATCCACCCGAGAGTCTATAGTCCGAGCCCCTATCTCGAATCTGAGATAACTACGGCTTCTAGTTTGCTAATCTAGAAGTCCTAGAGGGTGTAGAGTATTTAGATGGATTACTGAGTTTTTAGGGTTTGAGAAAGAAGATGAAGACTTGAGGAGAGAGAAGTGTTCTGTGATAGTGAATGAACTATTCTCATTTGTGAATATCATAAAGCATAATAATATCATCAAAATAAATATCTAGCTAATATTCATCATGCTTCATTTAATTCACAAGGTGAATCATCTAATGCATGACCTAACGAGTCATGGATCATTTAATAAAACTACACCTCATCTCCTCCACCTCATTTAGTTTAAATCTAAAAAGAAATAAACACAAATGAGTCACCTCCTTCCAAAAGCTTCCCGACAAATTACGAGACTGCCCATCCCATCCGTATTTCCGAAAAACACGGATAAAACGAGACTGAATAAATCCATCTGTATAATACTAGGATCCGGCTTAAACCAAAGCCCACTAATATTATCTGCCCGATCATAGTACGTGCACAAGTGTACGTAAGTGATCGTGGCCCTGCCGTAAAACCATACGGCCTCTACACCTTTTGCCCGGTGCAGGGAAACTCTCTGTGTGGGACTCTAAAGACTCGACACTACGCTGGCAATGGGTTTAGCCACAGACCGCAAGCGGTACTAGCTGTACGTAACGGTCCCCAGGTAGATGTCGATAAGAAGGACGATGAGGAAACCCATCCGAACTCCTACTGAGCCTGTATGTGACAATCTTCGTACAGTCCGGTCTGTTCGTCTAGAACTATCATACATCGGGCCTAGGGGCGGCAAACGTCAGAACCCTAATAGCGGTATAAGTCGTGTTGGAGTGAAGCCCATTACACCTTGAGAAACTACTGGAGCATCTACCAGTAAATCGCGCTTGCCTTGGCCAGGGACCTTGCGTAATGGCTCTCCATACACAGCGCGATATCAACCCCTAATACCGGGAGAGACGAATCCTGTCTAACTGCCACTGCCTCCAAGTGCTTCGGGACTGCACCCAACTACTACCTGTTTGCACGACTCCTTTGAGCCGTGGTAGGGTAGTAATCTAAGTACAGTGGGAACACACTCGAGGCGAAGTAGCAATGTCAAGTCGACGGACTAAGCTGTACTCATGTCACCTGGGAACTGCAATCTGACGATAGATATAGTACCAACCTGCAGTTCCCGGCGAGTCCTGTCCGGTGTACTTATAACCTAACGAGTGCCTTCATACCATCTCCAGTATGACGTACTGATGGCTGTGGGACAGACCATCTCCCCATGCTGGGATGAGAAGCATATACACCAGTCTACTCCGGAGTATCGATGCCCTGTCTCGATAATCCTACGACCAGGGACATGTATAGGATGTTGCTTATAGACTACCGATCCCCCACTAGTGTGACTGCCATCACAACGCTGGTAATCAAGCAAAGATCCTAAGGGCTCTACTAATATGTATAAGCGATATGTTAAAAAAATATGCACATATTAAAGTAGAAACAAACCAAGTAGCATACTACCATTTTTAGCAAGACTGTCAATACAACTGTGAATATCCCAAGCTTCCATTAAGTAATATATAATCTAGTATGATACAATAATGGCCTCTAGGGAATAAACACTAACAGATGCCATGCTGTTTCTTTGCAGAAGTATGGTAGACATCTGTAGGACCTCTATTCTGTATGTATTGCAGTTGAAGTCTGAAGCAAGGAATATGTCTTTGCTCCAATTTGATTTGGCTCGTTGGAGCTTTTGTCGACACCGCGTCTGCACCCTAATGGAATGAGAGAAAATGCCGAGGTAGTATTTAGGATGTATATGAACCGTCAAGACTTAGAGCTAGGAGTTTGCCATTGCTCCATCTTGATTTGGCTATTTGGATCCTTTGTTGACATTGTGTCTGCTGTAATAAGAAGAATGTCGAGCTGGAGCTGGGATTTTGCCGTCACTCCTTTTTGATTTGGCTTATTGGAGCCTTTGTTGACGTCGCGTCTGCACCCTGATAGAATGAGAAGGTATGCCAGAAGAGTCTTTAGGTTGTATGTGAACCGTCAAGATTTGGAGCTAGGAATTTGCCATGGCTCCGTTTTGATTTGGCTATTTGGAGCCTTTGTTGACATTGCGTCTGCTGTAACAAGAAGAATGTCGAGCTGGAACTGGGATTTTGCCGTCACTCCTTTTTGATTTGGCTATTTGGAGCCTTTATTGACATCGTGTCTGCTGTAACTAGAAGAATATCGAGTAGTCTTTAGGTTGTGTATGGACCGTCAAGACTTGGCTCTCCCTTTGACGGAGTCTGGTGAGAAAACACGGTTCCCTTTTTCATTTGTGCCTATGGATTGTATACAGGGGTCGGTGTAGACTCACCTGCAGGGCAGAGAAAATTTCCTTTTATTTTATTTTTGATTTCCGCGATGCTCTATCTTTCAGCTTTTCATATCGCAAAAGTCGCGATTGCCTAATCATTTCAGCTTTTTATCGCGGTGCCCAATCATTTCGGCTATTTTTTATTTTTACTAGCTGCTTTTTATTGCGAGTTGCCTAAACATTCGGCTGTTTCATATGCATATTTTTTTGCTCGCTGATTTTTATTACGAGTTTGGAATCTGATACCAACCTTAGCATCAGCATCGCTATGACTGGAATATTGCCAGGAGCGAATCATCATTTGTCGTGAAAGGACTTGGAGTTTGACACTTGTTTAGGTATCAGTATCGCTACAACTGGGATATTGCCAGGAGCGAATCATCATTTGCCTTTGTCGATTTGAATAAAGGTGGCTTAGCAAATAGGGTTAGGATCCTGTCGACTAAGACTTTTCGAATTTATAAGACGGAAGGGTCTCATAAAGTTATTTCTCCCTACGAGTCGTGAGAATCTCGTAGGTGTATTTTCTCCCTAGGAATCATGGGATTCCAAAGTGTGTGTTCTCCTTTGCGAGTCATAAGGATCTTGCAAGAGTGTTTTCTCCTTATAAGTCAAGAGGACTTACAAGTGTCATTCACCATATGAGGACATTTCGCGCCATTGGTAGAACTAGGTGAGGGCTATATTTATTTGTGCCCGTGGATTGTATACAAGGGCCAATATTGGACTGCTTGTAGGGCAACTTGGAGAATGTGATGGCTTAAGAACAGGTTTGGATCCCTGCAGCTTAAGGTTTTTGAATCCTATGAGCTGTGAGGGTCTCATAGCGGGAGTTCTCCTTACGAGTCGAAAGGATCTCGTAAGTGAAAATTTTACGAGATTGCGCCCTTCCGGGTTTTCACAAACTCGCCAGTAGCCCTGCTGTTTTTACTCACGGCGCCCCTTCGGGTTTTCATCCGTGCCTATTTTGTTTATGGACATACCGTTTTTTTAACGAGATCACGCCCTTCTGGGTTTTCTCAAACCCGCCGGTAGCCCTGCTGTTTTTACTCACGGCGTCCTTTCGTGTTTTTTCATCTATGCCTATTTTGCTTGTGTACATACCGTTTTTTTAGCGAACTCTCGGAAGTAGCTTCGTCGCAGATGACTCATCTATTTGCCAGTGGGATTTGGGGGTGGCTTCATCGCCAGAGTAGCTGTGTAGCCGGCAGGACTTGAGTTGCAGTCTTCGCCGTTGAGGTTTCGATTTCAATATGGATCTCAATGGTGGATATCTCCGTATTTAGGGTGATGTGCCAGTTCAAGGACGTTCCGATCCATTATCTCCATGCTTGAGGCGGATTTTTAGTTTAAGGACATCTCGGTCCAATGTATCCATGTTTGAGGCGCCATTTAGTTTAAGGACATCTCGGTCCGTAATCTCCATTTTTAGGCGAATTTTTAGTTTAAGGACATCTCGGTCCGTTGTCGCCATTTTTTAGGCGACGGAGCTACTTTGCAAACTACTTTCAGAGTTTTTGACTCAGGAAGATAGCGAGCGGACACGAGCGTCGTCATCTATCATTGACCTAGGTCATGGCTCGTCAAGCGTAGTATTTTTTGAGGAACTGACCATTTATTGGCCGGAAGGGTCTTTCGTCATGCATATGCATGAGCCGGTAGGCTCCACCTTGGTAGAATTTGTCTATGATGTACGGGCCTTCATAGTTCGGCTCGAATTTTCCCTGTTTCGCATGATTGGGGATCATCACTCTTTTGACAACTAGCACTTGCTCGCCTTGGCGGAATGTTCTCGACCTAGTCATTCTTTCATATGACCACGTCATCCTTACCTTATAAGCCCCCAGGTTCTGCCGTGCTATAAGGCGAGTTTCGTCGAGGGCATCGAGCTCCTCAAGCCGGAGATGATCGTTTTCTTCATCTGTCAGCTCGTATCGATCCGCTACTCGAAGAGAAGGGAGTTCTATTTCTAGAGGAAACACTGCTTCCGTGCCGAATACGCGTATGGGGTCGTATTCGTAACTGTTTTGAATGTCGTTCGGTACGTCCAGAGAGCTTAGTGCAACCTTTCGTGGCAGTCTTTTTTGTTTCCCGAAACCATTTTCTTTATAATATTTATCAAGGTCTTGTTGAAAACTTCAGCTAGACCATTAGCTCGGGGATTATAGAAGGAAGAGCATCTCCAGTCGATTTTATGTTGTTCTGCGAAGCGGCTGATTTTATGGCTCCTGTAGGCTGGTCCAATATCCGAGATTATCCGTCGCAGAGTGCCGAACCGACAGATGACATGTGTCTTGAAGATATGGAGAATATTCTCCGTCTTCACTTCCCTCAGTGGTACCGCTTCTACCCACTTAGAAAAGTAATCGGTCGTTGCCAGTATGAACCGATGTCCTTTGGATGATGCTGGTTCAATGGGGACAATTATGTCGGTTCCCCACATTTCGAATGGCCAGCTAGCCACCGTTGGGTGTAGCGGATTTGGATGTTGGTGGATGAAGTCCCCGTGAATCTGGCATGAGTGACACTGCTTCGCATATTCGAGGCAGTCCTGAATTATGGTGGGCCAATAATAACCCATTCTTTTGATCTTCAGTTTCATCTTTGGCCCAGCTTGATGAGAACCGCAAAATCCGTCGTAAGTTTCTTGGACGACTCTCTTTGCTTCTTCTGGACCCAAGCACCTTAACGACAAACAGTCAAGCGACCTCTTGTATAGAATATTATTGACGAAGGCGAAAGACAGAGCTCATTTAATGGGCTGATGTCTAGACGATGTGTTCTTGGGCGTTCATCGAGATTTGAAGTAGTCTATGAAGACCTCCCTCTAATCCTTGACCTTTTCTTTGTCCTTTATTTAGAGGGCTGCTTGTTTGGTCAATTTTTTTTCCTTCGGATGGCTCTATTGAATCCTCCGAAGATATTTCTGCTGGCACGAGAACTCTACGGGTTTGCACGGCGATCCTTACGTCGTCGAGGTCTTCATCGGCCAATTCCTTAGCCAGCTTGGACAATACATCCGCCTTACTATTTTCTACACATGGTATGCTCTCCAAGATGTAAAAGGGGATTTGCGTCAGCAGTTGTTGCACTCTTTCGCCGTATTTTATCAACTCTGGTTTGCATGTGTGATAGTCGCCATTTACTTGGCTAACGATCAGCTGGGAGTCTCCGTATATGAGGAAGTCTTTGATTCCCATGTCAGCAGCGATCTCGAGACCTGCTATCAAAGCTTCATATTCAGCTTCGTTATTAGTCCTTAGCTCCGTTAAAGAGAAGGAATAGAGTAGTATCCCTCCTTGTGGAGTCACGAAGATAAGGCCCACCCCAGCTTTGATTATGAGGGTGTTATGCTTTCGCCTTTTCATGGAAGATGCCCAATCGAAGTAGAGTTCCCATCGGGCATCATTCTTTTCTTCCTTTGTGTCGAACGCATTTTCATTCGGTAACTTATAATTTAAGGGGGAGTCAGCTGGTATCGAATGCTCGGCGAGAAAGTCGGCGATGGCCTGGCCCTTCACTGCTTTGAATGGTCGATACGTTATCGAGAACTCCATTAAGAGGAGGGCCCATTTGGCAAGCCTTCCTGTTAGAATGGCCCTTGATATCAGATATTTGAGGGGACCCACCTTTGATATGAGATGGACCTCATGTGCCAAGGCATAATGTCTGAGCTTCGTTATCGCGAAGATCAGTGCCAGGCAATGCTTTTCGATGGGGGAGTAGTTGTTTTCTGCCCCCAGCAGAACTCGACTTAAATAGTACAGAGTTCTTTCCTTTCCCTGGTCATTCTCTTGTGTCCATAGTGCACCCAGAGAACCTTTAAGGGCCGTTGTGTATAGGATGGGGGGCCTTCCTCTAATCGGGATGGTCACTATTGGTGGATTTTGCAGGTATTGATTAATCCCGTCTAGTGCATTCTGGTATTTTTTTTTATCCCATACGAATGGGGCTTCCTTCTTCATTAGATGACTGAAGGGACAACATTTTCCCGATAGGTTGGCTATGAACCGTCGGATATACACGAGTTTTCCTTGAAGGGATCGCAACTGCTTGAGAGTCCTTGGCGTGGGCATCTCTATAATCTCCTTGATCTTCGAAGGGTCGATTTCGATACCCCGGTGCCGTATGATGAATCCTAGGATTTTTCCTTAAGAGACTCCAAACACGCATTTTAAAGGATTCATCTTCAGATTATACTTCCGAAGCCGTTGGAACACTATGTTTAGATGTTGAAGGGTTACACTAGCGCCCCGGCCAACTTCCGTGGCCAAATGCGGAATTTTTTTTTATGACGATACAAAAGTTGGCGCTAGAATAACACTAAACCGGATCTTTACCATAAACCTAGTTAGCTAATGAGGATTCAATCTACTATGATAGAAAGTATACCTAACGAAAACAGGTCCTTCGGGTCTTCGATCCTCTTCTTAAGCTCCTCGATGGAAGTATAGATCGTGCTTGAACTTCGGTCTCCTTGTGTCAACGATGATCACCCGAGAGCTCCAACCTTGAGCTAAACCTCTAACTTGAGGTAACTAGAATACTTAGCTTGCTCATCTAAGTAGACTAGAGTGAGTAGAGTGTGATTTGGAGTAGCTTAGCCTCACTAAACCCTTGATTCTCAACTCATGAGACACTAGGGTTTTGAGAGGAAGAAGAAGAGAGCAAGCTTAGGAGAGAGAATGTATTTGTGATAATCATAATAAAAATGGAATGGCTAAAATATATATGACCATTTGTCATGGCATGAAAATATCTCACCAAAATATCCAGATCAAAAATATCTTCACAAAATATCTATGGTCAACAAGTCAACCCAAGTCAAATGTTCAACCAAGTAGCCATGCCAAATACAATTATCATTTATCAAAAATAACAAAGTCTTTTCTTTTTCTCATATTTGTTTTGACCAAGTCAATGGTCAAAACCCTAATGAGATGTCTCCTTCTTTACCCCCTCTCATCCGTATATACATACCCGTATCCGTGTTTCGAGAAACACGAATACAATGAGATGAAGCTAATTCAATAATCAAATACTAGGATCCAGCTTAAACCAAAGCCCACTAGTATTGTCCGCTCGAACACCACACGCGCACAAGTGCACGTATGTGATCGAACTCTGTCGTAAAACCATACGACCTCTACTCGTTTCGCCCGAAGCTAGGAAACCGTCCGTGTGGGACTCTAAAGACTTGACAGTACTTTGGCAGTGGGTTTAACCACAAGTACGTCAGCAGCACTAGCTATATGTAATGGCTACCCAGGTACCTGTCGAAAAGGAAGGCCGGCGAGCAAACTCGTCTGAACTCCTACTGAGCCTATCCGTGACAATATCCTTACAGTCCGATCTTTTCGTCAAAGAGTATCGCATACCGGGTCTAGGGGGTGGTGAACGTTAGACCCTAATAACCTGATAAGTCGTGCCGATGTGGCTCAGGACCAATCCGGGAAACTACTGATCAACCTATCAGTAAATCCCATCTGCCTTGGCCAAGGTCTTATGGTCCTGACCAATCGATCACAATGCGATATCAACTCCCAATACCAGGAGAGACGAATCCCCAACAATCACTCACTGCCTCCATATGGCTCGGGACTGTACCCAACCAAAACCTGTTTGCACGACTAAGTAGAGCCGTGGTAGGGTAGTGATCAAAGCTCAGTGGGAACTCACACGAGACAAATGCCGATCTCAGGTCCAAAGACTAACCTGTACACATGTCACCAGAGAACTTCCATCTGACGATAGGTATAGTACCATCTGGAAGTTCTCGGCGAGTCCGTCCAGTGTACTCACACCCAGTGAGCACCTGTATACGATCTTAGGTGCATCAGACCAATGGCTGCGGGACCAACCATCCCCGACAGGGCTAGAAACGTATACACTAGTCTGCTCTGGAGTATCAATGCCCAGTCTCGATACTCACGCGACTAGGGACCATTTAAGGATGCGCTTATGGACTACCCTGCTCCCACAAGTATGATCGCCATCACAACGCAGGTAGTCAAGCAAGATCCCAAGGGCTTTATCAACATGTAACCGCAATATGTAATAACGAGTATGACATATGCCATGTTAAGATAAAGACAAACCATAATAGTATACTACCGTATCGAGTCTTCATCAATATGTGCAAGCTAGATATAACAATAATAGAAATAAATACACATATCTTGACAAAGACAGGTCAAATAATATATTATAAAACCGAGTAAGATTGTCCTGTACATACATATCCCTAGCATCCATATGTATACATATACAATACTGGCCTCTAGGGCATATATATCCAACAATCTCCCACTTGCACTAAAGGCCAATAATTGGCATACCGAATACCCAACGTCTGCACTAAGGCCAGCTGCTGGCGTACCGCATACCCAACATCTCAAAAGGTCGCTCGAACTGTGCTTGAGGGAGGGCCTTTGTAAATGGATACGCCGTGTTCTCTTTCGTATCCACTCTCCGGATCTCGATCTCCTGGCGATCTACGATGTTCCTGATCAGGTGATACCGTCTTAAGATGTGCCTGGATTTCTGATGGGACCGTGGTTCCTTCTCTAAAGCTTTAGCCCCATTGTTATCGCAATACAAAGGTATTGGGTCAACAATGGATGGAACTACCTGAAGTTCAGCTGTGAACTTTTTCATCCAGACCGCTTCTTTTGTGGCATCGCTTGAAGCAATGTATTCAGCCTCCATCGTTGAGTCTGCGACGGTGTCCTGTTTGGAACTCCTCCAACACACCGCCCCTCCGTTGAGGGTAAACACAAAACCCGAGACAGACTTGTTGTCATCCTTGTCACTCTGGAAACTTGAGTCAGTAAAGGACTCGACCTTAAGGTCTCCATTACCGTGAACCAGGAACATCTCTTTAGTCCTTCTTAGGTACTTGAGAATGTTCTTCACTGCCGTCTAGTGGTTCTCACCTGGGTCTGACTGATACCGGCTCACCATGCTTAGCGCGTAAGCTACATCTGGTCTTGTACATAGCATCGCATACATTATAGATCCTACCGTCGAAGCGTAGGGTATAGTGCTCATGTGAACCCTCTCCTCGTCAGTCTTGGGAGACATCTCCTTGGAGAGGGTGATTCCATGCAATGCGGGTATGTTACCGCGCTTGGAATCTTCCATACTAAATCTCTTTAGTACGGTCTCTATATACCTAGACTGCGAAAGTCCCAATAATCTCTTGGATCTATCTCTGTAGATCTTGATCCCCAGAATGTACGAGGAATCACCTAGGTCTTTCATGGAGAACCTTTGTGATAAGAATAGCTTGACCGATTGTAGCATAGGAATGTCATTTCCTATCAAAAGAATGTCATCCACGTACAAGACTAGGAACAAAACAGTTCGTCCTACAATCTTCTTATAAATACAAGGCTCATCCTCGTTCTTGATGAAGTCAAATTCCTTGACTGTTTCATCAAAACAGATGTTCCAGCTCGCGATGCCTGCTTTAATCCATAAATGGATTTAAGCAACTTGCACACCTTCCCGCTGCTCCCACTGTCTACAAAACCTTCTGGCTGATCCATATAAACGCACCCTTCTAAACTTCCGTTTAGAAAAGCCGTTTTTACGTCCATCTGCCAGATCTCATAGTCATGGAAGGTAGCAATGGCAACTAGGATTCGAATGGATTTGAGCATAGCCACTGGAGAAAAGGTTTCATCATAGTCCACAACTGGTCTTTGACGAAAACCTTTTGCAACGAGTCTAGCCTTATAGATTTCCACCTGCCCATCTACACCAAGTTTCCTTTTGTAGATCCATTTGCATCCAACGGGTTTTACCCCAGGTGGAGCAATATCCAAGGTCCACACTTTATTGGTTTACATGGACTCCATTTCAGATCGCATAGCATCCAGCCACTTATCAGAGTCCCTACTGATAATGGCCTGCCTGAAACTGGTAGGATTATCTTCTTCCAAGATGCAATCCTCTCGATCCCCGTCTATGAGAAAACTGTAGTATCTCTCAGGCGGATGAGAAATCCTACCAAATCTGCGGAGTGGTTGAGGTTCATCTGGGATTACTGAATCTAGTGGTTCCTCCAAATCTTTAGTTACATTTTGTGGTTCATGGATTTCTCCTAGTTCTACCGTACTCCCACTAGTTTCTTTTACAAGAAACTCCCTTTCTAAAAAGGTAGCATGGAGAGATACAAACACCTTCTGTTCTTCAGTGTGGTAGAAAAGATATCCTAGTGAATCCTTAGGATATCCCACAAATTTACATAGAACTGACCGTGCCTCTAGCTTGTCCGGTTTCTGTGTTTTCACATAGGTCGGACAACCCCATATCTTAAATCGCTTAAGATATGGATTTCGTCCACTCCATACTTCATATGGAGTTTTAGGCACAGATTTGGATGGAATGTAGTTCAGTAAGTATGCAGCTGTTTGAAGCGCATATCCCCAAAATGAAATAGGCAACTCAGTGTCACTCATCATAGAGTGAACCATATCCAGTAGGTTGTGATTCCTCCGCTCCGATACACCGTTGTACTGTGGTGTGTAAAGAGGAGTAAGCTGAGAGAGAATTCCATTCTCTTTTAAGTAATCTAGGAATTCCGTGCTTAAGTACTCCCCTCCCCAATCAGACCGGAGGATCTTGATACTTTTGCCAGTCTGGTTTTCTACTTCGTTTATGAATTCTTTGAATTTCTCAAAAGCTTCAGATTTGTGTTTCATGAGATACACATATCGGAATCTAGAGAGATCGTCAGTGAATGTGATGAAGTATGAGAACCCACCCCTTACATGTATAGACATCGGACCACATACATCACTGTGTATGAGTCCCAAGAGCTCTGCTGCTCTTTCTCCATGTTCGATGAACGGAGATTTCATCATCTTTCCTTTGAGACATGACTGACAATTTTCATAAGATTAAAATTCGAACATATTCAAGAGTCCGTATTTATATAACTTACTTAGTCTTTTCTCTCCGATATAACCAAGTCTACAATGCCACAAGTAGGATTCGTTCGTATCTGAACTCTTCCTCTTGTGTGTGTTTTGTATATTGAGAACTGTATTCTGATTTAGAACATAGATACCATTATACAGTGTACCTTCTGCAACCAATACCTTATCAAGGTAAATGTTCATGATATTTCTATCAAGAACAAAGTTATATCCATCTTTATCAAGTAAAGAAACTGATATGATATTGCAAACCATGGAAGGTACATAGTAGCAGTTGTTCAAAATTATAGTATTGCCATTTGGCAACATTATGTGATATTCACCGACGGCTGCAGCATTAACTTGTGCTCCGTTCCCTACCCTGAGGGACATATCACCAGGTCTAACTATCATACTTTTTCTCAGTCCCTGCAATAAATTACAGATATGAGATCCTGATCCGGTATCTAGTACCCAGGAGGTAGGACTGACCGAAAAGCAGTTCTCAATTACATGAACACCTGAAGTAGATGCAATAGTATGATTCTTCTTCACTTGGGTCTCCTTGGAATCCATACAATCCTCTTTCCCTTGCTCATATTTATGACGGTTGTCGTAAGTTAGAGCCGAACCGACGTTCCCCTGCCGCGAATAAGAATTCGGATCGGTCAAGCGATACATTTTATTATCTTGATTAGGGCGTGAAATGGTTGCTACCTGGAGAGAGAGAAAAGAAACACTCAGCGTGCGCTCTTAGAAGATTAGATTGGTTATTAATTTATCTAACCAGGATGGCTCCCATTGTTTTCTCAAATTCTTCTTCAAAGCCTAAAAGAAGAACTAGTTAGGATTTAATCGCACGTCACAATACTTGCTTAACCTTTCAGCCAGGCTAGTGTTGGTATTTCGAGGGAGGTTTTCCAATGCTTTCGCGAAGTTCCTTAATTATATAACCTCTTTTTCCTGGAGGCGTAGCTCCGCTAACACCGTTCTAGACACCTACTTGGTTTATAGCATTGATTGTTAAATGAAATAATCTCCCGAGAGTAATCCAACTCATCAGTGGGATCGGGATCCAACTATCATTGTGTGATAACCTAGATGGAATCCACTCTAGTCACTACACTCCAGAAGGTATGCTAAATCTGCAAGTTTCCTGTATGTTTGAAACTCCCAATGTGGTTTTTACCCCTAGGACCCTAGTGACCTTGACGGAGTCAACAAATCAAAGAGTCCTAGTCAAGTTCAACCCGTCATTATCTGGATTGCATCAAACCTACCCGCATAACCCTTGATGGAGTCAACAAGGTTATACGACTGTCCTAACCAATCGCATCCAGTGCTACAAACAAGCACCACTCAGTTACCGTACATTACGCCTTGACGGAGTCAACAAACGCAACACGAATACTAAGTGTTACTTGTAGGAAATGACGGAGGGCTACGGCTAGATTTTTGGCGAAAAAACCAGTTAACGTAATGAACTTGATATCGTTGAAGGAATCCAAGTGGTTTTACAAATATATAGTGGCGAAAACTTTTGCTAAAGAGGTCACTCCCTATGAAGGGATCTCGGCTCTTTCCTCGTCGAATGAGGTGCGGGATATTCCAAAATGAATACCACGATGCAAAGAAAAAATAATCGACTATAGTGAAGTTATTACATTGACGTAAACTTTTACTCTAAGGGTCACTCCCGATGAAGGGATCTCAGCCCTTGCCTCGTCGAATGAGGTGCTGGATATTCATAATCGAATACTACTGTGCAAAGCAAAAGAGAACGTCTGTAATGTCAGTTTTTCAAAATCTGTTCCAACAACATTTTTTTTAGGTTTCTTTTCTTGCATTAATCAAAATTAATGCGGTCCCATCAATTTAGTCCTATCACACCATAATAGAACGAAAATACAATGTACGTATATGCCATCCGCATTCGTCCCTGGGCCCCATCATCACCCGTTAGGTTATTTAACTAACGACAGAGCGGGGGCTGGACTAGCGCGGGTGCAAAACATATACAACATCTACTAGTATATATATAAGTATATACAACATTCATCCCAGGCATGATAATAATCAACATTACAGAATCTCAGCCAACAATACAGAATGGTGGATAATCTTGGAGCCCCGGGTTTCATTTTGAGCCGCAAATAAAACCCGACGTTCCCGGTCGTGTGGATAGCAAGTGCAATGAAAACCTGGACCCCTACGAATGCGGCAAGTTACCCGCTAATCACAGAAGTGAGGCAACCCCCTTCAACAAAGTGAATGGGCAACCCAGCACTTCACGGAATCCAGTAACTTGGGCGTCCCTCCGTGGGTCATCCTATACCCCCTGCGAGTGTGGCGAATAGCCTCCCAATTCTAGAACGAAGCCCCCTTCTTCTCAATGCCATGAGATACGGGCTTGTTGCCTTCTAGAACCTGGCTATTCGTTCACTCCACCCGGTTGTGCCCCAAAATAATATACAACCCGGCAAAGACGGCAGTCCACATGTCGGATGCTCGCCCCGCAATATCAAATATACAAATGAATATAAACTGTACCACTAACATTGCACCACTTGCTATCCACCACGACTATCCAACCATAATATCAGCACAATCACAGAAATATCAACGTGAATATCACGTTCACAAATCCGTCTAAAAGAACATATAGCAGATAGACGGGTTTACCGATCAAATGACTTTCACGGTCGCAGATGCTAATCTAAGTACTGATAACAAAATACGTATTTTAAAATTTTGATCGATTAAACCTTTCCAAGTGGGCCCCAGTTCTAATCCAGTACTGAAACAAATCTGGGACAAATAAATAAACATCCCAAAAACCATAATTCCAACAACTAGAGCAACTGTAGAAATTTGGAGCAGTGAAGCCAAATTTTGGCCACGGAACCGCCGCAGACATGCATGTTGCGCGGCGCTTCCGCGGCGGAAATATGGCTTCATGCTCTCAAATTTCTTGAGCTGCTTGATTGGTGAACGGTTTTATGTGTAGTAGTTAACCGCAATCAATAACGGTGTCGCCTGTAGCTAGACCGAGATGGGTACGGGTCGTCCTCTGGGAAACGTTGAATCTTTTAATCTTATTTTAGGCGTGTTGAGAAAGAAAGGAAGAAGAATAAAGAATGGTGAAGTATGGTTGTAGGTTCTAGATCTACGTCAAACACGGATGCAAAATATAGATCTAGATTAACTACAGATGTAGATTTTATAGTAGAAGGGGGTTTGTAGGGTCCTTTAAGATTTAGTAGTCATGGATGATTAATTAAAGATTACTCTTTTAATCCTTTAATAGATTTAAAACTAGATCGACAGTGATGCATGTAAATTAGGATTTTTGGAGGGAATAGGGTTCCCACTCTTAACCCCTATCTTGACATAGATCTCCGTTCATGTCTAACCTTTACCAAAACAATTGTTAATCTAATCTCTAATCGTGGTCGTGACTATTAATGAATTGATAGCGTGCCCAATTAGGATGTTAACTATTCTTTTGATAAAGTTTATAAACTTTATAGGACGTAAAAAGAGTTTAAGGATCTTCATCATCCATTAATCTACCATAATCCTACGAACCCTAACAAGCGGGGAGTTACTTGCGCATGTTGGGAAAAGAAAATATAGAAAGGGAAATCAGATTAAAAACTACAGAAAAATAAAATGATATAAGAAAACAACTACATTTATTAATCAACAAGATCAAGTACAGTTTGTTCCTTTAGAAAATGATTACAAAACCCTAGTTTGCTTCTCAATCTCTTCTAAGGAGGTAGACGAACTATTGATAATCAACCAGGATTCTTGAGCCGTCGTGGACTTCGTGATCGCGTCGGTTTGATAATTTTTCCAAGAGGCTCTCGGTTCTATTTATAGTCACAGAAGTTGAAAACCCTAGATCGTGTTAGTTAGGGTTTGTTGATAAAATCCTGCGTAGAAAATCCAATATCCCAACTCGCCTAACAGGCCACGGATCCGCCTCCAATAGTGGGTTTTGGCCGTGGAACCGCCGCTCTCTGGTGGGATCTTAGGCTCCAATTTCTGGGGCTTCATCTCTGTAGCACTTGGTGGTCTTTTGAATATCTGGACTTTGAAAATCTTCATTACGTTTCTGCCAGAATTGGTTTCTTCAATTTACTTGAATATATTCGGCAGATTTGATCTTGCCAATTCGGATTTCCTTGATTTCATTCATGATATAATTGCTGCATAATTATCTCAATAAATGATGTTAATAGAATTTTTTTTATTGAGATATTATCTTAACCATTTGTCATAATATTTTAGTTTTAAGAGAATTGGTCAAAAATATTTAATAAGGCAAGCATATTTAAATAGACCAAATATTACATGAATATTATATGCTTATATTTTCCTTCATAATGTTAATTATAATATATAAACACATGAAAATAGTATTTTTACGGATAAGCCCTTATATATGTCATATTTATAATTAACATCTTTTATTATAAAGAAATAGTGAGGAAAATGTCACATCAATAGTGCAGTTTTATCAACTGAACAAATACCCCCAAACTTAACTTTGATCGTCCCGAGCAAACTAGTTTTTCAAGAGAAGTAGAAAAAGAAAAAACTAAGTAGCACACTTTCGTAGGCAACACGATTGCACTGAGCACGTGCAATAAGCCGTTAAACCTCTAGGTGTCCCTAGTAGGAGGAGCGTTGTCTTCTGAGGGTTTTCAGCGGATTACACCCACAAAATACTATAATAAAAGAAAGATGGTGGAAGTTACATATAAAGATAAGAACTTTTAAAAGAAAAAACTTGAAAATAAGAGTTTCCAACTATACCAGCTTTTCAGTTGCTATGAGCCCTATCTTAATAGTCGTGAAAAAAATGTTAGAAATCACATCATCCCTCAATAAAATATCGCCTTTAGTCTTCCTCCCTATCTTTCATCCAAATATTGATCATATACCCCTACGTGTGTGTAAAAGACATCCCTACACTTAGAGAATTCAATTCAAGCTATCATACTCTTGTCCATCTTCCAAAGTACTTTATATTTGGTGAATATTTTCGATAAAATTGCTCACACATTCTTCATGCGACCATTAATACTTCTTGAGGTATTAACCGACCGATTACAAAATGTGCTTGTGCATTTAGGCGTAATTTCTCGTCATGCAACACCTAAGGCTTAGCAGTGACTCCCAAACCAGTTGGTCTAAGGCACTAGGTGATAAAGCACCCCCGCTATATTTTTTTATGCTGCCTTGGTAATTACAAAACCAGTGTTCATTTTTTCATCACCACTTATATTTATTTATTTATTTATTTTATTTTTTATATTTATACTAAGGCTTTTAGACAAGAGCATTTCAAGGTATCATCTACTATCCCAAGTTTTAAGATGTGTGTAAGTGCGTATAGTAGGGTATTAACATTCAGATGTTTGGCGTCAAGAATAAGGACTATTTTTCAGACTTAATTTTATCCTCAGATTAGTAATTTCCTTCATCTTACTAACCCTTGGGACAACAGCTCATAACTACTTATTACTAGTTTTGTTTAAGAAAACCTCTAACTTTCTTGTTTTTCTCAAACTATTCATATCTTTCATATATAATTTTTCACTTTCAAACCTTCATTATCAAAAAAATGTTGTGCTTATATATAGTATAATGCAAAGTAACGCGTGAATAAGCAAAAACCTTCCCCCAAACTTGTTAACAGCACTGTCCTTACTGATGTCATCTGTTAAGCTAAAAAAACTGTAGACCTGGGACGAAAAGTTATCAAAGGGGACAAGAAATAATGAAAGTGAAATTCTCCCTCAAACTTATTTTTGGCTCGTAATTTTGTAAAAATTTTCTTTCAAGAACCAAAATATCCCCCGCCCAAAACTTGAGTAAACTAGTATTAAGCATTTAAAATTATTGGGGGGTTAAAGTTATTGGTCAAAGTAATGCCTTACAAAGACCAAAAGCCAACACCAACCATTCAAAAAATTTATCAATGAAGCACCAAGATTAGTGGAAAAACATGTCGCCTATTGACGTGAAGAAGTAGGGAGGAGATAAGAGGTGTAATTGGAAAGGTTTACGTCTCGGTTTGTAGAGACGAAACAATGATGATGGATTACTCGCATTCTTGTTATTGATAAGAAGAAGTGGTGATGGTTCAAATTCTTAGTGTTGAGGTTGATTCATCACAACACCCATATTTTCTAAGAATGCGAGTTTTTCAGCAAAAATTTCTTCAAAGCTTTCATCGATATCCCGAGATACTCGGACTCCATAAAAGGTTCATATTCAGCGTTAGATATTGACCCGGACAACAACGTAATAGCGGAGTAGAGATCGGTATCGTGAAACTCTACAATTTCACTGCTGTCGGAATCTATTGTTTCGACAGAACATACATGAGCATAGGGTTCAGAGGGTTCACTTCCTAATTTGTAAATGTTAAGCTCAATTGACATCTTCCCGAAAGATAGGGTCATAAAGCCGTTTCCACAATTGATTATTGCGTTGGAAGTCGCAAGAAAAAGTCGACCTAAAATCACCGGAATTTGGTTTCGTGGGTTCGCTACAGGTTGTGTATCTATAACGATAAAATCCACAGCAAATATAAATTCCCCGAATTTGATTAACACATCCTCAAGCTCACCCCTAGGTTGGGTGATAGATCGATCGGCCATCTGAAGAGTGCAATGCACCGGTTTTAACTCTCCGATCCCTAATTGCTCATAAACAGAATACGGAAGCAAGTTAACACTAGCACCTAAATCGAGTAGAGCACGATCGATATTTTTACCCCCGATAGAAATAGAGATTGTACGACTTCCGGGGTCCTTTCATTTCTTGGGTAGTTGTTCTGTAAAAGCAGTCCTCACATTACTCGCAAGGAAAACTTTTTTAGGTACTTGAACTTTTCTTTTCCTAGTGCACAAGTCCTTTAGGATTTTCGCATAAGGCGGAACTTGTTGAATAGCATCTAGGAGAGGAATGTTTATGTTAACTTGCTTAAAAATTTCCACAATCTTCTCCATTTTGTAGGGATTCTATAGCACCATATTAGGTTTAGGGTTGCATCACACATGCTATAACAAAATTTTTAGAGGGTGCTAAACAATTCCAACCATGAATCAAACTAGAAAGATAGAGTAACAACATTCTAGTATCATATACTAAAATGTCTAACACTAAGTGGGAGAGAATACAACCTTTGTAGACCTCCTCCTAGACTCCTTGGATCGATTGAGGTTTGAACCGTTTGGTTTGTGTCCATCCAAGTCCACGATGATCCACCACGAAGTCTCTTTGCACCAAGCTCCAAGCTTCTCTTGATCAAGAAAGAAGAAGAAGCAAACACTCCAATCTAGTGGGCTAAACTAAAGTGCAATGGTGATTTGGGTTTGAATCTCAATTAAAAACCTTTTCTTTTTAATCCTTTCTCTTTCTTTTAAAACCCTAGTGAGCTTTGAGGAGAGAGAGGAAGAAGGAGATGGCACAAAAAAACCTCAAGAGAATAATATGATAACCATTCCCAAACTCAAGAGAGTAAGAGAGAGTTCTCATGCCAAACTATGGTTACAAAATATCTAGATATGTTATAACTTGAGTTTAAGCAAAACCATGGGCCAAAACTAAGGGCAAAAGAAACCATTGACTTTGTCAAATCAAGAGAGTTGAATAGTCAACCATGATTTTAATCCCATTTTGCTTTTCTCAAATAAACAAAAAATCTAAAAATTGTTACCATGTGAGTCTTGCATTGCCACCACCAATGTATCATCAACCATGACACATGTATGATTGCATGTGTGCATCCATATCAACATATACATACACTCATGCATGCATCATAAGAAATAAGTTTAAATAAATGAGCTAATGGACTTACTATTAAATCAACACTTGATTTAATAACCCGGTCATATCACATACGACCCGTCCAATAGTAAACGGCCGAATAAGATACGGTATCCAATACACGCATTTAATCGAGCTCCCGCGCATATCACATATGCACCCCAAATCATTTCGCCTGAGCTAGGAGACTCCTTTATAGGATTCTAAAACTCGTCAATACGCTAGCAGTAGACAGTGATCACATCACATGCCCGCAAACCGTCAGCAGCACCAGCAGTATGTAATGGCTCCTAGGTATTGAGGGATAAGAAGAAACACAAGCAAACCTGCTAAAACTCCTGTCGAGCCAACTGGCAACACTTACCGTACAGTCCGGTCTCTTCGTCAAATATGCTACATATCAGGTCTAGGGGTGGTATCGTCGACCCCAATAACTCAGATAAGTCATGCCGGTATATGGCTCATAACCGATCGAGAAACTACTGATAACACTTATCAGTAAATCTTAGCAGCCCTGACCAGGGACTTCCTGTTATAGCCAATCGTACATGGTGCAACATCAACCCCCAATACCGGGAGAGACGAAACCCCTCCTATCGCTCATTTCCTCCATGTGCCTCGGGACTGTACCCAAAATCCACCTATTTGCATGACTCAGTAGAGCCGTGGTAGGGTGGAGATCAAAGTACAGTGAGAGACACACAAGACTCTATGACGATCTCGGGTCTACAGACTAACCTGTACCAGTGTCACCCGAGAACTGCTATTCGACGATAGATATAATACCACATAGGAGTTCTCGGCGAGTCCGTTAAGTGTACCCAGTCTCCACTGAGCACCCGTATACGATCTTTGGTGTCACCACACCAATGGATATGGGATCATCCATCGCCCATCATATAGGACAAGTAACGTATACGCCGGTCTACTCTGGTGATATCGATGCCCCATCTCGATGCACCCACGACTAGGAACATTTCAAGGATATGCTTATAGACTACACATGTCCCAGTAGTATGATCCGCATCATAATCTCAGTAGTCCTGCATCATCCTAAGGGCTATATCAACATGTACCAAATGAATGAAAGCATGATCAAATGAACATGTCAAGATAAAAGGTGCAACCAGATAACATACTATCATGTCGAGCAAGAATGTCCCCTGGATACACACACACACACACACACACACACATACCAGTACATACACTATCATATAATGGCCTCTAGGGTATACATATATCCAACAATCTCCCACTTGCACTAAGGCCAATTATTGGCGTATCTCATACCCAACCTCTCAAAAAGTCGCTCATGTTGCAGCAAAGGGAGGGCCTTGGTGAGTGGATCCGCGGTGTTATCTTTTGTATCTACTCTCCGAATCTCGATCTCGCGGCGATCAACTATCTCCCGGATCAGATGATATCGCCTGAGGATGTGT
Organism: Agapanthus africanus; assembly: GCA_030015575.1. Lineage (NCBI taxonomy): Eukaryota > Viridiplantae > Streptophyta > Magnoliopsida > Asparagales > Amaryllidaceae > Agapanthus > Agapanthus africanus. Next base: position 591,233,872 of record CM057340.1, on the reverse strand, counting down.
TTGGATCGCTGATGGGACCTAGGCTCTTTGGCTAACGCCATAGCCCCATTATTATCACAATACAAAGGTATTGGATCAATAATGGTCGGAACTACTCCTAGCTCCGAGACGAACTTCCTCATCCAGACGACTTCCTTATCAGCATCATTTGCAGCAATATACTCAGCTTCCATCGTGGAGTCTGCAACGGTATCTTGTTTGGAACTCTTCCAACACACCGCCCCTCCATTGAGGGTAAAGACAAACCCAGAGATAGATTTGCTATCATCCTTGTCACTCTGGAAGCTTGAATCGGTAAAGGACTCCATTTGGAGATCTCCGTTACCATACACCAAGAACATTTCTTTAGTCCTTCGCAAGTACTTAAGAATGTTCTTCACTGCGGTCCAGTGATTCTCCCCTGGGTTGGATTGATGCCTGCTTACTACACCCAGTGCATAAGCTACATCAGGGCGTGTACATAACATCGCATATATTATAGATCATACAGCGGAAGCGTAGGGTATAATGCTCATGCGAGCTCTATCTTCATGGGTCTTTGGGCAAAAGTCCTTAGAGAGAGTGACTCCATGACTAGCGGGTAAGGAACCCCACTTGGAGTCTTCCATACTAAACCTCTTTAGGATGGTGTTAATGTACCTGGTTTGGGACAATCCCAATAACCATTTAGATCAATCCTTATAGATCTTTATGCCCAATATGTACGAGGCATCACCCAGGTCCTTCATGGAGAATCTTTGTGATAAGAATAGTTTGACCGATTATAGCATAGGAACGTCATTTCCTATCAGAAGAATGTCATCCACGTACAATACGAGGAATGTGACAGTACTTCCCACAATTTTCTTATAAACACAAGGTTCATCTGGATTTTTGATGAAATCAAACTCTTTGATAACATCATCAAAACAGATGTTCTAACTCCGAGATACCTGTTTTAATCCATAAATGGATTTAAGCAACCTACATGCTTTCCCGCTGCTCCCACTGTCAATGAAGCCTTCTGGCTGATCCATATAAACGCATTCTTCTAAATCACCATTTAGAAAAGCGGTTTTAACGTCCATCTACCAGATTTCATAGTCGTAGTGAGCAGCAATAGCAAGTAGGATCCAAATGGATTTAAGCATGGCTACAGGAGAAAAGGTTTTGTCATAGTTCAGTCCTGGTCTTTGACGAAATCCTTTCGCCACAAGCCTTGCCTTATAGGTCTCCACTTGCCCATCTACACCGATCTTTCTCTTAAAGATCCATTTGCACCCTACGGGTTTTACCCCAGAGGGCACAACATCCAAAGTCCACACTTTGTTGGTGTACATAGACTCCATTTTGGATCTCATGGCATCCAGCCACTTCACAGAGTCGCCACTCGTGATAGCTTGCTGAAAACTGGTAGGGTCACCATCATCCATGATGCAGTCTTCTCTATCACCATCAACGAGAAAACCGTAGTATCTCTCCGGTGGGCGAGAAGTCCTACCAGATTTACGGAGTGGCTGAGGTTCATTAGGTTCTGTTGCAACATTAGGTTCAACCAAGTCATCATTTGTAACTTGTGTCTCTAGAACCTCTTCTAGATCTACCACATTGCCATTAGTATCATTTGGAAAATCTCATTTTCTAAAAATGTGGCATTTCGAAAAATAAACACCCTTTGTTCCTCCTTGTGGCAGAAAAGATATCCATATGAATCTTTTGGATATCCCACAAATAAACATTTGAACGATCGTGTCTCGAGTTTGTCCATATTCTGCTTTTTGACAAAAGCCGGACAACCCCAAATATTAAATCGCTTAAGAGATGGTCTCTTCCCATACCATATCTCATATAGAGTTGTAGACACGGTCTTGGTCAGAACCCTGTTCAACAACAGAAAAGCTGCAGTCTCTAATGCATGCACCCAAAAGGAGAGGGACAACTCAGCATCACTCATCATGGATCGTACCATATCTAATAGGGTTCGATTCCGCCACTCTGACACACCGTTGTGCTGTGGTGTGTAAGGGGGAGTGAGCTGAGAGAGAATCCCATTCTCTTTTAGGAAGTTTGAAAATTCTGTACTAAGATACTCTCCACCTCGATCTGATCGAAGTATCTTGATGCTCAATCCAGGTTGTTTTTCTACTTCAAGTTTGTACTCCTTGAATTTCTCGAAAGCTTCAGACTTATGCTTTATCAAAAACATATGACCGAAACTTGAGAAATCATCAGTAAAAGTTATGAAGTAAGAAAAATCGCCTCTCGCATGTGTAGACATTGGCCCATATACATCACTATGTATGAGGCCCAAGAGCTCAGTAGCTCTTTCTCCGTGTCCAGCAAACGGAGTTTTGGTCATTTTCCCTTTGATAAAAGACTGGCAAGTCGCATAAGATTTATACTCAAAAGAATTTAAATATCCATCTTTATGAAACTTGTTTAGTCTTGTTTCATTAATATGACCAAGTCTACAATGCCAAGGAAAAGCTTCATTTATATCTGAAATTTTTCTTTTGTTTGTGTGCTGTATGTTGAAAACTGTGTGTTGATTAAGGACGTAAATCCCGTTATTAAATGTACCACAACCAATCAACTCTTGATTAAGTTTAATGTTCATAACATTGTGCTGCAATATAAAATGATATCCTTCATTTTCCAACAAAAAAACGGATATAATATTACAAAGTATGCTTGGTACAAAATAATATGGGTTCAAAACCAATATACAACCCGATGGCAACCCCAGATGATACTCTCCCACTGAAACTGCATGTACATTGGAACCATTTCCAACCCGGAGAGTATGATCACCTGTCTTCAAAACTCTGCTATTTCTCAGCCCCTGCACAGAATTGCAGATGTGAGAACCCGAACCGGTATCCAATGCCCACGAAGCAGAGTTTATAGAAAAACAGTTTTCAGTTACGAACACACCTGAAGCTGAAGCATCAACATGCTTCCCTTTCCTGATACCAAGGTACTCAGTACAATTCCTCTTCCAGTGTCCCGTCTTCTTGCAGTAGAAACATTCTCCTTTTCCCGACTCCGCAGCTTTGGATTTGTCCTTCCCCTATGCCTTTCTGATTCCCCCTTTCGGCTTGGTGGACTTCTTCTTTTTCTTTCCCTTGGCCTTGGCCTTTGGGATAGAAAAGGAAGATTGTCCAATAAGCAGAGAGGGAGACTTCGCCTTAAGCGTGCTCTCTGCATTTCTCAACATATTGAGAAGTTCGGGTAGTAACTTCTCCATGTTGTGCATGTTGAAGTTCACTATGAAAGGAGCAAAGGAATAGGGAAGAGACTGTAGAACAATATCCGTATATTGCTCATTGTCCATTTCCATCCGAGGCACTCAAGCTCTTCAATAAGAGATATCATCTTCAAAATGTGATCGCCCACTGGTGTGCCAGGAGCCATCCGCATCTGAAACAGCTTTCAAGATACTTCGTATCGTAAGATACGAGACTGCTCCCCATACAACTCCTTTGTATAGAGAAAGATGGATTGAACGTCCATCTCCTCATGCTGCTTTTGATGTGTATTGTCCATCGATGCAAGTGTGAGGCATTTGGTGGTGTCACAGTCAATATCACACGTTTTGCGGATCACCCTATCCGCAACAGAAGATTCAGGGCCTAGTTTGGGCAGGGCTGTGGCAGTGAGGACATATGATACTTTATCATATGTGAGAGCAATGTTAATGTTCCTCAGACAATCTTTATAATTCGGTCCGGTAAGCTTATTTTTCTCTAATAGTAGCTTAAGTCCAGTCATGGTTATCTGCCATTAGGAGAGAGAAAAGAATACACTCAGCAAAAGCTCTTGCAAAGATTAGATTGGTTTATTATCTTATCTAATCGATGTCTCCTACTACTTTTATCAAATTCTCCTTCAAACCTTAAAAGGAAAAAATTAGCCAGGATTAATTACATTCTACAACTTCGCTAACCGTTCAGCCAGGCCAGTGCCGGTACTTCTGAGGGAGGTTCCCCGTGGTTTCGTACGGACCTAATTAAAATAAACCTCATTTTCCCAGAGGCGTAGCCCCATTGACACCTTTCTAGACACCTAATGAGTTAGCTAATTGTAAAGTGCAAAATTCTCCTGGGAGCAACTATTACTCACAGTGGGATCGAGATCCTACTATCACATAGAAGGTATGCAATCTCATTGCAAGTTTCAACACTTGAAACTCCCGATATGTTTTTACCCCTAGCACTTATGACCTTGACTATAATCAACATATCATAAGTACTAGTCGAGTTCTACCCATCATTTCATGATTAATTAGCCCCACCCATATGACCCTTGACTATAATCAACATAATCACATGAATGTCCTAATTAATCCCATCATATGGTGTGTAGGAAGACATCACTTAGCTACCGTACACTACGCCTTGACTATAATCAACATACGTAGCATGAATACTAAGTACTCTACTTACTAAAATGACGGAGGGCTGCGTATATTTTTTAAGAAAACCATTAACGCTTCGAACTTGATATCGTTGTAGAATCTAATGGTTTTAAAAGGAGTGGCTTAAGCTCCGCCTTTTGAAATCTTGCTTTTTCATAAAAAGCCGAGTAGCTTTCAAATCTGATTCTACAATATCTTTTTAGGTTTCTTTTGTTTACATTAATCATATTAATGTAATCCCATCATTTAAGTCCTTAGCCATTACAGAATAGAAACGAAAATAGAACCTACGCTAATGTCATCCGCATTCACCATAATGTCTCATTATGGACTGTTAGGTTACTTAAATAACGGCATAGCGGGGTGGGACTAGCGCGAATGCAAAACATAAGCAACATTTATTATATATCACATATATAATATATCATTCGTCTCAGCATATAAAGTAATCACATTACAGAATATCCACAGCAGAAGCACATATATGAAAATACAGGATATACTAGGAGGTCCGTATTTTGTATTTAGCCAACAATAGAAAATACGGATTCCACGGTCGCGATGAATAGCCAAGCCCACACCCCTAGACCCCTACGAGAGCGGAAAGTGACCCTACCAATTCTAGAGTTTAGGAGACCCGGTCTCGACTCCTCAAGATGGCCTCCTACTGAACCCTAGAACCCGATCACTTGTGCTCCCCTCCTTGGGTCTATCCTAATGCGGAAAAGTAAATAATATACAACAATGGTGACATCATCCTCAACCCGGAAGTGCCCCAATAAAAGAATATTACATACATTTAATTTTACATGAATGAAAAGAAAAACTCTCATCTCACATAAAACCCCCAGCTATTCATTCGCGGCGATCCTGTACATCATATCTCAGTAACACATAATATCACATATCATCAACGTAAGTAAGTATGCGTACCCCAATTGTCGTTGATGTATAGCAACGAAACCGGCGATACACCACATACTACACTTACGGTCGCAGAAAAGAAAGTGAAAAACTACAATAATTGGAATCGATATTGCCTTTAGACATCATAAACCCGGAATATCACATATTAAGGATTTCATGCCTAACAATGCAAATCTTATATTTAGGTCTCAACCATGAAAACACCTTTTCAAAAGAAGCCGGGTAATTCAAGAAGATTCCCGATTCTACCGAGGCCAAAATATTAGATTGACACGCAACTAATTACTTTTCACAAAACTAATTAGCGTAGATTCCAATTATTGTACCACATCACAGATATCTAGACAATGTTAAACGTTTCAATCGAATCAACAAGCACCCACAAATTACCCCGATGAGCTCAACACTTGAGCAAAGTTAAAGTACCCAAAAACGTGCCACAGTAGCTAGTATCCATCCGTAGAAGGCCCAAACTAATGCCTCACCTATGACACCGCGGAACTACGGCAAACCCTAAGGTTCAGTCGCGGTTCCGAGAGCATAGAATCGAGTTAAGGTTTCTGTTCTTCTAGATGGTCCATAGAGTTACTTGCACGACTATCGAATATAATTAACTTAAGAAAATCCCAACACTTGGAAATTTTCAGCGAGGGTAATGGGGGTTATTGATGTTCGCTTGAACTGTCAAATATCGTCCAAGTGACCATTACAATATTAAAAAATACGACTACGAAATACTCCGAATAAGGCCCTAAGCACAATTTGCATCACATGAAAATTTGTCATAAACAAACAATACCTGAAACCCCAAATCCTAGACACCAGAGCACAAAAAAATTTGAAGCATTTTAGGGGCAAGGGGGCTGGCGACGCCGGATTCTAGGGTAGGGATCTCGACCAAAATCCGAGGGGTTGGCCCTAAATTTGTTCTGTGCTCATAGTATTGTGTCAGTAAGCTTCTGCAGTTGTTTGAAAATTTTTCTGAGCACTTTTAAAAATTGACAGAGAAGCTTACTTTTAGGGTTGCAGTTTTGTAATTCGGAGTTGTTTCGTTTCCGTATTCTATCTAACATTGTCTATGTTTCTAGCCTGGCTCTGATACCACTGTAGGGATTCTATAGCACCACACTAGGTTTAGGGTTGCATCACGCATGCTATAACAAAAATTTTAGAGGGTGCTAAACAATTCCAACCATGAATCGAACAAGAAAGATAGAGTAACAACATGCTAGTATCATATACTACAAGTGTCTAACACTAAGTGGGAGAGAATACAACCTTTGTAGACCTCCTCCAAGACTCCTTGGATCGATTGAGCTTTGAACCGGTTGGCTTGTGTCCTTCCAAGTCCACGATGATCCACCACGAAGTCTCTTTGCACCAAGCTCCAAGCTTCTCTTGATCAAGCAAGAAGAAGAAGCAAACACTCCAATCTAGTGGACTAAACTAAAGTGGAATGGTGATTTGGGTTTGGATCTCAATTAAAAACCTTTTTCTTTTTAATCCTTTCTCTTTCTTTTAAAACCCTAGTGAGCTTTGAGGAGAGAGAGGAAGAAGGAGATGGCACAAAAAACTCAAGAGAATAATATGATAACCATTCCCAAACTCAAGAGAGTAACCATGGTTACAAAATATCTAGATATTTTGTAACTTGAGTTTAAGCAAAACTATAAGCCAAAACCATGGGCAAAAGAAACCATTGACTTTGTCAACTCAAGAGAGTTGAATAGTCAACCATGATTTTAATCACATTTTGCATTTCTCAAATAAACAAAATATCTAAAAATTATTACCATGTGAGTCTTGCATTGCCACCGCCAATGTATCATCAACCATGACACATGTATGCTTGCATGTGTGCATCCATATCAACATATAGATACACTCATGCATGCATCATAAGAAATAGGTTTAAATAAATGAGCTAATGGACTTACTATTAAATCAACACTTGATTTAATAACTCGGTCATATCACATACGACCCGTCCAATAGTAAACGCCCGAATAAGATACGGTATCCAATACACGCATTTAATCGAGCTCCCGCGCATATCACATATGCACCCCAAATCATTTCGCCTGAGCTAGGAGACTCCTTTGTGGGACTCTAAGACTCGTCAATACGCTAGCAGTAGGCAGTAATTACATCACATGCCCACAAACCGTCAGCGGTACCAACAGTACGTAACGGCTCCTAGGTATTGTGGGATAAGAAGAAACACAAGCAAACCTGCTAAAACTCCTGTCAAGCCAACTGGCAACACTTACCGTACAGTCCGGTCTCTTCGTCAAATATGCTGCATATCATGTCTAGGGGTGGTATCGTCGACCCCAATAACTCAGATAAGTCATGCCGGTATATGGCTCATAACGGATCGAGAAACTACTGATAACACTTATCAGTAAATCTCAGCAGCCCTGGCCAGGGACTTCCTATTATAGCCAATCGTACATGGTGCAACATCAACCCCCAATACCGGGAGAGACGAAACCCCTCCTATCGCTCATTTCCTCCATGTGTCTCGGGACTGTACCCAAAATCCACCTGTTTGCACGACTCAGTAGAGCCGTGGTAGGGTGGAGATCAAAGTATAGTGGGAGACACACAAGACTCTATAACAATCTCGGGTCTACAGACTAACTTGTACCAGTGTCACCTGAGAACTGCTATCCGACGATAGATATAATACCACATAGGAGTTTTCGGCGAGTCCGTTCAGTGTACCCAGTCTCCACTGAGCACCCGTATACGATCTTTGGTGTCACCACACCAATGGATATGGGATCATCCATCGCCCATCATATAGGACAAGTAACGTATACGCCAGTCTACTCTGGTAATATTGATGCCCCGTCTCGATACACCCGCGACTAGGAACATTTCAAGGATATGCTCATAGACTACACATGTCCCACTAGTATGATCTGCATCATAATCTCAGTAGTCCTGCATCATCTTAAGGGATATATCAACATGTACCAAATGAATGAAAGCATGATCAAATGAACATGTCAAGATAAAAGGTGCAACCAGATAGCATACTATCATGTCGAGCAAGAATGTCCCCTGGATACACACATACACACATATACCGGTACATACACTATCATATAATGGCCTCTAGGGCATACATATATCCAACACATTTGTGGACTTGGTCTATTGCCCCTTAATCTGTTTGGATAAGGTGCTTTATCAATAAGGGCTGGGTCCAACATTGGAGAGGATTGTGGGGATGGAATGGATCCCAGAATTGGAGTGGGGATCATTTTAGATAGATTTGTGGAAGTGGGCTGAGGGTTTATGCCTTGGGGAAAATGTAGAATAGGCTCAGAAGAAGGTGGGAGACTAGACGAATTAGGGGAAGAAGTAGAAGCCAGGGTATCATTGGTATCACTAACGTCATCAACTTGTTCACCCACTCAGTTATCCAGCACTCTTCCCGATCTCAACGTAGTAACGGCACTCACATTATAACATTGAGAGTGGCCAGGATTCAGTAGGGGTTGAGACGGAAGTTTCCCTTTCTCTCTAGCACTCATTTCGGCGTTTAATCGTGCAATTTGGGCTTCTATTGATTTAATACTCTCACCGTAGGAAGCGGAGTCTTTCTTTATGGTATCAATAGAAGACCTCATATCTGCCGACATTTGGATGGAATGTTTCATAAACAAATCCAAAGTTTGTGCGAGTGAAGAGGAGTTATCGGTACCGGTCGTTTGGAAAGAACTATTGGCCGGGTTTTGAACAGGTTGCGATTGAAAGGGGTGCTGACTCTGTGGTGGTGGTTGATGTTGCTGTGGAGGAGGTCTTTGGTAATTTCTTTGGAACTGGTTTTGATTTTGGTTTTAGTTTTGGTTCCAAGCAAAATTAGGATGATTCCTCCACCCCTGATTGTATGTGGAAGAATAAGGATCGTTTCTAGGTCGCTGCTAAAAAGAAGCATTAGTTTGCTCGCGGCCTTGAAACGGTGCATTCATAGGACATTCTTCTATCAAGTGTGATGGATCGGAACAGCAACCATACACGGTTTTGGGGAGCGTTACCTGGTTTAGGGAGACTGAGGAGAATTTGTTTTCAATAGCGTCGAGTTTCTTTTGCATCATTGCCATTTCGGCTTTTACTGCGATGGAAATATCGAGCTGATGAATACTTCCCCTAGATGAAGGTGATCTAATGCTTTCCCACTGCAAAGTGTTTTCAGTGAGATCTTCCAGATATTTCCAGGCTTCACCATCGTCTTTGGACATGAAATTGCAATGACACATGGTTTCAAGCATCTGATTTGTCGTAGGATTAATGCCCTCATATATAATTCAGCACAGATCCCATCTATGTATTCCATGATGAGGACATTAGACAAGCAGATCCTTGAAACGTTCAAAGCACTTCTAAAATGGTTTATTGGGAAGCTGGGTAAACTGGTTGATTTCACTCCTAACATGGGCGGTCTTATGATTTGGGTAAAATTTCTTAAGGAATGGTATCACGAATTCATCCCAATTGGTAATAGAGTGCGCGTCAGTATTATAAAGCCATTTTTCTGCCAAGTCGCACAAAATGAAGGGGAGAAGACGCAAGCGCATAGCATCCACGGACAGTTGTGAAGCACCCATCATTGCGCATACGTTTTCGAATTTAGTGATGAAAACGTACGCGTCTTCAGACTCAAGCCCGTGAAATTTGGGCAACAGGTTGATGTAGTGGGGTTTAATTTCAAAATTATCCCCGTTGGCTAGTGGAATAGATAAACAGGTAGGAAGTGAACCACGGATAGGATAGCATCTTTCTTGGAGAGACGCACGGTTGATTCTGCTCATCTACGGGCGGTGGCAGGGTGGTATTATAATTTGATGGAATATCGTCCATCTCGGTCAATGTGGTGGGTGGTGGGGAAAAAGAAAATGAAGAAGTACCGACTTCGGAGTCTATAGCAGGAACGCGGACAAGACGGGCACTAGAATCTCATGTCTAGCCGAACCTGCACTAAACGGTTTTAGTGCAAGTAGCAGCGTGTGTGTTATTTAAAAATTGGTTTGTTTTCGAAAAAGTGGGACGTAAGACAAATCACATAAAAATGCACAAACAACCCTAGAACTAAGGTTACCTAGGACAAGTCTCTAGACCGCTCCTAGACTTCCAAAGGACAAGTCGCGGGATCAATCCTCTACCACCTCTTTACTACTCTTATGGCCAGGTAAGTGCCGGGTAAGTGGGAGGTATCTGCTATACGAATCACCGAAAATAGCGGGCCTAATTAAGTAACCACTTGCCTTAGACACACTTGCCTAGACACCACAAAAGTAATGCGGATAAGCGATAGATTACACACGACCTTCCTCTGTCCTTATTGAGCGCGATAGTCCTTAGAGTCTTGTCTAGATATTTTTTAATTAATGTAGGGTTGATGCGGATGCTGTTTTGTGATTTGTGCGGCCTAGGAAGGGTGATGAAATCCCCACCTAATCTGAATTTGGTCTTTGCCCCTTAATGTTCGTATTAAAATATGCAAAAACAAACCGCAAAACAAAACTTGCAAAAAGATTTTTGCGCAACGATATTTTGCAAAGAATCTTGCAGAAAAGATATTTTATTGGATTTCAGAGGAGAGAGAAGGATATAAAATAGATACCAGAGAAGTTTGCAAACCTAATTTCCCTAGAAAGCCGCGGTTCCGCCGCCAATTGGCTCCTCTTGCTGCGGTTCTGCCGCCGACTTGGGAGATCTGGTGGAGATTTTTGCTACGTGGCCTCCTTTGCTCCTCTGGATCTTGATGAATGTCTCTGGATCTCTTTTTCATCAAGTTTGTGACTCCAGATTCCCTCACAAAAATCGCACACTAATCGTTAAATATGCAAGATGCAATTTTGTTTATTTATGATATGGATCGAATAAGAATTCAACACAAATAGTAAGAATAAAAATATTACGCACGTATCCCCAGCAACGGCGCTATTTGATTGGTGATCTGTTTTATGTGTAGTAGTTAACCGCAATCAATAACGGTGTCGCGTGTAGCTAGACCGAGATGAGTACGGGTCGTCCTCTGAGAAACGTTGAATCTTTTAATCTTACTTTAGACGTGTTGAGAAAGAAAGGAGGATGAATAAAGAATGGTGAAGAATGGTTGTAGGTTCTAGATCTACGTCAAACACGGATGCAGAATATTATCTAGATTAACTACGGATGTAGATTTTATAGTAGAAAGGGACTTGTATGGTTCTTTAAGATTTAGTAGTCATGGATGATTAATTAAAGATTACTCTTTTATCCTTTAATAGATTTAAAACTAGATCGACAGTGATGCATGTAGATTAGGGTTTCTGGATGGAATAGGGTTCCCACTCTTAACCCCTATCTTGACATGGATCTCCGTTCATGTCTAGCCTTTACCAAAACAATTGTTAATCTAATCTCTAATCGTGGTCGTGAATATCAATGAATTGATAGCGCGCCCGATTAGGATGTTAACTATTCTTTTGATAATGTTTATAAACTTTATAGGACGTAAAAATAGTTTAAGGATCTTCATCATCCATTAATCTACCCTAATCCTACGAACCCTAACAAGCGGAGAATTACTCGCGCATGTTGGGAAAAGAAAAGATAGAAAGGGAAATCAGATTAAAAACTACAGAAAATTAAAATGATATATGAAAACAACTACCTTTATTAATCAACAAAATCAAGTACACTTTGTTCCTTTAGAAAATGATTACAAAACCCTAGTTTGCTTCTCGATCTTTTCTAAGGAGGTAGATGAACTGTTGATGATCAACCAGGATTCTTGAGCCGTCATGGACTTCGTGATCGCGTCGGTTTGATAATTTTTCCAAGAGCCTCTCGGTTCTATTTATAGTCACAGAAGTTGAAAACCCTAGATCGTGTTATTTAGGTTTGTTGATATAATCCTGCATAGAAAATCCAATATCCCAACTCCCCTAACAGGCCACGGATCCGCCGCCAATAGTGGGTTTTGGCCGGGGAACCACCGCTCTCTGGTGGGATCTTGGGCTCCAATTTTTGGGGCTTCATCTCTGTAGCACTTGGTGGTCTTTTGAATATCTGAACTTTGAAAATCTTCTCTACGTTTCTGCCAGAATTGGTTTCTTCAATTTACTTGAATATCTTCGGCAGATTTGATCTCGCCAACTCGGATTTCCTTGATTTCAGTCATGATATAATTCCTGCACAATTATCACAACAAATGATTGTTTCCCCCAATCAGAGCAAAGCTCTGTTCAAATTTTAAAATTTTAAATGAAGCAGCGCTCACATGCAAAGTATGATTGCGCCGGCGCTAAGAGCGCCGACGCTCTGAAGCGGCGCTCACGTGCAAAGCATGAGTGCGCTAGTGCTAGGTGCGCCGGTGCTAGGTGCGCCGGCGCTGAGAGTCAAAGACTCTGAGGCAGCGCTCACGTGCAAGGCACAAGAGCGCCAAGCGCTAGAACTAAATATTCTCCACCGTTGGATCAAAGATCCAACGAAGATGATAAATCATCAAATTACCAAAATAAAATTCTGTTAAGGAAATACTCCTCCGAATATTTCCGAACTAGGAACATTGTGCTCTGTAAATCAGAGTACCATTGGATCAATGATCCAATGGTGATTAAAAATCACCAAGGAACAGAACAAGTTCTGTATGGGAAAAGATTTTCCCAATCTCGTTAAAAACAAGAAGATTGCCTTCTGTAAAACAGAAGCCATAGGATCAAAGATCCAATGGTGGGGAAACATCCCCAAATCAATAAGAGAAAGATCTCTTTAACTGATTCAACAAATCATCCTACCCTATAAAAAGGCCCCGAGACTTCAATTCTTGCAGAGAGGACCCCCCCCCAACAAGCTTTGAGAAATTTCAAAGAATAGAGCAAGCTCTGAGAAGAAGAACTTTTCTTCAAGGTAAAAACAGAGAGATAAAAAACATCTCATCAAGGAAGAAGAACATAGTTCTTTTTTCAGATCATAGATATATAAGACAGAGGTCTTTCACAAAAATAGATCATAGCATCTCATCATAAAAGGGGGGGAGAAGAATTTCATTCTCTTCAGATCATAGATCTACAAAGAAAAAGTCGTTCACAAAAGAAAAAAGAAGAGATTGTAATATCTACTATAAAAATAAGAACTTTGTTCTTAGAACCATGAGACAAAGTCTCTTGTAAGCGAGAACTTATTTCTCAGATCACGAAATTGATTAGAAGCGCTCTGCGCTCATTGTCTGGCGCTCAGTACCAAGCGCGCCACGTGCTCCTCACGTGCGCTACTTAACAGAAGCGCTCTGCGCTCATTGACTGGCGCTCAGCGCCAAGCGCGCCACGTGCTCCTCACGTGTACGCTACTTAACAGAAGCGCTATGCGCTCATTGACTGGCGCTCAGCGCCAAGCGCGCCACGTGCTCCTCACGTGTACGCTACTTAACAGAAGCGCTCTACGCTCATTGACTGGCGCTCAGCGCCAAGCGCGCCACGTGCTCCTCATGTGTTCGATGAGGGAACACAAAGTGTTCTTTAAATAAAAGCCCCAGAGCTATGATGAGTACTCAACACTCAATAAAAGAAAAAAAGCGTTGTCAGAACTTAAACCAATGCTCAGTATTGTTAAATGTTCAACATTTTAACTGAGTGGGCCAAGCCCAGGTTGGTCATAGACCCCTAATTTAGATTAATTGAGCCCATATGCTCATAAATCTTTGATCTTAGTCCTAAATTGGACTACAGATCTCCCAACCAATATTGGTTCAAGGGTACATCTCTTCACTCCTCTGATATTTGTCGTTGTAATCCTTCAACGTCTTCAGAGAGGTGACGGGTCCCGACAACCAGACATTCCACGGACTGTGGGGTCCTTAAACTCATAGACTATGATGTCCTTAAACTTTACAGACTATGATGTCTCTAAACTAACATGGACTGTGAGGTCCTTAAACTCATAGACTATGATGTCTTTAAACTTTACAGACTATGATATCTTTAAACTGTCATGGACTATGATATCCTTAAACTTCTTGACCGCAATGTCCCTAAACTAAAACAATAGAGTCCAAATGCTCTTTTGTTGGATCTAAATGATCCTGTTAAGTAGATCTTAGCCTAAAATTAGACTAACGTATCCTTAACAAACGTTTAAGTTGATCTTAGTCTCAAATGAGATTAACGATCCTTAAACCTAACCCAAAACCAAATCTAAGAAAATACGGATTTGGACTAATCCACGCCCTACGGACGACAACATAAATTAGTCTCCGTATACAATCCACGGGCAACCAAAAATAAAACAAACATACACGACACGAAATGACCATCTGGAGAAGGAGAAAGTAGTTACTGCGATGCGGTAGCGTAATTAACTGCAGGGGCTTGCGCCTGCAGGGAAGAGCGACCCTACAACCAAAACCCCCTCAAATGAGGGGGAATCTGACGAAGTCTGATACAATGGTCGCATCCGTCTAAACCTCCGATACATGGTGCCATAAATCAACTTGGCATTTTCGGAGAGGTGGACGGATAAAACCAAATAGCATCTGTCCCTAAATTCAGGCAAGACGAACCTACGCGGTCCCGTCTCGCGTCTTTCGGCGGCGAACAGATTCTGGTACGCCCGATGGGACCTTTTCCTCTTTCCACTCCATATTTCGTGTGTCGTGTTTCACAAACAAATCGCGGTTTGCTATGGTTGCCCCTGAATTCAAGGTAATAAGATTTGGTGTCTTGCTCCCGTGCAGATAAATGGCTTCCAACTGCACCAGCTGCAACAGCAACTCCCACTCCGTCCTCACTGGAGGAGTGACCTATGGGCCCCAAGCGACCTCCATCTTCGCCATGCCAGTGGAACAGGTGACACAGGCCACCACGGGATTGTTCTTTGGGACCATGCTCCCACCAATGAGCTTTAACACCCCAGTGCCATCACAGGAAGCTCCGAAGAAGTCGGTCTTTGATCGGCTTACGACTATCGCGGCCCCTCTCAACGGGTCACCCAAATCCAACGCCTCAGTCTTTAACAGACTGGGCTAAAGCTCCAATGGGCCCGTGAAGAAACCCGCGATACCTGAGGGGGTTATCCCGAAACGGATAGCCATCCCTGCTCCAATAAATGAAGTTATCAAAGCGGCTTCTCCTGCTAAGGGGTCGGTCTTCACAAGACTGGCCGTTCCAGCTCCCGCTCCAGGTGAAGTAACCAAGGCTGCTTCCCCTGCTCGAAAGTCTTCCTTCGACAGGTTGGCCATCCCTACTCAACGGACGTCGGTCTTTGACAGGCTGACACCAACAGCAGTTTCTCATCAAAGCATGAAGCACGATGCAGCTACCCCGACAATGGAGGTGATCTCGGTCGCACGACATGCTTGACGTCGCCATTGGCGCCAAGTGAAAAAATCTGGGGGCAGTTCCCCTTCTGGACTGACTCCGCCAGCTCCAACAAAGGAAATTGCTGATGCTGTTCCAACTGGGAACAGCTTTGAACCACTTAGGAGGGTGCGCAAAAATTCTCCGATCACCGTGCTAAAAAGATCTCCTCCACCTCTGGAGAACGTTACAAAGGCGAAGCTAAAGAATCTCCTCAGCGGTTGTCCTATAAAATTCACAAGGTCTGGCGACAGGTCCAAGACTCGGTGATCAATTAAGACTACTCCCTCCGACCGAAGAAGATGAAAGTTCGGCAAGAGAAGGACCACCCTGTCATACCCTAGAATGGGTCGTCTACTTCGGTGCCCGCTGCAACGGCCCCCTCAACTTCGACCGCCCACAAAAGGAGAAGGCCGGAGAAAATTCCCGCATCTGCGACGAATCTAAAGGGTGCTAAACCTAAACGCCCTAAGTTTAGAGGTATGTGGTGCACACTGTTTATATGGATTCTGGAAAATAGGAAGGCCGTGCTTCTACGGGTCACCGACCGCTCACCTGATCAGTAACAAAGGCTCAGGAGCAACAACAGGAAAAGCTCCAGGAGATACTAACGAAAATGGACGCACTCATTGGGCCAAAAGAAAGCCCGGAAATATCGTCGGAACAGCGTCAAGAACAGGAGAATGATGCCGAATTCCTCCGAAGAATGCTCGAGAGGAAAGAAAAAGAGGCCGCGGAACAAGCGGCCAACATAAAACAAATGGCGCTTTTATTCCAAGATATGGTCGGGATGATGATACAGCCGGATCCTCCAGCTGAAGACCCCCCGATTATCGTTGAAGACGACAGAGGGGAGACATCGAACCCTCTTCTAGCTCTATCAGCAGCCAAAGAGGAGACCATCTCTAAATCCGCCCTGGATGACTATATCGCTCAACAGATACGAGCTCATCAGGCGAGCGAAGCGGCCGGCCAAATTGTTAAGACTGGACGACCCTATCCAGGTTGGTATTGTAGGGTTACTAGGCACTCTAACAAGGTTCTATAAAGCATCAACCATACCCAATTAAAAATTTTAGCCGTGCCTAACAACCCTAAACAAGATTTTTGCTAGAAAATTAGGGTTTCACATGCAAGTAAATAGCATCTACGACTAAGTGAATACGAAATACAACCTTTGTAGATCGGTCCTTCACTTCATTAGCTCCTTGTTGTAGTCCCTTCGCTGCGATCATGGTTCTCCCGGGCTCTTGCATGGCTTCACGAGGCGAAAGAAGCGTCCTTGCTTGAAGTCTTCGAGGCCGAAGATGATCTACGTCGAGGGAATATCAACTCAAGCTACTACTTCACTAACTAGGGAATTAGTGAAGCAAACACCCTATACTAAAGTGCTAGTCTAGTAGAGGATGGAGAAATAGGAAGTGGGTTCTCTTTAGAATTTTATTTCTCACAATCTTTCACTCACTTTTTAAAACCCTAGCAAGCTTTTTCTTTTTGCTCAATGAAGAAGAAGATGAACAAAAGAAAAAGGATGAGGATAATGATCAAGTGAGTGAGCTAACCATGGTGAGTGAGTATCATATACTAACTCATGTAGAGACTTAATCATGGCTAAGTGTGATGGTTAGGTTAACAAAAATCCAAAGTAAAAACAAACTTAGTGGACTTTAGTCAATGCATCCACAAGCTTCCACAAGCTTCATGCATTTTCTAATTTTCCACCAATTTTGTAATTACTTTTAAATATTAAACCCAACATAACAAATAGCATGGTGTAAGTCTCATACACCCATGAAAGATGTATCATCAACCATGATACAAAAAGAAAACACATTTTAATATATATCACATATATATTAAAGTCGTGCACATGTGAGAAAAATCCTTAACTGAACAAGTGTTAATTAATGTAAACTAGTATATCTAATATACAATTATACACTAAATTATAAAATCAACACTTGACTTAATAATCCGGTCATATCTTATATAACCGACTAACATCCATTGTATCGACTTATCGAATCAACACTTGATTCGATAACCCGGCTATATCATATATAACCGACCGATACAAAAAGTCGCGAGAATAGAATACGGTATCACATACACGCATTATTCTCGGTCCCGCACATATCACATATGCGCTCCTATTTCGTTTTGCCTGAGCCAGTAAAACCTCTATGTAGGACTCTAAAGACTCGTCAATACGCCGGCAGTAGGTGATGATCACATCAAGCACCCACAAGCCGTCAGCGGTACTAGCTGGATGTAACGGATACCCGGGTATTGAACGATCAGAAGATCAGCAAGCAAGACCGCTCCAACTCCTGTGAAAGCCTACCGGTAACACTTCCCGTACAGTCCGGTCTCCTCGTCTGATATGTCGCATATCAAGTCTAGGGGTGGTAATCGTCAGACCCCAATAACCGATAAGTCGTGCCGATGTGAGGCTCATAACGGGTCGAGAAACTACTGGTAACACTTACCAGTAAATCTCTAAATCAGCCCTGGCCAGGGACTTTCCTGTTATGGCCAATCGAGCACAGCGCAACATCAACCCCCAATACCGGGAGAGACGAAACCCCTCCTATCGCTCATTACCTCCATGTGACTCGGAACTGTACCCAAAAACCACCGTTTTTCACGCCCTCATGGACGTGGTAAGGTGGAAATCAAAGCACAGTGGGAATCACACAAGACTCTATGACGATCTCGGGTCTACAGACTAACCTGCACAAGTGTCACCAGAGAACTGCCATCTGACGTAAGGTATAATACCATCTGGGAGTTCTCGGCGAGTCCGTCCAGTATACCCAGTCTCCACTGAGCACCCGTATACCATCTCTGATGTCAAACACCAATGGATATGGGATCATCCATCGCCCATCTCATGGGTTGAGAAGCGTATACGCTAGTCTACACCGGTATATCAATGCCCTGTCTCAATACACCCACGACTAGGAACATTAAAGGATGTACTTATGGACTACTCTGTCCCCACTAGTATGATCTGCATCATAGTCCAGGTAGTCAAGTACACATCCTAAGGGCTTTACCAACATGTAACTATAAGACAGCATCAAGAGACAAGTACACATGTTAAGATAAAGAGCAACCAGATAGCATACTATCATATCGAGCAAGAAAGTCCTCTCTATATATGTCCAAGCATCCAATATAATATACATCATCTGTACAATACTGGCCTCTAGGGCATACATACAACTAACAATCTCCCACTTGCACTAGGGCCAGCTGCTGTAGTATCGCATACCTAGCATCCCGAAGAGTCTCTCAAACTGTATCTGGGGAATGGCTTTCGTGAGTGGATCTGCAGTGTTGTTCTTCGTGTTAACCCTCCTAACCTCGATCTCCCGGCGATCTACTATCTCCCGGATCAGGTGATACCGCCTCAGAATATGCCTGGATCGCTGATGGGACCTGGGTTCCTTGGCCAAAGCCACCGCTCCATTGTTATCGCAATACAAAGGTATTGGATGCTCAATAGATGGAACCACTCCAAGTTCAGTAATGAACTTCTTGATCCAGACAGCCTCTTTGGCAGCATCGTTGGCAGTGATGTATTCAGCCTCCACCGTCGAGTCTTCCACGGTTTCCTGCTTGGAACTCTTCCAGCTAACCGCCCCTCCGTAAAGGGTAAAGATAAATCCCGAGTGCAACTTAGAGTCGTCCTTATCACTCTGGAAGCTCAAATCGGTAAAGGACTCCACTTGGAGTTCTCCGTTACCATACACCAAGAGCATCTCTTTAGTCCTTCGCAAGCACTTGAGAATGCTCTTCACAGCTGTCCAGTGACTCTCTCCAGGATCAGCTTGATACCTACTCACTACACTTAGTGAGTATTCTATATCGGGTCTGGTACATAGCATCGCGTACATGATAGAGCCTACAGCCGAAGCATAGGGTATCCCTTGCATGCGAGCTCTCTCCAAATCAGTCTTGGGAGACATCTCTTTGGAGAGAGTGAGTCCAGAGATCGTGGGTAAATTCCCACGCTTGGATTCTTCCATACTAAACCTCTTTAGTATGGTGTCAATGTACCTGGATTGGGACAATCCCAAAATCCTTTTAGATCTATCTCTATAGATCATAATTCCCAATATGCAGGAGGCATCACCTAGATCTTTCATTGAGAATCTTTGTGATAAGAAGAGCTTGACCGATTGCAGCATAGAAATGTCATTTCCTATCAAGAGTATGTCGTCCACGTACAATACGAGGAAGACAACCTTATTCTCTGCCACCTTCTCGTAGATACAAGGTTCATCTACATTTTTGACGAATTCAAACTCTTTGATAACGACGTCAAAGCAGATGTTCCAACTCCGCGATGCTTGCTTTAATCCATAAATGGATTTAAGCAGCTTGCACACCTTCCCGCTGCTCCCACTATCTACGAAGCCCTCTGGCTGAGTCATGTACACGCACTCTTCTAAATCACCGTTTAGAAAGGCGGTCTTAACATCCATTTGCCAGATTTCGTAGTCATGATATGCAGCGATGGCAAGCATGATCTGGATGGATTTAAGCATAGCCACTGGAGAAAAGGTTTCGTCATAGTCCACACCTGGTCTTTGACGAAAACCCTTTGCAACAAGTCTAGCTTTGAAAGTCTCCACTTTCCTATCTACACCAAGTTTTTTCTTGAAGATCCACTTGCTCCCAATGGGTTTTACCCCTTTAGGAGCAACTTCCAAAGTCCATACTTTGTTGGTGTACATGGATTCCATCTCGGACCGCATTGCATCCAGCCATTTCACAGAGTCTCCACTCGTGATGGCCTGCTCGAAGCTAGTTGGGTCATCATCCTCCATGATGCAATCCTCGCTCCCACCATCCATGAGAAAACCGTAGTATCTCTCAGGTGGGTGAGGAACCCTACTAGATCGGCGGAGTGGCTGGGATTCATCGAGAACTACCGAATCCTCTGGTTCCACCAGATCTTCTGTTGTAGCTTTTGTAGCTGGAACCTCTTCCAGTTCTACCTCATGACCACTAATCTCTTTTGCAAGAAATTCCTTTTCTAAAAATGTGGCATGCCGAGAAACAAACACCCTTTATTCCTCAGTGTGGTAGAAGATATACCCTTGTGAATTCTTGGGATATCCTACAAATTTGCATAGAACAGACCGTGCCTCGAGTTTGTCCGGATTTTGTCGTTTGACATAAGCTGGACAACCCCATATCTTAACATAGTTAAGACATGGTCTCTTCCCTTTCCATATCTCATAGGGAGTGGTAGGCACAGATTTGGTGGGGGGCCATATTCAATAGATGTATGGCTGTCTCTAGGGCATACCCCTAGAAGGAAATAGGTAACTCAGCCATGCTCATCATAGAGCGCACCATATCTAATAGGGTGCGGTTCCTCCGTTCTGATACATCGTTGTGCTGTGGTGTATATGGAGGAGTCAGCTGAGAGAGAATCTCATTTTCTTTTAGGAAGTCCAGGAATTCATTTCTCAAGTATTCACCTCCTCGATCTGATTGAAGGATTTTAATACTTTTCCCGGTTTGGTTCTTTACTTCTTGTTTATATTCTCTAAATTTCTCAAAAGCTTCAGACTTGTGTTTTATCAAGAACACATGTCCGTATCTTGAGAGATCGTCAGTGAATGTAATGAAGTACGAAGAACCATCCCTGGCATGTGTAGACATGGGACCGCATACATCACTATGTATCATTCCCAAGAGTTCGGTAACTCTTTCTCCGTGTCCCGTAAACGGAGTTTTGGTCATCTTGCCTTTGAGACATGACTGGCAAGTGTCATAAGATGAAAATTCGAACGGTTTCAAGTATCCATCCTTATGCAACTTAGCTAGTCGTGTCGCATTTATATGACCGAGTCTACAATGCCACAAGAAGGATTCGTTCAGTTCTGAACTCTTCCTCTTGTGTGTGTTTGTTATGCTCAGAACTGTTGATTGATTTAGAACATAAATGCCATTGCACAACGTGCCTGATCCAACCAACTTTTGGTTAAGGAAAATGTTCATAACATTATCCTGTAATACAAAATAATATCCCTCTTTACTCAACAAAGAAACCGATATAATGTTGCATATCAGGTTCGGCATGTAATAGCATTCGTTCAGAATCAATGTATTACCAGTTGGCAATACAAGGTGATATTCCCCGACGGTTTTAGCTGCAACAATTGCACCATTTCCAACCCTTATGTCTTTATCACCTTCCCCAAGTTCTCTACCTTTCCTAAGCCCATGTAACTGATTACATATATGGGATCCTAACCCGGTATCTAATACCCAGGACGTAGAGCAAATGGAGAAACAGTTCTCTGTAACGAACACACCCGAAGAAAATGCATCAACATGTACTTTCTTCACACGGGTGGCATGGGAATCCTGGTATTTCCCTAAATCCTGTTCAGTCCTATAACTCTTATAAGAAAGAACGGAACCAACGTTTCCCAGCACAGTATAACATGCGGGTTCGGTCAATACATCCATATTATTATCTTTATTAAGGCATGATATGGTCGCTACCTAGAGAGAGAGAGAGAAGAAAACACTTTAGCGTATGCTCTTGCAAGATCAGATTGGTTATTATTTTATCTAATCAGGATGGCTCCCACTGTTTTTATCAAATCTTCCTTCAAACCGTAAAAGGAAAGACTAGCCGGGATTAATTACACCCTGCAATTTTGCCAATCTTTCAACCAGGCCAGTGTCGGTACTTTGAGGGAGGTTCCCCGTGCTTTCGCACGGACCTAATTAAAGTAAACCTCGTTTTCCTAGAGGCGTAACCCTGTTGACACCTTTCTAGACACCTACTTGATCGGCTAATTGTCCTGTGTAAAACTCTCCCAGGAGTAACAATTACTCGCAGAGGGTATCGGGATCCAACTATCTCATAGAAGGTATGCAATCTCATTGCAAATTTCAACACTTGAAATTCCCGATAATATTTTGCCCCTAACGTGCTATGACCTTGACGAAAGCCAACAAACCGTAGCCCGCTAGTCAAGTTCAACCCGTACATTTCTTGATTGAATTAAACCCACCCGCACGACCCTTGACGAAAGCCAACAAAGCCGTACGACTACCCTAATCCAATCGCATCATATGCAGCAGATAAGCAGCATAGCTACCGCACACTACACCTTGACGAAAGCCAACAAATGCAGCACGAATACTATATACAACTTATCTGAAATGACGGAGGGCTACGACAGGTTTTTCTGAAAACCTATTGCGTAATGAACATGATATCGTTGTAGAATCATGTGAAATTTTGAAAAGGAGTGTTTTTGAGGCTTTCACTAGTTTTGCTAAAGAGATCACTCCCGGTGAAGGGAACTCGGCTCTTTCCTCATCGAATAAGGTGCAGGACATATCATATATATCACTATGCAAAGCAAAAACTCCAAAAGCAATCAAAAGAAAAACCGAGTGTTGTAGCATCTGCCAGTTTTGCTAAAGAGGTCACTCCCGATGAAGGGATCTCGGCTCTTTCCTCATCGAATAATGTGCAGGATATATCATATATATCACTATGCAAAGCAAAAACTGTAGCTACCCTTTTTGAAAAATTTGATTCTACAACATCTTTTAGGTTTCTTTTCTTTCATTAATCATATTAATGAAGTCCCATCATTTAAGTCACCTAAACATCACAGATAAATACGACGTACACTTATGCCATCCGCATTCGCCTCGATGTCCCCTCGTGCACCGTTAGGTTAGGTAACTAACGGCAGTGCGGGGTAGGGCTAGCACGGGTGTAAAACATAAGTAACGTCTATATAATATATCATATATACTATATACAGTATTTATCACAACATATCAAATGATCACATCACAGATATCGCAGCAGAAGAAACATATGAAACATTGGATATACTAGGACGTCCGTGTTTTATTTTGAGCCTCTATAAAACACGGATTCCATGGTCGCGATGAATAGCCAAACCCACACCCCTAGACCCCTACGAGAGCGGCAAGCAACCCTTCCAATTCTAGAGTTAGGAGACCCGGACTCGACTTCTCGAATTGGTCTCCCACTGGACTCTAGAACCCGGCTACTTGTGCTCTCCTCCTTGGGTCTATCCTAGTGCGGAAAAGTAAATAATATACAAATGGTGACATCGATCTCAACCCGGAAGTGCCCCAATAAAAGAATATTACATACATTTAATTTTACATGAATGGAAATAAAAACCCTCATCTCACATAAAACCCCGGGCTATTCAAAACGCGACGATCCAATATAACATATCCAGCAACACATAACATCACATGTCATCAACGTAAATAAATATGCGCATCCCAATTGTCGTTGACATATAGCAACGAAACCGGCGATATCACATATTACACTTACGGTCGCAGAAAAGAAAGTGTAAACTACAACATTTGGAATCCATAATCTCTTTAGACATCGTCAATCCGAAATATCACATACTTCGCATTTCATGCCTAACTATATGAATTCCACATATTGTATCACATTCCGGATAAATAGACAGTATTAAACTTTCCGATTGAATAATCAAATACCCAAGATTTCCTTAATAGCTCAACACTTGAGCGGAGTTCAAAAATTCCAGAATACGTCACAGTAGCAACGGTCCAGCCGTAGAAGGGTCAAGCCAACGTCTCACATGTGGCACGCCGTACTGCCCTAAACCCTAAGGTTCAAAAGGCGGTTCAAGACGGTCACATAATCGAGTTAAGGTTTGTTGTCTTCTAGAGGGTCCATCGCGTTACTTGCACGTTTTTCCGAAAAATTTAAACTCAAGAAAAATTCAACACTTAAAAGTTTTTCGTGACGGGAAATAATGAGTTAATGATATCCGTTCGAACATTTTAACAATTTCTAAATATCCGGAAAACATAACGAAATTAAATTCTCCGATCGAATCAACGATTACAAAATAAACCCCAGAACACTCAACACTTGAGTCAGAATAAAAAAATACCCAGAAAATATATAAGCAGAAAAGGGAATTACTGTGAAAACCAAATTGTCAAATCAAACAGTACTGCCGCGGATCCGCGGCCCAAGCAAGGTACGGCCGCGGTTCCGCGACGGTCCGTACGGATGACGTCATCGTTTTTCACTATTATTCTTAAAATTGCCTGCTGATTTTTTTAGGTATTTTTAATTTAGAAAAATCACAGTTTTTAAAAAATGTCCAGAGAGGGGGTTAAATTGACGTTTCCGGGTTCGATCGGGGTTTTAACTTCGTATACACGTCGCCTAATGCTATAGCTAGGCTCTGATACCACTGTAGGGTTACTAGGCACTCTTACAAGGTTCTATAAAGCATCAACCATGCCCAATTAAAATTTTTAGCCGTGCCTAATAACCCTAAACAAGATCTTTGCTAGAAAATTAGGGTTTCACATGCAAGTAAATAGCATCTACGACTAAGTGAATACGAAATACAACCTTTGTAGATCGGTCCTTCACTTCATTAGCTCCTTGTTGTAGTCCCTTCGCTGCGATCATGGTTCTCCCGGGCTCTTGCATGGCTTCACGAGGCGAAAGAAGCGTCCTTGCTTGAAGTCTTCGAGGCCGAAGATGATCTACGTCGAGAGAATATCAACTCAAGCTACTACTTCACTAACTAGAGAATTAGTGAAGCAAACACCCTATACTAAAGTGCTAGTCTAGTAGAGGATGGAGAAATAGGAAGTGGGTTCTCTTTAAAATTTTATTTCTCACAATCTTTCACTCACTTTTTAAAACCCTAGCAAGCTTTTTCTTTTTGCTCAATGAAGAAGAAGATGAACAAAAGAAAAAGGATGAGGATAATGATCAAGTGAGTAAGCTAACCATGGTGAGTGAGTATCATATACTAACTCATGTAGAGACTTAATCATGGCTAAGTGTGATGGTTAGGTTAACAAAAATCCAAAGTAAAAACAAACTTAGTGGACTTTAGTCAATGCATCCACAAGCTTCCACAAGCTTCATGCATTTTCTAATTTTCCACCAATTTTGTAATTACTTTTAAATATTAAACCCAACATAACAAATAGCATGGTGTAAGTCTCATACACCCATGAAAGATGTATCATCAACCATGATACAAAAAGAAAACACATTTTAATATATATCACATATATATTAAAGTCGTGCACATGTGAGAAAAATCCTTAACTGAACAAGTGTTAATTAATGTAAACTAGTATATCTAATATACAATTATACACTAAATTATAAAATCAACACTTGACTTAATAATCCGGTCATATCTTATATAACCGACTAACATCCATTGTATCGACTTATCGAATCAACACTTGATTCGATAACCCGGCTATATCATATATAACCGACCGATACAAAAAGTCGCGAGAATAGAATACGGTATCACATACACGCATTATTCTCGGTCCCGCACATATCACATATGCGCTCCTATTTCGTTTTGCCTGAGCCAGTAAAACCTCTATGTAGGACTCTAAAGACTCGTCAATACGCCGGCAGTAGGTGATGATCACATCAAGCACCCACAAACCGTCAGCGGTACTAGCTGGACGTAACGGATACCCGGGTATTGAACGATCAGAAGATCAGCAAGCAAGATCGCTCCAACTCCTATGAAAGCCTACCGGTAACACTTCCCGTACAGTCCGGTCTCCTCGTCTGATATGTCGCATATCAAGTCTAGGGGTGGTAATCGTCAGACCCCAATAATCGATAAGTCGTTCCGATGTGAGGCTCATAACTGGTCGAGAAACTACTGGTAACACTTACCAGTAAATCTCTAAATCAGCCCTGGCCAGGGACTTTCCTGTTATGGCCAATCGAGCACAGCGCAACATCAACCCCCAATACCGGGAGAGACGAAACCCCTCCTATCGCTCCTTGCCTCCATGTGACTCGGGACTGTACCCAAAAACCACCGTTTTGCATGCCCTCATGGACGTGGTAAGGTGGAAATCAAAGCACGGTGGGAATCACACAAGACTCTATGACGATCTCGGGTCTACAGACTAACCTGCACAAGTGTCACCAGAGAACTGCCATCTGACATGAGGTATAATACCATCTGGGAGTTCTCGGCGAGTCCGTCCAGTGTACCCAGTCTCCACTGAGCACCCGTATACCATCTCTGATGTCAAACACCAATGGATATGGGATCATCCATCACCCATCTCATGGGTCGAGAAGCGTATACGCTAGTCTACACCGGTATATCGATGCTCTGTCTCAATACACCCACGACTAGGAACATTAAAGGATGTACTTATGGACTACTCTGTCCCCACTAGTATGATCTGCATCATAGTCCAGGTAGTCAAGTACACATCTTAAGGGCTTTACCAACATGTAACTATAACACAACATCAAGAGACAAGTACACATGTTAAGATAAAGAGCAACCAGATAGCATACTATCATATCGAGCAAGAAAGTCCTCTCTATATATGTCCAAGCATCCAATATAATATACATCATCTGTACAATACTGGCCTCTAGGGCATACATACAACTAACAGGTATGACCAAATAAAGTACCCGTCGGGATATACGATCCCTAAATTCCATGTGTATAAGGGGACGAGGAATCCACACCAGTACGTGGCTCAATCCTGGGCCTTGTGCGGTAATACTGGGGGTGACGACAAACTGCTACTTCGCCAGTTTGTTGGCAGCTTGTCGGAGACTGCGTTTAAATGGTACTCTGAGCTCCCGAATGACTCCGTTAAGACATTTACAGAAATGGAGTTACTGTTTACACAAAGGTTCGCAAGCGCTTGTGAACGCGCCCCGATCACCGTACTAATTAACGCCAGGGTGAAGCCTGGCGAAACATGGGTTCAGTACGCGATACGGTGGCGGAATCTATGGTCGAAATGCGAACAGTGCATAGAAGAGGCTCCTGCAGTAGGCATGTTTGTAGGTACTCTCGATCCGCAAGCGACCATATCCCAGTTCATGATGTTTTTCAAGCCGACTACCTTCCAGGCCTTGATTGACAAATTTGCCCAAATGGATCAGATGGGCCATAGACCGTCTTCCTCGAAAATGGAGCCTCGCAACGAAAAGGGGAAGGGGAAAGCGACCTTCGTTGCCAATGCTCAACAGCAGCCTAGTGGTCCAAAACCAGCTTATCGCCAAAGTGATAGACAGCGACTCTTCAACGAGAGGCTAAAATGCCCTTATTCGTTTCCTCGGGATAAAACGAGAAGACTGTTCGAGTTGGCGGTGCGCAACAGGAACATCACCCTACAGAATCTGAAACGCCCACTGCAGCCCGGCGACGTCAACAGTCCCAACTACTGCCCCTACCATCGAATAATGGGCCATCCAATCGAAGATTGCTTTGTCTTCAAAAACTGGATTGAGGACCAGTACCAGCAAGGCAAATTCGCGTTGTCTGAAAATTGGAGGGTAAACCCACCACAACCACACGCTCCGAAAAAGATGGACACGCCGGGGGCATCATGCTCATTCATAGAAGAAGCTCCATGGGAAGTTGTTCTTTCAGCCAAAACAAAATGAATACTGAAAGATCTTCAAGCATGTCCGGCGATTAGGTGGAAGAACCCGCTGGAACCCGAGGTCATTGAGGGGATGCTGAAGCCGCGCCCAACGCTGAAAGTTGGTGATAGTGAACAAAACATTCAAGTCAAGCCTCTAAAGTCTTTAAAGAAAAAGAAAAAGGCCAAGAAGCCCATCCAACCAGACGATAGCCATACAGGTCTGCAGAAATACATCGATGCACTGGAAGAATATAACCAGAAGGTACGAACCCTAATCACGTTGGAAGAATTCTTTAAGCATGTTCTTGAGAATGAAGACGATCATGCTGACGAAGGAGACGATTCTTCAGAAGGGCTTGAAGACTATGTGGCAAGCTGCCACGTGATCTCCCACTCATCGATAAATGGCAAAGAAGCTCCTGATGCAAAGAAATTGGGGGAAAATCCCGAACTGGAACTCCTACGAGATGATTGACATGTTGCTGAATGAGGCCTGTCAAAAGAGCAAAGTTGATCGAGAGTGTGGCCATATTTGAAAAAGCCAAACGCCGGCGGCTGGACAAAAGGGTTGAAGTACCCCAACCAGATGGAAGCACTTCTGCCGCCAGCAAAAGCAGGTTTAATACAAGGAAAAAATTCGTTAAAGCCCTGTCGATGGGAATGAAATTGCCACCTTCCAAAGAAGACACTTCAGAAAATACGTTCCCCGATGGACTAGATGCATATCCAAACTACTGCGTATACCATCGGAGGATGACACACCCTACCGAGGAATGCATGGCCTTCAAGAATTGGTGGCAGGGATACGTTGCTCATCGGCAGCATTTCAAGCGAATGAAGCGCAAAACGCATTGAGAGTAGAGAAGTACGACAGATGAGCACAGAGGAACTGCCGGCGACTGTCACATGGTTAATTCTGGGGCATCGCAAGTTCTCACCTTCGGGAGCGATTCTGATGAAGAAATAGCCCTCGGCCCTCTCTGAAACAGAAGAGACAAAGACCTGCGAGAACATTCAGCTACGTAATCGCACGTTACCCGAAAAGAATCTCGGACCCACAAACAAGGGGCGAATAAAAAAGATAAGGGGAAAGAAAAAGTCCCTGAAGATATCACCCTCGATGATCGAGTCATCGAGGAGTTGGCAGCCAAGGACCCGCCCAAGAAAAGTAAGGTGGATTACAACGTTATGGCACACCTGAGGAAGATACTCTCGAAACTAAGCATTCTCGATGCCCTTTTGCTATCTAAAGAGGCGAGAGATTCTTTGATCAAGGTACTACAAGAGCCCGAGCAGTTCCAAACTTTCCTTGCCGAAGAAAAGACGAAGGACGAGCTGGAAGAAGTGCACACTGTTGACGTCACTTTCGGCGACGAAGATCTTCTCTTCAGAACGTGTGAGCACAACCGTCCCCTATATGTCTCCAGGTATTGCCATGACATCAAGATAGGGAAGATCCT
Source organism: Agapanthus africanus (assembly GCA_030015575.1). Taxonomy (NCBI): domain Eukaryota; kingdom Viridiplantae; phylum Streptophyta; class Magnoliopsida; order Asparagales; family Amaryllidaceae; genus Agapanthus; species Agapanthus africanus. The sequence continues at coordinate 591,204,248 of CM057340.1, read as the reverse complement.
AGTTGACAATGGGTCCTCTGTCAATCTCCTAAATGTGAGGGTGCTAAAAGAAATCTGCATAAGCGTTCAACACCTCGCTCGGGATAAAATCACTATCTCCGGGTTCGACTCCCAGTCATCACGGACGCTCGGGTCTGTGATACTGGCGTTACGCTTTGGGCTGCTTGTCACTGACATCAAGTTTCATGTCATTGACGCCAAGACTTGCTACAACGCTTTGCTCGGCAGGCCTTGGTTACACGAATACAACATCATCCCTTCTACACAACATCAGTGTATGAAGTATTTCAAGGATGGTCTTGAGTACACCGTAACGGGAGAGCTAAACCCATTCTCCGTGAATGAAGTCCGCAAATACGAGGACGCAAAGTACTTTCTGCCAGACTTTGAAGACACGGAAAGATGCCATAAACCGGAGAATAAGCAATAAGCTATCACCACTATTCCGGTCTTCGGGAGTGATACCGAGGAGGAAGAAGAGATAGTCTTTTCGGGGCCGCCCCAATGCAACAAGCCGGGACCGTTTACCCCTATTCTGGTCTTTGGCAGTGACTCTGAAGACGAGGTTAACACAGTGTTCTCGGTCCGCCCATCGATGCAGGCCTTTACCAGAGATGATCGGAGTTTGCAAATCGTCATAGTCCCGAGAAAGCATTACAAAGAACTCGACACACTCGATACCTATAGTGTACAAGAGCTACAGACGTTCTACGTCCCTCCCAGGTGGAAAGATGAAAAGGCGATCCTCTTTTATCGATCCGCAGAAAATAAAGTGGAGAAAGAAATCTGGCATGGTGCCGATTCTACGCTTAACAGGCTCCAGCCCATCCGTCTGCCCGGATACTACACGGAAGGATTAAAAAGGTTGTTGAGACGCCAAGGCGTACCCTTCAAATAGACTGCTCGACAAGCTCAGTTCTACAATAGGATCCGGAACGTCCCTGGAACTCAGCAAAAATTGCCCAACGGGAGAATGGAAACGATCGGGCGTGGATATGTTCAATCCAAGAAACGGGAGCGATTCCATGGTTGCTACGTTATACATGACTTTGATGAAGAAGGAGATGCTCTGTTATAAGACGCTAACCCTGAACCAAAACGAGGTCCTGCTATGAAAGTGCCAAGTCCGTCGTTCGAAGAACAGATGGACAAGCTAATAAGGGAAGCGGGTCAAAAAGTCCGGGATGACCACAACCACGAAATGGCAATTTACGAGAAAGCCAGGACGCAGCGCGTCCTTCAGCAGGCTGCGGAGAATGACGATGCTCTTCGTCACCAGCCCGTCATACAAAAGACCCGACACAGAGGTAGAAACAAGCTAAAGAACGGAAAAAACGTTCGACAGCGGCAAAGCGGGTCTAAGAAGCCACGCGATCGAGAATTGAGCAGCCGGGATCCGTCTCTTATAAAGAAGATGGGTCAAGCATATTCTTTTCCCCAAGACAAGACAAGGAAGATATTCGATCTTGTCATGAAACATCAAATGATTACGCTCCCGAAGTCCAAACACCCCGAACAAGCAGATGAGGTTCATCACCCAGACTATTGCTCCTATCACCGAGCGATAGGACATCCTCTCGAAGACTGCTTCACATTCAAAGACTGGGTAGAAGACCAGTATCAGCAAGGTAGGTTCGCTCTATCCAACAGTTGGAGGGTAGCCCCACCGCAAAAGCATATACCAAAAGCAACGTATATGGCGAGAGTAGAACCAAATCAACACCGGTCATGGAAGCGATCTCGTACCTATCACGTGATAACGCTGTCAGGAGAAGAAGTACGCGAGGATATGGCTGACCTCCCCTGGTGCTTCGAAAACGATGATGACGAGGTGATCTCAGAGTTTCCACCAGCACCAAAAGAATTGGAAGATGGGATACATACTACTACAGATAACCTCAAGAAAATCGACTTGGGGATGGCAAACGACTCGAGGCCTACGTTCGTCAGTGAGCTGTTGTCCGAAGAATAGGTAGATACGCTAAGAGACGTGCTTATGCAGTATAAAGCATGCTTTGCATGGAACTACTCTGAGATGCCGAGGCTAGATCCAGAGATAGCTGTGCATAAATTGGCGATATCTCCGGACAACAAGCCGATCAAACAAGCGCCGAGAAGAATGCGGCTCGAACTTGAAATGAGCATCAATGCCGAGGTCAAGAAGCTAATCGACTCCGGCTTCATCCAAGAAGTTCAGTACCCTGACTAGATTGCCAACATCGTCCCAGTGATGAAGAAAAATGGGATAGTGCGCATCTGCGTAGACTTTCGAGACCTCAACAAAGCTTGCCTAAAGGATGATTTTCCTGTACCGGTTACCGAGCTGATGATAGATAACACGTCCACTCACGAAGTCTTCTCCTTCATGGACGGCTCATCAGGGTACAATCAAATAAAGATGTATCCCGAAGACCAGAAGCATACCGCTTTCCGGACCCCTTTAGGCATTTTCGGCTACAAAGTGATGCCTTTCGATCTGAAGAACGCCGGCGCTACCTATCAGAGGGCCATGAAGAAGATTTTCGATGACCTCATACATGAAATCGTCGAATGCTATATCGACGACCTCGTGGTTAAAAGCAAATCGTACGAGTAACATTGGGAGCATCTGAAGATCGTGTTTCAACGTCTTCGGAAATACAACTTGAAGATGAACCCTCTCAAATGCGCATTCGGAGTCTCCTCAGGTAAATTCCTAGGATTCATCGTACGACACCGGGGCATCGAGATAGACCCATCGAAGATCAAGGCGGTCACGAAAATGCCTCCGCCAAGAACTCTCAAGTAACTGCAGTCTCTCCAGGGAAAGCTTGTATATATCCGGCGGTTCATAGCTAATCTCTCCGACAAATGCCGCCCCTACAGTCATCTAATGAAGAAGGGGACCTCTTTCGTCTGGGATCGTAAAGCGCACTAGATGAAATCAAGTAATACCTGCAGAATCCGCCAGTGTTGACCGCTCCGGTCAAGGGAAAACCTCTCATCCTGTACACAACAGCCCTTGAAGGTTCTTTAGGCGCACTATGGGCACAGGAGAACGACCAAGGGAAAGAGAAGGCCCTCTACTATTTGAGTCGAGTTCTCCACGGGGCAGAAAACAATTACTCCCCTATCAAAAAACATTGCCTGGCGTTAATCTTCGCGATAACGAAGCTCAGACACTATGCGTTGGGGCATGAGGTCCATCTCATATCAAAGGTGGATCGTCTCAAATATTTGATTTCAAGAACCATACTAACGGGATGGCTCGCTAAATGGGCCTTCCTCTTAATGGAGTTCTCGACAATCTATCGACCCCTCAAAGCGGTGAAAGGCCAGGCTATCGCCGACTTCCTCACCGAGCATCCGACACCCACCGATTCACCCCTAAATTGCAAATTGCCATACGAGCACGTGTTTGACACGATCAACAGGGGAAGCAGAGAGAATGATACCCGATGGGAACTCTATTTCGACGGAGCATCTTCCATGAAGAAGCGACAACACAACACCCCTATAATCAAATCTGAGGTAGGCCTTATCTTCGTGACTCCACAAGGAGGGATAATGCGCTTTGCCTTTTCTCTAACAGAGCCGAGGACAAACAATGAAGCCGAATATGAAGCTTTGATAGCAGGTCTAGAGATCGCCGTCGACATGGGAATCAAAAACCTCCTCATATACGGAGAATCCCAGCTGGTCGTTAGTCAAGTAAATGGCGAATATCAAATGTGCAAACCAGAGTTGGTAAAGTACGGTGAGAGAGTACAGCAATTGCTGACTCAAATCCCTTCCTATGCCCTAGAAAGCATACCGCGAGCGGAGAATAGCAAAGCAGATGCGTTAGCTAAACTCGCTAAAGAACTGGCTGACGAAAACCTCGATGACGTAAGGATCGTGGTACAAAGCCGTCAAGTTCTTGCACCGGCAGAAATATCTCCGGAGTCGTTTGAAGAAAAGGGAGCGACCAAGCAAATGGCCCTTCAAATAAAAGACCTGGAAAAGGCTAAGGACTGGAGAGAAGTTTTTATAGACTACTTCAAATCCCGTCAAACACCTGAAGATGCATCCTCGAGACATCAGCTCATTAAACGAGCTCTGTCTTTCGCTTTCGTCAATGATACCCTGTACAAGAGATCGTTTGACTCTCTATGGCTAAGATGCCTGGAGCCGGAGGAAGCAAAGAGAGTCGTCCAAGAAACTTACGACAGATTTTGTTGTTCTCATCAAGCTGGACCAAAGATGAAGCTGAAGATCAAAAGGATGGGCTACTATTGGCCCACGATGATCCAAGACTGTCTCGAATACGCGAAGAAGTGCCACTCGTGCCAAATTCACGGGGACTTCATCCACCAGCATCCGATTCCGCTACACCCAATGGTAGCCATCTGGTCGTTCGAAATGTGGGGAACTGAATTAATCGGGCCCATCGAACCAGCATCATCCAGAGGACATCGGTTCATATTGGTAACAACCGATTACTTCTCTAAGTGGGCAGAAGAAGTACCGTTAAGAGAAGTGAAGACGGAGAATATTCTCCATTTCTTCAAGACACACGTCATCTATCGGTTCGGCACTCCGCGACGGATTATCTCCGATAACGGGCCAGCTTACAGAAGTCACACAATCAGCCGCTTCGTGCAGCAACATAATATAGACTGGAGATATTCTTCGGTCTATAATCCTCGAGCTAACGGTCTATCTAAGGCCTTCAACAAGACCTTGATGAAGATCATAAAGAAGACGGTATCCAAAAACAAAAAGGACTGGCACGAGAGATTGCATGAAGCTCTCTGGGCGTATCGAACTACGTTCAAAACGGCCATAAATACAATGCCGTATGCATTGGTATTCGGCGCAGAAGCGGTACTCCCCTTGGAGATAGAGCTACCCTCTCTATGAGTGGCAGTTCATTATGAGCTAACAGATGAAGAGAACGCTCATCTTCGGCTGGAGGAGCTCGACGTCCTTGACGAAACCCGGCTCATGGCGCAGCAAAACCTGGAGGCTTACAAAGCAAGGATGACACGCTCGTACGAAAGATTGACTAGGCCGAGAACGTTCCGCCAAGGCGAACTCGTACTAGTCATAAAAAGACCTATGATCCCTAATCATGTCAAACGGGGGAAATTCGAGCCAAACTATGAGGGCATGTATACCATAGACAAGGTCTACCAAAGTGGAGCTTACTGCTCATGAATATGCACGGCGAAAGACCCTTTAGGCCAATAAACGGTCGGTTCTTGAAAAAATACTATGCCTGACCGAAACGTCTGTAAACTACTATGAACCGCAGCATCCTAAGGCTGACGCAAAAAAAAAACACCGGTACGTCCATAAGCAAAATGGTCACGGATGAAAACCCAAAAGGGCTCCGTGAGTAAAAACAGCAGGGCTACCGGCGAACTTGTGAAAACCCGAAAGGGCGCAATCTCGTTAAAAGACACTTACAAGGTCCTCACAACCTTGCAGGGAGAAAATACCCGCGTGAGATCCTTCGACTCACAAGGGAACAACACACTTAAGGATCCCTACGATTCCTAAGGAGAAGTTACACTTACGAGATCCTCATGACTCGTAAGGAGAATTCCCCTATGAGACCCTCACGGCTCATAGGATTCAAAAGCCTTAAATTCCAGGGATCTGAACCTCTTCTTAAGCCATCACAATCCCCAGATTGCCCTACAGGTGGTTCAATACTGGCCCTTGTATACAATCCACGGGCACAAATAAACGTTTCCCAACAGAGTCCCACCACTGACGAGGGATATCTTCATATGGCGAATGACACTTGTAAGTCCTCTCGACTTATAAGGAGAAAGCACTCTTGTGAGATCCTTACGACTTATAAGAGACCATACACTTAAGAATCCTCACGATTCTTAAGGAGAAAACGCATCTACGAGATCCTCACGACTCGTAGGGAGAAATACCTTTATGAGACCCTTACGGCTCATGTACTCAAAAGCTTTAGTCGACAGGATCTTAACCATGTTTGCTAAGCCACCTTTGTTCGAACCGACAAAGGCAAATGATGATTCGCTCCTGGCAATATACCGGTTGTAGCGATGCTGATGCCTAAATCGGTATCAAATTCCAAGTCTAAACTCACGGTTAAAATCAGCGAGCCAAAAATGCATATGAAATAGCCGAAACGATAGGGCAACTTGCAACAAAAGAAACAAGTATAATATATGCATACAAAAACAGCCGAAATGATTGGGCAACTCGCAATAAAAAGCAGTGAGTAAAAAGAAAAAATAGCCGAAATGATTGGGCACCGCGAAAAATAGCCGAAATGATTGGGCAATCGCGAATTTCGCGATATAAAAGCTGAAATGATAGAGTACCACGGAAAAAAAATGAAACTTTTGCCCTACAGGTGAGTCCATACTGACCCCTGTATACAATCCATGGGCATAAACGAGAGGGAACCGCATTTCCCCACCGGCCTCTGTCAAAGGGAGAGTCAGATCTCGACGGCAACATCTACAGCCTGAAGATCAGCAACGGCGTTCCTCCTCATTCCAGCAGGATACGGACGCGACACTACCAATCAGAGCCACTGCAAAGTCCCCAGTTCCGAGACTTTGCACCCTGACACCGAGACGGCGAAAGTCAACCCTGACACTGAGACGGTGAAACTCAACCTTGACACCGAGAGACGGTGAAACTCAACCCTGACACCGAGAGACGGCGAAAGTCAACCCTGACACCGCAATGACAAAAGTCAACGCTGACATCGTAACGGCGAAACTCAACCCTGACACTGAAACGGCGAAAGTCAACCCTGACACCGAGAGACACCGAAACGGCGAAATTCAACCCTGCCACCATAACGGCGAAAGTCAACCCTGACACCGAGACGGTGAAAGTCAACCCTGACACCGAGACGTCGAAAGTCAATCCCTGACACCCAAACGGCGAAAGTCAACCCCGACACCGTAACGACGAAAATCAACCCCGACACCGTAACGGCGAAAGTCAACCATCGACCTCCCCGTCGAAGCAACGCTTCGACTCGAGAACAAGTCAACTCATCGACCACTTACGAGTCCTCTTGACTGGTAAGGGAGAAAATTCTCTTACGAGATCCTTACGACTCTCAAGAGAAAGAACACTTAGGAATCCTTACGATTCCTAAGGAGAAAATACACCTACGAGATCCTCTCGACTCGTAGGGACAAAAGTCTTTATGAGACCCTCACGGCTCATAAAGTTGAAAAGCCTTAGGCAGCAGACCTAAACCTGTTTCCTAAACCATCGCTACCCTATATAGAGGCTAAGATGGACTATTATCTATAGGCTACATTTGCTAAAGTAACATGCCAATGACAATAAAGCAAAGGAAAGAAGGCGATAACACAATATAGTACAAAAAATGTATCTTTTATTCACAAATTCAATTGAGTATAAGATACATCATATGAAAGAATCAAAATGAATGAATACATGTTATTCGTATATTACAAATGTACAATGGATACGAAGGCAGCTACTGAGAAGGAGGCGTTTTCAATAAATTAGCCAGTTGCTCGAGCACTCCTCTCAGCCTCTTTTCGCGATCAGCCACCGCGGCCAACTCCGCTTCGACTAAGGCCCGTTGCTGCAGACAGGATGAAAGTTTCTCATCAATTTCCTGCTGAACAACCTCTTGACTCTTCGCGACCCACTCAGTAAAGTCAAGCTTTTTCCTCAGCACCAGCCCGTCAGAAATGCATTGTTGAAGGTTTTCGAAGATGGAGTTCAGCTGCGCAGCATTCGCTTCGACCTGGGCGCGCAGTTGTACAGACTCAGCGGAAGTCGCCTCACGTTACTTTTGCTTGAGGATCGCTTATTGTTCGAAATGGCAAAGGAAAAAGGCACTTTGCTCAACCCATGCAGCCCGCTGGGAGTCAAAGCCAGAACCTCGGGAGCAGGACGCCTGAGCTCAAGCTCATGCAGGCAGGCCTCAATCTTCCTGCAGTGATTAACCCTAGACTCAACGATGCCTTCGTTATGGAAGTTCACAAGCATCGCCAGCATTGGATTAACCTTGGCAGCAAAATCTGCAGCAAAATCTGGGGGCTTCCACGTCAAGTTCCTCGACGTATTCGCTCAACATACGAAGGCTGGTCGCAGCGCCCTTAGAAGATGGACGTCTAGAAAAGGGTCCTGCTGGCATTAGTATGCAAGAATCGAAAGGAGCAGGAGCCGGTGCGATTGCTGCAAAATGAATTATGGTTAAAAGCTAATTCGCGAAATGAAGAAGTCACATGAGCGATAAAGTCTACTATACCGGCTGCGACATGTGACAAAGCCGAGAGTACCGGTGGCGCGACTATTCTTTCGTCCCCTCCTTCAATCTGTAGTGCTGCAGTCAAGGTAAAGAAGAATTAGCAACGACTTGGCTGCCCAAAAAAAAGGGGAAAAAGATATTGGCTAAAGACTATACTCACCGACGCCACCAGACGGAGCAATCTCCGACTGGAAGGAGAAATGTGTGTTCAGCACCTGATACAGATGGTCAAAAAGGACTCCTGCAAGGGTGTAACAATGCGATGTCAGTACATAGAGTATATTACCCACAATGAAACCGATAATCCGCAAACATATACCATCCAGCATTTTAGAAGACATGGGAGAAGGAGCAACAGCCGTCATTGCGGCGACCCGAGGTGCTTCAGAGGACACAAGAGAAAGCGAAGGGTCGGCGACCGTCAGAGCAGCAACTGGTGACGCTTCTTTGGGTGGCACGGCCTCAGTGCTCACCATGCCTGCATTAGAAAAAAATGAAATCAGAAGGGATTGAAAAGGATTGCGAAATAGAAAGGAAAATAGTAACCCAAGATATACCTGATGGGTCGTCAATCGAAACCACAACAAGAGCATCACCAGGCGCAGCGACAACTTCGCTTTCCTCTACTGGAATGGTTTCGCCACCCATGGCTTCGTCCCCTAATTCGACGAGGGCCGTCATGACGCTCGCAATGCCAACCGACAGTCTGGAACCGCAAGGAGAAAGAGCAGCAATTGGGGCAGTCCCAGACTCCTGAGAAAGAGTAGCCGCTTTGAGCTCAGTGGTTGCCGTCATCTCACTTGCCACCTCCTCACCAGGACTTGGCCCTGCAGGGTATGATATATGAGAATCTGAAGATCAAACTCTAATAAAAAGATCCAGTGTTGCATTACCTTGGGACGGCTTTTCAGTTGCCGCCCGGGCCGCGCGTACAACCTGTCTATGAGCAGTAGATAGGGCAGCCGGAGCATCCTCTGGAGAAATAGTGACAGGGGAAGCAGTGCTCGAGCCTGCACCTACAGCCAAGACGGCATTGCGTTCTTTCGCTGCACGCCTCCTGCGCTTCGTTTCGGCCTGGGCCGTAAAAGTTGACCTCCTCAAGACTTCGGACAAGGGGATACCTTCGCCGTCATCTGACCCTAGTTCTGCCTCCAGTGCCGCTACGGCGTCCATCATCGGCTGTTTCAGCGAAGACTCTCGTGCTAGCTTGAGGATAGCCGTAGCCGTGATGGCCGGCTCCGACAAGACTATTGCACCATCGCTTGGGATCGGCGCTACACTAGGAACAACTGGAGCCGAAGCAGTCCCTGTAATAAGGTGAAATAAAGCGTCAGAGCACAATTATAAAGCATGAGGGCGTAATCAAACGAAATAAGTTATACCCAAACCACAAGAAGCACGAAGCCTCTCTTCCTCCTCAAAAGTCCAAAGGGAAGCCGCCAGAGCCTCTTCAGCAGAGATGCCTGACAAAGAAAGATGTATTAATGAATGCATAATAAGAGAGAAGGAAAAAGCTCAAAACAACATGACTAGAGCATACCCGTCTCGCAAGGGATAGCAACGCCGCCTCTGCGCGAGCCTGTCGCTTGGAAGCCACAAGGGCAGCTTGAAGATTGGTATCATTCGCAGGCTCAATAAATAGACCATTATCGGTCCCGTACTCACTCAAACCCTCGCTATAGGGAGCATGGGGCTCCTGGCCGAGTACGATGTCGAGAGAAAACATTGACTTATTTTTCTTCTGCGAGCGAGTGCCGGGAGCCAATAACACAAGCTTGCGCTTAGCGGACAATTTGGGGCAACGAGTCCCTATCTCCGCACCCACGCCGGACTCGGGAGATGCCACAGCTACTGCTTCTACAGGCGCATGGGGTAGGGGCAGCTCAGGCATAACGTGTGGTACCACAGCCACAGCAGCTTCTCTTAAGGGAGGACGAACGATGGTCCGTCGCTTCAAAGGAACGACTTGATTACCAGCGGGGGCGGTGCCCTTGCGATCAAGCAACAATCGCTTTTCTTCCCTAATGATAGCACCCATCGAATGTTGATACCACGCCACATATACGTTCAAGATTCGCGGAACGCAACTCAGCTCATTGATAAAGAAATTGGAGTCAGTGTTCAATCGCATAAAATGGTGTAATGCGTTGCGAATGCCTTCTTCTGTGGCAGATGGCTCAGCTAGGAAGGCCTCGAGTGGTACGCCTTGATTATAGCCTGATTGCTGGGCGAAACGGTGTGGGTTGTACCTCATGAACAACGCCGAATCATTCCTCCTAAACACGAGAAAGCCCGGCCTGATGGAATATAGATGAAGAATCTCCCGAGCTTTCAAGGTAGAAGCCCCATCATTAAAAGTATCGGGCAGAGGCTGCAATGTTTTTGCGGATTCTTTGCCGACGATAAAAAGATTATCGACAAAGGTCATGTCGTCCCCAACCGTACGCGGACGAAGGAGCAAACCCCTAGCCTCCCGCTGTGACGGATTTAAAACAGACGCGTCAACTAGGCGCATAATCCGAGGGAAGTTGTAACTGTCGTAGAAACGAGGTCGTTTATGGGCACCAAAAGCGCCAAGAACATGCAGCTCGATCCATAACGTAAAATAATGCAGCGAGAAAGTGACGGGCTATACCCCTGGATGAGTGGTATCCGCCGCTAAGCTGAGACCATGGTACAGGTGTGCCAATCCAGCCATTTCGATAGCCACTTGCATTCCCGCAACCATACGATGGGCTGGGTAAAAGACTGATGGCCTCATATGGCGAGGGTGCATCGGAAGCACGGACCAGTTTAGCCATAAGCCAATGAACCCCGGCACGAACGGTTCTTCATCGACGTCCGGATCAGCAAGCTCCGTGAAGGGAACGACAGGAACAGCCGGACTAAAGAAACCTTTTAAATCTACCTCCGCCGTCGGTTGATTATCGGAACCAAAACCAAACGGATCGTCAAGCTTAGCGAACAGCGCAGCTTGCTTCAATAAGGCTTCCGGACGAAGAAAGCGAGCGATGAAGTCTGCGTAGCTGACTCCATGCCCTCCGGACTCCAGAAATAGATTTTCATATATATTCAACACCTTGATCAAGCTCGGGAATTTGTGTTGAATGGCGTTCTCCGGGGTAGGGCCCATTACCACTGATTTGGTGGCAAAGATATTCGTCCGGAGGAAGCAGCTCTTCGTAGTGTTCTTCCCTGATGGGTAAGCCAGAGATCTCTGCAAATTCCTCTAAAGATATTGAGACTTCTCGATTCGACAAAAGGAAGGTGTGGGACGGAATATTCCATTGCTCTAGGAAAGCCTTGATCTACCATGCAGGAGGCGCGGAATATTGAAAGAGAGACGCATAAACGGCGGGGTACAACCCAAGCTCCAGTAGCATCGATCTCATGGCCGACAAAATGTAGCGGGCCCACTGCAAATACCCAGCTGGATGACAAGGAGTTAGGCCTATCATGTACGGCTGTCCCTAAGGGCGCGACTCGCCCTGGCATATACGCCGCCCTAGAGTATCCAAAGCCGCCGCCGGCTGTACGGGTATCGCGGCCATAGAAGGTTGAAGGCAACCCTCTGAGGTCCAATTGACCTCCTCCACGGCATAGTTCACTGGAGGTGCATCGGCGTAAGGAATCGTCGAAATAGGCTCTGAAGGTGCCGCACAAGAAAAGCTCCGCCGACCCCTGATGATCTGACTGTACCATGTTCCCCATAAATGAAGATTCTTTTGCTCTGGGTCGTGATCTTTGATCAACGCGAAGACTTCCCTGTCTACAGGTGCTTCAGGTAATCCGCTTTCCGAACGGACAAATGGGAAAGAAATGTCGAAAAACATGGTACCTGCGCGAAAAAGAATAAAAAATTAGCCGTCAATGCTACAGTTTAAGTTCTGTTACTTGGTACTTTAAATTCGTACCGCACTGCAATACAGTGGAAAGGGACCAAAGGGGACCCACATAATCTAGATGATGGCTCATCATTAATAAAACAGTCTCGTCATGTGATGAGACAGTCGTTAAATGAGGAAATCCTAAGAGGATTCTCATTTAATGAGGGCCCCTTGGGCCAAGGAGTTAACCTCTCTTGAGAGCAGCGCTCTCCAACAAATATGACATCTGTCATAATTAATAATGAAAGGAATAAAATTCCCCTCAGAATTTTTGAAGAGCAATGCTCTGTGAAGATGATGGAGTAACCCATCAGAAACCCTAAAAGCAAAGCTTTTAATGAATTAAAATTCCATGATCTTCAAGATCCATGAACAAACTTTAAGAGTTCTTCATGAAAGATTAACAAATCTATATGTTTTGAAAAGAGCAAAGCTCTATTAAGAAACCCTAAAAATCTATATGATTTAAAAAGAGCAAGGCTCTGTTAATGGGTGAAACCCTAGATTAAAAATTAATCCCGTCAAAGATTTAATCTTTACTTGAAATTTTTGACAGAGTTCTGTCTCTAAGAGAAGTTCTTAAAACAAAGAGCTGTGTTCTAAAGAAGAATTAATTCTCAGAAAAACAAACAAGAAGATGAACAGAGGTCATCTCAAGGGCCAAAGGCCCTATTTACAGGCACTAAGAGCCGTTTCAACTTCTAAGTTGATCTAATGGTGGAGATACTGCCATCGCTGCACTCACGTGTTAGCCACGTGAGCGCAACGGTGGGGGCATTTGTTTCCCCCAATCAGAGCAAATCTCAGTTCAAATTTTAAAATTTGAAATGAAGCAGCGCTCACGTGCAAAGCACGAGTGCGCTCGCGCCAAGAGCGCCAGCGCTCTGAAGCGGCGCTCACGTGCAAAGCACGAGTGCGCTAGCGCCAGGTGCGCTAGCGCTGAGAGTCAAAGACTCTGAGGCAACGCTCATGTGCAAGGCACAAGAGCGCCAAGCGCTAGAACTAAATATTCTCCACCGTTGGATCAAAGATCCAATGAAGATGGTAAATCACCAAATTACCAGAATAAAATTTTGTTAAGGAAATACTCCTCAGAATCTTTCCAAACTAAGAAGATTGTGCTCTGTAAATCATAGCACCATTGGATCAATGATCCAATAGTGATTAAAAATCACCAAGGAACAGAACAAGTTCTGTATGGGAAAAGATTTTCCCAATCTCGTTAAAAATAAGAAGATTGCCTTCTGTAAAACATATGCCCTAAGATCAAAGATCCAATAGTGGGGAAACATCCCCAAATCAATCAGAGAAATATCTCTTTAATTGATTCAACAAATCAGCCTACCCTATAAAAAGGCCCCGAGACTTCAAGTCTTGCAGAGAAGAACCCCCCCCCCCCACACACACACACACAAGCTTTGAGAAATTTCAAAGAAAAGAGCAAGCTCTGAGAAGAAGAACTTTTCTTCAAGGTAAAAACAGAGAGATAAAAAACATCTCATCAAGAAAGAAGAACATAGTTCTTTTTTCAAATCATAGATCTATAAGACAGAGGTCTTTCACAAAAAAGATCATAGCATCTCATCATAAAAAGTGGGGAGAAGAATTTCATTCTCTTCAGATCAGAGATCTACAAAGACAAAGTCTTTCACAAAAGAAAATAGAAGAGATTGTAACATCTCTTATAAAAATAAGAACTTTGTTCTTAGAACCATGAGACAAAGTCTTTTGTAAGCGAGAACTTATTTCTCAGATCACGAAATTGATCAGAAGTGCTCTACGCTCATTGTCTGGCGCTCAGCGCCAAGCGCGCCACATGCTCCTCACTTGTGTGCTACTTAACAGAAGCGCTCTGCACTCATTGATTGGCGCTCAACTCTAAGCGCGCCACGTGCTCCTCACGTGTGCGCTACTTAACAGAAGCGCACTGTGCTCATTGACTGGCGCTCAGCGCCAAGCGCGCCACGTGCTCCTCACATGTGCGCTACTTAACAGAAGCGCTCTGCGCTCATTGACTGGCGCTTATCGCCAAGCGCACCACGTGCTCCTCACGTGTGCGCTGAGGGAACGCAAAGTGTTCTTTAAATAAAAGCCCCTGAGCTATGATGAGTACTCAACGCTCAATAAAAGACAAAAAGGGTTGTCAGAACCTAAACCAATACTCAGTATTGTTAAATGTTCAACATTTTAACTGAGTGGGCCGAGCCTAAGTTGGCCATAGATCCCTAATTTAGATTAATTGAGCCCATATGCTCATAAATCTTTGATCTTAGTCCTAAATTGGACTACAGATCTCCCAACCAATATTGGTTCAATGGTACATCTCTTCACTCCTCTGATATTTGTCGTTGTAATCCTTCAACGTGTTTAGAGAGATGACGGGTCCTAATAACCAGACATTCCACGGACTGTGGGGTCCTTAAACTCATGGACTATGATGTCCTTAAACTTTACAGACTATGATGTCTCTAAACTACCAAGGAATGTGAGGTCATTAAACTCATAGACTATGATGTCTTTAAACTTTATAGACTATGATGTCTTTAAACTGTCACGGACTATAATGTCCTTAAACTTCTGGACCGCAATGTCTCTAAACTAAAACAATAGAGTCCAAATGCTATTTTGTTGGATCTAAATGATCCTGTTAAGTAGATCTTAGTCTAAAATTAGACTAACGTATTCTTAACAAACGTTTAAGTTGATCTTAGTCTCAAATGAGATTAACGATCCTTAAACCCAACCCAAAACCAAATCTAAGAAAATACGGATTTGGACTAATCCACGCCCTACGGGCAACAACATAAATTAGTCTCCGTATATAATCCACGAGCAATCAAAAATAAAACAAACATACACGACACGAAGTGACCATCTGGAGAAGAAGAAAGTGGTTACCGCGATGCGGTAGCATAATTAACTGCAGGGGCTTGCGCCTGCAGGGAAGAGCATCCCCACAATCAAAAACCCCTCAAATGAGGGGGAATCTGACGAAGTCTGCTACAACGGCTGCATCCGTCTAAACCTCCGATACACGGTGCCATAAATCAACTTAGCATCTTCGGGGAGGTGGATGGATAAAACCAAATAGCATCTACCCCCAAATTCAGGCAAAACGAACATACGCGGTTCCCTCTCACGACTTTCAGCGGCGAACAATGATGTTAGTAGAATTTGTTTTTATTGAGATATTATCTTAACCATTTGTCATGATATTTTAGTTTTAAGAGAATTGGTCAAAGATATTTAAAAAGGTAAGCATATTTAAATAGGCCAAATATTACATGAATATTATATGCTTACATTTTCCTTCATAATGTTAATTATAATATATAAACACATGAAAATAGTATTTTTACGGATAAACCCTTATATGTGTCATATTTATAATAAACATCTTTTATTATATAGAAATAGTGAGGAAAATGTCACATCAATAGTGCAGTTTTATCAACTGAACACTGCTCTAGAAAACCCTGCATGAATTTCTGATGCACTGAAAATGATTTTTAGACCACTTTAAAAATTCGACAGAAAACGTAAAATTGGAATTGCGGTTTTGAAAATTTCGGTCGATCGATATTCTAAACATGTTAAAGTAAGCTAGTATAGGTTTTATAGGATGGCTCTGATACCATGAAGGGTTACACTAGCGTCCCGACCAACTTCCGTGGCCAAATGCAGAACAAAAATTTTATGACGATACAAAACTTGGCGCTAGAATAACATTAAACCGGATCTTTACCATAAACCTAGTTAGCTAATGAGGATTCTATCTACTATGATAGAAAGTATACCTAACGAAAACAGGTCCTTCGGGTCTTCGATCCTCTTCTTAAGCTCCTCGATGGAAGTATGGATCGTGCTTGAACTTCGGCCTCCTTGTGTCAACGATGATCCACCCGAGAGCTCCAACCTTGAGCTAAACCTCTAACTTGAGGTAACTAGAATACTTAGCTTGCTAATCTAAGTAGACTAGAGTGAGTAGAGTGTGATTTGGAGTAGCTTAACCTCACTAAACCCTTGATTCTCAACTCATGAGACACTACGGTTTTGAGAGGAAGAAGAAGAGAGCAAGCTTAGGAGAGAGAATGTATTTGTGATAATCATAATAAAAAATGGAATGGCTAAAATATATATGATCATTTTTCATGGCATGAAAATATCTTACCAAAATATCTAGGTCAAAAATATCTTCACAAAATATCTATGGTCAACAAGTCAACCCAAGTCAAATGGTCAACCAAGTAGCCATGCTAAATACAATTATCATTTATCAAAAATAACAAAGTCTTTTCTTTTTCTCATATTTTTTTGACCAAGTCAATGGTCAAAACCCTAATGAGATGTCTCCTTCTTTACCCCCTCTCATCCGTATATACATACCCGCATCCGTGTTTCGAGAAACACGAATACAATGAGATGAAGCTAATCCAATAATCAAATACTAGGATCCGGCTTAAACCAAAGCCCACTAGTATTGTCTGCTCGAACACCACACGCGCACAAGTGCACGTATATGATCGAACCCTGTCGTAAAACCATACGACCTCTACTCTTTTCGCCCGAAGCTGGAAAACTCTCTGTGTAGGACTCTAAAGACTCGACAGTACTCTAGCAGTTGGTTTAACTACAAGTACGTCAGCGGCACTAGCTGTATGTAACGGCTACCCAGGTACCTGTCGAAAAGGAAGGCCGACGAGCAAACTCGTCTGAACTCCTACTGAGCCTATCCGTGACAATATCCGTATAGTCTGGTCTCTTCGTCAAAGAGTATCGCATACCGGGTCTAGGGGTGGTGAACGTCAGACCCTAATAACCTAATAAGTCGTGCTGATGTGGCTCAAGACCAATCCGGGAAACTACTGATCAACCTATCAGTAAATCCCATCTGCCTTGGCCAAGGTCTTATGGTCCTGACCAATCGATCACAGTGCAATATCAACTCCCAATACCAGGAGAGACGAATCCCCAACAATCGCTCACTGCCTCTATGTGGCTCGGGACTGTACCCAACCAAAACCTGTTTGCACGACTCGGTAGAGCCGTGGTAGGGTAGTGATCAAAGCTCAGTGGGAACTCACACGAGACAAATGCCGATCTCAGGTCCAAAGACTAAGCTGTACAAATGTCACCAGAGAAATTCCATCTGACGATAGGTATAGTACCATCTGGAAGTTCTCGGCGAGTCCGTCCAGTGTACTCACACCCAGTGAGCACCTGTATACGATCTTAGGTGCATCAGACCAATGGCTGCGGGACCAACCATCCCCCGACGGGGTAGAAACGTATACACTAGTCTACTCTGGAGTATCAATGCCCAGTCTCGATACTCATGCGACTAGGGACCGTTTAAGGATGCGCTTATGGACTACCCTGCTCTCATAAGTATGATCGCCATCACAATGCAGGTAGTCAAGCAAGATCCTAGGGGCTTTATCAACATCTAACCGCAATATATAATAACGAGTATGATATATGCCATGTTAAGATAAAGACAAACCATAATAGTATACTACTATATCGAGTCTTCATCAATATGTGCAAGCTAGATATAACAACAATAGAAATAAATACACATATCCTGACAAAGACAAGTCAAATAATATACTATAAAACTGAGCATGATTGTCCTGTACATACATATCCCTAGCATCCATATGTATACATATACAATACTGGCCTCTATGGCATATATATCCAACAGATGTTCCCAATGTTCCTCGTAAGACTTGGTTTTCACCACCAAGTCATCGATGTAGCTTTCGACAATCTCATGGATGAGGTCATCGAAGATCTTCGCCATGGCCCTCTGGTAAGTAGCGCTAGCGTTCTTTAAACCAAAAGGCATCACTTTGTAGCAAAATATGCCCAGCGAAGTCCGAAAGGCAGTATGATTTTGGTCTTCAGGATGCATTTTTATTTGATTGTACCCTGAAAATCCATACATGAAAGAGAAAACCTCGTGGGTAGACGTGTTATCGATCATCATCTTGGTAACAGGTACTGGGAAGTCATCCTTTGGGCAAGCTTTGTTGAGCTTCCGAAAGTCCACGCAGATGCGCACTGTCCCATTTTTCTTCATCACTGGAACGATGTTAGCGATCCAGTTAGGGTATTGAACTTTCTGGATGAAGCCGGAGTCGATTAGCTTCTTGACTTCAGCATTGATGCTCGTCTCGAGTTCGAGCCGCATTCTTCTTGGCGCTTCCTTGACGGGCTTTATGTCCAGCGATATGTCCAATTTATGTACTGCTACTTCTGGATCTAGACCTGGAATTTCGAAAAATTTCCATGCGAAGCAATTTTTATACTGCATGAGTACATCTTTTAAAGTGGCCACCTGCTTCTTAGATAGCAGCTCACTGACGAACGTCGGCCTCGGATCGTTTTCCGTCCCTAAGTCAATTTCCTTAGGCTATCCGCCGTAGTGTGTATCCCATCTTCCAGCTCTTTTGGTGCTGGTGGAAACTCTGAGATCACCTCGTCCTCGTCTTCATTTGCGAAGCACTTGAAGGGGTCATCTATAGTCTCATGCCCTCCCTCCTTTGAGAGTGTTACCGCATGGCAGGTATGAGTATGCTTCCCTTCTTGATGTTGAACTGGTCCTGTCCTCACGGTATGGGTCCTCTTTGGCTCATGCTTTTGCGGTGGGGTTACCCTCCAATTGTCGGACAAAGCAAACCTCCCTTGTTGATACTGGTCTTCGACCCAGTCTTTGAAGGTGAAGCAGTCTTCAAGGGGATGCCCTATTGCTCGGTGATAAGAGCAATAATCCGGATGCTGGACCTCGTTTACTTGGTCGGGATGCCAAGACTCCAGAAGCGTAATCATTTGATGCTTCATGACAAGGTTGAATATTTTTCTTGTCTTTTCTTGAGGGAAAGAGTATTCCCGACCCATCTTCCTGATAAAGGATAGGTTCCAACCACATTTTTCTTGACTATATGGCTTCTTCGATCCGCTTCGTTGTTTCTGAACGTTATTCGTGTTCTTCACCTTTTTTTGGTATGAGAACATACAGCGGGCTGGGGATGATGGACATTATAGTCATCTTTCTCCATGGATTGTTGCTTAAGACGTTGCGTCCTGGCCTTTTCATAGATAGCCTTTTCGCGGCTGCGGTCGTCCCGGATCTTTCGACAAGATTCTTGTATTAGCTTATAAACTTGTTCTTCGAACGATGAACTTGACATTCTTAGAGCAGGATTTTGCTCTATTTCAACGTCACAGCTATTTGGAAGAGCATTCCCTTCTTCACCGGAGTTGTTTATGACGCGGAAGCTGCGGAATCGCTCCTGTTTCTTAGACCGAATGTATCCGGTACTGGTTGTTTCCATCTTCCCATTGGGCATCTTTCGCTGGGTCCCAGGGATATCCCAAATCTTCTTGTAGAATTGGGCTTGTCGACTAGTCTTTTCGAGGGGTACACCTTGACATCTCAACAACCTTTTCAGTCCCTCCGCGTAGTATCTTGGCAGACAGATTGGTTGAAGCCTATCAAATGCAAAATCGGCACCGTGCCAGACTTCTTTTTCTACTCTGGTCTCCGTAGATTGGTAGAAGAGGATCGTCTTTTCACCTCTTCGCCTGGGAGGTACGTAGAAAGTCTGTAGCTCTTGTACGTTGTATGTATTGAGTGCATCGAGTTCCTTATAATGCCGAGACGGAACCATTATGATTTGTAAACTCTGATCGGCTCCAGCAAAGGTTTGCACTGACGGGCGAATTGAGAATACTGCGTTGGCCTCGTCCTCAGAGTAGCTGCTAAAGACCAGAATAGGGGTAGGTGGTCTGGGCCTGTTGCCTTAGGGTTGCCCTGAGTAGACTATTTCTTCATTTTCCTCGGTTTCGCTCTTAAAGATTGGGATGGTGACAGTGGACTTCCTCTTATCCTCTGACTTATGACACCTCTCTGTATCTTCGAAGTCTGGTAGGAAGTGCTTTGCGTCTTCATATTTTCGGACCTCATTTACGAAGAATGGGTTTAGCTCTCCCGTGACGGTGTATTCCAAACCGTCTTTGAAATACTTCATACACTAATGTTTTGTAGAAGGGATGACGTTGTACTCATGCAGCCACGGCCTACCGAGCAAAGTGTTATAGCAAGTCTTGATGTCAATGACGTGAAATTTGATGTCAGTGACGAGCAATCCAAAGCGTAACGTCAGTATTACGGACCCCCACGTCCGTGACGACTGTGAGTCAAACCTAGAGATGGTAATTTTGTCTCTGGCCAAGTGTTGAACGTTCATGCAAATCTCCTTCAGCACTTTCACATTGAGAAGATTGACGGAGGATCTGTTGTCGACAAGGATTTTGCCTATCTTGATGTCGTGGTAGTATCCAGTGACGTATAACGGGTGGTTATGCTCGCATGTTCCGAGGAGGAGATCTTCATCGCTAAATGTAATGTCAGCTGTGTGAACCTCCACCAGCTCATCCTTCATCTTTTCTTCTCTGAGGAAAGCTTGGAATTGATCAGGCTCTTGTAATGCCTTGATCAGAGAATCCCGTGCCTCTTTGGATAGGAGGAAAGCATCCAGTATGCTCAATTGCGAGGGCATTTTTCTCAGATGTGCTAAGACATTATAATTCACCTTATTTTTCTTAGGCGGGTCCTTAGCTGCGAGCTCTTTAACAACTCGATCGTCGAGGGCAGTTTCCTCAAGAATTTTCTCTTTCCCTTTGTCCTTCTTGCCCGGACCTTTGTTTGTAGGTCCGAGACTCTTCTCAGTCAACGTACGGTTACGCAGCTGAATGTTCTCACAGTTCTTCTCCTCCTCTTCTTTTTCGGAGGTGGAGTCCGTGAAGAGAGGGCTAAGGCTTGTTTCTTCCTAAGAATCACTCCCGAAGGTAAGAACTTGGAGTTTTTCCTTTTCCAAACTGGTATCAACCATATGACAGTTGTCAGCCACCAGTCATTTTCTTACACGCATTCTTCGCACTTTTTCGCTGTCGACGAGCTTTGCACTTTATCCTCTTGAAGTGTTATTGATGAGCAACATATCCTTGCCACCACTTCTTGATGGCACTACATTCTTTAGTGGGATGAGTAACCGTCCGATGTTATGGGCAATAGTTCAGATATAAGTCCTTTCCATCGAGGCTTATGACCCCGGGCATGTTTCCTTTGAGAGGTTGCAGCTTCATTCCCACTGACAGGGCTTTAGCGAACCGCTTCTCTACTTTGATCCTGCTCTTATTTGTGGCAGGTGTGCTTTGGTTTGGTTGGAGTACTTTATGACTCATCCTCGCCGCGGCTTCTTCATCCTGACGTCGACGCTTAGCCTTTTCGTATATGGTTGTTTCGCGTTCTCGGTCGGCTATGCTTTTCCGAAAGGCTTCGTTTAATAGCCTATCGATCGGATCTTCTTCTGGCAGTTCCGGGGATTTTGGCGTCGATCCGGCCCCCAGTTCTTCTGCGTTATTTTTTGATGCTGAGGGAGTTTCTTCGTCATTTAACGATAAATGGGAAACCATGCGACAACTTGCTACATAGTCTTCGGTTTCTGATGAGTCATTTACCTCATCGTTGTCACTCTCTTCGTTCTCAAGAATATGCTTGAGAAACTCTTCGAGGGTGACTGGTGTCTGTGCCTTCTGGTTGTACTCTTCCAGTGCGTCAATGTACCTTTATAGGTCTGTGCGTTTATCGTCATACTCGGCAGGTTGCATAGGGTTCTTGGTCTTCTTCTTCTTCTTCTTTTTCGAAGACTTTGAAAGCTTGACTTGGGGATTTTGCCTTTTGTCGACAGTTTTCGGTATGGGACGCGGTTTCAGTATCCCTTCAATGATTTCCGGTTCAAGTGGGCTTCTCCACCTGACTTCCGGACATGCCTGGAGATCCTTCAGCATTCTTTTAGTTTTAGCTGAAAGAACAACTTCCCATGGAGTTTCTTCCACGAGCGAGCATGATTCCCCCGGCGCATCCACCTTTTTAGGAGCATGCTTCTGTGGTGGGTTCACACTCCAGTTCTCAGACAGCGCGAATTTCCCCTGTTGATACTAGTCCTCGACCCAGTTCTTGAAGACGTAGCAATCTTCAAATAGGTGGTTCACCATTCTGTGATAGGAGCAGTAGTTGGGGTTTTTGACGTCGCCAAGTTGCGGTGGACGTCGTGGGTCTAGCAATGTAATGAGTTTGTTGCGCACTGCCAGCTCGAACAGTCTCCTCGTCTTGTCACGGGGAAATGAGTTTGTTGCGTCCTAGCCTTTCTTCCAGGGATAGGCGCAGATGCATGGTGTTTTGGCGAGCAACAGGTTTTGGGGCACTCGGTTGCTGTTGAGTGTTGGCAACGAAGGCCGCTTTCCCTTTACCCTTGGCATTTCGAGGGTCCATTTTTGAAGAGGAAGGCCCGTGGCCCATCTGGTCCATTTGGGCCAGTTTGTCGATCAAATCCTGGAAGGTGGTCGACTTGAAGAACGTCATGGACTGGGACACAGTCGTTTGAGGATTAAGTCCTGATGAACATGCATAGGGAAGGGGATTCTTCGATGCGTTGTTCGCACTTTGACCATAAGTTCCGCCACCGGATCATGTATTGGACCCAGGTTTCTCCTGACTTCACCCTGGCATTGATTAATGTCGTGATCGGGGTGCGCTGTCAAACTGCTGTGTGAACAACAGTTCCATTTCTGTGAATGTTCTCACGAAGTCATTTGGGAGCTCCGAGTACCATTCAAAAGCCGTTTCTGATAAGCTGCCAACGAATTGGCGAAGTCAGCAGTTTGTCGTCGCCTCCAGTGTTGCCGCATAAGGCTCTGAACTGAGCGACATGCTGGTGTGGATTTCCTGTTCCCTTGTACACATGGAATTTAGGGATCGTATATCCCGGTGGGTACTTACTTTGATCATACCAGCCTGGATACGGTCGCCCAGTTCTGACGATTTGGCCAGCCGCTTCATTCGCTTGATGAGCTCGTATTTGTTGAGCTATATAGTCATCAAGAGCAGCCTTGGAGATTGTTTCCTCCTTGGCCACTGCTAGCGCCGGAAGGGGGTTTGATGTTTCCCCTCTATCGTCCTCAACAATTATCGGTGGATCTTCGGCTGGAGGTTCTGGCTGGATCATCATTCCAACCATGTCCTGGAACAGAAGCGTCATCTGCTTTATGTTAGCAGCTTATTCCGTGGCCTCCTTATCCTTCTTTTCAAGCACCCTTCGCAGGAACTCTGTATCGGTCCTCCTATTCTTGACGCTATTCAGATGTCGATTCCGGGCTTTCTTTCTGTCCGGTAAGTGCTGCCATTTTCGTCAGCATCTCCTGGCGCTTTTGTTGTTGCTCCTGAGCTTTTATCTGCAACCAAGTTTGTGGCCAATGACCTACGGAAGCACGGCTTTCTTCTTTTCTGGAAGCCATCTAAACCGTATGCATGATCGTGCCCCCAGATTTGGGGCATTTGGGTCCGTCGCCTTTCGAATTTGCCACAGGTGGTGGAATTTTCTCTGGCCTCGTCCTTTTGTGGGAAGTCGAAGTTGAAGGAGCCGCTGTAACAGACACCTGTGTAAAAGGCACCCCTCGCTGTATGATGGAAGGGTGGTTTTTCTCTTGCCGAACCTTCATTTTCTTTAGTTGGCGAAGGTAGTCTTTGTCGATTTACAGAGTCTTGGACTTTCCACCAGACCCTGTGAATTTGGGAAGAGAGCCGTTGACGGGGCTGCTCCAGCTTTGCCTGCACTGTGGTTTCTACAGGCGGGGATGATTCCTTTAGCACCGCCATGGGAGAGTTCTTTTGCACCCTCCTAAGCAGATTAAAGTCGTTCCCGATTGGAACCGCAGCATCAACTTCCACCATTGGAGCTGGAGGAGTAAGTCCAGAGGGGGAGTTGCCCTAGCTTTTCTCACCGGCGCCAGTGGCAACGTCGAGCATGTCTTGCAGAGGGGACCGCCTCAGTTTTGGAAGCGGCTGCAACTTGCCCTAGTTTTGTTGAGGAGCTCCAGCAATTGCCAGCCTGTTAAAGACCGACGTCCTTGGCAAGATTTGATTGGAGAAGGTCAGCCTCTCGAAGACCGATAACCTAACTGGTGAAGCACTTTTAACGGCTTCATTTGCAGCAGGGGTTGGGAGGGCTATCCTTTTTAGGGCAGCCCCTTCAGGTACGACGAGCCTCTTTGCGAGCCCGTTTTGGTTCTGGCTCAGCCTGTTGAAGACTGAGACGTCTGAGCTTCAGCTCATCCTGTTGAAGACTGAGGCATCGAATTTGTATGGCCCATTGAGAGGGGCCGTTGTGGTTGCAAGTCGATCGAAGACCGACTTCTTGGGAGCTTCGGGTTGCGGCATTGAGGCACCGACGCTCATTGGTGGGAGCATGGTCCCGAAGAACAATCCAGTAATGGCTTCTGTTACCTGCCCCACAGGCATTGAAAAGATGGAGGCCGCATTGGGCCCGCAAATCACTCCTCCAGTTGGGGCGGAGCGAGAATTGTTGTTGCAAGTTGTGCAGCTGGAAGCCATTGATGTTCTCTTCTTCTGCACAGAAACAAGACACCAAATCTTAGTTCCTCGAATCCAAAGGCAACCATAGCAAACAGCGATTTTGTTCACGAACACGACATACGAAGTGTGGAGTAGAAAAAGGAAAAGATCCCACCGGGCGTGCCAGAATCTGTACACCGCCGAAAACAGAGACGAACCGGGATGGATCGTCTTGCCTAAATTTGGGGACAGATGCTATTTGGAATTATCCGTCCACCTCTCCGAAGATGCCAAGTTGATTTATGGTATCGTATATCGGAGGTTTGGACGGATGCGGCCATTGTAGCAGACTTCGTCAGATTCCCCCTCGTTTATGAGGGGGTTTTGATTGTGGAGACGCTCTTCCCTGCAGGCACAAGCCCCTGCAGCTAATTACGTTACCGGATCGCGATAACCACTTTCTCCTGCTCCAGAAGTACACTTCATGTCGTGTGTATTTTTGTTTGTTTTGGTTGGCCATGGATTGTATACGGAGACTAGTTTCTGTCGTAACCCGTAGGGCGCGGACTATTCCAAATCCGTATTTAAGATTTGGTTTTGGGTCAAGGATTTGCTTGACGAGTTCTACGTTGGTAGCTTGGTTTGCCAACGGGATGAACTTAGGACGCAGATCTCATATAAATGAGGTCCATCAGTTCACGGGATATTTGGGTTATCTAAGGATCGTTAGTCATATTTGAGACTAAGATCAACTTAGAAACAGTGAGTATATCAGCCCAACTGATCATTAGATCATATATGAATAGCCCATGGATAATATACGGTAGTCACTATGGAGACAATTCGCAGGGCGAAACATATTAGTTTAAGGACGTCACGGTCCATCATTCAACTTGTGCACACGTGTATTTGTTACGTGACGAAGTGAGCAATGTTGATATGGAATGTGCCCAATTTAGGGAACGAGCCGATTTGAGGCATGCACGTCAATTTGGAAGTGCATTAAGAGAAGTTGTTGGTCGTCGGGACCTGCCACCTCTCTGATAATGTTGAGGAATTACAATGACATATATCAGAGGTGTGAAGAGATATACCATTAAACCGAATCTTGTATTTGAGGGAAAAAGATTGTGATGGACCTAAGAATCGTTAGTCATATTTGAGACTATGATTAACTTAGGAGATATGAATAAAGATCGGTTTGGATATCAGTTTGGATATCACAAGCATAAGCTTAGCCAATTTGGGCTCGGATTGGGTTGCCATGTTTGAGGCGAATATTTAGTTTAAAGACACTTCGGTCCATTATCACCGTATTGGGGGCGAATATTTAGTTTAGGTACATTTCAGTCCATCATTCAACTTGCGCGCACGTGTATTTGTTACGTGACGAAGTGAACGATTTTGATATGGAATGTGCCCAATTTGGGGCACGATCCGATTTGAGGCATGCACGTCAATTTGGAAGTGCATTAAGAGAAGTTGTTGGTCGTCGAGACCAGCCACCTTTCCGAAGACGTTGAAGAATTATGACATATATCATAGGTGTGGAGAGATGTACCCTTAAACCAAATCCTGTGTTTGAGGGAAAAGAGGGTTATTGTGGTCTTAAGAATTTTTGTTAAGGATACGTTAGTCCAATTTGAGACTAAGATCCACTTAACAACATTTTAGGATCTTTGTTATTTAAGACCCAGCAACAGAGCATTTAGACTCATATGCAAGACTTTAGCAACTTAGCAAATTTGGGCTTTAGTCTGCTTAGTCTCCCCTCTTTTCTGAAAAAGTGATAAGCACTTGTTTGGGCTCTGTTTAATTAGTCCATTTTTTGTGCAGAAAGTGTTGGGCGCTTATATAAGTTCTGACGCCCACATATGATCATGTGGAGCTTTCAGTCATGGAGATTGCCTAATAAGTGTTGAACACTTTACTCTTTCGTCTTTATATGGAGTGCTAGGCACTCTTTATGGCGTCCACATGGGGAGCGCGTGAGGCGTTGCCCAATGAGTGTTGAACACTCAGCCATTTTGGACTGCTTGTAGAGTGGTAAGCACTTTTTTCTTTTGCAGTGCACACGTAGGGAGCACGTGAGGCGCTGGGCGCTAGGTGCTACCCAGTGAATGCTAAGCACTCTTCTCTTCTGTGGAGCCCACGTGAGAAACACGTGCGGCGCTGGGCGCTAGGCGCTTTCCAGTGAGTGCTAAGCATTCTTCTCTTCTGTGGCGTCCACATGAGGAACACGTGTGGCGCTGGGCGCTTTCCAATGAGTGCTAAGCACTCTTCTCTTCTGTGGCGCCCACGTGAGGAACACATGCGGCGCTGGACGCTGGGCGCTTTTCTCCTCTGCTGATAGCATTTTTGTCCATTAATGATCAATAGGATCTTCGTTTTGTAGATCTAGGATCAAGCTTCATTTTTAAGAATTAAGTTCTGTTATGAGAACTAGGTTTCTCTTATATACTTTGTTTTGAGGAATTCGATTTCTAGTTCTTTTCTGAATCTTTGATTCTCAAGAACAAGTTCCTCTCGATGAGAATTAAATTCTCAGCCTGTAGGAGACTTGTCTTGTGGATCTCAGATCCAGTGAAAGAACTAAGTTCTTTGAGAAAGGTTAAACCCTTTAAATATGTAAATGAGATGTTTTTATCTCTATATATTTTTTGTTTACCTAGAGTTTTTAAAGAGGGAGATCTTATTCCTTGAGAACTTAATTCTCTGTTCTTTTTTGACGCTTTCTGTTTTTGTTTTTGGAAGCTTATGTGGGGGCTCCTCCTTCTCAGACTTGAAGTCTTCGGTCCTTCATATAGTGGAGGCAAGTTTGTTAATTAGTTTTGAAGAAATATCTCATTAAGAGATCCCAATTGATTTGGGGAATTTTACCCACCATTGGATCTTTGATCCAAGGGTTTCTGTTTTTACAGAACATATTTTCTTGTTTTTAACAAGATTGGGGAAATATTTTTTATACGCGAAGTTTTACTCTGTGAAATGGTGATTTTTAACCACCATTGGATTTTCAATCCAAGAGTTCTCTGTTTTACAGAGGGCGTAGAATTTTATTCTATGATCCAACCGAAGGTATCTTTCTTATTTTAGAAAGATCTGTATCTTGATGATTTATCATCTCCATTGGATCTTTGATCCAACGGATCTTTTTAACAGAGATTAGAATTTAATTCTATCTGGGCACTGGCGCTCACGTATTCCTCACATAGGCGCCAGCACTCATGTGTTCCTCACGTGGGCGCCACTTAAGAATTTGGTCCTTAGGGTGGACATTTTGTGCTTTGCACACTGGCGCCCGGGTGAAGAGCACGTGCGGCGCTATATGAGAGTTTTAACTCTTATTTAATCTAATAGATTCTTTTGTGTTTTGCACACTGGCGTCCACGTGAGGAGCACATGAGGCGCCACCATAGGATTTGATCCTATCGGCGCTGGCGCCCTTGTGGAAGACACGTGAGGCGCTGCCTCATTAATGAAGGTTTCTTTTCTCCTTCTTTCTCTGCTTTTCCCATGTCAAACTTTCTTTTCCAATGCCTTCTTTCGTCAGAGCTTGGAAATAGTTCCACCATGCACAACATTTTCTGTGCCGAGACTTAAATGCCTCCCTTTATAATCTGAAACAATGCTCCTCTTCACTCTCACTTTCAGATAATCATTTTAACAGAGGAGAGTCATAGCTTGTAATCGTCCACATGCACATCGGCAGCCATGGGAGGTGCCCATTGAGAAAATTGTTCCTCGTTTTGTTGCACGCTTGGTGAATCCTTCTCTTATGGATGACCAATGTGATACGGTGTTGCACGAGCTCTTGACTCGCGGAAGATCTCCTCTCACCATCGGCTTTATTTGGCTCCGGATGATCCTCCTGTTTATTCTCGATGACGTTCCCCCTCATCCAGCAGAGATGACTCCGGCGATGCTTGACGCAGCGGAGGACAAGATCGAGTGCTTTCATGAAGTACTTTTGATTATCACGCCTCTGAGGGATCGCTCTGTTCAGCTGCTAAGCCAGATACGGGCTCAATGGGCCATCATATCTGCCTTCACGAATGGGTACGACGCTAACCGATGGGGAGCGACTCCTCGCAAAGATCGCCGCTTCGTCATGGTGAATAAAGCAGATAGCACTTTAGAAAACTTTATCCATAATTTTGTAAACCCTTGTACTTTTGATCCCGTGTTTGGTGATCTATTTCCTGTAGAATAAAATGTTTATTTAAACGCTTTCCTTTTATCGTTGACCACCGAGTGCTTCCTTTCTAACACATGTTTTTCCTCTGATTGTATTGTTGCAACCTACATGTGTGCATGTGCATATATGAATGAGCCTACTTTCACACATATCTGTAAACGAAACTTAAACCGGTGTAAACAAGGTGTTTGTTTCTCGGAATGCCAACTTTTTAGAAAAGGAATTTCTCATGAAAGAAATTAGTGGTAATGAGGTAAAATTGGAAGAAGTTCCAGCTGCACAAACTAGAACTGATGATTTGGTGGAACTGGAGGATCCAATAGTACCCAACGAACCCCAGCCACTCCGCAGATCTAGTAGGGTTCCTCATCCACATGAAAGATACTACGGTTTTCTCATAGACAGTGGGAACGAGGATTGCAACATGAAAGATATTGAACCAACTAGTTTCGAGCAGGCCATCACAAGAGGAGACTCTGTGAAATGGCTGGATGCTATGCGATCTGAGATGGAATCCATGTACACCAACAAAGTATAGACTTTAGAAGTTGCTCCTGAAGGGGTAAACCCCATCGGGAGCAAGTGGATCTTTAAGAAGAAACTTGGTGTAGATGGAAAAGTTGAGACTTTCAAAGCTAGACTTGTAGCAAAAGGTTTTCGTCAATGACCAGGTGTCGACTATGATGAAACCTTTTCTCCAGTGGCTATGCTTAAGTCTATCAGGATCCTACTTGCCATTGTTGCATACCATGACTACGAAATCTGGAAGATGGACGTCAAGACCGCTTTTCTAAATGGCGATTTAGAAGAGAGCGTGTACATGACACATCCAGAGGGCTTCGTAGATAGTGGGAGCAGCGTAAGAGTATGCAAGCTGCATAAATCAATCTACGGATTAAAACAGGCACCGCGGAGCTAGAACATCTGTTTTGATGAAGCTGTCAAAGAGTTTGATTTTATCAAAAACGTAGATGAACCTTGTATATATAAGAAGGTTGTAAAGAGTAAGGTTGTCTTTCTTGTATTGTACGTGGATGACATACTCTTGATAGGAAACGATGTTCCTATGCTACACTCGGCCAAGCTCTTCTTATCACACAAGTTATCTATGAAAGATCTAGGTGATGCCTCCTACATCCTAGGCGTTAAGATCTATAGAGATAGATCTAAATGGATGTTGAGATTATCCCAATCCAGGTACATTGACACCATACAAAAGAGTTTTAGTATGGAAGATTCTAAGCGTGGTAATTTACCCACTTGTTCAGGAATCACTCTCTATAAAGAGATGTATCCCAAGACTGATTTGGAGAGGGCTCACATGTAAGAGATACCTTATGCTTCGGCAGTCGGGTTAATCATGTATGCGATGTTGTGTACCAGATATAGCTTACTCACTAGGTGTAGTGAGTAGGTATCAATCAGATCCTGGGGAGAAATACTGGACAGCTGCGAAGAACATTCTTAAGTACTTGAGAAGGACTAAAGAAATGTTCTTGGTGTATGGTAACGGTGAACTCCAGGTGGAGTCATTTATCGATTTGAGCTTCTAGAGTGATAAGGATGAAAGTAAGTCTGTCTCGGGTTTTGTCTTCACCTTCAATGGAGGGGCGGTATGTTGGAAGAGTTCCAAGCAAGATATCGTAGCAGACTCGACGATGGAGGATGAATACATCGCTGCCAACGATGCTGCCAAAGAGGCTTTATGGATGAAGAAGTTCATAGCTGAACTTAGTGTAGTTCCATCCATTGAGAATCCAATACCTGTATATTGCGATAACAATGGAGCTGTGGCTTTGGCCAAGAAACCCCGGTCCCATCAGAGCTCTAGACATATTCTTAGGCGGTATCACCTGATCCAGGAAATAGTTCGTCGCCGGGAGATCGAGGTCAGGAGAGTTGACACGGAGGATAACACAGCAAATCAACTCACGAAGGCCCTGCCCCAGACGCGATTCGAGAGACTATTTGGGATGTTGGGTATGAGATACTACAACAACTGGCCCTAGTGCAAATAGGAGATTGTTAAGGATATGTATGCCCTAGAGGCCATTATTGTACATTGATGTATATTATAGTGGATGCTTGGACATATATAGAGAGGAATTTCTTGCTCGGCATGATAGTATGCTATCTGGTTGCCTTTATCTTAACATGTTCACTGATATTATTATACTGTCTCTCAGATACATGTTGATAAAACCCTTAGGATGTTGGCTTGACTACCAGGACTATGATGCGGATCATACTACTGGGACCTGGGTAGTCCATAAGCACATCCTTTAATTGTTCCTAGTCGAGGGTATATCGAGACAGGACATCGATATTCCAGAGTAGACTAGTGTGTGCGTTTCTTGACCCTGTATGGTGGCGATAATTGATCTCATAGCTATTGGTGTTTGACATCAAAGATTGTACACAGGTGCTCATTAGAGAATGGGCACACCGAATAAGACTCGCCGAGAACTCCTAGATGGTACTATACCTATCGTCAGATAGCAGTTCTCTGTTGACACTGGTACAGGTTAGTCTGTAGACCCGAGATCGTCATAGAGTCTTGTATGGTTCTTACTTTGCTTTGATTTCCTCCCTACTATGGCTCAAAGGACTCATGCAAACAGGTGGATTTTGGCTACAGTCCGAAGTCACATGAAGGCAAT
The DNA here is from genome assembly GCA_030015575.1 of Agapanthus africanus. Lineage (NCBI taxonomy): Eukaryota > Viridiplantae > Streptophyta > Magnoliopsida > Asparagales > Amaryllidaceae > Agapanthus > Agapanthus africanus. The sequence goes on along the minus strand of CM057340.1, from coordinate 591,172,825 downwards.
GAGCGATAGGAGGGATTTCGTCTCTCCCGGTATAGGGAGTTGATGTTGCGCTATGCTCGATTGGCTATAACAGGAAGTCCCTGGCTAGGACTGTTGATGAGATTTACTGGTAAGTGTTATCAGTAGTTTCTCGTACCGTTATAGTGTAAGGTTTTCTAGCACGACGGCAAGGTTTCGGGAGGCATCGATCATGCCATTTTCAAAAATTTGTCATGCTAAACAACCCTGATCCTAGAATCTTAACTAGAGAATTAGATAATACATGCATGTAAACAACTTTACATCTAAGTGAACAAGGAATACAACCTTTGTAGACCGGTCTTTCACTTCAATAGCTCCGTGTAGTAGTCCCTTCACTCCAAGTAGTGAACTTTCGGACTCTAGATAGGCTCCACAGGATGAAACGAACAAGCTTGCTTGAAGTCTTCGAGGCCGAAGATGATCTACGTCGAGGAGACACTAACTCAAGCTACCACTTCACTAATTAGGAATTAGTGAAGCTAACACCCTAAACTAAATGGTTAGTCTAGTAGAGGATGACGAAATAGGATTTTTGCTCACTTTAGAATTAATTTTCTCACTAATTTTCTTCACCTCTCAAAAACCTAGAGAGCTAACTCTTGATGAAGAAGAAGATGAAGAGAATAATGTTGTGAATGAATAATTTTGAGAATAGCAACCATGGGTGAGATTATATCTCATATAACTCATGTAGAGAATAAACCATGGCTAAAGATAATGGTTAGATTAATAAATATCTTAAGTAAAACAAATTAGTGGACTAAGTCAATGGCTACTACAAGCTTCTACAAGCTTCATAGCCATGACTAATTTCCACCTAATTATGAATTAATTAGATAAATAAAAACCTAATATATTATCTAAAACATGGTGTGAATCTTATACAACCATGTTACATGTATAATCAAGCATGACACAATAATATATATCACATATATATTAAATATGCATAAGTGAGAAAAAGAAATGCTTAAGTGAGCTAATATTCGTTAATATAAATTAGTATATCAAATATACAATTATACATTAAATTATTAAATCAACACTTGATTTAATAATCCGGCTATATCATATATAACCGACTAATCATATGTATCAACTTATCGAATCAATACTTAATTCGATAACCCGGCTATATCACATATAACCGACCGATATCACATATCGCGAGAATAGAATACGGTATCACATACACATATTTAATCTCGGTCCCGCACATATCACATATATGCTCCTATTTCATTTTGCCTGAGCCAGGAAACCTCTGTGTAAGACTCTAAAGACTCGTGAATACGCCGGCAGTAGGTGATGATCATATCAGTCACCCGCAAGCCGTCAGCGGTACTAGCTGGACGTAACGGCTACCCGGGTATTGAGCGATCAGAAGATCAACAAGAAAGCTTGTCTAAACTCCCGCAAAGCCTATCAGTAACACTACCGTACAGTTCGGTCTCTTCATCTGATATGTCGCATATCTTGTAGGGTTGCTAGGCACACGCATAAGGGTCTACGAGGCATCAACCATGCCCGATTTAAAATTTAGCCGTGCCGAACAACCCAAAGCCGGATCTTTAAACTAGAGTTTATGCGAAAACAAGCATGTTAAACACTTTAACACTAAGTGAGAGGGATTACAACCATTGTAGATCCGGTCCTTCACTTCTTAAGCTCCGTGTTGAGGTCCCTTCGCTGCGATCATCGTGTTCCGGACTCTCGAGAGGCTCTGCGAAGAGAAAGATGCAAGCTTGCTTCCGATCTTCAATAACAAAGATGATCTACCTTGAAGTTTCATTAACACAAGCTCTCACTCAATAAATGAAGTGAACACCCTCATCTAAATGGTAAGGGTAGATGAGGATGATGAAGTAGGATTTTTTCTCTCATTTGTTTTCTTATTCTCACTCATTTTTCATCACAAAAATCAAATCAAGAAAACTTTTCATGAAGAACTCAAGGAAGAAGAAGATGAATAATCAATTAAATCCTTTTGTGATGAATAATGAAAAGATTATCATGATGAATAATGCAACCATGGTTGACTAAACCTTTGTAGAGATTTAACTAGGGCTAGGGTTTGGGTTGGGTTAAAGCATGAGTCACTTGAAAATATCTTTGCAAAAACAAAAAGAAACCTTCTAGAAGGTTCATGAATGAACTAACCCAAATCAAACCCTAATCTTATTTAATCTCCACTAATCATGTTGCATTAGTTATCATATCATGTTACAATATTATATATCACATATATAATATTTATTGTAACAAAATAAAATAATACAATTAACATATATCGCATATATATCAATGTATTACCCGAGTAAGAAAAAGAATCTTTTAATGAGCTTATATTAGTTAATGTAATTTAATATATCATATATATTATTATACATTAAATTATCGAATCAACACTTGATCCGACAATCCGGCTATATCGCATATAACCGACTAATATATCATTTACCGATTCATCGAATCAACACTTGATCCGATGATCCGGCTGATATCAAATATCGCGAGAATATAATACGGTATCTCATATCGCATTATCCTCGGTCTTGCACATATCATATATGTGCCCCTACTCCGTTTTGCCTGAGTCAAGAAACCTCTGTGTAGGACTCTAAAGAATCGTCAATACGCCGGCAGTAGGTGATGATCATATCAAACGCCCACAAGCTGCAAGCGGTCAGCTAAACGTAACAGGTACCCAGGTATTGAGCACTCAGAAGATCAACAAGCAAGCCTGTACATTCTCCTATGAATCCAATCAGTAACACTCCCGTACAGTCCGGTCTCGTCGTCTGATATGTCGCATATCTCGCCTAGGGGTGGTCAACGTCAGACCCCAGTAGCTCGATAAGTCATGTCCATATGAGGTCTACAACAGTTCGAGAAACTACTGATAACACTTACCAGTAAATCTCAGCAACCCTGGCCACGGATTTCCAGTTATAGCCAATCGAACACAGCACAACATCAACTCCCTATACCGGGAGAGACGAATCCCCTCCTATCGCTCATTGCCTCCATGTGATTCAGGACTGTACCCAAAAGCCACCTTTTTGCACGCCCTCTTGGACGTGGTATGATGGAAATCAAAGCACAGTGGGAATCACATAAGACTCTATGACGATCTCGGGTCAACAGACTACTCTGTACCAGTGTCACCGGAGAACTGCCATCTGACGTGAGGTATAATACCATCTGGGAGTTCTCGGCGAGTCCGTCCAGTGTAACCAGTCTCTACTGAGCACCCATACACCATCCTTGATGTCAAACACCGATGGATATGGGATCATCCATCGCCCGTCATATGGGTCAAGATGCGTATACGCTAGTCTACTCTGGTGTATCGATGCCCTGTCTCGATACACCCTCGACTAGGAACAGTTATAGGATGTACTCATCGACTACCATGGCCCCACTAGTATGATCTCATCATAGTCCCAATAGTCGAGTACATATCCTAAGGGCTTTATCAACATGTAATATAGAGACAATCAGAGTACATGTTAAGATAAAGTACAACCAGATAACATACTATCATGTCGAGCAAGAAAGTCCTCCCAATATATGTCCAAGCATCCATTACAATATACATCGTATGTACAGTAATGGCCTCTAGGACATACATATAACTAACATATCTAGTCTAGGGGTGGTAAACGGCAGACCCCAATAACCGATAAGTCGTGCCGATGTGAGGCTCATAACGGGTCGAGAAACTACTGATAACACTTACCAGTAAATCTCCGTAAGCCCTGGCCAGGGACTTCCTGTTATGGCCAATCGAGCACATCGCAACATCAACCCCCAATACCGGGAGAGACGAATCCCCTCATATCGCTCATTGCCTCCATAGGACTCGAGACTGTACCCAAAAACCACCGTTTTGCACGTTCTCTTGAACGTGGTAAGGTGGAAATCAAAGCACAGTGGGAATCACACAAGACTCTATAACGATCTCGGGTCTACAGACTAACCTGTACCTGTGTCACCAGAAAACTGCTATCTGACGATAGGTATAATACCAACTAGGAGTTCTCGGCGAGTCCTGCTCAGTGTACCCAGTCTATACTGAGCACCCGTATACCATATTTGATGTCAAACACCAATGGATGTGGGATCATCTATCGCCCATCATATGGGTCAAGAAGCGTATACGCCAGTCTATACTGGAATATCGATGCCCTGTCTCGATACACCCTCGACTAGGAATAATTAAAGGATGTACTTGTGGACTACCCTGACCCCACTAGAATGATCTCCATCATAGTCCTGGTAGTCAAGTACACATCTTAAGGGCTTTATCAACATGTGAGAGCAAGACAGTATCACAATACAAGTCTACATGTTAAGACAAAGAGCAACCAGATAACATACTATCATGTCGAGCAAGAAAGTGCTCTCTATATATGATTTTTCCAAGTTGAAGAAAATTCAAAAATCATGCAAGTAATTCTATGGACCTTCTAGAAGAATGAAACCTTAACTCGATTCTATGACCGCCGGAATTGCCGCCAAACCCTAGGGTTTGCGGTAGTTCCGCGGCGCCATAGGTGAGGCAAGGGTTGGCCCTTCTATGGTTGGTCCATAAGTACTGTGGCATGTTCTGAGTATTTTTAAACTGTACTCAAGTGTTGAGATCTTTGGGAAATTTTGGGTGTTTGTTGATTTGATCGGAATGTTTAACATCATCTAGCTATTTGTGGAATGTGATACAATATTTGGAATTCATTTGGTTAGGCACGAAATCCGAACTATGTGTTATTTCGGGTTTATGATGTCTAAGGAGGTTGTGGATTTCAAATGTTGTAGTTTGACATTTTCTTTTCTGCGACTGTAAGTGTAATATATGGTGTATCGCCGGTTTCGTTGCTATATGTCAATGACAATTGGGATATGCATATTTACCTACGTTGATGACATGTGATGTTATGTGTTGCTAGGATATGTTATATTGGATCATCGTGTTTTGAATAGCCGGGGTTTTTTTTATGTGAGATAAGAGTTTTTCATTTTCGTTCATGTAAAAACTTGTATGTAATATTCTTTTATTGGGGCACTTCCGGGTTAAGGATGATATCACCATTGATGTATATTATTTACTTTTCCGCATTAGGATAGACCCAAGATAGGGAGCACAACTAACCGGGTTCTAGAGTCCAGTGGGAGACCATCTCGAGGAGTCGAGTACAGGTCTCCTAACTCTAGAATTGGTAAGGTTGCTTGCCGCTCTCGTAGGGGTCTTGGGATGTGGGTTTGGCTATTCATCGCAACCGTGGAATCCGTGTTTTTTACTGGCTTAATATAAAACACGGACCTCCTAGTATATCCAATATTTCATATGTTGTATTCTGCTGATGATATTCTGTGATGTGATCACTTTATATGTGTGAGACGAATGATTTATTATTATATATATGATATATAATAAACGTTGCTTATGTTTTGCACCCGCGCTAGTCCTGCCCCGCTATGCCGTTAGTTAAGTAACCTAACGGTGCATAACCGGCCACTGTGGCGAATGCGGATGGCATAAGCGTACATTGTATTTTCGTTTCTTCTATGATACTTAGGAAGCATAATTGATGGGACTTCATTAATGAGATTAATGAAAGAAAAGAAACCTAAAAGATGTTGTAGAATCAAATTTTCAAAAAGGGTAGCTCTAGTTTTTGCTTTGCATAGCGGTATTCCTTGTAGAATATCCAGCACCTCATTCAATGAGGAAAGAGCCGAGATCCCTTCACCGGGAGTGACCTCTTTAGCAAAAGCTAGCAGATGCTACAACCCACTCGGTTTTGTTTATGATTGCTTTTTTAGTTCTTGCTTTGCATAGCGGTATTCCTTGTAGAATATCCTGCACCTTATTCAATAAAAAAAGAACTGAGATCCGTTCACCGAGAGTGGCCTCTTTAGCGAAACTAGTAAAAGCCTCAAAAACACTCCTTTTCAAAATCACTCGATTCTACAACGATATCAAGTTCATTACACAAAAGGTTTTCTTAAAAACCTGTCGTAGCCCTCCGTCATTTCAGATAAGGACTATTTAGTATTCGTGCTGCGTTTGTTGACCTTGTCAAGGTGTAGTGTACGGTAGCTGATTAGTGCTTATCTGTCAAAGCATGAGATGCGATTGGATTAGGATAATCGTGCGGCCTTGTTGACCTTGTCAAGGGTCGTGCGGGTAGGTTTAATTCAGTCATGAAATGTACGGGTTGAACTTGACTTACGATTTATGGTTTGTTGACCTTGCCAAGGTCATAGATCGCTTGGGGCAAGATATTATTGGGAATTTCAAGTGTTGAAATTTGCAATGAGATTGCATACCTTCTATGAGATAGTTGGATCCCGATACCCACCGCGAGTAAGAGTTACTCCTGAAAGAGTTTTACACATCACAATTAGCCGATCAAGTAGGTGTCTAGAAAGGTGTTAACGGGGTTCCGCCCCTGAGAAAACGAGGTTTATTTTAATTAGGTCCGTGCGAAAGCACGGGGAACCTCCCTCAAAATACCGACACTGGCCTGGCTGAAAGATTGGCGAACTTGTAGGGTGTAATTAATCCCGGCTAGTCTTACCTTTTAGGGTTTGAAGGAAGATTTGATAAAAACAGTGGGAGCAATCCTGATTAGATAAGATAATAACCAATCTAATCTTGCAAGAGCATACGCTAAGTGTTTTCTTCTCTCTCTTTCCACGTAGCGGCCATGTCAAGCCCTAATCAAGATAATAATATGGATGTATTGACCGAACCCGCTTGTTATACTGAGCAGGGGAACGTTGGTTCTGCTCCAACTTATAATTGTTATAAGTCCGAACAGGAAATATGGGAATATCCGGATTCCCAAGCCACTCAATCGAAGAATGAGCATGTTGATGCATCTTCTTCGGGTGTGTTAGTTACCGAGAACTGTTTCTCAGTACACTCTACGTCCCGGGTATTAGATACCGGATCGAGATCCCACATATGTAATATGTTGCCTAGGCTAAGGAAAGGTAGAGAACTGAGAATAGGTGATCATTCTATAAGAGTAGGGAATGGTGCAAATGATGCAGCCAAAGCAGTTGTCGAATATCACATTGTATTACCAAATGGTAATACATTGATTCTGAACGAATGCTATTACAGTAAAACCTCCGTATAGGAATACTCTATATAGGAATAACCTCCCTATAGTGATAAAAAGTCCCGGTCCCGACTCGGGACCAGTTATAAATAAGAATAACCTCCACAGTGTGATATTCCATACTTTTTCCAAGTCCCGCCTGTACTAATTTACCTCTATATAGTAATAAATTGGCATTAAATTTTAAATAATTTTTTATATATATAAAAAATACATAAAATTACTTGGCTATTACAATTGAACTTAAGATGACATAAATTACTTAACTACACAATTGAACTTAAGATGACATAAAGTACTTTGACTTGTTAATAAGTTTGAAGGTCTATATGAATTTTGAAGGTCTAAGAATTTTGACTTGTTAATAAGTTTGAAGGTCTATATGAATTTTGAAGGTCTAAGAATTTTGACTACTATTTTTTCAAAAAAAAATCTAATTTTTATATATAAAACTCTACTTAAGAATAACCCCCCTATAGTAATATTTTTCCCCGGTCCCAAGGATATTACTGTATAGAGGTTTTACTGTATATACCGAACCTGATATGCAATATTATATCAGTTTCTTTATTAAGTAAAGAAGGATATAATTTTGTATTACATGATAATGTTATGAATATCTTCCTGAATCAAAAGTTGATTAGAGCAGGCTCGTTAAATAATGGCATATACGTTCTAAATCAAACCACAGTTCTTAACGTACAAAACACACACAAGATGAAAAGTTAAGAAATGAACGAATCCTTCTTGTGGTATTGTAGACTAGGTCATATCAATGCGACACGACTAGCTAAGTTACATAAGGATGGATATTTGAATCCGTTCGAATTATCATCTTATGAAACTTGCCAGTCATGTCTTAAAGGAAAGATGACCAAAACTCCGTTTACTGGACTTGGAGAAAGAGTTACGGAACTGTTGGGACTGATACATGTGAGGTATGCGGTCCCATGTCTACACATGCCAGGAATGGTTCCTCGTATTTCATTACATTCACTGACAATCTCTCAAGATACGGACATGTGTACATATTGAAACACAAGTCTGAAGCTTTTGAGAAATTCAAAGAATTTAAGCATGAAGTTGAGAACCAGACGGGTAAAAGTATTAAAATCCTACGATCTGATCGGAGAGGAGAATACTTGAGCATGGAATTCCGTGACTATCTAAAAGAGAATGGGATTCTCTCTCAGCTTATTCCTTCGTATACTTAGCACAACGGTCTATCGGAACGGAGAAATCGCACCCTATTAGATATGGTGCGCTCTATGATGAGCACCGCTGAGTTGCCTATTTCCTTTTGAGCTTATGCGCTTGAGACAGCAGCATACCTATTGAATCAAGTTCCATCTAAATCTGTAACTACCACACCATATGAGATATAGAATGGGAAGAGACCATATTTTAAACGAGTTAAGATATGGGGTTGTCCGGCCTATGTCAAAAGGCAAAATCCGGACAAACTTGAGGCACGATCAGTTCGTTGCAGGTTTGTGTGATATCCAAAGAATTCATATGGATATTTTTTCTACCATTGTGAGGAACAAAAGGTGTTTGTTTCTCAACATGCCACCTTTTTAGAAAAGGAATTTCTTGTAAAAGAAATTAGTGGCAAAGAGATAGAGCTGGAAGAAGTTCCAGCCACACAGACTACAACTGAAGATTTAGTGGAACCAGAGGATTCGATAGCTTCTAACGATCCTCAGCTTCTCCGCCGATCTAGTAGGGTTCCTCATCAACCTGAGAGATACTATGGTTTTCTCATTGATGGTGAGCGTGAGGATTGCATCATGGAAGATGATGACCTAACTAGCTTCGAGCAGGCCATCACGAGTGGGGACTCTGTGAAATGGCTGGATGCAATGCGATCTGAGATGGAATCCATGTACACCAACGAAATATGGACTTTGGAAGTTTCTCCCGAAGGGGTAAACCCCCTTGGGAGCAAATGGATCTTTAAGAAGAAACTTGGTATAGATGGAAAAGTTGAGACATTCAAAGCTAGACTTGTTGCAAAAGGTTTTCGTCAACGACCAGGCATGGATTATGATGAAACCTTTTCTCCAGTGGCTATGCTTAAATCCATCTGGATCCTACTTGCCATCGCTGCATACCATGACTACGAAATCTGGCAAATGGATGTTAAGACCGCCTTTCTAAATGGTGATTTAGAAGAGAGCGTGTACATGACTCAGCCAGAGGGCTTCTTGGATAGTGGGAGCAGCGGAAAGGTATGCAAGCTGCTTAAATCCATCTATGGGTTAAAGCAGGCATCGCGGAGTTGGAACATCTGTTTTGATGTCGTAGTTAAAGAGTTTGACTTCATCAAAAACATAGATGAACCTTGTATATACAAGAAGGTGGCAGAGAGTAAGGTCGTCTTCCTCGTATTATACGTGGATGACATACTCTTGATAGGAAATGATGTTCCTATGCTGCACTCGGTCAAGCTCTTCTTACCATAAAAATTCTCAATGAAAGATCTAGGTGATGCCTCCTACATCTTGGGAATTAAGATCTATAGAAATAGATCTAAACGAATACTGGGATTGTCCCAATCCAGATACATTGACACCATACTAAAGAGGTTTAGTATGGATGATTCTAAGCGTGGGAATTTACCCACGATCTCAGGACTCACTCTCTCCAAAGAGATGTCTCCTAAGACTGATTTGGAGAGAGCTCGCATGCAAGGGATACCCTATGCTTTGGCAGTAGGCTCTATCATGTACGTGATATTGTGAACCAGACCCGATGTAGTATACTCACTAAGTGTAGTGAGTAGGTATCAAGCAGATCCAGGAGAGAATCACTGGACAGCTGTGAAGAACATTCTCAAGTACTTGAGAAGGACTAAAGAGATGTTCTTGGTGTATGGTGACGGTGAACTCCAAGTGGAGTCCTTTACCGATTCGAGCTTCCAGAGTGATAAGGACGACTCTAAGTCGGTCTCGGGATTTGTCTTTACCCTCAATGGTGGGGCGGTTTGTTGGAAGAGTTCCAAGCAAGAAACCGTGGCAGACTCGACGATGGAGGCTGAATACATCGCTGCCAACGATGCTGCCAAAGAGGCTGTCTGGATGAAGAAGTTCATAACCGAACTTAGTGTGGTTTTGTCCATCGAGCATCCAATAACTTTGTATTATGATAATAATGGATCAGTGACTTTGGCCAAGGAACCCAAGTCCCATCAGCGATCCAGGCATATTCTGAGGCGGTATCACCTGATCCGGGAGATAGTTGATCACCGGGAGATTGAGGTCAGGAGAGTTGACACGAAGAACAACACGGCGGATCCACTCATGAAGGCTATACTCCAGATAGAATTTGAGAGACTCTTCGGGATGTTGGGTATGAGATACTACAACAACTGGCCTTAGTGTAAGTGGGAGATTGTTAGTTATATGTATGCCCTAGAAGCCATTATTGTACATATGATGTATATTATAGTAGATGCTTGGACATATATATAACTAACATATAGGCCACACATCATCATGACTTATCAAGTTATTGGGGTCTGAGATTCCACCCCAAGACTCGATATGCGACATATCAGACGAAGAGACCGGACTATATGGTAAGTGTTACCTATAGGCTTCATAGGAGTTTGGACAAGCTTGCTTGTTGATCTTCTATTCGCTCAATACCTGAGTAGCCATTACGTCCAACTAGTACCGTTGATGGCTTGTGGGTGATTGATGTGATCATCACCTACTGCTGGCGTATTGACGAGTCTTTAAACTCCCGCATAGAAGTTTCCTGGTTCAAGCGAAACGAAGTAGGGCATATATACTGATATGTGCGGGGGGCCTGATTAAATACGAGTATGTGATACCGTATTCTAATCTGTTGGTTATTTTTTATCAGTTAGGTTATATGTGATATAACCGGATTATCGAATCAAGTGTTGATTTGATAATGTGATATATAGATAAATGATATTAGTTGGTTATATATGATATAACCGGATTATTAAATCAAGTGTTGATTTAATAATTTGATGTATATTATATTTGATATAATTATATATATTAACTAATATAATTAGCTCACTAATTATATTCTTCATAATATATATATTAATATATATATATGATATATATATATATATATATGAAGCATGATAAGATTTTCTATTTTGTGAAAATAGAAAATGAAAAGAAAAATGGGGAGACTTTTGAGAGCAAGGGCAAAGCATGGCTTTTATCATTTTTATATTACTCTTTACTCTCTATTGAAGTATGGTTCTATTTTTATTTGGAAAAAATGACATGCTTCAATAAGTGAGGATATTTGGTGGGCCATTGTACACTTGGTTATTTTTTTCCAAGCTCATTTGCCTTTGCCATTTTAAGAGCTCTCTCATTTTCCATTTTCTTCCTCTTGCTTCAACAAAACCCTAACCCTCACATATGATGTGAATCATAGGGTTTTGTAGAAATCCTAGTGATCAAACAAAACCCCTACTTCACCATCCTACACTTGATTAGCACTCAAGTGTAGTGTGTTTCCTTCACTAATAGGAGATTAGTGAAGAGGTAGATTGAGCTAGAGAGACTTCGGGTGGATCTTCTTCGGCACGAAGATCGCAAAGGAAGTTTGCACCTTCTTCAAGTGGAGCCTAGTGGAGTCGCATGGACTACTACCCGGAGCATTTGAAGAGAAGGACACAATCTACAAAAGTTGTAGTTTCGTTGTTTTAGCTTAGTTTTGTGATAACATCTTAGTAACCCTAATTATCTAGTTAGATCCTTGTTTAGTGTTGATTAGCATCTCTAAAATTTGAAAATTGCATGTGTGATGCCCGTTTTAACCCTAGCATGGTTCTAGTAAACACTTTCAGTTCGGTACGCCCAGAGAGCTTCATGCAGCCTTTGGTTTCAATCCTTTTGTTTCTGAACACGGTCTTTTTTTATAATCTTTGTCAAGGTCTTGTTGAAAACTTCAGCTAGTTCGTTGGCCCAAGAATTATAGACTGAAGAGTATCTCCAATCTATTTTATGCTGCTGTGCGAAGCGGCTTATTTTTTGGCTTCTGTAAGCTGGCCCATTATCCGAGAATATCCGTCACGGAGTTCTAAACCGATATATAACATGGGTCTTGAAGAAATGGAGGATGTTCTCTGTCTTCACTTCCCTTAGCGGTACTATTTTTGCCCACTTAGAGAAGTAGTCGGTTGTTGCTAGTATGAACCGATGTATTTTGGATGATACTGGTTCGATATGGCCAATTATATCGATTCCCTACATTTCGAAAGGCCAGCTATCCACTGTCGGGTGTAGCGAATTTGGATGTTGATGGATGAAATCCCCGTGAATTTGGCACGAGTAATACTGCTTCGCATATTCGAGGCAGTCCTGGATCATCGTGGGCCAATAGTATTCCATTCTTTTTATCTTCAGATTCATCTTTGGCCCAGCTTGATGAAAACTGTAGAGTCCATCATGAATCTCTTGGATGACTTTCTTTGCTTCCTCAGGCCCCAGGCATCTTAGCCATAAACAATCGAACGATCTCTTATATAGAGTATCATTGACGAAAATAAATGACAGAGCTTGTTTCATGAGCTAATGTCTAAACGACGCATTTTCGGGCGTTCGTTGGGACTTAAAGTACTCTATGAAGACTTCCCTCCAGTCCTTGACCTTTTCTTCATCCTCTATTTGAAAGGCTACTTGTTCGGTTGTTTCTCTTCTTTCGGATGGCTCTATCAGATCTTCCGAAGATATATCTATTGGCGCGAGAACCCTGCGGCTTTGCACAATGATCTTTACGTCATCGAGGTCTTCATCGGCCAATTCCTTAGACAATTTTTTCAATGCATCCGCCTTACTGTTTTCCGCATGCGGTATGCTAACCAGAGTATAGGAAGGAATTTGTGTCAGTAGTTGCTGCACTCTTTCACCATACTTTACCAGCTCTGGCTTGCATGTCTGATAGTTGCTGTTTACTTGACTAACGATTAGCTGGGAGTCTCCATATACGAGGAGGTGTTTGATTCCCATATCGATAGCGATCTCAAGACCTACTATCAAAGCTTTGTATTCAGCTTCGTTGTTAGTCCTTGGCTCTATTAAGAAAAGGGTGTAACACAATATCCTTACTTGCGGAGTCACGAAGATAAGGCCCACTCCGGCTTTGATTATTGTGGTGTTTTGCTTTCGCCTCTTCACGGAAGATGCTCCATCGAAGTAGAGTTCCTATTGGAAATCATTTTCTTCTTCGATTGCGTCGAACGCATGTTCGTCTGACAACTCGCAATTTAAGGGGGAGTCGGCTAGTATCGGATGCTCCATGAGAAAGTCGGCAATGGCCTGACCTTTCACTGCTTTGAAGGGTCGATACATTATGGAGAACTCCATCAGGAGGAGGGCCCATTTGGCAAGCCTTCCTATTAGTATGGCCCTTGACATTAGATATTTGAAAGGATCCACTTTCGATATGAGGTGGACCTCATGGGCCAAGACGTAATGTCAGAGCTTCGTTATTGTGAAGATCAGCGCCAGGCAATGCTTTTCGATGGGAGAATAGTTGTTTTCTGCCCCTAAGAGAACTTGAATTAAATAGTATAGAGCTATTTCCTTTCCCTGATCGTTCTCTTGTTCCCACAATGCGCCTAGAGAACCCTCAAGGGCCATTGTATATAAGATAAGGGATTTTCCCTTAGCCGAAGTGACTAATATTGTCAGATTTTGCAGGTATTGTTTCATTTCGTCTAGTGTGTTTTGGCATTTCAGATCCCAGACGATTGGGGTCCCTTTCTTCATCAAATGACGGTAGGGACGACATTTTCCGGAGATGTGGGCTATGAACCGCCGGATGTACGCGAGCTTTCCTTTGAAAGATCGCAGCTGCTTGAGGGTTCTCGGCATGGGAATTTTCATAATCGCCTTAATCTTTGAGGGATCAATTTCAATACTCCGGTGACGTATGATGAATCCCAGGAATTTGCCTGAGGAAACTCCAAACAGGCATTTTAGAGGGTTCATTTTCAGATTATACTTCCGAAGACGTTGGAACACTATTTTTAGATGTTCCCAATGCTCCTCATGAGATTTGCTCTTCACTACAAGGTCATCGATGTAGCATTCCACAATCTCGTGTATGAAGTCATCGAAGATGTTTGTCATGGATCTCTGGTAGGTAGCGCTGTCGTTCTTCAAACCGAAGGGCATCACCTTATAACAGAATATGCCTAGCGGGGTTCAGAAGACGGTATGCTTCTGGTCTTCAGGATGCATTTTTATTTGGTTGTATCCTGAGGATCCATCCATGAAGAAGAAGACTTCGTGAGTGGACATGTTAGCGATCATAAGCTCAGTAACGGGCATGCTTTGTTGAGGTCCCGAAAGTCCACGCAGATGCGGACCGTCCCATTTTTCTTCACCGCCGGAACAATGTTAGCGATCTAGTCGGGATATTGAACCTCTTGGATGAAGCTAGATTCGATTAGTTTCTTGACTTCAGTGTTGATACTCATCTCAAGTTCGAGTCGCATCCTTCTTGGCGCATGTTTGATTGGCTTTATACCTGGCGATATGGCCAGTTTATGTGCTGCTACTTTTTGAGCTAGACCTGGCATTTCAGAGCAGTTCTAGGCGAAGCAATGTTTATACTGCATAATCACATCTTTTAACGCGGCTACCTGTTTTTCAGATAGTAGCTCACTGACGAACGTTGGCCTCGGATCATTTTCCGTCCCTAAGTCAACTTTTCTTAGGTTGTCCTCCGTAGTGTGTATCCCATCTTCCAGCTATTTTGGTGCTGGTGAAAACTCTCAGATCACCCCGTCCTCATTTTCATTTGCGAAGCACCTGTAGAGGTCATTTACAGTCTCGTGCTCTCTCTCCTTTGAGAATGTTATCATATGGCAGGTACGAGTTCACTTCCATTCTTGCAGTTGAGCTAGTCTTAACCTGACGGTGTAGGTCCTCTTTGACTCATGCTTTTGTGATGGGGTTACCCTCCAGCTGTCGGATAATGTAAACATGCCTTATCGATATTGGTCATATACCCAGTCTTTGAAGGTGAAACAGTCTTCAAGGGGATAGCCTAGTGCTATGTGATAGGAGCAATAATCCAGATGATGGACCTCGCTTATTTGTTCGGGATGCCAAGACTCCGGAAGCGTCATCATTTGGTACTTCATGACAAGGTTGAATATTTTTCTTGTCTTGCCTTGGGGAAAGAGTATTCCCGACTCATCTTCTTTATTAAGGATGGGCTCCAATCGAGTTTTTCTTGATTGCACGGCGTCTTGGATCCGCTTTGTTGTCTTCGAGCGTTGCTTGCATTCTTTGCCCTATTTTTACCTCCATTTCGGGGTTTTCCCCTTTTGCGAGAACATATAGCGGGCTAAGGATTAAGAGCATCAAGGTCTAGTTCCGCCGTAGATTGGTGACTGAGACGTCGTGTCCTGGCCTTTTCATAAATACCCATTTCGCGACTGTGGTTGTCCCAACTCGCTTGGCAAGCTTCTTTTATCAGCTTATTGATTTGCTCTTCGAGCGATGGACTTAACGTTCTCAAAGTGGGATCTCGCTCCGATTCGACGTCATGACTATCAGGAAGAGCATTTTATTTTCCACTCAAGTTGTTTACGACACGACAACTATAGATTTGCTCCTGCTTCTTGGACCGAACGTACAATGTTACAATGGCTCCTGCTTCTTGATGCCGAACCATCGCTTGGCAACTATAGTTTACGAGTAGGGCGTTATAGCATGTCTTGGCATCAATGACATGAAATTTGATGTCAGTGACGAGCAGTCCAAAGCGTAACATCAATATTACGGACCCAAGCGTCCGTAACGACTGTGAGTCGAACACAAAGATGGTAATTTTATCTCGGGCAAGGTGATGAACGTTCATACAAATTTCTTTCAGCACTCTCATGTTGAGAAGGTTAACGGAGGACCCGTTGTCGACAAGTATTTTTCCTATCTTGATGTCGTGGCAATACCCAGTGACGTATAATGGGCGATTATGCTCGCACGTACCGAGAAGTAGATCTTCATCGCTGAATGTAATATCGGCCGTGTGGACCTCTGCCGGCTCATCTTTGATCTTCTCTTCTGCAAGGAAAGTTTGGAACTGATCAGGCTCATGTAATGCCTTGATCAGCGAATCTCGTGCCTCTTTAAACACGAGGAGAGCATCAAATATGCTTAGTTGCGAGGGTATTTTCCTCAGATGTGTTAGGACATTGTAATCCACCTTGTTTTTCTTAGGCGGGTCCCTTGCGGCGAGCTCTTTGACTGCTTCTTCATCGAGGGCAATTTCCTTAGGGATTTTCCTTTTCCCTTTGTCTTTTTTGTTTGAACCATTGTTTGTAGGTCCGAGATTCTTCTCAAGAAGCATGCGTTTACGCAGCTGAATATTCTCGCAGTTCTTCTCATCCTCTTCTTTTTCGGAGGCAGGGTCTTTGAAGAGAGGGTTGAGGGGTGTTTCATCCTCAGAATCACTCTCAAATGTGAGAACTGGAGATTTTCTTCCATCCGATCTGGTACCAACCATATGACAGTTTCCAGTCGTTTCTTCATGCACGTTCATCCCACTATTTTGATGTCGACGAGCACGAGCTTCGCATTTTATCCTCTTAAAGTGTTTTTGATGGGCAGCGTATCCTTACCACCACTTCCTGAAGGTACTGCATTCTTCGATAGGGTGGGTGACCCTCCGATGATATAGGCAGTAGTTTGGATGTGATTCTTCTCCATCGAGGCTTATGACCCCAGAAGTGTTCTTTATGAGAGGTGGCGGCTTCATTCCTATTGACATGGTTTTGGCGAACCGCTTCTTTATTTTGATCCTGCTCTTATTTGTTGCAGGTGTGCTTTGGTTTGGTTGGAGTACTTTACGACTCGTCCTTACCGCAGCTTTTTTACTCAGACGCTGATGCTTAGCCTTTTCATATATGGTTGTCTCGCGTTCTCGGTCAACTTTGCTTTTTTGAAAGGCTTCGTTTAACAGCCTCTCAATCGGGTCTTCTTCTGGCAGTTCCGGGGATTTTAGCGCCGATTCTGGCCCCATTTCCTCTGCGTTGTTTTCTAACGCTAAGGGAGCCTCTTTATCATATAATGATGAATGGGAGACCATGTGGCAACTTGCTACATAGTCTTAGGTTTCTTCTGATGAGTCATTTCCCTTATTATTGTCACTGTCTTCTTCTCCTTCAAGAATATGCTTGAGGAATTCTTCAAGTGTGACCAGTGTTCGCGCCTTATGGTTATACTCCACCAGTTCATCTATATATTTTTGTAGATCTGTGTGCTTTTCGTCATACTCGGCAGGCTGCACAGGCTTCATGGCCTTCTTCTTTTTCTTCGAAGACTTCGAAGGCTTGATTTGGGGTTTTTTCCCCTCGTCGACAATTTTCGGTGCGGGGAGGTTTTAGCATCGCTTCGATTATTTCGGGTTCAAGTGGGATTTTCCACCTGACTGCCGGACATGCTTGTAGATCCTTCAGCATTCTTTTGGTTTTCGCTGAAAGAACGATTTCCTATGGAGTTTCTTCCACGAGTGAGCATGATGCCCCCTGCACATCCACTTTTTTGGGAGTGTGCTTCTGGGGTGGGTTTACCTTCTAGTTATCAGACAACACGAATTTCCTCTGTTGATACCGGTCCTCGACCTAGTTTTAGAAGACATAGCAATCTTCAATTGGGTGGCTCACCATTCTGTGATAGGAACAGTAATTAGGGTTGTTGACGACGTCGGGTTGCGCTGCACGACACGGGTCTGGAAATGTGATGAGTTTATTACACACTGCCAATTCGAACAGTCTCCTCGTTTTGTCACGGGGAAATGAGTAAGTGCGTCCTAGTCTTTCCTCTAAGGACGGGCACGAACGCGCGTTGTTTTGGCGAGCAGCTGGTTTTACTCGGCTGTTGTAGCATGTTGGCGACGAATGTCGCATTTCCTTTACCCTTAGTATTTCGAGGGTCCTTATTTGAGGATGAAGGCCCATGACCCATCTGATCCATCCAGGACAGTTTGACTATTAGAGCCTGAAATGTTGTGGGCTTGAAGAACGTCATGAACTAGAAAACAGTCGTTTGAGGATCAAGGGTCCCGATGAACATGCCCACGGCAGGAGTTTCTTCAATATGTTGTTCGCACATAGACCACAGGTTCTGCCACCAGATCATGTATTGGACTCAGGTTTCTCCCAGCTTTACCATGGCATTGATTAATGCCGTGATCAGAGTGTAGAGTGTGTTCGATCGCACTGGCGAAACACTGTGTGGACAGCAGTTCTATTTTTGCGAAGGTTTTCACAGAGTCATTTGGGAGCTCCGAGTACCTTTCGAAGGTTGTTTCTGACAAGCTGCAGATGAACTGACGAAGCAACAATTTATCGTCGCCTCCAGTATTGTCGTACTGAGCTCTGAATTGCACGATGTGTTGGTGAGGATTGCATGTTCCTTTGTAGATATGGGACTTGGGGATCGTATATCCCGGCGGGTATTTGATTTAGTCATACCAGCCTGGATATGGTCGCCCGGTTCTGACAATATGGTCGGCAGCTTCTTTAGCTTGGTGAGATCCTATTTTTTGAGCAATGTAATTATCCAGGGTGGCCTTAGAGATCGTTTCCTCCTTGGCCGATGATAAGGCCGGAAGAGGGTTTGATGTTTCCCCTCTATCATTCTCGATGATTATCGGCGGATATTCGGCCGGGGTTCTGGTTGGATCATCATTCCAACCATGTCTTGGAATAAGAGAGCCATTTGTTTTATGTTAGCAGCTTGCTCAACAGCCTTTTTGTCCTTTCTTTCTAGCACCCTTCGCAGAAACTCTGTATCGGAATCTTGCTCTAGGCACTATCCAGCCTCTTTATCTAGACTTTCTTTCTGTCCGTTAAGTGTCGTCATTTTGTTCAGCATTTCTTAGAGCTTTTGTTGTTACTCCTGAGCCTTTGTGAGCGACCGAGTTTGGTCATATAGACCGTATGTACGATTATGCCCCCAGACTTGGGGCATTTAGATCCATCTTCTTTGGAATTTGCAGCGAGCGGTAGAGTTTTCTCCAGCCTCGTTTTTTTATGAGAGATTGGAGTTAAAGGATCCGTTATGACAAGCACCTGTTTAGGAAGAGTCCACCATTATACGGCGGAGGAGTGGTCTTTTTCTTGTCGGACCTTTGATTTCGTTGGTCGATGAGAGTAGTTTTTATCAATCACAAAATCTTGGAATTTTCGCCATACCCTATGAATTTGCGAGTAGAGCCACTAATGAGGCTGCTCCAGCTTTGCCTGCACTGTAAATTTTGCAGGTAGGGATGATTTCTTTAGCACCGCCGTTAGAGTTTTTGCGCACTCTCCTCGACGATCAAAGTTATTCTCGGTTAGAACAGCAGCGTGACCTCCACCATGGGAGCTGGTGGGGTGAGCCCAGAAGAAGAGTTGCCCACAGCCTGTCCTATTCGGCGCCAGTGGCGACATCAAGCTTGCCTTGCTGAAGCGACCGCCTCAGTTTCGAAAGCGGGTTCATCATGCCCCCGGGTAGGAGTTTCAATCGGCGTCAGCCTGGTGAAGACCGATGTCCTTGATAGAGTTTGAGGAGAGCCGGCAAATCTCTCGAAAATTGACCGTCTGATGGGGGAAGCACCTTTTTCCGGCTTCGTCTATAGAAAGAGTAGGGAGGGCTAGCCTCTTTGGGTAGCCCTTTCAGGTATCACGAGCTTCTTTACGAGCCCATTTGAGTTCTTGCTCAGACTGTTGAAGATCGAGACGCCAGAGTCTGACGGCTTGCTGATGGGAGCCGTCATGGTTGCCAGTTGATCAAAGACTGACCTTCTAGGAGCTTCTTCTTGCGGTGTTGAGGCACCGAAATTCACAGGTGGGAGCATGGTCCCAAAGAACAATCCAATAGTGGTTTGGGTGATGATTGGTGTAGATTTTGCGTGCTTGCGCTTTTAAAAGATAAATCAAAGAATAGTTAACCGCAATCAAGAACGGTGTCGCTTGGTAGCTAGCCGGTTGAGTACGGGTCGGTCCACAGGGATTTTGTGTATTTTGTAGTTGTTCTAACGAGTTAATTCCAATTGTGGTGGGATTGATTATCACTAAAAAACTGAAATGAGTTTGATTAGGATTAAAACCTCGCTAGGGTTAGATTTAGGTTAAGTTTGGAAAGTCAATATTTCCCACCGCTTTCTATGCCCTAATTAAGAACTATTTAGTTGTTAAGGTAATAATTAACAAAGGGGATTAGCACGATCGGGAAGAAACTAGGTTTCTTTCTCTAGGTCCTTGTCCGTTCTTTCTTAACTCTTACCCTAACCTCCATGGAAAACATACACAACCGGTCTTTAACTATGGTATCACCGCTACCTCGTGGGATAGGGTGCCATAGTGAGAGGTGTGTATGTATGCATAGAGTCCTATTTAAAATGTATAACGAGCAAGAAAGGGGTGAGAGATTTTCATCTCTCAAACCTTCTCCAAACCTAACCCTAACAAGTGAGGAATTACTCACTCATTAGGGAATTGTTAAATGAATTCATTTTTTGTTTGTTTTTAATAACTTAATTATCTAAACTACGGCAAATAAATAAAATTTATAACTAGGGCAGATAAATAAAATTTATACTAGGGAAGAAAAGAAATTAAACTAAGGCATAGAAAAGAAAAACTTACTTTTATTTGATGCACTCTTCAAACATTACAGGAATTGAAATTCTAAAATAGATAAATAAAAAGAGGCATGCTCCAAAAAGAGCTGCAGGGTTCCTATTTATAGATTATAAAAACCCTAGGGTTTACATCTGATCCCTATCTACATTTACAAAACTACCCTGAGAAGCCTGGTCAACGCACCGCCACCCACCGACATTTTTGCACTGACACGTGTACTGTATGGCTGCGGATCCGCGGCAGGAAGCCATGTTTGGCTGCGGATCCGCGGCCATATGGTGGAGTCTTTGGCTCTGTTTCTCAGGTATATTTCATGTTGCTTTTTCCTTGACTTTTCTTCACTTGGTTCTTCAGAATGTTTTCTAGTTTCTTCCATATTTCCACAGTGCATAATTTTGTGGACTTTTACCATTTGCTTCATGTTGAAGTCTTGAATCTTGTGCTGCCTTTGTGCAATCGAACGGTTTGCTGATCTTCGTTTGTTCCTCAAACTGTAGGCGGCATGATAAAGATTCTTCTGTTTGTTGGTCGTAGTCTCACTTTTGTAGCGTCTTTTCATCATTTTCACTGTTTTGTTCCGAGAACATGTAACCTGCAACTATGTAGCAGACATGGATCGAAAGCACCTATTTATTTGTAAAATGAATAAGAATGGGGAATATAATAATACAAAATTATGATATGAACAGGTGACCTGTCCCATCAGTATTGAGAAAATATAGGTCATGTTGGGCCATAGGTCACTCCTCCAGTTGGGGTGGAATGGGAGTTGCTGTTGCATGAGCTGCAGTTGAAAACCATTGATTTTATGAACAGAAGCAAGACACCAAATTTTAGTACCTCGAATCCAGGGGCAACCATAGCGAACCGCGATTTTGTTCACGAAACATGACACACGAAGTGTGGAGTGGAAAGAGGAAAAGGTCCCACCGGACGTGCCAGAATCTGTTTACCGCCGAAAACAGAGACGAACTGGGATTGAACATTCTGCCTGAATTTGGGGGTAGGTGCTATTTGGACATATCCATCCACCTCTCCGAACATACCAAGTTGATTTATGGCACCGTATATCGGAGGTTTGGATAGATGCGACCATTGTAGCAGACTTCATCAGATTCCCCCTCATTTATGAATGGTTTTTGATTGTGGGGACGCTCTTCCCTGCAGGCGCAAGCTCCTGCAGTTAATTACGTTATCGCATTGCGATAACCACTTTCTCCTGCTCCAGTAGTTCACTTCGTGTTATGTGTTATTTTTTTATTTTGGTTGCCCGTGGATTGTATACGGAGACTTTTATGTCGTCGCCTGTCACTCCCCGCTTCCCAAAGTACGAAAATTTTGGGACGTAACAAAGCCAACCATCCTACCTATGGCGAGGAAAGATCCTTCCATAGTCATATTATGGATGTCAATCAGATATCAAGAACAGTAAACTACTAAATCTATCTATCACATGTCTAATAACCACAAGAACAATAACTGGAAAAGATAGCGGAAACAATAAAGATCCAAGGAATAACTAACCCGCGTAAGAGCTATATCAATGAGGTGGTCCTCACTGATCGGCGATCCTGTTGAATACTCACATGCTATATCAAGTATCTGGGCTATACAAAACCTAGACGTCAATGCGTCATAAATATCAAAATAATAGTGTAATCAGAACAAGATATTATAAAGAAGATATGAGCATAAACCACAATCACAGGTGTAAAATAATGGGCTATAGGTATGTTACGTGTATCCTAAAGTATGTATTTCTAGGTTATCTATTCTACAAGTCTTTGAAATTAATTAATAGAATCGTCGATGTAACTCAACAATATCCCGTGCGTGCCCGGGACTATGGTCAAGACCCTCGGGGCTGGATCCGAGACGTGCCGCTAAACAGTAAAAACATGGTATCATGTACAGACGAATGATGTCAGCATCATCATTCCGGGGCCCGATGCCTGTATCGACTGATCAGTCTCTGGAAAGTATCGAACTGTTGAGTTTCATTATTTATTTCCCCTTTTCCCCAGGTTTTGTTTTCAAGTCAGGTATTGATGATATCGACCTAATGCCAATACAGGATCAAGCGGGTACAAGTCTTATTTATCTAGACAACAAGTCACGTCCATTAGGACAACAAGTCAGGATTGTCGACATTAGTAATAATCCAAATAACTGGTCTAGTAATGTATCGTGAACAAGTCAGGCAGTGTGTATTAAACAAGATAAATACTTAATAGAAAACAGTAACCGGTTTATTAAAACACTGTAGAAATAACTAATGTATATTATCTATTATGTAAGGTATAATTAATCTATTCATATATATGTATACCTATTTGTAATAATGTTTTATGTTTGCTACTAGATATACTGTAGTCTAGATAAAGGATAATGAAACGGCAGTGAAAATTATAATAAAATTATAAGGAACGAGCATGCAACGGGATAAAGCTGTTATTGTTATAAATATAGATTAATGTTGTAAAATTGTATATTGAAAATAACTTGATAACTATTAACTTACGTATATTAATAAATAACTATGTATTGGAATATGTAATATAGCATGTCGCAAGTTTAGAAACTTGCCTTGGAAACAACGGTTGATGTGCTGACGGTGACGTCAATAGGTTGATCGACT
The DNA here is from genome assembly GCA_030015575.1 of Agapanthus africanus. Lineage (NCBI taxonomy): Eukaryota > Viridiplantae > Streptophyta > Magnoliopsida > Asparagales > Amaryllidaceae > Agapanthus > Agapanthus africanus. The sequence goes on along the minus strand of CM057340.1, from coordinate 591,149,391 downwards.
ATTGCTACACAAAATATCAAAAGACAATGGCGTCGGCAATGATAAAGGTGTGCAGCAGCTCGGCGCAACACGACATGACACGACACAGGGCGTGAAGCGGCACGACACGACACGGGGCGTGAAGCGGCACGACACAGTGCTGGGCCTTGCGGTGACACGGGGCTGATGCGATGGTGGCACACAAGCGGCATGAATTGAGCACAAAGTGGGCATGGCGTGGCACAGGAGCATGGCACATAGCGTGACACGGTCATGGTATGGTCTGGGTACGATGCATGGTCTGGTGATGACATGGTGGTGGTCTGGTGATGCATGGTGGTGGTATGGTGGCGGCACGGTGATGTGATTGAGAACGAGAGGAGAGAGAGAATTATATGAGAAATATATAAGTATAATATATATATATATAATATTCGGGTAACTAGATAATATCAAATCACTCCAAATATTATCCGAATCTAGTCAAAATATAGTTTTAAAAATAAAATACATACGTAAAGATTTTGGCCATAATGTGATAATCTAGTGTTAAATACGTATACCCCAAAATAAAATTTAGGTAAATATACATAAAAATTTACTAAATATTTTGTTGTCTATATTTTAGAATATAAACATAATAGATAAGAGCAACAATAAGATATGGGATGATATACCATGCAAAGTCAGTTAGAAAAAATATTATTTACTTATATCTTGTACTATAAATAGATACATACAGATTTAAACATGTTAGGGACATGTATACCCTAGAGGCCATTATTGTATATTGATGTATATTATAATGAATGCTTGGACATATATATAGAGGATATTCTTGCTCGACATGATAGTATGCTATCTGGTTACTCTTTATCTTAACATGTACACTTAGTATTATTATACTGTCTCTCATATACATGTTGATAAAGCCCTTAGGATGTTGGTTTGACTACCAGGACTATGAAGCAGATCATACTATTGGGACTTGTGTGGTCTACAAGCACATCCTTTAACAGTTCCTAGTTGAGAGAGTATCGAGACATGGCATCGATATTCCAGAGTAGACTAGTGTGTAAATTTCTTGACCATGTATGGGGCGATGGTTGATCCCATATCCATTGGTGTTTGACATCAAAGATTGTACACATGTGCTCATTAGAGAATGGATACACCAAACAGGACTCGCCGAGAACTCTTAGATGGTACTATACCTATTATCAGATAGCAGTTCTCTGGTGACACTGGTACAGGTTAGTCTGTAGACCCAAGATCGTCATAGAGTCTTGTGTGGTTCCCATTGTGCTTTGATTTCCTCCCTACCATGGCTCAAAGGAGTCATGCAAACAGATAGATTTTGGGTATAGTCCCGAGTCACATGGAGGCAATGAGCGATAGGAAGGGTTTCGTCTCTCCCGGTATAGGGAGTTGATGTTGCGCTATGCTCGATTGGCTATAACAGGAAGTCCCTGGCCAGAGCTATTGATGAGATTTACTGGTAAGTGTTATCGGTAGTTTCTTGTACCGTTATAGGCCATGCATCGGCATGACTTATCAAGTTATTGGGGTCTGACGATTCCACCCCCAGACTCGATATGTACATATCAGACGAAGAGACTAGACTGTACTATAAGTGTTACCTATAGCTTTCATGGGAGTTTGGACAAGTTTGCTTATTGATCTTCTATTCGCTCAATACCTGGGTAGCCGTTACGTTTAGCTGGTACCGCTGACGGCTTGTGGGTGACTGATGTGATCATCACCAGCTGCTGGCGTATTGACGAGTCTTTAGAGTCCCACATAGAAGTTTCTTGGTTCAAGCGAAACGAAGTAGGGCACATATGCTGATATGTGCGGGGGCCTGATTAAATACGAATATGTGATACCATATTCTAATCTGGCGGTTATTTGTTATCAGTTAGGTTATATGTGATATAACCGGATTATCGAATCAAGTGTTGCTTTGATAATGTGATATACAGATAAATGATATTAGTCGGTTATATATGATATAACCGGATTATTAAATCAAGTGTTGATTTAATAATTTGATGTATATTTATATTTGATATAATTATACATTAACTAATATTATTGCTCACTAATTATTTTATTTTATATATATATATATATATATGAAGCATGGTTCATTTTCTATTTTGTGAAAATAGAAAATGAGGTGGAAATTTGAGGAGATATTTGTGGTATGGCAAGGCATGGGATTTTCTATTATCTTATTCATTTGTATTCACTATTGAAGCATGGGTGCAATTTATTATTGGAATAAATAGTATGCTTCAATAAGTGAATACAAGGGTGGGCCATTTTTTCTTCACTTGAGACTCGCGTGCTCATTTTGCCTTAGCCATTCTAGCTGTAGGGTTCCTAGGCACCCTAATGAGGTCTCACAAAGTATCAACCATGCCAATTTCAAATTTAAACGGTGCCGAGAAACCCTAGAACGGATCGTTGGCTAGATTTCTAGGCGAAAAGCAAACTAGTTAACACTTAACTATAAGAATACGGAAATACAACCTTTGTAGATCCGGTCCTCCACCTCCACGGCTCCGTGATGAAGTCATCTCCGCTGTCCAAATCAAAATCCGGGCTCTAGCGTCGGCTTCATCGGAGAAAGAGCGGGCAAGGTCGTCGGCTTCGTGCCGAAGATGATCTACGTCAAGGCATCGCTAGATCATGCTCCACCTTCACCAAGCCATGAAAACTTGTGAAGGAAACACACTCTACTACTTGGCAAGAGGTAGAGGATGAAGAAATAGGAAGTGGGTAGACTTTAGAATTGGATTTCTCACTCATTTCCATCAATCACCATTGATGGAGCTTGCTTCTTCAAGTGAAGAAGATGAAGAAGAAGAAGATGAATATTATCATAAGTATATTTCAAAAAGGAAAATAATAAGAATACTTATCATAATGTAACCATGGTAATGTGTAGAGAGTTAATCATGGTTGAATGGAATGGTTAGGGTTAAGCATGAGACAAAATGGTCACTTGGCCAAAGTCTTCATGAAGCTTCATGAACAAAACAAAACAAGCCACCATTTTCTCATTTGCTTTTCTTTTTCCAAAAGAATAAATAAATGAATAAAATGAATAAGGAAATAGTAAACCCTAACCATTTCATTAACCAAGGTTTAATTCTTTACACTTAACCAAAAGGCATGTATCATCAAACATGATACAAGCAAGTGCACAAAATCATATCGCATATGCAATGCGCACATCCGAGTGAGAAAATCCATCTTAAGTGAACCGATACTAGTTAATGCAAAGTAATATATTAAATATATATAATTATGCATTAAATCATTAAATCAACATTTGATTTAATGATCCGGTCATATCGCATACAACCGACTAATATCCAATGTATCGGTTTATCGAATCAATCCTTGATTCGATAACTAGGTTATATCGCATACAACCATTCGACACATTCATCGCGAGAATGGAATACGGTATCACATACACGTATTATTCTCGGTCCCGCACATATCTCATATGCGCTCTTATTTCGTTTCGCTTGAACCAGGAAACCTCTGTGTAGGACTCTAAAGACTCGTCAATACGCCGGCAGCAGATGATGATCATATCAAACACCCACAAGCCGCAAGCGGTCTGCTAAACGTAACGGCCACCCGGGTATTGAGCGATCTGAAGATCGACGAGCAAGCCCGCTCACACTCCAGTGAATCCAACCAGTAACACTACCGTACAGTCCGGTCTGATCGTCTGATACGTCGCATATCTCGCCTAGGGGTGGTAAACGTCAGACCCCAATAGCTCGATAAGTCGTGTCGATATGAGGTCTATAACAATTCGAGAAACTACAGGTAACACTTACCAGTAAATCTCAGCAATCCTGGCCAGGGATTTCCGGTTATAGCCAATCGAACACAGCGCAACATCAACCCCCTATACCGGGAGAGACGAATCCCCTCCTATCGCTCATTGCCTCCATGTGACTCGGGACTGTACCCAAAAACCACCGTTTTGCACGCCCTCTTGGACGTGGTAAGATGGAAATCAAAGCACAGTGGGAACCATACAAGACTCTATGACGATCTCGGGTCAACAGACTACTCTGTACCAGTGTCACCGGAGAACTGCCATCTGACGTGAGGTATAATACCATCTGGGAGTTCTCGGCGAGTCCGTCCGGTGTACCCAGTCTCTACTGAGCACCCGTATATCATCTCTGATGTCAAACACCAATGGATACGGGATCATCCATCGCCCATCTGTATGGGTCGAGAAGGTATACGCTAGTCTACTCTGGTATATCGATGCCCCGTCTCGATACACCCACGACTAGGGACTTTGAAGGATGTACTTATGGACTACCATGTCCCCACTAGTATGATCCGCATCATAGTCCAGGTAGTCAAGTACACATCCTAAGGGCTTTACCAACATGTAACAGAGAGACAATCAGTGTACACGTTAAGGTAAAGTTCAACCAGATAGCATACTATCATGTCGAGCAAGAAAGTCCTCCCTATATATGTCCCAGCATCCACTACAATATACATCCAATGTACAGTAATGGCCTCTAGGGCATACATATAACTAACAATCTCCCACTTGCACTAGGGCCATCTATAGCAGTGGTTGCAGTATCTCATACTCAACCATCCCATAAAAATCTCTCTCTGGGAACAGGCCTTTGTGAGTGGATCCGCTGTGTTGTCCTCTGAGTCTACTCTCCTAACCTCGATCTCCTTGGAGATCAACCATCTCCATGATCAAGTGATACTGCCTTAGAATATGTCTGGATCACTGATGGGACCTGCGTTCCTTGGCATAAGCCACAACTCCATTGTCACACAATGGGAGGAACATAGTTCATCTCATGAACCAATATACACCCAAACAGCCTCTTTGGTAGCATCTTAAGTAGCGATGTATCCTGCCTTTATCGTCTAGCATGTCACGGTATCTAGCTTGGAACTCTTCCAACATACCGTCCCTTTACCAAGGGTAAAGACAATGCCTGTTACTGACACTCAGTCGTCTTTATCACCCTGGAACACTTCCAGTGATTCTTCCCAGGATTAATTGATACCGTCTCACTACAACTAGTGAGGATCCTAACATCCATTTAGATCTATCTCATAAATCCAAAACCCTGGATTTAGGAGGTATAACTTTGATCCTATATGGAGAATCATTGTGATAAGCGGAGATTGATCGAGCGTAGCATAGGAAATTCCTTCCCTATCAAGAGTATGTCATCCACGTACTCTACGAGGAACATCACCATACTCCCTACTACCTTTTTGTATATACAAGGTTCATCTACCATTTTGATGATGCCAAACTGTTTGACTACTACATCAAAACAGATGTTCCAACTCCGCGATACCTGCTTTATCCTATAAAGCATCTTGTACACGTTTCCGCTGCTCCCACTGTCTACGAAGCCCTCTGGCTGTGTACTTATAGACGTCCTCTTCTAAAACATCATTTAGAAAAGCAGTCATGGCACCCAACCGCCAGATATCGTAGTCATGGTATGTAGCCATGGCAAGTAGGATCTGGATGGACTTAAGCATAGCCACTTGAAAAGGTTTTATCATAATCCACGCCTGGTCTATGACGAACAACTTTAACAAGTCTAGCTTTGAAAGTCTTAACTTTTCCATCTACACCAAGTAATCTTCTCAAGATATACTTGCTCCTTATGGGGATTTAACCCTTCAGATATAGCAACCAAAGTCCATACTTTGTTGGTGTACATGGATTCCATCTCAGATCGCTAAGCATCCAGCCATTCTTACAGAGTCACACTCCTGATGGCCAGCTCGAAACTAGTTGGGTCATCATCTCATGATGCAATCCTCGCTCCCACTGTCATAGAGAAACTGAAGTATGTCTCAGGTGGGTGAGGAACCCTACTGGATCGGCGGAGAGGCTGAGGTTCGTTGGTAACTATTGAATCCTTTGGTTTTATCAAATCATCTACTGTAGTTTGTATAGCTGGAACCTTTCCAGTTCTACATTACAGACCTTGCCTCGAGCTTGTCCGGATTATGCTTTTAGACATAGCCCAGACAACCCCAAATCTTAACTAACTTAAGATATGGGCTCTTCCCTTTCCATATCACATATGAAGTGGTAGGCAACTGATTTGATTTGAACCCTATTCAATAGGTATGCAGTTTCTCAAGTGCATAACTCCCAAAAGGAAACAGGAAACTCAGTAGTACTCATCATAGAGCACACCTTATCACATAGGGTGTAATTGCTCCACCCCGATATACCATCGTGCTATGGTGTATTCGGAGGAGTAATGCTGAGAGAGAATCTCATTCTCCTTTAGAATAGTCCAGGATTTCCGTGCACAAGTATTCTCCTCCTTGATCACATCAAAGGACATAATACTTTTACCCGTATTTGGTTCTCTACTTCTAACTTATATTCTGTGAATATCTCAAAAGGTTCGGACATGTGTTTCAACAGGAACATATGTCTGAGTCAAAAGAGATTATCAGAGAATTTAATGAAGTATAAAGAACCGGTCTTGGCAAGTGTAGACAGGGGACCTTACATACATCAACATGTATCATCCCAAGAGTTTACTAACTCTTTCTCTGTTTCCAATAAACAGAGCTGAGGTCATTTTATCTTTGTGACATGACTCGCAAGTTTCATAAGATGTAAATTCAAACTAATTTAAATATGCATCTAAATGTAACTTCAGCCAGTCGGGTCGCATTGATATGACCTAGTCTACGATGCCTCAAGAAGGATTCGTTCATTTCTGAACTCTTCCTCTTGTGTGTGTTCCGTATACTAAGAACTGTAGTTTGATTTAGAACATCAATGCTTTTAGATAACGTGCCTGATCCGATCAACTTTTGATATAGGAAATGTTCAAAACATAATCCAACAATACAAAATTTTATCATTTCTTTACTAATAAAGAGACTGATATGATTTTGTATATCAGGTTTGGTATCTAATAACATTCGTTCAGAATCAATGTATTTGGAATACAGGGTGACAGTGACCAACAGACTTGGCTGCAACTCTTGCCCCGTTTTCTGCCTCATGAAACTTATCACCCGTTCTCAGTCCTCTACCTTTCTGTAGCCCTATGTAACATATTACATATCTGGGATCCTGATCTGGTATCACATACCCAGGACGTAAAGGATACTGAGAAACAGTTCTGTATAATGAACACACCCGAAGATGATGCATCAGCATGCACTCTCTTCGTTTGGGCGACACGGGAATTCTGGTATTCCCCAATTTCCTGCTCTGTCCTATAACAATTATAAGTTGGAGCGGGACCAACGTTCCCCAGCTCAGTATAACAAGCGGGTTCGGTCAATAATCTGTATTATTATCTTGATTAAGGCGTGACATGGTCGCTACCAGGAGAGAGAGAGAAGAAAACACTCAGCGTGCGCTCTTGCAAGAATAGATTGGTTTTTATTTTATCTAATCAGGATGGCTCCCACTGCTTTTTATCAAATCTTCCTTCAAACCCTAAAAGGAAAGACTAGCCGAGATTAATTACACACTACAAGTTCGCCAATCTTTCAGCCAGGCCAGTGTCGGTACTTTGAGGGAGGTCCCCCGTGCTTTCGCACGAACCTAATTAATGTAAACCTCGTTTTCCCAGAGGCGTAACCCCGTTGACACCTTTCTAGACACCTACTTGATCGGCTAATTGTAATGTGTAAAACTCTCCCAGGAGTAACTCTTACTCGCAACGGGTATCGGGATCCAACTATCTCATAGAAGGTATGCAATCTCATTGCAAATTTCAACACTTGAAATTCCCGATAATATTTTGCCCCTAGCAGCTATATGACCTTAACATAGTCAACAAATCATAAGTGCTAGTCAAGTTCAACCCGTCATTTCCCGATTGAATTAAACCCACCCGCACGACCCTTAACATAGTCAACAAAGTCGCACGACTACCCTAATCCAATCGCATCATATGCTTATGCAGATAAGCACTAATTAGCTACCGCACACTACGCCTTAACATAGTCAACAAACGTAGCACGAATACTAACTAGTACTTATCTGAAATGACGGAGGGCTACGACAGGTTTTTCTGAAAACCTATTGCGTAATGAACTTGATATCGTCGTAGAATCAAATGATTTTAAAATGGAGTGTTTTTGAGGCTTTTCTAGTTTTGCAAAAGGAGTCACTCCCGGTGAAGGGATCGTCGGTCCTTTCCTCGTTGAATGAGGTGCGGGATATATCATATATATCACTGTGCAAAGCAAAAACACTTAAAAGCAATCAAAAGACAAACCGAGTGTGTAGCATCTGCCGGTTATTGCTAAAGGAGTCACTCCCGGCGAAGGGATCTCGGTCCTTTCCTCATCGAATAAGGTGCAGGATATATCATATATACCTCTGTGCAAAGCAAAAACTGTAGCTACCTGTTTTATTTTGAAATTCGATTCTACAACATCTTAGGTTTCTTTTCTTTCATTAATCTCATTAATGAAGTCCCATCATTTAAGTACCTAAACATCACAGATAAATACGACGTACGCTTATGCCATCCGCATTCGCCTCGATGTCCCCTCGTGCACCGTTAAGTTAGGTAACTAACGTCAGAGCAGGGCAGGGCTAGCGCGGGTGTAAAACATAAGTAACGTCTATATAATATATCATATATACTATATACTGTATCTATCACAGAACATCACATGATCACATCACAGATATCGCAGCAGAAGAATCATATGAAATATTGGATATACTAGGACGTCCGTGTTTTCAATACGAGCCAGTATAAAACACGGATTCCACGGTCGTGATGAATAGCCAAAACCACACTCCTAGACCCCTACGAGAGCGGCAAGCAACCCTACCAATTCTAGAGTTAGGAGACCCGGACTCGACTCCTCGAGTTGGTCTCCCACTGGACTCCAGAACCCGGTTACTTGTGCCCTCCTCCTTGGGTCTATCCTAGTGCAGAAAAGTAAATAATATACAAACGGTGACAACTTCCGCAATCTGGAAGTGCCCCAAATTAAAGAATATTACATACAAGTTTTTACATGAATGAAAATGAAAAACACCCATCTCACATAAAAACCCCCGGCTATTCAAACACGACGATCCAATATAACATATCCAGCAACACATAACATCACATGTCATCAACGTAAGTAAATATGCGCATCCCAATTGTCGTTGACATATAGCAACGAAACCGGCGATATCACATATTACACTTACGGTCACAGAAAAGAAAATGTAAAACTACAACAGTTGGAATCCGCAACCACCTCAGACATCGCATGCCTGACCAAATGAATTACTTAGACATCACATGCCTAACAATTATAAACCCCGCATTTCAGTCTCATTATCGAAAACACTTTTCAATATCGAGTCGGGCAATTCAACAAGATTCCCGACATCCTGATCGAATGCTCGTCGCAAACTTCAGTAGACGGCCGCACCCCCGACGCCGTCGACGAAGTGCACCAAGGCGGAACACCGCTACCGCGAGCACCCGAACGGATGCTTTCGGCGACGGGGTTCTCCTACAGTCACTTGGTCGGGGCTATGGGGTGTAGCTGTCTATTAAGTTTACCCGGCGAGTATCCGCGTACGCTACGTGATTGCGACGGACTTTTGATCACATCAAAATTCCGTGGCAACCGATCAAGTGAGACTAAACCGCTAGATTTATAACATTCATTCAGTTATCACATAACTTTTGTGAATTCCAATTATTGTATCCCATTCTAGATAAACAGAAAATGTTAAACTTTTCGATCAAACAATCGAACACCCAAGTTTTCCCGATACAGCTCAACACATGAAATAAGTCTAACAACATTCCGTTCGTGCCTCAGTACCAACGGTCCAGCCGTAGAAGGGTCAAGCCAACGCCTCACATGTGGCACGCCGTACTGCCCCAAACCCTAAGGTTCAAAGGGCAGTTCAAGACGGTCACATAATCGAGTTAAGGTTTGTTGTCTTCTAGAGGGTCCATTGCGTTACTTGCACTACTTAGAACGTCGTTAAACTACGGAAAAATCCAACACTTGGAAATTTCCCGACAGGGGAAAAATTGGGTATTTATATCATGTCGAACTTTTTAACATATTCTAAAATTTATCCGGAAAGCCACATAGACAAAATTTGATACTCCGATCGAAACACCGAATCCCCAAAACAACCCCAGAAAATTCAACTCTTGAAAAAATATTAAAAATTCCCAGAAAAATCACCACTGGAAACTAAGAATTACTGTGCAAAATAATTTAAATACTGTGGCCGTACGGCCGCGGATCCGCCGCATGAGCCTTGCTCATGCCGCGGAACCGCGGTGGGATAGATGAATTAGGTCCACGAAATTTACAGTAATTCCTAGAAAACCCTGCTTGATTTTCTGCATATTTTTAATTTCGAAAAATCCACGATTTCAGAAAAAGTACAGAGAGCAAGTTTTGAGTTGGGTTACGGGTTCGTTCGGGTTTCAAATTCCGTCTAGACTTCGCCTAAGGCTCTAGCTAGGCTCTGATACCACTGTAGGGTTCCTAGGCACCCTAATGAGGTCTCACAAGGCATCAACCATGCCAATTTCAAATTTAAACGGTGCCGAGAAACCCTAGAACGGATCGTTGGCTAGATTTCTAGGCGAAAAGCAAACTAGTTAACACTTAACTATAAGAATACGGAAATACAACCTTTGTAGATCCGGTCCTCCACCTCCACGGCTCCGTGATGAAGTCATCTCCGCTGTCCAAATCAAAATCCGGGCTCTAGCGTCGGCTTCATCGGAGAAAGAGCGGGCAAGGTCGTCGGCTTCGTGCCGAAGATGATCTACGTCGAGGCATCGCTAGATCATGCTCCACCTTCACCAAGCCATGAAAACTTGTGAAGGAAACACACTCTACTACTTGGCAAGAGGTAGAGGATGAAGAAATAGGAAGTGGGTAGACTTTAGAATTGGATTTCTCACTCATTTCCATCAATCACCATTGATGGAGCTTGCTTCTTCAAGTGAAGAAGATGAAGAAGAAGAAGATGAATATTATCATAAGTATATTTCAAAAAGGAAAATAATAAGAATACTTATCATAATGTAACCATGGTAATGTGTAGAGAGTTAATCATGGTTGAATGGAATGGTTAGGGTTAAGCATGAGACAAAATGGTCACTTGGTCAAAGTCTTCATGAAGCTTCATGAACAAAACAAAACAAGCCACCATTTTCTCATTTGCTTTTCTTTTTCCAAAAGAATAAATAAATGAATAAAATGAATAAGGAAATAGTAAACCCTAACCATTTCATTAACCAAGGTTTAATTCTTTACACTTAACCAAAAGGCATGTATCATCAAACATGATACAAGCAAGTGCACAAAATCATATCGCATATGCAATGCGCACATCCGAGTGAGAAAATCCATCTTAAGTGAACCGATACTAGTTAATGCAAAGTAATATATCAAATATATATAATTATGCATTAAATCATTAAATCAACATTTGATTTAATGATCCGGTCATATCGCATACAACCGACTAATATCCAATGTATCGGTTTATCGAATCAATCCTTGATTCGATAACTAGGTTATATCGCATACAACCATTCGACACATTCATCGCGAGAATGGAATACGGTATCACATACACGTATTATTCTCGGTCCCGCACATATCTCATATGCGCTCTTATTTCGTTTCGCTTGAACCAGGAAACCTCTGTGTAGGACTCTAAAGACTCGTCAATACGCCGGCAACAGATGATGATCATATCAAACACCCACAAGCCGCAAGCGGTCTGCTAAACGTAACGGCCACCCGGGTATTGAGCGATCTGAAGATCGACGAGCAAGCCCGCTCATACTCCAGTGAATCCAACCAGTAACACTACCGTACAGTCCGGTCTGATCGTCTGATACGTCGCATATCTCGCCTAGGGGTGGTAAACGTCAGACCCCAATAGCTCGATAAGTCGTGTCGATATGAGGTCTATAACAATTCGAGAAACTACAGGTAACACTTACCAGTAAATCTCAGCAACCCTGGCCAGGGATTTCCGGTTATAGCCAATCGAACACAGCGCAACATCAACCCCCTATACCGGGAGAGACGAATCCCCTCCTATCGCTCATTGCCTCCATGTGACTCGGGACTGTACCCAAAAACCACCGTTTTGCACGCCCACTTGGACGTGGTAAGATGGAAATCAAAGCACAGTGGGAACCACACAAGACTCTATGACGATCTCGGGTCAACAGACTACTCTGTACCAGTGTCACCAGAGAACTGCCATCTCACGTGAGGTATAATACCATCTGGGAGTTCTCGGCGAGTCCGTCCAGTGTACCCAGTCTCTACTGAGCACCCGTATATCATCTCTGATGTCAAACACCAATGGATATGGGATCATCCATCGCCCATCTGTATGGGTCGAGAAGGTATACGCTAGTCTACTCTGGTATATCGATGCCCCGTCTCGATACACCCACGACTAGGGACTTTGAAGGATGTACTTATGGACTACCATGTCCCCACTAGTATGATTCGAATCACAGTCCAGGTAGTCAAGTACACATCCTAAGGGCTTTACCAACATGTAACAGAGAGACAATCAGTGTACACGTTAAGGTAAAGTTCAACCAGATAGCATACTATCATGTCGAGCAAGAAAGTCCTCCCTATATATGTCCCAGCATCCACTACAATATACATCCAATGTACAGTAATGGCCTCTAGGGCATACATATAACTAACACTAGCTCTCTCCATTTTCTACATTCTCCACCTCCAAGCTCAATCCCTTACATGAGTTGTGAACCCTTGAACTTATGAGAACCCTAGTGAGCAAACAAAACCCCTACTTCACCATCCTACACTTAATTAGCACTTGAATGTGGTGTATTGCCTTCAGTAAAGAGTTTAGTGAAGAGCTAGCTTGGATTAGTAGAGATTCGGGTGGATCATCTTCGGCACGAAGATCATGAAGGGAGCTTCTTCAAACTTCAAGTGGAGCTACGAGGAGTCGTAGGGACTACAACCCGGAGCATGAGAAGAGAAGGACACGGTCTACAAAGGTTGTAGCCACCTCCTTCTCTTAGTATTATATTTTGTTATATCATAGTTAAACCTTAATCATCTAGTTTTGATTCTTGTTTAATGTTAATTAGCACCCCAAAAAATTTTAATTGGCATGCTTGATGCTAGTAAAACCCGGTGGTGGTCCTAACAAACACTTTCAAAACATATATAAAGTATATATAATACTCGATTCATGTAGATACACTATACTAGTAATTATTAGATTTAACCTTGTACCATATCGAGTTCTAAATATACGGGTCGGGTCAGATAACGACTACTGCTATTTGAATTATTTGCAACCCAATAGCCAAAATAAAAGAATTATAAAGCATGATATAAAATACCAAATTATATTGTATAAATGTACTAGGGTGTTTCATTATACCCAACTACAAAAGAATTTCGTCCTCGAAATTCACGGAACAGGAAAAAGACAAGAAGATACGTATTTAAGAAAAGAGGCGTGGAAACTTTTATCGAATCTCGTTTTCACGTTCCCAAGTAGATTCTCCGTGCGAACGATTTCCCCACGAAACGAGTACTGGTGGGATTACTTTATTCTTGTGTAACGACTCTGAATTTACTGTACGAAATTTTTCAATTTAATGTACAGAAAGGAGTTTACAAGTATGAGTACAAGTTATAAGTATATTTTGTTTTAGAACAGCAAGAAGCCGCTTGTAGCTCACTGGTAAAGCCTTTGAACTGCTGTGACGTAGCCCCTGTGTTCGAATCCTATCAGACACATTGTTTTTTCTGATTTTCTTTTTAAACTTTTTGGAAGCCCAAAATTTTACACGTGCAATACACACAAAAATGAAAAGTCAGAAGAAATCAAACATGTGCAATAGAGATCTGCATCTCGCTCTGTTAGCCCAAGGATCTGCGATAATCTGCACCATCCAATAGCGGGTCCCCTAAAAAAAGTTGTAGAGGCATAATCGCAAAGGGATTTAAAATACAATTCAAAAGAAAATCGGTTTTTATAGAAAATGGTATTTTAATGTAATATTATACTCGTAACAAAAATTCCAACAAAGAGGTATCATGCAATAGAACCATGTGTGTATGTGAGAGGTAGGTCGTTACCTCGTGAATTTTTCTAAAGGTATGTTTAAGCAAAACATTAAAATATGATATACAAAGTTCATGGTATTTTAACGAAAAACTTAAATTAAAGTAATTTTGCATGATACTTTTGATTAAAAGTTGGTTCTAAGTATTGGTTTTATGATTACAAGCATTTGGTAAGAATATGGATGAACAATATTTAAGAAAAAGTGGAATTTCTAGAGTTTAGAAGAAGATGTTGGTATTAACTCCACTTACCGATATATGTTTTGAAATAAGATTTTCAAGGAGGAAGAAGAGGGATTGAGAGGGACTCACAAGCTAGTTAGCTTATGAAAAGGTAGAAGAGGGAGGTGCGAATTTCATGGTGTCGTGGGATCGTCGGAAAAGTTTCGATTCTTTGCCGGAAGTTGATCGCTTAATAACTCCTCTCCTACTCCTCTTGTACTTAGAAAATTTTGATAATTTTGGCTAGAATTTTCAGAATGAGGAAGGGCTAGGGCATGGGTAGTATTTATAGTGTAGAATTAGGGTTTTGGAATTAAAATGGTGAATTAAAATACATTAAAATGATAATAAATGGGGAATTGAAAGATCTCTATTTGATTGTGCATGGGAGTTAGGGGTAGGGGAAAGGGTTTGTGTGCAAAGCCCGGGTCTTATTGGACTCGGGTCGACTATCGGTACCGGTCGAAATGGCCTTTTGGCCGGTCGATTTGCAGGGTTAGGTCTCTGGATTGGAGCCACGTATAATTCTCTCTGTTAACTCCATATTGAACATGTTTATTTTTTCTGACTTTTCATTTTTATATGTATTGCACGTGTAAACTTTTAGGCTTCCAAAAAATTTAAAAAGTAAATCAGAAAAAATATTGTGTCTGATGGGATTCGAACACAGGGGCTACGTCACAGCAGTGCAAGGCTTTACCAGTGAGCTACAATTTGTTTCTTGCCATTCTTAAACAAAATTTACTTATAACTTGTACTCAAGCTTGTAAACTCCTTTCTGTACATTAAACTGAAAAATTTTGTACAGTAAATTCAGAGTCGTTACATTCTACCCTCCTTATAAAAATTTCGTCCTTGAAATTGACATTTATATAGGGACTAATGTACAAATAAGTGAGGGTATCTTGCACGCATGTCGTCTTCTCATTTCCACGTTGACTCTCCTGGTGAATCTTTTCTCGACATCACTCGGACCAAGTTTACTTGCTTGTTCCGCAGTGTCTTCACCTTTCGATCCAGGATCTCAACGGGTTGTTGCTCGCAAGTCAGGTCAGTCTGGACTGTGAGCTCTGAATGATCAAGGATGTGGCTGGTGTCGCTCACATATCTTCGTAGCTGGGATATATGGAACATGTTGTGCACTCCTTCCAATGAGGATAGTAGTGCTAAACGGTATGCCACTTCTCCGACTCGTTCGAGAATATCGAACGGTCCTATGTATCTTGGACTGAGCTTACCCCTCTTGCCAAACCTGATCACTCCTCTGTTTGGAGAAATCTTCAGAAAAACAAGAATGTAAAGCAATGTCTAAACAGTGTACAGAATCGGAGGCATGGAATGAAGCGCGAAGTAGCAAGGAGCACAACCAAGTGTTTGGGGTGTCAGCAAGTAAAGGCTGAACATCACAGAACTGCTGGTCTATTTCAGCCGTTACCAATCCCAGAATGGAAATGGCAGCACATTACTATGGACTTCATGACTTCCCTTCCTCACAGCACGAAGGGTAACGACGCAGTATGGGTTATTGTGGATCAACTCACCAAGTCGGCTCACTTTATTCCCTTTCGAGTTGGCCAATCTACTGAGATGTTAGCAAAGAAGTTCATGGAGGTAAGCATGAATCTAAAGTAGAATTTAACCTCAAAGTGTACTATTTTTGATACCCATGAACTCATGCAGGAGATTGTGAGATTACATGGAGTACCGGTTTGCATCGTACGTAAAGATTTAAACATATATAAAATATATATAGAACTCGATTCATGTAGATACACTATACTAGTAATTATTAGATATAACCTTGTACCATATCAGGTTCTAAATATACGGGTTGGGTCGGATAACGGCTACTACTATTTGAATTATTCGCAACCCAATAGTCAAAATAAAAGAGTTATAAAGCATGATTTAAAATACCAAATTATATTGTATAAACGTACTGGGTTGTTACATTATACCCAACTACAAAAGAATTTCGTCCTCGAAATTCACGGAACAGGAAAAAGACAAGAAGATACGTATATAAGAAAAGAGGTGTAGAAACTTTTGTTAAATCTCGTTTTCACGTTCCCAAATAGATTCTCCGTGCGAACGATTTCCCCATGAAACGAGTACTGGTGGGATTACTTTATTCTTAAGAACATTTTCTCGTCGATCTACAATAGCCATTGGTCGCTCTTCATATGTTAAATTTTCTCTTACTGTCAGTTCCGAGTGATCTAGGACATGTGTCTCATCTCGAACATACTTGCGGAGTTGAGATACATGAAACACGTAATGAACACCCATCAAGGATGGTGGTAAAGCCAATCGATAAGCTACCTCTCCAACACGCTCGATGATATCGAAAGGCCCCATGAATCGAGGACTAAGCTTGCCTCGACTACCAAATCGGATTACTCCTCTAATCGGTGATATCTTCAAGAACGCAAGATCACCAACAGCGAACTCCAAAGGTCTTCTTCTAGTATCAGCCCAACTTTTCTGTCGATCCTGTGCCACCTTCATATGATTATGGATCAAGTTAACTTTCTCCACAGTTTGCACAATAAGATCCGGTCCCAACAATCTTCTTTCTCCAATATCATCCCAACAGACAGGCGAGCGACACTTACAACCGTACAATGCTTCGAATGGAGCAATCTGTATAGTCGCCTGAAAACTATTATTGTATGAAAACTCCACTAAGTGCAAATGATCCTCCCACAAACCCTTGAAATCTAACATGCATGCTCTCAACATATCTTCAAGAGTTTAGAACGTTCTCTCGGACTGTCCATCTGTCTGAGGATGACAGGCCGTACTAAACTTCAAGCGAGTTCCCAAACTTTCCTGTAGACTCCTCCAAAAATGTGATAGAAACCGGGTGTCATGATCAAAAAGAATACTCACTTGTACTCCATGCAATTTAACAATCTCCTGCATGTACCTCTCTGCTAAAGCCTCCGTCGACTGAATAACTTGAAATGGTTTAAAACATGCTGCCTTGGTCAGTCGATCGACAATCATCCAAACTGTGTTTTTGCCTTCTGGACTCCGTAGTAATGCTGTCATGAAATTCATGGTTATATATTCCCACTTCCATTGAAGAATCGGAAGTGGTTGCCACAATCAGCTACCCTTTGATCTTCAGCCTTGACTTACTGACACACCAAGCACTTCGATACATAGTGAGAAATCTCTCCTTTCATGTCTTTCCACCAAAAATGTTGTCGCAAATCTCTATACATCTTCGTGCCTCCAAGATGTACTGAATATGCGAAACTATGAGCCTCCTTCATGACTTCTTCACGAACATCTCCTTTAGGCACACATAAACGACTTTCATATCTTAACGAGCCAACTTCATGAATCAATAGATCTGTTCGAAGTCCTGCTTCCACTTGTCCTCGAAATTTCTGCAATCTTGGATCGTACGACTGTGCTGCCTTAATATTATCGATCAAGGATGACTGTACTCGCAACTGCATCAACTGTCCAGAAGAATCTGGTGGTACAATCTCCAACTCGAACCTCTGAAGATCAGTTATAAACTCCTTCTGTGCAGTCAACATCTGTATCGTTGGCAACCGATTTAAAGCGTTCGGCACTACATTAACTTTTCCCGGATGATACTTTAGGTCAAGATCATAGACAGCCATCAACTCTAACCATCTACGCTACCTCCTGTTTAGCTCCTTCTGTGTGAACACATACTTTAGGCTCTTGTGATCCGTAAACACTTCAACTCTTTCACCCAATAAGTAGTGTCTCCAAATGTTTAGCGTGAAAATCGCTGTTGCTGGCTCTAAATCATGAGTTGGATAGTTCTTCTCATGGGTTTTCAATTGCCTTGACGCATACGCTATAACCTTCCCATGCCGCATCAGAACACATCTCAACCCTTTCCCAGATGCGTCGCTGTGAATAACCAGTCCTCCGGAACCATCTGGTACTGTCAGAATAGGAGCTGTTGTTAATCTTTGCTTCAGCACTTCAAAAGATGGCGCACACTTCTCAGTCCACATGAATGGTACCTCCTTACGTATTAGCTTGGTCAGTGATTCTGCTATCCGGGCGAAGTTCTCCTCAAACCTTCTATAATATCCAGCAAGCCCAAAGAAACTTCTGATCTCCCCCACATTCTTTGGAATTATCCAATTATGAACAACTGCAATCTTTTCGGGGTCAACTGCAATCCCATCTCCGGATACAACATGACCCAAGAACTTCACTTTTTCGAACCAAAACTTACACTTGCTCATCTTAGCATATAATTCTCCTTGTCTCAACGTCTGCGGTGCGACTCTTAAGTGTTCTTCATGCTCTTCTTTGCTCCTCGAATAGACCAAAATATCATCAATGAATACCACCACGAACTGATTTAGAAATGGTGAAAAGATCCGGTTCATCAAGTCCATAAATATCGTCGGTGCGTCAGTAACTCCAAATGGCATCACTAAATACTCGTAATGCCCCATATCGAGTTCGGAACATTGTCTTGCAAATGTCTTCTTCTTTCACCCGAACTTGATGATACCTTGATCGTAAATCCAACTTCGAGAATACTCTCGCGCCACTGAGTTTTTCGAATAGTTCGTCGATGCGAGGGATTGGGTACTTATTCTTAATAGTCACCCGATTTAACTCTCGATGGTCGATGCACATCCTCCGCATACCATCTTTCTTTTTTACTAGAAGAACTAGAGCTCCCCATGGTAAACCGCTGCTGCGAATCCAACCCTTCTCTAATAACTCAAAAACTTGTCTCTTTACCTCTTCCAGTTCCACCGGTGACATAGGAAAAAGCCTTTGAATTGGCGCTGCTACAGGAATAAGATCAATCATGAACTCCATGTCTCGTTTTGATGGTAAACTCAAGATATCCTTGAACACATCCATGAAATCCCGAACTGCTATCAACGCTTTATCTGCAATTTGTTTACGAATTTCACCTTTCAGCACACACACAAACAGTTCCCTTCATCATGAATTTACAGGTCTGTTCTATGGCTCGTGGGTTAACAGCCAACCACACTTCCGCTGCACTACTCTGATAAACTGAGGCGGGTTCATCAGAACTTTTTTAATCAAAACATCTTACATCTGATCGGTTTTGAAGCAGTCTATACTACTGCAATCATCATATGTTCTCCTATGTTTCTCCTTGTTCTTCGAAACGCAAACAGATTGGTTCTTACGAGACGAGAGGAAAGATATAACATGGTTGCTGGATTCAAGCTCGCGACAAAATATAAACTCGTAAGCAATGACGCCGAGAGGAAACAAGGTAACACAATGACCATAAGTCAAGAAAATGAATCAAAATAAGACTCCAGGTTCCCTAAATAGAGTACCGCATTGTAACCATACCGCGGTACATAGTTACAACTATATAACCCCATTCAAGTCGTCCAAATCCTACTATCAGAATCGAGAGGATAAGATGGGAGAAAAAATAAGGAACCAAAAGGATTCCAAGCCGAGATGCAATATCATTTCCATATCGTCAAGATAAAAGAGTTAAGGGAAAGATAAGTTTAAGAATTTGAATGACAAGACAATAATGTGGAGGGACATATTCCTAAAATTCTGGGTTTCCTGGTTAATGCATTGGGTCTAATCTTAAAACCTATGTCTCTGATACCAACCAAAACCTTGTCACACCCCGCTTCTCATAGTACGAAAATTTCAGTACGTAACAAAGCCAACAATGCTACCTATAGCGAGGAAAGATCCTTCTATAGTCACATTACGGCTGTCAATCAGATATCAAGAACAGTAAACTACTAAATCTATCTATCACATGTCAAATAACCACAAGAACAATGACTGGAAAAGATAGCGGAAGCAATAAAGATCCAAAGAATAACTAACCCGCAGAAGAGCTATATCAATGAGGCGGTCTTCATTGATCGGCGATCCTGTCGAATACTCACATGCTATGTCAAATATCTGGGCCATGAAAAACCCAGACATCAGTGCGTCATAAATATCAAAATAATAGTGTAATCAGAACAGGATGCTATAAAGAAGATAGGAGTATAAACCATAATCACAGGTGTAAAACAGTGGGATATAGGTATGACACGTGTATCCTAAAATGTGTGATTCTAGGTTATCTATTCTACAAGTCTTTCAAATCAATTAATGGAATCATCGATATAACCTAATAGTATTCCGTGCGTGCCCAGGACCACGGTCAAGACTCTCGGGGCTGAATCCGAGACGTGCCGCTAAGCAGTAAAAACAGGGTATCATGTACAGACGAATGATGTCAGCATCATCATTCCGGGGCCCGAAGCCCGTATCGACTGACCAGTCTCTGGAAAGTATCGAACTGTTGAGTTACAAGTTGGGTTTCATTATTGATTTCCCTTTTTCCCTCAGTTTTTTTGTTCAAGTCAGGTATTGACGATATCTACCTAATGCCAACACAGGATCAAGCAGGTACAGGTCTTGTCTATCTATACAGCAAGTCACGTCCATTAGGACAACAAGTTAGGATTGTCGGCATTAGTAATAATCCAAGTAATAGGTGTAGTAATGTCTCGTGAACATGTCAGGCAGTGTGTATTAAACAGGATAAATACATAACAGAAAACAGTAACCAGTTTATTAAAACACTGTAGAAATAACTAATGTATATTATCTATTATGTAAGGTATAATTAATCTATTCATATATATGTATACCTATTTGTAATAACGTTTTACGTTTGCTACTAGATATACTGTAGTCTAGGATAATGAAACGGTAGTGAAAATTATAATAAAATTATAAGGAACTAGCATGCAACAGGATAAAACTGTTATTGTTATAAATACGGATTAATGCTGTAAAATTGTATATTGAAAATAACTTGCTAACTATTAACATACGTATATTAATAAATAACTATATATTAGAATATGTAATGTAGCATATAGAAACTTGGCTCGGAAACAATGAGTAATGTGCATGCAGTGACGTCAATAGGTTGATCGACTATTATTACACAAAGAATCAAAAGACAATGGCGTCGAAAATGATAAAGGTGTGCAACGGCTCAACGCGACACGACAGGACACGGTGCGTGAAGCGGCACGATACGGTGCTGGGCCTTGCGGTGACATAGGGTTGATGCGATGGTGGCACACAAGTGGCATAAGCTAAGCATGAAGCGGGCATGGCGTGGCACAGGAGCAGGGCACATAGCGTGACACGATCTGGGTATGATGATGGCACGGTTATGGTATGGTCTGGGTACGATGCATGGTCTGGTGTTGGTCTGGTGATGACATGGTGGTGGCACGGTGGTGGAATGGTGGTGGCACGGTGGTGTAATTGAGAACGAGAGGAGAGAGAAACAGTTAGAGACGGGGAAGAGAGAGAGTTATATGAGAAATATTATAAGTATAATATATATATATAATATTAGGATAACTATATTATATCAAATCACTCTAAATATTACCCGAATCTAGTCAAAAAATATAGTTTTAAAAATAAAATACATACGTAAAGATTTTGGCCATAATGCGATAATCTAGTGTTAAATACATATACCCCCAAATAAAATTTAGGTAAATATATATAAAAAATTTACTAAATATTTTGTTGTCTATATTTTAGAATATAAACATAATAGATAAGAGCAACAATAAGATATGGGGTGATATGCCATGCAAAGTCAGTTAGAAAAAATATTATTTACTTATATCTTGTACTATAAATAGATACGTAAAGATTTAAACATATATAAAATATATATAGTACTCGATTCACGTAGATACGCTGTAGTAGTAATTATTAGATATAACCTTGTACCATATCGGGTTCTAAACATGCGAGTCGGGTCGGATAACGACTACTACTATTTGAATTATTCGCAACCCGATAGCCAAAATAAAAGAATTACAAAGCAAGATTTAAAATACCAAATTATATTGTATAAATATACTAGGGTGTTACATCACCCGTAGGGCGCGGATCAGTCCAAATCCGTATATTTATGAATTTGGATTCTGAACTTAGGTTATATATTTCTCTAGTTCAAAAATATTTTGTTTTATTTAAGGACCGTTGATCTAGTTTGAGATTAATATCAACTTAAATATATGAGCATTTGGGTTCAATTTGTTTTAACTAAGTATACGTTAGTCATGTTTGAGACTAAAATCAACATAGCAATATTTTCAGGATCATTAAATTTTATTACGATCCAACAACAAAGCATTTGGGCTCAACTGCAAGAAACTTTAAGGGAGACTTAGCCAATTTAGGCTTGGTCTGCTCGGTCTTTTCTCTTTTCTTTTTTTTATTCAAAAATGCTAATAACTTATTTGGGTTCTGTTTGTTCAGCTCTTTTCTTCTATACAGAAGTGCTAAGCACTTGTTTGGAGCTCTGGCGCTTACGTGGAAAGCACGTGAGGCAGGCATGAGTGCTGCCAATCGGTGCCAACGCTTAGCCATTTTAACTAAGTATATATAGTGCTAAGCACTTGGTATGGCGCTTACGTGGGAAGCACGTAAGGCATTCAGCTTTTGTTTTTATGGGTCAAGTGTGTTTTACGTGATTGCTTTATTTTTTGGGTGCTGGGATGCTTTGTTTTGGTGGCTGTCTAATCAGTGCAAATGAGTTTCTTTATTTTTAGGCGCTCACGTAGGAAGCACGTGAGGCGCCAAGTTCTTTTCTTTCAGAGATATAATCTCTGTTAATGGCATTTTGGCCATTAATGATCACCCAGATCTCAGTTTTGAAGATCTGAGATCAGTTTTATTTAAGAACTAAGTTCTCTTTTTTTTATAAGAACTAAGTTCTTTACATAGGGTTAAACCCTATTTTTAGATGTCACGACCCGAAAAGTACGGAACATGACCGGCAATTAAATTACGAAACGTCTCAAGGCATACGTAATCTAAGTAAGCCAAAACCCAGGAATCCAAACCAAGTAAAGCAGTAAAGTGAAGAAAAAACCAATTTTAGAGCAAGAAATTTAACATATGCCGAAATATGCATTTTTAAAATCTCAAGTCTTTTATGAAAATTTCGGCAGAGTTTCCTTTGTAAAAACTGACCCCAAACGGGTACAAACATGATAAAGTATATATAATGAATAAAGGCGTCCCCAAGCGGGAGCTAGCTCTTCGCCAACCGGCAGACAAAACCACACGATGCAAAATAATATACAATGCCGAAAGACGAGGATCAAACTCAGGATAAAAATCCAACATCATCAAGAAAACCAGAGGAAAATTATAATAATACAGCGCGCGACTCTAAGGTCGAAAGAATATACACTGGTCATCTATCTCTATCAATTATACAAGTCTGGTTGATGGAGTTTTACTAGATACAGCTGAAATAACAAATATACAATGGTGGTCCTGATGCAAAAGAACCCACCTACCAAAGCAATCACCCGGAAGGAACAGTGTGCCGGCAAAACCGCAACGAAAGTTGTACGGCAAAATCTGCAAGAAACTGTGGCACAACGGGGGTGAGTTGCTAACTCGTGAGTAGAAAACATCTACGAGTAGAAATTGCATGTATGACGCTATCATAGGTCATAACAAGTAATATCCTCAAATAAATATCCTGGTCCATCTATGTATACGTGCAATACCGCATGCTCGTGTCAGTGCCTCAGATAGCAACATAACAGATATAAGATATATGAATGCATTACGAATGAAATAGAATACATCATGAATGAGACAACTGTTTTATTTATTTAATGAGATTTCTGTATGTATATAAATCGCGTATCATCAATGAAATCGGCAGATAAAATAGTGTCCAGCATCGACACAAAACATAAATCTCAGTATCTCAATACCTCAGGCTCCGGCTATCCGGACTGGCCTGTATCATCAAATCTCAATATCTCAGTGTCTCAAATCTCAAAATCTCAATACCTCAGGCTCCGGCTATCCGGACTGGCCTGTATCATCAAATCTCAATATCTCAGTGTCTCAAATCTCAATATCTCAATACCTCGGGCTCCGTCAGTCCGGATCGGCCCATATCATCAATCACACAACCACGAACAGTATCCTCCGGATATCCGCCGCTCCAGGTAAAATCACCGGTAGGCGGTCTGCCCCTGCCGGGCTCATCGTCTACAACTCGAGCTTCTTACCCCGGGGTACCTTACCGGGCTCACCATGTACCCGAGACGGTTCATACAACTCCTCAAATCGGGTCTCAAAAACATCTCAGAACCGAAAAAACACCATGGTGGACAATACTCAACATATCAAGGAAAACCGCATTTTTCTCTTTAAAATAATTCATCAGTTTACAAAACTTTCACATGCGGTTTCTAAATCCAGAAAATATCAAGAAGAATCCGAAGTCATCAAGTCACCATGTTAATAACAATGAAAACCGATATAAATCTCCATAATACTGCATAACAAATGAATATACGGATGTATCTGATATCATGCAATAATTAAACTAGCATATGAAAGCTATAACATGTAGCAACTATCAACTAGCAAGCTATGTCAATGAATAGTATTTTCCAAAGTGTACGTGACATGGCAATTACCGATGATGATGTGTGTGAGCCGGCAAGCAGGTGTACGTGGAACATATGCATCATCGGTAATGGTCCTGGTGTCCTGACAGCAGGGTTTCATGATAATTACAGAGAACATATGTACAAGCATGCAATGCGATGAAACATCATGAATATACAAAAAGTGATGTAGTAACAGCAACACTGAAAAATATACCTACCCAATATACGAGTCATACAGTTGGTATTTAAAATACTCACGATTCTCCACTTTTGAAAATGAGTATGACTCGAGCCCAGTTAAAAGGGTAAGGGAATCCACCTAAGTCTGAGTCTGTATATATATGTATATATGTATATATGTGTATATATGTATATATGTGTATATATGTATATATCTAGTAGTCGGTGATCTCGCCTCAACAGTTTCACGTACGATACAATAATTAATATGACATCCTCGAGTCAAGAGTGAGGATCTATCCTCATAACTATATCTCGTACGGTAAAACTATCGTACGGCATCCCAAATCTGGGTACGGATCAAATATCACATTTATCTCATTATTCATCTAGCATCCACATCATCACATATCGTGAGCAGGGGTACTGATCTAAGTCTAGTACACTACTAATATCATCAACAATATCATGATCTGGCTACTGATCTAAAGTCTCCTACCATCCGATGTCATCCACACATATTATCATATAGAAGTATACATCGCCCAAGCGATCCATTATAAATATCATAACCTATCTCATCTCATATCTCGATCATATGTCAACTATCATATATGTATCATCATCCACATGGTATCATCATCACATATCATGAACTATCACATATAACCCAACTCCATATGGTATCATCATCACATATCATGAACTATCACATATAACCCAACATCCATATGGTATCATCATCACATAACAAGAACTGGGGGGGTACTGATCTAAGTCTAGTACAATACTAATATCAAATATGTACGTGTGTGTGTGAACACACATCGCCCATCAACCCGCTAATATCATGTCGTATCTCATAATATGAACCAAATCACATCACCGATCTCATGGCATCAAGCCCAAACACATCGACTCACCTCCAAGTACCATATACTATCCTCTATCATCCGTGTACCCGTTTATATATATATATAATCCCACGCATCCACATCTATCCACATACATATAACTTGTACACCCAAAACTATATCTCGTGCGTGCATGTGTATGGGTAACAACCTCACTCTAGGGTTCGCGACTAAGAAACCAACTAAACCACTTTCCTCAATTCTCGCTAACATTAACCCATGATCTCCTAAAGATTTTCTTGCTAAGTGTTCATATCTCTCAATAACACATAAATGTACATCTATATCACATCATATCATTTCTTACAACTTTGCGGGGGTGCTATACGCCATCCACCCGACTTCCCCTGTAGATATAAATCTACTCACCTTGATCTTCGCTTGTCGATGCTGATGACGCCACGCGCTTGCTTGTTGTCTCGGAGTCCTCGTGAGGGTACCTACACATCATAACGTATCGTATCGCATTAAAACCAAATCAAAGCCAAAACGACACGCTAAAAGCCTATAGGTTCGAACCTACGGACTACGCCTTCAAAACCACCAAACAACTCTCGATATCGTCGTACAAACATCAAACCATCGAGTTAAAACCAAATTCCAAAAATCCAAAATTCAAAATACGTAAAACAAAACCCCGAATCAAGACAGCAACTCTTGAAAATGATCCCAGATTTTACCCTAAGTCAAATTAGCCAATTTTACACATATGGAGGGTCTAGTTTACTGGAGATGGAGCTACAGACGAAGCACGAACCAAGACCAACCCACCCTGGCCGTAAATTGCAGCCAGATGGAATAAATCTGCGGCCTGGGTAGAGGGTTAGGGGCTGGGATTTCAATGGTAGTCTCCTGGTCATCTGCACACATCACTATGTTTGCTAAATATTTTTCAGGTGTCCCGGATGATAGCAGATTTCATTATACTCTCACAGAATCCACAATTTTTCCGATATCGGGTTTCTAAGTTCGTATTCCGGGGTTAAGTCTCAGGTTTTAGTCCAATATGATATCACTAACAGGGGTTTAGGGTCACTACTAATATCAATTACACTTCACCATACAAAATTTCTCAAAACCCTCATCTAGAAATTTCTAGGTTCACAAAACCACTCGATATCGATACTAAACATATATGGATGCCTAAGGAATTTAAATACTATTCTAAGGGTGCAGAAATTAGCTCAATTGGCAACTCAAGAATTTTCCTGATTTGCCCAATGTCCTCAAAATTTGATTTTTCTTGGTCCAATGTGCTTCCCTTGAGCTTGTGCATGCTTTTTGTGAAATGGAGATGGGGTTTTGGGTTTGTTTTGGGGTTGTTTTGAGGGTTGAAGAGATGGGGGAGGAAGAGGGCAGCCTAAGTCCATGTCACGCACTCCACAAGCTTGCGGGGAGGCGGAATGTATGAAAAACGATTATCAAAGCTTCGTAACACGGACTTGAGCACACGGATCGTATCTAAACCATTACTAGCAAACTACGAAAGGTTTAACTACTCGGATTCGAAGTTATACCTCACGTTACTTGTCCTTCAGGTCTTCATCGCTGTCCTCCACTCCTCGTAGGATCTTTGGAATGTCGGCACCTCAACGGCCTCCTCGAGTCAAAGACGATCCACCCGAGAGCTCCTACTCCAAGCTTGACCTCTAACTTGAGGTAACTAGGTTACTCAAAGTACTAATCTAAGCAACCTAGGTGATATAGAGTTGGATTATGGATGTATTAGTCTAGCTAACTCCTGATCTCAACACATGAGAGGTTAGGGTTAGGGTTTGAAGAGAGAGAGCTTGAGGAGAGAGAAGGTGAGAATGATAATGAATTGAAATTGTTTCTCACTTTTAATATATCATGAAGCATAAAGAATATATCAAATAAAATAAATCAAATGATTTATCATCATGCTTCATTTAATATGTGCAATGAATCATCAAGTGAGTCATTAAGCAATAAATGCTTCATTAACTCACTTGAATGATTCATCTCATGAGTCACAAAATCAATTAATGCTTATGCCACCTAAACCCTCAAGTCATCATCCTTCTAGAAGCTTCCCGAAAAATTATGAGAACGCCCCTCCTATCCGTGAAAACACGGAAAAACTTTAGACTGTATAAATCCAATAATCCGATACTAGAATCTGGCTTAAATCAAAGCCGACTAGTAAAAACTGTCCGAACGTCGTACGTGCGTAAACAAACGTATGCGTCCGAACCCTTGTCGTAAAACCATACGACCTCTATATCGTTTCGCCTGAAGCAGGGAAACTCTCTGTGTGGGACTCTAAAGACTCGACACTACACTAGCAGTGGGTTTAACCACAGACCGCAAGCGGCACTAGCTGTACGTAACGGTCCCCAGGTAGATATCGATAAGAAGGCCGATGAGGAAACCCATCCGAACTCCTACTGAGCCTGATGTGACAATCTCCGTACAGTCCGGTCTGTTCGTCTAAGACTATCGCATATCGGGCCTAGGGGGCGGCAAGCGTCAGTCCCCTAATAGCGGTATAAGTCGTGTCGGAGCGTAGCCCATTACACCTTGAGAAACTGCTGGAACCTACCAGTAAATCTCGCTTGCCCTGGCCAGGGACTTTGCGTAATGGCTCTCTGACACAGCGCGATATCAACCCCCAATACCGGGAGAGACGAATCCTGTCTAACCGCCACTGCCTCCAAGTGCTCGGGACTGCACCCAACTGCTACCTGTTTGCACGACTCCTTTGAGCCGTGGTAGGGTAGCAATCTAAGAACAGTGGGACACACTCGAGGCGAAGTAGCAGTGTCAAGTCTGCGGACTATGCTGTACTCATGTCACCTGGGAACTGTTAACTGACGACGGGTATAATACCAACCAACAGTTTCCCGCGAGTCCTGTCCGGTGTACCCGTAACCCAACGAGCACCTGTATACTATCTCCAGTACGACGTACTGATGGCTGTGGGACAGACCATCTCCCCAACTGGGATGAGAAGCATACACACTAGTCTACTCCGGAGTATTGATGCTCTGTCTCGATAATCCTACGACTAGGGACCTGTATAGGATGTTGCTTATAGACTACCCAGCCCCCATTAGTGTGACTGCCATCACAACGCTGGTAATCAAGCAAAGATCCTAAGGGCTCTACTAATATATATAAGCGATACGTTACAAGAAACATATGCATATATTAAAGTAGACACAAACCAAGTAGCATACTACCATTTTTGGCAAGACTGTCAATACAACTGTGAATATCCCAAGCTTCCATTAAGTAATATACAAACTAGTATGATACAGTAATGGCCTCTAGAGCATAAACACTAACAATCTCCCACTTGCACTAGGGCCATGTACTGGCATATCGCAGACCTATCATCTCGAATAGCCTCTCGAACTGCGTCTGAGGAATGGCCTTTGTGAATGGATCAGCAGTGTTATTCTCTGTATTTACTCTCTTTACCTCGATCTCCCGGCGATCTACGATCTCCCTGATCAGGTGATACCGCCTTAAGATGTGTCTGGACTTCTGATGGGACCTGGGTTCCTTCGCTAAAGCTATAGCGTCGTTGTTGTCGCAATACAGAAGTATTGGACCAACACTGGTAGGAACCACCTGAAGTTCTGTGAGGAACTTCTTCATCCAGACAGCTTCTTTTGCGGCATCGCAAGCAGCTATGTACTCCGCTTCCATCGTTGAGTCAGCAACGGTCTCCTGCTTGGAACTCTTCCAACAGACCGCCCCTCCATTGAGGGTAAAGACATAACCCGACATGGACTTGGAGTCATCCTTGTCACTCTGGAAGCTGGAGTCGGCAAAGGCCTCGATCTGGAGATCTTTTCCGCCATACACCAAGAACATCTCCTTAGTCCTCCTCAGGTACTTGAGAATGTTATTTACTGCTATCCAGTGCTTCTCCCCTGAGTTTGCCTGATACCGGCTTACAACGCTCAATGCATATACTACATCTGGTCTGGTACATAACATCGCATACATTATAGAGCCTACCGCAGAAGCGTAGGGTATAATCGATATGCGATCCCTTTCCAAATCAGTCTTGGGAGACATCTCTCTGGAGAGGGTGATTCCGTGACAAGCCGGTAGGTTACCGCGCTTAGAATCTTTCATACTGAATCTTTTCAATATGGTGTCTATGTACCTGGACTGCGAAAGTCCCAACATCTTCTTTGATCTATCACGATAGATCTGGATCCCTAGAATGTAGGTGGCATCACCCAGGTCCTTCATGGAGAACTTCTGTGACAAGAATCTTTTGACTGACTGTAGCATAGGAATATCATTTCCTATTAGGAGAATGTCATCCACGTACAAGACGAGGAATACTACAACTCTCCCTACAATCTTACTGTATATGCATGGTTCATCTGGATTTTTGATAATGTCGAATTCTTTAACAGTATCATCAAAACAGATGTTCCAACTCCGCGATGCCTGCTTTAGTCCATAAATGGACTTAAGCAATTGCACACTTTACCGCTGCTCCCACTCTGAATGAATCCCTCCGGCTGATCCATATAGACGCACTCTTCCAAATTACCATTTAGAAAAGCCGTCTTTACGTCCATCTGCCAGATCTCATAATCGTGGAAGGCAGCAATGGCAAGAAGGACCCGAATGGATTTGAGCATAGCCACTGGAGAAAAGGTTTCGTCATAGTCCAAACCAGGTCTTTGACGGAAACCCTTTGCAACAAGTTTAGCCTTATAGGTTTCAACCTGTCCATCTACACCAATCTTCTTTCTGAAGATCCACTTGCATCCTACGGGTTTTACCCCATCTGGAGCAATGTCCAAAGTCCATACTTTGTTAGTGTACATGGACTCCATTTCGATCCGCATTGCATCCAGCCATTTTACCGAGTCGCCGCTCTGAATAGCTTGCTGGAAGCTAGTAGGGTCATCATTATCAATGATGCAATCTTCTCGATCCCCGTCTATGAGAAAACCGTAGTATCTCTCGGGCGGATGAGATACCTACTACTCGTGCGGATAGGCGCTGGTACGTCCCTTTCTTCTGAAACTTCTGGTTCTACCAAACTTTCAGTAATAGCTTGTGGTTCTGGAATTTATTCCAGTTCTACTGCGCTCCCACTCTTCTGATTTTCTAAAAATTCAGTTTCTAAAAAGTGGGCATGACGAGAAACAAAAACCTTTTGTTTCTCTGCGTAATAGAAATAATATCCCTTGGAGTTCTTTGGATATCCCACAAACTTACACTGTACTGAGCGTGCCTCGAGCTTGTCCGCATGCTGCTTTTTTACAAAAGCTGGACATCCCCATGTCCTAAAATGTTTAAGACAGGGTTTCTTCCCACTCCACATCTGATATAGTGTGGTAGGCACAGTCTTGGTTGGAACCTGGTTCAAAAGATATGCAGCTGATTCTAGTGCATAATCCCAGAAAGATCGCGGTAACTCAGCCTTACTCATCATGGAATGAACCATATCCAATAGGGTTCGATTCCTCCTTTCCGATACACCGTTGTGTTGTGGTGTGTGTGGAGGAGTAAGCTGGGAGAGAATTCCATTCTCTTTTAAGTAACCCAGGAACTCGGCACTTAAGTATTCACCACCTCGATCAGATCTCAGTGTCTTGATACTTTTGCCTGTTTGGTTTTCCACTTCACTCTTGTATTCCCGGAATTTCTCAAAGGCCTCGGATTTATGCTTCATCAAGAAGATATGTCCATACCTAGAGAAATCATCCGTAAAAGTAATGAAGTAGGAATAACCACCTCGCGCATGTGTAGACATTGGACCGCACACGTCACTGTGTACGAGTCCCAAGAGCTCGCTCGCTCTTACTCCGTGTTCAGTAAACGGAGTCTTTGTCATCTTTCCCATGAGACAAGATTCACAAGTAGCATAAGATTGATATTCGAACGGATTCAAATATCCTTCTCGATGTAACTTCGTCAACCGTGTTTCATTGGTGTGACCTAGTCTATAATGCCATAAGAAAGCCTGATTTATTTCTGGAGACTTTCTTTTAAGTATGTTCTGGACATTGAAAACCTGAGCTTGACTCAATACGTATATACCGTCATCTAATGTACCGGACCCAATCAGAACTTGATTTAGGTGGATGTGAACTACATCGCTTACGAATGTAAAATCATATCCCTCTCTCGAAAGTGAGGACACTGATATGATATTACAAGTTAAACTAGGTACATACAAACAGTTATATAGAATCAATATCTGCCCACTTGTCAAACCTAGACGATATTCTCCCACGGATTCAACGTCCACGCTCATTCCGTTTGCAACTCTGAGAGACAAATCACCTACCCCTATAACTCTACGGTTTCTCAAAGCATGTAATGAATTACAGATATGAGATCCTGCTCCGGTATCTAGTACCCAGGAAGTAGAGTTAATTGACAAACAGTTCTCAATTACAAACACACTTGAGGCCGAAGCCACAACATGCTTCGTATCCTAGCTACTGGCTTCCAAAGCCCTGCAATCCTTCTGCCAATGCTCGTTCCCATAACAATAGGAACATCCCTCCTTACCTACACCAAGTCCCGAAACTTTTGCTCTTCCCTTTCCTCCTACTTTACTGACACCGTATATCGGCTTTGTAGAGGTCTTCTTCTTTTCACCCTTTGCTTTCGCCCTGGATGTAGAAGAATAAGGTCCCCCATTAAGCAGAGCTTGTGTCTCCCTGGTTTCTTTCAGGGTGTAACTAGAGGGTAGGGAATGTGGAAATAAGTCAGCGTATGACCTGTTTCCCAACGTGGTCTCCAGGTCCTTGAGCTCATCAATATAGCTGGTCATTGTAAGGACGTCGTCCCCTACAGATGACCCGACAGCCAACCTCGCTTGAATTAATTCGTTCGAGGTCTCATATCTTGCGATATGAGATTGCTCTCCATATAAATCTTTGTTATGGAAAAAGATGGAAACTGAGTCCATCTTCTCGTGCTGCTCCTGGTATACACCATCAACTGAAGCCAACACGAGGCACTTGGCTTTTGCTTTATCCTTTTCCCTTGTCTGACGGATATCCATATCCGCGATGGTGGAAACTGGACCTGGGACGGCGGGATCTTGAGTAGTAATAGGGTGGTCCATCTTGTCATAGGCAATGGACATCTGGACAGACCTTTGCCAGTTATATAAGTCAGATTCAGTCAACTTGTTATCTAGATGTAACCTAGTCATGGTCACAAGGTCGCTGCAATGAGAGAGAGAGAAGAAAACACTTTAGCATGATGCTCTTGCAAGTTTAGATTGGTTTTTAGTTTATCTAAACTGGATGGCTCCCACTGTTTCTCAAATCCTTCCTCAAACCATAAAAGAAGAATTAGCCAGGACTATTCTCACTGTACAATACTTGCTTAACCGTTCAACCAGGCCAGTGTCGGTACTTCGAGGGAGGTTTTCCAACGCTTTCGCGAAGTTCCTTAATTAAATAACCTCTTTTCTCTGGGGGCGTAGCCCCGCTGACACTTTTCTCGACACCTACTTGGTTTATAGCATTGATCGTTAAGTGACGAATCTCCTGATAAGTAGCATATACTTACAGTAGGATCGGGATCCAAATATCATCGTATGATAATGTTGAAGGAATCCTACCAACATTCATCAAACTCCAAATGGTATACAACACTAGTAAGTTTCAGTTTCTTTAGAAACTCCCGATGTGGATTTTTGCCCCATGTTCTTATGACCTTGACTAAGGGCCAACAAATCATAAGTCGCGTGTCAAGTTCTACCCATCATTATCTTGTTAATTTGAACCCACCCATATATACTCTTGACTAAGGGCCAAACAAAGTAATACGACTGTCCCAAACCAACTCGTCTATCTATGCAACAAATGAATACCCCAGCAGCTACCAATCACTATGTCTTGACTAAGGGCCAAACAAACATAGCTTGAATACTACTGACCATTCATAAGAAATGACGGAGGGCTACGACTGGTTTTGGCGAAACCGTGAACGTAGTGAACTTGATATAATCGAAGGAACCTGATAGCTTTTTAAAAGGAGTGGTTAAAGCTCCGCAATTAAAAAATTCTGCTCTTTTAAAATAACCGAGTGGTTTCTTTTAAATTTGTTCCAACGATTCAACTTTGGTTTATTTTCTTTGCATTAAAATAATGCGTCCCATCTTTTAACCTATCATTGCAGAAAACAACGAAAATACAACGTCCTCTTATGACATCCGCATTCGCCACTGGGTCCCGTCATCACCCGTTAGGTTA
The DNA here is from genome assembly GCA_030015575.1 of Agapanthus africanus. Lineage (NCBI taxonomy): Eukaryota > Viridiplantae > Streptophyta > Magnoliopsida > Asparagales > Amaryllidaceae > Agapanthus > Agapanthus africanus. The sequence continues at coordinate 591,115,221 of CM057340.1, read as the reverse complement.
CTTAACTAACGACAGAACGGGGGCTGGGCTAGCGCGGGTGTAAAACATAAGTGACGTCTAAATAGCTATCATATATAGATATTGTACATTCGTCAGACGCAATAATAGGCATTCCAGATCACAGATGAACATTATTGGATATACAAGCAATCCGCGTTTGCTTTGAGCCTGCAACAAAAAATGGATTACACAGTTGTGATGAATAGCCATTACCCTACCCTAGACCCCTGCGGGCACGGCAAACTACCCGCCAAGTACCCGAAGTGAAGCGGTCTCCCTCAATAACGTGAGTAGGCCACTAAACATTTCAACGTACCCGGTAGTTTGTGTACCCCACCTTGGGTCTATCCTAGGAGCAAAAAACAGTAAATGAAAGAATACAACGGTGGCTACAACCGCAACCTGGATGTGCCCCACAAAAGAATATTACATCATATTACAATTTACATCGAATGAATGAATATAAAACCCATCTCAAACCCCGGCTAATCATCACAATGATCCAATCAAATTCATATACACAAACAGTAAGCATTACAGAAATGTGCAACCCCCTGCCAACCGACATACTAGCAGTTAGGGGAGGTTTACGAACACATTAAACATTACAGATAAAAACCCGATTAGCAAGTAACTTAGAATATCGATCGACAACCTTTTTCCTTGTCTACCCCAAATGCAAGCCAGCACAGAAATAACCTGGGCAGAAACAGAATATACAGGAAAATAAAACACCATAAAATATGAATTTCTGTGAAACTCCGAGTCAACTCGGAGTTGACTCGGCGGCGGATCCGCGGCCAAAAGCACCATTTGGCCGCGGTTCCGCGGCCGTCTTGCCGAGTTGTGTCCTCGTATTTTCCCAGAATTCTTATAATACCCTGCTGTGAATTTTAAGGCATATCAAATATTTTTTTCGACACTTTTAAAATTAACAGAAACTGATAGGGTTTCGGAGTGTTGTTTTCGCGTTTTTCCGATGATCGAAGTTCTAATTAGTTGCTAACAAGCTAGTAAAGGTTTAGTTGGCTCTAATACCACTGTAAGTCCATGTCATGCACCCCACAAGCTTGCGGAGAGGCGGAATGTATGAAAAATGACTATCAAAGCTTCGTAACACGGACTTGAGCACACGGATCGTATCTAAACCATTACTAGCAAACTACGAAAGGTTTAACTACTCGGATTCGAAGTTATACCTCACGTTACTTGTCCTTCGGGTCTTCATCGCTGTCCTCCACTCCTCGTAGGATCTTTGGAAAGTCGGCACCTCAACGGCCTCCTCGAGTCAAAGACGATCCACCCGATAGCTCCTACTCCAAGCTTGACCTTTAACTTGAGGTAACTAGGTTACTCAAAGTGCTAATCTAAGCAACCTAAGTGATATAGAATTGGATTATGGATGTATTAGTCTAGCTAACCCTTGATCTCAACACATGAGAGGTTAGGGTTAGGATTTGAAGAGAGAGAGCTTGAGGAGAGAGAATGTGAGAATGATAATGAATTGAAATTGTTTCTCACTTCTAATATATCATGAAGCATAAAGAATATCAAATAAAATAAATCAAATGATTTATCATCATGCTTCATTTAATATGTGTAATGAATCATCAAGTGAGTCATTAAGCAATAAATACTTCATTAACTCACTTGAATGATTCATCTCATGAGTCACAAAATCAATTAATGCTTATGCCACCTAAACTCTCAAGTCATCATCCTTCTAGAAGCTTCCCGAAAAATTACGAGAACGCCCCTCCTATCCGTGAAAACACGGAAAAACTTTAGACTGTATAAATCCAATAATCCGATAATAGAATCTGGCTTAAACCAAAGCCGACTAGTAAAAACTGTCCGAACGTCGTACGTGCATAAACACACGTATGCGTCCGAACCCTTGTCGTAAAACCATACGACCTCTATATTGTTTCGCCTGAAGCAGGGAAACTCTCTGTGTGGGACTCTAAAGACTCGACACTACGCTAGCAGTGGGTTTAACCACAGACCGCAAGCGGCACTAGCTGTACGTAACGGTCCCTAGGTAGATGTCGATAAGAAGGCCGATGAGGAAACCCATCCAAACTCCTACTGAGCCTGATGTGATAATCTCCGTACAGTCCGGTCTGTTCGTCTAAGACTATCGCATATCGGGCCTAGGGGGGCGGCAAGCGTCAGTCCCCTAATAGCGGTATAAGTCGTGTCGGAGCGTAGCCCATTACACCTTGAGAAACTGCTGGAACCTACCAGTAAATCTCGCTTGCCCTGGCCAGGGACTTTGCGTAATGGCTCTCTGACACAGCGCGATATCAACCCCCAATACCGGGAGAGACGAATCCTGTCTAACCGCCACTGCCTCCAAGTGCTCGGAACTGCACCCAACTGCTACCTGTTTGCACGACTCCTTTGAGCCGTGGTAGGGTAGCAATCTAAGAACAGTGGGACACACTCGAGGCGAAGTAGCAGTGTCAAGTCTGCGGACTATGCTGTACTCATGTCACCTGGGAACTGTTAACTGACGACGGGTATAATACCAACCAACAGTTTCCCGCGAGTCCTGTCCGGTGTACCCGTAACCCAACGAGCACCTGTATACTATCTCCAGTACGACGTACTGATGGCTGTGGGACAGACCATCTCCCCAACTGGGATGAGAAGCGTACACACTAGTCTACTCCGGAGTATCGATGCCCTGTCTCGATAATCCTACGACTAGGGACCTGTATAGGATGTTGCTTATAGACTACCCAGCCCCCACTAGTGTGACTGCCATCACAACGCTGGTAATCAAGCAAAGATCCTAAGGGCTCTACTAATATGTATAAACGATACGTTACAAGAAACATATGCACATATTAAAGTAGACACAAACCAAGTAGCATACTACCATTTTTAGCAAGACTGTCAATTCAACTGTGAATATCCCAAGCTTTCATTAAGTAATATACAAACTAGTATGATACAATAATGGTCTCTAGGGCATAAACACTAACACAGTCATGGGAGTTGAGGGGAGAGAGAATGAAGGAGAGAAAATGAGAGAGGAATGAGACCTAGACCAAGGTTGACCCCCTCACATCTCTCTCTCTCATGCCCATACCTCTTGACTTTTCATTTCTTTTCTTTTCTTTTTCCATTTCATTTTTAAAACCAACACATAAATCTCAAATGAAACCATGGTTATTAAAATGTAACACAAGTGTAAAATACGACACGGTGTATGTTTTGCACAAAACAAGCTTAATTCGCGATTAGCGATATTTAATCGCGATTAGCACTAAAATGGTGTATAATAAATCATAAAAATTCATAATTTGCATAAATTACACAAAGCACCCTCTTTTTAGTAATTTCTATAATTTTCCAAATTTTCCCCAAATTTATCGGTATTTAAAAATTTTTTTATAACCTTATTAAAATATTCAATATAATATTATTAAATTATAAAAATTCCCAAAAATAATATTTTATTTTTTTCTGAAATGTTACAATCTTCCCCCCTTAAAGAAATTCGGTCCCCGAATTTAAATTTAAACCCCTCAAATACTAAAACATTTCAGTAAAAAGTCCAAGTCGTCGGGGCTCCGAAATCATCAATACATAAGACGCATCGTAGCGCAATGCATGCGCATGAACAATGAGCAGATAACTCAAAATCAAAACTCCGTCAAGCATCCCGCAATCATCGGAGTTATGGCGAAGACACCACTGTCAAAGCCCAAAACAAAACCAACATGATACAAGTCAACAATGCAAGTAACATCATAACTATACATGTAAATATCTGAAGGAAATGCATGCCAAACCCTTTTAGTTCTCTTTGCAATGTGCGTATCACTGCACAGTGGCGGACGTCTATTGTAAGAAAATAATTATATATACATATATCCTTTGTTTAACATATACGTCCCGCCGTTTTGAAAACAATGTTAGAAGGGTTTCCTTTATAAAATGTTTCGTGTCATCTCGGATACGTAGGTAAATACTGAGACTATAGCTTCATTTTTGGAAATCCCTTCGATAACTATCGATGCATGCAAAAATATACTCAGGTACTTTCCTCTGACTAGTCCTGCCCAGCTACTATACCAAATAGTAAATATCATAAAAACGTACTGCTCCAAAAATCAATCCCAAAATGTGCATAAGAATGCCGCGTGCGTCTGGTGCGCACGGAAATCGAAATCTATAAATGTGCCATACATATGCACAAAAATAACATCTAAGTGCAACGGGTGTGCACGAGAACACCTGTCAAGGGCAACGGTGTGTGCCTGACAGCAATACCAGGTGCATCTGATATGCACGAAAATCTCGATTTAGTGCATCTGGCATGCACCAAACTCGCATCAAGCGCCCAAGTATGCGTAAGAATCCAAATCCAGTGCACGAAAACAATATCAAATATCATAATTGAAATCGATGGTATATAATAAACCTCAATCCAATCAGGTATACCACGGTATAAAATCTCATAACCATGTGCATCAGCGTGCACAAAATCAAATCAAAATACTAAAAGTGTATGAAAACTATGCCGAAAGCATAAGTCAAATCACATGCATACCATAGGCATGAAATCAAAATCAACATCTCGAATGATATCTAATTAAAATCAAGTGCTACTATGGTGCACAAAATCTCAATCCAGTGCAACTAACATGCACGAATGGAAATCCCAATCGAGTGCCTCCGGCGTGCACAACACCATATCTCATATCATGCGCTCAACATGCGCGAAAATCCAAATCAAGTACATCCGTCATGCACGAATGAAGGCTAAATCAAGGGCATCGAACATGCAAGAATAAAATCCAACTCAAGTGCATCCAACATGCATGAATAAAATCTAAATCAAGTGTATCCGACATGCACAAATAAATCTAAATCAAGTGCATCCAACATGCACAAATAAATCTAAATCAAGTGCATCCAACATGTACGAATAAAATCTAAATCAAGTGCATCCGATGCGCACAAAATCTAATATTAAGCGCCTAATATGCGCAAAAATCCAACCCAAGCGCGTCAGTCCGTGAAAAGTATCTAGTGCAGTAATATGCATGAAAACGAACATCAAGTGCAGACGTGCACAAAACACAAATCTGGTAACACAAATGCTCAAAGACATAAATCGGGTGCAACCAATGTACGGGGTATAATTCCGGTGCAACCAATGCACAAAATACCCAGCTGGTGCAACAATTGCTCAAAATATGAATCCGGTGCATCCAGTGCATGAAATACAATACAGTGCAACAATCGCACAAAAATACAAATATGGTGCATCAAGTGCACAAAATACTAACTCCAGCGCATCCAGTGCACGAAATATCAAATACAGTGCATCCAGTGCACGAAATGTCGAATACAGTGCATCCAGTGCACAAAATACAATATGGTGCAACAATGCACAGCGTAAAAACCTAGTGCAACAACTGCACAAATACAAATCGGGTGCAACAAGTGCACGGAAATGCATCAATAACTCAATGCATATCAAAAGCAACACCGAGTGTGCCAAGGTGTATAAAATCATAAACGCGTGCAACTGCGTGCACAAAACACGTATCCATGCATTGCAAGCACATGTAACCTATACCGAGTGCAAAAACAAATCGAGTGCATACACCTGCATAAAAATCAATCAGCTGTATGCAATCCATGAAATCATAAATATGTGCAGCCAAGGCACAAAACTGAATCAAGTGCAATAAACGTGCACAAATCATAAATCAACACAACGGTGTATAAAGCATATCTTAAGTGCAATAACTATGCACAAAACGTAAATACTCAGTAGGTGCAGCCATGGTGCACGAAAACAATACCATAAAGCCCAATCATCAAAACTCAAATCCAAGTGATATAAGTGTGATATTCATATCACAACGCAAATCACAACGAAAGACATTGAGGTACGCCTCCTACAATGTCGAAAAGTGTCGGTGCGCCAAAACCTGGAAGAGCAAGAACATCCGCTGCCTCCTGCTCACGGTCTGGCGTCTTTTGTCTCTGGGTCTTCATTTCTCTATAGATTACCAATATTGCAATCCATTGGCTCATCGGCCCGGTTCGTGTACTAACGGAAACGATCCGCTCTAGCATATCCTCTAAAGATCTTTGGCCAATTATCATGGTCACTCATAACATATCTCATCGACGATGCCGAACTCTGGCCTGCTGGGTGTGCACAATATGACCTCTCCTGGGTCCAAGTCTTCTCGTATAGTATTCCACAAAGGTTCCGTCGAAGCCCCTCTCAATCTCATTTCTGCCGAACTGCCCGGAGGTTATCACCATTTTCTATATCAATTTCTAGTTCCGGAACGGCTACATACTCATCGCGACTACTTCTGGAAGATATATCCATATACAATGCCTCTGTATGCATGTCACATCTCTGATGTCGGCGGAGTGGAACGTCCTCTCGTCACGATCTCGTACGAACCTCTTACTCCACTTTCCTCCAATGTCGACTGATTCGGACTCGTCTCCTCGTAGCTGCATGGATTGCGCTCCAACGGCTATACTCATATCTGGAGTCTCCCAAGCAATGTATCCCATCACATGATATACGAATTATGTCGAACTTTTCGATCGATTTGTCAAGGTTACATGATCCCCCAAGAGCTCAACATCTTGGGTGCAGTTTAATAGTATCGAATATATGCCACAGCACCTATGGACCAACCGTAGAAGGGCAAGTCCAAGCCTCACTAATGGCACCGCTGAACTGCCGCAAACCCTAAGGTTCACCGGCGTTCCATGGTCATTATGTCGAGTTAAGGTTTCATTCTTCTAGAGGGTCCGTAGAATTACTTGCATTATTTTCCAAATACTTTAAACTTGGAAAATGGATTCCTGATTTTTGATCATCTATATCGACTCTCAACGTGTCAGCGTGAAGTCGTCTCTAGCTGGAATCAATCAATCTGATGACCTCCATCGGGGTAAGCAATGAATCACATGTCATAGTCTTTCATCTCTGGTGACTAGCGATCTTCTATCATATCTTGAAGTATAACTCGTGCGGCATTAGCTCCAAACATATAGGGTGATATCTCCTCATTCGCAGCAACAACTGGCCCATTCGTCCGCACGCTGAACAGTGCCATCAATCATCATGAATAGTCGGTGCATCGACGGTCATCACATTCTGGCTGGCCTCTATCAGTGGCCCAATTCTCTGGTGTTGATCTGCACGTCCGAGTAATCTTGTAAAATTGATCCATCAAATGCTCATGGCGTGAAAACACAACTAAACGACGCATCTATGCAAATCGTATGTCCCTGGAATCACGCCCTGGTCAGTCCTCGTCCGTGATGAGCTCGTGCTGACCGCAACTCTAGCCGCAGCTCTCTCTGCCCATACAATCGTGGTAACAAAACAATAACTGGTACTGATGAGTATAGATCATAGGAATGAATATAATACGGTGCAAGGAAATGTACATCCTAAGGCTCCTTAAGCGGAGTATCGTATCGTGTGTATGCCGCGGAACATACACACGGTACGTCACTCTACTTGAGTCACCTACTCCATCAACCAAGGGTCATCCTACACTCCGAAGGTAAAACCTAACACTCTGATACCAACTTTGTCATGACCCGAAAAGTATGGAACATGACCGGCAATTAAATTACGAAACGTCTCAAGGCGTACGTAATCTATGTAAGCCAAAACCCAGAAATCCAAACCAAGTAAAGCAGTAAAGTGGAGGAAAAACAAATTTTAGAGCAATAAGTTTAACAACATATGCCGAAGTATGCATTTTTAAAATCTCAAGTCTTTTATGAAAATTTCGGCAGAGTTTCCTTTGCAAAAACTGACCCCAAACGGGTACAAACCTGATAAAGCATATATAATGAATAAAGGCGTCCCCATGCGAGAGCTAGCTCTTCGCCAACCGGCGGGCAAAACCACACAATGCAATATAATATACAACGCCGAAAGGCGAGGATCAAACTCAGGATAAAAATCCAATATCATCAAGAAAACCAGAGGAAAACCATAATAATACAACGCGCGACTCTAAGGTCGAAAGAATATACACTGGTCATCTATCTCTATCAATTATACAAGTCTGGTTGATGGAATTTTACTAGATACAACTGAAATAACAAATATACAATGGTGGTCCTGATGCAAAAGAACCCACCTACCAAAGCAATCACCCGGAAGGAACAGTGTGCCAATAAAACCGCAATGAAACCTGTACGGCAAAACCTGCAAGAAACTGTGGCACAACGGGGGTGAGTTGCCAACTCGTGAGTAGAAAACATCTACGAGTAGAAATCGTATGTATGACGCCATCTTAGGTCATAACAAGTAATATCCTCAAATAAATATCCTGATCCATCTATGTATATGTGCAATACAATGTGCTCGTGTCAGTGCCTCAGATAGCAACATAACAGATATAAGATGTATGAATGCATTACGAATGAAATAGAATACATCATGAATGAGAAAACTGTTTTCTTTATTTAATGAGATTTCTGTATGTATATAAATCGCGTATCATCAATGAAATTGGCAGAGAAAACAGTGTCCAGTATCGACACAAAACATAAATCTCAGTATCTCAATAGCTCAGGCTCCGGCTATCCGGAGTGGCCTGTATCATCAAATCTCAATATCTCAGTGTCTCAAATCTCAAAATCTCAATACCTCAGGCTCCGGCTATCCGGACTGGCCTGTATCATCAAATCTCAATATCTCGGTGTCTCAAATCTCAAAATTTCAATACCTCAGGCTCCGGCTATCCGGACTGGCCTGTATCATCAAGTCTCAATATCTCAGTGTCTCAAATCTCAATATCTCAATACCTCGGGCTCCGTCAGTCCGGATCGGCCCAAATCATCAATCACATGACCATGAACGGTATCCTCCGGATATCCGCCGCGCCAGGTAAAATCACCGGTAGGCAGTCTGCCCCTGCCGGGCTCATCGTCTACAACTCGAGCTTCTTGCCCAAGGGTATCTTACCGGGCCCACCATGTACCCGAGACGGTTCATCCAATTCCTCAAATCGGGTCTCAAAAACATCTCAGAACCGAGAAAACACTATGGTGGACAATACTCAATATATCAAGGAAAACCGCATTTTTCTCTTTAAAATAATTCATCAGTTTACAAAACTTTCACATGCGGTTTCCAAATCCAGAAAATATCAAGAAGAATCCGAAGTCATCAAGTCACCATGTCAATAACAATGAAAACCGATATAAATCTCCATAATACTGCATAACAAATGAATATACGGATGTATCTGATATCATGCAATAATTAAACTAGCATATGAAAGCTATAACATGTAGCAACTATCAACTAGCAAGCTATGTCAATGAATAGTATTTTCCAAAGTGTACGTGACATGGCAATTACCGATAATGATGTGTGTGAGCCGGCAAGCAGGTGTACGTGGAACATATGCATCATCGGTAATGGTCCTGGTGTCCTGACAGCAGGGTTTCATGATAATTACAGAGAACATATGTACAAGCATGCAATGCGATGAAACATCATGAATATACAAAAAGTGATGTAGTAACAGCAACACTGAAAAATATACCTACCCAATATACGAGTCATACAGTTGGTATTTAAAATACTCACGATTCTCCACTTTTGAAAATGAGTATGACTCGAGCCCAGTTAAAAGGGTAAGGGAATCCACCTAAGTCTGAGTCTGTATATATATGTATATATGTATATATGTGTATATATGTATATATCTAGTAGTCGGTGATCTCGCCTCAACAGTTTCACGTACGATACAATAATTAATATGACATCCTCGAGTCAAGAGTGAGGATCTATCCTCATAACTATATCTCGTACGGTAAAACTATCGTACGGCATCCCAAATCTGGGTACGGATCAAATATCACATTTATCTCATTATTCATCTAGCATCCACATCATCACATATCGTGAGCAGGGGTACTGATCTAAGTCTAGTACACTACTAATATCATCAACAATATCATGATCTGGCTACTGATCTAAAGTCTCCTACCATCCGATGTCATCCACACATATTATCATATAGAAGTATACATCGCCCAAGCGATCTATTATAAATATCATAACCTATCTCATCTCATATCTCGATCATATGTCAACTGTCATATATATATCATCATCCACATGGTATCATCATCATATATCATGAACTATCACATATAACCTAACATCCATATGGTATCATCATCACATATCATGAACTATCACATAAAACCTAACATCCATATGGTATCATCATCACATAACATGAATTGGGGGGTACTGATCTAAGTCTAGTAAAATACTGATATCAAATATGTACGCATGTGTGTGAATACACATCGCCTATCAACCCGCTAATATCATGTCGTATCTCATAATACGAACCAAATCACATCACCGATCTCACGGCATCAAGCCCAAACACATCGACTCACCTCCAAGTACCATATACTATCCTCTATCATCCGTGTACCCATATATGTATATGTATAATCCCACGCATCCACATCTATCCATATACATATAACTTGTACACCCAAAACCATATCCCGTGCGTGCATGTGTATGGGTAACAACCTCACTCTAGGGTTCGCGACTAAGAAACCAACTAAACCACTTTCCTCAATCTTCGCTAACATTAACCCATGATCTCCTAAAGCTTTTCTTGCTAAGTGTTCATATCTCTCAATAACACATAAATGTATATCTATATCACATCACATCATTTCTTACAACTTTGCGGGGGTGCTATACGCCATCCACCCGACTTCCCCCGTAGATATAAATCTACTCACCTTGATCTTCATTTGCCGATGCCGATGACGCCACGCACTTTCTTGTCATCTCGGAGTCCTCGTGAGGGTACCTACACATCATAACGTATCGTATCGCATTAAAAACCAAATCAAAGCCAAAACGACACGCTAAAAGCCTATAGGTTCGAACCTACGGACTACGCCTTCAAAACTACCAAACAACTCTCGATATCGTCGTACAAACGTCAAACCATCGAGTTAAAACCAAATTCCAAAAATCTGGAATTCAAAATACGCAAAACAAAACCCCGAATCAAAACAGCAACTCTTGAAAATGATCCCAGATTTTATCGAAGTCAAATTAGCCAATTTTACACATATGGAGGGTTTAGTTTACTGGAGATGGAGCTACAGACGAAGCACGAACCAAAACCAACCCACCCTGGCCGCAAATTGCAGCCAGATGGAATAAATCTGCGGCCTAGGTAGAGGGTTAGGGGCTGGTATTTCAATGGTAGTCTCCTGGTCACCTGCACACATCACTATGTTTGCTAAATATTTTTCAGGTGTCCCGGATGATAGCAGATTTCATTATACTCACAGAATCCACAATTTTTCTGATATCGGGTTTCTAAGTTCGTATTCCGGGGTTAAGTCTCATGTTTTAGTCCAATATGATATCACTAACAAGGGTTTAGGGTCACTACTAACCTCAATTACACTTCACCATCCAAAATTTCTTAAAACCCTCATCTAGAAATTTCTAGGTTCACAAAACCACTCGATATCGATACTAAACATATATGGATGCCTAAGGAATTTAAATACTATTCTAAGGGTGCAGAAATTACCTTAATTGGCAACTCAAGAATTTTCTTGAGTTGCCCAAAGTCCTCAAAATTTGATTTTTTTTTTTTTTGGTCCAATGTGCTTCTCTTGAGCTTGTGCATGCTTTTTGTGAAATGGAGATGGGGTTTTGGGTTTGTTTTGGGGTTGTTTTGAGGGTAGAAGAGATAGGGGAAGAAGAGGGCAGCCATGGGAGTTGAGGGGAGAGAGAATGAAGGAGAGAAAATGAGAGAGGAATGAGACCTAGGCCAAGGTTGACCCCCTCACATCTCTCTCTAATGCCCATACCTCTTGACTTTTCTTTTCTTTTCTTTTCTTTTTCTTTTCTTTTTCCATTTCATTTTTAAAACCAGCACATAAATTCCAAATGAAACCATGGTTATTAAAATGTAACACAAGTGTAAAATACGACACGGTGTATGTTTTGCACAAAACAAGCTTAATTCGCGATTAGCGCTAAAATGGTGTATAATAAATCATAAAACTTTATAATTTGCATAAATTACACAAAGCACTCTCTTTTTAGTAATTTCTATAATTTTCCAAATTTTCCCCAAATTTATCGGTATTTAAATTTTTTTTACCGCCTTATTAAAATATTCAATATAATATTATTAAATTATAAAAATTCCCAAAAATAATATTTTATTTTTTTTCTGAAATGTTACATTAGAGGAATTAAATTCCTTAGAACATAAGTTCTTTTTCTTTCTCTTTCTTTTAACCCAGTTCTTTTTCCCTAAATTTTGAGTTTAAAGAACAGAATCTCCCCGATGAGAATTAAATTCTCAACTTGTGGGAAGATTTGCCTTACAAATCTCAAATCAGAGGAAAAACTAAGTTCTTTTCGTGAAGGGTTAAATCCTTGTTTTCGTTTACACTAGACAAAGGACATGTTTTGATCTCTGTGTTTTCTTTTACCTAGAGTTGAAAAGGAGAGAAATCTTTTTCTTTGAGAGAATTAAATTCTCTATTGTTTTGAGAGCCTCTGTCTTTTTGTTTGCAGAAGCTTGGGGGGGTCGATCCTCTTTGCTCCTATTTATATGAGAAAGAAAAGAATCAATTTGTTGAGAAAATCTCTCATTGAGAGATCATTATTGATTTCATAATCAATTAATTTGATCTTTTAGATCAATTGGTAAATTTTATTCACGGTTGGATTTTTAATCCAAAGGCTCTATGTTTAACAGAAAATATTTCTTGTTTGTTTAACAAGATTAGGAAATATTTTCTTAAAATAGAATTTTATTCTATCATATGAATATCTTGTTAGTTTAACAAGTCTGGGAAAATATTTTCCTAACTATAGAATTTAATTATGTTTAATAGAGAATATCTTTCTTATTTTAGAAAGATCAGGAAAATACTTCACAAATAAAATTTAATTCTATCACATAGAATTTAATTCTATCAGATGGTTTAATTGGTGATTTTATAATCACCGTTGGATTTTTTATCCAAGGGTGCTCTGTTTAACAGAGCACAATCTTTCTTTTTTAGAAAGATTGGGAAAATATATTCCCATTTCATTGGATTTTTGATCCAACAACTTTCTGTTTAACAGAAAATATCCTTCTCATTTAGAAAGATTAGGGAGGTATTTCCCCCCAATAGAATTTAATTCTATATTTGGTGATTTATCATCACCATTGGATCTTTGATCCAACGATTCTCTATTAACAGAGAATGTCTTTCCCTTTTAGAAAGATCAGGGGAGATATTTTCCCAAGACTAGAATTTAATTCTATATAGGGAGGTGCCCTCACGTGTTTAACACATGATCCTGATGCGGGTTTTTAGTCTTTTTTATTTAGCGCCTATATGCCTTGCATATGGGCGCTCACGTGTTTAACACGTGGGGTAAGTTTGGCCTTTAGCCACTTACTCTTAGTGCTTATATGGTTTGCATACAAAATAGAATTTAATTCTATGTATAGAGTTTAACTCTATCTGAAGTTAATGCTTTAAAAGGGTGTTCTCAAGTGTTTAGAACGTGACCCCAATGTGGGGTTTAATCAGTTTATTTAGCGTTTATATGCTTTGCATATAGGCGCTTACGTGTTTAACACGTGAAGCCTGTTTAGCCTTTAGTTGTTTGCTTTCAGCGTTTATATGCATTGCATATAAACGCTTACGTGTTTAACACGTGAGGCTTAAAACGTAGGGAATTCTTCTCTTTTTTCTTTCTTCCTTTTTTTATAAGGGAACAAACTTCTTCATTTTTAAGGCTATTTTCAATCCATGCATCTGCTCTTGGGCACACTTTTAAGTTCATCTCTTGGTGCGATATACGTCAAATCATCTGGTGCAGTTGTAATTTGGGAGAACGAACTCTGCAAGGTTTTTTCATGAAATCTGGCAGTTGCGAAATTGGCTTTGATATGTTGTATACAATAACGATGACTATGAGGTTCCGGCCATGACCTTCTTAGTACAGTCAGAATCCCTTTCATCCGATCAGATATGAAAATAATGTCGCTCGGATGAAATGTAGTTATAAATGCAAGCAAAGAACCACTCTCAATTTTTTATGATTTCACTATCAACTACAGTATATGCAAAAGGATAAATACCATCATTTCCATCAGCACTGGTAGCAATTAGCAAAGTCCCTTTATATCTGCCGAATAAAAATGTCCCATCAATACTAAAAACTGGACAGCAATAAGCGAAACCTTTAATAGACGGCCCAAATACCCAAAATACACCAGTAAAATATTATGTACTTTCTGATAGTGGTGCGTTCGTAATTTTGACTCGGGATTAGTTGATCTAATGGATGCTAAGTATCATGGAAAATTTTCATACGACTCTTCCCAATCTCCGTAGATTTTAGACAACGCCTTTGACACTACGCCTTTGGCAAATTTTCATACTATCTAAGTCGAGTTCTCTTGGGGGCAGAAAGCAACTACTCCCCCACCGAAAAACACTGCATGTCGCTGATCTTCATAATAAGGAAGCTCAGACACTACGCCTTAGCGCATGACGTCCACCTCATATCAAAAGTGGATCCTCTGAAGTATCTGATATCAAAGGTCATACTAACGGGAAGGCTTGCCAAATGGGCCCTACTGCTGATGGAATTCTCGATAACATATCGACCCCTCAAAGCGGTGAAAGGACAATCCATTGCCGACTTCCTTGCAGAACATCCGGTACCAGCCGATTCTCCCCTAAATCGCGAGTTACCGGATGAATATGCGTTTGACGCAGTTGAGAAAGAAGAAAATGAGTATCAATGGGAGCTCTATTTCGATGGAGCGTCTTCTATAAAACGGCAAAAGAAGAACACTCCCATAATCAAAGCCGGGGTAGGTCTTATCTTCGTGACCCTGCAATGAGGAATATTTCATTACGCCCTCTCCTTGATAGAACCCAGGACTAATAATGAAGCGGAATATGAAGCTTTGATAGCCAGTCTTGAGATTGCTATCGACATGGGAATTAAGGACCTTCTCATATATGGAGATTCTCAGCTGATCTTCAGTCAAGTGAATGGTGACTATTAGACATGTAAACCAGAGTTGATAAGATATGGCGAAAGAGTGCAGCAGATGCTGACCCAAATCCTTTCCTATACCTTGGAAAGTATACCGCGAGCGGAAAACAGCAAGGCGGACGCGTTATCTATGTTGGCTAAGGAATTGGCCGACGAAGACCTCGATGACGTAAGGATCATTGTCCAAAGCCGCAGGATCCTGGTGCCAACAGATATACCTTTGGAAGCTCTGATAAAACTATCCGAAGAAAAAGAAATGACCAAACGAGAAGTTCTCCAAATAGAGAACGAAGAAAAGGTCGAGAACTGGAGAGAAGCCCTTATAGGCTACTTTAAGTCCCAACGAACACATGAAGATGCATTATCTAGATATCAGCTCATGAAACGAGCTTTGTCATACGCCTTCATCAATGATACTCTATATAAGAGATCCACTTCGTATGGTTAAGATGCTTAGGGATGAGGAAGCAAAGAAAGTCGTCCAAGAAGTACATGACGGACTTTGCGGCTCTCATCAAGCAGGACCAAATATGAAGCTGAAGATAAAAAGGATGGGCTATTATTGGCCCACGATGATTCAGGATTGCCTTGAATATGTGAAGCAGTGTCACTCGTGCCAAATACATGAGGACTTCATACATCAGCATCCAAATCCGCTACATCCGACAGTAGCCAGTTGGTCGTTCGAGATGTGGGGAATAGATATAATCGGCCCTATTGAATCAGCGTCATCCAGAGGACATCGGTTTATACTAGCAACATCCGATTACTTCTCTAAGTGGGTGGAAGCAGTATCACTGAGGGAGGTGAAGATGGAGAATATTCTCCACTTCTTCAAAACCCATGTCATCTACCGGTTCAGAACTCCACGACGGATAATCTCGAATAATGGACCAGCCTATAGAATCCATAAAATAAGTCGCTTCGCACAACAACATAAGATTGAGTAGAGATACTCCTTGGTCTATAATCTTTGGGCCAATTGTCTAGCTGAAGTATTCAACAAGACCTTGACCAAGATTATGAGAAGACAGTGTCTAGGAACAAGAAGGACTGGTACGAGAGGCTTCATGAAGCCCTTTGGGCATACTGATTGACGTTCAAAACGACCACAAATACAACACCGTATGCATTGGTGTTTGGCATTGAAGCGGTACTCAACCTGGAGATTGAACTCCCCTCATTACGAGTGGCAGTTCAATACGAGTTAACGGAAGAAGAAAATGCTCATCTTAGGCTCGAGGAGCTCGATGCTCTCGATGAAACTCTCCTTATAGCACAACAAATTTTGGAAGCGTATAGGCAAGGATAACGCGATCATATGAAAGAATGACCATGCCGAGAACATTTCGCCAAGGCGAACTCGTGCTGGTTGTCAAAAGACCGATGATTCACAATCGTGCAAAATGGGGGAAATTCGAGCCAAACTATGAAGGCGCATACATCATAGATAAGGTCTACCAAGGTGGAGCTTACCTGCTCATGGATATGCACGGCGAAAGGCCATTCCGGCCAGTAAACAGCCGATTCCTCAAAAAGTATTACGCTTAAAGAGTCGCGACTTAGGTCAATGATAGATGACGACACTTGTGTCCGCTCGCTATCTTCCTGAGTAAAAACTCTGAAAGTGATACCAAATGATATGCGCCCCATTATGTGCGCCACAAACCACTACGTCCTTAAACTAGTATTGGACCAAAATATCCTTAAACTATCATTTTGTCTTCAACACGGAAATGTTAGACCGAAACGTCCATAAACTAATGATGGACCGAAACGTCCCTAAACTAATATTGAACCGTGATGTCCTTAAACTAGCATGATGCCTTATGGTATATGTCATATAACCAGCCATATACAATCAACAGGCATAAACGATAAAACTATGCCTGAAATCCCCATCGGCCAAGAAGCTCTACCAATGAGGGAAAAAATGTCGTGACCTGCAGATGATAGTGCGTTATCTTACGGGCCGCCTGTCTCCTTAAACGATGTTTAAAAAACGGTATGTCCATAAGCGAAACGGATACGAACAAAAACCCGAAAGGGCGCCGTGAGTAAAAACAGCAGGGCTGCCGGCGAGCTTGTGAAAACCCGGAAGGGCGCAAACTCGTTGAAAGAAAAAAGATACACTTGCAAATTCTTCTCGACTTTGTAAGAGGAAACCATCTGCGTGAGATCCTTATGACTCACAAAGGAGCAACACACTCAGGAATCCATGCGATCCCTGAAGAGAAAATGCACTTACGAGATCCTCACGACACGTAAGGAGAATATACCCTCTGTAAGACCCTCGCGGCTTATGGAACTCAAAAATCCTTAAGTTGCAGGGATTTGAACATGTTCTTAAGCCATCATAACCCTACAAATTTATGCCCTACAAGTGGTCCAATAACTCTTATATACAATTCACGGACGTAAATAAATATATTCCCAACCAAGTCCCACCAAAAAGAGGGAGATATTTCTCGACATCGTGAACGACACTTGTGAGTCCCCTCGACTGACAAGGAGAAAATACTCATGTAAAATCCTTACAACTTACAAGAAGAAAACACACCTAGGAGTCCTCACGACCCCTAAGGAGAAACTACACCGGCGAGATCCTCTCGACTCGTAGGGATAAATACCTTTATGAGACCTTTACGGCTCGTAAAGTCGAAAAGGTCTTAGTTAACAGGTATCTAAACCTGTTACCCAAGCCACCATTGGCCCAAATTGGCAATGGCATATGATGAGTTGCTCCTGACAATATTCTAATAGTAGTAATACCGATGCCAAATAAGGTACCATCATACCAAGTATGCGAACTGATAAGTATAAAAAAGAAAAATAGTCAAAATGATAGGGCAACCCGCAATAAAAAACAGCGAGTAAAAATAAAAATATATATATATGAGTAAAAATAAAAATATATATATAAAAAAGCCGAAATGATTGGGCACCGTGAATAAATAGCCGAAATGATTGGGCAATCGCGACTTTCGCGATATAAATAGCTGAAATGGTAGAGTATCGTGGAAAATAAAAAAATATGATAAAAACGAAACTTTTCTGTCTTGCAGGTAGTTCGAATCCTGACTCCTGTAGACAGTTCAAGAATGAAAGGAGCAACGTACCTCCCCACGGATAATTGAGTCTCGACGGCATAGCACCGAGACCATATGGACGCCCGACTAACTCCGGTTAAGTGCGAGCACGGCGTCGTTAACAGACCCAAGGGTCGAAAATAATCGAAGTGATGGCATATTCCTAACTTCGGGTCTTGATGATAAGTCTAAACACCATTAGATGTCATCCCAACCTAGAAGGGTGTGGTTATAACTCATGAGGGCTCCAAATTAAGTCTAACCTCAAGTAAAATGCCATGGCAATACCTAAAGCTATATCTTCTAATGGTAACGTAGATATACTAACCTAAGAAGACTACTTGAAGACGTCTTGTCCAGTCTCAGAAGGGATCAGAGACACAACAAACGCGGAGCTAATCAAGCAGTAACCTAAGGGACCGCATGTCAAGAATATATCAGTCAACGTGACGGTACGATAAACTTAACCCAGTACCACAAACCTAACGGACTCCTATCATAAAAAGGGGGTTATCTATATTTAACATTAGGGCGAGTTTGCCCATAAGCCTAAGGGAAGGGTAAACTAAACACTTCGAAATGAGTACATAAACTAAATCAAGCCATTGCAGCACCAAATAAAAAGTGCGGATATAAAAAGAGATTACTGAAGAGTGAAAGACAAATAAAATAACCCATCACACAAGGTTTACAGTGGTAAGATACTAGCATCGGTACATGGGTTCCTAAACTCAAAAATAAAAACCAGCAAGGCTTCCCAAGCATCATCCTCCATCTTTTTATGCTTCCACTCGCGGAGGCAGGTCTCGGGGTCGCCACTGATATTTTTCATCCTAGCATATGAAGCTATAATTGCTCTTTGTTGGTATATGCGATGCAAGAAAGTAATTGCTTCATCCCTTCGCCGTTTTGAGATCAAGCCCATCGAGTAGATCGAGGGCACTTTTTCTTCAGCCTGATCAAGCGCTTGGAGTGGCATCACCTCAAGGTTTCCGGGCAAGGCGTCCCAGATCGCTTCAAACACCATCTGCAGAAGGGAAGAGCGGCGAGAAAGCAGTCGTCCGCAATGAGCTTCTAAGCGATGTACCACGGCTTCGCACTGATCGTCAGTATAATCTGGCCCATAATAACGAATGATGTTGTGAGAAATGATGTCCCTAATAGAATACAAGTGATCATCCATGGTACTTGAAAGGAAAGAGTAAGAGGCTAAGGCTTCGGGGGAGCAGGTGCGTTTGGAAAGTGCAAGTACGACCGGGAGTTAGGCCTTATTTATAAGAAAGCTGTGAAGATTCGACTGCCTGACAGTACAACTTCCCACTTGATTACAACGGTCTGATTACTCGCGAAATCCCAAGAGAGATTGAACAATGGACAGTTTTACACCGCTGAGCACACATGAAAGACACATGTGCACAATCGGTGGGGGCATTTGTTCACACCTGTTTAAATGCTCACTTACATATATGTGTGCATGCGCACTTAATGCGTGTGTGTGAAGATTAGTGAGTGACACGTGCGCAATATACACGCGCATCATTGACATTCGTACTTAGAAGAAGTTTCTAAGGGTAAAGTGCACACGCAAAGCCCATGAGCATACGCTTGCCACATGCACGTGCGCACATACGAAATGCACATATGTTTAAATGATGCAATCAGTGAAAAGACATTTGTTGGAGGTGAAATATTTATCAGTCAACGATAAAAAAAATGCATTTAAATAAACATCTTATTCTATAGGGAAGAGATCACTAAACATGGGATTGGGACTACAGAGGTTAACAAAACAATATACAAAATTCTCTAATTCCCTCTCGGCCTTCTCTACCATATCGAAACGGCGATTCTCGCGAAAAGTCGCTACCCACCAATCAGTGTCGTGCTCGTCAGCAAAAGCAGACATGATGGCCCGCTGAGCCCGTATCTGACTTAGCAAATGGACGGAGCGGTCTCTTAGAGAATTTGTGATCATACCAGCCTCCTGAAAGCAGTCAACTTTATCCTCCGCTGCGTCGAGTATTTCCAAAGTCATCTCCACCGGGTGAGGAGGAATGTCGTCGAGAACGTCGAGGAAAATCATGCGAAGCCAGATGGAGCCGGCGGGAAGAGAAAATCCCCTACAAATCATGAGCTCATGCATCATTGTGTCACACTGATTATCCGTGAGAGTGGGATTCGCCAGACGTGCGGCAAAATGAGGAATAATCTCCCCGACAGGCACGTCCCATGGCTATCGAGGAGCATGCAAGCTAGCACAAGCCATGGCTTTCTCTGTGGAAAAAATGGTTCTTTCTTTGTTGAAGTGAAGGAGAAGATGAACACTTCTTCGAATTATAAAGAGAAGCATTCAAGTCTCGACACAGAAAATGTTGCGCATGGTGTTAGTTGGAACTATTCCCAAGCTCTGACCAAAAGAGAGTGTTGGAAAAGAAAAGGACGACTCAGAGAATCACGAGAAGAGGAAATGAAACCCTCCCATGTGCAAAGCACATGAGCGCTTACATGCAAAGCATGTGACCGCTGGCATCAAAGAGAATTAAATCCTATGAAATAGCCTCCCATGAGCAAAGCATGTGAAAGCTCACATGCAAAGCATGTGACCTCCGGCTTCAGTAAGTGTTAAACCCTGGGATATAAGCCTCACGTGTTAAACACGTGAGCGCCCACATATAAAGTATGTGAGCATTGAATACAAATAACTTAAAACCAAAACCGATCCCATGTGTTAAACACGTGAGCACTCAGGTGCAATGTATGTAAGCGCATGTGTTTGAAGCGTTAGCTTCTGATAGAATTAAATTCAATATAGAATTAAATTCTGTCTTGGGAAATATTTCCTCCCAATCTTTCTAATATTAAGAAGATTTTCTCTGTTAAACAAAGAGCCCTTGGATTCAAAATCCAACGGTTATTACAATATCACTGATCAAATCAGAAGATCCTTTGTTAGGAAAATATTTTCCTAATCATATTAAAACCAACAGAAAATATTTTCTGTTAAATAGAAACCCACAACGGCAGACCAAATTCCCCGAGTGATCTTTGAGATCAATTAAATCAATTGAGATCTCTCAATGAGAGATTTTCTTAAACTAATTGATAGTTTTTCCTCACCTATATAAAGGACCCGAGACTTCAAGTCTCAGAGAGAGAAAACTTTTTATAAGCTTCTGCAAAATACAGAATCAACGCCATAAGATGACAAAAGCTACAACAGATAATTTAATTCTCTTTTCGAAGGAAGAATATCTTCTTGTTCCTTTCAAACCCTAGGTAAAGAAAGTAGAGAGATCAAAATATCCCCTTTACCTATCATATATATATATATATATATATATATATATATAGGGGTTTAACCCTCTAAAAAAGAACTTAGTTTTTCCCTGGATCTGAGATCCACAAGGCAAGTCTCCCACAATTTGAGAATTTAATTCTCATCGTGAAGATCTTGCTCTTGAGAATCAGAGATTTAGGGGAGAATAAGGTTGAAAGAACAATGGAGGAAAGAACATGAAAAAGGTGGAATTCATACTTCAGGAACTTAGTTCTTTCATAATCAAGAACTTAGTTCTAAAAGGATCTGATCCCAGATCCTCAAAATACTGATCTTGGTGATTATTAATAGTCAAAATACTATCAACAGAAGTTTAACTTCTCTAAAAAAACATGAGCAAAGATTAAATCTCTAAGGACAATGTGCCTCACGTGATATTCACGTGAGCGTTCCAAAGAAATAATGAAGGGAGCGCCCCACGTGACATCCACGTGAGCACGCAGAAGGCCCATGTGAAGACAGTGCCTCACGTGCCACACGCGTGAGCACCCATAAACAAAGACTCGGCGCCTCACGTGTCATACACGTGAGCGTTTTAAAATACCAGAGCCTGAGCGTCCCACGTGATATCTATGTGAGCGCCAGAACCTGATTTGGACATTATAGACATAGTCTAAATGACAAAGTGCTTAGCACTGATAGGGCAACGCCGAAACCTGAGCGTTTCACATGATATACACATGAGTCTCATAAACTGAGTGCTTAGCACTGGGCGGGCAATAAAAAGCCCAATACTCAGTCCAAAAGAGACTAGACTTTTCTAAAATTAAAATTCTGTGATTATAAATCAAATGAGCCCATATGCTCACTGTAACTGAGCCCATATGCTCACCCCACATAAATTGATCTTCTATGTTGATCTTAGTCTTATGTAAGACTAACGTATGCTTAGCCCATATGCTCATATATTTATGTCGATCTTAATCTAGAACAAGATTAACGATTCTTAAACCCCTGAACTGATGGAATTTATAACCTAAGTTCAAACTCAAATCTAATATATATATATATATATATATATATATATATATATATATATATATATATATATATATATATATACGGATTTGGGCTAATCCGCGTCCTACGGGCGACGACATAAACTGGTCTCCATATACAATTCACGGGCAACCATAATAAATAATATATATAACACGACACGAAGTGGCCTATTGGAGCAGGTGAAAGCTGTTATCGCATCACGATAACGTAATTAACTGCAGGGGCTTACGTCTGTAGGGAAGAACGTCCCCACAATCCAAAAAAACCCAATGAGGGGGAATCTGATAAAATCACGCTACATCGGTCGTATCTATCCAAACCTCCGATATACGGTGCCATAAATCAACTTGACATTTTCGGAGAGGTGAACAGATATGTTCTAAATAGTATCTATCCCCAAATTCAAACAAGACATCCTATCCCAGTTCGTCTCTATCTTCAGCGGTAAACAGTAGTCTTGGTTGGTCTAAAAGAAACTCCGTGTTTTATTGACTCAACACTGACTGCCTAAACTAACTTTTCCTTATTCTCAAACACATCACTCACCTTCAACCCACCGTCGGTATCAACTTCCGAAAGCCTATCATTATGAAAGTTGACATTCTCCATTACAGCAATAGATAACATAAGCATCCATCATGTTATTGGCAAGTGGATCTTCAAATGCATCGAATTCATTATTAAAACATGAATTGGTGATCTACCGCCTATCATTCTCATCTTCAAGGACATGTGCAATTTCCATGCTATCTTGTGCTTAAATCTCCTCATCATCACTAGCATCATCATCATCACTATCATCTTCGTTATGCTCTAACACTGCTGGATCGGTAGCAGATTCATCGGTTGCATGTGCGGAACCAACATTAAGGACATGCATGGTACTTGAAATTCCTGTTGCATATGACGGAATCATGACTTATCGTCTTTAATCGGTGTCCATCATATATCGTATGGCTGCATGTACTCAGTTTTTGGGAAAGAAAATCGAAGCCAAAGTTTGACGTAGGCGTGCAATTATAACCAACCGGCGGTATAAAGGAACTGCACATAAATTTACGAATACTTAGTAAACTATGATATACCTCCACTCTAAATAAATGGT
Source organism: Agapanthus africanus (assembly GCA_030015575.1). Classification (NCBI taxonomy): domain Eukaryota; kingdom Viridiplantae; phylum Streptophyta; class Magnoliopsida; order Asparagales; family Amaryllidaceae; genus Agapanthus; species Agapanthus africanus. Next base: position 591,091,573 of record CM057340.1, on the reverse strand, counting down.
GTTCCGCTAAATTTACATGTTGTATAAAGGTATGCAAGGAAACACTTACTTCGCAAACTGCCAATTCACTGGCGTACCGCTTGATGTGCCTTCACCTACGTAACTTTTATATCTATACTGGTCATCATTGGTAGAAGACATAAAGCTGGTAGAATTAGTATTCATATTGAGCATGCGAGAATATTCTCCTTACGGGTCATGCTCGGATGCTCAAAAAGAAGGATCAAGCACTTCAAAATAAGGTTCAGGAAGTTGAGCGAACGTCAATATATCCTTATTCACAAACAGCTTGATCGATTTCCATCCCGAACCAAGTATGACTTGTGTATCCTCGTCATCGGATACTTCAACGGTGGTGTATTCATGCTCCGTCGGTCATTTGCATATTAAGGAAATATTAAGCTCTAGCGGGTTGATTTTTATAGCTTTGTACACTACTTGCTTCAACTCGTTGTATGTGCTAAACTTTTTGACTCTCGTCATCTTAGTTTTTCCTCTGACATATTCAGAAATTTTATATTTTCCAATTGATAATTGGCCATAAAAATAGAAAACTAAAGAAATGTAAGTATCCGTCATTTTTCCACCTGCCAAAAAATGACTTATGTTTTGAGAGTTCTCATCAAACACCTTACTTATTTATCTATACATTTATACTCACCTAATTACTTAAACTAACAATAAAATCTAAATTTGTCGCATGTAACAAGTTGCAAGAATTTGTATCCTATTCATTGATTGGTTTGCTTCATCATTTGTTACAAGTGCTTAATTAGAAGCTAACAATAATTAGTTAACATCACGCGATTTATACCATCACAAGTAAAATCGGGGGAACCCCTAATATTTTGAGGTGAAACCCAATTTTTATCGAATTTTTTTCCCAATACTAAATTTGAACAAAATATATTTATGAATGAATTTTAAAGAAAAATTAGGGTTTTGCTAACCTCTGGATTTTGATGGTCTCGATAGTGATGAAGATGGTGAGGGCAGTGGTGATGGTGAAGATGATGACGATGATGGTGATGCTAGTGAATTTCCACTGGACTTGCACCAAAAAGTGAGTGTGAGATCTGGGAAGAGGGGGAGAGATGAGAGAAAGGGAGGGATCGGGAAAGGAAGGGACAGAGAGATGCGAGAGAGAGGGGGGAGATAGATGAGAGAGAGAGACCGAGAGGGAGAGGGGGAGAGAGAAAGAGAGAGAGACCCGAGAGAGAGAGAGAGAGAGAGAGAGAGACCTGAGATCTCGCGAGAGAGAGAGACCGAGATGATGGAGCTTCGGATCTCATTCAGATGCTGTCCTCCGTCGATCCTGCGATGGCTATCTTGGACGGCAGTGATTTGATTTTGGAGTTGTTAAGTGTGGATCTCAATGGGTTGGTGTTGGACGCCGAGCTACCTGCAAAGAAGTCCCGAGATGGGTGACCACCGTAGGACTCTCTGACGATCAAGTTAGAGCCAAAGAATAGGAGCAGAGTAGCGGCATATTGAGATAATTCGAGTTACCTGAGTCGTTTGAGAGAGGAGTTTATATAGGGGTCACGTGGAGCGAGCGGGCGCGAGATCACCACCGTCGGTTACGCCCCGGCGTTATCCTCGCCTTGAATGGCGGGATGCGCCCATTAATGGAGAGATGCGCTAGCATGGGACGAGGATCGTGGGGAGGCGGATATCTCGCCCTGGCGATATACGCGGAACCGTTGCGGGACGCATGGGATCCGCGCTCCTGGTTGATCGGGGAAGGCCGAGGAAGCTCGGCACGTCGGGGGCTCGGAAACGAGCCGGGAGGCTGAGATAGCTCGGAGATGAGCTGTTGGTAGTTGTAAATCCCCGTTTCCGTCAATAAAATCTTTCTATATTTTTCCTAGTCCCCCGATTGTTTTCCTCGTAATTTTGTAGGTAATTGGTTGCTTAAGTTTTAATAATTGATTTTCCTAAACGATTAAAATCAAAGCCCAAAAAAATAATAAAAACCAAATAATTAAATCCCAAACCAAATCAGCCCACTTCCATAATTTTCTTTTCTTTACACAAAACTCATTAAACAAATTAATCCCCCGGCCCGGCCCATGCCTCTCCTTACCCATGACGCGCCCGACCCATACCCGTTATCCCCATCTCCCCAAAGAGCTTCCCGCTTCTTTTCCTCTTCTTCTCCCCACGTCCCCGCCTCCTTCGCCCACGTCGCCTCGCCGCTCCCCAACGCGACCACGAACTCGTGTGCGCGAGTCTCCCTAACTCTCTCCTCCCCCTCACCCTCGTTCTCTCTCGCTCTCTCTCCCCATTTTCTTCTGCTCCCTCTCTCGAACCCACACCCACGCCGCAGTCGCCGCGCCACCACCGCCGTCTGCCTCCTCACCACCACTACACCCCCAAGTCGAGCCCTCTACACCTCTCTCCTTTAATCCATCAACCTATCACCAAGCCTCCCCTGCACACCTTCTCGCCGCCGTCGAGCACCTCGCTCCCATCGTGCCGCCGAACTCCACTGCGACCACTTCCACCGTCGAGGCCATCGTCATCACCATCAACACCCACGACTCCCGCAGCCAACACAACACCCCTCCACTTCCTGCGTGACCTGGCGCCATCTTTTCCGCTGCCATCATCATCGCCAACGAGCCTCCGGCCACCCTCCTCTCTCCCCTGCAACTGCCTCCACCATCAACCGCCCCGCCGCACCACCTTCGCCCCTCCAACCGACTACCCAAGAACCCCAGCATCCCCTAGCCATCACGAGACTCCGACGAGCACCCAGCACTGCCCCCGGCCAATCCCATCGCCGGAGACCACCTCATCCACCCCGGCTGTCTCCCTTCCAGTGCCCCGACACCCCCACCATCACTCGCAGCCGCCTCGCCCAGAAACCCAAGCCTCGCCGCCAGGGACCCAAACTCGACCCGAGGCCGTGAACCCAAACCGTGCCGTTCGTTGCGCGTTCATGCCGTTGCCGCTGTCGTGCGTCGTCAACGTGTCTCCAGGCAAGTTACCTACTTGCTTCATGCTATTTGTTTTATTAAAATTTGAAATACCGTTAAATTCCACATAAACACTTCGTGCAACTTAATATAGTGTATGTGTTCGACATAGAACCCGAACGAAAACTTTCCATTAAACTGACGGAAATTGATCATGTAAGCTGGCCCATGTGGTAATGGACATTGTATTGAAATTTGACTGAAAAATATAACCGTTACTGACTCGAACGATCATCCTCAATTACACCCGTTAAAACTGAAAATTTCCCGTGTCTGAAACTTGTAAGAATCATAATTAATTGTTTAAAAATTGGAATGATGCGTTCGAGGGCTCTAATCGAAGCCGACTCGACGACCTAGAACCCCATAAAAGTTTTAAATTGTTTATATACTGAAAATACGACGGGAACTGGTTCGGAGAGCGGCTCTGGACTGCAGTCCAGAGCAGCTCTGGCTGTTGATCTCTATCTCGTAATACTTACCCCTTTGTGTTTGAACGTGTATATTGTTGAACCCTATACTTTAGTGAAGGTGAAACAGTTATCTAAATAATGAAAGTGATTTCACCCCTTTTTACCGTCGTTTACTATTTAAACTGTAATTTAAAAGAACAGGACGTATAGCAGTCCCAAACAGAAACAGAACTGATACCCTATCGTTGTACAGTACATAACTCCTGATGTAGAGGCGCGATTGAGAATCCGTCTGGTGCATTAGAAAACCTATTGAAAAATCTAAATTTTTTTCAACTATAGCGTCGCTAAATTCTGATCCCAACAGGGTGAAAATTGTGTCACGAAACGGACGTTCAGTTCAGAAACCGAATTTCCTGCAGCGAGCACTTAAAATGAAACGGCTGTAACTTGCAGACCCGAAATCCGATGGCACTGAAACAAATTTTTCTGAACTTCCGACTGAGTTTACTTGTTACCGTCTTTGTATCGTTTCACTGAATTTTGAACGTATGATTTAGTGCAATTTTTATAAGCTCATAAGGTGCATAATAGTTCATATTACGCATGACTTGTTAACTGCATAAATGCACATATCTTACCCGATTGCCATACACATAGTGATAGTGCGCGTTATTATTCAGTGTACAATGCATTATCGTGCGTGGATGGTATTGGTTTAGGAGTGTCAAGTACGCCAATGGAAAAGTGAATGATTCGTGACAGTGAATAATACAGTGAACAGTGACAAACCCGTGTTATTGGTGCATACTTGTACACGACTAGACCATACTCATCAATAGTGTAAAACTAGGGAAAAAGGGGAAATCGAAGTGAAAAGAGTATCGTATTTAGCGAGGACAGTGATTTAGAGGATGGTCATTCGAACAGGGACTCTTATATATATTAGGTTGGGCCTAACGGTCCGGCTGACAGGGTTATATCCCGGACGATAGCGGGCCGTAGTCTCGGGTATGTACTGTTAGTTATATGTATGCCCTAGAGGCCATTACTGTACATAGGATGTATATTGTAGTGGATGCTAGGACATATATAGGGAGGACTTTCTTGCTCGACATGATAGTATGCTATCTGGTTGATCTTTACCTTAACGTGTATGCTGATTGTCTCTCTGTTACATGTTGGTAAAGCCCTTAGGATGTGTACTTGACTACCTGGACTATGATGCGGATCATACTAGTGGGGACATGGTGGTCCATAAGTACATCCTTCAAGGTCCCTAGTCGTGGGTGTATCGAGACGGGGCATCGATATACCAGAGTAGACTAGCGTATACCTTCTCGACCCATACAGATGGGCGATGGATGATCCCATATCCATTGGTGTTTGACATCAGAGATGATATACGGGTGCTCAGTAGAGACTGGGTACACTGGACGGACTCGCCGAGAACTCCCAGATGGTATTATACCTCACGTCAGATGGCAGTTCTCTGGTGACACTGGTACAGAGTAGTCTGTTGACCCGAGATCGTCATAGAGTCTTGTGTGGTTCCCACTGTGCTTTGATTTCCATCTTACCACGTCCAAGAGGGCGTGCAAAACGGTGGTTTTTGGGTACAGTCCCGAGTCACATGGAGGCAATGAGCGATAGGAGGGGATTCGTCTCTTCCGTTATAGGGAGTTGATGTTGTGCTGTGTTAGATTGGCTATAACAGGAAATCCCTGGCCAGGGTTGCTGAGATTTACTGGTAAGTGTTACCAGTAGTTTCTCGAATGGTTATAGACCTCATATCGACACGACTTATCGAGCTATTGGGGTCTGACGTTTACCACCCCTAGGCAAGATATGCGACATATCAGACGATCAGACCGGACTGTACGGTAGTGTTACTGGTTGGATTCACTGGAGTGTGAGCGGGCTTGCTCGTCGATCTTCTGATCGCTCAATACCCGGGTGGCCGTTACGTTTAGCAGACCGCTTGCGGCTTGTGGGTGTTTGATATGATCATCATCTGCTACCGGCGTATTGACGAGTCTTTAGAGTCCTACACAGAGGTTTCCTGGCTCAAGCGAAACGAAATAGGAGCGCATATGAGATATGTGCGGGACCGAGAATAATACGAGTATGTGATACCGTATTCTATTCTCGCGATCAATGTGTCGAACGGTTATATGCGATATAACCTAGTTATCGAATCGAGAGTTGATTCGATAAGTCGATACATTGGATACTAGTCGGTTATATGCGATATGACCGGATCGTTAAATCAAGTGTTGATTTAATGATTTAATGCATAATTATATATTTGATATATTGGTTTGCATTAACTAGTATCGGTTCACTTTAAATGGATTTTCTCACTCGGATGTACACATTGTATATGTGATATACTTTTGTGCACTTGATTGTATCATGTTTGATGATACATGTTTGCTAGGGTTTTTGTGTAAAGATCAAACCATGGTTACATAATAATGGTTAGGGTTTTGTTTTATTCATTTATTTATTTGTTTATTTCATTTTGGTAAAAGGAAAATGGTGGCTATTTTTGTTCTTTGTTGAAGCTTCATGAAGCTTTGAATAAAGTCCACCATTTTTGTTTTATACCTAACCTAACCATTAACCTAACTATAGTTTGCTCTCTACACATAACCATGGTTGCATTATGATAAGTTTGGATTTTATTTTCTAATTTAAAATAACTTATCATAATACTTATCATCTTCTTCATCTTCTTCTTCTTCTTCACTTCAAGAAAGAAGCTTGCATCCATCAATGGTGATTGATGAATAAGAGTGAGAAATCCAATTCTAAAGTCTACCCACTTCCTATTTTTTCATCCTCTACCTCTTGCCAAGTAGTAGAGTGTGTTTCCTTCACAAGTTTTCATGGCTTAGTGAAGGTGGAGCTTGATCTAGTGATGCTTCGACGTAGATCATCTTCGGCACGTTGTCGATGACCTAGCCCGTCTATTCTCCGATGAAGCCGACGCTAGAGCCCGGGATCCGTCTTGGACAGCGAGGAGACTTCATTGCGGAGCCGTGGAGGTGGAGCACCGGATCTACAAAGGTTGTATATCCGTATTCTCATAGTTAAGTGTTAACTAGTTAGCTTTTTCGCCTAGTTTTCTAGCAAACGATCCGTAGTCGGGTCTCTCGGCATCTAGAATTTTTGAAAATGGCCTGTTCGATGCCTTATGAGACCTCATTAGGGTGCCTAGGAACCCTACATGTACGAGACCCTCGTTAAACATGGTCCTCCTTTCCACAACTCGATTTCAAACATGACTTAGAGACTGATAGGGACACAAATCATACTTTGCATCAGTTAGTGACATATTGATTGCCTGCATTTTATCTCCACCGTTATTACTTTTAGTTTCTTGTCTCTTGTTATTGTTATAATATTGCTATTGTGTCACTCTGACGACCTGAGTATGCATGCTCAGTGATAGAGGTGGATTTCTCTGATCCCGAGAAGACTGTGAAGATCCAGACCAGTAAACCAGTTACATTGCTCCTTTGACATTCCTGATTAGTTGCCCTCTTGTTTACTTCCTTTGAGCTCAGATTTCTTTATATTCGATAGTTTTAGTGACTGCATTCTCTTTACCTGTATTGTGTTTTACTGATTACCATATAATGCTAGAAGCCGAAATGTGACTACGACAGGATTTTCCCTTGATCGTAGGAGCATGGATGGCCTAATCATCCCTCGTTTTCCGTATTTTGGGAAGCGGGGCATGACAGTAGTTACCCCGGCGAAGGCAGAACGTATTCAGGAAGGTCTCCTGGAAGGTCGGACATGTTCCTCGAGACGAAATCCCGAGGAATCCTCACAATGCAACTTGTTTATTCCAACTTCGTAGCCTTCGGGACACGTCATCCGCCACGTGTCGTAATCCGAGAAGACACCACTTATGAGCATCATCATAGGAAGAGATATGAGAGAGAGAGAGAGACCGAGAGAGATTGATCAGAGAGGAATGAGAAAAAAGATAGAAATTAAGAGATTTAATGGTCTCGGGTTGGGGTATGGGGCACACTTTCAAAGTGCGCTCCATTGATTTTGTGTAAAATATATGGGGCGCACTTTCAAAGTGCGTCCTGTATATTTTAGAGAAAACCAATTTGATTGCATCTTTAAAGTGCCTCCAATTGAGTTTGCACTGGGGTTGGCCACACAAATGTATGGAAATGCGTCCCTTATATTTTAAAGCAAAATGCATAGGGCGCACTAGTGTGCCCCATGCAATTGTTAGGGGCGTGGTTTCTAACTGTGCCTCTTATAATTTTTTTTATAAAAAAAAAGCCAGCGTCAGCTGGCGCCTACGTGACCATAGAAGACCTACTTTTGAAAGTGGCCTATTTTTTAAATATTGTCCTTAAAAATGAAGAGATTTACATCATAGATTGCAGGAGTACTGCTCCTTACAAACATAAAAACAAAAAACCTGTTTATCAAAGACATTATACTATTTTATACTAACAAAAATCACTAATCAGCTCAAGTTATCTTTCAGATTTTGTTGGCCTGCAGTAATACCCAGTTGGCAGCTCAAGTTTGAAAAATTCTTAATCGAGGCCACAGGGATAAATCCAAAGGCATCAGTTTTTCTCAGATCATCAGGTATACTATCTCCAGCATAGGAGCAGCTCAATTATCTTTTTGACCTCTCCAGCATAGGAACAAAACTGGATTCAGTCAACACAGCAAGATAAAGCATGTTTTTTTTATTAGATGGTGCATATACCAAGGAGCTTTTCCTCTTTTATTGATAGCATCTATAAGAATTCTGGAGTTACCTAACTGATATAAATGTTACCATTTACCCATAATCGATAGTAGATTTTGAATTCTGATATAAATACTAATAGTTATTAAAAATAAAAATTAGTACCCGTACTTGATGAAAGTCGAATACGGACAAAAACATGAAATGAATATTGAAAAAAAATATACCGGATACCGTGAAACAAAACCTGTATTGGTTTTACCATATCCACACATCAATAGATGTTGGTGGTAGCGGATGCTGATAAGGAAATAAATAGCCCAGTAAATGAATATTAATATCTGTATTTAATAATATTCGGATACGGGAGTCGGTTACATTTCCGTTTAACAAACCTGAGCTACGGGTCATTGCATCGTAGAGGATCCGACCCGATAATATCGAATCGGCTATCGCACAAAAAGTTTAAGCGCTAGGGTTTTAGTTGTTGTTCTTCTTCTTGTACCTAAATCGAGCAGAGGAAATGAGCGCAGCGGGATCGCCAGATTTCTTCTACAGAGAGGCGCAGCGCCTCGGCTACGTCGCTCGATCCGCTTTCAAGGTTTCTGTTCAATTTAATCGATAAAAATTGCAACTTTTTTGGGTATATGTTTGTTTTGAGCGATCCAAATGAGTTCATTCGTTTGTTTGGTTTGTTTGTTGAATTGCAGCTTCTTCAGCTGCAGAAGCAGTTCAAGTTGATTGGTGGAGGCGCTTCAGTTCTTGATCTTGGCTGCGCTCCTGGGGCTTGGCTTCAGGTATCATTTAGGGTTTTTTTTATAAAAAATTTATTCTCATTGTTTCCAGAAAATATTAGCTTTTACTAAATTTTGCGAAATGGGACATACTGTGTATAATTCGGGTGTGATGTCAAACAAATTTTCACTAAAATGGGTTAGGCTATGAAGCAAGGCTTTATGAAAAATGTATTAAAGTTCCACAATTAATCGTCAAGCTTACTTCAACCTCTGTTAATGGTGCCTAATATTTGGTTGAGAAAACCATTGACAATGAAAATAAGTGGTAATATTTCCATCAAAATTGGTTGGCTATAATAAATGCTCCAAAAAAATTTGATAAGGCCACCGTTCCTCAGATGTCCTAGTGGTAAATCACCAAACGAGGAATGGTTTTGAAGAAGGAAGAAAATTTGATAAGCGCCTCTTTGGATATGGAGTTAGGTTAACTTGAGTTTATTTTTAAGTGGAGGTAGAGGGGATGCAAAATATGGTTTGCAAGCCCCAATAAAAAATAAACTATGGTTATGTTATCAGAAATGTGTTTTGAGAAATTGGGGTTTTCAAAACTGAGAACATATTGGAGTTGAGATGGCGGAAGTTATCTCAACTTTGGAGTTGAGATGGCGGCAGTTATCTCAACTTTGGAGTTGAGATGCAATAAGTTATCTCAACTCCAAAATAGATACTAAACAGGGTAAAGTTAGCATTTTGGAGTTAACTTTTGCTATCTTTATTGAAGCTCCAGGTTAGAAAACATAACTCCATTCCGAAAACAGGGCCTAAGGTTTTACGAACCGGGATGCCATGAGGTCAACCCTCTCTTAGCTGGTCAAATTACTGTGAACACGAGGGAGGCAGGGAGCTATCATATTCCTAAGTGTCCAATATATTCTCCTCGACTGAAGAGGGTCTTAAACTCTTTAAGAAGAGGAAAAATAAAGATTAAGCATGTTTCTGAAAACTTGTAACACAGACTTTTACATCTGATTTGTTCGGTGATGAAATTGCAGCAAAAAGTTATTTCTTATCGAACAGAATATATAGTTTAAGCAAAATAGGCCTTTTGAGTGAAAAGTTGCCTAATTTTTTTGGAGTATTGCTTTTCCTACCGGTGCGGTGGAATCCATGTAGACTGCATGGGTTCCCATTGGATACAAAGTGGGCTATACTATTCACTACCTGGGTACTTGTATCATTTACCCCACCTTGTATTCAAAGGGAATCCATGTAGGCTACATAGATTCCACCGCACTGGTAGGAAAAGTATTACTCATTGTTTTATGCAACATACTGAATTTAATTTTGAGTGGGCTATTAAGTTAAAATGCAGTTGAAGCTGGAGGTGATTTTATGAAACCGACATGTTTTTTCTTTCTCTGTTTATCAGTTCTATGAATCATGGCTCACTGCTGAGTAATTTTTTGCTGTATTTTAGGTGGCTTGCCAGAGTTTGGGGCCATTAGAAAAAGGCGGATCTGTCGTGGGTATTGATTTGAAGGTTTGTCTAGTAACTAACACTCATTGGATTGAGAGAATGGGATTTTATGGGGTTTTTTTCAGTTTTCAAAATCTAGTGGTTTTGCATGTTGGTTGCAGAGCAGAAGGTTAAGGTTCCTTCACATCACTGCGACTCAAGAGTGAGAACTGTCTGCGGTGATGTTATGAAGTTGATGAAGAGCCAGATAAGAGAGCTGTCTCCTCAGGTTTTACTTGTTTAGACTCATGCCATTGAGTTTGTGATATTAGAACTTTTCTTTTATATTTTCAAGTTTCTTTTACCTTTTCTTTGTTCTTTGTGATTTAGAGCTTAATTTACCCTACCCCCCTGCCCCTTTCGTGTGCATATTAAGTATTAACCCTGTCTGGGTCTGTGGAATGCAACTAATTAGATGTGAAACAGCAGGCCCATTAGCCTCTTGTATTAATCAGTCTCTAATTTATCTTCCAAACTAAACATTTATCGGCTATATACCAACATGATTGTAGATTAATGTTACTTCTCGAAACATCAGTTAACAAAATACGTCTGAGGCATATGTTTAGTTCAACTTGTGCCTAACATTGAATCTAGAAACTATATCCTAGTGTATTTTTTTGTGATTTCAGAAACTATATCTAATATTTAAACCCACACAGGACCTAATTCGATCTTCTTTTCTTTTTTATTTTTGGCGAAGTTAGGTTCAATTAATTGCATTAGATACTGTGCCATCTTTTACTTAAAATGTGGGCAGTGGACAACATGGATGTAAATGCTGCTCTGCAACATGAAAAATGTTTTGGGATACTGCCACAGTGGTCTATCTAAATTTAGATGTGAGCCCACACTACGTTTGTCTCTTCCTGTATGTTTGTGTGCATGTCTAAGTGCGTGCGTTCAAGCTTTTGTTTGCTGAAACTAATGGTGGCAGCTAATCATGATGTATACTTAATGACAATGCCTGCTCTTTTCAAGTTGGTCATAAATGACTTAAAGCAAAGGCATGTTCGCTATATTAGAACTAATTATGTTTATCTGACATGTAAGTCAAATTAAATGGTTGACAGTGACCTCCTTTTGTAAAATAGCTTACCCCATATGACATGCCGGACTAGGTTTATATCAATCTTAGATGATTTTTGGTGATAAAGTCAATGAAGTAGCAACTTTCTAACCTGGTTTCACTTTTTCTTTGTGATTTTTTCCCCTCGATACTTCTCTCATCTCTTTTAACTTCCTTTTTAAAACTACCTTGTTGAATCCAAATCCCAAAATGGAGTCTCTGCACATGTCTACCAAAATAGCGCCAGATACTGTACACACTATAAATTAGCTATACCACCACAATCACGATAAGCCATATTAATTTAGCTTTTCACCCACTAGACTTAACAATCCCTAGCATGGATATATGAAAGAGACTAAAATTCATAGGAGCATAAATGGCTTCAATTAGAGGGCACATTCCTCCAGTACAACACTAAGCCCAAACTCAAGATGGCTCATAAATTTTTGGGGCATGCTTGAACGAGACATAAGTCAACCTAAACATGCATCCTCAAGAGTAGTGTGGCAATCGTTGTAATATCTGTTTCCTCAATGCCTATTCTCGTATAAGTTCCTTGCCATGCTTACATGTGTGATCTATGTTCCTTTCTATTTCTCCATCTAAAACTCTCTTGACACTTAAACCAAGAATGTCAAACATTAAATTAAGGAAGTGTCAGAGACAATGCATATTTTAGATGCTAGACAATGAAATTCATGACCCTACCTTGCCTTAAACTCCCTTCTGATTTGGTTTTGATAGAGTTTTCTTCCCCACTAAATTACCCTTAAATATAGCATGAAGCTTGTTGGTAGTTTAGTGGAATTTAGCCATTAGAAAAATACATGCTGAATTGCACATGGCATTTTAAAAGGTAAAAGTGACATTCAAACCGACCAAGGTTGCACTATGCCCAATATGCATAATCAAAATATACACAATTTATGTGTTATTTACTTCAAATAAAATCATTTATGTTATCAAAGAGCTTCCATTTGATTCATAGTTTCATATCGAAGGTAAACATGGTTATTTTACTTTTTTTTCCCCAGGGAAAGGGTTTCTCTGTGATATTATCTGATATGTGTCCTGTAGTAACTGGTATCACGACAAGGGATACAGCCATATCCTGTGAGCTTGGGAGGCGAGCACTTTCATTAGCTTTTAGCAGGGTAAAATCAACTGTTTCGGCCGACAAAAATGATGCTGAAGATTTCCTTGATAGTTTGGAACCCGATGCAGATGAAGATGGTGTTCTTAGGCATGGGGGCAATCTTGTCATTAAACTTCTCGAGAGCGAAGATAATCAAGGTAGAAACCTCATTAGATGATAATTTTCTACCGGGTTTTGGTAATCACTCTACTGTTATTTGTACCCTACTATAAGGTAAATTGCATGAAACACCATTGAACTTTTTCCTTTTCCATTGAGCACCGCTAAACTTTAAAAATTACTTTAATACCATTGGACTGCTTAAAAAGTGTTTTATAAATTAAATTCATGGGATGGGAGCTTTCTCTCGAAGGTTTGAATCTTTTTATTATTATTAATTACCAGTCTACCATGTTATCCCGGAGATAAAATCATACATGATATTCTTAGATTGATTATATTTCGTTAACTTTATTTACAATTAGACTATACTAATTTTTTTGGAGGGTCGTTTCCCAAAAAAACTGTCCATGCACTCAATAACTATGGTCAAGTTGTAATTTGGTTAAGATTTAGATTTTTGAGGGGATAATGGGATGGATCCAATTAGTTCTGTAGAAATTTACTTATTTTTATCTTAAAAAATTCTTTTGAGATAGTTAGGTTTAACTGTTTTGTAGGATACTTTCTATATACAACAACTATTTTTCAGAACTGCAAAACTTTCCCTGCGCGTGCGCAGGGGTTAGTGGTCCATGCTAGTATTATAGAAAGGAATCTACCCTATATAGTCAGGAAAAAACTTCTATGCAGGGGCTTGCATGATGCAAGCACTTGCAAGCCATTGGATGGCTTTCCTTGCACAAAATCCAAAACCATCCAAGGACTTGCAAGTGGCTTGCATGGTGTAAGCCCTTGCATACTAGTTTTTCCCTCTATAGTCATCTCATTCAATGTTTGCTTGTTCTTTTCTTTTAAATATCAAATAATAAGATTACATTATGCCACATCAGATTTTAATAATAGGCAACTGCCAACAGAGTAGCTGTGTCAACACCTCATGTGACTGTTTTGTAAATCTACTATAAAAGCTCATTAAATTTTTTTTTTGGGCGAGTTATTGCAGAATTTGGCAATTTCTGCAAGCCATGTTTTCGGAATGTAACATGGTCAAGGCCCAAAGCTACCAGATCTTGCTCAAGAGAAATCTATTTGATTTGTCAAGGTTTGCGGTAACTGGATCATATAGGGGAAAATATATAATTTCTGGAAAAGAATCGGGGGTGATGATCAAATGCGATGATTTTGCAGCTTAAGTAGTGCTTGATCACTCTTTAAGAATGAAGTTGGATCCTGAGTGGGTCAATTATCTATTTGTCACAACTGTATTAAGAAAGCTGTGTCACACAGTTTAATTGTGATTCTTGTATGCTGCAGGAATTTATCTTTGAAAAAGATAACATTTTATCTTGATATCTTGCCTCTTGTGTATCCCTGATTCATGCCAATTTATTTCTGTACACAACATATGCCTTTACCACAGTTCATGTCAATTTGTCCATTTATACACAGGGTTCATGCCAATTTTGTTAAATGAATGCAGATACAGTTGGGGCATTCTTGTTGGCAATAATGGCAGAAATAAATAAATAAATAAATAGAAAGAATGAATTCTACAGGAATTGGTCGCTTGGTTTGCACTGCAATTAGAGGACACACTAGTGTGGAAACAAATCAACAATGATTCGTCATCAGAACTTGTCAAGAACTTATTCGTTTTCCTGGATCATCGGATGTAGGTTCTTCCCATGGACCAAACTCCGGAATCACGGCCTGGGGTCTACAAACCAAAAGTTTCATTTTGTTAATCATTTACTTAATTTTATTAATAATCGAAAGTTAGAATTTCAGGAGAGAGGAGGAAAAATTGGCATGGCTGCTTACTTGTGCTTTCTTAGAAGGGAAGATACTCCAGAATCTGAGTGTTTCATCACCAGCTCCGGTAACTATAGTCTGGAAACAAATCCAAAAAATAAATTATAAAAGATCAATAAGGTGAGTTTAATGTTCGATTTGTATATGTTTGCGCAAATATTGATTTTGGTTTGAACCTGGCCATCGGGGGAAAGGGCGAGGTATAGAACCCGTAGAGTGTGACCTGTTAGAGTTGCTACCTGTTGCATACATTAAGTTAGTTTAGCTGAATCCAAGATTTCACCACTATAATGCTCAAAGCTATTCTAGAACAGGAACTAAAATTTCTGGAATGTAAATAGTCTTAGAAATATATTGCAATCAAATACATAGCAAGTTTTCTTTTCTAAATTTAGAAAACCGAAATTTAGCAAAGTTATACACTCTATTATTATTATCTGTTTCACAAGGTGTGGAGATCTTCGGCAAGGGCCAGATGATTTTCCTCCCGATTAGTTAGAAAAGAAATCATACAAAAATTTAAAAGTAATCTAAGATTTTGATGATAATGATTAACTAATTAACGAAGAAGAAACAAAAAAGTAGTGCGCAGCAGACTTCCGGTTTTCATTGGTATATATTTTGAAGTAAAATGAACAGCTACCGGCAATTTCCCAATACACTTGCATTAAGATGTTTGACGTAAATTAATTGTTATGCACCGAAAACGACAAAAATGACGGTCCGTAGATAAACTGTGAAGATTAGGTTTTGATATGTTTCATATATATGATTAATATAAGTTAGCTGTACAGAAGAATGTCGCCTCAACGAAATGTTTCGTCTTTCAGCCATGTGTAGAAAAGTTTGAGTAAGGCTAGAGGTACATTACGGAGGATTCGAACCGAAATTTCTAAAAAACGGAGGCAAAAATCTAATTTCCAGTATCTCCAGATGAACAAAGAAGGGGCGAAATGTAATTTTTTCGATAAAAGTCAGGGTGCCGAGGCTAAATGTTTCCATCAGCAATCTAGTAAGGCTAGAGGTACATCACCAGCTATTAGAAGGGGCTGATATCAAATTTTCGTAAAATCTAGTGGGCCGAGGAAATTCATGCAGGAAATTCCCAAGTATGTAGTAATGAGGGGACGAATGCCAACTTTTCTTGAGATGTGGCGGAATGCCTTGAGCTCATTATTGTTGACGGCAATCTCATATCAATTTAGACAACGCTTGTAAACTTAATCAATTTCAAGCAGGGAGAGGAAAAAATGAGAAACCGAAATGAATTTTTTTTTGCTTTTCAACCACGTATAGATAATTTAGAGAATCACAGAAGATACATTATGAAGGATTCGAACGAAAATTTCAATGAAAAGTGGAGACGAAATCTAATCCGCATTTACATGAAATCCAGGGATTTGAGCAAAATTTCCATGAATTTAGAGAGTTCACAAAAGGGCCAGATGCAAATTTACATGAAATCCAGGGATTTGAGGAAAATTTCAGGGGATCTGTTGCTTGCGTGTACTCTAAAGATGGAGGGGCCAGATGTGAATTACGTTAAACTCCTGGGGGCCTAGGATAATTTTCCGTGCTTGCAGCTTTCTCATGATATACATACTTGGTTATTCTGGAGGATCGAACTTGCGACCTCTCATGTTGGAGAGAAAATCGGTACTAACTGAGCAGTTGGTTATAATGGTTATTCTTGATTCTACATGTCTTTGAAGCAACTTCCAGATATTGAGAGAAGAAAATCCTTCTTTGTACAGAAAGAACGGCGTTTTCAAAGGGCAAAAAGATGTTCATCAATCAAAGATGAGATCTTATGTAAACTGGTTTGTACAATAAGCAAAACTAGTTTAACCCGGAAAAAGAAGAATAAGGATGATTTTCATCGAATCTTGAAAGCCTGTCATAATGGTAACTTTAAAAATATCCAGTCTCATTATTAATATATTACGAACCCTGATATAGAAACTTTTATGAAGTGATGATCATGGTAAAATCGGATGTAGAGACTATGATGAAGTGAAGCCAAGACACCGATTCTTATGGAGTAGTGTGCAAGTAATTTCAAGAGAGGAATTGAACATACCTTGTTCATAGATGGGTATTTCCAAACCATAATTTGGTTCTGAGAATACCCATGAGTGCTTACTATTTCATTCACATTTTTAGACCATGCCAGGTTGCAAACCTGCACAAAAATTGTTGCAAGAACGTTTCAGAGTCTCTGCTAGATGTATATAGGTCAAAATTTTCACTAAATTACCATAACCTTTCGTTTTTTTTTATGATGAATATCGCAGAGCTTTTGAATTACAAGTCGATACCATGAACTTTCAGAGATCTTCAATTAAGGTTTGTATAAAGGTAAAAAGGATTTCACAGAAAACAATGTTTGATATGTGTGATTTTTATCCGTAAATCACTAAGTTCATGGTATCACAACTTGCAATCTGTCACGTTTAAGTAGTAGTTATCTTCAAAATGCTGGAATGTTTATGGTAATACCTGGCTTCCAGTGTCGACACATTTAAGCATGTTATTATTCGTTGTGTTCCAAAAGCGGATGCATCGGTCAGCAGTTCCACCTCCCGAGGCAAGTAGGCCCTGCTGATGCGGCGACCAAGCAATGGCTTTGACTGCAGCTGTGTGCTCTGTAAATCTTGAGACTGGGTTCTGAGAGTGCTGGTTCCAAACTAACAGCTGTTTCAGAAATTCAAGATGAAAAACAACATTTATTAATTTGCAATTAATGAAAATAAAATGCACGAGCTTTGTTTTAATTAGTCTTCTAACATCGTTCGAATAACATTAAGCATGGACACGAACTAATTTTAAATCTACTTATCACTTAAGAGTGTTGAGACAATGCTACAATACCCAACCAATTATATGTTATCTAAATTATGAATATGTAATGGCATTACAAGCTTGCTTCATTCAAATCTAATAGAAAAGATAAGCGTGTTTCAACCAAATAGAGAATGTGATTTTAATAATGATAGCCGAATCTGTATATAATTTGATGCCACGTCGTCTTCCCAACTAATGGAAATCTAATAATGTGTGTAACGTTGAATGTAATTGTTCGTCTCAACAGGTGGTTGGAACTACATTCAAATCTAGTGCAGTACTAACTACAACTGTAGGAATGTAACTACAACCAACCAAACATGCATTTGGAACTGATTAATAAGAGAAATGTAGTTTCAACAATTGTAATTTGGATATGCATAAAAACTATATATGCATTATGGTTCCATCTACAAGCAACCGAACACACTCATGAAAAAAAATAATCAAAGAACTCCAAAAATCACCAACCTGGTTATCGTTTCCACCAGAGGCAAGTTGCCTATCGTCATGTGACCATTTCAAACCACAAACCTGGTAGAGGAACACAAGTAAATTTGAAGTTTAGATTCTAAATACAAAGTAAAATTTAAATTGATATTAGAATATGCTCCTATTGTCGGTAGCTAGGCATAAGTGCTTTAGATGATCTGAGTCGAGCGATCTTAAGAAAAAAAACTTTACCTCAGATTTGTGGCCAGCAAGCTTGGTGATGAAATCGTTGGAAACACGAAGATCATGCTGAAGAATGTTCTTGTCTCTGCTTCCGGATGCTAAGATGCAAGAGCTCCATGCTAATACTCCTGTTCTTGTTGGATGCCCTCCCATTGTTCTAATCCTTTTGCTCCTTGTTCCATCCCATATCTGTTTCAATTTTGACCTTAAATAACTTCATGAATTTTTTTAAAAGATTATAGTTCGTAGTCATGTTTCAATTCAAAATTCAAGTGAGTATATTCCATTTCCCTAGATCTACAACCTTTATACTAGAGGAGTGTTAGTATATGAAAGCATCTATCTCTTCCACTTCACCAACACTTGAAAGTTGCGGCGACGATGTAAAAATAGTTGGTCATCACAACTTTAGAATTTTGATGAAGCGCTGGGACTTTAAGATGGTATCAGAGTAACCCAGCTTGAAATGGAGCTCAACCTGGAGGGGCATGTTAGACTACAATCTCAATGCTTATCACAACTTCAGAGTTCTTGTGCAAAACCAGACTCTTGTTGAGAGCGTGCGCAGCGGATGAACGACAATCAACCCTTATGATCTAAAATAAGATCCCTTTAAAACGAATAACAAAACTAGAATTCACAAGAGATTTGGGGGGAAAGGGAAGAACTCATTATTAGAACTTTCGAAAAAAGAAAAAGCTTTACAGAGAATTACAATAACCCTCTACGAGATCTTCTCCTCACTCTCAAAGCTCTCTTTATGATCGTCTTGATCCTTTACGGAGCCGTCTCTTGTCTCCCTTAACCTTATGATCAAAACGATACTTTAAAACTTTAACTCTAAGATCCTATATATAGCCCATACAAATTTGAGCTACAATAAGATCCCAAAAATTACAAAACCGTCATCTAGAAACTGGTTTTTTGAGATAAATCTAGAACTGGAATTTAAGCTTATTTGTAGGAACCTATAGGGGCAGACGTCTGCGCTTTCTCTGCTTGAGGAGCAGAGCGTTGCGAGATGTATGGCTTTGATAGCTCAGACGTCTGGGCCTCCTATGGAATTCTGGACTTTATTGCCAGACGTCTGAAGTTTATTGCTCATGACGTCTGGTCCTTCTCTGGATTTACGAATAGTCTCGATACACAAGACATCTTTCACAACAATCTCCACCTTGGCTTATATATCCTTATATCCATCTTGAAAACTTGTTTCCCTCGTTTTGTATCCTTTAAGGTTGCCTTAGTTGTTCTTCCCGTTTCCCTTGCTGGCACAGCTCCAAAGTTTGAAACCGCGAACTGTCACAATCTTTCCCCAGAACTGCAAAACTGGTGGTCACAGTTTTTAACCAGAACGGCGAAAATGATGCGACCCTTCTACCGAGATCGTTGTTCCTCACATTTGAGTAGTTGAATAGAATCCAAGGCTGAATTGAACTTCTTCATAGGAATAATTTTCGTCAGCATGTCCACCGGATTCACCTTAGTATCTCATATTTTGATAAAATTGATCTCCTTTTCGGCCCACTCCTTTATTTTGTGATACCACACGTCGATGTGCTTAGCTCGACTGTGGTATACCTGATTCTTTGCCAAGTGAATGGCACTTTGACTATCACAAAATAAAGGAATCAACCCCTTATCGAATCTGAACTCGCCAACCACAAGGCTTTCTTAGATGCTTCTACTATCGCCATGTATTCTGCCTCCATCGTTTATAGCGCCACAGTATCATGAAGTGTCGACTTCCAATTGATTAGAGATTCTGCAACTGTATATACATCCTGTAAAAGATCTTCTCTTATCCAAGTCACCAGCGTAATCCACATCTACGTATCCTTGCAACTGGCTCGATTTATCTTCTGACTTGTGAAAGAATAAAACGAGATCTTTAGATCTTTTAACTTGTGAAAGATCTTTAGATTCTTCTGACTTCAACTGTATATACATCATGTAAAAGATCTTCTCTTATCCAAGTCACCAGCGTAATCCACATCTACGTATCCTTGCAACTGGCTCGATTTATCTTCTGACTTGTGAAGAATAAAACGAGATCTTTAGATCTTTTAACTTGTGAAAGATCTTTAGATTCTTCTGACTTGTGAAAGAATAAAACGAGATCTTTAGATCTTTAGATACCGAAATATCAACTTTACGGCTTCCCAATAGAGCTTTCCTGGATTTGACATGTACTTCTAACCAAACTTACTGTATAGGATATGTCTGGACGTGTGCATACCATAGCGTAAATGAGCGATCTCACCATACTCGCATATAGTACTTTGAGACATCTTTTTCTTCTTCTCCGCTGATTTCGAACGCTCCTTGGAGGATAGATTTAAATGACTGGCGATAGGGGTACTCACCTGTTTTGAATCCTCGTGTTGAATCTCTCTAACACCTTCTAAATATACTTTCTTCAGGATAGCCACAGCTTTCTAGCCTCCCTGTCTTGTATAATCTTCATCCCAAGAATCTTCTTTACTTCACCTAAATCTTTCATGTCAAATTCTGCACTCAATGAAGCTTTGATCGTCTTTATTTCCACCATACTCTTCGTAGTGATCAACATGTCATCGACATATAGGAATAGATATATCGACAAACCATACTTGAGTCGATTCGAGTATACGCAGTTGTCATACTCACATCGAGAGTATTTGGTTTTCCTCATAAAGAAATCGAAGCACTTGTACCACTATCTGAGAGACATCTTCAACCCATATAAAAACCGCTTAAGTTCATATATATGATCCTCCCGCCGGGCTCTACAAATCGTTCAAGTTGTCTTATGAAGATTGTCTCTTTCAACTCACCATGCAGAAATGTTATTTTCATGTTTATTTGCTCCATCTCTAAATCCTGAGCATCTTTGCCAACAAAACTTGAATAGAAGTATGCTTGATTATATGCGAGAAAATCTCATTGTAGTCAACCCTATTCTTCTGAGCAAAACCTTCGCAACTAATCGTGTCTTGTAGTCATCTTTTTTCATTGTTCATCATCTTTTTTTTTAATAGCCACTTTCAGCTAATAGCTCCTTTTTCTTTCGGTAGCTCAATCAAATTCTATGTACCATTCTTTCGAAGTAACTCCATCTTCTTTATTATTGCAACAATCTATCAATCCCTATTCTCTTGCCCAATGGCCTCCTGATAAGAGCTGGGATCTCCGCTTTCAATGACTAAAGAATATGCAAGCATATCTTCGAAACCGTACCAGACTAGTGCTTTATGTGTACGTGATGATCCCCTTAATATCATTTCTGTGGGTCCTGTCGGGGTTGGTTCTCATCGTCTGTCTCCGTATTCTGCTCGTTCACATCCGCATCAATAGGTTGAAATTGTGTTTCAGTGTCCGTATCCTTATGAGCGTCAGAAAACTCCATCTTTACCGGATCATTGTCACCTGATGCTCCACCTGCCTTCTTATTATCTCCAGTCATATCTTTCTACATGGATTCCTCATCGAAGATCACATCTTAGCTGGCGAACGCTCTTTTGTTTTCCGAATCCCATTATTTATAGCCATTAACTCCAAATTTGAATCTCAAGAAAACGCTCTTCTTTGACTTTGACTCCAGCTTGTCATATCCTTCTGATTCACGAGCGAGTAAGCAGGGCATCCAAACACTCGTAGAGAATCATAACTGGCTCTCCCTATATAATTCTTCTGGGATCTGAAAATTTATGGTCGTAGATCGAGACCTATTAACCGAATAGCACACATGACACACCGCCTCTGCTCAGAAGTCCTCTGAAAAGCCGGATTGCAACCGCATACTTTTGGCTCTCTCTAGTAGTGTTCTGTTCATGCGCTTCGCTACCCCATTTTGCTCTGGACGTCCTGAAACTGTCAATTGCCTATGTATACCCTTTTCTTTACAGTAATCTATAAACTTCTTCGAGGTGTATTCACCTTCATTATCTGTATGCAAATACTTCACCTATCTCCCATTTTGCTTCTTCACGACGCTTTTCACTCTTTAAAACTGGAAAACACCTCTGACTTATGTTTGAGGAAGTAAACACATACCTTTCATAAGAAGTCGTCAATAAAGGTGACATAATATGTATGGAAATACTTCACCGATCTCCCATTTTGCTTCTTCACAACCACTTTTCACTCTTTAAAACTGGAAAACACCTCCGACTTATGTTTGAGGAAGTAAACGCATACCTTTCATAAGAAGTCGTCAATAAATGTGACATAATATATGGCACCTCCCTTTAATAGAACCGGCGATGGCCCATACGTCTGATTGAATATCTTCAAAAAGTCCTTCGATTTTATGCACGGCTTGCTTGAAACCGATCTTATGTTGATTCCCCATCATGCAATATTTGCATAAATCCAGCTTGCACATGGCAATACCTCTCAGCAGCTCTCTTCTTTGCAACTCACGAAGCCCCATCTTACTCATGTGGCCAAGACGCAGCATACTTCTGGCTCTCTCTAGTAGTGTTCTGTTCATGCGCTCCGCTATCCCATTTTGCTCTGGACGTCCTGAAACTGTTAATTGCCTATGTATACCCTTTTCTTTACAATAATCTGTAAACTTCTTCGAGGTGTATTCACCTCCATTATCTGTATGCAAATACCTCACCGATCTTCCCTTTTGCTTCTTCATGACCGCTTTTCACTCTTTAAAACTGGAAAACACCTCTGACTTATGTTTGAGGAAGTAAACACATACCTTTCATAAGAAGTCGTCAATAAAAGTGACATAATATATGGCACCTCCCTTTAATAGAACCGGCGATGGCCCCATACGTCTGATTGAATATCTTCAAAAAGTCCTTCGATTTTATGCACGGCTTGCTTTTAACCGACTTTATGTTGATTCCCCATCATGCAATATTTGCATAAATCCAGCTTGCACATGACAATACCTCTCAGCAACTCTCTTCTTTGCAACTCACGAAGCCCCATCTTACTCATGTGGCCAAGACGCATAGACCACAACTTTGCGGTATCATCCACCTGTTTCTCCGTCACCACAGCTGCACCACCCGTCACCATACTGCCGTCAAAATGATACAAATTCTTCAGTCGTTGTCCCTTCATAACCATTAGGGCACCCTTAACAATCTTTAGTACTCCGTCTTAAACAACGAACTTGCATCCCGCCGCATACAATTTTTCTAGAGAAATCAGGTTCTTCTTTAGTTCTGGAATGTGACGCACGTTCACAAGTATTTGCATCACACCATCAAACATATGGATTTTGATGTTCCCTATGCCTATGGCCTTACACGCCACATTGTTCCCAACACTGCTGCCATTGAACACCTTATAGGTGTCGAACAACTCTTTTTTAAGGCACATATGGTATGAACATCTAGAATCAAGGATCCAAGTATCAGAATCTTCCTTCCCGGTGTGTACGGCGAGTACATCATACGGATCTTCTTCTGCTTCGGTCGCAAATCTGGCTTGATCCGAACCCTTTGAACTGACATCTTTACCTCTCTTCTCCAACTACTTTTTATACTTTTGACATTGATTATTCATATGCCTTAGCTGTTTGTAAAAGAAGCACGGTTCGCCATCTCATCTGGATGATTTGGATTTTCCTCTTATGCTCTTGCCTCCGTCTGAGCCTTCGAACTTTCCCTTTCGTCGGCAAACAATCCTAATGACTCCTCCGATAGATTTGATTTCTTCATGATCTCATTGTTGAGAAGCGTCGTTGTAACCTCCTCCGTCTCGAGAGTCTCCTTCCCACAGAGAATCGTTGTCAGCAAGTGTTCATTTGAATTTGAAAGCGAAGAAAGAAGTAAAAGCGCTTGGTACTCTTTCCCTAACTTTACTTCAAGGCATAGTCAACCCTGATGACTCCTCCGATAGATTTGATTTCTTCATGATCTCATTATTGAAAAGCGTCGTTGTAAGCTTCTTCATCTCAAGAGTCTCATTCTCATAGAGAATCGTTGTCATCAAATGTTCATATGAATTTGAAAGCGAAGAAAGGAGCAAAAGCGCTTGGTCCTCCTTCTCTAACTTTACTTCAAGGTATGGAAGATCACTGACCATCTTATTGAAGTTGTTTAAGTGGCCGTGAATTGGAGTCCCATCTTTTATGCGTAAACCGTAGAGTTACTTCTTTAAGTACAGTTTGTTTGATAATGACTTTGTCATATACAAGCTCTCTAGTTTCAACCATAAACTTACCGCGTAAGTCTCTTTTATGACATTGTACATCACGTTATCCGCCAAATAAAGTTCTATCATGCATGGAGCCTTCTAATCCATCTTTGCGGATGCATCATCTGTCATGTCGATAGATTTATTACCGCCAAGTACTTTACCAAAATGCCTTAACCCTTCTCTGCTACATCAAGAAGTTCTGTTTCCTACCACTTCAAATTTTGTGCTATTTATTGTTATCCGTTATCTTTAATTCCGAAGTAAAAAACTTTCGTTCGAATTCTTATGAACCACTATTAATATAATCACAATCTAAGAAAATGGGGAGCGAACAAAAGTATCGTCACCTACTGTAATCTTAAATTGCAAAACTACATAACATAGCACAGATACCCGTTGTTGGGAGCGTGCATAGCGGAAGAGCGACAACCAACCTTTATGGATCTAAACTAAGACCCATTTAAAACGAACAACAAAACTAGAACAAATGCAAATCAAATAACATAAGAGATTGGTGGTGTGGGGGGGAAGAACTTTTTAAGAACTTTCAAGAAAAAGAAAAAGTTTTTTTTTTGAAATAGGGTATTTTATATTTAAAATTATTAAATTAGGGTATTTTATTTTAAAATTAGCAGAATAGGACGGTTTCCTGGACCCCACCCCCTCTCAGTATAGAGGGCGGGTTCTAGGAACTCGCCCTCTCCATTTTTCTATGGAGGACGGGTTTCCAGAATCCGCCCTCTCCTATATGAAGGAGAGGCGGGTTCTGGGAACCCGCCATATTTAAATAAAAAAAATTAAATAAAATTGTTTTATTTAAAGCAAAATTCAAAAAAATTCGTAAAAAAAGAAAAATTATAAAAAATTAAAAAATTCAAAACTAGACTGCCCGAAATTTTATAAAACAATTTTACGAATTTAATTTTTTCGCATTTTACGAATGTTTTCGAATTTTGTTTTAAATAAAACAATTTTATTTATTTATTTATTTATTTAAAATATGGCGGGTTCCCAGAACCCGCCTTCTCCTTCATATAAGAGAGGGCGGGTTCTCAGAACCCGCCCTCCATAGAAAAATGAAGAGGGCGGGTTAGAACCCGCCCTCTCCTATAAAGTATAGAACCCGCCCTCTAAAATCAACCCCCCTCCCCATCCATTTTAATAATTTTAAATAAAAACTACCCTATTTCAAAAAAAACCCTAAAGAAAAAGCCTTACAGAGAATTACAATAACCCTTCCCTTTATGATCTCGTACGAGATCTCTTCTTCTCTCTCTCAAAGCTCTCCTTATGATCGTCTTGATTCCTTATGAAGCCATCTCCCGTCTTTCTTAACTTTATGATCAATATGATACTTTAAAACTTTAACCCTAAGATTTTATATATGGCCCATACAAATTTGAGTTACAATAAAATCCCAAAAATTACGAAACTGCCATCCAGAAACTAATTTTTCGAGATAAATATCGAACTGGAATTTGCGCTTATCTGTACAGCAGAACGTTTGAACCTATAGGGGCAGATGTCTGCACTTCCTCTTCTTGAGGAGCAGAGCGCTACCAGACGTCTGATCTTGATAGTTCAGACATCTGTGCCCCTTAGCGCGTCTGGTTAGAGCATGGTTCAGACGTCTGGGCCTTCTTTGGAAATTCAGACTTTATTGCCAGACATATGAAGTTTATTGTTCCAGACGTCTGGCCCTTTTCTGGATTTACGAAGAGTCTCGATATACAAGTCCTTCACAACAACTCTAATAAGCGGTATGGTGGTAATAATAATTTGACCGTTCTTTATGGTTTATTTAAGTAATTTAGTTGAGTTGTTGGAGTACTCGGCTGTACTTAGAATTATGCGCGTTGGGTTGCACGTGCTAAACTAATGGAATATTCATATTCATTTGAGTTAACCTATAGTTGCAAGTGTGCTAAATTGTAAAACCTATATTTGGTAAACATGCATCCGTTGTTCTAAACAACTTATTGTAACCAAGCATGTGGAGAGAGAGAGAGAGAGAGAGAGATCAAATTACCTGTATATCTCCAAGACTAGTTCCAATGGCAAGATAGGATCCCTCTCTAGTCCATTGCACAGCACAAACACCATCTCTACTCCCCAAATCACACAGTTTTGTCACCTGAAAAAAATTGATGAACTTTCAACTTTATATCCTACTCACCATCGCAATCTTTTTGTTTAAACTTATAACTAACTGAGATAGTGAAAGGGTGAATAGAACCTTGCTTGTGGAAGCATTCCATAAATAGACACAAGTCCCCAATCCAACAGCTAGCAAATTTTGTGAGGACCAATCGACAACGTTCAGGTAAAAATCATCTTGAAGAGAGGGAGCATCCAAGACCTGCAATCGAAGAAACTCATCAGAACGTAAAAATATATTTCTTAACCGTTATCACAATTTCAAACACTGGCCGAGCTCTTGTTTAAAACGGATTAAGAAAATATTGTTGTGTAAAAATGACACAACCTTCTTAGATTTCAGGGATTAAGGCCTCATTTGGCCAGTTACTTTCGGTCATCGGAACCTTTTGTCGAATCAATGTGCCTTCATTAATCACTGCTCTAGGAATATTAGGAGTTGTAGAAGTTATTAATATGATATTACTAATCAAGGGAATTTTAATTGCCATGGGATATATGAAAACTCAAGCATATAACTTATTGTTTCTTATGCTATAGAAATTTATAACTAGAATAATCATATTACGAAAATTTGTTGACATTATAGATAACTTCCTTTCAAGCAAGAAAGTATCTAAGAGTTCTCACTTATTTTGCCCATAATTTTTTATCTGCTTCATATTCTATCAAACCTTGGTTTTACGTGAAAATCTAAAATTAATCGCTAAAACCCATGTACACCAAAATTAAGGAATTTTTTTGGGAATTAGCAATTTTTAAAATATATTTAGCAAAATAGTGTCCCCGAAAAATATTTAGAAGAATGGTGTTGGGCTGGTAATTAGCCCGGTTTAGTTGTTGTTAACTAAAACGCTCTTTTAAAGTACAGTTATAAGCTAATTAAAATCTTTACAAAAATCTTGTAAGTAAAGAACACACTTTGAGACTGCGGGTTTAAATTCTCTTCAACGAACAAAGATTAATTACGTGTATTATAAGTTTTTTATCTTAAAACCATGCAGTTTTAGTGAAGCATTTCTAAACCGGGCTAATCTCCGGCCAAACACCATTATACTTAATATTTTCCCAAAAATTGTCCCCAAAATTAACCGTCATCTATTTTATGTTATTTTTAGCTATCACCGGATGGTTGCAAATTCAATCGTTTTTCTATGATAAAACCTTTTAGATCTCACAAAGAACTCGGAAATCACAAGATTTTTTTATATGCCTAAGCTTTGGACCACGGAAGATCAATATGTATAGCGTCCATAATCGAATTAAAAAGCAATGAGTATACTTTTTCTAACAACTACAAATTCCGAACAGCACTTAACCAAACAAATCTAAGCGGAATGGAATCACAGGTACACAGAAACACACACACACCGACACACGAAATTACCTTATGAGCAGTCTTCGCAATCTTTCTGGGCGCCTTGGGAAAAACCCTACTCTCACTCATCACTCCCTCCTCCTCCCCCAACACCGACATGGGCGAATTTGTCCCCGGCGACAAGTGCTCGACCTTATACCTAAACAGATTCTTATTGGGGCTCGTCGTCGCAGGAGACCCGTTGCCAGCGGGGCCCACATCGGTCCCGAAGAGCTCGGCCCTCAGCAGCCTGGTGTAAAGCTCGTTGCCCCCTTCTTTGACCGGCGAGGACCTTTCAAGCAGGTCGAAGTCCTGGAGCCTCGACGAGGACCGGCAGGGGATGAACCGATCGCTGTAGGTTGTTTTCGAGGGGGAGGGGGTTTTCGGGAGGATGGGGAAATGGTGGGTGGGGATCGGGTCGAGGCGGAGCGATGGGGCGGCCATGCCGGCCGGCAGGTTCAGGCTTGGCTTCTTTGAGTCCTCCATTTTTTTTGGTTCTAGAGCGAGAAACGGTGAGGAGAGAGAAAGGAGAAGGAGGAGAGAGAGAGAGAGAGAGATGGAGCTGGGGTTTTGGGGGTGCAACGGTAAGTTTTAATGGGGGGCAGGTTTTTGGAAGGAAAGAGGGGGAAATGTAGCCGTTAGAGATTCCATTTTTTGAATTCTTTTAATAAAAAAAATTTGTTTTGTGTAGGGTGTATGTATTGATTGGTGGTTGTATGTACAAAGTGGTCACGATTTTTTCTTTTCTGTCCCTGCCGAGTATGCCCTAACCTAAGCGCACACACCACACGCAATATATCCATGCACACCATACACAAGTACACAACACGCACGCATCCAAAAAATCCACGAATTATTTACCTTGAAAGCCCCTCTTGAGGTTCCTGTAATTCGAACCCGCACTTTCGCAGAGAGAGGAAGTACCCATACAACGGAGCTAGTGCTCATTGGTATGCTATGGTCACATGAAAAGCAAACTTTGGGCTTAGAGGAACCTTGGGATGGGTTTTGCCTAGTTAGGTGTTAAACGGGCAGGTCATCCGCAAGCGGACCTTACCGGCAACGGGCAAAATAGACACGGATAAAAATAGCTGACTCCAAACGGGTGTTATTTTTTTGTGCCCATCACCTAACCCGTGAATAGATAAACGAACCATCCATGGATAGATATACGGGTAGTTTATAGTATTATGAAATTTTTATTGCAGTTTAAAAGGAAAAGAATTGAGTGTATAGAATTTTGGGAGTTTGAATACATTAACAATCTTATTCAAAGAAAATATATATACATTCTCAAAATTAGTCTCAGTGATATTCATCATAAACATTTCAAATATAGAATATTTATTCTCATGAATAATATGAAATTTAATGAAAAGTTTTTGACTTTCTTCCATACGAGCCGGATAAAACCTAAGAACCCACGCTTCGAGTAGACCCGGTGATGGGTCGGATACAACTCATGAACTTGTGGGTCACGTCGATCCGGTGATGCAAACTGACGGGTCGGATACAGATAATATTTTAAAACTTTAACCATGACCTATGTTTTACGGGTCTACCTGCGGGCTAAAGGGCTAACGGGGCCCAAGGAAAGTTAATATGATTCCTGATGGCCTGAGACAAAAAAGAGGCCCAAAAGGTTAGAAGCCCATGTCAGAGAACACCATAATTCTTTAATCGTACGGCGGCACTGTGTCTCCAGGAACTGACGTCATCAATGGCCCCCCACAGCGCAGACCCAACCCAGAGAATCCAATGATCTCACCGCGTCATAAAGTGAATCCAATGCGTTGCATCCCTCCAAATCGGTGCTCGATCTGGGCCCCACCCACCACCCTCCAAAACCTCCACCCCGCATTCCCCCAAATTCTCATCCAGCGCCCTCAACAAATCCAATATTGCAGAACCCCAACCCCCCTCAAAATCACCAAAAGTTTCCCGCCATCTCTCCCCGCGCTCGAGCCCATTTCGAACCTCTGGACGCGTGCTGCCACGTGGCGCCCTTCTGTCTTCCACCGCAAGATTGAAACCCCAGCGGCTTCCTGAAGACGCCCCATCCGCCCATTAACCACGTGGCACTCCATCAGCCGTTCGATCTACCCTCCAGAAACTGGCTCTTTCTATAAAATTCCCCTTTGACGTTCCTCTCTCATCCTAAAGAAATCCCTCTCAGTTTCGAGTTTGAAATTTTGGCGGCGAGGACGAGATCTGGGAATTTTCTAGAGAGAGAAAGAGAAGAGAGAGCCATGGGAGGAGAGAGAAAGGGCGAGGCGGAGGAGGGGTGGGAGACGCCGAAGCGTGGGGAGTACAGGATCCCGGCGGCGATGGCGTGCCCGCCGCCGCCGAGGAAGAGGAGTCCGGCGGCGGTGTACGGAAAGAGGCGGGAGCCGCCGAAGAACGGCTATTTCCACCCTCCGGACCTCGAATCGCTCTTCGCCATGGCGCCGAGGCGAGAGGCCTGCTTTTGATCAATCGACGACTACGACGACGACGGTGGTTTGTTTGTAGATATCGATGATGTATCACTATTATTATTTCCATGTTTTTTTTTCTTTTTCCGGTAATAGCTGATTTTTATTTGTTTGAATCGTATGAAGGTTAGAGTTGTAATATCTCAACTGATTTTGCTGTGATTGTGATGAATCTCAAAGCAAAATGATGCTTTGACCGGCCATTTGTTACAGTTAATGAAATTTCTTATGTCCTTGGATTGGTGTTTGTGCTGATGGATTTAAATAATTTTAGAGCAAAGCTAACGGTTGACTAGCTATTTGATTATATTTGTAGATTGGGTTTGCCCTTGTGATTATCTTGTAAATTTTTCTCTTCATCATTTCAGGTTGGCTTTAAGGATTAGAGTTTGATGTGGAGGGTTTTTCCTGTAGTCGAAACTTGTATTTCACTGGGTATTTGAGGAAAGTTTATCAATTCAGAAAACTGAAGGGGTAAAATGATAAAAGTCCAAATTAACTGCTAAAAGAAAATTTGCAAAAGTTTCCACAGTCCACTCACTTTTGATATATGCAATCTCTTTATTTTTATTTGCCACATAATGTAAAAGCTATTTGATGATAAGATTGATTTCATAAGGGGTTGTTTTGTTGCATGATTGTGAAATTTGAATTTCCAAATAATACAATTGAAAAAAACTGGATTAGCTAATTTTGTATTTAGTTGGTATTGAATTTTCAGTGTTGCAATCCTTATCATCATTATTTACTTGGGAAATGAAATTGGATTTGGTTTTGAGGATTAAAGAGAGATAAAGAGTGTATTTTTAATAACTAAAGTATGCTGGCCTTCCTTTGTAATCTATAGTATTCTCGAGGATTCATGAATTCAAAAAAATTGTGGGCTCTTATTAAAAACAAGCTAATTTAAAAACCCAAAAATCCTACCGCCAAACAAGAATTAGCTAACTCTTACTTCTTTTTTGGGTTCTTGTATCCAAACAGTGCAAAATCCTTTGTAATTCTGTAACCAAACAACCCTTAACAAATACGTATGGCAATATCATGGTATCTATCACACCATTTATTGTTATTTTTTCTTCCATATTATTGATTTACACAATTCCATAAAACTTAAGCTCATTTATTAGTTATTATTAAAAGATTAAGTAAAGAGAGATTAAATTATCTCAGAATTCTGCAGGAGATTTCTCATTTTTCATTCAAAACGTCACATATTCTAATTAAGTGTTTTTGCAGAATTTTAATTTTTGATAGAGAAGTCACATATTCTATTAAAAATATATTTTGGAAAAATATATTACATGAGTAATTAAGCTCTTTGATCTGACTATGATGCCATAATTACATAAGAATGAATTTAATTAAGAAAAGACTTATATTGGAAAGGATGAAAGATTATTTCTATTTTTGGAACTGAATTAAATTATTTATTTTAATGATAAAATCCTATTATTATTTGGAAATTAATTTTCATATTAATTTAGGAATATATAAGAATGGATGATTACAAATACATTATGCTTGAGGAATATAAACAGATTAGAAATGAATTTAATTTAAGAAAGAGTTAATAGGGAATGTTCAAAGACAATTACTAAAAAATATGAAAAGACAAATTATTAAAATTATTTTATGCAATTCCTTTATAACAATTCTATTTTATTTTCTATATGT
This sequence comes from Agapanthus africanus, assembly GCA_030015575.1. NCBI lineage: Eukaryota > Viridiplantae > Streptophyta > Magnoliopsida > Asparagales > Amaryllidaceae > Agapanthus > Agapanthus africanus. Next base: position 591,059,712 of record CM057340.1, on the reverse strand, counting down.
ATCCGCATTCTTCTTCTTCTTCTTCTTCTTCTCTCTCTCTCATTTTCTTTCTCTTTTCTCATTTTTAATTTTTATACCTGAAATTTAAATATAATAATGTTATTTTTTCTTCGTTACTAATATTTATCTTTTCATCTCATTTTTCTATTCAGAGCATTACAAATTGGAAGATACGATCAATTCTGATGGTAAACAATAATATCTTGATTGCTTTTAATCTTTTTATTGTATTTCGGAATTTATTTTGCGATTTAAATTATATACTATGTGTGAAATTTATTGTTAATTATTTCTCATTATTATTATTTTGTGATCTTTTTGTTAATTTTTTTCGTGATTTTTGTTTTATGGTTGCAGAAATTTGAAGGTTCAAGCCATTTTTTTGTGAACAAATACATAATGTATCTGTCTGCGCGCGTGCGATCGGGAGAGAGAGGGGGGGAGAGAATAAATTGCATATATTTACCATATTTCCGTGCAAATAAAAAATACAATTAAGACAATGTTCGACATTTATTTATCCTTAGACATTCAAATTTTATGTCTTTTTATATGTTGAAATAAGCATGATTAATTTAAAAAAAGAAAAATTGCTAATAATCTTACCTCTTTAGTTTTTTATTTATATATGTTGAGATGGATAACTTTTCAACTGTATTTTTTTTAATTGATTCTAATAAAAATCGAAAGAACGAACTTTCTCTTTTGACAAGTGATCAGCATATTTATTGCATACTTTTTACTATCTTTTTCCCCATCTTTGGTTAATTAATAAATGCCATTAATTATAATTTAAGAACATTTATGGAGTTATATGTTAAAATATTTTATATGTATCTTCAATAATAATAAATGGATATTTGTGAGTTAATTGGTTTAAATATTTTCCTAAATAATTTGATGTTACTAAATATTTGTTGTGAGATATTTTGCAGGTTTAATTATAGCAAAATCAAATCAATATCAGTAAATAAAATCAAGAGATCAAATCAAATCAAGACCAACAAATTATATCAGCCTAATCGGGTAACTGATTGAGAATCTACATAACAAGAGAGAGATGGCAAGATATTCGGGATATTATGCAATCTAAACTACCCAAATCAAATTAGAAGATTGCAGTCAAATATTGAGCCCCAACAGACGTGAGGTGGCGGTCAACTATATGTATATGGTGGCGATTTAGCGGCCAAATGTCAAGATCCGCTGTTGAATTTTTGTCAACTGCTTCGATTTGTTTAGAATTAGAGTTTTTCATTGTAAGTCTATAAATAGACGGTCTCTAAAATTACCGAAAGTATCTTCTATCTTAGGCTTAGTTTCTAACCACCAAATAAATGTAATTATTTTCTTTTCATGCATAGTGGAGTAGAAGATCAAGCCCTTAAGTTTGTATTTTTATTTTAATGTTTTTTTTTTTTGCAATTTATTCTTTCTTGTGTTTCTCTTACTTGCTTTTATTTTTAATCATGTTTTCTTTTTTTAGTTTTTGCAATTCTTGTGTCTTTAATTTTGGTATGAGTAGCTAAACATTAACATGTCTAGAGTAGGATGAATCTCAATTAGTAAAAAAGTTAATCGTATAAATCATTATTCTAAAAAGATGCACTTAAAAGATAAATGTAGGGTAAACATAAATTGATTGTTCTAAATCATTTTGATAGATTATTTAGCATCGCTCATAACCTATACTTAGGATTAGTAAGATCATATTTAGATTTAACTTACATTAAAATATAAAAAATCATATTTTTATAAACCTACGAAATAGATAGCTTAATAGCTTATATAGGATCAAAGTTCATATAATTTATATCTTCAAACTAGATCATAGATTATAAAAATATGAATTTTAAGATTACAATTTATGCAGATTTCCTTTATAACTAGTCTAAAGGATTCAACACTCTAGGCATACCCTTTTATCATTAAATTTAATTACTCTTATTTGATATTTTAATTTTAAGTAGTAAAAATTATCTCTTTAGATGTTAATTATAAAAACTATATTTTTATTTTTAATCTGATTGAGTAAATAATCAACCAACCGTCTTTTCTGTGGGATCGACCTGTACTTGCATACTCGCTACAAATGCGTCGTGAACTTGCGGTATTATAATTTTATCAATAAGTTTTTTGCGTCGTTGCCGGGGAAGACAGTTTTAGTTTTATTTGTTCCAGTTTAGATTTTTAGATTTCAGATTTTCAAAGAAGCAAGAAGGAACAAAGGAGATCTCTGCAAAAATTTGGATTTGGTGAGTACTTTTGCATATCTTCTTTATCAATCTTAATATTTTTCTTCTCTGTTTCTTGCAGGATTTCTTTGCGCCACTAAAAGAATATTTATATTTTCTAATTAGATTTGATTTGTTGCACTTATATTTAAAATATTTTAAGGGCAAATCATAAACCTAAAAGATAAGGTGAGTATTTCATCATCTTTCCTTGGTCCACAAATCATCATCCATATTGTATGAACCCAAGTCTCTAATTAAAATCGATTAAACTTAAAATCCTAAGAATTCACATAGCTCATTAAGAAAAGTTTACTTTTAGGATAACTAATATTCCGAGGGGTTTAATCAGTTGGTGTCTAGGCAAGTGTGATTAAGATAAATGGTTTACTTAATTAGGCCTAATATTTCGGTGATTCGTATAGCGGATGGCTCCCACTCACTTGACACTTACCTGGATGACTGGTTAGTCTAGTTTGGGTTTAACCAGCCTAACGGTTAACTTAGAAGCTATCTAGGTCTAGATTCAACCTAGTTGATTATGATTTGATAGGTGTGTTTAGTTAGGATTTATATTTTAAAATAAAAATGGTTTCTGCTGTTAGTTCTCCACACTTTGATGGGAATGATGTTTTAAGATGGAAAATAAAAATGAAAGGATTTCTTAACTCACTTAATAAAGATTTCTGGGAAAACATTGAAAATGACCATACTTTTCTTCGAAATATTAGAGAAAAAATGATATGGAATATGAGTGAACGAAAGTAGGTTTTCTTAGACGAAAAAGTTGTAGATAATTTTATTGAGTATTTTAGATTTAGAAATTCGTATGACTGTTTCTTACTATGGCTCAGCTTATGATATTTTGTGTGCATTAGAACAAATTTATGGAGAGCACATCATAGACGAGAATCATGTAGAAATGGTAGGTGTATTTCAATATTTTTCAAATAATAATATACCACCAATTTCTACAAAGCCATATGAGATTTCTTTTGATCATGATAATCTGAGCATAACATCTTTTGATAATCATAATCTTACTCATGATCAACCTTCATATAATGACCTTGCATTTAGGAATAGCATTCTCAAGCAAGAGAAAAATAATTTGTTTTCAAAGTGTGAGATTTTAATTGGTATAACTAACAATTTAATGGAAAAACTCAATGCATCAGATTCTATTACCGCTTTAAATGAAAAAATTGAAATCGAAAAGAACGAATTGATTTCTAGAAATGGGTTTCTTGAAAAACCAAATTCATCCTTAAAATTGGAAAACACATAATTGATTTCTAGAAATGAATCTTTGAAATTCAAAAATGATGAATTGTTAGCTAAGATTAATGCACTTTCTTACTCTCATGATATTTTGATTGAAAAATTGGAAAATGAAAAAAAATGAGTTGCATTCAAAACTTGAGAGTCTTTCCAAAACTCTTAGTGCTTTAAAACTAGAAAGAGAACAAGAGAAGAATGAGTTTCTATTGAAATTTGAAAATAAATCAAAAATTTTTGAGACTTTGAAAAATGAAAATGAAAACCTAATTTTGTCTTTTGATTTTTTGATAAATGAACGTAAAAATTTGAGATCAAATTTTAAAAGTGAACTTGACTCCTTAAAATTCTCTCTTAAATCTCAAGAGATTTTAACAAACAAAAATCTTACTCTCAAAAAGAAAATCATGATTTGATGATTTCTCTTGATAAATATTCAAAAGGAAAAGAAAAGGTTATTTTTTCACCCAATGAGGGGAATGAAATTTTTAAATGGAAAAGATGTTGTTATGAATTTTTCAAAATCTAAAAAATCTTTTTCTAAACTAGTTCAACCCTCTTCTAATAAAAATGATGCTCATAAGTTTTGTAACATCCTAGTACGGTCTTACGACATTAATCGGTATTTTAATACTTACTTTATATTTCTTATTTTATTATTTTGGTTTGCGAGTGATTCGAATAATAGTAGTAGTTATTCGACCTGACCCGCATGTGTGAAACCCAGTATGGTGCTAGATTATATCTTATGTTTATCAGTAAACTGAATATATATATATATATATATATATATATATATATATATATATAGCCACAAGTTAAGGATAACTTATATTTTGCTAACTGCCATCACATGGTTAATCTTCCCATATCTTATTTTTTGCTTTTATCTGTTACGTTTAAATCTTAAGATATCTAATACCAAATATTTGTTATATATATATATATATATATATATATATATATAATCCTTTTTAATCTTATGTTAGGGGGTATAATTTATTTAAATTATATTCTTACATTATGATTTAAAATTTTACGTATGTGAATTGTTTATCAAAATATATATTTGATTAGATTTTGGTAGAGATTGGTTGTAATTTGATATTATCTATATACCTTAAAATCTATAATATAATATATATAACCTAATAAACAATACTATACACACACACACATATAATTCATATAGTTTAAAATAAAATAAACCCCTCTCTCCTTTTCTCTCTCTCTGTGTTCTTTCTTTCTTTCTATATCTTTTTCTCTTTTCCAACTCTCTTCGCCATCAAACCGAGACTCTCGGCCCATCTCAACCCCGACTTGACCACCGTTACTGTTGTCTCGCCGCCATGTCATATCTATCGTCGTCGAGATTATCAGATTTGTCTCGAGCAAGTTTCGATCGTATTATGCACCGTCGTGATATCGTTTCGTTCGTGTGTTTGTAACCGAGATAAGTATTTCTAAATACTCATTGCACGCTAGTTACAACCGGATCATATATGGCGTAACAATATTATTATTGGTTTCGTAATATTATTATTTTCTATTTGATAGATTGGTATTTTTACAAACTAGATCGACATGAGTTTAATACAAATTTGGTTAAATTAATATTTACTATTATGATTGATAGTTTGGTTGATATATGTATGCATATTGATTATATTTTTAGTTAGTGGTTATTTAATTTGAGTTCACTATACTTCAGTTTTCTTTACAACAATTGTTATATTAGAATAATACATAATTGTTTCACCATCATTTGTCGTTATATAGTCAACAATATACTTTATCAACAAATAACTGTCTAGTAAAAATGTTATAACGTTATGCAAAATATAGTTTGAAAATATTATAGTTTACACATGAAACGTCGTCGCCAAGCGGATACGACAAATTTGAAATTTACTGTACGCATTATCTTATAAAATTCATTATAAATCATAGAAAAATCATTAACACATGTTTTTTAGTTCATTACGAAGCTAACTCGGAATACTATAACCCTGTGAAATATTTACTTGCAAAATAAATTATTTAGATAACGTAAACTGTAAATGAAAATATCTCTGAACTGCTGTCCAGGAAAATTCCAACAGCAAACTTTCAATTTCGAACGTTCATAACTTTTTGTAGAAACAATCTGAGATACATTAACTTGTAAAAAATGAAAACCATATTGAATTAGCTTTGTTTTTGTATATGACACGTCCCTTTTGGAGAACGTTTGTTATTTTTAAACTATTTTACAAATCTGGGCAACGCTGAATTTCTAAATGGAACTTTCTTATGCATGGTTAATCAACACCGCTTTTATAATTATTAATCGGATTGAATATGCTATCTCTGTTAATGCTATTATCTTGGTCTTGTACATGATATGATTATATTATCCTCAACATTCTTATAACCTGCCAGACTGTACTATTTTTGTTATCATATTAATACCTGTTGCCTGTAATACTTACCGATGCTAACAATATTGACATGTTATCCTGATTGACTTGACTTGTTGTCTTGCTAGACAAGATCTACTCATGATTATTCCTGTGTTGGTATTAGGTAGACGTTCTAATGATACCCGACTTGAACACGAAACTTGGGGAAAAAAGGGAAATCAATAATGAAATCCGACTTGAAACTTAAGAGTTCACTACTTTTCAGAGTCTGCTAAGTCGATACGGGTTTCGGGCCCTAGAATGATGATGCAGACATCATTCTTCTGTACATGATATTGTTTTTACTGCCTAACAGTATGTCTCGGATGCAGGGTTACCTAGCATGGCAGCAAGGTTTCGGGAGGTATCGTCCATGTCAAATTCAAAAATTTGCCGTTCTAGCTAACCCTAACTAAGAATCGTTAACTAGAAATCGACGGAATAAGAAATGCAAACACTTTGCAACTAAAAGTGAGCAAGGAATACAATCTTTGTAGACCGGTCCTTCACTTCAATAGCTCCGTGCAGTAGTCCCTTTCGCTGCGATCGTGAACTCCGGACTCTAGAAAGGCTTCCTTGAAGAAACGAACATGCTTGTTTCGAAAACTTCGAGGCCGAAGATGATCTACGTCGAGAAGATACTAACCAAGCTATCTTTTCACTAATCATGGAATTAGTGAAGCAAACACCCTATACTAAATGGCAAGTAGTAGAGGATGATGAAGTAGGAATTTTGCTCATATTAGAAATCATTTTCTCACTCAAAATCATCACTTTTTTAAAAAGCCAGAAAGCTTTTGTCAAGAAGAAGAAGAAGAACAAGTTGTGATAAAAATGAATTATTGTTGAGATTAGAAATGCAACAAACGATTAAGCATGTCATGCTTAACCCTTGTAGAGAGTTAACCATGGCCATGGGTTAAAGGTCTGTGCTAAATAAATATCTTAAGCTAGATAAAAGAGTGGACAAAGTCAAAAATGCTTACAAACTTCTACAAGCTTTCAACAAATATCAACCATGATAAAATTCACAATTTTGAATAACTTAATGATAAATACAAACCCTAATCTTAACCCTAGCATGGTTTAACCCTCATAAACCCTAGTTGCATTTGTAACCTAGCTTGATACATTTAACATATATCACATATACATCAATGTATCCAAAGTAAGAAAAAGAAATCTTAAGTTAGCTAATATTAGTTAATGTAATGTAATATATCAAATATATAATTATACATTAAATTATTAAATCAACACTTGATTTAATAATCCGGCTATATCACATATAACCGACTAATATCATAATGTAACATCTTATCGAATCAACACTTGATCCGATAACCCGGTTATATCACATATAACCAATCATGTCACATGATTGGTGTAAAAAATTGTGTTCGTAGAATAACCGCAATCAGAACGGTGTCGCGCGTAGCTAGACCGAGATGAGTACGGGGCGTCCTCAGGGAAACGTTGAATATTTTAATCTTACTTTAGATGTGTTGAAAAAGAGAGGAAGGATAAAGAATTTTGTGGAAAGGTTTCTAGATCTACTAATGCAAAAATATAGATCTAGATTATTTTAGGAATGCAGTTAATATAATAAGGGGGCTTGTAGGGTTCGTTAGGATTTAGTAGTTATGGATGATTAATTAAAAGTTACCATTTTTATCCATTAATAGATTTAAAACTAGAATGACGGTGATGCATGTAGATTAGGATTTCTGGAGGGAAAAGGAATCCCACTCTTAACTCCTATCTCGACATGGAACTCCGTTCATATCTAGCCTTTACCAAAACAATCATTAATCTAATCTCTAATCGCGGTCGAAACTAGCAAGGAATTGCTAGCGCGCCCGATTAGGATGTTAATGATTCTTTTGATAAAGTTCATAAACTTTATAGGACTTAAAAAGGGTTTAGGGATGTTCATCATCCATTAGCCTACCCTAACCTTACGAACCCTAACAAGCAGAGAATTACTCGCGCATGTTGGGAGAAAAAGAGATGGAAAGAAATTGCATAATTAAACTACGAAGAAATAGAATAAGAAAAAGAAAGCTTCCTTTATTAATCAACAATATTCATTACACTTGAATCCTTAGAAAATGATTACAAATCTAGTTGCTTCTCGATCTTTCCTAAGGAGGTAGACGAACAGTTGATGATCAGCCTGGATGCGTGAGCGTCTGGGACTTCGTGATCTCGTCGGCTTGATGATTTTCCAAGAGGCTCTCAGTGCCTTTTTATAGTGCCAAAGCCAGAATCCAAGCTTCTAAATTAGGAAGTAAGTAGAAAAAGATCCTTCCCAAAAATCCTCGGCTTCCAACTCCCTCTAACTGTGGCGGATCCGCGGCATAAAGGGGCTAATGCCGCGGATCCGCGGCCTTCTCATCAGGACCCTTCATCATTTTTCTAGAGCTGTCTCTATGTGACATTTGGCGATCCTTGGAATCTTCAGAATTTGAAAATCTTCTCGTGGTTGCTGCCAGACTTGGTCTCCAAGTTTTGATTCTTAATTAGGCAAGTCTTCTTCAACAACTTGATTTGCTTGATTCTAGTCTTGAAAAATTCTGCACAACTTGGAAAATTTCTGCACAACAACTCTAATAATATTTAATAGACTTTGTTTTACTAGGATTTGGTTAATGAAATTATTTGCATATATTTTCCTACTAAATGCTAATTAAAATATATTAACACATGTAAAATAGTATTTTTACACATAAACCCTCATATGTATGATATATTATAATAAAGTCATTTTTTAATATGAAAATGGTAGGAAAAATGTAATACAAATGTGCAGTTTTATCAACTGAACAAATACCCCCAAACTTATCTTTGATCGTCCCGAGCAAACTAGTTTATTCAAGAGGAGGAGAAGAAGAAAAAGGAGAAAACTAAGCACACTTTCGTAGGCAAACACGATTGCACTGAGCACGTGCAACAAGCCGTTAAATCTCTAGGTGTCTCCAGTAGGAGGAGTGTTGTCTCCTGAGGGTTTTCAGCGGATTACACCCACAAAATCCTATAATAAAAGAGAGATGGTGAAATTTACATATAAAGATAAGAACCATAAAAGAAAGACTTTGAAAATAAGAGTTTCCAACTACACTAGCTTTTCAGTTGTCATGAGCCCTATCTTAATAGTCATGAAAAGATGTTAGAAATTACATTATCCCTCAATAAAATATCGTCTTTATTCTTCATTCCTACCTTTCGTCCAAACATTGATCATATAACCCTACGTGTGTGTAATGAACATCCCTACACCCGGAGAATTCAATTCAAGCTATCATACTCTTGTCCATCTGCCTCAGTACTTTTTAACTTGATGAATATTTAGATTTGCTCACACATTTTCATGCGACCGTTAATACTTCCTGAGGTACTAACCAACCGATTACTCATGTGCTTGCTGATTCGGTGATAATATTTTTCTCGTCTTACACCACCTAAGGCTTAGCAGTGACTCCCAGACCAGTTGGCCTTAGGGCACTAGGTGAAGAGGCACCCTCGCTATATTTTTTTTATTGCTGCCTTGGCGATAACAAAACCAGTGTTCATTTTTCTTTTCACCATTTTATATTTTCTTCATACTTTTTTTTATTTCCTTCATACTTTGGCTTTTAGACAAGAGTATTTCAAGGTATCCTCTACTATCCCGAGTTTTAAGACGTGTGCAAGTGTATATAGTAGGGTATCAACATTCAAATGTTTGGCTTCCAGAATAGAAACTATTTTTCAGACTTATTTTTATCCTCAGATTAGTGACTTCCTTCATCTTACTAACTCTTGGGACAACAGCTCATAACTACTTATTACTAGTTCGTTTAAGAAAACTTCTAATTTTCTTGGTTTTCTTAAACTATTCCTATCTTTTGGATGTAATTTTTCACTTTCTACTCTTTTGTTATAAAAATTTTTAATGCCCAGTGTCAAAGATAATTCAGTGAATACAAACCTCCCCCCAAACCTGTTTTCAGCAGTGTCCTCACTGATGTAGCCTTTTGAGAGTCATGGACCTGTATACTAGGGGAGAGATACAAGAGGTAAAATAATAGTTAAATGAAAAATTCCCCCAAACTTGTTCTTTGACACGCACAGATATTCAATCAAATCCATTTTTTACTCACCTCCATTCTTTAAAATGAGAAAATGTTACAAAAACATGGAGGTGGGGCGGAGGAAATTTAGTTTTGATAAAGCGGCTCTTGTAAAAACAGGAGCTCCTCCGCGGGGTCAGCAGAAAAATACGGTTTTAATCTATGCCCATTTACTTTAAAAATTGAACCGTTTTATTTTCGACTTCAACTGCCCCGTGCGGGTGTACACACCGCACCACAAAAGGTCATTTCCAACGAGATTTAAGCTTACCCGGATGAAGATGGAGACGGGAGTCGTAAAGAAGGACTTGTTGCCCCGATGTGAAGGTTTTTCTAAAAAGATTTTTATCGTGGAACACTTTAGTCCTGTTCTTTACTATCACCGCATTATCATAAGCTTCATCGCGGAGTTCGCTTAGCTCATTCAATTGCAGCTTCCGATAGTTGCCTGCATGATCAAGATCAAAATTAAGCTCTTTAATAGCCCATATTGCCTTATGTTCAATCTCGACAGGGAGGTGGCATGCCTTCCCAAACACAAGGCGGTATAGAGACATACTAAGATCGGTCTTATAAGCGGTGCGGAATGCCCAAAGAGCATCCGTCAATTTGGTTGACCAATTTTTACGGTTTTTCGAAACCGTCTTCTCCAATATCTGTTTGATCTGCCTATTTGAGATCTCAGCCTGCCCGCTTGTTTGGGGATGATAGGGCATAGAAAGCTTGTGAGTGATTGAATATTTCCGCATCAAGGCCTTAAAAGACCTATTGCAGAAATGCGTCCCGTTGTCGCTAATTATAGCGCGAGGGTGTCCGAATCGCGAAAAGATATTTTCTTTAAGGAACTTAATGACAACTTTGTTGTCATTAGTGCGACACGGTATAGCTTCCACCCACTTCGAGACATAATCAACCGCTAACAAGATATATAGATTCCCAAAGGAGTTGGGAAAATGGCCCATAAAATCAATACCCCAAACGTCAAATATTTCCACAACCAATATAGGTTGGAGCGGCATCTCGTTCCTTCGTGAAATCCGACCCAAATGCTGACATCGCGGACAAGTTTTGCAATGTTCAAATGCATCTTTAAATAATGTTGGCCAATAAAAGCCACATTGCAAAACTTTCTCCGCCGTTTTTCGAGGTCCAAAATGACCGCCGCATGCCTGATCATGACAAAATGATAACACGCTCTTGAATTCATCGTTAGGGACACACCTACGAATGATTTGATCGGAACAATACTTGAATAGATAAGGTTCATCCCAGTAAAAATATTTTACTTGGGATAGAAATCGAAGTTTGTCTTGTTTCGACCAATCGCTAGGAATAAGTCCCGTTGCAAGATAGTTCACGATATCCACGAACCAAGGTTCGTAGGATACAGTCAAGAGCTGTTCGTCAGGAAATGAGTCATTTATCGGCACGGTCAAAGTTGCTGAAGAAGTGATGCGTGAAAGATGGTCGGCTACAACGTTTTCACATCCACTCTTGTCTCGGATGACAAGATCAAATTCTTGTAACAATAGGATCCAACGTATTAGCCTGGCCTTAGCATCCTTCTTCGATAAAAGATGTCGTAGGGCGGAGTGATCTGTGTAAACCACGATAGGCGAGCCAATCAAATAGGGCCTGAATTTCTCTAATGCAAATACAACTGCCAAGAGTTCTTTCTCGGTAGTTGTGTAATTTATTTGTGCATCATTCAAAGTCCTACTTGCATAGTAAATTATATGTGGCATCTTATCAATGTGTTGTCCTAAGACAGCACCAATAGCAAAATCTGATGCATCACACATAAACTCGAACGGGTGGTTCCAATCCGGAGATGATAGAACGGGGGCTGTAGTGAGTGATTCTTTAAGCGATTCAAAAGCAGCCTCACAATCCGAATCGAAGTGAAAAGTAGTGTCCTTGGCCAATAGAAGGGTTAAGGGTCTAGCAATTTTTCTAAAGTCCTTAATAAATCTTCTATAAAATCCTGCATGGCCAAGGAAGGATCGTATATCTTTGACGCAGTTGGGACGAGGGAGGTTATGAATGACATCTATTTTAGCTCTGTCAACCTCAATGCCTTTTCGTGAAATTATATGCCCAAGTACAATACCTTCTTGGACCATAAAATGGCATTTTTCCCAATTCAAAGTCAAGTTCTTATCCTTACAACGGGTAAGAACCGCGTCAAGATTACGAAGGCAGTCCTCAAAGAAGTCCCCAAAAATGGAGAAATCGTCCATAAAAATTTCTAGAAAATTTTCCACCATATCTGAAAATATCCCCATCATGCACCGCTGAAATGTAGCGGGAGCGTTGCATAACCCAAAGGGCATGCGTCTATAAGCAAAAGTTCCGAAAGGACAAGTAAAAGTGGTTTTATCTTGATCCTTTTCGGCGATGGGGACCTGGTTATAGCCAGAGTATCCGTCCAAGAAACAGTAGTATTCGTATCCCGCTAATCGTTCCAACATCTGGTCAATGAAAGGTAGAGGGAAGTGATCTTTCCTTGTCGCGGCATTGAGTTTCCTGTAATCAATACATACGCTCCACCCAATTTGGGTGCGTGTTTGGATTAACCCATTAGCCTCATTAGTGATGACCATGATGCCAGACTTTTTAAGGACCACATGAATTGGACTTACCCATTGGTTATCAGATATGGGATAAATTATTCCACTATTAAGACACTTGACGATTTCTTTCTTTACCGCCTCCTTCATAACGGGATTTAACCGTCTTTGTGGGTCTCGAGTTGGTTTGGCTTCATCCATCAGATGTATGTTATGTTCAACAATTAAGGGACTAATCCCTTTGATGTCGGCCATCGTCCAACCAAATGCTTGCCGATTCGATCTCAACACTGCCAAAAGTGCGTTCTCTTGTTCTAAGACTAGAGAAGCGGATATAATCACTGGCAAAGTCTCATTCTCTCCTAAATATGCATATTTAAGATGCGAAGGTAGCGGTTTGAGATCAAGAATTGGCGGAGAGACAATAGAAGGTGGGGTAACGGAATAATATTCGGACTCCTTAAGAGGTTCAAAACTTGCATAAGATATTGACTCGGAAAGTGCTACTGACTTTTGCAACGAGTCAACGGGTTCAATCTCAAGGTCGGACTCATTGAACATATCCTCACTGTGAAGTGGTGCAAGATCAAACGATGTCTCATTAGTGTTGTCGAGAACATCAAAGCAAAGTTCCTCATCCATGCAGCTTTCGGAAGCTATCTCGTGGATGGAACAAACATTCAGCAAATGAGCAGAAGGTTCTGACGGCTGACTTCCTAGCTTGTAAATATTAAGCTCAATTGTCATTTTCCCGAAGGATAAGTTCATAGAACCGTTACGACAATTAATTACAGCGTTAGAAGTTGCTAGGAAGGGTCGACCAAGTATCACCGGGATTTGATTGCGTGGGTTTGCCACAGGTTGTGTATCTAAAACAATAGAGTCCACGGGAAATATGAATTCCCCGACTTTAATTTACACATCCTCTAGTTCGCCCCGAGGTTTGGTGATAGATCGGTCTGCCATTTGGAGAGTACAATGGGCGGGTTTTAACTCTCCAATTCCTAACTGCTCGTATACTGAATAGGGAAGCAAGTTGACGCTAGCGCCTAGATCGAGTAAAGCACAATTAATATTTTTACCCCCAATAGAAATAGAGATTGTAGGACAGCCGGGGTCCTTACGTTTCTTTGGTATTTGTTGGGTAAAAGCTGTGCTAACATTACTCGTCATGAAAACCTTCTTAGGCACTTGAGTTTTTCTCTTCCTAGTGCACAAGTCTTTAAGGATTCTTGCATAAGATGGGACTTGTTGAATAGAATCTAGGAGAGGAATATTCATGCTAACTTGCTTAAACATTTCCATAATCTTCTCCATTTGGGGGTTAGGTCTGTTGGCCCTTAATCTGTTTGGAAATGGAGCTCGATCAATAAGTTTTGGGTCCAACGTTTGTGGAGAAGACTGTGGGGACGGATTCGATCCCAAAATTGGAGTGGGAATCGACTTAGATAGATTTGGCGAACTGTTCGAGCCTTGGGGAAAACGGAGAATAGGCTCGGATGAAGGTGGGAGACTAGACGAATTAGGGGAAGAAGAAGAAGAAGCTAGGGTATCAAATATGTCACTAACATCAAATTGCTCACCCACTCGGTTATTCAGCACTCTCCCCGATCTCAACGTAGTAACGGCATTCACATTATGATTTTGTGAATGGCCAGGATTCGGTAGGGGTTGAGATGGGAGTTTCCCTTTCTCTCTCGCACTCATTGTGGCGTTTAACTGTGCGATTTGGTTTTCTAATGATTTAATACTCTCACCATGGGAGGCGGAGTTTTTTGTTATGGTATCAATAGAAGACTTCATCTCAGCCGACAATTGCATGGATTGTTTCATGAACATATCCAAAGTTTGTGCAAGTGAGTTGTCAGTACCGGCCACTTGTGGTGTAGAAATGTTGGCCGGATTTTGGAAATTCTGTGACTGAAAGAGAGGCTGATTCTGTGGTTGTGGTTGCTGTGGAGGAGGTCTTTGATAATTGCTTTGTTGGTTTTGGTTCCAAGCAAAGTTAGGATGATTCCTCCATCCTTGATTGTACGTGGAAGAATAAGGGTCGTTTCTAGGTCGCTGCTGAAAAGCAGCATTAGCTTGAAACGATGCATTCATAGGACATTCTTCCGTTAAGTGTGAAGGATCCGAACAGCAACCACAGACGGTCTTAGGAAGCGTGATCTGATTTAGGGAGAATGATGAGAACTTGTTTTCAATAGCGTCGAGTTTCTTCTGTATCGCTGCCATTTCGGCTTTTACTGCGATAGAAATATCGAGCTGGTGAATACCTCCCTTAGTTAAAGGTGGTCTTACGCTTTCCCACTGCAACGTGTGTTCAGCAAGGTCTTCCAGATATTTCCACGCTTCACCGTCATCTTTAGACATGAAATTGCATTGACACATTGTTTCAAGTATCTGCTTTGTCGCTGGATTAATGCCCTCATATATAATCCGACATAAATCCCATCTTTGTATTTCGTGATGGGGGCATTGGACAAGCAGATCTTTGAAACGTTCAAAGCATTTCCAAAATGGTTCATTGGGAAGCTGGGTGAACTGGTTGATCTCGCTCCTAATATGGGCAGTCTTATGGTTTGGGTAAAACTTCTTAAGAAATGCTATGACGAATTCATCCCAATTAGTGATAGAGTGTGCGGCAGTATTGTAAAGCCATTTTTCTGCCAAGTCGCACAGTGTGAATGGGAGAAGACGTAAGCGCATAGCATCTAAAGTCAATTGTGAAGTGCCCATCATCGCGCATACGTTTTCGAATTTGGTGATGAAAACGTACGCGTCTTCCGACTCAAGCCCATGAAATTTGGGCAGCAGATTGATGTAGTGGGGTTTAATTTCGAAATTATCCCCGTTAGGTGGTGGAAGAGATAGACAAGTGGGAAGAGGACCACGGATAGGATAACATCTTTCTTGGAGAGAGATGCGCGGTGGATTCTGCGCACCTACGGGCGGTAGCAGCGTGGTGTTATATTCTGATGGAGTGTCGTCCATCTCGGTCGTTGTGTGTGGTGGGGGAAAAGAAAATGAAGAAGTACCGACTTCGGTGTCGATAGCAGGAACGCGGACAAGACGGGCACTAGGATCCCATGTCTAGCCGAGCATGCACTAAGCGGGTTTAGTGCAAGTGGCAGCGTGTGTGTGATTTAAAATTGGTTTGTTTTTGAAAAAGTGGGACTCAAGACAAATCACCCTAAGATGCACAAGCAACCCTAGAACTAAGGTCACCTAGGTCCAGTCTCTAGACCGCTCCTAGACTTCCAAAGGACAAGCCGCAGGATCAATCCTCTACCGCCTCCGTACTACCCTTGTAGCCAGGTAAGTGCCAGGTAAGTGGGAAGGAACCACAGTAGTGGGCCTAATTAAAAACCACTAGCCTTTGACACACTTACTTAGGCACTACAAAAGTAATGCGGATAAACGATAAATTACCCACGACCTTCCTCTGTCCTTATTGAGCGCGACAGTCCTTAGAGTCTGGTCTAGATATTTTTTAAATTAATGAAGGGTTGATCTAGATGCTCGGTTTGTGATTTGTGGGGCTTAGGAAGGGTGATGAAATCCCCACCTAATCTTGATTTGGTCTTTGCCCCTTAAAGTCCGTATTAAAATATGCAAAACAAAACCAATCACAAAACTTTTGCAAAAAGATTTTTGAGCGGCGCTATTTTGCAAAGAATCCTGCAGAAAATAGATTTTATTGGATTTGAGAGGAGAGAGAAGGAGTTGAAAAAGATACCAGAGAATTGTGAACCCTAGATCCCCTTGTCAAGCCGCGTTTCCGCCGCAGATGCTTGCTAATGCCGTGGTTCCGCCGCAGGAGGGAAGGATCGGGTGATGAAATTTTTTCTGTGCCCTTCTTTGCTCCTCTGCATCTCTAAGAATGTCTCTGTCTTCTGTTTTCCTTAATTCTGTGACTCCAGATCTCCTTGCAAAATTCATGCACAAATCGTTAAATATGCAATTTGCAGTTTTGTGTTAATAATGATATGAATCGTCTAAGAATTCAACACAAATAGTAAGAATAAAAAATTACGCACGTATCCCCGGCAACGGCGCCATTTGATTGGTTCGAAAGAGTGTGTTCGTAGAATAACCGCAATCAGAACGGTGTCGCGCGTAGCTAGACCGAGGTGAGTACGGGTCGTCCTCAGGGAAACGTTGAATATTTTAATCTTACTTTAGATGTGTTGAAAAAGAGAGGAAGGATAAAGAATTTTGTGGAAAGGTTTCTAGATCTACTAATGCAAAAATATAGATCTAGATTATTTTAGGGATGTAGTTAATATAATAAGGGGGCTTGTAGGGTTCGTTAGGATTTAGTAGTTATGGATGATTAATTAAAAGTTATCCTTTTTATCCATTAATAGATTTAAAACTAGAATGACGGTGATGCATGTAGATTAGGATTTCTGGAGGGAAAAGGAATCCCACTCTTAACTCCTATCTCGACATGGAATTCCGTTCATATCTAGTCTTTACCAAAACAATCATTAATCTAATCTCTAATCGCGGTCGGAACTAGCAAGGAATTGCTATTGCGCCCGATTAGGATGTTAATGATTCTTTTGATAAAGTTCATAAACTTTATAGGACTTAAAAAGGGTTTAGGGATGTTCATCATCCATTAGCCTACCCTAATCCTACGAACCCTAATAAGCGGAGAATTACTCGCGCATGTTGGGAGAAAAAGAGATGGAAAGAAATTGCATAATTAAACTACGAAGAAATAGAATAAGAAAAAGAAAGCTACCTTTATTAATCAACAATATTCATTACACTTGAATCCTTAGAAAATGATTACAAATCTAGTTGCTTCTCGATCTTTCCTAAGGAGGTAGACGAACAGTTGATGATCAGCCTGGATGCGTGAGCGTCTGAGACTTCGTGATCTCGTCGGCTTGATGATTTTCCAAGAGGCTCTCGGTGCCTTTTTATAGTGCCAAAGCCAGAATCCAAGCTTCTAAATTAGGAAGTAAGTAGAAAAAGATCCTCCCCAAAAATCCTCGGCTTCCAACTCCCTCTAACTGTGGCGGATCTGCGGCATAAAGGGGCTAATGCCGCGGATCCGCGGCCTTCTCATCAGGACCCTTCATCATTTTTCTAGAGCTGTCTCTATGTGACATTTGGCGATCCTTGGAACCTTCAGAATTTAAAAATCTTCTCGTGGTTGCTGCCAGACTTGGTCTCCAAGTTTTGATTCTTAATTAGGCAAGTCTTCTTCAACAACTTGATTTGCTTGATTCTAGTCTTGAAAAATTCTGCACAACTTGGAAAATTTCTGCACAACAACTCCAATAATATTTAGTAGACTTTGTTCTACTAGGATTTGGTCAATGAAATTATTTGCATACATTTTCCTACCAAATGCTAATTAAAATATATTAACACATGGAAAATAGTGTTTTTACACATAAACCCTCATATGTATGATATATTATAATAAAGTCCTTTTTTAATATGAAAATTGTAGGAAAAATGTAATACAAATGTGTAGTTTTATCAACTGAACATCACACATCGCGAGAATAGAATACGGTATCACATACTCGCATCAATCTCGGTCCCGCACATATCACATATGTGCTCTTACTCCATTTCGCTTGAGCCAGGAAACCCATGTGTAGGACTCTAAAGACTCGTCAATACGCCGGCAGTAGGTGATGATCATATCAAACACCCACAAGCCGCAAGCGGTCTGCTAAACGTAACGGCCACCCGGGTATTGTGCGATCAGAAGATCAACAAGCAAGCCTGCTCATACTCCTGCGAATCCAATCAGTAACACTACCATACAGTCCGGTCTCTTCGTCTGATATGTTGCATATCTCGTCTAGGGGTGCTAAACGTCAGACCCCAGTAACTATATAAGTCGTGTCGATATGAGGCTCATAACGGGTCGAGAAACTACTGATAACACTTACGAGTATATCTCTAAAGCATCCCTGGTTAGGGACTTCCTGTTATAGCCAATCGAGCACAACGCAACATCAACTCCCAATACCAGGAGAGACGAAACCCCTCCTATCGCTCATTGCCTCCATATGATTCGGGACTGTACCCAAAAGCCACCGTTTTGCACGTTCTCTTGAACGTGGTAAGGTGAAAATCAAAGCACATTGGGAATCACACAAGACTCTATGACCATCTCGGGTCTACAGACTAACCTGTACCAGTGTCACCAGAGAACTGCCATCTGACGTTATGTTTAATACAATCTGGGAGTCCTCGGCGAGTCCGTTCAGTGTACCCAGTCTCCACTGAGCACCCGTATACTATCTCTGATTTCAAACACCAATGGATATGGGATCATCCATCGCCCATCTACATGGGTCGAGAAGCTATACGCTAGTCTACTCTGGTATATCGATGCCCTATCTCGATACACCCACGACTAGGAATATTTGAAGGATGTACTTAGCGACTACACTGTCCCTACCAGTATGATCTTCATCATAATCCTGGTAGTCAAGTACTCATCCTAGGGGCTTTATCAACATGTAACATAGAGACAATCAGTGTATATGTTAAGATAAAGTGCAACCAGATAGCATACTATCATGTCGAGCAAGAAAGTCCTCCCTATATATGTCCAAGCATCCACTACAATATACATCGTATGTACAGTAATGGCCTCTAGGGCATACATATAACTAACAATCTCCTACTTGCACCAGGGCCATCTGTTGTAGTATCCAATACCCAACAATTAGCAGTAGTTGAAATATCTCATACTCAACCATCCCATAAAAGTCTCTCCTGGGAATAGGCCTTTGTGAGTGGATCCGCCCTGTTCTCCTCTGTGTCTACTCTCCTGACCTCGATCTCCCTGGAGATCATTCATCTCCATGATCAGGTGATACTGCCTTAGAATATGTCTGGATTATAGATGGGACGGGGGTTCCTAGGCATAAGCCACAACTCCATTGTCACACAATGGTAGGAACGAAGTTCATCTCATGAACTAATGTACATCCAGACTACCTCTTTGGTAGCATTCTTGGTAGCAATGTATCCAGCCTTTATCGTCTAGTTTGCCATGGTATCTAGCTTGGAACTCTTCCAACATACCGTCCCTCCACTGAGGGTAAAGACAATGCCTGTGACTGACATTCAGTCGACCTTACCACTCTGGAAGCTATCAGTGATTCTTCCCAGGATCTATTGATACCATCTCACTACACCTAGTGAGAATCCTAACATCCACTTAGATCTATCTCATAGATCCAAAACCCAGGATTTAGGAG
This sequence comes from Agapanthus africanus, assembly GCA_030015575.1. NCBI lineage: Eukaryota > Viridiplantae > Streptophyta > Magnoliopsida > Asparagales > Amaryllidaceae > Agapanthus > Agapanthus africanus. The sequence goes on along the minus strand of CM057340.1, from coordinate 591,039,830 downwards.
GTATCACCTTGATCCTATATGGAGAATCAATGTGATAAGAGGAGATTGATCTAGTGTAGCATAGGAAACTCCTTCCCTATCAAGAGTATGTCATCCACGCACAATACGAGGATCACCACCATACTTCCTACTACCTTTTTTGTATATACAAGGTTCATCTTCCATTTTGATGAAGTCAAACTTTTTGACTACCACATCAAAACAGATGTTCCAACTCCGCGATACCTGCTTTAACTCATAAAGCAACTTGCACACGTTTCCGCTGCTCCCACTGTCTACGAAGCCCTCTGGTTGTGTACTTATAGACGCTCTGTTCTAAATCACTATTTAGAAAAGCAGTCATGACACCCAACCGACAGATATCGTAGTCATGGTATGTATCAATGGCAAGTAGGATCCAGATGGACTTAAGCATAGGCACTAGAAAAGGTTTCATCATTATCCACACCTGGTGGATGACGAGAACCTTTTAAAACAAGCCTTAGTTTTGAAAGTCTCAACTTTTCCATGTGTACCAAGTAATCTTCTCAAGATATACTTGCTCCTGATGGGGATTTAACCCTTCAGATAAAGCAACTAAAGTCCATACTTTGTTGGTGTATATGGATTCCATCTCAGATCGCTTAGCATCTAGCCATTCTTACAGAGTCCCCACTCTTGATGGCCTGCTCGAAACTAGTTGGGTCATCATCTCAAGATGCAATCCTCGCTCCTACTGTCATAGAGAAAACCGAAGTATCTCTCAGGTGGGTGAGTAACCCTACCAGATCGGCGGAGAGGCTGAGCTTTGTCGGGAGATATTGAATCCTCCGGTTCTACCAAATCATTAGCTGCAGTTTGTATAGCTGGAACTCCTTCCAGTTCTACTTCATGACCACTAATTTCTTCATAAGAAATTCCCTTTCCAAAAGGTGGAATGCTGAGAAACAAAACACTTTTTGTTCTTTGGTGTGGTAGAAGATATTCCCTTGCGAATGCTTGGGATATCCAACAAACTTCCACAGAACTGACCTTGCCTCGAGCTTGTCAGGATTTTGCTTTTAGACATAGGCCGGACAACCCCAAATCTTAACATCCTTAAGAGATGGGTTCTTCCTATACCATATCGCATATGGAGTGGTAGGCATCTGATTTGGTTGGAACCCAATTCAATAGGTATGCAGCTTCACAAGTGCATAACCCCTAAAAGGAAATAGGCAACTCAATAGTACTCATTATAGAGCACACCATATCACATAGGGTGCGATTGCTCTGCCCTGATATACCAACGTTCTGTTGGTGTATACGGAGGAGTAATACTGAGAGAGAATCTCATTCCCCTTTAGAACAGTTCAGGAACTCCGTGCTCAAGTATTCTCCTCCCTGATCACATCAAAGGACATAATACTTATACCCGTTTTGGTTCTCTACTTCTGACTTATATTCTTTGAATTTCTCAAAAGCTTCAGACTTAAGTTTCAACAGGAACACATGTGCGAATCTTGAGGGATCATCTGTGAACGTAATGAAGTACGAAGAACCAGTCCTGGCATGTGTAGACAGGGGACTTACATACATCATTATGTATCAATCCTAAGAGTTTACCAACTCTTTCTCTGTTTCCAATAAACGGAGTTATGGTCATCTTATCTTTGTGACATGACTGACAAGTTTCACAAGATATAAATTCAAACTGATTTTAAATATGCATCTTTATGTAACTTAGCTAGTGGGGTCGTATTGATATGACCTAGTCTACAATGCCTCAAGAAGTATTCGTTCATTTCTGAACTCTTCCTCTTGTGTGTGTTTTGTACGTTAAGAACTGTGGTTTGATTTAGAACGTATATGCTTTTAGATAACGTGCCTGAACCGATCAACTCTTGATATAGGAAATGTTCAAAACATAATCCAACAATACAAAATTATATCCTTCTTTACTAAATAAAGAGACTGATATGATATTGTATATCAGGTTCGGTATCTAATAACATTCGTTCAGAATCAATGTATTTGGTAATACAGGGTGATAACTGCCAACATACTTGGCTGCAACACTTGCACCGTTTCCAACTCTTGAAACTTATCACCCATTCCCAGTTCTCTACCTATATGTAGCCCATGTAACAGATTATATATGTGGGATCCTGATCCGGTATCTCATACTCAGGACGTAGAGGATACTGAGAATCAGTTCTCTGTAATGAACATACCCGAAGAAGATGCATCAACATGTATTTTCTTCGTTTGGGCGGCACGGGAATCCTGGTAATCCCCTATTTCCTGCTCGGTCTTATAACAATTATAAGTTGGAACGGGACCAACGTCCCCAGCTCAGTATAACAAGCGGGTTCGGTCAATACATCCATATTATTATCTTGATTAAGGAGTGACATGGTCGCTACCTAGAGAGAGAGAGAGAAGAAAACACTCAGCGTATGCTCTTGCAAAATTAAATTGGTTATTAATATATCTAATCAGGATGGCTCCCACTGTTTTAGTCAAATCTTCCTTCAAACCCTAAAAGGAAATACTAGCCGGGATTGATTATAGCTGACAAGTTCGCCAATCTTTCGGTCAGGCCAGTGTCGGTACTTTGAGGAAGGTTTCCCGTGCTTTCGCACGGACCTAATTAAAATAAACCTCGTTTTCCCAGGGGCGTAACCCGTTAACAACTTTCTAGACACCTACTTGATCGGCTAATTGTAATGTGTAAAACTCTCCCAGGAGTAACTTTTACTCGCAGTGGGTATCGGGATCCAACTATCTCATAGAAGGTATGCAATCTCATTGCAAATTTCAACACTTGAAATTCCCAATAATATTTTGCCACAAGCAACTTATGACCTTAACAAGGTCAACAAATCATAAGCGCTAGCCAAGTTCAACCTGTCATTTCCTGATTGAATTAAACCCACCCGCACGACCCTTAACATAGTCAACAAAGTCGCACGACTACCCTAATCCAATCGCATCATATGCTTATACAGATAAACACTAATTAGCTACCGCACACTACGCCTTAACATAGTCAACAAACGTAGCACGAATACTAACCAGTACTTATCTGAAATGACGGAGGGCTTTTGCGTAATGAACTTGATATCGTCGTAGAATCGAGTGATTTTGAAAAAGGAGTGCTTTTGAGGCTTTTACTAGTTTTGCTAAAGAGATCACTCCCGGTGAAGGGATCTCAGATCTTTCCTTATCGAATAAAGTGCAGGATATTTCACAAATACCATTATGCAAAGCAAAAACTATAAAAGCAATCAAAAGAAAAACCGAGGGTTTGTAGCATCTGCTAGTTTCGCTAAAGAGGTCACTCCCGATGAAGGGATCTCGGTTCTTTCCTTATCGAATAAGGTGCTGGATATTCTACAAGGAATATCGCTATGCAAAGCAAGAACTAGAGCTACCAGTTTTCGAGACAAGTTTCTACAATATCTTTAGGTTTCTTTTATTTCATTAATCTCATTAATGAAGTCCCATTTATTATGCTTCCCAAGCAACACATATGAAATGAAAGCAACAATATATAATATATATCATATATATATAATATAAACATTCGTCTCAGAATATAATCAATGATCACATCACAGAATATCGTAGCAGAATAAAACATATGAAATATTGGATATACTAGGATTTCCGTGTTTTAAATTAAGCCTGTATAAAACACGGATTCCACGGTCGCAATGAATAGCCAAACCCACAACCCTAGACCCCTACGAGAGCGACAAGCAACCCTACCAATTCTAGAGTTAGGAGACCCGGTCTCGACTCCTCGAGATGGTCTCCCACTGGACTCTAGAATCCGGTTACTTGTGCTCCCCGTCTTGGGTCTATCCTAATGCGGAAAAGTAAATAATATACAATGGTGACATCATTCTCAACCCGGAAGTGCCCTAATAAAAGAATATTACATACAATGAATTTTACATGAATGAAAATGAAAAAAGCTCTCATCTCACATAAAACCCCCGGCTATTCAATCACGACAATCCAATATAACATATCACAGCAACACATAACATCACATGCCATCAACGTAAGTAAATATGCATATCCCAGTTGTCGTTGACATATAGCACCGAAACCGGCGATACACTACATATTACACTTACGGTCGCAGAAAAGAAAGTGAACAACTACAACAGTTGGAATCTGCAACCACCTTAGACATCATAAAACCAACATATCACTTATATTGGATTTCATGCCTAACCAAATGAATTCCTTAGACATCACATGCCGAACAATTATAAAACCCGCATTTTAGTCTCGATATTCAAAACACCTTTTAATATCAAGTCGGGCAATTCAACAAGATTCCCGACATCCTGATCGAATGCTCGTCGGAAACTTTAGTAGACGGCCGCACCCCCGATGCCGTTGACGAAGTGCACTAAAGCAGAACACCGCTGCCGCGAGCACCCGAACGGATGCTTTTGACGACGGGGTTCTCCTACGGTCACTTGGTTGGGGCTATGGGGCATGGCCATCTAATAAGATTACCCGGCGAGTACCGCATATGCTACGAGATTGCAACGGACTTTTGATCGCATCAAAATCCCGTGGCAACCGATCAAATTAGACTAAACTGCTAGATTTATAACATTCAAATTAGTTATCTCATAACTACTTGTGGATTCCAAATATTGTATCCAATCACATGATACCCGGACGAACGTTAAACTTTTCGATCGATTCATCAAAGTCCCACAATTTTCACACAGCTCAACACTTGAGCACAGTTCAACAATACCCAGAATATACCACAGTACCTATGCACCAGCCGTAGAAGGGCAAACCCAAGCCTCACTCATGTCACCACGGAACTACGAAAAACCCTAGGGTATGATCGCAGTTCCGCGATCCAAAAAGGTCGAGTTAGGGTTTCATTCTTCTAGAGGGTTCATAGAATTACTTGCATGCTTTTCCGAATACGTTAAACTTGGAAAAATGGGTTTTTGACATTCGATCGAACTTTTTAACTTCGCCTAGACAACATGCGAATAACCCGAATCAATGTTAAAACTACGAATACGAAACACTCCGAGTTGTTTTTAGTGTAAGATTATATCACATGCAAAATTAGCAAAAACAAACAAGACCTAAAACATCAAAACCAAGTCACTGGAATACACAAAAAATTTCGGGGGGGGGGCTCGAATTTGGCCGAGATCACACATGTCATGGCCGGCCACATTTGCATGAAACCCCCTCAAATTTTCACAGTGTTCATGATATATCTCATACATCACTCTGTACTTGTTTAAAAAAAATTTTGACAATTTTTAAAATCGACAGAAACTTCAATTTTCCATTTCAAGTTTCGGAGTATTTCGATTTTGTAATCTTAACAAAATCCGTATAAATTTCTAGCATGGCTCTGATACCACTGCAGGGTTACCTAGTACGGCAGCAAGGTTTTAGGAGGTTTCGTTCATGTCAAATTCAAAAATTTGTCGTTCTAGCTAACCCTAACTAAGAATCGTTAACTAGAAATCGACGGAATAAGAAATGCAAACACTTTGCAACTAAAAGTGAGTAAGGAATACAACCTTTGTATACTGGTCCTTCACTTCAATAGCTCCGTGTAGTAGTCTCCTTCACTGCGATCGTGAACTCCGGACTCTAGAAAGGCTCTCTTGAAGAAACGAACATGCTTGCTTCGAAGACTTCGAGACCGAAGATGATCTACGTCGAGAAGACACTAACCCAAGCTATCTCTTCACTAATCATGGAATTAGTGAAGCAAACACCCTATACTAAATGGCAAGTAGTATAGGATGATGAAGTAGGAATTTTGTTCACATTAGAAATCATTTTCTCACTCAAAATCATCACTTTTTTAAAAAGCTAGAAAGCTTTTGTCAAGAAGAAGAACAAGTTGTGATGAAAATGAATTATTGTTGAGGTCAGAAATGCAACCAAGAGTTAAGCATGTCATGCTTAACCCTTATAGAGAGTTAACCATGGCCATGGGTTAAAGGGTTGGGTTAAATAAATATCCTAAGCTAGACAAAAGAGTGGACAAAGTCAAAAATGCTTACAAGCTTCTACAAGCTTTCAAAAAATATCAACCATGATAAAATCCACAATTTTGAATAACTTAATGATAAATACAAATCCTAATCTTAACCCTAGCATGGTTTAACCCTCGTAAACCCTAGTTGCATTTGTAACCTAGCATACATTTAACATATATCACATATACATCAATGTATCCAAAGTGAGAAAAAGAAATCTTAAGTTAGCTAATATTAGTTAATGTAATATAATATATCAAATATATAATTATACATTAAATTATTAAATCAACACTTGATTTAATAATCCGGCTATATCACATATAACCAACTAATATCATAATGTAACATCTTATCGAATCAACACTTGATCCGATAACCCGGTTATATCACATATAACCAATCATGTCACACATCGCGAGAATAGAATACGGTATCACATACTTGTATCAATCTCGGTCCCGCACATATCACATATGTGCTCCTACTCCGTTTCGCTTGTGTTGAATATATGTATGCCCTAGAGGCCATTATATGTATAGTGGATGCTTGGACATATATATATGTATATTTTGATATATGACTTTCTTGCTCGACATGATGGTATGCTATCTGGTTTTACTTTATCTGACATGTTTACTTGATACTGTTCATTTGATACATGTTGATAAAGCCCTAAGGATATTTGCTTGACTTCCATGGCTATGATGGAGATTATACTAGTGGGGCATGTGTAGTCTATAAGCATATCCTTAAATGTTCCTAGTCGTAGGTATATCGAGATAGGGCATCGATATTCCAGAGTAGACTAGCGTATACGTTTCTTGACCCATATGATGGGCGATGGATGATCCCATATCCATTGGTATTGTGACATCGAAGATTGTATATGGGTGCTCAGTGGAGACTGGGTACACTGAACGGACTCACCGAGAATTCCTATATGGTATTATATCTATCGCCAGATAGCAGTTCTCTGGTGACACTGGTACATGTTAGTTTGTAGACCCGAGATCGTCATAGAGTCTTGTGTGTTCTCCAACTGTACTTTGATTTCCACCCTATCACGGCTCTACTGAGTCGTGCAAACAGGTGGCTTTTAGGTATAGTCCCGAGACACATGGAAACAGTGAGCGATAGGAGGGGTTTCGTCTCTCCCTGTATTGGGAGTTGATGTTGTGCAATGTGCGATTGGCTCTGACTTGAAGTCCCTGGCCAGGGCTGATGAGATTTACTGATAAGTGTTATCAGTAGTTTCTCGACCGGTCATAGACCATATCGACATGACTTATTGAGTTATTAGGGCTCGACGATTCCATCCCTAGACTTGATATGCAGCATATCAGACGAAGAGACCGGACTGTACGGTAAGTGTTGCCAATGGCTCGACGGGAGTTTTGACGGGTTCGCTTGTTTTTCTTCTGATCGCTCAATACCTGGGTGGCTGTTACGTTTAGCTGACCGCTTACGGCTTGTAGGTGTTTTGATATGATCATCACCTACTGCGGGCGTATTGATGAGTCTTAGAGTCCCACACAGGATTTTTCTAGCTCAGGCGAAATGATGTGGTGTGTATATGTGATATGCGCAGGAGCTCGATTAAATACGAATATGTGATACCGTATTTTAATCGGGCGTTCAATATTGGTCGGGTTGCATTTGATGTGACCGATTTATTAAATCAAGTGTTGATTTAATATTAACTTTTAGCTTATTTTTAATTAAACATTTTCTTTTGGATGTATGCATATATGTTTATCCATACACATGATGATGTGCATGCACACATACATACATACATATGTGTCATGGTGGATGATACACAGAAGATGGCAATACAAGACTCACATGGTTGATAAATATCTAGATTTTTGTTAATGAATTAAAGAAAAAGGAAATTAGCATAATGACTTATTTTCTACATACTTCTTCTTTGACCATTGACTTTAACCATGGTTTGATTTCCTTTGTTCTTTAACCTATCTATAAAATATCTAGATATTTAGTTAACTATGGTTATATTTGAGAGTGTCTCATATATATTCTTTTCTTTTTCTTTTTGGAAATAAGTTTTCATTATATTTTACAAAAGCTTTTGCCATCTTCATCTTCCTCTTTCTTCAAGCTCTCTTGAGTTTTGTTTAGAGTGAGGAACTTAAAAAGAAAGGGGTTTTAAGTGAGTTTACAAACCACACAACCATTCTACACTACCCTAGCCCTTTAGTGTAGAGTGTTTGCTTCATTTTGTGAAGCAAAAAGCTTGATCTAGGAATCTCCGGGTGGATCATCGTAGACGACGAAGGACCTTGAGCGGAGCCGTTCCAAGTTTCGTGCAAAGCCGTAGGAGTCCTAAAGAACGAAGGAGTTGGCTACAAAGGTTGTATTTCCTTTTCCTTTAGCTTAGACTTCACATAATGATGTTTTTACCCTAATCTCTACTTACGATTCGTAGTTCGTTTGTAATAGCCCTCTAGAATTTAAAAGTTCACTACTTTATGATGATGCAACCTTACTAGAGGTGCTACTACACACCAATAGCTTGAGCCAGGAAACCCTTGCGTAGGAATCTAAAGACCCGTCAATACGCCGGCAGTAGGTGATGATCATATCAAACACCCACAAGCCGCAAGCGGTCTGCTAAACGTAACGGCTACCCGGATATTGAGCGATCAGAAGATCAACAAGCAAGCCCGCTCACACTCCTGTGAATCCAATCAGTAACACTACCGTACAGTCCGGTCTCTTCGTCTGATATGTCGCATATCTCGTCTAGGGGTGGTAAACGTCAGACCCCAGTAACTCGATAAGTCGTGTCGATATGAGGCTCATAACGGGTCGAGAAACTACTGATAACACTTACCAGTATATCTCTAAAGCAGCCCTGGCCAGGGACTTCCTGTTATAGACAATCAAGCACAGCGCAACATCAACTCCCAATACCGGGAGAGACGAAACCCCTCTTATCGCTTCTTGCCTCTATGTGATTCGGGACTGTACCCAAAAGCCACCGTTTTGCACGTTCTTTTTAACATGGTAAGGTGGAAATCAAAGCACAGTGGGAACCACACAAGACTCTATGACGATCTCGGGTCTACAGACTAACCTGTACCAGTATCACCAGAGAACTGCCATCTGACGTTAGGTATAATACCATCTGGGAGTTCTCAGTGAGTCCGTTCAGTGTACCCAGTCTCCACTGAGCACCCGTATACTATCTCTGATGTCAAACACCAATGGATATGGGATCATCCATCACCCATCTACATAGGTCGAGAAGCTATATGCTAGTCTACTCTGGTATATCGATGCCCTATCTCGATACACCCACGACTAGGAACATTTGAAGGATGTACTTAGCGACTACACTGTCCCCACTAGTATGATCTGCATCATAATCCTGGTAGTCAAGTACTTATCCTAAGGGCTTTATTAACATGTAACATAGAGACAATCGGTGTATATGTTAAGATAAAGTGCAACCAGATAGGATACTATCATGTCGAGCAAGAAAGTCCTCCCTATATATGTCCAAGTATCCACTACAATATACATTGTATGTACAGTAATGGCCTCTAGGGCATACATATAACTAACATCGGATTCAGCCCCGAGTGTCATGACCGTGGTCCCGGGCATGCACGAAATACTATTGAGTTATATCGAGAATTCCATTAATTGGTTTCAAATACCGTTAGAATAGATAATCTAGAAACACAGATTTTAAGATACATGTGAGATACTTATAACCTGCCGATATATCACCTATAAGTGTTTGTTTATAATTATACTTCATTTTTGCACATAACACATTATAGTACATTGCTCAGTTTATTATTATGATATTTATGACGTACTGACGTCTGGGTTTTGCATAGCCCAAATGCTTGACTTAGCACGTGAGTATTTCGACAGGATCACCGATCAGTGAGGACCATCTCGCTGATATAGCTGTTATTGATGGTTAGTTATTCTTTGAATTTTTATTGCTTTTGCTACTATTTCCTGTTGTCGTTTGTGGCTATTTGGACATATTTAGAGATAGATAGTTATAATATTGTTCTTGATTACTGATAGACATCCGTAATGTGACTATGGGAGGATATTTCCTTACCGTAGATAGGATGGCTGGTTTTGTTACGTCCCGAAATTTTCGAATTTTGGGAAGCGGGGCATGACAAGTTTTTGTTGGTATCAAAGCATAGGTTCTAGATTAGTTAGGCTCGGTTCAATTTGTAGTTGGGTATGGTATCCAATACATTGTCTCCAAGACCCAGAATTTTAGAAATATGTCCTGCCACAATATTGTCTTGTCATTCTAATTCTTGAATCTTATCCTTTCATTAAACTCTTTTAGCTTGACGTTTTGGAAATAACTTTGCATCTCAGCTTGGAATCCTCCTGATTCCTTATTGTTTCTCCCTTCCTATTCTTTCGATTCTGATACTAGGATTTGGGTGACTTGGATGGAGTTATGTGATTGTAACTATATACCGCGGTATGGTTACAATGCGGTACTTTATTTAGGTAATCTAGAGTCCTATTTTAATTCATTTTCTTGACTTATGTTTGTGGTACTAGCTCGTCTTCTCTCGTCTTCATTGCTTATGGGTTTATGTCTTATCGCGAACTTGAATCCAACGACCACGATATATCTTTCATCTTTCCCATTGTCCCATAGTGATCAGTCCATCTGCGTTTCGAAAAACAAGAAGAAACATAGGAGAGCATATGATGATTGCAGCAGTATAGACCACTTCAAGACCGATCAGATGTAAGATGTTTTGATTAAAAAAGTTCTGACGAACCCGCCTCAGTTTATCAGAGTAGTGCAGCGGAAGTGTGGTTGGCTGTTAACCCACGAGTCGTAGAACAGACCTGTAAATTCATGGTGAAGTGAACTGTTTGTGTATGAGCCGGAAGGTGAAATTCGTAAACAAGTTGCAGATAAAGCGTTGACAGCAGTTCGAGATTTCATGGATGTGTTCAAGAACATCTTGAGTTTACCGTCAAAACGAGATGTGAAGTTCGTGATTGATCTTATTCCTGTAGCAGCGTCAATTCAAAGACTTTTATCCGATGTCACCGGTGGAACTGGAAGATGTAAAGAGACAAGTTTCTGAGTTATTAGAGAAGGGTTGGATTCGCAACATTGGTTCACCATGGGGAGATCCAGCTCTCCTAGTCAAGAAGAAAGATAGAATACGGAGGATGTGCATCGACTATCGAGAGTTAAATCGGGTGACTATTAAGAATAAGTACCCAATTTCTCGAATAGGCGAATTATTCGATCACCTCTGTGGCACGAGAGTATTCTCGAAGCTGGATTTGTAATCAGGGTATCATCAAGTTCGGGTGAAAGCAGAAGACATTTGCAAGACAGTGTTTCGAACTCAATATGGGCATTATGAGTATTTAGTTATGCTATTTGGATTTACTAATGTACCGTCTATATTTATGGATTTGATGAACCGGATCTTTTCACCATTTCTAGATCAGTTCGTGGTGGTATTCATTGACGATATTTTGGTCTATTCGAGAAGCAGAGAAGAGCATGAAGAACACCTGAGAGTCGCACCGCAGACGTTGAGACAAGGAGAATTATATGCTAAGATGAGCAAGTGCAAGTTTTGGTTCGAAGAAGTGAAGTTCTTAGGTCATATTGTATCCAGAGATAGAATTGCAGTTGACCCTAAAAAGATTGCATCTGTTCATGATTGACCAATTTCAAAGAATATAGGGGAGATCAGAAATTTTCTTGGGCTTGCTGGATACTAAAGAATATTTTTGGAGAACTTCGCTCGAATAGCAGAACTCTTGACCAAGTTAACACGAAAGGAGGTACCTTTGTTTGGACCGAGAAGTGTGCGTTAGCTTTTAAAGCGTTGAAGTAAAGATTGATAACCGCTCCTATTTTAACAGTGCCGGATGGTTCCGCAGGATTAGTTATTCATAGCGACGCATGTGGGAAAGGCTTGGGATGTAACTTATGCATCGAGGCAGTTGAAGAATAATGAGAAGAACTACACAACTCACAACTTGGAACTAGCAGCGGTTATTTTTGCGCTAAAGATTTGGAGACACTATTTATTGGGCGAAAAGATTGAGGTGTTTACTGATCATAAGAGCCTAAGGTATGTGTTCACATAGAAATAGCTCAACATGAGACAACGTAGATGGTTAAAGCGGATGACTGACTATAATCTTGATCTAAACTACCATCCGGGAAAGTTAATGTAGTACCGGATGTTTTAAGTCGGTTACCAGCGATACGAATATTGACTGCACAGAAGGAGATTATAGCAGACTTTCAGAGATTCGAGTTAGAGCTTGTACTACCCGATTCTTCGAGGCAATTGATACAGTTGCAAGTACAGTCATCGTTGATTGATGTCATTAAGGCAGCACAATCGCACGATCCTAGATTGCAGAAATTTCGAGGACAAGTGGAAGCGGGATTTCGAACAGATTTGTTGATTCATGAAGATGGTTCTTTAAGATATGGAATTCGTTTGTGTGTACCTGAAGGTGAAGTTCGTGAAAAAGTCATGAAGGAGGCACATGGTTCCGTATATTCAGTACATCCAGGAGGCACGAAGATGTATAGAGATTTACGACAATACTTTTGGTGGGAAGGCATGAAGAGAGAGATTGCTCGTTACGTATCGAGGTGCTTGGTGTGTCAGCAAGTCAACGCTGAATATCAAAGGGCAGCTGGTTTATTGCAACCACTTTCGATTCCTCAATAGAAGTGGGAACAGATAACCATGGATTTCATGACAGTATTACTACGGAGTCCAAAAGGCAATAACGCAGTTTGGGTGATTGTCGATCGACTGACCAAGACAGATCATTTCATACCATTTCGAGTTGGTCAGTCGACGGATGCTTTAATAGAGAGGTACATATAGAAGATTGTGAGATTGCATAGAGTACCAGTAAGTATCGTCTCTGATCGTGACACTCGGTTCCTACCATATTTTTGGAGGAGTCTACAGGAAAATTTGGGAACTCATTTGAAGTTTAGTACGGCTTATCATCCTCAGACAGATGGACGGTCTGAGAAAACAATCCAAACTCTTGAAAATATGATGAGAGCTTGCATATTAGATTTCAAGGGTTCATGGGAGGATCATTTATATTTAGTGGAGTTTTCATACAATAACAGTTTTCAGGCAACTATACAGATGGCTCCATTCGAAACATTGTACGGTCATAAGTATCGCTCGCCTATTTGTTGGGAAGATATTGGAGAAAGAAGATTGTTGGGCATTGTGCAAACTGTGGAGAAAGTTAACTTGATTCGTGATCATATGAAGGTGGCACAAGATCGACAGAAAAGTTGGGATGATACTAAAAGAAGACCTTTGGAATTTGCTGTTGGTGACCTTGTATTCTTGAAGATATCACCGACTAGGAGAGTAATCCTATTTGGTAGTCGAGAAAATCTTAGTTCTCGATTCGTGGGGCCTTTCGATATCATTGAGCGTGTTGGAGAGGTAGCGTATCGATTGGTTTTACTACCATCCTTGGAGGATGTCCGTGACGTGTTTCATGTATCTCAACTTCGCAAGTATGTTGAGATAAGACGCACGTCCTTGATCACTCAACTCTGACAGTGAGAGAAGATTTAACTCATGATGAGCAACCAATGGCTATTGTGGATTGACGAGAAAAGGTTCTCAAGAATAAAGTAATCTCTCTAGTACTCATTTCGTAAGGAAATCGTTCGTATGAAGAATCTACTTGGGAACGTGAAGACGAGATCCGACAAAATTTCTTACATCTCTTTCCTTAGATCTGTATCTTCTTATCTTTTCCTGTTTTGTGAATTTCGAGGATGATTTTTTTTTTTGTAGTTGAGTATAATGTAACACCCTACTACGGTTATACAACATTAATTGGTATTTTAACACTTCCTTTATATTTCTTTTATTTTATTCTTTTGGGTTTCGAGTGATTCGAATAGTAGTAGTAGTTATTCGACTCGATCCGCATGTGTGAAATCCAGTATGTTGCTATATTATATCTGATATTTATCAGTAAACTGATTTATATGAATCTAGTAATATATATATATATATATATATATATATATATATAATCATGTATCTTTTAGTAGCCACACGTTAAGATAACTTATATTTTGCTAACTGCCATCACATGGTTAATCTTCCCATATCTTATTTTTTACTTTTATCTATTACGTTTAAAACTCAAGATATCTAATACCAAATATTTGTTAAATCTAGATATATATTTAAAATCCTTTTTAATCTTATGTTAGGGGTTATAATTTATTTAAATTATATTCTTATATTACGGTTTAAAAGTTTACGTATGTGAATTGTCTTCCAAAATATATATTTGATGAGATTTTGGTGGAGATCGGTTGTGCTTTGATATTATCTATATATCTTAAAACCTATAATATAATATATATAACCTAATAAACAATACTATATATATAATACATATAATTCATATAGTTTAAAATAAAATAAAACCCCCCTCTCTCTTTCTCTTTCTCTCTGTTCTTTCCTTCTTTCTCTCTCTTTTTCTCTTTTCCAACTCCCTTCGCCGTCAAATCGAGACTTTCGGCTCACCTCAATCCCGACTTGACCGCCGTTACTACTGTCTCGCCGCCATGTCACATCCATCGTTGTCGAGATCATCGGATTTGTCTCGAGCAAGTTCCGATCGTATTATGCACTGTCCTGATATCGTTTCGTTCGTGTGTTCATAACCGATGCAAGTATTTCTAAATACTTGTTGCATGCTAGTTACGGCCGGATCATATATAGCGTAACAATATTATTATTGGTTTCATAATATTATTATTTTCTATTTGATAGATTGGTATTTTTACAAACTAGATCGACATGAGTTTAATACAAATATGGTTAAATTAATATTTACTATTATGATTGATAGTTTGGTTGATATATGTATGCATATTGATTATATTGTTAATTAGTGGTTGTTTAATTTGAGTTCACTATACTACATTTTTCTTTACAACAATTGTTATATTAGAATAATGCATAATTGTTTCACCATCATTTGTCGTTATCAAGTCAACAATATACTTTATCAACAAACTGTCTAGTAAAGATATTATAACGTTATGCAAAATATAGTTTGAAAATATTATAGTTTACACATGAAACGTCGTCACCAAGCGGATACGACAAATTTGGAATTTACTGTACATCTTACCTTATAAAATTCATTATAAATCATAAAAAAATCATTAGCACATGTTTTTTAGTTTGTTATGAAGCTAACTCAGAATACTATAACCCTGTGAAATATTTACTTGTAAAATAAATTGTTTAGATAACGTAAACTATAAATGAAAATGCCTCTAAACTGTTGTCCAGGAAAATTCCAACAACAAACTTTCAATTTCGAACGTTCATAAATTTTTGTAGAAACAATCTGAGATACTTTAACTTTAAAAAAATGAAAACCTTATTGATTTAGCTTTGTTTTCGTATATGACACGTCCTTTTTGGAGTACGTTTGTTATTTTAAAGATATTTTACAAATTAGGGTGACGCTGAATTTCTGAACGGAACTTTCTTATGCATAGTTAGTCAACACGACTTTTATAATTATTAATCGAATTGAATATGCTATCCTTGTTAATACTATTATCTTGGTCTTGTACATGATATAATTATGTTATTCTTGACATACTTGTAACCTGCCAGACTGTATTATTTTTGTTATCATATTAATACCTGTTGCCTGTAATATTTACCGATACCAACAATATTGACATGTTATCCTGATTGACCTGACTTGTTGTTTTGTTAGACAAGACCTGCTCATGATTATTCTTGTGTTGGTATTATGTAGACATTCTAGTGATACCTGACTTGAACACGAAACATGGGGGAAAAATAGAAATCAATAATGAAATCCGATTTATAACTCAACAGTTCACTACTTTTCAGAGACAGCTCAGTCGATATGGGCTTCGGGCCCCGAAATGATGGTGTTGGCATCATTCGTCTATACATGATATTTTTTTCACTGCCTAACGGCACATCTCAGATTCAGCAATAAGAGTCATGACCGTGGTCCCGGGCACGCATGAGATACTATTGAATTACATCGAGAATTCCATTAATTGGTTTCAAATACCGTTAGGATAGATAATCTAGAAACATGAACTTTAGGATACACGTGAGATACTTATAGCCTGCTGATATATCATCTGTGAGTGTTTGTTTATAATTACACATCATTTTTGCACATAACACCTTATAATACATTGCTCAGTTCATTATTATGATATTTATGACGCACCGACGTCTGGGTTTTGCATGACCCAGACACTTAACTTAGCACATGATTACTTTAACAGGCACACCTATCAGTGAGGACCATCTCACCAATATAGCTCTTATTGATTGTTAGTTATTCTAAGAATTTTTATTGCTATCACTACTATTTCCTGTTGTCGTTTTTGGTTATTTGGACATGTTTAGATATAGACAGTTATATTATTGTTCTTGATTACTGATAGACAGCCGTAATGTGACCATGGGAGGATATTTCCTTGCCATAGGTAGCATGGCTGGCTTTGTTACGTGCCGAAATTTTCGTATTTTGGGAAGCGGGGCATGAAAATTTTGTTCATGCAAAATCAATTGTTCATTCATATGCATTTCTCTATAAAAAACAAACTTTTCAAAAGCATGCTCATCCTGCACATTATATGCATGTTGATAGTTCGAGTCTCATGCGTACACCTAATCACACTTGTCATTATTATGGCGTACATGGCATGCGTATGGTTACTAGGCACTATCACAAGGGTCTACAAGGAATCAACCATGCCGAATTTAAAATTTTCAAGTGCTGAACAACTAAGCGAGGATCTTTACTAGAGTTTTAGGGTTAACTATGCATGTAAACAATTTTACATCTAAGAGAGAGGGATTACTGTAGGACCACGGTAGCGCCCCGACCGTCTGTCCGAGGCCAAAATGCGGAAACAAAAACTTTTCTTTACTTAGAAACCGGCGCTACCGTGGACTATAAACCCGGATCGGACCATTAACTTACTACTAGCTAACTAGAGAAAGGGTAGAGAGCTATACCGAGCGATCCGTGTCCTTCGGTCTTCGGCCACCATCCCGATCTCCTCGCGGAATTTCCGGTCTCGATCTCCTCGTCGGAAAGGGCACCACATCATCGAGTCTTTTTACGGGCTCCCACCTCTGGACTGAGACAACTCGGACACGAAGTTGGAAAGCCGAGGTGTCCAAGATTGCTGTAGACTGAGTGCAGAACGCTATGTCTCGAGGGGTTGATGAAGTTGCCATTTTTGGAGTGGAGGTGAACTATGGAGATGAACTAGAATTTTTGTTGCAAGCAAAAGAAAATCATTTCCCTCCCCAAAAATTTAGACAGCCCCCCATCTCTTTTGTGGCCGGCCATGATAAAAGGAAGAGGGGGGAGGTGAGCACAAACAAGATGGGTGACCATAAGAAAAAAGAGTGGGTGATGATGAGCAATCATGATCACCACAAAGTCTCATCCTAATCCCATCACCAAAAAGCAAGTCATGATGAACAAAGGAAGTCAAAGTCAATCTAGAACCATCATGAAGCAACCACTTACAAAAAACACCCTCCACTTTGCTAATTTGCACATTTGCAAATAAGCCCCTCCCAACAAAGGAATTTCAGCCAAGAAGGAACAAAGGAAAAATGGCCGAAATGGAATGCAAACTGGCAACTTCAAAAAGTGATCTGGTAATAAATTACAGGAAAACCCCGCGACTGTATATACATACCCGCATTTGTATTCCGACCGAATACAAATGCAATGAGACAAAATCTACACTGTACAATACTAGGATCCGGCTTAAACCAAAGCCCGCTAGTATTATCCGTCCGATCATGATCCGCGCAATACCGCACGTATATGATCGAACCCTGCCATATATCCATACGGCCTCTACAGCGTTTCGCCCGAAACTTGAGAAACTGTCTGTGGGGGACTCTAAAGACTCGTCAATACTTTGGCTGTGGATTTAACTACTAGCACGTCAGAGGTATTAGCCGTACGTAACGGGCTACCAAGTATTGACCAAAAGGGAGGTCGATGAGCGAACTCATCCTGACACCCTACTGAGCCTGTCAGTGACAATATCCGTACAGTCCGGTCCGTTTGTCTATGAGCATCGCATGGCGGGCTTAGGGGGTTGGTAAAAGTCAGACCCCCAAAAGCGGTACAAGTCGTGTCGGAGTGTAGCCCAGAACACCCTGAGATACTACTGGAATACCTACCAGTAAATCTCCTGTCTTGGCCAAGGACTTCGTGTAATGGCTCTCCTAGACACAGCGCGACCTCACCCCCAATACCGGGAGAGACGAACCCCTGCAGATCCGCTCACTGCCTCCATGTGGCTCGGGACTGTACCCAACTAAAACCAGTTTACACGACTCCTTTGAGCCGTGGTAGGGTAGTAATCAAAGTACAGTGGGAACTCACACGAGACAAATGACGATCTCAGGTCGATGAACTAACCTGTACACATGTCACCAGGGAACTGCTATCTGACGTCAGGTATAAAACCAACTAGCATGTTCCCGGTGAGTCCTGTCCGGTGTACTCATAACCCAATGAGCACATGTATACATCTTTGGTGAACCAACTGACACCAATGGCTTGTGAGACCGGCCACCGCCCCTCGTCGGGGTGTCGACTGTATACACCAGTCTACTCTGGAGTATCGATGCCCTGTCTCGAATACTCCCACGACTAGGGACCTTTTAAGGATGTGCTTATAGACCCCAGCTCCCACGTATATGATCGCCATCATACTGCTGGCCGTCAAGCGAGAATCCTAAGGGCTCTATCAAGGTGCAATAGTGACCTGTAAGGTCACCTAAAACAGTACACGATGATAAAGATAAACCAGATAGCATACTATCATCTTGAGTAAGACTGTCCTACCGGCATAGGTCCTTCCTCAATCATTACAATCACGTGCCTGTGATCCAATAATTGACTCTGATGGCACTATCTCCAACAATCTCCCACTTGCACTCAAGGCTAATTATTGCGATGTTGCATACTCACAGCCCATGTGATACCGAACACCCAACTCCTCTACTAATCAGTCTCACAAAATCCGTTTGCGAAACTAATGTGTTCGAGGAATAGCCTCAGTGAGTGGATCCGTTCTGATGTTTCTTTCTATGTCTCTCTTTATCTCAAGTTCACGGAGAAAGCCATCTCCCGAAATGAGCAATACCTGTCTTAGAATATGTCTGGATATCTGATGGGACCTAGTTCATAAATGAACTCTAAATCCAAACTTCTTAGACTGTATTGTCAACGGAAACCAATCAGTATCCTGCGCCATGCCTCCCTCAGTATCCCCTTGGACCACCTGTCCAAAATACTGCCCCTCGTCAGAGGGAAAACAATGACTCTGACAGTCACTCTGTCATACAGGTCACCTTGGAATCCTGGAATGATAACTGTCTCCCGAATGAGGCTGTCGTTATCATATCCCTAGAACATCCACTTATGTTCTAAAACTGCTTCCGAATGTTTCTCCAGGATAGGATTAATATCAACTTAATGCATCTAGTGCAAAAACAACGTCTGGTGTGGTACTTAACATCTCATGATCAACTCAATTGCCTAAGCAAGTGATCTGCCGGTCATGCACATCCCTCTCCACTTTAGTCTATAAGACACCTTTAGAAAGGGTGACTCCATCACCTGCAGGTACACTACCGTGCCTGGAGTCGTCCATTCTAAAACACCTTTAGAATGCTGTCTAAGTACCCTGATTGGGACACTTCCCAAATCTAGATCTAAAACCATAGATCTAGTAACCAGAATGTCTGATATAATACCCAATTCCTTTGTGGAGAAACCACTGTGTGACAACCAAAGTATAACCGATCGTAGTATAGGAATATCACTTCCTACTCTGTGTATGTCATCCAGATACCAGGACATCACACCCTACTACCTTCTTAACAGATCCATCCCCTATTCCGATGAAGTCAAACCTATGACTGTCACATCAGAAATAGATGATCTATCTCCGCTATATTTGCTTTAGTCTATAAATAGACATAAGCCACTTGTCCACCATGCTTCCGTTGCTTCCACTGTCTACGACAACCCTCTGGCAGAGTCACATACACGTACACTTCTAAAGCTAGTTTAGAACGACGCTATACTCATCCTCCTGCTGGGTCTCACAGTCTGAAACAACAGCAATGGCAAGTCTGGGTAAACAAGAACCTCCTTGTCACTGACCTTGAGCATACCGAAGTACCTCTCGAGTGCCTGAGGTTACCCACCATATCTGCGGAGTGGCCAATGGAATGTCAAATCAGATTGAATCTTTAGGTTCTCATCAAATTTTCAGTAATCGTTTGCGGTTCTGGAATCACTTCCAGTTCTACCATACTCCCACTACTGTTTTCTGAAAAAATCCATTTTACTAAAACTGTGGCGAGTCAAGAACAATATCACTATTGATCTTCCAGATGGTAGAAAGTCAACCCTAGTCATAGCCCGGGTCAACCCACAAACAGCCATTACAGAAACGTGCCTTGAGTTATCCAGAGTCTGGTTTTAAGCATATGCCAGACAACTCCCCGTACCTTAACATCGTTAAGATATGAACCGTTCTATATCCAATATAGAAACAGAAGCACTGATTTAATTGGAACCAGATTCAAATCATGCAACTGTCTCCAGTGCATGTCAACTAAATGGAAGGAGGCCGATCAGCATTACTCAACTTAGGAGTGCTTCCAATTATGAGTAACCCGAAAGAGAAACAAGTTCTCTCAAAATCATTACTATCAACTGAATACCATACACAAGTATCTACATCTTCGATCACCTTGAAGAATCCTGATACTTGCAATACCTGGTTCTCTACTTTATTCATATACCTATAACTTCTCAAAACTTGGACCTTGTGTTTGTACGAAACACTTGTCTAAAAACCAGAGAAGTCATAAGTAAATCGAATATAGTACGAGGACCAACCCCTCTGTCCTAATGGACACTGGACAGCATACAATACTCTGTATAAGTCCCTTAAGTCTAATAACTCATTCCCTGTATGTCGTAGGTTGAAAACTGTACTTATGATTAAGAAAAATTACACCGCTGTTTAATACTCCTTACCTAACCATCCACTGATATAGGTAAATGTCATAGACATAATTTCAAAAAGAGTATATCTCACTCTATAAAAATAGACGTACAGATATATCAATTTGAAATTGGTGCATAACAACGGATATTTAAAACCAAATATTTGTCATCCGGCAAACAACCCAGGTGACTTCCTCAAATATCACCAATTACAACGAATCCCGATATAATGAGGATGATCACCCAATTCCCAATAACTTACTCCCACTCATCATCTGTAAAACCATACAGATGTGAGCATAGTCACAAATTCGCCGTTCGGGAATAATTCGGCGAGATCGAAAATTCGGATTCGGATAACTATTCGGAAAAAATCGGCAGATATTCGGGAAAAATTCGGTAAGTGTTCGGGAAATGTTCGGGAAGGATTCCGAGCAATAAATTAATATATGAGACGCTAGGTTTTGATTTTGTGAATTATTTGATGTTTTTTGAATTATTCGCTGTTTTTTCACATAATTCGGGAATAATTCGCGAATTATTCGCGAATAATTCGCGAATTATTCGGCCAGTTCGGGAATTGCGATTAATTCGGAGATTAATTCGTCTGAACAAAAATTCGCGAATTATTCGCGAATTCGGCGAATAATTCGCGAATTATGTGACTATGGATGTGAGAATCAAACCTGGTAAATACATACCCTGGAGCAAGTGTCTAATTGGGAAATCAGTTTTCTTTTAACAGTACACAGTGAAACTGAAACATTGAAATGTTTCGTAGGGGTATCCGGGTATTCCTAGTAATGCCTCTTCCATTATCCAGATTCACAACTGTAACCGTATATTTCTTTGCCATCTCTTCAAATCCCTTTATATGTCTTTATTCATTACCTTTTGTACACCCCATTAGGCCAAATGGTTTTCTTCTTTCCCTACCGTTCGGCACCAGCCTATGGTTTGGAAGAAGACTATCCAATAAGCATAATGGGTGTACTCTCCTAATCCTAGGAGTACTCGTAACCTGAGAGAAGATGAAGATAAAAGACAACTGAATCTTATTCTTATTTCTCCTGAACCAGAATCCATCCCCGAACTGGAACAAATTCCTTTCGAGTTCGTATATAACCATACGATGGAGTATCCAATAAACTGTGGATTTTCGTAGTGATACGGAGTGTTCTGGAGAAATACAAAGGTGATGTAGGATTGGCGAAGAAATACTTGGTTTGGTCGTGAATAACAGTCGCAATTTACTTTGCCCTCTTACTAATCCCTTTATTTGTCTTAACTTATTACCTTCTGTACACCATCGTTAGGCTAATTGGTTTTCTTCATTCCCCACCGTTCGGCACCTGCCTATGGTTTGGAAGAAGACTATCCAATTTACGTAATAGGTGTACCGTCCTAGTCCAAGGAGCACTCGCAACCTGAGAGAAGGTAAAAGGAAAAGACAACTGAATAATCCTATTCGTTTTCTCCAGAACCAGAAACCATCCTCGAATAAGTTCTTTCGAGTTTGTATATATCCATACGATGGTTTTATCCAATGGAAGTGGACGTTCGTAGTAATACGGGGTGTCCTGGAGAAAAGGGTAAGAGTAGGAGTGGCAATGAGGTATGCAACTCTGACAATCCAAAAGCCAGTGTTATTAGAAGGTTCAGTCAACTTGGTCACTGAGTCATAGTCTAGGGTCGGGCCATGTTGCTGCCAAAGAGAGAGAGAAAAGAAACACTCTGCGTGCACTTTAACCTAGATCAGAATGGCTATCACTTTATATAATCAGGAAACCTCCCACTGTATCCTCAAATTCTCCTCCAAACCTGAAAGAAGAATTAGTCGGGATCACCCGAGAAGTAAACCAACTCATCAGCGAGAATCGGGATCCAACTATCATCGCATGATAACGTGACGGAATCCACTCACGTTATCACACTCGAGAAGGTATGTGCATGCCTGGCAAGTTTCAGTTTCTTTAGAAATTCCCGATGTGATTTTTACCCCTAGAACCCAATTGACCTTGAAACAGTCAACAAATCAAAGAGTCCTAGTCAAGTTTAACCCGTCATTATCTTGGATTGCATTAAACCCACCCGTACGAGCCCTTGATGTTAGGTCCACGTTACCTGTCCCGGTACTTTCGGGGTTGCGGAAACGGTAAAACGAAATTTTTTCTTGAGTAGGTAATATGGACCGTAAAAGCCGGATCTTGACTAAACTACACACTAGCAACTAACAAGAGAGTCATCTAATCGGTTATGGGTTATACCTCAACTTGAACTCCTTCTTCTTGGACTGTAACAACTCCAATTTTGTATACCAAAAATTTGCTTTAAATATAGTGTATACTTGGAGTATTGATGTTGCTGGAAACAATTTAAGTATCTAATTCCTTACAATAATTACAAGAAGGAGCTTATAGCTCATTGGTAATACCTTGCACTGCTGAACCAAGCCACCAGAGTTCGAATCCCATGCCCCACATAATTTTTATATCATTTTGTTTTAATTTTTTTAGAAGTCAAACGGTCAAACAGCCATAACACAATTTATTACAATTTATAAAAAATAAACTATACCAAAACCTCCCCCAGACCGAACCCCACCCGACGGCACCTGACTCGGCCCTGACTCGGCCGAGTCGGCCGAGTCGTCAACACGATTTTTTTTCGTGTTGACCTGGTCTAACCCCCTGCATAGTCTAAATTTTCAGTACTGTTACACAATTCTTATTAATCCCCTTTTAAGACCAAAATTAATGAATTTTTAATGATTTTTACATTTTTTAAAATATTTTTTTATCCAAACCCTAACCCTAGCCTAGCCCTATATAAAGACCCCTACCCTCTACCATTTCACCTCACCACTCTAAGTCTACTCTCCCAAATTCTCGAGAACTCGGTACGAAGAGCGAGAAGCGAAGCGCTGCCGAAATCGACGACGGATTCCGGCGACCGGATCAGAACCTTCGCGACGTTTTCGATGAATCGACAACCACCACATCCCTTAGCTTCCTTAGCTTGTCCAAACCGTAAATCCCATCCCTTCTATCTCTCTTTTCTATAAATGTAAAAATACGACTTTTTGGAACCCGATGGAAATCGGATAAACCGATTTCCGATTCGGTTTTTCTATAAATTTCCACTTGTCACCTAATACATAATATCTACCCATATTCATGTTGACTATTAATCACCCATAAACCAATTTAAATAAACTTTTTCACATGAAATGATAGCTTCTTTGCAAAACCGTATTCTTTTCATAAAAAAATACCATGAAGTTCATTTTTCTTAGTTTAATCAATTACCTCACTCCTAAATATGTTTATCTTGATCACAAAACTTGTAGAACTCAATTTGAATGAATTTTCACACATGAAATGATAACGTTTTCAAATACCGTATTCTTGCGCTTTAATACCTATAAGTTTAATACGTCATGTTTTACCTTTAAACTTCACCAAAACTTAAAATAAGTCACGAGGTAATGACCTACCTCTGCACACACACAAATATAACCCTAAATGATATATGTCAAAATATAGAATACGAAATTACAGGACTTTTCATTAAAATACCCTAATCTTTATAACCTTTATGGAAAGCTTTAACTTGTAAACATTTCTAAATAAAATCTTTTAATAAAATGAAAGCACGATTGATCATGAACATCGATCGTTTATCTAAACTGTCTTGTGGTGCCTAGGCAAGTGTGTCTAAGGCTAGTGGTTTTTAATTAGGCCCACGACTGTGGTTCCTTCCTACTTACCTGGCACTTACCAGGCCGCAATTGACGGTGAAGAGGCGATTTGAGGCTTCTAATGACTCATCGTTTAGACCTTAGAAATAGGCTGGCTGGCTTAGGAAACCCTAATAACTAAAATACGGAAAACTAAACTCTTTTGCAAATAAATACCTTATATTTATAAAACCGTTTTCCTAAATGAGAAGTGTTTATAAAACCTAAGCAAAGTGCCGCTACAACCCACTTTTGGGGAACTTGTTAGGGATAGTACGGTTCATCGTGCACCCGCAGGCTAGTAGTGCGAGATTCAGACCTCCGCAAGGAGCATTCGGTCTCGAAAGGTTTAAAATACGATATTTAAGGAAAATGAGATTTTCTCTAAATAAAATATTTATATAAAATTAATCATGTGTTAATCTATATATATAATTAACATTTAAACACCTATTTTATCATAATCTAAAGTTTCCACTTTTTCCTAAAATTAAAAGATTAAAAGTTACATTAAAATACCATGAATTTCAAATAAAACAATTAATACTTTTATTAGGATACATTCACTAGAATAACACAAATAAAATTTACATTCATTATAACAATAAAGACGATTATTAAATACTTGAGGTGTATTTTGAAAACTATACAAAAGTACTTTTTTACAGAAAACCCCCTCAAGTTTTACAAATTACAAAAAAGCCCCTAACCAATATTGGACTTCAAATTATCTTTCTTTTAGTCTGACTCAGGTTAGAGTCTGACTATTTCTGACTCGAATATGATTCAAGTCAATCTATATTCTTTTATACTCCAACACAATTTGAATACATGAAACCCTGAATCCAGTTAACAATATATTTCTTTTGACTGAATCAAACCATGGATATTCATCCATTGTCCTGATATTCCATTTACCTGATTATACAGTTACATCATGTTTACTGATATCATGGTTTTGGTCAGTCATCCAACTTACATATTCTAATACTACAATACTGTTAAAACACTACGGGGTTTAAGGGGTAGATTGGTACGGAAGGTGTTAAAGGTGGCACGAGGTGGTCAGATTAAGACACCTAACCTGAATCCTATTGCTGTTGTACCGTGGCATAACGGTTCCTTGTACTTTCCTTTTGCCCTGATCTCTAGCATATAGAGATCCCCCTCGTATACACTGGCATCCTTCTGTACCAAGCAACAAATAACAGCGTTAAACAATGTTCCATAATATTCAACAATATAATACTTTAGAAAATACTGTTACCCTGTCATTCTCATTCTTCTTTTTCTTTGGGACATACTGAGCGACCTGTTCGCTGACGACATTCTATTTCTTTCTTCTTTGAATGTCGTCAGGTGCGTTGGACCAAGCTGAGATTGAGCCCACCGGTAAAGATTTGGAGCAGTTCCAGGAAGACCCAGAGCTCTAGATATTGTACTTTGTTCTTTCCAGTATTTCCATTTATTGTTATGCCACTGTTTAGGCATTGTTTTCATTTCAGTTGTATTTTCCTTTCATGCATTATACAAAGAATGTTATTAATAAAAGTTGCTGTTATTTCTATATTATTCGTCTGTTGTGATTTATTTTATATTTCTTAGCTACGCTTAGCGTATGTACTTCTGAGTATATACGTAGCGGACCTTGTCGCGTCCACTTCACCGTACACTGGGAAGCGGGGCGTGACATGGACTCTTTATAGTGGTTGGATGGTACTTTCCTCGCCGCCTTCTCTTGTCGAAGATGGATCCACCTGAGGGTTTCTACCTTGAGCTCCTTTCTCGAACTTTGAGAAAACTAAAGTCTCCGGCTTGCTAGACCTTCAATCTTAGGATGAGTAGAGAGTGGCTGTCACGCCCCGCTTCCCAAAATACGGAATACGAGGGGTAGACAAGACCAACCATGCTCCTACGGTCAAGGAAAAGTCCTGCCGTAGTCACACTTCGGCTTCTAGTTTCTCATGGTAAACAGTAAATAGTGCACAGGTAATGAGAAATGCAGTAACTGAAAGATACAATAATATAAACTGACCTGAAGTGGAAATAAACGAAAGTAACTCGGAGTAGCGAGTCAGAAAGTCTGTGATGCACGTCTAGTACTGATCCAAGCTAGATCTTCTCCTCACACTGAGCATGCATACTCAGGTCGTCAGAGCGACACAATAGCAATATAATGTATATAATCAAGTAACAGTTCTGACAGTGGTAAAGAATATGAATAACAGTAAATCAGTGACAGCATGAATATAAATGAGCAGAGATCAATGCAGCGGAAAAGTAAAGCAGTATAACAATATGTCACGAATGTCAACACAGTATAGAAGGAATGTAAATGACAGTAACCCTATCGGTCTCTAAGTCTCACTGCACAGGTCAATAAGCCTATCGTCAGTCCAAGTGTGAGAGTCAACCACTCGCGAGTGTCCTCCACCCAAGGGTAGAACCCAAGGGCAAGGGACCACGGGCCCAACATGTAACGAATGTATCACGGTGTGTATATCACATACCCTGTAAATCTCCATATAACTCCCTAAATATATAAGCCGGCATGGGACTCCCGAGATTCTGTTGAATTCACTCTTGAACTACCCCACACCCCGTGGTCTACATCAAACGCTAACCATCATCCTAAATACTAATCGATCCGTGACAAGTCTGCGCGAGAACTGGAGGCAAGACCTCCATCAAGCACGTCCCGACTAATACCTAAGATAAATGGCAGTGTCGGATGCCTTATCTGTGACACCCATGCAAGCGCTTCCATAAGTGTCCCATACCACTTATAGTCACACGTACACGCATCCCACAGACGTCGACAATGCAATAGAATAAAAGGGGCACTGATTGTGCACAAGTACGTATCACTTTCACTTAATCACGAATACACGAACACTGACGTACTTGCCACAATCAACACTAAAATTCTAACACTGGGTAAATGCACGATGTCACTAGGTTATCACTACAATGATATAAGTATGATATGATGCATGAACAGTATAAGAAGCACAACTAAGGTATCATAAAAACAGCAGTCTATCACTTGCACGATTTATCATGGACCATATGTATATAATTTAGCGAAATGATAGACAGGTAGTATTTAATATGTTCAGTTATCTATCATTAGAATTTTGTTTCAGGTCAAACGGGTTTCAGGATCATTAGTTATAACTGTTTCATTTTAAGCGCACGCGGCTGGAAATCCAATTTCAGAATCAGGAATCCATTTCGCAACGCATTTTAACCCCAGTTGGGATCATAATTTAGCGATGCTACAGTTGAAAGAATCCTAGGGTTTTCAGTAAAGTTTTCAACGCAACAAACGGATCTTCAATCACGTCTGTACGTTAGGAGTTATAATCTGTTTAATATTAACATGTCAATTCTGATTCTGCTGGGACTGTTATGTGTCCCGATCTTCTAAATTACAATTTAAATATCAAACGGTAACGAAACAGAATGAAATCAAAAGTGTTGTCTAGCTAACAGAGTTACCTACAATAAGCAGCGGAGTTCCGCAACCTAAGAGTTAAGTAAATCCTGAGGTATCCAATACGGTACAGCAACCAACGATTTGAGTAGCTCTGGACTGCAGTCCAGAGTCGTACTCCGATACAATTATCATCACGATTTAAGTACAGGAATGTCTGGAAACTAGCATAGGGTTAAAGTTCATCGAGTTAGCTTCGATTTGAGCCCTCGAACGCACCAATCTAATATGTATATGATTTATGATGAATTTAATTATTTTCAGATGCAACAGAATTTCAGTTTTACGATCAAACTTGGGGGTAGTCATTTTAACTGTTAACAGTCGTATTTTCTAATGAAATTTGCACACGTTAATCATCTCTACAAGGGCCAATATAATATGTCCAGTTCCGTCAAATACGATAATGATTTTCTATGGGAACAAGCATCGAACAGTTTTGTGACAATATATAACATCAAGCAAACATGGAATATATCTACGATTCTAATTTGTAATATATACGGGACAGCATGAAAGCAAGTAAGAACTTGCCTGGAGGTGCCTGGGCGATGCACGGCAGTGGTAAAGTCACGAACGCGCGACGGCAAGCACCGCGACGGCTACGGCTCCGAGTGACAAAAGCCTCGATCCTGGCTCGAGCCTGGGTTTGATGTGATGCGAATGCACAAGGAGGCTCGTGGGTGCGGCTGGCCGTTAATGGGGGAGAGAGAGTGAGAGGGATATAGAGAAAGAGAGAGAGAGAGAGAGAGAGAGATGAAAATAGAGAGAGAGAAATAGATGTTTAGAGAGTGAGAGAGAGAAATACAGAGAGAGTTAGAGAGAGAGTTAGATAATGGAGACTGGGAGAGAGAGAGTGAGACAGGGCGAGAGAGAGAGGGAGAGAGACAGAGGAAGAGAGAGAGGCAGTTAGAGAGAGAGAGAATGAGAACAGAGGGAAAGTGAGAGAGAGAATCAGTGTGAGAGAGGGAATCAGTGTGAGAGAGGGATGATTGCGACGATGACGACGGGCTGTGGTCGGTGATGGTGTCGACGCTTGGAGGTTGATGGAGGTGGTTGGCTGCGGGTAAGTGGGTGCAGGGGAGTGGGTGATGGGTGGTGAAGGTGAGCAGTGAGGGGTGGCGGCGGATAAGGTGTCGTCGTTGGGGGAAGGCTTGGTGTGCTTGGAAGGAGAAGGCGATGGCGGTGACTCCGGTGGGTCGCGGTGGTTGTGGTGGTGCTTGGTGAAGTTGGGTGCAGGTGTAGGCGCTCGGGCCGCGGGGGGAAGAGGAGAGAGGGGCTAGAGAAAATTAGAGAGAGTGTGGAGAGGGTGTGAGGGAGATCGAGCGACGAAATTAGGGAGGGGAGTGCGAGGGTAACGTCGCAGAGACGTGGGCGCGAGAGCGTGGGCGGAGGCGTCGGCGAAGGGAAACGCGCGCGAGAAAAGTGGGGAAGTAGCCGTTGGAAGCTTGAAGAAGGAGGTGCACAGTGGCGGGCCGAGTGGGGAACGGGCCGGGCTCTGATTTAAAGGAAATTTAAATGGAAATTAAAGGGAGTGGGCTTAGTGGGAACGGGCCAGGGTTTAAAGGAAAAAAAAACAATCAAATGAAAAAGGAAATAGAGAAGAAGAGGGCCGGGCTTGGTGGGCTGGTAAAAGGAAAGGATTTTAGTTAATAGAAGAGGGCTGGGCTGAGAATCGAATAAAAGAATTGTGAGGGAAGGGAAGTGAGGGCCGGGCCGAAATTTATTTTAAAAGAAACCACCAAAATAAATAAGATGATGGAGGGAAAAATTGGAAAAAGAAATAGTGGGCTGGGCTACGGAAAATATAGGGAAAAGGACTTAACTATTATATGGGGATGGTTAGAGGAAAAATGAAAGTGGGGATTTGGGCTAAAATTCGATTAATTACTTAAACGAAAAAGAAAGTGAGCTGAGGCACTGGGCCGCTGGAAAATCTGGGGAAATAAATTGAAATGGGGACGGGCTGTGCTTATAAATTAGTAAGGGAGATTGGTATATTTAGAAAAGAAATAGGGTTTGGGGTTTAAAGAAGAGGTTATGATAAATAAATAATTTCTTAAATAAAACACTTAAAATTATAAATAAAATAAAAATGGAATTTTTAAAATAATAAAATACGGACTTGGTATAAAAAGTGCCGGGTGTTACATCATACCACCCTTACAAAAATTTCGTCCTCGAAATTTAAAATAAACTATAGGGTATAGAACATAAGCGAAAGCCATCATAGCTGTAAACTAATATATAAAGATTTACTAAAAATCCGCGGACGAAGAAACTTGAAAATATATATACAAGTAAGAACAACATACGGAAGGGTAGGTCTAATAGATATTAGGCAGGAACAACTATAAGAGTAAATACATGTATACGAGAAATTAGGTAACAATAGCTAATAATAATACTCAATCTTGTTCGATAGAATCGAACCAAAATATGTGTACATATAAGCATATCCAAAGTAATAAGGTGGAAATAATAAGTATAAGTCACAATCATTTATAATAGTAACCATAGGCACAACACCCGAAAATATAGTAACGACAATGAGGTAGTGAAAGCTTAGATGATAGGTTAAAACATTTTAAGGTAATTTTATCGATCGAATAGTTTTAAATCAACTTAGGAAACTCGCATAACGGAAAAAGGAAACATGAAATAATATATGCGCATTGTAAGTTTGCGCTACTGAAAACGAGATTAATAACAGCGTACTTAAAAAAATATATGAGATAGAGTAATCAATAAAACGTACCTTTTGATAAATTTAAAGTACTGAAAACTAAATTTTGAATAACAGCGTCCCTAAATAATTAGGGTAAAGGGAAGAACACAATAAGGTATAGGGCTAGATAGGGTAAGGATTACAAAAAAAAATGTGGATCATTCAATGGTTGGAGTATGGTAGCTTTAGGCTGGGGATCAAGAAGATTGGGATCGGGTCAGCACAGAAAGTAATGGTGAGCAACAGAAGGACTACAAAGTAAAAGAAATATGGGGGAGACTAACGATCGGTAAATCCTATGAATTAAGAATTTGCAAAGTTAATGAACTCGATAATTCATAAGGAAGGTCCTCCTCCCAGAAGGATCTTAAACAGGGCACGGACGAGGGATGAAGGGTGGTTCGTTCCAAGGATCAGGGTGCGGCACTTTCAAATCGAAACGGGATGAAAAACCATCTAATGAGTAGGGGGAGGACAGTCAAGGAACTCAGCAGAAAAATAAATAGATATGGGCAGTAAACAAGTATTAAGCGAACCAATAATCAAAAGGTTTACGAACCCAGAAGGTTTACTTTATTCAAGGAAAATTTGAAACAAGACATTCTTAAGGACGATAAGTGGCCCTAAACTATACACATTTTATTTGGCCAGAAAGACAACATCAAATGAAATCTCGTCAGTCGCGGTTGTGGAGATTCAGTAGGTTGCGGTA
This sequence comes from Agapanthus africanus, assembly GCA_030015575.1. NCBI lineage: Eukaryota > Viridiplantae > Streptophyta > Magnoliopsida > Asparagales > Amaryllidaceae > Agapanthus > Agapanthus africanus. Next base: position 591,007,985 of record CM057340.1, on the reverse strand, counting down.
CGCTTGCGCGCTCAGATAGGGGCGTCCATTTCCATAGCGTCTCGCAGGTACCTCTATTGGAAGTCCTTCCACCATGGGGTCTTGATCTTCTGGTCCTTCTTCCTCGGGTAGAACTTCTTCATCGAGGTCCGATCCGATGTGATCCTCTCCTCCTGGGTTTTCTTCCACGGGATTTTCCCCAACTGGATTTTCTTCTATCGGCTCTTCTTCGGAATCTTCTTCTATTGGGTTTTCTTCAAGGTCTTCTTCCTCTTCGTCGGAATTTCCCATCATGTCAAACTCTGGGGCAGCTACTCCTTCGTCCTCTGAATCATTGTTTTCGATGTTGACCTGGGGACCAATGACCTCATCATCGGAACTTGTCAGTGTATAATCTAAGGAAACGCATGACTGTGCATCCTCGTCTAGATGCGGCGCTGCTCCAGGGTGGGCCATGGCCTGAAAAGGGAAGTCATGATTAGACAGTGGAATACATCAAGGAAAATTCAGGGTACAAAATATAGGAAAAATGTGCGGTTGCAGGAACTGGAAGATCAGGATGAAAATACTGTGATAATGATTAGAATTTGACTTAGAGAAAGCTTGAGAATGATACCTATATTATGATTCAAATTTCATTTCATTCAACTAAAGTTCAACGGATACAAGTTCGCAAACTGAAAGAATTATTCATAGAAGATAACAACATTATTATTGAAATTGGAAAATCATAAAATTCTTCTTCGATTGCCAACACGCTGCGTCATCGTTACGCTAGTTGAATTCTGAGTTAGATCCGCCTTACCGTCGAAGTTAAAACTACGCGATAATTCTCACTTGGCTGAAGTGGGGAGTGTGGACGAGTTTCCTCCTTGTAGTTCTTTCCTTTCTGGGCAACCGTTGATGAGATGTTTGTCGGAACCGCATATCAGACATTTCCATTGAGCACGGCGACAATCCCTCTGAAGGTGTCCTGGCCTCTTACAATATCCACAGCAGGGGTTCTTCTGGTACTTCTGTTGCGGGAAAACAAATTGGCGTTTCATCTTCTTCCCTTTTCCTCGTCCAATAGAGATCCATGTATGATAGGAGACTCTCGCTGGGGTCTGACTCACTTGTCCTTTTAGTCCTTCAGCCAACAAGTCATTTGTTCGCTCCTGGGCTTCCTTTAAACCTTGCAGTACACTCAGAATCTCAACAGTCTGGGGAGCGGATAAAGATGAAGAGTCGTTGAAAGACATGATCCTGAAACAACAATTTCGAGAATGATATGAGTCACACGCTAAATGAATCGGAATATGATATGGATGGAACAAGGATTCAAGAATATCAGAGATCATGAATTTTATTACAAGTGGGGAATCGACAGTATCACTTTAAGTCACTTGAATAGAGTACGGTAGTGCAATTGTCACCACGTACCCTTGTCAAGTCACCCAAAACCATAGTGAAAGGATAGCTGAACACACAATGTGAATATGGATCAAGAATGACAGTTTACAACCTAGACCGAAGGATGTCTTAAATTGCCAAACTGTACGCGGAAAACTGCAATTCCAATCGATGCAAAACCTGGGCTCTGATACCAACTAAACCATGTCACGCCCCGCTTCCCAAAATACGGAATACGAGGGGTAGACAAGACCAGCCATGCTCCTACGGTCAAGGAAAAGTCCTGCCGTAGTCACACTTCGGCTTCTAGTTTCTCATGGTAAACAGTAAATAGTGCACAGGTAATGAGAAATGCAGTAACTGAAAGATACAATAATATAAACTGACCTGAAGTGGAAATAAACGAAAGTAACTCGGAGTAGCGAGTCAGAAAGTCTGTGATGCACGTCTAGTACTGATCCAAGCTAGATCTTCTCCTCACACTGAGCATGCATACTCAGGTCGTCAGAGCGACACAATAGCAATATAATGTATATAATCAAGTAACAGTTCTGACAGTGGTAAAGAATATGAATAACAGTAAATCAGTGACAGCATGAATATAAATGAGCAGAGATCAATGCAGCGGAAAAGTAAAGCAGTATAACAATATGTCACGAATGTCAACACAGTATAGAAGGAATGTAAATGACAGTAACCCTATCGGTCTCTAAGTCTCACTGCACAGGTCAATAAGCCTATCGTCAGTCCAAGTGTGAGAGTCAACCACTCGCGAGTGTCCTCCACCCAAGGGTAGAACCCAAGGGCAAGGGACCACGGGCCCAACATGTAACGAATGTATCACGGTGTGTATATCACATACCCTGTAAATCTCCATATAACTCCCTAAATATATAAGCCGGCATGAGACTCCCGAGATTCTGTTGAATTCACTCTTGAACTACCCCACACCCCGTGGTCTACATCAAACGCTAACCATCATCCTAAATACTAATCGATCCGTGACAAGTCTGCGCGAGAACTGGAGGCAAGACCTCCATCAAGCACGTCCCGACTAATACCTAAGATAAATGGCAGTGTCGGATGCCTTATCTGTGACACCCATGCAAGCGCTTCCATAAGTGTCCCATACCACTTATAGTCACACGTACACGCATCCCACAGACGTCGACAATGCAATAGAATAAAAGGGGCACTGATTGTGCACAAGTACGTATCACTTTCACTTAATCACGAATACACGAACACTGACGTACTTGCCACAATCAACACTAAAATTCTAACACTGGGTAAATGCACGATGTCACTAGGTTATCACTACAATGATATAAGTATGATATGATGCATGAACAGTATAAGAAGCACAACTAAGGTATCATAAAAACAGCAGTCTATCACTTGCACGATTTATCATGGACCATATGTATATAATTTAGCGAAATGATAGACAGGTAGTATTTAATATGTTCAGTTATCTATCATTAGAATTTTGTTTCAGGTCAAACGGGTTTCAGGATCATTAGTTATAACTGTTTCATTTTAAGCGCACGCGGCTGGAAATCCAATTTCAGAATCAGGAATCCATTTCGCAACGCATTTTAACCCCAGTTGGGATCATAATTTAGCGACGCTACAGTTGAAAGAATCCTAGGGTTTTCAGTAAAGTTTTCAACGCAACAAACGGATCTTCAATCACGTCTGTACGTTAGGAGTTATAATCTGTTTAATATTAACATGTCAATTCTGATTCTGCTGGGACTGTTATGTGTCCCGATCTTCTAAATTACAATTTAAATATCAAACGGTAACGAAACAGAATGAAATCAAAAGTGTTGTCTAGCTAACAGAGTTACCTACAATAAGCAGCGGAGTTCCGCAACCTAAGAGTTAAGTAAATCCTGAGGTATCCAATACGGTACAGCAACCAACGATTTGAGTAGCTCTGGACTGCAGTCCAGAGTCGTACTCCGATACAATTATCATCACGATTTAAGTACAGGAATGTCTGGAAACTAGCATAGGGTTAAAGTTCATCGAGTTAGCTTCGATTTGAGCCCTCGAACGCACCAATCTAATATGTATATGATTTATGATGAATTTAATTATTTTCAGATGCAACAGAATTTCAGTTTTACGATCAAACTTGGGGGTAGTCATTTTAACTGTTAACAGTCGTATTTTCTAATGAAATTTGCACACGTTAATCATCTCTACAAGGGCCAATATAATATGTCCAGTTCCGTCAAATACGATAATGATTTTCTATGGGAACAAGCATCGAACAGTTTTGTGACAATATATAACATCAAGCAAACATGGAATATATCTACGATTCTAATTTGTAATATATACGGGACAGCATGAAAGCAAGTAAGAACTTGCCTGGAGGTGCCTGGGCGATGCACGGCAGTGGTAAAGTCACGAACGCGCGACGGCAAGCACCGCGACGGCTACGGCTCCGAGTGACAAAAGCCTCGATCCTGGCTCGAGCCTGGGTTTGATGTGATGCGAATGCACAAGGAGGCTCGTGGGTGCGGCTGGCCGTTAATGGGGGAGAGAGAGTGAGAGGGATATAGAGAAAGAGAGAGAGAGAGAGAGAGAGAGATGAAAATAGAGAGAGAGAAATAGATGTTTAGAGAGTGAGAGAGAGAAATACAGAGAGAGTTAGAGAGAGAGTTAGATAATGGAGACTGGGAGAGAGAGAGTGAGACAGGGCGAGAGAGAGAGGGAGAGAGACAGAGGAAGAGAGAGAGGCAGTTAGAGAGAGAGAGAATGAGAACAGAGGGAAAGTGAGAGAGAGAATCAGTGTGAGAGAGGGAATCAGTGTGAGAGAGGGATGATTGCGACGATGACGACGGGCTGTGGTCGGTGATGGTGTCGACGCTTGGAGGTTGATGGAGGTGGTTGGCTGCGGGTAAGTGGGTGCAGGGGAGTGGGTGATGGGTGGTGAAGGTGAGCAGTGAGGGGTGGCGGCGGATAAGGTGTCGTCGTTGGGGGAAGGCTTGGTGTGCTTGGAAGGAGAAGGCGATGGCGGTGACTCCGGTGGGTCGCGGTGGTTGTGGTGGTGCTTGGTGAAGTTGGGTGCAGGTGTAGGCGCTCGGGCCGCGGGGGGAAGAGGAGAGAGGGGCTAGAGAAAATTAGAGAGAGTGTGGAGAGGGTGTGAGGGAGATCGAGCGACGAAATTAGGGAGGGGAGTGCGAGGGTAACGTCGCAGAGACGTGGGCGCGAGAGCGTGGGCGGAGGCGTCGGCGAAGGGAAACGCGCGCGAGAAAAGTGGGGAAGTAGCCGTTGGAAGCTTGAAGAAGGAGGTGCACAGTGGCGGGCCGAGTGGGGAACGGGCCGGGCTCTGATTTAAAGGAAATTTAAATGGAAATTAAAGGGAGTGGGCTTAGTGGGAACGGGCCAGGGTTTAAAGGAAAAAAAAAACAATCAAATGAAAAAGGAAATAGAGAAGAAGAGGTCCGGGCTTGGTGGGCTGGTAAAAGGAAAGGATTTTAGTTAATAGAAGAGGGCTGGGCTGAGAATCGAATAAAAGAATTGTGAGGGAAGGGAAGTGAGGGCCGGGCCGAAATTTATTTTAAAAGAAACCACCAAAATAAATAAGATGATGGAGGGAAAAATTGGAAAAAGAAATAGTGGGCTGGGCTACGGAAAATATAGGGAAAAGGACTTAACTATTATATGGGGATGGTTAGAGGAAAAATGAAAGTGGGGATTTGGGCTAAAATTCGATTAATTACTTAAACGAAAAAGAAAGTGAGCTGAGGCACTGGGCCGCTGGAAAATCTGGGGAAATAAATTGAAATGGGGACGGGCTGTGCTTATAAATTAGTAAGGGAGATTGGTATATTTAGAAAAGAAATAGGGTTTGGGGTTTAAAGAAGAGGTTATGATAAATAAATAATTTCTTAAATAAAACACTTAAAATTATAAATAAAATAAAAATGGAATTTTTAAAATAATAAAATACGGACTTGGTATAAAAAGTGCCGGGTGTTACAGTGGCTTTGGGTGTTTTATCTCCAAGGAGATGCTTCTCAACTCATGAGAATGTTTCTCCTTGAACTAGAGGAGGAGGAAGAAGAAAGGATGGGAGAGAATGGTTATGAGAGAATGAGATAGCTTTTTACAACCATAACAATATAAGTGAATTAATCAAATTAATAATTTTAATCAAATGAAAAAGCTGATGGTTGGTTTGATGAGACAATTATCATTTCACATTAAATGGTTTTTGCAAAGATCAAAGAGCATCTTTGATGTGTAATGATGATGGTCAAAATTTCAACCATGGTCAACTAGTCAACCTTGGTCAACAAGTCAACAAACCCAACCATGACACAATTTCATTTAATTAATATTATTAATTGATATATCACAAATTCATTAGGGTTTGGAAAAAGACGACTGTCAACTGTGCATACGCACCCGTTCCAAAACCCTAATGAAAATGCTCTTCCTCTGCCTCAAACAACTGTGCATACACACCCGTATTCGTGTCCGAGGAACACGAATACAATGAGATAAAACCAATCCCAAACATATACTAGAATCCGGCTTAAACCAAATCCCGCTAGTATAAGCTGTCCGGACACCAAACGTGCACAAGTGCGCGGATGTGAACGAACCCTGTCGCAAAACCATGCGACCTCTACTCATTTTGCCTAAAGGAGAATAACCCTCTGTGTGGGACTCTAAAGACTCGACACTACGCTGGCAGTGGGTTTAACCACAGACCGCAAGCGGCACTAGCTGTGCGTAACGGCCCCCAGGTAGATGCCTATAAGAAGACTGACGAGGTGAAACCCATCTGAACTCCTACTGAGCCTGTATGTGACAATCTCCGTACAGTCCGGTCTGTTCGTCTGAGAATATCGCATGGCGGGCCTAGGGGGTGGTAAACGTCAGTCCCCTAATAGCGGTACAAGTCATGCCGGAGTGTAGCCCAGAACACCCTGAGATATCACTGGAAACCTACCAGTATATCTCGCTAGCCCTGGCCAGGGACTTTGTGTAATGGCTCTCCTAGACACAGCGCGATATCAACCTCCAATACCGGGAGAGACGAATCCCGTCTAACCGTCACTGCCTCCAAGTGTTTCGGGACTGCACCCAACTACTACCTGTTTGCACGACTCAGTAGAGCTGTGGTAGGGTAGTAATCAAAGAACAGTGGGAACACACTCGAGGCGAAGTGACAGTGTCAAGTCAGCGAACTAAGCTGTACTCATGTCACCTGGGAACTGTTAACTGACGATAGGTATAATACCAACCAACAGTTCCCGACGAGTCCTGTCCAGTGTACTCGTAACCTAACGAGCACCCACATACTATCTCAAGTACGACGTACTGACGGCTGTGGGACAGACCGTCTCCCCTGCTGGGATGAGAAGCATACGCTAGTCTACTCCGGAGTATCGATGCCCTGTCTCGATAGTCCTACGACTAGGGACCTATATAAGGATGTGCTTGTGGATTACCCAGCCCCCACGAGTGTGATCGCCATCACAACGCCGGTAATCAAGCAAAGATCCTAAGGGCTCTACCAATGTGTATAGGCGATATGTCAAAAGAAACACATGCACACATTAAAGCAGAAAAAAACCAAGTACCATACTACTATTTTGAGCGAGAATGTCAATACAAGGTGAATATCCCAAGCTTCCATTAAGTAATATACAAACTAGTATGATACAGTAATGGCCTCTAGGGCATATACATTAACAATCTCCCACTTGCACTAAGGCCATGTACTGGCGTATCGAAGACCTATCATCTCGATCAGCCACTCGAACTGAGTCTGGGGTAAGGCCTTCGTGAATGGATCCGTCGTGTTGTCTTTTGTGTCCACTCTCCGTACCTCGATCTCCTGGCGATCAATGATCTCCCTGATCAGGTGATACCGCCTTAAGATGTGTCTGGATTTCTGATGGGGCCTTGGTTCCATCGCTAAAGCTATAGCCCCATTGTTATCGCAATACAAAGGTATTGGGTCAACAATAGACGGAACCACCTGAAGTTCACTAATTAACTTCTTCATCCAGACCGTCTCTTTTGCGGCATCGCTTGCAACAATGTATTCAGCCTCCATCGTCGAATCTGCGACGGTATCCTGTTTGGAACTCCTCCAACATACCGTCCCTCCGTTGAGGGTAAACACAAAATCCGAGACAGACTTGCTGTCATCTTTGTCACTCTGGAAGCTCGAATCGGTAAAGGACTCGACCCTGAGGTCTCCATTACCGTAAACCAGGAACATCTCCTTAGTCCTTCTCAGGTACTTGAGAATGTTCTTCACTGCCGTCCAGTGGTCCTCACCTGGGTCTGACTGATACCGACTCACCACGCTCAGTGCGTAAGCTACATCTGGTCTTGTACATAGCATCGCATACATTATAGATCCTACCGCCAAAGCGTAGGGTATAGTGCTCATGCGAACCCTCTCCTCGTCAGTCTTAGGAGACATCTTCTTGGAGAAGGTAATTCCGTGCAATGCGGGTATGTTACCGTGCTTGGAATCCTCCATACTAAATCTCTTTAGTACGGTCTCTATGTACCTGGACTGCGAAAGTCCCAGTAGTCTCTTGGATCTATCTCTGTAGATCTTGATCCCCAGAATGTACGAGGCATCACCCAGGTCCTTCATGGAGAACCGTTGTGACAAAAATAGCTTGACCGATTGTAGCATAGGAATGTCATTTCCTATCAAAAGAATGTCGTCCAAGTACAAGACTAGGAACACGACAGTTCGTCCTACAATCTTCTTATAGACACAAGGTTCATCTTCGTTCTTGATGAAATCAAATTCCTTGATTGCCTCATCAAAACAGATGTTCCAGCTCCGCGATGCCTGCTTTAATCCATAAATGGATTTAAGCAACTTGCACACCTTCCCGCTGCTCCCACTGTCTACGAAACCTTCTGGCTGATCCATGTAAACGTACTCTTCCAAACAGCCGTTTAGAAAAGCCGTTTTAACGTCCATCTGCCAGATTTCATAGTCATGGAAGGCAGCAATGGTAAGTAGGATCCGAATGGATTTGAGCATAGCCACTGGAGAAAAAGTTTCGTCATAGTCCAAACCAGGTCTTTGACGAAAACCTTTTGCAACGAGTCTAGCCTTATAGGTTTCCACCTGCCCATCTACACCAAGTTTCCTTTTGTAGATCCATTTGCATCCAACGGGTTTTACCCCAGGTGGAGCAATATCCAAGGTCCACACTTTATTGGCGTACATAGACTCCATTTCGGATTGCATTGCTTCCTGCCACTTATCAGAGTTCCTACTGATAATGGCCTGCCTGAAACTGGTAGGGTCATCTTCTTCCAAGATGCAATCCTCTCGATCCCCGTCTATGAGAAAACCGTAGTATCTCTCGGGCGGATGAGAAATCCTACCAGATCTGCGGAGTGGCTGAGGTTCGTTGGGTGTAACTAAATCTAGCGGTTCCTCCAAATCTTTAGTCAAAGTTCGTGTTTCTGGAATTTCATCCAGTTCAACCGTGCTGCCACTAATATTTTTAACAAGAAATTCTTTTTCCAAAAATGTGGCATTCCTGGAAACAATTATCTTCTGTTCCTCTGCATGGTAGAATAGATACCCACTTGAATCTTTTGGGTATCCCACAAACTTACATAAAACTGCCCGTGCCTCAAGTTTGTCTGGGTTCTGCTTTTTGACATAAGCTGGGCAACCCAAATCTTAATACGTTTAAGATACAAACTCTTACCACTCCATATTTCATACGGAGTCTTAGGCACGGATTTGGATGGAACTTGATTCAATAGATACGCTGCAGTTTGAAGTGCATATCCCCAGAATGAAAGAGGTAACTCGGCACTACTCATCATGGAGCGAACCATATCCAATAGGGTACGATTCCTCCGCTCCGATACACCGTTGTGCTGTGGTGTATAAGGAGGAGTAAGCTGTGAGAGAATACCATTCTCTTTTAAGTAATCTAGGAATTCCGTGCTTAAGTACTCCCCTCCTCTATCAGACCGGAGGATCTTGATACTTTTGCCAGTCTGATTCTCTACTTCGTTTCTGAATTCCTTGAATTTCTCAAAAGCTTCAGATTTGTGTTTCATCAGATACATATATCCGAATCTAGAGAGATCGTTAGTGAATGTGATGAAGTACGAGAACCCACCCCTTGCATGTATAGACATTGGACCACATACATCACTGTGTATGAGTCCCAAGAGCTCTGCTGCCCTTTCTCCATGTCCGGTGAACGGAGATTTGGTCATTTTCCCTTTGAGACAAGACTGACAAGTTTCATAAGATGAAAACTCGAACGCATTCAAGAGTCCATCTTTATGCAACTTACTTAGTCTTTTCTCTCTGATATGACCAAGTCTACAATGCCACAAGTAGGATTCATTCGTATCTGAATTCTTCCTCTTGCGTGTGTTTTGTATATTGAGAACTGTATTCTGATTTAGAACGTAGATACCATTACATAGTGTACCTTCTGCAACCATTACCTTATGAAGGTAGATTTTCATGATATTTCTATCAAGAACAAAGTTATATCCATCTTTATCGAGTAAAGAAACTGATATGATGTTGCAAACCATGGAAGGTACATAGTAGCAGTCGTTCAAAATCATAGTATTGCCATTTGGCAACACTAGGTGATATTCACCGACGGCTGCAGCATAAACTTGTGCTCCGTTCGCTACTCTGAGCGACATATCACCAGGTACAACTTTCCTACTTTTTCTCAGTCCCCACAATAAATTACAGATATGAGATCCTGATCCGGTATCAAGTACCCAGGAGGTAGGGCTGACCGTAAAGCAGTTCTCAATTACAAGAACACCTGAAGTAGATGCAAAACCATGCTTCTTCTTCAACTGGGTATCCTTGGAATCCATATAAACCTCTTTCCCTTGCTCATACTTATGACTGTTGTTGTAAGTTAGAGCCGAACCAACGTTCCCCAGCCCCGAATAAGAATTCGGATCGGTCAAGCGATACATTTTATTATCTTGATTAGGGCGTGAAATGGTTGCTACCTGGAGAGAGAGAAAAGAAACACTTAGCGTGCGCTCTTGCAAGATTAGATTGGTTTATTAATTTATCTAATCAGGATGGCTCCCACTGTTTCCTCAAATTCTTCTTCAAACCCTAAAAGAAGAACTAGTCAGGATTAATCGCACGTCACAATACTTGCTTAACCTTTCAGCCAGGCTAGTGTTGGTACTCCGAGGGAGGTTTTCCAACGCTTTCGCGAAGTTCCTTAATTAAATAACCTCTTTTTCCTGGAGGCGTAGCCCCGCTAACACCGTTCTAGACACCTACTTGGTTTATAGCATTGATTGTTAAGTGAAATAATCTCCCGAGAGTAATCCAACTCATCAGTGGGATCGGGATCCAACTATCATTGTGCGATGACCTAGATGGAATCCACTCTAGTCACCACACTCCAGAAGGTATGCTAAATCTGCAAGTTTCAGTTTCTTTAGAAACTCCCGATGTGGTTTTTGCCCCTAGGACCCAAGTGACCTTGACACAGTCAACAAATCAAAGAGTCCTACTCAAGTTCAACCCGTCATTATCTTGATTGCATTAAACCCACCCGAATAACCCTTGACACAGTCAACAAGGTTACGCGACTGTCCTAACCAATCACATTGTATCCAGCAGATAAGCAATACTCAGCTACCGTTCACTGCGCCTTGACACAGTCAACAAACGCAGCACGAATACTAAGTATAACTTATAAGAAATGACGGAGGGCTACGACTGGGTTTTGGCGAAAACCCGTTAACGTAATGAACTTGATATCGTTGAAGGAACGTGATACCCTTTTGAAAAAATATAGTGGCGAAAACTTTTTCTAAAGAGGTCACTCCCTGTGAAGGGATCTCGGCTTTTTCCTCGTCGAATGAGGTGCAGGATATTCTAAGCTGAATACCTCGATGCAAAGCAAAAAATAATCGACTATAGTGAAGTTATTACCCTGACGCAAACTTTTTGTCCAAGGGGTCACTCCCGATGAAGGGATCTCGGCCCTTGCCTCGTCGACTGAGGTGCTGGGCATTCATAACCGAATACCTCTATGCAAAACAAAAGTGAACGTCTTTGCAATAACAGCTTTTTGAAAATTGTTCCAACAACGTCTTTTAGGTTTATTTTCTTGCATTAAATTAATGCGTCCCATCAATTAATCCTACCATTGCAGAAAACAACGAAAATATGACATACGCTTATGCCATCCGCATTCGCCACGGGGTCCCGTCATCACCTGTTAGGTTACTTAACTAACGACAGAGCGGGGGCTGGACTAGCGCGGATGCAAAACATAAGCAACGCCTAAATAGATATCATATATAGATATATAAATCCATTCGTCAGATGCAATGATAGCCATTCCAGATCACAGATGAATACTTTGGATATACTAGGAATCTGCATTTCGTTCGAGGTTGCAACGAAAGACAGATTACACGGTCGTGATGAATAGCCAAACCCCACCCTAGACCCCTACGGGTGCGGCAAACTACCCGCTAAGTACCCAAAGCGAAGCAACCTCCCTCAACACCGTGAGTAGGCCACTCGGCACTTAGAGAAACCTGGTAATTTGTGCACCCCTCCTTGGGTCTATCCTAGGAGTAAAAACAGTAAAAAGAAATTATACAATGACGGCTACAACCCCGACCTGGTTGTGCGACCATACAAATAATATTACATCAATTTATATATTACATGAATTGAAAGAATAAGAAAACTCTCATCTCACAACCCCCCGGCTATTCATCCGCGATAATCCAACGAATTCATATACACAAACCATCAACATTATAGATCACAGATATGTATAACCCCCACTAATCGACGTATAGCGATTAGCAGACGTTCAATACATATATCACATCACAGATATAACCCATTAGCCAAAGTCTATAGAAAATCGACCAAAAATACGGATTTTCAACCACCCCAAACACAAACTTGTTCTCTGGAAATTCTGGGCAGAAACAAACCATCTCAAAATTCACAAAACACCCACAGAAGCAAACTGTAGGAGAAACGATCCGCGGCCGAGTCAACTCGGCCGCGGATCCGCGGCAGAAGCAAGCTTCTGCCGTGGAACCGCGGTGAGTTGGTCGGTTCGTTGGATCATTTTTCTTGCCTGTTCATAAAAAGGCCTGAGCCGATTTTTAGTACATGATTTTTTATTTTTAGAGCAGAAATAAAAATCGGCAGAAACTAGGATTTTTCGGGGTGTTTTGCGGTTTTTCGTCCGGTCGAAATTCTAAATACTTTGCTAACATGCTAGGGTGTGTTTAGTTAGTCTCTGATACCACTATTAGGTCCATGTTACATGTCCCGGTACTTTCGGGGTTGCGGAAACGGTAAAACGAAAATTTTTCTTGACTAAGTAACATGGACCGTAAAAGCCGGATCTTGACTAAACTACACACTAGCAACTAACAAGAGAGTCATCTACTCGGTTAGGGGTTATACCTCAACTTGAACTCCTTCTTCTTGGACTCTTTATAGTGGTCGGATGGTGCTTTCCTCGTCGCCTTCTCTTGTCGAAGATGGATCCACCTGAGGGTTTCTGCCTTAAGCTCCTTTCTCGAACTTTGAGAAAACTAAAGTCTCCGGCTTGCTAGACCTTCAATCTTAGGATGAGTAGAGAGTGGCTTTGGGTGTTTTATCTCCAAGGAGATGCTTCTCAACTCATGAGAATGTTTCTCCTTGAACTAGAGGAGGAGGAAGAAGAAAGGATGAGAGAGAATGGTTATGAGAGAATGAGATAGCTTTTTACAACCATAACAATATAAGTGAATTAATCAAATTAATAATTTTAATCAAATGAAAAAGCTGATGGTTGGTTTGATGAGACAATTATCATTTCACATTAAATGGTTTTTGCAAAGATCAAAGAGCATCTTTGATGTGTAATGATGATGGTCAAAGTTTCAACCATGGTCAACTAGTCAACCTTGGTCAACAAGTCAACAAACCCAACCATGACACAATTTCATTTAATTAATATTATTAATTGATATATCACAAATTCATTAAGGTTTGGAAAAGACGACTGTCAACTGTGCATACGCACCCGTTCCAAAACCCTAATGAAAATGCTCTTCCTCTGCCTCAAACAACTGTGCATACACACCCGTATTCGTGTCCGAGGAACACGAATACAATGAGATAAAACCAATCCCAAACATATACTAGAATCCGGCTTAAACCAAATCCCGCTAGTATAAGCTGTCCGGACACCAAACGTGCACAAGTGCGCGGATGTGAACGAACCCTGTCGCAAAACCATGCGACCTCTACTCATTTTGCCTAAAGGAGAATAACCCTCTGTGTGGGACTCTAAAGACTCGACACTACGCTGGCAGTGAGTTTAACCACAGACCGCAAGCGGCACTAGCTGTGCGTAACGGCCCCCAGGTAGATGCCGATAAGAAGACTGACGAGGTGAAACCCATCTGAACTCCTACTGAGCCTGTATGTGACAATCTCCGTACAGTCCGGTCTGTTCGTCTGAGAATATCGCATGGTGGGCCTAGGGGGATGGTAAACGTCAGTCCCCTAATAGCGGTACAAGTCGTGCCGGACTGTAGCCCAGAACACCCTGAGATATCACTGGAAACCTACCAGTATATCTCGCTAGCCCTGGCCAGGGACTTTGTGTAATGGCTCTCCTAGACACAACGCGATATCAACCCCCAATACCGGGAGAAACGAATCCTGTCTAACCGTCACTGCTTCCAAGTGTTTTGGGACTACACCCAACTACTACCTGTTTGCATGACTCAGTAGAGCCGTGTTAGGATAGTAATCAAAGAACAGTGGGAACACACTCGAGGCAAAGTGACAGTGTCAAGTCAGTGGACTAAGCTGTAGTCATGTCACCTGGAAACTGTTAACTGACGATAGGTATAATACCAACTAACAGTTCCCGACGAGTCCTGTCCAGTGTACTCGTAACCTAACAAGCACCCGCATACTATCTCAAGTACGACGTACTGACGGCTGTGGGACAGACCGTTTCCCCTGCTGGGATGAGAAGCGCATACGCTAGTCTACTCCGGAGTATCGATGCCCTGTCTCGATAGTCCTACGACTAGGGACCTGTATAAGGATGTGCTTGTGGATTACCCAGCCTCCACGAGTGTGATCGCCATCACAACGCCGGTAATCAAGCAAAGATCCTAAGGGCTCTACCAATGTGTATAGGCGATATGTCAAAAGAAACACATGCACACATTAAAGCAGAAACAAACCAAGTAGCATACTACTATTTTGAGCGAGAATGTCAATACAAGGTGAATATCCCAAGCTTCCATTAAGTAATATACAAACTAGTATGATACAGTAATGGCCTCTAGGGCATATACACTAACACTTGACACAGTCAACAAGGCCGCACGACTGTCCTAACCAATCCCATTAATATGCCACAAACAAACACTACTCAGCTACCGTACACTACGCCTTGACACAGTCAACAAACGCAGCACGAATACTAAGTAATGCTTGAAAGAAATGACGGAGGGCTACGTCTAGTTTTTGGCGAAAAAATTTTAACGTAATGAACTTGATATCGTTGAAGGAACTGCATAGCTTTTTATAAAAATATAGTGACGATAACCTTTACTAAAGAGGTCACTCCCGGTGAAGGGATCTTGGCTCTTTCCTCGTAGAATGAGGTGCAGGATATTGCAATTGAATACCACGATGCAAAGCAAAAATTAATCGGCTATAGTGAAGTTATTACCCTGACGCAAACTTCTGTCCAAGGGGTCACTCCCGGTGAAGGGATCTCGGCCTTTGCCTCGTCGACTGAGGTGCTGGATATTCATAACCGAATACCACTGTGCAAAACAAAAGAGAACGTTCTTGCAATAACAGCTTTTTGAAAAATGTTCCAACAACATCAGAATAGGTTTGTTTAGCTTGCATTGATCCGAATCAATGCAGTCCCATCAATTGATCACACCAATAAAGAACGAAAATACGATGTACGTATATGCCACCCGCATTCGCCACTGGGTCCCGTCATCACCCGTTAGGTTACTTAACTAACGACAGAGCGGGGACTGGACTAGCGCGGATGCAAAACATATACAACATCTACTAGTATATATATCAATATATAATATTCGCTCAAGGCGTGATAAAATGCAACATCACAGAAATGTAATAAGTATCACAGAACAATACAGATATCTGGGATCCCCGGGTTTCATAGAGCCGCTACTGAAACCCGATGTTCCCCTGGTCGTGTGGATAGCCTGTGCAATGAAATCCTAGACCCCTACGGGTGCGGCAAGTTACCCGCCAAAACCTGAAGCGAGGCAGCCCCCTTCAACAACGTGAATGGACCACCCAGCACTTCACAGAATCCGGTAACTTGAGCACCCCTTCTTGGGTCAACCTGTACCCCCTACGAGTGCGGCGAATAGCTTGCCAATTCTAGAGTGAAGCCCCCTCCGTCTCAAAGCCATGAGATGCGGGCCCGTTGCCCTCTAGAACCCGGCTACCCGTGCACCCCTCCGCGGGGTAATCCTAGTACAGAAAATAAAATATACATACAACGAATGCATCGACCTCAGTCCGGTCATGCCCCAAAAGAATAATATACAAACAGGCAGTGACGGCAGTCCATATGTCGGACGCTCGCCCCGCAATATCAAATGTACATATACACCCAAACTGTACTAACATTGCACCCAGGCTATCCACCACGACAGATCCACAACATCACAGCACAATACAGAACATCAACGTGAATGTCACGTTCGCAAATCCGTCTAAAAGGACTATAGCAGTTAGACAGGATTTACCGATCAAGTGACATTCACGGTCGCAGATATAATGTAAATACTATGAACCAACATGTTTAAAATTTTCGATCGACAAAAATTCCTGAAGTGGGCCCCAAGCACAACTGTAGCACTCAAAATAAATCTGAGCCCAAGCAGAATATACCAAAAACCCCATTTACAAGTCAGAGACCTACTGTAAAAATTTGGTGCAGTAAGGAGTTAAAATGGCAGCGGAACCGCGGCCAATGCATGGGTTTGGCCGCGGTTCCGCGGTGGAACAGTGCCATCGAGCTACCAAATTTTCATAGAATGCTTAAAAAACCCTGCACGATTTTTTGACATGCCCAGAAAAATTTTTAGAGCACAAAATAAAATCGACAGAAACTGGACTTGAAAATGAGTTTTTTAGAAAATCCGTTCGATCGAACTTGTAAACACGTTAGAGCAAGCTAGACTAGGTTAATGGCGTGGCTCTGATACCATGTAGGACCACGGTAGCGCCCCGGCCGTCTGTCCGAGGCCAAAATGCGGAAACAAAAACTTTTCTTTACTTAGAAACCGGCGCTACCGCGGACTATAAACCCGGATCGGACCATTAACCTACTACTAGCTAATTAGAAAAATGGTAGAGTGCTAAACCGAGCGATCCGTGTCCTTCGGTCTTCGGCCACCATCCCGATCTTCTCGCGGAATCTCCGGTCTCGATCTCCTCGTCGGAAAGGGCACCACATCATCGAGTCTTTTTACGGGCTCTCACCTCTGGACCGAGGCAACTCGGACACGAAGTTGGCAAGCCGACGTGTCCAAGATTTCTGTAGACTGAGTGTAGAACACTATGTCTCGAGGGGTTGATGAAGTTGCCATTTTTAGAGTGGAGGTGAACTATGGAGATGAACTAGAATTTTTGTTGCAAGCAAAAGAAAATCATTTCCCTCCCCAAAAAGTTAGACAGCCCCCCATCTCTTTTGTGGCCGGCCATGATAAAAGGAAGAGGGGGGAGGTGAGCACAAACAAGGTGGGTGAGCATAAGAGAAAAGAGTGGGTGATGATGAGCAATCATGATCACCATAAAGTCTCATCCTAATCCCATCACCAAAAAGCAAGTCATGATGAGCAAAGGAAGTCAAAGTCAATCTAGAACCATCATGAAGCAACCACTTACAAAAAACACCCTCCACTTTGTTAATTTGCACATTTGCAAATAAGCCCCTCCCAACAAAGGAATTTCAGCCAAGAAGGAACAAAGGAAAAATGGCCGAAACGGAATGCAAACTGGAAGCTTCAAAAAGTGATCCGGTAATAAATTATAGGAAAACCCCGCGACTGTATATACATACCCGCATTTGTATTCCGACCGAATTCAAATGCAATGAGACAAAATCTACACTGTACAATACTAGGATCCGGCTTAAACCAAAGCCCGCTAGTATTATCCGTCCGATCATGATCCGCGCAATACTGCACGTATATGATCAAACCCTGCCATATATCCATACTGCCTCTACAGCGTTTCGCCCGAAACTTGAGAAACTGTCTGTGGGGGACTCTAAAGACTCTTCAATACTTTGGCTGTGGATTTAACCACTAGCACGTCAGAGGTATTAGCCGTACGTAACGGGCTACCAAGTATTGACCAAAAGGGAGGTCGATGAGCGAACTCATCCTGACACCCTACTGAGCCTGTCAGTGACAATATCCGTACAGTCCGGTCCGTTCGTCTATGAGCATCGCATGGCGGGCCTAGGGGGTTGGTAAAAGTAAGACCCCTAAAAGCGGTACAAGTCGTGTCGGAGTGTAGCCAAGAACACCCTGAAATACTACTGGAATACCTACCAGTAAATCTCCTGCCTTGGCCAAAGACTTCGTGTAATGGCTCTCCTAGACACAGCGCGACCTCACCCCCAATACCGGGAGAGACGAACCCCTGCAGATCCGCTCACTGCCTCCATGTGGCTCGGGGCTGTACCCAACTAAAACCTGTTTGCACGACTCCTTTGAGCCGTGGTAGGGTAGTAATCAAAGTACAGTGGGAACTCACACGAGACAAATGACGATCTCAGGTCGATGAACTGACCTGTACACATTTCACCAGGGAACTGCTATCTGACGTCGGGTATAAAACCAACTAGCATGTTCCCGGCGAGTCCTGTCCGGTGTACTCATAACCCAATGAGCACCTGTATACATCTTAGGTGAACCAACTGACACCAGTGGCTTGTGAGACCGGCCACCGCCCCTCGTCGGGGTCTCGACTGTATACACTAGTCTACTGTGGAGTATCGATGCCCTGTCTCGAATACTCCCACGACTAGGGACCTTTTAAGGATGTGCTTATAGACCCCAGCTCCCACATATATGATCGCCATCATACTGCTGGCCGTCAAGCAAGAATCCTAAGGGCTCTATCAACGCGCAATAGTGACCTGTAAGGTCACCTAAAGCAGTATACGATGATAAAGTTAAACCAGATAGTATACTATCATCTTGAGTAAGACTGTCCTACCGGCATAGGTCCTCCCTCAATCATTGCAATCACGTGCCTGTGATCCAATAATTGACTCTGAGGGCACTATCTCCAACAATTACAACTTTTGTAGTCCGTTCCTTCGCTTCATAAGCTCCGAGTAGTAGTCCCTTTGCCACGATCCATGATCTCCCGGACTCAAAAGAGGCTCCACAAGTCGAATGATCCATTCTTGCTTGAAATCTTCCTTTTCGAAGATGATCTACCTTGAAGAATCTATAACTCAACCTCTCACTTCTCTAATCAAGTATTAATGAAGTGAACACCCTAATCTAAGTGGCTAGAATAGATAAGGATGATGAAGTAGAAATTTAGCTCTCTTTTTATTTCAATTTCTCACACTTATTCATCACTAATCCAAAAGCTATAAAGCTTTTTAAGAGGAGGAAGAAGAAGAAATCTACTTGTGAAGAATAATGAAATTGTTATCTATGGTTACAAATCCAACCTTGGGTTAAGTATGAAGGCTTAACCCTTGTAGAGAATTAACTATGGTAAAGGGTTTGGGTTGGGTTAAGAAATATCTACACAAAATATCTATCCAAAATATCTAAATTTAAAACAAAATAAAGCTTCTAGAAGCTTCATGAAAAAGTTAACCCAAATCAAACCCTAACTATATTTAATCTCCACAAATCATGTTGCATTTGTAATCATAACTTGTTACAATATTATATATCACATATATAATATATTTTTGTAACAAAAGAAAATAATACAATTAACATATATCGCATATATATCAATGTATTATCCGGTGAGAAAATGAATCAATAAAGTAAGCTTATATTAGATAATGTAATGTAATATATCACATATATAATTATACATTAAATTATCGAATCAACACTTGATCCGACAATCCGGCTATATTGCATATAACCGACTAATATAACATGTACCGATTCATCGAATCAACACTTGATCCGATGACCCGGCTATATCACATATACCCGGCCGATATCATATATCGCAAGAATAGAATACGGTATCTTATATCGTATTATTCTTGGTCCCGCACATATCACATATGTGCTCCTACTCCGTTTTGCCTGAGCCAGGAAACTTCTGTGTAGGACTCTAAAGAATCGTCAATACGCCGGCAGTAGGTGATGATCATATCAAACACCCACAAGCTGCAAGTGGTCTGCTAAATGTAACAGCCACCCAGGTATTGAGCGATCAGAAGATCAACAAGCAAGCCTGTACATTCTCCTGTAAATCCAATCAGTAAACACTACCGTACAGTCCGGTCTCTTCGTCTGATATATTGCATATCTAGTCTAGGGGTGGTAAACGTCAGACCCCAGTAACCGATAAGTCATGTCAATATAAGGCTCATAACGGGTCGAGAAACTACTGATAACACTTACCAGTAAATCTCCATATCAGCCTTGGCCAGGGACTTCCAGTTATAGCCAATCGAACACAACACAATATCAACTCCCTATACCGGGAGAGACGAAACCCCTCCTATCGCTCATTGCCTCCATGTGATTCGGGACTGTACACAAAAGCCACCGTTTTGCACGCCCTCTTGGACGTGGTAAGGTGGGAATCAAAGCACAGTGGGAATCACACAAGACTCTATGACGATCTCGGGTCTACAGACTAACCTGTACCAGTGTCACCGGAGAACTGCTATCTGACGATAGGTATAATACCATCCAGGAGTTCTCGGCGAGTCCGTTCAGTGTACCCAGTCTCCACTGAGCACCCGTACACCATCTTTGATGTCCAACACCAATGGATATGGGATCATCCATCGCCCATCATATAGGTCAAGATGCGTGTACGCTAGTCTACTCTGGAGTATCGATATCCTGTCTCGATACACCCTCGACTAGGAACAGTTATAGGATGTACTCGTTGACTACCCTGGCCCCACTAGTATGATCTCATCGTAGTCTTAGTAGTCGAGTACATATCCTAAGGGCTTTATCAACACGTTATCACAAAACAGTATTCGTTAACATGTTAAGATAAAGTGAAACCAGATAGCATACTATCATATCGAGCAAGAAAGTCCTCTCTATATATATCCAAGCATCCATTATAATATACATCACATGTACAACAATGGCCTCTAGGGCATACATATAACTACCAATCTCCCACTTGCACTAAGGCCAGCTGTTGTAGTATCTCATACCCAACATCCCGAAGAGTCTCTCAAATTGTATATGAGCAATGGCCTTTGTGAGTGGATCCGCAGTGTTGTCCTTTATATCAACTCTCCTGACCTCGATCTCCCGGCGACCAACTATCTCCCGGATCAGGTGATACCGCCTCAGAATATGTCTGGACTTCTGATGGGATCTGGGTTTCTTGGCCAAAACCACAGCTCTATTGTTATCACAATACAGAGGTATTGGATACTCAATGGACGGAACCACACCAAGTTCAGTGATGAACTTCTTTATCCAGAAAACCTCTCTGGCAGCATCGTTGGCAGCGATGTATTCAGCCTCCATCGTCGAGTCTGCCACGGTTTCCTGTTTGGAACTCTTCCAACAAACCGCCCCTCCATTTAGGGTAAAGACAAATCCCGAGTGCGACTTAGAGTCGTCCTTATCACTTTGGAAACTCGAATCGATAAAGGACTCCACCTGGAGTTCTCTGTTACCATGCACCAAGAACGTCTCTTTAGTCCTTCTCAAGTACTTGAGAATGTTCTTCACAGCTGTCCAGTGATTCTCTCCAGGATCTGCTTGATACCTACTCACTACACTTAGTGAGTATGCTACATCGGGTCTGGTACATAGCATCGCGTACATGATATAGCCTACTGCCGAAGCATAGGGTATCGCTTGCATGCGAGCTCTCTCCAAATCAGTCTTGGGAGACATCTCTTTGGAGAGAGTGAGTCCAGAGATCGTGGGTAAATTCCCACGCTTGGATTCTTTTATACTAAACCTCTTTAGTATGGTGTCAATGTACCTGGATTGGGACAATCCCAGTATCTGTCAAGATCTATCTCTATAGATCTTAATCCCCAAAATGCAGGAGGCATCACCTAGATCTTTCATTGAGAATCTTTGTGATAAGAAGAGCTTGACCGATTGCAGCATAGGAACATCATTTCCTATCAAGAGTATGTCATCGACGTACAATACGAGGAAGACAACCTTACTCTCCGCAACCTTTTTATATATACAAGGTTCATCTACGTTTTTGATGAAGTCAAACTCTTTGACTACAACATCAAAGTAGATGTTCCAACTCCGTGATGTCTGCTTTAACCCGTAGATGGATTTAACCAACTTGCACACCTTTCCGCTACTCCCACTATCTACGAAGCCCTCTGGCTGAGTCATGTACACGCACTCTTCTAAATCACCATTTAGAAAGGCGGTCTTAACATCCATCTGCCAGATTTCGTAGTCATGGTATGCAGCAATGGCAAGTAGGATCCGGATGGACTTAAGTATAGCCACTGGAGAAAAGGTTTCGTCATAATCCACACCTGGTCGTTGATGAAAACCCTTTGCAACAAGTCTAGCTTTGAAAGTCTCAACTTTTCCATCTACACTAAATTTCTTCTTAAAGATTCATTTGCTCCCAATAGGTTTTACCCTTTCAAGAGCAACTTCCAAAGTCCATACTTTGTTGGTGTACATGGATTCCATCTCAGATCGCATTACATCCAGCCATTTCAGAGTCACCACTCGTGATGGCCTGCTCGAAGCTAGTCGGGTCATCATCTTCCATGATGCAATCCTCTCTCCCACCATCGATGAGAAAACCGCAGTATCTCTCAGGTGGATGAGGAACCCTACTAGATCGGCGGAGAGGCGGAGGTTCGTCAGGAACTACTGAATTCTCTGGTTCCACCAAATCTTCTGTTGCAGTTTGTGTAGCTGGAACTTCTTCCATTTCTACTGCCTTGCCACTAATTTCTTTTGCAAGAAGTTTCTTTTCTAAAAAGGTGGCATGTCGAGAAACAAACACATTTTGTTCCTCGGAGCGGTAGAAGATATACCCTCGCGAATGCTTGGGATATCCAATAAATTTGTACAGAGCAGACCTTGCCTCGAGCTTGTCCGGATTTTGTGTCTTCACATAGGCCGGACAACCCCATATCTGAATAAAATTAAGACATGGCCTCTTCCCATTCCATATCTCATATGGAGTGGTAGGCACTGATTTGGTTGGAACTCTATTCAATAGGTATGCAGCTGTTTCCAGCGCATAGCCCCAAAAGGAAATAGGTAACTCAGCAAAGCTCATCATAGAGCGCCCCATATCTAATAGGGTGCGATTCCTCCGCTCCGATACACCGTTGTGCTACAGTGTATAAGGAGGAGTAAGCTGAGAGAGAATCTCATTCTCTTTTAAATAGTCCAGAAACTCATTGCTCAAGTATTCTCCTCCTCGATCAGATCGAAGGATCTTAATACTTTTGCCCGTTTGGTTCTCTACTTCGCGCTTATATTCTCTGAATTTCTCAAAAGCTTCAGACTTGTGTTTCAACAGGAACACATATCCGTATCTTGAGAGATCGTCAGTGAATGTAATGAAGTACGAGGAACCATTCCTGGCATGTGTAGACATGGGACCACATACATCACTATGTACCAGTCCCAAGAGTTCTATAACTCTTTCTGCGTGTCCACTAAACGGAGTCTTGATCATTTTGCCTTTGAGACATGAATGACAAGTTTCATAAAATGATAATTCGAACGCATTTAAATAACCATCTTTATGTAACTTAGCTAGTTGTACCGCATTGATATGACCAAGTCTACAATACCACAAGAAGGATTCGTTCATTTCCGAACTTTTCCTCTTGTGTGTTTTCTGTATATTAAGAACTGTGTTTTGATTTAGAACGTATATGTCATTATTTAACGAGCCTGATCCAATCAACTTTTGATTTAGAAAGATATTCATAACATTATCCTGTATTACAAAATTATATCCTTTTTTACTTAATAAAGAAACTGATATAATGTTGCATATCATGTTCGGTATATAATAGCATTCGTTCAGAATCAATGTATTACCACTTGGTAATACAAGGTAATATTCGCCAACTGTTTTGGCTGCAACATTTGCACCATTCCCTACTCTTACGGAATGATCACCCATTCCCAGTTCTCTACCTTTCTTTAGCCCATGCAATATATTGCATATGTGGGATCCTGATACGGTATCTAATGCCCAGGACGTAGAATGAACTGAGAAACAGTTCTCGGTAACTAACACATCCGAAAAAGATACATCAACATGTTTATTCTTCGTTTGGGCGGCGTGTGAATTCTGGTATTCCCCTATTTCCTGTTCAGTCTTATAACAATTATAAGAAAGAACGGAACCGACGTTCCCCTGCTCAGTATAACAAGCGGGTTCGGTTAATACATCCATATTATTATCTTGATTAAGGTCTGACATGGTCGCTACCTGGAGAGAGAGAGAAGAAAAACACTTTAGCGTGCGCTCTTATAAGATTAGATTGGTTATTATCTTATCTAATCAGGATGGCTCCCACTGTTTTAATCGAATCTTCTTTCAAACCCTAAAAGGTAAGATTAGCCGGGATTAATTACACCCTACAAGTTCGCCAATCTTTCAGCCAGATCAGTGTTGGTACTTTGAGGGAGGTTCCCCGTGCTTTCGCACGGACCTAATTAAAATAAACCTCATTTTCCCAGAGGCATAACCCCGTTAACACCTTTCTAGACACCTACTTGATCGGCTAATTGTCCTGTGTAAAATTCTTCCAGGAGTAACTTTTACTCGCAGTGGGTATCGGGATCCATCTATCTCATAGAAGGTATGCAATCGCATTGCAAATTTCAACACTTGAAATTCCCGATAATATCTTTTACCCTTAGCGTCCTATGACCTTGACGGAGGTCAACAAACCATAGGCTCCTAGTCAAGTTCAATCCGTCATTTCTTGATTGAATTAAACCCACCCGCACGACCCTTGACGGAGGTCAACAAGGTCGCACGACCACCCTAAAACAATCGCATCATATGCTGCAGATAAATACTAGTCAGCTACCGCACACTACGCCTTGACTAAGGTCAACAAATGTAGCACGAATACTAAGTAGGACTTATCTGAAATGACGGAGGGCTACGCAGGCTTTTCTGAAAACCATGAGCGTAATGAACTTGATATCGTTTGTAGAAACAAGTGATTTTGAAAAGGAGTGTTTTTGAGGCTTTTCTAGTTTCGCTAAAGAGGTCACTCCCGGTGAAGGGATCTCGGCTCTTTTCTCATCGAATAAGGTGCATGATATTTCATAAATACCGCTGTGCAAAGCAAGAACTATAGAAGCAATCAAAAACTATACCGCAAGTTTGTAGCATCTGCCAGTTTTGCTAAAGAGGTCACTCCCAGTGAAGAGATCTCGGCTCTTTCCTTATCGAATAAGGTGCAGGGTATATCATATATATCGCTATGCAAAGCAAAACTGTAGCTACCCCTTTTATAAAGTTTTGATTCTACAACATTTTTTAGGTTTATTTTTTTTATTAATCTCATTAATAAAACCTATTATTTAAGCTTCCTAAGCTTCACAGAAGAAACGAAAGCAGTAATTTATATATATCAACATATAGTATAAGCATTCGTCTCAGGCAGTAATATGATCTCATCACAGAACATTGCAGCAGAAGATAACATATGAAATATTGGATATACTAGGACGTCCGTGTTTTATTTCGAGCCTGTATAAAACACGGATTTTACGGTCGCGATGAATAGCCAAACCCACATCCTTAGACCCCTACGAGAGCGGCAAGAAACTCTGCCAATTCTAGAGTTAGGAGACTCGGTCTCGACTCCTCGAGATGGCCTCCCACTGGACCCTAGAACCCGGTTACTTGTGCTCTCCGTCTTGGGTCTATCCTAATGCAGAAAAGTAAATAATATACAACGGTGACATCATCCTCAACCCGGAAGTGCCCTAATAAAAGAATATTACATACAAAAGAATTTTACATGAATGAAAAAGAAAACTCCCATCTCACATAAAACCCCGGCTATTCAATACACAACGATCCAATATAACATATCACAGCAATATATAAACATCACAGATAAATAGACAATGTTAAACTTTCCGATCGAAACAACGAACTCTTAAGATCTCCAGAAAACTCAACACTTGAGTAATATTAAAAATTCCCAGAAATGTAGTAATACATATGGATGAACCCAAGAAATTACTATCCCTGACACCTAAGTACAGCCGCGGAAGCGCCGCCAAAAGCATGGTATGGCCGCGGTTCTGCGGCGACTTAAAGGCTACAGTGACTCGTATTTCACAGTAATCCATACAATTACCTGCTTGATTTTTTGAGCATTTTTAATGTGGAAAAAACCAATTTTTAAAAAAATTTCCAGAGAAAGGGTCAAATACGACGTTTCGGGGTTCGATCGGACTTTTAACTTTGTCTACACGTCGCCTAATACTCTAGCTAGGCTCTGATACCACTGTAGGGTTACTGGGCACTATCACAAGGGTCTATAAGGCATCAACCATGCCGAATTTAAAATTTTCAAATGCCGAACAATCTAAAGCGAGGATCTTTGCTAGAGTTTTAGGGTTAACTATGCATGTAAACAATTTTACATCTAAGAGAGAGGGATTACAACCTTTGTAGTCCGTTCCTTCGCTTCATAAGCTCCGAGTAGTAGTCCCTTTACCGTGATCCATGATCTCCCGGACTCAAGAGAGGCTCCACAAGTCGAATGATCCATTCTTGCTTGAAGTCTTCCTTTTCGAAGATGATCTACCTTGAAGAATCTATAACTCAACCTCTCACTTCTCTAATCAAGTATTAATGAAGTGAACACCCTAATCTAAATGGCTAGAATAGATAAGGATGATGAAGTAGGAATTTAGCTCTCTTTTTATTCAATTTCTCACACTTATTCATCACTAACCCAAAAGCTAGAAAGCTTTTTAAGAGGAGGAAGAAGAAGAAATCTATTTGTGATGAATAATGAAATTGTTATCTATGGTTACAAATCCAACCTTGGGTTAAGTATGAAGGCTTAACCCTTGTAGAGAATTAACTATGCTAAAGGGTTTGGGTTGGGTTAAGAAATATCTACACAAAATATCTATCCAAAATATCTAAGCTTAAAACAAAATAAAGCTTCTAGAAGTTTCTTGAAAAAGCTAACCTAAATCAAACCCTAACTATGTTTAATCTCCACAAATCATGTTGCATTTGTAATCATAACTTGTTATAATATTATATATCACATATATAATATATTTTTGTAACAAAAGAAAATAATACAATTAACATATATCGCATATATATCAATATATTATCCGGTGAGAAAATGAATCAATAAAGTGAGCTTATATTAGATAATGTAATGTAATATATCACATATATAATTATACATTAAATTATCGAATCAACACTTGATCCGACAATCCGGCTATATTGCATATAACCGACTAATATAACATGTACCGATTCATCGAATCAACACTTGATCCGATGACCCGGCTATATCACATATACCCGACCGATATCATATATCGCGAGAATAGAATACGGTATCTCATATCGTATTATTCTTGGTCCCGCACATCACATATGTGCTCCTACTCCGTTTTTCCTGAGCCAGGAAACCTCTGTGTAGGACTCTAAAGAATCGTCAATACGTCGGCAGCAAGTGATGATCATATCAAACACCCATAAGCTGCAAGCAGTCAGCTAAACGTAACAGCCACCCAGGTATTGAGCGATCAGAAGATCAACAAGCAAGCCTGTACATTCTCCTGTAAATCCAATCAGTAAACACTACCGTACAGTCTGGTCTTTTCGTCTGATATGTTGCATATCTAGTCTAGGGGTGGTAAACGTCAGACCCCAGTAACCGATAAGTCGTGTCGATGTAAGGCTCATAACGGGTCGAGAAACTACCGATAGCACTTACCAGTAAATCTCCATATCAGCCCTGGCAGGGACTTCCAGTTATAGCCAATCGAACACAGCACAACATCAACTCCCTATACCGGGAGAGACGAAACCCCTCCTATCGCTCATTGCCTCCCTGTGATTCGGCACTGTACCCAAAAGCCACCATTTTGCACACCTTCTTAGACGTGGTAAGGTGGAAATCAAAGCACAGTGGGAATCACACAAGACTCTATGACGATCTCGGGTCTACAGACTAACCTGTACCAGTGTCACCGGAGAACTGCTATCTAACGATAGGTATAATACCATCCAGGAGTTCTCGGCGAGTCCGTTCAGTGTACCCAGTCTCCACTGAGCACCCGTACACCATCTTTGATGTCCAACACCAATGGATATAGGATCATCCATCGCCCATTATATGGGTCAAGATGCGTGTACGCTAGTCTACTCTGGAGTATCGATTCCCTGTCTCGATACACCCTCGACTAGGAACAGTTATAGGATGTACTCGTTGACTACCCTGGCCCCACTAGTATGATCTCATCATAGTCCTAGTAGTCGAGTACATATCCTAAGGGCTTTATCAATACATGATCACAAAACAGTATTCGTTAACATGTTAAGATAAAGTGAAACCAGATAGCATACTATCATATCGAGCAAGAAAGTCCTCTCTATATATATCCAAGAATCCATTATAATATACATCACATGTACAACAATGGCCTCTAGGGCATACATATAACTAACATCATGGCCATTTTGTATATGTTTATGATTTGAAACGAAATTTCTCTCTACCTGCTAATGTGAAATGGGTCCCCAAATCTAACCCCTCTAAAACTATGAAGGTTTAGGTCCCAAAATCACCTTCTATACCTCCTATTATAGGTGTAAAGAAAATGAAAACTTGAGATTGGGAGCTTAGTGAGCTAGAGCACTTCACACAGATATATTTTCTTGGCTCATCATTTTTGGAAAACAAGGTTAACACACTAGAGTTAGATGATATTGAGGACAATGTCTAGCTTAGGTGTAGGGGGAATTTAGGCTATTTTTAGGTTTCTTTATTTTATTTTTAGGTTATTTTGCTTTTCTTTGAAAAAAAAGAGAGAGAAAAAGATAAAGAAGAGGAAAGATAAAGGAAGAATTTTCTTAAGATTAAGTTAGTTTGTTTAAAAATGAGCAATTTTGGGTCTAGTTCTTAAGTGAAATTAATATGAAGAAAACTTATTGAATTTTAGGATAGAACTAAAATCTGAAAAATAATTGCTTACCTTGAAATCAAATTTAGTAAATATACACCTTACAAATTGCTCGAACATGAATTTTGAAGCTTGAGATGGTAGAGAATACCTAGAAATATCTTTATCTAAATATTAAAGTAAAAAAAAGTATAAATATAATAAGTTTGGTTTTGCGATTACTTAGGACGAGTAAATCTTCAGTCTTAGGGGTGCATCATCACCTAATGTCTTAGACCATTCGGTTTAGAAGTCGCTGCTGAAGGTCCTAAGTAGTTGCAAGACTAGATATAATTAAACTCTCACATTGAGTAATCGGTTGGTTGGTGCCCAATGAAGTATTAACGGTCGCATTAAAAGATGTTGTGAGCATATCTATATATATTTATATAAAATAAAATACGAGGATATGAGACATTGATACTATAGCTTAAATTGAATTTTCAAGTCCAGGGATATTTTACACACACGTAGGGGTATATGATATGATCGATATTTGAAGGAAAGAGAGGAGTGAAGAGTAGGATTAATTTCTACTCAGGGAGAATAGAATTTCTAGTTTAGAAACTAAACTTTAGGATGAAAACACGAGAAAACTTACGACTTTAAAAACTTTCGAGATATTTTTGGAGTTTTTCCTAATATTTATTTTCTTGTTTCTTTTCTTCTTTTTATGAATTTTGTAAGTGTAATTCGCTGAAAATCCTCAGGAGACAACACTCATCTTATTAGGAACACCGAGAGGTTTAACGACTTATTACACATACTTAGTGCAATCACGATACTTGCGAAAGTGAGCTAAAAATTATCTAGTTTTTCTTTTTTCTTTCTAGGATATTTATTTTTTTTAAGTTTTACTCGAGGACGAGTAAAATATAGGTGTGGGGATATTTGATCGGCACTTTTATTGCATATTTTTACTATCTTTTTACCAATTTTTTGTTAATTAATAAATACCATTAATTATAATTTAAGAACATTTATGGAGTTATCTGTTAAAATATTTTATATGTATCTTAAATAATAATAAATGGATATTTGTGAGTTAATTAGTTTAAATATTTTCCTAAATAAATAGATACTACTAAATATTTATTGTGAGATATTTTGCAGGTTTAATTGCGACCAAATCAAATCAATATCAGCAAATAAAATTAAGAGATCAAATCAAATCAAGACCAACAGATTATATCAGCATAATCGGGTAACTGATTGAGGATCCACGTAACAACAGAGATGACACGATATTCATGATATTATGCGATCAAAACTACCAAATCAAACTAGAAATTTGCTGTCAAATATTGAGCCCAAACAGACATGAAGTGGCGGCCATTTAGCGGTCAACTACATGTATATGGCCGCGATTTAGCGGCCAAATGTCAAGATCCGCCGTTAAATTTTTGTGAGCTGTTTCGATTTGTTTAGATTTAGAATTTTTTATTGTAAGCCTATAAATAGACGGTCTCTAAAATTACAGAAAGTATCTTCTACCTTAGAGTTAGTTTCTAGCCACCAAATAAATGTAATTTTTTTTCCATGCATGGTGGAGTAGAAGATCAAGATCTCAAGTTTGTATTTTTATTTTAATATTTTTTTTGCAATTTATTATTTCTTGTGTTTTTTTTATTTGCTTTTATTTTTAATAATGTTTCCTTCTTTTATTATACAATTCTCGTGTCTTTAATTTTGGTATTGTTTGGGTCGAAAATTGCACCCCGGTTGACCAAGTCAAAGTCAAGGTCAACCCCAAGCCAGATGGGGCCCAAGCCCAGATCAAGTGGGCTCATGCCCGAGTCGAGCCCGAACATGAAGCGGCCGGTCTCCCCCATGCTTAAAAAAAATCATGTAATAAATAATTTTGATGTAATTTTTTATGCATGAATGGGCATAAAGCCAAATTTTTGTAAAGCCCGTGGTTTATGTGTAAAAAGAAATAGCACATGAGACATAGGATGGGCAAAATGCCATTTTGTAAAGTCTAAGAGGCTATATGTAAATGTGTAAGCCTATATAAGGCAACATGATGATGAATAAAAAAAAAATAAACTCTTCATTCTCCTTAAAAACTAGGGTTCCTGTGCCTCCTTCTCCTTCCAAAAGGTTCTAAAACCTTCTTCCCTTCTTTTGAATTAAATCAAGAGTTTTACTCTTTCTTTTCCAAAACTAAATAGTTTTTCACCACAAAACCCACAAAGGGGAGCCTAGATCTTCCATTAGATCTCAAAAAGGGGAGATTTTTAAATCTCATACCTCTTGTTCTTCAAGATCCGGCCAATAGAGGAGGAGGAAGAAGGAGACCCATCTCCGAAAATCCCACTTTGGAGGAGATCCAGGGCTCAAGGGAGAAGCCCATTCATCAGCTCCAAAAATATCTTAGGAGTTTAACTCCTCAAATACACATACACAAAAAAAAAGTATTTCTTTTTGGGAGTACAACTCCCAGTGCAGGAACCAAGTCCTTTTTTGCCGCCCAGCGCCTGAGCGGCCACGTGCTTGGCACGTGAGGCGCTAGCGCCCAAAGCGCTAGCACCCAAGCGCCCAAAGCGTTAGCACCCGAGCGCAAGCATGCCGGGCACATGGGGCGCTAGCACCCAAAGTGCTAGCACCAGCGCCCGAGCGTCCGCATGCCGGGCATGTGGGGCGCTAGCGTCCAAAGCGCCAGTGCCTGAGCGCCCGCGTGCCGGGCACGTGGAGTGCTTGCGCCCAAAGCGCCAGCGCAAAGTCCCGTGTGCCGGGTACATGGGGCGCTCGCGGCAGTGCCAGCGCCCGAGCGCCCACGTGTCGGGCATGTGGGGGCGCTAGCACCCAAAGCGTTCGTGCCAGCGCCCAAGCGCCTAAGCGCTCGCGTGCCGCTCACGTGAAGCGCAGGCGCTTTCTCCCATGCATCCTATGGATGCCCCTTTCCTTTATATATATATATATATATGTATGTATGTATGTATATATACATATATGCACGCACACACATACTCCACCACACTGTTCCCATTAGAAAAAATTTCTAACGGGGCGCTGTCCCGCACCCCGCAAGGGGGCTGCTAGCCCTCTTGACCCCCAGCCCGCTATCCAGGTAGCGGGACCCCCGTAAAAATTCTGCGGGGCCCCCAATATATCCAAAACCCCTTCAAAACACAACACTGCATATTGAGTTCGCATGACCAGTTTAAGCCGTTAATCGGAGGTTCTCTCGCTCCAAAGGCGAGGGGTAATTAACGGGAGCTTAGTCCGCGGCTGCCGGAGATTCGGATCCCCATAATCAATAAACCCCAGTCTACCCTAGGCATGGGGAATCTGCACTACGCCTGACCAGCGCGCGTGTATTCCCATCTCAATGGGGTGACGAAAAACACCCTACAGGTTCTGACACGCCCGGTGGGACCAATCTCTCCTCCTATATTTCGGGTTAAACGTTCATGCGAACTCAATCAATATACATATAAATATTTATACTAAAATAATGCTTTTTCATGCAGGTTTTCAAGCAATCACTTTTCAACAATGTCTCCAAAGATGAACTCAGCTCCCATCTCCTACACGATGAAGATGGACGCCAGGACAGTCCTCCCGGCCAGTCTCGGGCGACAATAGGAGGAGCCGCCGCTACCATTTGGCTCTATTCTGTTCGTGTCAGCTAGCGCCATCCCAGCTTCTCTAGCGCAGACAGACCGGCCTCGAAAGGCAGGAGGCTAAATATGGTGATCTCAAGGGCACCACAACCCAAACGCAAGTCGGTGTTTGAACGACTTTCCTTGGCCCCAGCTGGGGGCAAGGCCATCAATACCAACAAAGCAACAAGGCGTCTCGAGCAAGCTCCGGCGGTGCCCCTGACAATTGCTCGATCGGGTGTCTTCTCTAAGCTCCCCGCTAATCGACTCACGATGGCTTCCTGGATAACGGATGCCGGCTAAGCCTTTAAAATTGAGAAGCTAAGGCAGAAAAGGCTCAAATATAGAGCCAACAAAAAGGCTAGGGCTCCTACTAGGCTGAACTTCATGAGGTTCGAAGAACATGGTTACCCTGCCAAAGATGAGGAAATGGCTGGATATGTGGTCTATATTGTCTACATGGTGGGCACGTGCAGCAAGATCAAGGATGGGGCCACTACATATCAAATCCAATCTGGTGTGAATGTGGCTGTCGCTTCCCAAGACCAACATCCTCCGGAAGATAATGAAAATCCTCCCAGTGAAGCTGATAAGCGAAGAAATCTCTCGGTTCATGAGGAGTCGGGCTCGGAAAGTGAAGATGAGCCAATCTTCCGTCCCAAGAACACAGAGCAACAACTTCTCTAAGAACTCCGAAAACAGCTCAGAAGCAAAGGCAAGGAGATGGCCAAGCTGTACTAAAAAATTGATGACTTGACAAACGTCGTCTTACAGCTCACGGCCCAACTTGCCTCTCAGCCGCCAAATCAGGCGCAAGGCTCTGCTCATGAACCGGGAAACGGTGTCCCGAGACAGCCGATGCCTATTCCCTCAAATCCAAAAGTGGGTGGACCGCATGAAAATTAGTCGCATCCTATCTCGGGAAATGTCTTGGCTACCGATGACGGTAGCTCGCTAACTCATGATCAAATCATGGATTTGGTTGCCAACAAAGTCAAAACCTTGGTAGCTGAAGCCGAAGCGCAAAAAAATGTTAGCAGTAGCGGGAGACCATATCTTGCTCAGTATGATCTGGTAGAATTTCCCAGTGGCTATGTCATCCCTAAATTCGGAAGATTTGATGGGACGGGAAATGCGAATCAGCACATCGCCCACTTCAAAACCTCATGCGGGAATACTGGAGGCAATGATGCGCTTCTCCTCCGCCAGTTCGTTAATAGCCTGACCGATGTTGCTTTCGATTGGTACGCGAGCATACCAGATGGCTCCGTCACAACTTTCGTCCAAATGGAGTCTCTGTTTCGGCAGTGCTTCATGAGCGTCAGCGATAAGATCACCATTGCCGAGCTCGTAAGGACCAAGCCAAAGAACAGCGAAAGCAGCACGGATTTTATAACCCGATGGCGCAATCTCTCTGTCACGCCCCGCTTCCCGGTTTACGATGAAGGGGTTGCGACGAGACCGCTACGTATCTATTCTGAAGTAAATACGCTAAGCGTATCTAAGAAATATAAAAATAAATGCACAAGAGACAAGATATAATAAAATAGCAACTTTATTTATTCATATTCTTTTTACAATACATGGAAAAGTAAATACAACTGAATGAAAGCAATGCTTAAACAATGGCATAACAGGAAAGGAAAAGTACTGAAATAAAAGTGTACAATGAACTAAAGCTCTGGGTCTTCAATGAAGTGGTCCAAGTCTTCACTAGTGGGCTTGATCTCCAGAGTGTCCAGATCACCTGACGACATTCAAAGAAGAAAGAAAAAGAATGTCGTCAGCGAACAAATCGCTCGGTAAGTCCCAAAGATAAGTGAGAAATAGAATAGACAGAGGGAGAAAGTAGCTTTTAAAGTTGTATTATATTGTTTTAGTATTAACGCTGTTGTTTGTAGCTTGGTACAGAAGGATGCCAGTGTATACGAGAGAAGTCTCTATATACCAGAGACTAGAGGCAAGTGTAGTACAAGGAACTGTTTATGCCACGGTACAACAGCAACTGGATTCAGGTTAAGTGTATTAAATCTTACTGTCTCGTGCCACTTCTAACACCTTCCGTACCAATCTACCCCTTAAACCCCGCGAAGCATTGATTGTATAGTTGTATTGTTTGTGTTGTATTTCAACTTGTAATTGAATTGTAATATAGATTGTATATTTGGATGACTTGCCGAAACCATGATATCAGTAAAATGGATGTACTGGAGAATCATGGATGTAACTGGAGAATCATGTAAATGGAAGTATATCCATGGTTCGGTTCGGTCAATATAGATTGAATAGTTTGATCCTATTGATTATATGGATTCATATTGAATTGTAATATTGTAGATTGTACTTGAATCATATTCAAGTCATATTATTAATGAGAAGACTCAGTCTGAGTCAGACAATTAGAAAAGTAAATTGAAGTCCTGATTGTTTTTGATGTTATCGGTAACCGCTGCACATGGGCGGCAGGATTTGTGTCTTTTTCAATGACAATTACCGTGTTGATAACACCGTTGTTAAGTTGTCTAGATTAAATAGGCAAGCACCCACTTCTCCGGCTCCCTGAGGCTCAAGAGATTGGTCCCGCTTAAACCTATGTTTACTAAGGTCCTTAGGGTAATTTATAGAACTTGAGGGAGTTTTATGTAAAAATACTTTTATATACTTTTCAAAATACACCCAAAGTATTCATTAACCATATTTAGAGTTGTAATAAATGTAGATTTTATATTGTGATATTTCTAGTGAAAATATCCTAATTTCATAATAAAGGGTATTTATTTGTAATATTGACTTGTATGGAATTCATGGTATTTTAATGTAAAATGAATCTTGTGATTTTTAAAAAGAGTTAGAATATTTATAATATTTCAAAATAGATATCTTAATGTTACATATATAAATAATTATATAATTTTAATATATATTTTATATTTCTAAAAATCTCATTTTATTAAGATGTCGTATTTTAAATCTTTCGAGACCGAATGCTCCTTGCGGAGGTCTGCATCTCGCACTACTAAGCCCGAGAATGTGCGATAATCTGCACCATCCCGAACGGGTTCCCCAAATGGGTTGTAGCGGCGCTTTGCAAAGATTTATATAAATACTAAATCGTTTAGAAAATGGTTTTATTAGTAATGGTATTTATTTGAAAATGTGTTGTTTTCCCGTATTCTATGTTCCCGAAAGTATTGTGCTATGGTGCATATGAGTGTGTGAGGAGGTAGGTCATTGCCTCGTGAAATAATTAAAGGTATAGCAAGGATTTGATGGTTTAAATGTCGAAATGAAACTATATGGTATTTTAATGAAAAAAATACGGTAAAATGGAAATAGCAATTTCTTTTGATATAGAACTTGTTCAATATGATTAGTTAGTGTTTAATAGTCAACATGTAATAGTTTTGTGTGATTGTATTTAAGAAAATGTTGGATTTTGAGAAAGGACCGAATCGGAAATCGGATTTGTTCTGATTCCGCCGGGTTTTAGAACCTCGTATTTTTAGAACAAGAATAGAAAAGAGGGAGGGGGACTTATGGGTTTCAAGGTTAGATGAGAGGAAGAGGGAGACGTAGGCTTCGCCAGTGCGTCGATTCATCGCCGGGAGTTCCCAGGATTGTTGCCGGAAAATTCGCCGGAGCTTCGCCTCTTTGCTCACTTCGATTGCACACTAGGGTTTCTAGGAATTTCTTGAGAGTTGGCTCAGAATTTTGGGGTGAGGGGGTAATGTTTAGGGGTGGTATTTATAGGGTTAGGCTAAGGTTAAGGTAGATGAAGAGTTTAATTGGAAAAAATGTATTAAAATGTAATAAAAGTGGAGTAAATGGGAATTTAAAAGGTCTCTGGAAATGGTCTGAAGATTTAAAGTGTACTGGGGGTAGGGGAGGCAAAAAGCCACATCTTCTCTGTTGACGACTCGGTGGTCTGGCCGAGTCCGGCCGGTGGCGCCGGCCCGAGTCGGCCGGTCCGCCGGCCGATTCGGCCGATCCTGGCCGAGTCGGTCGGTCGGAGGGTGCGCCGCCGTCTCACTAACTCTTTGGTACATTTAAGTTTTCATGTGTAGTGGGGTTTTTGTGAGATATGCATGTGTAATCTGTTGGTATTCTAAAAATTCAAAATAAAACAATATTAGAAATAATGTGGGGTATGGGATTTGAACTCTGGTAGCTTGGTTCAGCAGTGCAAGGTATTACCAATGAGCTACAAGCTCCTTCTTGCTATTAATTAGCAAAACAAATATTTAACTTGTGCTCAGGCAAAACTACCCCTTTCTTTAAATTAAGAAAATTTTGCACAGAAAGTTGTACAGGAAATTTGGGGTTGCTACACTCTCCGTCAAATGTGAACCGCCGATAGAGCAGGACCAATCTGCCAGTCTCCTTGTCGGAAATCTCAACAATTGGATGGCCCCGTTTCTATGCACCGCGGGTCTCAAAACATTCCAAGAGCTGACCAGAAAAGTTCAGATGTTGGAACGCTCAAAGCAGGAGTCCTCCTCTGGCTCCCAAAATAACAATAGGTCCTGGAGAAACCGAAAGAACGAAAATCGCAAAGGCGGAAATTCCGACGATACTGAATCTTTCAACACTTCGACTAACCGAAATAAGCGAGAGATGAGCGGGCCTAATGCTAACCAGCCTCGGAGGCCAGTGTTCGGAGAGGGAGAAGAATTGCCTCTGAAAGAGAAACTGGATAAGGTCTATTCCTTCAAAAGGGAAAAAATCCACAAGATATTCAAGGACGCCCTAAGAAACGGTTTACAACTGCCAGAATCAAAGAGACCACAAGAAGAGAATATGACTGATGACCCAAAATATTGCCCCTATCACAGAGTGATAAGTCATGCCATTGAGGAACGCTTCGTCTTTAAAGATTGGGTTGAAAAGCAATACAAGACGGGAGAGATAGAACTGTCTAAAGGCGTGTTAGCAAACAGTCAAGCTACGACCACGGATTTCATACAAATGGAGACCGGAGCCCTTCGGGAACCTGATTCTCTTAGACATGTACCATTATCTGAAAAGGGCGAACCAAAGACTGATCGGCCTCAAGGACCAGCATCAGTAAAGGCACCTACTCCAATGGAGAGAAAGAAGAAGGTATACTCCTTCAGGAGGGATGAAGTCCACAAAATATTCGCGGACGCCTTGAACAACGGTCTGCATCTGCCCGTTCCAAAGAGGCCACTTGAAATGAATATGACCGGCAATCCCATATATTGCCCATATCATAGAATGGTGAGTTATACCATTGAAGACTGCTATATTTTCAAAGATTGGGTGGAGAACCAATACAAACTTAGGAAAGCTCCACAGTTGTCAGATGTACCGACAAGCCACAGAGCTACGGTCATCAACACAACTTCGCCAAGATAAAAGTTCGAGGAGCTGGGATAAGCAAGTCGACCACCACGTCGTTAAACTGGGGGACAACTGACCACCACGTCGTTAAACTGGGGGACAGTTGACCACCACGTCATTAAACTGGGAACCGCTGACCGCCACGTCGTTAAACTGGGGGACAACTGACCACTACGTCGTTAAACTGGGGGACAGTTGACCACCACGTCGTTAAACTGGGAACCGCTGAC
The DNA here is from genome assembly GCA_030015575.1 of Agapanthus africanus. Taxonomy (NCBI): domain Eukaryota; kingdom Viridiplantae; phylum Streptophyta; class Magnoliopsida; order Asparagales; family Amaryllidaceae; genus Agapanthus; species Agapanthus africanus. The sequence goes on along the minus strand of CM057340.1, from coordinate 590,969,938 downwards.
CGCCACGTCGTTAAACTGGGAAGAATCGACCTCTAAGTCGTTAAACTGGGAATGTAAAAATGTGTAAACAAAACAAAAAAAAATTAAAAAATAAAAGCCGAAATGATGGGGCAACTCGCAATAAAAATCAGCGAGTAAAAATAAAGATGAAAATAAAGCCGAAATGATGGGGCAACCGCGAATAAATAACCGAAATGATGGAGCAACCGCGAATAAATAGCCGAAATGATAGAGCAATCGCGACTTTCGCGATAAGAAAAGCTGAAATGATAGAGCAATCGCGGTAAAAAAAACGGCGAATGATGAGTCACTCCTGATACCATATTCCAGTGCAGCGATACAGACGCCGTCCAAAACCCAAATCCCCAACGGCGAATGATGAGTCGCTCCTGGTACCATATTCCAGTGCTGCGATGCAGATGCCGACCAAACTCTGAATGTCCCAACGGCGAATGATGAGTCGCTCCTGGTACCATATTCCAGTGTAGTGATGCAGACGCCAACTAAATCCCAAATCCCCAACGGCGAATGATGAGTCGCTCCTGGTACTATATTCCAGTGCAGCGATGCAGACGCCGACCAAACTCTAAATGTCCCAACGGCGAATGATGAGTCGCTCCTGGTACCATATTCCAGTGTAGCGATGCAGACGCCAACCAAATTCCAAATCCCAACGGCGAATGATGAGTCGCTCCTGGTACCATATTCCAGTGTAGCGATGCAGACGCCAACCAAATTCCAAATTCCAAAACGGCGAATGATGAGTTACTCCTGGTACCATATTCCAGTGCAGCGATACAGACGCCTACCAAAATCCAATTTCCCAAAATTCTCTCAGCCCTACTGTTGGTCCCCAAGTTGACCACCGTATACAATCCACGGGCTTAAATAATTCTCATCATACCTATGCCTCACCGCAACCATCAGTTACGCGACTGGTCTCCGCCCTCGGAATTATGCTCCATTTGGGAAGACCCACACATGTGTCCTCACGATACATGAAGAGAACAAACCTTTGTGGGATCCTTACGACTCACAAAAGAAAAACACACTTGGGAGTCCCCACGACTCCTAAGGAGAAAGTACACCTACGAGATCCTTTCAACGCGTAGGGAGAAAATGATTTTATGAGACCCTTACGACCCATAAAATTGAAAAGCCTTAGGTGATAGGGATCTAAACCTGTCTCCTAAGCCATCGCTCCCCAACAGGGAAAGGCAAATGATGAATTGCTCCTGGCACATGTGCTTCAGTGTTAGCAACGCTGATGCCGATCCCTACCCCAAAATTCCAAGCTTCCGATCCGATAGACTACTAAGTCTTTAAACTGGGAACAGATGACCGCTAAGTCGTTAAACTGGGCACAATAGACCCCTAAGTCTTTAAACTGTGAACAGATGACCGCTAAGTCGTTAAACTGGGCACAATAGACCCCTAAGTCTTTAAACTGGGAACAGATGACCGCTAAGTCGTTAAACTGGGCACAGAGGACCGCTAAGTCGTTAAACTGGGCACAGAGGACCTCTAAGTCGTTAAACTGGAAACAGATGACCCCTAAGTCGTTAAACTGGAAACAGATGACCCCTAAGTCATTAAACTGGGAACGAGGGAAATCCACTCATGTGTCCTCACGATGCATGAGGAGAACAAAACTTGCGAGATCCTCTCGACTCGTAAGAAAACATTTTTGTGGGATCCTTACGACTCACAAAGGAAAAACACACTTGGGAGTCCTCACGACTCCTAAGGAGAAAATGCGCCTATGGGATCCTTACGACTCGTAGGGAGAAAATGCTTTTATGGGAACCTTACGGTCCATAAAATTGAAAAGCCTTAGGTGATAGGGATCTAAACCTATCCCCTAAGCCATCGCTTCCCAATAAGCAAAGGCAAATGATGATTCGCTTCTGGTACCATATTCCAGTGTAGCGGTGCTGATGCCGACCCAAAAACCAATTCCTAAATCCTCCCGAGGCAAATGATGAGTTGCTCCTGGCATTATTCCAGTGCAGCAATGCAGATGTCGACAAAAAAAAATCCCCAAATCCTCTCATGGCAAATGATGATTCGATTCTGGTACCATATTCCAGTGTAGCGATGCTAATGCCAACCAAAATCAAACCAATAACCTCTGCGGCGGAATCATGCTTCGTCCCAGAATATACCCTGTGTCGAAATCATGCTTCGCCTCGGCGTATCTGCCTTCCCTGTCGGAATTATACTTCGACTTGGAATCAACCAGTGACATTTCGTGCCGGGGACAAGTCGATCAGCGACACTCCGTGACGGGGACAAATCGAACATCAGCGACAATCCGTGCCGGGGACAAGTCGATCAGCGACACTCCGTGCCGGGGACAAGTCGATCAGCGACACTCCATGTCAGGGACAAGTCAAACTTCAGCGACACTCCATGCCGGGGACAAGTTGATCAGCGACACTCCGTGCCGGGGATAAGTCGAACAACCAGCGACACTCCGTTCCGGGGATAAGTCGATCGGTGATGCTCCGAGCCAGGGAAAAGTCTACCACGGACACTCCGTCTCGGAGACGCGTCAAGCGCCGACCGTCCATGTCGTAAAAAGGGCAGTGCAGGCTTCCCACAAATCAGGAACCAAATCGCTCCGGGCCAGGGAAAAGTCTACCACGGACACTCCGTCTCGGAGACACGTCAAGCGTCGACCGTCCATGTCGTAAAAAAGGCAGTGCAGGATTTCCACAAATCGGGAACCAAATCGCTCCGGGCCAGGGAAAAGTCTACCACGGACACTCCGTCTCGGAGACGCATCAAGCGCCGACCGTCCATGCCGTAAAAGGGCAGTGCAGGCTTCCCACAAATCGGGAACCAAATCGCTCCGGGCTAGGCAAAATTCTACCACGGACACTCCGTCTCGGAGATGCATCAAGCGTCGACCGTCCATATCGTAAAAAGGGCAGTGCAGGCTTCCTACAAAGAGGGAACTAAATCACTCCGGGCCAGAGAAACGTCTACCACGGACACTCCGTCTCGGAGACGCGTCAAGCGTCGACCGTCCATGTCGTAAAAAGGGCAGTGCAGGCTTCCCACAAATCAGGAACCGAATTGCTCCGAGCCGGGGAAACGTCTGCCACGGACACTCCGTCCCGGAGACGCGTCAAGCGTCGATCTTCCATGTCGTATGAAGGGCAGTGCAGGCTTCCTACAAAGAGGGAACCAAATCACTCCGGGCCAGAGAAACGTCTACCACGGACACTCCGTCGCGGAGACGCGTCAAGCGTCGACCGTCCATGTCGTAAAAAGGGCAGTGCAGGTTTCCTACAAAGAGGGAACCAAATCACTCCGGGCCAGGGAAACGTCTGCCATGGACACTCCGTCCCGAAGACACATCAAGCGTCGACCGTCCATGTCGTAAAAAAAGGGCAGTGCAGGTTTCCTACAAAGCGGGAACCCAATCGCTCCGGGCCAGGGAAACGTCTACCACGGACACTCCGCCTCAGATACGCAAACGTCGACCGTCCATGTCGTAAAAAGGGCAGTGCATCCCAAAAAGTGGGAACTAAAGCAAGTCTCTTCCACGCGAAAGAAGATCCATCAATTTTATGCACACGACCCACATATGTGGTGTGCATTTATTGATGGGGGGCACTTTGTTTGGGTCGAAAATTGCGCCCCGGTTGACCAAGTCAAAGCCAAGGTCAACCCCAAGTCGATGGGCCCAAGCCCAGATCAAGTAGGCTCATGCCAAGTCAAGCCCGAACATGAAGCGGCTGGCCTCCCCTATGCTTAAATAAAAAATCATGTAATAAATAATTTTGATGTAATTTTTTTATGCATGAATGGGCATAAAGCCAAATTTTTGTAAAGCCCATGACTTATGTGCAAAAAGAAATAACACATGAGACATGGGATGGGCAAAATACCATTTTGTAAAGCCCAAGGGGTTATATGTAAATGTGTAAGCCTATATAAAACAGCATGATGATGAATAAAAAAAATAGACTTTTCATTCTCTCCAAAAACTAGGGTTCCTGTGCCTCCTTCTCCTTCCAAAAGGTTCTAAGACCTTCTTCCCTTCTTTTGAATTAAATCAAGAGTTTTACTCTTCCTTTTCCAAAACTAAATAGTTTTTCAGCACAAAACCCACAAAGGGGAGCCCAGATCTTCCATTAGATCTCAAAAATGGGAGATTTTTAAATTTCATACCTCTTGTTCTTCAAGATCCGGCCAACAGAGGAGGAAGAAGGAGACCTATCTCCGAAAATCCCAGTTTGGAGGAGATCCAGGGCTCAAGGGAGAAGCCCCTTCATCAGCTCCAAAAATATCTTAGGAGTTTAACTCCTCAAATACACACACACACACACAAAATAATAAGTATTTCTTTTTGGGAGTACAACTCCCAGTGCAGGAAACAAGTCACTTTTTGCTGCCCAGAGCCCGAGCGCCCACCTGCTTGGCACATGAAACGCTAGCGTTCACGTGCTTGGCACGTTAGGCGTTAGCACCCAAAGCGCCCGAGCGCCCAAAGCGCCAGCGCTAGCGCCCGAGCGTCCGCGTGCCGGGCACGTAGGGGCGCTAGCGCCCAAAACGCTCGTGCCAGCGCCCAAGCGTCTAAGCGCTCGCGTGCGGCTCACGTGAAGTGCTGGCGCCTTTTCCCACGCATCATATGGATGCCCCTCTCCTTTATATATATATATACATATATGTATATATACATATATGCACGCACACACATACTCCACCACACTGTTCCCGTTAGAAAAAATTTCTAACGGGGCGCTGCCCCGCACCCCACAAGGGGGCTGCTAGCCCCCTTGACCCCCAGCCCGCTATCCGGGTAGCGGGACCCCTGTAAAAACTTTGTGGGGCCTCTGATATATCCAAAACCCCTTCAAAACACAATACTGCACATTGAGTTCGCATGACCAGTTTAACCCGTTAATCGGGGGTTCTCTCGCTCTAAAGGCGAGGGGTAATTAACGGCAGTTTAGTCCGCGGCTGCCGGAGATTTGGATCCCTACAATCAATAAACCCCAGCCTATCCTAGGCAGGGGGAATCTGTACTGCGCCTGACCAGCGCGCGCGTATTCCCATCTCAATGGGATGACGAAAAACACTCTATAGGTATGAATAGCTAAACATTAACATGTCTAGAGTAGGATGAACCTAGATTAGTAAAAAGTTTAATTGTATAAATCATTATTCTAAAAAGATGCACTTAAAAGATAAAATGTAGGGTAAACATAGCTTGATTTTTCTAAATCACTTTGATAGGTTATTTAGCATCGCTCATAGTCTATACTTAGAATTAGTAAGATCATATTTAGAGTTAACTTGCATTAGAATATTAAAAATCATGTTTTTATAAACATATGAACTAGATGGCTTGATAGGTTATATAGAATTAAAGTCCATATAGTCCATACTTTCAAACTAGATCATAGATTATAAAAATAAGAATTTTAAGATTATGATTTATGCATATTTCCTTTATAACTAGTCTAGGGGATTCAACACTCTAGATATGCAATTTTATCATTAAATTTAATTAATTTTATTTGCTATTTTAATTTTAAGTAGTAAAAATTATCTCTTTAGATTTTAATTATAAAAGCTACATTTTTATTTTTAATCCGACTGAGCAAATAATTAACTAACAGTCTTTCCTATAGAATCGATCCGTACTTGCACACTCGCTACAAACGCATGCATGCACTTGCGGTATTATGATTTTATCAACAACAATTTATTTATTCTAAAAATATGCATTTAAAGTCACACTTAATTTTGTTTTTATCACCTCAACACACTTTGAGTTTATCAAACAAACAATAAGTATTTACCAAATTCCAAGTTGCCATTTTTTTTAAAATAATCTTTTGGGAAGAGTTTAGGATTTTGAAGCCAAAATATTAATTATTAGTCTAGTTTAGCTTCAAACCAATCTATGCATGTGATATATCTATTTTCATCTTTTCTACAAAATTTACAAAAGTTGAATGGTTTCATATCTTCAATCAGAAAACATTGCGGATATGATCAAGAGCAAAGTCAAAGCCAAACATAATTAGGAACAAATAATGCAAGCCAGAATTTGGTGCCTGTTTGCTATGGAAGAAAAACATAATTAATCGAAAGAGGCAAAGATATCCTCATCTTTATTCATGTAATCCATTTTTAATCCATATGATCCATGGGATGATAGTGATCTTTGGCCTAACATCTAGAATAAGTTTCTTTCTTTAAAGACCAAGTAGATATTTAAAAATAGGGTAAATTTTATTAAACCCCACTCATCTTTTGGGTTTTTGAGATAACCCCATCGAATTTTAAAAATATTATAATACCCCACTGAAAGATATTTTCGTAAAATAATTGAAATGTATTTTTGTCAAAAAATACCACATTCTTTCATTTTTTTGTCTATTCAATCTATCCGTAAGACATTTTGGGGTTATTCGATCCAATTGTGGCTTGCACGATTTAATCAAACCAACAATTTCATACAATATTGATAGTTTAATAGGATTTTATAGCATTTTTAAAGTTCAAGGGGATCATTACAAAAACTCCAAAATATGGATGATGTTTAGTAAAATTTACCCTTAAAAATATTCATATTTCTAATTTTGTCAACTGTTTAATTCTCAGTTTGCTTTCAAAGCAGCAGCGGAAGCAGGATTCTTTTTTTTGGGGGAGTAAAAACTTATATGATAAAAGCATTATTTTGTCTATGGCTAGTTTCATTAGAATAGTACTTTTTTTACAAATTGAGAAAACGTTATAATAGTACCTTTAAGCAGTGCCCCCAAAAAAAAATGGTACCTTGGACTTTTCAAATAAATTAGTAATATAAATTTTATTTTGAATAAAGCAAAACAGCCTGCACGATAAATTAAATTAAAAGATAAATATTACAAAATATGTGTGCATCAAGAGAAACCATAAATGTTTGAACTAATATATTATGGAATGACAACATATTCATTATCATTCACACAAATGCAACCACAAGACATAAGTTTTTCACCACATAATAAAAAAATCCTCGATACATCATATAAAATTATTGATGCCAAAGAAAAGGCTACTATTATTTATATCAAATTTCAACGGCTGATCAAGCTTCTGTTATAGACGAATACTATTAATAGTATTTTCATCAATAAAAATGCCGTAAGAAATAACAATATCCATAAAAGCATCATCATAATCATCAAGAGATTTGGTAGAGCAAGTTTCAATATAGCGTTTCGAACCTGATTTCTGCTTAGCATTTTCGAGCGGAGAGGAGGATCCGCGCAACAAAAAGAAATGTTTATACTCAATTAAAGAGGTATTAGTAGTAAATTTTCTCTTATGGATCATTTTCATGATGCGAGGCAGGTTGAAACCAGATGGGATCAGAGGACCTCCTTCCCAGTCCAACTCATTTGAAAAAGAACTTTGCACAACCGAATCATCAGAGTAAGCATGTTTAGATGCCGAGTGTGATAATACAGATTTACCATATATTTTCCTTTTTAAAAACTGGAGAATTAGCCCGAGGATTAACAATATCGATTTCTATAGTATTATAATGCAATTTGATACTTTAAATGTAAGAAAAAGATTAATTTGGTATCATCATCATACATCATCATACATCATCATAGCGTAGTATTCGATTCTGCATGGTAATTTTTTTAATAAAAATATCTATGAAGGTTAAATTATCTAAGAATATTGAATCTGTCATAAAGTTGGTTATCTTGATATTTGAATCGAAACATGTCGCCAAAGTGTAATTTTATCTATCATCTAATTCTCTTCTCTTAATTTCTTTCCCTCTACTAAATGTATGAAATACTATTAATATTAGTAGCCTGAAGGCAAGAGTTGCAGCAGCAGAACTAATGAATGAAGTGAGGTTGATCTTTTCTACTTCATATCATCGGACTAGGGACGGCCCAATATCTTCTACATAAGAAGACTAAAGTGTACAACATAGATGGGCCTTATCAAAACCATTTTGTAAACGGATGGTGCAAGAGTTCATGGGCTTAGGTTCCAACCCGCATTCTCCCCAAGAGAAGAAGTGCCCATATCAACTGAGCTATAGCTCATTAATCTAAGTGGGTTCACGATGACTCTTTTGATAAGAGAAAATCATATATAATCAATAATATAGAAGCCTAAATATAGCTTTAAACTAAAATTTTTAAGAAGATTATTATGGTTTGGTAAAACTTTAATAGTTATAACAAATCTCAAATCCAAATATTTAAATCACTAAGTTTTGAAAAATAAAATATTTTAAAACCTGCAATTTACCCCCACAAATTTTAGTCAACTAGTTACTTCTGTGTGTCTTTCTTCCAAAATATTTCCTTTCTTCCTGAAAGTTTTTCTTTTCCCTTTTTTCTTGCCCCCCTCCCCTTTAACTTGATTTTCCTTCTTTCTTTTCTGAAATCACCAATTTGTTGCTTGCTTTCTTTCTTCTCTTCTTTTCTCCAAGAAGACGAGCACAGGGATTTAAAATAATACGGGAAATAGAAGGGGAAAAAAGAAGAACAAAAGAAAGTAATTGGATAGTCAAATAAAATGATAGAGGGACACTTTTGGTATAGAAAAGTCTCTTGATGGAAAAGTTAATGGTATTATAAGTTAAGACGGGTTTCATGTTTTGAAGCAAAAGTGGAGGTTGCCTAAATGTTAGCCTAAGATCTTGAAGTATAAATATTCATGTATTAAATATCTTTTCAATGGTTTCCCATGAAATTGAACACAATAAATTAGTAAATTCATCTTTTCTTATATCTTTACAATCTTTCTTTTATATTTTATTATTATTATTATTATTATTATTATATAAAAGCTGTGCGGAAGCATGAGGCAAGAAATCAACCTTTGTGCCTTGCCAATTTTGCCCTCCTGATTTCTTTTCATTCCAATTATGCCCTTTTACAATAATTTATCCGCACCCAAAACTTTGTGATTGGTATGGGAAAATTGTCAATACTTACCAATTTTTCATTTTGAGCAACGTGGAAGTAGGTGTGAAACCCGGCGGGTTGGGCAGCTTTTTGACAATTTTTATGTCTAATCCAAAAATTAAAATCTAAACACAAAATCCGTCCTAACACAATGGGTTTACAATTCGCTAAACCCGAACCTGCAATTTTGGGTTTCGGACGGGTTTCGGGTTTATATAAGTAAGTCGGTTTTTACGGAGTTTTCAGGCTTTGCTCATTATGATTTGTAAAAAAATTGAATGGATAATGCTAGACGATGTTCTACCAATATATATGTACCAAATTTATAATTTGATAAAACTATATAAATTTTATATGATAGTGATGGAGGTTTGGATCTTTTTCAGATGTTGTCCTCCGTTGATCTGTCGCGAGCATTGGTGAACGGCTGATATTGGTGTTGAGGGTTGCCTCCTAGAGCGTGTGGATCTCAGTGGGCTTGTTTTGAGGCAAAACCGAGCTATCTACAAAAGAAGTCCCGGGATGGTTGTGCCACCGTGGACCCTCCGACGATCAAGTTAGCCGATGAATTTGGGCAGAGTAACGGCTTATTGGAATAAAATTGCGTTACCCGAGTCGTCTGAGATGGGTTTTTTTTATAGTGGTCGCTTGGAGCGAGCTGGCGCGAGATCTTCGCCGTCGGTTACGCCCCTGACGTTACGCCTGCGTGATTGACGAGATCCCCCATTAATGACGATATACGCTCGTTAATGGGGGGATACGGAGGCGTGGAACGTGTGATGTTGGGTGACGGATATCTCGCTTATGAAGAGATACGCGGAGCCGTGGCGGAGGCGCTTGGGCTCTGCGTCCTTGGTTGCTCGGTAGAACCGGGGAGGTTTAGCTCGGTGGGAGGCTCGAAGACGAGCAGGAGGCCGAGGAAGCTCGGTTCTGTGATAGCTCGGAGGAGAGTAAGGACGGTTGAGGAAGCTCAACGTGTAGGAGGGCTCGGAGGCGAGCCAATGGTCATTTACATGACGAGTATAGGACTGTTCAGGGATCCATAGGAGGTCGGGTCATGCCTCGAGATGATATCCCGGGGGACGTCTCCAATGTGTGGTGCTTGCTCTGTTCCCGTGAGCCCCGGGACACGTCAGCTACAACGTGTTATGATCTGAGGAGTTCCCACTTATGAGCATTATCATTAGCCCCCCACTCTCGTCCTGACCTATTTATGGGTCGGATTGAGAGTGCTCTGGATCGGTTTCCCGGGCTCAGCCTGTTGTCAAGAATTTGTCAGCGTGGATTTCCGGGATGATTCAACGTAGGGCGGTTGCGTCGTTCAAATCTTTGATCCCACCTGTCGTATCCCGGATGCTTGGATCTCTGCGCGTATCTTGGATGACGTCAGCGTATCAGAGGAAAAGATCGTGCATTTAAAAAGGAGCGTCGATTCGCTTGCACGTCTGTTAAGGCGCAGGCCACGCGTCCGACGCGGATTGGCGGACGTGACAGGCTGTCGCTGTCGCTGTCGCCTGCGCCCGAAGGGACATCTCCAATGGTCGTTCGACACGTGGGGTGTCGACGGCTGGCAGACGCGAATCTTCGTTTTGGTGGGAAACGATCTGAGCAGTCGGATGCGTCCCCCCAAGCGGTATAAATATGGGTGGCATCCCCCCAGGGTTTATATTTTCGCCACTATTTTCCTTTGCTGCGAGAGATTGCTCGGCGCGGATAGGTAGGGGCTACCCATAAAGGATTTGACCGAGCAGGGAAGTTGCTTGGTGGCCTCGTGAGGAAGGCTTTCGATCCTTAGCGTAGGTGGGCAGGATGTGCCCGCTAAAGATTGACTGAGCAGGAAAGCTGCTCGGTCGCCTCGTGAGGAGGGCTTCAATCCTTAGCGTAGGTGGACAGGATGTGCCCGTTAAGAATTGACCGAGCAGGGAAGCTGCTCGGTGGTCTCGTGATGAGGGCTTTCAATCCTTGGCGTGGATGGGTAGGAGCTACCCGCCAGGGATTGACCAAGCAGGGAAGCTGCTCGATAACCTCGTGAGGAGGGCTTCAATCCTTAGTGTAGGTGGGCAGGATGTTCCCATTAAGGATTGACCAAGCAGGGAAGCTGCTCGGTGGCCTCGTGATGAGGGCTTTCGATTCTTGGCGTGGATGGGTAGGATCTACCCACTATGGATTGACCGAGCAGGGAAGCTGCTCGGTGGCCTCGTGAGGAGGGCTTCGATCCTTAGTGTAGGTGGGCAGGATGTCCCTGCTAAGGATTGACCGAGCAGGGAAGCTTCTCGGTGGCCTCGTGAGTAGGGCTTCGATCTTTAGCATAGGTGGGCAGGATGTGCCTGCTAAGGATTGACCGAGCAGGGAAGCTGCTCGGTGGCCTCGTGATGAGGGCTTTCGATCCTTGGCGTGGATGGGTAGGAGCTACCCGCCAGGGATTGACCGAGCAGGGAAGCTGCTCAGTGGCCTCGTGAAGAGGGCTTTGATTCTTAGCGTAGGTGGGCAGGATGTGCCCGCTAAGGATTGACCGAGCAGGGAAGCTGCTCGGTGGCCTCGTGAGGAGGGCTTTCGATCCTTGGTGTGGATGGGTACCCGCCAAGGATTGACCGAGCAGGGATGCTGCTCGGTGGCCTTATGAGGAGGGCTTCGATCCTTAGTGTAGGTGGGGCAGGATGCGCCCGCTAAGGATTCACCGATCAGGGAAGCTGCTCGGTGGCCTCGTGAGAAGGGCTTCGATCCTTAGCGTAGGTGGGCAGGATGTGCCCGCTAAGGATTGATCGAGCAGGGAAGCTGCTCTGTGGCCTCGTGAGGAGGGCTTTGATCCTTAGCGTAGGTGGGTAGGATGTGCCCGCTAAGGATTGACCGAGCAGGGAAGCTGCTCGGCGGTCTTGTGATGAGAGCTTTCAATCTTTGGCGTGGATGGGTAGGAGCTACCCTCCAGGGATTGACCGAGTAGGGAAGATGCTCGGTGGCCTCGTGAGGAGAGCTTTGATCCTTAGCGTAGGTGGACAGGATGTGCCCGCTAAGGATTGACCGAGCAGGGAAGCTGCTCAGTGGCTTCATGAGGAGGGCTTCGATCCTTAGCGTTGGAGGGGCAGGATGTTCCCGCTAAGGATTGACCGAGCAGGGAAGCTGCTCAGTGGCCTCGTGAGAAGGGCTTTGATCCTTAGCATAGGTGAGCAGGATGTGCCCGCTAAGGATTGGCCGAGTAGGGAAGCTGCTCGGTGGCCTCGTGAGGAGGGCTTCGATCCTTAGCATAGGTTAGTAGGATGTGCCTGCTATGGATTGATCGAGCAGGGAAGCTGCTCGGTGGCCTTATGAGGAGGGCGTCGATCCTTAGCGTAGGTGGGCAGGATGTGCGCGCTAAGGATTGACCGAGCAAGGAAGCTGCTCGGTGTCCTCGTGAGATGGGCTTTTTAGACTTCTTCTTATCTTCATGGGGCGTCGTTCATTCTCCCTTGACTTGTAAAAAATCTGGAAGAGTGACCATCGCAGACGACACGTGGCGGAAACGCACAGGCGAGGCGCGACGCTCCGAGATCCGCGTCGTTCCGACTTTCCTTGACCGCATAGAGGCTCGCGAGGTACGGCATGTTCGCCACGCGGCAGCCATGTATTGGGAAATATGAAAATATCCCACGATTCGCGCCGATGCGCGCGCAAACCTCGGCCTTTAGGGATTCTGTTGGGGCTATAAATAGCGAAAGGGTGTTGGTCTCTTTCAGCGTTGCGTTTCTGAAAATGGCCGGACGTCCGTGTGTGCTTATCAGCGAGATGATTTTCCGGGACGATGTGTACCTCTACAATCTCGACCGGTCCGAACAGACGCACGAGACGGTGATAGACCACGTGGAGGCCCACTTTGGACGTCTTCTCCCCCGGCGATCTCCACTCCTCCAAGTGCTTATTTATGCGATCTGGAGAAGGTCCCCGGGTCTACAAAACGCCCTGTCTTCGCAGTTGAGGGATGAGGCGATCGAGAAGTTGCACTTGCTTTACCATCTCGGCCTGATCTCGAAGAGCAGGCGGGATCAATCAGCAGGCCTTCTTCTGGAGTGTTTCCAGAAGAGGCTGATTGTTGATTTTTGTCTGGTGGGTGGCGCTTCAGAGGTTGCCGAGGAAGCTAAAGCTCGGCTGACGGAGATTTCGTCGGAGTATCATCAACAATGCTTCCTCCATCCCCGGCCCCCTTTATTGTAATAATAATTTTTTGTGTAAGGCCGAGGAACCTATAATACCCTTTAATGAATAAAGTTCTTCCATTTCTTTTCTCGTTCATTCTACGAACTTAATTAACTGCCGACAAGAATTACATTATTTCAAAAAGGAATACACTTTATTTAAACGACTTAAACTTTGCGGTGTTGTAAGGCCGGAGTTTCCCGAGCATGGTCCCCGTTACGAAGTGTCGTTGTTGGACGTTTCCCAGGTACGGAGTGTCGCTGGTCGACGTTTCCCCGAGGCGGAGTGTCTGTTGTTTGACGCAGAGGTCGATGTTGGAATTGGTTGGTTTGATTTGTTTGATTTGAGTTGACATCAGCATCCCTACACTAGAATATGGTACCGGGAGCGAATCATCATCTGCCATGAGTGGATTTGAGGATTTCGGTTTTTGTTTGGCATCTGCATTGCTGCACTGGAATAATTCCAGGAGCAACTCATCATTTGCCCTGAGAGGATTCGGGAATTGATAGCTTAGGAGGCAGGTTTAGATCCCTATCACCTAAGGCTTTTCAATTTTATAGGCCGTAAGGGTCCCATAAAAGCATTTTCTCCCTACGAGTCGAAAGGATCTCGTAGGTGTATTTTATCCTTAGGAGTCGTGGGGACTCCTAAGTGTGTTGCTCCTTTGTGAGTCGTAAGGATCTCACGTGGGAATTTTCTCCTCACAAAGTCGAGAGGACTTTGCGAGTGCATTTCATCTCTTTCTTACGAGTTTGCGCCCTTTCGGGTTTTCACAAACTCGCCGGTAGTCCTGCTGTTTTTACTCACGGAGCCCTTTCGGGTTTTCATCCGTGCCCATTTTGCTTGTGGACATACCATTTTTTTATTTTATTTTATTTAATTTTTGGTAGGACTTTGAATGTGGTCTCACCGGTAAGACTTGGGAGGGATTGGGATTGTTTTACGCCCGTGGATTGTATACGGTTTTGCAGGATGTATGATCCAGACCGTAGGGCCGGAAAAATTTTGGGATTTTGTTGGCGTCTGCATCGCTGCACTGGAATATGGTACCAGGAGCGACTCATCATTCGCCGTTGGGGGTATGGGATTTGGAATTTGGTTGGCGTCTGCATCGCTGCACTGGAATATGGTACCAGCAGCGACTCATCATTTGCTACTTAGGATTGGGGAGCGATGGCTTAGGAGACAGGTTTAGATCCCCATCACCTAAGGCTTTTCAATTTTATGGGCCGTAAGGGTCCCATAAAAGTATTTTCTCCCTACGAGTCGTAAGGATCCCGTATGTGCATTTTCTCCTTAGGAGTCGTGAGGACCCCCAAGTGTGTTTTTTCTTTGTGAGTCGTAAGGATCCCACGAAGGTTTGTTCTTCTCATGTATTGTGAGGACCTATAAGTGGGTCTTCCCAATGGAGCATAATTCTGAGGGCGGAGACCAGCCGAGTAACTGGTGATTGCGGAGGGGGATAGGCATGGTGAGAATTATTTGAGCCCGTGGATTGTATACGGTAGAAAATTTGGGGACTAACCGTAGGGCCGGAGAATTTTGGGAAATTGAATTTTGGTTGGCGTCTGCATCGCTGCACTGGAATATGGTATCAGGAGCGACTCATCATTCGCCACTTTTTTTTTATTATTATTTTTTACCGCGATTGCTCTATCATTTCAGCTTTTCATATCGCGACGGATTGCCCTATCATTTCGGCTATTTATTCGCGGTTGCCCTATCATTTCGGCTCTTATTATTATTATTATTTATTTATTTTTATTTACACATTTTTTTTACATTCCCAGTTTAACGACTTAGAGGTCGATTGTTCCCAGTTTAACGACGTGGTGGTCGTTTGTTCCCAGTTTAACGACGTGGTAGTCTGGGGTTTTCTTATCCCAGCTCCTTGAACTTTGATCTTGGCGGGGCTGTGTTGATGATCGTAGCTCTGTGGCTTGTCGGTTAATCTGACGACTGTGAGGCTTTCCCAAATTTGTATTGGTTCTCCACCCAATCTTTAAAAACGTAGTAGTCTTCAATGGTATGACTCACCATTCTATGATATGGGCAGTATATGGGATTGCCGGTCATGTTCATCTCATGTGGCCTCTTTGGAATAGGCAGTTGAAGACCGTTGTTCAAGACGTCCACGAATATTTCGCGGACTTTATCCCTCCTGAAGGATTATACTTTCTTCATTCTCTCCATTAGAGTAGGTGCCCTTACTGATGAAGGACCCTGAGGACGATCAGTCTTTGGTTCTCCTACTGTCCGCTTAATACGTTCAGTGTACATATCGGAGGAACTGGAGGCTGATCGCGTCCGTTTTTCACAAAGGTGTTCCGCTCTCGGGCTGGAGGGAGCATCGGTCGGCTGCTTCCGGATATCAATCCCCAGCTCACGAACCAAAATTTGATTTTGCTGTAATTGCAATCGGGCGACTTGGGTTATGAGATCCGCCACGACATTTGCCAGATCGTCGACTTTAGAATGGACCTTGGCCATCTTCTCATCTTTGTCCTGAAGTTGCCTTTTAAGCCATTGGAATAATACTTGTTCTATAGTTCCGGGTATGACAACGGGGTCATCCTTACCGCCTGAACTTGATTCAGCATGAACCACGGGTTCCTTTGGCTCAATAGCCTGAGTGAGCTCTTCATCATTTGGATCGGGCCGATGTTGGATGGCAACAACCGCGTCATTGTCATGGTTATAAGGCGTAGGAGGACTTGTTCCTCTGAGCTCCATCATATAGACCGTACGGGTTGTGTACCCGTCTATTGCTTCTTCATTGGCAATGTTGCTCGCTTGGCTCTTAGCTTGTTGCCTTGGTCCGCTCTTTTTAGAGAAAGGCATATGTCTGAGAGAATCAGGTCCCTGAAGGACTTCGGTCTCCGTTTATATGAAATTGGCAGTCCCAGCTTGATTGTTTGTTAACACGCCAGGGGACAATGATATTTCTCCCGCCTTGTATTGTTTCTTGACCCAATCCTTGAAGATGCAACAGTCTTCAATAGTGTGTCCCAGCCCTCGGTGGTATGGGCAAAAGTTGGGATGATCAGTCATGTTCGCTTCACTTAGCCTTTTTGGTTCTGGTAGCCGCAGGCCATTCTTCAGAGCATCTTTAAAAATTTTGTGGACCTTATCCCTTCGGAATGAGTAGACCTTATTTCTTCTTTCCTCCAAAGTTGGCTCTCGAGATTTGTTAGTTTTTGCTCCGCCCGCTCTCTGCTTATTTAGAGAATCGGTGCTGTTAGAACTTCCGCCTTTTCGGTTGTCGTCCCTCCAAGGTTTCGGTCTGTTTGTGAACTGAAGATCCTGAGCGGACTCGGGCTTTGAGCGTTCCAACGTTTGGACCTTTTTGGTCAGCTCTTAGAATGTTTTAAGGCCTGCGGTGCACAGGAAAGGTTTCATCCAGTTCTTCAGATTTTCTATAAGAAGACTGACGGATTGTTCTTGCTCCAACGGTGGTTTGCATTTGACAGAGAGATTGCGCCTTCGGACTATAAAATCCATGTTGCTTTCGTTGTTCTTTGGCTCTGTCCTTACGAGGTCAGCAATGGTGATTTTATCGCTGACACTCATGAATCTTTGCTTGAACATGTATTCTATTTGAGCGAACGTCGTGATCGAGTCATCTAGTATGCTTTCATACCAATCGAAAGCAACATCCGTCAAGCTATTAACAAATTGATGGAGAAGGAGCGCATCATTGCCCCCAGTATTTGCACATGATGCTTTAAATTGGGCAATGTGCCGGTTCGCATTTCCCGTCCCATCGAACCTTTCAAATTTGGGGACGACATAGCCAGTGGGAAACTCCACAAGATCGTACTGAGCAGGATATGGTCTCCCGCTACTGCTGGCATCTTTTTGCTTTCCGGCTTCGGCTACCAATGTTTTGACTTTGTTGGCAACCAAATACATGATTTGATCTTGAGTTAGCGGGTTGCTGTCATCGGCCGCCAAGACATTTCCCGAGATAGGATGCGACTGGCCTTCATACGGTCCGCCCACCTTTGGATTTGAGGGAATAGGCGTCGGCTGTCTCGGGACACCGTTTCCCGGTCCATGAGTAGAACTATGTGCTTGATTGGGCGGCTGAGAGGCAAGTTGGGCCGTGAGCTGTAAGACGACGTTTTTCAAGTCGTCAATTTTTTAGTAGAGCTTGGCCATCTTATTGTCTTTGTTTCTGAGCTGCTTTCGGAGCTCCTGGAGAAGTTGCTGCTCTGCGGTCTTAGGATGGAAAGCTAGCTCATCTTCACTTTCCGAGCCTGACTCCTCATGAACTGAGGGATCTCTCTGCTTATCAGCTTCACTTAGAGCATTTTCATTACCTTCAGGAGGATGCTGGTCTTGGGAAGTGACAGCCATATTCAAACCAGATTGGATTTGAGATGTCGTGGCCCCATCCTTGCTGCGAAGGTTGTCACTTGGATGCGCGCCTACCATGTAGACTGTGTGGATAACACATTCAGCCGTCCTTTCATCACTGGAAGCTGGTTTCGCGGAGCGGTCCGGCTTTGGAAATTCATAAATTTTAACATGGCCGGAGCCTTAGCCCTTTTGTCGGCTTTGTATCTGAGCCGCTTCTGCCTCAGCTTATCTGCCTTGAGCGCCTGGCAGGCTTCTGCTCTTCGGAAAGCCGCCATAGGCCAAGTGATGGGGAGCTTAGAGAAAATATCCAACCGAGCAGTTGTCAGGGCCGCCGCTGGAGCTTGCCCGAGATGCCTTATTGCTTTGTTGGTGTTGATGGCCTTGCCCCTAGCTGGGGCCATGGAGAGTCGTTCGGAAGCGGACTTGCGCTTGGGCTGAGGTGCCTTCGCGACCATGACATTCGGCCTTTTCCCCTTTGAGGCTGGTTTATCCATCACTGGGGCTTGAAGAGCAGGGACGGCGTTAGCTGGTACGAACAGAATAGAGCCAAATGATAGCGGCGGCTCCTCCCACTGTCGCCCGAGACTGGCCGGGAGGATCGTCTTGGCGTCCATCTTCATCGTGTTGAAGATGGGAGCTGTGCTGAGAGTCGAGATTATCTTTGGAGACATTGTTGAAAAGTGTTTGCTTGAAAACCTGCATGAAAGAGTATTATTTTAGTATAAATATAGATACGTATATTGATTGAGTTCGCATGAACGTTTAACCCGAAATATAGGAGGAGAGATAGGTCCCACCGGGTGTGCCAGAATCTGTAGGGTGTTTTTCGTCACCCCATTAAGATGAGAATGCGCGCGCGCTTGTCAGGCGCATTACAGATTCCCCCTGCCTAGGGTAGGCTGGGGTTTATTGATTGTGGGGATCCGAATCTCCGGCAACCACAGACTAAGCTGCCATTAATTACCTCTCGTTTTTGGAGCGAGGGAATCTCCGATTAACGGGTTAAACTGGTCATGCGAACTCAATGTGCAGTGTGCGTGTGTTGTGTTTTAAAAGGGGTTTTGGATATATCGGGGGCCCCGCAGAGTTTTTACGGGGGTCCCGCTACCCGGATAGCTGGCTGGGGGCCAGGGGGTTAGCAGCCCCCATGCGGGGTGCGGGGCAGCGACCCGTTAGAAATTTTTTCTAACGGGGGAGGTGCTTTTAGTGTGGAGTATGTGTGTGTATGTATATATACATATATATAAAAAAAAGGGAAAGGACATTCAAAGGATGCGTGGGAAAAAGCGCCAGCGCTTTGGGTGCTAGCGCTCTGAGCGCAAGGGCGCTAGCGCCCCACGTGCCAGGCACGTGTGCGCTCGGGCGCTAGCGCTTTGGCCACTAGTGCTCTGAGCGCAAAAGCGCTAGCGCCCCACATGCCAGGCACGTGGGCGCTCGAACGCTAGCGCTCTGAGCGCAAGAGCGCTTCGAACGCAAGGGCACTAGCTTTTTGGGCGCTAGCGCCCCACGTGCCAGACACATGGGCGCTTGGACGCCAAAGCGCTAGCGCTTTGGGCGCTAGTGTTTTGAGCGCAAGGGCGCTAGCGCTTTGGGCGCTAGCGCCTCACGTGCCAGGCACGTGGGTGCTCAGGAGGCAAAAAGGACTTGGTCCCTGCAATGGGAGTTGTACTCTCAGAAAGGAGCACTTATTATTTTGTGTGTGTGTATGTGTGTGTGTGTGTGTATACTCCTATGATATTTTGAAACCGATGAAGAGGCTTCTCCCTTGAGCCCTGAATCTTCCCCAAAGTGGGGTTTCTGGAGATGGATCTCCTTCTTCTTCCTGTAGTTTGGCCGGATCTTGGAGAAAGGGGGTGAGATTTAAAGATCTCCACTTTTTGAGATCTAATGGAAGATCTGAGTTCCCCTTTGTGGGTTTTGTGGTGAAAAACTATTTAGTTTTATAAAAGGAAGAGTAAAACTCTTGATTAATTCAAAAGAAAGAAGAAAATTTTAGAGCCTTGAGAAAGGAAAAGATCACAGATCTTGATGCTTTTTTGGGAGAGAGAAAAAGATGTTGAGATATTTTCATTATCTTGGTCTTTATAGGCTATACATTTTACATATAGCCCCTTGGGCTTTACCAAAATGACATTTTGGCCATCCCATGGCTCATGTGCCATTTCTTTTTGCATATAAACCATGAGCTTTACAAAAATTTAGCTCTATGCCCATTTTTGCATAAAAAATTACATAAAAATTATTTATTACATGATTTCATTTTGGGCATGGAGGAAGGCCGGCCGCTTTATGTTCGGACTCGACCTGGGTATGGACCCACTTGATCCAGGCTTGGGCCCACTTGGCTTGGGGTTGACCTTGACTTTGACTTGTTCAATCGGGGTGCAATTTTCGACCCCAACATGAGCATCATCATATAGATTTATAAACTACACTTAAAGATTCCATTATATATCTACAATAAATCACAATAGGTATTTTATATTATTCAGAATTAAATAATTATGTAATATATTGAGTTGGATCGGACATAGGAAGCAGGTTTAGTTCGGGCCGGGTTTAGGGATTGGACAGACGGGTTTAACACTAAACCCATACCCAAATTGAAATTTCTTTATCTAATCTCCAATCCGCCCGATTGGATTCACACTGGTATAGGATGTCTAAAAAATTAGGTTGAGTCGGTCCGGGTTCGGGTTAAACCCGTCCCAACTTTCACCCCTAGGCTGACACATGCAAGCGATAGAAACATCTCTCAAAAGAGAGTGAATTGATATTTAGAAAGTAACTAAATAAATGAATATCTAGTTATCAACTTGAAAAGTTTATAGTAATCGAGGAGTTTGGAATGTAAATTAGGTTAACATGGAAAATTTTCCTCTTTCTTTTCTACTAATTCTTTTTGGAAGATTATTTACCTCAAGCATTCAACTGAATCTAGGGT
Organism: Agapanthus africanus; assembly: GCA_030015575.1. Lineage (NCBI taxonomy): Eukaryota > Viridiplantae > Streptophyta > Magnoliopsida > Asparagales > Amaryllidaceae > Agapanthus > Agapanthus africanus. The sequence goes on along the minus strand of CM057340.1, from coordinate 590,949,511 downwards.
TGTTCATCCACTTTATTTTGTTTCACTTAGATCAGAATTTTTATTTGTCTAAGGTTCTTTGTATACGTGGAAAAGCAATTTCCCCCATTTTCCGGAAGATATTGATTTGAAGAGCAAAGTTTAGTACTTGATTAAATTCAGTGATGTTAAAACTTATTTTGCTCTTTGTAGATATTTTAGGTTATGATTGTTGTAAGGATTATGTATTTATGCTTAGCGGATATTCAAGATCTCTGTTTTAGGGTAGATTGAAAAAAAAACTATCTGACGGATACTAAATCACACGAAAAACACACTAACACAATAACACAATAACACAAGACTTACGCATGTTCGGCGCAACTAGCACCTAATCCTGCAAATCGCGACGATAACTTCCATTTTGAAAAAGAATTATAAGAGATTATCCCGATTTCTAACCCTTCTTTACAAAGAAATACCCGCTCTTGCAAAACCTCTCCCTATCCACGACCGCAGTTGCTCATCCTCTCCCACTCTAATCAAACATTAAGTTATTAGAGAATTACGGATTCCATCAAACCCTAGAGAAAGCATCATATTTATAGGATAAATAAATGCTTGGAGATAATTCATATTTAAACTGGAGATAAATTCATATTTAAAATAGAGATAAATATAAATTTAAACTAGAGATTATATTTAAATCTAAACAAAAGAGATTAGATTTAAATTCTAACTAATCTCTGACTAATCTCGAATTTAAATCAAATTCGACAATCTCCACTTTGATTCAGAATTGCAATAATCTCTTTACTTTCTCAACCCCTTGAAACTTCTTTCTCGCTCTCTTGTGTTCGAAGGTACCTCAACAATCTACTAGGAAAAACTTGAACTTAAACCGAAACTACCGTAGAAACGTATCTGTCAGATTCTCTTAGGTACCGATTTTTGTAAGAGACACCACCTTCTTCTAAGCCTCAAAGAAGAACAGTCTCGCCTCCTCTGAAACTCCTAAACCCAGCAATCTCCGCAAATCGATAGCCTCCCTAACCTCCTCCATGATGGCTATCAGCAATTCCTCCATTGTTGAAAATGCGATAATGGACTAAAGAGATCGATCTACCTGGCACTGCATCGATGCCCAACGTGTAACCCGTCGTTGACCTCCATCTTCCCTTATCACTCGCATATATACTATCATGATACATCCATCCACACCGTCTCTGCTGAATGACGAGCCGAACCCTTCACTATCTCTCAAGTATCTCTGGATCCACTCCACAGCCCGTCAATACTCTCCGCTCGGAATAACCCAACATCCGCTGACTACTCCAATTGCCTGTACAATACTCGATCGCGTGCATCCAATACCAACCTCTACACTTGCATATGACACTAACAATACGTGATCTCTGTCTGCATTTGACTTTGGTGATAATATTGCTAAAAGCATGAATTGTGCCTCTAAATGAGATTACATGGGCTAAGTCTCCTCCATCTTATACTGAATTAGAATCTACTCGATACACTGTTGCAACCAATGCAACTCCCCATCCACGACATTCTCCATGCCATGAATCAAACGTGCAGGCTTTCTGCCAAACTCCCGATCCTCTTGTCTTGGAGACTCGTTTCTAGCTACTCCTGTGCGCCGATCTGTCGGCCTCTGTACTACTGGCTCAAATGGACTCTCCACCTGAATCGAAGTATTGACCACCTTATCTGTACTGTAGCCTGGACTGGAACTTTGAACTCCACCTCGCTTGGTGGTATATTTGTTCTCTGTTCACCATCTGACCAAGTCTATTTTCTTCGAAATTTCGCAGACTCAACGAATGTCATTTGGTTGATTACTCCACTCTGGATCCCAAGACACCATGAATTTTACCCTTTTGGTCCGCCTCCGAAGCCGACAAGAGAATATCTCTCGACCCTCGGCTCCTCGGTGCACCTAACATTATGAAACCCTGAGTAATCCCTAGCCCCTCCAGTCCATAACTCCCCGAGAATTATCATATCTACCGTCGTAGATGATGACCGATCAATGAGGTACTCGGCAATAAACAAGGTTCCAGCCCGAAACTCCCTCAGAAAACCAGTTGTAAGCCGTAAAGATCTGTTCTTCCTAATTGCCTGAACCATTCGCTCTGCAATTCTATCTGACTGAGGATCTCCAAAAGTGGTATACTGATGCACGATCCTCTTAGGCCTACACTATTCTGGAAACTCCTGCGAAGCGAACCCTTTGCCTAAATCGGACCGATGGACCTCTACATGCTTCCTAGACTGTTTTAGATAGAACTGATCAGTAAGAGATTTCTTTATGTAAATGAACTCCAACTTATTCCACAATTCTGCCGCTGTCGTCTTTTACGTCACTTTGCAAAGAACTTTATCGACTATTGAAAACTGGACTGAATTGTGAGTTTTGTCCTCCATCTCTACACTTTCCCCTACCGTGGTTGTCACCGGAATCCTGTATTTCGCAAAGACAATTTTATGCACATTTTGTTGCTTTAGCAGCGCCATCATCTTCAATCTCCATAGACTGAATTTACTGTACCCATCGAACTTTTCGATATTGTAATCTGTAGACGTCATCTCTCCAATCAACTCCAAAACTCGAACTTGATGATCTGATACCACTTGTTATAAGGATTATGTATCCATGCGCAGTGGAAATTCAAGACCTTTGTTTTAGAGTAGATTGAAAAACAATTATCCGATGGAGAATAAATCAAACGAAAAGCACACCAACACAATAACACAAGATTTACCCAGGTTCGGCACAACTAGCATCTAATCCTGCAAACCGCAACGAAAAATTCACCATGAAAAATAATTACAAGAGATTGCTCCAACTTCTCACTCTCCTTTACAAAGAAATACCCTTTCTTACAAAACCTCTCTCTATCCGCGACCGCGCTTGGCCATCCTGTCCCACTCTAATCAAACCATCGATTATTAGAGAATTATGGATTCCATCAAACCATAGAGAAAGCATCATATTTATAAAGTAAATAAATGATAGGAGATAAATCCATATTTAAATTAGAGATAAATATAAATTTAAACTAGAGATTAGATTTAAATCTAATAAAAGAGATTAAATTTAAATCCTAACTAATCTCGAATTTAAATCAAATTCAACAATAATAAGAGGCATCTCTTACCATATTATGCGTGTACGCACTTATTTGAGTGCGCATAAATATCAAGTGCGCACTTAAAATAAAATGGCTAAAGGCCAAGGATACTGCGTAAGCATCAAGTATGCATATGGCAGAAAAGCGACTTTGATGATGTGCGCACCTATATACATGCGTATATGAAAACTGATGCATGAGATAGGCAGCGACATGTGCGAATCCTTACCACGCGCACTTGCAGCCAATGAAGAATGCGCTTCTGTTTAAAATTGTTATGAAAATCAAAATCTTCCAATTGACAATTTAATAAATTAAATTAAATCAATCTTGGATAAAGATCCAACGGTGTGTAAGATCTCTAAATTGATATGAATCAATTTAAAATCATTTAAAATCAAATAAATCCCTAATAAATTGCAATAAACCCTAATGGACGCTCTACTATAAATTGAGATCTGAAAAAGGGAGAAAAAAATTCTAATCACGTTCATAATTCTTGAGAAAGCGGCCAACAATCAAGTGCGCACCTCTCTCAAACAAGAGAAATTTTCATCATTTTCGATTCTCTTCATCAACAAGGTAAAAAGGAGAGGAAGAAGATCCTTTTCTTGATAAAATTAAAGTTTTTGTTTTATATAAAAGCATTTGCTTTATATTGAATCTTTTGATTCATTATATGAAAAATCGAAAGATCTTAGGCTTGATCTCTCTTATATAAGAGTTTATACATTTACGAGAGATTAATCCTAAAATTTAAGACTTTTATCAACAGATATCTTGATACATATAATAAAAATAGAAGCTTTGCTTCTTTAATAGTTTTGACTCAGATAAAAAATGTTACAACTTTCATAAAAATAGGATACATCATGAAAGTACTCCATAAAATAAAAGAGCAGAAATCCTTGTTTCTTTGAAAGGCACAGCTTTTTGGTGAACAGTGCACACTTGACCTTAAGTCGCACTTAAAAAGATGTTTGCCCCATATAGAGTGCGCATATGAGCACTTAGGTAAAATAATACCTCTGAAAAGGTGCGCATCACGTGATACCCACGTTTGCGCATAAGGAAAATAATGTTCGTAGAGATGTGCGCATCACGTGACATGCACATGTGCCCAAATGAAAATATGGACTTTTGAACACTTGCGCATATATACGTGTGTAGATGAAAATATGGCTTGATAATAAGTGCGCAACCACATGATATGCACGTGTGTAACCCCTCATGACAGCGAACAAGTGCACATCATATACACTGCAAGCAAGTGCACATTATATATAAGGTACATGCGCATGTGCGCACTTGGACCAGTAAGCTTTTGCTTGATCACTTAGTTAAAATTAACTAAGTATAGAAGATGTTGCTTCTCATATGTGATCCTATGATCAAATAAAACATATTTTTTAAGTTGATCATAATCTAAAGTAAGATTAACGATCCTTAAAGTGTTTCTAAGTTGATCTTAGTCCCATATACGATTAATGGTCCTTAGACACAACCCTGAACTGATAGAATATATGACCTAAGTTCAATCCAAATCTGAGATTTAGGGATTTGGACTAATCCGTGCCTTATGGGCTGTTAGTGTATATGCCCTAGAGGCCATTACTGTATCATACTAGTTTGTATATTACTTGATGGAAGCTTGGGATATTCACAGTTGTATATACAATCTTGCTCGAAATGGTAGTATGCTACTTGGTTTGTCTCTACTTCAATATGTGCATGTGTTTCTTTTAGCATATCTCTGATATACATATTAGTAGAGCCCTTAGGATCTTTGCTTGATTACCGGCGTTGTGATGGCGCTCGTACTCGTGGGAGCTGGGTAATCTATAAGCACATCCTTATACTGGTCCCTAGTCGTTGGACTATCGAGACAGGGCATCGATACTCCGGAGTAGACTAGCGTATGCGCTTCTCATCCCAGCGTGGGAGACGGTCTGTCCCACAGCCGTCAGTACGTCGTAATTGAGATAGTATGCGGGTGCTCGTTAGGTTACGAGTACACTGGACAGGACTCGTCGGGAACTGTTGGTTGGTAGTATATCTATCGTCAGTTATCAGTTCCCAGGTGACATGAGTACAGCTTAGTTCGCTGACTTGACACTGTCACTTCGCCTCGAGTGTGTTCCCACTGCACTTTGATTACTACCCTACCACGGCTCAAAGGAGTCGTGCAAACAGGTAGTTTTTGGGTGCAGTCCCGAAGCACTTGGAGGCAGTGACGGTTAGACAGGATTCATCTCTCCCGGTATTGGGGGTTGACATCGCGCTGTGTCCAGGAGAGCCATTACACGAGTAGTCCCTGGCCAGGGCAAGCGAGATATACTGGTAGGTTTCCAGTGTTATCTCAGGGTGTTCTGGGCTACACTCCGACACGACTTGTACCGCTATTAGGGGACTGACGTTCACCGCCCCCCTAGGCCCGCCATGCGATGTATCAGACGAACAGACCGGACTGTACAGAGACTGTCACATACAGGCTCAGTAGGAGTTCAGATGGGGTTCACCTCGTCAGTCTTCTTATCGACATCTACCTGGGGACCGTTACGTACAGCTAGTGCCGCTTGCGGTCTGTGGTTAAACCCACTGCCAGCGTAATGTCGAGTCTTTAGAGTCCCACACAGAGAGCTATTAGTCTTTAGGCAAAATGAGTAGAGGTCGCATGGTTTTGCGACAGGGTTCGTTCGCATCCGTGCACTTGTGCACGTTTGCTGTCCGGACAGTTTATACTAGAGGGCTTTGGTTTAAGCCGGATCCTAGTATATGATTTGGGATTGGTTTTTCTCATTGTATTCGTGTTCCTCGGATCACGAATGCGGGTGCGTATGCACAGTTGTTTGAGACAGAGGGAGAGGACCTTGTTTAGGGTTAATGGCTATTGTCATTTTATTAACCCTAATGCTTATGTGTGTATTATAGTTAATTGATAATTAGTTTAATAATTGTGCATGGTTATGGTTGTTGACCATTTGACCTCCTTGACTTGTTGACCTAGGTTGACACTTTGACCATCATCATTTCTTTTGGAAGATGCTTTTTGATCCTTGCAAATTGAAATGATAATGGTCATGTCATGATTAGCCATGACAATTATCTAGCTAATTATTCAATTAAAATAATATACACATATTAGTGAGAATGGCTCACATTATTCTCATTCTATCATTTCATTTCTCTCTCTTGTTCTTACTCTCCCTCAAGCTCTCTCCCTCTCATGTGTTGAGAAACACTTGAGCTTGAGAAAAACCCTCTCTTGATCATCTCTACTCTCATCTAGGGTTGAAGGACTAGCACTTCTTGAACCCTAGTTACTTCTAGCTTGGAGTTGAAGCCAAAGGTTGAGGCTTTCGGGTGGATCTTTCTTTGACGGGAGAAGACGACAAGGTGACCTCCTTCCACTACTCCAAGGAGCAAGGAGAGAAGGACATAAAGACCAAAGGTATAACCTTTCTAGCACTTAGCTAGTTTCTAGTTAGCTTTAGCAAGTTTTTGTTTAGCAAAGATCCTTCATAGTGTAGTCCATGTTGCCTAAGTTGATAAAAATCCGATTTTTATTCCGTTTTCCGCCTCCCCTCAAGCACCGGGGTGGGCAACGTGGACTTACAGTGGTATCAGAGCCTAACTAAACATAAACTAGCTAGGTAGTCAAGTGTAACGAAGTTCGAAACCGAAAAATCCAAAAACCGAGTTTTCAAAAACCCTAGTTTCTGTTAAAATTATTTCTGGTCAAAACAAATTTGTTATACTCCAAAAATCGTCTCAGGGTTTTTTAAAGAACACCACCAAAAACGCCTCCGTCTTGGCTCATCACTTGGTTGAGTTTGGTGCAGTGTATCTCTGGCTTGGTTTTAGGATTTTTAAGATATGTTATATGTGCCCAGATTTTCCAGAATAGAAATTTATTTTTGGGGGCCTATAAATCCGTATTTTTTCCGAACTTCACTACACTTTGACTATGACGGTTTTATCTGTGATGTTTGTATGTATTGAACGTCGGCTAATCGCTATATGTCGATTAGTCGGGGTTATACATATCTGTGATCTGTGTTTGATATTGGTATGTGTATATGAATAGGTTGGATTGTCGCGGGTGAATAGCCGGGGTGGATGTGAGATGAGTGTTGCTTTTTCTTTCATTCATTGTAACATGTAAATTGATGTAATATTATTATTGTATGGCCGCACAACCGGGTCGGGGTTGTAGCCGTCATTGTATAATTCTTTTTACTGTTTTTGCTCCTAGGATAGACCCATGGAGGGGGTGCACAAACTACCGGGTATCTCGAAGTGCCGAGTGGCCTACTCACGGTGGTGAGGGAGGTTGCTTCGCTTTGGGTACTTGGCGGGTAGTTTTCCGCACCCGTAGGGGTCTTGGGTAGGGTATTTGGTTATTCACCGCGACCGTGTAATCCGCTTTTCGTTGCAGGCTCGAACGGATTGCGGATTCCTAGTATATCCAATGTATTCATCTGTGATCTGTAATGTCTATCATTGCTATATATTTATATATGTTAACTATTTAGGCGTTGCTTATGTTTTACAGCCGCGCTAGCCCAGCCCCCGCTCTGTCGTTAGTTAAGTAACCTAACGGGTGATGACGGGGCCCCGTGGCGAATGCGAATGGCATAAGCGTACGTCATATTTTGGTTGTTTTCTGCAATGGTAGGATTAAATGATGGGACGCATTAAAAGAACTAATGCAAGAAAATAAACCAAGTAAAAGTCGATTAGAACACTTTGAAAACCACTCAGTTCTTTTCAAAACTAAACTTTTAAACGCGGAGCTTGAACCACTCCTTTTAAAAGCTATCTCGTTCCATCGATTATATCAAGTTTACTACGTTCACGGTTTCGCCAAAACCATCCGTAGCCCTCCGTCATTCCACATGAATGGTCAAAAAGTATTCAAGCTATGAATTTTGGCCAAAGTCAAGGCATAGTGATTGGTAACTATTGGGTATTCATGTGCAGCATAGATAGATGCGTTGGTTTGGGAAAGTCGTGCTGCCATTTTGGCCAAAGTCAAGGGTAGGTACGGGTGGGTCCAAATTAACCAGGAAAATGACGGGTAGAACTTGACATGTGACTTATGATATTTTGGCCAAAGTCAAGGTCATAAGAGCATGGGGCAAAAATCCACATCGGGAGTTTCATAAGTACTGAAACTTGCTAGCGTTGCATACCATTTGGAGTGTGATGATTCTGGTAGGATTCCTTCGGTTTTATCACGCGATGATATTTGGATCCCGATCCTACTGTGAGTATATGCTACTCCTCGGGAAAACTCTCACTTAACGATCAATGCTATAAACTTAGTAGGTGTCTAGAAAGGTGTTAGCGGGGCTACGCCCACAGGGAAAAGAGGTTACTTAATTAAGGAACTTCGCGAAAGCGTTGGAAAACCTCCCTCGAAGTACCGACACTGGCCTGGCTGAACGGTTAAGCAAGTATTGTACGGTGAGATTGATCCTGACTAATCCTTTCTTTATGGTTTGAGAAGGGATTCGACAGACAGTGGGAGCCATCCAGTTTAGACAAACTAAAAACCACTCTAAACTTGCAAGAGCATCATGCTAAAGTGTTTCTTTTCTCTCTCCTAACTGCAGCGACCATTCAACATGACCGGACTTAAGTTATTACTAGATAAAAATATACTGACAGGGCCAAACTACAAAGATTGGTTCAGGAATGTCAAGATGGCAATCACTTATGACAAGTTGGGGTATGTACTTACCACCAAAGCTCCCCCTGTCCCAGGTCCCACCTCCAGCGTCGCGGATGTAGAAATCCGTAAGACATGGGAGATAGATTGCGCGAGGGCCAGATGCCTCATACTAGCCTCGATTGACAACGAACATTAGAGGAGGCATGAGAATATGGACCTAGAGTCCATATTTCTCCATACAAAAGAACTGTATGGAGAGCAGTCTCGTATCGCAAGATACGAAGTGTCGAAGAAGCTTTTTTCGGCAAGGTTGGCCGTCGGATCATCGGTAGCGGAACACGTGCTTAAGATGATTGGCTACATTGAGGAGCTCGCGGACCTTGGGACCACGTTGGAGAATGAACTCTATACTGATTTGATTCTCCAGTCCCTTCCTTCCACTTTCGCCCAGTTCATTCTTAACTTCAACATGCAAGGGAAGGAGGTTGAACTTTCCGAACTTCTGAACATATTGAGGACCGCTGAAGGCACCCTACAGAAGGGTAGGGAGACATCCACTTTGTTTGTAGGAGGATCTTCCTCTTCTAGGTCCAGGGCGAAAGCCAAGGGCAAGAAGAAGAAAGCCCCCGCCAAACTAAGAGGCGGTGTCAGTAAAGTGGATACAAAGGAAAAAGGAAAAGCAACAAAGATAGCGGGGAAGCTAGTGGGGAAGGAAGAATACTTCTATTGTCACAAAAGTGGTCACTGGAAACAGGATTGCAAGGCTTGGAAAGCCAGAACACAGGATTTGAAGCGAGTTGTAGCTTCAGCTTCAGGTGTGTATGTTATTGAAAACTGTCTATCAATAAACTCTACATCCTGGGTATTGGATACCGGATCAGGATCTCATATCTGTAATTCTTTGCAGGCGTTGAGAAAGCGTAGAGTTTTGAAGGCAGGTGACGTGACCCTCAGAGTTGCAAACGGTGCTAGCATGGATGCTGAGGCCGTGGGGGACTATCACCTGGGATTGTCGGATGGACACTTTTTGGTTTTGCGTAGTTGTTATTATGTACCAAATGCAACCTGTAATATCATTTCTGTATCTTTATTGTCTAAAGAAGGTTATGAATTTGCATTTGTAAGTAATGTAGTGAACATTCACCTTAATCAAGTTTTGATTGGGTCAGGTACATTGAACAACGGTATATACGTATTAAACCAACCACAGATTTTCAATGTCCAGAATAGACACAAAAGAAAGTCTCCAGAAATAAATAGAACTTTCTTAAGGCATTGTAGACTGGGTCACATCAATGAGAGAAGGTTGACTAAGTTACATGCAGAAGGATATTTGGATTCGTTCGAATATCAATCGTATACAACTTGTCAATCCTGTCTCAAAGGAAAGATGACAAAGACTCCGTTTACTGGACACGGAGAGAGAGCGAGCGAGCTCTTGGGACTCGTACACAGCGACGTGTGCGGTCCAATGTCTACACATGCACGAAGCGGTTATTCTTACTTCATTACTTTTACAGATGACTTTTCAAGATACGGTTATGTCTTCTTAATGAAATATAAATCCGAGGCTTTTGAAAAATTCCAGGAATATAAGAATGAAGTAGAAAAACAAACAGGCAAAAGTATCAAGGCACTGAGATCTGATCGAGGTGGTGAATACTTGAGTGCCGAGTTCCTGGGTTACTTAAAAGAGAATGGAATTCTCTCTCAGCTTACTCCTCCATACACTCCGCAACATAACGGTGTATCGGAGAGACGGAACCGAACCCTATTGGATATGGTACGGTCCATGATGGGTAATGCTGAGTTGCCGTGATCGTTCTGGGGATATGCGCTAGAATCAGCTGCATACCTTTTGAACCGAGTTCCAACTAAGACTGTGCCTACTACACCATATCAGATGTGGTGTGGGAAGAGACCCTATCTTAATCACATTAAGACATGGGGATGTCCAGCTTTTGTAAAAAAGCAGCATGCGGACAAGCTCGAGGCACGCTCAGTACAGTGCAAGTTTGTGGGATATCCAAAGAGCTCCAAGGGATATTACTTCTATTGCGAAGAGGAACAAAAAGTCCTTGTTTCTCGCCATGCCCATTTTCTAGAACACCAGTTCATAGAAAAAGAATTAAGTGGGAGTGCAATAGAACTGGAAGAAATTCCAGAACCACGAGCTATTACTGAAAGCTTAGTAGAACCAGAGGGTTCGAAAGATCAGGACATTCCCACGCCACTCCGCAGGAGTAGTAGGCAGTCTCATCCACCGGAGAGATACTACGGTTTTCTCATTGACGGGGATAGAGAGGACTGCATCATAGATTGTGATGAGCCTACTAGCTTCCAGCAAGCCATTAAGAGCGTCGACTCGGTAAAATGGCTGGATGCAATGCGGACCAAAATGGAGTCCATGTACACCAACAAAGTATGGACGTTGGACATTGCTCCAGATGGGGTAAAACCCGTAGGATGCAAGTGGATCTTCAAAAGAAAGATTGGTGTAGATGGACAGGTTGAGACCTATAAAGCTAGACTGGTAGCAAAGGGTTTTCGTCAGCGACCTGGTTTGGACTATGACGAAACCTTTTCTCCAGTAGCTATGCTGAAATCCATTCGGATCCTTCTTGCCATTGCTGCCTTCCACGATTATGAGATTTGGCAGATGGACGTAAAGACAGCTTTTCTAAATGGTCATTTAGAGGAGTGTGTCTATATGGACCAGCCAGAGGGTTTCATTCAGAGTGGGAGCAGAGGAAAGGTGTGCAAGTTGCTTAAGTCCATTTATGGACTAAAGAAGGCATCGCGGAGTTGGAACATCTGTTTTGATGAGACGGTCAAGGAATTTGGCTTTATCAAAAATCCAGATGAACCATGCATCTATTGTAGATTTGTAGCGAGAACTGTAGTATTCCTCGTTTTATACGTGGATAACATTCTCTTAATAGGAAATGACATTCCTATGCTACAATCTGTCAAGGGGTTCTTGTCACACAGGTTCTCCATGAAAGACCTGGGTGATGCCTCATACATTCTGGGTATCAGGATCTACCGTGACAGATCCAAGAGGATATTAGGACTTTCGCAGTCCAGGTACATCGACACCATACTGAAGAGATTCAGTATGGAAGATTCCAAATGCGGTAATCTACCGGCTTGTCACGGGATCACCTTCTCCAAAGAGATGTCTCCCAAGACTGATTTGGAGAGGGATCGCATGTCTATTATACCCTACGCTTCTGTGGTAGGCTCTATAATGTATGCGATGTTGTGTACCAGACCGGATGTGGCTTATGCACTGAGTGTGGTAAGCAGGTATCAGTCAAACCCTGGGGAGAAACATTGGATAGCAGTAAAGAACAGTCTCAAGTACCTGAGAAGGACTAAGGAGATGTTCTTGGTGTATGGCGGAAAAGACCTGCAGATTGAGGCCTTTGCTGACTCCAGCTTCCAGAGTGAAAGGATGATTCCAAGTCCATGTCGGGTTTTGTCTTTACCCTCAATGGAGGGGCGGTGTGTTGGAAGAGCTCCAAATAGGAAACCGTTGCTGACTCGACTATGGAAGCGGAATACATCGCTGCATCTGATGCCGCAAAAGAAGCTGTCTGGATAAGGAAGTTCTTGAAAGAACTTCAGGTGGTTCCGTCCATTGTTGACCCAATACCTCTGTATTGCGACAACAACGGGGCTATAGCTTTAGCGAAGGAACCCAGGTCCCATCAGAAATCCAGACACATCTTAAGGCGGTATCACCTGATCAGGGAGATCGTAGATCGCCAGGAGATCGAGGTTCGGAGGGTTGCTTCAGAAGATAACACAGCAGATCCATTCACCAAGGCCTTGCCCCAGACTCAGTTCGAGCGGCTGATCGAGATGATAGGTCTTCGATACGCCAATACATGGCCTTAGTGCAAGTGGGAGATTGTTAGTGTATATGCCCTAGAGGCCATTACTGTATCATACTAGTTTGTATATTACTTGATGGAAGCTTGGGATATTCACAGTTGTATATACAATCTTGCTCGAAATGGTAGTATGCTACTTGGTTTGTCTCTACTTCAATATGTGCATTTGTTTCTTTTAGCATATCGCTGATATACATATTAGTAGAGCCCTTAGGATCTTTGCTTGATTACCGGCGTTGTGATGGCGCTCGCACTCGTGGGAGCTGGGTAATCTATAAGCACATCCTTATACTGGTCCCTAGTCGTTGGACTATCGAGACAGGGCATCGATACTCCGGAGTAGACTAGCGTATGCGCTTCTCATCCCAGCATGGGAGACGGTCTGTCCCACAGCCGTCAGTACGTCGTACTTGAGATAGTATGCCGGTGCTTGTTAGATTACGAGTATACTGGACAGGACTCGTCGGGAACTGTTGGTTGGTAGTATACCTATCGTCAGTTATCAGTTCCCAGATGACATGAGTACAGCTTAGTCCGCTGACTTGACACTGTCACTTCGCCTCGAGTGTGTTCCCACTGCACTTTGATTACTACCCTACCACGGCTCAAAGGAGTCATGCAAACAGGTAGTTTTTGGGTGCAGTCCCGAAGCACTTGGAGGCAGTGACGGTTAGACAGGATTTGTCTCTCCCGGTATTGGGGGTTGACATCGCGCTGTGTCCAGGAGAGCCATTACACGAGTAGTCCCTTGCCAGGGCAAGCGAGATATACTGGTAGGTTTCCAGTGTTATCTCAGGGTGTTCTGGGCTACACTCCGACACGACTTGTACCGCTATTAGGAGACTGACGTTCACCGCCCCCTAGGCCCGCCATGCGATGTATCAGACGAACAGACCGGACTGTACGGAGACTGTCATATACAGGCTCAGTAGGAGTTCAGATGGGGTTCACCTCGTCAGTCTTCTTATCGACATCTACCTGGGGACCGTTACGTACAGCTAGTGCCGCTTGCGGTCTGTGGTTAAACCCACTGCCAGCGTAGTGTCGAGTCTTTAGAGTCCCACACAGAGAGCTATTCGCCTTTAGGCAAAATGAGTAGAGGTCGCATGGTTTTGCGACAGGGTTCGTTCGCATCCGTGCACTTGTGCACGTTTGCTGTCCGGACAGTTTATACTAGCGGTCTTTGGTTTAAGCCGGATCCTAGTATATGATTTGGGATTGGTTTTTCTCATTGTATTCGTGTTCCTCGGATCACGAATGCGGGTGCGTATGCACAGTTGTTTGAGACAGAGGGAGAGGACCTTGTTTAGGGTTAATGGCTATTGTCATTTTATTAACCCTAATGCTTATGTGTGTATTATAGTTAATTGATAATTAGTTTAATAATTGTGCATGGTTATGGTTGTTGACCATTTGACCTCCTTGACTTGTTGACCTAGGTTGACACTTTGACCATCATCATTTCTTTTGGAAGATGCTTTTTGATCCTTGCAAATTGAAATGATAATGGTCATGTCATGATTAGCCATGACAATTATCTAGCTAATTATTCAATTAAAATAATATACACATATTAGTGAGAATGGCTCACATTATTCTCATTCTATCATTTCATTTCTCTCTCTTGTTCTTCCTCTCCCTCAAGCTCTCTCCCTCTCATGTGTTGAGAAACACTTGAGCTTGAGAAAAACCCTCTCTTGATCATCTCTACTCTCATCTAGGGTTGAAGGACTAGCACTTCTTGAACCCTAGTTACTTCTAGCTTGGAGTTGAAGCCAAAGGTTGAGGCTTTCGGGTGGATCTTTCTTTGACGGGAGAAGACGACAAGGTGGCCTCCTTCCACTACTCTAAGGAGCAAGGAGAGAAGGACATAAAGACCAAAGGTATAACCTTTCTAGCACTTAGCTAGTTTCTAGTTAGCTTTAGCAAGTTTTTGTTTAGCAAAGATCCTTCATAGTGTAGTCCATGTTTCCTAAGTTGATAAAAATCCGATTTTTATTCCGTTTTCCGCCTCCCCGCAAGCACCGGGGTGGGCAACGTGGACTTACATGGGCGATGACATATTAGTCTCTGTATACAATCCAAGGGCAACCCGAAATAAACAATATATGACATGTCACGAAGTGATAGACGTGGAGAAAAGAAAGCCGTCATCGCTTGGAAATAACATAATTAACTGCAGGGGCTTGTGTCTGCAGGAAAAAGCGTCCCCACAATAAAAAACCCTTCACATATGAGGGAGAATCTGAAAAGTCTGGTATAACGGTCGCATCTATCCAAACCTTCAATATATGGTGTCATAAATCAACCTGGTATCTTTGGATAAGTGGATGTATATGTTCTATATAGCATCTGCCCCCGTATTCAGGTTAGACGTGCTCCCTTTTCTTCAAACCCGGTTTCCGGCGCTAAACTGATTCTGGAACGTCCGGTGGGACTTTTATTCTTTCCATTCCACATTTCGCGTGTCGTGTTTTTCGCGAACATAATCGATCCCTCACATATATCATATCATATCAATAAAGTGTATCATAATCAGAATCGTGCAAATAGAAACACATTACCAATAAAATCATCAGAAAATCGTGCCAATTATCGACACGTAAATATCAGGTGTTTCCTTAGGCACCGTCTCATGAATCAGTCCTTGTATCAATGGAATCCCCGGCTATATGCACCGTGTCCATGATCTCACACCGGTCGGAATCCTCCGAATATTTGCCATGCCTAATACCATCACTGGTATCGATCAACCTTCCCGTACCTCCTTGCGAACTTCCTGCTCCTGGGTTATCGTACCGGATCCACCATGTATCCGTAATCGGTTTCTCGGCCTCTTTCTCGATTTCGGATAATCATCATATCCTTAAAATAAGAAAACTCATGGTGGACATCTAAATCATCATTTAAGAGAAAACCACATTTTAAAACATACTCAAGTTTTATAAATCACACCATGGCTTCTCAAATTCATGGAAAACATCAAGTCTATAAGGACAAAATCCATAATTCATTTTTACCATAATTGGCAACAATCATATACGAATATCTATAGTAATGGTATTCGTATATCACAATAATCAAATATCATGCCTACCAGCATGGATAATTAACGCAAACAAGTCTAGCAGTTTCTACTGTGTCATAGTAATACTAATGATATGTGATGTAGCATACGCGTCTGTACTTGTGCAACACGACAATTATTAGTAATTGTGTACGTGTTCTATCAAGTGTATATACACAAGAAGGGTTCGCAATTCCCATCATAAACATCAATATCATAATTGTCAATAGTGCATCATGCATCTTCTTTCAGTTGACGGTTAAGCACATAGATATATCAATCAAATTCATATAATAATATCGATATAATCAGAACACTATCGAGCATGACAATTCTACGGTGTTATGACAGTACCAATGATGTGTTTGTGCAGCATGCGAGTCTGTGATCGTGCAACATAGCAATCATTGGTAGGTTTGCAGTGTTCTATTAGTGTATTCATATCAGCATGGTAAACGCAAACTAGCATATATATATATATACATACTAAGTAATCAAAGTGCGATCGTAAAATCATCGTAATGTAACAAGTGTTAAATATAGATAATTACATATGAGCTATACGGTTTTGTTTACTATAGAACAAAATGTTGTTTTGGAAACAAGAAGGCTACGATATTTTTGAAATAAATATCATTTAAAATTTGTAGTGCGTCTTTGACATTATCATTTAAAAGTAGGAAACGAATCGTTGGTTTTTGAAAGGGTATAGCTCTATCAATCATAATAATGTCCCAATTGGGATTTAGCAAGACTCCACCAGTCAAATACATATTGGCCGTATCCAGTAATATATGCTCATCACATAGAGTACGGAATCTCTATCGTACGATGTCAACAATCATCCAAACAATATTGGTATAGATATCTAGTCGTTTACCACACACACATACACATACATATATAGTCTACTAGTTATGAATTATATGTTAATTACATAATCTACGAACTATAGACTAATTTATCTCTAAGTATCCAGGTTACGTATATACGCTTTCTATACTAAGTGTTCCCTAAAATTAGTTCAGGGTGTTATACGCCATCCACTCGATTTCTTCCGTAGATATAAATCTACTCACCAATATCTCGAGCTAGTCGAAACCTACGACTGCCTTACCCATCTTCGCCATCTTGGAAGTCTGCACAATCGTATCTACAATCGAAACCATGATGCAGCCGAATAAGTATCCAAATCGAAAACGACACAATGAGCGAAGCGCATATAGATTAGAACCCATGGCCAACATACGCTAAATACGAAAAATACCCCCGACGTCGATATACGAACATTGAA
Source organism: Agapanthus africanus (assembly GCA_030015575.1). Taxonomy (NCBI): domain Eukaryota; kingdom Viridiplantae; phylum Streptophyta; class Magnoliopsida; order Asparagales; family Amaryllidaceae; genus Agapanthus; species Agapanthus africanus. The sequence goes on along the minus strand of CM057340.1, from coordinate 590,932,467 downwards.
CGATCAAATCAAGATATAGAAATCCAAAAACTAAGTTTAAAAACTGGAAAACATTGTCCAAAAATAGCTAAAGTGCTTCCAGATTTGGCTACAGAGAATCTGGGCTAAAAAGAGGTATGAAAATGGTCGAATTTGCAAGTTTGTGGGCTATTGGAAAAAACCCAAACCATGACTTGATGTCCAGGCCATTATTTGCGGCCAAAAATAATATTTGGGTGGTCAGGGATAGGAATTAGGAGCTCAAGCTTTAGGGGTGGTCTCGTGTTGGTCCCAGCATATCAAAAACATAACTTCTTTATTTTTCAGAGCTACAATATTACTCTAGATATCATTTGAACACCAAAACATCCACAAATTCCTAGTTTTAAAACTCAAAACACTTTTACATCTTAACTCCTATACATCAAAATACCTCTATCTTTCCCAAACAAGTGGTGGCTACCAACAAAACCCAACAAACCAGACAAGACATGATAAACTTGAATAAAAAAAGGATTTTTTCCTCTTTGTGGTGAAGGGAAGAGAGATCCAAGCTCAAGAGATGTCTTTGTGAAGATCTTTGAAGAGATATAGGCCTAGCTTGATATCTTGATCAATCTATGAGAATGAATCATTAAGTTCCATAGTGATTTTGTGTGGGGAGGTTAGGATTTGAGTGAAGGTTGAGGGGAGTTGAGATATTTTGAGAGAGGAGATATTTGTGAGGAGAGAGAATGAGGTGGGAATTATGAGAGGAAGAGAGAGAGAGTGCGTGACATAATATATATGATGGTATATGTTTAAGATATAAGTGAGGGTATATACAAGCTAACATATTCCCCCTCTCTCAACAAAACAAATAAACCATATACTTATCACTAAAATCCCATATCATTTTCTCAAAACAAAATACTTGACATGTTTAAAATATCTTATAGTTTCCTACTCCAAAAATAAATGTATATACCAATCTATGGAAACCCAAATCCATACTTGATATTATTTTCATAAAACCCATAATACCTATATTTAAATTATAGAATAATATTTATTATATTCAAAATGTTATAATATCCCCCACTTAAAGAAATTCGGTCACCGAATTTAAATTTTATCTCTAAAATTTTAAAACATTTTGTCCAATCTAATCAAATCAAATAAACGGGGCCCAATTCTGAAAATATTTAGTTCTCTCAAATCAACGGGGCTCCAAAGTTCCACATGAGCTGGAATTACCATAGCGCGACACATGCGCATGAAAACCAAAAGTGTGAAACTCAAAATAACTGAAACTTTAGCAAATGCTAAGAGAACCACACAAGCTATGATGTAAAGTACAAAACGCAAATTCAACCATTTAAATAAAATACATAATTATAGCCATAACCGTAGTGCAATATATATAACACATGACCAAGTGCAAATATAATCAAAACTATTATACATATATAACATAATATATATCATCAAGTGCAATACACGAAAACAAAATCAACCTTAATGAGTTTGTACAAAAACCAAATCACATGCAATGGGTGTACATGAAATCAACATCAAGTGCATCGGGGTGTGTTTACTCCTAATTTTAGGACACATCTAATATATGCGCACCTATCATTCGATGCGACACGTGCTTTGCACGTGCGCATGGCTTAAGCCCATCACATGCAAAGCACGTGCGCATAGTTTAAGGCCATCACATGCAAAGTACGTGCGCTTGGCAAATGCTATCGCATGCGACGCGACACGTGCAAAGCACGTGCACATGGTATAAGCCATCGCATGTACTTGACCAAGTCATTCACTACTGGATTATATACATATTAGAGACCATTTTAAACAGTCTCTAATACTAAAGGTATGGTCTCTAAAGAGTATTAGGGACCATTCTTATTTTAACGGTCGCTGATACATGTCGCAAAAAGAGTGGTTGCTGATACGTATATTAGCGACCGTCTACGAAGGGTCACTAATACGAACGGTCGCTAAAGACTTATTAGCGACCGTTCTTCACGGTCGCCAATGTTCTGCCACGTGGAAAAACCAACGACTCTTAACTATTTTTTGTATCAGTAAACGGTCGCTAATATGGGTATTAGAGACCGTTCCTGTAGATTGAAAAGTCGCTAATACCTATATATTTTTGAATTTTTCTTTTACAGAAAATGCCTTTTCCCATGCAATAATACATTTAATCACAATATAATACGCAAATATAGCTTTTCGATCACAAACAAATATATAAACACGATTTATCACAAACCAATAGTATTTCCATCACAAACTATTATAAATCAAACAATTTCAACAACTCAAACAATATGAAAAATACGAAACTCTCTCCAAATCAACACATACAATATTGGTTTGAATACAAATAATACATTACTTACTAAATGTCCAACAATATGAAAAACTCTCCAAATCACGCGTGCAATCCTAGCTCACTCAACCCTACGAACCCTGCAAGTCCAAAACAAGTTTAATAAATAAATGAACTCAAATCATAATTTTCGAAATTAAATAACGCGCCAGCCACATTAATTAACACATGTAAATGCGTAGCTCACTAACTTCCACCGTTGTCATCGCTACTAGAACCTTGTCTTGAAAAGTATTGATCCGTGTTGTCCAACAATACAAAAAAAAACTCTCCAAATCACGCAATCTCAGTCCACTCAACCTTGTGAACGCTACAAATCCAAAAAAATAAATAAATACATTACCTCAAATCATAATTTTCGAACCGACGCTAGCTACACTAATACATATACATACGTACCTCACTAACTCCCACCATTGTCTTCGCTATCAGAATCTCTCCTTGAATAGCATCGAGCGGTATCCTGAAAGTCTTCCTTCTTAATTAGATACCTAACTTACACTACTACAAACAAGGGTTGCCCCTACGGATTTAACCGTAGGGGCAAACCACTGCCCCTACGGATATATCCGTAGGGGCGAAAAAATAATCTGTAGGTGCAAACGCCGTAGGTGCAAATTGAAACCCTGAACTTGCCCCTACGGGCAAAAACTTGCCCCTACGGAGTTCTGTGTAGGTCCATTTTCACCAACGGATTAGGGCGTAGGGGAAAAAAGTTATTTTATTTACGGTTATTTTAATTATAGTAACTGTACCTACGGAGGGCCAAGTACTATCCCCTACGGATATATGCGTAGGTACCTATCCGTAGGGGCAAAATATCAGAAATCCTGATATTTTGCCCCTACGGATATATCCGTAGGAGTCTTTGTTTGCCCCTACGGATATATCCGTAGGGGCAAGACCATCCCCTGATACTGAGATCAGGGGGATATATCAGTTAATGCTGAAATTTTGCCCCTACGGTTTAAACCGTAGGGGCAACATGTGTACCTACGGATTAATCCGTAGGTACACATTATCTGTTTTTTTAAAAAAAAAGGCTGCCTGATTTTTTCTCGCCCTGTGTACAATAATATATATATCAATAAAATATAAAATTAATCATCACACAAGATATATCCCAGTATTCATAATCACATCTCACGCATATAATATACAAAAGAAACCCAAATACTGAATATGATATAAAAAAACCAATATCAATATCAATATCGTTTCAAAATGTAGTACAATATGTATGATATAAATAAATACATGTTTCAAAAAATAAGAATAAAAAAGCTACCCTAGCTCAGTCCAGCTCCACCTCTGATAAACGATAGAATAAGGCGCGCCTGCTCCTCGGTCAATAAACCATGCAATTCGGCGCGAGTGGGAGTCTGAGCGTCCTGTGGAGTTGGCGATGTGGTCTGCGCAGCCACCGTCGAGGGAGTCGCTTGCGGAGCCGCGGCTGCGGGAGTCTGAGCGGGCGGTGGAGCTATAGGAGATGTCTGCGGAACCGCAGCCGATATAGTGGCTTGCGGAGCCGCAGCCGAAGGAGATGCATGCCATGTAGCCTGTCGCGTCTGGACCTAACGTGTGTAAGAAGCGTGTAAGAACTGTGTATTATTCGAATTCGTATCATTACCAAGTTATTTGGATATCTAGTTTGGAAAACCGTTGTTTATTTTAATTACATATGTATGTATGATTAATCAAACCTAAGTCTAAAACCAAATAAGCTCAAGCTACGTACTAATTATGGATATGTTGATATCTATAATATGACATGATATTTTACTATAAAGTAGTATACATATCAGCATCTCCTTTAACTCCTGAACGGTGGCCCTCAAGCTCTCCAGTTCCTGCTGGACACGTCGCTCACTGGAGACGGAGGAAGTAACCGCCGGGGTGGAGTCCAACCTCATATGGGCCCTGCTAGGGCCCAGTCCCTGGACTCTCTCCCAACTCCGTGGTGCCCTCCATGTGCGGCGTCCAGAACTGGGGTCAGCAGCCTCGGATCGCTCTATCCGGTAAAATCGATCCCCGAGGCCTCGGCCTGCTCAACCACCCGCTCCTACACCCACATTAAGCAGTAAAGTATAAGTATAAAATTTAAACTTGAACCTTCCAAAACTAAAATTTCAAATATGGGTAGAATAAATATAAACACTTACGCAATACTCCTGGGTAGCGACGTCGGGATATCGAAGCTCGCCCGTGGCGGGATCTGTCGAGGTGCCGTGGACGGCAAGATATGCGGACAGCACGCTCGGTATACCACCTTGCGCCACGGTTTGAGCTGTCTGCAATATTAGAAAATAACTCTTAATATTAGAAATATTAGAAAATAACTCTTAATATTGCAGAATATCACAAAGGTCGGTCTATTGTAATTTACCGATAACTTCATGGCTCGAGTAATATTCCTCGAGCCACCTGTGTAAGTGGGGCGACCCCTCTTCGCCGACTTCCTGTTCTCTGTATTCTGAGCGGCCTGTTTCTGCACAACGCATTAACATTTAGTTTTATAATTAAGGAACACAAAAAAATAAATTATATCCTAAACAATGAATTACATTTAAAATACATACCTGTTTGCGTTGGGAGTCGAAATATTCGCACAATAGAGGCCATGTCTCTACGTCGACTCTCGCAAACGCCGGAGTAGATAGGAGGGCCGCTCTCTCTGCCTCGGGGGTCGCCATCCACAGGGAGTAGCAGTCGGCCTTCAGCTCATTCCTATTGTATCGGATCTTGGTCTGCATGTTCTTCATCAGGCCATTATACAGAGCATGAAGGTCGAGCACCCTCCCAGGATGATCAGGGTCGGGTACAGGCTGAAAATCGTAATCTGACTGAAAATACAAAAAAAACATTGTTATTAGATTGCAAGTGTTAATAATAAATATATTGGATAAATCAAATGAAAATATATATTAATACGTACCCGAGCCTGATCAAAGAAGATGGCGAATGAGCGCCGGTGCTGCTCGCCCCACTCAACGTGAAGTGGATAGTTCTTCACGAGCCGGCTCTCGTCCCCCATATACTGGCCGAACCTTTCGGCATGAGGACCGGTATAGCGATAGTCAAGGGTAAAAAAGAGGGGGAATGCTGCCTCCCCCTAGCTCTGTCAGGCCTCAGCCTATGGGACTGATTCGGGCCTCGAGTCCCCTTCTGGGGATGGAGAGGCCCTGCGTCTGCATGAAATATCAAGACAATCAATATTAAGACAAAGTTGTATTAAGAAATCAAGCTTAAACGAAAATTGAAGTGTGATATATACCTCCGGTGACTATCGTATGAGCCTGGGCCCGGGCAGTAGCACGAGCGGGACGATAGTTCCTCCGGTGAGGAACAACCGGGGTCCCGGATGCGGACGCATCCCCTCCAACTAGAAAATAAACATTGACGCTAAATTTTCATGAAGTTCATATTTATTCTATAGAGCATATGTAAAATGAATAAATATTTTATATTTATTCATACTAACCTGCAGACGATGCGGATGGTATGGAAGCGGCAGGAGTGGCCCCTGCGGAAGATGTGGACGCACCACCTATAATTAGACAATTAAAAATAGATTATATAAGTAATTGCAAAAAGAATGTGTAGATCAATAATATAACGTTCTAAATCAATATGCATGCACTATAGGATATATAAACATACCCGCAGGTGCGGTGGTGTCACCACCTACAGCTAGGCAATAATAAAAATTGCTAAGTAAGAGCAAAAGGAATGTGTGTATATTTATGATATAGCATTATAAATCAATATACATGCACTATATGATATATAAACATACCTGGAGGAGCGGGAGTGGCCTCTGTCCCAGATGTGGACGCATCACCAACAACTAGACAATCAAACATTGACAATATAAGTAATTTTGACATAAACATGCATGAATATCTGTAATATTACATTCAAAATGGATATGCGTGCAGTATACCTGGAGGTGTGGCAAAATCCACACGGAAGGAGGCATCCGAAGGGGTCTCCGATCTGGGTGCAAGACCGGCCCTCTGAAGCTCCCTACGAAGCTCTTCGGGCGGCAGAACCGCTCTGCCTCTGCCTCTGCCTCTGCCGCGGCTGGAGCTCCTGCCGCCCCTCGCTGCTCCCGACATCGTCATCAAATCTAGATAAACGGTTCGTGGACGCATTAGACAATCATTAAAAGTATTGACTATATATGTATAGAGCGTAAAATGTGAAGTAATAATATAACATTACTGATAATCTTTTTCGTTTCGTGGGCGCATTATACATATCTACTTGGATTTCATCGTCGATGTCATTTCTAACCCACGTAACTTCATGATCGGTCGAAGACAACCCGTCCTTCGAAACAGACGGTCGGAGCACTTTAAGCCTTCTTTCTTCTTCGTCCTCATCGCTGTCCTCAAATTCTGGGACATCGTAGACATCTCTGGGTTTCCATCGGCATACAACACTCCATCCCGGATGCTTCAGACACTGTGAGTAGTATACTTGGAACGCTTGGTTCGGAAAGATAAACGGATCTTCCTGACCGTAAAATCGAAGTGTGTTCATACTGGTCAATCCATATTCATCTTTCCAAGTCCCAAGATTGCTTCTCCACTTGTCCGTATCGGTTCGCGTATCGTACCAAGTACGCTGGAATATATACAAGGTTCTGATCGTCCGGGATAGTGGATGCCGAGTATATAATTTAAGTACCCATAATAAATCACACCGTCCGATCCTACCGTCGCAATCCCACTATTCTGAGTGGTTCTAGATGTTTCTATGTCCTTAACTTCGAATTTGTATCCAAGGACACCAAATCCTTTGTAATATGCAACCTCCGTACTAGGAAATTGAGCTAAACATCTTGAATCACTCTCAAATGATGCAGACAAGTTCGGATCGTGGATCTAACAAAATAAATTTTACGACAAATACATAACGATACAAGTTTAGATTAAAACTGCAAGCAATAAAATGTTATTCGAATAACTTACATGATCTGTGACCCAATCACAAAAATTATCCTGATGAAATTTTTCCAATTATTCTTCGTTCCAATCAGGATGCCCCTCACGTACCTCGTTAAAATGAATTCTGTTTTCGATAAATAATGGTGACATTAATATTATATCATTTCATACACACACAAACACAGATATAATAATTAATCCAAACAAACTTACTCTCTAATTTATTCAAGACATGCGCAATTAAGCAAGATAAACCGGTATATCTTGTTGATAAACATAGTATCTACCCTCTTATACTCGGTTTTACCATATGGCCCGTCTTGAATTCTTCGTGGCCGGTTAAGCCTTGTCTCAATGTTCTCATCCAGATAGCGGGAACAAAATATGGTTGCTTCATCAAGAAGATAACCTTGCATGATAGAACCCTCTGGTCGATTTTTATTGCGTATATACTTCTTAAGAGTGTAGAGGTACCTAATGAAAATATGTTGAATAAATAAATACGGGCATACAGGACAACAATAAATTTATAAATTGCGCGAAATGAAAAATTACACGTACCTCTCGACGGGATACATCCATCGATATTGTACCGGTCCGGCTAACTTCGCCTCAGTTGCAAGATGAACCGTCAAGTGTATTATGATATCGAAGAATGACGGTGGGAAAATACGCTCAAACTTGCAAAGTATCAACGCAATAGAATTTTCTAGTTTATCCAGCGTCACAACCTCCAGTGTTTTAGCACACAACTCCCTGAAAAAACAACATAAGTTGTTGATTACTAGACCAACCGATTCGGGGAGAGAAGTCCTGAGGGCTAATGGAAGAAGGTGCTCCACGATAACACGGTGATTATGACTTTTCAGCCCATTGATCTTGCCCTTCACAATTTTTATTTTCTTGCTAAATGATCCTGAAAAACCTGTGGGAACTTTCAAATCATGCAACACCTGCAGGAATCTTTTCTTCTCCGGTTGTGACATATGATAAGCGGCATTGGGAAGTATAAACTTGCCCGGTTTACCCGCTACCGGTCTAGGGTGCAATTCACTTCTTATTCCCCACTCTTGTAGATCCATCCTAGCATTCAGGTTATCTTTTGATTTTCCGTCTTTATAAAGAAGCAAGTTAAGAATGTGCTCTGATACTCCCTTCTCTATATGCATGACGTCCAGACAATGACGCACTGAATTTGTAGACCAGTACGGAAGCTCGAAGAAAATGCTTAACTTGTTCCAAAATGGTGGTTTGACCTGTTTCGTCGGATCCATCCCGAAGGTCACATTATTGTAACCATCCCATTTAGCAGTCACGTCCTCTTTGGACAATGGGGATGGAGGTCCAAGAAGCTCTTGATGACCATCAAAGTGAACCGTGTCTAACCTATAAGGGTGGTTTGGAGGCAGGAAACGTCGATGGCCGCAATAACAAACCTTCCTGCTAAAATTCAAGAATTTTGATGTTGTGTGTTCATGGCAATGAGGACATGCTTTGTGACCATGTACGGACCAACCTGATAGCATTCCATACGCAGGAAAGTTATTAATTGTCCACATTAGAGCCGCACGCAGTATGAAGGTTGTATTTGTGTTTGCATCATATATCTCTACACCATCAATGAACAAAGATTTCAACTCCTCGATTAGAGGTCGGAGATAGACGTCAATATTGTTCCCCGGTGAGTTTGGTCCGTCGATAAGAAGAGGCATCATAAAGTATGATTGGTCCATAGCCAACCAAGGCGACAGATTATAAATTATCATTACAACGGGCCATGTGCTGTGACTTCCAGCCATATAGTTGAATGGGCAGAAGCCATCAGTAGCCAGTCCGAGCCGGATATTGCGAGGATCGCTGCTGAATATTGCGTGCCTCCTATCGAAATCCTTCCATGCCGGTGAATCTCTTGGATGGCTCATTTTTCCATCTTCACTTGGAGGAGCACGGTGATGCCAAATCATTGCCTCGGGTGTTTTCTTGCACCTGAATAGCCTCCGTAGCCTCTGTGTTATGGGAAAGTATTCGGGCTATCTTGACAGGTATATCGGGCTTCTTATCAGAATCTTTCGGCTTATACCTGGCCTCTCCGCATGTCGGACACTCTTTCAAATCTGAATTCTCTTTCCGGTACAACACGCAATTTTTAGGACATGCTTGAATCTTCTCGCACTTTAGACCCAAATCAGACATCATCTTCTGGGCTCCGTACCAGCTGTCGGGCACGTTATTTCCCGGAGGCATAGAATCTTTCAAGAACGAAAGAAGCATTGTGAATGACTTGTTGCTCCATCCATTTAGGCACTTAATCTGGAAAAGTTGGACGAACCATGAGAGGGTGGAATACTTCGCATTCTCATAAATTGGTTTCCTAGCATCATTCATGAAATTTTCATATTTATCCGCACGCGGTCCTTGACCGGAAGGAATGTCATCTTCGGTACGAATAGATTCACCTAGGGCAGCCTCTACCATATCCTCCATTAGTTCTGATGGAAATAAATTACCGTCTTCTCCTTCTGCCGCATTACCGAATTCTTCTTCTTCTCCTGCCGCATTATCGTGTTCTTCTTTTTCTGCCACAGTACTGCATTCTTCTTCTTCCCCGTGATATTTCCAAGTTGTATAAAGTCTAGTAAACCCATATTTTACAATATGAAGCTCTGCCAATTCTACCTTCTGCCAGTACTTATTGCCACATCTATCGCACGGACAGAGAATCTTCTCTATTATGATCTTATTATGTGCGCGTGCAAATTCAATAAAAGCAGCAACTCCTGCGACAAACTTAGGTTGCATACGTTGTTGCCAATCCACATACATCCAGTCCTTAACTCTGACGTACTTATGGGCCTTGTTAGACTGTATAACATATAAATTGTAGGTTATGGTGACTATATTGAGAAATATAAGAACGGGATAGTTACTGACAAAGGAGAAAATCCGTGTATATGCTTTGTGTGTGCGTTTGTCGTTGAAAAGAATAAATTATCGCACGTATGTTAACCGATAGACGGGGACTAAGTGGCGCTTTTAGTTTCATATATGAGTATCGATGGGAATATGAAGGTTTCATATTATCATCGAGTATCATATATTGGTTTTAACCTGAACATCTCGAATCGCTCTCTAATTATGCGTTTGTTGTGCATTCTTATTGTATGTGTGTGTTCCGGCTGTCGGGGGTAGGCTTCTATCCCATTAAGAATGTATAAAGCGAACACCCATCACTTGTGCTTTCAACCATTTCGAGTAAATTTCGGCAGCACCTCCCCGCTGTTCTCCGAGTACACTGTAATAGAATAGATAATCATTTCAAAGCTGTGAAACAACGTTGAAATGAACATCTAATCTATCTTTGTACACGGAGAACCAGCGGAAAGGTACCGACGAAATATCTCGAAACGGATGAAAACACAAGTGAATGAAGGCGTTAGCTTTAAATATTCTTAACTTGTCCACACGGGACAAATCTATGGGTTACCATACGATTGAATTTTCTCGTCGCGTAGACTATACAACGGTTGTTAGTTCGAGCTATACCGTCCGATATTTAACAACCTTCGTATAGTTCTATGTCACGACGAACATCGCACGTATGTTAACCGATAGACGGGGACTAAGTGGCGCTTTTAGTTTCATATATGAGTATCGATGGGAATACGAAGGTTTCATATTATCATCGAGTATCATATATTGGTTTTAACCTGAACATCTCGAATCGCTATCTAATTATGCGTTTGTTGTGTATTCTTGTTGTATGTGTGTGTTCCGGCTGTCGGGGGTAAGCTTATATCCCATTAAGAATGTATAGAGCGAATACCCATCACTTGTGCTTTCAACCGTTTCGAATAAATTTCGGCAGCACCTCCCCGCTGTTCTCCGAGTACACTGTAATAGAATAGATAATCATTTCAAAGCTGTGAAATAACGTTGAAATGAACATCTAATCTATCTTTGTACACGGAGAACCAGCGGAAAGGTACCGACGAAATATCTCAAAACGGATGAAAACACAAGTGAATGAAGGCGTTAGCTTTATACATTCTTAACTTGTCCACACGGGACAAATCTATGGGTTACCATACGATTGAATTTTCTTATCGCGTAGACTATACGACGGTTGTTAGTATCGAGCTATACCGTCCGATATTTAACAACCTTCGTATAGTTCTATGTCACAACGAACATCGCACGTATGTTAACCGATAGACGGGGACTAAGTGGCGCTTTTAGTTTCATATATGAGTATCGATGGGAATACGAAGGTTTCATATTATCATCGAGTATCATATATTGGTTTTAACCTGAACATCTCGAATCGCTCTCTAATTATTCGTTTGTTGTGTATTCTTGTTGTCTGTGTGTGTTCCGGCTGTCAGGGGTAGGCTTCTATCCCATTAAGAATGTATAGAGCGACACCCATAACTTGTGCTTTCAACCGTTTCGAGTAAATTTCGGCAGCACCTCCCCGCTGTTCTCCGAGTACACTGTAATAGAATAGATAATCATTTCAAAGCTGTGAAACAACGTTGAAATGAACATCTAATCTATCTTTGTACACGGAGAACCAGCGGAAAGGTACCGACGAAATATCTCGAAACGGATGAAAACACAAGTGAATGAAGGCGTTAGCTTTATACATTCTTAACTTGTCCACACGGGACAAATCTATGGGTTACCATACGATTGAATTTTCTCGTCGCGTAGACTATACGACGGTTGTTAGTATCGAGCTATACCGTCCGATATTTAACAACCTTCGTATAGTTCTATGTCACGACGAACATCGCACGTATGTTAACCGATAGACGGGGACTAAGTGGCGCTTTTAGTTTCATATATGAGTATCGATGGGAATATGAAGGTTTCATATTATCATCGAGTATCATATATTGGTTTTAACCTGAACATCTCGAATCGCTCTCTAATTATGCGTTTGTTGTGCATTCGTGTTGTATGTATAACATGATTTTAAACCATTGAGATCAAGATTTGAGAAATTTTATAAGTGTCCGTTAACATGATAACAATCATCTCTTCTTATCAGTCCATATCTGAATTCTAAAGGGCAGTATATTTGCTATTAAAAGATCATGTTCAACTCTAAAGCAAGGGAAAAACAGAGGAATATAGATCTATTAAAGTCAAGCCATAAAGCTAATCACATATTTACAACATTGCAAATACATTAACGCAAAACATAGTTATGATGCTTCAAAAGAATCAATTATCAAGGATAAAGAGAGCTTGTGATAAAGCAATCAAATTTAGCTTTTGCATTAAAATGGTTTATGATAAAACTTTTGAGATCCTTCAAGAAAGTTATGGCACTGTGAGGTTCCACAACTTATCATAACCAATCGCAAATTTTCATGGTTCTTTACTGGTATAAGACTTGTACTTCTATGTGGCGGAGGAAATAAATTTGTCGAGAGCTCGTGATGCATGTGTAATGATAGAATCCAACAAAAATTATTCTCATGTACTAATAATAGCATCCCAATTGCAACTTTTTTATTCAATAAGATAACACATTTGCAAGAGTGCATCATTTACATTATGTTTTACTCCCTCCACGGCCACCAAAATATACGGTATCTATAGGATGACTATTGTCAATGGAGTAACAGTCGGGTCTAACTTGGCCAATTTGAAAATCATTATCTCGTTGTTTATATAGATTACCGCTATTGTTTGTAAATCGTATATTGCTTATATATGCTAAGCCTCCCGCTGCAAAATGGCCCCTCTCCATTGGCAAACTCAATTCACCATTGTTAAAGCTCACTACTCCAATATTGATACGGGTTAATCTCTTGAAGAGAGTTTTTGGCCAATATCCCTAACCCTAACCGAACCCTACCCCCAGTCCCAGCCCAGCCCCAGCCCCAGGCCCAGCCCCAGCCCAATCGAGCCCCAACCTAGCCCAGCCCTACCCCAGCCCAGCCCCAACCCCAACCCCAACCAAACCCTAGCCCCAGCCCCAGCCCCAGCCCCAGCCCCAACTGAACCCCACAACCTAACCCTAACCCTAACCCTAACCGAACTCGATCGATGCCGACGCCGATGCCCTCACCCTTACCCGAACCTGGCCTGAACCCTAGAGTACAACGTCAAAATTAAAAATTATTTCAGATTTACTTACAACCGTACGCGCGGTGGAGGAGACGGTAGAAATTGGTGGTCGCCGACGATCGGCGAAGGTCGCGACGTGGCGCGGGAAGTCGATGAAGGTGTGGGGAAGACCGACGAAGCTGGCGCAGGCTCGTGAGTGCGGTGGCGACGAAGCTCGGGAACGGGCGACGAGAGGCGCGGGAGTGAGAGAGAGAAATTTGGGAACGATGAATATAATTTTTCTGTGCTTTTTTTATTATTAATAACCTATGTTGATGCCCCTACGGACATAACCGTAGGTCTCCGGCTTGCGGCTCCGTAGGGCCAAAGAAAAAATTAGAACGTAGGGCACCGTAGGGACAACGAGTTGTCCCTACGGATAAATCCGTAGGGGTAAGAAATATTTTCCCCTACGGATTTCTGAGTCCGTAGGGGCAACCCCATATTGTAGTAGTGTTATATGCTTGATTGTAAGCTACAAATATCAATCACATGCACGCACACACTCACACACTCACACGCCAACAATATACTTGTGAAAGCCCATAAGCTTAGGCTCAAAATTAGTTTTAAAGAGTAGAGCGTGATCCATTTTCTCCTACCACATACTATTTTAGATATTTTTCGGTTTTTCTTACATGCAAACATTTAAAAGATAAATTGAAATTTATTAACTAATACTACAACTGTAAGAGTGCTTACATGCATGTATTTTTCGGTTTTGCTTACGGCGTCTGGGACAGTGGATAGGTGTTCCACCTCCAAGTATCTGGGAAATCTGGTGCATTTTCTCTTTGCTGCAACCCTCGGCCGACAAAAGCTCGAGTAAAACATGGATATTAATGAGTCTAACTTAGATGGTTTATATCAAACAAATATTACCCTTCAAACATAAGTTCTTTTTTCTCTTGTAATTTCAGTATCCTTCTCTCAATTGTGAAGGTATGTCATCGACCGTCGACGGGTGTTGTGCCTTTTGTCTCACTTTCTATCCATATTTACTAGAATCGTGAGATTTGTGATTGAGGGCAAAATTGAGAGAAGGATACTGAAATTACAAGAGAAAAAGGAACTTGTGTTTGAAGGGTAATATCTGTTTGATGTAAACCATTTAATAAGTTAGAGCCTAAAGATACCAATGGAGATGGAGCGGGTACATCAAGCATAACTGCAATTTATATAGACCCATACATATTTAATGAATTTTTATACTAAACCACCTTAAAAATTATACTGACACACATAAGTATATACGTATACATGAACAGAAGTAACATACGTACCAGATGTGCGGCACAGATATTTCATACGACCGTTTAGATTATTACAGTCCTTAATGTACTATCCTTAATGTGTACAGTTTCTACTAGTGCAAGTTACAGCCCAAAAGACCCTCAACCCTTAGGACATACCAGATATAAAAATACATTCGCTCAACTTTTCTAGTGAATCAAATTTCATTGTAGGTCAGTAGGGCTCTTCAGGCATGCATCCTGACAATATCTTTTTTCTTTTTGGTTATGCAACATGGCAATAAGAGTGCTTACATGCATGTATTTTGATTGCCATCATACACATTCATACGTATCCAATCAAGAAAATGTAGACTAAACTTTTGAAACCATATTTCAATGTTTCGACATAAAATAAAGTCCATAAGTTATCCATTTAGCCCTATCATATGAAATATTCGATCTGGACCCATTGCGAACCCTTAATTTGTTGGAAAGCTTATCCATACATGCAACTTTTACTCTTTGAATGAATCTTGTGAGCTTGAAGTATTGCTGCATTAATAGTTAATTTGGAAGCTAGCTGACAAGGATTTGTTTGGAGACAACAAAAACACTATGTATCATGATCATAAATAAAATGGACACATGGTTCCTGTGTAGTTGCATTAATAAGATCAATTTTCATATTTAAAATTGGTTGATCAAGATGCTCCAAGCAGCTCATCTTATGGTCCCTTTTCTATTTAATCGTTTTTTAATTAAGGTCTCGGCGCACTAGTATCTAGTTTTTATTAAAATTTCTTAATTAGTGTAATTAATGTTATAGTTTAATTAGGGTTAATTTTTCTTAATGGGTTTGATTTTATTTTTGATTTATGCAATCTAGTATAGTTTAATTGGCATTAAAGGATTTGATATAAATTTTGATTTGGTTTATAGATGAAGTTACAATTTAAAAATATAAACGGTAAATTATAGACAACAAGATTTCAAATCATTAAATTTACAAAATACAAGGTAGAAATTAGGATGAATATATTTGTGAAATATTTTATATGCGGACACACACACACATACATGCGCGCACACTCGCTCACTCACACACTCGCTCACGTACACACACACACTCACACTCACACATACACACAAACACACATGCGCGCGCGCGCACTCGCTCACACACTCACACATACCCCCAATTACTTAAAATTCATTTTACCCTAAATTCATCTTATAATTTCTTATAATCCATCTTATCCTAAATTAATCTAACAATCATCACAAATGTCACAAATACAAAGTAGTGAGGTATAATTTGTAATTAGGATTTATAATTTGTTATTAAGGTTTATAAGTTGTTATCAGGGTTTCTTTAGGGTTTATAGATTCTTCAATTTGTATAACCCATCATCACAAATTTCATAACCTAACGTCCACTTGTAATTGAAAAAACCTAACATTCATATTTAATTTCAAAAATTCATAATCTAACATCCACATTACAATTTCACAACCAAATATCAAAATTACATCACAATTCCATTGCGAAGGCTGCAAAAAAAAGTCAAGAAAGTGCTCCAAGGCATCGAAGGTAAAATACCCTTGAATAAAAGAGAGAAATTTTCTGCTAAAAATCTTTATTAAGTTGTATTAAAGGATTTGATTTTCATTTTGATTTGGTTTATATATTATACTATAATTTAAAAATCTAAGTAAGAAATCATACACGACAACAAGATTTTGAATTATTAAATTTACAAAATACAAACTAAAAGTTAGGATGAATTTGTGAGATATTTCATATGCGGGCGCACACACATACATATATACGCACTCACACATACGCATGCGCACGCTCACACACTCACACATACGCTTGTTCATATACGTACGCGCGCGTATACACACACACACAAATACCCACATGCGCGAGCGCACATAGCGTGCGTGCACACACACTCATACACTCACACACAAACACTCTTCAAATTTCTATTTCAAATCCTCAAATTTCATATCTTTAACCCTAAAACTCATCAACCACTCTTTAAATTCTCTATTTTCTCCATTTTAAATTCTAAAACCCAACACCAAATATATTCTTCAATACCTCATTCTAAAACCCAACACCAAACACTTTCTTTAATTCCTCATCTTTAATTCTTCATATATTCTAAAACTCAACATCCTATCAAAGATTTTCATAACCTAATTTCATAATTACTTGATTTAATTGAAAAAAGTAATAAGCAGAGGGAAAAAACCCTAATATTGGACCGGATTTAGGAATGAGGATTGCGATTTCGAGCTCCAATAGCAGCAACAACAGCTTAGAAAAAAATTTGGGGAAGAATTGGGAAATTTTGGGGAGGAATTTGGAAGAATTGGGGGGAGAAAGAGGGGGGATTGGGAACTGCGGGTGAAAATTGGGAAGAAGGGGGGGGGAGGGGAGAGGCTTCGCGGCTGAAATATGCAAGGGGGTTAAGCGACCATTTTATATGGTCGCTAATATGTAAAACGCGGTTGCCAAAACATGGACGACCATTTATTAGGAATTGTATATTTTATACGGTCTCTAAAACCCTATTAGCGGCCGTATATAAATGAACGGTCCCTAATATCCCGTTCTTAATACGCCTGGTTTCTAGTAGCGATTACTAGAAGAAAATCTTCTATCAGTTAACAAAATTAACAAAAATAATTAAAATTGATCTTGTGATCTATGATCCAACGGGGCGCACGCATCTTAAATTGATATAAATCAATTCAAATTTTTGTTAATAACAAACTTAACAAAATAATCAAAATTGATTTTTGCATCAATGATCCAATGGTGCGCATGTCATCTTTAATTGATATGAATCAATTAATATCAAATTGAGATAATAACTCATCTGATTGTTGGGAACAAACCCTAGCAATTTCTTTCCTATAAATAGGAACCCCTTCATAATGTAAAAGGGGACGGCTCTCTGAATATTCGTTCTTTTGTTCTTCCCTCTAAAAAAAAGAAGAACAGAAGCTTCTCAAGCAAAAAAAAAACCCTAATTGACTAAGTAATCGAAAGAAGAGAATTCTCTCTCTTTTATAAAAAAAAGCTAGTGCTTTTCAGAACGAAACTAGTGCTTCTCAAAATAAAATAAAGATCAAACGATCTTAAAATTTATCTCTCTCATACAAAAAACCATTGCTTTCATGAAATATCTATTTTAAAATCCAAGACTTTAGATAAAACCCTTGTAAAAGGAAGATCACAAAAACACAGATCAAAACTAGTGCTTCTTTTGAAAGTTTTTACTTTTACTGGATTTAAATGCGCCATATGAATGCACTTTAAATCAAACAATAGAGAGCTTATTCTCTTTGAAAGCCAAAACTTTCTGTATTATAGTGCGCACCCCGGCTTAAGGTATAAACTATGGATGTGCGTATCACGCGTGTCATATGTGATCGCACATGGAGGATATTATCCACATCAGACTCATTCATATGCGTACTGTTTGACCTAATCAAGTGCGCATCACATGATATACATGTGCGCACTTCATAAAAATGCGTATCATGTGATATTCATGTCCTCACCCCCACAGACAGATGCATGCACCTCATATGATACACACATGCGCATTACTTGAATCTAGTCAAGCGCGCGTTACATGATACCCATGTGCGCACTTCTTAAATGAAATTGCATGCGCATCCTATACCCATGTGCAACACATATGGATGTGTACCCCATATTCATGTATACCCTTTTAAAAGGGAAAAGCATGGATCCCCTGTGTGAAGCATGTGCTCACCTATGATGCACATGCGCACATGAATAGTAAGTCATAACTTAGATATTTATCTAATATACGGTATGTATAGAAGCCTCTGCTTCATAATTAAGTTGAATTTAGTCTTATATATGATTAATGGTCCTTAATCAGTACCTAAGTTGATCTTAGTCTGCAACAAGGCTAACGATCCTTAGATAAAAACAAATATCCCATGAACTGATGGACCTCATTAAGATGAGAAATGCTACCTAGGCTCATACCCCAAATCTAATATACGGTTTTGGACTAATCCGCGCCCTACGGGTGACGACAGAAATTAGTCTCCGTATACAATTCAAGCGTAGTCCCAAATAAACAAAAACACGACACATAAAGATTTCTGGAGTAGAGAAAGTTGTTATCACGTAGTGATAACGTAATTAACCGCAGGCTTGCACCTACAAAACAAGCGTCCCCATAATCAAAAACCCCTCACATACGAGGGGGAATCTGATAAAATCTGCTACAACGGTTGCATCCATTCAAATCATCGATATACGGTGCTATAAATCAACTTGGTGTCTTTGGAGAGGTGGACAGATATGTTCCATATAGTATCTGCCCTCAAATTCAGGCAAGACGTCCGTCTTTCCAGTTTTTGGCGGTAAACAGATTCCGGCATACCCGGTGGGACTCTTTTCTCTCTTTCTACTCCACACTTTGTGTGTCATGTTTCGCGAACCAATCGCAGTATATATATGTCTATGTTGCTTTTGGATTTCGAGATACTAAACCTGGCGTTCTCCTTCCCGACTAGATCTTAATGGCATCCTGCAACTGCAATTGTAAATCTGGTTTTGACACTTCTGCACCTCAACTAATCATGTCTGGTCATCTCATGGCCCCGCTGCTGTTCATTCCGATGGATCAGGTCCAGCAGACGTTGAACGGGCTTCAGTTCGGACAATTTCCTCCACTCCCCACTGTTGGTGCCTCGGTGCCAAAGGAGGAAATCCCAAGAAAGTCGGTCTTTGATAGGCTGGCTATTGTCTCCGTAGGTTTGTTGACAAACCTACCAAATCTGAAAGCTCGGTCTTCGGCAGACTAGGCTCGAGTTTTGTGGGCCCACTGGAAAGAAGCCCATGATACCCAAGAAGGCGGACTTTGAGTGGCTAGTCCTCCCAACTTCTTAGCCACCCAAGGATCCTGCACCCAAGGCGATCTGTCTTTCGCAGATTGGCCCCTCAGACTACTTCTTCAACAACTACGAGGGTATCTATATTCATGCGCTTGACTCCGGATGAGCTCCCCAAGCAACACAGGGGGCATAATGAAGAAGCTCCTGAGATAGAAAAATCTCTCGTCATGAGAGCTGCTCGACGTCGCTACTGGCGTTGGAAAAGACAGGCGGGAGGTAGTTCTCCATTCGGTCTAACACCACCAGCCCCTATGCCGATCATCCACGCTGCTGTTCCAACCGGAAACAGCTTCTAACCCTTGAAGATGGTGAAGCGCAACCCGCCCACCACAGTGCTCAAGAAATCTCTACCACCTATGGAGATACCGGGGGAATCTACGTCTGTATGCTCACCCCCACAATTTTCCTCGATGATCCATAAGATCTGGAAGGAAGTTCAAAGATCCACCATCGATCCGAGCTATTCTCATCGGGTTAAGAAGCTGGAGAGTCAATCTCGTCGTGACGACACTCCTCCTGACATGAAGATTGTTCTCCCTAAGGCAGTCCCTCACAAAAGAGGAAGGCCGGAGAAGGTTCCTACGCCCAAGGCAAACTCCAAGAGCCAATACCCTAAACGTCCTAAGCTAGGGGAAAGATAGTTCATACAGTCTATATGATGAATTCCAAGGAAGACAGCTGTAACTCCGTTTCTCATAGACCGGTCATATAGTCTATAATAAAAGATCAGCAAAAATTACAAGAAATCATGGCTCAAGTGGCGGAACTTATGACTCCACCACCTAACACAAGTCCAGACGTTGTTTTCGAAGAGTGGACCGGTCAGGAGATGAATATTGACTATCTGAAACGCGTTCTCAAGAAAAAAGATGAAAAGTCTACAGAAATGAATGCTAGGTTGGATAAGATGGCCATCCTGTTTCAGAGTATGGTCAGGATAATAGCTCATCCCGAACAGCCAACAGAAGAAGCACCGGTGGATATTACCGATGACTCCCTTCAATTCCCACCAGCAGTGAAGGAAGAGATAATTTCCAGGTCACAGCTGGATGGATACATTACCCAGCAGTTCAAAGCGCATCAAGCCAACGAGGCTGCCAGCAAACTAATCAAGACGGGTCGACCATATCCTGCATGGTACGACCAAATACAATACCCTGCGGGATATACGATCCCGACATTCTCGATATACAAAGGAACCGGTAATCCGAACTAGCATGTCACTCAGTTTAGATCCAAGTGTGGCAATACTGGAGGCAACGACATTCTACTCCTTTGTTCAGTTCATGAGCAGTCTTCCAGACATAGCTTTCGAATGGTATGCTGAACTTTCGAATGATTCCGTCAAGACCTTTGCCGAGATGGAGCTCCTCTTCACACAAAGGTTCGCTAGTGCAAGCGTATGGACTACCATAATTGCACTAGTCAATGAAAAGCCCAGACCCGGCAAGACATTGGTCCAATATGCTATGAGATGGCAAAATCTCTGGTCCAAATGCGAGCAGCCCATCGCCGAAGCTCCGGCTGTAAGCATGTTTGAAGGTACTATAGACAAGAAGGCACAGATTTTCCCATACCCCACAATTTTCAAGCCTACAACTTTTCAAGAGCTCATCGACAAGTTGGCTCCCCTAGACACGATAGTTCAAGGTATTTACTCGTCTGACGGAGAAGCTTAGAATGGCAAGGGCAAGAAAAAGATGGCAGTTGTCGCCAATACTCAACAATAAAAAAGTGGCTTTAAGGTAGGAGGTCGCCGAAATGATAATCGCTCAGGTCCCTCCCTTGAAGAAAAGAGGGGACGTGAGTATTCCTTTCCTCATGATAAGACAAGGAAATTATTTGACTTAGCCATGAAGAATAGGATGGTGACGTTGCTCGAGACCCAGCGTCCAGCACAATCCAGCTCGTTTAATGACCCTGATTAATGTCCTTATCACCGGCTCGTCAGCCACCCGATTGAGGACTGCTTTGTCTTCAAGAACTAAGTTGAAGACCAATATAGACAGGTTAAGATCAAGCTGATAGATAATTGGAAGGTGGAGCTGCCATAAAGGAATCCCCTTAAGAAAGTGGATATGCAGGGGCATCCTGTTCTTGGGTAGCAGAAACTCCGTGGGAGATGGTTATCTTACCAAAAATGAAGAAAAAGCTGAAAGATTTGCATGAGTGCCCCGCAATCCGGTGGAAGAGCCCGATTGAACCTCAGATTATTGCAGGGATGTTAAAGCCATGGCTTATGAGGGGAAAAGACCCCAAGTCGAACTGTTTAGCAAAAAGAAAAAGACGAAGAAACTCATGTGGCCGGCTGAGTATGTGGACAGCCGTACGGACTTATAGAAATATATTGATGCGCTGGAAGAGTACAACCAGAAAGCATGAACGCCCATAACGCTCGAAGAATTCCTATAACACATCTTTGGAAGTAATGATGTAGAAGAGGAAGATCCAGCAGAAGAAGAGGAACGTGTGGAAAGTTGCCACATGAGTTCTTATACGTGCCATATGGTTTCTTACGCCCTAATAAGCGATGAGGAAGTGGGCATAATCTCCCTCACTCTTTAAGTCGAGCAAGAAGAAAACGCATTGTTGGAAGATGATGGGGTTACGTAGGGGCAGGATCAGTGCCCAACGCTTCAAACCCCTCCTAGGAAAATTCGGTTGATTTGCTGCCGACGAAAGCTTTCTAAGCAAGCAAAAAGAATCAACAGTGTGAAATGGCCTTATATAAAAAGGCCAAACCACGACATTTGGAGAAAGAAGCCGCGGGAGAGGAAAATTACATAACTCCCCAACTGAAGAAGAATTCGCTGCTGAAAAAGAAAAGCAAGATTGTCGCCGAGAAGCGTTTCACTAAAACCCTTTTAAAGAGGATGAAGCTGCCGCCTTTCGTGATATATACTCCAGGAGTATCTTATTTTAAGGGAGGAGAAGAGCATCCGAGATACTGCTGAAAGTATACCTTAGCACCACTACTAGGTTTAAACATTCATCGAGTATACAATTTAAAAAAATCTAGTGTGCTAAAGCATGCTAACATAGAATCGAACTTGAGAATTAGGGTTTATAAGCATGTCAACAAATATCACACTAAGTGAATAGGGAATACAACCTTTGTAGACCGGTCCTTTACTTCAATAGCTCTAAGTAGTAGTCCTAAAGCTCCAAGTAGTAGTCCCTAGAACTCTTTTTAGGTTCCACTTGGTGAAAGAAATGAGCTTGCTTCGTCGTCTTCGAGGCCGAAAATGATCCACCTTGAAGAATCTCTAACTCAAGCTACCTCTTCATTAATTAAGAAATTAGTGAAGCAAACAACCTACACTAATCGGCTAGATGAGAGTAGCTTGATGAAGTAGGAATTTTTCTCACTTTAGAATTCTATTTCTCCTTTTCTTTTTCTCTCAAGAAAATTGAAGAGGAGAAGAAGATGAGCCTTGAACTAGGGTGAAGAAAAATATCTCAAGTGATATTTATAGAGAGTTAACCATGGCTAAGGATAAAAGTTAGGTTATAAAATATTTAGAGTAAAACAAAATTAGTGGGATGAGTCATGGCTTCTTGAAGCATCTTAAGCCATGCTCATTTTCCACTAATTTTCTTTTTACCTTAAATATAAATCACCCAACATTATCCTTGGCTTGGTGTGAGTCCCATATACCCATGTTTCATGTATCATCCACCATGATACAATAGTAAATTATATATATATATATCATTATATATATACAAGAGAAGAAATTCATTAGTGAGCTAATATTAGTTAATATATATTAATATATCAAATATAAATATATATCAAATTATTAAATTAACACTTGATTCAATAATCCAGTCATATCATATACAACCAACTAATATCATATGAATATGTATATCAAATTATCAAACCAACACTTGATTCAATAACCCGGTCATATAACCGACAAATATTCAATACTACATTAAATCAACACTTGATTCAATAGTCTGGTCATATCATATACAACCAGCCAGTATCAAATATATATATACATACAATAAATCATCGAATCAACACTTGATTCAATAATCCGGTTATATCATATATAACTTAACCGATATCAAATATCACGAGATTAGAATACGGTATCACATACTCGTATTTAATCAAGCATTCGCACATATCATGATATGTGCCCTACTTCATTTCGCTTGAGCTAGGAAATCTCTGTGTGGGACTCTAAAGACTCGTCAATACACCAGCTGTAGGTAATGATCACATCAGTTACCCACAAGCCGTCAACAATACTAGCTGGACGTAACGGCTATCCAGGTATTGAGCGAATAGAAGATCAAAAAGCATGTTTGTCCAAACTCCTGCAAAGCCTATAAGCAACACTTACCATACAGTCCGGTCTCTTCGTCTGATATATCGTATATCAAGTCTAGGGGTGGAATCGTCAGACCCCAGTAACTTGATAAGTCATGTCGATGTGTGGTCTATAACCTTTCGAGAAACTACTGATAACACTTCCCAATAAATCTCATCAGCCCTGGCCAGAGACTTGTTATAGCCAATCAAACATAGCGCAATATCAACTCCCTATACTGGGAGAGACGAAATCCTTCCTATCGCTCATTTCCTCCATGTGACTCGAGACTGTACCCAAAATCCACTTATTTGCATGACTCCTTTGAGCCGTGGTAGGGAGGAAATCAAAGCACAGTGGGAACCACACAAGACTCTATGACGATCTCGGGTCTACAGACTAACCTATACAAGTGTCACCAAAGAGCTGCTATGTGACGATAGGTATGGTGCCATCTAAAAGTTCTCAGCGAGTCCTGTTCGGTGTACCCATTCTCTAATGAGCACCTGTGTACAATCTATGATGTCAAACACCAATAGTTATGGGATCAACCATCGCCCCATACAGGGTCAAGAAACGTACACACTAGTCTACTCTGGAATATCGATGCCCTGTCTCGATATTCCCTCGACTAGGAACTATTAAAGGATGTGCTTGTGGACTACATAAGACCCACTAGTATGATATGCTTCATAATCTTGGTAGTCAAGGTAACATCCTAAGGGCTTTATCAACATGTATTAGAGAGACAGTATAATAATACTAAGGTACATGTTAAGATAAAGTGCAACCAGATAGCATACTATCATGTCGAGCAATAAAGTCCTATATATATATATATATGTCCAAGCATCCACTATATTATACAATAATGGCCTTTAGGGCATACATATGAGTAACAATCTCCCATTTGCACTAAGGCCAGTTGTTGTAGTATCGCATATCCAACATCCCAAAAAGTCTCTCAAATTGTGTCTGGAGACGGGCCTTCGTGAGTGGATCCGCTGTGTTGTCTTTCGTGTCAACTCTCTTGACCTCGATCTCCCGTCGATGTACTATCTCCCGGATCAGGTGATACCGCCTAAGAATATGTTTGGATCGTTGATAGGACTGGGGTTCCTTGGCCAAAACCACAGCTCCATTGTCATCACAATACAAGGGTATTGGATCCTCAATGGATGGAACCACACCAAGTTTAGCAATAAACTTCTTCATCCAGACAGTTTCTTTGGTAGCATCGTTGGCAGTGATGTAATCAGCATTCATCGTCGAGTTTGCCACGCTATCTTGCTTGGAACTCTTCCAACATACCGCTCCTCCATTGAGGGTGAAGACAAAACTTGGGACCGACTTACCGTCATCCTTATCACTCTGGAAGCTCGAATCAGTAAAGGATTCGACTTGAAGTTCTCCGTTACCATACACCAAAAACATTTCTTTAGTCCTTCTCAAGTACTTAGGAATATTCTTCACAACTGTCCAGTGCTTCTTCCTAGGATCAGATTGATACCTGCTTACCACACTAAGTGCGTAAGCTACATCCGGTCTGGTACATAATATCGCGTACATGATAGACCCTACTGCAGAAGCATAGGGTATCCCTTGCATGCGAGCCCTCTCCAAATCAGTCTTGGGAGACATATTTTTGGAGAGGTGATTCCTGAATAAGCGGGTAAATTACTACGCTTAGAATCTTCCATACTAAACCCTTTTAGTATGGTGTCAATGTAGCTGGATTAAGACAATCCCAACATCCGCTTATATCTATCTCTATAGATCTTAATCCCCAGGATGTAGAAGGCATCACCTAGATATTTTATGGAGAACTTTTGTGATAAGAAGAGCTTGACCGAGTGTAGCATAGGAACATCATTTCCTATCAAGA
This sequence comes from Agapanthus africanus, assembly GCA_030015575.1. Taxonomy (NCBI): domain Eukaryota; kingdom Viridiplantae; phylum Streptophyta; class Magnoliopsida; order Asparagales; family Amaryllidaceae; genus Agapanthus; species Agapanthus africanus. Next base: position 590,906,629 of record CM057340.1, on the reverse strand, counting down.
GTATGTCATCCACGTACAATACGAGGAAGACAACCTTACTCTCTACGACCTTCTTGTATATACAAGGTTCATCTATATTTTTGATGAAGTCAAACTCTTTGACCGCTATGTCAAAACAGATGTTCCAGCTCCGTGATACCTGTTTTAATGCGTAGATTGATTTAAGCAGCTTGCACACCTTTTCGCTGCTCCTACTATCTACGAAGCTCTCTGGCTGTGTCATGTATATGCTCTCTTCTAAATCACCATTTAGAAAAGCGGTCTTGACGCCCATCTGCCGGATTTCATAGTCATGGTATGCAGAAATGGCAAGTATGATCCTGATGGACTTAAGCATAGCCACTGGAGAAAATGTTTCATCATAATCGACACCTAGTCGTTGACGAAAACCTTTTGCTATAAGTCTAGCTTTGAAGGTCTCAACCTTTCCATCTACACCAAGTTTCTTTTTAAAAATTCACTTGCTCCCGATGGGTTTTACCCTTTCAGAAGCAAATTCCAAAGTCCATACTTTGTTGGTGTACATGGATTCCATCTCAAATCGCATAGCATCAAGCCATTTCACAGAGTCCCCACTTGTGATGGCCTGCTCGAAACTAGTTGGGTCATCATCTTCCATGATGCAATCATCGCTCCCACCGTCTATGAGAAAACCGTAGTATTTTTCAGGTGGATGAGGAACCCTACTAGATCTGCGGAGAGGGTGAGGTTCGTCGGGGATTATTGGATCCTCCGGTTCTACCAAATCATCAGTTGTAGTTTATGTAGCTGGAATTTCATCCAGCTCTACCTCATTACCACTAATTTCTTTTACAAGAAATTTCTTTTCTAAAAAGGTGGCATGTTGAGCAATAAACACCTTTTGTTCTTCAATATGGTAGAATAGATATCCATGTGAATTCTTTGGATATCCCACAAACTTGCAGAGTATTGATCGTGCATCGAGTTTGTTCGGATTCTATTTTTTAACATAGGCCGGACAACCCCATATCTTAACCCGTTTAAGATATGGTCTCTTTCCACTCCAAATCTCATATGGTGTTTTAGGCACCGATTTTGATGGAACTTGATTCAATAGGTACGCGGCTGTCTCAAGCGCATAACTCCAAAAGGAAATAGGTAACTCAACAGTGCTCATCATAGAGCGCACCATATTTAATAGGGTGCGGTTCCTCCGCTTTGAAACTCCATTGTGCTGTGGTGTATACGGAGGAGTAAGCTGAGAGAGAATCCCATTCTCTTTTAAATAGTCACGGAATTCCGTGATCAAGTATTCTCCTCCCCAATCAGATCAAAGGATTTTAATATTTTTACCCGTTTGGTTCTCTACTTCGCACTTATATTCCTTGAATTTCTCAAAAGTTTCAGATTTGTGTTTCATCAGGAATACATGTCCGAATCTTGAGAGATCATCGGTGAATGTAATGAAGTATGAGGAACCTTTCCGTAATGAAGTATGAGGAACCTTTCCTGGTATGTGTAGACATAGGACCGCATACATCACTATGTATCAGTCCCAAGAGTTCAGTAGCTCTTTCTCCGTGTCCAGTAAACGGAGTTTTGGTCATTTTGCCTTTGAGACACGACTGACAAGTTTCATAAGATGTAAATTCGAACGGATTCATATATCCATCTTTATGCAACTTAGCCAGTCTGTTCGTATTGATATGACATAGTCTACAATACCACAAGAAGGTTTCGTTCATTTCTGAACTTTTTCTCTTGTGTGTGTTCTGTATATTTAGAACTGTGGTTTGATTTAGAACATAAATACTGTTACACAACGTACCAAACGCAATCGACACTTGATTTAGGAAAATGTTCATAACATTTTTCTCTAATACAAAATTATATCCTTCTTTGTCTAATAAAGAAACGGATATTATATTGCACATCATCGACGGTACATAATAACAGTCGTTCAAAATCAATATATTACCATTTAGTAATACAAGGTGATATTCGCCAACTGATTTGGCTGCAACAATTGCACCATTCCCTACTACGAGAGACTTATCATCCTTTCCCAGTCTATTTCTTCTTAACCCATGTAACAAATTACAAACTTGGGATCCTGATCCGGTATCCAATACCCAGGACGTAGAGCATACTGGGAAATAATTCTCAGTAATGAACACACCCGAAGAAGATGCATCATCATGCTCTTTCTTCGTTCGAGTTGCGTGGGAATCCTGATATTCCCCTATTCCTTACTCATACTTATGACAATCATAAGAAAAAGCGGAACCAATGTTCCCCAGCTCAGTATAATAAGCGGGTTCGGTCAATACATCCATATTATTATCTTGATTAAGGCGTGTCATGGTGCTACCTGGAGAGAGAGAGAAGAAAAATACTTTAGCGTGCGCTTTTGCAAGATTAGATTGGTTATTATCTTATCTAATCAGGATAGCTCTCACTTTTTTTATCAAATCTTCCTTCAAACCCTAAAAAGTAAGATTAGCCGGAATTAATTACACCCTACAAGTTCGCCAATTAAATAACCTCGTTTCCGCAGGGGCATGACCCCGTTAACACCTTTCTTAGATACCTACTGGATCAGCTAATTGTAAAGTGGAAAACTTTTTCAGGAGTAACACTTACTCGCAGTGGGTATCGGGATCCAACTATCTCATAGAAGGTATGCAATCTCATTGCAAATTTCAACACTTGAAATCCCCAATATCAGTTTTTACCCTAAGAGGTTTATGACCTTGACAAGGTCAACAAACCATAAACCGCAAGTCAAGTTCAACCCGTTCATTTCGTGATTGAATTAAACCCACCCGCACGACTCTCGACAAGGTCAACAAGGCTGTACGACTACCCTAATCCAATCGCATCATATGCGGCAGATAAGCACTAATCAGCTACCACACACTACGCCTTGACAAGGTCAACAAACACAGTACGAATACTGAATATTACTTATCTGAAATGACAGAGGGTTACGACAGGTTTTTAAGAAAATCATTAGCATAATGAACTTGATGTCGTTGTAGAATCGAGTGATTTGAAAAGAGTGGTTTTAAGCTTCGCTTTTAAAATCAAGTAGTTTTCAAAAATAATCCGAGTGGGCTGTAGCATTTGTTAGCTTTTGCTAAAGAGGTTACTACCGGTGAAGGGATCTAGGCTCTTTCCTCATCGAATGAGGTGCTGGATATTCATAAAAGGAATACCGCTATGCAAAACAATAACTAAAGCTACCTTTTTGAAAAATATGATTCTACAATATCTTTAGATTTCTTTTCTTTTCATTAATCTCATTAATGACGTCCCATCATTTATGTTTCCTAAACATCACAGAAGAAACGAAAATAGAACATACGTTTATACCATCCGCATTCGCCACGGGGCCCCGTCATGCACCGTTAGGTTACTTAACTAACGGTAGAGCGGGGGCAGGACTAGCGCAGGTGTAAAACATAAGCAATGTTTATTATATATCATATATATATAGCATTCTTCTTAGGCAGTTATATGATCATATCACAGAACACAGGCAACAGAAAACAACATATGAAATATTGGATATATTATGAGGTCCGTTGTTCCCCTCCGAATGGTGGCGGAGACGACGTGAGGACGTCTTGCCTGAGATTCGGGGCAGATGCTATATGGTTTTATCCGTCCACCTTTCCGAAGATGCCAAGCTGATTTATGGCACCATGTATCGAAGGTTTAGACGGATGCGGCCGATGTAGCTGACTTCGTCAGATTCCTCCTCATTGTGAGAATTTTTTGATTGTGGGAACGCTCTTCTCTGCAGGCGCAAGCCCCTGCAGTTAATTACGCTACTGCATCGCGGCAACCACTTTCTCCTTTTCCAGAATTTCACTTCGTGTCGTGTGTGTTTGTTTTGTTTGTGGTTGCCCGTGGATTGTATACGGAGACTGAGTAATGCCGTCGCCCGTAGGACGTGGATTAGTCCAAATCCGTATTTACTTAGATTTGGGTTTGGTGTTTTTAGTTTAAGGATACGTTAGCCATATTGAGGCTAAGATCAACTTAAACGTTCGTTAAGGATACGTTAGTCTAATTTGAGACTAAGATCAACTTAACGTGGTGATCCATTGAATATATGGCCGTTGGGACTCATCACCTCTCTGACATCGTTGAAGGATTACAACGATAGGTGTCAGAAGAGTTCAGAGATGTACCTTTGAACCAAAGTCGATTTGGAGTTTTATAGTCCATTTGAATGTTTAAGGATACGTTAGCCGTGTTTGGGGCTAAGATCAACTTAAACGTGATCGTTTAGATCCGGCAAAAGAGCATTTGGGGGCTCTATTGCTCCAGTTTAGGGACGTGATGGTCCATGTTCCAGTTTAGGGACGTGGTGGTCCATCGCCAGTTTAAGGACGTGGTGGTCCATCATTAGTTTGAGGACGTTTCGGTCCAATATTAGTTTAAGGACGTTTCGGTCCAATATTAGTTTAAGGACATTTCGGTCCAACATTCCCATTTGGGGATGAATATTAGTTTAAGGACGTTTCGGTCCACGAGTTTGAGGACCCCGCAGTCCATATTAATGTGTGGTCATCGGGATCCGTCACCTCTCTGACGTCGTTGAAGGATTACAACGATAAGTGTCAGAGGAGTTCGGAGATGTACCCTCGAACCGGAGGTAAATTGATTTAGAAGAGCAATGTTGCTCAGTCAATTTAATTTGAGGACTTACGGCCATGATTGGGCTAAGTCCAGTTGAAAAATGTTCAACACATTTATTTGTTTTTGGCCTATTAGGCCTGTGCTAGGGCTTGGCCCATTTTTAATAATGCACAGCATTAATCTTGGTCTCTGTTGGACCTTTATTTAGGCTCCGCCCCTTTTAAAATAATGCATTGCATTATTTATTATTTTGTTTGGGCTCTGCCCATTTATAAATGATGCAGAGCATCAATTTTATTTGGGCTCTGCCCCCTTTTATTGCTTTGCAATTTATTTTGGCCTGTTAGGTCTTTTTGACTTGGGCCTGGCCCTTTAACCAAAGAAATGCATTGCATTTTTCAGGTGCTTTGCGCCAATCAAAGAGCGCAAGCGCTTGTGGTGATGACACGTGTTATCGCTGCGCTAGTGCGCTGTACTAGTGCGCTGCGCTAGTGCGCTACGCTTGCGCTGCTGACACGTGGTGCGCTCTGGTGAGTTGCGCCATTTTCATAGAGCAAAGCACTATCTTAAAGCGCATAGCGCAAGTGGTTCAGATGCTGACACGTGGCGCTATCTGGTGGCTTGCGCCAACCCAAGAGCGCAACAGTGCAGACTTACAAGTGCAAGGCACTATTAACTTGAGAATCTTTTAGATACCAGAACCAAAGGTTCATAAAAGAAGTGCAAAGCACTTTTAGATTTCTTGATCCAATTTAGATCAAAGAAAACAAATGTTTCTTATTTTTCTTGATCATAGAGAACCAATGGTTCATAAGTGCAAAGCACTATTATTATATTTTTTTTTGTTTTTTATTGAAGATCATTGATCTTGTTTTTAGATCAATGATCTATTAGAAGAAATTCTTCTATCCAAAAGGACTTTTACCTTTTTTTTCTTGAAATTTCTTCAGAGTTCTCTCTGTTTGAAAATTTTGATTTCTCACCAAATGTTGATGTCTTTGATTTGAGGTCTAGGGGTCTTTATATAGTGCCCATAAATTTGTTAAAGAGATCTTTCTCTGAGTGATTTGGGGAATTTTCCCCACCATTGGATCTTTGATCCAAGGGCTTCTGTTTTACAGAAGGCAATCTTTTTGTTTTAACAAGAATAGAAAGATTTCTTTAAAATCTTAATTCTGTTTGGCGCAAATGCCCCAGCGTGTGACACGTGTCAAGCAGCGCACAGTACAGCGCATCTGCGCTGACACGTGTCAAGCAGCGCGAAGCGCAGCGCAACTGCGCTAGCGCATCTGCGCTGACACGTGTCGCACAGCGCGAAGCGCAGCGCAACTGCGCTAGCGCATCTGCGCTGACACGTGTCGCACAGCGCAGTGCTTGCGCAACTGAAGCGTTGCTTCCTTTAATTTTCTTTAAATAGAGTTTTGCTCTGATTGGGCGTGCTGCCTCGGGCGCTGTGCTGACGTATCAGCGCCTGACACGTGGCGCGTTGCGCCCGGGATTTGAAGCGTTGCTTCAAAATTTGAATTTTGAATTTCAACAGAGTTTTGCTCTGATTGGGGGAAACAAATGCCCCCCACCGTTGCGCTCACGTGGCGCGCACGTGAGTGCAGCGGTGGCAAGCTCCTGACCATTGGATCAACGGGTGAGTTGAAGGGACGCAAGCGCCTTATAAATAGGACCTCTGGCCCTTTAGAAAACTTCACCGTTTTTCTAGATTTTGATTTCCCAGAGCTTTGCTCTCACTTAAGAACTTCAGAGCTTTGCTCTCATTTTCCAAGGCTAGGAAAATTTTTGGTAAAATTAATCTTAGATAAATTAATTTTAATTAACCAACAGAGCTTTGCTCTCTTCTGATCTAAAGAAACCCCCTTTGGGGGTTTCACTAACAGAGCTTTGCTCTCATGAATCCATGGATTTACAGAGATCTTGTTCATGGGTTTTAACCCATGAGCAGAGCTTTGCTCATGGATCCAAAAATAGATCTTTTTGATCTAAAAATGAAGAACTCCTAAGAGTCTTCAAAAAATTTTTTTGATAAATTTTCTTATCATCATCACAGAGCTAAGCTCTTTTAAGGAGTCTTACTCCCCTGAGACCAGAGTTTGACAAGTGTCACTCTGTGACAGAGCTTTGCTCTGAAAGAGGAGATTTTCTCCTCGTCTCTAGGGATTTTTTTATTGTTAATGGGAATATTTTCTTGGGGACCAACTGACAATCTCATCCAATGATGATGTTGTCTTATTAACTGACGTATTGTCATCCAGATTTTGTGGGTCCCCCTTCGGTCTCCCACCCACTGCACTGCTGTGTGGTGTAATTAATTAATTTTAATTCAATTAATTTTTAATTTAATTAATTAATTAGTGCAATTTTTTTAAACGCCAAGCGTTGGAATTACAACACTAACGACTAATTTCTGTTCACTTGCAGCGATCATGTCTCTCGACACCTCGTTCCCGTTTGCTCGCTCGGAGGAAGGGTTCCCTGAAGCACCCTTGGACCGCAAAGTCTTAGCCATGATTAAGGACCACGACCCGGAATATAAGAGTCTCCACCTTTGGGGGTCGTGGTATAATCAAATCATTATGGGTCGACGGAGTTTCACGTGCGCAGTACCGTCAGAACCCATCACGGCGATTCATTACGCCAGCCCACCCCCGGTGCAGTACGCCGTGGAGATGGTTGATTGGACCTCGAAAGGATTTCTTCATCGGGCCATTGATGCAATCCCGGTCCAGCGTCCTATGGTTTTGGATATCCTGGGACGCCGCATTTGTCAAGGTGAGGCACGACCTTGGGGGCAATCATATAACATAGGTCTGATCCCCCGCCACCCGATCAGCTACCTGCCATGGGCTCGGTATATCTTGTCGACGAAGAAGTCGCAGTTGATAAGATTAGGATTGTATACCGCAGTTTATGTCTCCCTCTTCCAGTATCCCACGCTTCCCACCTGGTGGTTCAAGACCTTCTTGGAGCAGTGGAACATCCCCACTCACACTTTCTTCGCAATGGATCGGGAAGTGTCGATTTCTCTGGAGGAGTTCACAGAAGTCTCCGGTTTACCGGTTATGGGGGAGCACTATGAGGAGTTGCTCCCGACAGACGAGTATGTCTTTGGTGCTAAGCCGTTGGTAAGGGGGCTCATGCCGGAGAATGCTGTTCAACACCAATTCCCAAGCTTGATTAAAGTGTTGAACATCTATGAGGCCCTTTTCATTGAACATGGGAGTCGCGGAGTTAACTTTGAGGATTTCATCGCTCGGTTCCTTCGCCCAAGCGTCCTCTCATCAGAAGCTGCCAAGTTTGCTACCCTGGATGACCCTTTCGGTCTAGGTTTGGATAACCTGCCGGCGAGGGAAATACACCAAAAGGGTTTTTTCCTTCCGGACTTCCCGACCATGTATTTTGTAGAAATTGCAGCCCCTGGGATGGACGAAGAGGCCTTTTTCTTAGGATTTCTAGGGCTATGGCTGAGTTGGTTTGCAATCCCAATGCACTCTCACCATATACGGCCCTCTGTCTTTTACCCAGCCCACCGGATGACCATCGGGGTAAAAGTGGCCGTCGGGATCGCCGGCTTGGCACACTTATATCATGGCCTCAGTCGAGCAGCGAATGCTAATGAGCCTGGGGTACAGCACTTGGTCTTCCTGATGCACTACTTTGTATCGTGGCTTGAGCTACACACGGCGGGTGTCTTCGGCATGCACAAAAGGCCCTCGATCTTCGACAAGTGCGGTTTCCCTCGCATCATACAGCTGATTGGTGCATCGATTGTGACTCCATCGCCACGGAACGCCAGGGGTTTACTCCTTCGCCCTCACACCGTTGGAGCCGGGATGTCCTTCATTGACAAGGTATTGACTATTGGAAAGGCGTCCACCACTGCAGTGCGACCATTACAAGACTCCTTTAAGGATGGAGCCTCAGTTTTGATGGCCCGGGAGACCCTCCATTTATATTCTATTAGACCGGGCTTCCTAGTCTTCAGGCAGAACGGTGCGGCGATTTTCATGAGATACAACCCGCATCGTTTCGCCCAACAACTGGGCTACGATCAAGGGGTACCCTTGGAAGCTTTCCTACTGGAACCTGCTGCCACTGAAGAAGGGATGGAGAACGCGCTGCATCATTTCATGCGCCTGAATACGGGTTCTAACTTTTTTGTCAGTGCGCCGGCTTACGCTCCACGACTCCTCAATGTATATAGAGAATGGTATAATCATTCAACGGGAGCCGTTATAAAGGAAGAGAGGCGAGTGTTGGTCGACCGTAAAGGTACACCTCCCGGCAGCGACCGCAAAGCTTCTCTGGTGCCGAGGACCCCGGTACTGCCTCCACTGAAAGATGACAGAGTCGGACCATCGCGTGCGCAGAGTCCTCTACCCGGATTGTTGCTCCCCGATATTGTGGATGCACCTCCAGCGCCCTGTGCTCCAGTGGAGACAGTGGTTGTTTCCTCGCCGGAGTCTGGCGTGGGTGTGGACATCGGGACCCACCGTCCCAAGGTGGCTGCTAAGCGTAAGTCGATCCCGCGTGCACCTAGGGTTGGCGGGTAGAAGAAAAAGAAGTCGCTCTTCGCTGCAGACGTCGCGTTCGGCCAGGAACCCCACGCTCCCTATGGTGAGGGCCTGAGTGAATATGGGACTAACGAGGGATTAGTCATGCCGCCGGATGACACGGACTTGGAGGCCGCCCTCGAAGCTTCGGAGCGGTTGGCGAGGCATGACGCATGGCTGGCTAAGCTTACGGCATCAGGTAATCACTAGTCGCATTTTCTATTGCATCATATCTTTATTATTGCCTTTGACTAACATTTTTCTTCTTTTCTTCCAACAGGCATCACCACTGAAGAAGCCATTGCCGCTTCCCTCAAGACTTTCCAAGAGGAGGAACGTCTTAGAGCGTCCTTGGGCCTTAGTAAGTTTGAATTTATCAAGTTTCCATTTTCCTTGTGTTATGGTCGATCTAACCTCTCTCTTTTTATCGCAGGAACCTCAATGCCATTCCCGCCAAGTGACGCAGATGTTCTGCCAATTGCCGATGTTCTTGCTTCTTCGGGGCTACCGCGGGAGGTCCGTCTTGAAGAGCCGATGGGAGATGCCTTAAAGGCTCTAGAGGCATCTCTGAACGAGGACGACGATGCCTTGATGAAGGAAGCATCGAAGAGATCCATCGCGACAGCTCGGGAGGAGAGGAAACGGTCAAGGCGCGAAATGAAGGCACGCAGGGCTAACTTGGCCATTGGAGCGGGCCCAAGCACCATCCCTCGTGTCGATACTCCATCAGAAGAGCACCCGGTCGCCTTGTCTACGGCTCATAGACAGGCGGTGCGCGCCAGTAGGGAGGCTAACAATAAGTCCACCTCAGGTAGTATTCCTTTTTTTAGAATTTTGTTGTAAGAATCATAAAGCTGGTGGTTCTTATCTATTCTATCCTGCAGGGCCAAGTCCGACCGAGGGGGAGGCGGAGACCGTTGATCCCAAGGAAATAGAGGAGGCGGCACCTGCCGAACCCGAGCTGACGGTGGGCAACGTCGCTGGGGCTGCGGAGCCTGAGATGGAGGTTGAGGGATCTGCAGTCGAGAAGGTCATTGATGCCGAGCCTGAAGTGGCGGCAGATGAAATGATCGTTATAACTGAGCCCAGGGTAGTGGCGGACGGGGCGCTTGAGGCCGGCGACCTCGTGGTGACGGCGGATGAGCCGATGGAGACCGCGGAGCCTGAAGAAGTAGCGGGTGAGATGGGCATGACTCTTGGGGAAGAGTCAGCCGCTCTCTCTCAAGAGTCCGGCAATGCTCCGATCATTGCCCTCCCCGCCTACGATCTTCCGCCGTCTCCTAGCCGCGCGAGCACGACGACGGCCCCCATTGAGTCGGGTGATGAGGCCACAGGCGGTGGCTTCATGTCGATGGAGGAGGGAGTCGCCTCCGTTTCAGCCGGCAGCTCATCAGGTAAATCCCAAGTTGCTGTCTTTCTTTACCTTACAATCCTTTCTGACAAGATCACCTTTGTTCGTAACGCAGGTGCAGCCAGCGCCGATGCCCCATTGCTCGAGGGAGTGCCTTCAACGACTGCCTTGGCGGTGGTCACCTCTCAACCCTCTCTCATACCATCGAAGATGTTGGAAGGTATGGGTTTGCAACTTATTAATCTTATCTTTCAGACGTATAATTTATGTACTAAAATCGTACTGTTATGTCTTTTTAGGAGTGCTCTTTGACCATCTTTATCAAGTGTTGCTCCCACACTTCTCTTTCCCATCTGAATTCGCTTCTTCCTCTGGTGGCGCTGGTGAGTATGATTTCCATTGATATCTTTCTTTTTCATTGATGGAATTACTTTTATCTTTTTTTCCTCATCCCGATTGCAGTGCTACAAATTGAAGGAGGGAATGAAAGATCGGCTGCGCCACCGGCCCTTCCGGCTTTGCCACCTGCCTCAGCTGGTACAGCGACTATCACATTGATAACTCCCCCCTTTTTTATTTCCTGAACTGTTATCTGATCACATCTTGTTTCTTTTCAGCTGTCGTTCCGGTCTCGGCGCCCTTCGAGCCTCGCATCACAATGCCGGTAGGTCCTTATCTGAGACGTCCATCTTCGAAAGGTGCCGCGAATAGTCTGCGCATGTTGAGCGATTACGTTGAGGAACTCGATGTCGAGACTCCTACATCTGCTGCAGACTTCTCTACGGCGGTTAACCCGATGCTGGTGATACTCGTGAACTTCCATGACGAGGGCATCATCACGTCTTGGGTTAACCACTGCAGGGAGATCGAGGCTCGCCTATATCAGCTGGAGTCGATGCGTCCCGTTCCCGAGACCTTAGCCGCCAGCCATCAAAGAGCAGCGTGGATTGAGCAGAGTGCTTCTTACTTCCGCCATCTCGAACAAGAAATTACTTCAAGGCGTAAGGAGCGTGGTGAGACTTCGAGCAAATCTGCCCAACTGCATGCTCGGGTGGAGGCCAACGCTGCACGGTTGAAGGTTATCTTTGAGGGCTTTCTGCAATGCCTCTCCGAAGGGTTATCACTGAGGCAACAGCTTGACGTTGTTGAGCGAGATGCACCTAACCAGGAAGCAGCCCAGAAGGCGGCGGAGGAGCAACTTTCATCCTTTTTGCAGCAGCGGGCCCAGGTGGAAGCGGAAGTGGCCGCGACAGCCATTCAGGAAGAGGCGCTGAAGGAAGTGCGAGAGCAGTTTGCGGATTTGTTAAAGACACTTCCTCCTCAGTAGCTATCCCTTTTTGTATCATTTGTACTTGTAAAAAAAATGTATATATATTTTTTATTCTTTAACACAATGTATCTTGCACCCAATTAAGTTTATGAATAAAAGATATACAGTCTTTGTAATGTCTTGTGTCACTTCTTCACCTTTTCTTTCTTTTATTATCAGCATGCCACCTTAGTAAATATGGTTGACAGATAATAGAGCACGCATCTTGATTTCCTCAAGAAATAGCGATGGCTTAGGCCGCAGGTTTAGATCTGCCGCCTAATACTTTTCAACTCTATGAGCCGTGAGGGTCTCATAGAGACTTTTCTCCCTACGGATCAAGAGGATCTCATAGGTGGATTTTCTCCTTGGGAATCGTGAGGATTCTCAAGTGCGTTTCCTCTTATAAGTCGTAAGGATCCTATAAGAGAATTTTCCCTCTTACGAGTCGAGAGGACCCGTAAGCGGTTGTTTCCCTCCTTGTCGAAACTCGACTTTGGGGAGTGAGACCCGTGAATAGTATGCAAGAGACCGTTTTAGACCGACTTGCAGGGTCCCATTGTTCAGTAAGCAAGTTTTTTTTTAATCCTTGCTGCCTGAGGCTTCATCTTGCAAGTTGAGACGAATCGGGAGTTTCCCGCGGAGACACTGGTTTCTCTGTGAGCCGACGCGAATCAGGATTTTCTTCGTCAAGGACACTTGTTTCCTCGAGTCGAATGATTTGCCGAAGACACTGGTTTCTTCGGAGTTGAGACGAACCGAGAATTTCCCGCGGAGACACTGGTTTCTCTGCGAGCCGATGTGAATCAGGAGGCTCTCATCAAGGACGCATTGAGGTATTTGCCAAGGATTATTTGTTTCCCTGGTGTTGAAATGAATCGACAATTTCCCACGGAGACACTGTTTGCTCTGCGAGTCGACGCGAATCCGGAGGCTCTCATCAAGGACGCTAGTTTCCCTGAGTTGAGATATTTGCCAAGGATTATTTGTTTCCCTGGTGTTGAAACGAATCGAGAATTTCCCACGGAGACACTGGTTGCCCTGCGAGTCGACGCGAATCAGGAGGCTCTCATCAAGGACGCTAGTTTCCCCGAATTGAGGTATTTGCCAAGGATTATTTGTTTTCCTGGTGTTGAAACGAATCGAGAATTTCCCACGGAGACACTGGTTGCTCTGCGAGTCGACGCGAATCAGGAGGCTCTCATCAAGGACGCTAGTTTCCCTGAATTGAGGTATTTTGCCAAGGATTATTTGTTTCCCTGGTGTTGAAACGAATCGAGAATTTCTCACGGAGACATTGATTTCTCTGCGAGTTAATGCGAATCAGGAGGCTCTTATCAAGGATGTTTGTTTTCCTGAGTTGAGGTATTTGCCAAGGATTATTTGTTTCCCTGGTGTTGAAACAAATCGAGAATTTCCCACGGAGACATTGGTTTCTCTGCGAGTCGATACGAATCAGGAGGCTCTCGTCAAGGATGTTTGTTTCCCTGAGTTGAGGTATTTGCCAAGGATTATTTGTTTCCCTGCTGTTGAAACGAATCGAGAATTTCCCATGGAGACATTGGTTTCTCTGCGAGTCGATGCGAATCAGGAGGCTCTCGTCAAGGATGTTTGTTTCCCTGAGTTGAGGTATTTGCCAAGGATTATTTGTTTCTCTGGTGTTGAAACGAATCGAGAATTTCCCACGGAGACATTGGTTTCTCTGTGAGTCGATGCGAATCAGGAGGCTCTCGTCAAGGATGTTTGTTTCCTTGAGCTGAGGTATTTTGCCGAAGACGCTAGTTTCTTCGGGGTTGGGATGAACCGTCGAGATTTGGCTTCGTTTTCTGGCGGAGCCTTTTGGGAAAGTATGGTTCCCTCTTCGTTTGCGCTCTTGGATTGTATACAGGGATCGATGTGATCTCAACTGTAGGGCCAAAGTTTTATCATCATTTTTTTTGTTTTATTTCCGCGATGCTCTATCATTTCAGCTTTTATATTGCGAAGGTCGCGATTGCCCAATCATTTCGGCTATTTTTCGCGGTGCCCAATCATTTCGGCTGTTTATTTTATTTTTACTCGCTGCTTTTTATTGCGAGTTGCCCAATCATTTCGGCTGTTTATTTTATTTTTACTCGCTGCTTTTTATTGCGAGTTGCCCAATCATTTCGGCTATTTTACGTGCATACGTTTTTACTTGCTACTTTTTATTGCAAGTTGCCCCATCATTTCGGCTATTTCGTATGCATGTGCGGCCTACTGGCTTTTTGCCGTAAACCTGAAATTAGACACCGATTTCGGCATCAGCACCGCTACAACTGGGATATTTCCAGGAGCGAATCATCATCTGCCTCTGTCGATGTTGAACAAGGGTGGCTTAGAGAACAGGGTTAAGGTCCTGTCGACTAAGGCTTTTGATTTCATGAGCCATAAGGGTCTCACAAAGGTATTTCTCCCTACAAGTCGTGAGGATCTTGTAGGTGTATTTTCTCCTTAGGAATCGTGAGGATTCCTAAGTGTTTGTTCCTCTGTAAGTCGTAAGGATCCTTCAGGAGGGTTTTCTCCTCATAAATCGAGAGAATTTACAAGGGTTATTCACCATGCGAACATATCCCTAGTCTCGGATGGGACTTGGTTAGGGAAATGTTTATTCGTGCCCATGGATTGTATACAAGGGCCAGTATTGGACCACTTGTAGGGCAATATCGGAGGTTGTGGGGGTTGCTTAAGCACAGGTTTAGGTCTCTGTAACTTAAGACTTTCAAATCTTATGAGCCGTGAGGGTCTCATAAGAAAGTTCTCCTTACGAGTCGTGAGGATCTCGCAAGTGTATTTTCTCCTTAGGAATCGTGGGGATCCCTAAGTGTGTTGCTCCCTTGTGAGTTGTAAGGATCTCACGTGGGCGGTTTCTCCTTACAAGGTCGAGAGGACCCTATAAGTGTCTTTTAACGAGGTTGCGCCCTTTCGGGTTTTCACAAACACTCGCCGGTAGTCCTGCTGTTTTTACTCACGGAGCCCTTTCGGGTTTTCATCCGTGCCCGTTTTGCTTATGGACATACCGTTTTTATTTATCTTTTTATTTTCTTCTTTCTTTTTTTTTACGAGGTCGCGCCCTTTCGGGTTTTCACGAACACTAGCCGGTAGCCCTGCTGTTTTTACTCATGGAGCTCTTTCGGGTTTTCATCCGTGCCCTTTTTGCTTATGGACATACCGTTCTTATTTATTATATTTTTCTTCTTTTTTTTTTATCTCGTCAGCCTACGGATGCTGCGGTATTAATTTAAGGACGTTTCGGTCCGTTGTTAGTTTAAGGACGTTTCGGTCCGTCATGGAGAAGGCTAGCTACTGCTTATAAAGCTTGAGCTTAGGAAGATAGCGAGCGGACATAGTCGTCGTCATATATCATTGACCTAGGCTGTGGCTCATTAAGCGTAGTATTTCTTTAGGAAGCGACCGTTTATTGGTCTGAAAGGCCTTTCACCGTGCATATCCATGAGTAGATAGGCTCCACCTTGGTAGACCTTGTCTATGATGTACGGGCCTTCATAGTTCGGTTCGAATTTTCCCCGCTTGGCGCGATTGGGGATCATAGGCCTTTTGACCACTAGCACGAGTTCGCCTTGACGGAATGTCCTCGGCCGAGTCAATCTTTCATATGAGCGCGTAATCTTTGTTTTATAAACTTCCAAATTTTGTTACGCTATGAGCCTGGTTTCTTCAAGGGCATCAAGCTCCTCAAGCCGAAGGTTAGCATTTTCTTTGTTCATCAGCTCGTAGTGGACTGCCTCTCGTAGAGAGGGTAACTCTATCTCGAGGGGGAGTACTGCTTCTGTACCGAATACCAACGCGTAGGGCGTTGTGTTTGTGGCTGTCTTGAACGTAGTTCGATATGCCCAAAGAACTTCTTGCAGTCTTTCATGCCAGTCTTTCTTATTTCGGGACACCGTCTTTTTCATGATCTTCATCAGGGTCATGTTGAAGGCCTCGGCTAGACCATTAGCTCGCGGATTATAAACCGAGGAATATCTCCAGTCTATGTTGTGTTGTTGCGCGAAGCGACTGATCTTGTGGCTTCTGTAGGCTGGCCCGTTATCGGAGATGATCCGTCTCGGCGTTCCAAACCGATATATGACGTGCATCTTGAAGAAATGGAGGATATTCTCCGTCTTCACCTCCCTTAACGGTACTGTTTCTACCCATTTGGAGAAGTAATCAGTCGTCGCTAGGATGAAACGATGTCCCCTGGACGATGCTGGTTCGATGGGGCCGACTATGTCAGTTCCCCACATTTCGAACGGCCAGCTAGCCACCGTTGGATATAGTGGATTTGGATGCTGGTGGATGAAGTCCCCATGGATTTGGTATGAGTGGCATTGCTTCGCATATTCGAGGCAATCCTGAATCATCGTGGGCCAGTAGTAGCCCATCCGTTTGATCTTCAACTTCATCTTCGGGCCCGCTTGGTAAGAACCACAGATTCCGTCATGAACTTCTTGAACGACTCTTTCTGCTTCGTCAGGTCCTAAGCATCTCAGCCACAGAGAATCAAACGACCTCTTGTACAGAGTATCGTTGATGAAGGCGAAAGACAGAGCTCATTTCGTGAGCTGATGTCTTGCGGACGCGTCTTCGGGCGTTCGACGGTATTTGAAGTAGTCTATAAAGACTTCTCTCCAATCCTCAACCTTTTCCCGGTCTTTTATTTGCAAGGTCGTCTATTCAGTCGCTCCCTTCTCTTCGGATGATTCCGGAGGTATTTCTGCTGGGGCAAGCACCCGACGGCTTTGCACCACGATTCTGACGTCATCGAGGTTCTCGTCAGCCAGTTCTTTAGCAAGCTTGGCCAACGCGTCTGCTTTGCTGTTTTCTGCGCGCGGTATACTTTCCAAAGTATAGGAGGGAATTTGGGTCAACAGTCGTTGCACCTTTTCACCGTACTTCACCAACTCCGGTTTACACGTTTGGTAATCACCGTTTACTTGACTAACGACAAGTTGAGAATCTCCGTATATGAGGAGATTTTCAATTCCCATGTCGATGGCGATCTCGAGACCTGCAATCAAGGCTTCATATTCTGCTTCATTATTCGTCCTCGGCTCTGTTAAGGAGAAAGCGAAGCGCATTATCCCTCCTTGTGGAGTTACAAAGATGAGGCCTACCCCCGATTTGATTATAGGGGTACTTTGTTTGCGCTTTTTCATAGAAGACGCTCTATCGAAATAAAGCTCCCATTAGGTATCACCACCGTCGATCGCGTCAAACGCATGTTCTTCTGGCAAATCGCAATTCAGAGGAGAATCGGCAGGTATCGGGTGCTCAGCGAGGAAGTCAGCGATGGCCTAGCCTTTCACTGCCTTGAGAGGTTGATACGTTATCGAGAACTCCATCAAGAGCAGAGCCCATTTAGCGAGTCGACCTGTCAATATGGCCTTCGACATTAAATATTTAAGAGGATCCACCTTCGAAATGAGACGGACTTCATGTGCCAATGCGTAGTGTCTGAGCTTTGTTATCGCAAAGATCAACGCCAGGCAGTGTTTTTCAATAGGAGAGTAGTTGCTTTCTGCTCCCAGAAGAACTCGACTTAAATAGTAGAATGCTCTTTCTTCCCTTGGTCGTTCTCTTGCGCCCATAATGCGCCTAAAGAACCTTCGAGGGCGGTCGTGTAAAGAATGAGAGGCTTTCCCTTAACCGGAGCAGCCAACACTGGCGGGTTCTGCAGGTACTGTTTAATCTCGTCCAGCGCGCCCTGGCATTTTTGATCCCAGACGAATGGAGTCCCCTTTTTCATCAGGTGACTGTATGGGCGGCACTTGCCAGAGAGGTTGGCTATAAATCGCCGAATATATGCGAGCTTTCCTTGGAGAGACCGCAACTGTTTGAGAGTTCTCGGCGGAGGCATTTCCATGATCGTCTTGATCTTTGACGGATCTATCTCGATACCCCGGTGTCGGACGATGAATCCTAGGAATTTGCCCGAGGAAACTCCGAATGCGCACTTGAGAGGGTTCATCTTCAAGTTGTATTGCCGAAGGCGTTGAAATACAGTTTTCAGATGCTCGAGATGTTCCTCGTATGATTTGCTCTTAACCATGAGGTCGTCGATATAGCATTCGACGATTTCATGTATAAGGTTATCGAAGATCTTCGTCATGGCCCTCTGATAGGTGGCGCCGGCGTTCTTTAGACCGAAGGGCATTACCTTGTAACAGAATATTCCCAAAGGAGTCCGGAAAGCGGTGTGCTTCTGATCTTCGGGATGCATCTTTATCTGATTATATCCTGATGAGCCGTCCATGAAGGAGAAAACCTCATGCGTGGATGTATTGTCTATCATCAGTTCGGTGACTGGTACCGGGAAATCATCCTTCAGGCAGACTTTATTGAGATCCCGAAAATCCACGCATATGCACACCGTCCCATTTTTCTTCATCACCGGGACGATGTTGGCGATCCATTCAGGATATTGAACCTCCTGGATAAAGCCAGAGTCGATTAGCTTCTTGACCTCGGCGTTGATGCTCATCTCAAGCTCGAGCCGCATTCTCCTCGGCGCCTGTTTGACTGGCTTGACGTCCGGGGATATCGCCAATTTGTGCACAGCAACTTCTGGATCTAGTCCCGGCATTTCCGAATAGTTCCATGCGAAGAAATTTTTATGCTGTACAAGGACGTCTTTTAACGCAGCCACCCTTTCTTCAGATAGCAGCTCACTGACGAACGTTGGTCGTGCGTCACTTGCCGTCCCCAACTCAATTTTCTTGAGGTTATCTGCAGTGGTATGTATTCCATCCTCCAATTCTTTCGGAGCTGGCGGAAATTCTGAGATCAACTCATCATTGCTGTTTTCGAAGCACCTGGGAAGGCTGTCCATGTTCTCGGGCTCTTCTTTTAATATTGTTATCATGTGACAAGTGCGAATCCGCTTCCAATCCCAATGTGGAGTTGGTTCTGTTCTTGTGGCTTTGGGTTCGTACTTCTGTGGCGGCGCTACCCTCCAGTTGTCAGACATAGCGAATTTGCCAAGCTGATACTGATCTTCAACCCAATTCTTGAAGGTGAAGCAATCTTCAAGATGATGCCCTATTACTCGATGGTAAGAGCAATAATTTGGGTCGGAGACTTCGCCTGCTTGTTCGGGGTTTTTGGACTCCGGCAGTGTAAGCATTTGATGTTTTAGAGCAAGATCAAGTATCTTCTTCGTCTTGTTCCGAGGAAACGAGTACGCTCGACCCATTTTCGTCATGAGGGATAGATCAATAACGCTCGACTCCCGTTTGCGTGGCTTCTTAGCCCCGCTTTGTTGGCGTTGAGCGCTTTTTTAGCTTTTCGACTTATTTCTGCCTCTGCGTCGAGCCTTTTTTATAACAGGTTGACAGGGGGCGGCACTTTCATCTTTCATGGTCTGTTGAAGGAGACGCTGCGTTTTGGTTTTCTCGTAGATGGCCATTTCGCGGTTGTGATCATCTCGGACTTTTTGACCAGCTTCCCTTATAAGCCAGTCCATTTGTTCTTCAAACGACAGACCGGGCACTTTTGCATCAGGAACTTTTACTGGTTCAGGATTAGTGTCCTCCCGTTGAGCATCCCCTTCTTTATTGAAGTCATGCACGACATAACAATCGCGGAGCAGCTCTCATTTCTTGGAGCGAATGTATCCGAGCCCGATCGTCTCCATCCTCCCACTAGGCAGCTTGTGTTGAGTTCCGGGAACGTTCCAGACCCTGTCATAGAATTTGTCCTTTCTAATGGTCTGTTTGAAGGGTATCTCTTAGCGCTTCAACAGCCTCTTCAAGCCTTCTGTATAATATCTGGGTAGACGGATGGGTTGAAGCCTGTCCAGCGTAGGATCCGCACCGTGTCAGATTTCTTTCTCCACTTTGTTTTCTTTAGAGCGGTAGAATAGAATTGCCTTCTCGCCTTCTCGCCTGGGAGGGATATAGAGCATCTGCAGCTCCTCTACACTGTCGGTATCGAGCGCATCCAGTTCTTTATAATGTTTAAGCGGCACCATGGCGACTTGCAGACTTTTCTCTTCGTCAGCGGAAGCTCGTATTGAAGGTTGAGCGGAGAATACAGCATGGACTTCATCCTCCGAATCACTACCAAAGATCAATGTAGGAGCAGATGGTCCCGGCTTGGTGTATTAGGGCGGACCCGAATAAACTATCTCCTCTTCCTCCTCGGTATCACTGCCGAAGACAGGGATGGTAGCGTTAGTTTTATTCTCCGGCTTGTGACACCTTTCCGTGTCTTCGAAACTCGGTAAGAAGTACTTGGCATCTTCATATTTGCGAACTTTGTTCACGGAAAACGGATTCAGTTCTCCCGTCACGGTATACTCGAGACCATCCCTAAAATATTTCATACACTGGTGCTGTGTAGAAGGGATGATGTTGTACTCGTGTAATCATGGTCGGCCGAGCAGAGCATTGTAGCATGTCTTGGCATCTATGACGTGGAATTTAAGGTCCGTGACGAGCAGCCCAAAGCGTAGTGTCAGTATCACAGATCTAAGAGTCTTTGATGATTGGGAGTCGAACCCGGAGATGGTGATCTTATCCCGAGCAAGGTGCTGGACGCTCATGCAGATTTCCTTTAACACCCGCACATTGAGTAGATTAACAGACGACCCGTTATCGATCAGGATTTTGCCTATCTTTATATCATGGCAGTATCCTGAGACATAGAGGGGGCGATTGTGTTTGCACGTCCCAAGGAGAAGGTCTTCATCGCCAAAAGTGATATCGGCCGTGTGAACTTCCTCCAATTCATCCTTCATCTTTTCTTCGGCTAGGAAAGCTTGGAACTGCTCCGGGTCCTGTAGTACCTTAATTAACGAATTTCTCGCCTCCTTTGATAGTAAAAGGGCGTCAAGAATGCTGAGTTGCGAGGGTAGCTTCCTCAGATGCGCTAAGACGTTGTAATCCACCTTATTTTTCTTCGGCGGGTCTTTGGCAGTTAGCTCTTCCATGACTTGGTCATCTAAGGCGATATCCTCAGAGACCTTTTCTTTCCCTTTATCTTTTTTGTTTGGGGGTCCGAGATTCTTTTCGGGCAACGTGCGATTACTCAGCCGGATATTTTCACAAATCTTCGGCTCTTCTTCTTTTCCCGAAGTGGACTCTTTAAAGAGGGGGCTAAGCTCCAGCTCCTCATCAGAATCACTCCCGAATGTGAGTACTTGTGATCCTCTGGCGTTGACCATGCGACAATTGCCGGTGGTTCTGTTAAGCTTTTCGGTCGTACCGTTTTGCTCTCGGCGGGTCTTGCGCTTTTCCCGCTTAAACTGCTGCCGGTGAGCAACATATCCTTGCCACCATCTATCGAAAGCTTTGCACTTTTCAGTGGGGTGCGAAATCTTTCGATGATACAAGCAATAGGAGGGGTGCATTTCCGCTTCACCAGTAACGTTTCCCTCAGAGAATGGTAGTTTCATACCCATTGACACGGCTTTAGCAAACCTCTTCCTCATCTTGAATTTGATTTTATCCGCAGTGGGTGTGCTTTGCTCCAGCGGGAGTATCTCAATTTTTTTGTCAAGGCGTTGGCGTTTGGCCTTTTCGAATATGATCGCCTCACGCTCCCGATCAGCTTTACTTTTTAAGAGAGCTTCATTAAGGAATGCGCCAATTACTTCATCCGACGGCCTCGAAATTTTTGGTTTAGGATCTGCCCCCAGCGTTTCAGTACAAGGAGTCTCCTCATCGCCCATGAACGAATGGGAAATCACATGACAGCTCGCCATGTATTCTTCAGATTCGTCAGATGAACTTTCTCCCTCATCTTCCTCTTGAAAGACGTGATTGAGGAATTCTTGGAATGTAATGGGAGTCCGTGCCTTCTGGTTGTATTCCTCCAGCGCGTCAATTTGTTTTTGCAAATCCGTGCGCTTGTCGCCAGGCTTCACGGGCTTCTTTGACTTCTTTTTCTTCTTTTTTGAAGATTTTGATGGCTGGTTGTGAATGCTTGGTCCACCTCCATCGATCTTTTGAGTTGGACGAGGCTTCAACATCCCTTCAATGATCTGCGGCTCCACCGGGTTCTTCCACTTAATTGCCGGGCATGCTTGAAGATCATTCAGCATCCTCTTTGTTTTGGCTGATAATACAACCTCCCAAGGAGCTTCTTCAACGACAGAGCATGTTGCCCCCGGCGTATTCATTCCCTTAGAGGTGTGGGGCTGTGGTGGATTCACCTTCCATTTGTCAGACAATGCGAACTTGCCCTGTCGGTACTGGTCTTCAAGCCAATTTTTGAAGACGTAGCAATCCTCGATCGGATGACCCAGTACTCGATGATAAGGACAGTAGTTGGGCTCATTGACATCACTTGGTTGCGACGGACGTTTTGGATCCGGCAGATTTATGAGTCGGTTGCGCAACGCCAGCTCGAATAACCTTCTCGTTTTATCACGGGGAAACGAGTAAGGACGTCCCATCCTCTCCTCAAGGGCTACGTACGGGGGCATATTATTTTGACGAACGACCGGCTTCGAGTTGTTCGGTTGCTGTTGGGCATTAGCGACAACGATCGCTTTCCCCTTCCCCTTCTTATTTCGGGAGTCCGGCTTTGGAAGAGGAGGTTTATGGCCCATCTGATCCATTTGCGCCAGCTTGTCGATTAGTGCCTGGAAGGTGGTCGGCTTGAAGAACATCATAAATTGCGAGATGGTTGCTTGCGGGTCGAGGGTTTCCACAAACATACCCACTGCAGGAGCTTCTTCAATGCGTTGCTCGCATTTTGACCATAAGTTCCGCCACCTTATAGCGTATTGGACCCATGTCTCGCCTGGCTTCACCCTGGCGTTAATCAGTGCCGTCATCGGGGTGCGTTCGCTGGCGCTTGCAAAACGTTGAGTAAACAACAGCTCCATCTCCGCGAAGGTCTTGATAGAGTCGTTCGGGAGCTCAGAGTACCACTCGAACGCCGTATCTGATAAACTTCCAATAAACTGGTGAAGCAACAGTTTGTCATCACTGCCGGTGTTGCCGCAAAGTGCCCTGACTTGGGCAACATGCTCGTGGGGATTGTCCGTCCCCTTATAGACATGGAACTTGGGAATTGTGTAGCCCGGCGGGTACTTGATCTGGTCGTACCAGCTCGGATATGGTCGTCCTGTTTTTACGACCTGACCGGCTGCTTCGGTCGCATGATGAACCCGTATTTGTTGGGCTATATACTCGTCTAAGTCAGCTTTGGAGATTGTCTCCTCCTTGGCTGTTGACAGTGCCGGTGGAGGATTTGACGTTTCTCCCCTATCGTCTTCAAGGACGATCGGGGGATCTTCAGCCGGAGGATCCTGCTGGATCTTCATCCCTACCATGTCTTAGAACAGGAGGCCCATACGATTTATGTTGGCTGCTTGTTCAGCAGCCTCTTTATCCTTCTTCTCTAATATTCGTCAAAGGAATTCGGCGTCGGTTTCTTGTTCTTGGCGTTCATCTGAAGACGTTTTAGGTCTTTCTTTTGGCCCAGTAAGTGCGGCCATCGCGTTCATCATCTCTTGGAGCTTTTGCTGTTGCTCCTGAGCTTTGGTCACCGACAGTGTAAGCGGTCTATGACCTGTGGATGCACGGCTGTCCTCCTTCCCCGACGCCATGTTTACTGTGTGAACTATTATGCCCCCGGACTTAGGGCGTTTAAGCTCACCACCTTTGATATTCGCCATAGGTGTAGGGACTTTTTCTGGCCTTCTTCTCTTATGGGCTGTAGAAGTTAAGGGGGACGCTGCTTTGGGCACCCAAGCGGTCGTCACCTTTCGTTGTTTGATCGGGGGATTTTCTTCTTGCCGACCTTTTGACTTCTTGTGTTGGCGAGAGAAATTAGGATCAATCACAGATTCTCGGACTCGTCGACATGTCTTGTAAATCCTGGAGGACAGCGATTGAGGAGACTGCTCCGGCTTTTCTGCTTCCACGGCGGTCTCTACCGGTGGAGGAGATCTTTTGAGCACCGCAGTTGGCGAGTTTCTGCGTACTCTATTCAGTAGCTCGAAGCTGTTCCCAGTTGGAACAGTAGCGTTAACTTCCACCGTTAGAGCTGGCGGAGTCATCCCAGAAGGGGAGTTGCCCCCGGTCTTCCTTACCCGGCGTCAGTGGTGTCGTCGGGCGCAACGAGTCGTCGGTATTGATTCAGAGACAGAAACAGCTTCTTCTTGCCCCCTGTTCAGGTATGGGGCTGTTGCCGGCGTCAGCCTATTGAAGACTGATGTCTTTTGAGCAACAAGAGCAGGAGTGGGATTTGGGACGGTCAATCTTGTAAAGACCGATCTCTTAGCAGGAGAAGCCGCCTTGACGACTTCAGGAGCAGGTTTGGCTACTCTTTTTGGAATAACCTTCTCTGGGACCGCAAGCTTCGTTGTGGGCCCGCAGGAGTTTTGGCCCAGTCTGGAGAAGACCGAGGCACTGGTGTTGGGCGACCCGTTGAGAGGGGCTGCAGTAACTGAAAGTCGATCGAAGACCGACTTCTTAGGAGCTTCTTGTACGGGCACGGGGGGGCTGAAGCTTGTTGGCGGAAGCATAGTTCCGAAAAATAACCCCATGGTGGCTTGAGTAATCTGCTTCACGGGCATGGTGAACAAAGAGGCCGCTTGGGGCCCGTAGGTTATGCCCCCAGTTGAGGCCGGACGCGAGTCGCAGCTGCAGTTGGAGCACTTCGAATAGGTAGAGGCCATCGATGCTTGAGTTCTGCGCCAGGCAAAAGACCAAATCTTAGTAACTTAAAATCCAAAGGCAACCATTAACAAACCGTGATTCGTTAGTTAATACGACACACGAAGTGTGGAGTAGAAAGAGGAAAAGGTCCCACCGGACGTGCCAGAATCTGTTCCCCTCCGAATGGCGGTGGAGACGACGTGAGGATGTCTTGCCTGAGATTCGGGGCAGATGCTATATGGTTTTATCCGTCCACCTCTCCGAAGATGCCAAGTTGATTTATGGCACCATGTATCGAAGCTTTAGACGGATGCGGCCGATGTAGCCGACTTCGTCAGATTCCCCCTCATTGTGAGAGTTTTTTGATTGTGGGAACGCTCTTCCCTGCAGGCGCAAGCCCCTGCAGTTAATTACGCTACCGCGTTGCGGCAACCACTTTCTCCTTCTCCAGAATTTCACTTCGTGTCGTGTGTGTTTGTTTTGTTTGTGGTTGCCCGTGGATTGTATACGGAGACTGAGTAATGCCGTCGCCCGTAGGACGTGGATTAGTCCAAATCCGTATTTACTTAGATTTGGGTTTGGTGTTTTTAGTTTAAGGATACGTTAGCCATATTGAGGCTAAGATCAACTTAAACGTTCGTTAAGGATACGTTAGTCTGATTTGAGACTAAGATCAACTTAACGTGGTGATCCATTGAATATATGGCCGTCGGGACTCATCACCTCTCTGACATCATTGAAGGATTACAACGATAGGTGTTAGAAGAGTTCAGAGATGTACCCTTGAACCAAAGTCGATTTGGAGTTTTATAGTCCATTTGAATGTTTAAGGATACGTTAGCCGTGTTTGGGGCTAAGATCAACTTAAACGGGATCGTTTAGATCCGGCAAAAGAGCATTTGGGGGCTCTATTGCTCCAGTTGAGGGACGTGATGGTCCATGTTCCAGTTTAGGGACGTGGTGGTCTATCGCCAGTTTAAGGACGTGGTGGTCCATTATTAGTTTGAGGACGATTCGGTCCAATATTAGTTTAAGGACGTTTCGGTCCAATATTAGTTTAAGAACGTTTCGGTCAAACATTCCCATTTTGGAATGAATATTAGTTTAAGGACGCTTCGGTCCACGAGTTTGAGGACCCCGCAGTCCATATTGATGTGTGGTCGTCGAGACCCGTCACCTCTCTGACGTCGTTGAAGGATTACAACGATAAGTGTCAGAGGAGTTCGGAGATGTACCCTCGAACCGGAGGTAAATTGATTTAGAAGAGCAATCTTGCTCAGTCAATTTAATTTGAGGACTTACGGCCATGATTGGGCTAAGTCCAGTTGAAAAATGTTGAACAGTTTTATTTGTTTTTGGCCTATTAGGCCTGTGCTAGGGCTTGGACCATTTTTAATAATGCACAGCATTAATCTTGGTCTCTGTTGGACCTTTATTTGGGCTTCGCCCCTTTTAAAGTAATGCATTGCATTATTTATTATTTTGTTTGGGCTCTGCCCATTTATAAATGATGCAGAGCATCAATTTTATTTGGGCTCTGCCTCCTTTTATTGCTTTGTAATTTATTTTGGCCTGTTAGGTCTTTTTGACTTGGGCCTGGCCCTTTAACCAAAGAAATGCATTGCATTTTTCAGGCGCTTTGCGCCAATCAAAGAGCGCAAGCGCTTGTGGTGATGACACGTGTCATGTAAGCGCAGTGCGCTGCGCTACGCTTGCGCTGCTGACACGTGATGCGCTCTGGTGAGTTGCGCCAATTTCATAGAGCAAAGCTCTATCTTAAAGCGCATAGCGCAAGTGGTTCAGATACTGACACGCGGCGCTATCTGGTGGCTTGCGCCAACCCAAGAGCGCAACAGTGCAGACTTACAAGTGCAAGGCACTATTAACTTGAGAATGTTTTAGATACCAGAACCAAAGGTTCATAAAAGAAGTGCAAAGCACTTTTTGATTTCTTGATCCAATTTAGATCAAAGAAAACAAAGGTTTCTTATTTTTCTTGATCATAGAGAACCAATGGTTCATAAGTGCAAAGCACTATTATTATATTTTTTTTTGTTTTTTTATTGAAGATCATTGATCTTGTTCTTAGATCAATGATCTATTAGAAGAAATTCTTCTATCTAAAAGGTCTTTTACCTTTTATTTTCTTGAAATTTCTTCAGAGTTCTCTCTGTTAGAAATTTTTGGTTTCTCACCAAATGTTGATGCCTTTGATTTGAGGTCTAGGGGTCTTTATATAGTGCCCATAAATTTGTTAAAGAGATCTTTCTCTGAGTGATTTGGGGTATTTTCCCCACCATTGGATCTTTGATCCAAGAGCTTCTGTTTTACAGAAGGTAATTTTCTTGTTTTAACAAGAACAGAAAGATTTCTTTAAAATCTTAATTCTGTTTGGAGCAAATGCCCCAGCATGTGACACGTGTCAAGCAGCGCACAGCGCAGCGCAACTGCGCTAGCGCATCTGCGCTGACACGTGTCAAGCAGCGCGAAGCGCAGCGCAACTGTGCTAGCGCATCTGCGCTGACACGTGTCGCGCAGCGCAAAGCGCAGCGCAACTGAAGCGTTGCTTCCTTTAATTTTGCTTTAAATAGAGCTTTGCTCTGATTGGGCGCGCTGCCTCGGGCGCTGTGCTGACGTATCAGCGCCTGACACGTGGCGCGTTGCGCCCGGGATTTGTAGCGTTGCTTCAAAATTTGAATTTTGAATTTCAACAGAGCTTTGCTCTGATTGGGAGAAACATCCGTGTTTTAAATTAAACCAGTAATGAAAAATATGGATTCCACGGTCGTGATGAATATCCAAACCCATATCCCTAGACCCCTATGAGAGAGGCAAGCGACCCTGCCAATTCTAGAGTTAGGAGACCCGGTCTCGACTCCTCGAGACGGTTTCCCACTGGACTCTAGAACCCGGTTACTTGTGCTCCCCGTCTTGGGTCTATTTTAATGCGGAAAAGTAAATAGTATACATCAATGGTGACATTATCCTCAACTCGGAAGTGTCCCAATAAAAGAATATTACATACAATTTTACATGAAAAACTCCCATCTTACGTAAAAACCCCCGGCTATTCATTCACGACGATCCAATATAACATATCACAGTAACACATAAATATCGCATGTCATCAACGTAAGTAAATATGCGTATCCCAAATATCGTTGACATATAGCAACGAGATCGGGGATACACCACATATTACATTTACGGTCGCAGAAAAGAAAATGAAAACTACAATAATTAGAATCCGCAACATCTTTAGATATCATAAACCCGAAATATCACATACTTCGGATTTCATGCTAAACATAATAAACCTTGCCTTTTAGTCTCGAATTGAAAACACTTTTTAATAACCAGTCAGGAAATTCAACAGGATTCCCGACTACCTGATCGAATGCTCGTCGGGAACTTTAGTAGATGGCCGCACCCCCGATGTCGTCGACAAAGTGCACTTAGGCGGAACAACGCGGCTGCGAGCACCCGAGTGGATGCTTTTGGCAACGGGGTTATCCTATAGTCACTTGGCTGGGGCTATGGGGCATGGCTATCTAGTAGTGTTACTTGGCGAGTGTTCGCATACTATACGAGATTGCGACGGAGTTTTTATCCGAATCGAAACTCCGTGGCAATCTATCAAAAGAGACTAAATTGCTATATTTACAAAACACAAACTAGTTTTCACAAAACTAATTATTGTGGATTCTAAATATTGTATCACATATCAATATAATCTGGACGATGTCAAACATTTCGATCGAATTATCAAAACCACAAATCCCATAGACCTCAACAATTTGAGCCTCACTAAAAATACCCAGAAAGTGTCAAATATCATTATGGAGCAACACAAGAAACACAAGTCCACAACTCACTAATGTTGCCGCGCAACCATGGTTAAACCCTAGGTTAGGCCGCGGTTCCGCGGCCAAGTGGTCGAGTTAGGCCCTTGAATTTCTTAGGGCTCTACTTTATACCCTGCACGATTTTCTGCATATTTTTAATCTTAAAATTTCTAACTTTTGAAATTTTTTACAGAAATTAGGTAAATGTCGGGTTTCGAAGTTTGATCGAACACTTTAAAGTCTTCTAGACCACTCCTAATACTCTAGCTTCTCTCTGATACCATGAAAGTAGCCTTAGCATCACTACTAGGTTTAAACATGCATCGAGTATACAATTTTAAAAAATCTAGTGTGCTAAAGCATGCTAACCTAGAATCGAACTAGAGAATTAGGGTTTATAAGCATGTAAACAAATATTACACTAAGTGAATAGGGAATACAACCTTTGTAGACCGGTCCTTCACTTCAATAGCTCCAAGTAGTAGTCCCTAAGCTCCAAGTAGTAGTCCCTAGAACTCTTTTTAGGCTCCACTTGGTGAAAGAAACGAGCTAGCTTCGTCGTCTTCGAGGCCGAAGTTGATCCACCTTGAAGAATCTCTAACTCAAGCTACCTCTTCACTAATTAAGGAATTACTGAAGCAAACAAGCTACACTAATGGGCTAGATGAGAGTAGATTGATGAAGTAGGAATTTTTCTCACTTTAGAATTCTATTTCTCCTTTTCTTTTTCTCTCAAGAAAATTCAAAAGGAGAAGAAGATGAACCTTGAACTAGGCTAAAGAAAAATATCTCAAGTGATATTTGTAGAGAGTTAACCATGGCTAAGGATAAAGGTTGGGTTATAAAATATCTAGAGTAAAACAAAATTAGTGGGATAAGTCATGGCATCCTGAATCATCTTAAGCCATGCTCATTTTCCACTAATTTTCTTTTTACCTTAAATATAAATCACCCAACATTATCCTTGGCTTGGTGTGAGTCCCATACACTCATGTTTCATGTATCATCCACCATGATACAATAGTAAATTATATATATAAATAAATAAATATATAATATATATATATATATATATATATATATATCATTATATATTTACAAGAGAAGAAATTCATTAGTGAGCTAATATTAGTTAATATATATTAATATATCAAATATAAATATATATCAAATTATTAAATCAACACTTGATTCAATAATCCAGTTATATCATATACAATCGATTAATATCATATGAACATGTATGTCAAATTATCAAACCAACACTTGATTCAATAACCCAGTCATATAACCGACAAATATTCAATACTACATTAAATCAACACTTGATTCAATAATCTGGTCATATCAAATATATATATATATATATATATATATACATACAGTAAATCATCGAATCAATACTTGATTCAATAATCCGGTTATATCATATATAACCTAACCGATATCAAATATCGCGGGATTAGAATACGGTATCACATACTCGTATTTAATCAAGCATCCGCACATATCACCATATGTACCCTACTTCGTTTCGCTTGAGCTAGAAAATCTCTGTGTGGGACTCTAAAGACTCATCAATACGCCAGCAGTAGGTAATGACCACATTAGTCACCCACAAGCCGTCAGCGGTACTAGCTGGACGTAACGGCTACCCAGGTATTGAGCGAATAGAAGATCAACAAGCAAGCTTGTCTAAACTTCTGCAAAGCTTATAAGCAACACTTACCGTACAGTCCGGTCTCTTCGTCTGATATGTCGCATATCAAGTCTAGGGGTGGAATCGTCAGACCCCAGTAACTTGATAAGTCATGTCGATGTGTGGTCTATAACCTTACTACCGATAACAATTACCAGTAAATCTCATCAGCCCTGGCTAGGGATTGCTGTTATAGCTAATCGAATATAGCGTAACATCAACTACCTATACCGGGAGGGACGAAACCCCTCCTATCGCTCATTTCCTCCATGTGACTCGGGACTGTACCCAAACCACCTGTTTGTATGACTCCTTTGAGCCGTGGTAGGGAGGAAATCAAAGCATAGTGGGAACCACACAAGACTCTATGACGATCTCGGGTCTACATACTAACCTGTACAAGTGTCACCAGAGAACTGCTATCTGATGATAGGTATGGTACCATCTAGGAGTTCTCAGCGAGTCCTGTTCGGTGTACCCATTCTCTAATGAGCACCTGTGTACAATCTATGATGTCAAACACTAATGGTTATGGGATCAACCATCGCCCTATACAGGGTCAAAAAACGTACACACTAGTCTACTCTGGAATATCGATGCCCTGTCTCGATATTCCCTCGACTAGGAACTATTAAAGGATGTGCTTGTGGACTACACAATCCTCACTAGTATGATCTGCATCATAATCCTGGTAGTCAAGCTGACATCCTAAGGGCTTTATCAACATGTATCAGAGAGACAGTATAATAATACTAAGGTACATGTTAAGATAAAGTGCAACCGGATAGCATACTATCATGTCGAGCAAGAAAGTCCTCTATATATATATGTCCAAGCATCCACTATAATATACAATAATGGCCTCTAGGGCATACATATGACTAACAACTGCTTATATTACCGGAGGGTTACTCACTCTATTGACAAATGCTATGAATTCAAGAAATGGTGGCGTCGTTATATTCATGCCTTTTCCTTTCGATAATATTCTAAAGAAGGCGAGGAGATAGTATTCTCAGGATGACCATGGGCGGAAAGTGATTGACCAACTTCATCAACCTTTATCCCGGTCTTCGGCAGCGATTCGGAAGAAGAGACCAATGCCGTGTTTTCCACTCATCCGTGGGTAAAGACTCTTGACGAGAAAGATCAGGTTTTGCAGATTACCATGGTCCCATCTCAACACTATAAAGAGCCTGACACCATCAATGCTGATAAGGTGGAGGAGTTGGTGACTTTCTACGTACTTCACAGGCATAGGGGAGAAAGAGAAATCCTTTTCTATAAGTCGGAAGAAACCAGAATACTAAGTGAAATATGGGAAGGACTCGATCCAAGTCTTGATAAACTGAAGCCCATACATATGCCAAGATATCGCGACAGGAGTTTTGAGGACTTCTTGAAGCAACAAGGGAAATATGGGAAGCACCATGAACTTGTAGACCCAAGTCTGACGGAAAGTTTGATACTTTGGGTTTGAGATATATCCAACCCAAGAAGCAATGGAAAACCCACAGTTGCCGCATGGTAACACTCTCAAGTGATGAAAATCTGCCAAAAGAAGACATGGCTGAGCGAGGAGAAGGATCTACACAAAGGGGTTCAAGCCTATCGCTAGAAGAGCAAATCGACAGGATGATACGAAAAGCCTATGAGGCTAGCCGGGACTACCAGTTCTGCGAGATGGCCGAATATGAAATGAATATGTAGCAATACCTATATAAGCAACCTACAAAAGAAGTGAATATGAACCTCCCCAACCTTGGCTGCCTCCACCTTCCATCTCAGGAGGAAGATTCCGAGATAATGAAGATAGAAGTAAGGTGATGGTCGCTGTCAATCCTCAAAGGCAGCAAAATAATCTCAGGATGTCTGTCCATCAGAGAGAGACCGGTTATAGTCCCTCTTTTCTAGAAAAGATAGGATGAAAATATTCTTGCTCTCGAGATAAGACGTGAAAGATATTCGCCCTTATCATGAAATATCAAATGCTGTCAGTTCCAAGACCTCGACGGCCCGAACAAGAAAATGAAGTCGACCACTCAGATTATTGCCCATGTCACCGGGTGACGAGTCACCCGATCGAAAACTGCTTCGTTTTTAAGGAATAGGTTGAAGACTAGTACAAGCAATGCAGATTTGTGTTATCTGAAAGCTGGAGGATAGATCCACCATAGAAGTACGAGCCAAAGAAGACTTACACTATAAGATTGTGTTCGGCTTGGCCCAGAAAGCGGAGGCAACCCATACCTGTCAAATGGTAAAATTCTTGACCAAAGAAGAAGATGAAGATATGATTCAACTCTTCAAATGTCTTATAATCAAAGATGAAGAAATCACGGAACTGTCACCAATACTAAAAGAGCTGGAAGAAGGAATCATACCACAGCGGATGAGCTGAGGGAAATAAACTCGGGAACGGAGGATGATCCGAGACCAACATTCATTAGCAAGCTACTATCCGAAGAACATATAGCTGCCTTGAGAAATGTACTTGTGGAATATAAGGATTGTTTCACCTGAAACTATTCCGAGATACCGGGATTAGATCCGGAAATAGCAGTGCACATGCTGGCCATAAAACCAGAAGTGACACCTGTTAAACAATCACCATGAAGAATGTGACTCGAGATTGAGATGCGTATCAATGCCGAAGTCAAGAAGCTTATAGACTCCGGCTTTATACATGAAGTACAATATCCAGAATAGATCGCCAACATCGTCCCCGTAATAAAGAAGAATGGGACAGTTCATATATGTGTGGACTTTCGATATCTCAACCAGGCATGGCCATAGGATGATTTTCCCGTACCTATCATGGAGATGATGATCGACAACACATCCAATCACGAGGTTTTCTCGTTTATGGATGTATCTTCCGGATACAATCAGATAAGGATGGACCCCGAAGATCAGAAACATATGGCCTTCCGTACCCTGCTAGGCGTGTTTTGTTACAAGGTGATGCCCTTCGGCCTGAAAATGCTGGAGCTACGTACCAAAGATCCATGACAAGGATATTCGACGAACTTATACACGACATCATTGAATACTACATCGACGATCTGGTGGTCAAGTGCAAGTCTTATGAAAAACATTGGGAACATCTTAGGACTGTTTTCAAATGCCTCCGAAAGTACAAGCTGATGATGAACCTGCTGAAGTGTGCCTTTGGAGTTTCTTCTGGAAAATTCCTTGGGTTTATAATTCGTCATTGAGGGATCGAGATTGACCCCTTCAAAATTAGGGCTATTATATTAATGCCCCCACCAAGAAATTTGAAGCAACTGTGGTCTCTCTAATGAAAGCTCGCCTACATCCGACGATTCATCGCAAACTTTTCTGGAAAGTGTTGTCCATACAGTCACATCATGAAGAAAGGAACTCCCTTTATATGAGACCATAAATGTTAACAAGCACTGGAGGAGATCAATCAATAGCTACACGCAGTATTGGCCGTCCCGGTTAAGGGAAAACCCCTCATCCTTTATACAACAGCCCTTGACGGTTCGTTAGGCATGCCGTGGGCCCAAGAGAACGATCAAGGAAAAGAAAAGGGTTCTCTAATATCTATGTCGAGTCTTGCTGGAAGCATAAAGCAATTACTCGCCTATTGAGAAGCACTGCTTGGCACTGATTTTCTCCGTTACGAAGCTCAGAAACTATGCCTTAGCACATGAAGTCCATTTAATTTTAAGAGTGGATCCGCTTATGTATCTCATGACTAGAGCTATATTGACAGTAAGACTCCCAAAATGGGCCTTTCTGGTCATGGAGTTCTCAGTAACTTATCGCCCTCTCAAAATGATAAAAGAGCAAGCTATTGCCAACTTTCTCACTGGGCATCCAATCTTAGCCGATTCCTTATTAAATTTTGAGCTACCAGATGAGCATGCATTCAACCCAACCTCCAGTGAACAAGAAGATAAATTGAAGGCCCGTTGGGAGCTCTACTTCGACGGGGTATCTTCAATGAAAGCGCGGAAGAAGAACACCCCAATAGTTAAAACTGGGCTGGGTCTTATCTTCGTAACTCCTCAAGGCGGGATACTTCGTTATGATTTCTTGCTAACAGAACCAAGGAATAACAACGAGGCATCTTATGAAGGTCTCATTGCCATTCTCGAATTTCAATAGATATGGGCATTGAGGACCTCCTCATATACAGAGATTCTCAACTGATAGTCAGTTAGGTAAATGGTGACTACAAGACGTGTAAGCCAGAGCTGATAAGGTATGGTGAAAGAGTACAGCAGCTATTGATACAGTTTCCATCATATATATTGAGAAATGTGACGCGAATGGAAAACAATAAGGCGGATGCATTAGCCAAGTTAGCCAAAGAAATAGCAGATGAAAGCTTTGACGGTGTGAGGATCACCGTCCAAAACTATAAGGTCCTAGTGCTAGAGAAACTCCCTTCTGAGTCTACAGCAGAAGCACTTGATATAGATGAAATGCTTGAGGGGGGAGTACTCCAAGCTTAGGAGGAAGAAAGCGAGGATTGGCGCAAAGAATTTATAGACTACTTCAAATTCCAGGAAGTACCTGAAGATCGCAGAGGCATCAGCTCGTTAGGCAGGCTCTGTCATTTGCCTTTGTCGATGAAACACTCTATAAAAGGTCCTTCGATCACCTATGGTTAAGATACTTAGGACCAAAGGAAACCAATAAAGTCGTCCAAGAAATCAGTGATGGATTCTGCGGATCCCATCAAGCTGGTCCGAAGATGAAGATCAAGATTAAAAGAATGGGCTACTATAGGCCCACGATGATTCAGGATTGCATCGAATATACAAGGCGATGCCATTCTTGCTAAATACATGGGGATTTCATACATCAGCATCCTAATCCACTGTACCTAACTAAGCCAGTTGGCTGTTCGAGATGTGTGGAACAGATATAGTTAGCCCCATCGAACCAGCATCATCTAAAGGGCATCGATTTATTCTCGCAACAACCGATTACTTCTCCAAGTGAGCGGAGGCAGTACCACTCAGGGAAGTAAAGACGGAGAACAACCTGCACTTCTTCAAGATTTATGTCATATACTGATTCAGAGTCCCTTGACGGATAGTATCAAACAACGGACCGGCCTATCGAAGCCACAAGATAAGTCGCTTCGCCCATTAATGTAAGATTGACTGGAGATACTCTTATGTCTATAACCCCCGAGCCAATGGTCTAGCTGATGCTTTCAACAAGACCTTAACCAAACTCATAAAGAAGACGGTGTCCAAAAATAAAAAAAGATTAGCACGAAAAGCTACAGGAAGCGCTATAGGCTTACCGAACGATGTTCAAGATGGATAAGAAAACGACACCCTATGCATTGGTGTTCGGAACGGAAGTGGTGCTCCCGTTAGAGATTGAACTCTTTTCTCTATGAATGGCAATTCAGCATGAGCTCACTGACGAGGAAAATGCTCACCTTCGGCTTGAAGAACTTGACGTGTTGGATGAAACCTGTCTTGGAGCGCAACAAAACTTCAAAGCCCACCAAGCAAGGATGACTCGGGCATTTGGAAGATTAACCAGACCGAGAATGTTTCGTCAAGACGAAATTGTATTGGTGGTCAAAAGAACGATGATTCCCAACCGTGCAAAACGGGGAAAGTTCGAGCCCAACTATGAGGTCTAATACATCATAGAACGTGTCTATCAAGGTGGAGCATATATGCATGGCGAAAGACCTCTTCTGCCAATAAACAGTCGATTCCTTAAGAAATATTATGTTTAAAGAGTGGCGATTCGGGTTAATGATAGATGACGACGCCTGTATCCGCTCGCTATCTTCCTAAAATCAAGAATCTGAAAGCCCTACCGGATGATGGTACCCCAAGTACGCTTCGCCCTACGGCATGGATCATATAACCAACCAAATACAATCCACGAGCACAGACGGTCTATGTCCACTACTGACCCCTATGTCCCTAAACTAGAATGATGGACGGACTATGTCCCCTATGGACCGCAACTTCCCTAAACTAACATGTTGCCCTACGGTAGATCTTCATATTGATCACCGTATACAATTCACGAGCATAAACAAGCCATATCTCTCCCAAATCCCACCGGCGAGGCTACACCTAAAGTCCCACCGGCGATGAAGCTCCACCAACGAGGCAATTGTTAAAAAAAAACGGCATGTTCACAAGCAAAATGGGTACGTATGAAAACTCGAAAGGGCTCTATGAGTAAAAACAGCAGGATATCTAGCGAGCTTGTGAAAACCCGAAAGGGCGCATACTCGTAAAAAGAAAGGAAAATACACTTGTAAAGTCCTCTCGACCTTGTAAGGAGAAAACACATGCGTGAGACTCTTACGACTCTGTAGAAATCAGAAAAGGATTGGAGTCAAAATCGCTAAATACTAATTCTACACCGCTGGGTTCCTCTCAACAAGTACAATTTACACTCGAGTATCAAAACTCAGGTTTCAGAAGACGCTTGAGGTTGAAGTCATCGACCGCTGTTTCAGTATCATCTTTCAGGACGGTCTCCCATAGGACTAGCCATCAACTCATTCCCGACCCCTAAAAGGGCCGATCAACTCATCCCCGACCCCTTAAAAGGGCCGGTCAACTTATCCCTGACCCGCTCAACTGTCGGTCAACTTAAAACCGGTTCTTTCAACAGTCGGTCAACCAAGACCCGGATCCTTTAAGGTCCGGTCAACCGAGACCCGGTCCCTTCAACGGCCAGTCAACCAAGACCCGAACCCCTTAAGGTCCGATCAACCAAGACCCCACCCCTTCAATGGCCGGTCAACCAAGACCCGAACCCCTTAAGGTCCGATCAACCAAGACCCGGCCCCTTCAATGACCAGTCAACCAAGAAACTCGGACCCCTTAAATTCCGATCAAGCGAAGGCTGGACCCATTAAAGTCCGAGCAAGAAGCTTGTACCCCTTAAAGTCCGATCAAGTGAAGCCCGGACCCTTGTAGAGTCAAGCCACGACGATGAACCGGACCCCGTAGGGGGGCTGGCTCGGTGGTCCGGCCCCCTGTAAGGTGGCCGGCTTGGTCGGTCCGGCTCCAACAGGGGCCGGCTTGGTGGGTTCGGCCCCCTCGGGGCCGGTTTGACATTTTTGTGACAAAAAAAATATAAACATAACAAGTCTTCACTTGCCATGTACACTTTTTTCTACAAATACCCCCTTCCCATTGTTTGGGAGGGAGCAGTTATTTTTTAAATTTCAAAGATAGATGTCCCTCCTCTTTTATTTACACTTGAGCCATTCCTTTCTCCTTTAAAAAGAGGATGCATGCTTCATTCTGACACACTTTACATTCTCAACACATAATTCCTTCTACATACTCCACATTTCTCATTCTCACTCTTGTACACATTGATTTTGTGAAGAAATAAAGGAGAAAAGATTCTTATCTTAATTTCTTTATTTTCTTTTAGAAAGGGTTAGGATGGCGGGATGACTCCTGACCATTCTATCTCCTTCTCTTTTTTTTTGTCTCTTTTATTTTGTAAATTTCTTAGTCTCTATGTCTTATGCATGATCAAATAGAACACTAAAAAATAATGGACACATTTCTTTGTTAATAATGAGTCCCTTTGAATATTGTTTTCTTTCCTTAATTTAGATTTTATTTCTTTCCTTTTCTTAATCCGGGGTATTCTTACAAAGATTTAATTAACAAAGCAAGCTAGTAAAAAAATATAATTTACATATTTTTATTGAAATGTGCAACCCATCCTTCTTATTTTCTATCTTTTAACATACAAAAATACAGTTTTATGCAACCTTACTAAAATCCCTACTCAATATTATAGAGATTGGCTGTTTGTTTTTCTTAGCCCTACTTTATCGGCTAACACCGTTAAAGATTTGCATTATTTTGCATTTTTTCCATTATTCCATTATTTTTTAGTTTCATTTTAATTATATCATGCATATGGGTTGATTGGTTCAATACTGAGTAAAGAGAACTATTTGTGGTTCTGTGTTTTTTCAAGTATTGAATTAATCATATTCACTCCATATGACATTCATTTAACAGACTAAAGAGGACTAAGGTCTTGAGTAGTTTGGATCATTACTAAATAAGAGAAATTTATTCTTTACTTCGGTAATGGCTCAAGCATATTCAAACTGTATTGTTAAAACACAATCATGCGACGACCGACCCCTTAAAAGGCGCCGGTCTGCCGCTAAAACAGATTTTGACGACCGCAGTGGGAGCGCATTTTCCCTCTATCTTTAAAAATAATTTTTATAAAATATAAATAAGTGTTGTTTTCATCGTTTTTTCCATTTAGTAATTTTTACTCATCTTTTTACAAAAGTTGATCATGGCAAATACTGTGAACTGTAACGGAAATGATGTTCTAAAGGTTTTCATCACCATTGAAATTGGTTCCATATCAATTCACATTCCATTTGATAACACGGCTGTGACGACTCAAAGACAAAAGATCGCGAGTCCTACCCTAATCTTGACTCCGGTCATGCCCACGCAAGCACCCAATCCGGATGTTTTGCAAAATGACACTGACGGCTTCATCCCGGTCATCCCAACGTTTACCATGAAGAAGGTAAAAGCCGCTTCTTCCACCTCAAAGAATATCCAAAACCAAATGTTCCATCACAACAACATGAACCACAAGGAGTCCTCGGCCTCCACACAAATCTCCTACATGCTAGGATGCTAGGCTCGCCTAGGTGGTTTTAAAGCGCGGCGAAAGCAATAGTTTAAAAAAATCTAGAGAGTAATAGCAACCCCAAACCAAGAATCTAACCAAAAGACCTAAACTTGACACTAAACTAGAAATCTGTAAATAGAAGTGTGGAAGACTGCAACCTTTGTAGTGCATCAGCCAGCCCTTCTTGGACTCCGGCTCGTCTCCACGAAGTCCGGAACAAGCTCGCTCGGTGATCTCCTTACCGAAGATTATCCATCTTGAGATCCCTCCATCATAAGCTATAGCTTCACTTGATCATATCAAAATGAAGCAACTCACTAATCAAACTTGTTAGCAATGATTAGTGAGGATGTAGGTTAATAAGCTCACTAAGTTTCTTCTCCTTTTCTTTTCTTTCCTCACTTAATAAAAGAGAGAGAGAGAGAGAGAGAGAGAGAGAGAGAGAGTGATGGTAGCTTGGTGATGAAAGAATCAACTTAAAATTCATAATATAAACTCTATGGATTTTTCAAGCCATGGTTATCTTTTTAAGATAAAACAAGGATGAGTCAAAAAATCTACACACATCTATTTTCAACGACTCATTCTCTTTATCTTTAAAAGATAAAAGATAAATCTCATAGTTCTTATCTCAAATCTAATGTGATTCTCAAACACCCATCTTCTATGCGTCATCAACCATGACACACACATATTTATATCATATATAAATATATATTAATGAGAAGAAGAAATAATAAAGTGAACATGATATTAGTTAATGTATGTGTATGTATACATTTAATTATTAAATCAATACTTAATTTAATAATTCGGTTATATCATATATATACCGGCTAATATCATTAAACACCCGATTAAAATACGTGTATCATATACACATATTTAATTAAACTCCTGCGCGTATCACTATACGTCCCCTACATCGTTTCTCCTGTGGTGGGAAATCTCTATGTGAGACTCTAAAGACTCGACAATATGCTGACAGTAGATTAGGATTATATCTATAGCCCACAAAGCACGTCAGCGGTACTAGCTGCACGTAACGTCTACCCAGGTATTGATCGAAAGAAGGTCAACGAGCAAGCTCATCTGAACCCTGCAAAGTCTATCAGTGACACTTACCACACAGTCCAGTCTTTTCGTCTAAGAGTGTCGCATACCGGGTTTGAGAGGTGAAAACCGTCAGACTCCCAATAACCCAATAATTCGTGTCGATCATGAACTCATAATCACCCAAGAAACTACTGATAACACTTATCAGTAAATCTCAATTGCCTTGGCCAATGACTCATGGTTATAGTTGATCTGGCACAGCACGACCTCGACTCCCTATACCGGGAGAGACAAAATTCCTTCGTTCGCTTACTGCCTCCATATGCTTCGGGACTTTACCCAACTAAAACCTGTTTGCACGAATCTTTAAAGCCATGGTAGAGTAGTAATCAAAGTATAGTGGGAACACACAAGACACTATGACGATCTTAGGTTTACAGACTACTCTATACTCATGTCACATGAGAACTGCTATCTGACGATAGGTACAATATCATCTAGAAGTTCTCAGGTGAGTCTATCCAGTGTAACCCATTCATCTAATGAGCACCTGTATATAATCTTTGGTGTCAAACACCAATGGTTATGGGATCAACTATCGTTCCAGTCGGGGTCAATAAACGTATACACTAGTCTATTTTGGAGTATCGATGCCCAGTCTTGATACTCCCTTGACCAGGGACTTTTAAGGATGTGCTTATAGACTACCCAGACCCCACCAGTGTGATCCATACCATAATCCTGGTAGTCAAGCCAAGATCCTACGGTCTTTATCATTATATATTAGCGATACGTGATAATGAGTACACCGTATACACATGAATGAAAAAGACAAACCATATAGCATACTATCATATCGAGTAAGATTGTTCTCTTGTATATGTCCTCCTTCAATTACAATAATTGCTTGAGGGCACCTATATCCAACACCGCGATAAAGAAAATAGGGTGAAGGAAGACTTGTATTCTCCCATGCCCTACAAATTACCGAGAGATTTCCTCAAAAAATTGCTCGAGATGAAGTTAGTTCAGTTACCTCCACCCTGCTTGTTGAATGAAAAATCCGACCATCGATACTGTGAATATCATCGCATGCATGGACATAATATACAACATTGTTTAGTCTTCAAAGGATTATTCTTAAACCTAATTAAAGAAGGAGAGATTGATTTAACATTCATCAAGGAGTTGCAAAAGAAAGAATATGCCATCCATATGATATCAGTTTCCTCCAAGACCAAATCAGTGAAGGCTTCTTCAGCCACATTGCCACCTTCAACAATAGTTTATCCAACCATACAAGATCTTCAGTAGGCATATACGTCTTTATTGTTAGAAGTGACGACTGATTCATCATTGGATCGTTTCTCTCCCAGATACTTCGATATATGTTCATCGCCACAAAAAGGGTCCGAAGTACAAGATATTAAGAAAAGTTATGCCAAGAAGCGACATTAAAGGCTTCATCACTCGATTTTCTCATGATTTAATGATGATCAAGCCTTAAGTACCATAAGAAAATATCCCGTGGGAAAACTTATCCTGTAACACTATTGCAGTTTTTGAAGAAAACGAAGAATCTCTTTACTTCCCAGAAGAACCCCCTGAAACCAATATTGTCACCTAAGGTGGCACTCGAACGACAAAAGTGGGCCTTTCTCCTGACCAACCGTCCACATCCTACCAAACCATGATCCAAAACTTCAGCGAGATTATGCACTCCGAGGCTGTAAAATACAACATCCTTGCACATCTGAAGAAAATTCCATCTCTTCCCAGTGTGTATGATTTTTTATGTTTATCATCGGATTTGCGTAAAGCTCTCCATGCGGCTCTGCACTGCACGGAATATGGTGAAGCAAATATAGCAAATACGACTACTAATCTATCGAACATCCTCAACATTGAATTCACTGAAGATGATTTATTACTTGGCACCAAATTTCATAATCGTCTGCTGCTTGTCACTGGAAAGCTCGAGAATACAATTGTCAATAGAATAATGCTGGATTATGGTTCCACGGTGAACCTATTACCTTTGAAGATTTTAACGAAAATTGGATACACCGTCAGAGATTTGACAACCAGTAATAAAATCATACAAGGATTCAACCAAATTGGATAACAAGTCTTGGGGACTATACGACTCACACTAAAATTCGAAGGATGGTCTTCCATTCCGCTCTTTCATGTCATTGATGCTTTCACTTCATATAATGTTTTGCTTGGCCGCCCTTGGTTGCATGAGCATGGCATAATTTCTTTTTCCTTACACCAATGTTTTAAGTTTGTATCAAAGGAAGGTGAGATTAAAAGGGTATTCGCAGATACTCAACCTTTCACTGTCGATGAAGCTTTCTATGCCGACGCCAAATTTTATCGAGATAATGCTACAATCAAGAATAATATTGGATTTAGCATTGAAACAAAAGACGACTTATTCAAACGTCAAGCGGATACTCCAAGGAGCAAAGGAACACTCACCAAAAGTGTGATATATCAATACATCCCTCGTGAACAAAGGAGTGAAGGAGACCCTATCTTCCAAATGATTGAGAAAGTACTTCCTCGCAGTCATAAAGCCATAAAGAACAAAAAGAAGAAGAAAAGTCGTTACGACGCCTCTCACTCTATATCCTTTGTGCCGGATTCATGAAATAACCTAAAAGAGTCGGATTTCTGCTTGCCTGTGTATCTTTACAATGCAAAAGCAGTCGATACGATTGTCAAAATGGGTTACGATCTTAACCCTGGCGTGACCCTAATTCCAACGCTACTCGAGGATATACTCTCCGAATAACAGATTGAAATGCTTCATCAAAAAAAAAACCAATGCCCTATTCAAAGAAGGGCTTAGGTTATCAAGTTTGTATAATCACCGATCACTACAACACAGACGGAGAATATTCGCCTCCTCCAATCAATACCAAATTTCTAAAGAAATACTACGCCTAAATGGCTTCACAGCATACTCCAACCTCCATAAGTATAAACTATGATCCCCTTATGCCTCTTTTGCCTAAAAAGAATGGGGGCTTATCCTATTACTTCAAAGAAAACAATGGCGCTATCTATACCATTACAAAGACATTCAAACTTTCAATAATTACTCCAAGCTTCACGAGTACAAACTGTGAGCCTCTTATGCCTCTTTTTCCTAAAAGGAATGGGGGCTTTGCCCACTCAAAGAATTGCGCCGCATTTTCAACCAATGCCTCATTTTCAATGGCGCTATTTATGCCTCATTTTCAACATGCACTATCTACGCCTCATTTTCAACGGGGCTATCTACGCCTCATCTTTCAACGGCGCTATCTATGCCTCATCTTTCAATAGCGCTATCTAAGCCTTATTTCAACGATGCCCAATTTTTATTAGCATTACCTACGCTACATTCATAAAGTTGCCCGATTAAAGACAGCTATCAAAAGGATTTCACGAACAGAGGCTCATTAACAACGACTATCTTTTTATCTCTATTTGGCAACGGCTATATATACGCCACTAT
The DNA here is from genome assembly GCA_030015575.1 of Agapanthus africanus. Classification (NCBI taxonomy): domain Eukaryota; kingdom Viridiplantae; phylum Streptophyta; class Magnoliopsida; order Asparagales; family Amaryllidaceae; genus Agapanthus; species Agapanthus africanus. The sequence continues at coordinate 590,863,392 of CM057340.1, read as the reverse complement.
CTAATTACACCTTCATCATTGGGGGCTTTTTAACCAAACGGCTATATATACGCCACGGACATCGTTACACCAGTTTCAAGAAAATTTACACCCTATTACGGGATGAAAGTATCATCTTTCTGGACAACGCAAAGACGTACTATACTATTTTGATATTCGGCAATAAAGGCCCTTCAACACCGATTTATATTTATGCTCGACCTCGCCTATGTAAAATCAAAATTACGCATGCGAGTCCCAGCGTGGGGGCTATTTTTAGACATCAGAAAAGGATTGAAGTCGAAATCGCTAAATACTATTTCTGCACCGCTGGGTTCCTCCCAACAAGTACAATTTACATTCGAGTATCAAACACTAGGGTTTCAGAAGACGCTTGAGCTTGAAGTCATAGACCGCTGTTTCGGTATCATCCTTCAAGTCGGTCTCCTTTAGGACCGGCCCAAAACTCATTCCGACCCTTTAAAAGGCCTGGTCAACTCATTCCGACCCCTTAAAAGAGCCGGTCAACTCATTCCGACCCTTTAAAAGGGCCGGTCAACTCATTCCCGACCCTTTAAAAGGGTCGGTCAACTTATCCCCGACCCTTTAAAAGGGTCGGTCAACTTATCCCCAACCCCCTTAACGGTCGGTCAACTTAAACCCGGCTCTTTCAACAGCCGGTTAACTATGACCCGGACCCCTCAATGGCCGGTCAACCAAGACCTGTCCCCTTCAACGGCCGGTCAACCAAGACCGGGGCCCCTTAAAATCCGGTCAACTGAGAAGCTCGGACCCCTTAAAATCTGATCAAGCGAAGCCAGGTCTCCTTAAAGTCCAATCAAGAAGCCCGAACCTCTTAAAATCTGATCAAGTGAAGCCCGAACTCTTGCAAGGTCTAGCCACAATGGTGAACTGCCCTCCATGGGGGCCGACTTGGTGAACCGGCCTTCCCCATAGGGGCCGATTGGCTGGTCTGGCCCCCGTAGGGGGGCCGATTTGGTGGGTTCGGCCCCAACAGGGACCGACTTGGTGGGTTTGGCCCTATCGGGACCGGTTTGGCATTTTTGTGACAAAACAATATAACCATGACAAGTATACACTTGCCATGTACAATTTTTTTACAAATACCCCCTTCCTATTGTTTGGGAGGGAGTAGTTATTTTTTTTTAAAATTTCAAAGAGGGATTTCCCTCCTTTTTTATTTACACTTATGCCACCCCTTCTCCTCTAAAAGGAGGGTGGCTGCTTCATTCTGGCACACTTTACATTCTCAACACACAATTTCTTCCACAAACTCCACACATCTCATTCTTAATTTTTTACTCGTTTATTTTGTGAAGAAATAAAGGATAAAAGGTTCTTATCTTAATTTTTATAATTTTCTTCTAGAAAGGGTTAGGATGGCGGGGTGACTTCCGACCATTCTATCCCTTTCTCTCTTTTTTTTTCTCTTTTATTTTGTAAATTTCTTAGTCTCTATACTTTATACGTGATCAAATGTAACACTAAAAAATAATGGACACATTTCTTTGTTAATAATAAAATCCCTTTGAATATTGTTTCCTTACCTTAATTTAGATTTTATTTCTTTCCTTTTCTTAATCGGATGTATTCTTACACAGATATAATTAACAAAACAAACTAGTACAAAATATAATTTACATGTTTTGGAAATGCGCAACCCATTATTTTCTATCTTTTAACATACAAAAAATACGGTTTTATGCAACCTTACTAAAATCCCTATTCTATATTATAGAGATTGGCTGTTTATTTTTTTAGCCCTGCTTTATTGGCTAACACCGTTAAAAATTGGTATTATGTTGCATTTATTATGCTATTCCCTTCTTTTTTAGTTTCATTTTAATTATGTCCTCGATATGGGTTGATTGGTTCAATACCGAGTAAAGAGAACTATTTGTGGTTCTGTATATTTTCAAGTATTGAATTAATCATATTCACTCTGTATGCCATTCATTTAAAAAACTAAGGGTGACTAAGGTCTTGAGTTGTTTGGATCATTGCTAAATAAGAGAAAGTTATTCTCTACTTTGGTAATGGCTCAAACACATTCAAACCATATTATTAAAACACAACCATGCGACGACCTACCCTTTAAAAGACGCCGGTCCACCGCTAAAACAGACTCATAAGGGAGAAACACACCTAGGAATCCCCACAATTCCTAAAGAGAAAACGCACTTATGAGATCCTCACAATTCTTAAGGAGAATATCCCCTTATGAGACCTTCATGGTTCATAGAATTCAAAGTCCTTAGATTACAGAGATCTAAACCTGTTTCTTAAGCCATCATAACCCCACAAAGTTTATGCCCTACAAAGGGTCCAATATCGACTCTTGTGTACAATCCACGGGAATAAATAAATATGTTCCTAACGAAGTCCCACCAAAGGCGAGTGATATTCCTTGACATGGTGAATGACACTTGCGAGTCCCCACGACTTGCAAAGAGAAAATACTCTTTTAAGATTCTTACGACTTGCAAGAGAAAATACCGCTTAGGAGTCATCACGACCCCTAAAAAGAAAATACACTTATGAGATCTTCTTGACTCATAGGGATAAATACCTTTATGAGACCCTTACGACTCATAAATTCAAAAAAGTCTTAGTTGGCAGGAATCTAAATCTGTTTTCTAAGTCACCTTTTTCCAAACAAACATTAGCAAATGACGAGTCGTTCCTGGCATTACGCTTCAGTGTTAGCGATATTGATGCCAAATAACACCCAAACTCCCATGTTCTAAATTCTTGACCCCTGGGTCGCTAAACTGAAAATTAAAAAAAAAAGCCGAAATGATTGGGCACTGTGAACAAAAAGCCTAAATTGATTGGGCAATCACGACTTTCGCGATAAGAATAGCTGAAATGATTGGACATTGCAGAAAATAAAAATAAAATAAAATAAGGAAAAGAAGATGATGAAATAAAATTATTTTTGCCCTACAGGCATGTCAGTATCAACTCCTGTAGATAATCCACGGGTACAAATATATGAAAATAGCAACATGTTTTGCCATGCTTCGCTGAAGGAAGGAAACATGTCTCAACGGCTGCATACAAAAGCTCAAAGACCATTAGACGTCGTCCCACATCGGAAGGGTGCGGTAATGACTTCCCGGGGCTTCAAACAAAGCCTAACCTCAAGGTAAAGCACCATGGTGATGCTTAACGCTGAATCATCTAATGGCTATCTACACATTCGCCTAGAAAGATTACTTGAGACATTGTATCATTACATCTAATTGGATGGGAGATACGGCAAGTGCGTAGCTACTCGAAACAACAACCTGAGTGGACGCGAGCCGAGAAGAAATCAGCAGACGCAACGGTGCGATGTACTACACCTAGTACCATAAACTTTAATAAGGGTTATGTATGTTTAATATTAAGCCAAGTTTATTCATCAAAGGAGGATAAACTAACGCTCCGGGATGAGTACATAAACTAAGTCAGGTCATTTCAGCATAAATGATGGAGTAAAAAAGCCACTTATGGGTCCTCTCGACTCATAAGCAGAAAACTCTCTTGTAGGATCTTTACGACTTACAAAGGAAAAAGATACTTATGAATCCCCACGAATCCTAAGGAGAAAATACACCTACGAGATCCTCTCAACTCGTAGGGAGAAATACTTTTATGAGACCCACATGGTTCATAAAATTGAAAATCCTTAGTTGGAAGAGATCTAAATCTGTCTCTTAAGTCATCGCTGCGCAGCGGTCTGTCTCCATACTGACTACCATATACTATCTATAGGCTATATTCAACAAGGTTGCACCTGAGACATCCTTTATTGGTTAACCAAGCTACCAATAAGGAGAAAAGCCGCTTACGTGTCCTCTCAACTCGTAGGTAGAAAATACCTGAGTGAGATCCTTACGATTCACAAAGGCGAAGTACACTTCGGGATCCCCATGGTTCCTAAGGAAAAAGTACACCTATGAGACCCTCTCAACTTATAGGGATAAATACTTTCATGAGACCCTTACGGCTTATGAAGATGGAAAAAGACTTAGTTGGTAGGGATCTAAAACAGTCTCCTAAGTCATCAAATCTCTAGCGGCACACTACTTAATCCACGTACATAGTTACGCGGGCAAAATAGTGGGGATCATTTGTTTGCATCTAATTTTAGGGCACATCTAATAGATGCGCACCTATCATTCGATGTGATACGTGTAAAGCACGTGTGCATGTTTTAAGCTCATCGCGTGCAAAGCATGTGCGCATAGCTTAAGGCCATCGCATGCAAAACACGTGTGCATGGTAAATGCCATCGCACGTGCGCATGAAAAAGGCCATCGCATGCTATGCGACATGTGCAAGACACATGCACATGGAAAGGCTATCGCATGTACTTGACTAAGTCATTACAAGAAGAAAATCTTTAGTCAGTTAACAAAGTTAACAAAAATAATTAAAATTGATCTTGGGATTAATGATTCAACAGTGTGCACACACCTTAAATTGATATAAATCAATTTAAATCTATTTTTAAATAATAAACTTAACAAAATAATCAAAATTGATCTTTGGATCAATGATCCAATGGTGCGCATATCACCTTTAATTGATATGAATCAATTATTATCAAATTGAGATAAGAACTCACTTGATTATTGGGAACAAATCCTAACGATTCCTCTCTTATAAATAGGAATCCCTCACAATGTAAAAAGGGACGGCTATCTGAATATTCATTCTTTTGTTCTTCTCTCTAAAAAAAAAAAGAACGGATGCTCCTCAAGAAAAAAAAACCCAGTTGACTAGGTAATCAAAAGTAGAGAATTCTCTCTCTTTTATAAAAAAAGCTAGTGCTTTTCAGAATGAAACTAGTGCTTCTCAAAATAAAATAAAGATCAAATGATCTTAGAATTTATCTCTCTCATACAAAAATCCATTGTTTTCATGAGTGATCTATTCTAAGTGTTGGATATGTATTCCCTAGAAGCCATTATTGTGTGTGTGTGTGTGTGTGTGCGTGTGTGTGTGTGTGTAGTGGATGCTTGGACATATATATGTACAGGAAAATTTTGCTCGATATGATAGTATGCTATTTGGTTTGTCTTTATCTTAACATGCGTATATGTTTTACTGTTATTATATATCGTTAATACATGTTGATAAAACCTGTAGGATTATTGCTTGACTACCAGCGTTATGATGGCGATCATACATGTGGGGGGTTGGGTAGTCAATAAGCACATCCTTAAATGTCCCTAGTCATGAGAGTATTGAGACTGGGTATTGATATTCCAGAGTAGACTGGTGTATACATTTTTAGACCCCGACGAGGGGCGATGGTTGGTCCCATAGCCATTGGTCTTTGGCACCTAAGATCATATACAGGTGCTCACTGGGGATGAGTACACTGGACGGACTCGCCGAGAACTTCTAGATGGTACTATACCTATCATCGGATACTAGTTCACAGGTGACATGAGATGTCATGCCCTGCTTTCCAGTAAACGAAAACGGTGACGTGGCAAGCCCGCAGCATATTTACTATGAGAAGATCATTTCCCTTAATAAATACATTAAGCGTATGTAAGCAAAAGAATAATGTGCAAGAATAACAAGAGTAATAAAAATAAACAGCAACTTTATTTACATTCAAAATTCAAATATAACTGTTTGAAATAAAAGATATAATGATTGAAAGGTGCTTAAACAACGTCATACAGAAAGTAAGTACAGAAAAGGAACTAGTAGTCAGACTGGGTAGTGAGCTGGTCTAAGTTTTCCTGGCTTGGCTCTATCTCCTCAGAGTCGGTCCTCCTGATAAACATTCCAAGGAAAAGAAACAGAGAGGAATGTCGTCAGTGAACTGGCGCTTGGTAAGTCTCCAAAAGAAATATGTAATGATAAATGAAGGTATAAAAAAATGAACAGAAACCAAGTAGAAATGAACAGGTAAAGGTTTATGTAGAAACATCTCAATCATGTCATTCATGTGTATAAGGGTAGCTATTCTAATGTGGTTGTTTATAGTTTAATAAGGAAGGTGAGCGTGTATACGAGAGTAGTCCATCTTTCCCCGATGACCAATGGTACAAGAGAGTACAAGGCTCTGTCATAACCCACGGAACAACGGCACGAGATATGCAAGTGGTGTCTTTTAAAGTGGCCTCTCATTTCATGACAAATGTTCCTTACCAGTCTACCCTTTATCCCCGCGTATATTGTTGTATAGTTCAAGTTTACAGATGTTGGCCGAATCTATGAATATAAGATTGCAAGTCTAGGTTCAAGTTGTATCCAGGTATTCAAGTATTCATGTCAAGTTCATATCAAGTTATATTCATGGTCCAGTCAAGTCAAGTCAAGTGTTTGAGTTCTAGTTGGTATATTAGGATTCAAGTCAAGTGTTCAGGTTCAAGATTAAGTGTTTAAATTTGGGTTTGAATTGGATTCGAGTTTGAGTTTAAAACAAATTCGAGTTTGTATTTGAGTTATAGTCAATATCTTTTGAATGGATTTAACTTTTGAAATTCTTTAGTTCGGGAATAATCGGACAACCGCTGCAAATGAGCAGCATGATTTGTGTCCTTTTCCAAGACGATTGCCATTGATAATTTCTTTAATTTGAAGTGTTATCTAATCTGGATAGGCAAGCAGTCACTTTCTCCGGTTCCCTGAGTCTCAAGAGAAATGATACCGATTAAAACTATAGCAATCTAAGATCCTTAAAGATTTATTCAAATTGTTTAATATGTATTTTCATTGCTTGCATTTCTCGAGGAGTTTTATATAAAATGTTCTATTTTGAAAATAACCTTGAGGGTGTTATGGAAAAAATATTATTTAGATTATCGAGGGTTTTGATGAAATTATATTTTATATATTATTGTATTTTATTGACAAAACCTAGTTTTTAAAAGTTTATGGTATTTTTATGAAAACTATACTTTTGGAAACTTGATGGTATTTTGGGTAATTTTAATTTTCATTTTAAAATATAGTTGTCAAGTTTTATTTTCATAGAAAATACAGATTTATGATTTATGAAATTTTCTCAAAATGATTTAATTGTTGAAAAAGTCGTATTTTTAAAAATTGTATTCTTATTTCCTTTCGAGACCAAATTCTCCGTGAGGAGTTTTGTATCCCGCTCTACTATGTCAAGAACGTGCGATAACCCACACCATCCGTAAATGGGTTTCCCTAAAAGGGTTGTAGAGGCGCAATTGCAAAGAATTTTAAAAATAGCGATAAAAAGCATTCTATAAAATTAATGGTATTTTAATGTAAATTATTTGTTTTAGAGTCAAACATGTATCTAAATTATTGTGCTATGAACCATTGTATATGTGAATGGCGTAGGTCGTTAACTTATGAATTTTCTATAGTTATGTATTCTAGATATCAATAAAGAGGCACTTTTAAAGTTCATGGTATTTATATGAAAAATATTCGATATGTGTTTATTTCGCATGAAATTGTAAACACATTAAAAAGTAAACGATGTGCATAAAATTTTAAAGCGATGTTAGAGGTTTTGTGTGACTTACTTGACCTATTAAAGATGCTAAAAAGTTTACATAGAAAATAATATCAAAGTTAACTCCACTTTTGTCGATATTATTTTAAGAATCGTTTTGAGATGAAACATAAGAGAAATGAAGGGACTTACGAGTTTTGGAGTGTTGAAAAGGGGGGAAAAGAGGGAGTAGGTCTTCGTGGATCGCGGTAGCGTCGAGAGTGGCCCCAGTCTTCGAAAACGAACTTGGCTTAAACTAACACTACTTGACTAATTTTAACTCTTCTTACACAAATAAACTTTAGAGAATTTTGCTATGGATTTCAGAATAGAAGAGAGCTATGGGATGTGGTGGTATTTATAGGGTAAAAAGAAGAGAGTGTGTAAATTAAAAATGAATTAAAAAGGGATTTAATTATGTTAATGGGATAGATGAAAGGTTCCACTGCTCTTTAGTTTAAATCAGAGGAAATTAATTATAAAATGGAGTAGAGGGGAGCCAAAGAGACGCATGAGCGAAGCACGGAAACTATTGGGCAAGATCCAACAGTAATTTGCGATTTTTGGTATTTTTTGGTGACCAGATCAAGGTCACGTGTCTCGAGACTTTGGCCATGTGTTATATTTCATCTTTACTCATCATTTCTCCAGTTAGCTTACTCTGAAACTTTTCGATTCTCCATATATGGCATGTGCAGCTCTTGGTCTTCCAAAAAGTTAAAAAGAAAAATATAATAAATAATTGGGGCTGATGGGATTCGAAATTGCAGGCTATAGAACAGCAGTAGACAGTCTTAACCTGTAAACTACAAGTAGTTTCTTGTTTTTATTGATTAATTTGAACTTATAACTCCTAATCAGGCTCAAATACCCTTTCTATACATTAATCAAGTTACATTTGTACATGGATTTCAGAGTTGTTACATTCTACCCTCCTTATAAAAATTTCGTTCTTGAAATTTACACGAAGACTAATTTTCAAATAGGTGAGGGTATCGTGCACGCATATCATCTTCTCTCTCTTAGGTTGATTCTCCTGACAAATCCTTCCTCCACATCACTCGGACCAAATTCACCATCTTGTTCCATAATGTCTTCACCTTTCGATCCAAGATCTCGACTAGTTGCCGCTCGCAAGATAAGTCGGTTTGAACAGTGAGCTCTGAGTGATCAAGTATGTGGCTGGGGTCACTCACATATCGTCGTAGCTGGGATATGCGGAACGCATTGTGTAGTCCTTCCAATGTGGGTGGTAGTGCCAAGCGGTACATCACTTCTCCAACTCTTTCAAGTATGTCGAATGGTCCGATATACCTTGGACTGAGTTTACCCCGCCTGCCAAAACGTTTTACTCCTCTGTTCGAAGAGATCTTCAGAAACAAGTGCTCTCCGGGTTGGAATTCCATGTGTCAACATTTTGCATCTGCCCAATGTTTCTGTCGGTCCTAGGCTATGCGCATCTTCTTCCTGATTGTGTGAACTACATCGACAGTTGCCATGATCATCTCTGGCCTAAGGAGTTCACGATCTCCAACGTCATCCCAACTCAGCGGGGAACGACACTTACGTCTGTAGAGTGCTGCGAATGGTGCCATCCCAATGCTTTCTATGTAACTGTTGCTATAGGAAAACTCCGCAAGGTGTAAGTGATCTTCCCATGAACCTCTGAAGTCTAGCATACATGCTCTCATCATATCTTCTAGGATCTGAATTGTTCGTTCGGACTGTCTGTTTTTTTGGGGATGATAAACCGTGCTGAAGTTCAGGCTCGTTTCTAGGCTGGCTTGAAGACTCTGCCAAAACTGGGATCGGAATTTAGTATCTCGATTGGAGATGACGAAGACAGGTACCCCATGTAGTCTTACGATCTCCTGCATGAGTTTATGGGTATCAATACAAGTATGGTATATCTTGAAGGTTTAAATCATACTTTAATCTTTACTCACCTCCATATATTTTCTTGCCAACATCTCGGTTGATTAGCCAACTCTGAATGGAATAAAGTAAGCCGACTTGGTGAGTCGATCCATAATAACCCAAACTGCGTCGTTACCCTTCGTGCTGCGAGAGAGTGCAGTTATGAAGTCCATGATAATGTGCTACCATTTTTATTCTGGGATTGGTAATGGTTGAAGTAGACCGGCGGTTTTGTGATCTTCAGCCTTCAATTGCTGATATACTAAACACTTTGCTACACTCCGAGCAACTTCTCGCTTCATTCTATACCACCAGTAGTGTTGTCGTAGATCCTTGCACATCTTCGTGCCGCCGGGGTGTACAGAATACGGAGAGCTGTGAGCTTCTTTCATCAACTCTTCTTGAACCGGGCCGACTGGCATGCGTAAATGGCTCCCATCTACAAGGATCCATCCTCGTGGATGATGAAGTCGGTTCAAAAACAACTTTATACTTGTTCTCGGATCTTTTGTATCTTGGCATCATTTGCTTGAGCTGTCTTGATCTAATTGACAAGAGTGGACTGGACTTGTAAGTTCATCAAGGATGATGTGTTACCTGGAATAACTACTTCAATCTCCAATCCACGCAGTTCCTGCTGTAGCCTCCACTGAGCGGTGAGGTTCATTGCTAAAGGCTGGCGACTAAGTGCATCGAGAACTACGTTCACCTTTTCAGGATGATATTGTAGGTTGATATCGAAGTCTGCCATGAGCTCTAACTATCTTCTTTGTCGCATGTTTAGTTCCTTTTGAGTAAATTCATATTTCAGACTCTTATGGACGGTGTATATATCCACTCACTCTTCCAAAAGATAGTGACGCCAAATCTTGAGTGCGAAGATAACGGCTGCCAATTCCAGATCATGTGTTGTATAGTTGTGCTCATGAACTTTTAACTGTCTTGATGCAAAAGCCACAACCTTTCCATGTTAATTCAAAACACATCCTAATCCCTTACTGGACATATCACAATATACATCGAATCGGCCAGATCGATCCAGTATTACGAAAATACGTGCAGAGGTCAACCTCGACTTGAGTTCTATAAAAGCCTATTCAAATGCTTCTGACCACACGAATGCTTCGCTTTATGTGTAAGCTTTGTCAGGGGTGCTGCAATCTTTGAAAATCCTTCGATGAAGCGTCTGTAGTATCTTGCTAAGCTAAGAAAACTTCTTATATCTTTGACGGACTTTGGTGTAGGCGACTCTCTGACAGCTGACACCTTAGTTGGATCCACAGAGATTCCTTCGCCAGAAATGATATGTCCGAGAAATTTGACCTGGTCTAGCCAAAATTCACACCTGCTGTACTTGGCGTAGAGTTGATACTGTCGTAGTGTCTATATGACAATGCGTATGTGCTCGGCGTGTTCTTTCTGATTCTTTGAATACACCAGGATGTCGTCGATGAAGATAACAACAAACCTATCTAAGTACTCTCGAAAAACTTGGTTCATCAGGTTCATAAAAATGGTTGATGCATTGGTCATTCCAAATGACATTACGAGATATTCATAATGGCCATAACGTGTCCTAAAGGCCGTCTTCGGAATGTCGGACTCATTGACCTTCACCTGATGGTAGCCTGAACGAAGATCTAACCTTCACCTGATGGTAGCCTGAACGAAGATCTAACTTGAAGAAGACAAAAGATCCACTTAGCTGATCGAAAAGGTCATCGATGCGAGGTAGCGGATACTTGTTCTTAATTGTTACTTCGTTCAGTGCCCAGTAATCTATGGACATTCGGTGCGTACCTTCTTTCTTCTTCACTAGTAACACCGGTGATCCCCAACTTGAGGTATTAGGTCTGATCCAACCTTTCTTTAGGAGCTTGTCTAACTGGATACGAATTTCTTTCAATCCCTCCGGAATTATTCGATATGGAGATTTAATTACAGGTTGTGCACCGGGTTGTAAATCAGTACTAAATTCAATAGATCGATCGGGAGATAAACCTGATATGTCTTCAGGGAAAACATTCTCGAACTGTCGAAATATTTCAGGATTTTCTCCTTCAGCTTGTAGGAAGAACACTTCCGCGGTTTTTGGCTTAGCACGGTAGCTTCCTGGCTCTAAGGTTTTGTCTCCACTTTTGAAATAGAAGACTGGATGGTCTGGTATCTCAAATACTACCCTCTTTTGACAGCAGTCAATGGTAGCATAAAATACTTCCAGCCAATCCATTCCTAACACCACATCGAAATTTGTGTAAAATTCTCGGCCGTAAACTACAACTAGGCATTGATCATATCCTAAAGTTGCTTTCAAGTCTCCATTTCCGAAACTGACGTTCCAGCTTGAAATGAGTGGCTTAATAGGAATCACATGCATTCTCACGAACCGTTGCGACATGAAGCAATGTGAAGCTCCAGTGTTGAAAAGTGCGAGCATGAAGGGTGGCTACTAGTATAGTACCTAAGTTGTATGAGGTTGCGTTTAGGTATAGGGAAAAGAAACAATGATGTACTAGTATTTGAAAGGTTGAAAAGATAGGAAGAATTTACCGGTGATGACTTGTCCTGTGGCCTCTTCGACTGTCATTGTAAAAGCCTGCCACCTCGGTATGTTCCTTCTCTCCGGAGGCACATTCCTCTGCCCTTGAGGCATGTTTCTCTATACCTGATGGTACCGAAACTGAGACTGTGCTGGCGGTCCATGTGGAGCTGGTGCAGGAAGAGCTAGTTGGGGTACAGGTGCCTGAATAGCTGGCCTTTGCGGTGCTTGTATCGCGGGTCTTTGTGTAGAGACTGTGCCATCATGGTAATGTGGGCATGCTCCCAGTCCATGGTCAGATGCTCCACAACCCAAACATAGGCCATTTACATGTCTGCAGTCCTTTGCCAAGTATCCGGTTCTCTTGCAGTAGAAATAGAAATCTTGACTGGCTCGGTTAAATGATCCTCCTGGCATCTTGGGGACCAGGAAGAAGCTCCTCAGGTCATCTGGGTAGCTGGGTGTTTGATTTCGGCTGATTGTGGCTTACTTTTCTTTTTGACCACAGCTTCATAACGGCGGGCTGCCTTCAGAGCGAGTTCATGAGTCGGACAGTCACTTGTGGCTAATGCCGCTTGAATTTCCGGGTCTAAGACCTATTGGAATCGTCTGGCCCGAATCTCATCTGTAGGGATCAGGTGTGCCACGAACTTGATGATATTGATGTCAGAACAGTTATGTATTTTATGGAATTGAATTTAAGATGAATTCTTTACATGCTAAGCATAATGAATTCAATATTATACTCATCCATTGATTTTACCCACATAGAGCCTTATTGTAAGTGGATAAACTGTTGTTCCATATCAAAATGGACAGTCGCAAAGAAAAAATTTGCATCGAATAGGTTGCGGAATGCTTTCCACTCTATTGGTTGTGCAAGACGGTTCTTCTCGGCTTTCCACCAGACTCTTGCATTGTCCGTGAGCTGAATCTTTGCCATATGAACCCAAGCTATGTCTGGTACCCGCGCTGCTGCAAGGTTGTCCTCGATACTTTGTGCCCACTCTCCAGCCTCAAGATGGCTCTATTTCCCTGAGAAGTTTCTTGGACGCAACGCTCGAGATTGCTTCACACCAGGTGCTTCAGCTTCGGAATGGTTCAAAAGGATAGCAGTCTTCTGTTGTTGGCCCTCCAGAAGACTTTTTATGATTTCAAGAAGCACCGTCTGTTCATTGATTGGCGCTGCAACGGTAGGGGAAGGTGGTAGGGTACGCGGTGGTGTGTTGCCATTGACGTTCGTGCTAGTATTGTTTAGAGAATCCACCATCTTGATAGAAAAGACAAGTTAGGATAGATTCAAGAAATTTGAAATGAAAGGAATGTATAGTTGCTGATTTTTATAATTCTTATGATATATTGCTTAAGATTTTATACAGAACTGACCTGTATGGGCCACCAATAAAACCTATCACGTCCTAGTTCCTAGTAGATGGAAACGGTGACGTGGCAAGCTCGCAATGTATTTACTATGAGAAGCTTATTTCCCTTAATAAATACATTAAGCGTATATAAGCAATATAACAATGTGCAAGAATAACAAGAATAATAAAAATAAACAACTTTATTTACATTCAAAATTCAATTATAACTGTCTAAAATAAAAGATACAATAATTGAAAGGTGCCTAAACAATGGCATACAGAAAGTAAGTGCAGAAAAGGAACTAGTAGTCAGGTTGGGTAGTAAGCTGGTCCAAGTCCTCCTGGCTCGGCTCTATCTCTTCAAAGTCCGGTCTTCATGACGAACATTCCAAAGAAAAGGGTAGTAAGCTGGTCCAAGTCCTCCTGGCTCGGCTCTATCTCTTCAAAGTCCGGTCTTCATGATGAACATTCCAAAGAAAAGAAACAGAGAGGAACGTCTGTAAGGACTCTAAAATCATTGTACAGAATTTTCTTATTATTGTACAGAAAAGAGTATTATAGCCTGTGTGAGAGTTAAAAGTTATTTTTGTTATATAAAAGCAAGAAACAACTTGTAGCTCACTGGTAAAGCTTCCACACTGCTGTGACATAGCCTGTGCGTTCGATTCCCATCAGACCCAATTGTTTTTAAACATTTTTCTTTTTAAATTTTTGGAAGCCCAAGAGTTGCACGTGCAATACACGGGGAAATGAAAAGTTTCAGAAAAATCAAACAGGTGCAGTGAGGTGTACACACCCAAATACCCACATGGCACGAATCTTGAAGCAAGAGCTCGAGATCCGATTACCCATTCTCCCCAATTGGCCGGCGCCGACGGTCAATTTGAGCCCAAATGGCTCCGTGCTTTCCACACACACCCTTTCGACTCCCCTGCACTGTTTGATTTCCCTGCAATCAAACAGAGACCCTTCAATTCACCATTTAACACCTTTGTAATACTTTTTAATCCAAAATTTTAATTCCCAAACCATAATTCTTCACTATAAATACCACCCCATGCCTTAGCTCTTCACCATTCTGAAATTCTAGCAAAAATTCTCTCAAAAAGTTTCTATGTGCAAGTGGAGTCAAGTGGAGTTAACGACCAAGTTTGTTCTATCGAAGATCGAAGCCATTTCCAGAGCTTCCGCGACACCACGAAGCTCCCTCCCTTCTTCCTTACTCTTTTCTCGATATAACCAAACTGTAAGTCCCCTTCATCTCTTCTTCTTTTCATCTCAATTTATCTCCTAAAAAGATATCGGTAAAGTGGAGTTACTTCCGATACTTTTCTTTTTAAACTTGAAACTCCCTTTTCCTTTATACCTTGGTCAAACTAAGTTTACCACCCTACTCGTAACTTTAATTACAAACGTTTAGTATCAAGTTTAACCAAAATTCTCATGTGAAACAAAAATAAATGAACTTTAGTATTATCACCTTTTCGATAATTGTTATAACAATACCTTAGGGAAAGCTTCATGGGGTAACGATCTATCCCACACACACACTTTGGTTTCATAGCACGATATATATATATATATATATATATATATATATATATATATGGTTGGTTGGTTCAAAGTAATGCTTTTCATTAAAATACCACATCTTTTAAAAAAACGGGTTTCTTTTAAAGCGGTATTTTGTAATCCTTGGCAAATACGCCTCTACAACTCTCGTTAGGGGACCCGCTAATGGATAGTACGGATTATCATACATTCATAGAATAGTAGAGCGAGATGCAGAACTTCTCACGGAGTATTCGATCTTGAAAGGAAATAAAATACTGTTTTTAAGAAACGCGAATTTCCAGACAAAACTAAATTTTTGAAAAATTATATAAAAAATTATAAATCTGTATTTTCAATAAAAACATATTATGAAACTATATTAATAAAAATAAATGATTAAATTTTTAATAAAATATCATAAAGTTAACAAAAAGGGATAGTTTTCAATAAAATACCATAAACTTTAAAATCTAAGTATTTATCATTAAAATATCCCAATAATTAAAATACATGCTCATGAAAACCCTAAATGTTATAAATCACCCTCGAGATTTATTTTTAAACTATATTAAAGAATTTTTCATAAAACCCCCTCGAGATCTGCAAAACAATATTTTAAGAACTCTAGTTTAATATAGGTTTAAGCGGGATCAATTCTCTTGATCCTCAGGGAGCCGGAGAAAGTGAGTGCTTGCCTATTCAGGTTAGATAACTTAACGGTGTTATCAATGTCAATTATCTTGGAAAATGATACAAATCCTGCCGTACATGTACAGCAGTTGCCGATTACTCCCGAATCTAAGAAAGTTAAGAGTTAAATCCGTTCACAAGTGTTTGACTCAATCTGAGTCCAAACTCAAAACAGAATTTGAAATTAAACACGAATTTGAATACTTGATCATGAACACTCGAAATCAATTCAAATTCAAACTTGTATATTTGACTCGACTTGACCGATCCATGGTTATAACGTGACATGAACTCGACATGATAACCTGAACACATCCTTACATCTTGAACATGGACCTAAACATTTTATATTCATGGATTCGGCGAAGACCTATAATCTTAATCTATACAATACATTACGCGGGGATAAAGAGGTAGATTGGTACGGAACCTATATCGTAGCATGAGAGGTCACTTTAAAAGACACCTACATGAATTCACGTGCCGTTGTCCCGTGGGTTATGACGGGGCCTTATACTACATGTTACCATAGTTCACGGGGTAAGATGGACTCCTCTCGTATACATGAATACTTTCTTTATCAAACTACAAATAACCACGTTAGAATAACTATCTTATACCTATGAATAATCATATACAACTTTACATGTTCATTTCACATTATATACTATCTTCTCTTTCTTTTTTGGGGACTTACCGAGCGCTAGTTCGCTGACGACATTCCTCTTTGTTTTCTTTCTTTGAAATGTTCGTCAGGAGGACCGAATTCTGAGTAGATAAAGCTGAGCCCTAAAGACTTGGACTAGCTTGCTGCGCAGCCAGATTACTAGCTCTTTCCAGCATGCAATTACTTTCTATATGCCCTTGTTTAGGCATTTACTTTATTTATTATATCTTTTATTTTCAAACAGTTGTATGTAAAATTGAATGTAAATAAAGTTGCTGTTTCATTTTTACTCTTGTCATTCTTGTTCAGTGTTATATTGCTTAATCACACTTAACGTATTTATTTCATAGTAAATACGTTGCGGGATTACCACGTCACCGTTTCTGTCTATTGGGAAGCGGGGCGTGACAATGTCGTCGGCTAACTGGCGCCCGGTAAGTCCCCAAAATAAATAAGCAATGACAAATGAAGGTATACAAAAATGAATAGAAACCAAGTAGAAATGATCAGGTAAAGGTTTATGTAGAAACATCTTAATCATGTCATTCATGTGTATAAGGGTAGCAATTCTAATGTGGTTGTTTGTAGTCTAATAAGGAAGGTGAGCGTATATACGAGAGTAGTCCGGCTTACCCTGAGGACCAAAGATACAAGAGAGTATAAGGCTCCATCATAAGCTATGGAACAACGGCACGGGATATTCAAGTGGTGTCTTTTAAAGTGACCTCTCATTTCACGACAAACGTTCCTTACTAGTTTACCCCTTATCCCCACGTATATTGTTAGATAGTTCAAGTTTACAGGTCTTGGCCGGATCTATGAATATAATAATGCAAGTTCAGGTTCAAGTGGTATCCAGGCATTCAACTATTCATGTCAATTTCATGTTATGTTATATTCATGGTTCAGTCAAGTCAAGTCAAGTGTTTGAGTTCAAGTTGGGATATTAGAATTCAAGTCAAATGTTCAGGTTCAAGATCAAGTGTTCAAGTTTGGGTTTGAATAGGATTCGAGTTTGAGTTTAAAACAAATTCGAGTTTGTATTCGAATTATAGTCAATATCTTATGAATGGATATAACTTTTGAAATTCTTAAGTTCGGGAATAATCGGACAACCACTACACAGTGGCAGGATTTGTGTTTTTTTCTAAGACGGTTGCCATTGATAATTCTTTTAATTTGCATTGTTATCTAACCTGGATAGGCAAGCACCCACTTTCTCCGGCTCTTAGAAGCTCAAGATAAATGATACCGCTTAAAACTATATTAATCTAAGATCTTTAAAGATTTATTCAAGTTGTTTAATATGTATTTTCATTGTTTGTATTTCTCGAGCGGTTTTATGTAAAATGTTCCATTTTGAAAATAACCTCGAGGGTGTTATGGTAAAAATATTATTTAGATTATCGAAGGTTTTGATGAAATTATATTTTATATATTTATGGTATTTTTTAGTGACAAAACCTAACTTTTAAAAGTTTATGGTATTTTTATGAAAACTATACTTTTGGAAACTTGATGGTATTTTGGGTAATTTTAATTTTTCATTTCAAAATATACTTTTCAAGTTTTATTTTCATAGAAAATACGGATTTATGATTTATGAAATTTTTTCAAAATAATTTAATTGTTGAAAAAGTCGTATTTTTATTTCCTTACGAGAACGAATTCTCCATAAGAAGTTCTGTATCCTGCTCTACTATCCTAAGGACGTGCGATAATTCGCACCATCCGTAAATGGGTTGTAGAGTCGCAATTGCAAAATATTTTAAAAATAGCGATAAAAAGTATTTTGTAAAATTAATGGTATTTTATTGTAAATTGTTTCTTTTAGTGTCAAACATGTATCTAAATTATCGTGCTATGAACCATTGTGTATGTGAGTGGGGTATGTCGTTACTCCGTGAATTTTCTATAGTTATATATTCTAGATATCGATAAAGAGGTAATTTTAAAGTTCATGGTATTTATATGAAAAATATTCGATATTTGTTTATTTCGCATGAAATTGTAAACACATTAAAAAGTAAACGATGTGCATAAAATTGTAAAGCAATGTTAGAGGTTTTGTATGACTTATTTGGCCTATCAAAGATACTAAAAAGTTTAAAAATAAAATAATATCAAAGTTAACTACACTTTTATCGATATTGTTTTAAGAATCGTTTTGACATGAAACGTAAGAGAAAGGAAGGGACTTACAGGTTTTGGAGTGTTGAAAAGGGTGGAAAAAGAGAGAGTGGGTCTTCGTGGATCATGGTAGCGTCAAGAGTGGCTCCGGTCTTCGAATACGAATTTGGCTTGAGCTAACTCTACTTGACTAGCTTTAACTCTTCTTGCACAAAGAAAATTTTAGAGAATTTTTCTATGGATTTCAGAATAGAAGAAAGATAGGGGATGTGGTGGTATTTATAGGGTAAAAAGAAGGGAGTGTGTGAATTAAAAAGGGATTTAATTGTGTTAATAGGATAGATGAATGGTTGCACTACTCTCTGGTTTAAATCGGAGGAAATTAAGTGTAAAATAGGATAGAGGGGAGCCAAAGAGACGCACGGGCGAAGCACGAAAACCATTGGGCAAGATCCAACCGCAATTTGCGGTTTTTAGCATTTTTTGGCGGCTAGATCGGGTCACGTGTCTCGAGGCTTTGGCCATTTGTTATATTTCTTTTTAACTCCTTATTTCTCTAGTTAGTTTACTCTGAAACTTTTCGATTCTCTATGTATGGCACGTGCAACTCTTGGGCTTCCGAAAAGTTAAAAATTAAAATATAAAAAATAATTGGGGCCGATGGGATTCGAACTTGCAGACTATGGAACAGCAGCAGAGAGTTTTAACCAATGAGCTACAAGTAATTTCTTTCTTTTATTGAACAATTTTAACTTATAACTCCTAATCAGGTTGAAATACCCATTCTATATATTAATCAAGTTACATTTGTACAGGGATTTAAGAGTCGTTACTTGAGTATAGGTTAGTCTTTAGACCAGAGATCGTCATTTGTCTTGTGTGAGTTCCTACTGTACTTAGATTACTACCTTACCACGGCTCTACTGAGTCGTGCAAACATGTTTTAGTTGGGTACAGTCTCGAGACATATGGAGGCAGTGAGCGATTATTGGGGATTTGTCTCTTTCGGTATAGGGCATCGATAACGCACTGTGTTCGGTTGGCCAGTACCATAAGACCTTGCCCAAGGCAGTTGAGATTTACTGATATTTATATCAGTAGTTTCTCGGATTGGTTCTGATCCACATCGGCACAAATTATCGGGTTATTAGGGTCTGATGTTTACCATCCCTAGACCTGGTATGTGATACTCTTAGACGAAGAGATCGGACCGTACAGAGATTGTCACTGATAGATTTAGTAGGAGTTCGGATGAGCTTGCTCATCGGCCTTCCTTTTCGACAGGTACCTATGTAGATATTACGTACAGCTAGTGCCGCTGACAAGCTTGTGGTTAAACCCACTGGCAGCGTACTGTCGAGTCTTTAGAGTCCCACATAGAGAGTTTTCCTGGTTCAGGCCAAATGATGTAGTGGTCGTATTTTGATACGTGCAGAGTTCCGATCAGATGAGTGTACTAGCTACCCGAACTTTTGATCAAATGGCTGATAATACTAACTGGCTTAGGATTGAGCCGGATTATTAAATCAGGTATTGGTTAAATAATTTACATATATATTTCGATATGTATATTCTAGTATTTTGTTCTTTGTATTATTCTATCTTTTTGGGTATTCGTATTTCGATGCGAATATGGGTATGTATATACGGGGAATGTATTTCGTATTTATACGGAGATACATTCTAGAAGAAGAACACCTCATTTTGATTTATCAATTTACTTATTTAAATGGAAATGAGGTGGAGGGGTGAGGTGGCTAAGGAATGGTGAGAGATATGGTTGGACAGTTTAGACAAATGAATTTTAATTCATTTATCTATACTATTCAAGTATGGTTGCTATTTAATATTTGAAAATATCATTTTACAAAACCATGGCTTAGTTTTTCTCTCACTAAGTTTCAATCATCTCACCATTTCCTTTCTCTCTCCTAATTCTTGAGCTCCTCCTTCATCTTCTTCCTTACACTCTCATGAGTTGAGAATCAAGGGTTGAAAGAGACAGAAACATACTAGAACACTTCACTACACCTCTAAGCACTCTATACTGGCAACCTAGGGTCTTTTGTTAATCCATTTGATTGTTTTTGTGGAGCTAGAGCCTTGAACCATATCCTTCGGGTTGATCATCTTTGACAAAGAAAGACCGATGGACAAGCTACGATCCTGGAGTTTTCGAGGAGCTAAAGAAGTAGATTGAATACCGAAGGACATGAATCATTTGGTATAACCTTCTTTCCATAGTAAATAAACCCTTTGTAGATTTCTAGTTTAAGTATTTGGTTATGATTCTAGAGTTTATAGTTTCTAACGCCTCTCGAAATTTGTTTTTCATTCCGCAAAGGCCGCGGTTGTAGCAGCAAGGGAGCTAGGAACTGTAAAATGGTATTAAATCTACCCAAACATATAAACTAGTTAGTTACGACATTTAAATTCCGCCATTTTCGTTGCGCAAAAATTGCCGACAAAAACAGTCCGGAAAATCCAGGTTTTAGCATATTTGCACTCCCTGCAGGCTTACGGTTTGGACCGAGAAGCCGTGGGGTGTTGCGTAGATACCCCGGGGATTCCCTCTAAGGTCGGGCCTACGCCTAAGGGCAGTCTTGAGTCTGCTCACCTCTGTGGGCCACCTTATGGTGGCCCCCGGTGGTGGGTACCCCCTAGGGCCCCCAAGTGATAGTTATTTTGGGTCCTTCAACCTCGCAAAGGTTCGAGCGAGTTTTGAGTTTGTTTCGACTCCCGGATTGACTTAAAACGTTGGAATTTTAGGGTTTTAGTGCGCCGTTTTTCGGCTTTGGAAAAACTTGATTTGTTTTCTATTTGTGCACAGAATTCTAATGTCGTGGTTTTCGTTACTTTCTTATGTGATGCATTTATGTGTTGTTTAACGTCTTCTAATCATTATACGTCGATTAGAAGGGGTTACATGCATCTTGTTTACTTATGATGTTGCTTGAGATATCTCTATGATGGTTTCGACGGATTGTCGCATTGGATAACCTTTTGTGCGATATTGGTTGTACAGTTTTGTATCATTTGTATATTCATTATTGCAGGACGAGCGTCCGATATGTAGACCGCTGTTTCTTCCTATTTGTATATTCTTTTATTGGGACATGTCCGGGTTGAGGTCGATATAACCATTGTATATTATTTCTTTTTTGTACTAGGATAAACCCCACGACAGAGTGCTCGAGCAGCCAGGTTCTAGAGGGCAACGAGCCTCAATCTTATGGTGTTGAGATCGAGGTGCCTTACTCTAGAATTGGCGGGCTATTCACTGCACTTGTAGGGGGTATAGTATGACCCATGGTGGAGTGCTCAAGTTACCTCGTTCCATGAAGTGCTGGGTGGCCCATTCACTTCGTTGATTGTGGTTGCCTAGCTTCTGAGATTGGCGGGTAACTTGACGCTCTCGTAGGGGTTTTGGTTCTACATTGTACAGGCTATCCACATTCTTGGAGAACGTCGTGTTTCAATTGCAGCTCAAATGAAATCCGGGACTCCTAGATTATCAGCTATTCTATTTTGCTTATCGCTTTTCTGTGATGTTGCTTATATCATGCTTGTGACGAATGAATATATATATATATATATATATATATATGTGTGTGTGTGTGTGTGTGTGTATGTGTGTGTGTGTGTGTGTGTGTGTGTTGTATATTTTTTGCATTCACCCTAGCCCTTCCCCCCGCTCTGCCATTAGTTAAGTAACCTAACGGTGCATGAAGAGGCCACACGGCGAATGCGGATGACATATATATGCATTCTATTTTCGTTCTTTTCTGGTGTGATAGGTATTAATTAATGGGACCACATTAATTTTGATTAATGTAAGGAAAAATAAACCTAAAAGATGTTGCCGGAATAAATTTTTCGAAAAACTATAGTCGTATTTTTTTTCTTTGCATAGAGGTATTCGGTCAGGAATATCTCGCACCCCAGTCGAGGGGGCAAGAGCCTGGATCCCTTCATGGGGAATGATCTCTTGAGTAAAAGTTTATGTTAATATAGATTACTTGGTTTCTTCAAAACCACTAGTTTTCAAAAGCGGAGCCTAAACTACTCCTTTTCATAACTGCTCGGTTCCTTCAACGATATCAAGTTCATTACGTTAAAAGGTTTTCCTAAAAACCAGCCATAACCTTCCGTCATTTCAGATAAGTAGCAGTTAGTATTCATGTTATGTACGTTGGTCTCTATCAAGGCATAGTGTACGGTAGCTAAATGTTTCTTATCTGTTGCATTTTGATGCGATTAGTTAGGACAATCGCATAGCCACGTTGGTCTCTATCAAAGGCTTATGCGGACGGGTTTAAATTAATTCAAGACAATGATGGGTTGAACTTGACTTGCGACTTATGGCACGTTGGTCTCTATCAAGACAATATCACGCTTGGGGTAAAACCATATCGGGAGTTTCAAATATACAGAAAACTTGTTAGTGATGCATACCTTCTGAAGTGTAGTGACTAGAGTGGATTCCATCTAGGTTATCACACGATGATAGTTGGGTCTCGATCCCTCTGATGAGTAGGATTACTCATCGGAGATATTTTTCACTTCATAATTAGCTAACTTATTAGGTGTCTAGAAAGGTGTTAACGGGGCTACGCCTCTGCGAAAATGAGATTTATTTTAATTAGGTCCGTACGAGAGCACGGGGAACCTTCCTTGGAGTACTAACATCCACCTGGCTAAACGGTTAGCGAACTTGTAAGGTGTGAATGATCCCAGCTAGTTCTCATTTTAAGATTTGAAGAAGAATTCGAGGAAACAGTGGGAGCCATCCTGATTAGATAAACTAAAAACCAATCTAATCTTGCAAGAGTGCACGCTGAGTGTTTCTTTCTCTCTCTCTCTCTCTCCAGATAGCAATTATATCATGCCCTAAACAAGATAATAAAATGTATGACTTGACCGACCCGGATTCTTATTCGGGGCTGGGGAACGTCAGTTCGGCTCTAACTAGTGACAACTGTCACAAGTATGAGCAAAGGAAAGAGGATTGCATGGACTTCCACATGACCCTAATGAAAGAGAAACATTCTAGTTTATCTTCTTCGGGTGTTCTTGTTATTGAGAACTGTTTTTCGTTCAGTCCTACCTCCTGGGTACTAGATACTGAATCATGATATCGTATATGCAATTTATTACATGGACTAAGAAAAAGTAGGATGGTTGGACCTGGTGATATGTCCTACAGAGTAGGGAACGGAGCACAAGTTAATGCCGCTGCCGTCGGTGAATATCACCTAGTATTGCTAAGCGGCAATACTATAATTTTGAACAACCGCTACTATCTACCATCAATGCTTTGAAATATTATATCAGTTTCTTTACTAGATAAAGATGGATTTAGTTTTGTTCTAGATAGAAATATCATGAACATCCACCTTAATTAGGTATTGGTTGTAGAAGGTATACTGTGTAATGGTATCTATGTTCTTAATCATAACAAATTTTTAATGTACAAAACACACGCAAGAGGAAGAGTTCAGAAGTTAACGAATTCTACTTGTGGCATTGTAGACTTTGCAGGATTCTTTGCAAACAGTGCTTCCAGGAAAAATCTTTTTGCGTGTTTAGATTTTTGAATTGTTTTTGTTTTGCATCAAATAATACGAACTTAAGGGGCAAGAAACCCAAATCAAGATTTGGTGGGGGAGTTCATTACCTTTTCTAAGCCCCAAAAATTACAAACAAGTATAAGCATCACCCTACATTAATTAAAAAAATATCTAGACAAAACCTTAAGGACATTCGCATTCGATTAGGACAAGGGAGGGCCGTGGGTAATCTATTGTTTATTCGCATTTTTCTTGTAGTGTATAAGGCAAGTGTGATTGAGGTAAGTGGTTTACTTAATGAGGCCTGCTACTTCGGTGATTCGTATATCGGATACCTCCCACTTTCCTGACTGCAAAATTGATAAAGAGGTGATAGAGGATTTATCTTATGTTTTGTCTTTTGGAAATCTAAGAGTGGTCTAGTTATTTGACTTAGGTGACCCTAATTCTAGGTATTATTTGTGCATATTTGTGATTAGTCGATTCGAGTCCCTCTTTCTAAGTTAAAAAATTTCAAAAATCCAAAAAAAAAATACTTGAAGAAAACTTACCATTTCACTCTTTTTCTTTTCATCTGAAATTATTTTCACTTCTCTTATGATGGATAATCCAAACCGACCAACTCTTGGCGAGCTTTGTTATACACAACCAGATATTTCTTTATATCGCTATTGGTTTGGTAGAACTTCCGACCCCACCATTTCTTTGAGGGATAGGATAGAGAGCTCTAGAAATAACAGTTGGACACCACACTCAAATTCCTATCAACCGTGTCAAAATTCAACACCTTCTTGTGTTGATACTCCTTTTAAATCCCGTGAGGCAACTTTTAAACCCATGTCCATTGTTGAGCAAGTTGCGAAATCCCGTAGCCAAAGTTTCATACCTTTCACTACTCCAAAACTCTTAGGACAACAATTACAATAATTTCCATATGAAAATGTTGATACTCCTTTTGAGACGAATATGACAACTTTTAAACCTATGACCATTGCTGAGAAAATTGCAAAAGCCAGTCGCCAACATTTTAACCAATCTCAATTTTCTTCATATGACAATGTTGATCCTAATTCTATTTATGAAAATTGGATACAACCATCAACTCTTATCAACAGTACCAAACATTCACACCCTCTCATGTTAATTCTTCTCTTTAGGCTAATATGAAAATTCATAAATCCATTTCTATTGCGGAACATATTGAACTCGCCCGTAGCCAACAATTAAACCCATTCTAACCATACTTAACTTTTGCACCTTATCTAGACAGTGCTTCTGAACATCAATTATAATGTTTCACTATTCAAAGAGAATCCTTCATTGAAATTTCTTCACAAACCATATCTAGTTTTGAAGTAGAATTGGAATTGAGTAGTGAGAAAGAACCATGGATCTTTCTTAGTCAAACCAGAAACAATTCTTTTGATCTCAACACCATCCATCTTGAACTCCAACCGAATGTATTTGATGATCAACCGCTTAATAATCTAATTGATGTGGTGCCCAAGTATAACATGTTTGACTTGCACAATCGTGAGTGTGAAAGAGAACCTTACCCCATTCCAAATCAAAATTATCCTTATCCGACTAATCTTGACATTTTCGGTCTTTCAATCCTATCAAGTGAACTTAGTGGTCCATCGATTGAGGATGATATAATTGATGAATTTTTAAAGAACTATTTGTTTGATTTAACGGACGGTGCTAGTGAGATCAGTGTTAAGAATATTTTTGAGGATGAACTTGCTATGTTGGATGAGTTGGATTTCTCGACTCATCATGTCCCTTCCATTGAATATGAACATCTTCTCATACCTTTAACCGATCCTATTCTTACTATCAACCTATTCGATATGCAAAACGATATTTAGCCTTCATCTCCCATATCTGGATCAACAATACCCGTCACACAAGTTTGCTTTCCTATTTCTTTACACACTTCCTTTTGTTCTTCTTCTCCTCTTCTTTCACTTCCACCGAGATTTGATGGACCACACTCTGATATCTCTAGTTCTATGATTATTGACATACAATAGTCTGAGTTAGATTCTTTTAAGGATAAGATAGATGAGTTTTTCGAGTCTCCTACCTCTACAATTCCTGACGACTCGAGTGCTTTGAATCTTGGTGCATACATTTTGACCTTGAAACTTTCAATCTTTCTAGTGAATCTGATCAGTCCACCGATATGGATATCGATCCTTTCTTTCTGATGAGATCATTATTAGGGACATCGATGACAGTTTCGAAAATATTTTCGCCAATGAACTTGCGTTTCTTGAAGAATTGGATGCTGTGCTGAATCAAGACCCACCGGAAATTTGTGCGCCTCCATTTGAGGCCGAAGAAGTTGAACCACCACCCTTACTTCTTATCACATACGAGAATGCGACTATTCCACCTACTCCTTATCTTTCACATTCTCGTTTTCATTCACACTCACTTTTTCGTTTCCACCAACCGAAACGTAAAACCTTTCGAATACACTTCTTGTCTTCCCTTCACACCATCTCTTATCGCCACTGTCATTTCCGTTCTTTTCATTCGAGACTTAACATCAGTTCCATCCATATACAGTCTCGAGTATTCTTCACGTACATCCATTTTAGTTTCTTTTACCAACTATAGTGTCATCGTGATAAAATATTTGAATGGTTGGAGTTGATTTTTGGGCTTTGTCAAGCCTTATATATACTAATGTGATTTTCTCACCTCTTACTTTGAACTTCAAATGCTTAAATAGTGGAAACGCAGTTTTAATTAAGTTTGGGGGAGCAGAGCATTTTTTTAGTGTATATATTTTTTCTTCTTTAAAAAATCCTTTCCGAAAATTTTGAAAATTCAAAACTTTTGTGACCTCTTTGTATGACGTGACAGCGAGGACACTATCAAGTTTAAGTTTGGGGAGATGCTCAGTGAGCTTTCTGTCTTTGCATTCATGTTTACTTTTCGTATGCATTTGCACATTTATTTTCATTTGCTAATTTTTCTTTTCTTTTGTATGTTTAAATTCCGTATTGTATCTTGTTTAAATTCTGCACTGCATATATATCAAAAACCCATAAAAATTGAAAACAATTTCCAAAATATAAAAAAACTTTGTTGTCAAGTTAGCTAGTGGAAACTTAGACTCAAAATTCGACAGTTTAGATTAATAAGTTAGAAGTAACTAAATTCTAGAATTAGAAATTGAAAACCCAAAAAATACCCCTCCTTAAGTTTAGCTATAGCAAATATACGTCTTTGCACCACACTACACGTGTTGTGATATTCTTAGAACTAGATGAAAAGTTTAATATGACTAAGATAAAATTTTGTTAATTTTCTTAAGATCAAACAAGATTGTTTGGAAATAAGTAATATTGAGTATGATTCATGAGTGAAGTTAATATGAAGGGAAAGTACTGAATCTTTAATGGAGACTAATTCTGAAAAATAACACATCTTGAGCTTGATTGAAGTGATTATACACCTTTTCTACACTTACACATCTTTAATTTTGGGATGAAAAGCATAAGTTGAAGTATCTCCGTTGGTTTTCTTTCTAAGAATTTTCATGCATAAAAGAAGTCTTTATTTGGTGGCCTTGGTGACTTGGGCAATTAAGTCCTTGGAGTGGCTCTACACCTAATGTCCTAAAACCATCTGGTTTGGGAGTCATTGACCCAAAACTTGTTAAGAAACCTATAAAGCCTAATAAAAAAAGCCTATTAAAACAAGCCAAGTAAGTGTTCTCTCCAAGTTAAAAGTCCCCGCGGTTCTTTATGGGAGAATAATTTTGGTTAAAGACGAGTTTCAAGTACAAGATATAAAACTTTAAAAGGGAATTTAATGGAGATATGAAAGTTTAAATTGAAATTACAAGACTAAAGACTATCACACGTTTACAAAGATGTGTATGAACGAAAATAGGTGAGAGGTGGAGTGAAGAATAAGACCAAGTCTTTGTTAAAAACGATAAAAATCCTAGATTTGAGACTAAGTTGTAGAATGATAACTCAAGAAAAATTTAGGACTTTGCAAACTCGTGAGATACATCTGAAGTTTTTCCTGATATTTATTGAAGGCATAGTGACTTTTATTCGATTTTTTTGAAACAAAACGACGCTATTTGCACAAGCACGTAAAGACGTATAGGTGCTTAAGTTAAGTGAATAGGAGGCGTGAAGAATAAGGGGTGGATGTTTCTAACTTAGGATGATAGAGTTTCTAATTTAGATACTAAACTTTAGAATTAGAATCGACGGTTAATTTAAGAAACTATCTTGACGGGACTTTATGGGTGTAATCTGCTGAAAACCCTTAGGAGACAACATTCCTCCTACTAGGGACACCTAGAGATTTAAAGCCTTGTTGCACGAGCTAAGTGCAATCGTGTTACTTACGAAAGTGTGCTAAGTTTTCTTTTACTTTTAAAATAAAACAGTTTGCTCGAGACAACCAAAGGATAAGTTTAGGGGTATTTGATCAGTCATTTTTATCGCATATTTTTACTATCATTTCTCCTATTTTTATTCATTACTTAATGGTCTTATTTGTAATTTAAGAACATATATGGGTTTATGTGTAAAAAGATTTTGTCATATGTTTCTTAACTTATAATAAATATAATTGGGAGTAATATGTGCATATCATATCTAAAGAAAATATCCATTTGATTCTTAATCTTTAAGTAAAGTAATTGCAACCATATCTTTTTAAATATTTATTTATATGTTTCTTGAACATTAAGTAATTTAATTGTGAGCAAAAATTGGTTGAAATATTTTCTCAAATAAAATAAATGATACTAATAATTTGATTTGAGATATTGTGTAGATATTAAAGTAACAAATCAATTCAAGACTGCAAATAGAATCAAGAGATCCAAATCAAATCAATTGCAACAATCAAAGCTGCCATGTTTAGGACCAGATTGAAAATTCACGCAATTGTAGAGAAACGAAAATATTTTCAAGAAATTATTATTTGGAAGACCTTCTAAAATCGCGATGAAAACACAGAAAAAATTGGAGGCCTAAAATCATAAAAGTGCGGTGGTTCAGCGGCGGAAAAAGCACAATCGCGGCGGATCAGCGACCGAATGTGGGCTGTTCAATCTAGGGTTTTTTTTGGCTTGATCATCTTTTCACATGCGTCAATATGAGCTTTAAGGTTTCATCTTTCAGAGTCTACAAATAGCCGCGAGAGAACCCAACAAAGAGTCATCTAGGGTTTAATGTTTAAGTTTTAGAATTTTGTTTAGTTTTAGTTTCTTCTTTATTTCTTTACCCATTCAAATTCTGTATGAAGCTTCAAGTTATGAATAAAAGGTTGAATTATTTCATTTCTTGTCTCTTTTAATTTCTACAATTTAATTTTCCGCACTTTAATTCCTTGCAATTTTATTTTATTGCTCTTTAATTATTTAGACCGTAGATTTGATGATTTTCTTTATGGGTTTTATTTTTCTCCTTCTTCTTTCTGAATGTTTTCAAGATAATGATACTCAAAGACGCTCCTTACTTTCGTGAGGGCATTAGTAGTTAGCCTTGTCTCTCTTGTTCCTTCTTCTCTATTCTTTTCATTTTAATTGGTTTTAATGAGCGGGTAATTTCTTGCTTGTTAGAGTTTGGAGGAGAGGGTAGTTTAATTGATGCAAAATTACTTTAAATTCTTTTTATGATTTTTAATTATTTATAAATTTTAATCAAAGGGAATCTTCACCCTCTTATTTAGGCACACACTCAATTCATGAAAGTTGCGACCTCGATATGAGTTTAGTTAAGCTTTCTTTGATTGAATGTTTTAGCGTAATAACGATCAAAGGAGGGACACGGGTAAATAGAGGGAATCCCTGGTACCCCTCTTAGCATCCTAATCCGCATTCATCATTATTCCTCTAGAATTAATTAATTAAAAAGATAAAAAGAATATTTTTACAAAAAACCCATCTTTTAAACTACCCAATCCGAAAAGCCCTACAAGTCATTTTCTTATAAAGTTTTCAAATCTCTTTAGTATAAAACGACAAAAATCCAAATTTTCTTCTATTAATTCGTCTAAAACAAGATAAGTAATTCATCATCTCCTTATGGACGACCCGTACTCATTATCGACTAGTTATTTGCGACACCGTTATTGATTGCGGTATTTATGATACTTTAAAACTCAATTTTTCACATCAATCATGATGCCTCCTATATTCTGGGGATTAAGATCTACAGAAATAGATCAAACAGATTGTTGGGACTTTCACAGTTCAGGTACATAGAGTCCATACTAAAGAGATTTAGTATGGAAGAATCCAAACACGGTAACATACTCGCTTTGTATGGAATCACTCTCTCCAAAGAGATATTTCCCAAGACTAATGAGGAGAGAATTCGCATGAGCATTATACCCTACGTTTCGGCGGTAGGATATATAATGTATGCGATGCTATGTACCAAACCAGATGTAGCTTATGCGCTTAGCGTGGTAAGCCGGTATCTGGAAAACTCAGGGGAGAACCACTGGACAGTAGTGAAGAATATTCTTAAGTACCTGAGAAGGACTAAGAAATTGTTTTTGGTGTACGATAATGGGGACCTCCAGGTGGAGTCTTTTACCGACTCGAGGTTCCAAATTGATAAGGATGACAGAAAATCTGTCTTGGGTTTTGTGTTTATCCACAATAGAGGGGCGGTCTGTTGGAAGAGCTCCAAACAGGATACCGTCGCAGACTCGAAGATGGAGCTACATTACATTGCTACCAACGATACTGAAAGTCTGCCCTAGCACCACCATGAGGTTCTAATGACATCAAGAATGCTAAATTCAAAGTTTTATAGGTGCTAAGCTAGACTATCCAAGATCTTTAGCTAGTTGATTAGGGTTTAGGTTTGATATCAAAGTAAACTATAAGAAGTGAAGATGGCTATACCCTCGTAGATCGAGTCCTTCACTTCACATGCTCTGTGTAGTAGTCCCGCGACTCCACTAGGCTCCACTTGAGGGTTTGGACGAGCTTCCTCCGATGAACTTCGTGCCGAAGATGATCCATGCGAAGTCCCTCCAACTCAAGCTACCTCTACACTAAACTCTTTTAGTGTAGGAAACACGCAACACTTGATCGCTAGTCAGGTGTAGGATGGTGAAGTAGGGGTTTAGAAGCTTACTAGTTTATGTTCAAAGTTGCATGGTTCACATCTCATGTGAGGGGTAGGAACTTTGAACCTTGATAGCATGAAGAAGAGGAAGACGATGAGAGCAAGAGAGCAATAATGGGAGCAACTCAAGAATGAGCTCAAGTTTTGAAAGAATGAGAGTATGAATGGCAACCCTTGACCCTCACCCATTCAAGCATGGAATTATTTGCAATATAAAATTGCAACCATGCTTGAATAGTGAGTCAAGATGAATAAACAAACAATAAAGCCCATGCCTTCATCCATGCTCCCAATTTCCACCACATTTCTATTTTCACAAAATAGAATTCATGCCATGTTACACACACACACACACACACACACACATATATATATATTAATACATAGAAAAAATATTTAGTGAGCTAATGATATTAGTTAAGATATAATTACATCAAATATAATATATATCACATTATTAAATCAACACTTGATTTAATAATCCGGTTATATCACATATGACCGACTAATATCATTTATCTGTATATCACATTATCAAATCAACACTTGATTCGATAATCTGGTTATATCACATATAATCTAACTGATAATAGATAATTGCCAGATTACAATACGGTATCACACACAC
Organism: Agapanthus africanus; assembly: GCA_030015575.1. Classification (NCBI taxonomy): domain Eukaryota; kingdom Viridiplantae; phylum Streptophyta; class Magnoliopsida; order Asparagales; family Amaryllidaceae; genus Agapanthus; species Agapanthus africanus. Next base: position 590,831,720 of record CM057340.1, on the reverse strand, counting down.
ATATTTAATCAGGCACACACACACATATCACATATGTGTCATACTTCGTTTCGTTTGAACCAGAGAACTTTTGTGTGGGACTCTAAACACTCTTCAATACGCCAGCAGTAGATGATGATCACATCAATCACCTATAAGCCGTCAGTGGTACTAGCTGGACGTAATGGCTACCCGGATATTGAGCGATATGAAGATCCATAAGCAAGCTTTTCCATACTCTCCATGAAGCCTATCAGCAACACTACCGTACAGTTCGGTCTCTTTGTCCGATATGTCGCACATCATGTCTAGGGGTGGTAAACGTTAGACCCCACTAACGTGATAAGTCATGCCGATGTCTGGCCTATAACGGTTCAAGAAACTACTGATAACTCTTATCAGTAAATCTCAGCAGCAGCCCTGGCCAGGGACTTCCAGTTATAGCCAATCGAGCACAGCGCAACATCAACCCCTAATACCGGGAGAGACGAAACCCCTCCCATCGCTTATTTCCTCCATGTGACTCGGGACTGTACCCAAAATCCACCTGTTTGCACGTCTCCTTTGAGCGTGGTAGGGAGGAAATCAAAGCACAGTAGGAGCCACGCAAGCCTCTATGACGATCTCGGGTCTACAGACTAACCTGTACCAGTGTCATCAGAGGACTGCTATCTGATGATAAGTATAATACCAACTTGGAGTCCTCGGCGAGTCCGTTCGGTGTACCCATTATCTAATGAGCATCTGTGTACAATTTTTGATGTCACACAAAAATGGCTGTGGGAAAGGCCATTGCCCTCTAAGGGACAAGAAACGTACACACTAGATAGCCTCTTTGGCAGCATCGTTGGTAGCGAACCAAGTTCATCTTATGAACTTATTCATCCAGATAGACTCTTTGGCAGCATCGTTGGTAGCGATGTAATCAGCCTCTATCAACGAGTCTGCTACAGTATATAGCTTGGAACCCTTCCAACATACCGTCCCTCCACAGAGGGTATAGAAAAAACCCGAGACTGACTATCAGTCGTCCTTATCATTCTGGAAGCTCGAATCGGTAAAAGACTCCACCTGGAGTTCACCGTTACTATACACCAAGAACATCTCTTTAGTCCTTCTCAAGTACTTAAGAATGTTCTTCACCGCTGTCCAGTGTTTCTCCCCTAGATCTGATTGATACCCATTCACTAAACCTAGTGAGTAAGCTACATATGGTCTGGTATATAACATCTCATACATGATTGACCCGACTGCCGAAGCATAGGGTATCCCTTGTATGTGAGCCCTCTAAAAATTAGTCTCGGGAGACATCTTTTCGGAGAGAGTGATTCCTTAACAAGCGGGTACATTACCACGCTTAGAACCTTCCATACTAAACCCCTTTAGTATGGCGTCTATGTACCAGGATTGGGACAATCCCAACATCTGTTTAGATCTATTTCTATATATCTATATCCCTAGGAAGTAGGAGGCATCAGTTAGATCATTCATGGAGAACATGTATGATAAGAGGAGTTGGACCGAGTGTAGCATAGGAACATCATTTCCTATCAAGAGTATGTCATCCGCGTACAATACGAGGAAAACAACCATACTCTCTAAAACCTTCTTATTTATACATGGTCCATCTACCTTTTTGATGAAGTCAAACTCTTTGACAACTTCATCAAAACAGATGTTCCATCTCCGCGATGTCTGCTTTAATCCATGGATGGATTTAAGCAGCTCGCACAAGCTTTCGCTTCTCCCATTGTCTATGAAGCCCTCTGGCATATCATATACACGCTATCTTCTAAATCGCCATTTAGAAAAGCGGTTTTCACGTGCAGTCTGCCAGATTTCATAGTTGTGGTATGCAACAATGGCAAGTAGGATCCTGATGGACTTAAGCATAGAGACAGGAGAAAAGGTTTCATCATTGTCGACACCAGGTCGTAGACGAAAACCTTTTGCTACAAGTCTAGCTTTGAAAGTCTCAACTTTTTCATCTACACCATATCATCTTTCTCAAAGATCCTCTTGCTCCCGAAGGGTTTTACCCCTTCAGGAGCAACTTCCAAAGTCAACACTTTGTTAGTGTACATGGATTCTATCTCAGATCGCAAAGCATCCACCCATTTCACAGAGTCCCCACTCATGATGGCCTGCTCGAAACTACTTGGGTCATCATCTCCATGATGCGATCCTCGCTCCCACCGTCTATGAGAAAACCGTAGTATCTCTCTGGTGGATGAGGAACCCTACTAGATCTGCGGAGTGGCTTCGGTTCATCGGGGACTATTGAATCCTCCGGTTCCACTAAATCGTCAATTATAGTTTGCATTGCTGGAACTTCTTTCAGTTCTACCTCATCGCCACTAATTTCTTTCACAAAAAATTCCTTTTCTAAAAAGGTGGCATGTCGAGAAACAAAACACCTTTTGTTCCTCAGTGTGGTAGAAGATATACCCTCGTGAATGTTTGGGATATCCTACAAACTTGCAAAGAGCTGAGCTTTCCTCAAGCTTGTCCAGATTATGCTTTTCAACATAGGCCAGGCAACCCCATATCTTAACTCTTTTAAGAGACGGTCTCTTCCCATTCCATATCTCATATGGAGTGCTAGGCAACAGATTTGGTCGGAACTCTATTCAATAGGCATATAGCCATCCCAAGTGCAAATCCCCAAAACGAAATAGGTAATTCAGCTGTACTCATCATAGAGCACACCATATCTAATAGGGTGCGATTCCTCCACCCCGATATACCACTGTGTTGTGGTGTATACGGAGGAGTAATCTAAAAGAGAATCCCATTCTCTTTTAAACAGTCTCGGAATTCCGTTGCTCAAGTATTCTCCTCCCCGATCATATCGAAGGATTTGAATACCTTTACCCATCCAGTTCTCAACTTCGTACTTATATTCCTTGAAATTCTCAAAAGATTTAGTTTTGTGTTTCAACAAGAACACATGTCCGTATCTTGAGAGAACATCATTGAATGTAATAAAGTACGCGGAACCATCCCTGGCATGTGTAGATATTGGACCGCATACATCACTATGTATCTTTCCAAGAGTTCAGTAGCTCTTTCTCCGTTTCCAGTAATCGGAGATTGGTCACCTGGTCTTTGAGATAAGGTTGGAAAGTTTCATAAGATGTAAATTCGAACGGATTCAAATATACATTCTTTTGGAACTTTAGCTAGTCTTGTCTTATCGACATGACCTAGTCTACAATGCCTCAAGAAGACTTTATTCATTTCTGAACCGTTCCTCTTGTGTGTGTTCTGTACATTTAGAACTATAGTTTGATTCAGAATGTGTACACTGTTATACAACATACCTTACCCAATTAACACTTGATTTAGGAAAATATTCACAATATTTTTGGTACGATATAACAGTCGCTCAGAATCATTGTATAACCAGTTGGTAACACTAGGTGATATTTGCCAACTACTTTGGCTATAACAATTGCACTATCTCCACTACTAGAGACATATCACCCTTTTCCAGTTCTCCACCTTTCTATAACCCATGTAATAAGTTACATGTGTGGGATCCTGATCCAGTATCCAATAGCCAGGACGTAGAGGAAACTGAGAAACAGTTCTTGGTTACGAACTCACCCAAAGACAATTCATCAACATGCTTATTCTTCGTTTGGGTGACGTGGGAATCTGGATATTCCCCTATTCCTTGCTCAGACTTATGATAATCATAAGGTAGAGCGGAACCAAGCCCAGTATAATAAGTAAGTTTGGTTAAAACATATATATTATTATCTTGATTAAGGCATTTCATTGGTCGCTACCAGGAGAGAGAGAAGGATAATCACTTTGCATGCGCTCTTTTCAAGATTAGATTGGTTTTTATCTAATCAGGATGGCTCTCACTGTTTTTATCAAATCTTCCTTCAAACTTTAAAAGGTAAGATTAGCCGGGATTAATTACACCCTACAGGTTTGCCAATCGTTCGGTCAGGCAGGTATCGGTACTCCGAGGGAGGTTCTCCGTGCTTTCACACGGACCTAATAAAAATAAACCTCGTTTCCCTATAGGCATAACCCCGTTGACACCTTTCTAGACACCTACTGGATTAGCTAATTGTAAAGTGCAAAACTCTTCCAGGAGTAACTCTTACTTGTAGTGGGTATCGGGATCTAACTATCTCATAGAAGGTATGCAATCTCATTGCAAATTTCAACACTTGAAATTCCCGATAATGTTTTGCCCCTAACGTCCGATGACCTTGACAAAGGCCAACAAATCATAGGGCGCTATTCAAGTTCAACCCGCTATTTCCTGATTGAATTAAACCCACCCGCACGACCCTTGACAAAGGCCAATAAGGTCGTACGACTACCCTAAACCAATCGCATCATATGGTTACAGATAAGCACTAATCAGCTACCGCACACTACGCCTTGACAAAGGCCATCAAACACAGCACGAATAGAAAAATAGTAGTTATCTGAAATGACAGAGGGCTACACCGGTTTTTAAGAAAACCATGAGCGTAATGAACTTGATATCGTTGTAGAATCTAATGATTTTGAAAATGAGTATTTTTTAGGCTTTTGCTAGTTTCGCTAAAGAGGTCACTCCCGGTGAAGGGATCTCGGCTCTTTCCTCATCAAATGAGGTGCTGGATATTTATAAAGGATTACCACTATGAAAAGAAAGAACTAAAGAAACTATCCAAAAAAAAACCGATTGGGTTGTAGCATTGTCTAGTTTCGCTAAAGAGGCCACTCTCGGTGAAGAGATCTCGGCTCTTTTCTCATCGAATGAGATGCTGGATATTCATCAAGGAATACCACCATGCAAAGTAAGAACTAGAGCTATCTTTTTTGAAAATTTGATTCTACAATATCTTTAGGTTTCTTTCTTTTCAATAATCTCATTAATGAAGTCCCATCATTTAATATTTCCTAAACATTAAAGAAAAATGAAACGAAAATAGAACGTAAGCTTATGCCATCCGCATTCACCACTGGGCCCCGTCATGCACCGTTAGGTTACTTAACTACCGGCAGAGCGGGGGCTGGACTAGCGCGGGTGCAAAACATAAGAAACGTTTGTTATATATCATATATATAATATAACATTTGTCTCACGCAGTTATATGATCGCATCACAGAACCAAGCAGTAGAAGCAACATATGAAATATTGGATATACTAGGATTTCCGTGTTTTAAATTTAGCCAGTAATGAAAAACACGGATTCCACGGTCGTGAAGAATAGCCAGACCCACATCCATAGACCCCTACGAGAGCGTTAAGTAACCCTACCTATTCTAGAGTAAGGAGACTCGGTTTCAACTCCTTGAGATGGTCTCCTACTGCACTCTAGAACCCGGTTACTTGTGCTCCCCACCTTAGGTCTATCCTAATGCGGAAATGTAAATAATATATATCAGTGGTGACATCATCCTCAACCCGGATGTGCCCCAAAAAAGAATATTACATACAAATTTTACATGAATGAAAATAAAAACTCTCACCTCACATAAAACCCTCCGGCTATTCATTCACGACAATCCAATAAATCATATTAGCGACACATAATATCATATATCATCAACGTAAGTAAATACGCGTATCCCAAATTCCGTTGATATATAGCAACGAGATTTGGGATACCCCACGTATTACACTTACGGTCTCAGAAAAGAAATGTAAAACTGCAATAATTGGAATCCGCATATCATTCGACATCATAAACCCGAAATATCTTATATTCTGAATTTCATGCCTAACCAGATAAATCTTGTATTTTAGTCTCAAATTGAAAACACTTTTCAATTATTTAGTCGGGGATTCAACAAGATTCGCGACTACATTATCGAATACTGGTCAGAAACTTTAGTAGATGGCGGCACCCCTGATGCCATCGACGAAGTGCAGTAAGGCAGAACACCATGGCCGCAAGCACCCGAGTGGATGCTTTTGACACCGGGGTTCTCCTACAATCACTTGGTCGGGGCAATGGGGCGTAGCTACCTAGCAAAGTTATTTGGCGAGTATTCACGTACAATACGCGATTGCGATGGAGTTTTGATCCGAATCAAGACTCCGTGGCAACCGATTATCTGAGACTAAAACACTATATTTACAAACAAACTAGTTTTCATAAAACTAATTTAATGTGGATCCTAACTACTGCATCCATATCAAAATTGTTAGTTGTATCCATGCTGTAGAGGCCATTATTGTACATATGATGTATATTATAGTGGATGCTTGGACATATATAGAGAGGACTTTCTTGCTCGACATGACTGTATGCTATCTGGTTGCTCTTTATCTTAACATGTATACTTGTCTCTTGATACTGTCTTATGGTTACATGTTGGTAAAGCCCTTAGGATGTGTACTTGACTACCAGCATTATGATGCAAATCATACTAGTGGGGCCATGGTAGTCCATAAGATCATCCTTTAATGTTCCTAGTCGTGGGTGTATCGAGACAGGGCATCGATATACCAGAGTAGACTAGCGTATACGCTTCTCGACCCATGAGATAGGTGATGCATGATCCCATATCCATTGGTGTTTGACATCAGAGATGGTATACGGGTGCTCAGTGGAGACTGGGTACACTGGACGGACTCGCCGAGAAATCCTAGATGGTATTATACCTCACGTCAGATAGCAGTTCTCTGGTGACACTGGTACAGGTTAGTCTGTAGACCCGAGATCGTCATAGAGTCTTGTGTGATTCCCACTGTGCTTTGATTTCCACCTTACCACGTTCAAGAGGATGTGCAAAACGGTGGTTTTTGGGTACAGTCCCGAGTCACATGGAGGTAATGAGCGATAGGAGGGGTTTCGTCTCTTCCGGTATTAGGGGTTGATGTTGCACTATGCTCGATTGGCCATAACAGGGAAGTCTCTGGCCATGGCTGATTTAGAGATTTACTGGTAAGTGTTATCAGTAGTTTCTCGACCCGTTATGAGGCTCATATCGGCATGACTTATCGGTTATTGTGGTCTAACATTTACCACCCCTAGACTGGATATGCGACATATCAGACGAGGAGACCGGACTGAACAGTAGTGTTACTGACAGGCTTTACAGGAGCTAGAGCGGGCTTGCTTGTTGATTTTCTGATTGCTCAATACCCGAGTAGCCGTTACGTCCAGCTAGTACTGCTGACGGCTTGCGGGTGCTTGATGTGATCATCACCTACTGCCGGCGTATTGACAAGTCTTTAGAGTCCTATATAGAGGTTTTACTGGCTCAGGAAAAACGAAGTAGGAGCACATATGTGATATGTGCGGGACCGAGAATAATGCTAGTATGTGATACCGTATTCTATTCTTGCGATATTTGTATCGGACGGTTGTATGTGATATAACCGGGTTATCGAATCAAGTGTTGATTTGATAAGTTAGTACATTTAATATTAGTCGGTTATATGTGATATAGCCGGATTATTAAATCAAGAGTTGATTTGATAGTTTAGTATATAATTGTATATTTGATATACTAATTTACATTAACTAATATTAGCTCACTTAAGCATTTATTATTCTCACATGTGCACACTTAATGTATATGTGATATATATTAATTGTATTTTTATTTTGTATCATGGTTGTTGATACACACTACATGGGTGTATGAGACTTACACCATACTAATTATAATGTTGGGTTTTAGTATTTAAAGTAATTCCAAATTAGTGGATTATTAGCCAAATGCATGAAGCTTGTAGAAGCTTGTGGATGCTTTGACCAAGTCCACTAGTTTTGTTTTACTTAAAATATTTATTAACCTAACCATTATAATTAAGCAATTGTTATGTCTCTACATGAGTTAGTATATGATACAAACTCATCCATGGTTATTTCTCTCACCTCATTAGTTCATTCTCATCTCTTGAGCTCATCTTCTTCTTCCTTGAGCAAAAGCTTGCTAGGTTTTTCAAAAGAGAGAAAATATTGTGAGAAAAATAAAACTAAAGTGAGCCCACTTCCTACTTCATCATCCTCTACTAGATTAGCACTTTAGTATAGGGTGTTAGCTTCACTAATCTCTCATTAGTGAAGTAGTAGCTTGAGTTAGTGTATCCTCGACGTAGATCATTTTCGGCCTCGAAGACTTCAAGCAAGATCGTTCCTTTCACCTTGAGAAGCCATGCAAGAGTCCGGGAGTACCATGATCGCAGCGAAGGGACCACTAGAAGGAGCTATTGAAGTGAAGGACCGGTCTACAAAGGTTGTATTCCGTTATCACTTAGATGTAAAATAGTTTACATTTTGTTTCGTATGATTAGTTATCGATTCTAGTTTAGGGTTCTTTTAAAACGGCAAATTTTTGAAAATGGCATGGACAATACCTCCCGAAACCTTGCAGTCGTTCATAGGAACCCTACCGTGGTATCAGAGCCCAGCTAGAGAATTAGACGGATTGTGTAGGATTACGAAACCGAAACAACTCCGAAACTTGACACATCAAAACCATGTTTCTGTCGATTTTTATATGAGCTCTAAAATTTTTTCAAACAACTGCAGAATCATATTTGAGAGAAAATAAGAACATGGAAGAAATTTGGGGGCATCTGCTCAGATTTTGGCCGAGCAGATGAAGGGTTTTTGTGTAGCATTTTTGTCCCAAATGTTTTTCATGTTCTGTTTTCTGGGTTTTTGTGTTTCAGGTGTTGTTTGATTTTTCTACTTTTTCATGTGATGATTAACTTACTGAAATGGCAACTCGGAGTGTTTCGTAGTCGTAATTCTAACTGTTTTCGGGTTACTTTAGACGGTGTTAAAAAGTTTGATCGGATATCAAATACCCGATTTAACCGTTGCCGGAAAATTTTCCAAGTGTTGGATTTTTTCCGTAGTTAAAAAGCACTCAAACATCATGTAAGTAATGCGATGGAACCTCTAGAAGAAAAAAAACCTTAACTCGATTATGTGACCGTCAGAACCGCCACTAAACCCTAGGGTTTGTAGTGGTTCAGCGGTGCCACATGTTAGGCCTTGGTTGACCCTTCTACAGCTGGTTTATTGGTACTATGGTATGTGCTGAATAATTTTAAACTACACTCAAGTGTTGAGCTATTTGGGTAATTGTGGGTGTTTGTTGATTCGATCGGAATGTTTAACATCGTCTAGTTTTTCTGCGACCGTAAGTGTAATATGTGGTGTATCGCCGGTTTCGTTGCTATATGTCAAAGACAATTGGGATACGTATATTTACTTACGTTGATGACATGTGATGTTATGTGTTGCTGTATATGTTATATTGGATCGTCGTGTTTTGAATAGCCGGGGGTTTTATGTGAGATGAGAGTTTTTATTTTCATCCATGTAAAATTCAATATATGTAATATTCTTTTATTGGGGCACTTCCGGATTGAGGATGATGTCACCATTGTTGTATATTATTTACTTTTCCGCATTAGGACAGACCCAAGGAGGGGAGCACAAGTAATCGGGTTCTAGAGTCCAGTGGGAGACTAACTCGAGGAGTCGAGTCTGGGTCTCCTAACTCTAGAATTGGTAGGGTTGCTTGCCGCTCTCGTAGGGGTCTAGGGATGTGGGTTTGGCTATTCATCACGACCGTGGAATCCGTGTTTTATATAGGCTCAAAATAAAACACGGATATCCTAGTATATCTAATTTTTCCTATGTTTCTTCTGCTGCTCTGTGATGTGATCACTGTGGATTCTGAGACGAATGGATATATATTAAATATGAGATATATAGTAGATGTTGCTTATGTTTTGCACCCGCGCTAGTCCCGTCCCGGTATGCCGTTAGTTAAGTAGCCTAACGGTGCATAACGGGACACTGTGGCGAATGCGGATGACATAAGCGTACGTTGTATTTTCGTTTCTTCTGTGATGCTTAGGAAGCTTAAATGATGGGACTTCATTAATAAGATTAATGAAAAGAAAGAAACCTAAAAGATGTTGTAGATTCAAATTTTCAAAAAGGGTAGATACAGTTATTGCTTTGCATAGTGATATATGTGATATATCCCGCACCTTATTCGATAAGGAAAGAGCCGAGATCCCTTCACCGGGAGTGACCTCTTTAGCATAACTGGCAGATGCTACAACACTCGGTTTATCTTTTGATTGCTTTTAGAGTTTCTTGCTTTGCATAGTGATATATGTGATATATCCCGCATCTTATTCGATGAGGAAAGAGCCGAGATCCCTTCACCGGGAATGACCTCTTTAGAGAAACTAGTAAAAGTCTCAAAAATATTCTTTTTCAAAATTCACTCGATTCTACAACGATATCAAGTTCATTACGCAAAAGGTTTTCGCAAAAACCTGTCGTAGCCCTCCATCATTTCAGATAAGTGCTATTTTAGTATTCGTGCTACGGTAGTTTGTCCTGCGTCAAGGCGTAGTGTACGGTAGCTGAATTAGTACTTATCTATAGCATGAGATGCGATTAGATTAGGGTATTCGTACGGTGTTTTTTGTCCTGCGTCAAGGGTCGTACGGGTGGGTTTAATTCAATCAGGAAATGACGGGTTGAACTTGACTAGCAGACTATGGGTTGTTTGGCCTGTGTCAAGGTCATAGCATGCAAGGGGCAAAATATTATCGGGAATTTCAAGTGTTGAAATTTGCAATGAGATTGCATACCTTCTATGAGATAGTTGGATCCCGATACCCACTGCGAGTAAGAGTTACTCCTGAGAGAGTTTTACACAGGACAATTAGCCGATCAAGTAGGTGTCTAGAAAGATATCAACGGGGTTATTCCTCTGGGAAAACAAGGTTTATTTTAATTAGGTCTGTGCGAAAGCACGGGGAACCTCCTTCAAAGTACCGGCACTGGCCTGGCTAAAAGATTGGCGAAATTGTAAGATGTAATTAATCCCGGCTAGTCTTTCCTTTTAGGGTTTGAAGGAAGATTTGATAAAAACAGTGGGAGCCATCCTGATTAGATAAAATAATAACCAATCTGATCTTGCAAGAGCATACGCTAAAATGTTTTCTTTTCTCTCTCTCTCCAGGTAGTGACCATGTCACGTCTTGATCAAGATAATAATATGGATGTATTGACCGAACCTGCATGCTGTACTGTGCTGGGGAACGTTGGTTCTGTTCTTTCTTATAATTGTTATAAGACTGAACAGGGAATAGGGACATACCTTCTTCGGGTATGTTAGTTATTGAGAACAGTTTCTCAATTCACTCTACGTCCTGGGTATTAGATACCGGATCGGGATCCCACATATGTAATATGTTACATGGGCTAAAGAAAGATAGAGAACTGGGAATGGGTGGTCATTCCGTAATAGTCGGGAATGGGGCAAATGTTGCAGCCAAAGCAGTTAGCGAATATCACCTTGTATTACCAAATGGTAATATATTGATTCTGAACGAATGCTATTACATTCCGACCCTGATATGCAACCTTATATCAGTTTCTTTATTAAGTAAAGATGGATATAATTTTGTAGTACAGGATGATGTTATGAACATCTTCCTGAATCAAAAGTTGATTGGATCAGGCTCGTTAAATAATGGCATATACATTCTAAATCAAACTACAGTTCTTAATGTACAAAACACACACAAGAGGAAGAGTTCAGAAATGAATGATTCCTTCTTGTGGCATTGTAGACTAGGTCATACAATGCGACACGACTGGCTAAGTTGTATAAGGATTGATATTTGAATCCGTTCGAATTTTCATCTTATGACACTTGCCAATCATTTCTCAAAGGCAAGATGACCAAAACTCCATTTACAGGACATGGAGAAAGTGCTAGTGAGCTCTTGGGACTGATACATAGTAATGTATGTGGTCTTATGTCTACACATGCCAGGAATGGTTCTTCGTACTTCATTACATTCACTGACGATCTCTCAAGATTCGGACATGTGTTCCTGATGAAACACAAGTCTGAAACTTTTGAGAAATTCAAAGAATATAAATCCGAAGTCGAGAACCAAACGGGTAAAAGTATTAAAATCCTACGATCTGATCGAGGAGGATAATACTTGAGCACGGAATTCCGTGATTATCTAAAAGAGAATGAGATTCTCTCTCAGCTTACTCCTCCGTATACACCACAGCACAACGGTGTATCAGAGCGGAGGAATCGCACCCTATTAGATATGGTGCGCTCTATGATGAGCACTGCTGAGTTACCTATTTCCTTTTGGGGTTATGCACTGGAGACAGCTGCAGACCTATTGAATATGGTTCCCATCAAATCTGTACCAACCACTCCATATGAGATATGGAAAGGAATGAGACCATATCTTAATTATGTTAAGATATGGGGTTGTTCGGCATATGTGAAAACACAAAATTCGGACAAACTCGAGGCAAAGTCAGTTCTGTGTAAGTTTATAGGATATCCCAAACATTCGCGAGGGTATATCTTCTACCATTCTGAGGAAAAAAGGTGTTTGTTTCTAGACATGCCACCTTTTTAGAAAAGGGTTTTCTTTTGAAACAAATTAGTGGCAAGGAGGTAGAACTAGAAGAAGTTCCATCTATACAAACTACGACAGAAGATTTGGTGGAACCAGATGATTCGGTAATTCCCAACGAACCTCAGCCTCTCCGCCGATCTAGTAGGGTTCCTCATCCACCTGAGAGATACTACGGTTTTCTCATTGATGGTGGAAGCGAGGATTGCATCATGGAGGATGATGACCCAACTAGCTTCGAGCAGGCCATCACGAGTGGGGACTCTGTGAAGTGGCTGGATGCAATGCGATCTGAGATGGAATCCATGTACACCAACAAAGTATGGACTTTGGAAGATGCTCCTGAAGGGGTAAAACCCATTGGGAGCAAGTGGATCTTCAAGAAAAACTTGGTGTAGATGGGAAAGTGGAGACTTTCAAAGCTAGACTTGTTGCAAAGGGTTTTCGTCAACGACCTGGTATGGATTATAACGAAACCTTTTCTCCAGTGGCTATACTTAAATCCATCTGGATCATGCTTGCCATTGCTGCATACCATGACTACGAAATCTGGCAAATGGATGTTAAGACCGCTTTTCTGAATGATGATTTGTAAGAGTGCGTGTACATGAATTAGCCAGAGGGCTTTGTAGACAGTGGGAGCAGCGGAAAGGTGTGGGAGCAGCAGAAAGGTGTGCAAGCTGCTTAAATCTATCTACGGGTTAAAGCAAGCATCGCGGAGTTGGGACATCTGTTTTGATGTCGTTATCAAAGAGTTTGATTTCGTCAAAAACGTAGATGAACCTTGTATATGCAAGAATGTGGCAGAGAGTAAGATTGTCTTCCTCGTATTGTACGTGGATGGCATACTCTTGATAGGAAATGACATTCCTATACTACAATCGGTCAAGCTCTTCTTATCGCAAAGATTCTCAATGAAAGATCTAGGGGATGCCTCCTACATCTTGGGGATTAAGATCTATAGAGATAGATCTAAACGGATACTGGGATTGTCCCAATCCAGGTACATTGACACCATACTAAAGAGGTTTAGTATGGAAGAATCTAAGCGTGGGTTTTTACCCACGATCTCAGGACTCACTCTTTCAAAAGAGATGTCTCCCAAGACTGATTTGGAGAGAGCTGGCATGCAAGGGATACCCTATGCTTTGGCAGTAAGCTCTATCATGTACGCGATGCTATGTACCAGACCCGATGTAGCATACTCACTAAGTGTAGTGAGTAGGTATCAAGCAAATCCTGGAGAGAGTCACTGGACAGCTGTGAAGAGCATTCTCAAGTACTTGAGAAGGACTAAAGAGATGCTCTTGGTGTATGGTAACGGAGAACTCCAAGTGGAGTCCTTTACCGATTCAAGCTTCCAGAGTGATAAGGACGACTCTAAGTCGCACTCGGGATTTGTCTTTACCCTTAATGGAAGGGGCGGTATGCTGGAAGAGTTCCAAGCAGGAAACCGTGGTAGACTCGACGATGGAGGCTGAATACATCGCTGCCAACGATGCTGCCAAAGAGGCTGTATGGATTAAGAAGTTCATAACTGAACTTGGAGTGGTTCCATCCATTGAGTATCCAATACCTTTGTATTCTGATAACAATATAGCGGTGGCTTTGGCCAAGGAACCCAGGTCCCATCAGCGATCCAGGCATATTCTGAGGCGGTATCACCTGATCCGAGAGATAGTTGATCGTCGGGAGATCGAGGTCAGGAGAGTTGACACGAAGAAAAACACTGCGGATCCACTTACGAAGGCCATTTCCCAGATACAGTTCGAGAGACTTTTCGGGATGCTGGGTATGCGATACTACAACAGCTGGCCCTATTGTAAGTAGGAGATTGTTAGTTGTATGTATGCCCTAGAGGCCATTATTGTACATATGATGTATATTATAGTGGATGCTTGGACATATATAGAGAGGACTTTCTTGCTCGACATGATAGTATGCTATCTGGTTGCTCCTTATCTTAACATGTATACTTGTCTCTTGATATTGTCTTATGGTTACATGTTGGTAAAGCGCTTAGGATGTGTACTTGACTACCAGGATTGTGATGCAGATCATACTAGTGGGGCCATGGTAGTCCATAAGTTCATCCTTTAATGTTCCTAGTCGTGGGTGTATCGAGATAGGGCATCGATATACCAGAGTAGATTAGCGTATACGCTTCTCGACCCATGAGATGGGCGATGGATGATCCCATATCCAGTGGTGTTTGACATCAGAGATGGTATATGGGTGCTTAGTGGAGACTGGGTACACTAGACAGACTTGCCGAGAACTCCTAGATGGTATTATACCTCACGTCAGATAGCAGTTCTCTGGTGACACTGGTACATGTTAGTCTACAGATCCAAGATTGTCATAGAGCCTTGTGTGATTCCCACTGTGCTTTGATTTCCACCTTACCACGTTCAAGAAGACGCGCAAAACGGTGGATTTTAGGTACAGTCCCGAGTCACATGGAGGCAATGAGCGATAGGAGTGGTTTCGTCTCTTCCGGTATTGGGGGTTGATGTTGCGCTGTACTCGATTGGCCATAACAGGGAAGTCCCTGGCCAAGGCTGATTTAGAGATTTACTGGTAAGTGTTATCAGTAGTTTCTCGACCCGTTATGAGCCTCATATCGGCATGACTTATCGGTTATTGGGGTCTGACATTTACCGCCCCTAGACTGGATATGCGACATATCAGACGAGAAGACCGGACTGTACGGTAGTGTTACTGACAGGCTTTAGAGGAGCTAGAGCGGGTTTGCTTGTTGATTTTCTGATCGCTCAATAACCGGGTATCCGTTATGTCCAGCTAGTACTGCTGACGGCTTGTGGGTGGTTGATGTGATCATCACCTACTGCCGGCGTATTGACGAGTCTTTAGAGTCCTACATAAATGTTTTACTGGCTCAGGCAAAACGAAGTAGGAGCACATATGTGATATGTGCGGGACCGAGAATAATGCGAGTATGTGATACCGTTTTCTATTCTCGCGATATTTGTATCGGATGGTTGTATGTGATATAGCCGGGTTATCGAATCAAGTGTTGATTCGATAAGTTGGTACATTTAATATTAATCGGTTATATGTGATATAGCCGGATTATTAAATCAAGAGTTGATTTGATAGTTTAGTGTATAATTGTATATTTGATATACTAATTTACATTAACTAATATTAGCTCACTTAAGCATTTATTATTCTCACATTGCACACTTAATATATATGTGATATATATTAATTGTGTTTTTATTTTGTATCATGGTTGTTGATACACACTACATGGGTGTATGAGACTTACACCATACTAATTATAATGTTGGGTTTTACTATTTAAAGTAATTCCAAATTAGTGGATTATTAGCCAAATGCATGAAGCTTGTAGAAGCTTGTGGATGCTTTGACTAAGTCCACAAGTTTTGTTTTACTTAAGATCTTTATTAACCTAACCATTATAATTAAGCTATGGTTATGTCTCTACATGAGTTAGTATATGATACAAACTCACCCATGGTTATTTCTCTCACCTCATTAGTTCATTCTCATCTCTTGAGCTCATCTTCTTCTTCCTTGAGCAAAAGCTTGCTAGGGTTTTCAAAAGAGAGAAAATATTGTGAGAAAAATAAAACTAAAGTGAGCCCACTTCCTACTTCATCATCCTCTACTAGATTAGCACTTTAGTATAGGGTGTTAGCTTCATTAATCTCTCATTAGTGAAGTAGTAGCTTGAGTTGGTGTTTTCTCGACGTAGATCATCTTCGGCCTCAAAGACTTCAAGTAAGATCGTTCCTTTCACCTTGAGAAGCCATGCAAGAGTCCGGAAGTACTAAGATCGCAGCGAAGGGACCACTACAAGGAGCTATTGAAGTGAATGACCGGTCTACAAATGTTGTATTTCATTATCACTTAGATGTAAAATAGTTTACATGTTATTTTGTATGATTCTCTAGTTATCGATTCTAGTTTAGGGTTCTTTAAAACGACAAATTTTTGAAAATGGTATGGACGATGCCTCCTGAAACCTTACAGTCGTTCATAGGAACCCTACAAAAATAAAAGCCGAAACAATATTAAAGACACGACTACGAAGCACTCCGTATTAACCCCAATTGAACTGTTAACATCACAAGCAAACTCGGCTAATCAAACAATACCTGAAATCCCAAAATCTACAGACCAGAACACCAAAAATTTTGAGCCAAAAATACGAAGATGGGGCCGGCGAGATTGGGAATTATGGGGTTCTCGCCGGGTCAATTATGGTGGTTCTGCTTCAAATTTTTCCAGTGTTCTAGTTGTATCACATACAACATTCTGCAGTTGCTTAAAAAATTTTCTGAGATCATTTCAAAATCGACAGAAACTTGGGGTTTCAAGTTACAATTTCGGAGTTGTTTCGGCTTCGTGTTTCTATTAACATCGTCTAATCTTCTAGCTTTGGCTCTGATACCATGAAAGTCTACCTTAGTACCACCATGAGGTTCTAATGACATCAAGTATGCCAAATTCAAATTTTTATAGGTGCTAAGCTAGACTATCCAAGATCTTTAGCTAGTTGATTAGGGTTTAGGTTTGATATCAAAGTAAACTATAAGAAGTGAAGATGGTTATACCCTTGTAGATCGAGTCCTTCTCTTCACATGCTCCGTGTAGTAGTCCCGCGACTCCACTATGCTCCACTTGAGGGTTTGGACAAGCTTTCTCCGATAACCTTCGTGCCGAAGATGATCCATGCGAAGTCCTTCCAACTCAAGCTATCTCTACACTAAACTCTTTTAGTGTACGAAACACACTACACTTGATCGCTAGTCAAGTGTAGGATGGTGAAGTAGGGGTTTTGAAGCTCACTAGTTTATGTTCAAAGTTCCATGGTTCACATCTTATGTGAGGGGTTGGAACTTTGAACCATGATAGCATGAAGAAGAGGAAGAAGATGAGAGCAAGAGAGCAATAATGAGAGCAACTCAAGAATGAGCTCAAGTTTTGAATGAAAGAGAGTGTGAATGGCGACCCTTGACCCCCACATATTCAAGCATGGAATTATTTGCAATATAAAATTGCAACCAGGCTTGAATAGTGAGTCAAGATGAATAAACAAACAATAAAGCCCATGCCTTCATCCATGCTCCCAATTTCCACCTCATTTCTATTTTCACAAAATAGAATTCATGCCATGCTACATATATATATATATATATATATATATATATATATATCATATATATATTAATACTTATAAGAAAATATTTAGTGAGCTAATGATATCAGTTAAGATATAATTATATCAAATATAATATATATCACATTATTAGATCAACACTTGATTTAATAATCCGGTTATATCACATATGACCGACTAATATCATTTATCTATATATCACATTATCAAATCAACACTTGATTCGATAATCTGGTTATATCACATATAACCTAATTGATAACAGATAACTGTTCGATTACAATACGGTATCACATACACATATTTAATCAGGCCCACACACATATCACATATGTGTCCTACTTCATTTCGCTTGAACCAGGGAACTTCTGTGTGGGGATCTAAAGACTCGTCAATACGCCAGCAGTAGGTGATGATCACATCAGTCACCTACAAGCCGTCAGCGGTACTAACTGGACGTAACGGCTACCCGGGTATTAAGCGATATGAAGATCAACAAGCAAGCTTGTCCATACTCTCCATGAAGCCTGTCAGCAACACTACCGTACAGTCCGGTCTCTTCGTCTGATATATCGCATATCATGTCTAAGGATAGTAAACGTCAGACCCCGGTAACGTGATAAGTCATACCGATGTCTGGCCTATAACGGTTCGAGAAACTACTGATAACTCTTATCAGTAAATCTCAGCAGCACTCCTGGCCAGGGACTTCTAGTTATAGACAATCGAGCATAGAGCAACATCAACCCCTAATACCGGGAGAGACGAAACCCCTCTTATCGCTCATTTCATCCCTGTGACTCGGGACTGTACCTAAAATCCACCTGTTTGCACGTCTCCTTTGAGCGTGGTAGAGAGGAAATCAAAGCACAGTGGGAGCCACATAAGTTTCTATGACGATCTTGGGTCTACAGACTAACTTGTACCAGTGTCACCAGAGGACTGCTATATGACGATAGGTATAATACCAACTAGGAGTTCTCGGCGAGTCCGTTCGGTGTACCCATTCTCTAATGAGCACCTGTGTACAATCTTTGATGTCATACACCAATGGCTGTGGGATCAGCCATCACCCTCTAAGGGACAAGAAATGTACACACTAGTCTACTCTAGAATATCGATGCCCTAGTCTCGATATCCCCTCGACTAGGAACAGTTAAAGTATAAACTTTTGGACCACCCTGGCCCCACTAGTATGATCTCATCATAATCCTGGTAGTCAAGTACATATCCTAAGGGCTTTATCAATATGTAAGAGACAGACAGTATAAAGATACCAGTCTACATGTTTAGATAAATATAACCAGATATCATACTATCATGTCGAGCAAGAAAGTCTTCTATATATATGTCCAAGCATCCACTATATCAACAGTAATGGCCTCTAGGGCATACATATTCTTAACAATCTCCTACTTGCACTAAGGCCATTTGTTGTACTATCTCATACCCAACGTCCCAAAAGTCTCTCGAATAGGATCTGGGGGAGGGCCTCGGTGAGTTGATCTGCTGTGTTATCCTCTGTGTCAACTCTCCTGATCTCGATCTCTCGAAGATCAATCATCTCCCTGATCAGGTGATACTGTCTAAGAATATGTCTAGATCGCTGACGGGACCGGGGTTCCTAGGCCAAAGCCACAACTCTATTGTCATCACAATACACAGGTACTAGATGCCCAATGGTAGGAACCAAGTTCAACTTATGAACTTATTCATCCAGACATCCTCTTTGGCAGTATCGTTGGTAGCGATGTAATCACCCTCTATCAATGAGTCTGCTATGGTATATAGCTTGGAACCCTTCCAACATACCGTCCCTCCACTGAGGGTATAGACAAAACCCGAGATTGACTATCAGTCGTCTTTATCACTCTGGAAGCTCGAATCGGTAAAGGACTCCACCTGGAGTTCATCGTTACCATATACCAAGAATATCTCTTTAGTCCTTCTCAAATACTTAAGAACGTTCTTCACCGCTGTCCAGTGTTTCTCCCCTGGATCTGATTGATACCCACTCACTATACCTAGTGAGTAAGCTACATTTGGTCTGGTACATAACATCGCATACATGATTGACCCGACTGCCGAAGCATAGGGTATCTCTTGTATGCGAGCCCTCTACAAATCATTCTCGGGAGACATCTCTTTGGAGAGAGTGATTCCTTAACAAGCGGGTACATTACCACGCTTAGAACCTTCCATACCAAACCCCTTTAGTATGGCGTCTATGTACTTGGATTGGGACAATCCCAACATCCGTTTAGATCCATCTCTATAGATCTATATCCCTAGGAAGTAGGAGGCATCAGTTAGATCTTTCATGGAGAACATGTGTGATAAGAGGATCTTGACCGAGTGTAACATAGGAACATCATTTCCTATTAAGAGTATGTCATCCGCGTACAATACGAGGAAGTCAACTATACTCTTTAAAACCTTCTTATTTATACATGGCCCATATGCCTTTTTGATGAAGTCAAACTCTTTGACAGCTTCATCAAAACAGACGTTCCATCTCTGCGATACCTGCTTGAATCCGTGGATGGATTTAAGCAGCTTGCACATGTTTAGGCTGCTCCCACTATCTACGAAACCCTCTGGCAGTGTCATATACACGCTCTCTTCTAAATCACCATTTAGAAAAGTGGTTTTGACGTGCAGTCTACCATATTTCGTAGTTGTGGTATGCAACAATGGCAAGTAGGATCCTGATGGACTTAAGCATAGCGACAGGAGAAACGGTTTCATCATATTCGACACCAGATCGTATACGAAAACCTTTTGCTACAATTCTAGCTTTGAAAGTCTCAACTTTTCCATCTACACTAAATTATCTTTCTCAAAGATCCTCTTGCTCCCGTTGGGTTTTACCGCTTCAGGAGCAATTTCCAAAGTTAACACTTTGTTAGTGTACATGGATTCCATTTCAGATCGCATAGCATCCGGCCATTTCACAGAGTCCCCACTCGTGATGTCCTGCTCGAAACTACTTGGGTCATCATCTCTATGATGCAATCCTCGCTCCCACCGTCTATGAGAAAACCGTAGTATCTCTCTGGTGGATGAGGAACCCTACTAGATCTGCGGAGTGGTTTCGGTTCTTCAGGGACTATTAAATCCTCCAGTTCCACCAAATTGTCAGTTATAGTTTGCGTTGCTGGAACTTCTTCCAGTTCTATCTCATTGCCACTAATTTCTTTCACAAGAAATTCCTTTTCTAAAAAGGTGGCATGTCGAGAAACAAAACACATTTTATTCCTTAGTATGGTCGAAGATATACCCTCGTGAATGTTTGGGATATCCTATAAACTTGCACAGAACTGACCTTGTCTCAAGCTTGTCCGGATTATGCTTTTCAACATAGGCCGGACAACCCCATATCTTAACTCGTTTAAGAGATGGTCTCTTCTCATTCCATATCTCATATGGAGTGGTAGGCAACAGATTTGGTCGGAACTCTATTCAATAGGCATGCAGCTATCTCAAGTGCATATCCCCAAAAGGAAATAAGTAACTCAGCAGTACTCATCATAGAGCGCACCATATCTAATAGGATACGATTCCTCCACCCCGATATACCGTTGTGCTGTGGTGTATACGGAGGAGTAATCTGAGAGAGAATTCCATTCTCTTTTGAACAGTCTTGGAATTCCGTTGCTCAAGTATTCTCCTCCATGATCATATCGAAGGATTTGAATACCTTTACCCCATCTGGTTCTCAACTTCGTACTTATATTCCTTGAAATTCTCAAAAGATTCAGTTTTGTGTTTCAACAAGAACACATGTCCGTATCTTGAGAGACCATCGGTGAATATAATAAAGTACGCGGAACCATCCCTGGCATGTGTAGACATGGGATCGCATACATCACTTTGTATCTGTCCAAGAGTTCAGTAGCTCTTTCTCCGTTTCCAGTAAATGGAGATTTGGTCACCTGGTCTTTGAGACACGACTGGAAAGTTTCATAAAATGTAAATTCGAATGGATTCAAATATGTATCCTTATGGAACTTTAGCTAGTCTTGTCTTATCGACATGACCTAGTATACAATGCCTCAAGAAGACTTCGTTCATTTCTGAACTGTTCCTCTTATGTGTGTTCTGTACGTTTAGAACTGTAGTTTGATTCAGAACGTGTACACTGTTATACAACATACCTTACCCAATCAACACTTGATTTAGGAAAATATTCACAATATTATTGGTACGATATAACAGTCGCTCAGAATTATTGTATTACCAGTTGGTAACACTAGGTGATATTTGCCAACTACTTTGGCTGCAACGATTGCACCATCTCTACTACTAGAGACATATCACCCTTTCCTAGTTCTCCACCTTTTTATAGCCTATGTAACAAATTATATGTGTGGGATCCTGATCCGGTATCCAATACCCAGGACATAGAGGTAACTGAGAAACAGTTCTTTGTTACGAACACACCCGAAGACAATGCATCAACATACTTATTCTTCGTTTGGGTGGGGTGAGAATCCGGATATTCCCCATTTCCTTTCTCAGACTTATGATAACCATATGGTAAAGTGGAACCAAGCCCAGTATAATAATTAGGTACGATCAAAACAGCCATATTATTATCTTGATTAAGGCATTTCATTGGTCGCTACCAGGAGAGAGAGAAGGATAATCACTTTGCGTGCTCTCTTTGCAAGATTAGATTGGTTTTTATCTAATCAGGATGGCTCCCACTGTTTTTATCAAATCTTTCTTCAAACCCTAAAAAGTAAGATTAGCCAGGATTAATTACACCCTACAGGTTCGCCAATCGTTCGGCCAGGCAGGTATCGGTACTCCGAGGGAGGTTCCCCATGCTTTTGCACGGACCTAATTAAAATAAACCTCATTTCCCTAGAGGCATAACCCCGTTGACACCTTTCTAGACACCTAATGGATTAGCTAATTGTAAAGTGCAAAACTCTCCCAGAAGTAACTCTTACTCGCAGTGGGTATCGGGATCCAATTATCTCATAGAAGGTATGTAATCTCATTGCAAATTTCAACACTTGAAATTCCCGATAATGTTTTTCCCCTAAAGTCCTATGACCTTAACAAAGGCCAACAAATCATAGGGCGCTAGTCAAGTTCAACCTGTCATTTCCTGATTGAATTAAACCCACCCGCACGACCCTTGACAAAGGCCAACAAAGTTGTACGACTACCTTAATCCAATCGCATCATATGGTTACAGATAAGCCCTAATCAGCTACCACACACCACGCCTTGACAAAGGCCAACAAACGCAGCACGAATACAAAAATAATACTTATCTGAAATGACAGAGGGCTATGCAGGTTTTTAAGAAAACTATGAGCATAGTGAACTTGATATCGTTGTAGAATCTAATGATTTTGAAAACGAGTATTTTTTAGGCTTTTGCTAGTTTCGCTAAAGAGGTCACTCCCGGTGAAAGGATCTCAGCTTTTTCCTCATCGAATGAGGTGTTGGATATTCATCATGGAATACCACTATGCAAAGCAAGAACTAGAGAAGCTATCAAAAACAAAACCGATTGGGTTGTAGCATTTGCTAGTTTCTCTAAAGAGGTCACTCCCGGTGAAGGGATCTCGGCTCTTTTCTCATCGAATGAGGTGTTGGATATTCATCAAGGAATACCACTATGCAAAGCAAAAACTAGAGCTACCCTTTTTGAAAATTTGATTCTATAACATCTTTAGGTTTCTTTCTTTTCATTAATCTCATTAATGAAGTCCCATCATTTAATATTTCCTAAACATTACAGAAAAACGAAACGAAAATAGAACGTACGCTTATGCCATCCGCATTCGCCACTGGGCCGCGTCATGCACCGTTAGGTTACTTAACTACCGGCAGAGCGGGGGCTGGACTAGCGTGGGTGCAAAACATAAGAAATGTTTATTATATATCATATATATAATATAACATTCGTCTCACGCAGTTATATGATCACATCACAGAACCAAGCAGTAGAAGCAACATATGAAATATTGGATATACTAGCATTTCCGTGTTTTAAATTTAGCCAGTAATGAAAAACACGGATTCCACGGTCGTGAAGAATAGCCAGATCCACATCCCTAGACCCCTATGAGAGCGGCAAGTAACCCTACCAATTCTAGAGTTAGGAGACCCGGTCTCAACTCCTTGAGATGGTCTCCCACTGGACTCTAGAACCCGGTTACTTATGCTCCCCACTTTAGGTCTATCCTAATGCGTAAAAGTAAATAATATACATCAGTGGTGACATCATCCTCAACCCAGATGTGCCCCAATAAAAGAATATTACATACTAATTTTACATGAATGAAAATAAAAACTCTCATCTCACATAAACCCCCCCGGCTATTCATTCACGACAATCCAATAAATCATATCAGCGACACATAATATCACATATCATCAACGTAAGTAAATACGCGTATCCCAAATTCTGTTGACATATAGCAGTGAGATTTGGGATACCCCACGTGTTACACTTACGGTCGCAGAAAAGAAATGTAAAACTGCAATAAATAGAATCCGCATATCATTAGACATCATAAACCCGGAATATCTCATATTCCGAATTTCGTGCCTAACCAGATAAATCTTGTATTTTAGTCTCAAATTGAAAACACTTTTCAATTATTTAGTCGGGGATTCAACAAGATTCCTGACTACATTATCGAACACTCATCAGAAACTTTAGTAGATGACCGCACCCCCGATACCGTCGACGAAGTGCACTAATACGGAACACTGTGGCCGCAAGCACCCGAGTGGATGCTTTTGGCACCGGAGTTCTCCTACAGTCACTTGGTCGGGGCAATGGGGCGTGGCTACCTAGCAAAGTTATTTGGTAAGTATTCGCGTACAATACGCGATTGAAATGGAGTTTTGATCTAAATCAAGACTCCATGGCAACCGATTATCTGAGACTAAGACACTAGATTTGCAAACAAACTAGTTTTCACCAAACTAATTTAATGTGGATCCTAATTACTGCATCCATATCAAAATAAAACCCAAAACAATGTTAAAAACACGACTACGAAGCTCTCCGTATTTGCCCCAATTGAACCGTTAACATCACATGCAAACTGGGCTAATCAAAAAATACTTGAAACCCCAAAATCTACAGACCAGAACACCAAAAAATTTCGAGCCAAATATAAGAAGATGGGGCCAGCGAGATCGGGAATTATGGGGTTCTCGCCGGGTCAATTATGGTGGTTTGGCCTCAAATTTTTCCAGTGTTCTAATTGTATCATATACAACATTCTGCAGTTGTTTAAAAAATTTTCTGAGATCATTTCAAAATCGACAGAAACTTGGGGTTTCAAGTTACAATTTCGGATTTTTTTCGGTTTCGTGTTTCTATTAATATCGTCTAATCTTCTAGTTTTGGCTCTGATACCATGAAAGTCTACCCTAGTACCACCATGAGGTTTTAATGACATCAACCATGCCAAATTCAAATTTTTATAGGTGCTAAGCTAGACTATCCAAGATCTTAGCTAGTTGATTAGGGTTTATGTTTGATATCAAAGTAAACTATAAGAACTGAAGATGGCTATACCCTCGTAGATCGAGTCCTTCACTTCACATGCTCCGTGTAGTAGTCCCGCGACTCCACTAGGCCCCACTTAAGGGTTTGGACGAGCTTCCTCCGATGACCTTCGTGCCGAAGATGATCCACACGAAGTCCCTCCAACTCAAGCTAGCTCTACACCAAACTCTTTTAGTATAGGAAACACGCTACGCTTGATCGCTAGTCAAGTGTAGGATGGTGAAGTAGTGGTTTAGAAGCTTACTAGTTTATGTTCAAAGTTCCATGGTTCACATCTCATGTGAGGGGTTGGAACTTTGAGCCATGATAGGATGAAGAAGAGGAAGAAGACGGGAGCAATAATAGGAGCAACTCAAGAATGATCTCATGTTTTGAAAGAATGGGAGTGTGAATGGCAACCCTTGACCCTCACTCATTCAAGCATGGAATTATTTGCAATATAAAATTGCAACTATGCTTGAATAGTAAGTCAAGATGAATAAACAAACAATAAAGTCCATGCCTTCATCCATGCTCCCAATTTCCACCTTATTTCTATTTTCACAAAATATAATTCATGCCATGCTATATATATATATATATATATATATATATATATATTAATACATATAAGAAAATATTTAGTGAGCTAATGATATTAGTTAAGATATAATTATATCAAATATAATATATATCACATTATTAAATCAACACTTGATTTAATAATCCGGTTATATCATATATGACCAACTAATATCATTTATCTGTATATCAAATTATCAAATCAACACTTAATTCGATAATCTGGTTATATCACATATAACCTAACTGATAACAGATAACTGTCAGATTACAATACGGTATCACATACACATATTTAATCAGGCCCACACACATATCACATATGTGTCCTATTTCGTTTCGCTTGAATCAAGGAACTTCTGTGTGGGACTCTAAAGACTCGTCAATACGCCAGCAGTAGGTGATGATCACATCAGTCACTTACAAGCCGTCAGCGGTACTAGCTGGACGTAACGGCTATCCGGGTATTGAGCGATATGAAGATCAACAAGCAAGCTTGTCCATACTCTCTATGAAGCCTATCAGCAATACTACCGTACTGTCCGGTCTCTTCGTCTGATATGTCGCATATCATGTCTAGGGGTGGTAAACGTCAGACCCCAGTAACGTAATAAGTCATGACGATGTCTGGCCTATAACGATTCGAGAAACTACTGATAACTCTTATCAGTAAATCTCAGCAGCAGCCCTGGCCAGGGACTTCCAGTTATAGCTAATCGAGCATAGTGCAACATCAACCCCCAATACCGGGAGAGACGAAACGCCTCCTATCGCTCATTGCCTTCATGTGACTCGGGACTGTACCCAAAATCTACTTGTTTGCACGTCTTCTTTGAGCGTGGTAGAGAGGAAATCAAAGCACAGTGGGAGCCACACAAGACTCTATGACGATGTCGGGTCTACAGACTAACCTATACCAGTGTATTCAGTTGATAAAACTGCATATTTGTATTACATTTTTCCTACCATTTTCATATTAAAAAAGGACTTTATTATAATATATCATACATATGGGGGTTTATGTGTAAAAACACCATTTTCCATGTGTTAATATATTTTAATTAGCATTTGGTAGGAAAATGTATGCAAATAAATTTATTGACCTAATCCTAGTAGAACTAGGTCTACTAAATATTATTTGAGTTGCTATGCAGATTTTTTCCAAGTGTGCAGAATTTTTCAAAGACTAGAATCAAGCAAATCAAGTTGTTGAAGAAGACTTGCCAAATTAAGAATCAAAACTTGGAGACCAAGTCTGGCAACAACCACGAGAAGATTTCAAATATTTAAAGCTTCCAGAAATTGCCAAATGTCACAAGGATCTACCCACAAAAATATGATGAAGAGATCTCCACTATTGGCCGCGGAACCGCGGCCAAACCCCCCTGTTGGCCGCGGATCCGCGGCAGTTAAGTTGAGTTAGAGGGAGATATTTTGGGGCATAGATCTATGCTATATTTTACCAACTTTGGAAGCAAAAGATTCTGGTTTTAGACTATAAAAGGGTACCGAGAGCCTCTTGGAAAATTCATCAAGCCGACGAGATCACGAAGCCCCAGACGCTCACGCATCCAGGCTGATCATCAACTGTTCGTCTACCTCCTTAGGAAAGATCGAGAAGCAACTAGTTTTGTAATCATTTTCTACGGAATAAAGTGTAGATTGTTCAAGTTGATTAATAAAGGTAGTTATTTTATTTAATTCTTTTGCATTATGTTTTCCCTATCTGTCTTTTCATCTTCTTCTCCCAACATGCGCGAGTAATTCTCCGCTTGTTAGGGTTCGTAGGATTAGGGTAGGCTAATGGATGATGAAAATAACTAAACCCTTTTTAAGTCCTATAAAGTTTAGGAACTTTATCAAAGGAATCATTAACATCCTAATCGGGCGCGCTAGCAATTCTTTGCTAGTTCCGACCGCGATTAGAGATTAGATTAATGATTGTTTTGGTAAAGGCTAGATATGAACGGAGTTCCGTGTCGAGATAAGGGTTAAGAGTGGGATTCCTTTTCCCTCCAGAAACCCTAATCTACACGCATCTCTGCCGTTCTAGTTTTAAATCTATTAAAGGATAAAAATGGTAACTTTTAATTAATCGTCCATAACTACTAAATCCTAACGAACCCTACAAGCCCCCTTATTATAGTAATTACATCCTTAAAATAATCTAGATCTATATTTTACATTCTTTTTTAACGTAGATCTAGAAACAATTCTATAAAATTCTTTATCTCTTCTCTCTTTCTCAACACATCTAAAGTAAAAGTAAAAGGTTCCACGTTTCCCAGAGGACGACCCGTACTCATCTCGGTCTAGCTACACGCGACACCGTTATTGATTGCGGTTAACTACAAACAAACACTTTTTCGTATCAATCAAATGGCGCCGTTGCCGGGGAAACGTGCGTAATTTTTTATTCTTGCTATTTGTGTTGAATTCTTAGACGATTCATATCATTATTAAAACAAAACTGCAAATTGCATATTTAACGATCTGTGTGTGAATTTTGCGAGGGAATCTGGAGTCACGGACTTGAGGAAACAGGAGATCTAGGGTTTCACACTTCTTTGGTATCTTTCTTAACTCCTTCTCTCTCCTCTCAAATCCAATAAAATCTATTTTCTGCAGGATTCTTTGCAAAATATTCGCCGCTCAAAAATCTTTTTGCAAAGTTTTGTTTTGCGGTTTGTTTTTGCATATTTTAATACGGATTTTTAAGGGGCAAGACCAAAATCCAGATTAGATGGGGATTTCATCACCCTTCCTAAGCCCCACAAATCACAAACCGAGCATCTGCATCAACCCTTCATTAATTTAAAAAATATCTAGACCAGACTCTAAGGACTGTCGCGCTCATTAAGGACAGAGGAAGGTCGTGGGTAATCTATCGCTTATCCGCATTACTTTTGTAGTGCCTAGGCAAGTGTGTCAAAGGCTAGTGGTTTTTAATTAGGCCCACTACTGTGGTTCCTTCCCACTTACCTGGCACTTACCTGGCTATAAGGGTAGTACGGAGGCGGTAGAGGATTGATCCTGCGGCTTGTCCTTTGGAAGTCTAGGAGCGGTCTAGAGACTGGACCTAGGTAACCTTAGTTCTAGGGTTGTTTGTGCATTTTTGTGTGATTTGTCTAAATCCGTCATTTTTCAAAACAAACCAATTATTTTCTCCCCTTTTTACCCCTTCCCCCTTCTGCTCTTCTTATAATGGGTGACCCAAACAGACGATCTGTTGCCGAGCTTTGCTGTCCACAACCAGATATCTCTTGTTTTCATAATCCCTTCGATATACTGTCCGGCTCTTCCATGTCCTTAAGAGATCATATAGAACAAGCAGGAAGAAACAGTTGGCCACCTCAGTCTAGGTCTTATCAACCGTATCCTAATCCTACACCTGTTTCAGTTGATACCCAGAGTGAGGAAGCCTCTAGACGAATGTCCATTGCTGAGCACATAGCTAGGGCTAGAGGCCAAAGTTTCAACCCAGACCAATATCAACCATCACCTCCACTTTCCAAAGAAGAGTTTGATAGCCAACCGACCAACCCATATCAATATTCTTCTTATCATAATATTGATCCTACTCCTATCCAATTTTCGCAACCATTCTATTCCTATCAATCCAATCCGACTTTTCCACCTTCTCTAGACAGTTCTTCTAATCAGTCATTTGGGAGTTTTAATTATCCACAGGAATTTCAATCTTATACTGAAACCCCTTATCAACCAAAGTCTAGTCTTGAGAAGAAATTAGAAGAAGGTATAGTGATGATGAACCGCATTAGAGAGGAATGGAAGGATAGCATGGCTAAATATGAAAGGGCAACGAGTTCTGAACCAGCTTAAGATTTTTCAGTATATAATACGGGTATCGGACAAAATGAGAATTTGGGTAGAGAGACAGAATTATACACCCTTCCTAATCAAACCTCATGTTTCCAAACTGAAATCCACAACTCCAGTTTCATAGATTCATCAAGTACACCAAATAGAATGACTGATAAGTTGTGTGACTTTGTAGTGTTTGATTTACCCGACTGTGAAGGGTCCATTTCAAGTGAAACCATACCCAACCCTTGTGATCTCTACACCTCCACTCTTGAACTAAAACTGATTGAAAACCATACTTTTGATGAGGTGTTTGAGAATTTTAACCTTCACTTGAATGAGGTGATTGACGTTGGGGATATATTGATTGATGAACCCGAAATTTTGGATGATTTTGTCCCACAAATTCATCAAATCCTTTCACTTCCTTGTGGTCATCATCTTGAGCCTTTAATTCTTCCCGAACCCCAAATATGTCTTGAAGTTGATGATAAAGGTATACCCGAAGAAATACAGCCTCCATCTTCCACATCTGGTACAGCAACACTCGACACACCAATTTGTTTACCCATTTCACCTTCTATTTTCTCCGGTTCTTCTTCTGTTCCTATAGTTTCAGTGAGTTTTGATGAATCACAATCTGTTAATTCAAGTTCAATAATACCAGAAATTCAACTTGATTTGGATATTTTTGAAAATGAGGTAGATGAGTTTTTCGAGTCCTCTACCTCAATGATTTTTGATGAATCAAGTAGGATAAATTCTGGCACAAAACTTTTTGACAGCAAAATGTTCAATCACACCATTGATAAAAGTTTTGAAGAACTTTTTGCTGACGAACTTGAATTTTTAAACAATACGGATTTTTTGATTAATCAATCTCCACCTATAGAGATTGAACCATCACCATTCCTTCTTCCTAATCATTCGCATTCCTCATTCTTTCTTTTCTCTAATTTCAAACCCTTTCCATACCACCTCTTATCCCTTCCCCACTTTTTCTTAACTCGATACAACACATTCTTCCACCAACCTATACGATATACTGATAAAATCTTTGAATGGTTGGTGTTAACTTTTAGTCTTTGTAAAGTCTTACTTTGACCAAATGACTCACCCCCTCTTAAAATGCATCACATTGTCTAACTCATGTTTGAGGGGGGGGTATATTTTTGGCTCTTGATCATAACTTTTGTCCTCAAATTTATGAGCCAAAAATAAGTTTGGGGGAGGATTTTCACTTCCATATATTCTTGCCCCCATTAATAATTTCCTCCTAAGTCTACAGGTTTTTTAGCTTAACGGATGACATCAGTGAGGACACTGCTGTAAACAGGTTTGGGGGAGGTTTGTGCTTATTTACATATCAATTTGCATCATATTTTGCATAAGCACAATATTTTCAAAAATTTCAAAAATTTTCTTTTGTAATAAAAGAATAGAAAGTGAAAAATTACATCCAAAAGATAGGAATAGTTTAAGAAAACCAAGAAAATTAGAAGTTTTCTTAAACGAACTAGTAATAAGTAGTTATGAGCTGTTGTCCCAAGGGTTAGTAAGATGAAGGAAGTCACTAATCTGAGGATAAAAATAAATCTGAAAAATAGTTTCTATTCTGGAAGCCAAACATTTGAATGTTGATACCCTACTATATGCACTTACACACGTCTTGAAACTCGGGATAGTAGAGGATACCTTGAAATGCTCTTGTCTAAAAGCCAAAGTATGAAGGAAATGAAAAAAATGAAGAAAATATAAAAATGGTGAAAAGAGAAAAATGAACACTGGTTTTGTTATCGCCAAGGCAGCAATAAAAAAATATAGCGAGGGTGCCTCTTCACCTAGTGCCCTAAGGCCAACTGGTCTGGGAGTCACTGCTAAGCCTTAGGTGGTGCAAGACGAGGAAAATATTATCACCGAATCAGCAAGCACATAAGTAATCGGTCGGTTAGTACCTCAAGAAGTTTTAACGGTCGCATGAAAATGTGTGTGCATATCTAAATATTCATCAAGTTAAAAAGTACTGAGGTAGATGGACAAGAGTGTGATAGCTTGAATTGAATTCTCAAAGTGTAGGGATGTCCATTTCACACACGTAGGGGTATATGATCAATGTTTGGATGAAAGGTAGGAATGAAGAATAAAGACGATATTTTATTGAGGGATGATGTGATTTCTAACATCTTTTCATGACTATTAAGATATGGCTCATAACAACTGAAAAGCTAGTATAGTTGGAAACTCTTATTTTCAAAGTCTTTCTTTTATGGTTCTTATCTTTATATGTAAATTTCACCATCTCACTTTTATTATAGGATTTTGTGGGTGTAATCCGCTGAAAACCCTCAGGAGACAACACTCCTCCTACTAGGGACACCTAGGGGTTTAACGGCTTGTTGCACGTGCTCAGTGCAATCGTGTTTGCCTACGAAAGTGTGCTTAGTTTTCTCCTTTCTTTTTCTCCTCTTGAATAAACTAGTTTGCTCGGGACGATCAAAGATAAGTTTGGGGGTATTTGTTCAGTTGATAAAACTGCACATTTGTATTACATTTTTCCTACCATTTTCATATTAAAAAAGGACTTTATTATAATATATCATACATATGGGGGTTTATGTGTAAAAACACCATTTTCCATGTGTTAATATATTTTAATTAGCATTTGGTAGGAAAATATATGCAAATAAATTTATTGACCTAATCCTAGTAGAACTAGGTCTACTAAATATTATTTGAGTTGTTATGCAGATTTTTTCTAAGTGTGCAAAATTTTTCAAAGACTAGAATCAAGCAAATCAAGTTGTTGAAGAAGACTTGCCAAATTAAGAATCAAAACTTGGAGACCAAGTCTGGCAACAACCACGAGAAGATTTCAAATATCTAAAGCTTCCAGAAATTGCCAAATGTCACAAGGATCTACCCACAAAAATATGATGAAGAGATCTCCACTATTGGCTGCGGAACCGCGGCCAAACCCTCCTGTTGGCCACGGATCCGTGGCAGTTAAGTTGAGTTAGAGGGAGATATTTTGGGGAATAGATCTATGCTATATTTTACCAACTTTGGAAGCAAAAGATTCTGGTTTTAGACTATAAAAGGGCACTTAGAGCCTCTTGGAAAATTCATCAAGCCGACGAGATCACGAAGCCCCAGACTCTCACACATTCAGGCTGATCATCAACTGTTCGTCTACCTCCTTAGGAAAGATCGAGAAGCAACTAGTTTTGTAATCATTTTCTACGGAATAAAGTGTAGATTGTTCAAGTTGATTAATAAAGGTAGTTATTTTATTTAATTCTTTTGCATTATGTTTTCCCTCTCTGTCTTTTCATCTTCTTCTCCCAACATGCGCGAGTAATTCTCCGCTTGTTAGGGTTCGTAGGATTAGGGTAGGCTAATGGATGATGAAAATAACTAAACCCTTTTTAAGTCCTATAAAGTTTAGGAACTTTATCAAACGAATCATTAACATCCTAATCGGGCGCGCTAGCAATTCTTTGCTAGTTCCGACCGCGATTAGAGATTAAATTAATGATTATTTTGGTAAAGGCTAGATATGAACGGAGTTCCGTGTCGAGATAAGGGTTAAGAGTGGGATTCCTTTTCCCTCCAGAAACCCTAATCTACACGCATCTCCGTCGTTCTAGTTTTAAATCTATTAAAGGATAAAAAGGGTAACTTTTAATTAATCGTGCATAACTACTAAATCCTAACGAACCCTACAAGCCCCCTTATTATAGTAACTACATCCTTAAAATAATCTAGATCTATATTTTACATTCTTGTTTAACGTAGATCTAGAAACCATTCTATAAAATTCTTTATCCCTCCTCTCTTTCTCAACACATCTAAAGTAAAAGTAAAAGGTTCCACGTTTCCCAGAGGACGACCCGTACTCATCTCGGTCTAGCTACACGCGACACCGTTATTGATTGCGGTTAACTACAAACAAACACTTTTTCGTATCAATCACAGTGTCACCAGAGGACTGCTATATGACGATAGGTATAATACCAACTAGGAGTCCTCCGCGAGTCCATTCGGTGTACCCATTCTTTAATGAGCACCTGTGTACAATCTTTGATGTCACGCACTAATGGCTGTGGGATCAGTCATCGCCCTCTAAGGGATAAGAAACGTACACACTAGTCTACTCTAGAATATTGATACCCTAGTCTCGATATCCCCTCGAATAGGGACAGTTAAAGGATGTATTTTTGGACCACCCCGGCCCCACTAGTATGATCTCATCATAACCCTGGTAGTCAAGTACATATCTTAAGGGCTTTATCAACATGTATGAGACAGACAGTATAAAGATACCAGTCTACATGTTAAGATAAATGTAACCAGATAGCATACTATCATGTTGAGCAAGAAAGTTCTCTATATATATGTCCAAGTATCCACTATATCAACTATAATGGCCTCTAGGGATACATATTTCTAACAGATGCCGCAAAAGAAGCGGTTTGGATGAAGAAGTTTATTACTGAACTTGATGTGGTTCCATCCATTATTGATCCAATACCTTTGTATTACGACAATAATAGGGCTATGGCTTTAGCGAAGGAACCATGGTCCTATCAAAGATCTAGACACATCTTGAGGCGGTATCACCTGATCAGAGAGATCGTAGATCGCCGGAAGATCGAGCTTCGAAGAGTAGACACAAAAGAGAACACGCCGGATCCATTCACCAAGGCCCTCCCTCAAGCACAGTTCTAAAGACTATTTGAGATGTTGGGAATGCGATACGCCAACAACTGGCCCTAGTGCAGATGTTGGGTACTCGATAAGCTAATATATAGCCTTAGTGCAAGTGAGAGATTATTAGATATGTATGCCCTAGAGGCTATTATTATATATATAGTGGATGCTTGGACATATGTATGTACAAGACAATCTTTCTTGATATGATAGTTTGCTATTTGGTTTGTTTTTATTTTTAACATGTGTATATGTTTTACTTATTATTATGTATCGTTAATACATGTTGATAAAGCCCATAGGATTAATGCTTGACTGCCAGCGTTATGATGGCGATCATACATGTGGGGATTGGGTAGTCAATAAGCACATTCTTAAATGTCCATAGTTGTGGTAGTATCGAGATTGGCATCTATATCCCGGAATAGACTGGTGTATACGTTTCTAGACCTCAACGAGGGGTGTTGGTTGGTCCCACAGCCATTGGTCTTTGGCACCTAAGATCGTATACAGGTGCTCACCAGGGATGAGTACATTGGATGGACTCGCCGAGAATTTCTAGATGGAACTATACCTATCGTCAAATACCAGTTCTCAGGTGACATGAGTACAGATTAGTCTTTAGGCCCTGAGATCGTCATTTGTCTCATGTGAGTTCCCACCACACTTAGATTACTACCCTACCATGGCTTTACTGAGTCATCCAAATAGGTTTTAGTTGGATACGGTCTTGAGACATAGAGAGCAGTGAGCGATTGTTAGGGATTTGTCTCTCCCAGTATAGGGAGTTGATATTGCACTGTGTTCGGTTGGCCAGCACCATAAGATCTTGGCTAAGGTAGTTGAGATTTACAGATAGTTAGATCCGTAGTTTCTCGGATAAGTTCTGAACTACATCGGCATGAATTATCAAGTTGTTAGGGTCTGACGTTTACCACCCCTAGACCCGGTATGCAATACTTTTAGACGAACTGATCGAACTGTACGGAGATTGTCACGGATAGACTCAGTAGGAGTTCGGATGAGCTTGCTTGTTGGCCTTACTTTTCGACAGGTACCTGGGTAGCCGTTAAGTGCAGCTAGTGCCGCTGACGAGCTTGTGGTTAAACCACTGCAAGTGTCACGCCCCGTTTCCCGGTGTACGGAGAAGTAGGCGTGGCCGGCACGCGACGTATTTACTCAGTAATAAATACGTTATGCGTAAATAAGCAATATAAATGAATACACAAAAATAACAAGAGATGTAATAATTAAACAACAAATTTTATTAACATTCTTTCTTTACATTACAACTGATTTGAAAAGGAAATGTACAATGATAAAAGAAATGTCTAAACAGTGGCATACAAATGAAAAGGTAAGTACTAGTAAAAGCTAAAAGTCTGGCTCCTCTATGAACTGATCCAAGTCCTTCTGGCTGGGCTCGGTCTCCTGAGAGTCCGGTCCTCCTGACGAACATTCTATAGAAAGAAAGAAACAGGAATGTCATCAGCGAACTAGCGCTCGGTAAGTCCCAAAAGAGAGATAGGAATAGTTCAAATAAAGGGATCAGAACTAGTAATTGGTACAAGTATATGTTTGTTATGCTAACGTAGTTGTTTGTAGCTTGGTACCGAATGTATCAGTGTATACGAGAGGAATCCAACTTGCTCCGTAGATTATGGTAGTCGGTAGTACAAGACCCCGTCAAAACCCACGGGACAACGACATGGATGTTCAGGTAGGTGTATTTTAGTGACCATCTCGTTCCACTTCTAATACATTCTACCAGTCTACCGCGTTAAACCCCGTAATGTATATTGTATAAATTATACTTATCAGACTTGCCGAGACCATGGATATAAGTTCTTCATGTAAACAGTTTCAGGATGTATCAAGTAGTCATGTAGTCAAGTCAAGTCATAGCTATGGTTCAGTCAAGTCAAGTCATGTTTACATGTTGATATTGTTTTAGTATTCAGATTCAGGTTCAAGTATACATGTTGGATTCATGTTAGATTTGGATTCATGTTTGGATTGGATTCATATTAGACTTAGACTCAGACTTGAGTCGGACATTTTAAACAGAATTTTAATCCTGAATTAGGTTTGAGTATTATCGGTAACTGCTGCACATGGACGGTAACATTTGTGTCTTTTTCCAAGACAAGTACTATTGATAACTCCGTTAAGTTTTTATACTTTAAATAGGAAAGCACTCACTTTCCCCGGCTCTCTGAGACTCAAGAGAATTGATCCCGCTTAAACCTATATTTACTAAAGTCCTTAAATGTAATTTTATATAACGTGAGGGGTTTTCATGAAAAATATTTTATATACTTTCAAAATAAACTTCGAGTATTTATTTATATTATTTTGGGTTTCCATAATGTGTATTTTAAGGATGTGAGCTATATTAGTGAATATTTACATAACTTGAATAATTCAAGGTATTTTAGTGTAAGACTTGCCTTGTATTAATACTTGATAGTAGTTTAGTGAAACCTGTCATTCATTTTATTTTTAGAAAATATGAAATTTTATTATATCTTAAAAATATGTGGTTTGATAATATTTATATAATTATAAAAATTAATTTTATTATTAATTAGAAAATCTCGTTTTTCTTAAAAATCGTATTAAAATTCTTTCGAGACCGAATGCACCGTGAGAAGGTCTGCATCTCGCTCAACTAGCCCGAGAATGTGCGATAATCTGCACCATCCAATACCAGGTTCCTCAAAATAGGTTGTAGAGGCATAATCGCAAAGAATTTTCATAATAGCATTCAAGGAAAACCGAGTTTTTATAGTTTATGGTATTTTGATAAATGTTGTAATCGCCACAAAAATAGGTTTCCAAGAGTATCGTGCTATATCAATATGTGTGTATGTGAGGAGTAGGTCATTAGCCCGTGATGTTTTCTGTAACGTTTTAGAAATCGTTTAGGCAAATTTTCCGTTAAAAGGTAAAATAGGCGGTGTTTTCCGTGAAAACCGTGAAATGATCATTTCAGTATAGACTTAACTGCACCTAGTTTAACTAGAAAATTGCTAGTTTGCGGTTTTTAGTTGTCACTTAAAAATTTTGGTTCACTTTAATATTTTTCCTTAATTAAAATATTATTATAAGTTTTTAATTATGCACTTAATTAGTGGTAATTACAATTTTGATTGGGTTAATTATGCTAAAAGTGAATCTATGCTAATTTAATCACAAGATTAAACTTAAACCTTCTCTTCCAAAATATCTAGATATTTGTGAATTTAAAAGAAATGTTTTAATGAAATGTTTAAGAGGTGGTATGGATGGGAGGTGCTTTAATGAGCATTTATTAGTGTTTTAAACTAGAAATTTCCACACAATTTCCTTAACCTCTTCACTTTTCTTGCTTCGCCGAGCCCCCCTGCTGCCCCCTCTCTCTTAACACCCCACTCTTACTTCTTCAAGCCCAAATAAATCATCTAAAAGCAACAAATAATCCCACAAACTCATATATAAATCCCTACCCATTATTCTTCAACCCTAAACAAGCTTGGATTTTCATGAAAGTTATCATTTTTGAGGGTAAATTGGAGTTTAATTTCTAGTTTGTGAATCTAGTGGAGGTATAAAATCCTAACCTTAAACTTTAGTTGTTGTTTAAATACTTTAAGCTACCTTTTTAGATGTTTAATATAGTTTTAAATTGCATGTTTAGAAATTCATGTAAGAATTGTGAAGATCAAGTTAGGGTTTGATTTGTTTAAAATGGTTAATGGAGAAGTGTAGACTTTGACAATTTAACCTAGTTGTGAGAATGCTATTTGTTATTTTTTTTCTAATTGGCTAATTAAGCTTAAGTGCAAACTAAACTTTTAGAAAATCTTATATGGATAAAATTAAAATTCTAGTAAGGCTTTTGTGTGGTTTAATCAAGCTTTTAGGTGATGATTGTGATCGCTAGAATGGTTTAAACTACTAGATATGAGCTAAAATGTTTAAAAGTTGCTTACTAGGTTTTCGGATAAATTAGGCGTGGGTTTCTATTGACGATGCAATGTTAGATATATTAGATTCCACGATATATATTGTATTGTGAATGCGCGATTGGTACGATCGAGGTCTAGGCTTAGTGGTTGTGTCATCCTAGCTAGGCCGATATCGTACGCATTTTGTGCACTAGGTGCACAGTGTATATATCTTGTGGATGTTATCCTTACGTTTCGTTGACTTTGTATTGGAGCAGGATATTTAACCTTATGTGTTATGTTTGTGAAATTTAGAATCGCGAGCAGAGACTTCGGACGCTGCGAAGAAAGGGAAGCAGGTGGTTGGATTTACTTAGCTCGAGATCTTCGGTGAGTAGATTTAACATCTACAGGGGAATCGCCTGCATCTGGGCTGGATTATATGACATGATTATTAGTTACAAGTATTGCACATATAGAGATTGTGCATGAACTTCATTTCATATTATTACTTGTTGTGCTGGGATTTGTACCCATTGGACACTGTACTATTATTGACGGTTCATATTACACGAGCACTAATTGTATGCCACACACTCCGTCGATAATTGCCATGACACACACAATACATATACATATGAGATATTGTATTGGTTAGGGACATTGAGACACGATCCTTATTTCCTTTGTGCATATGAGAGGTAGCTGACACATATACATATGAGATACTGTATTAGTTAGGGACATTGAGACACGATCCTTATTTCCTTTGTGCATATGAGAGGTAGCTGACACATATACATATGAGATACTGTATTGGTCAGGGACATTGAAACATGATCCTTATTTCCTTTATGCATATGAGAGGTAGCTGACACATATACATATGAGATATTGTATTGGTTAGGGACATTGAGACATGATCCTTATTTCCTTTGTGCATATGAGAGGTAGCTGGCACATATACATACGTGATATTATATTGGTTAGGGACATTGAGACTTGATCCTTATTTCCATTGTGTATATGAAAGATAGCATACACATATACCTACATGCTTACACATATACCATAGGGTATTGTATCATTGTTGACAGGTATATACACATATGAGATATAGCTATATGTACATCTTGCATACATACTTACATGCACACACATATACCTTACTATAGCTACATGTTCACCCTTATATGATGTTGCGTTGGATTTTGGAGAAATTAGAAACCGCATGATATATTTAATAACTTGTTGCATTTAAATAGCGGTTTTCCTTTATATGCTCATATTACTGTTTTATGTTGCATATATCATGTTTCATGGATTTACGCATTGAGATATGGATTTCATATGATATTTTTTGGATGTTTTACTCCTAACAATATATATCAGTGGTATGGGATGCTGTTATATATG
The DNA here is from genome assembly GCA_030015575.1 of Agapanthus africanus. NCBI lineage: Eukaryota > Viridiplantae > Streptophyta > Magnoliopsida > Asparagales > Amaryllidaceae > Agapanthus > Agapanthus africanus. The sequence continues at coordinate 590,792,174 of CM057340.1, read as the reverse complement.
TATATATATATCAGTGGTATGGGACGCTGTTATATATGTACATATATATAATCTATATCATCATAATGATCTATGCAGGTATTCTTATTCATTACTTGATGTTTTCATGTGATTTATGGTTTTGAGAATCGTGGGGATATTTCAAGAAACTTATGTATTGTTTGAAAACCCGGTTTCTTGTAAGATGATATGGGCCGATCCGGACTAACGGAGCCCGAGATATTGATATGGGCCGATCCGGACTGATGGAGCCCGAGATATTAATGTGGGCCGATCCGGACTGACGGAGCCCGAGGGCCGATCCGGACTGGATCGGACTGACAGAGCCCAAGGGCCGATCCGGACTGACGGAGCTCGAGGTATGAGGATTTACGTGTCGATGCTGGACATGGGTTTCATGATGTTTCGAGTGTCGATGTTGGACACTCAGGTTCCATAATTTTGATGTGTCGTTGAGGGACACACACACACACACACATATATAATGGTATATGTTTTTATGATGTTTTCGGGTGTCGATGTTGGACACCCAGGTTCTATGGGACTTACAGGATATGAGGGCCGATCGGAGGATGCGGTACCTGAGGTATTGCGATTTGGAGTGTCGTTAATGGACACTAGTTTCTCCACGATGAGGATTTCTGTGTTGATGATATGTTTTATCCCATACTCAGCATTTATTTGATATGCATTGCTTCATGTTTTAGTAGTACTTGATAGAGTACCTTTCATGACTGTTGCATATACATATTGCCATATTTCTATCTGTTGCATGTGATAGATTATCGCAGTACGTGCATACCTGCGATTACCTGTGTATGTTATTTACTATTCATGAGTTGGAAACTCGCCCCCATTGTGCCCCAGTGTTTTGCAGGTTTTCCCTCAGAGTAGTCACGGCAGGGCTTCTTCTTATCATATCATCTTTTGCAGCGGATACCGCTACGACTAACTGTGTGCAGTTTTGCTATTGGTGGGTTTTGCGGTTATCCGATGGTGCTCATTTGTATATCCGTTGTATCTAGTACTCTCCATCTACCAATTTCATGTATTGACTTAGAGACGAGATGTGAAGACGATATTGTATATTATTTTTATGACTCTGGTTGTCATTTATGCTGTTTTTATTTATATCATCCATTTTCTTCGCTACGACGTCGTATATCTATTGTGGTGGTTGTTTCCGCCTTTGGGCGTGGATTTGCTCCCGTTGGAGATGCTTTAGTTATATTATTTGTTGTACCCATTTTCGGGGCTAGTTTTTACAAAGGAGGTCCTGCCGAAATTTTTAAGAAAGTAAATTTGGACTTTAAAGAATTTTTACTTGAGATTCCCCAAAGCATTAAACAATGTTCTTATCACTTACTATTTTTGATGGTTTAGATTGCTGGGTTTTCGGCTTACTTAAATTGCGTTACGCCTGTAGGCATTACGTGGTTTAAGTGTCGTCACGTGCCAAATTTCGGGTCCTGACAAAGTTGGTATCAGAGCGCTAGGTTTTACCTTTTGGAGTATAGGATGACCTTGGTATGATGGAGTAGGTAGGTTAAGTAGAGTGCCGTAGCATGTATGTCCACGGCATACTTACGACACGGTACTCCGCCTAAGTGACCTAAGTACCAATTGCTTGAAATTCCTTCCATGATGATATATATCTTTGTGATTCGATTTCCGTGTTCATATCGAATCCTATCTCCATTTCTAGCCTTTATGTCACCGATGACTATGAGGGCACAGAGAGAGACAATGAGAGCCGAGGTCAGAGTTGACTTGTTTGGGACGAGGACTGACCAGGACGGTACACTCACTGTACAGAAGCAGATTGATCCGCCTTCGATAGATCGTATCGCTAGGATTGAGGCAGAGATGCAGGATATGCGCCAGATGATGGGATCGTTGGTTGAGGCCAGTCGAGCTTAGCGACAGGAGGTTTCCACCCCTGTTACCCAGTTATTCCTTGCTATCAGCACACAGTATTGTGTTACGTATACGACAGCAGTGGACGTAGCCCTACAAGATGAGGCACGTCTTTCCGAGACTTTGGAAGTTTCAGGACCGAGGAGGGCTCGTACAGGTGTATCAGCCTAGAGACAGATGCTTAGATGCCGCGACAGATTTCATTCGGTTCGCGAGAGTAGCAGAGGCTTGGGACGAGGTCAGTAGTTTAGCTCTTATCCCCAGGAGGATCAGCAATCATCGTATGGATGTTTCCGGTATGGGAGTTTCCATCACCTCGTCAGAAATTGCACCTTGGTACGCCAGAGGAGGGCAGCAGTACCATATTTTACCTTACCACCTTCATCTCAGGGAGTGTTGCCCCTTGCGCCTGTTGTCGCATCCGCGTCAGACTTATGTTCAGAGAGGTCATGGTCGCGGAGGGTTTGTTCAGAGAGAACAGGATGGCAGAAGAGGACGACAGCCAGTTGCTGGTAGAAGGCAGGCACGAGTGTTTGCTTCTACTCATCGGGACACGCGAGCGTCCAATGCAGAGTTTTCTGGTAATCATTTTGCTTGATCTTCTGATGCACATGTTTTGTTTAATTCGGGATCTATGCACTCGTTTGTTCTACACACTTCATGCCGTGGTTGGGCCGAGAGTCGTGTATGCTACATCAGCCCTTTGTTGTAATTACTCATGTCGGCGATTCTTTTGTTGCGCGACACGTGTTTCGGTCATGTGCCAATCGGATAGGAGATAGAGATTCGTCCGTCGATTTGATCCTTCTAGATATGTAGGACATTGACGTTCTCCTGGGCATGGACTGGTTAGCTACGTGCTATGCGTCTGTGGACTACCGTGAGAAAACAGTCAGGTTTGTTTTCCCGACGAGTCAGTTCTTGTGGTGCAGGGGGACTGTGGTGCCGCCCTTCACAGTTTGATTTCAGCCTTTTACGCTAGTCGGCTTTTAAGGAGAATATGTCGAGGATTCTTGGCTTTCATTCATGATACGGGAGCCACGGTGGATTCGTTGGACCGGGTTCCTATCGTGCGAGAGTTTTCCGACGTTGTTCCAGATGAGCCGGCGGGGCTTAGGGAGCTTAAGGATCAGCTGCAGAGTTGCTTGATGGGGGACTTGTACGTCCAAGTGTTTCGCTTTGGGGAGCTCCTATTCTGTTCGTCAAGAAGAAGGACGACAGTTTGAGATTGTGTATTGATTGATCATCAATTGAACTAAGTTACGATGCGGATTAGGCATCCTTTACCTCGCATTGACGATTTGTTTGATCAGCTCCAGGGTACGGGACATTTTTCTAAGTTTAAATTCTGATTAGGTCATCATTAGTTGTAGGTTCAGAGTGATGAAATTCCGAAGACTGATTTTGTGTGCGCTACAGGCTTTATGAGTTTTTGGTGGTGTCGTTGGACTCACCAATGCCCTAGCATCATTTATGGATGTGATGGACCAGATTTTTTTTCAGGCCGTTCCTTGACCAGTTTTATTGTTGTGTTATTGATGACATTCTGGTCTATTGCAAGAGTCGAGGGGAACATGAGCAGCACTTGAGGATTTTTTTGCAGACATTGAGAGAGCACTAGCTGTTTGCTAAATTCTCGAAGTGTTCCTACAGGCTTGATAGTGTTGACATCCTAGGTCATGTGGTTATGGGAGACGGTATTCGTATGGACCCGAGGAAGATCGAGGCTGTACAGCTTTGGCCCAGACCTGTTCAGTGACAGAGGTCCGCAGCTTTTGGGCTTATCCGGTTTTTACCGCCGTTTCGTGCAGGAACTCTTGAGTATCGCTGCACCGTTGACCGGACTGACCAGATAGGAAGGGAGTTCCTTTTTCTTTAGACTGAGGCATGCAAGTTGAGTTTCAGCAGTTGAAGACTCGGTTGACGGCTGCACCAGTTCTATCTTTGCTTTCTGGATCGGACGACTTCGTCATTTATTGTGATGTTTCATGAGTGGGGCTCGATTGTGTACTAATTTAGCATGATAGAGTTATCGCTTATGCTTCCCGATAGTTGGAGGAAGTACGAGCAGAATTTTCCCACTCATGATCTTGTGATGGCCGCGGTAGTCGTGCGTTGAAGATTTGGAGACACTACTTGTACGGAGAGTCATGTCAGATTTTCACAGACCACCAGAGCTTAATCTTCCTGCAGCGGGATCTGAGTTTGAGACAGCGCCGTTGGATGGAGCTTGTGAAGGATTGTGATTGTGAGATCCTTTATTGCCCGGGGCAAGGCGATTGGGGTAGCTGATGCTTTGAGTCGTAGGCCCGGGGGTTAGCTTGTCCCAGATGAGCGCAGTTCAGAGACAGTCTTTTGCATATTTGCAGTTCTTGTACGACCGTTGAGTACAGCTTAAGTTCACCTCTATTAGGGGACAGATTGGTCATGTCCGAGCCCGTCCACTTCAAATTAATCGTTTTCATGAGGCACAGCCTGCCGATGCATGTTCGGCAGGGTAAAAATTCGGAATTCTTGATTTATGACCAGAGTGTGCTACGTTGCGGGACTCGCTTGTGTATACCAGATACTGATGGGTAGAGACGCGAGATCCTAGAGCAGGCACATCAGTCAGCTTTCAGTGTTCACCCAAGTGCTACCAAGATGTAACGTGATTTGAGAGTTAGTTACGGGTGGCCAGGGATGAAGAGTGATGTTTCAGATTTCGTTTTGAAGTGCCTGACTTGTTAGCGAGCTAAGGTTGAGCATTTGAGACCGGCAGGAGAGTTGAAATCTTTAACCGTTCCAGAGTGGGAATGGGAGCAGATCTCTATGAATTTCGTTGTGGGTCTGCCCAGATCTAGTCGGGGGTATGACTCCATTTTGGTGATTGTTGTCCGGTTATGCTCAGTATGCTCAGTTATTTTTCGATAGATTGGTGCGTTTGCACGGAGTCCCTTCATGCGTTGTATCAAATAGAGGCATTCAGTTCGCTAGCCGTCGTTGGCAGAAGCTTCAGGAGGCCTTGGGTACCTGGTAGAGCTTTAGCTCCGCTTTCCATCCGCAGGCTGATGGTTAGACAGAACGGACTATACAGACTTTGGAGGATATGCTTGTGTGTGCGTACTAATTGTTTGTTGGCTATGGGATCGTCACTTTCCATTGATGAGGCTCTCCTACGATAACAGTTATCAGGAGACGACTCAGATGGCACCTTTCTAGACTTGTATGTTAGATTGTGTCGGTCGCCAGTTTGTTTTACCGACTCCGCGAGAGCAGGATTTTTGGACCCCAGCTAGTCATGAGACTACGGAGAAGATCCAGTGGTTCAGGTCAGGATGAGATCATCCCAGTACATACAGAAGTCTTATGCCGACCGTAGTTGTCGCAGACTTGAGTTCGCGGTGGGAGATCATGTATTCCTACGGATTTTCCTGACGAATGGCACGTTGAGTTTTGGGGAAGCTTAGTCCGAAGTTGTAGGTCCTTTTGAGATCCTCGAGCGAGTTAGTACCGTTGCCTATCGTTGGCACTTCCGCCCATATTTTTGAGTATTCACCCCGAATGCCTTATGTCGATACTTCGCAAATACCTTCATGACCTTTCTCACATGATTCAGCACCAGACCATTCATTTGGACGCGATCTTTCGTTCACCAGCAGCTGATAGTTATAGTGGATTGGCAGGTGGAGAAACTTCGGTCAAGGGTCTTACTATTTGTGGAGGTTTTCTTTGGCGTAGCCCGTCTAGTGAGGAGATCACTTGGGAGGCTACGAGCGAGATGTGGATGATTTTCACTCATCTTTTTGAAGGTATGAATAGTAAGAATTTTAAATTCAGGGACCGAATTTTTTTAAGGGGGGAAGATTGTAACGTTTTAAAAATCGTTTAGGCAAATTTTCCGTTAAAAAGTAAAATAGGCGGTGTTTTTCCGTGAAAACCCTGAAATGATCATTTTTCAGTATAGACTTAACTGCACCTAGTTTAACTAGAAAATTGCTAGTTTGCGGTTTTTAGTTGTCACTTGAAAATTTTGGTTCACTTTAATATTTTTCCTTAATTAAAATATTATTATAAGATTTAAATATGCACTTAATTAGTGGTAATTACAATTTTTATTGGGTTAATTATGCTAGAAGTGAATCTATACTAATTTAATCACAAGATTAAGCTTAAACCTTCTCTTCCAAAATATCTAGATATTTGTGAATTTAAAAAAAATGTTTTAATGAAATGTTTAAGAGGTGGCATGGATGGGAGGTGCTTTAATGAGCATTTATTAGTGTTTTAGACTAGAAATTTCCACACAATTTCCTTAACCTCCTCACTTTTCTTGCTTGGCCGAGCCCTTCCCCTCTTTGCTGCCCCCTCTCTCTTCACACCCCATTCTCACTTCTTCAAGCCCAAATAAATCATCTAAAATTATCAAATAATCCCACAAAATCAAATATAAATCTCTACCCATTATTCTTTAACCCTAAACAAGCTTGGATCTTCATGAAAGTCATCATTTTGGAGGCTAAATTGGAGTTTAGTTTCTAGTTTGTGAATCTAGTAGAGGTATAAAATCCTAACCCTAAACTTTAGTTGTTGTTTAAATACTTTAAGCTATCTTTTTAGATGTTTAATCTAGCTTTAAATTGCATGTTTAGAAATTCATGTAAGAGTTGTGAAGATCAAGTTAGGGTTTGATTTGTTTAAAATGGTTAATGGAGAAGTGTAGACTTTGACAATTTAACCTAGTTGTGAGAATGCTATTTGTTATTTTTTCTAATTGGCCAATTAAGCTTAAGTGCAAACTAAACTTTTAGAAAATCGTATTTGGATAAGATTAAAATTCTAGTAAGGCTTTTTTGTGGTTTAATCAAGCTTTTAGGTGATGATTTTGATCGCTAGAATGATTTAAACTACTAGATATGAGATAAAATGTTTAAAAGTTGCTTACTAGGTTTTCGGATAAATTAGGCGTGGGTTTCTATTGACGATGCAATGTTAGATATATTAGATTCCACGATATATATTGTGTTGTGAATGCGCGATTGGTACGATCGAGGTCTAGGCTTAGTGGTTGTGTCATCCTAGCTAGGGTTGTGCCGATATCGTACGCGTTTTGTGCACTAGGTGCACAGTGTGTATATCTTGTGGATGTTATCCTTGCATTTCGTTGGCTTTGTATCGGCGCAGGATATTTAACCTTGTGTGTTGTGTTTGTGAAATTTAGGATCGCGAGCAGGGACTTCGGATGCTGCGAAGAAAGGGAAGCAGGTAGTCGGATTTACTTAGCTCGAGGTCATCAGTGAGTAGATTTAACATCTACAGGGGAATCGCCCGTATGGCGTTATACGTCTGTGCTGGATTATATGACATGATTATTAGTTACAAGTATTTCACATATAGAGATTGTGCATGAACTTCATTTCATATTATTACTTGTTGTGCTGGGACTTGTACCCATTGGACATTGCACTATTATTGACGGTTCATGTTGCATGAGCACTAATTGTATGCCACACACTCCGTCGATAGTTGCCATGACACGCACAACACATATACATATGAGATATTGTATTGGTTAGGGACATTGAGACATGATCCTTATTTCCTTTGTGCATATGAGAGGTAGCTGACACATATACATATGAGATACTGTATTGGTTAGGAACATTGAGACATGATCCTTATTTTCTTTGTGCATATGAGAGATAGCTGACACATATACATATGAGATATTGTATTGGCTAGGGACATTGAGACATGATCCTTTGTTTCTTTGTGCATATGAGAGATAGCTGACACATATACATATGAGATATTGTATTGGTTAAGGACATTGAGACATGATCCTTATTTCCTTTGTGCATATGAGAGATAGCTGACACATATACATACGTGATATTGTATTGGTTAGAGACATTGAGACCTGATCCTTATTTCCATTGTGTATATGAGAGATAACATACACATATAACTACATGCTTACACATATACCTATAGGGTATTGTATCATTGTTGACATGTATATACACATATGAGATATAGCTACATGTACATCTTGCATACATACTTACATGTAGACACATATACCTTGCTATAGCTATATGTTCACCCTTATATGATGTTGCGTTGGATTTTAGAGAAATTAGGAACCACATGATATATTTAATAACTTGTTGCATTTAAATAGCGGCTTTTCTTTATATGCTCATATTACTGTTTTATGCTGGATATATCATGTTTCATGGATTTACGCATTGAGATATGGATTTCATATGATGTTTTCTGGATGTTTTACTCCTGTATCTATGGTATGGGACGCTGTTATATATGTATATATATATCAGTGGTATGGGACGCTGTTATATATGTACATATATATAATATATATCATCATAATGATCTATGCATGTATTCTTATTCATTACTTGATATTTTCTTTTGATTTATTGTTTTGAGAACCGTGGGGGTATTTCAAGAAACTTATGTATTGTTTGAAAACCCGGTTTCTCGTGAGATGATATGGGTCGATCCGGGCTAACGGAGCCCGAGATATTGATATGGACCGATCCAGACTGACGGAGACCGAGATATTGATGTGGGTCGATCCGGACTGACGGAGCCCGAGGGCCAATTCGGACTGACGGAGCCCGAGATATGAGGATTTACGTGTCGATACTGGATACGGGTTTTATGATGTTTCGAGTGTCGATGTTGGACACTCAGGTTCCATGATTTTGATGTGTCATTGAGGGACACACACACACACACACATATACAGGCATACGTTTTCATGATGTTTTCGGGTGTCGATGTTGGGCACCCATGTTCCATGAGACTTACAGGATATGAGGGCCGATCGGAGGATGCGGTGCCTGGGGTATTGGGATTTGGAGTGTCGCTGATGGACACTAGTTTCTCCACGATGAGGATTTCCGTGTTGATGATATATTTTATCCCATACTCAACATTTATTTGATATGCATTGCTTCATGTTTTAGTAGTACCTGATAGAGTACCTTTCTTGACTGTTGCATATACATATTGCCATATTTCTATCTGTTGCATGTGATAGATTATCGCAGTACGTGCATACCTGCGATTACCTGCATATGTTATTTACTATTCATGAGTTAGCAACTCACCCCCGTTGTGCCCCAGTGTTTTGCAGGTTGTCCCTCAGAGTAGTCGTGGCAGGGCTTCTTCTTATCATATCATCTTTTGCAGCGGATACCGCTACGACTAAATGTGTGTAGTTTTGCTATAGGTGGGTTTTGCGGTTATCCGATGGTGCTCATTTGTATATCCGTTGTATCTAGTACTTTTCATCTACCACTTTCATGTATTGACTTAGAAACGAGATGTGAGGACGATATTGTATATTATTTTTGTGACTCTGGTTGTCATTTATGCTGTTTTTATTTATATCATCCATTTTCTTCGCTACGGCATCGTATATCTGTTGTGGTGGTTGTTTCCTCCTTTGGGCGTGGATTTGCTCCCGTTGGGGATGCTTTACTTATATTATTTGTTGTACCCATTTTCGGGGCTAGTTTTTACAAAGGAGGTGCTGCCGAAATTTTTAAGAAAGTTAATTTGGACTTTAAAGAATTTTTACTTGAGATTCCCAAAAGGTTTAAACAACGTTCTTATCACTTACTAATTTTAATGGTTTAGATTGCTGGGTTTTTGGCTTACTTAAATTGCATTACGCCTGTAGGCGTTACATGGTTTAAGGGCCGTCACGTGCCAAATTTCGGGCCGTGACATATTCTAGAGGTAATAGTTATCAAAAGAACTAAAAGATGAATATATGAAGTTCATGGTATTTTCATGTAGAAGCTAGGTTAAAGTTATATAACATGACGTTTTAAGGTGAAGATTGTTTTTAACTATTAGTTTTCATGATTAATAAGTATGGTGTAGGAATATACATGAAGAAATGTAAGAAAAGTAGAATTTATAAGGTTTTTAAAGAAGATGTCGGTGTTAACTCCACTTCCGACATGTTTTATAAAAAAGAGACTTTTTATGTAGAAAGAAAAGAAGGGGGTGGGACTTACTAGCTAGAAAGAGGGATGAGAGGTAGAAGAAAAGATGGTAGCCTTCGTGGCGTCGTAGGGTCGCCGGAACGTGCGTAGATCCTTGCCGGAAGTTGACCTTGGGGTAACTCCACTTCTACTCTACTTGTACTTAGAAAAATTTGATAATTTTGACTAAGGATTTCAGAATGAGGAGGGGCTGAGATATGAGGTTGTATTTTTAGTATGGAATTAGGATTTTGGAATTGAAAGAATGAATTAAAATACATTTAAAATTGTATTAATTGGGAAATTGAATTCTCTGTTAAATTGTAGAGAAAACAAACTGTGCAAGGGTAATGGGGGTAGGCCAAAGGTTTTGTGTGCAGAGAACGGGGACTTTTCCCTACGGATGCCCGTCGTCGCCGGCCCAAACCCCCATCTCGCTGGCCATCTTATGGAGGGGAGCCGTCGGATGCTTGCCACGTGTCCATATCACTGTATATAGCATTTTACACATGTTTGTTTTCCCCGATTTTTCATTTTTACGTGTAGTGCACGTGTAAACTTTTGGACTTCCAAAAAATTTAAAAGAAAAACCAGGAAAAATAATATGTGCCTGAGGGGATTCGAACACAGGGGCTATGTCACAGCAGTGCATGGCTTTACCAATGAGTTACAAGTTATTGTTTGTTGTTCTTAAACAAAAATAACTTATAAAGTGTACTTAGGCTTGCAAAACTCCATTCTGTACATTAACTTAAAAATTTTCGTACAGTAAAATTAGAATCGTTACAGCCAGCGTACCATCGAGTCTTTAGGGTCCCACATAGAGGGTTTCCCTAGTTCAGGCCAAATGATGCAGTGGTCGTATTTTGATACGTGTAGGGTTCCGATCAAATGAGTGTACTAGCTACCCGGACTTTTGATCGAACGGTTGATAATACTAGCCGGCTTAGGATTGAGCCGTATTATTAAATCATGTATTGATTTTATAATTTACATATATATATTTCGATATGTATATTCTAGTATTATATTCATTGTATTATTCTATCTCTTTGAGTATTCGTATTTTGATATGAATATGGGTATATATATATGGGGTATGCATTTCTTATTTATATGGAGATATATTCTAGAAGGAGGAGACCTCATTTTGATTTATCTTATTTAAATGGAAATGAGGTGGAGGGATGAGGTGGCTAAGGAATGGTGAGAGACATGGTTGAATAGTTTAGACAAATGAATTTTAATTCATTTATCCACACTATTCAAGCATGGTTGCCATTTAATATTTGAAAATATCATTTTACAAAACCATGGGTTGTTTTTTCTCTCACTTAGTTTTGATCATTTTACCATTTCCTTTCTCTCCCCTAATTCTTGAGCTCCTCCTTCATCTTCTTCTCTACACTCTCATGAGTTGAGAATCAAGGATTGAAAGAGATAGAAACATGCTAGAAAACTTCACTACACCTTTAAGCATTCTAGACTGGGGTCTTTAATTGCTCCACTTGATTGTTTATGTGTAGCTAGAGCCTTGAACCATATCTCTCGGGTGGATCATCTTCGACAAAGGATAACCGGTGGACAAGCTCGATCCCGGAGTTCTCGAGGAGCTAAAAAAGTGGATTGAAGATCGAAGGACACGGATTATTTGGTATAATCTTCTTTCCATAGTAAATAAACCCTTTGTAGATTTTTAGCTTAAGTGTTTATTTAAGATTCTAGGGTCTATAGTTTTTAGTGCCTCTCGAATTTTTGTTTTTCTTTCAGCAAAGGCCGCGGTTGTAGCGGCAAGGGCGCTAGGAACTATAACACTAAGATCCAAGACTTTAAATAAAATCCTTGTAAAAGGAAGATCACAAAAATATAGATCGAATCTAGTGCTTCTTTTGAAAGTTATTACTTTCACTTGATTTAAATATGCCATATAAATTCACTTTAAATCAAACAACTGATAGCTCAATTTCTTTGAAATCTAAAGCTTTCTGTATCATAGTGCGCACCCTGACTTAGGGTGTAAACTATGGATGTGCGCATCATGTGAGCCACACATGATCGCACATGGAGGATAATATCCACATCAGACTTACGCATATGCATACTGTTTGACCTAATCAAGTGTGCATCACGTGATATGCACGTGCACACTTCATACAAATGCGTTTCATGTGATATTCACGTGCGAACTCCTACAGACAAAGATGCACACGCATCACGTGATATACACGTGTGCATTACTTGAATCCAGTTAAGTGCGCGTCATGTAATACCCACGTACGCACTTCTTGAATGAAATTGGATGCGTATCCTATACCCATATGCACCATATATGGATGTGTACCCCATATTCATGTATACCCTGTTTCCCCAATCAAAGCAAAGCTCTGTTCAAATTTTGAAATTTTAAAAAAAAGATAAGCAACGCTTCATAGCAGCGCCAGCGCTGAGAGTCAAAGACTCTGAGGCAGCGCTCAGAGCGCTGCACTCTAAGCAGCGCACCACGTGCAAAGCACGTGAGCGCTAGCGATAGAACAAAATGTTCTCGGCCCTTAGATCAAAGATCCAACGAACATGATTAAAAATCATCAATTGACCAGAATAAAATTCCGTTAAGGAAACATTCCTCAGAATCTTTCCAAACAGGAAAGATTATGCTCCGAAAATCAGAGCACCATTGGATCAATGATCCAATCGTGATTAAAAATCACCAAAATAAAGAATAAATTCTGTATGGAAAAAGATTTCCCAATCGTGTTAAAAACAAGAAGATTGCCTTCTGTGAAACAGAAGCCCTACGATCAAAAATCCAACGGTGGGGAAATCTCCAAATCAATTAGAGAAAAAATCTCTTCAACCGATTCAACAAATCAGCCTTCAGTATATAAAGGCCCTAAAACTTCAAGTCTCATAGAGAGGAACCCCCCATAAACTTTGAGATTTTTCAGAGAGAAGAATAAGCTCTCAGTAGAAGAAAAATTTCTTCAAGGTAAAATAAAGTGATCAAAGCATCTCATCAGAAAAAGAACATAGTTCTTATGCTAGATCATAAATTTTTAAGACAAATTGTCTTTCACAAAAGAGATCATAACATCTCATTATAAATGGGGGGAGAATAATTCAATTCTCTTAGGATCACAGATCCATAAAAGCAAAGCCTTTCACCAAAAGCATAAGAGATTGAAACATCTCCTATAAAATAAGAACTCTGTTCTTAGATCCACGAGACAAAGTCTCTTATAAGAGAGAATTTAATTCTCAGAGCGCAAAACTGCCTAAAAAGAGCTTTAGCGCTTCAATTAAAAGGAGAACCTCAATGCTCCAAATCTAGCGCAAAGTGCTGCAGAGCCTTAGCGCTCCAAACTTAACAGAAGCGCTCAGCGCCAAACGCGCCACGTGCTCCTCACGTGTGCGCTACTTAAACAGAAGCGCTCTGCGCTCATTTTCTGGCGCTCAGCGCCAAGCGCGTCATGTGCTCCTCACATGTGCGCTACTTAAACAGAAGCGTTCTGCGCTCATTGACTGGCGCACAGCGCAAAGCGCGCCACGTGCTCCTCACGTGTGCTTTACTTAAACAGAAGCGCTCTACGCTCATTGACTAGCGCTCAGCACCAAGCGCGCCACGTGCTCCTCACGTGTGCGCTGAGAGAACATAAATTGTTCTTTAAATGATAAATCCCAGGCCATAATGAGTGTTCAGCACTCAATAAAAGACAAAAACAATTGTCAGAACCCAAACCAATGCTCCGCATTGTTAAATGAAAAAGGACTGAGCCTAATTAAATGTCTAACATTTTAAATGAATGGGTCGAGCCCAAGTTGGCCACAGATCCCCGATTCAGATTAATTGAGCCCATATGCTCATAAATGTTTGATCTTAGTCCCAAATTGGACTACAAATCTCCTAATCAATATTGGTTCAAGGGTACATCTCTTCACTCCTCTGATATTTGTCGTTGTAATTCTTCAACGTCTTCAGAGAGGTGACGGGTCCTAACAACCAGATATTCCATGGACTGTGTAGTCCTTAAACTCATGGACTATGAAGTCCTTAAACCTTACGGACTGTGGGGTCCTCAAACTCATGAACTATGATATCCTTAAGCTTTGCACATGAGCGCTACCTTAGAGTCTTTGACTCTCAGCGCTGGCGCTACTATGAAGCGTTGCTTCTCTTTTTTTTTTCAAATTTCAAAATTTGAACAGAGTTTTGCTCTGATTGGGGAAACATGCCCCTTTGAAAGGGAAAAGCATGGATCCCCCATGCGATGCACATGCGTACATGAACTTCAAACCATAGCTTGGATATTTAGCTAATATACGTTATGTATATAAGCCTCTTTTTCATAATTAAGTTGGCCTTAGTCTCATATATTATTAACGGTCCTTAATCAGAATCTAAATTAATCTTAGTCTGCAATAAGGCTAACGATCCTTAGATGAAAACAAATATCCCATGAACTGATGGACCTCATCAAGATGAGAAATGCTTCTTAGGTTTATACCCCAAATCTAATGTGCGGATTTTGACTAATCTGCGCCCTACGGGTGATGACATATATTAGTGTCCGTATACAATCTAAGGGCAATCCCAAATAAATAAAAACACGACACATAAAAATTTTTGGAGTGGAGAAAGTTTTTATCACGTAGTGATAACGTAATTAATTACATGGGCTTGCGCCTATAGGAAAAAGCGTCCCCACAATCAGAAACCCCTCACATACGTAGGGAATATGATAAAGTCTGTTACAACGGTCGCATCTATCCAAACCTCCGATATACAGTTGCATAAATCAACTTGGTATCTTCAGAAAGGTGGATGGATATACTCTATATAGCATCTACCCCTAAATTCTGGCAAGACGTTCATATTCCCAGTCTTCGGCGGTAAACAGGGTGCACGGAATCAATATCAAGTGCAAGAAAACAAAACCAAGTGTATCGAGTGTGCACGAAAATCAATATCAAGTGTAACGGGGTGCACGAAAACATCTCGTGCAATAGGATACACAAAAATCAATATCAAGTGCAACTGGGTGCATGAAAACAATATCATGTGCAACGGGATGCACAAAAACAATAGCATGTGTATCGAAGTGCACGTAATCACATCAATCAAGTGCTTCAAGTGTGCACGAAAACATCAAGTGCAGTTGATGTGCATAAAACATCAATCAAGTGCAACTGTTGTGCATGAAAATATCAATATGTTCAACTGGTGTGCACAAAACATCAATCAAGTGCAACTCATGTGCACGAAAACATCAATCTATGAAACCGGTGTGCACAAATATCAATCAAGTGCAACTGCTGTGCACGAAAACATCTATATATGCAACCGGTGTGCAAAAATATCAATAAAGTGCAAATGCTGTGCATGAAAACATCTTTATGTGCAACTGGTGTTCACAAAATATCAATTAAGTGCAATTGTTGTACACGAAAACATCTATCATCAAAACACAAAATCCAAACAGAACCGACATTGAAGTATTCCTTTTTCAATGTCGAAAATGTGATACTCAGATCATAAAATACCAATCAAATCAAATGACATTGAAGTATATCTTCTCCAACGTCGACAGGTGCCGCAATACCCAAAGCTGGCAGAGCAAGATTTCCTACTTACCATCTGCCCACGGTCTGACGTCCTCCGCCTCTTGGTCTTCGTCCTCTTAGTACAAGACCACAAAATCCACGGCCTCTTAGTACAACAGCCTGGTAAGAAGCAGTGATGGAAACGGTTCTACTCTGACACCTCTCGGAACACCTCCTGGCTAAGTAACTTGGCCTCACAAAAACGCAACACATCCATAACGGCGGCCTTAAGCCCTCTGAGTACGCGCCATACTACTGGCCCTGGATCCAATCTCTATCACTATCATAACATTGAAAGAACCCGCCACGGCCTTTTCCTATATAACATCTGTCGAAATGCCCGAAAACTGTAAGTTGCTAGTGCTCGTGCCGCTACAACTACAAAATTTGCGGAAACAAAAAACTTTAATTTTAAGTGAGCACTAGAAACTAAAACCTTAGAAATCGAATCCAAAAACTAAATTAACAAAAACTAAGAGATGCTAACTACTAGGTTGAGAACTATAACCTTTGAAGTCGTGTCCTTCGGGTCTTGTGCGGTCCTTTTCTTGAGCTCCTGGGTTCCTTGAGCAAGTTTGCGAGGAAATCTCTCATGTCAAAGATGATCCACCCGAGAATGTCGGTTCAAGCCCTACCTTCTATTAGTGAACTAAAGAAGCAACTAAGGATTAAGACTTGATAAGAATTGATGGTTAGAGATGTATTTATGTCAAGATGTTCTCTATCTTTTTCTTCCAAACTCAAGAGAGAAAAGATGAAGAAGATGAAGAACTAGAGAATGGCTAACATAATAATAATCTTTTCTCTCTCCTTTTCTTTTTCTCTTCATATATTTTTTAAATAACTAAGTGAGTGGATTTATGACTCACTAGTGTGAGTCACAAATTCACACACATCTCGCAAAACTTAGAAGAGATGAGAAGAAGAGAGAAGTCACCTCATATGTACACATATTCATACACACACACAACCATAATACCCATATTTGCAATAAATACATATACACATATTTCTACCAAAATACGAATACCGTATTTGTATCGAAAATACAAAATACGCGTATTTATATTAAGAAAGAAATACTTGTATTTGTATCAAGACACAAATATCCATATTCATACAAATGCACATATTCATATAAATACCGTATTTGTATTAAAATACAAATAGCTAAAAGAGAGCAATGTGATACTAGCTCACATATCCAGCTATCTTTCAAAGCTACTAGTATTACCAAAATATTCGAATAAAGCACGTGCATAAAATACACGTGTTTAATCGAACACATGAGCATATCAAAATACATATACTACATCGTTTCACCTGAAGCGGGAAAAACTTTTGTGTAGGATTCTAAAAACTTGACAATACACTGGTAGTGGGTTTAACTACAAGCACATCAGTGGCACTAGCTGTATGTAACAGCTACCCAAGTATCTGTCGAAAGGAAGGCCAGCAAGAAAACTCATCTATATCCTTACTAAGCCTATCCGTGACAATCTCCATACAGTCTGGTCAGTTAGTCTTAGAGTATTGCATATCAAGTCTAGGGGGTGGAAAACGTCAGATCCCTAATTGCTGATAAGTCATGCCGATGTGGCTTAAGACCATCCGAGAAATTACTGATCTAACTATCAGAAAATCTCAACTGCCCTGGCCAGGGTCTTATAGTTTTGGCCAGCCGTACAAATCATGACATTGAGTCCTTATACCGAGAGTGACGAATCCCCGACAATCTCTAACTGCCTCCATATGCCTCGGAACTATACCCAATTAAAACCTGTTTGCATATCTTAGTAGAGCCGTGGTATGGTGGTAATCAAAGCACAGTGAGAACTCATACGAGACAAATGACTACAGACTACCCTGTACTTATGTCACCTGAGAGCTGTTATCTGACGTTAGGTATAGTACCATCCAGCAACTCCCGACGAGTTCGTCCAGTGTAACTCATAACCTAATGAACACCTGTATACTATATTTAGTGTCGTACAACAATGGCTGTGGGACCAGTCATCTCCCCTGACGGGAATAAGAAACGTATACACTAGTCTACTCTGGATCATCGATGCCCAGTCTCAATAATCCTACGACTATGGACAATTAAAGGATATGCTTATAGACTACTCAGCCCCCACAAGTATGATTGCCATCACAACGCTGGAAGTCAAGCAAGAATCCTACGGGCTTTATCAACATCTATTAGCGATATGAAATAATTAGTAGAACATATACACATGTTAAAATAAAGACAAACCAAATAGTATACTATTATATCGAGTAAGACTGTCATGTACATATATATCCCTAACATCCTGTACATTAAAGGCCTCTAGGGCATACATATCCTAATAGAAACTGGCATACCACATTGTATCCGCTTCCGTTCCGGAACAACTTCAATCTCATCAAGTCATTCCTTTATAAGTGTGGCCTCATCTAACGTCTCTGCATATGCATCAAATCCCTGGGCACCAACGGAGAGGAACATTTGTGCATGTAACGACCCTGAAATCCCTATACGTTTATATGAAGTTCAATGTATATACGAAGGTGTTTCTGCTCTGACTATGAGTTATAAGTAATTGTTGTTAAATAAAAGTAAGAACCTCCTTATAGCTCACTGGTTAAACCTCTCCACAACCATTCTTCAGCCTGCGTATTCGAATTCTATCAGCCCCAATTATTTTAATATTTTTATTTTAAGGTTTTGGAAGCCTAAGTGTTTGCATGGGTATTTCACGGAAAAACGAAAAGTTGCAACATAAACAAAGTGGATAATTGATATATTTAAAACCAAATAAATATATGGTACGGACCCCGAGGAGTTTTACCCCCTCTTGGCCACCCAAAATACCTAAAAAGCCGCTACCGACGGCCTGGGTGTGACCAAATTGTTCCGTGCTTTCCCTGTGTGATATTTGAACTCTCCACTACCCCTTTTTACACTTTAAATTCTCTGAATTAATCCAGAGAAATGCCAGACCCTTCATCTCTACAATTAATCTTTTTAATTTTTTTTAATTATTTTTTAATTATTCACACATCTATCCCTCACTCCCTATAAATACCTAGACAGTCCTAACTCCATCCCTAGACATCCTTTCTATCAAATTTCACTATCAAATTTCCTCACAAAGCTACTCAAGTCTCAAGGTAGTGCTCAAGCTGCCAAAGCTGAAAACTAAAGCTCGTTCTTCCTCTTCTTTATCGGTCTCAGTTCTTCAAATCGAGGCCACTCTTCTACATTATCGCTTGTACGAGTACAAGCAAAAAATAGTAAGTCTCCCTCTATTCTACTTCCCTTGAATCCAACCTTAACTCCTCTTCTTGACTTTACTCTCATAAACCTATATAAACTTGATACTAAACTAAACTTCTTAAAGATATTTTTGTATCACAAATATTGGACTTGTTAAAAATATTTTTCATGATAAAAAGTTAGGAAAATAAATTGCTAAGTTTACCTTTTCTTGCAAACTTTATGAGACACACAATTCATGAAAATTTCTTTCTTTTTAAAAATATATTTTTGTGACATATTAGTTTAACACTTAAATACCATAGAATTTATTTCTCGTATACATCATGCACGGGGTAACGATCTACCCCTCATGCACACATGGAAAACATAGCACGATACTATGGTTATATGTTTTTTCTGAAAGAGACGTATTACATTAAAATACCCTCAATTTCTAAAATACAGTTTTTAAATCGTTATTTTTAAATCCTTTGCAAATACATCTCTACAACCCTCATTAGGGGACCTGTTTATGGTTGTTGCAGATTATCGCACATCCTAAAGATAGTAAAGTGAAATGCAGAACTACTCATGGAGAATTCGGTCTCGAAAGGAATACAATACGGTTTAAAGAAAATACGGCATTTTAAAACAAGTTAAATAATTTGAAAATTATTTAAATCATATATTCATATTTCCAAATAAAACAATTTGTGAAAATTAGATTTTTTAAATGAAAAGATTAAAGTTTTTAAGAAAATATCCTCAAGTTTCCAAAAGATAGATTTTTTATAAAAATACCATAAATTTTTAAAAACTAAGTTTTATCACTAAAATACCACCAAATCTAAATATATTTTTATAAAACTCTTGGCTTTTTAATTAACATGTTTATATCAAAAACACCCTCGAGCTTTATTTGTTAAATTAAAACATTTTACATAAACCCCCTCGAGAAATGCAAACATGTAAAAACATATAATAAACAAATTAATAAATCCTTACGGACTTTAGATTAATAATGGGTTTAAGCGGTACCAATTCTCTAGGCCTTGGAGAGCCGGAGAAAGTAGGTGCTTGTTTATCTAGCTTCGATAATATTAAAAGAATTATCAATGGCAATCGTTTTTGAAAAAAACATGATATGTCTAGAACATGAACTTGGATTCGAACTTGACTTGAATTCTGATCGAACTTAAACTCAAACTCAAACCTAAACTCGAACCCAACTTGAACTTAAACATTTGAACTTGACTTGACCTGACCCGAAACATGAATATGACTTGACATGAACTTGAAATGAATACTTGAACACAACCTGAACCTGAACCTGTACTCCTTATATTCATAGAATCGGTCAAGACCGGCAAACTTAAACTATACAATAAAATATGCGGGGATAAGGGGTAATTTGGTAAGGAATGTTTGACGTGGCACGAGAGTTAACTGAAAGACACCTCTTGAATATTCTTGTGCCGTTATCCTATGGGTTTGATGGGGCCTTATACTCTCTTGTGCTGTGGGTTTGTGGGTTTAACGGACCACTCTCGTATACACGCTTACCTTCCTTATCAATCTGCAAATAACCACGTTATAATATTTAATCTTATACATATACATGTCATGCTTAAGATACGTTTACATACACTCTTATATATCCATTACTACTTAGTTTTCTATTCATTTTATATACATTTAGTCATCAGTACTTTTTCTTTGGGAACTTACCAAGTGCTAGTTCGCTGACGATATTCCTTTATATTTCTTTCTTTGGGATGTTCTTCAGGTGGATAGGATTCTGAAGAGATCGAGCATAATCAGGAAGACTTCGAGCACCTTACCACACAACCAGACTACTAGTTCTTTTTCATCATATTTTATTTTCAGTATGCCATTATTTCGGCACATTTTCGCATTTGCACTTTTATTTCAGTTATCTTGTATCCAGACTATGAAAATGAACGTAAATAAAGTTGCTGTTAAATTTTAATTATTTTTGTTAATTCTTGCATATTGTTATATTACTTTCATACGCTTAATTAATATATTAAGGGAAATATCCTTCTCATAGTAAATACATTATGGGCCTTATCACGTGTCGTTACTATCTTCTGGGAAGCGGGGCGTGATAGTGCATCGAGACCTCGCACGAATCTCCTAATCTACTTCTTTTCAGTATCGACCCAGTAGGGTGTACATCACAATAGCTGGGTGAACTACAAGTCATACTCGGCTACGGTCTTGTTCAGAGTCTTACACAAAGACTCGAAACTATATGCTCGGGCTTCTCTAGCACTCTGTGGAAGAAATCTGACTAAGTAGACCTTTGAGAACTTGTCCCATGTCATCGGAGGAAGACCTACTTCTCGGCCTCTCTTGATTGAATCACACCGGGTTTGAACAAGACCCTCCAAATGAAAGCTAGCCAACTCTACTAATCTCGCATCGGAGCATCTCAATGAACTAATTATCCTAGCCATCCTATCCAGGAATGACTGAGGTTCCTCTTCACATCCATGCCCATAAAAATCAGCGGCTTCAGATTCATGAACTCGGGAAGCGACACCTCGATAATCTTAGTAATGGCTGGTATAACTGTCCGTACGGTAGGAAGCACAACAATCGCCGGAGTATGCTGAACAACATCAGGCCTCCAAGTCTGGATTGTATCAAGCAATGAACCGACCATCTGGTGCGGATCCAGAATAATCGCCTCCAAACGAGAAATCCTAACACAAAAGTATAACCAATATCTTTCCGTGTCACCGGGATATCACCCTGGTCAGTCCTTGTCTCAGATGAGCCTGCCTTGACTTCATCTCTTGCCACATCCCTCTCGGCTCGGGTAAACATGGTGACTTGGAACAAGCAACAAGAATCGATGAGGATAGATCAACTGAAATGAATAGAAGAACGATCTCAAGATATATCTTAAGGTAACTTGAGCGGAGTATCGTATCGTAAATATGCCGCGGGACATACGTACGGTACATCACTCTATTTAGTACATACTCCATCATACCAAGGTCAACCTATGAAAGTTCGGGTCTAATACCGCAAAAGTCAAGTCTAAGTTCCGTAAGATTAAGCTTAGGTGTCAAAAATATATGCCCTAGACTCCACAAAGTCAAACTTAGACTCGAAAAAAGGTTAAACCTACCGCACTGATACCAACCTTGTCACGACCTGGAAATAGCACATGACTGGCACTTAAATCACGTGACGTCATTCAAACGTCACCGCGACTCAAGTAAGCTTAAACCAAAATCTAAAACCTTTTATAAGAAAACAATGGAGGTGTAGTTTTGAAAAAGGGTTTCTAATATGAAATTAAGTTTTGTTTTGAAAGATAAATAAGTTCGATTTAAAATCATGTTCGTAATTTAAAAATCGTACATCACCTCTTTTGTAAATTTTGTAGAAAACCCTGTACAATGCATATAAGAAATAAAAGTATTCCTAACGGGAGCTAGCTCACGCCCAATGGCGGAGACACAATCTACGCAAATATATATACGACATCCAAGGCGAAGAATCATAGCAGAAAATAAAAGATATGCATATAACAACTCAAGGCGGCTCCAAACGAGTCCGACACCCATAACAATACATATCTAAATCTTGTCTCTAAGTCGAGGATAGTACAAATATACAAATGGTTGATAGAGTTTTTAACTAGATCCAAGAATAATAATACAATTATAAGAGGCTGTAACGATACAACCGTATAACCCACCTACCAAAAGCAATCACAGAAGAAAGAAGATGTGCTAGCAAGCCGCTACGATCTGAACGGTCGATCCTGCAAGAAACTAAGGCACAACAGGGGGCCAACTCATGAGTGAAAAGATATCACAAGGTAGAAATTTAATACATAACGATCTACTTAAGTCACAAATATAGTACTATCGTATCCTCTATCTAACATATAAATATATATATGAAAATATTCCGAGAGGGGGGTGAATAGGAATAAGCGACTAATATGCCCAAATTAAAAATCTATACTACACTTGCTAATAGAGAACACAATTGCAAAGCATAACAAATGATATATCAATATGATAAGAGACTACGCAAACTACAATTGTGAAACAATGAATAACAAGTAAGCAACAATATCAAATTATGAGCATAAAAAGCAAATATGGAACAAGCATGCAATTTCTAATCAATAGATACTTGCAAGAAATTAGATACAAATATAAATGGAAAATACTATAGGAGAGATAGAGAAATTGCAAACAAAAACATGCAAGTTTTTAGAGAGACTTGGGAGATCCCCTAGTCCTCTTATTTTAGGCGCATAAGCCCATTTCACTAAACACGTCTTTTTCGGAGACAAGCACGTTGCCCGCAAGCAACCCACAACCACGCTTCCGGTGGAGGAAAAACCAACACGTCTCCTCAAAAGACTACACGATATTCGCCACTACGAACAACACTTCCCTTACAAGCTAATAATTCCACAAGTGGGTCCCTCGAAAGACTATAAGTTGAAAAACGAAATCCACAAGTGGATCCCCTAAAAGGGTTGCAGAAGCCATTTGGCAAGATGAGCTAAGAATTCAATACCAATGAATAATTCTACTCATGCAAGAAGTGTGTGTGCAACAATTAAGCAAGTTTAAGTATAAGCACATATCAACAAGGCATAAAGCAAAGATACCAATTGAAAATTGGTTCAAGTTAAAAACAAGTGTCAAAATGTATCCATTGAAAAAGCTTTAAAAAAATTAAAACTATATGAATACGAACTCTCACTTATACGATTAAAAACACATTATAAGCAAATGAGAGTGGTTTATGGCAAGAATACTAAAAAGGATATACAAACCAAAATCAAGTTTTCATATCAAGTTGTGCTCAAGTTTAAAAGATAGCAAGTTTAACGCACATGAGCACAAGAGTTCACATATGAGCAAAAGCATGATACCAATTGCAAATACCAATTGAAATATCTTATGAATATCATCTCATATATGAACAAAAGCATAAAAAGGATAAATAAGGATAGCATATGTGCATCACAAAGGGTATATCAAGATAAAATATATTCAAATAGAATATCAACATTAAACTTAAATGAATAGGCGATATTCTAAAACGAGTATAAAAAAGAAATATGATACCCCACAAATTGATGAGATATAACATGTTTTCCATTAGATTGTTCTTTGCTCATCACGCTCCCGAATACCTAAATCGTCAATTGTTCCATACCTACAAAATAAGGTACGGATGGGGATTTCAGTATCCAAGTCTTCTTGGATCCAATTGGATTAGTTTTGGAAACCCAAGCCAAGTTGGCATGCATAGAAATATTCTTCTTTAAACTACAGCAAATGCTAAATGACCATGTGCACTACAAAAATTGCAAGTGTGAGTGTGTGCAAGCATGATAGTCTTAGAAGTGTCAAAACACACATGAGATAAAGCAAGTGAATGATGTGCATACTTCTTAAATGATTGTCTTGAACTAAATCTATATAAATATATATGAGTATGAGCATGAGATTTAGTTGAAATGGAAGCATGTTTGACATGCCAAGATGAAGATCGTTTTTGAAATTTCAAAATTTTTAAGCCAACGCCTTTTCGATTTAAAGCCTTCTTCTCTTTGCTATTTAAAGAATCTATACTAGAAAACTTAGCAAGAGAAGTATTCAAAATCTCATTTTTTCTTTTTAAGAGAAGCGTTTTCGGAAATAAAAGAGTTTTGAAAAACAATAGAGAATTTCAACAAATCAATTTCGTTTTTCAAACTTGAAATCACATCAACGTTTTCTTTTATCAAAATCTCACAAGTTAAAACCAAATTTTTGTTTTCCTCTTTAAGAGCCATAAAATCACAAGCTAATACTTCTTGAGAAATAAGTGAAGATTTTAAACACACAATTTCACTTGTAAATTTTGAAATCAAAATATCATTTTCTTTTCTCAATGCAGTGCAAGATAAAATCAAATTTTTATTTTCTACCTTCAAAGTATCAAAAGAACTACATTGGAAATGAAGTTTTGAAAGTAGCCCATTCTTTTCAAATTCAAGTTTATCAATTAAATCCTTTTGAGAGTCATGGGTAAAAGATAAAGTATTATATTTGGCAATCATCGCCTTATTCAAAACTTCAAAAGAATCGCAACAATTCATCAATTTCTCACACTCAATATCAAAATCATAAGAACATTTTTCAAGGAATTTATTTCTAGATGCAATCATATTAAAATTTTCGTTAAGATCATGATATGCATCAGGAAGTTGATTATGCGTAAGTTTGCGGAAATCATAAGAAAAATTACTTACAATGCTATGATCAAAAGAGTGCTCGATCGACTCCTTAGAGTTGGATATTCCCTCTTGATATGCATTTTGTTGATAATCATCCAGAGTCGCTAAGCAAGTCACTTTCTTGTTCTTCTCCATATCCTTGCAAGCTATATGCTCTCCATAGGTTTGCTCCAATGACCACCAAATACTATGAGCCGTCTTGCAAGAAGAAAACTTGTTAAAAATATTAACATCTACAACAAATTGTAAATATTGTATAGCTTTGATATTTAAAGAAAATAGGTCTTTTTTTACGAATACTCCATCTAGATTTATCAATAGAAGGAATAGAATAGTCTTCCAAAAATCTCTACCCCGACATTCAAGAAAACACTCTATCTTTATTTTCCACAACTAAAAATTATTTCCATCAAAAAGAGGATGATCATAAATAGAATAAGAGCAAGATGAAGCCATGGATCACTCTAGAATGTTAAGCCTACAAAAATATGAGTACCAAGCTCTGATATCAAACGAAAATATTCCTAGAGAGGGATGAATAGAAATAAGCGACCAATATGCCCAAATTAAAAATCTATATTACACTTGCTAATAGAGAACACAATTACAAAGCTTAACAAATGATATACCAATATGATAAGAGGCTAAGAAAACCACAATTGTGAAATAATGAATAATAAGCAAGCAACAATATCAAGTTATGAGCATAAAATGTAAGTAGGGAACAAGCATGCAATTTCTAATCAATGGATACTTGCACGCAATTAGATACAAATATAAATGGCAAGTAATAAAAGAAAGAGATAGAGAAATTGCAAACGCAAACACTCAAGTTTTTAGAGAGGTTCGGGAGATCCCCCGGTCCTCTTTCTTTAGGAACACAAGCCCGTTATACTAAAGACGTCTTTTTCGGAGGCAAACACGTTACCCGCAAGCAATCCACAACCCCACTTCCGGTAAAGGCCAAACCAACACGTCTCCTCAAAAGACTACATGTTGTCGCCACTACGAACGGCACTTCTCTTACAAGCTCGTCGCTTTTCTCTCTACAAAGATGCTCTACTCTCTTACAATGGCAATCTTGCACTCAGTATCCCAAACACAAACAAATAAGAGATTACAATTGAAGCACAATTACCCACAATGGAGTTTCTCTCAAGCTTGCTTCTAATACTCTTGAAGTATACATATACAAATAGAGCTCTTGATCTTTTGTAATTGATAGTGAATGAATAGCAAATGAAAATATAATCAAACTCTCACAAGAGATGAGATTTTTCTTTTAGATCACTTTGAAAGATGCAAACTGAAATACTCAAGTGATTGGCGCTCAAAATACCAACACAAAATATTTTTATAGCCTCCAAAGAAAACTAGCCGTTTTAAGTCAAAATCACAAATCAACAGTATTGATAGACGTTTGAAAAAGGTTTGGACAGACGTCTGTCACTAAAGACAAAAGACCCCAACGACTATAAACGGTTGTCTTTGAAAACATTTTAATGCCAGACATCTGAACATTGACCTTCAGACATCAGACCCTTCTCTGTTAGAAATGCCATGAAATTCCAAAGAGAAAGCAAACGTCTGAAGAACAATGCGTCTGAACTTTAAAAAAGTCATTTTGAAACCCTTCATCAGACGTCTGTCCAAATGAACATCAGATATTTGTCTCTCATAAAAAATATTCCAACCAGACGACTGAAGAAGAATTGGGCAGACGTCTGAAGCACAAAACGTATGAAAACTGATATATCTGATATTTGGAGATTTTGTCAAAATACAGAAAGAAGACAGAAGTCTGAAGCATATGGGGACAGATGTCTGAAGTGTAAAAACTCAGAAACTTATGTTTTGTGATGAAAATCAATTTTAAATCGAAAACCCTAAAGTTCATGCAATGTAAAACGTTTGTGCAAGCGTGTGTGAGTGTTCAAGAGCTCTAATTGATATAAACCATATTCTATAGAGTATTTACAAAGATTCCTATGTCAACATCGCAAATTCTTCGAATTCTTGAATTTTTGTCGTCTCGATCTTTCGAACTTTGATGTGCGCTTGAACTTGGCTTCATAGCTTCATAGCTTCGAACTTAGACACGTCACTCATAAGCATTGGTCGATGAATCTTCAATTTGACTTTGACTCATAACGCTTCAAACTCGAACACTTCATTCCACTCACTTGCGTCTTGAAGTCGATATTTTGATCTTAAAATCTCCGACTTGATTTTGACGCTTGAACTTGGACTTGGCTTCTACCTTCTTAGCTATTCGTAGCTTGAATTCTTGAACTCTTGTTTCTCGGCTCCGTGGCTTAAACTCACGAAGCTTGAATTGGCAATTTGAGAAGCTCTTTTCTATATTCCTGCAACCTCTATTAGATATATCGTTTAAGCTCGTTTTCTTCCATCCTCCATTGTTTGCTTGTGACGTGAAAATATCTTGAAAAACAATCTCAAACATGACCAAGCATATCATATACAATATTATGAAGTTTAAGAAAGATAGTAAATACAAGTATATGAACATTCATTTGTTTTGATACACAATCATGAATAATATATTAATATCAAGATATAACTCAAACTCAAAGTATGAGATATTAATATACTAAATATATATACATGGTATAAGAGAAGCAAGATATAGATCATATGCATATACAAATTCATATTGTGAATTACCAAAACAAATGAATGAGAGCAATATATCGATATCAAGAATATAACACAAGTATAGTATAGGATATATTGATATATTAGTCGGTATACACAAGATATAAGATAAGCAAGCTAACCATCAAGTGTATATGAGTTTAGTGTCGATATGGTAGGAAAGATTATCAAGTGACACTAAACGAACAATTCATGTTTAAGCTATCATCAAAACTAAATAAATGGATCATCGAAATCCATAAGCTATTATATAATGCACAGGTACTATAAGCGCATCCCGATGGATCGCATAATTATTCATATATATAGCATGCATCAAGTAAGCTTATAAATTAGCCGAAGATGTATGTATGTAAATCGTTTCAAAATAGCCGTGTGATATGTGTATCAAGCACAAGTAACGGACGTTGATTTAAAAAGCAATATATGCAATTTGTTTAAAGTATACGTTACGCCTTTTGAAAATGATTTAAAGAGGGTTTTCTTTTGAAAGATTCTTGTTTCATCATAGATACGTGGTAAATAGGGAGGCTATAGCTCCTTTGAAAGCCTCTTTAATATATATCGATATATGAAAGTAGTATTTCAGGTACCGTTTCTAAGATCAGTCATGTTCGGATACAATATAGCTTAAACCATCTGAATCTATGTAGGGCATCCATATCGATCTCTCACATACATCATATCACATCAATAAAGCATAGCATAATCAAAATCGTGTAAATGGAAATACCTCACCAATAAAATCATCAAAAAACTGTGCCAATTATCAACATGTAAATCTCAGGTGTTTTTTTAGGCACTATGCCATGGATCAGTTCTCGCATCAATGTATTCTCCAGCCATATGCACCGTGTCCATGATCTCGCACCAGTTGGAATTCTCCGGATATCCACTGTACCCATTGCTATCACCGGTATCGATCAACCTCGCTAACTCCCCATACCTCCCTACGGACTTCCTATCCCTAGGTTATCGTACCGGGTCCACCATGTATTCGTGATTGATTTCTTAGCCTTTCTTCGATTTCGGATAATTATCATATCATCAAAACAAGAAAACTCATGGTGGAAATCTAAACCATCATTCAAGAGAAAACTGCATTTTAAAACATACTCGAGTTTTATAAATCACACCGTGGTTTCTCAAATCTATGGAAAATATCAAGTCCATAAGGACAAAATGCATAATTCATTTTTACCACAATTGGCAATAATCATATACGAATATCCATAATAATGGTATTCATATATCGCAATAATCAAATATCATGCCTACTAGCATGGATACCTAATGTGAACAAGCCTGGCAGTTCTACTAAGTCATATCAATACTAATGATATGTGGTGTAGCATACGCGTCTGTGTTCGTGCAACATGGTAATCATTAATAATTGTGTAAGTGTTCTATCAAGTGTATGTGCACAAGAAGGATTCTCAATTCCCATCATAAATATCAATATCATAATCTTCAACAGTGCATCATACATCATCTTTTAGTTGAAGATTAAACAAACAAATATATCAATCAATTACATTCATATAATAACATCGACATGGTTAGAACACTATCGAGTATGGCAATTCTACGGTGTCATGACAGTACCAATGATGTGTTTGTGTAGTATGCGAGTCTGTGATCGTGGAACATAGAAATCATTGGTAGTTGTGCAGTGTTCTATCAGTGTATTCATATCAGCATAGTAAACGCAAACTAGCGCGCGTGCGTGTGTGTGTGTATATATACACGCACACTACGTAATCGAAGTGCGAGCGTAAAATAATCGTAACGTGACAAGCGTTAAACATATATAATTATATATGAGCTATGCGGTTTAGTTTAATATAGAACGAAAATTTGTTTTGGAAATAAGGAGCTACGATATTTTTGAAATAGATATCATTTGAAATTTATAGTGCGTCCTTGACATTATCATTTAAAAGTAGAAAATTAATTGTTGGTTTTTGAAAGGGTATAGCTCTATTAATCGTAATAATGCCCCAATCGGGATTTAGTAAGACTCCACGAGTCAAATACATATTAGCCATATTCGGCAATCTATTCTCATCATATTAAGTACGGAATCTCCATCATACGATGTCAAAATTATCCAAACAATATTAGTACGGACATCTAGTCGCGTATGACATATACAATAATCATATATATATATATATATTACATAATCTATGAATAATAGACTAATTTATCTCTAAGTATCCGGGTTACGTATATACGTTCTCTATACTAAGTGTTCTCGAGAATTAGTTCCGAAGTGTTATACGTCATCCATCCAATTTTCTTCGTAGATATAAATCTACTCACCGACGTCTCGAGCTAGTCGAAACCTACGACTGCCTCGCCCGTCCTTGCTTTCACAGAAGTCCCCACGATCGTACCTACAATTGAAACCATGACGCAACCACATAAATATCCAAATCGAAAACGACACAACATGCGAGATGCACATAGGTTAGAACATATGGCCAACATACGCTAAATACGACAAAATACAACTGACGTCGACGTACGAACGTCAAACGATCAAGTCAAGATATAGAAATCCAAGTTTAGAAACTGGAAAACACCGTCGAAAACTAGCTAAAGTGCTTTCAGATTTGGCTACAGAGAATCTGGGTTAAAAAGAGGTATGAAAATGGTCGGATTTTCAAGTTTTTTGGCTACTGGAAAAAACCCAAACCATGATTTGATGTCCAGGCCGTTATTTGCGGCCTAAAATAATATTTGTGAGGCGAGGGTTAGGAGTTAAGGGCTCAGGCTTTGGGGATGGTCTCGTGTTGGTCCTATCATCTCAAAAACATAACTTCTTTATTTTTCAGAGCTACAATATTACTCCAAATATCATTTAAACACCAAAACATCCACAAATTCCTAGTTTTAAAACTCAAAATACTTTTATGTCTTAACATCCATACATCAAAACACCTCTATCTATCCTAAACAAGTGGAGGCTACCAACAAAACCAAACAAACTAGGCAAGACATAATAAACTTGAATAAAAAAGGATTTTTATCTCTTTGTGGTGAAGGGAAGAGGGACCCAAGCTCAAGAGATGTCTTTGTGAAAATCTTTGAAGAGATATATGCCTAGCTTGATGTTTTGATCAATCCATGAGAATGAATCATCAAGATCCATAGTGATTTTGTAAAGGATGTGATGGATCTCTGGATCTCCTTCAGATGTTATCTTCCGTTGATCTGCTGCGAGCGCTGATGGACGGCTGGGATTGAGTTGGAGGGTTGCCTCCTGAAGCGTGTGGATCTCAATGGGTTTTGAGTGGTTGTGGCCGAGCTACCTGCAAAGAAGTCCCGGGGTGGTTGTGCCACCGAAGACCCTCCGACGATCAAGTTAGACGGGGTATTTTGGCAAAGTAATGGCCTATTGGAGTAATGGCTTACCTCGATTGTCTGAGAGAGGGGTTTATATAGTGGCAGCAGTTGGCAGGCGGGCGCGAGATTCACGCCGGCCGTTATGCCCCTGGTGTCACGCCCGCATGATAGGCGGGATCCCGCATTAATGACGAGATGGGCTCGTTAATGGGGGATTGTTCATACTATAATATTGCATTATTGTACTCCCCATTTTCATTCATTTTATAAATAAACAGGTACTCTTGACGCACGTTTGTTGCATATTACAGGATATAGGTTCTTGGAGCGAAAACGGTGAAACAGACAAAAGATGATAGAAAAAGAGGGACTTTTGACCAACAAGTAGAAGGACCCTAGTCAAGCCTAGACAAAGAACAATTCACAAGTGTACAAGGCAACGCATGGTCCGAAATGTCAAAGGAAACAGTTAAAAGACCACTACAAGTTTCACTGAAGATCTGGAGAAGACCAGAAGCCAAAGGGAGAAAAGAACTATGGAAATATAAATCCCAATGTATAATAAACCAACCAAGGAAGTTTGGTGAGATGATCTCACCAAAGGGCCGCGGAACCGCGGCCCAAGCGCCCTATTGCCGCGGTTCCGCGGCCATTTAAAGCCCGTGTCGGTGTATTTTTCTTGTGTCGGTGCATCGGTGCGGGTGTTGGGATTTTCCGTGGGCAAATCTGTAATTGCACATCTACGAGAGTCTGTAACCCTAGTTTTCATGTTTTCCTATAAATTGTAATCTCAGATCTGTAAAACCCATGCCTCTTTTCAATCAATAAAATTCAGAATTGCTGGGAGTTTATTCAGATCTGTTCTATATTGCTTGGAGGGAGCCATCGAACTAAATTGCTGGGAGTTTATTCAGATATGTTCTATATTGCTTGGAGGGAGCCATCGAACTAGTAAGTTAATTTTAATACTTTATTTTAATTCTTTTAATCAGTATGTCTTTTCATCCCCTAATGAGCGAGTAATCTCCTCGCTTGTTAGGGTTAGCCTTAGGGAAAGATTTGAGAGATGAGATCTCTCACCCCTTTCAATGCCACATTCACCTAATGAATTAGAATTCTATGCATACGCGCACAACCGCTCCCTACGGCACCCTACCCCTCGAGGTAACGGTGAACCGTAGTATAAAGGGCCGGTTGCGTGCGTTTTCCATGGAGGTTATGGTAATTATCGATAAAGGAAGGACAAGGATCTAGAGGAAGAAACATCTTCCCAAAAGATTCTTATCCACTTTATTGATAATTACTATAACATCTAATAGATCTAAAATAAGGCATTGAAAGCGGTGAGGAAAACTTTAATCTCCAAAACTTCCCCTAAGCCTAACCCTAGCAAGACTTTAAATTAGATTAATTAAGTTTATCGATAGATCCAGTTTTTATAGATTTTAGAAACCAACCAAAACAACATTTTGAATCAACTCGTTAAAACACATTAAAGAAAATTACCCATCTCTGTGGATCGACCCGTACTCACCGGCTAGCTGCAAAGCGACGCCGTTTCTGATTACGGTTAACAAGTATTTTCATACAAATCAAATGGCGCCGTTGCCGGGGATGGCGTAAAAATTCTTTTGTGTAATTTCGGGTTGATATAAATTTTAAAAAAATTATAAAAATCTGAAAATAAAAAAAATATAAAAATTATCAATTTTGATCTGTTTGAAGGGTGTACCTTTTGAATCTTACAGGAATAGCGAGGATTCTAGGATCTGGAATTTTACAGAGGGCAAATCAGAAAAGTGAACATCAGAACAGAGGAGAATTGTTGAACAGGAGCTACAAATTTTTTTTCAGAGCCTGATCTCTTCACCAGACCGCGGAACCGCGGCCAAGGAGCACCCCAGACCGCGGAACCGCGGCTGTTTGGCCACGTCACCACCTAAAAATCAGTTGGTTTGTTTCTCTTTCTTCCCCTCTGCAACCTACCATATATCTTTTGTGAAAATTTTCTGCAGGATTTCTTTGCGCTAAAAATCTTCTCTCCCCTTCTAAATAACAGGTTTTCTGCAGGTTTCTTTGTGCCGCGCTAAAAATTGATTGCAAGTGAATTTTACTGTTTTGCATAATTTAATCGGACTTTAAGGGGCTAATTGACCAAACTCAGATTGGGTGGGGATTTCATCACCCTTCGCAGGACCCCAGAAAACACCTAAAGCATGTGCATTGACCACAAGTAATTAAAAAATATTAGACTCATAACTAAGGACATCGAGCTCAATAGGAAAAGGACTAGTATAGGCATCGACCGTTTATCCTAACTGACATTGCGGTGTCTAGGCTAGTGGTTATTAATTAGGCCCACTGTAGTGGTGGTTCCTTCCCACTTACCTGGGCGTACTTGTCCGTGAAGAGGCGGTTTGAAG
This sequence comes from Agapanthus africanus, assembly GCA_030015575.1. Classification (NCBI taxonomy): domain Eukaryota; kingdom Viridiplantae; phylum Streptophyta; class Magnoliopsida; order Asparagales; family Amaryllidaceae; genus Agapanthus; species Agapanthus africanus. The sequence continues at coordinate 590,758,673 of CM057340.1, read as the reverse complement.
TCCTATTTCTAGCCCTAGTTAGGAGCTGTCTAGCAGACCTAGGTGACCCTAGATTTAGGCCTGATTGTACATGTGTGGTTGATACACTTGTGTCACGAGTCCCTTGTCAAAAAAAAAAAACTTCTTTGCAAAACTCTCACATAAAAGAAAAAAAAAGAGAAAAAATCTTTTCAAAACTTGCAACTTGTCGCTAAGAAACCTTGCAACTCACTTCCATCACTTCCCTCCATTGACATTATCTTACCCCCACATTCTGTTTTTCTATTTTTTCTGACTACACTACTCCTTTAGTGTATGTCACTTTGGACTAGGGATACTAACGCCCGATTAGTCCGTGTTTCGTTGGTACCGACCGACGAACCCTTCGACGAACCCTTCGTCGAAATTCCCTCCATTTCCTTACCTCCACCTTTAAATTCTTCTTTCGAAGGTATGTCGGGACACGACCCCAATGATACCTTACCAACGGGAATGATTCCACCTCCGTTAGGTGCGAATAACCCGAATCTTCCGCATGTTGTAGCGCCCGCACGAGTTGCGCTCCAGGATCTCTTCTACCCCATCCGCACTTCTTTACCTACCTGTCTTTCACCCCCACCGGCAAATGGGGACAATTTTGAAATAAAACCATATTTCATCAATATGCTGCCAAAATTTCATGGTTTGGAATCTGAAGATGCATATATCTTTATCAATAAATTCCAAAATGTGTGCGCTATGATGAAAACAACCCAATTAAGTGATGACGCTATAAGGCTAAGGGTCATTCCTTTCACCTTATGTGACCTAGCCGAGAAGTGGCTATACAGCACCGCATCACATTCCATAAGAAATTGGGACGAGTTTGTGAAAGCTTTTCTGAAAAAGTTCTATCCTCATCACAAAACTGCCAGAATCCGCAATGAAATAATTCAATTCTCACAGCTTCCTTCCGAACCATTTTGGAAGTGCTTCGAGAGATTTAAAGACCTACTTGTTCAATGCCCTCATCATGGGATCGAAAGTTGGCAACTTTGCCAAACATTATACGAGGGACTGAACTCGGCAATGAAGCAGTTGTTAGAAACCATATGTCAAGGCCATTTTCTCTCCAAGTCTAGCGACGAAGCGTGGCTGTTTCTTGAGGATCTTAGTGAGCAAACAATTCAGTGGGAGAGTACCAAGACCACATCATCTTCTTCTGTTGGTCAATCTTGGGCAGGCATACATCAAGTAGATATGTCAATCGCTATGAAGGCCGAGATGGCCGCACTTATGAAAAAGCTAGAAGCCATTGAGACCAAAATCTCATCGTCTTCTCCTGCCCCTGTTATGCCTCCACGAACTGTTTGTGCTTGTTGTTCGAATCCATCGCATCTTACCGAAGAGTGTCCTTACAATGCATCTACTCAAGGACAGGATCAAGTCAATGCTGCATTTCAGCAATGACAAGGAAACGATCCGTACTCTTCGACATACAATCCGGGGTGGAGAAGTCACCCAAATTTCGCTTGGAACCAAAATCAACAGGTCCAAGGAAATAACAATTTTCAAAGACCTCCTCCTCCACAACAACAACAACAAGCACCTCCACAAACTCAAAACCAGCAACCTTTCCAACAACAATCTTATACAAATCAAACGAACAATTTGATTCAACCAAATGATGATAAGGTTATCTCGCTCGAAAAAAGTCTAGATGCATTTCTCAAGCAATCTACAGAATCTACAGCAAGATTTGAAAATTATGTTCAATCTTTGATGACTAACAATGCCTCACACGATCAAAGTATCAAATCTATTGAGGCACAAATTGCACAATTAACTGCTGCGTTGAGCGAGAGAGAAAAGGGAAAGCTTCCATCTCAACCATTGCCAAATCCCGGTCACACACAAAACGCATATCACAATCACAATGTAAATGCGGTGACCACGTTGAGATCCGGAAGAGAGTTGCAAAATAATGTGAGAACTCATGATGACATCCCCGCCGGTGGTTCTTCTTCTTCTTTTTCTTCTTCTTCTTCTCCATCGTCACCTTCCCCTTCGTCATTTTCTTCACCCTCTTCTTCACCTTTTTCTTTAGAGCCTATTCTCCACCCTTCACATGGCTCTACTTCGTCTAGCTCGAACGGACCCATTTCTCACAACATTAACACATCTACACCGGGATCCGTTCCTACTCCACATTCTACTCTACAGACATTTGACTCAACGAATTTTCAAAATGCTCCATTCCCAAACAGGTTGAGTCCTAATAAACCAACTGCACAAGTAGAGAAGATTGTGGAGATATTTAAGCAGGTTAGCATAAATTTACCTCTCTTGGATGCAATCCAACAAGTCCCTTCATACGCGAAAATCTTAAAGGGCTTATGTGTTAGTTATATGTATGCCCTAGAGGCCATTACTGTACATTGGATGTATATTGTAGTGGATGCTGGGACATATATATAGGGAGGACTTTCTTGCTCGACATGATAGTATGCTATCTGGTTGATCTTTACCTTAACGTGTATACTGATTGTCTCCCTGTTACATGTTGGTAAAGCCCTTAGGATCTGTACTTGACTACCTGGACTATGATGCGGATCATACTAGTGGGGACATGGTAGTCCATAAGTACATCCTTCAAAGTCCCTAGTCGTGGGTGTATCGAGACGGGGCATCGATATACCAGAGTAGACTAGCGTATACCTTCTCGACCCATACAGATGGGCGATGGATGATCCCATATCCATTGGTGTTTGACATCAGAGATGATATACGGGTGCTCAGTGGAGACTGGGTACACTGGACGGACTCGCCGAGAACTCCCAGATGGTATTATACCTTACGTCAGATGGCAGTTCTCTGGTGACACTGGTACAGAGTAGTCTGTTGACCCGAGATCGTCATAGAGTCTTGTGTGGTTCCCACTGTGCTTTGATTTCCATCTTACCACGTCCAAGAGGGCGTGCAAAACGGTGGTTTTTGGGTACAGTCCCGAGTCACATGGAGGCAATGAGCGATAGGAGGGGATTCGTCTCTCCCGGTATAGGGAGTTGATGTTGCGCTGTGTTCGATTGGCTATAACAGGAAATCCCTGGCCAGGGTTGCTGAGATTTACTGGTAAGTGTTACCAGTAGTTTCTCGAATTGTTATAGACCTCATATCGACACGACTTATCGAGCTATTGGGGTCTGACGTTTACCACCCCTAGGCGAGATATGCGACATATCAGACGATCAGACCGGACTGTACGGTAGTGTTACTGGTTGGATTCACTGGAGTGTGAGCAGGCTTGCTCGTCGATCTTCAGATCGCTCAATACCCGGGTGGACATTACGTTTAGCAGACCGCTTGCGGCTTGTGGGTGTTTGATATGATCATCACCTGCTGCCGGCGTATTGACGAGTCTTTAGAGTCCTACACAGAGGTTTCCTGGCTCAAGCGAAACGAAATAGGAGTACATATGAGATATGTGCGGGACCGAGAATAATGCGTGTATGTGATACCGTATTCTATTCTCGCGATGAATGTATCGATTGGTTGTATGCTATATAACCTAGTTATCGAATCAAGTATTGATTCGATAAGCCGATACATAGGATACTAGTCGGTTATATGCGATATGACCGGATCGTTAAATCAAGTGTTGATTTAATGATTTAATGCATAATTATATATTTGATATATTAGTTTGCATCAACTAGTATCGGTTTACTTAAGATGGATTTTCTCGCTCGGATGTGCACATTGTATATTCGATATAGTTTTGTGCACTTGATTGTATCATGTTTGATGATACATGTCTACTTGTGTTTGTGTGAACCATGATTATATGAATGGTTAGGGTTATGATTATTCATTCATTCATTTATTTATTTATTAGTTTTGGAAAATAATAGCAAAAGAGAAAAATGGTGGCTTTCTTTGATCTTTCTTGAAGCTTCATGAAGACTTTGACCAAGTGACCATTTTGTCTCATGCTTGACCCTAACCATTCCATTTAACCATGATTCATTCTCTACACTAAACCATGGTTTGAATATGATAAGGTTTGATTTTCTTTTCCTTTTTGAATTAACACTTATCATATTCTTCATCTTCTTCTTCTTCTTCACTTCAAGAAAAAGCTTGAAAGCTTTAATGGCAAAGTGAGAAAAAGAGTGAGAAATCCAAATCTAAAGTGAACCCACCTCCTATTTCTTCATCCTCTACCTCTTGCCAAGTAGTAGAGTGTGTTTCCTTCACAAGTTTCTTGACTTGGTGAAGTTGGAGCTTGATCTAGCGATGCCTCGACGTAGATCATCTTCGGCATGGACATCGACGACCTAGCTCGCCATTTCTCCGACGAAGCCGACGCTAGAGCCCGGGAATTCATTTGGACAGCGAGGGGACTTCGTTGCGGAGCTATGGAGGTGGAGCACCGGATCTACAAAGGTTGTATTTCCGTTTACTTGTAGTTAAGTGTTAACTAGTTTGTTTTTCGCCTAGACATCTAGCCAACGATCCGTAGTCTAGGGTTTCTCGGTACCGTAATTTTTGAAATTGGCATGGTTGATGCCTTGTGAGACCTCCTTAGGATGCCTAGGAACCCCACAGTGGTATCAGAGCCTAGCTAGAGCCTTAGGCGAAGTCCAGACGACGTTTGAAATCCGAACGAACCCGAAACCCATTCCCAAAATAGCTCTCTGGACTTTTTCCAAATTCTGGGATTTTCCTAAATTAAAAATATGTAGAAAAATCAGCAGGGGATTATAAGGGTTACTGTAAAATTCGATGACATGATTCCTTAATGTCACCGCGGATCCGCGGCATGAGCATGCTCATGCGGCGGATCCGCGGCTAATTTGTCGTTTTGTGCATCTAATTTTGCACAGTAATTCCTCTTTCGAAATGCTGATTTTCCTGGGAATTTTTAATATTTTTTCCAGAGTTGAATTTTCAGGGTTTTTTTGGGGATTCGAATGTTCGATCGGATTATCAGATTTTGTCTATTTGGCTTTCCGGATAAATTTTTGAATATGTTAAAAAGTTCGACCGGATATTAATACCCAATTTTTCCCCTGTCGGGAAATTTCCAAGTGTTGGATTTTTCCGAAGTTTAACGACGTTCTAAGTAGTGCAAGTAACGCGATGGTCCCTCTAGAAGAAAACAAACCTTAACTCGATTATGTGACCGTCTTGAACTGCCCTTTGAACCTTCGGGTTTGGGGCAATACGGCGTGCCACATGTGAGGCATTGGCTTGACCCTTCTACGGCTGGACCGTTGGTACTGAGGCACGAAATGAATGTTGTTAGACTTATTTCATGTGTTGTGCTGTATCGGGAAAACTTGGGTGTTTGACTGTTCGATCGAAAAGTTTAACATTTTCTGTTTATCTGGAATGGGATACAATAATTGGAATTCACAAGAAATTATGAGATAACTGAATGAATGTTATAAACATAGCAGTTTAGTCTCACTTGATCGGTTGCCACGGAATTTTGATGTGATCAAAAGTCCGTCGCAATCACGTAGCGTACGCGGATACTCGCCGGGTAAACTTAATAGACAGCCTCACTCCATAGCCCCGACCAAGTGACTGTAGGAGAACCCCGTCGCCGAAAGCATCCGTTCGGGTGCTCGCGGCAGCGGTGTTCCGCCTTGGTGCACTTCGTCGACGGTATCAGGGGTGCAGCCGCCTACTAAAGTTTGCGACGAGCATTCGATTAGTTTTTCGGGAATCTTGTTGAATTGCCCGACTTGGTATTGAAAAGTGTTTTCGATAAAGAGACTAAAATGCGGGGTTTATAATTGTTAGGCATGCAATGTCTAAAGAAATTCATTTGGTCAGGCATGCGATGTCTGAGGTGATTGCGGATTCCAACTGTTGTAGTTTTACACTTTCTTTTCTGTGACCGTAAGTGTAATATGTGTTATCGCCGGTTTCGTTGCTATATGTCAACGACAATTGGGATGGACATATTTACTTACGTTGATGACATATGATGTTATGTGTTGCTGGATATGTTATATTGGATCGTCGTCTTTGAATAGCCGGGGGTTTTTATGTGAGATGAGTGTTTTTCATTTTTATTCATGTAAAAACTTGTATGTAATATTCTTTTATTGGGGCACTTCCAGGTTGCGGAAGTTGTCACCCTTTGTATATTATTTACTTTTCCGCACTAGGATAGACCCAAGGAGGAGGGCACAAGTAACCGGGTTCTGGAGTCCAGTGGGAGACCAACTCGAGGAGTCGAGTCCGGGTCTCCTAACTCTAGAATTGGTAGGGTTGCTTGCCGCTCTCATAGGGGTCTAGGGGTGTGCGTTTGGCTATTCATCGCGACCGTGGAATCCGTGTTTTATACTGGCTCGTATTGAAAACACGGACGTCCTAGGATATCCAATATTTCATATGATTCTTCTGCTGCGATATCTGTGATGTGATCATGTGATGTTCTGTGATAGATACAGTATATAGTATATATGATATATTATATAGACGTTACTTATGTTTTACACCCGCGCTAGCCCTGCCCCGCTCTGCCGTTAGTTACCTAACCTAACGGTGCATGAGGGGACATCGAGGCGAATGCGGATGGCATAAGTGTACGTCGTATTTATCTGTGATGTTTAGGTACTTAAATGATGGGACTTCATTAATGTGATTAATGAAAATAAAAGAAACCTAAGATGTTGTAGAATCGAATTTCAAAATTAAAACAGGTAGCTACAGTTCTTGCTTTGCACAGCGGTATATGTGATATATCCAGCACCTTATTCGATGAGGAAAGGACCGAGATCCCTTCACCGGGAGTGACTCCTTTAGCAATAACTGGCAGATGCTACACACTCGGTTTGTATTTTGATTGCTTTTAAGAGTTTTTGCTTTGCACAGTGATATATATGATATATCCCGCACCTCATTCGACGAGGAAAGGACCGACGATCCTTTCACCGGGAGTGACTCCTTTAGCAAAACTAGAAAAGCCTAAAAAACACTCCATTTCAAAATCATTTGATTCTACAACGATATCAAGTTCATTACGCAATAGGTTTTCAGAAAAACCTGTCGTAGCCCTCCGTCATTTCAGATAAGTAGTAGTTAGTATTCGTGCTGCGTTTGTTGGCCTTTGTCAAGGCGCAGTGTGCGGTAGCTAACTGGTGCTTATCTGCTTATGCATATGATGCAGATTGGGTTAGGGTAGTCGTGCGACCTTGTTGGCCTTTGTCAAGGGCCGTGCGGGTGGGTTTAATTCAATCAGGAAATGACGGGTTGAACTTGACTAGCATCCTATGGTTTGTTGGCCTTTTTCAAGGTCATAGGAGGTTAGGGGCAAAATATTATCGGGAATTTCAAGTGTTGAAATTTGCAATGAGATTGCATACCTTCTATGAGATAGTCGGATCCCGATACCCGCTGCGAGTAATTGTTACTCCTGGGAGAGTTTTATACACTACAATTAGCCGATCAAGTAGGTGTCTAGAAAGGTGTCAACGGGGTTACGCCTCTGGGAAAACGAGATTTACAGTAATTAGGTTCGTGCGAAAGCACGGGGGACCTCCCTCAAAGTACCGACACTGGCCTGGCTGAAAGATTGGCGAACTTGTAGTGTGTAATTAATCCCGGCTAGTCTTTCCTTTTAGGGTTTGAAGGAAGATTTGATAAAAAGTAGTGGGAGCCATCCTGATTAGATAAAATAATAACCAATCTATTCTTGCAAGAGCGCACGCTGAGTGTTTTCTTCTCTCTCTCTCCTGGTAGCGACTATATCACGCCTTAATCAAGATAATAATACGGATTATTGACCGAACCCGCTTGTTATACTGAGCTGGGAAACGTTGGTCCCGCTCCAACTTATAATTGTTATAAGACAGAGCAGGAAATTGGGGATTACCAGAATTCCCGTGCCGCCCAAACGAAGAGAGTGCATGCTGATGCATCATCTTCGGGTGTATTCATTACAAAGAACTGTTTCTCTGTATTCTTTACGTCCTGGGTATGTGATACCAGATCAGGATCCCAGATATGTAATATGTTACATAGGGCTATAGAAAGGTAGAGAACTGAGAACGGGTGATAAGTTTCATGAGGCAGAAAACGGGGCAAGTGTTGCAGCCAAGTCTGTTGGTCACTGTCACCCTGTATTACCAATACATTGGTTCTGAACGAATGTTATTAGATACCGAACCTGATATAAAAAATCATATCAGTCTCTTTATTAGTAAAGAAATGATAAAATTTTGTATTGTTGGATAATGTTTTGAACATTTCCTATATCAAAAGTTGATCGGTTCATGCACGTTACCTAAAAGCATTACTGTTCTAAATCAAACTACAGTTCTTAGTATATGGAACACACACAAGAGGAAGAGTTCAGAAATGAACGATTCCTTCTTGAGGTATTGTAGACTGGGTCATATCAATGCGACCCGACTAGCTGAAGTTACACATAGATGCATATTTAAATCTGTTTGAATTTACATCTTGTGAAACTTGCCAGTCATGTCACTGAGATAAGATGACCACAGCTCTGTTTATTGGTAACAGAGAAAGAGTTAGTAAACTCTTGGGACTGATACATGATGATGTATGTAAGGTCCCCTGTCTACACATGCCAGGGCTGGTTCTTTATACTTCATTACATTCTCTGATGATCTTTCGAGATTCAGACCTATGTTCCTGTTGAAACACAAGTCCGAACCTTTTGAGATATTCACAGAATATAAGCGAGAAGTAGAGAACCAGAATACGGGTATAAGTATTATGTCCTTTGATGAGATCAAGGAGGAGAATACTTGTGCATGGAATTCCTGGACTATTCTAAAGGAGAATGAGATTCTCTCTCAGCATTACTCCTCCGTATACACCATAGCACGATGGTATATCGGGGTGGAGCAATCACACCTTATATGATAAGGTGTGCTCTATGATGAGTACTACTGAGTTTCCTATTTCTCTTGGGAGTTATGCACTTGAGAAGCTGCATACCTATTGAATAGGATTCGAATCAAATCAGTTGTCTACCACTTCATATGTGATATGGAAAGGGAAGAGCCCATCTCTTAAGTTGGTTAAGATTTGGGGTTGTCCGGGCTATGTCTAAAAGCAAAATCCGGACAAGCTCGAGACAAAGTCAGTTATGTAGAACTGGAAAAGTTCCAGCTATACAAACTACAGTAGATGATTTGGTACAACCAAAGGATTCAATAGTTACCAATGAACCTCAGCCTCTCCGCCGATCTAGTAGGGTTCCTCACCCACCTGAGAGCTACTTCGGTTTCTCTATGACAGTGGGAGCGAGGATTGCATCATGAGATGATGACCCAACTAGTTTCGAGCTGGCCATCAGGAGTGTGACTCTGTAAGAATGGCTGGATGCTTAGCGATCTGAGATGGAATCCATGTACACCAGCAAAGTATGGACTTTGGCTGCTATATCTGAAGGGTTAAATCCCCATCAGCAGCAAGTATATCTTGAGAAGATTACTTGGTGTAGAAGGAAAGGTTGAGACTTTCAAAGCTAGACTTGTTAAAGGTTTTCTTCATCGACCAGGCGTGGATAATGATGAAACCTTTTCCAGTGCCTAAGCTTAAGTCCATCCAGATCCTACTTGCCACGGCTACGTACCATGACTACGATATCTAGCGGTTGGGTGTCATGACTGTTTTTCTAAATGATGTTTTAGAAGAGTGTGTCTATAAGTACACAGCCAGATGGCTTCGTAGACAGTGGGAGCAGCGGAAACGTGTGCAAGATGCTTTATAGGATAAAGCAGGCATCGCGGAGTTGGAACATCTATTTTGATGGATTAGTCAAAGAAGTTGACATCATCAAAATGGTAGATGAACCTTGTATAAACAAAAAGGTAGTAGGGAGTATGGTGACGATCCTCGTAGAGTACGTGGATGACATACTCTTGATAGGGAAGGAGTTTCCTATGCTACGCTCGATCAATCTCCGCTTATCACAATGATTCTCCATATAGGATCAAAGTGATACCTACTAAATCCTGGGTTTTGGACCTATGAGATAGATCCAAATGGATGTTAGAATACTCACTAGCTGTAGTGAGATGGTATCAATTGATCCTGGGAAGAATCACTGGAAGTGTTCCAGGGTGATAATGACGACTGAGTGTCAGTCACAGGCATTGTCTTTACCCTAAGTAAAGGGACGGTATGTTGGAAGAGTTCCAAACTAGATACCGTGACATACTAGACGATAAAGGCTGGATACATCGCTACTTAAGATGCTACCAAAGAGGCGTTTGGGTGTATATTTGTTCATGAGATGAACTTAGTTCCTCCCATTGTGTGACAATGGAGTTGTGGCTTATGCCAAGGAACGCCGATCCCATCTGTGATCCAGACATATTCTAAGGCAGTGTCACCTGCTCATGGAGATGGTTGATCTCCAGGGAGATCAAGGTTAGGAGAGTAGACTCAGAGGACAACACAGCGGATCTACTCACAAAGGCCTGTTCCCAGAGAGAGACTTTTATGGGATGGTTGAGTATGAGATACTGCAACCACTGCTACAGATGGCCCTAGTGCAAGTGGGAGATTGTTAGTTATATGTATGCCCTAGAGGCCATTACTGTACATTGGATGTATATTGTAGTGGATGCTGGGACATATATATAGGGAGGACTTTCTTGCTCGACATGATAGTATGCTATCTGGTTGATCTTTACCTTAACGTGTACACTGATTGTCTCCCTGTTACATGTTGGTAAAGCCCTTAGGATCTGTACTTGACTACCTAGACTATGATGCGGATCATACTAGTGGGGACATGGTAGTCCATAAGTACATCCTTCAAAGTCCCTAGTCGTGGGTGTATCGAGACGGGACATCGATATACCAGAGTAGACTAGCGTATACCTTCTCGACCCATACAGATGGGCGATGGATGATCCCATATCCATTGGTGTTTGACATCAGAGATGATATACGGGTGCTCAGTGGAGACTGGGTACACTGGACGGACTCGCCGAGAACTCCCAGATGGTATTATACCTTACGTCAGATGGCAGTTCTCTGGTGACACTGGTACAGAGTAGTCTGTTGACCCGAGATCGTCATAGAGTCTTGTGTGGTTCCCACTGTGCTTTGATTTCCATCTTACCACGTCCAAGAGGGCGTGCAAAACGATGGTTTTTGGGTACAGTCCCGAGTCACATGGAGGCAATGAGCGATAGGAGGGGATTCGTCTCTCCCGGTATAGGGAGTTGATGTTGCGCTGTGTTCGATTGGCTATAACAGGAAATCTCTGGCCAGGGTTGCTGAGATTTACTGGTAAGTGTTACCAGTAGTTTCTCGAATTGTTATAGACCTCATATCGACACGACTTATCGAGCTATTGGGGTCTGACGTTTACCACCCTTAGGCGAGATATGCGACATATCAGACGATCAGACCGGACTGTACGGTAGTGTTACTGGTTGGATTCACTGGAGTGTGAGCGGGATTGCTCGTCGATCTTCAGATCGCTCAATACCCGGGTGGCCGTTACGTTTAGCAGACTGCTTACGGCTTGTGGGTGTTTGATATGATCATCACCTGCTGCCGGCGTATTGACGAGTCTTTAGAGTCCTACACAGAGGTTTCCTGGCTCAAGCGAAACGAAATAGGAGTGCATATGAGATATGTGCGGGACCGAGAATAATGCGTGTATGTGATACCGTATTCTATTCTCGCGATGAATGTATCGATTGGTTGTATGCGATATAACCTAGTTATCGAATCAAGTATTGATTCGATAAGCCGATACATAGGATACTAGTCGGTTATATGCGATATGACCGGATCGTTAAATCAAGTGTTGATTTAATGATTTAATGCATAATTATATATTTGATATATTAGTTTGCATCAACTAGTATCGGTTTACTTAAGATGGATTTTCTCGCTCGGATGTGCACATTGTATATTCGATATAGTTTTGTGCACTTGATTGTATCATGTTTGATGATACATGTCTACTTGTGTTTGTGTGAAGATTGAACCATGATTATATGAATGGTTAGGGTTATGATTATTCATTCATTCATTTATTTATTTATTAGTTTTGGAAAATAATAGCAAAAGAGAAAAATGGTGGCTTTCTTTGATCTTTCTTGAAGCTTCATGAAGACTTTGACCAAGTGACCATTTTGTCTCATGCTTGACCCTAACCATTCCATTTAACCATGATTCATTCTCTACACTAAACCATGGTTTGAATATGATAAGGTTTGATTTTCTTTTCCTTTTTGAATTAACACTTATCATATTCTTCATCTTCTTCTTCTTCTTCACTTCAAGAAAAAGCTTGAAAGCTTTAATGGCAAAGTGAGAAAAAGAGTGAGAAATCCAAATCTAAAGTGAACCCACCTCCTATTTCTTCATCCTCTACCTCTTGCCAAGTAGTAGAGTGTGTTTCCTTCACAAGTTTCTTGACTTGGTGAAGTTGGAGCTTGATCTAGTGATGCCTCGACGTAGATCATCTTCGGCATGGACATCGACGACCTAGCTCGCCATTTCTCCGACGAAGCCGACGCTAGAGCCCGGGAATTCATTTGGACAGCGAGGGGACTTCGTTGCGGAGCTATGGAGGTGGAGCACCGGATCTACAAAGGTTGTATTTCCGTTTACTTGTAGTTAAGTGTTAACTAGTTTGTTTTTCGCCTAGACATCTAGCCAACGATCCGTAGTCTAGGGTTTCTCGACACCGTAATTTTTGAAATTGGCATGGTTGATGCCTTGTGAGACCTCCTTAGGGTGCCTAGGAACCCCACATTATGCACCTCGAAGAGAAAGGCATCTCAAGTACCCAAGAAAGTGCTAGTGGCTAGTGCAGTGAGCAATGCTATTAACCACCATCAAACCTTGCCCCAAAAACGAAAGGACCCCGGCTGTCCTACGATTTCAATCACAATTGGGGATAAGAAAATTAATCGAGCACTTTTAGATCTTGGGTCTAGTGTTAACCTGATTCCCTACTCCGTGTACGAACAATTAGGGGTTGGAGAGTTGAAACCCACTCGTTGTACTCTCCAAATGGCTGATCGATCAATCACCAATCCAAGGGGTCAGCTAGAGGATGTGTTGATCAAAGTGGGGGAGTTCATATTCCCCGTTGATTTTATTGTTATGGATACACAACCTGTTGCTAACCCAAGAAACCAAATTCCGGTGATCCTAGGTCGACCATTTTTGGCCACTTCCAATGCTGTAATAAACTGTCGCAATGGCTCCATGACTCTATCCTTTGGGAAGATGTCTAGTGAGTTCAATATTTATAAGATGGGAAGTCTGCCCCCCGTGCCTAAAACTAGTACACGAGAAGTTTGCTCTTTTCATGAAATCACGCAGGAGGACTGCGAGCTTGAAAGATTTTTATTTGATGAAGACAGTTTTGACGCCACTAGAGCGTCCCTCCTTGAGCCTACCACCGTGGACACAACCGATATGGATTATGAATGTTTCACTTTTTCGGATGATGACGACTCACAGCCCGAATATGAGTCTTTTGAATTTTTGGATGAGTTAGTTGAACCATCCGAATCGGTTGTTTGCAGTGATTTCGAGCCTGTGTTGGAGTCCTTTGAGTTCGAGGTAGATTCCGCAATGATTCTTTCGCCTCCGAAACTCGAACTCATGTCCTTACCGCCTCACCTTAAATATGCTTACATAGGTGAAAATGAGACCCTTCCCATTATAATATCAGCTTCTCTAGCCCTTGAGCAAGAGAACGCCCTTTTGATGGTCTTACAAGATAGGCGGCAAGTTTTCGGTTGGACTGTGGTGGACATCGAGGAGATCAGTTCCCTTATAATTGAATATCATATGAAATTGATGGATGATGCCAAGTCAATAGAGGACCCACAGGAACATTTTGGGGGTATTGTGGTTAGTCAACCTCCTCTTTTAGAAGTTGAACCACCCCATTTCTTTTAATAAGCTACCAGAATGCCAATATTCCACTGATTGCTGATCATTTGCATTTTCGTTTTGATTCATCACCACCTCCATTCTATTCACCTCCATACTTTCCATACCACCACTTCTATCTTCCCCAATTCTTTTTGGACCGCCACAACTTATTCTTCCACCAACCAATACTCCTTACTGATAAATTTTTCAACTGGTTGGTGTTGACTTTTGGCCTATGCAAAGTTTGGCAGTAATATCTAACATAGTTTAAATGAAGTTTGGGGGAGGGCCTTTTTGTATATATTTTTTGTTTTTCTTAACAATAAAAAATTATAAATAAATAAGCAGGGAAGTGCCGGTATTTTAACCCTCTTGGTTTAGCATGACAGTGAGGACACTGTCAAGTTCAAGTTTGGGGGTATACTCGGTACGTCTTCTTCCTTCGCATTCATTTGTACATATTTTTGCATTTGCATACTTATTTGAAAACCCATAAAAATTGAAAATTTTTGAAAAATTATAAAAATAATTGTATTCAATTTTGGCCTTATTTGACTAGAGTTTGACATATAGGTTAACTAGCTAGGAACAACTAGATCTTAGACTTAGTGAATTAAAAACCCTAAAAATAATATTCCTTAAAGTTTAACGGTAGAAAGTATATGCCTTGTAGTTTATTTAGAAATATGCAAATTTTGGGTTCACTTCTTGGACTAAGTCGAAACAAGGGAAGAGTATTGATGTTCTTATTAGAGTATAAGTTTGAAAAATAGTTCCTAGTTTAAGTCTAGATTCTGAAAATGTATACCCTACAACTTGCACAATCACGCAACTTGAAACTTGAAATAGTAGAAGAGACCTTGAATTGCTCTTGTCTAAAGTCCTTAGTACAATGAAAAAAAAGTGAATAAAAAAAATGGACACTGGTTTTTGTGATTACTTAAGGCTGTAAAAATAGAAAAATCTTTAGCGAGGGTGCTTCATCACCTAGTGCCTTAGACCAACTGGTTTGGGAGTCACTGCTAAAAGCCTTGGGTATTGCAAAAAACTAGGAAGTACGCTTTAAAGTGCTAACGCATCTTGTAATCGGTTATTGGTACTTCAAGAAGTATTAATAGTCGCATGAAGGATGTGTAAGAGAAATTCAAAATTAACGAATTAATAAGTGCTTTGGACAATGGACGAGAGTACGATTGCTTGATTTGAATTTCCAAGTGTAGGGGTGATATTTACACACACGTGGGGATATGTGATTAGAGTTTAGATGAGAGAAAGGAATGAAAGATAGAACTTGTATCTTTAGTAGAGTTGATAGAAATTCCTAAGTAGAGATGAAACCCTAGAAGGAATACTTAAGAGATGCCAAAAGCTAAGTAGGTCTACATAACATATATAATCTTAAGTTAGATGATTAGGAAGCGTGAAGAATGTGGGTGGATATTTGCTAGTCAAAAGATAATAGAATTCCTTGTTAGAAGACCTAATTGGAAAACAAAAGTAAATGGGCTGAATTGATAGGATTTTGTGGGTAGTATCCGCTGAAAACCCTCAGGAGACAACACTCCTCCTACTAGGGACACCTAGAGGTTTAACGGCTTGTTGCACGTGCTCAGTGCAATCGCGTTTCCCTGCGAAAATGCGGTTAGGATTTTAGTGAATAAAAATAAGTTTGCTCGAGTACGAGCAAAAGATAAGTTTGGGGGTATTTGTTCATACTATAATATTGCATTATTGTACTCCCCATTTTCATTCATTTTATAAATAAACAGGTACTTTTGACGCGCGTTTGTTGCATATTACAGGATATAGGTTCTTGGAGCGAAAACGATGAAACAGACAAAAGATGATACAAAAAGAGGGACTTTTGACCAACAAGTAGAAGGACCCTAGTCAAGCCTAGACAAAGAACAATTCACAAGTGTACAAGGCAACGCATGGTCCGAAATGTCAAAGGAAACAGTTAAAAGACCACTACAACTTTCACTGAAGATCTGGAGAAGACTAGAAGCCAAAGGGAGAAAAGAACTATGGAAATATAAATCCCAATGTATAATAAACCAACCAAGGAAGTTTGGTGAGATGATCTCACCAAAGGGCCGCGGAACCGCGGCCCAAGCGCCCTATTGCCGTGGTTTCGCGGCCATTTAAAGCCCGTGTCGATGTATTTTTCTTGTGTCGGTACGTCGGTGCGGGTGTTGGGATTTTCCGTGGGCAAATCGGTAATTGCACATCTACGAGAGTCTGTAACCCTAGTTTTCATGTTTTCCTATAAATTGTAATCTCAGATCTGTAAAACTCATGCCTCTTTTCAATCAATAAAATTCAGAATTACTGGGAGTTTATTCAGATCTGTTCTATATTGCTTAGAGGGAGCCATCGAACTAAATTGCTGGGAGTTTATTCAGATCTGTTCTATATTGCTTGGAGGGAGCCATCGAACTAGTAAGTTAATTTTAATACTTTGTTTTAATTCTTTTAATCAGTATGTCTTTTCATCCCCTAATGAGCGAGTAATCTCCTCGCTTGTTAGGGTTAGCCTTAGGGAAATGTTTGAGAGATGAGATCTCTCACCCCTTTCAATGCCACATTCACCTAATGAATTAGAACTCCATGCATACGCGCACAACCGCTCCCTACGGCACCCTACCCCTCGAGGTAACGGTGAACCGTAGTATAAAGGGCCGGTTGCGTGCGTTTTCCATGGAGGTTAGGGTAATTATCGATAAAGGAAGGACAAGGATCTAGAAGAAGAAACATCTTCCCAAAAGATTCTTATCCACTTTATTGATAATTACTATAACATCTAATAGATCTAAAATAAGGCATTGAAAGCGGTGAGGAAAACTTTAATCTCCAAAACTTCCCCTAAGCCTAACCCTAGCAAGACTTTAAATTAGATTAATTAAGTTTATCGATAGATCCGGTTTTTATAGATTTTAGAAACCAACCAAAACAACATTTTGAATCAACTCGTTAAAATACATTAAGGAAAATTACCCATCTCTGTGGATCGACCCGTACTCACCGGCTAGCTGCAAAGCGACGCCGTTTCTGATTACGGTTAACAAGTATTTTCATACAAATCAGGGATCGTAATAGCATGGGATGCGGGATCATGGGCGGGGGATATCTCAGGCATGGCGAGATTCACGGAGCCGTGGCTAAGGCGCCTATGATCAGCGCTGTGGGTTGGTCGGTGGGGAACATTTAGTTCCAGTGCTAGCGCTCTCGTGCTTTGCACGTGAGCGCTGCATCAGACTCTGTAACTCTTGGTTCTAGCGCACTTAGCACTAGCTCTCTCGTGCTTTGCACGTGAGCGCTGCATCAGAGTCTTTGACTCTTAGCGCTGGAGCTGTTAGCGCTTGCGTTGCTAGCGCTAGCACTCTCTTGCTTTGCACATGAGCGCTGCATCAGAGTCTTTGACTCTTAGCACTAGCGCATTTAGCGCTAGCGCTTTTATGAAGCACTGCTTCATTTCAAATTTCAAAATTTGAACAGAGTTTTGCTCTGATTGGTGGAAACAAATGCCCCCTCTCCCACCGTTGCGCTCACATGGCTTACACGGGAGTGCAGCGGTGGCAGCATCTGCGCCATTAGATCAACTTAGAAGTTGAAACGGCTCTCAGTGCCTATAAATAGGGCCTTTGGCCCTTGAGATGACCTCTGTTCATCTTCTTTCTTATTTTTCTGAGAATTAATTCTCTTTCAGAGCATAGCTCTCTGCCTCAGAAAGTCCTTTAGAGTAAAGACTCTGTCAAATTTTGGTAAGATTTGAACACATTAACAGAGTTTTGCTCTACTTAGATCATAGATCTTTAAAGATTTTTAGGGTTTCTTAACCCATTAATTAAAAAATAGAGCTTTGCCCTCTCTAGATCATGGATCAGAAAAAGAAATCATTTTTTAGGGTTTCTTTTAACCCATTAACGAAGAACTCTTAGAGTTCGCTTTGCAGATCTTAAAGATCCTAAAGTCTTTACTTCTGCAGAAAGCTTTTGCTTTTAGGGTTTCTGATGGATTATTCCATCTTCTTCACAGAGCATTACTCTTTAGAAATTTTGGGGGGAATTTTATTCCCTTCATGATTAATTATGACAGATGTCATATCTGTTGCAATGCACTGCTCTCAAAGGAGATTTACTCCTTGGCCCAAGGGGCGCTCATTAAATGAGAATTCTTTTAGGATTTCCTCATTCAATGACTGTCTCATCAAATGATGAGACTGTTTTATTAACGATGAACCATCATCTAGGTTTTGTGGGTCCCCCTTGGTCCCTTTCCACTGCATTGCAGTGCGGTACGAATTTATAGTACTAAGTACTAGGCTTTGGGCTGTAGCATTGACGGCTAACCCTCGTTCTTCTCGTGCAGGTACTATGTCTTACGATACTTCTTTCCCATTCATTCGTCCGGAAAGCGCTTTCGCCGATGCGCCCATAGACCGAGAAGTTTTTGCACTGATCAAGGATCATGACCCGGAGCATAAGTTGCTTCATTTGTGGGGGTTGTAGTACAACCAGATTATCCAGGGTCGACGCAGCTTCTCTTATGCGACGCCTTCAGAACCAATTTCCGCTATTCACTATGCCGACTCACCCCAGGTTAACTATGTCGTAGAGGAGGTCCACTGGACCTCAGAGGGTCGCCTTCAGCCCTCTATGGCCGCGATACCTATGCAGCCGCCCATGGCTTTAGATATTCTGGGGTGGCGCATATGTCAGGGCGAGTCGCGCCCATGGGAATAGGTGTATATGATTGGCCCGACTTCTCGTCATTCGGCTGGATACCTGCATTGGGCCCGGTACATCTTATCGGCAAAAAAGTCGGCGTTATTGAAGCTCAGGATGTACCCTGCTATCTATTCGTCGCTTTTCCAGTATCCGGCGCCTCCGGTGTGGTGGATTAAGGCTTTCTTAGAGCAATGGAACATCCCAACACACACCTTTCTCCTATAAGATCGGGAGGTTTCAATCTCCCTGGAAGAGTTGGCGGAGATCTCGGGCCTACCTGTCAGAGGGGAACACTACGAGGAAATACTTCCCCCTGACAAGTACGTCTTTGCGACCCGATCAGTAGTGATGGGTCTGGACTCCATAAAATGCCATTCAACACCGATTCTCAAGCTTATTCAAGGTGTTGAATATTTATGAGTGCCTGTTCTTGGAATCTGGGGGGCACGGCGTCAGCTTCACAGATTTTATTGCCCGCTTTCTCCGCCCTGAAGTCCTTTCAAAGGAAACCGCGAAATTTGCCAAGCTCGCTGATCCCTTCAGCTTTGGTTTGGACAAACAGCCGGCAGCGGAAGCGGATCAGAGGAATTTCTTTCTCCCGGACACTCCGGTCGTCCCCTTCGCAGAGCTTGAAGCTTCAGATATCGACGAAGAGACGTTCTTTTTGGGGTTTCTCGGTCTATGGCTAAGTTGGTTCATACTTCCCATGCACCCTCTTCATATGAGGCCGTCCGTTTTCTACCCGGCTCACCGGATGGTTGAAGGAACGCGGGTTGCTGTGGGATTGCCGGGCTGGTTCATTTGTATCATGGCTTGAGCTTAGCGGCGAACACTACTCAGCCGGGTTTAGAGCTCGTACATCTCCCGCTGCACTATTTTACTTCGTGGATCGAGCTGCATGTGCTTGGAGCCTTTGGAATCTACAAACGTCCCCGTTTTTATGAAAGCTACAATTTCCCTCGGGTGATGTCTCTAATCGACGCCTCTGCTTCAGACCCGTCGTCGTGAGAAGCTCGAGGAGTGATCCTCCGCCCGCGCATGGTTGGGGACAACATGACCTTTGTTGATAGGGTCATGACTATCGGCAAGGAGTCAACTAAGGTGGTGCAGCCGCTGCGTGACACCTTCAAGGATGGGGTTTCCACGTTGAAGGCTCGGAAGATCGTGCATTTGTACTCAATCAGGCCGGGCTTCTTAGTAATCAGGCAGAATGAGTCAGCATTGTTTATAAGGTACAACCCGCACCGTTTTGCCCAACAGTCGGGTTACAACCAGGTTGTTCCCCTCGAAGCTTTTCTGGCTGAACCGACTGCCACTGAAGTGGGCATTTGCACTGCGCTGCACCACTTCATGCACCTGAATATCGGGTCCATCTTCCTTGTCAGTGAGCCGAGCTACATCCCGAACGCCTCGAACGCATATATGGCGTAGTATCAGCACGCAACGGGTGCCGTGATTAGGGAAGAACGATGGCTGCTACTTGATCGCAAGGGTGCAATCCCTGCCGGTAACCTGTCCGTCCCTTTAAAACGACGAATTGATGTTCATCCTTCATTAAAGGAGACTGGTACGGTTGTGGTTCCTCACACCTTTACTCTAAAGCCATAGCCCAGCGTTCCTTAAAACGGTAGCTATAGCATCTCCGGACTCTGGAGTTGGCGCAGAGATTGGGACTCGTCACCCAAAAATGCCCGTGAAGTGTAGGCTCCTATCGTCTGCCACCGGGGCTCGTTCGCAAAAGAAGAAGTCGATGTTTTCTCTTGACGTCATACTCGGCCAGAAGCCCCATGCTCCCTATAGCAAGGGTTTGAGTGAGTACGGGACTAATGAGGGTCTATTTATTGAGCCTGCGGATGATGCCGATTTTCAAGCCGCCCTTGTGGCTTCCGAGCGACAGGCTCGCGCAGAGGCGGCGTTGCTATCACTTAAGGAGACGGGTATGCTCTAGTCATGTCGTTTTGAGCTTTTTCCTTCTCTTTTATTATGCATTTATTAATACATCTTTCTTTGTCAGGCATCTCCGCTGAAGAGGCTCTGGCGGCTTCCCGTCTGACTTTTAAGGAGGAAGAGAGGCTTCGCTTGGGTATAACTTATTTCATTTGATTACGCCCTCATGCTTTATACCTATGCTCTGACGCTTTATTCACCTTGTTACAGGGACTGCTTCGGCTCCAGTTGTTCCTAGTGTAGCGCCGATCCCAAGCGATGGTGCAGTAGTCTTGTCAGAGCCGGCCATCACGGCTACGGCTATCCCCAAGCCAGCACAAGAGTCTTCGCTGAAACAGCCGATGATGGATGCCGTAGCAGCACCGGAGGCAGAACTAGGGTCAGATGATGGCGAAGGTATCCCCTTTTCCGAAGTCTTGAGGAGTTCAGTCCTCATTGCTCAAACTGAAAGGAAGCACAGGAAGCGCTCAGCGAGGGAGCGTGATGCTACCTTAGCTGCGGGTGCAGGTTCAAGCACCATCCCTTCTGTCACTATTACTTCAGAGGGTACCCCAACTGCCTTGTCTGCCTCCAATAGACAGGTTGTGCGCGCGGTTCGGGAGGCAACTGAGGATCCATCGCATGGTAATGCAATGACCATTCTTTTTTATCAGAACTTGGTCTGCAAATTCTTATTTATAATGTCCTGCAGGGCCAAGTCTTGGCAGTGAGATGGTAGGCGAGGCAACACCGACCATGGAGCCCAAAGTAGCTACTCTCTCCAGGGAGTCTGGGACTGCCTAAACCGCTGCTCTCTCCCCTTGTGGCTCTTTTGCGTCGGCAGGCATCGCGAGTGTCACGACGGCCCATGTCGAATCAGGGGATGAAGCCATGGGCGTCGAGACCGTCCCACTGAAGGAGAGCGAAGAAGTCACTAGGCCTAGCGATGCTTCCGTTGCTAAAATTGTGCCCTCTGAAGCACCTCGGGTCGCCGCAATGTCGGCTGTTGTTCCCTCACCTTTTCCCATGTCTTCTGAAATGCTGGAATGTATAGGTTTGTGTTTCATCGGCTTCATTGTGGGTATCACTCTCTTTGTACTGACAGTATGTCGTCATAACTTTGCAGGAGTCCTTTTTGATCACCTGTATCAAGTGTTAAACCCGCATTTCTCATTCCAGCCAGAGATTGCCCTACCTGCTGATGTCGGTGAGTATAGTCTATAACAGAATTCTTTTCCTTTCTCTTACGGATAGCCATATTGCTAACTTTTCTTCATATTGGATATAGCGTCACGGGTCGAGAGAATAACCGAGCTCCCTGCACTTCCCGTCCTACCGCCTGTTGTAGCTGGTAGGATAGGCTTTACCCCTTTATGCGATTTCTTTATTTCCCGAGTTGGAATTTAACCGTAACTCATTCTGCAGCAATCGCACCGGCTCCAGCTCCCTTCGAGACTCGCATTATGATGCCGGCGGGGCCTCTTGTTAAACTCACATCTTCTCGAGGCGCCAGGAACAGCCAACGAATGTTGAGAGAGTTCGTCGAGGATCTTGATGTTGAAGCCCTCACTTCCGCTACAAATTTTACTATACAAGTTAATCCGATACTGGCGACACTCATGAACTTCTATGCTGAGGACATCGTCAGATCGTGGGTTGACTACTGCAGATAGATCGAGGCTTGCTTGCACGAGATCAAGATCAAGCGTATTGCTCCTGAGGTGTTAGCTTCAACTTCCCAGCGGGTTGCATGGATGTAGCAGAGTGTTCCTTTCCTTCACCATTTTGAACAAGAGGCGACCCTACGGCAGGAGGAACATGAGGCGGCTTCTAAAGAGTTTGATCGGTTGCGCGCCGAGGTCGACGCGAACGCTGCACAGCTGAAGGCTATTTTCGATAGTCTCCAATGGTGTATCTCAGACGGGTTGGCGCTAAGGCAGAAGCTTGACTCCACCGAGCGGGTTGCGCAAAGTTGCGAAGCTGCTAAGCATGAAATCGATACGAAGCTTTTATCCTGCTTGCAGCAACATGCTCGAATTAAAGCAGAGCTGGCAGCGGTGGCTGACTGTGAGAAGGAGCTGAAAGGAGTGCTCGAGCGGCTTGCTGACTTGTTGAAGAGGCCACCTCCTTAGTACCTGTCTTTGTAATATTTTGTATTGACGGAAATTTGTAATCCATGAATAACATGTATTCATTCATTTTTTTATTCTTTTATTCCATCCATTTTCATATGATGTACCTCGTATCCAATTGAATTTATGAATAAAGGACACATTTCTTTTCTATCTTGTATTATCGCCTTCTCTTCTTTGCTGTCATGTGATTTTAGAAAATATGGCCTGTAGATGATAGATAATAGCTCATCTTGAACTCTTTGTAGGGTAGTGATGGCTTAGAAAACAAGTTCAGATCTGCCGTCCAAGACTTTTCAATTTTATGAGCCATGAGGGTCTCATAACGATTTTTCTCCCTACGAGTCGTGAGGATCTCATAGGTGTATTTTCTCCTTAGGAATCGTGAGGATTCCTAAGTGTGCTTTCTCTTGAGAGTCGTAGGGATCTCACAAGAAAATTCTCTCCCTTACAAGTTGAGAGGACTTGTAAGTGATCGATGAGTTGGCCTTTTTCCGAGTCGAAGCACTGCTCCAACGAGGAGGTCATTTGGTTGACGTATTTCCGCGACGGGGTCATTTGCTTCCGCGACGGGGTCATTTGCTGACGTATTTCCGAGACGGGGTCATTTGCTGACTTATTTCTAAGACGGGGTCATTGGATGACGTATTTCCGAGACAGGGTCATTGGATGACGTGTTTCCATGACGGGGTCTGTCACGATTCGAAAGTATGGAACATGACCGGCACTTAAACTACGAACGTCTCGAGGCGTACGTAATCTAAGTAAACCGAAAACCCAGAAATCCAAACCAAGAAAAGTAGTAGAGTGCAGGAAAAACCAACTTAAAGCAAGTAGTTTCAATAGCATAAGCCGAATTATGCGGTTTTTAAAAACATCAAAAATTTACTGAAAATTTCGGCAGAGTCTCCTTTGTAAATACTGGCCCCCAAACGGGATACAACATGAATAGTATACGAAATCAAGAAAAAGGCATCCCCAAGCGGGAGCTAGCTCTTCGTCAATCGACGGTCACAACCACACAAGCAATATAATATACAACGCCAACGGCGAGGATCAAAACTCAAAAGGAAACTCAAAACCACCAGAAATGTAACGAGCGACTCTAAGGTCGAAAGAATAAACAATACTGGTCTCTATCTCAATAAATACATGTTTGGTTGATGGAATTTACTAGATACAACTGAATAATATTATATAAGGTAATATGATGGGTACGATACAAGAAAAACCCACCTACTAGCAAGTCACCCGAATGAAACTGAGCCCGCAAAGCCGTAATGAAACCTGTACGGCAAAACCTGCAAGAAACTGGGGCACAACGGGGGTGAGTTGCCAACTCGTGAATAGAAAAACATCTACGCACAGAAATCGCATAAATAACGCAATCCTAGGTCAATGATCATAATATATCCTCAAATATATGTATAACAGGCAGCCTATGACAATGTCTAGGGTAATATCTAACCCGAGTGTAATCACATGTGCCCGTGTCAGTGCCTCAGGTAGCAATATATCATATGAGTGAGGTATGAATGCATGAAAACATCATACATGTAAATGAAGAAACTGTTTTCATAAATTAGTGAGATTTCCTTTGTATTTTTTTCAAATGAGGTATCATAACTGAAATCAGCACCAACGGTGTCTAGCATCGACACAAAACATAAATCTCAATGTCTCAAAATCTCAATATCTAAATCACAATATCTAGGACGCCGCCAGTCCAGACCGGCCCCTACCATCCATCTCAAGACCACGACGGTATCCTCCGGATATCCGACGCGTCGGGTAATATCACCGGTAGGTAGTCTCCCCCTGCCAGGCTCATCGTCATCACCACGAGCTTCTTGCCCCGGGGTACCTTACCGGGTCCACCATGTACCCGAAACGGTTCCTCCACTCCTCGAACTCGGGTCTCACATGTCGCTCTCAGCACCGAGAAAACACATGGTGGACGCACTGAAATATCATATCCAGGGTAACCGGGTTTTTAAAACAATTACATATTCTCTTTTGAAATCTCCACGGTTCCCAAATCCAGAAATATCAAGGAAATCCGAGTCCAAAACCTCAATAGCACATAAACTAGTGAATAAAGGCATGAGAATCCATGCGTGCGGTATAACAATGAATAACAATATGCATGAAGTAGCAAGTAATAACTGAAATGTCTAATATGGCATATAAGGAAAGTACACTAATATCATGTCAAAACTACTAGCTAACAAGCTAAGTCAAGCAAATATATTCTCTAAAGTGTACGTGACATGGCAATTACCGATGAAGATGTGTGTGAGCCGGCAAGTAGGTGTACGTGGTACATACGCATCATCGGTAATGGTGCTGGTGTCCTAACAGCATGATATCAATAATGGAATATGCAGCACAATAAGTATGCGAGGCAGAGCGAACAGCAATAATGTGCGGGAGCTGAATACTAGACACAACGATAACTAATCTGCAATAATCTAATATAAGTCCTACAAATGGTGCCTTTTGAAATAACACGAATCATGGGGTTTTGAAAATAGGGGCTACGGTGTTTTTATGAAAAGATACGTCGTTTTTGAAATATCCGTAGATTCCCTTGAGCTGTCTTTAAAAATGCCCACGATTCGTTAGTTTTTGAAATAGGTAAGAAGTCTAATCTAATCTAACAACTACACTAAACTATACGGCTGAACTAACAAGCTGAACTACAGGTAAGGAAACCGCCTATCATCTGAGTCGATACATATACATACCTGTATATGTATAGTCGGTGATCCCGCCTCAATAATATCATATCCAATACCATATCTATAATCAGGCATCCCAAGTCAAGAGTGCGGATCAATCATCAATATAGCTCGTACGTAAATCCGTCGTACGGCATCCCAATCTGGGTACGGATCAATATCACATTCATCATACTATTCACCTGGTATCCTCTTTATCAAATATCATGATCGGGATACTGATCTACGTCTAGTACCATACTGATACCGCCTATGTGTGCATGGACATGTGTGAAACACTACGTCAAGGACCCGCTACAACGTCATGTCGTATCTAAGATACGAACCCTGCTATATTACCGATCTCACGGCCTCAAATCAAATCTCATCGACTCAGCTCAATCCCAAGTATCATCCTCAATCCGTATGTGAACACATAGTCCCATACCCATGTGAACACATAACTATAAAGAATCCCATGAGCACATATCAATAGGAATGTATGCAAGTATGTATGTGTGTATGTGTAGTGCAACACTACCCTAGGGTTCGCAACACTAAAAATAGTCCAACACACCAATATCCATCCTAAGCATCGTTATTAATCCTAAATAACATATAATAAATGTTGGTGTGTATACGCATCCGTATACACCACCACGGACTGCGGGGGTGCTATACGCCATCCACCCGACTTCTCCCCGTAGATATAAATCTACTCACCTGGTCCTCGCTAGCCGGTGCCGACGTCGCCACGCGCTTGCTTGTCGTCTCGAAGTCCACATGGGGGTACCTACATATCATAATGCACCATATCTCATTAAAATCCGACTCATGATCAAAACGACGCACGAATCCCACATAGATCAAAACCTATGGTTGCTTTCACAAATCAACCCAAAAACCCTCGACGTCGGCGTACAAACGCCAAACCATCGAGAAAAACCCAAACACACTCATTTGCACATTCACGAACACTAATTTTAATATAAACTAGGTTGAAACTCACAAAAACGCCAATTTCACTCAAAAAGTCATTTTTCCGAAAATCTAGCGAGCACAATTCACCTTTTTTGTACAAAACATGTTGTTTAAATGAATGTAGAGGCCAATAAATTTATTAAATATCTTAAATAAGTCATAGAAACAATTTCCGGAATTTAATCTCATTAAATTCCAAAAACCCTAATATTCTAGTTTACAAAATACCTTTTTTAACAATTTCAAAGCAAAAAAATGCACAAACTACAATTTATGTTGGATTTCCATGAACAAAAAGCATTAAACCACTCAATATAATCTTTATAATGACATGAAACCTAAATTTGAATTTTATCTCATAAGAATATAATTATTTAAAAAACCTAGTTTACCAATTATATAATTATCACTTTTAAATTAACAAATATGCAAACTAGCAACTTAAATTGGATTTAGCATAACATTAATATGTCAATTATATCACATAAACTAAATCTCACAACACAAAATACCAATTTAAAATCAAACCCCTCTCTTGAATTTTAAATCATGCACCTAAAACTAATTAAAAACCTAATTAAACAATTAATTAAGCTAACCTAAGCAATTAACAACACATTAAGCAAAAAGGTTAGAATTTATGCCCAAATAATTTGAAGAACCCACAAGCACACTTAGCCTCCCAAATTGAAATCTAAATCCCTAGATCCATGCTATGGTAGCCAAGGGAAAATGGGTAGGAGGTGGATTTTGATTTGGATTTTTGCTTGATTTTTTGTGGATTTTTCAAGCATTTTTGAAGAACTTTTTTAAAGAGAAGGAGATGAAGAATGAAGGGCTGTTGGGGTTCAGATTTTGGCCAGAAAATGAGTGGGGGAGGAGAGAGAGGGAGGTGGAGAAAAATGGGGAGAAAGTCAAAGTCAATTCAAGGTCAAAAGTCTAACTAATTTATCCATTTTCTTTTCTTTTCTTTCATTTCTTTTCCTTTGAAATTCAAGTGGGGAAAAAATGGGGGCTGCTGAATTTAGCTAAGGGGAGAAGTAAGTGGGGGTGTGTGGGTGTGGGCACGGGTGTGGGGTGATGAAAAATGATAAATACAATACCCCAAACATCCATTTACGCTAAAAAAAAGCCTTTTTTTCTTCAATAATTTCTAAACCGTTTTGTCAAATGATTTCGTTCCAAAAACCACATGATAAATTTTTATTTAAAGTTTTATGATGCACAAAATTTGTTTCAACTCATTCCAATTTGTAATTTTCCCTAATTAAATGTATTAGTGACGGCTTAAAATAATAATAAAATAATATTTTTTTCAGAAAATTTAAAATTTCACCAGCGGCTCAATAATCACCAAATAATAGCAATTACATAGCTAGAATATGTATATTTAATTTTTATAATAAGATATTTGTATTTTGACTTTTTACAGAAAACCCCTTTTATTTTACCGATTTTTCGAAATTTCACCGAAACGATTTTCAAAACGCTACAGGGTCATTGGATGACGTGTTTCCGAGACGGTGTCATTGGATGACGTGTTTCTGCGACGGGGTCATTGGATGACGTATTTCCGCACGGGGTCATTTGATGATGTATTTCCTAGACAGGGTCATTGGATGACGTATTTCCGCGACGGGGTCATTGGATGACATATTTCCGCGATGGGGTCATTTGCTGACGTATTACCGAGACGGGGTCATTTGTTGACGTATTTCCGCGACGGGGTCATTGGATGACATGTTTCCGCGACGGGGTCATTGGATGACGTGTTTCCATGACGGGGTCATTTGATGACGTGTTTCCGAGACGGGGTCATTTGCTGACGTGTTTCCGCGACGGGGTCATTAGATGACGTATTTCCGCGACGGGGTCATTTGATGACGTATTTCCGCAACGGGGTCATTGGATGACGTGTTTCCGAGACGGAGTCATTTGCTGACGTATTTCCGCGACAGGGTCATTTGCCGACGTTCCGCGACGGGGTCATTGGATGACGTATTTCCGCGACGGGGTCATGTGCTGACATATTTCCGAGACGGGGTCATTTGCTGACGTATTTTTGCGACGGGGTCATTTGCTGACGTATTTCCGAGACGGGGTCATTTGCTGACGTGTTTCCGTTTTCTGCGGTGTCGGGGCTGACTCTAGGTTGTCCGTGAACCGTAGAGTCTTGGAACTGGGGACTTCGCCGTGGCTCTGATTGGTGGTGTCGCGTCTGTGCTCTGCTGGCAGGAGGAGGAACGCCATTGTTGTTTTCTAGGCTGTAGACATGGCCGTCGAGATTTGGAACTAGGGACTTTGCCGTGGCTCCGATTGGTTTGGACCCTGAGGTCGGTTGTTGACGTTACGTTTGCATCCTGCTAGAGTTGAGAAGAAACTGTAGGATTCCTAGGCACACTAATGAGGTTCCACAAGGCATCAACCATACCAAATTCTAATTTTTCCGGTGCCGAGAAACCCTAATGCGATCGTTAACTAGAGAATAGGCGAAAACAAATGCGAATAAACAACTTTACTCTAAAGTGAACGGAAATACAACCTTTGTAGATCCGATCCTCCACCCCCATAGCTCCATGACGATGTCCCTCCACTGCGATCATCGGATCCTGGACTCTTGCGATAGTTTCGTCGAAGAAATGATCGGGTTAGGTCGTCGACTTCGATGCCGAAAATGATCTACGTCGAGGCAACTCAAGATCAAGCTCCAACTTCACCAAGTCATGAAACTTATGAAGAAAACACCCTATACTACATGGCAAGTGATAGAGGATGAAGAAATAGGAAGTGGGTTCACTTTAGAATTGGATTTCTCACACTTTTTCTCAAGTCACCATTGAAGCTAGCAAGCTTCTTTCTTCTTGAAGAAGAAGAAGAAGAAGAAAAAGAATATGATAAGAATAATGAAAATAGAAAATAAAGTGATTCTTATCATATTTGCAACCATGGTTTAGTGTAGAGAATAAACTATGGTTTAGTTGAATGGTTAGGGTTAAGGCAAAAGACAAACTAGCTAGACTTTTTAAAGCTTCAAGAAGCTTCAAGTATCAAACAAAGAAAGCCACCATGTTATATTTTGCCACAAATAAATAAAAAGAATGAATAAACAAGTAAAAACCCTAAACCATCAACTAAACATAGTTTAAGTCTTACACACACCCATGTTTGCATGTATCATCAAACATGATACAAACAAGTGCACAAAAATATATCACATATACAACTTGTGCACATCAAGTGAGAAAATCCATCTTAAGTGAACCAATACTAGTTAATGCAAAGTAATATATCAAATATATAATTATGCATTAAATTATTAAATCAACACTTGATTTAATGATCCGGTCATATCGCATATAACCGACTAATATCAAGTGTATCAATGTATCGAATCAACACTTGATTCGGTAACCCGGCTATATCATATATAACCGTCCAATGATACAAATCGCGAGAATAGAATACAGTATCACATACTGGTATTATTCTCGGTCCCGCACATATCTCATATGCGCTTCTATTTCGTTTCGCTTGAGCCAGGAAACCTCTGTGTAGGACTCTAAAGACTCGTCAATACGCCGGCTGCAGGTGATGATCATATCAAACACCCACAAGCCGCAAGCGGTCTGCTAAACGTAACCGCCACCTGAGTATTGAGCGATCAGAAGATCGACGAGCAAGCCCGCTCACACTCCTGTGAATCCAACCAGTAACACTTACCGTACAGTCCGGTCTCGTCGTCTGATATGTCGCATATCTCGCCTAGGGGTGGTAAACGTCAGACCCCAATAGCTCGATAAGTCGTGTCGATATGAGGTCTATAACAGTTCGAGAAACTACTGATAACACTTACCAGTAAATCTCAGCAACCCTGGCCAGGGATTTCCGGTTATAGCCAATCGAACACAGCGCAACATCAACTCCCTATACCGGGAGAGACGAATCCCCTCCTATCGCTCATTGCCTCCATGTGATTCGGGACTGTACCCAAAAACCACCGTTTTGCACGCCCTCTTGGACGTGGTAAGGTGGAAATCAAAGCACAGTGGGAATCACACAAGACTCTATGACGATCTCGGGTCAACAGACTACTCTGTACCAGTGTCACCAGAGAACTGCCATCTGACGTAAGGTATAATACCATCTGGGAGTTCTCGGCGAGTCCGTCCAGTGTACCCAGTCTCCACTGAGCACCCGTATATCATCTCTGATGTCAAACACCAATGGATATGGGATCATCCATCGCCCATCTGTATGGGTCGAGAAGGTATACGCTAGTCTACTCTGGTATATCGATGCCCCGTCTCGATATACCCACGACTAGGGACCTTGAAGGATGTACTTATGGACTACCATGTCCCTACTAGTATGATCCGCATCATAGTCCAAGTAGTCAAGTACACATCCTAAGGGCTTTACCAACATGTAACAGAGAGACAATCAGTGTACACGTTAAGGTAAAGAGCAACCAGATAGCATACTATCATGTCGAGCAAGAAAGTCCTCCCTATATATGTCCAAGCATCCACTACAATATACATCCTATGTATAGTAATGGCCTCTAGGGCATATATATAACTAACAGAAACGCCGTTGTTGGTCTTCTGGGATTCAGATGTTGCTGTCGAGATCTGACTTCCCCTTTGACAGAGTTTGTTGGGACACGTGGTTCTCTTTTGTTTATGCCTATGGATTGTATACAGGGGTCAGTATAGACTTACCTGCAGGGAAAAAAGCTTCATTTCATTTTTTCATTTTTTTCTACGATGCTCTATCATTTCAGCTTTTTATATCACGAAAGTCGCGATTACCCAATCATTTCGGCTATTTTTCGCGGTGCCCAATCATTTCGGCTATTTTTGATTTTACTCGATGCTTTTTATTGCGAGTTGCCCAATTATTTCGGCTATTTTTGTATGCATATCTTTTACTTGCTGATTTTGTTGCAAGTTGCCCCATCATTTCGGCTATTTCATATGCATTTCTTTTACTTGCTGATTTTGTTGCAAGTATGGAACTTGGAACCTGATGCCAATCTTAGCATCGGCATCGCTGCGATTGGAATATTGCCATGAGTGAATCATCATTTGCCGTGAAAGGACTTGGAATTTGATACCGTTTTAGGCATCGGCATCGCTACCACTGGGACATTGCCAGGAGAGAATCATCATTTGCCTCAGTCGATGTCGAACAAAGGTGTCTTAGCAAACAGGGTTAGGATCCTGTCGACTAAGGCTTCTGACTTCATGAGCCGTAAGGGTCTCATAAAGATGTTTCTCCCTACGAGTCATGAGGATCTCATAGGTGCGATTTCTCCTTAGGAATCGTGAGGATTCTTAAGTGTGTATTCTCTTATAAGTCGTAAGGATCTCATAAGAGCATTTTCTCCTTATAAGTCGAAAGGACTTACAAATGTTGTTCACCAAGCGGGGAAATTTCACGCCATTGGCAGGAACTTGGTAGGGGAGACATTTATTTATGCCCGTAGATTATATACAAGGGTCAATATTGAACCGTTTTTCGGGCAGTCT
The DNA here is from genome assembly GCA_030015575.1 of Agapanthus africanus. Lineage (NCBI taxonomy): Eukaryota > Viridiplantae > Streptophyta > Magnoliopsida > Asparagales > Amaryllidaceae > Agapanthus > Agapanthus africanus. Next base: position 590,726,781 of record CM057340.1, on the reverse strand, counting down.
ATGGAGTGTGATGGCTTAAGAACAAGTTCAGATCCCTGTAGCTTAAGGCTTTTGAATCTTATGAGCCGTGAGGGTCTCATAAGAGGGTTCTCCTTGCGAGTCATAAGGATCTCGTAAGTGTAATTTCTCCTTAGGAATTATGGGGATCCCTAAGTGTGTCGCTCCTTTATGAGTCGTAAGGATCTCACGCAGGTATTTTCTCCTTACAAGGTCGAAAGGACCTTGCAAGTGTCTTTTAACGAGATTGTGCCTTTTCGGGTTTTCACAAACTCGCCGGTAGCCCTGTTGTTTTTACTCACGGAGCCTTTTCGGGTTTTCATCCGTGCCCATTTTGTTTATGGACGTACAGTTTTTTTTTGCGTCAGCCTAAGGATGCTGCGGTTCGTAGTAGTTTACAGACGTTTCGGTCAGTCGTTAGTTTTAGGACATTTCGGTCCATTGCTAGTTTAAGGACATTACGGTCCGTTGTTAGTGTAAGGACATTACGGTCGGTTGTTAGTTTAAGAACATTACGGTCCGTCGCACGTTTTCGAGGCTAGGTTTCGTCGGATACTACTTATAGAGTTTTAGCTTGGGAAGATAGCAAGCGGACATAGGCGTCGTCATCTATCATTGACCTAGGCCGTGACTCGTCAGGTGTAGTATTTTTTCAGGAACCGACCGTTTATTGGCCTGAAGGGTCTTTCGCCATGCATATCCATGAGCAAGTAAGCCCCACCCTTGTAGACCTTGTCTATGATGTGCGGGCCCTCATAATTCGGCTCGAATTTCCCCCGTTTGGCATGATTGGGGATCATAGGTCTCTTTACGACTAGCACGAGTTCGCCTTGGCGGAATGTTCTCGGCCTAGTCAATCTTTCGTACGAGCACGTCATCCTTGCTTTGTAAGCCTCCAAGTTTTACTGCGCCATGAGCCGAGTTTCATCAAGGGCGTCGAGCTCTTCAAGTTGAACATGAGCATTCTCTTCGTCAGTTAGCTCGTAATGAACTGCCACTCGTAAAGAGGGTAGATCTATCTCTAAGGGGAGTACTGCTTCTGTGCCAAATACCAATGCATACGGCGTTGTATTCGTAGCCGTTTTGAATGTAATCCGATACGCCCAGAGAGCTTCATGCAGTCTCTTATGCCGGTCCTTCTTATTTCGAGACACCGTCTTCTTTATGATCTTCGTCAAGGTTTTGTTGAAAGCCTCAGCTAGACCATTAGCTTGGGGATTATAGACCGAAGAGTATCTCCAGTCTATATTATACTGCTGTGCAAAGCGGCTGATTTTGTGACTTCTGTAGGCTGGCCCGTTATCAGAGATAATCCGTCGCGGAGTGCCGAATCGATAAATGACGTGTGTCTTGAAGAAATGGAGGATATTCTCTGTCTTCACTTCTCTTAGCGGTACTGCTTCTGCCCACTTAGAGAAGTAATCGATTGTCGCCAATATGAACCGATGTCCTCTAGATGATATTGGTTCGATGGGCCCAATTATGTCGGCTCCCCACATTTCGAACGGCCAGCCCGCCACTGTTGGGTGTAGCGGGTTTGGATGCTTGTGGATGAAGTCTCCATGAATCTGGCACGAATGGCATTACTTCGCGTATTCAAGGCAGTCCTGAATTATCGTGGGCCAATAGTAGCCCATTCTTTTGATCTTCAGCTTCATCTTTGGCCCGTCTTAATGAGAACCGCAGAGTCTGTCATGAGTTTCTTGGACGAATCTCCTTGCTTCTTCCGGTCCCAGGCATCTTAGCCACAAGGAGTCGAACGATCTCTTATACAGAGTATCATTGACGAAGGCGAATGACAGAGCTCTTTTCATGAGCTGATGTCTCGGGGATGCATCTTCAGGTGTTCGACGGAATTTGAAGTAGTCTAGAAAGACTTTCTCCAATCCTTAGCATTTTCCTAGTCTTTTATTTGTAGGGCCATTTGCTTGGTCTCTCCCTTTTCTTTGGACGACTCCGGAGATATTTCTGCCGGTGTAAGAACCTGACGGCTTTACACAACGATCCTTACGTCATCGAGATTTTCATCAGCTAATTCTTTAGCGAGCTTGGCTAGTGCATCAGCTTTGCTATTTTCCATGTGCGGTATGCTCTCCAGCATGTAGGAGGGGATTTGGGTCAGCAGTTACTGCACTCTCTCACCGTACTTTACCAACTCCGGTTTGCACGTTTGATAGTCGTCGTTTACTTGACTAACGACCAACTGGGAGTCTCCGTATACGAAGAGGTTTTCGATTCCTATGTCGACGGCGATCTCTAGACCTGCTATCAAAACTTCATATTCGGCTTCATTGTTTGTCCTCGGCTCTGTTAGGGAAAAGGCAAAGCGCATTATCCCTCCTTGTGGAGTCACGAAGATAAGGCCTACCCCAGATTTGATTATAGGGGTGCTGTGTTGTCACTTCTTCATGGAAGATGCCCCATCAAAGTAAAGTTCCCATCGGGTATCACTCTCTCCTTTCTCCCTGTCGATCGTGTCAAACGCGTGCTCGTCTGGCAATTCGCAATTTAGGGGTGAATCGGCAGGTATTGGATGCTCGGCGAGGAAGTCGACGATGGCCTGGCCTTTCACCACTTTGAGAGGTCGATAGATTATCGAGAACTCCATTAAGAGGAGGGCCCATTTAGCGAGTCGTCCCGTTAGTATGGCTCTTGACATCAAATATTTGAGAGAATCCACCTTTGATATGAGATGGACCTCTTGTGCCAAAGCATAATGCCGAAGCTTCGTTATAGCGAAGATTAACGCCAGGAAATGTTTTTCGATAGAGGAGTAGTTGTTTTCTGCCCCCAGGAGAATTCGGCTCAAATAGTAGAAGGCGCTCTCTTTCCCTTGGTCATTTTCCTGTGCCCATAGTGCGTCTAAGGAACCTTCAAGGGCGGTTGTGTACAGGATGAGAGGCTTCCCCTTGACTGGAGCGGTCAGCACCGGAGGATTCTGCAGGTATTGCTTGATTTCGTCTAGTGCGCTCTGGCATTTACGATCCCAGACGAAAGGGGTCCCATTCTTTATTAAATGACTGTAGGGGCGGCATTTGCCGGAGAGGTTGGCTATGAACCGTCGGATATATGCGAGCTTTCCTTGGAGAGACCGCAGTTGCTTGAGAGTTCTTGGCGGGGGTATTTCCATAATCGCCTTGATCTTTGATGGATCTATTTCGATTCCTCGGTGTCGGATGATGAATCCCAGGAATTTGCCCGAGGAAACTCCAAATGCGCATTTGAGAGGGTTCATCTTCAGATTGTATCTCCGAAGACGCTGGACCACTATCTTCAGATGCTCCCAATGTTCCTTGTATGATTTGCTTTTAACCACGAGGTTGTCGATATAGCATTCGACGATTTCATGTATGAGGTCATGGCCCTTTGATAGGTGGAGCCGGCGTTCTTCAGACCAAAAGGCATTACTTTGTAGCAGAATATGCCCAGAGGAGTCCGGAAAACAGTATGCTTCTGGTCCTCAGGATGCATATTTATTTGATTGTACCCTGATGAGCCATCCATGAAGGAGAAGACTTCATGAGTAGATGTGTTGTCTATCATCAGCTCGGTGACCGGTATGGGAAAATCATCCTTCAGGCAAGCTTTGTTGAGATCTCGAAAGTCCACGCATATGCGCACCATCCCATTTTTCTTCATCACCGGGACAATGTTGGTGATCCAGTCAGGGTATTGAACTTTTTGGATGAAGCCGGAGTCGATTAGCTTCTTGACCTCGGTGTTGATGCTCATTTCAAGTTCGAGCCGCATTCTTCTCGACGCTTGTTTAACTGGATTCCGGAGATATTGCCAATTTATGCACAGCTATTTCCGGATCTAGCCCCGGCATCTCGAAATAGTTCCATGCTAAGAAATCTTTATACTGCATGAGCATGTCTTTTAGCGTAGCTGCCTGTTCTTCAAACAGCAGCTCGCTGATGAACGTAGGCCTTGGGTCGTTTGCCGTCCCTAAGTCAATTTTGCTTAGGTTGTCCGCAGTAGTATGTATTCCATCTTCCAACTCTTTTGGCGCCGGTGGAAACTCTGAGATCAACTCATCTTCATCCTTATTTGCGAAGTACCAGGAGAGATCATCCACATTATCGTACTTTCCATCTTCCGACATCGTTATCACGTGACAGGTGCGAGATCGCTTCCAAGACCGATGTTGATCTGGTTCTACTCTCGTCGCATATGTTGCTTTTGGCACATGTATTTGTGGTGGGGTTACCCTCCAACTGCTGGATAAAGCGAACCTGCCTTGCTGATACTGGTCTTCTACCCAGTCTTTGAATGTGAAATAGTCTTCGAAAGGATGTCCTATCGCTCGGTGATAGGAGCAATAATCTGGGTGATGAACCTCACTTGCTTGTTCGGGGTGCTTGGACTCCGGGAGTGTAATCATTTGATATTTTATGAAAAAATCGAATATCTTCCTTGTCTTTTCTTAGGGAAAAGAATATGCTCGGCCCATTTTCTTTATAAGAGACAAATCCCGGCTGCTCAATTCTCGATCGCGTGGCTTCTTGGACCCGCTTTTCCGCTGTCGGACATTTTTCCCATTCTTTAGTTTGTTTTTGCCTCTGCGTCGGGTCTTTTGTATAACGGGATGGCAACGAAGGTCATCGTCATCCTCCGTAGCCTGCTGAAGGAAGCGCTGCGTCCTGGCTTTCTCGTAAATGGTCATTTCACGATTATGGTCATCCCGTGCCTTTTGACCCGCTTCCCATATTAGGTTGTTCATCTGTTCTTCAAATGATGGACTTAGCATTTTTACGGCGGGATCTCATTTTGGTTCAGGGTTAGCGACTTCTAACAGAGCATCTCCTTCTTCATCGAAGTCATGTATAACGTAGCAGCCACGGAATCGCTCCCGTTTCTTGGATTGAACATATCCAAGCCCGATCGTTTCCATTCTCCCGTTGGGTAATTTTTTCTGAGTTCCAGGGACGTTCCAGATCCTGTTGTAGAACTGAGCCTGTCGAGCAGTCTGTTTGAAGGGTACGTCTTGGCGCCTCAACAACCTTTTTAATCCTTCCGTGTAGTATCTGGGCAGACGGATAAGCTAGAGCCTGTCAAGTGCAAAATCGGTACCATGCCAGATTTCTTTCTCTACTTTGGTTTCTGTGGATCGGTAAAAGAGGATCGCCTTTTCATCTCTTCGTCCGGGAGGGACGTAGAACGTATGCAGTTCCTGCACACTATAGGTATCAAGTGCGTCGAGCTCTTTATAATGCTCTTGCGGAACCATGGCGATTTGCAAACTCCGTTCATCGCCAGTGAAGGCTTGTATTGATGGCCGAATAGAAAATACTGCATTAACCTCATCTTCAGAATCGCTACTGAAGACCAGAATAGGGATGGACGGTCCCGACTTGTTGCATTAGGGCGGTCTTGAATAAACTATCTTTTCCTCCTCTTCGGTATCGCTCCCAAAGACCGGAATAGTGGTGATAGCTTTTTGCTTTTTCTTCGGCTTATGGCATCTTTCTGTGTCTTCAAAGTCTGGCAGAAAGTACTTTGCATCCTCGTATTTGCGGACTTCATTCACGGAGAATGGGTTTAGCTCCCCCGTTACGGTGTACTCAAGACCATCCTTGAAATACTTCATACACTGATGTTGTGTAGAAGAGATGATGTTGTATTCGTGTAACCAAGGCCTGCCGAGCAAAGCGTTGTAGCAGGTCTTGGCATCAATGACATGAAATTTGATATCAGTGACGAGCGGCCCAAAGCGTAATGTCAGTATCATATACCCGAGCGTCCGTGATGACCGAGAGTCGAACCCGGAGATAGTGATTTTATCCCGAGCGAGGTGTTGAACGCTCATGCAGATTTCTTTTAGCACTCTCACGTTTAGGAGATTGACAGAGGACCCATTGTCAACTAGAATCTTCCCTATCTTGATGTCATGGCAGTATCCGGTGATTTATAAGGGAAGGTTGTGCTCGCATGTTCCGAGGAGGATATCTTCATCGCCGAAAGTAACGTCAGCAGTGTGCACTTCTTCTAGTTCGTCCTTCATCTTTTCTTCGTCAAGGAAAGCTTGAAACTGCTCAGGTTCTTGTAGTGCCTTGATCAACGAATCTCTCGCCTCTTTAGATAGAAGAAGGGCATCGAGAATGCTTAGCTACGAGGGTATCTTCCTCAGGTGTGCCAGAACGTTGTAATCCACCTTATTTTTCTTGGGCGGGTCCTTGGCTGTCAACTCTTTGACGACTTGATCATCGAGGGTGATATCTTCAAGAACTTTTTCCTTCCCCTTATCTTTTCTGTTTGATCCCTTATTTGTGGATCCGAGATTCTTTTCGGATAGCATACGATTGCGTAGCTGAATGTTCTCGCAGGTCTTCGTCTCTTCTGTTTCAGAGATAGATTCCTTGAAGAAAGGGCTGAGGGCTATTTCTTCATCAGAATCGCTCCTGAAGGTGAGAACTTGCGATCCCTTGCTAACAACCATGTGACAGTTGCCGGCAGTTCTTTTATGCTCATCGGTCGTGCTTCTTTGCTCTCGAAGAGTTTTGCGCTTCTTTCGCTTGAAATGCTGTCGATGAGCAACGTATCCCTGCCACCAATTTTTAAAGGCCATGCTTCATTCGGTAGGGTGTGCGATCCTCCGATGATATAAGCAGTAGTTTAGATGTGCATCTAGTTCGTCAGGGAACGTATTTTCTGAAGTGTCTTCTTTGAAAGGTTGCAACTTCATTCCCATCGACAGGGCTTTAGTGAACTGCTTCCTTGTCTTCAACTTGCTTTTGCTGGCGGCAGAAGTGCTTCTATCCGGTAGGGGTACTCTATGGCTTCTCAATACCGGAGCTTCTTCAACGAGATGCCGACGCCTGGCCCTCTCGTATATGGCCGTTTCCCGCTCTCTGTCAGCTTTGCTTTTCTGAAGAGCTTCATTCAGCAGCAGGTTGATCATCTCATCAAACGGTTCCAAAGGTTTTGGCTTCGATCTTGTCCCTAGCTCCTTTATGCTGTCTTTCGACGCCGAGTGAGCTTCTTCGTTAGTTAACGCTGAATGAGAGATCGTGTGGAAACTTGCCATATAATCCTCAGATTCTTCTGACGTGTCATCTCCGTCGTTATTGTCGTTATCTCCACTTTCAAGGATATTGTTGAGAAATTCTTGGAGTGTGACCGGGGTTCACGCCTTTTGGTTGTATTCCTACAGTACGTCAATATGTTTTTGCAGGTCCGCACGCTTGTCATCAGGCTTCACGGGCTTTTTGGTCTTCTTCTTCTTCTTTGAAGATTTTGACGGCTGGACATGGGCGTTTTGACTATCGCTACCAATTCTTGGCGTCGGGCGCGGCTTCAGCATTCCCTCAATGACTTCAGGCTCCAGCGGACTTTTCCACCTTATCGCCGGGCATGTTTGGAGATCCTTCAGCATTCTTTTCATTTTGGCTGAAAGAGCGACCTCCCCTGGAGCTTCTTCTATAAATGAGCATGATGCTCCCGGCGTGTCTACCCTTTTAGGAGCGTGTGACTGGGGCGGGCTTACTTTCTAATTCTCGGACAGTGCGAATTTTCCCTGTTGGTATTGGTCCTCAATCCAGCCTTCAAAGACGAAGCAATCTTCGATTGGATGGCCCACTACTCGGTGGTAGAAGCAGTAATTGGGATTGTTGACGTCACCCGGCTGCAGTGGGTGTCTCGGATCTGGTTGAGTGATAAGCCCGTTGCGTACCGCCAGTTCGAATAGTCTTCTTGTTTTATCCCGAGGGAATGAGTAAGGACGCTTTAACTTTTCATTGATAAATCGCTGTCTGTCGTTTTGGCGATTAGCTGGTTTTGGACCACTCGGCTGTTGCTGAGCATTGGCGACAAAGGTCGCTTTCCCTTTCCCCTTTTCATTCCGAGGCTCCGTTTTTGAAGAGGAAGGCCTATGGCCCATCTGATCCATTTAGGTCAGCTTGTCGATCAAGGCCTGGAAAGTGGTCGGCTTGAAGAACATCATGAATTGGGATATGGTCACCTGCGGATCGAGGGTTCTTACAAACATGCCTACTGCAGGAGCCTCTTCTATGCACTGTTCGTATCTCGACCATAGGTTCCGCCACCATATCGCGTACTGAACCCATGTTTCTCCAGGCTTCACCCTGGTATTGATCAATACCGTGATTGGGGTGCGTTCGCTAGTGCTTGCGAAACGTTTGGTGAATAGCAACTCCATCTCTGTAAAAGTTTTGATGGAATCGTTGGGAAGCTCTGAATACCATTCGAACGCCGTCTCCGCCAAGCTGCCGACGAATTGGTGAAGCGGTAGCTTATCGTCACCTCCAGTGTTGCCGCATAGAGCCCTGAACTGGACGACATGCTTGTGGAGGTTGCCTGTCCCCTTATATATATGAAATTTAGGGATTGTGTATCCTGGAGGGTACTTAATCTGATCGTACCAGCTGGGATAGGGTCGCCCAGTTCTGACAACTTGGCCAGCAGCTTCGTTCGCTTGATGGGCTCGTATCTGTTGAGCTATTTAATCATCGAGCATAGCTTTCGAGATTGTTTCCTCCTTTGCTGCTGAAAAGGCTGGAAGAGGGTTTGACGTCTTCCCTCTATCGTCTTCGATTATTAATGGCGGATCTTCGGCTGGAGGGTCTGACTGGATCATCATGCCCACCAAATCCTGGAACAATAGCGCCATTTGTTTTATATTGGCCGCTTGTTCTGCTGCCTCTTGATCTTTCTTTTCTAGCATCCTCCGGAGGAACTCGACATCGGTTTCCTGTTCCTGGCGCTGATCCGACGATACTTCGGGGCTTTCTTTATTTCCCGTGAGTATAGCCATCTTCGTTAACATCTCCTGGAGCTTCTGTTGTTACTCCTGAGCTTTTGTTACCGATCGGGTGAGGGTTCGATGACCCCCAGAGGCACGACTCTCCTCCTTTTCAGAAGCCATATAAACAGTATACACCACCATACCCCCAAACTTGGAGCATTTAGGTTCAGTACCTTTTAGATTCGTCACAGACACGGGGATTTTCTCCAGTCTTCTTCTTTTGTGGGCGGTCGAAGTTGAGGAGGCCGTTGCAGCGGACACCCAAGTAGATGACACCTTCTATGGTACTACAGGGTGGTCCTTCTATTGCCAAACTTTCATCTTCTTTGGTCAGCAGGAGTGGTCTTGGTTGATCACCGAGTCTTGGACCTGTCGCCAAACCTTGTGAATTTTAGAGGACAACCGTCGAGGGGGCTGCTCTGGCTTCACCTCTGTAACGTTCTCCATAGGTGGAGGAGATATTTTTAGCACGGCCGTTGGAGAGTTCTTGCGCATCTTCCTGAGTGGTTTAAAGTTGTTCCCAGTTGGAACAGCAGTATCAACTTCCACCGTTGGAGCCGGCGGGGTAAGTCCAGATGGGGAATTGCCCCCAGCTTTCCTCACTCGGTGCCAGCGGCGACGTCGAGCGTGTCGAGCATACGGGACCACCTCTGCTGTTGGATAAGCTTCTTCATCCCCCCCCCCCCCATCCGCTCTGATGAGGGATTGCTGTTGGTGCCAACCTATCGAAGTCTGACGTCCGCTGAGAGGGAATGATCAATCTTGAAAAGACCGACTTTTTGGCAGGGAAAGCAGCCTTGGTTACTTCGCCTGGAGCGGGAACTGGAACGGCCAGTCTTACGAAGACCGACCCCTTAGTAGGAGAAGCAGCTTTGGCGACTTCAGGAGCAGGAATGGCTATTCGTTTTGGGATGACCCCCTCAGGTATCACGGGCTTCTTCATGGGCCCACCTGAGCTTTGGCCCAGTCTGTTGAAAACCGAGGTGCTGGATTTGGGCGACCCGTTGAGAGGGGCCGTGACAGTCGTATGCCGATCAAACACCGACTTCTTCGGAGCTTCTTGCAATGGCACTGGGGCGTTGAAGCGCATTGGTGAGAGCATGGTCCCGAAGAACAATCCCGTGGTGGCCTGAGTCACCTGTTCCACTGGCTTCGTAAAAAGGGAGGCCGCTTGAGGCCCATAGGTCACTCCTCAAGCAAGGACGGAGTGGGAGTTGTTGCAGTTATTGCAGTTAGTGCAGTTGAAAGCCATTGATCTTCTGTTTTCTGCACGGAGCAAGACACCAAATCTTAGTACCTCGAATCAAGGGGTAACCATAGCAAACCGCGATTCATTCGCGAAACACGACACACGAAGTGTGGAGTGGAAAGGGGAAAAGGTCCCACCGGGCATGCCATAATCTATTCTCCGCCGAAAAGACGCGACCGGGACGTTGGGACGTCTGGCTTGAATTTTGGGCGCATATGCTATTTGGGTTTTATCCGTCCACCTCTCCAAAGATGCCAAGTTGATTTATGGCACTGTGTATCCGAAGTTTAGATGGATGCGGCCGTTATAGCAGACTTCATCAGATTCCCCCTCATTTGAGAGGTTTTTGATTGCAGGGACGCTCTTCCCTGCAGGTGCAAGCCCCTGCAGTTAATTATGCTACCGCATCGCGGTAACCACTTTCTCCTTCTCCAGATGGTCACTTCGTGTCGTGTATGTTTGTTTTTATTTTTGGTTGCCCGTGGATTGTATACGGAAACTAATATATGTTATCTCCCGTAGGGCGTGGATTAATCCAAATCCGTATTTTCTTAGATTTGATTTTGGGTTGGGTTTAAGGATCGTTAATCCCATTTGAGACTAAGATCAACTTAAACGTTTGTTAAGGATATGTTAGTCTTATTTTAGACTAAGATCTACTTAACAGGATTATTTAGATCCAACAAAAGAGCATTTGGGCTCTATTATTTTAGTTTAGGGACGCTGCGGTCCAAAAGTTTAAGGACATCATAGTCTGTAAAGTTTAAGGACATCATAGTCCAGTTTAAACACATCATAGTCTATGAGTTTAAGGACCTCACAGTCCAATAAGTATAAGGACATCATAGTTCGTGACAGTTTAAAGACGTCATAGTCTGTAAAGTTTAAAGACATCATAGCCTATGAGTTTAAGGACCCCACAGTCCATAAAGTTTAAGAACATCATAGTCCAGTTTAAAGACGTCATAGTTTGTGTGGTTTTGGTTCAACCGTTTGGAGATGCACCAAAAGTTATTGGTTATTGGGACCCTCCATCTCTCTGAAGACGTTGAAGGATTACAACGACATATATCAGAGGTATGAAGAGATGTACCCTTGAACCAATGTTGGTTGAGAGATCTGTAGCCAAGGTTGGGACTAAGATCAGCTAAAATGATTTATGTGCATATGGGATCAATTAATCTGAATTAGGGGCCTATGGACAACTTGGGCTCAGCCTACTCAGTTAAAATGTTAAACATTTGATTAGGCTCAATCCTGGGTTCTGACAGCCTTTTTGTCTTTTATTGAGTGTTGATCACTCATTATGGCTCTGGGGATTTATTTAAAGAACAATTTATGTTCCTTCAGCGCACACGTAGGGAGCGCGTGGTGCGCTTGGCGCTGAGCGCCAGACTTAGAGCGCTAAGGCGCTTCCTGTGAAATAGCGCACACGTGAGAAGCACGTGGTGCGCTTGGCGCTGAGCGCCAGACTTAGAGCGCTGATGCGCTTCTTATGAAATAGCGCACACGTGAGGAGCACGTGGTGCGCTTGGCGCTGAGCGCCAGATTTAGAGCGCTAAGGCGCTTCCTGTGAGATAGCGCACACGTGAGGAGCACGTGGCGTGCTTGGCGCTGAGCGCCAGTCAATGAGTGCTGAGCGCTCTTTATAAAATAGAGCACATGTGAGGAGCACGGGGTGCGCTTGACGCTGAGCGAGTGCTGGGCGCTTCTTTTAAAATAGTGCTGGGAGCGCTGGGCGCTGAGCGCCAGACTCGGAGCGCTGAGGCGCTTCTTTGATTAGAGCGCTAGGAGCGCTATGGCACTGTGCGCCAGTCTTGAAGCACTGAGGCGCTTCTTTTCAATTGGAGCGTTAGGAGCGCTGTGGCGCTGTGCGCCTGTTTTGGAGCACTGTGGCGCTGTGCGCCTGTTTTGGAGCGCTGAGGCGCTTCTTTTCAATTGGAGCGCTAAGGCTCTTCTTAGGAAACTTTGATCAGTTCTGCGTTCTGAGAATTAAATTCTCGTTTATAAGAGACTTTGTCTCGTGGGTTTAAGAACAAAGTTCTTATTTTAATAGGAGATTTTACAATCTCTTCTGTTTTTATGAAAGACCTTGTCTTTGTGGATCTGTGATCCAAGGAAAATTAAATTCTTTTCTCCTCCCCTTTTATGATGAGATGCTATGATCTCTTTTTGTGAAAGACATCTTTCTTATAGATCTATTATCTTGAAGAAGAATTAGGTTCTTCTTCTTTTTACGAGATGATTTTATCTCTTTGTTTTATTTACATTGAAGAAATTCTTCTTCCGAGAGCTTGCTCTTCTTTTTGAAATTTCTCAAAGTTTGTGGGGGGTTTCCTCTTTGTAAGATTTGAAGTCTTGGGTCCTTTATATAGGAGAGGCTGATTTGTTGAATCAGTTGAAGAGATCTTTTCTCTAATTGATTTGGGAATGTTTCCCACTGTTGGATCTTTCATCTAAGGGCTTCTGTTTTACAGAAATAATCTTCTTATATTTAATAAGGTTGGGAAAATCTTTTCCCATACAGAATTTATTCTTTATCTTGGTGATTTTTAATCACCATTGGATTTTTGATCCAACGGCGCTCTAATTTTCAGAGGTAATTTGATGATTTTTTAGTCATCTTTGTTGGATCTTTGATCCAAGGGTGGGGAACATTTAGTTCCAGTGCTAGCGCTCTCGTGCTTTGCATGTGAGCGCTGCATCAGAGTCTTTGACTCTTGGTGCTAGCGCACTGGCGCATTTAGCGCTAGCGCTTCTATGAAGCGCTGATTCATTTCAAATTTCAAAATTTGAACAGAGTTTTTCTCTGATTGGGAGAAACATAGGAGCTCGACAAGGTGCGCTCAATCTTCATGTTCGGCCTTATCTCGAAGGCCAGGCATAACCGATCATTGGCGCTCATTTTAGAGTGCTTCAAACAGAGGTACATTGTGGGCCAAGGAGCGCCGGATGCTTCCGTTGCGTCCCGGGTTCGTGTGCAGCGTTGGCGGGAGCGGGCAGCAAAGGCTAGGGCCCGGCTAGCGGAGATCCACTCTGAGTATCACCAGGAGTACTTCCTCGATCCTGTTCCACCTCTGCTGTAAAAGTTTCTTTTTATTTTCCTGTATGGCTGAGGAACCCCTAATACCTTTTGAATGAATGAAACTCTTCTTTTTGCAATGTTCTATTGTCCCCTTCTTATTATTTAAACAGAAAGAACTTTAGAAAGATTTACATTGCCTTTGTAAAAGAAGAAATACACACTCGTAGATATTCTTTTCATTGGTACAGCTTGAGCTTCTCAGCGTTGTAAGGCCGTGGAAACTTGCGTCCTTCCCCATCTTGCAAGTGGTAAGCTCCGCCGGGCAGTACTTCGGAGACGAAAAAAGGACCGTCCCATTTTGGGAAAAACTTATGCAGCTTTCCTTGATCAACGAACTCGTTCCACCTTAGGATTAAATCTCCGGTCTTGATGAAGCGACTCTTGACTCGCGCATTATGGTAACGGGCGGTTTGTTGTTGATAAGCGGCGGCTCTGATCTGAGCCCGGTCTTGTTTCTCTAACAGGATGTCCAGGTTAGTTTGTAGGGCTGAGGTGTTGGCTTCATCGTCGAAATGCTCGACCCGGTGACTGGGGAGCCCGATCTCCGCTGGAACCATTGCCTCTGTACCATAGCAGAGGCTGAAAGGGGTCTCCCCGGTGAGGGTTTTTTTCGACGTGCGCAGGGCCCATAGGACCCGGGGTAATTCCTCGACCCAACTTCCTTGGCGTCCTTCTAGACGTGTCCGAAGACCTCGGAGGACATCCCGATTAGCGACCTCGGCCTGCCCGTTGCATTGTGGATGTGCGACTGCGGCAAATTTCATGAGGATATGATATTTGCTGCAAAATTCCTTAACTCTTTCGTTTTCGAAATTTGTTCTGTGGTCGGTGATGATGCACCTCGGGATGCCGAATCGGAGTATGACGTTGTTCTGCAGGAACTTAATAGTCGTGGTGGCGTCCGATTTCCTGATGGGAACGGCCTCGATCCACTTCGTGAAGTAGTCCACCGCTACAAGGACGTACTTGTGCCTGCCCGTACCGGTAGGGAACTGGCCTATCATGTCCATTCCCCACTAGGAAAACGGCCATGGGGAGGTTAGGGCGGTTAGCTCGGTAGCAGGAAGGCGAGGTATGCTTCTATAGAGTTGGCAGCTCTTGCATCTCCTGACCAGCTTCTGGGCGTCCTGATGAAAGGTCAACCAGTAGTACCCCTGGAGCAATGCCTTCTTGATTAAGGTGAAGGCCCCTTGGTGCACGCCGCCGACCCCTTCATGGATTTCACGGAGGACGTAGTCGGCTTCGTGGGGGTCGACGCACCGGAGTAGGGGCTGAGTGAAGGAGTTCTTGTAGAGGTTCCCATTGCTCCAGACGAAATGGCGAGCTTTGGCTCAGAGACGGCGAGCTTCTCCCCGATCTTCTGGGAGCGTACCTTCCCTCAAGAATTCCACGAGGGGATTTCTCCAGTCCCGGTCTTCTTCCCGGGCTGAATACACTTGAAGTATTGTTGCCCCGTTTTCCATGCTGGGCCGTGGCAAAACCTCGAAGAGGATGCTCCTCTTGATGTTGGCCGAGTAGGATGAAGCCGGCTTACTCAAGGCGTCGGCTTGGGCGTTGAGCTGTCTAGAGATCTTCTCTACCTGGACTTCGTCGAAGTCCTTTCGCAGTCTTCTTACCTCATCCAGACACTTCACCATCAGAGGCTCTCGTGTCTCGAATCGGCCGGTCACTTGGCCAACGACTAGGGCGGAGTCGCTGCGGATCCGAATCATTTTCAGCCCCAGCCCATAGGCTATGTACAGTCCGGCCAGCAAGGCCTCGTATTCCGCCGCATTATTTGAGGCCTTGAACCCGAGCTTCAGAGAATACTCTACTTCTGCCTCGTTCAGGCCCCGAATGATGAGGCCGGCACCACAGCCTTCCTCGGTCGAGGACTCGTCGACGTAAAGGATCCAATCAGGGACTGAGTCGGGCTTTCCATCGACCGAGAGTTGAGCTACGGGGGCCGGCGTTGACTTCGGCTCCTTGTTGGGGATGGTGCACTCGACGATAAAATCGACCAGGGCTTGTGCTTTGATGGCCTGCCTCGGGCGGTATTTTACGTCGAACTAGGACAACTCCCACCTCCACTTCTCTAAACGGCCAGAGGACTCGGGTGAGGCGAGGATAGCCCCCAGAGGGCGCTCGGTAAGAATGAGGATGGTGTGTGCCTGTAAATAGTGTCGTGGCTTCCATGAGGCCACGATGAGTGCCAAGACGATCTTCTCTATGGCTGGGTACCTCGTTTCTGCGTCTTTAAAGACGTGGCTCACATAGTATACCAGCTTCTGGAATCCGTCGACCTCTCGGATGAGCACTGAGCCCGCTGCTTGTTCGGATACCGCCAGATATAGCGATAGCTCATCCCCTTCAACCGGTCGGGTGAGCAGAGTTGCAAGGTGCCTCTTCATGTGGTCAAAGGCGGTCTGGCACTTCTCCGACCACTCGAACCTTGGAATTTTCCTTAAAGCCTTGAAGAACGGGAGGCACTTCTCCTCAGACCTCGACATGAAACGTGGTAGAGCGGCTACCCATCCTATCAGCCGCATAATCTCGACGTTAGTCTTGGGAGTAGCCATGTTGAGGATGGCGTTGATTTTCTCCGGGTTAGCTTCGATCTCGCGGTGAGTGACCGTGAAACCGAGGAACTTTCCCCCGGTGACCCCGAATGCGCACTTGGTGGGGTTCAGTTTCATCTTGAACATGCGGAGGACGTCGAAATCCTCGCCCAGATCCTTGGTGTGGTCGACCGATGAGACAGACTTGACCAGCATGTCATCGACATAAACTTTCATGTTCCTGCCGATCTTTGAACATGCGATTGACCAAGCGTTGGTACGTAGCTCCGGCGTTTTTGAGGCCGAAAGGCATTACCTTATAGCAGTATACCCCTCGGTCCATTGTGAATGTGGTGAGATCCTTGTCTGTCGGATTCATACGGATCTGGTTGTAGCCGGAGAAGGCATCCATAAAGAAAGTAGTTTGTGGCCTGCCGAGCTGTCGACGAGCTGGTCTATCCGAGGGAGGGGATAGTTGTCTTTCGGGCAGGCCTTGTTGAGGTCGGTGAAGTCGATGCACATGTGCCACTTCCCGCTTGAATTTCTGACTATGACTACGTTCGCCAGCCATTCTGAGTAAGGCACATTTCGAATGAAGTTGGCGGTGAGGAGCATGTCTACCTCGTCCTCGATCGCCTTCTGCTTGATCAGAGCGAAGCTTCGCTTCTTCTTCCTGACGGGTCTGGCCGTAGGATTTAGGGTCGATCCCAGGCATGTCAGCAGGTGCCCAGGCGAACACATCAGAGTTGTTTCTTAGGAAATGAACTAGGTAGTCTCGCTGAGTCCCCATAAAAAACGAACCGATCTGGAGTGTTCGTTCGTCGTCCCCTTCTACGATGGGGACCTCTGTCAGTGGCTCCACCGGGGTCCCTCGAACCTCTTTTTGCTCGTCTCGAGTGTCCAGAGAACCCCTGATGTCACCCTCGCCCTCAACATCGTTGTTTGGCCGCTCAGACGTAGATGTTGCGGTGAAGCAAACCTTTGCAGTTCGTTGGTCCCCGTAGGCCCGACCTATCCCACCTTGGTCGAGCGGGAATTTCATCGCCAGGTGGTAGGTCGATATCTGAGCCCTGAGGGATTTCAATGAAGGGAGGCCGAGGAGGATATTGTAGGCCGACGGGATTCTCGCTACGATGAATTCCACATGCACGGTGCGTGTATGGCCGGCCTCCCCGATGTTAAATTGGAGAGTGATTACCCCTTCTTCTGGGATGGAGTGGTTAGTGAACCCTAACAGGACTTGGGTGGCCGGCCTTAGGTCCAACAGGGTGAGTCCCATACGCAGGAAGCAGTCGTAAAATATAATGTTTGCCGAGCTTCCAGAGTTGATCAGTATCCTCTGCACCTCATAGCGGTGGACCCGATTTATGATCACCAGCAGGTCGTTGTGGGGCAGGGATATACCGTGGAGGTTCTCGTCATTAAAAATGATCGGCTCGGCTGCCGTGGCCTTTTTCCTCGGATAGCTGTCAGTCCCCTCGATCGGTGAGGTATGCTGAGCCCCGTCAGTATTCACCATACCCCCCGCCGATATGGCCATAATTTGGCCGATGGTCAATTCGCCGGGAGGGGGACGTTGTTCTTGCTCATGGTCAGCCTGTCACTTGTCCCGTAAGTACGTTGCCAGGTGGCCCGAGCGGATTAGCTCCTCGATATAGTCTCGGAGCTGCTTCTAGTTCTCCGTGGAGTGGCCCTGTGACCTGTGGAAGCCACAGTAGGGGCCTCGAGTGCACTTTGCCGTCCTGTTCGAGACTGGGGGAGTTTGAAGAACCTCTCGCCCTTAGCCTCCTCCAGTAGTACTGTCAGGGAGACATTGAGCGGGGTGTACTCCTGAAACTTCGGGGAGTAGGGCTTTGGCCGCTCAAGCTTCTTTTTCTCTTCTAGGCCCCTTTTCTTGTGATCAGCTTGTTCCGTCCGGAGCAGATTGGCGTTCACCCCGGATTCAAGCTGGATCTCATATTCGGTCCAGGCTTTTACCTCGTCCATGGTCTTAGCTGTGCTAATGCAAAGGACGTAGCCATTCCTTATGCCTAAGACCCGACCTGAGGGCCGTAATGACCGTCTCTTCCTTGTGTTCTGGGACCTCGAGGAGGGCATTGTAGAAGCGGGTGACGTACCCTTTGAAGGTTTCTTTGTCCCTGCTATTTATGGTGAAGAGGTGGTCGACGGTCCGTTTCTGCCGTCTGTTCCCGACGAAGTGGCCGAGGAATTTGGTGGCCAGCTCATCGAAGGTTAAGATCGAGCATGGTGTGAGTCCTCGGAACCAGTCTCGTCCGGAGCGGATGAGGGTGGCCGGGAAAGCACGGCATTGGGCGGCGTCGGAACAGTCTTAGAAACTCATCCCGGCTGTGAACGCGTCCAAATGGTCTTTCTGATCGGACTTCCCGTCGAAGAGTGAAACTTTCGGGGGCTTGTTCCGGGAGGAAACGTGGACGGCGAGTAGCTCTTTTGTGAAGGGCTTCGTGAGCGAGTCGGTGGCGTATTTAGCCCCGTCGCTCGAATGACGACCCTCCGGATGCATACCTTCGATCTTCTTTTTGAAGGCGTCGAGTCGGCCATGGTATCTCGATGAGTCGGTATACTCTGATCTTCGGCCTCTGCTGTCGGAGATCTCTGCCTGGCCACGGCCCCGATTCCGTTCGATGACATTCCTCAGGTCTCCTGGTGAGGTCGTTTTTGAGCTGTCGTGGCGAGTCCCGTGCACGCGACCCCGTCGAGGGAGAGGGTGCCGGTCATGCCTGAGAATAGGCAAGCTAACCGACACATCCTCAGGAGGGGCAGGGGCGTGATGGGGCTCGGGGCAAGGCGCTCTGGCATAAGACCTCGGAGTTAAATTGTGCGGCACCCACCGGGTCATTGAATATGTCGGCCCGGAGGATCTGCGGCCGCCGGAGACAGCGAGGTGGTGATCAGTCATGCCAACATGGGCAGAGTCTTCTTTCCCTCTGTAGGTCCTGGTCCCGCGGAGTGGGAGCGGCGACCTAGAGAGCTTGCCCGGCCACTTGGATACGGACAAGCGCATCCATGACGGACGTGAGTCGATCTATCCGAGCGGATAAGGCGTGAATGGCGTTCGGTGGAGGAGGGGATTCTCCCTCGTCTCCACTGATGGGAGGCCGACGGCTGGTGCTTGGGTCGTCACGGTGACCGCTTGCCATGTAGTCGAGATCGGAAGATGAACTTTTGGTCGAGTGGAACTAGTTTCCCACAGACGGCGCCAACTGATGGATCTCTGGATCTCCTTCAGATGTTATCTTCCGTTGATCTGCTGCGAGCGCTGATGGGCGGCTAGGATTGAGTTGAAGGGTTGCCTCCTGGAGCGTGTAGATCTCAATGGGTTTTGAGTGGTTAAGGCCGAGCTACCTGCAAAGAAGTCCCGGGGTGGTTGTGCCACCGAGGACCCTCCGTCAATCAAGTTAAACGAGGTATTTTGGCAGAGTAACGGCCTATTGGAGTAAAAACGGCTTACCTCGATCGTCTGAGAGAGGGGTTTATATAGTGGCAGCAATGGGCAGGCGGGCGCGAGATTCACGTCGGCCGTTACGCCCCTGGCGTCACGCCCGCATGATAGGCGGGACCCACATTAATGATGATACAAGCTCGTTAATGGGGGATCGTGATGGCGTGGGACGCGGGATCATGGGCGGCGGATATTTCGTGCATGGCGAGATTCACGGAGCCGTGGCGAAGGCGCCTGTGATCAGCGTTGTGGGTCGGTCGGTGAGACCGAGGAAGATGAGTTCGGCGGGAGGCTCGGGCACGAGTGGGTGGTCGAGGCATCTTGGTTCTGTGATAGCTCGGGGGCGAGCCGGGGGGTGGTCTGGAAGGCTGCCGAAGGTCGGGAGACTCCTCGGGCCGGAGGTCCGAGGTATGATCCGAACTGAAGTTCTTAATCCTTTCTTGTAGGTTCTGGGACACGTCATCTGTAACGTGTCAGCATCTGGAGAGTCACCGATATCGAGCCTCATCAAGAAGGCTAGGGTTTGGGTGTGGGTTGTGAGGCGTTGAGATGTTTTGAGAGAGGAGATATTTGTGAAGAGAGAAAATGAGGTGTGAATTATGAGAGGAAGAGAGAATGTGTGACATAATATATATGAGGGTATATGTTTAGAATATAAGTTAGGGTTTATACAAGCTAACATATTCTCTCTCTCTCTCAACAAAACAAATAAACCATATACTTATCACTAAAATTCCATATTATTTCTCAAAAAAAATACTTGACATGTTTAAAATATCTCATATTTTCCAACTCCAAAAATAAAGTTTTATTATACCAATTTATGAAAACCCAAATCCATACTTGATATTATTTTCGTAAAACTCATAATATCTATATTTAAATTATAAAATAATATTTATAATTTTCAAAATGTTACAGCTTCAACAAGTGCGCAAGTGCTAGGGAAAACAAGTGCGCAGGCATTAAGAAAAAAATTCGAAGGAAAAGAAGATAAATGACGCGACTCAGCAAAAAAACGGTGGGGCTCATTTATAGGGGCCAAATGTCGGTTCATATCCCACAAATCTCGAGACAAATCCGTTGACTCGCAACTTGACACCGATCGCACCCACGTATGAGTCACGTGCACACAATCAGTGGTGTGTATTTGTTCACATTTATTTGAGTGCGCATCAATATCAAATGCACACTTATAGTAAAATGGCTAAAGTCCAAAGATACTGCGTAAGCATCAAGTGCGCACATGGCAGAAAAGCGACTTTGATGAGGTGCGCACCTATATACATGTGCATATGAAAACTAATGCATAAGATACGCAGCGACACGTGCACATCCTTGTCGTGTGCACTTACAGCCAATGAAGCACGCGCTTTTGTTTAAAATTGTTATGAAAATCAAAATTTTCTGATTGACAATTTAATAAACTAAATCAAATAAATCTTGGATAAAAATCTAACCATTCGCAAGACCTCTAAATTGATATGAATCAATTTAAAATTATTTAAAATAAAATAAATCCCTAATAAATTGCAACAAATCCTAATAGACCCTCTACTATAAATAGATTTCTAAAGAAGGAAGAAAAATATTCTGGTCACGTTCATAATTCTTGATAAAAAGGCCAGCAATCAAGTGCGCAAATCTCTTAAACAAGAAAAAACTTCATCTTTTTCAATTCTCTTCACCAACAAGGTAGAAAAAAAGAGAGGAAGATCATTTTCTTGATAAAATTAAAGTTTTTGCTTTATATAAAAGCGTTTTTTGTTGTTGAATTTTTTGATTCATTATTTAAAATATCGAAAGATCTTAGGGCTGATTTCTCTAATATAAAACTTCATATTTTTACGAGAGATTAATCCTAAAATTTATGACTTTTATCAACAAATGTCTTGATACATATAATAAAAACAAAAGTTTTGCTTCTTGAACAGTTTTGACTTAGATAAAAAAGGACTCAACTTTCATAAAAATGGTATACATTATGAAAGTACTCAATAAAATAAAAGAGCAGAAATCACCATCTCTTTGAAAACCATAGTTTTCTGGTGAACAGTGCGTACTTGATCTTAAGTCGCACTTAAGAAGAAGTTTGTCTCATACAGAAGTGCATATATAAATACTTAGGTAAAATAATGCCTCTAGAAAGGTGCGCATCACGTGATACTGACGTGTCCGTATAAGGAAAATAATGTCTCGAGAAATGTAAGCATCACGTGACATACACGTGTGTGCCAATGAAAATATGGTCTTTTGAACACTTGCACATATATACGTGTGTAGATGAAAATTTGGCATGATAACAAGTGTGCAACCACGTGATATGCACGTGCGCAACCCCTCATGACAGCGAACAAGTGCGCACCATATACACTGCAAGCAAGTACGCATTATATATAAAGCACATGCGCATGTGCGCACTTGGACCAGTAGGCTTTTGCTTGAACACTTAATTAAAATAAACTAAATTTAGAAGCTTTTGCTTCTCATATGTGATCTTATGATCAAACAAAACATATTTTTTAAGTTTATCTTAATCTAAAGTAAATTAACGGTCTTTAAAATGTTTCTAAGTTGATCTTAGTCTCATATACAACTAATGGTCCTTAGGCATATACCGTGAACTGATCGAACATATGACCTAAGTTCAACCCAAATATGAGATTTACGGATTTGTACTAATCCGCACCCTACGGACGACGATATATTAGTCTCCGTATACAATTCAAGGGCAACCCAAAAAAACAATATATAATACGACACGAAGTGATAGACATGAAGAAAAGAAGTCATTATTTCTTTACGATAACGTAATTAACTGCAAAAGCTTGCACCTGCAGGAAAAAGCGCCCACACAATCAAAAAACCCTCACATATGAGGAAGAATCTGAAAAGTCTGTTACAATGGTCGCATCCGTTCAAAGCTCTGATATATGGTGCAATAAATCAATTTGGTACTTTCGGAGAGGTAAATGGATATGTTCCATATAGTATATGCTCCCGTATTCAGGATAGACGCGCTTCCCGCGCCTTAGATCCGGTTTCCAGCGGTAAACCAATTTTGTTATTTTTAAAAACGGTTCGTTTAATTTATTTATTTTCAGTATCTTCGTGTTCTTGATTTTCGACTTCAAAATCTTAAGAGATTATTCATTCTCTAGATATTTAGTATAATTGAAGTGGATGTTATCATACATGCATGGTTTAGTTTGATTTTTTAAAATTTATTTAATATTTAATTTAGCTGCAAGTAAAATTCTGCAAATTTTTTTATATGAAAAGTTTAGCTGTAGCTCATCTTAATAATATAACATTCTACAATTTATGCTATAATTGGAAAAAACTATTGGTTGCTACATCAAATCATTTATTTTTCAGCTTACAGATTAGGGTCAAGTTTAGTGTGCCTTTACTTTGTGATGGAGGTCTGGATCTCCTTCAGATGTTGTCTTCCGTTGATCTGTAGCGAGCGTTGATGGATGGCTGAGATTAGGTTTAAGGGTTACCCCTTAAAGCGTGTGGATCTCAGTGGGCTTGATTTGGAATGAAGCCGAGTTACCTGCAAGGAAGTCCCGGGGTGGTTGTACCACCATGGACCATCCGACGATCAAGTTAGTCGAGGTATTTGGACAGAGTAGCGGCCTATTGGTTAATAATTGTTGGATATAGTGCCCACAGAGTCAATTATTGGATCACAGGCACGTGATTGCAATGATTGAGGGAGGACCTATACCGGTAGGACAGTCTTACTCGAGAGGTTTGTATACTATCTGGCTTGTCTTTATCATCGTGTACATGCTTTAAGTGACATTGTAGTTTACTATTACACGTTGATAGAGAATAGTATGCTACCATGGTTTGTCTTTATTATCGTGTACTGCTTTAGGTGACCTTATAGGTCACTATTGCGCGTTGATAGAGCCCTTAGGATTCTTGCTTGACGGCCAGCAGTATGATGGCGATCATATACGTGGGAGCTGGGGTCTATAAGCACATCCTTAAAAGGTCCCTAGTCGTGGGAGTTTTCGAGACAGGGTATCGATACTCCAGAGTAGACTAGTGTATACAGTCGAGACCCCGACGAGCGGCGGTGGCCGGTCTCACAAGCCACTGGTGTCAGTTGGTTCACCTAAGATGTATACAGGTGCTCATTGGGTTATGAGTACACCGGACAAGACTCGCCGGGAACATGCTAGTTGGGATTATACCAGACGTCAGATAGCAGTTCCCTGGTGACATGTATACAGGTTAGTTCATCGACCTGAGATCGTCATTTGTCTCGTGTGAGTTCCCACTATGCTTTGATTACTACCCTACCACGGCTCAAAGGAGTCGTGCAAACAATTTTTAGTTGGGTACAGTCCCGAGCCACATGGAGGCAGTGAGCGGATCGACAGGGGTTTCGTCTCTCCCGGTATTGCGGGTGAGACCGCGCTGTGTTTAGGAGAGCCATTACACAAAGCCCTCGGCCGAGGCAGGAGATTTACTGGTAGGTATTCCAGTAGTATCTCAAGGTGTTCTGGGCTACACTCCGACACGACTTGTACCGCTTTTGGGGGTCTGACCTTTACCAACCCCGTAGGCCCGACATGCGATGCTCATAGACGAACAGACCGGACTGTACGGATATTGTCACTGACAGGCTCAGTAGGGTGTCAGGATGAGTTCGCTCATCGACCTCCCTTTTAGTCAATACCTGGTAGCTCGTTACGTACGGCTAATACCTCTGACGTTCTAGTGGTTAAATCCACAGCCAAAGTATTGACGAGTCTTTAGAGTCCCCCACAGACAGTTTCTCAAGTTTCGGGCGAAACGTTATAGAGGTCGTATGATATATGGTAGGGTTCGATCTTATACGTGCGGTATTGCACGCATCATGATCGGAAGGATCATACTAGTGGGCTTTGGTTTAAGCCGGATCCTAGTATTAGATTTGTTGGATTACTTTAGTCTCATCGCATTCGCATTCAGTCGGAATGCGAATGCAGGTATGTATATCCAGGTGAGGGGTATCCTTGTGATCCGTCACGAGTTTACTTTAGATGTTGCCGGGTTTTTTTGTTGGACCAAACATTTGGATTAATGTTTGGATAATAGAATTAGTGAGCTAGAAATCATCATTAGATGCATTTATGTGACATAGACATATACTATGAGTCATGGTCTCTTTTTTAGCAAATGTGTCACATAAATGGATTGATTTGTGTCATGAAATGAGGAGGGGAGAGAAGGGGGCTGCCATATGATATGTTATCTCTTGTATTTCTTTTTCTAACACTCTCTCACTCTCATTTTATCACAACAAAAAGAAAAGGAAAGAAGTGAGAGCCTCTTCTTCTTCTTCCTCTAGCTTACATTTTCCATGAATGGCAATATCTCTAACCTCCATCCAAGCCATGGATGCAAGAGACAAAGTGATCAAAACATTCTCTACTTCACCTTGGACACGTCGACTAGCACACTTCATGCCCGAGTTGCTTCGGATGAAGCAGGAGCCCGTAAAAAGACTTCTCGATGTGGTGCCCTTTCCGACGAGGAGATGAAGACCGGAGTTGCCGCGGGGAGCTTGGGATGGTGGCCGAAGACCGAAGGACACGGATCGCTCGATATAGCATTCTATCCCTTCTCTAGATAGCTAGTAGTAGGTTAATGGTCCGATCCGGGCTTTTAGTATGCGGTAGCGCCGGTTTAAAGTTAAAGAAAAAGTTTCGTTTCCGCATTTTGGCCTCGGAAAGACGACCGGGGCGCTACCGTACACTTACATGGTATCAGAGCCACGCCATTAATCTTTACTAGCTTGCTCTAACGTGTTTACAAGTTCGATCGAACGAATTTTCTAAAAACCGCATTTTCAAGTCACCGTTTCTGTCGAAATTTTCCTGTGGTCAAAAAATTATTTGGTGTATTGCAGAAATTCATGCAGGGTTTTCTAAGAAATCTGACAAAATTTGGTAGCACGTGGCTACAGTAACGCCGCGGAACCGCGGCCATACCCTTGTTTTGGCCGCGGTTCCGCCGCTGAAATGACTCTTCAATGCACCAAATTTAGCACAGTGTTCTCTGACTTAGAAATAGGGATTTTAGTATATTCTATTTGGGCCCAGATTTATTTGAGTACTGGGTATTGTGCTTGGGGCCCACTTCGAAAAATTTAGTCGATCGAAAATTTTAAACATGTTAGTTCACAGTATTTACATTATATCTGCGACCGTGAATGTCATTTGATCGGTAAATCCTGTCTAATTGCTATAACTCTTTTAGACGGATTTGCGAACGTGACATTCACATTGATGTTCTGTGCTGTGCTGTGATGTTGCGAATTTGTCGTGGTGGATAGCCTGGATGCAATGTTAGTACAGTTTGGTTGTATATGTACATTTGTTATTGCGGGGAAA
Organism: Agapanthus africanus; assembly: GCA_030015575.1. Taxonomy (NCBI): domain Eukaryota; kingdom Viridiplantae; phylum Streptophyta; class Magnoliopsida; order Asparagales; family Amaryllidaceae; genus Agapanthus; species Agapanthus africanus. Next base: position 590,701,294 of record CM057340.1, on the reverse strand, counting down.
GCGTCCGACATGTAGACTGCCGTTACTGCCTGTTTGTATATTATTCTTTTGGGGCACGACCGGGCTGAGGTCGATCTACCCGTTGTAGATATTTTTACTTTCTGTACTAGGATTACCCCGTGGAGGGGTGCACGGGTAGCCGGGTTCTAGAGGGCAACGGGCCCGCATCTCATGGCGTTGAGATGGAGGGGTCTTCACTCTAGAATTGGCAGGCTATTCGTCGCACTCGTAAGGGGTACAGGTTGACCCAAGGAGGGGTGCTCAAGTTACCGGATTCTGTGAAGTGCTGGGTGGTCCATTCACGTTGTTGAAGGGGGCTGCCTCGCTTCAGGTTTTGGCGGGTAACTTGCCGCGCCCGTAGGGTTCTAGGATTTCATTGCACAGGCTATCCACACGACCAGGGGAACGTCGGGTTTCAGTAGCGGCTCTATGAAACCCGGGGATCCCAGATATCTGTATTGTTCTGTGATGCTTATTACTTTCTGTGATGTTGCATTTTATCATGCCTTAAGCGATTATTATATATTGATATATATACTAGTAGATGTTGTATATGTTTTGCATCCGCGCTAGTCCAGTCCCCGCTTTGTCGTTAGTTAAGTAACCTAACGGGTGATGACGGGACCCAGTGGCGAATGCGGATGGCATATACGTACATCGTATTTTCGTTCTTTATTGGTGTGATCAATTGATGGGACTGCATTGATTCGGATCAATGCAAGCTAAACAAACCTATTCTGATATTGTTGGAACAATTTTCAAAAAAGCTGTTATTGCAAGGACGTTCTCTTTTGTTTTGCACAGTGGTATTCGGTTATGAATATCCAGCACCTCAGTCGACGAGGCAAGGGCCGAGATCCCTTCACCGGGAGTGACCCCTTTGACAGAAGTTTGCGTCAGGGTAATAACTTCACTATAGCCGATTGCCTTTTGCTTTGCATCGTGGTATTCAGTTGGAATATCCTGCACCTCATTCTACGGGGAAAGAGCCGAGATCCCTTCACCGGGAGCGACCTCTTTAGCAAAGGTTTTCGCCACTATATTTTTTATAAAAAGCTATCCGGTTCCTTCAACGATATCAAGTTCATTACGTTAAAGGTTTTTCGCCAAAAACCATTCGTTGCCCTCTGTCATTTCAGACGGGTAGCATTTAGTATTCATGCTATGTTTGTTGGCCAAAGTCAAGGTATAGTGTATGGTAGCTATTTGTTACTTTTCTGTTGCATAGATAGATGCGTTGGTTTGGGACAGTCGTACTGCCTTGTTGGCCAAAGTCAAGGGTAGGTACGGGTGGGTTCAAATTAACCTGGATAATGACGGGTAGAACTTGACATGTGACTTATGATTTGTTGGCCAAAGTCAAGGTCATAAGAGCATGGGGTAAAAATCACATCGGGAGTTTCTAAAGAAACTGAAACTTGCCAGATATGCGCATACCTTCTGGAGTGTGATAACGTGAGTAGATTCCATCACATTATCATGCGATGATAGTTGGATCCCGATTCCTACTGATGTGTTGGTTTACTCCTCGGGTGATCCCGACTAATTCTTCTTTCAGGTTTGGAGGAGAATTTGAGGTTACAGTGGGAGGTTTCCTGATTAGATAAATTGATAACCATTCTGATCTAGGTTAGAGTGCACGCTGAGTGTTTCTTTTCTCCCTCTCTTTGGCAGCGACCATGGCCCGACCCTTGACTATGACTCAGTGACCAAGTTGACCAAACCTTCTTATAACACTGGCTTTTGGATTGTCAGAGTTGCATACCTCATTGCCACTCCTACTTTTACCCTTTTCTCCAGAACACCCCGTATTACTACGAACATCCACTTCCATTGGATAAAACCATCGTATGGTTATATACGAACTCGAAGGAACTTGTTCCAGATTTGAGGATGGTTTCTGGTTCTGGAGAAAACGAATAGAACTATTCAGTTGTCTTTTCCTTTTACCTTCTTTCATGTTGCGAGCGCTCCTAAGATTAGGACAGTATACCTATTACGCTAATTGGATAGTCTTCATCCAAACCATAGGCAGGTGCCGAACGGTGGGGAATGAAGAAAACCAAATAACCTAACGATGGTGTACAGAAGGTATTAAGTAAAGACAAATAAAGGGATTAGAAGGAGGGCAAAGTAAATTGCGACTGCTATTCATGACCAAACCAAGTATTTCATTACCACTCCCACTTCACCTTTGTATTTCTCCAGGACACTCCGTATCACTACGAAGATCCACAGTTATTTGGATACTCCATCGTATGGTTATATACGAACTCGAAAGAATTTGTTCCAGTTCGGGGATGGATTCTGGTTCAGGAGAAATAGGAATAAGGTTTATTCAGGTGTCTTTTATCTTTACCTTCTCTCGGGTTGCGAGTGCTCCTAGGATTAGGACAGTACACCTATTATGCTTATTGGATAGTCTTCTTCCAAACCATAGGCTGGTGCCGAAAGGTAGGGAAAGAAGAAAACCATTTAGCCTAACGAAGGTGTACAGAAGGTAATAACTAAAGACATATGAAGGGATTTGGAGAGATGGCAAAGAAATATACAGTTACAGTTGTGAATCTGGATAATGGAAGAGGCATTACTAGGAATACCCGGATACCCCTACGAAACATTTCAATGTTTCAGTTTCACTGTGTACTGTTAAAAGAAAACTGATTTCCCAATTAGCTCTTGCTCCAGGGTATGTATTTACCAGGTATGATTCTCACATCTGTATGGTTTTACAGATGATGAGTGGGAGTAAGTTATTGGGAATTGGGTGATTATCCTCATTATATCGAGATCTGTTGTAATTGGTGATATTTGAAGAAATCACCTGGGTTGTTTGCCGAACGGCAAATATTTGGTTTTGAATATCCGTTGTAATGCACAAATTTCAAATTGATATATCTGTACGTTTATTTTTATAAAATGAGATATAACTTTTTGAAATTATGTCTATGAAATTTACCTATATCAGTGGATGGTTAGGTAAGGAGCATTAAACAGCGGTGTAATTCTTCTTAACCATAAGTACAGTTTTCAACCTACGACACACAGGGAATGAGTTATTAGACTCAGGGGACTTATACAGAGTATTGTATGTTGTCCAGTGTCCATGAGGACAGAGGGGTTGGTACTCGTACTATATTCTGTTTACTTGTAACTTCTCTGGTTCTTAGACATGTGTTTCGTAGAAATGCAAGGTCTAAGTTTTGAGAAGTTACAGATATAAGAATAAAGTAGAGAACCAGGTATTGCAAGTATCGGGATTCTTCAAGGTGATCGAAGATGTAGATACTTGTGTATGGTATTCAGTTGATAGTAATGATTAAGAGAACTTGCTTCTCTTTCAGGTTACTCATAATCGGAAGCACTCCTAAGTTGAGTAATACTGATCGGCCTCTCTCCATTTAATTGACATGCACTGGAGGCAGTTGCATGATTTGAATCTGGTTCCAATTAAATCAGTGCCTCTGTTTCTATATTGGATATAGAATGGTTCATATCTTAACGATGTTAAGGTACGGAGAGTTGTCCGGCTTATGCTTAAAACCAGACTCTGGATAACTCAAGACACGTTTCTGTAATGGTTGTTTGTGGGTTAACCCAGGCTATGACGAGGGTTGACTTTCTACCATCTGGAAGATCAATAGTGATATTGTTCTTGACTCGCCACAGTTAATAAAAATGGATTTTTTTAGGAAACAGTAGTGGGAGTATGGTAGAACTGGAAGTGATTCCAGAACCGCAAACGATTACTGAAAATTTGATAAGAACCTAAACATTCAATCTGATTTGATATTCCATTAGCCACTCCGCAGATATGATGGGTAACCTCAGGTACCCGAGAGGTACTCCGGTAGCCTCAAGGACGGTGACAGGGAGGTTCTTGTTTACCCAGACTTGCCATTGCTGTTGTTCCAGACTGTGAGACCCGGCAGGAGAATGAGTATACCGTCGTTCTAAACTGGCTTTAGAAGTGCACGTGTATATAACTCTGCCAGAGGGTTGTCGTAGTTAGTGGGAGCAGCGGAAGTATATAGTGGACAAGTAGCTTATGTCTATTTATAGACTAAAGCAGATATAGCGGAGATAGATCATCTATTTCTGATGTGACAGTTATAGGTTTGACTTCATCAGAATAGGGGATGGATCTGTTAAGAAAGTAGTAGGGTGTGATGTCCTGGTATTTTGATGACATACACAGAGTAGGAAGTGAAATTTCTATACTACGATCGGTTATTCTTTGATTGTCACACAGTAGTTTCTCCATAATGGACTTGGATATTATATCAGATATTCTGGTTACTAGATCTATGGTTTTAGATCTAGATTTGGGTAGTTTCCCAATCTGGGTACCTAGACAGCATTCTAAAGGTATTTAGAATGGACGACTCCTGGCACGGTAATGTACCTGCAGGTGATGGAGTCACCCTCTCTAAAGGTGTCTTACAGACTAAAGGGGAGAGGGATGCGCATGATTGGCAGATCACTTGCTTAGGCAATTAAGTCAATCATAAGATATCAAGTACCATACCGGATGTTGTTTTTGCACTAGATGCAATAAGTTGATATTAATCCAACCCTGGAGAAACGATTGGAAGCAGTTTTAGAACATAAGTGGATGTTCTAGGGATATGATAACAACAACCTCTTTTAGGAGACAGTTATCATTCCAGGCTTCCAAGGAAACATGGATGACAGAGTGACTGTCAAAGTTATAGTATTCCCTCTGACGAGGGGCAGTGTTATGGACAGGCGATCCAAGCGGATACTGAGGGAGGCATGGCGCAGGATACTGATTGGTTTCAATTGATGATACAGTCTAAGAAGTTTGGATTTGGAGTTCATTTATGAACTAGGTCTCATCAGATATCCAGACATATTCTAAGACAGGTATTGCTCATTTCGGGAGATGGATTTCTCCACGAACTTGAGATAAAGAGAGACATAGAAAGAAACATCAGGGCGGATCCACTAGCTGAGGCTATTCCCCGAACGTAATAGTTTCGCAAACGGGCTTTGTGAGACTGATTAGTAGAGGAGTTGGGTGTTTGGTATCACACGGGCTGTGAGTATGCGACATCGCAATAATTAGCCTTGAGTGCAAGTGGGAGATTATTGGATATAGTGCCCTCAGAGTCAATTATTGGATTACAGGCACGTGATTGCAATGATTGAGAGAGGACCTATACCGGTAGAACAGTCTTACTCGAGAGGTTTGTATACTATCTGGCTTGTCTTTATCATCCTGTACATGCTTTAAGTGACATTGTAGTTCACTATTACACGTTAATAGAGAATAGTATGCTACCATGGTTTGTCTTTATCATCGTATACTGCTTTAGGTGACCTTACAGGTCACTATTGCGCGTTGATAGAGCCCTTAGGATTCTTGCTTAACAGCCAGCAGTATGATGGCGATCATATACGTGGGAGCTGGGGTCTATAAGCACATCCTTAAAAGGTTCCTAGTCGTGGGAGTTTTCAAGACAGGGCATCGATACTCCAGAGTAGACTAGTGTATACAGTCGAGACCCCGACGAGGGGCGGTGGCCGGTCTCACAAGCCACTGGTGTCAGTTGGTTCACCTAAGATGTATACAGGTGCTTATTGGGTTATGAGTACACCGGACAGGACTCACCGGAAACATGCTAGTTGGGATTATACCAGACGTCAGATAGCAGTTCACTGGTGACATGTGTACAGGTTTGTTCATCGACCTGAGATCGTCATTTGTCTCGTGTGAGTTCCCACTGTGCTTTGATTACTACCCTACCACGGCTCAAAAGAGTCGTGCAAACAGGTTTTAGTTGGGTACAGTCCCGAGCCACATGGAGGCAGTGAGCGGATCGGCAGGGGTTTCGTCTCTCCCGGTATTGAGGGTGAGATCGCGCTGTGTCTAGGAGAGCCATTACACAAAGCCCTCGGCCGAGGCAGGAGATTTACTGGTAGGTATTCCAGTAGTATCTCAGGGTATTCTAGGCTACACTCCGACACGACTTGTACCGCTTTTGGGGGTCTGACCTTTACCAACCCCCTAGGCCCGACATGCGTTGCTCATAGACGAACGGACCGGACAGTATGGATATTGTCACTGACAGGCTCAGTAGGGTGTCAGGATGAGTTCGCTCATCGACCTCCCTTTTGGTCAATACCCGGTAGCTCGTTACGTACGGCTAATACCTCTGACGTTCTAGTGGTTAAATCCACAGCCAAAGTATTGACGAGTCTTTAGAGTCCCCCACAGACAGTTTCTCAAGTTTCGGGCGAAACGTTGTAGAGGCCGTATGATATATGGTCGGGTTCGATCTTTGGTCGGGTTCGATCTTATACATGCGGTATTGCACGCATCATAATCGGACGGATCATACTAGTGGGCTTTGGTTTAAGCCGGATCCTAGTATTAGATTTGTCGATTACTTTAGTCTCATCGCATTCGCATTCAGTCGGAATGCGGATGCAGGTATGTATATACAGGTGAGGGATATCCTTGTGATCTGTCACGAGTTTACTTTAGATGTTGCCGGATCTTTTTGTTGGACCAAACATTTGGATTAATTTTTGGATAATGGAATTAGTGAGCTAGAAATCATCATTAGATGCATTTATGTGACATAGACATATACTATGAGTCATGGTCTCTTTTTTAGCAAATGTGTCACATAAATAGATTGATTTGTGTCATGAAATGAGGAGGAGAGAGAAGGGGGCTGCCATATGATATGTTAGCTCTTGTATTTCTTTTTGTAACACTCTCTCACTCTCATTTTATCACAACAAAAAGAAAAGGAAAAAAGTGAGAGCCTCTTCTTCTTCTTCTTCCTCTAGCTTACATTTTCCATGAATGGCAATATCTCTAACCTCCATCCAAGCCATAGATGCAAGAGACAAAGTGATCACAACATTCTCTACTTCACCTTGGACACGTCGACTAGAACACTTCGTGCCCGAGTTGCTTCGGATGAAGCGGGAGCCCGTAAAAAGACTTCTCGATGTGGGGCCCTTTCTGACGAGGAGATGAAGACCAGAGTTGCCGCGGGGAGCTTGGGATAGTGGCCGAAGACCGAAGGACACGGATCGTTCGGTATAGCATTCTATCCCTTCTTTAGATAGCTAGTAGTAGGTTAATGGTCCGATCCGGATTTTTAGTATGCGGTAGCTCCGGTTTAAAGTTAAAGAAAAAGTTTCGTTTCTGCATTTTGGCCTCGGAAAGACGGCCGGGGCGCTACCGTACACTTACAATAATTGCCTTATATGAGTCGTCTGAGAGGGGGTTTATATAGTGGCGGCCTTGGGCTGGCGGGCGCGAGATTTACGCCGGCCGTTACGCCCTTGGAGTCATGCCTGTGCGAATGGCAGGATCCTCCATTAATGGTGAGATACACCCGTTAACGGGGGAACGCGATAGCGTGAGACGCAGGATCGTGGGGCGGCAGATTTCTCGCGTATAGCGAGATTCGCGGGGCCATGTCCGGGATGCTGATGATCTGCGCTCTGGGTCGGTCGATGAGACCGAGGAAGCTGAGCTCGGCGGAAAGCTCGGAGGCGAGCGGGTGGCCGAGCAAGCTTGGTTCTGTGACAGCTCAGGGGCGAGCTAGGAGGGCTGAGGAAGCTCAACGTGCTGGAGGGCTCGGAGGCGAGCCAATTGTTATTTGGAAGACGAGCATAGGAGTGGTCTGGAAGGCCACCGAGGGTCAGGAACATCCTCGGGAAGAAGGCCTAGGCTATGCCTCCAATGTACCGTTCTTGCTCCTTTCCCGTAAGCCTTGGGACACGTCATCTGCCATGTGTCGTGATTTGGGGAGTTCTCAGTATTGAGCATCATCATTAGCCCCCCACTCTCGTCCCGACCTATTTATGGGTCAGGTCGAGAGTGGTCTGATCGGTCACCCGAGCTAAATTCTTATTTGAAGACATCGTCGACGCGGATTCCTAGGCAATTAATCGTATTTTTCAATGGCGTCAATGGATCAGAAAAGAGATGGTGCATTAAAGATGAAGCGCCGATTCGATCGTACGTTCGGTGAGGCGCCAGGCTACGCGTCCGGCGCTGGTTGGCTGACGTGACGGGTCGTCGGTGTCCTTGGCGCTTGAAGGGACGCGTCCAATGCTCTTGAAACACGTGGAAAGTTGGTGGCCATCGGACGCGAAGTGTTTGTTTTGGCAGAAATCGATCGGCGCCGTTGGATGCGCTTGTCGAATGCTATAAATAGAAGTGGGACCCCCCAAGGTCCACACTTCGCTATAATTTCCTCATCGCTGTGTGTGTTAGCTCGACGCTCTTCCCTTTAGGTTGGATTTCTTGCGTTCTTCCCTCGGATGTCTCCTTCCTTTGCTTAGGTTAGATGTCTTCCTTTGGGGAGTCTGTTGAGGTAGTAGAGGTAGAGTCTAGGGAGTCTTCTGCCGCTTCTTCCTCTGCTTCTTCCTCATCTTCGTCCAAGTCGGAATTCCCCAGGACGCTAGGGTTAGTCCTGCCACCCGGGGTCGTGCGGTGGGGACGGTCTCCAAAGCGCGTGTAAAGAGCGTCCGTGACGCGCCTTCCCTCCTGAGGCGTGTGGACGAGCTCACCACAATCCAGGCTCGCTTCCACATTCCCCCCTGGCTACTCGCTTCGCTTGGCCGGGGAGGGAGAGAAGGCAGACCAGGTACGGGGCAAGAAGATTGCCTTGTACTTGCAAGCCTTTTGGGCAGGAATGTGTTTGCCCTTCTCCCCAGAGGTGAGTGCGGCGCTGCGTTGCTTTCAATTAGTCCCGGGCTAGCTAGTTTCGAACTCGTAGAGAATTCTTCTCGGGTTCCTGGTCCGGTTGATACTGCAGGAGATCCCTTTCAACCTGAACCTTCTCCTTTCTTCCCTCTGCTACAAAAATCACCCGGTACTCATAGGGACGAGCCTAGCTGGGTATACGTTTCTTTTAGAAAACACAGAGGAAGGGCGGCCGGTCGGGGGTTATAGCAGTACCTTCTTCCATTCATGAATGGAAGGAGAAGTTCTTGTTTGTCGGGCCACTCGAGGGTGAGGATTGGCCTGTGCCTGTCCAGTGGCATAGGGCCAACTGCCCGCGGGTGAGGCGGTTGTCCGATCCTAATGCGATGGCGGTGTCGGCATAGGAGCCCATCCATCGGGCCGATGTGTTGCTATCCGAGCAGGCCCTCAGTTGGGTCGGGCTCAGCCCCGCTCAGTTTGCGGGTAAGTTAGGAGCTTAGGTGACCTGTTTAGACTTGTGTATTCTTCCATTCTTTCTGGCATTGCTAACCCCCTTTGTATTTTCGCTTCTTTGCAGAACCGATAGACCGATCTAAATTCCGGGCTGCCATGGCCGAGAAGAAAGGGAGGAAGGTCGGAGGCGCCGGCCCGTCATGCCCCGCTACGAGCCCGGCCCCGTCGGCAGCCGCTTCGGCTAGGCATTCCACTACTCCCCGGGCTCAGGAGACCAGCCACGGGGAGAGCCGCAAACATGCTCGGGAGCAGGAACCCCGGGTTGTGGATGTGGCGGATGAGGACGACCCTATCGTGGCCCCCTTCAAGCAGTCCAAGAGGACGGTGTCCCGAGCTCCGTCTTCCCTGATCTTTGTGCAGGAGGGGATCTTCGCTATGAGGTACCCTCGGACCTTTCTGCCGCCGATAGATTGCTCTCCGAGATGGAGCGGTCGGCTGGGGGCAGAATCCCCTGGGGGACCCTCAAGGCCCAAATCGCGGCCATAGCTCAGGAGGCCGTGCATGTTAGTGTCCAATTCCCGTTCGGGTTTTCATTAAGCCTTTTTATTTGCAGGTTCGTATACCTTTTTAACCCCTCCTTTTGTTTTCCTCAGGTCTTCCAGCACTGCGCCCTCTTCGCCAACATGGCGCACGAGGAAATAGCCCCGGCGCTGCAGCTAGCGGGCGAGTCTTCCTCGCGGGAGGAGAGCCTGAACTGGGAGCTGCGTCAGGCGAGGGAGAGGATCGCTGCCCTCGAAGACCGAGTGGATGCCAAGGAAGGGGTGAACGCCAACTGCCGGGAGACCATCCGAGTTTTGATGGAGTCTAACAAGGTCGTTGAGGCCAAGTTGGAGGATGGCAGGGTGCTCGCCGCCACTCTGAAGAAGACGCGGGACACCCTCAAGAGGGAGAACGAGACGCTGAAGGAAAGGATGAGGCGCGCTGACCTCCGGACTGTGAAGGTGGTTGAGAGCTACAAGACGTCGGATCAATTCTATGCCGACCTCGCCGAAGCCTCGGCCCTCGTCTAGCATGATGCCCTCGATGCCGTCAAGGCGCTGATGCCGGAGTTTCCCGACGATAAGCTTTGGCTCGAGTATCCCCTCAAGGGTGAGGTGCAGGGGGATGCTACCGAAAGCATCGCCGGGGGGAAGGCACCTGGTGGGGGCGTTGGGGAGAAGACGGTCACCCCGGCTCCCAGTGCCGAAGCTCCTGCGGTGGGCACCGACCCTCAAGCCGCCACCCGGGCTCCCGAGGTGGCCGCGGAGCATATCGAGGTCCTTCCCGGCCCTGAGGCCTGAGACTCCCTGCCCTCTATTTTGTATATTTTTTATTTTCATCTTAGAATTTTGTAAGTCTTCGGATGATTTTGTAAGGCTGGGGAGCCCACAATACATTTGTAAAGGTTCCCGAGTTGTAAATAAAGCTCTTTTGCAGAATTTTTGTGGCAATGTTTACATTTCGCTGCAATGTTTCCGTTTTACGATAACGTCTTCATTTTGCTCGCCTGATGAGAGCTAGGTCAGGGACCGATCCTTTTGTTGGCGATCACGCGTCGAGTTAAACCCAATTATTTATCAAAGTGTAAGGTCGGCATCGTTATGGCCCTGAAGTCGAGGTGGCGACCGCACGTTGAAGGTATCCCAGTTGGTACCTCCGAGTAGAAAAGCATAGACTCTCCCATTTTCTCGAGTTGGACTGGCGACTATCTCTCTGAAGATAGGTCGGCGTAGACCGAGCAAATGGGTAGGGAGTTACCTACTGGGATACCTTCAAATATGTAAGAAGTTACCCACTAAGGATGGACCCATTGAGGATAGTCCGAGCAGGTAAGTTGCTCGATGACCTCTTGGGAGGGTTTAAATCCTTAGCACAAATGTGTAAGAAATTACCCACTAAGGATGGAACGAGCAGGGGAGCTGCTCGATGGCCTCTTGACGAGGGCTTCGACCTTTGGCGTCGGTGGGTAGTAAACTACCATCCAAGGATGGACTGAGCAGGGAAGCTGCTCGATGGCCTTTTGACGAGGGCTTCGATCCTTAGCGTAGATGGGTAAGAAGTTACCCACTAAGGATGGACCGAGCTGGAAAGCTGCTCGGTGGCCTCTTGATGAGGGCTTCGACCCTTAGCGTCGGTGGGTAGTGAACTACCAGCCATGGATGGACCGAGCAGGGAAGCTGCTCGGTGGCCTCTTGGCGAGAGCTTTGATCCTTAGCATAGATGGGTAAGAAGTTACCCGCTAAGGATGGATCGAGCAGGGAAGCTGTTCGGTGGCCTCTCAGCGAGGGCTTTGATGCTTAGCATGGATGGGTAAGAATTTACCCTACTAAGGATGGACCGGGCAGGGAAGCTGCTCGGTGGTCTCTTGACGAGGGCTTCGATCCTTGGCATCGGTGGGTAGTGAACTACCAGCCAAGGATGGACCGAGCAGGGAAACTGATCGGTTGTCTCTTGATGAGGGCTTCGATCCTTGGCATCGGTGGGTAGTAAACTACCAGCCATGGATGGACCGAGCAGGGCAGCTGCTCGGTGACTTCTTGGCGAGGGCTTTGATCCTTAGCATGGATGTATAAGAATTTACCCTACTAAGGATGGACCGGGAAGGGAAGCTGCTTGGTGGCCTCTTGACGAGGGCTTCGATCCTTGGCGTTGGTGGGTAATGAACTACCAGCCAAGGATGGACCGAGCAGGGAAGCTGATCGGTAGACTCTTGACGAGGGCTTTGATCCTTAGCATGGATGGGTAAGAATTTACCCTACTAAGGATGGAATGGGCAGGGAAGCTGCTCGGTGGCCTCTTGATGAGGGCTTCGATCCTTGGCATTGATAGGTAGTGAACTACCAGCCAAGGATGACCGAGCAGGGAAGCTGATCGGTTGCCTCTTAACGAGGGCTTCGATCCTTGGCGTCGGTGGGTAGTAAACTACCAGCCATGGATGGACCGAGCATGGCAGCTGCTTGGTGCCTCTCAATGAGGGCTTTGATCCTTAGCATCGGTGGGTAGTAAACTACCAGCCATGGATAGACCGAGCAGGGTAGCTGCTCGGTAGCCTCTTGGCAAGGGCTTCGATCCTTAGCGTGGATGGGTAAGAAGTTACCTGCCAAGGATGGACCGAGCAGGGTAGCTGCTCGGTTTTAGGAGGCGTTGCCTGACCTTCCTGGGTGTGTGAATATCAGGAAGAGTGACCGTCGCAGGCGGCACGTGGCAGAAACGCATAGGTGAGGCGAGGCGTTCCAAGATCCGTGTCGTCCCGACTTTGATTCGCTGGGAAATACGGGATTCCCGCCACGTGGCGGTATGGCATTTGAAGAATTGAGCGAATCCCTAGATTCGCTCCCATGCGCGCGCAAATTTGGACCCTTAGGGATTCTGTGGAGGCTATAAATAGGGAAGGAGATGGGTTTGTTTCAGCATTGCTTCTTCGAGATGGCCGGGCGTATTTACTCGATTGAAGAGATCATCACCCCCGACGATGTCTACCTATACGACCAATCCATTTCCGAGGATAGGTACCGGGGTGTGGTCCAGCGCATCAAGGATCACATCGGCCGTCTACTCCCTCACCGGTCGCCCCTCCTCCAATTGCTGATGTACGCAATTTGGAGGAGTTCCCTGGGTTTATACAACCCCCTTGCCGAGGAGCTGTTGAACGAGGCCCTCGACAAGGTCCGTACGATTTACGTCATCGGCCTTATCTCGAAGACCAGGCATGACCGATATGTGGCCTTCATTTTGGAGTGCTTCCAAAAGAGACAGATCGTGAGCCAGGGCTTGGCAGATGGTGTGCCCGGCGTTTCCTTGGCATCCCGAGTTCGTGGGCAACATCAGCGGGAGCGGGCCGAAGAGGCAAGGGCTCGTCTGGCGGAGATCTCCAGAGAGTACTACCAGCAATGCTTCCTTGACCCTGATCCCCCTCTTTTGTAATTTCAATTTTTATGTAAGACTGAGGAGCCCACAATACCTATTGATAAATGATGTTCTCCTTTTTGCGATATTCTATTGTTTCCTTTTTGTCTTCTGGATGCATTTGAGTATTTTTGCGAAACGAAATCCGTGAGCTTTGAGCCGAGGAAGAGGGAAACACATAGGGGAAGTTCCTTCTTATTATTAAGAAACTTAGAAAAATTTACATCGCTTTGTCAAGGAAAAAACATGCATCCATAGATATACTTTCAAAGGTACAACTTGAGCTTTTCGGCGTTGTAAGGCCGTGGAAATTTGCGACCCGCAGCGTCTTGTAAGTGATAGACCCCGCCGGGCAAGACTTCGGAGACGAGGAAGGGGCCGTCCCACTTCGGAGAAAACTTGTGCAACTTGCCCAGATCAACAAACTCGTTCCGCTTTAGGACCAAATCTCCGGTTTTGAAGGCGCGGTGCTTGACTCGTGCGTTGTAGTAGCAAGCAGTCTATTGTTGGTAGGCGGCAGCCTTGATCTATGCTCGGTCCCGCTTCTCCAACAAAATGTACAAATTAGACCGAAGGGCCAAGGTGTTTGCTTCGTCGTCGAAGTGCTCGACACTGTAACTGGACAGCCCGATCTCTGCTGGGACCATCGCCTTGGTGCCGTAGCAGAGGCTGAAGGGGGTCTCCCCTGTGGGGTTCTTCTTCGACGTGCGCAAAGCGCATAAGACCCGGGGTAATTCGTCGACCCAACAGCCCTGTCGTCCCTCCAGGTGAGCTCGGAGACCTCAGATGACGTCTCGATTAGCGACCTCGGCCTGTCCGTTGCATTGGGGGTGCGCGACCGCGTCAAACTTCATCAGTATATGGTATTCGCTGTAGAATCCTTTAACTTTTTCGTTATCGAAATTCGTCCCATGGTCAGTGATGATACACTTCGGGATCCCGAACCGGAATATTATGTTGTTCTGCAGGAACTTGATGGTCGTTGCGGTGTCCGGTTTTCTGATGGGGACGTGTAACACCCTAGTTCATTTATACCAGTTCTAGTCAAGTATTTCTTTATTTATGGTATTTTCCTGATTTATTGCGTTTTGGGTGCGAATAGTGTATTTGATATTTTTATTTGCATCCAACCCGACCCGCATGCTTGAAACCAGTCTTGATTCATGTTTATGATTTATCCTGACCTGTTACATGGACTCATGCACTTTCATTTTAATTTCTACATCTTGAATACTGGCATTTTATCTGGCATTTGCATTTTTACAATATAAAATTTTAAGTCACATAAAATATTTTAAAAATACATTGCATGGCCTGCATGATATCCCTAGCCCCATGGTAGCATCCGCGCATCTTGTTCTCGTTCCGTTCAGTGAAACGGACTTATTTGGATGGTTACGCGCACGTGCGTGCATTCGTTCTTGGGGGTATGCATTTTTCGTTATCCGGACATTCATTTTTTAATTTTGGTCGACATGTATATTTTTCGTATTTTAAAACTGAATTTTAGACCCGACCCGGGCATGTTTTGGACTATATTTGTATTTACCAGAATATCAAATTTTATTTACATAATATTAATTTTATAAATTGATACAAATTAAAATTTAGTTAACTAATAAAAGATTTTTTTTAAATTTGAATCTAAACTAATTTCCTAACAAACTAACAACCCCTTTCTCTCTCTCTCTCCTCTGCATATATATATTTATATATATTTTATTTATTATATTTTTCTTTCCTTATTTAATACACAGCCTCTTCTTCTTACTTCTTCTTCTTCTTCCTTTTTCTTGATCTTGTTTCTTGATTCCGGTGATCACCGCCGGAGCCGTGCTCGTCGCTGACGATCCGAGTGATCCAGTGAACGTACCTGACTTGCGTGATCACCCTGGTGCGTTGTTTGGAACCGTTCTATGTACCGTGCGCGCGTCGCGATATTTCGCTGACGAAGGACGTTCTGTACACATCCGTTCTTGTTCCGTTTAGGCAAGTTAATCTTGCTACATGTTATATAACTCATTATATACCTATTTAAATAAATATCACACCTGTATTTTAAATCAAGCATCGCATGTTTCATATTACAGCCTTTCGACGTTCCGTTTACATTTATATAGTGCATTTCAGATCTAGGGCATGCAAACCAATCTTAATTACATGCTACATTACTTTAGACGCATCTATTTTAACAATGGAATACCTGTATTTAAAATCATGCGCCCCATATTCAGTTTTATAACTTTTCGATGTTCCGTTTGCGTCCATTCATATTATTTCAGATCTAGGTCATGAAAACTTATTTTGTTACATACTATCATATACTGCATCAAATTGAATAGTTATATTTCATATTGCTTAGTTATATGTTCCGCACTTGTTAGTTTATCGTTTTACGATTATGCGATACCCGTTTGCATCCATATCATTTAAAATATATATCGTCATAATATTTTTTATTATTATCTTTAATTAGTTTATAATCTGCATTTTATAATGTTATACATTTGAAAATATTATAGTTTACGCATGAAACGTCGTTGAAAAGCGGATACGACAAATCTGAAATTTACTGTACACCTTACCTTATAAAATTCATTATAAATCATAGAAAAATCATTAGTATACGTTCTTTAGTTCGTTACGAAGCTAACTAAGAATACTATAATTCTATGAAATATTTAATTGCAAAATAAATGGTTTAAATAATGTAAAATGCAAATGAAAATGTCTCTAAATTGCTTTTCAGGGAAATTCCAGCAGCAAACTTTCAATTTTGAATGTTCATACCTTTTTGTAGGGACAACCTGTGATTCTTATACTTATAAAAATGAAAAGATTATTGAATTATCTTTGTTTTGGTATAATACATGTCCCTTCTGGAGAACGTTTATTATTTTTAAGCTATTTTACAAATCAGGGTGATCTTGAATTTCTGAATGGAACTTTCTTGTGCATGGTTAATCAATACCACTTTTATAGTTATTAATCGGTATGAATATGTTATCCATATTAATATTATTATATCAATATCTATTTAATAAATAATAGTGCTTGTGTTTTAATATTCAGCAAATTTTACCGATTTACAGTTTTATAGTATCCGTCTGTATCCGTACGGTTTATTACATATCTAGTTGCACGCCGAGACCATATTATTTCATGTTACTGTTGTATTAGTGCACCATGGTTTATAATTGTGCATCCTACATAGTCATGATGTAACCCCTGACGAAATATTTGTGCATCCATGCTTTACCGTGCATCCGTACTTACTACAGTTTTAGTATGAGCATCCGCTTGACACATGTGCACTACTTATCATGACCTGATATACTACTGCTTGACTTGATACCTGTTCCCCTCCGAATGGCGGCGACGACGTGAGGACGTCTTGCCTGAGATTCGGGGCAGATGCTATATGGTTTTATCCGTCTACCTCTCTGAAGATGCCGAGTTGATTTATGACACCGTGTATCGGAGGTTTAGACGGATGCGGCCGATGTAGCAGACTTCGTCAGATTCCCCCTCGCTAGAGGGTTTTTAATTGTGGGGACGCTCTTCCCTGCAGACGCAAGCCCCTGCAGTTAATTACGCTACCGCATTGCAGTAGCCACTTTCTCCTTCTCCAGAATTTTACTTCGTGTCGTGTGTATTTGTTTTGTTTGTGGTTTCCCATGGATTGTATACGGAGACTGAGTAATGCCGTCGCCCGTAGGACGTGGATTAGCCCAAATCCGTATTTACTTAGATTTGGGTTTGGTGTTTTTAGTTTAAGGATACGTTAGCCGCATTTGAGACTAAGATCAACTTAAACGTTCGTTAAGGATACGTTAGTCTGATTTGAGACTAAGATCAACTTAACGGGATCGTCTAGATCCATTTCCAGTTTAAGAACGTAGTGGTCCATTTAATATATGGCCGTCGGGACCCATCACCTCTCTGACGACGTTGAAGGATTACAACGACATGTGTCAGAGGAGTTCGGAGATGTACCCTTGAACCAAAGTTGATTTGGAGTTTTATAATCCATTTAAATGTTTAAGGATACGTTAGCCGTATTTGGGGCTAAGATCAACTTAAACGGGATCGTTTAGATCCTGCAAAAGAGCATTTGGAGGCTCTATCGCTCCAGTTTAGGGACGTGGTGGTCCATGTTCCAGTTTAGGGACGTGGCGATCCATTATTAGTTTAAGGACGTTTCGGTCCATCGCCAGTTTAGGGACGTGGTGGTCCATCATTAGTTTAAGGACGTTTCGGTCCATCATTAGTTTAAGGACATTTCGGTCCACGAGTTTGAGGACCCCGCAGTCCATATCGATGTGTGGTCGTCGGGACCCATCACCTCTCTGACATTGTTGAAGGATTACAACGATAGGTGTCAGAGAAGTTCGGAGATGTACCCTCGAACCGGTTGTAAATTGATTTAGGAGAGCAATCTTGCACGGTCAATTTAATTTGAGGACTTACGGCCACGATTGGGCTAAGTCCAGTTGAGAATATTCAACGTTTTGTTTGCATTTGGCCTGTTAAGCCTTTGTTTGGGCTCTGCCCTTTTATAAATGATGCAGAGCATCTGTTTGGACTCTGCCCTTCTTTAAAATAATGCATTGCATTTAATTTGGCATGTTAGGCCTTTTGCGCTAATTAATGAGCGCAAGCGCATGTGTAGGTGACACATGTCACGCTCTGGTGAGTGCGCTGCGCCAGTGCGCTACGCTGCTGACACGTGGCGCGCTCTGATGAGTTGCGCCAATTTCAGAGAGCAATGCTCTATTTTAAAAGCGCATAGCGCAAGTTGTTCTGGAGCTGACACGTGGTGCTCTCTGGTGGCTTGCGCCAACTCAAGAGCGCAACAGTACAGATTTACAAGTGCAAGGCACTGTTTTAATATCTTGATCCAATTTTGGATTCAAGAAAAGAATCTTTTTTTTTAAGATTCCAGAACCGGTGGTTCATCAAAAGGCAATGCCTTTGTGTAGATCAAATGATCTAATAAAGAAGTATATTACTTCTTATTTTATTTTTATTATTTGATCTTTTCCTTTTATTTTAAGATCTTGATCTTGTTCTTAGATCATTGATCTTTTCAGAAGAAATTCTTCTTTTCAAAGGTTTACCTTCTTTTCTTTCTGATTTTTTCTCAAACTTTCTTTTTAGGAGTTCTCTGAATTCTTTCTCTGTTTCTCTGTCAATGTTCTCTCTTCTTCTTCTTCTTTTTTATTTTAGAAATAAGTATCATTGGTCGTTGGGACCCACCACCTCTCCGACGACACTGAGAGATTACAGTGTCATATATCGAAGGTGTGGAGGGATGTACCCTTTGAACCATGTCTCAATCATTAGGGGGAAGAACAGGCTGGAGCTTAAGCTTCTCGCTGCTGAAAAAGGCTTCTTTGCATTCGCGCACGTGTTGGGCGCACGTGCATCGCACGTGTTGGGCACTCATATTTGCATGTAGCGCACATGCGCATTATGAGGAGAAACAGAGCTTCTGTATATGGAGAACAAGCTCCTTTTAATATTATTAAATATTCTCATGTGGTACGAACGTGCGTTGCATGTGGTGCGCGCGTGGCGAGCACACGTGCGTTGCACGTAGCGCACATGCGCATTATGAGGAGAAGCAGAGCTTCTATATATGGAGAACAAGCTCCTTTTAATATTATTAAATGTTCTCATGTGGTGCGCACGTGCGTTGCACGTGGTGCGCGCGTGGCGGACACACGTGCGTTGCACATGGTGCACGCGTGGCGAGCACACGTGCGTTGCACGTAGCGCACATGCGCATTATGAGGAGAAGCAGAGCTTCTATATATGGAGAACAAGCTCCTTTTAATATTATTAAATGTTCACATGTGGTGCGCACGTGCGTTGCACGTGGTGCCGTATGGCTAGCACACGTGTGTTGCACGTAGTGCACATGGCGCTTGCGCATATGCGCATTATGAGGAGAAGCAGAACTAAACTCCTTTGAGTATTGAATCCTTTGAGGATTTAACTCTCCCTTTCTAAGAGGTATCCCCTCTTATTTATATGGGAGTGGTAGAGAAGCCATCTCTCCTTTTCCCGATGTGGGACTAAAAAAATGCATTCCCCATGTAGTAGAGCATTACTTTAGATTACACGTGTATAACACATTTGCTCATAACTTTTGATCTCGGATGAATTATGAGGCCCATAATATATCAAATCGAAGGTCTTTTCGAGATGCTTTCAATATCATCAGAATTTAGCCATTTCTCATTCCGGAGTTTGTCAAAATACAGCTCGGAAAATACTGGTTCGCATCTTCTTCTTTAGATCACATGTGCATAGACATTTGCTCATAACTTTTGATCCCGGATGAATTATGAGGCCCATAATATATCAAATCGAAGGTCTCTTCAAGATGCTTTCAATACCATCAGAATTTAGCTATTTCTCTTTCCGGAGTTTGTCAAAATACAGTTCGGAAAATACTGGTTCGCATCTTCTTCCTTAGATCACATGTGCATAGACATTTGCTCATAACTTTTGATCCCGGATGAATTATGAGACCCATAATATATCAAATCGAAGGTATCTTCAAGATGCTTTCAACACCATCATAATTTAACAGTTCCTCATTGGGGAGTTTATCAAAATACAGGTCGGAAGATACTGGTTCGCATTTTCTTAAGAGTATCGCTGCCATTTGATACCTTGGACTCTTTTGCGCAGAAATTTTTGGCGGGAACAAATTCCTCCCACTACTTTGCCCACATAAATATATATGTGGGTGAAGTAGTGCAGAGTAATGCATAGCGTATGACCAGTTTCGGGTTGGTATATAACTTTCAGACTCTTGATCTGAGAAGATAACGAGCGGACACAAGCATCGTCATTTATCATTGACTCAAATCTCGACTCTTAAAAGATATAGTTCCAAACTCTCAATTCCATGAGCCGCACCCTTCTATTTCTTTATGTTTTACTCTGGTGTGAAATAGTTTATATGCTCATGAGTAGGGCAATAATGGCTTAGAAGACATGGGTAGGATCTGCCACCTAAAACTTTTCAACTTTATGAGCCGTGAGGGTCTCATAAAGACTTTTCTCCCTATGGATCGAGAGGATCTCGTAGGTGCATTTTCTTCTTAGGAATCGTGAGGATTCCTAAGTGCGTTTTCTCTTATAAGTCGTAAGGATCTTATAAGAGAATTTTCTCCCTTACAAGTCGAGAGGACTCGTAAGTGGTTGGTGAGTTGACTTGTTTCCGAGTCGAAGTATTGCTCCGATGGGGAGGTCGTTGGCTGATTTGTTTCCGCGACGGAGGTCATTGGCTGACTTGTTTCCAAGACGGAGATTGTTGGCTGACTTGTTTCCGAGACGGAGATAGTTGGCTGACTTATTTCCGAGACGGAGGTCCTTGGCTGACTTGTTTCCGAGACGGAGGTTGTTGGCTGACTTGTTTCCGAGACGGAGGTCGTTGGTTGACTTGTTTCCGAGACGGAGGTCGTTGGTTGTCTTGTTTCCAAGACGGAGGTCATTGGCTGAATTTTTTCCGAGACGGAGGTCGTTGGCTGACTTGTTTCCGAGACGGAGGTTCTTGGCTGACTTGTTTCCGAGACGGAGGTTCTTGGCCGTGAGTACTCAACGGGCAGCATGGCTCAAGCAAAGCACTTCTCATTTCCACCATTTAGAACAAGAAGCAGTTTTAAGGCTGAAGGAGTGTCAGGAGTCTTCAAGCGAAACTGCTCGCCTACGTGCTGAAGTTGAGGCGAACGCTGCTGAGGTAAAGGCTGTCTTCGAGGGCCTTCTGGAGCGTATCTCAAATGGGCTGAACTTGAAGCAGAAACTTAACGCTGCTGAGCGTAATGCCCAAGGCCGCGAAGCCACTCAGTAGGCCGTTGGAGAGCAGCTTGCATCTCTCTTGCAGCAAAGGGCTCAGGTGGAGGCATAACTGGCGGTGGTGGCAGATCAGGAAAAGGCGTGGAAGGAAGTGCGCGAACAATTGCTAAAGCTATGCAAGACGCTTCCTTCCCAGTAGTTCTCCTTGTATCCATATACTTGTAAAAAAAAAAATTCCGAATAACATGTATCCATTCTTTATTCTTTTATACTATTCACCTTGTACTTCTTTAAGTTAATGAATAAAGATACACATTTTTTCCTCTGCAATGTCTTGTATGCTCTTTCGCTTTCTCCCTTTCTCTTATTATCAGCATGTTGACTTGATAAACATAATTGGTAGCTAACTTAGTTTTTTTTTTCCAAGAGATATCAATGGCTAGGCTGCAGGTTCAGATCTGCCGCCTAAGACTTTTCAACTCTATGAGCCGTGAGGGTCTCATAGAGACTTTTCTCCCTACGGATCGAGAGGATCTCGTAGGTAGGTTTTCTCTTTAGGAATCGTGAGGATTCCTAAGTGTGTTTTCTCTTATAAGTCGTAAGGATCCTATAAGATAATTTTTCCCTCTTACGAGTCGAGAGGATCCGTAAGCGGTTGTTTCCCTCCTTGTCGAAACTCGACTTTGGAGAGTGAGACCCGTGAATAGTATGCAAGAGACCGTTTTAGACCGACTTGCAGGATCCCATTGTTCAGGAAACAAGCTTTTTAATCCCTGTTGCCTGAGGCTTCATCTTGCAAGTTGAGACGAATCGGAAATTTCCCGCGGAGACACTGGTTTCTCTGCGAGCCGACGCGAATCAGGAGGCTCTCATCAAGGACGCTAGTTTCCCTGAATTGAGGTATTTGCCAAGGATTATTTGTTTCCCTGGTGTTGAAACGAATCAAGAATTTCCCACGGATACACTGGTTGCTCTGCGAGTCGACACGAATCAGGATTTTCTTCGTCAAGGACACTTGTTTCCTCGAGTCGAAGTATTTGCCAAGGATTATTTGTTTCCCTGGTGTTGAAACGAATCGAGAATTTCCCACGGAGACACTAGTTGCTCTGCGAGTCGACGCGAATCAGGATTTTCTTCGTCAAGGACACTTGTTTCCTCGAGTCGAAGTATTTGCCAAGGATTATTTGTTTCCTTGGTGTTGAAACGAATCGAGAATTTCCCACGGAGACACTGGTTGCTCTGCGAGTCGACGCGAATCAGGAGGCTCTCATCAAGGACGCTAGTTTCCCTGAGTTGAGCTATTTGCCAAGGATTATTTATTTCCCTGGTGTTGAAACGAATCGAGAATTTCCCATGGAGACACTGGTTTCTCTGCGAGCCGATGCGAATCAAGAGGTTCTCATCAAGGACGCTTGTTTCCCTGAGTTGAGGTATTTGCCAAGGATTATTTGTTTCCCTGGTGTTGAAACGAATCGAGAATTTCCCACGGAGACACTGGTTGCTCTGCGAGTCGACGCGAATCAGGATTTTCTTCGTCAAGGACACTTGTTTCCTCGAGTCGAAGTATTTGCCAAGGATTATTTATTTCCTTGGTGTTGAAACGAATCGAGAATTTCCCACGGAGACACTGGTTGCTCTGCGAGTCGACGCGAATCAAGAGGCTCTCATCAAGGACGCTGGTTTCCCTGAGTTAAGGTATTTGCCAAGGATTATTTGTTTCCCTGGTGTTGAAACGAATCGAGAATTTCCCGCGGAGACACTGGTTTCTCTGCGAGTCGATGCAAATCAGGAGGTTCTCGTCAAGGACGCTGGTTTCCCTGAGTTAAGGTATTTGCCAAGGATTATTTGTTTCCCTGGTGTTGAAACGAATCGAGAATTTCCCACGGAGACACTGGTTGCTCTGCGAGTCGACGCGAATCAGGATTTTCTTCGTTAAGGACACTTGTTTCCTCGAGTCGAAGTATTTGCCAAGGATTATTTGTTTCCCTGGTGTTGAAACGAATCGAGAATTTCCCACGGAGACACTGGTTGCTCTGCGAGTCGACGCGAATCAGGAGGCTCTCATCAAGGACACTGGTTTCCCTGAGTTGAAGTATTTTCCAAGGATTATTTGTTTCCCTGGTGTTGAAAAGAATCGAGAATTTCCCGCGGAGACACTGGTTTCTCTGCGAGTCGATGCGAATCAGGAGGTTCTCGTCAAGGACGCTGGTTTCCCTGAGTTGAGGTATTTGCCAAGGATTATTTGTTTCCCTGGTGTTGAAACGAATCGAGAATTTCCCACGGAGACACTGGTTGCTCTGCGAGTCGACGCGAATCAGGAGGTTCTCATCAAGGACGTTGATTTCCCTGTGTTGAGGTATTTGCCAAGGATTATTTGTTTCCCTGGTGTTGAAACGAATCGAGAATTTCCCGCGGAGACACCGGTTTCTCTGCGAGTCGATGCGAATCAGGAGGTTCTCGTCAAGGACGCTGGTTTCCCTGAGTTGAGGTATTTGCCAAGGATTATTTGTTTCCCTGGTGTTGAAACGAATCAAGAATTTCCCACGGAGACACTGGTTGCTCTGCGAGTCGATGCGAATCAGGAGGTTCTCGTCAAGGACGCTGGTTTCCCTGAGTTGAGGTATTTGCCAAGGATTATTTGTTTCCCTGGTGTTGAAACGAATCGAGAATTTCCCACGGAGACACTGGTTGCTCTGCGAGTCGACGCGAATCAGGATTTTCTTCGTCAAGGACACTTGTTTCCTCGAGTTGAAGTATTTGCCGAAGATACTGGCTCCTTCGGGGTTGGGATGAACCGTCGAGATTTGGCTTCGTTTTCTGGCGGAGCCTGTTGGGAAGTATGGTTCCTTCTTTGTTTGCGCTCTTGGATTGTATACAGGGATCGATGTGATCTCAACTGTAGGGCCAAAATTTTATCATCATTTTTTTTGTTTTATTTCCGTGATGCTCTATCATTTCAGCTTTTATATCGCGAAGGTCGCGATTGCCCAATTATTTCAGCTATTTTTCGCGGTGCCCAATCATTTCGGCTGTTTATTTTATTTTTACTCACTGCTTTTTATTGCGAGTTGCCCAATCATTTCGGCTACTTTTCATGCATACATTTTTACTTGCTGCTTTTTATTGCAAGTTGCCCCATCATTTCGGCCATTTCATATGCATGTGCGGCCTACTGGCTTTTCGCCGTAAAACGTGAAATTAGACACCGATTTCGGCATCAGCACCGCTACAACTGGGATATTACCAGGAGCGAATCATCATCTGCCTCCTTCCTTGTCGAACAAAGGTGGCTTAGCGACCAGGGTTAGGGTCCTGTCGACTAAGGCTTTTGACTTCATGAGCCGTAAGGGTCCCATAAAGGGATTTCTCCCTACAAGTCGTGAGGATCTTGTAGGTATATTTTCTCCTTAGGAATCGTGAGTATTCCTAAGTGTTTGTTCCTCTGTAAGTTGTAAGGATCCTACAGGAGGGTTTTCTCCTCATAAATCGAGAGGATTTACGGGGGTTGTTCACCATGCGAACATATCCCCAGTCTCGGATGGGACTTGATTAGGGAAATGTTTATTCGCGCCCGTGGATTGTATACAAAGGGTCAGAATTGAACCACTTGTAGGGCAATATCGAGAGTTGTGGGGTTTGCTTAAGCACAGGTTTAGGTCTCTGTAATTTAAGACTTTCAAATCTTATGAGCCGTGAGGGTCCCATAAAAGAGTTCTCCTTACGAGTCGTGAGGATCTCGCAAGTGTATTTTCTCCTTAAGAATCGTGGGGATCCCTAAGTGTGTTGTTCCCTTGTGAGTCGTAAGGATCTCACGCGGGTGGTTTCTTCTTACAAGGTCGAGAGGACCCTATAAGTGTCTTTTAACGAGGTTGCGCCCTTTCGGGTTTTCACAAACACTCGCCGGTAGTCCTACTGTTTTTACTCACGGAGCCCTTTCGGGTTTTCATCCGTGCCCATTTTGCTTATGGACATACCGTTTTTTTTTATTCTTTTTATTTTCTTCTTCTCTTTTTTTTTACGAGGCCGCGCTCTTTCGGGTTTTCACGAACACTCGCCGATAGCTCTGCTGTTTTTACTCACGGAGCCCTTTCGGGTTTTCATCCATGCCCATTTTGCTTATGGACATACCGTTTTTATTTATTATATTTTTTTTTCTTTTTTTATCTCGTCAGCCTACGGATGCTGCGGTATTAGTTTAAGGACGTTTCGGTCCGCTATTAGTTTAAGGACGTTTCGGTCCGTCATTTCGAAGGCTGGCTACTGCTTATAAAGCTTGAGATTAGGAAGATAGCGAGCGGACATAGTCATCGTCATCTATCATTGGCCTAGGCTGTGGCTCATTAAGCGTAGTATTTCTTTAGGAATCTACCGTTTATTGGCCTGAAAGGCCTTTCACCGTGCATATCCATGAGTAGATAGGCTCCACCCTGGTAGACTTTGTCTATGATGTATGGGCCTTCATAGTTTGGCTCGAATTTTTCCCACTTGGCGCGATTGGGGATCATAGGCCTTTTGACCACTAGCACGAGTTCGCCTTGGCGGAATGTCCTCGGTCGGGTCAATCTTTCATATGAGCGCGTCATCCTTGCTTTATAAACTTCCAGATTTTTTTGCGCTATGAGCCGTGTTTCTTCAGGGGCATCAAGCTCCTCAAGCCGAAGGTGAGCATTCTCTTCGTTTTTCAACTCGTAGTGGACTGCCACTCGTAGATAGGGTAGCTCTATCTCGAGGGGGAGTACTGCTTCTGTGCCGAATACCAACGCGTATGGCATTGTATTCGTGGCCGTCTTGAATGTAGTTCGATACGCCCAAAAAACCTCTTGCAGTCTCTCGTGCCAGTCTTTCTTATTTTAGGACACCGTCTTTTTCATGATCTTCGTCAGGGTCTTGTTGAAGGCCTCGGCTAAACCATTAGCTCGCGGATTATAAACCGAAGAATACCTCCAGTCTATATTGTGTTGTTGCGCGAAGCGACTGATCTTGTGGCTCCTGTAGGCAGGCCCGTTATCGGAGATGATCCGTCACGGAGTCCCAAACCGGTATATGACGTGCGTCTTGAAGAAATGGAGGATATTCTCCGTCTTCACTTCTCTCAGCGGTACTGCTTCTGCCCATTTGGAGAAGTAATCGGTCGTCTCCAGGATGAAACGATGTCCCCTGGACGATGCTGGTTCGATGGGGCCGACTATGTCAATTCCCCACATCTCGAATGGCCAGCTAGCCACCGTTGGATGTAGTGGATTTGGATGCTGGTAGATGAAGTCCCCATGAATTTGGCATGAGTGGGATTGGTTCGCATATTCGAGCCAATCCTGAATCATCGTGGGCCAGTAGTAGCCCATCCGTTTGATCTTCAACTTCATCTTCGGGCCCGCTTGGTGAGAACCATAGATTCCGTCATGGACTTCCTGAACGACTCTTTCTGCTTCGTTCGGTCATAAGCATCTCAACCACAGAGAATCAAATGACCTCTTATACAGAGTATCGTTGACGAAGGCGAAAGACAGAGCTCGTTTCATGAGCTGATGTCTTGTGGATGCATCTTCGGGCATTCGACGGGACTTAAAGTAGTCTATGAAGACTTCCCTCCAGTCCTCAGCCTTTTCTCGTTCTTTTATTTGTAAGGTCGTCTGCTCAGTCGCTCCCTTTTCTTCGGATGATTCCGGAGATATTTCTGCTGGGGCGAGCACTCGACGGCTTTGTACCACGATTCTGACGTCATCAAGGTTCTCGTCAGCCAGTTCTTTAGCGAGCTTAGCTAACGCGTCCGCTTTGCTATTTTCCGTGCGTGGTATGCTTTCCAAAGTATAGGAGGGAATTTGGGTCAACAATTGGTGCAACTTTTCGCCGTACTTCACCAACTCCGGTTTGCACGTTTGGTAGTCGCCGTTTACTTGACTACCGATCAGTTGAGAATCTCCGTATATGAGGAGGTTTTCAATTCCCATGTCAATGGCGATCTCGAGGCCCGCTATCAAAGCTTCGTATTCGGCTTCGTTATTCGTCCTCGGCTCTGTTAGGGAGAAAGCAAAGCGCATTATCCCTCCTTGTAGAGTTACAAAGATGAGTCCTACCCCTGATTTGATTACAGGGGTATTCTGTTTGCGCTTCTTCATGGAGGACGCTCCATCAAAATAAAGCTCCCATCGGGTATCACTACCGTCGATCGCATCAAACGCATGTTCTTCTGGAAGATCGCAATTCAAAGGAGAATCGACGGGTATCGAATGCTCAGCGAGGAAGTCGGCGATGGCCTGGCCTTTGACTGCCTTGAGAGGTTGATATGTTATCGAGAATTCCATCAAGAGCAGGGCCCATTTAGCGAGTCATCCCGTCAATATGACCTTTGATATCAAATATTTAAGAGGGTCGACCTTCGAAATGAGACGGACCTCATGTGCCAATGCATAGTACCTGAGCTTTGTTATCGCGAAGATCAACGCCAGACAGTGTTTTTCAATGGGGGAGTAGTTGCTTTCTGCCCTCAGTAGAACTCGACTTAAGTAATAAAGAGCTCTCTCTTTCCCTTGATCATTCTCTTGCGCCCATAATGCGCCTAAAGAACCTTCGAGGGCGGTTGTGTAAAGAATGAGGGGCTTTCCCTTAACCGGAGCAGCCAATACCGGTGGGTTCTGCAGGTACTGTTTAATCTCGTCCAGCGCGCCCTGGCATTTTTGATCCCAGACGAACGGGGTTCCCTTCTTCATCAGGTGGCTGTAAGGACGACACTTTCCCGAAAGGTTGGCTATAAATCGCCGTATATATGCGAGCTTCCCTTGGAGAGATCGCAGCTGCTTAAGAGTCCTTGGCGGAGGCATTTCCATGATCGCCTTGATCTTTGACAGATCTATTTCAATACCTCGGTGTCGGACGATGAATCCCAGGAATTTTCCCGAAGAAACTCCGAATGCACACTTGAGAGGGTTCATCTTCAAGTTATATTGCCGAAGGCGTTGAAATACAGTTTTTAGGTGCTCGAGATGTTCCTCATACGATTTGCTCTTAACCACGAGGTCGTCAATATAACATTCGACGATTTCATGTATAAGGTTATCGAAGATCTTCGTCATGGCCCTCTGATAGGTGGCACCGGCGTTCTTCAGACCGAAGGGCATCACCTTGTAACAAAATATCCCTAGAGGGGTCCTGAAAGCGGTATGCTTTTGGTCTTCGGGATGCATCTTTATCTGATTATACCCTGACGAGCCATCCATAAAGGAGAAAACCTCATGAGTGGACGTGTTGTCTATCATTAGTTCGGTGACTGGCACTGGGAAATCGTCTTTCGGGCAAGCTTTATTGAGATCCCGGAAGTCTACGCATATGCACACTGTCCCATTTTTCTTCATCACTGGGACGATGTTGGCGATCCATTCAGGGTATTGAACTTCCTGGATGAAGCCAGAGTCAATCAGCTTCTTGACCTCGGCGTTGATACTCATCTCAAGCTCAAGCCGCATTCTTCTTGGTGCCTGTTTGACCGGCTTGACGTCCGGGGATATTGCCAATTTGTGCACAGCAATTTCTGGATCTAGTCCTGGCATCTCGGAATAGTTCCATGCGAAGCAATCTTTGTACTATACGAGGACGTCTTTTAACGCAGCCACCCTTTCTTTAGATAGCAGCTCACTGACGAACGTCGGCCGTGGGTCACTTGCCGTCCCCAACTCAATTTTCTTGAGGTTATCTGCAGTGGTATGTATTCCATCCTCCAGCTCTTTTGGAGCTGGGGGAAATTCTGAGATCACTTCATCATTGCTGTTTTCGAAGCACCAGGGAAGGCTGTCCATGTTCTTGGGCCCTTCTTTTAATATTGTTATCATGTGACAATTGCGAATCCGCTTCCAATCCCAATGTGGAGTTGGTTCTGTTCTTGCGGCTTTGGGTTCATGCTTCTGTGGCGGCGCTACCCTCCAGTTGTCAGACAGAACGAATTTGCCAAGCTGATACTGATCTTCAACCCAATTCTTGAATATGAAGCAATCTTCAAGAAGGTACCCTATTACTCGATGGTAAGAGCAATAGTTTAGGTCAGAGACTTCGCCTGCTTGTTCGGGGTGCTTGGACTCCGGCAGTGTAAGCATCTGATGTTTTAGAGCAAGCTCAAGTATCTTCTTCGTCTTGTCCTGAGGAAACGAGTATGCTCGACCCATTTTCTTCATGAGGGACAGATCAATAACGCTCGACTCCCGCTTGCGTGGCTTCTTAGCCCCGCTTTGTTGCTGTTGAGCGTCTTTTTGGCCTTTCGGTTTGTTTCTGCTTCTGCGTCGAGCCTTTCTTATAACAGGTTGGCAGGGGGCAGCACTTTCATCTTTGACGGCCTGTTGAAAGAGGCATTGCGTTTTGTCTTTCTCGTAGATGGCCATCTCGCGGTTGTGATCATCTCAGACTTTTTGACCAGCTTCCTTTATAAGCATGTCCATTTGTTCTTCAAACGACGGATTGGGCACTCTTGCATCAGGAACTTTTACTGGTTCAGGATTAGTGTCCTCCCGTTGCGCATCTGCTTCTTCATTGAAGTCGTGTACGACGTAACAGTCGCGGAGCAGCTCTCGTTTCTTGGAGCGAATGTATCCGATTCCGATCGTCTCCATCCTACCACTAGGCAGCTTGTGCTGAGTTCTGGGGATGTTCCAGACCCTGTCATAGAATTTGGCCTTTCTAACGGTCTGTTTGAAGGGTGTCCCTTGGCGCTTCAACAGCTTCTTCAAGCCTTCTGTATAATATCTGGGTAGATGGATGGGCTGAAGCCTGTCCAGCGTAGGATCCGCCCCGTGCCAGATTTCTTTCTCCACTTTGTTTTCTTCAGAGCGGTAGAATAGAATTGCCTTTTCGCCTCCTCGCCTGGGAGGGACATAGAACGTCTGCAGCTCCTCTACACTGTCAGTATCAAGCGCATCTAGTTCTTTATAATGTTTAAGCGGCACCATAGCGACTTGCAGACTTTGCTCTTCGTCAGCGGAAGCTCGTATTGAAGGTCGAGCAGAGAATACAGCATGGACCTCATCCTCCGAATCACTACCAAAGATCAACGTAGGAGCGGATGGTCCCGGCTTGGTGTATTGGGGAGGACCCGAATAAACTATCTCCTCTTCCTCCTAGGTATCACTGCCGAAGACAGGGATGGTAGCGTTAGTTTTATTCTCCGGCTTGCGACACCTTTTCGTGTCTTCAAAATTCGGCAAGAAGTATTTGGCATCTTCATATTTGCGAACTTCATTCATGGAAAACGGATTCAGTTCTCCCGTTATGGTATACTCGAGACCATCCCTAAAATATTTGATACACTGATGCTGTGTAGAAGGGATGATGGTGTACTCGTGTAACCATGGTCGGCCGAGCAGAGCGTTGTAGCATGTCTTGGCATCTATGACGTGGAATTTAATGTCCATGAAGAGCAGCCCGAAACGTAGCGTCAGTATCACAGATCCAAGAGTCTTTGACGATTGGGAGTCGAACCCGGAGATGGTGATCTTGTCTCGAGCGAGGTGCTGGACGCTCATGCAGATTTCCTTTAACACCCGCACATTGAGTAGGTTAACAGACGACCCGTTATCGATTAGGATTTTGCCTATCTTTATATCATGGAAGTATCCCGAGACGTAGAGAGGGCGATTGTGTTCGCACGTCCCAAGGAGAAGGTCTTCATCACCAAAAGCGACATCGGCCGTGTGAACTTCCTCCAATTCATCCTTCATTTTTTCTTCGGCCAGGAAAGCTTGGAACTGCTCTGGGTCCTGTAGTGCCTTAATTAACGAATCTCTCGCCTCCTTTGATAGTAAAAGGGCGTCAAGAATGCTGAGCTGCGATGGTAGTTTCCTCAGATGCGCTAAGACGTTGTAATCCACCTTATTTTTCTTCGGTGGGTCTTTGGCAGCTAGCTCTTCCATGACTTGGTCATCTAGGGCGATGTCCTCAGAGACCTTTTCTTTCCCTTTATCTTTTTTGTTTGGGGGTCCGAGATTCTTTTCGGGCAGCGTCCGATTCCGCAGCCGAATTTTTTCGCAAACCTTTGGCTCTTCTTCTTTTTCCGAAGTGGACTCTTTAAAGAGAGGGGCAAGTTCCAGCTCTTCATCAGAATCGCTCCCGAATGTAGGCACTTGTGACCTGCCGGTGTTAACCATGCAACAATCGCCGGTAGTTCTTTTAAGCCCTTCGGTCGTATTTCTTCGCTCCCGACGAGTTTTGCGCTTTTCCCGCTTGAAGCGTTGTCTATGAGCAACGTACCCTTGCCACCATTTATCGAAAGCTTTGCACTCTTGAGTGGGGTGCGAAACCTTCTGATGATATAAGCAATAGGAGGGGTGCATTTCTATTTCACCAGTAATTTTTCCTTCGGAGGATGGTAGCTTCATACCCATTGACACGGCTTTAGCAAACCTCTTCCTCATCTTGAATTGGCTTTTGTCGATGTTGGAGGCATTTTGCTCCAGCGGGATCGTTTCAGCTCTTTCATCAAGTCGCTGGCGTTTGGCCTTTTCAAATATGACTGCCTCGCGTTCCCGATCAGCTTTACTTTTTAAGAGAGCTTCATTGAGGAATGCGTCAATTACTTCATCCGATGGCCCCAGAATTTTTGGTTCAGGATCTGCCCCCGGCGTTTCAATACAAGGGGTCTCCTCATCGTCCATGAACGAGTGGGAAATCACATGACAGCTCGCCACGCATTCTTCAGAATCATCAGATGAACTTTCTCCCTCATCTTCCTCTTGAAAGACGTGATTGAGGAATTCTTGGAATGTAATGGGAGTCCGTGCCTTCTGGTTGTATTCCTCCAGCGCGTCAATTTGTTTTTGCAAGTCCGTACGCTTGTCGCCAGGCTTCACGGGCTTCTTTGACTTCTTTTTCTTCTTCTTTGAAGATTTCGACGGCTGGTTATGAATGCTTGGGCCACCTTCATTGATCTTTTGAGTTGGACGAGACTTCAACATCCCTTCAATGATCTGCGGCTCCAACGGGTTCTTCCACTTGATCGCTGGGCATATCTGAAGATCGTTTAGCATCCTCTTTGTCTTGGTTGATAATACAACTTCCCAAGGAGCTTCTTCAACGACGGAGCATGTTTCCCCCGGCGTATTCGTCCCCTTAGATGTGTGGGGCCGCGGGGGATTCACCTTCCATTTGTCAGATAACGCGAATTTGCCCTGTCGGTACTGGTTTTCAAGCCAATTTTTGAAAATGTAGCAATCTTCGATTGGATGGCCCAGTACTCGATGATAAGGACAGTAGTTGGGCTCATTGACATCACTTGGTTGCGACGGACGTTTTGGATCTGGCAGGTTTATGAGTCGGTTGCGCAACACCAACTCGAATAACCTTCTCATCTTATCTCGGGGAAAGGAGTAAGAACGTCCTAGCCTCTCCTCAAGGGCCACGTATGGACGCGTATTATTTTGACGAACAACCGGCTTCGAGTCGCTCCGTTGTTGTTGAGCATTAGCGACAACGATCGCTTTTCCCTTCCCCTTGTCATTTCGGGAGTCCGGCTTTGGAAAAGGGGGTTTATGGCCCATCTGATCCATTTGCGCTAGTTTGTCAATCAAGGCCTGGAAGGTAGTCGGCTTGAAAAATATCATAAATTGCGAGATGGTTGCTTGCGGATCAAGGGTTCCCACAAACATACCTACTGCGGGAGCTTCTTCAATGCGATGCTCGCACTTCGACCATAAGTTTCGCCACCGTATAGCATATTGGACCCATGTCTCGCCTGGCTTTACCCTAGCGTTAATCAGTGCTGTCATCGGGGTACGTTCACTGGCGCTTGCAAAACGTTGAGTAAACAACAGCTCCATCTCCACGAAGGTCTTGATCGAGTCGTTCGGGAGCTCAGAGTACCACTCGAACGCCGTATCTGATAAACTTCCAACAAACTGGCGAAGCAACAGCTTTTCGTCACCGCCGGTGTTGCCGCAGAGTGCCCTGAACTGGGAAACATGCTGGTGGGGATTGCCAGTCCCCTTGTAGACATGGAACTTAGGAATTGTGTAACCGGGCGGGTACTTGATTTGATCGTACCAACTTGGATATGGATGCCCTATTCTTACGACCTGGCCAGCTGCTTCAGTCGCATGATGAACCCGTATTTGCTGGGCTATGTACTCGTCCAAGTCAGCTTTGGAGATTGTCTCTTCTTTAGCTGCTGACAGAGCTGGCAGAGGATTCGACGTCTCTCCCTTATCGTCTTCAAGGATGATCGGGGGATCTTCGGCCGGAGGATCTTGTTGGATCATCATCCCCACCATGTCTTGGAACAGGAGGCCCATACGCTGTATGTTGGTTGCTTGTTCAGCAGCCTCTTTGTCCTTCTTTTCCAATATTCGACGAAGGAATTCGGCGTCGGTTTCTTCCTCCTGGCGTTCATCCGAGGACGTTTCAGGGTTTTCTTTTGGCCCAGTAAGTGCGGCCATAGCGTTCATCATCTCTTGGAGCTTCTGCTGCTGCTCCTGCGCTTTGGTCACGGATCGCGTAAGTGGTCGATGACCCGTAGATATGCGACTGCCCTCCTTACCAGACGCCACGTAGACTGTATGAACTACAATGCCCCCTGACTTAGGGCGTTTGGGTTCACCACCTTTGATATTCGTCATCGGCGTCGGCACTTTCTCCGGCCTTCTTCTTTTATGGGCCGTAGAAGTTAAGGGGGTCGTTGCTTTGGGCACCCAAGCGGTCGTCGCCTTTCGTTGCTTGATGATTGGTCCAAAAATACTTGTTAACCGTAATCAGAAACGGCGTCGCTTTGCAGCTAGCCGGTGAGTACGGGTCGATCCACAGAGATGGGTAATTTCCTTAACGTGTTTTTACGAGTTGATTCCAAATGTTGTTTTGGTTGGTTTATTAAATCTATAAAAACCTAGATCTATCAATAAACTAAACTAATCTAATTTAAAGTCTTGCTAGGGTTAGGTTTGGTGGAAGTTTGGAGATTAAAGGTTTCCTCACCGCTTTCATTACCCTATTTTTGATCTATTAGATGTTGGTGTAATTATCAATAAAGTGGATTAGAATCTTTTGGGAAGATGTTTCTTCCTCTAGATTCTTATCCTTCCTTTATCGATAATTACCCTAACCCCCATGGAAAACACGTGCAACCGGGCCTTTATACTACGGTGTCACCGTTACCTCGAGGGGTAGGGTGCCGTAGGGAGCGGTTGTGCGTGTATGCATGGAGTTCTAATTCTTGTAAAGGGGCATGAAAGGGATGAGAGATCTCATCTCTCAAACCTTTTCCTAAGGCTAACCCTAACAAGCGAGGAGATTACTCGCTCATTAGGGGATGATAAAACATACTAATAAAAAGAATTAAAACAAAGAAATAAAATTAACTTACTAGGTTGATGGCTCCCTCCAAGCAATACAGAACAGATCTGAATAAACTCCCAACAATTCTGAATTTTATTGATTGAAAAGAGGCATAGGGTTTTACAATTTTTGATTACAATTTATAAGCAAACAGGAGAATTTAGGGTTACGGGATTCGCACATGTGCAATTACAGATTTGCCCACGAAAAATCCAAACCCCCGCACCGATGCACCGACACAAGAAAAATACACCGACACGGGCTTTAAATGGCCGCGGAACCGCGGCAATGATGGGCCTTAGGCCGCGGTTCCGCGGCCCTTTGGTGAGATCATCTCACCAAAATTCTTGAGCTGTATTCTGGGTATTTGGGCTTCTTGTTTCTTCACCACTTTTATTTGTTTGGCTTCTTATTCTTCTCCAGATGTTACAGTGAAAACTTGTAGCGATCTTTTAACCGTTTGCCTTGACATTTTGGACCTTGCACTGTTCTTCGTCTAGGCTTGACTAGGATCCGTCTGCTTGTTGGTCAAAAGTCCCTTTTCTGTATCAACTTTCGTCTTTTTCACTGTATTCGCTCCAAGGGTCTGTATCCTGTAATATGCAACAAACGTGCGTCAAGAGTACCTGTTTATCTATAAAACGGATAAGAATAGGGGGATGAAAAATACAATATTATGGTCTGAAAAAATACCCCCAAACTTATCTTTTTCTCGTCCTCGAGAAAACTTATTTTTATTCACTAAAATCCTAACCGCACTTTCACAGGGAAACGCGATTGCACTGAGCACGTGCAACAAGCCGTTAAACCTCTAGGTGTCCCTAGTAGGAGGAGTGTTGTCTCCTGAGGGTTTTCAGCGGATTACACCCACAAAATCCTATCAATTTGGCCCATTGACTTTTGTTCTCCAATTAGGTTTTCTAAAAGGAATTCTATTATTTATTGACTCGCAAATTATCCACCCACATTCTTCACACTTCCTCAATATTTAACTTAAGATTATATATGTTATGTAGACCTACTTAGCTTTCGGCATCTCTTGAGTTTTCCTTCTAGGGTTCCATCTCCACTTAGAAATTTCTATCAACTCTACTAAAGATACAAGTTCTATTTTTCATTCCTTTCTCTCATCTAAATCCCAATCACATATCCTTACGTGTGTGTATAGATCACCCCTATATTTGGAAATTCAAATCAAGCAATCATACTCTCATCCATTGTCCAAAGTACTTATTAATTAGTGAATTTTTAATTGAATTTCACTTACACATCCTTCATGCGACCGTTAATACTTCTTGAGGTACCAACAACCGATTATAAGATGCGTTAGCACTTTAAAGCGTACTTCCTAGTTTTGCAACACCCTGTTAGTTATGTATATGCCCTAGAGGCCATTGTTGTACATATGATGTATATTATAATGGATGCTTAGATATATATAGAGATGACTTTCTTGCTCGTCATGATAGTATGCTATTTGGTTTCACTTTATCTTAACATGTTGACTTGTATTGGTTTACTGTTTAACTCTCACATGTTGATAAAGCCCTTAGGATCTGTACTCGACTACTGGGACTATGATGAGATCATACTAGTGGGGCCGCGGTAGTCGATGAGTACATCCTATAACTGTTCCTAGTCGAGGGTATATCGAGACAGGGCATCGATACACCAGAGTAGACTAGCGTA
Organism: Agapanthus africanus; assembly: GCA_030015575.1. Taxonomy (NCBI): domain Eukaryota; kingdom Viridiplantae; phylum Streptophyta; class Magnoliopsida; order Asparagales; family Amaryllidaceae; genus Agapanthus; species Agapanthus africanus. Next base: position 590,665,398 of record CM057340.1, on the reverse strand, counting down.
TACGCATCTTGACCCATATGATGGGCGATGGATGATCCCATATCCATCGGTGTTAGACACCAGAGGTGGTATACGGGTGCTCAGTGGAGACTGGGTACACTGGACGGACTCGCCGAGAACTCCCAGATGGTGATATACCACACGTCAGATGGCAGTTCTCCGGTGACACTGGTACAGGGTAGTCTGTAGACCCGAGATCGTCATAGAGTCTTATGTGATTCCCACTGTGCTTTGATTTCCACCTTACCACGTCCAAGAGGGCGTGCAAAACGGTGGCTTTTGGGTACAGTCCCGAATCACATGGAGGCAATGAGCGATAGGAGGGGATTCGTCTCTCCCGGTATAGGGAGTTGATGTTGTGCTGTGTTCGATTGGCTATAACTGGAAGTCCCTGGCCACGGCTCATATGGAGATTTACTGGTAAGTGTTACTAGTAGTTTCTCGACCCGTTATGAGCCATACATCGACACGACTTATCGGTTACTGGGGTCTGACGTATACCACCCCTAGACTTGATATGCGACATATCAGACGAACAGACCGGACTGTACGGGAGTGTTACTGGTTGGATTCACAGGAGAACGCACAGGCTAGCTTGTTGATCTTCTGATCGCTCAATACCTGGGTGGCTGTTACGTTTAGCTGACCGCTTGCAGCTTGTGGGTGTTTGATATGATCATCACCTGCTACCGGCGTATTGACGATTCTTTAGAGTCCTACACAGAGGTTTCTTGGCTCAGGCGAAACGGAGTAGTGGCGCATATGTGATATGCGCAGGAGCGAGAATAATGCGATATGAGATACCGTATTATATTCTCGGGATATTCAGATTTGAACCGGGTCATCGGATCAAGTGTTGATTCGATGAATCGGTACATGATATATTAGTCGGCAATATTCGATATAGCCGGATCGTCGGATCAAGTGTTGATTCGATGATTTAATGTATAATAATATATATGATATATTATTACATTATCTAATATTGGCTCGCTTTATTATTTCATTTTCTCAGTGGATGATACATTGATATATATGCGATATATGTTAATTGTATTATTTTCTTTTGTTGCAAATATATAATATATATGTGATATATATTATTGTGACATGATATGATTAATTGTTAAACATGTTTAAGGATGATTAATTGAGGTTAAGGTTTGATTAGGGTTGGATGCTTCAAGTTCCTTCTAGAAGCTTTCTTCTTTTGTCATTCTTAAGATATTTAGAATGACACATTCTTTTAACCTAACCAAACCCTAACCCTAGTTGTTTCTCTACACATTCTCATCCTCTCATCCTTGACCATGGTTTACAATTCAATCATATATTCTTTCTATTCATCACAAAAGGTTTTTAATCTCATTATTGATTTTCCATTAGCTTCTTCTTCTCTCTTGAAGAAAGCTTGCTAGTTTTTCTTAAGTGATGAAATAAAATGAGAAAATGATTTAAAAAGAAAGCAAAATTACTACTCTCTCATTCTCATCTCATCTAGCCCATGGGATTAGTGTGTTCTTCTCTTTTGAGTGAGAAAGCTTGAGTCGTAGCAACTTCAAGGTAGATCATCGGAGATTTGGAATACTTCGAGCTAGCATAGATCGTTCGAGTCGTGGAGCCTCTCATGAGTCCGGGAGATCGTGGATCGCGGCAAAGGGACTTCTACTCGGAGCTTGTGAAGTGAAGGAGCGGACTACAAAGGTTGTAATCCCTCACACTTAGATAAAAGTTATCATCTTGCATGTTAAACCCTAATAATCTAGCAAAGATCCCGGCTTTGGGTTGTTCGGCACGTCTAAAATTTAATCCGGGCATGTTTGATGCCTTATGAACCTTCACAAGAGTGCCTAGGAACCCTACAGTGGTATCAGAGCCTAGCTAGAGCATTAGGCGATGTGTTTACGAAGTTAAAACTCCGATCGAACCCGAAACGACGCAAAAAGACCCCTCTCTGGAAATTTTTTAAAATCTGGGATTTTTCTGAATTAAAAATATGTAAAAAAATCAGCAGGGAATTCTAAGAATTACCATAAAACCCGAGCCCCCAATTCGACCAAACGGTGGCGGAACCGCGGCGCAAGTATGCCTTGCGCGGCGGTTCCGCGGCGGCTTCATCGATTGGAGACACGTGGCTTTTCTGGTAATGTCCGTAGGTGCTTGTTGATGCTTCTGGAAATTTTTAACAGTGATTCCAGTATTGTCTAAATCTGGGGTTTATTTGGTAATAGTAGATTCGATCGGAATATTTAAGTTCGTATTTCTTTCCGGATATTTAGAAACTGTTAAACTATTTGAACGGATATCATTAACTTACTGTTTCCCGGTACGGCAAACTTTCAAGCGTTGAATTTTTATTGGGTTTAAATCTTTCGGAAAAATTGTACAAGTTAAGCGGTGGACCCTCTAGAAGACAACAAACCTTAACTCGATTATGTGACCGTCTTGAACTGCCTTTTGAACCTTCGGGTTTGGGGCAGTACGGCGTGCCACATGTGAGGCGTTGGCTTGACCCTTCTACGGCTGGATCACTGGTACTTTGACATATTATGGGATTATTTGAACTCCGCTCAAGAGTTGAGCACTTTGGGAAATTTTGGGTGTTTGATTATCTGTTCGAAAAGTTTAATACTGTCTATTTATCTGGAATGTGATACAATATGTGGAATTCATAGAGTTAGGCATGAAATGCGAAGTATGTGATATTTCGGATTTACGATGTCTAAAGTGATTGTGGATTCCAAATGTTGTAGTTTTACACTTTCTTTTCTGTGACCGTAAGTGTAATATGTGATATCGCCGGTTTCGTTGCTATATGATTCAACGACAATTGGGATGCGCATATTTACTTACGTTGATGATATGTGATATTATGTGTTGCTGTGATATGTTATATTGGATCGTCGCGTTCTGAATAGCCGGGGGTTTTATGTGAGATGAGGGTTTTTTTATTTTCATTCATGTAAAATTCATTTGTAATGTAATATTCTTTTTTTTGGGGCACTTCCAGGTTGCGGTTGATGTCACCAGTGTATATTATTTACTTTTCCGCATTAGGTAGACCCAAGGAGGGGAGCACAAGTAACCGGGTTCTAGGGTCCAGTGGGAGGCCATCTCGAGGAGTCGAGACCGGGTCTCCTAACCCTAGAATTGGCAGTGTTACTTGCTGCTCTCGTAGGGGTCTTGGGATGTGGGTTTGGCTATTCGTCGCGACCGTGGAATCCGTGTTTTATACAGGCTCGTATTGAAAACACGGACGTCCTAGTATATCCAATATTTCATATATGTTCTTCTGCTGCAATGTTCTGTGATGAGATCATATTACTGCCTGAGACGAATGCCTATTATATATATATGCTGATATATAAATATTACTGCTTTCGTTTCTTCTGTGATGCTTAGGAAGCATAAGCTGATGGGATTTTTATTAATGAGATTAATAAAAGAAAAGAAACCTAAAGATGTTGTAGAATCAAAACTTTATAAAAGGGTAGCTACAGTTTTGCTTTGCACAGTGATATATACAATATATCCTGCACCTTATTCGATGAGGAAAGGACCGAGATCCCTTCACCGGGAGTGACTCCTTTAACAAAACTGGCAGATGCTACAAAACGCGGTTTGTCTTTTGATTGCTTTTAGTGTTTTGCTTTGCACAGCGGTATATATGATATATCCTGCACCTTATTCGATGAGGAAAGGGCCGACGATCCCTTCACCGGGAGTGACCCCTTTAGCGAAACTAAGAAAAGCCTCAAAAACACTCCTTTTCAAAACTTCACTCGATTCTACGACGATATCAAGTTCATTACGCTCGGGGTTTTTCTGAAAAAAACCTGCGTAGCCCTCCGTCATTTCAGATAGATGTTATTTAGTATTCGTGCTATGTTTGTTGACTTAGTCAAGGCGTAGTGTACGGTAGCTAAGTAGTGTTTATCTATTAAAACATGAGATGTGATTGGATTAGGGTATTCGCACGGCCTTGTTGACTCAGTCAAGGGTCGTACGGGTAGGTTTAATTCAATCAAGAAATGTACGGGTTGAACTTGACTTGCGATTTATGGTTTGTTGACTTAGTCAAGGTCATAGATCGCTAGGGGCAAAAATATTATCGGGAATTTCAAGTGTTGAAATTTGCAATGAGATTGCATACCTCCTATGAGATAGTTGTATCCCGATACCCACTGCGAGTAAGTGTTACTCCTGGGAGAGTTTTACACAGGACAATAAGTCATTCAAGTAGGTGTCTAGAAAAGTGTTAACGGGGTTACGCCTCTGGGAAAACGAGGTTTACTTTAATTAGGTCCGTGCGAGAGCACGGGGAACCTCCCTCAAAGTACCGACACTGATCTGGCTGAAAGATTGACGAAATTGTAAGGTGTAATTAATCCCGGCTAATCTTACCTTTTAGGGTTTTAAGGTAGATTTGATAAAAACAGTGGGAGACATCCTGATTAGATAAGATAATAACCAATCTAATCTTGCAAGAGCATACGCTAAAGTGTTTTCTTCTCTCTCTCTCCAGGTAGCGACCATTTCAGGCCATAATCAAGATAATAATATGGATGTATTGACTAAACCTAATTATTGTACTGAGCAAGGGAACGTTAGACCCGTTCTTTCTTATAAGAGTTATAAGACTGAACAGGAAATAGAAGAATATCTGGATTCTCACGCCGCCCAAAAGAACATACATGTTGATGCATCTTCTTCGGGTGTGTTAGTTATTGAGAACTGTTTCTCAGTTCACCCTACGTCCTGGGTATTAGATACCGGATCAGGATCCCACATATGTAAATTGTTGCATGGGCTACGGAAAGGTAGAGAACTGGGAAAAGGTGATTATTCCGTTCAAGTAGGGAACGGTGCAAGTATTGTAGCCAAAGCAGTTGGCGAATATCACCTTGTATTGCCAAGTCGTAATACACTGATTCTAAATGAGTGCTATTATATACCGAACATGATGTGCAACATTATATCAGTTTCTTTATTGAGTAAAGAGGGATATAATTTTGTAGTACAGGATAATGTTATGAACATATTCCTAGATCAAAAGTTGATTGCATCAGGCTCGTTACATAATGGCATATTCATTCTAAATCAGAATACAGTCCTGAATATACAAAACACACACAAGAGGAAAAGTTCAGATGTGAACGAATCCTACTTGTGGCATTGTAGACTTGGTCATATCAATGCGACACGACTGCCTAAGTTACATAAAGATGGTTATTTGAATCCTTTCGAATTATCATCTTATGATACTTGCCATTCATGTCTCAAAGGAAAATAGTGGACACGGAGAAAGAGTTACTGAACTCTTAGGACTGATACATAGTGATGTATGCGGTCCCATGTCTACGCATGCCAGGAACGGTTCTTCCTACTTCATTACATTCACTGACGATCTCTCTAGATACGGACATGTGTTCCTGTTGAAACACAAGTCTGAAGCTTTTGAGAAATTCAAAGAATATAAGCACGAAGTAAAGAACCAAACGGGCAAAAGTATTAAGATTCTTCGATCTGATCGAGGAGGTGAATACTTAAGCGGTGAGTTCCTAGATTATCTAAAAGAGAATGGGATTCTCTCTCAGCTTACTCCTCCTTATACACCACAGCACAACGGTGTATCGGAATGAAGGAATCGGACCCTATTAGATATGGTGCGATCTATGATAAGCGAAGCTGAGTTACCTATTTCCTTCTGGGGGTATGCGCTTGAGACAGCCATATACTTATTGAATCTAGTTCCGTCTAAATCTGTATCTACCACACCATATGAGATATGGAGTGGGAAGAGACCATATTTTAAACGAGTTAAGATATGGGGTTGTCCGGCCTATGTCAAAAGACAAAATCCAGACAAACTCGAGGCACGATCAGTTCTTTGCAAATTTGTGGGATATCCTAAGAATTCACAAGGATATTTTTTCTACCACGCTGAGGAACAAAAAGTGTTTGTTGCTCAACATGCCACCTTTTTGGAAAGGGAATTTCTTGCAAAAGAAATTAGTGGCAGAGAGGTAGAGCTGGAAGAGGTTCCAACACCACAAACCGCAACTGAAGATTTAGTGGAGCCAGAGGATTCAGTAGTACCCGACGAACCCCAGCCTCTCCGCCGATCTAGTAGGGTTTCTCGTCCACCTGAGAGATACTACGGTTTTCTCATTGATGGTGGAAGCGAGGATTGCATCATGGATGATGATGACCCCACTAGTTTCGAGCAGGCCATCACGAGTGGTGACTCTGTGAAATGGCTGGATGCAATGCGATCTGAGATGGAATCCATGTACACCAACGAAGTATGGACTTTGGAAAATGCTCCTGAAGGGGTAAAACCCATTGGGAGCAAGTGGATCGTTAAAAAGAAATTTGGTGTAGATGGAAAAGTTGAGACTTTCAAAGCTAGACTTGTAGCAAAGGGTTTTCGTCAACAACCAGGTGTGGATTATGACGAAACCTTTTCTCCAGTGGCTATGCTTAAGTCCATCTGGATCTTACTTGCCATTGCTGCATACCATGACTACGAAATCTGGCAAATGGATGTTAAGACCGCCTTTCTAAACGGTGATTTAGAAGAGAGCGTGTACATGACTCAGCCAGAGGGCTTCGTAGATAGTGGGAGCAGCGGAAAGGTGTGCAAGCTGCTTAAATCCATTTATGGGTTAAAGCAAGCATCGCGGAGTTGGAACATCTGTTTTGATGTTGTAGTCAAAGAGTTTGACTTCATCAAAAATATAGATGAACCTTGTATCTATAAGAAGGTAGCAGAGGGTAAGGTTGTCTTCCTCGTATTGTACGTGGATGACATACTCTTGATAGGAAATGATATTCCTATGCTGCAATCAGTCAAGCTCTTCTTATCACAGAGATTCTCAATGAAAGATCTAGGTGATGCCTCCTGCATATTGGGAATCATGATCTATAGAGATAGATCTAAACGGATACTGGGATTGTCCCAATCCAGGTACATTGACACCATACTAAAGAGGTTTAGTATGGAAGAATCCAAGCGTGGGAATCAGCCCACGATCTCTGGACTCACTCTCTCCAAAGAGATGTCTCCCAAGACTGATTTGGAGAGAGCTCGCATGCAAGGGATACCCTATGCTTCGGCAGTAGGCTCTATCATGTATGCGATGCTATATACCAGACCCGATGTAGCATACTCACTAAGTGTAGTGAGTCGGTATCAAGCAGATCCTGGAGAGAATCATTGGACAGCTGTGAAGAACATTCTCAAGTACTTGCGAAAGACTAAGGAGATGTTCTTGGTGTATGGTAACGGAGAACTCCAGGTGGAGTCCTTTACCGATTCCAGCTTCCAAAGTGATAAGGACGACTCTAAGTCGCATTCGGGTTTTGTCTTTACCCTCAATGGAGGGGCGGTATGTTGGAAGAGTTCCAAACAGGATACCGTTGCAGACTCGACGATGGAGGCTGAATACATCGCTGCCAACGATGCTGCCAAAGAGGCTGTCTGGATCAAGAAGTTCATTTGTGAACTTGGTGTGGTTCCATCCATTGAGCATCCAATACCTCTGTATTGCGATAACAATGGAGCAGTGGCGTTAGCCAAGGAACCCAGGTCCCATCAGAAGTCCAGACATATTCTGAGGCGGTATCACCTGATCAGGGAGATAGTTGATCGCCGGGAGATCGAGGTCAGGAGAGTAGATACGAAGGACAACACTGCGGATCCATTCACGAAGGCTATTCCCCAGATACAGTTTGAGAGATTATTCGGGATGCTAGGTATGAGATACTACAGCAGCTGGCCTTAGTGCAAGTGGGAGATTGTTAGTTATGTATATGCCCTAGAGGCCATTGTTGTACATATGATGTATATTATAATGGATGCTTGGATATATATAGAGATGACTTTCTTGCTCGTCATGATAGTATGCTATTTGGTTTCACTTTATCTTAACATGTTGACTTGTATTGGTTTACTGTTTAACTCTCACATGTTGATAAAGCCCTTAGGATCTGTACTCGACTACTGGGACTATGATGAGATCATACTAGTGGGGCCGCGGTAGTCGATGAGTACATCCTATAACTGTTCCTAGTCGAGGGTATATCGAGACAGGGCATCGATACACCAGAGTAGACTAGCGTATACGCATCTTGACCCATATGATGGGCGATGGATGATCCCATATCCATCGGTGTTAGACACCAGAGGTGGTATACGGGTACTCAGTGGAGACTGGGTACACTGGACGGACTCGCCGAGAACTCCCAGATGGTGATATACCACACGTCAGATGGCAGTTCTCCGGTGACACTGGTACAGGGTAGTCTGTAGACCCGAGATCGTCATAGAGTCTTATGTGATTCCCACTGTGCTTTGATTTCCACCTTACCACGTCCAAGAGGGCGTGCAAAACGGTGGCTTTTGGGTACAGTCCCGAATCACATGGAGGCAATGAGCGATAGGAGGGGATTCGTCTCTCCCGGTATAGGGAGTTGATGTTGTGCTGTGTTCGATTGGCTATAACTGGAAGTCCCTGGCCACGGCTCATATGGAGATTTACTGGTAAGTGTTACTAGTAGTTTCTCGACCCGTTATGAGCCATACATCGACACGACTTATCGGTTACTGGGGTCTGACGTATACCACCCCTAGACTTGATATGCGACATATCAGACGAACAGACCGGACTGTACGGGAGTGTTACTGGTTGGATTCACAGGAGAACGCACAGGCTAGCTTGTTGATCTTCTGATCGCTCAATACCTGGGTGGCTGTTACGTTTAGCTGACCGCTTGCAGCTTGTGGGTGTTTGATATGATCATCACCTGCTACCGGCGTATTGACGATTCTTTAGAGTCCTACACAGAGGTTTCTTGGCTCAGGCGAAACGGAGTAGTGGCGCATATGTGATATGCGCAGGAGCGAGAATAATGCGATATGAGATACCGTATTATATTCTCGGGATATTCAGATTTGAACCGGGTCATCGGATCAAGTGTTGATTCGATGAATCGGTACATGATATATTAGTCGGCAATATTCGATATAGCCGGATCGTCGGATCAAGTGTTGATTCGATGATTTAATGTATAATAATATATATGATATATTATTACATTATCTAATATTGGCTCGCTTTATTATTTCATTTTCTCAGTGGATGATACATTGATATATATGCGATATATGTTAATTGTATTATTTTCTTTTGTTGCAAATATATAATATATATGTGATATATATTATTGTGACATGATATGATTAATTGTTAAACATGTTTAAGGATGATTAATTGAGGTTAAGGTTTGATTAGGGTTGGATGCTTCAAGTTCCTTCTAGAAGCTTTCTTCTTTTGTCATTCTTAAGATATTTAGAATGACACATTCTTTTAACCTAACCAAACCCTAACCCTAGTTGTTTCTCTACACATTCTCATCCTCTCATCCTTGACCATGGTTTACAATTCAATCATATATTCTTTCTATTCATCACAAAAGGTTTTTAATCTCATTATTGATTTTCCATTAGCTTCTTCTTCTCTCTTGAAGAAAGCTTGCTAGTTTTTCTTAAGTGATGAAATAAAATGAGAAAATGATTTAAAAAGAAAGCAAAATTACTACTCTCTCATCCTCATCTCATCTAGCCCATGGGATTAGTGTGTTCTTCTCTTTTGAGTGAGAAAGCTTGAGTCGTAGCAACTTCAAGGTAGATCATCGGAGATTTGGAATACTTCGAGCTAGCATGGATCGTTCGAGTCGTGGAGCCTCTCATGAGTCCGGGAGATCGTGGATCGCGGCAAATGGACTTCTACTCGGAGCTTGTGAAGTGAAGGAGCGGACTACAAAGGTTGTAATCCCTCACACTTAGATAAAAGTTATCATCTTGCATGTTAAACCCTAATAATCTAGCAAAGATCCCGGCTTTGGGTTGTTCGGCACGTCTAAAATTTAATCCGGGCATGTTTGATGCCTTATGAACCTTCACAAGAGTGCCTAGGAACCCTACACACCCAAGGTTTTAGCAGTAACTCTCAAACCAGTTGGTCTAAGGCACTAGGTGATGAAGCACCCTCGCTAAATTTTTTTCTATTTTTACAGCCTTAAGTAATCATAAAAACCAGTGTCCATTTTTTTATTCTTTAATCACAATTTTTTTCTTTTATTTTCATTGTACTAAGGACTTTAGACAAGAGCATTTCAAGGTCTCTTCTACTATTCCAAGTTTCAAGGTGCGTGATTGTGCAATTTGTAGGGTATACGTTTTCAGAATCTAAACTTAAGCTAGGAACTATTTTTCAAACTTATACTCTAATAGGAACATCAATACTCTTCCCTCGTTTTGACTTAGCCCAAGAAGTGAACCTAAAATTTGCCTATTTCTAAATAAACTACAAGGCATATACTTTCTACCGTTAAACTTTAAGGAAGGTTATTTTTACGGTTTTTAATTTACTAAGTCTAAGATCTAGTTGTTCCTAACCAGTTAACCTATTTGTCAAACTCAAGTCAATTCGCCAAAATTGAATACAATATTTTTTTATAATTTTTGAAAATTTTCAATTTTTATGGGTTTTTCAAATAAGTATGCAAATGCAAAAATATGTACAAATGAATGCGAAGGAAGGAGACGTACCGAGCATACCCCCAAACTTGAACTTGACAGTGTCCTCACTGTCATGCTAAACCAAGATGGTCAAAATACCGACACTTCCCTGTTTATTTATTTATAATTTTTTTTATTGTTAAGAAAAACAGAAAGGCCCTCCCCCAAACTTCATTTAAACTATGTTAGGCATTACTGCCAAACCTTGCATAGACCAAATGTTAACACCAACCAGTTGAAAAATTTATCAGTAAAGAGTATTGGTTGGTGGAAGAATAAGTTGTGGCGGTCTAAAAAGAATTGGGGAAGATAGAAGTGGTGGTATGGAAGGTGTGGAGGTGAATATACAGGAGGTGGTGATGAATCAAAACGAGAATGCGAATGATCAGCAATCAGTGAAATGTTGGCATTCTCGTAGCTTCTTAAAAGAAATGGGGGTGGTTCAACTTCTGAAGGAGGAGGTTGACTAACCACAATACCCCCAAAATGTTCCTGTGGGTCCTTTATTGACTTGGCATCATCCATCAATTTTATATGATATTCAATTATAAGGGAACTGATCTCCTCGATGCCCGCCATAGTCCAACCGAAAGCTTGCCGCCTATCTTGTAAGACTTTTAAAATAGCATTCTCTTGCTCGAAAGCTAGAGAGGCTGACATTATAATGGGAAAAGTCTCATTCTCACCTATGTAAGCATATTTAAGGTGAGGAGGTAAGGACATGAGTTCGAGTTTCGGAGGCGAAAGAATCATTGTGGAATCTAACTCGAACTCAAAGGACTCCAACACAGGTTCGAAATCACTGCAAACAACCGATTCTGATGGCTCAACTAACTCATCCACAAATTCAAAAGACTCATATTCGGGCTGTGAGTCGTCATCATCCGAAAAAGTGAAACATTCATAATCCATATCGGTTGTGTCAACTGTGGTAAGCTCAAGGAGGGACGCACTAGTGGCGTCAAAACTGTTTTCATCAAACAAGAATCTTTCAAGCTCGCAGTCCTCCTGCTTGATTTCGTGAACAGAGCAAACTTCTCGTGTACTAGTTTTAGGCACGGGGGGCAGACTTCCCATCTTATAAATATTGAACTCACTAGACATCTTCCCAAAGGATAGAGTCATGGAGCCATTGCGACAATTTATTACAGCATTGGAAGTGGCCAAAAATGGTCGACCTAGGATCACCGGAATTTGGTTTCTTGGGTTAGCAACAGGTTGTGTATCCATAACAATAAAATCAACAGGGAATATGAACTCCCCAACTTTGATCAACACATCCTCTAGCTGACCCCTTGGATGGGTGATTGATCGATCAGCCATTTGGAGAGTACAACGAGTGGGTTTCAACTCTCCAACCCCTAATTGTTCGTACACGGAGTAGGGAATCAGGTTAACACTGGACCCAAGATCTAAAAGTGCTCGATTAATTTTCTGATCCTTAATTGTGATTGAAATCGTAGGACAGCCGGGGTCCTTTCGTTTTTGGGGCAAGGTTTGATGGTGGTTAATAGCATTGCTCACTGCACTAGCCACTAGCACTTTCTTGGGTACTTGAGATGCCTTTCTCTTCGAGGTGCATAAGCCCTTTAAGATTTTCGCGTATGAAGGGACTTGTTGGATTGCATCCAAGAGAGATAAATTTATGCTAACCTGCTTAAATATCTCCACAATCTTCTCCACTTGTGCAGTTGGTTTATTAGGACTCAACCTGTTTGGGAATGGAGCATTTTGAAAATTCATTGAGTCAAATGTCTGTGGAGTAGAATGTGGAGTAGGAACGGATCCCGGTGTAGATGTGTTCATGTTGTGAGAAATGGGTCCGTTCGATCTAGAAGAAGTAGAGCCATGTAAAGGGTGGAGAATAGGCTCTAAAGAAAAAGGTGAAGAAGAAAGTGAAGAAAATGAAGAAGGGGAAGATGACGATGGAGAAAAAGAAGAAGAAGAAGAAGAAGAAGAACCACCGGCGGGGATGTCATCACTAGTTCCCACATTATTTTGCAACTCTCTTCCGGATCTCAACGTGGTCACTGCATTTACATTGTGATTGGGATATGCGTTTTGTGTGTGACCGAGATTGGGCAATGGTTGAGATGGAAGCTTTCCCTTTTCTCTCTCGCTCAACGCAGCAGTTAATTGTGCAATTTGTGCCTCAATAGATTTGATACTTTGATCGTGTGAAGCATTGTTAGTCATCAAAGATTGAACATAATTTTCAAATCTTGCTGCGGATTCTGTAGATTGCTTGAGAAATGCATCTAGACTTTTTTCGAGCGAGATAACCTTATCATCATTTGGTTGAACCAAATTGTTCGTTTGATTTGTATAAGGTTGTTGTTGGAAAGGTTGCTGGTTTTGAGTTTGTGAAGGTGCTTGTTGTTGTTGTGGAGGAGGACTTTGAAAATTGTTATTTCCTTGGACTTGTTGATTTTGGTTCCAAGCGAAATTTGGGTGACTCCTCCACCCCGGATTGTATGTCGAAGAGTACGGATCGTTTCTTTGTCGTTGCTGAAATACAGCATTGACTTGATCTTGTCCTTGAATAGGTGCATTATAAGGACACTCTTCGGTTAGATGCGATGGATCCGTACAACAAGCACAAACAGTTCATGGAGGCATAACAGGGGCAGGAGAAGACGATGAGATTTTGGTCTCAATGGCTTCTAGCTTTTTCATAAGTGCGGCCATCTCGGCCTTCATAGCGATTGACATATCTACTTGATGTATGCCTGCCCTAGATTGACCAACAGAAGAAGATGATGTGGTCTTGGTACTCTCCCACTGAATTGTTTGCTCACTAAGATCCTCAAGAAACTGCCAAACTTCGTCGCTAGATTTGGAAAGAAAATGACCTTGACATATGGTTTCTAGCAACTGCTTCGTTGCCGAGTTCAATCCCTCGTATAATGTTTGGCAAAGTTGCCAACTTTCGATCCCATGATGAGGGCATTGAACGAGTAGGTCTTTAAATCTCTCGAAGCACTTCCAAAATGGTTCGGAAGGAAGCTGTGAAAATTGTATAATCTCGTTGCGGATTCTAGCAGTTTTGTGATGAGGATAGAACTTTTTCAGAAAAGCTCTCACAAACTCGTCCTAATTTCTAATGGAATGTGATGCGGTGCTATATAGCCACTTCTCGGCTAGGTCACATAAGGTGAAAGGAATGACCCTTAGCCTTATAGCGTCATCACTTAATTGGGTCGTTTTCATCATAGCGCAAACGTTTTGGAATTTATTGATAAAGATATATGCATCTTCGGATTCCAAACCATGAAATTTTGGCAGCATATTGATGAAATGTGGTTTTATTTCAAAGTTGTCCCCATTTGCCGGTGGGGGTGAAAGACATGTAGGTAAAGAAGTGCGGACGGGGTAGAAGAGATCCTTGAGTGCAACTCGTGCGGGTGCTACAACAGGCGGAAGATTCGGGTTATTCGCACCTAACGGAGGTGGAATCATTCCCGTCGGTAAGGTATCGTTGGGGTTGAATCCCGACATACCTTCGAAAGAAGAACTTGAAGGTGGAGGTAAGGAAATGGACGGAATGTCGACGAAGGGTTCGTCGGTCGGTACCAACGAAACACGGACTAATCGGGCGTTAGTATCCCTAGTCCAAAGTGACATACAGTAAAGGAGTAGTGTAGTCAGAAAAATAGAAAAACAGAATGTGGGGGTAAGATAACGTCAATGGAGGGAAGTAGTGGAAGTGAGTTGCAAGTTTTCTTAGCGACAAGTTGCAAGTTTTGAAAAGATTTTTTTCTTTTTTTTTTATTTATGTGAGAGTTTTGCAAAGAGGTTTTTGAAAAGGACTCGTGACATAAATGTATCAACCACACATGCACAATCAGGCCTAGATCTAGGGTCACCTAGGTCTGCTAGACAGCTCCTAACTAGGGCCAGAAATAGGACCTCAAACCGCCTCTTCACCGACAAGTACGGCCAGGTAAGTAGGAAGGAACCACAGTAGTGGGCCTAATTAAAAACCACTAGCCTAGACACCGCAGAGTCAGTTAGGATAAACGGTCGATGCCTATACTAGTCCTTTTCCTATTGAGCTCGATGTCCTTAAGGCTGAGTCTGGTATTTTTTAATTAATTGTGGTCAATGCAAATGCTTTAGGTGTTTTCTGGGGTCCTGGGAAGGGTGATGAAATCCCCACCCAATCTGAGTTTGGTCAATTATCCCCTTAAAGTCCGATTAAATTATGCAAAACAATAAAATTCACTTGCAATCAATTTTTAGCGCGGCACAAAGAAACCTGCAGAAAATCTGTTATTTAGAAGGGAGAGAAAGAATTTTTAGCGCAAAGAATTCCTGCAGAAAATTTTCACAAAAGATATATGGTGGTTGACAGAGGGGAGAAGGAGAAAACAAACCGAGCAAATTTCGTGCGCTGACGTGGCCAAGTAGCGGCGGAACCGCGGTCTGGGGGCCCTTTATGCGGCGGAAACACGGCTGAAAGAGGAGATCAGCGTCTGGAAAAAATTGTGTGGCTCTGTTGTGATCTTCCCTTTCTGTTCTGATATGATTTATTTTGTTTTCCCCTCTGTGAATTTCCAGATCCGCTATTCTTTGCTGTTCCTGCAAGATTCAAAAGATAACCCTTCAAACAGATCAAAATTGATAATTTTTTATTTCTTTTTTTTTTATTTTCAGATTTTTATAATTTTTAAAATTTATATCAACCCGAAATTATACAGAAAGAAATTTTACGCCATCCCCGGCAACGGCGCCATTTGATTGGTCCAAAAATACTTGTTAACCGTAATCAGAAACGGCGTCGCTTTGCAGCTAGCCGGTGAGTACGGGTTGATCCACAGAGATGGGTAATTTCCTTAACGTGTTTTTACGAGTTGATTCCAAATGTTGTTTTGGTTGGTTTATTAAATCTATAAAAACCTAGATCTATCAATAAACTAAATCTATAAAAACCTAGATCTATAAAAACCTAGATCCACAGAGTAGGGCAAGAATTTTATTGATTGAAAAGAGGCATAGGGTTTTACAATTTTTTATTACAATTTATAAGCAAACAGGAGAATTTAGGGTTACGGGATTCGCACATGTGCAATTATAGATTTGCCCACGAAAAATCCAAACCCCCGCACCGACGCACCGACACAAGAAAAATACACCGACACGGGCTTTAAATGGCTGCGGAACCGCGGCAATGATAGGCCTTGGGCCGCGGTTCCGCGGCCCTTTGGTGAGATCATCTCACCAAAATTCTTGAGCTGTATTATGGGTATTTGGGCTTCTTGTTTCTTCACCACTTTTATTTGTTTGGCTTCTTATTTTCTCCAGATGTTTCAGTGAAAACTTGTAGCGATCTTTTAACCGTTTGCCTTGACATTTTGGACCTTGCACTGTTCTTCATCTAGGCTTGACTAAGATCCGTCTGCTTGTTGGTCAAAAGTCCCTTTTCTGTATCAACTTTCGTCTTTTTCACTGTATTCGCTCCAAGAGTCTGTATCCTGTAATATGCAACAAACGTGCGTCAAGAGTACCTGTTTATCTATAAAACGGATAAGAATAGGGGGATGAAAAATGCAATATTATGGTCTGAACACTTGACCAGGAGATTTTCTTCCTGCCGACCTTTCGACTTCTTGTGCTGGCGAGAGAAGTTAGGATCAATGACAGATTCTCGGACTCGTCGCCATGTCTTGTAGATCCTGGAGGATAGCGATTGAGGAGGCTGCTCCGGCTTTTCTGTTTCCACGGCAGTCTCTACCGGTGGAGGAGATCTTCTGAGCACCACAGTTGGTGAGTTCCTGCATACCCTATTCAGCAGCTCAAAGCTGTTCCCGGTCGGAACAACAGCATTGACTTCCGCCGTTGGAGCTGGTGGAGTTATCCCAGAAGGGGAGTTGCCCCCGGCCCTCCTTATCCGGCGCCAGTGGCGTCGTCGGGCGCGACGAGTCGTCGGTATTGGCTCAGAGACAGAAACAGCTTCTTCTTGCCCCCTGTTCAGGTGTGGGGTGGTTGCCGGCGTCAGCCTATCGAAGACTGATGTCTTTTGAGCAGCAAGAGTAGGAGTGGGAGTTGGGACGGTCAATCTTGTAAAGACCGATCTCTTAGCAGGAGAAGCCGCCTTGACGACTTCAGGAGCAGGTTTGGCTACTCCTTTTGAAGTATCCTTTTCTGGGGCTGCAAGCTTCATCGCGGGTCTGCGAGAGTTTTGGCCCAATCTGGAGAAGACCGAGGCACCGGTGTTGGGCAACCCGTTGAGAGGGGCCACAGTAACTGAAAGTCGATCGAAGACCGACTTCTTAGGAGCATCTTGTACGGGCACAGGGGTGCTGAAGCTTGTTGGCGGAAGCATAGTTCCGAAAAACAGCCCCGTGGTGGCTTGAGTAATCTGCTCCATGGGCATAGTGAACAAAGAGGCCGCTTGGGGCCCATAGGTTATGCCCCCAGTTGATGCCAGACGCGAGCTGTAGCTGCAGTTGGAGCACTTCGAACAAGTTGAGGCCATCGATGCTTGACTTCTCTTCTGTACCAAGCAAGAGACCAAATCTTAGTAAACTTGAAATCCAAAGGCAACCGTTAACAAACCGCGATTGGTTCGCGAAAACGACACACGAAGTGTGGAGTGGAAAGAGGAAAAGGTCCCACCGGGCGTGCCAGAATCTGTTCCCCTCTGAATGGTGGTGACGACATGAGGACGTCTTGCCTGAGATTCGGGACAGATGCTATATGGTTTTATCCGTCTACCTCTCCGAAGATGCCAAGTTGATTTATGACACCGTGTATCGGAGGTTTAGACGGATGCGGCCGATGTAGCAGACTTCGTCAGATTCCCCCTCGCTAGAGGGGTTTTTGATTGTGGGGACGCTCTTCCCTGCAGGCGCAAGCCCCTGCAGTTAATTACGCTACCGCATTGCGGTAGCCACTTTCTCCTTCTCCAGAATTTCACTTCGTGTCGTGTGTGTTTGTTTTGTTTGTGGTTGACCGTGGATTGTATACGGAGACTAAGTAATGCCGTCGCCCGTAGGACGTGGATTAGCCCAAATCCGTATTTACTTAGATTTGGGTTTGGTGCTTTTAGTTTAAGGATACGTTAGCCGCATTTGAGACTAAGATCAACTTAAACGTTCGTTAAGGATACGTTAGTCTGATTTGAGACTAAGATCAACTTAACGGGATCGTCTAGATCCATTTCTAGTTTAAGGACGTAGTGGTCCATTTAATATATGGCCGTCGGGACCCGTCACCTCTCTGACGACGTTGAAGGATTACAACGACATGTGTCAGAGGAGTTCGGAGATGTACCCTTGAACCAAAGTTCATTTGGAGTTTTATAATCCATTTAAATGTTTAAGGATACGTTAGCCGTATTTGGGGGCTAAGATCAACTTAAACGGGATCGTTTAGATCCGGCAAAAGAGCATTTGGAGGCTCTATCGCTCCAGTTTAGGGACGTGGTGGTCCATGTTCCAGTTTAGGGACGTGGCGGTCCATTATTAGTTTAAGGACGTTTCGGTCCAATATTAGTTTAAGGACGTTTCGGTCCATCGCCAGTTTAGGGACGTGGTGGTCCATCATTAGTTTAAGGACGTTTCGGTACATCATTAGTTTAAGGACATTTCGGTCCACGAGTTTGAGGACCCCGCAGTCCATATCGATGTGTGGTCGTCGGGACCCGTCACCTCTCTGACGTCGTTGAAGGATTACAACGATAGGTGTCAGAGGAGTTCGGAGATGTACCCTCGAACCGGTTGTAAATTGATTTAGGAGAGCAATCTTGCTCAGTCAATTTAATTTGAGAACTTACGGCCACGATTGGGCTAAGTACAGTTGAGAATATTCAACGTTTTGTTTGCATTTGGCCTGTTAGGCCTTTGTTTGGGCTCTGCCCTTTTATAAATGATGCAGAGCATCTGTTTGGACTCTGTCCTTCTTTAAAATAATGCATTGCATTTAATTTGGCCTGTTAGGCCTTTTGCGCTAATTAATGAGCGCAAGCGCATGTGGAGGTGACACGTGTCACGCTTTGGTGAGCGCAAGCGTAGTTAGCGCAGTGCGCTGCGCTGCTGACGCGCTCTGATGAGTTGCGCCAATTTCAGAGAGCAATGCTCTATTTTAAAAGCGCATAGCGCAAGTTGTTCTGGAGCTGACACGTGGCGCTCTCTAGTGGCTTGCGCCAACCCAAGAGCGCAACAGTACAGATTTACAAGTGCAAGGCACTGTTTTAATATCTTGATCCAATTTTGGATTCAAGAAAAGAATCTTTTTTTTTAAGATTCCAGAACCAGTGGTTCATCAAAAGGCAATGCCTTTGTGTAGATCAAATGATCTAATAAAGAAGTATATTACTTCTTATTTTATTTTTATTATTTGATCTTTTCTTTTTATTTTAAGATCCTGATCTTGTTCTTAGATCATTGATCTTTTCAGAAGAAATTCTTCTTTTCAAAGGTTTACCTTGTTTTCTTTCTGATTTTTTCTCAAACTTTCTTTTTAGGAGTTCTCTGAATTCTTTCTCTGTTTCTCTGTCAATGTTCTCTCTTCTTTTTTGTTATTTTAGAAAGAAGGATCATTGGTCGTTGGGACCCACCACCTTTCCGACGACACTGAGAGATTACAGTGCCATATATCGAAGGTGTGGAGGGATGTACCCTTTGAACCATGTCTCAATCATTAGAGGGGAAGAACAGGCTGGAGCTTAAGCTTCTCGCTGCTGAAAAAGGTTTCTTTGCATTCGCGCACGTGCGTCGCACGTGTTGGGCGCTCATATTTGCACGTAGCGCACATGCGCATTATGAGGAGAAGCAGAGCTTCTATATATGGAGAACAAGCTCCTTTTAATATTATTAAATGTTCTCATGTGGTGCGCACGTGCGTTGCACGTGGTGCGCGCGTGGCGAGCACACGTGCGTTGCACGTAGCGCACATGCGCATTATGAGGAGAAGCAAAGCTTCTATATATGGAGAACAAGCTCCTTTTAATATTATTAAATGTTCTCATGTGGTGCGCACGTGCGTTGCACATGGTGCACGCATGGCGGACACACGTGCGTTGCACATGGTGAGCGCGTGGCGAGCACACGTGCGTTGCACGTAGCGCACATGCGCATTACGAGGAGAAGCAGAGCTTCTATATATGGAGAACAAGCTCTTTTTAATATTATTAAATGTTCTCATGTGGTGCGCACGTGCGTTGCACGTGGTGCCGTATGGCGGGCACACGTGTGTTGCACGTAGCGCACATGGCGCTTACGCATATGCGCATTATGGAGGAGCATGCTCCTATCTTGGAGAACTAAGCTCCTTTAGAGAACTAAGCTCCTTTAAGTATTGAATCGTTTGAGGATTTAACTCTCCCTTTCTAAGAAGTATCCCCTCTTATTTATATGGGAGTGGTAGAGAAACCATCTCTCCTTTTCCCGATGTGGGACTAAAAAAATGCATTTCCCATGTAGTAGAGCATTACTTTAGATTACACGTGTATAACACATTTGCTCATAACTTTTGATCTCGGATGAATTATGAAGCCCATAATATATCAAATCGAAGGTCTTTTCGAGATGCTTTCAATATCATCAGAATTTAACCATTTCTCGTTTCGGAGTTTGTCAAAATACAGCTCGGAAAATACTGGTTCGCATTTTCTTCCTTAGATCACATTTGCATAGACATTTGCTCATAACTTTTGATCCCGGATGAATTATGTCACGCCCCGCTTCCCAAAATACGGAAAACGAGGGATGACTAGGCCAGCCATGCTCCTACGGTCAAGGAATCATCCCGCCGTAGTCACACTTCGGCTTCTAGCATTACATGGTGATCAGTAAATAAAGCACAGTAGTAAAGAAAGAAAGTACACCAGACTATATCTCCATGAACTCAAAAGGTAGATCTGTCTCCTGCGCTGGTCCTTCCACAGGATCTGAGCATGCATACTCAGGTCGTCAGAACGACACAATAACAATATTTTATAATAAGATGAAACAGGTAAAAGAGGTAATACTAGTGAAAGTACAATGCGAGTAATCACTATGTCACTATATGATGCGAGTAATACTAGTGGAAGGAGGATCATGTTTAACAGGAGTCTCGTACATACCCGAGACAACGGCCCACATGCCCGGGACATAACCCTGTCAGCCGGATCGCTAGATCCTACCTAATATATATATCGCTGCTCGAATGATCATCCTCTAAAACACGGTCCCGCTAAATACGATTCTCTTTCCACTTCGATTTCCCCTTTATCCCCAGGTTTACACTATTTATGATCTTGGTTTAGTCGTGCACAAGTATACCAATGGCACGGTTTTATCATTGTTCACTGTATCAATCACTGTCACGAATATTCACTTCCCATTGGTGTACTCGTCACTCCTAAACCAACATCAATCATGCACGATAATGCAATGTCCACTAACTCTAACACGCGCTAACACTAAGTATATGGCAAATGGGGTATGATATATGTATGTATGCCATCAATAAGCTATGTATGTTATGAATCCATATGCATGTCATTAACTTACAAAAATTGCATAAATTCATCTGTTTAGAATTCAACGAAATGATACAAATACGATAAATAGAACACTCAATCAGAAATTCATCAAAATTAGTTTCAGTTCAAATGGGATTCCGGTTTTCAAGATACAACTGTTTCATTTTAAGTGCTCGCGGCTGGAAATTCAGTTTCAGAACTGAACGTCCGTTTTGCGACACGAATTGCACCCAGTTGAGTTCAGAATTTAGCGATGCTACAGTTGAATAAAATCTGGATTTTTCAATAGAGTATTCAGCGCAACAGACCAATCCTCAATCGCATCTGTACGTCGAAAGTTATACACAGTTTAACATCAGTATGTCACTTCTGAATCTGTTCTGGACAGTTATACGTTCTGCCCTTTTATTTACAATTTAAATAGCAAACGGCAATGAAACGGAATGAAACCACTTGTTTTGTTTAGCTAACAGATCCATCTTTAATCCACTACAGAGTTACGTAACATACGAATTCAGAAAACAAAGTGACACACATTTTGGGACAGTACACAGCAATCAGCATCGCTCTGGACTGCAGTCCAGAGTCGCACTCCGATCTAAATATCATTGCAGTTACAGAACAGAAATCATTAAAAGTTTACATAGAGTTAAAGATCGTCGAGTCGGCTTCGATTTAAGCCCTCGAACGTATCATTCCAGTATGTACATAATTTACAGTGATTTTAATCATTTTCAGATACGGAAAAATTCTAGTTTTATCGGCATATTTGGGGGTATCAATTTTAGTCACTAACAATCGTATTTTCTAGTGAGATTTATACACGATATTCGTCATTATAGGGGCCAACAGAAAACATCTATTTTCATCAAATTAAGCAAGTATTTTCATTGGGGTCTAGTATCGAACACATAGGTCGCAAAATATATCGGGATTCGGTAAATTATAAACTAAATGATTTAAGTTTGTATCACAATTATATTAGCATGTAGCAAGTAAAACACTTGCCTGGAAACGTCTCGGGGTTGCACGGCAGCAGCGGCGTCACGAACGCACGGTGTATGTCGTGAAGCGATTTGCGCGAGCTTGGCTCGCGATACGGAATTTGCGTCGGAGTTGTCCGGAGACTTCTTGTACTCGCTGGAGGCGGAGGAGGTGCTCTGTGGTTTGCCTGAGAAGTGCTGGGGTTGACGACGGTCGACGGCGTCGCTCCGGCGACGAGCCGCAGAGGGTGTCTGGAAAATGGGTTATGGGATTTTCTTGAAGAGAGAGAGAGGGGGGGAGAGAGAGAGGGAGAGAGAGGTGTGGATCTTGGAGGAGGAGGAGAAGATGCAGAGGGTGTTGGGGTCGATGGTGTGGTGTGGAGATCGCCCGCGTCGAGGGGCAGGGTGGTGGTCGAGCTCGGTGCAGAGGCTGGTGTGCAGGGGATTCGGGTGTACAGGGGGTGCTCGGCATGGGTGCTCGGGTTGATGGAGTGTAGTGGTGAGGAGTTCCGTTGGTGGAGGAGTAGTGAGCGAGGGGTCGCCGAGGGGTTGTCGCCGTCGGAGGGGCGACGAGCGGAGTTGAGTCGGTAAGGTTTCGAGAGGGAGAGAGATGAGGGATTTTGGGAAAACTAGAGGGGAGTGAGGTGTGAAGGAGATAAGGGAGTCGAGAGGAGCGCGTCGTGGGGGCGAGGGCAACGGTACTGCGACGTGAGCGCGAGCGTTGGCGAGGACGCGGGCGTGAGCTGCAGCGAAGGGAATGGGTTGGGGAAAGTTACCGTTGGAGGAAAAAGGAAGAAGCGGGTCGGGTCGTTGGTCACGGGCCGAGGGAGTTGGGCTGGGCTGATGTTTAAAAGAATTCCTTATTAAAATTCGTGGGCTGAGGAAAAAGAGTGGGCTGGGAGTATTTATTAATAAAATTCTATTAGTGTGTGTGGGCTTAGGTTATAACGGGCTGGGGTTAATAATTAAATTTCTTTAAAATTTTGGGCTGAAGAGAATGGCTGGGCTTGGGGATTTAATTATGAATTAAAATGGAAAAATCTAAATGGGCTGAGGGTTTAAGAAAGTAGTTTGGTTTTAGTTTAATTTGGCTTTGGTTTTAAATCTTGGGTTTTGGCTTTTAGGGTTTGGACTATGATTTCAAAAGAGTTGGAAAATAAAGTTTAAATATTAAGCTTAAATAACCAATTAAAATACGAGGGGAAAAAGAAAGGAAATCACTGGAATTTAGAAAATAGGAAACTTTTATTAAGATGGAAACGGGGATTGACAAATTATGAGGCCCATAATATATCAAATCGAAGGTCTCTTAAAGATGCTTTCAATACCATCAGAATTTAGCTGTTTCTCCTTCCGGAGTTTGTCAAAATACAGCTCAGAAAATACTGATTCGCATCTTCTTCCTTAGATCACATGTGCATAGACATTTGCTCATAACTTTTGATCCCGGATGAATTATGAGGCCCATAATATATCAAATCGAAGGTATATTCAAGATGCTTTCAATACCATCATAATTTAACAGTTCTTCATTGGGGGGTTTATCAAAATACAGGCCGGAAGATACTGGTTCGCATTTTCTTAAGCGTATCGCTGCCATTTGATACCTTGGACTCTTTTGCGCAGAAATTTTTGGCGGGAACAATACCTGATACACCACTACTTGACATGACTTGATACATGTACACTACTTGACATGACCTGATATATCACTACTTGACATGTTACCTGATCCTGTTTCTAATGCCGATAATCCTGACATGTTGTCCCGATGGACATATCCTGTTGTCTGTACAGACAAACCTGTTCCTGCTTGATCCTGTGTTGGCATTAGTCTCAGATTTATAAATACCTGACTTACACACATAACTTGGGGTTATGAGGAAATCAAGAATGTAGCTGAACGTAACTCAAAGGGCTATTATATCATTTTACCGTGGTCCCGTGGGGAATGAACAGGACATAGACTCACAGTCTATTACATCATTTTACCGTGGTCCCGTGGGGAATGAACGGGGCATAGACCGATGGGTTATGATGAGAATTACATTCATTGATTTTGAATAACTTTAGAGTAGATCACCCTATAGCACAGTTTAGACTACTCACTGCACTTCACCTGTTTATATCATGTTCACTGATTTATATTCATGTTACTGTTACTTGTTATTGATGACTTGTTACTGTTCATACTCAAGCCTGCATGACTTGTTACCCCCTGATTATATTATTGTTGATATTATGACGCACTGACGTCTGGGTTTTGCATGGCCCAGATCCTCTACCTTTGTCGCAGGCTGATCAAGAGTATTTCCACCATCAGGCCGAGCAGTGAGGATCCTGTTAGTATCCAGTTAGTTATTTCCTTACTTTCCAGATGTTATTGTTACTTGGATTTATTGCTTCCGCATATTATTTCTTGACTCGTTTATTCTGGCTCATGGACGTGTACTAGATAGTTTATTTACTTTCCTGTTCTTGATATCTCTACAGCCGTAATGTGACTATGGAGGGATTTTTCCTATCCACAGGTAGCATGGTTATCTCTATCACGTGCCTATTTTAGCGCAATCTGGGAAGCGGGGCGTGACATAGTTTGTTTGGTATCAGAACCATAGGATTTAGGTTAATCGGGTTTGATTCTTTTGTAGTTGGGTATTGGACCTAATACACGAATCAGAAAATCCGTGATTAGGAACATGTCCTGCCACATTGTTATCATGATTCTTGAATCATATTTTTCTCTTGACCCCTATCCTGACGATATGCAAACAACTTTGCATCTCGAGTTGAAATTCTTTTGGTTCCTTATTATTTCTTCCGTCCTATTCCTTTGATTCTGATACTAGGATTTGGGTGACTTGAACGGAGTTATGTGATTGTAACTATGAACTGCAGTATGGTTACAATGCGGTACTCTATTTAAGTAACTTGGAGTCCTGGTCTTGATTCATTTCCTTGTTCCATGGTCATTTTATTACCTTGGTTCTCTCAGTTTCATTGCTTACCAGTTCATGTTTTGCAGATTTCTCGGTGATCGATACCGGCAGTTATGAGGTTGTCTTGGGAATGGATTTTCTCGGTACTTTCCACGCTCACATTGAGTGTTGGGCTAAGAAAGTAATTTTCCAGATTCCCGGACATCCGGAGTTTGTTTTTGCTGGAGGTAGCAGTTCTGTCGGGCCAGTCAAGTTTAGGGTTAGGCCGACAAACAATGTTTCTTCGTCGATGGAAGTTAATAAGGAGGAAGTGCCAGCTGTAGTTTGAGAGTTCATGGACGTGTTCGAGGACATCTCGAGTTTACCGCCAAAACGAGATGTGGAGTTCGCGATCGATCTTGTTCCTGGTGCAGCGCCAATCTCAAAGACGTACTATCCGATGACACCAGTGGAGTTGAAAGAAGTAAAGAAGCAGGTTACCGAATTGCTAGAGAAGGGTTGAATTTGCAGCAGCAATTCACCTTGGGGAGCTCCAGTTCTTCTAGTAAAGAAGAAAGATGGCACAAGGAGGATGTGCATCGATTATCGAGAATTAAACCGGGTGACTATTAAGAACAAGTACCTGATCCCTCGCATTGGAGAATTGTTCGAGCAGTTTAGTGGCGCGAGGGTATTCTCAAAGCTGGATTTGCGGTCCGGATATCATCAGGTCTGAGTTAAATCAGAAGATATTTGCAATACTGCGTTCCGAACTCGGTATGGACATTACAAGTATTTAGTGATGTCATTCGGAGTCACGAATGCACCGGCGATATTTATGGACTTGATGAACCGAATCTTTTCACCGTTCTTGGATCAGTTTATAGTGGTGTTCATCGATGATATTCTGGTCTACTCGAGGAGCGTTGAAGAGCATGCGGAACACTTGAAGATCGCACTGCAGACATTGAGGCAAGAAAGATTATATGCAAAGATGAGCAAGTGCAAGTTTTGGCTTGAAGAAGTGAAGTTTTTGGGGCACGTCGTATCCGGAGATGGAATCGCCGTTGATCCCGAGAAAATTGCAGCAGTTCAAAATTGGCTGATTCCGAAGAACGTAGCAGAGATCAGAAGTTTTCTTGGACTTGCCGGCTATTACAGAAGGTTCGTGGAGAATTTTGCTCGTTTAGCTGAGCCTTTGACCAAGCTTACGCGCAAGGAAGTACCATTTGTGTGGACGGATAAGTGTGCGTCAGCTTTTGAGGCGTTGAAGCAGATATTGATAACTGCTCTTATTTTGACCGTACCAGACAGTTCCGGAGGATTGGTGATTCACAGCGACGCATCTGGGAAAGGATGGGGATGTGTTTTGATGCAGCATGGGAGGTTTATAGCCTACGCATCGAGACAGTTAAAGACCCATGAGAAGAATTACCCAACTCATGATTTGGAGCTAGCAGCTGTGATTTTCGCTTTAAAGATTTGGAGACACTACTTATTGGGCGAAAGGGTCGAAATATTCACCGATCACAAAAGCCTGAAATATGTGTTCACACAGAAGGAGCTTAATATGAGGCAGCGTAGATGGTTGGAGCTGATGGCTGACTACGATCTTGATCTTAAGTACCATCCGGGGAAAGTTAATGTTGTGCCGGATGCGCTTAGTTGGTTGCCAGCAATTCAGATGTTGACTGCACAGAAGGAGCTTATAGAAGACTTTCGGAGATTCGAGTTGGAGATCGTGCTACCGCATTCTTCAGGACAGTTGATGCAACTGCAAGTACAGTCGTCATTGATCGAGAGTATTAAAGCAGCGCAGTCGAAGGACCCAAGATTGCAAAGGTTTCGAGAACAGGTTGAAGCTGGACTTTGAACGGACCTGTTAATTCATGAAGATGGTTCGTTGCGATATGGTAGCCGTTTGTGTGTACCAAAAGGAGATATTCACGAAGAAGTTATGAAAGAGGCACACAGTTCCGCGTATTCCGTACATCTAGGAGGCACGAAGATGTACCGTGATCTACGACAGCATTTCTGGTGGGGAGGCATGAAAAGAGAGATTGCTCGCTTTGTAGCAAAGTGCTTGGTGTGTCAGCAAGTTAAGGCTGAACATCAAAGGGTTGCTGGTTTATTGCAACCACTTCCGAGTCCTCAATGGAAGTGGGAACATATAACCATGAATTTCGTGACAGCTTTACCGCGGAGTCTAAAGGGCAACAATGCAGTTTGAGTGATTGTTGATCGATTGACTAAGGCAGCTCACTTCATACCGTTTTGAGTTGGTCAGTCAACGGAAGCATTAGCAGAACGGTACATGCAGGAGATTGTGAGATTGCATGGAGTACCTGTGAGCATCGTGTCCGAACGTGATACCCGATTCTTATCACACTTCTGGAGGAGCTTACAGGAAAGTTTGGGGACTCGATTGAAGTTTAGCACAGCTTATCATTCTCAAACAGATGGTCATTCGAAAGGAACGATCCAAACTCTTGAAGACATGTTGAGAGCTTGCATATTAGACTTCAAGGGTTCATGGGAGGATCATCTACACTTGGTGGAGTTTTCGTACAACAGCTTTCAGGCGACTATTCAGATGGCTCCATTCGAAGTATTGTATGGTGGCAAGTATCGCTCACATGTTTGTTGGGACAATGTTGGAGAACGAAGATTGTTGGGACTGGATTTGATCGTGCAAACCGTAGAGAAAGTTAATACTATCCGGAATCATATGAAGGCAGCTCAAGATCGGCAGAAGAGTTGGGCAGATATATCGAGAAGACCTCTAGAGTTCGATATTGGTGATCTAGTATTCTTGAAGATATCACCGACTAGAGCAGTGATTCGTTTTGGGAGTCGAGGAAAACTTAGTCCTCGATTCGTTGGACCTTTCGAGATTTTGGAGCGTGTTGGAGAAGTGGCTTATCGATTGGCGTTACCACAATCTTTGGCGAATGTTCATGATGTGTTTCATGTATCTCAACTCCGTAAGTATGTTCGAGATGAAACACATATGCTGGATCATTCGGAGCTGACTGTAAGAGAGGATTTGATCTTTGAGGAACGACCGATGTCGATCGTTGATCGAAGAGAAAAGGTCCTTAAAAACAAGGTCATCCCTCTCGTATTTGTTTCTTGGGGGAATCGCTTGCACGGAGAATCGACTTGGGAACGTGAAGACGAGATTCGACAGAAGTTTCCACACCTATTCTTATAGATTCATATTTGTTTATCTTTTCTTGTTTCTGGAATTTCGAGGACGAAATTCTTTTTGTAGTTGGGTATAATGTAACACCCTAGTTCATTTATACCAGTTCCAGTCAAGTATTTCTTCATTTATGGTATTTTCCTGATTTATTATGTTTTGGATGCGAATAGTGTATTTGACATTTGTATTGCATCCAACCCGACCCGCATGCTTGAAACCAGTCTTGATTCATTTTTATAATTTATCCTGACCTGTTACATGGATTCGTGCACTTTCATTTTAATTTATACATCTTGAATACTGGCATTTTATCTGGCATTTGCATTTTTACAATATAACATTTTAAGTCACATAAAATATTTTAAAAATACATTGCATGGTCTGCATGATACCCCTAGCCCCGTGGTAGCATCCGCGCATCTTGTTCTCGTCCCGTTTAGTGAAACGGACTTGTTTGGATGGCTACGCGCAAGTGCGTGCATCCGTTCTTGGGGGTATGCATTTTTCGTTATCCGGATATTCATTTTTTATTTTGGTCGACATGTAAATTTTTCATATTTTAAAACTGAATTTTAGACCTGACCCGGGCATGTTTTGGACAATATTTGTATTTACCAGAATATCAAATTTTATTTATATAATATTAATTTTATAAATTGATACAAATTAAAATTTAGTTAACTAATAAAAGATTTTTTTTAAATTTGAATCTAAACTAATTTCCTAACAAACTAACAACCCCTTTCTCTCTCTCTCTCCCCTCTGCATATATATATTTATATATTTTTTATTTATTTAATTTTTCTTTTCTTATTTAATACACAGCCTCTTCTTCTTACTTCTTCTTCTTCTTTCTTTTTCTTGATCTTGTTTCTTGATTCCGGTGATCACCGCCGGAGCCGTGCTCGTCGCTGACGATCCGAGTGATCCAGTGAACGTACCTGACTTGCGTGATCACCCTCTTGCGTTGTTTGGAACCGTTCCATATACCGTGCGTGCGTCGCGACATTTCGCTCACGAAGGACGTTCCGTACACATCTGTTCTTGTTCCGTCTAGGTAAGTTAATTTTACTACATGCTATATAACTCATTATATACCTATTTAAATAATTATCACACCTGTATTTTAAATCAAGCATCGCATGTTTCATATTACAGCCTTTCGACGTTCCGTTTACATTTATATAGTGCATTTCAGATCTAGGGCATGCAAACCAATCTTAATTACATGCTACATTATTTTAGACGCGTCTATTTTAACAATGGAATACCTGTATTTAAAATCATGCGCCCCATATTTAGTTTTATAACTTTTCGATATTCCGTTTGCATCCATTCATATCATTTCAGATCTAGGTCATGAAAACTTATTTTGTTACATACTATACTATCATATACTGTATCAAATTGAATAGTTACATTTCATATTGCTTAGTTATATGTTCCGTACTTGTTAGTTTATCATTTTACGATTATGTGATACCCATTTGCATCCATATCATTTAAAATATATATCGTCGTAATATTTTTTATTATTATCTTTAATTAGTTTATAATCTGCATTTTATAATGTTATACATTTGAAAATATTATAGTTTACGCATGAAACGTCGTTGAAAAGCGGATACGACAAATCTGAAATTTACTGTACACCATACCTTATAAAATTCATTATAAATTATAGAAAAATCATTAGTATACGTTCTTTAGTTTGTTACGAAGCTAACTCATAATAATATAACTCTATGAAATATTTACTTGCAAAATAAATTGTTTAAATAACATAAAATGCAAATGAAAATATCTCTAAACTGCTGTCCAGGGAAATTCCAGCAGCAAACTTTCAATTTCGAATGTTCATAGTTTTTTGTATGGACAACCTGTGATGCTTATAATTATAAAAATAAAAATCTTATTAAATTATCTTTGTTTTGGTATAAGACACGTCACTTTTGGAGAACGTTTGTTATTTTTAAGCTATTTTACAAATCAGGGTGATGCTGAATTTCTGAACGGAATTTTCTTGTGCATGGTTAATCAATACCACTTTTATAGTTATTAATCGGTATGAATATGTTATCCATATTAATATTATTATATCAATATCTATTTAATAAATAATAGTGCTTGTGTTTTAATATTCAACAAATTTTACTGATTTACAGTTTTATAGTATCCGTCTGTATCCATACGGTTTATTACATATCTAGTTGCACACCGAGACCATATTATTTCATGTTACTGTTGTATTAGTGCACCATACTTGATAATTGTGTATCCTAAATAGTCATGATGTAACCCCTGACAAAATATTTGTGCATCCATGCTTTACCGTGCATCTGTACTTGCTACAGTTTTAGTATGAGTATCCGCTTGACCCATGTGCACTTCCTGTCATGACCTGATATACTACTGCTTGACTTGATACCTGATACACCACTACTTGACATGACTTGATACATGTATACTACTTGACATGACATGATATATCACTACTTGACATGTTACCTGATCCTGTTTCTAATGCCGACAATCCTGACATGTTGTCCCGATGGACATATCCTGTTGTCTGTACAGACAAACCTGTTCCTGCTTGATCCTGTGTTGGTATTAGTCTCAGATTTATAAATACCTGACTTACACACATAATTTGGGGGTATGGGGAAATCAAGAATGTAGCTGAACGTAACTCAAAGGGCTATTATATCATTTTACCGTGGTCCCGTGGGGAATGAACGGGACATAGACTCACAGTCTATTACATCATTTTACCGTGGTCCCGTGGGGAATGAATGGGGCATAGACCGATGGGTTACGATGAGGATTACATTCATTGATTTCGAATAACTTTAGAGTAGATCACCCTATAGCACAGTTTAGACTACTCACTGCACTTCACCTGTTTATATCCTGTTCACTGATTTATATTCATGTTACTGTTACTTGTTATTGATGACTTGTTACTGTTCATACTCATGCCGGCATGACTTGTTACCCCCTGATTATATTATTGTTGATATTATGACGCACTGACGTCTGGGTTTTGCATGGCCCAGATCCTCTACCTTTATCGCAGGCTGATCAAGAGTATTTCCGCCATCAGGCCGAGCAGTGAGGATATTGTTAGTATCCAGTTAGTTATTTCCTTACTTTCCAAATGTTATTGTTACTTGGATTTATTGCTTCCGCATATTATTTCTTGACTTGTTTATTCTGGCTCATAGACATGTACTAGATAGTTTATTTACTTTCCTGTTCTTGATATCTCTACAGTCGTAATGTGACTGTGGAGGGATTTTTCCTATCCACAGGTAGCATGGTTGGCTCTGTCATGTGCCTATCTTAGCGCAATCTGGGAAGCGGGGAGTGACAGGACGGCCTCGATCCACTTCGTAAAGTAGTCCACCGCGACGAGGATGTACTTATACCCACCCGCACCAGTAGGGAATTAACTTATCATGTCCATTCTCCACAGGACAAACGGTCAGGGGATGTTAGGGTCGTTAGCTTGGTAGCCGGAAAGCGGGGTATGCTGCCATGGAGTTGGAAGCTCTTACACTTTATGACGAGCTTCTGAGCATCCTGATAGATGGTCGGCTAATAGTAACCTTGGAGGAGTGTCTTCTGGACTAAGGCGTGGGCCCCTTGATGCGCTCCGCCGACCCCTTCGTGGATTTCACGGAGAACATAGTCCGCTTCGTAGAGATCGACGCACCGAAGCAGGGGTTGGGTGAAGGATTTCTTGTAGAGGTTCCCTCTACTCCAGAGGAAATGGCGGGCTTTGGCTCGGAGGCGGCGGGCCTCCCCCCGATCTCCGAGGAGCGTACCCTCTTTCAGAAATTCCACGAGGGGCTGCCTCCAATCCCGGCCTTCTTCCCGGGCCGTGTAAACTTGGAGTGATGTCGCTCTATCCTCCATTCTTGGCCATGGCAAGACCTCGAAGTGGATGTTTCTCTTGTTGTTGGCCGTGTAGGAGGAAGCTAGCTTACTCAGGGCGTCGGTCTTGGCGTTTAGGTGCCGGGGGATCTGCTCCACTTGAACTTCATCGAAGTCCTTTCGCAGCCTTCTTACCTCGGTTAAATACTTCACCATCAGGGGCTCCTGTGCTTCGAAACGGCCGGTCACTTGGCCGACGACCAGAGCGGAATCACTACGGATTCGGATCGTCTTCAGCCCCACTCCGAAGGCGATCCACAGTCCAGCGAGCAGAGCCTCGTACTCCGCTGCGTTGTTTGAGGCTTTGAACCCGAGCTTCAAAGAATACAACATCTCCGCCTCGTTTGGGCCCCAAATGATGAGGCCGGCACCACAGCCCTCCTCGGTTGATGACCCGTCGACGTAAACGACCCAGTCGGGGACAGAGTCGGGCCCCTCTTCGATCGAAGGTTGAGATCCAGGGGCCGGCACGGACACTACCTCTTTGTTGAGTATAGTGTATTCGACGATAAAATCGGCCAAGACCTGTGCCTTGATAGCCTGCCTCGGGCGGTACTTGATGTCGAATTGGGACAACTCCCACCTCCACTTCTCCAAACGACCAGAAGACTCGGGGGAGGCGAGGATAGCCCCTAAAGGGCGTTCGGTGAGGACGAGAATGGTGTGCGCCTGGAAATAGTGCCGTAGTTTCCTCGAGGCCACGATGAGTGCCAAGACAATCTTCTCTATGGCCGGTTTCCGCGTCCTTGAAGACGTGGCTTACATAGTAGACCGGCTTCTGGACTCCCTCGACTTCTCGGACGAGCACCGAACCTGCAGATTGATCGGACACCGCCAGATAAAGCGATAGCTCA
Organism: Agapanthus africanus; assembly: GCA_030015575.1. Lineage (NCBI taxonomy): Eukaryota > Viridiplantae > Streptophyta > Magnoliopsida > Asparagales > Amaryllidaceae > Agapanthus > Agapanthus africanus. Next base: position 590,632,446 of record CM057340.1, on the reverse strand, counting down.
TCTCCTTCAACTAGCCGGGTGAGTAGTGGGGGAGTCACCAAGTGCACTTTCAATTGCTCAAAGGCGATCTGGCACTCCTCTGACCATTCGAACCTCAGGATCTTCCTTAGGGCTTTGAAGAACGGGAGGCACTTTTCCCCGTATCTTGACATGAAACGACTCAGAGCGGATACCCTCCCTGTGAGCCGCATGATTTTGACGTTGGTCTTAGGCGCTGCCATGTTAAGGATGGCGCTGATTTTCTCCGGGTTAGCCTCGATTCCTCGGTGGGTGACCATGAACCCGAGGAACTTTCCACTAGTGACCCCGAACGCGCACTTGGTGGGGTTCAGTTTCATTTTGTATTTGCGGAGGACGTCGAAAGCCTCGCCCAGATCTTTGGCGTGCTGATCTGACGAGGTCGATTTGACGAGCAAGTCATCGACGTAAACCTCCATGTTCCTGCCGATCTGAGGCTTAAACATCCTGTTGACCAAGCGTTGGTACGTAGCTCCGGTATTTTTGAGGCCGAAGGGCATCACTTTATAGCAGTATACCCCTGGTCCGTTGTGAATGTGGTGAGCTCGTCTTCTGCCGGATTCATACGGATCTGGTTGTAGCCGGAGAAGGCGTCCATTAAGCTGAGTAGCTCGTGGACCGCAGAACTGTCGACGAGCTGATCTATCCGAGGGAGAGGATAGTTGTCCTTCGGGCAGGCCTTGTTGAGGTTGGTGAAGTCAACGTACATGCGCCACTTCCCGCTTGCCTTTTTAACCATGACCACATTCGCCAACCACTCCGAGTAAGCCACGTTCCGAATGAAGTTGGCTGCGAGCAGCCTGTCAACACGTCCTCGATCGCTTTTTGCTTGATCGGGACGAAACTTCGTTTCTTCTGCCTGACGAGTCGGACCGCCGGGTCGACCCCGAGTTTATGTGATATTATTTTAGGGTCGATCCCAGGCATGTCGACGGGCGTCCAGGCGAACACGTCTGAGTTTCCTATGAGGAAGTGGACCAGGTCGTCGTGCCGAGCCCCCGTTAAGAGTGACCTAATTTGGACGGTTTGTTCATCGTCCCTTTCGATGAGGGGGACCGGGGCTCCTCGGATTTGTTTATGCTCGTCCCGAATATCCAAAGACCCCCTGAAATCATCCGTGCTTTCAAGGTCGTTGTTTCTCTCTTCAGGCATAGATATTGCTGTGAAGCAAATCTTCACGGTTTGCTGGTTCCCATAGTCCCCGACCTATCCCGCCTTGGTCGAGGAGAAACTTGATTGCTAGGTGGTAGGTCGATATCTGGACCCGGAGGGAATTCAGAGTCGGGCGTCCCAGGAGGATGTTGTAGGCCGATTGAATTCTAGCGACGATGAACTCCACAGGCACGGTACGCGTGCGTCCTGCCTCCCCAATGTTAAGCAGGAGGGTGACCACCCCTTATGTCGGGATGGAGTGGTTGGTGAACCCCGACAGGATGTGGGCGGTCGGCCTGAGGTCCGACGGGGTAAGCCACATACGCAGGAAGCGGTCGTAGAAGAGGATGTCTGTCGGGCTTCCCGAGTCGATCAATATCCTTTGCACTTCGTAACAGTGGACCCGTGCTGTAATCACCAAGGGGTCTTTATGAGGTAGGGATATCCCGTGGAGGTCCTTGTCAGTAAAGGTGATGAGCTCGGCTGCTTTAGTCCTCTTCATGGGCTGGCTTCTTGTCCCTTCGACCGGCAGGAGGCATCAGATCTTGCCGGCTCCAGGCACACCCCCCGCTGATATGACCATGATTTGGCCGATCGTTAACTTGCCGGGATGGGGACACTGATCTTGCTCTCGGTCTGCTTTTCGCTTTTCCCGCAAATATTTTTCCAGCTGCCCTGAGAGAATTAGCTCCTCAATGTAGTCTCGGAGCTATTTGCAGTTTTCGGTGGGGTGTCCCTGCTACCTGTGGAAAGCGCAATAGAGACCTCATGTCCGTTTGGCCACCTTATTGTTGATCGGGGGAGTTTGAAGAATCTCTCGCCCTTCGCCTCCTCCAATAGCTCTGTTTGGGATATGTTGAGTGGGGTATACTCCTGAAACTTCGGGGAGTACGGCTTTAGCCGGTTAATCTTCTTTTTCTCTTCTCTGGCTCTCTTCTTTTGATCGGCCGGGTCGGTCTGGGGTAGGTTCGCGTTCACCTCGGATTCGAGCTGGATCTCTCGCTCGGTCCAGGCTTTTACCTCGGCCATGGTCTTAAATTGCGCTAATACAAAGGAGCGGAGCCACTCCTTATGCCTAAGACCCGACCTAAGGGCCGTGATGACCGTCTCGTCCCGGTGCTCTGGGACCTCAAGAAGAGCGTTGTAGAAGCGGGTGACGTATCCTTTGAAAGACTCCCTATCTCCGCTCTTTATGGTGAAGAGGTGGTCGACGGTCCTCTTCTGCCGCCTGTTCCTGACGAAATGACCGAGGAATTGGGCGGCCAACTCATCAAAGGTGGAGATAGAGTGTGGCGTGAGTCCTTGGAACCAGTCTCGCCCAGAGCGGATGAGAGTGGCGAGGAATGCACGGCCTTGTGCGGCGTCGGAGTTGTCCTGGAAGCTCATCCCTGCCGTGAAAACGTCAAAGTGGTCTTTCGGGTCGGACTTTCCGTCGAAGAGTGATACCTTTGGAGGCTTGTTCCTGGAAGAGATGTGGACAACGAGCAGCTCTTCAGTGAAGGGCCTCGTCTCTTGAAGGACGACTCTTCCGATTTATACCCTCGATTTTCTTTTTTAGGGCATCGAGTCGGTCGTGGTATCCCGAGGATCCGGCATACTCGGATTTATGTCCCCTGCTGCTGGCGACCTGCGCCTGGCCGCGGTTCCGGTTCTTTTCAATGAGGTTCCTCAGGTCCCCTGGCGAGGTCATCCTCGAGCTGCCGTGGTGAGTCTCGTCCGTGCGAACCTGTCGAGGGAGAGGGCGCCGGCCATACCTGAGAGCAGGCGAGCTGACCGACACCTCCTCGGGAGGGACAAGAGCGCGATGGGCCTCAAGGCGGGGCGCTCTTTCATAAGACCTCAGCGTCGAGCTGCCCAACGGGTCATCGAATTGGTCGCCACGAGGGATCTGTGGCCGCCGGAGATAGCGAGGCGGTGCTCGGATGTGCCGGCGCGGGCAGTGTCTTCTCTCCCTATGTGTCGCTCCCGAGGTAGGGGAGCGGCGACTTGGGGAGCTTGTCCCGCCGTTTAGACACGGAAAAGCGCATCTACGACGGACGCGAGCCGATCTATTCACACAGACAGTGCGTGGATGGTGTTCGGGGGAGGAGGGGATCCATCCGTGCCTCCGTTGTGGGGAGGACGGCAGCTGGTGCTTGGATCGTCGTGGTGATCACTCGGCATGAGTTCAAGATCGGAAGATTAACTTTCGTTGAGTGGAATTTTCGACTTCCCACAGACGGCGCCAACTGATGGAGGTCTGGATCTCCTTCAGATGTTGTTTTCCGTTGATCTGTAGCGAGCGTTGATGGATAGCTGAGATTGGGTTTGAGAGTTGCCCTTAGAAGCGTATGGATCTCAGTAGGCTTGATTTGGAATAAAGCCGATCTACCTGCAAGGAAGTCCCGAGGTGGTTGTACCACCGTGGACCCTCCGACGATCAAGTTAGTCGAGATATTTGGGCAGAGTAGTGGCCTATTGGGTAATAATTGCCTTACCTGAGTTGTCTGAGAGAGGGTTTATATAGTGGCAGCCATGGGCTGGCGGGCGTGAGATTTACGCCGGCCGTTACGCCCTTGAAGCCGGGCCTGCGCGAATGGCGGGATCCTCCATTAACGGCGAGATACGCCCGTTAACGGGGGAACGCGATGGCGTGTGACGCATGATCGTGGGGCGGCGGATATCTCGCGTATGGCCAGATTCGCGGAGCCATGTCCGGGACGCCGATGATCTGCGCTCTGGGTCGGTCGATGAGACCGAGGAAGCTGAGCTCAGCGGGAGGCTCGGAGGCAAGCGGGAGGCCGAGCAAGCTTGGTTCTGTGATAGTTCGGGGGCATGCTAGGAGGGCTGAGGAAGCTCGGCGTGCAGGAGAGCTCGGAGGCGAGCCAATGGTTATTTTGAAGACGAGTATAGAAGTGGTCTGGAAGGCCACCGAGGGTCGGGAACATCCTCAGGAGGAAGATCCGGGGTATACCTCCAATGTACCGTTCTTGCTCCTTTTCCGTAAGTCTTGGGACACGTCATCTGCCACGTGCCGTGATCTGAGGAGTTTCCCGTAAGCTAAATTTTAATTTACTAACATGAACTTTTAAAATGATGGAAAGATACCATAAACTTTTGAAAGTATCAAAAAATCCTGAGGAAATTACAAAATTACTAAAATACCCCTCTCAGATATTAAAAATATATATATTTGCAAAGAAAAGGAGATGTATTTTGCTAATTTTGCAATTTTCCTCGGGGTTTTTTTTTATACTTTTGAAAGTTTATGGTATCAATTCATAATTTTGAAAGTTCATGGTATCATTTGAGAAAAGTGCATATAGTTCATGCTGGTAAGTTAAAATTTAGCCTTGATTATGTATTTATCAACTATTAGAGTGTCAGACACTTGTACTTATATTACTAAAACTCTTTGATGTCTGTTATCAGACTTAAGACTCAAAATCTGAGGGAGAGAAGGCATTTGCATTTTGGTATATTAGATCTCATATTTCGGGTATTTATGCTTAAATATCATTTCTTTATTGCACTCTTCTCTCTAAATTATCCTGTATATGATCCATGTTCCGTCTTGCAGATTATCAGTATAGAATCTATGCTTATACTTTGCTTAAATCATTTTCCTTCTTGGGCAAGCGCCCTGCACATTTGCGCAGGGGCCATTTTCTAGTGTTGCAAATAATCAAAGATTTAAATTTTAGCCCATATAGGAAAAGCTTTCACCCTTCTTCTTATATCATTTTCTTCTGTACTATAAAAATGATATTCTAATCTCTTTTCTTACAACAAATATATACATTCACCCAACTTCCTATATTTTCTATGACATATATAGGAAGTACTTTTTTAAATTCAATCTTATTATATAAGAAAAGGCAGCATGTTAATGTTGGTGTGTGTGTGTGTTGGATACGTATCAGGGGGCTTGTTATTATCCCTGAAAATAAAGTGAGTTGACTCTTCACCGCTAGTTTTCTCTTGTTCTCTCACTTGCCACCCTAGCTGCTCTTCATCTTCGTTCCATAAATAACCAAACATTCTTTATATATATATATATATATATATATAGAGAGAGAGAGATTAACTTCTTGGACTTGAAACTTAAGTTAAATAATATTCCAGATTGTATGACTCGGGTATAATTAAAACTTATAATCATCTCTTCTTTGATTGTAAAGTTGCTAATTAAAGCTATTTGGAAAGATTTACTTCATGCTATCAATGTGCACAATACTGTTCCAGATTCTTTTATTCATGCTATTACTAGTTGGAAAAATTGCCAATATTCAGACCATGTTAGCTCATATGTGGTTACTTTTACTATATTCTACTTGTTGTATCATTTGGAAATGTAGAGACAATAAAATCTTTAACAATACTGATTGTTCTCATACTTAGAGATTAAATAATATTCTCTATCATTTTTTAGCTGGGGTGGTGGTTTGCCTACCAAGAAAAAAAATAAAATTCTTGCATCTCTTGAATAAATAAATCTACAAGACTTGTATTATGGAGAGGTGGATGTACTTGTCAATAGACAATACAATCCTTTTTTGTTGCTGCCTTGATTATCTGCTATGATTTACTCTCTTATTTCTATATGATGTATATGTTGCTAAGTTTAATCTTGCTGTTTGTCAGATAAATTTATTGATAATGTAATTATCCTTTCCGATCTTGTTGAAGAGGTCCATTTTCTAATAAGTTGTTACCTGTGTTTTAGATTTTGCTTAGCCCTCAGGTTTGATATTTAAAATATAGGTTTTCAATTTTTTCTGCTATGTTTGGTGATTTCAAATCTGGAGCTGGTTTTAACTTCTTGTTTCAGCTTTTATGTTTGCAAAAATTAAATCCTTTCAAAATATTATATTTCAACTGTAGCGTTTTTCTGTTTTTGTATAAAAAAAATACTTTTTATATTGCTTAATCTTTTTTTATCACGGTTTACTTTGAAAATTCCTTTCCTCTTTTTGGATGCCTGTTGAGATGAATAATATTGTTACTGAAATTATTCTGGGATTTGGCAAGATGGAATTTAACATTATTTATACCTCATATAGAAAATTGTATCTAGGATTCAGTTTATAAATATATTGGAGATGGAACTGCTGGTGATTTGTTTGGTTGTAGGCTTGCTGAGGCTGCATCTGCTTTTGGTTCATGATTTACAAAAACTGGGATTTTCTTCTTGTACATCTGTGTGTCTCCTGCCATTTTATCTTCTTTGTTCCAAGCTTAAAGCCTTGGGTTTGTTCTTTCAGCAAATTTGGATGCTACTCTGATCTCCTCAAAGGCATATGCTTGGTTGCTGTATACAAGTTTCATTTGTTCATTCTTCAATCCTTGCTGCTGTCTGGGGATGTTCTAGGTTTTGGTTAGTTGCTGTTCTGTTGTATGGTGTACTCTACTCTTTGTATTCTCCCTTTTCTTTTTCTTCTCATTTTTCTTTTTCCTTTTTGGATGCATGTTGCCTTGTGTTTGTTATTTGCTATTTTTACTTGTATTTTTTGGTTTGGTTTTCTAATAAAGTTTATGGGATGGACTCATTTCGAGTCCGGCTCTTCTTGTCAAAAAGAAGAAAAAAACTTCTGGGAAAAGAAAAAGGTCTATCTTGCTATTCACAATACATCAAACTTGCATGCAGGATAATCCACCATGTGATTGAGATATTAATTAAGTCGATCTCTACAATAATATCACAATTAACCGGTATTGTGATTTTTAAATACAACTAGAAATATGTAACATTATATGTAGTGCAGCTTAATTTGTACTTATACATATGAAGGATTAAGGCTCAAGATCATTTATGTACGTAATTAAACCCTATATTAACCTATTAAGCACCCGGTTTAATTTGAACATGAGTCGAACCGATGCCAGGGGCAGATCTTTCAAGGGGTCAAATTACGTAGCCATTCCGCTCGCGCGCTCATGTGTAGACGAAGATTTAATTTGCATAGGCTTTATAAACTATTTCATATTTATATTTGCATATAGCCCTTCATTCCAATTTTTATAAAATTTTATGTTACGTAGGTGCTTGCAATTTCAGATTATCTGATCAATGACTTCTATCTTCTAGAATTAAATTTTTATATGGAAATTTCTAATACATAATCAAACACTTATAGCTTTTTGCAAAATTTTTGCACGCTGTTAATTCTTTTGAGAAAAAGGCCAGCAGTATAAATTTAATTTGTACCACTTAACCAAAGGTATAAGATCTGCCAATGTACCATCTTAAATATTCAGTATAAATTTTGTTTTGTCTGACAAGAGGTCCGGAGATCTGCCACTATACCATCTTAAATCTTCCATATAGATTTTGTTCCACTTGATAAAAGGTCCAGCATCCGCCACTTTACCATTTCAAATCTTCAAACCATACACACCATGCCAAAAATTCAGTGTTTTTGTTGGGAATGGTGTTTTTTTCTTTTTGACAGCAATTTTTTATTTTTGTTGAGAATATTTGAAGCCCTTTTTTCTCCTATCTCTCTGTCTCTCCTCTTTCATTTTTGATAAATATTTTACTTTTAGGTTTGTGGCATTGCATGTTTCTACGTGCATCTTTTATATCGAGGAACACCAAATCTTATATATGAGTGGGAACCACGAGTATAATATATAATACTGCTAATGATTAATCCAATGTAGCAAGCATCTATATATGTTTCCTGCATTATTTTGGTTCAAGTTGATTATTTTGTCGTGAGACGCAGCAAGTGGGATATTTTAAGATTTTGTGACAAGAGTAATGATTAGATGAAGTAGACATCTCTGGCTGTGGACTGGACAAACCCGGCCCAATGATATCTAGGGAAAGTATTTTGTCCTTTTTTCTATTGTTATATATGTTGTCTATCTTTTTAGGGTAAAAAAACCAAGAGAATAATAAACATGCATACATGCATGGTCACCAAAAGAAAGTAAGAGCATGTTTGGTTAGCAACAAAGTTGAATCAAAAAGTTATTATGTGCCATAAATCCTTGAGTTTTAGTCTCCTTAATCTCTTAATTTCTTGTTCTAATTAAGAGTTCCATGAATGAGTATTTGAGCTTCTAATTACAATGTTTGGTGCAATATAACATGCATAGGAATTAGGATATATGTATAACAAAGCAGTAAAGCAACCTTCTTCTCTCTTATCCATTTCTTATTAAACTTTTTTGCCTGCATGGTTGTTAGAAGGCTCAAATCCTAGAAAAAATGAGCTAATTTCGGATTCATATTTTTGCCGAGGTAGTCTGACGCATTACCAATTCAAAACCCAACAAACTATTCCAAGTCAAATAAAAATTAGGAAATTGTAGACTTAGCACAGTGTTCACAATAGCTGTCCCTCACAATATTCTTATAATTATTCTAACAAAGTCTATGCAAATTGATTTTAGTTATAGTTCAGTGTTCTATTAAAAATTATAGAGGAGCTAAAACAATTAGCTAGGATTGAATTTTTCATTTTTATTTTACAATTTTCACATCCTAAGAGATTTTTCAATATTTTTCCTTTAGTCGTCCCCATCTTTTACCTTTTTACATAAATGTGAAAATCTTATTTATTTGAATCTTTTTATTAGATAACAATCACCACAACGAACTTATTTTTCAGTGAATTCAGCCTACAACCTCGCAACAACGCACGATAAACTGATTTGGGACACAGTTGCTCAATTGAAAGGGAGAATTTTCATGTGGTAGCTTGTTAACAATCGTATCTTGACTTGAGACAGCCTCATAGTAGGCGAGGCCTTTCAGTTGAATTGATGAATCTTGTGTGCTTTGTTCTAATCCGCTAGAGACTATCGAACCATTTGATTTTCGGTAATTCCCCAATATGTCTTGCATATGGGGATCTGATCGATATAATTTAACTATATATACACATAAGCGAGTTTTTTTTGCCTTCTATAGTGGGACAAAACGAGAGACATATTATGCTCCCGTCGTGAGCGACAGACTTGGGATTCTACTGTGGCTGCGGCACTGTGGGCAGTTTGCGCTGCGGCAGGATATGGATTCATTCACGGTTTAAACCATGAACAAAAATTGAACAAAAGTCATTTTGTTTACGATTTAAACTGTGAGAGAACCGTGACCCAAACCTGTGTAAGAAAATAGTGGGTCACGGTTCTAACCGTGAGTACAATAAGAAATATTCACGGTTACAACCGTGAACGTTTCATAACATGAAAAGTTAAAAAATCAGTTAGTTGGTAGGCCCCGGGTTTTTGTTCACGGTTTTAACTGTGAACAAAACCAGTTATGGGTCACGGTTACACCCATGAACAAAACTTGTAACCGTAACCCATATAGACCTGTTCCAGATATCAGTATCTCGAGCAGTCTTTTATTCATGTGCTGTTGTAACCGTGAACAAATATCTTTAGTTACGGTTACAACCGTGAACAATATTTTTTTTTTAAAATAAGTAAATTTTCCGTACCCCTACGCGTGTTAATTTCAATCACAAGCAATATATAATTTTCATTTAGACGCATCAATATATAATTATCATTCACGCAATATATTCAAATCTCACACAATTAATATTATACGATAATCAAAATAATAAGCTCTGAATCACATGCAAATATAAACAAAAAATATACATACAATCAATATGATCAATACTTCACTGATCAACAAATCAAAATATTTATGTGTCAAAAAATTGTATAATATGATCAAATACTTCACTAAAATCCTACTGTATGTGTTCACAAATCAAAAAATAGAAGTAATGTCATTTGGACGATGATCCACCTCCATCGTTCCGTGGCCTAAATAATGCACTCAACTCATTCCGTATGGTCTGCTGGATGGAATTGGTGTGCGACCGTCTTTCTCGGATCTCCGCCCTAAACTTCTGTAGCTTGTACCGTGTCTCCTGATGCGTCTGATGCTTCTGCTCCACCTGCTTGCGGAGCCAATGGATCACCTCCTACGACGCAACTACCGCATCTGCCCGTGTCTGGGTCACGGCGTACTCATGCGCAGTCAAATGTCTATCAAAAAATCGATGGGTCCCAAGACCAACTCCGCGCTCATTCCCACTGTGATACCTGCCGGATATGGAATTCAGGACAAGGACAATGGCGGTGATCGAGTCGCCGGGGCCAAGTCCCAAGGCATCCATCTGCTCCTGGAACTCTCTCTCTCTCTCTCTCTCTCTCTCTCTATATATATATATATATATGTATATATGTATATATATATATATATAATTTAAAATGCGTAATCAAATTAATTATATGAAACTTACAATATATGCGCCCGTGCCCTTGTATAACACGGCCCATTCCTTAGCTTCATTGTAGTTGGTGGTGGGGTCTTTCTTTCTCTGCAATGAAATTAGAATTTAGTTTGATAATTAATTAATGATATAGAAAATATATGGAATTAAACGTCGAAATACTCACCGAATGTCACCAAGTATTGGCCTACGAGCGCTTCTCTTGGATCGGGATAGTGCGTTCTCATACGCCGTTGTTCCGGTTCTGTTTATTTTGAACCGACTTCGTCTTGCAAAAATAAAGATTATAATATATTTCAGAATATGATTTCATGTTATATTGTTAAAATCTTAAAAATTAAATTGATACCGGCACATCATCACGCTCAAAATAGACGACAAGAAGCATTCAATTCTCTCTCGGGATCTCTAGTGCTATGACCTTCATCAAGTGCATCCGCTGATCCTTGATCACCGCGGTTCAGGAAAGATAAAATTCACTCTTCACTTTCCATCGGTGATGTCGTTTGATCAATTGACACTGGCCTAAGAAGTGAGTGAGAGCGCGATTTATATCGAATGGCCAGTACACGCCATCCTCGCCGGGCATGCCAACGAATCTGTAATTCTTCCTGGTCTAAAATTGAAATATATTAAAGAAATAATTATATGTATATGTATATAACAATGATTGAAATTTAAATGTATGAAAGGGTATGTCATACCTCTTGCAACCCAAAAAACCACATAGCACGCTTGGTCTGGGCCTTATTCCATCGAATATGGAGCGGATACTTGTAATAAGTACAGACCTCCTGCTCCACATAATCACCCACTGGGTCGTGTGCTCTCCAACAAGCACACCTATCACGTTAAAGATCAGATCCATGGCCCAACATCCTAACACTGCTCAAGCCTGTGAAAAAATAGATATACATACACAATATTATAATATTTAGAATATGAATATAGAATTTGACAAATTTAAATTACAATTGTTATTTAAAAGCTTTAAGAAATAACAATTATTCCTGTCGTCCCCATTGTGGCGCTAGAATCGGCGCCAGACGCCATCTCGCGAGTAGAATATGGATTTGCAAACACTAAACTGTTAGATGATTCAATATCCACCTATATTGTAATAATGTATCAAATTTTAAATGAGTAAACTACGCACCATACGCAGGAGTGATTGGGGTATGAGGACTCACTGAGACACTAGTAGGGGGAGGGGGAGGTTGCGACGCTACGAGTGATCTAACGACAATATGGGGAGCGCTAGTAAGGATCGGGGAACAGTTGGGAATGATGCGGTCTGAGTAAGGGGGCCACGGAGGATGATGTGGCGGTTGTAAGGTGTTTTTCGTCACCCCATTGAGATGGGAATGCGCGCCACTTGTTAGGCGTATTACAGATCCCCTTACCTAGGGTAGACCGGGATTTATTGGTTGTGAGGATCCGAATCTCTGGCAGTCGCGGACTAAACTGCCGTTAATTACCCCTCGTCTTTGAAGCGTGGGAACCTCTGATTGATGGGTCAAATTGGTCATGCAAACTCAATGTGCAGTTTGTGTATGCGTGTGTCTTGAGGGTGTTTTGAGTATATCGGGGGGCTCGCAGAGTTTACGGGGGTCCCGCTATCCGGATAGCTGGCTAGGAGTCAAGGGAACTAGCAGCCCCCTTGCGGGGTGCACAGCAACTCCCCGTTAGAAATTTTTTCTAATAGGAGATGTGTTTTGAGTGTGGAGCGTATGGAAAAAAGAGAGGGTGAGGAGCGTTCTAAGGACGCGTGAGATGGCATGTGGACACTAGACGCCAGCGGGCTACGTGCATGGAGCATGAGCGCTGGGCGCCAGCGGGTCACGCGCCCTGTACGGGGGCGCTGGACGCCCGCGGAAAAAAAGGCTTAGCCCCTGAACTATGAGTTGAACTCCCGATTGACTTTTGGAGTTAAACTCTTAAAAAAAGGGAATATTTTTGTGGAGTTAAACTCCTAAAAGATCTAAATTTTTATGGTTCAACTCTTTCAAAGATTTGGATCTTGGAGTTGTGGCCCTCAAAGCTTGGTTTGGAGTTAAACTCCTAAAGAAGTGATTCTTGTTCGGAGTTAAACTCACAAGAGATTTTCGGAGATGATGAAAGGGAAACCCTTTCTTCTCCCTTGAGCCATGGATCTTCTCTTGAGTCTTAGATCTTTCTAAAGTGGGATTTTTGGGAAATGGGTCTTTTTCTTCCTCCTCTCTGTTGGTTGGATCTTGGAAAAAAATGGGTGAAACTTAAAAATCTCCCTTTTTAGAGATTTGATGGAAGAACTGAGCTCCCCTTCAAGGGTTTTATGGTGAAAAACTATTTATTTTTGGAAAAAGAAGAGTTAAACTCTTGATTTAATTCAAAAAAAAGAATAAGGTTTAAAATCTTGAGGAAGGAGAAGGAGGCACAAAACCCTAGAATTTTTGAGAGAATGAAAGTTTTTTTTTATTTTCTCATCATATTTGTGTTTTATAGGCTACACACTTTACATATAACCCCTTGAACTTTGCCAAATAGCATTTGTGCCACCCCATGCCTTATGTGCTTATTTCTTTTTGCACATAAATCATAGGATTTACAAAATTTTGGCTTTTTGCCCACTTTACATACATTTATTTCTAAAAATTGTATTTAGACTAATTTATTGCCACCATTTTGGCATGGAGCCGGCCCCTTCCATGCTTGGTCTTGACTTGGGTTTGGGCCCACTTGATTTGGGGTTGACTTTGACTTTGACTTGATCAACCGGGGTGTAATTTTTGACCCCAACAAAGTGCCCCTACCAATAAATGCACACCACGTGTATGGGTTGTGTGGATGAAATTGATGGATCTTATTCTATATGGAGATTGGTTTGGTTTGGTTCCTCGCGGAGGGTCGATTCTGACCTTTTTAGTGATGTGGACGGTCGGTTGTGCCATTTTTTGCGACTTGGACGGTCGATACTGCCCTTTTATCGACGTGGACGGTCGATACTGCCCTTTTTGCGATGTGGACAGTCGATATTGCCCTTTTAGCGACGTGGATGGTCGATGCTGTCATTTTTGCGTCTTGAATGGTCGGTGTTGTCATTTTTGCGACTTGGATGGTCGATACTGCCCTTTTAGCAATGTGGACGGTTGGTGCTGCCATTTTTTGCGATTTGGACGGTCGATACTGCCCTTTTAACGATTTGGACGGTTGGTGCTGCCATTTTTTATGACTTGGACAGTCGGTGCTACCATTTTTGCTAGTTGGACGGTCGGTGCTGCCATTTTTGCGACTTGGACGGTCAGTGCTTGATTTAACTTGCTCCGCTTCTTGCAGTGTCAGGGTTTGGATTTGACTTGCTCTGCTTTCTGCGGTGTCAGGGTTTAGATTTTACTTACTCCGCTTTCTGCGGTGTCAGAGTTGAAGTTGACTTATTCCACTTCTTGCAGTGTCGAGATTTGATTTGACTTTTTCCGCTTCTTACGATGTCGGGGTTTGATTTGACTTGCCCCGCTTCTTGCGGTGTTAGGGTTGATTTTTTTCGAGGTGGAGCTTAATTCCACCGAGAAGGTGATTGCTTCCAAGGTGGAGCTTGATTCCACCGAGGAGGTGGTTGGTTGACTTATTTGATTCGATTTGTTTTGGGAGTTTCCTACCCGTCCAGCGCTGACACCGCAAGTTTTAGGACTTTTGAACTTGGAAGCCGCTACCCGGGTGTGACATTGATTTGATCTGTTTGATTTCTGCATTGTTTGGCGGGGCTTTTGAATTTGAGAGGAACTTGGAATTTGGATTTTGTTTAGCATCAGTATTGTTGCACTGGAATAATGCCAGGAGCAACTCATCATTTGCCCTGAGAGGATTTGAGATTTGGTTTTTGGGTCGACATCAACCCCGCTAACACTGAAGCGTAGTGCCAGGAGCGACTCATCATTTGCTGTTGGGAAAACTTTGGGTTTGAGTTTTGGGTCAGCATCAGTATAACTAAAACTGAAGCGTAGTGTCAGGAGTGACTCATCATTTGCCGTTGCCCGTTGGGAAGCGATGGCTTGAAAGACAGGTTTAAATCCCTATCACCTAAGGCTTTTCAATTTTATGAGCCGTAAGGGTCTCATAAAAGCATTTTCTCCTTACGAGTCGAAAAGATCACGCATGTGTATTTTCTCCCTAGGAATCGCGGGGACTCTTAAGTGTGTCGCTCCTTTGTGAGTTGTAAGGATCTTACGCGGGGATTTTCTCCTCATAAGGTCGAGAAGACGCTGCGAGTGTATTTTATCTCTTTTTCATGAGTTTGCGCCCTTTCGGGTTTTCACGAACTCGCCGGAAGTCCTGCTGTGTTTACTCATGGAAGATTTTCGGGTTTTCATCAAAGCCCTTTTCGCTTATGGACATACAGTTTTTTCTCTCTTTTTTCATTTTCTTTTTTTTACATTAGTGGAGCTTCATCGCCGGTGGGACTTTAAATGTAGTCACACCGGTGGAACATAGGAGAGATAGGGATAATTTACGCCCGTTGATTGTATACGGTTTTACAGCATGTATGATCCAGACCATAGGGCCGGTGTGCTCAATTCGTCTGTGACTTAGAGCATTCATGCGTAGCATTTCTTGAGATATCAATCATCGATAAGTGGCATGGGCCTTTCTCCCTCGGCACTTACTAGTTGGTAAGATCCTCCGTCGAACACTTTCTCAATGACGTATGGTCCTTCCCAGTTTGGCTCGAATTTTCTCTTGGCATGTCGATTGGGGATGATCGGTCTTTTGAGGACCAACACCAATTCGCCTTTCTTGAATGCATGGAGACGGGTCATCTTGTCATAGGCCCATGACATTTGGGCTCGGTACAGCTCCAGGTTCTGCTGTATTGCGAGCCTCTTTTTTTAGAGGGCGTTGAGCTTTTCAAGCCAAAATAGAACATTTTTCTCTTCCGTCAACTCATATTGGACGACCATTCTTAAGCTTGGAACTTCGACTTTAAGGGGGAAGATCTCCTCCACTCCGAAGAGTAATGAGTATGGAGTTGACTGAGTTTGAGTACGGTGCGTGGTACGATATGCTCACAACATCTCATGAAGTTTGAGATTCTAATCTCTCTTGTTGGCAGAAGAATTTTTCCTCAGGAGCCGATTGATCGTGCGAAAAGGTGTTTGTATGTTTTGTAAATAACCGCAATCAAAACGGTGTCACAAATAACTAGCGATGATGAGTACGGGTCGTCCACAGGGAAACGTGAATTGTTTATCTTGTTTTAGACGAGTTGATAAAAAAGAGGATGGATTGTTGTCGTTTTGTTTTAAAATGGATAGTAAATTTATAATAGAAAGGCTTGTAGGATTTATAGGATTTAGTAATTAATGGATGAAGTTTTAGAAATGATTCTTTTTTCTTTTAATTGTTTAAAGCTGGATAGATAGCGATGAATGTGAATTAGGGTTCTTGGAGGGAAACACGGTTTCCCACTACTGTCCCTTGTCCTTCTATTGATCTTTATTTATCTCGAGCCCTTAACAAAACAAGTATTAACGAATCTCGAATCGTGGTCGCGACTATCATTAATGGATAGCGCGCCCGATAAAAGGTTAACATTTATTTTGCTAAGGTTTATAAACATTAGATTTTAAAAAGAATTTAAAAGATATTTTTCATTCATTATTCTACCATATCGTACGAACCCTAGAAAGCAAGAAATTACTCATTCATGATTAGTAGCGTAGTAAAAGAGAGGTGGAACATGAATGAAATCATATTAGAAGTGCAGAAAGTAATGCTAAAAGTAATGCGGTAAAAGTAATGCATAAAAGTAAATGCGTAAAGTAAATGCGAAAAGAATTAAAGCAAAAACTATCTTTATTAATCAACTACCGCATTACAACTTTTCTCCTTCAAAAGTAGATTACAAGAACCTTAGTTTTGCTCGTAGTTCTCTCTCTACAATTGAGGTAGATGATGAGATTATGAGATTATGAGATGATGAATGCACAGCTCTCGGTCCTTTATATAGTCTCTGAAACTAGAAACCCTAAATGCCATATAGGAGTAGGTGATATTACGATCATACCCCCAAAAACCCAGATCCAACAGTCACTAAAGGACCACGGTTCCGCCGCCTTATGGTGGGATGGTGAGTTGAGATTTTTTCTGGTTTTTCTTCTTAATATTTAGAGATCCTCTTGATATATAGATTTTGAAAATATTGCCCTTAGTCTCTGCCGCTGCTAGATTTCTCGATTTGCTTATGATATGTAGCAGATTTGGTTTTGATATTCCAATTTGACTTGGATCTCTTACTTAGATTTCATACCTGAGCTAATACCTGCACAATATCTCAAATCAAATTGTTAGTAGCATTTGGTATTTTTGAAATATTATACCAACCATTTATATGATATAATATCTTATGAATATTGATTAGGAATATTTGGCATGATTTGCATATTTTTATTACTAATATTTCATTTAAATATTATATGCATATATTTTCCTTAATTATATTAATTATAAATGAAGAAACATATGATAATAATATTTTTACAAATAAACTCATATATGTTCTTTATTTACAATTAACACCTTTTCATAGTTAATAATAGTAGGGAAAATGTTCGTACAAACATATAATATTTTTGACTAATCAAATACCCCAAACTTTTCTTTGATCGTCCCGAACAAACTATTTATTAAAAAAAAGACTAGCACATTTTCGTAGGCAACACGATTGCACTTAGCTCGTGCAATAAGTTTTTAAATCTCTAAGTGTCCCTAGTAGGAGAAGTGTTGTCTCCTGAGAGTTTTTAGCGGATTCAACCCACAAAATCTAATAAAAGAAAGAAAATGAAAATTATATGTAAAGATAAGAATATATAAAAGAAAAACTTGAAAAGAAGGGTTTCAAACTACACTAGCTTTTTAGTTGCTTTGAACCCTATCTTAATGGACTTGAAAAGATGTCAGAAATCACATCACCCCTCAATAAAATATCGTCTTTAGTCTTCTTTCCTACATTTCCTCCAAATATCGATCATATACCCCTACGTGTGTGTAAAAGATATTTTTACACTTAGAGAATTCAATTCAAGCTATCATACCCTTTATCCATATAACTTAGTAATTTTTAGTCGGTGAATGTTTTAGATGAATTTGCTCACACATTTTTCATGCGACCGTTAATACTTCTTGAGGTACTAACCAACCGATTACCGAATGTACTCACATATTAAGGTATAATTAGCAATATCCTAGTCTTCCAACACCTAAGGCTTAGCAATGACTCCCAAACCAGTTAGTCTAAGGCACTAGATGATAGGGCACCCTCGCTATATTTTTATTTTTATGCTGCCTTAAATAATTACAAAACAAGTGTTCATTTTTCTTCACCATTTATATCTTATGTGTCATTTATATTTTGTTGATTTATATTTTTTTCATACTAAGGCTTTTTTGACAAGAGTATTTCAAGGTATCCTCTACTATCCCAAGTTTCAAGATCTGTGCAAGTGAGTATAGTAGGGTATCAACATTCAGACGTTTGGACTCAAGAATAGGGACTATTTTTCAGACTTACTTCTATTCTTAGATTAGTGATTCCTTTCATCTTACTAACCCTTAGGACTACAGATCATGACTACCTATTACTAACTTCGTTTTAAAACGTCTAATTTTCTTGCATTTCTTAAATCTCTTCCTCTCTTTCATATATATTTTTCACTTTCTAACTTTTATTTTCAATTTTTTTTGCAATACAATATTTACATATGATGCGTAGATATATACAAACTATCCATACAAATCATCCCCCCAAACTTGTTTGCAGCAGTGTCCTCACTGATGCTGTCATGTAAGCTCAAAACCTGAAGATTAGGAGGAATAGTTCATTAAGATAGTATAAAGAAGGGGTCAGGAGTGAATAACCGTAAAATCCTCCTCCAAAATGTTCTTGGCTTATAATCGTGCAAAAATTTCTTTTCTCTCGAGAGCCATTTTGAAAAAATATTTTTCTTCTCCCCCCCCCAAACTTGAGTAAAACAGTGTTTTCATTATTAAGCATTAAAATTTAATATAAGATGGAGGAAATAAATATTATTGGTCTACATAAAACTTTACAAAGATCAAAAGTCAACACTAACCATTCAAATATTTTATCAAAGTAACACCATGGTTGTTAGAAGATAATGTAACAGATGTACATGAAGAAGTGGGGAGGAGATAAGAGATGTAATCAAAAGATTTTACGTCTCGGTTGGTAGAGACGAAAAAGTGACGGTGAGTGAAAACTAGAATGTGTAAGATAAGGAATGGGTGGAATAGTCGCATTCTCGTATGGGATAAGAAGAAGGGATGATGGTTCAACTTCTTTGGCTTCAAAGGGAGGCACACGAATTTCCAATGTAGATTGATTCATCACAACATTCAAGTCTTTAAGGAACGCGAGTTCTTCAGCGAAAATATTTTCGTATGATCTTATTGGAAAGAAGAGAATCAGTAGAATAGGCAGATTCAGTAGGAAGACTGAAAGTTTCAAGGTCAATCTTTTTCACTCCTGGATTCGTCAAAAATTATGAAGGTAGGAGACTCGAAAAGCTCAACTACCTTATTCGTATAATAAATATCTGGATTAAACAACAGCGCACTAGTGGCGTCTATATCATTATCGTGGAATAAAAACTCCTTCAATTCACAGCTGTCGGAAGTTATTTTGTTGACAGAGCATATATTAATTATATGAGCAGAAGGTTTGGAAGGTTGACTTCTTATCCTGAAAATGTTAAGCTCAATTGTCATCTTTCCGAACGATAGGTTCATGAAACTGTTACGACAATTGATAACTGCATTGGAAGTTGCTAGAAAAGGGTGACCAAGAATCACCGGAATTTGGTTCCGTGGGTTCGCCACAGGCTGTGTATCTAAAACTATAAAGTCCAAAAGGAATATAAATTCCGCGATTTTGATCAACACGTCCTCTAGCTCACCCCTAGGATAGGTGAAAGATCGATCGGCCATCTGGAGAGTGCAATGCGCAGGTTTCAACTCTTCTATGCCTAATTGCTCATAAATAGAATACGGGAGCAGGTTAACACTAGCTCCTAGATCGAGTAGAGTGCGATTGATGTTTTTACCTCCAATAGTTATAGATATTGTAAGACAACCGGGGTCCTTACGTTTCTTAGGCAAATATTGGATAAAAGCAGTGCTCACATTGCTCGCTAAGAAAACCTTTTAGGCACTTGAGTTTTCCTTTTCCTAATGTACAAGTCCTTAAGAATTTTCGCATATGATGGAAATTGTTGGATAGAATCTAAGAGAGAAATATTTATGTTAACTTACTTAAACATTTCCACAATCTTCTCCATTTGTGGACTTGGTTTGTTGGGCCTCAACCGGTTTGGAAAATGAGCTTTATCAACAAGGGTTGGGTCTAACATTTGAGGAGAAGGTTGTGGGGATGGAATGGATTCCAAAATTGGATTTGGGATGGTATAAGATGGTAGTTCATTCAAGGAAATGGACCGAGGGTTCGAGTCCAGTAAAGAACGGAGAATAGGCTCGGAAGAAGAGGTTTGATTAGACGAAGTAGGAGTAGAAATAGTAGCGGGGTATCATCTGAATCATCAAGTTGTTCACCAACATGATTGTTCAGCACTTTTCTCGATCTCAACGTAGTTACGGCACTCAGATGATGATTTTGTTGGTTAAGGAAGATATTTGCGCTTTGTGAGTGGCCGGGATTTGGTAGGAGTTTAGATGGAAGTTTCCCTTTCTCTCTCCCACTCATCACGGCATTTAACTGTGCAATTTGTGCTTCGATCGATTTTATGCTTTCACTGTGGGAAGCAGTGTGTTGTATTAGCGTTTGGATAGAAGGCGTTAAATTAGTCGTCATTTGTGTGGATTGTTTGATAAACATTTCTAAACTTCTTTTGAGTGCAGATATTTTATCGGTACTGGCTGTTGGAATATTAGTCTGTGGTTGGAAAGAATTATTATAAGGGGAAAAGTTATTGGCCGGATTTTGAAAAAATTGCTGTTGAAAGGGTTGCTGAATTTGTGGTGGCTGTTGTTGCTGTAGAGGAAGCCTTTGATAGTTATTTTGGCTTGGGAACTGATTTTCATTTTGAGATTGGTTTTGGTTCCAAGCAAAATTAGGATGATTCCTCCATCCCTGATTATATGTGGATGAATAAGGATCGTTTCTAGATTGTTGCTGAAAAGCAGTATTGGTTTGTTCATGACCTTGAGATGGAGGATTCAAAGGACATTCATCCGTTAAATGTGATGAATCAAAACAGCAACCACACACTGTTTTGGGGAGCGTAACTTGGTTCAGGGAGGCTGAAGAGAATTTGTTTTCCATAACTTCGAGTTTCTTTTGCATCGCAGCCATTTCGGCTTTCATTGCGATGGAAGTGTCGAGCTAATAGATACCTGCCCTAAATGAAGATGATGTTGGTCTAGTGCTCTCCCACTGTAATGTTTGTTCGGCGAGATCTTCCAGAAATTGCCGTGCTTCGCCGTCGTATTTTGACATGGAATGATATTGACATATGTTTTCTAGCACTTGTTTTGCAGTTAGATTGATACCCTCATACATAATTCGGCAAAGTTACCATCTGTCGATTTCGTGATGAGGGCATTGGACAAGAAGATCTTTAAACCGTTCAAAGCATTTCAAAAAGGGTTCGTTGGGAAGTTGGGCAAACTGGTTAATCTCACTCCGAATATGGGCAGTCTTGTGATGAGGATAAAATTTCTTCAGGAATGCTTTGACGAATGCATCCCATTTAGCGATAGAATGTGTGGCATTGGCATAAAGCCACTTTTCTGCGATATCGCACAAGCTAAAAGGGAGAAGACGTAATCACAGAGCATCCCCTGAAAATTGGGTGGTGCTCATCATTGCACATACGTTTTTGAATTTGGTTATAAAAACGTATGCATCTTCAGATTCAAGCCCGTGAAATTTGGACAACAAGTTGATGAAGTAGGGTTTAATTTCGAAATTATCCCCTTTGGCTGGTGGAAGAGACAGACACGTAGGAAGGGGTTCGCATACGGGTAGCATCAATCTTGAAGAGTGATGCATGGTGGATTCTGAGTTTGCGCACCTTCGGGTAGTGGCAAGGGGGCGTTGTTAAAACCTGGTGGAGATCCGTCCATCTCGGGAAATGTGGTAGGTGGAGGAGAAATAAAAGATGAAGAAGTATCGAATTCGGAGTCGACAGCGAAAACGCGGACTAGACGGACACTAGAATCCCATGTCCAGCCGATCATGCATTAAGCGGCTTTAGTGCTCATGGCAGCGTGTGATACGTGTAAGAACGATTTTTAGAAGGCTTGTTTTGAAAAAATGTCGGACGTGAGGCTTGACTTAACCACTCATAAAATGCATAATCAATCTCTAGAGTTAGGGTCAACCGCTCATAAACTTCCAAAGGACAAGACGTAGGATCAATTCTCTACTACTTCCTTATCAATTTTGCGGCCAGATAAGTATGAGGTATCCGTTATACGAATCACCGAAAAAGCGAGCCTAATTAAGTAACCACTTTCCTTAGTCACACTTGCCTAGACACCACAAGAGAAATACGGATAAACAATAGATTACCCACAACCTTCCTTTGTCCTAATTGAGCGTGACAGTCCTTAGAGGCTTGGTCTAGATATTTTTTTATTAATGTAGGGTGATAGTATGCTCGTTTTTGATTTGTGGGGCCTTGGAAGGGTGATGAAATCCCCACCTAATCTAAGTTTGGGTTTATTGCTTCTTAATATCCGGTTTAAGTATGCAAAACAACTCGAAATCAAAACACGCAAAAAGATTTTTTAGCAGCGCTGTTTGCAAAGAATCCTACAAGAAAATCAGTTTATTGGAGGTTTAGAGGAGAGAGGAAGACAATAGGAGAATACCAGAGAAAATTGGGGGCCCAATTCTTCAATAGGGCCGTGGTTCCGTCGCCCAATACCCACTTTGGCCGCGGTTCCACCGCCGTGTGATGTGATCTTCCCTCCAAACTTCTTCAAACCACTCAATTGCTCCTCTGGTCCAATTTGAAAGTCTCTGAATCTCTGTTGGTTTGCTCCAATTACTCCAGATTCCCTTACAAAACTCGCACAATAATCGTTAAAAATACAAGATGCGGTTTTAGTTCTCTTTTATTTTATGTTTTTGGTTTTTATTAGAAATCAACCCGAATAACAAGAAAAATAATTACGACCGTTTCTCTGATAACGGTGCCGTTTGATTGATTGTGCGAAAAGGTGTTTATATGTTTTGTAAATAACCGCAATCAAAACGGTGTCGCAAATAGCTAGCCGCGATGAGTATGGGCCTTCCGCACGGAAACGTGAATTGTTTATCTTAATTTAGACGAGTTGATAAAAGAGAGGGTGGATTGTTGTCGTTTTGTTTTAAAATGGATAGTAAATTTATAATAGAAAGGCTTGTAGAGTTTATAAAATTTAGTAGTTAATGGATGAAGGTTTAGAAATGATTCTTTTTATTTTTTAATTGTTTAAAAATGGATAGATAGCGATGAATGTGGATTAGGGTTCTTGAAGGGAATTAGGGTTTCCCACTACTGTCCCTTGTCCTTCCATTGATCTCTATTTATTTCGAGCCCTTAACAAAACAAGTATTAAAAAATCTCGAATCGTGGTCGTGACCATCATTAATGGATAACGCGCCCGATAAAAGAGTTAACATTTATTTTGCTAAGGTTTATAAACATTAGATTTTAAAAAGAATTTAAAAGATATTTTTCATCCATTATTCTACCCTATCCTACGAACCGTAGCAAACAATAAATTACTCGCTCATGGTTAATAGCGTAGTAAAAGAGAGGTGGAAGATGAATGAAATCATATTAGAAGTACAGAAAGTAATGCTGAAAGTAATGCTGAAAGTAATGCGTAAAAGTAATGCGGTAAAAGTAAATGCGTAAAAGTAAATGCGAAAAGAATTAAACCAAAAACTACCTTTATTAATCAACTACTGCATTACAACTTTTCTCCTTCAAAAGTAGATTACAAGAACCCTAGTTTTGCTCGTAGATCTCTCTCTACAGTTGAGGTAGATGATTAGATGATGAGATTATGAGATGATGAATGCACAGCTCTCGGTCCTTTATATAGTCTCTGAAACTAGAAACCTTAGATACCATATGGAAGTAGGTGATATTACGATCATGCCCCCAAAAACCTAGATCCAACGGCCACTAAAGTACCGCGGTTCCGCTTCCCATACCCCTTGTTGACCATGGTTCCGCCGCCTTATGGTGGGATGGTGGCTTGAGATTTTTTTTTAGCATTTCTTCTTGATATTTAGAGATCCTCTTGATATATAGATTCTGAAAATATTACCCTTAGTCTCTGTTGTTGCTAGATTTGTTTCTAATATTTGGCAGATTTAGTTTCGATATTCCAATTTGACTTGGATCTCTTACTTAGATTTTAGACCTGAGCTAATACTTGCACAATATCTCAAATCAAATTAGTAGTAGCATTTGGTATTTTTGAGATATTATTCCAACCATTTATATGATATAATACATTAAGAATATTGATTAGGAATATTTGGCATGATTTGTATATTTTAATTACTAATATTTCATTTAAATATTATATGCATATATTTTCCTTATTAATTATAAATGAAGAAACATATGATAATAATTTTTTTACAAATAAACCCATATATGTTCTTTATTTACAATTAACATATTTTTGTAGTTAATAATAGTAAGAGAAATTTTCATATAAATGTGCAAATTTTGGACTAATCAGGAGCTTGTATAGAGTTTTATTGAAGACTTTGGTTAGCCCATTGGCTCTTGGATTATAGATGGAGGAATATCTCCAGTCTATCTTGTGCTGATTAGTGAACCTTGAGACTTCAAAGCTCTTGAAAGAAAGTCCATTGTCAGAAATGATTCTTTTTGGTGTACCGAAACGGTATAGAATATTATGTCTGAAGAACGTCAAAATATCTTCTGTTTTGATTTCTTTTAGCTGTACAGTTTCAGCCCATCTAGAGAAGTAATCAGTTGCGGCCAATATGAACCGATGGCCTTTGGATGACGGAGAATCAATTGGGCCAACTATGTCGGCGCCCTAAACTTCGAAGGGCCATGACGCTACCGCAGGATGCAGCTGGTTGAGATACTTTTGGATGAGTCACCGTGAATTTGGCAGATATGACACATCTTCGCATGCTCTTTGCAATCCCTTATCATGGTGGACCAGTAATACCCAAGCCGCTTGATTTGAAGTCGCTTGATTTGAAGCCGCATTTTGGGGCCAGATTGGTAAGCCCCGCAAACACCTGAATGAACTTCTTTCATGACCTTTTGGGCTTCGGCCGAGAACACACGCCTGAGCCAGAATTGGTCATATGATCTGCGGTATATCGTATTATTTAAAAACACATATCAGAGAGCTATCTTCTTCAGCTGAACCCTCACAGACTTTTCTTCGGGCAGCTTGTTGTATCGGAAGTATTCTATGAAGGACTCTCTCCAATCGGGTTCATCTTGAATGATCAGAGCTTTTTCGGCTATATTGTTATCTTATTCTACGCTTTCTTCTTCACGCAAAAAGACTGGACGTAGAATTTTCCGGCTTCTGACTGTGATCAGAATTTCGTCCATGTCAGGATCAGCCAGCTCTTTGGCTTGGCGAGCGAGTACGTCGGCTTTTCCGTTCAATGCCCTAGGGACTCTCATTAGTTTAATGTGAGTGAACAGTTTCATGAGTTCCACCACCCGGCCTCTGTATCGAGCTAACTCGGACTTATATATCTTGTATTCGCCGCTTACTTGGTTGACGACTAGTTGGGAATCGCCATAGACACGCAGCTGAGGGATCTTCATTTCTATGGTGGGCTCCAGACCAGCAATCGGAGCTTCATATTCAGTCTCGTTGTTTGTGCGAGGCTCGGTAAGAGCGGAAGAACGTCGCAGGGTTCCTCCCGATGGTGTGATGAACACTAATCCTATTCCTACCTTTATATGCAAGATTCTTGATATGCTAGAGGTCTTTATTGATGAGGCTCCATCGAAATAAAGCTTCCAGCATGGTTCGTCATCTTCAAGGTGTAGCACTTGTTCGTTGGGCAACTTGCAATTTAGCGGCGATCCTTCAGGTATAGGATGAGCAGCTAGAAAGTCGGAGAGGGCTTGCCCTTTTACTGCTTTCTGAGGAATATAGACTATGTCAAATTCAAGCAGCATAACAGCTCATCTGGCCATTCTACCAGTTAGACCCACCTTGGTCATCAAATATTTCAACGGGTCGATCTTGGAGATCAGCATAACCCGATGAGCAAGCAGACAATTCCTTAACTTCTTTACGGAAAATATCAAGGCTAAACATTGCTTTTCAATCAGAGAGTATTTATGCTCTACCCCGACTAATGTTCGGCTGAGGTAGTAGAGGGCATTTCCTTTCATTCCTTATTGTTTTGAGCGAGGAGGGTGCCGAGTGATTCGTCCAGCTCGGCGGTATAGAGAATCAGCAGTTTATTTGAAATGGGGGCAGTGTGCATTAGAGGGTGCAATATGTACTGCTTGATGCTGTCGAATGCTTCTTGACATTCGGCATCCCAGACAAAAGGGGCTCCCTTCTTCATGAGCTTTGAAAAAAGGTCGACATCTTCCTGATAGGTTTGAAATGAACTTTCTTATGCATGCGAGCCTGCCTTAGAAGGATGTTAGTTATGTCAGATTCTTTGGAGGAAGCATCTCCATGATTGCTTTTATCTTTGATGGGTCGATCTCGATCCCTCAGTGCCGAACTATGAAGCCTAAGAATTTTCCCGATGATACGCCGAAAGAGTACTTTAGCGGATTCATCTTCAGATTGTACTCTCTTAGTCTGGTGAAGATAGTTCGAAGATCTTGGATGTGATTGGCCATGGCCTTAGTCTTGATGATCAAATCATCAACATAACATTCGACGACTTTATGGATTAAGTCGTCAAAGATCTTGGTCATTGCGCTTTGATATGTGTCACTTTCATTCTTTAGTCCAAATAGCATCACTTTATAACAATATAGGACTATCGGGGTTCGAAATGCTGTATGTCTCTCATTCTCAGGCAACATTTTTATCTGATTGTAACCAGACAAACCATCCATGAAAGTGAACAGCTCGTAATTTGAGGTGTCATCGACCATCATTTCCATGAACGGAAGTGGGAAATCATCTTTAGGGCACGCTTTGTTAAGGTCCCTGAAATCGACACAAACCCGGATCTGCCCATTTTTCTTCTTCACTGGGATGATGCATGCGATCCAGTCCGCGTATTTCTCTTCTCTGATGAAGCCGGTATCGATAAGTTTCTTGGTTTTCTCAATGACCTTTTCCTCTAACTCCTTTCTCATTCTTTGAGGAGCTTGTTTGACTGGCTTTGCATCAGGAGAATAGCCAGCTTATGCACGGCCACTTAAGGGGAGAGGCTAGGCATTTCTTTGTACGTCTACGCGAAGCAGTCGATGAGCTCACGCAATAAGGAGATTATCTGCTCTTTCATTTTCTTTGACAAGAGCGAGCTGATATAGGTCGGATTTGGATAATTGGGCGTCCCAAATCAATCTTGGTTAGCTCGTCGAATGTTGCCTGTCTCAGCTAGCTCGTCGTCGTCATTTGACCTTTCGCTGGCTTCACCAACATGGATGATGTAGCATGCTTGGGCTTCAGGTTGAATGAAACCTATGCCCCATCTATCCGGGATTCATCTATCGATGAGCGCTCGGACCTGAGGCGGATGCCACAGCCTCTCGTAAAATTTCGCTTCGAATTCCGTTTGATATAACCGACATCCAAACTTTTTAAAATATTCCCGCATCTTGGGCTTATAATATCTGGGATTGAGTACGGCTCTTATGCCTCTCTCATAGGGAAGGCACGTGACAGACAAATCGTTTGGGTGCACGACAGGATTTGACCCATAAAACAAGATGTCCTTCTATCCACTTTTCCTTCCGGGAATGTAAAAAGTTTGTAGTTGGTTCACGGTAGAGACCGATAAAGCATCTAGCTCTTTCCACATCTGTTCCGGCACCCTTATGATAGCTAGGGACCCTTCTGTAATCTTGAAGGTTTCTGTCACGCCCCGCTTTCCAAAATACGGAATACGGGAGATGACTAGGCCAGCCATGCTCCAACGGTCAAGGATAATCTCGCCGCAGTCACACTTCGGTTTCTAGCATTACATGGTAATCAGTAAATACAACACCGAAGTAAAGGAAACACATCACTAGTTTATTACACCAACTTTCATTGTTCACAGTTTACAATAGAATGAAAGAAAAGAAACTACTAACCAAGTGCGAATACAAAGTCGATTTATGGAAAGCGGTAAAAGTACTGAAGGTACGACCTTCTAGATCTCTGCGAGCTCGAAGGGTAGATCTGACTTCTCCTGAATCCGGTCCTCTCCAAACTCTGAGCATGCATACTCAGGTCGTCAGGGAGACGTAATAACAATATTATAATAATCACAAAAGATAAGAAAATAAAAGTAATAACGGTAGAGATAATAAATGCAGGCTATCAATATGTCACTAACTGATGCAATGTATGATCTGTGCCCTTATCGGTCTCTAAGTCACTTTGAAATCGAGTTGTGGAAATGAGTAATCATGTTTAACGAGGGTCTCGTACGTACCCGAGACTACGTCCCGCTGTTGCCCGGGACATAACCCTGTCAGTCAGACCGCTAGGTCCAAACCTAATATATAAGAGTCGTTGTTCGAATGATCATCCTTTAAATCACTGACCTCGCTAAATACAATTTCCTTTCCACTTCGATTTCTCCTTTTTCTCCAGGTTTCACTATCTATGAGTATGGGCTAGTTGTGTACAAGTACGTATCAATAGCACTGCTATATTCACTATTCACTGTATTATCGCTATCATGAACCATTCACTTTTCACTGGCGTACTTGACACTCCTAAACCGATACCATTCACGCTCGACAATGCATTGTACACTGAAACTTAATAATGACACGGACTATCACTATAGGTAATACAGTCGGGTAAAACTGTGAATTATGCCACTACACAATTTATATGCAATACAAATCATTATGCGTCTCATGAACTTATAAAAATTACATCAAATCCTACGTTCAGAATTAAGTAAAATGATGCAAAAACAGTAATCAGTAAACTTAGTCGGCGGTTCAATGAAATTAATTTCAAGTCAATCGGGTTTCGAGTTCGCAAATTACAGTCATTTCATTTTAAGTGCTCGCTACTGGAAATTCAGTTTCTGAACTGTAAGTCCATTTCGTAATGTTGGGATCAAAATTAGGCGACGCTATAGTTGAACAATAATTAGGTTTATCAGTTAGGTTTCCAACGCACCATACGGATCGATAATATCCATAGTGTACTGGAAGTTATGCATTATATAGTATTGGGGTATACGTTCTGTCCCTGCTTGGGACTGCCGTATTTACTGGTGGTTTAAAATGTGATTAAAATAGTAAACGATGGCAAAAACGAATGAAATCACTCCCAATAGTTAGCTAACAGATTTATCTTCACTACGGTATAGGATTCCGCATAATACCATTTTCATACCGAAACGTGAAAGCATTTCAATTCGAGTATCGACAGCCAGTGCAGCTCTGGACTGCAGTCCAGAGTCGCAACTCTCCCAGATTTTCTTTATCATGACTTATTAGAATCTAGTGGACAAAAATATATTATAGTTGGTTATTCCATCAGTTTCGATATGAGTCCTGAAATGCCACAATCTGATCTATATATAATTTATTATAAATTTTAGCATGTACGAAAAATTTTAGATTTTACGACGGAAATCGGGACACCATTTTACGTGTGCGATGACGCTATTTTGCAACCAAATTTCTACAGGATATTCATTATCCTAACATGGGTTCATTAAATCCAAGTTCCTCTATTTTAAAATAGGTTTTAGTCTAGGATACGTTCGAAAACTAGCTTAAGTAAACGGTTATCAATGACAAGTCGGTTTCTTACTTGACGAGCATGAGATTTGAACCATATGAATTATGAGCGTTTTCAAACACGGGGTAAAAGTCACTAAATGGATTAATTCACTAAAAGTAATGACGCGTGTTCATAGTAGCAAATGATTCGATTACAATATTCAATTCAAGCATAAAATCATAATATAACTATTTAACTAATAACTTTATATAGCATGTAAAAGCAAGCGGAATTCACTTGCCTGTGACGGCCGATGGTCACGAAGATGATGATGGCGGCGACCCACAACAGCGGTACGCACAAGGATACACACGGATAGGATTTGGGCTTGGCCTTGGCGAAGAAGACGGAGCTTGGTAGCGTAGTGAGGTGGTGAAACGACGGCGACCAGAGGTGGTGGTCAAGGCAGCGACGATGTGAAGGCGGTCGGCGACCTGTAGTTCCAGCAATGGCTGGAAGCGTCGAGGGCTCGGGCGGCGGCTAGGTGTAGCGGCTGCGACTGCAGTGAGGGGGTGTCGATGGTCGGTGTCGTTGGTGTTGTTGAGGTCGGTGGAGAGAGATGCAGAGGCGACGGGGTCGAACCTCCGGCGAGGTGATCGGCGGTGAGTGCAGAGGTGAGGTCGGGGCTGTGGGTTCGAAGGTGGCGGGGTTTCTCGGAGTTGGATCATCGGGGAGGAGTAGGAGGCATGGGATTCAGAAAAGAAGGCGAGGAGGGTGGTGTTGGGTTGTGAGGTCGACGGCGAGGCGAGCTTTGGCGAGAGTGCAAGAGAGGTGCTCGGGAGAGGAAGTGGGGGTTGACGTGGATGAGGGAGCCCGTCGATGGAGGGAGGTGGCCGGCCGAGGAGACTCAGGCGGCGTTAGGATGAGCCGCGGAGCTTGGGGTGGGTCGCGGTGGTGTTCTGGTGTTCAGGTGGTTCGTTAGCGACGAGGTGATGGGGTGCGATGGCGAAGTGGGTTGCGGTGGGGATGAGGGTTGGTTGGGTTCTTGGTGTCGAGGATGAATGTGATGGTGGTGTCGATGTAGGTTCGGCTTCTCGAGGAGGAGGGTGAAGGCGAGAGAAGAATTTGAGAATGAGGAGGCAGGGAAGAAGAGGGAGGTGAACGCGAGATAAGAGAGAGAGAGAGAGAGAACGTGGGTGATGGGGGGGAGAGAGAGAGAACGTGGGTGAGGGATTTTAATTAATAAGAATTATAAAGAAGAGAGAGTGAGGGTAACGGGAATATAATTATAAGGTTTTTAATGAAATTTATTTGTGTAGGATTTGGGTTTAAATGAGGATATATTATTTTTTTTTTGAATTTGAAAAGAAAAGAGAAGGTAAGTAATCTGTTGTTTAAAAGTAAGGCCTTGGGTTGTTGGGCTTGGGCTCAATAAAATTTTGAAGGAAAAGTGTGGGATTTAAATATGAACTTGGGCTTAGGGTTAGGTTCATAGGAAACAAAATAATTAGAATATAATACAAAATATAAAATGGGTAAAATATTTTATTTGAATACAGGTATTGGAGTAGATAAAGACCGGGTATTACAGTTTCTTTTAGCTTTGCATTTTTCATGAGGGCCCAATCTGTATAACTGTTGCAAGGAGGGTCCTCCTCCTCCGACTCTTCAGTGTCGCTACCGAAATGAGGGCGAATTTTTCTACCGGATGGGCCTTCAGTATTAGACTCATCCGTATCGCTACCGAAATGAGGGTGTGTTTTACGGAAGGATGGACTTCTAGTCGGATTCATTAGTTTCACTGCCAAAATGTGGACCCACTTGGAGGTTTTTGCTTTTGAAATTGACAACCGGCTCAGATTTGCTTTTGATTTTCGGAACCATTCTGTCTTTGGTCAATCGTGGCTCAATATTTTGGGGGTTCACTAAGGACCGAGAATTTTTATATTGGACTTCATGCACACTAAACGGTTGGATGTCTCCATCAATAAGTTTTTCTTCACCATTTTTGGTATATTTTATACATTGATGGAGAGTTGATGAAACGTTACTGTAGTTGTAGAGCCACGGCCGTCCCAGGAGAATTTTATAAGACGTGTCGGCGTCGATCACGTATATCTTGGCTTCGGTTTTTCGGTCCCCAAACCTGATCGGCAGAGCTATGGATCTCAGAACTTGCTGGCAATTATGATTGGAGCCTTGAATGAAAATCCTTTCTCTTGACAGGTGTCGGACGTCCATTGACAAACTCTTCAGAGTCCGCAAGTTCATGATATTCACTGAGGATCCTGGATCAATCAATATGCGATTAATCCGATCTCCGTCGCTGTACCCGGTCACGTAAAGCGGCCGGTTATGCTCAGTTGTTCCTAGTAGTCGGTCTTCATCCTTAAACGTGACAGCAGCAGCATACAGAGTGCATCGGGCTTCTTTCATATTAATTTCCGCAAAGCGAGCTTGGCACTGCTCAGGGCTTTGTAGAGTATGAATAAGAACATCTCTAAGCCTCATAGATAGGACCAAGGCATCGTAGATGCTCAGGAAAGACAGATGCTTCCGGAGATGGGGAAAAACATTATAGTCCACTGGCGAAGAACTCTAGTTTTCATGAGCAGGCTTTCCGCCATCTTCTTCATTAGCGACTTGTTTTTCCTTTCCTTTTGGGGCGTTGCCCTGATTTGGCGGTAGATCCCTGCCGCTTCTGAGCTGGATTTAGTTAGTCTTTGTGGCGAGCTCCCCGTCCTCTTCGGGAAAACATAGTTCTTCCTCAGAGTCACTATCAAGATGGATGACGTAGCAGGTCACTATAGAGATCTCGTCAATGGATTCTTCTTCTAACTCCTCTAGAATCTCAGCCACTTCTACGGGGAAGAACTCTCTCAATTGAATCAGAGTTCTTTCTTTTTGTTCATAGTCTTCGAGAGAATCGATATACTTTTGAATGGTCAATCTTCCTGTAAACTCTTTTTCGCGTCGAGTCACACTTTTTTTCTTCTTGAGCTTTTTGGTTTTTGGGCCTGATTGAGCCGAAGTGGTAGCTGGAACGGTAGGCTCCTTCTGCCTCTCCCATTCTGTTCTGGGCTCTTTCTGAAGTAGTTTTAGCATCTTATTCATCTTTTTGTACATGTGCATGCTCCATGGAGGTTGCAGCGAGTCAGATTCATTTCTCGGGGTAGCCGATTCAGCTGTCTGCTCCCAAAAGGTTTCAGCTTCTATCTGTATAAAGTTGGTGGTTGCAGCTTGGTTGTTCACCAACATACTCTTGGATAGCTCGATCTCTCCAGTCTTGTATTGCTTTTCAACCCAGTCTTTAAAAATGTAGCAATCCTCGATCGCATGGCTCACTACTCTGTAGTACGGGCAATACAGGGGATTGTCGGTCATTTTTGCTTCGTGAGGTCTCTTCGACTCCGGCAATTGTAGACTGTTGTTCAGGGCATCTTTGAATATCTTGCGGACCTTGTCCCTCCTGAAAGAGTAGAGTTTGTTCTTTGTCTCCTCTAATGTAGGCCCTTCTCCTCCTAACACTGGCTTTCGAGCTCATTCTATTTTTGACTCGCCCGCTTTTGTCTTATCTTCAATGTCAGACGCATTGAAGGCGTTGGTCTTGTTGGAGCTCCCACTTTTACGGTTGTCGTCTTTTCTGCTCTTCCAAGACTTGTCACCCTGAGAGTTCAGAGTAGACTCTTACTTCGAGCATTCCAACATTTGTACTCTCTTGGTCAGCTCCTGAAACGTCTTAAGACCTGCTGTACATAAGAATAGGACTATCCAATTGCTGAGGTTCCCAATAAGAAGGCTGACGGATTGGTCCTGTTCCAACGGCGGTTCACACTTGACCGTAAGATTACGCCATCGAGCGATAAAGTCAGTGTTGCTTTTGTTCTTTCCCGGCGTGGTCCTTACAAGGTCAGCAATGGAGATCTTATCACTGACACTCATGAACCTTTGCCAAAACAGAAACTACATTTGGGCAAAAGTAGTGACGGACCTATCCGATATGCTCGCGTACCAATTAAAAGCGACACCGATCAGGCTGTTGACAAACTAATGAATAAGGAGTGCATCATTGCCTCCTGTATTTCTGTTTGACGCTTTAAAGTGGACGACGTGCTGATTTGCATTTTCTGTCCCGTCAAATCTTCCGAACTTAGAAATGATGTAGCCGCTGGGGAACTCGATCAGATCGTATTGTGCGGGATATGGCCGCCCATTACTGCCAATTTCTTTCTGAGCTTCGTCTTCGGCCACCAATGTTTTAACTTTACTGGTGACCAAATCCATTATCTGATCTTGTGTTAGCAGGATAGTGCCATCCGGGGCCAAGGCGTCCCCAGAAGCGGAATGTGGACGGTTTTCGTGCAGCTCATCTAAACTTGGACCCAAGAGGACAAGCATCGGATGCTTCGGGTTGTTATCACTCGGCTCATGAGTAGAGACGTGCGCTTGATTGGAGGGCGCCTGAGAGACTTGAGCCATGAGCCGCATCACGACGTTCGTCAGGTCATCAATTTTTGAGTAAAACTTGGCCATCTCTTTATCTTTTCTCCTAAGCTGTTTTCGGAGCTCTTGCTCTATGGTCCTGGGGCGGAAAGTCGGCTCTTCCTCGCTATCCGAGCCTAACTCCATATGGACTGAGGAGTCCTTCTGCCTATTGGCCGCATCAAGAGGGCTTTCATCGTTATGCGGGGGCGGATGATCATAGGAAGCGGCGACCATATTCAAGCCATATTGGGCTTGGGATGTGATGGCCCCATCCTTGCTTTTGCTGTGCAGCTTGCCGCTGGGATGCGTGCCTGCCATGCAGACCGTATGGATAACATATTTGGCCATCTTTTCATTCTTATCAGCTAATTTCGTGGACCGTTGTCGTGGCCCTTCTATTTCGGGAACGGACAATCGATTGAAGACGGCTGGCTTGACTGAGTTCTTGAGTGGTGCTAGCGCTTCTTTCTGGCTTTGCTTCGCTGCTTCCACGCAGCACAGAGCGCTTGATAGACCCTTGAAGAGACGGTGCCATACTTTCTTTGTTGGGGATGAGACAGGTCTCTTTGTAGTATCGTTCGGATTGCTGTTTTCTTGATTCTTGCGGTCATGACATTTTTCTGAATACACTTCAGAGTTTTGAAAGAATTACTAACCTTAACGGCCGACTCAGCTGTCATCACGGGGTAACCCTTTTCTTGGAACCTCACGTAATCCAGCTTTGCTGGAGCCGTGGCCCTCTTGCTAGCTCTATATCAGAGCCGCTTCTGCCTTAACTCTTCTATTTTGAGCACCTGGTAGGCTTCGTCCCTTTAGGAAGACGCCGTAGACCGATTGATAGAGAGTCCAAAGACGGCGTTTGCTCACGCAATTGTCAAGGGTACCGTCTGAGCTTGCTGGAGATGCTTTGTAGCTCCATTGGTGTTGACAGACTTGCCCCCAGTCGGAACAGTGGAGAGCCGTTCGAATACGGATTTGCATTTGGGGTGAGATGCTTTGGCGACCACAATGTTCGACCTCCTATCCCTTGCGGTCGGATTGGCCGCTTGGTTTGTCGGGACCTCTGCCAGATAAGCGCTTCCGGCAGGGTAGATGATGATGGAACCAAATTAACGGGGTAGTTCCTACCATTGCCGGCTGAGACTGGCATGGAAAACCACGCGGGCATTGATGTTGACCACGTAGGGAATCGGAGTCACGTCAGAAATGAAGCTCGTCTTGGGAGATGTAAATCCCCGTTCTCCATCTATAAAATTTTCCTGTACTTTCCAAATTCCGTATGTCTCCTGTTTTTTCTCCGTATTTTGTGGGTAATTGGTTACTCGAGATTCAAGATTTAGCTTAATCAAAACCCTAGAATTATTTTCTAGATTAAACCCCAAACCCATTTTACAAAATACCCTCAGCCCATTCAAAACTTTTTTAAATAAATTCCTAAATTAAAAACCCTAGCCGGCCCCTCTCTATTTTCCCCAGCCCACTCGGATTTAAATAAATCCTTTTATGAATATAAAAACCCTAGTCGGCCCAAACTCCTTCCTCAGCCCACTTCATTTTTATGGAATTATTTGTTTTTTTTTAAACCGGCCCAAATCCCTTCGGCCCGCCTCCTCGTACCCGACCCGACCCGCTTCGCACCCTTTTCCTTCCCTCAACGGCTCCCTTTTTTCCCGCCTCCTCTTCAATTCGCGACACCCATTCCCCCGCCGCAGCCCACGCCCTCGCTGAGACGTTGCCGACGTTTCCTATCACACCCTCATCCCTCTCCTCCCTCGTTTCTAAAAAAATCTCTAACTTTATCCATCCTCCAAAATACCCACCGAACACCAAATTTCTCTCGAACCCATTGCCACCTCCACCGCCGGCGATCATCCCACCTCGTCGCTCGACCCACGTCGACGACAGCCACTCATTCACCCTCCTTCTCCCTCCACGACTCCTCCCTTCATCAACCGAGCCCCCACCAGGCATCCCCTGCACACAGACCCACTTCAACCAAGCTCGGCCACCTTACACTCTCGACGCCGACGAGCCCCCACTGCACCTGAACCACGTCGTCGACCTCCACCTCCTCAGCACCGTCACCATCACCATAATTCCCTAGCCCCACTGCTCAACCTTTCCCTCTCTTCAAAAATCTCAAAAACCCACTTTCAAGCACTTCACTGTTGCACTTCGCCGGAGCGCCGTCGCCGACCATCGTCAATCTCAGCACTACTCAAGAGATCCACAGAGCCTACTCTACACTTCCAGCGCGCACAAGACGACTCCGGGAAACTCCGACGTAAAACCCGTGTTTCGAACCAAGCTCGCGAAAATCCGTTACACGGCGTACGTCACGCGTTCGTGACACCGCTGCTGCCGTGCGACCCCGAAACGTTTCCAGGCAAGTGTTTACTTGCTTCATGCTATAATAATAGTGGTACAAACCAAAATCATCTAGTTTACGAAATTACCGATTTCCGATACATAATGTGACCTAGGTGTTCGATGCTAGTCTCTCATGGAAATGATTGTTTATTTTGACGGATACTGATAATTTCTGTTGGCCCATTAGATGATAAATATTGTGTATGAATCTCGCTGGAAAATACGATTGTTAGTGACAAAAATTGATACCCCCAAATATGCCGTTAAAACTAGAATTTTCTCGTATCTGAAAGCGAATAAAATCACCATAAATCATATTCAAACCGGATTGCTGCGTTCGAGGGCTTAAATCGAAGCCGACTCGACGAACTTTAACCCTATGTAAAATTATAATGATTTCTGTTCAGTAACTGTGATGATAATTAGATCGGAATGCGACTCTGGACTGCAGTCCAGAGCGTTTCTGATTATTGTGTTCTGTCCCAAGACCGGTGTCACTGTGTTTCCTGAAGTCGTATGTTACGGAACTCTACAGTAGATTAAAGATAATTCTGTTAGCTAAACCAAACAAGTGGTCCCATTCCGTTTCATTGCCATTTGCTATTTTAAACTGTATTAAAAAGGGCAGAACGTATAACTGTCCAGAACAGATTCTGAAATGACACACTGAGGTTACACTGTGTATAACTTTCAACGTACAGATGCGATTGAGGATCCGTCTATTGCGTTGAATACTCTATCGAAAACCCTAGATTTCATTTATCTGCAACATCGCTAAATTCTGAGCCCAACTGGGTGCAATTCGTTCCGCGAAACGGACGTTCAGTTCTGAAACTGAATTTCCAGCCGCGAGCACTTAAAATGAAATAGCTATATCTTGAGAACCGGAATCCCGATTGAACTGAAATAAATTTTGATGAATTACCGACTGAGTGTTCTAATTATCTTACTTATATCATTTTGCTGAATTCGTAACATATTAATTTATGCAAATTATTTTAGTTAATGACATGCATGTTGATTCATAACATATAGAGCTTATTGGTAGCATACAATACATATATCATACCCTTGCCATATATTCAGTGTTAGTGCGTGTGGACATTGCATTATCGTGAGTGATAGATATTGGTTTAGGAGTGACGAGTACTCCAATGAAAAGTGAATATTCGTGACAGTGATTGATACAGTGAACAGTGATAAAACCGTGCCATTGGTATACTTGTACACAACTAGATCAAGATCATAAATAGTGTAAACCTGGGGAAAAAGGGGAAATCAAAGTGGAAAGAGTATCGTATTTAGCGGGACCGTGTTTAGAGGATGATCATTCGAACCGTGATACTGATACGTGTAGGGTAGGATCTAGCGATCCGACTGACAGGGTTATGTCCCGGGCATGTGGGCCGTTGTCTCGGGTATGTACGAGACTCCTGTTAAAAATGATCCTCCTTCCACTATGTGATTTCAAACATGACCTAGAGACCGATAGGGACACGTAACATATCTGCATCATATAGTGACATAGAGATTACTTGCATTGTTCCTACACCAGTGTTACCTCATATACTTATTTCATTTTATTATAATAATATTGTTATTGTGTCGCTCTGACGACCTGAGTATGCATGCTCAGATTCCGCGGGAGGACCAGCACAGGAGACGGACCTACCCTTTGAGTTCACGGAGATATAGTTTGGTATACCTTCTTCATTTACTGCTTTCTACAAAAGTGATCGTGAGATTGAACTTGGTTAGTTATTGTTCTTATTATCTGTAATTTGTGAACAATGGAATTTTAATTTAATAAATTAGTGATGTGATTCCTTTAATACTGTGCTTTATTTACTGATTACCATGTAGTGCTAGAAGCCGAAGTGTGACTACGGCGGGATGATTCCTTGACCGTAGGAGCATGGCTGGCCTAGTCATCCCTCGTTTTTCCGTATTTTGGGAAGCGGGGCGTGACATGGTTTAGTTGGTATCAGAGCCTGTGTTTAGTATCAAGGAATAACATTAACTATACTGTATTACGTTATTCTTGTTTCACTACTCTTAATTTTCATCCTTGAATCTGATCCTATCCTTTTGAATCTTCCAGTGATATGACGTCCCCGAACGACCCCTCCTCGGACTCCAGCTCTCAGGACCGCACGGAAAGAATACTCAGTGCACTGACCACTCTCGCGGAAGCTCAAGAGAGGAAGACAGATTTGCTTACTGAGGGACTCAGGGCGATTACCGCCGCAGGAGGACCCTCCGCACTTATTACCGCCCCCGAGAGCGCTACTCCACCAGCTTATCAGGCTAGGGCTGGTACCGTATCAGACTTCCGACGGTTACACCCGGCTGCATTCACAGGGCTAGCTGAACCCCTTGAGGCTGAGCAATGGCTGGTAAACATGGAGAATTTATTGACAGCCGCCAGGGTTCCAGAGGAAGACAGAGTGGACGTAATAAAGATTCAATTAGAAGACGAAGCCCGTACATGGTGGTCGATGGAAGAAAGCAGACTTGATGAGCCGATTGAATGGAGCAAGTTTAAGGAGTGCTTCTTAGATCATTATTTTCCTCCCACAGCCAAGGCAGAAATGGAGGAACGGTTTATTCTTTTGAAGCAAAATGGACGCCCAGTGGACGTTTATGCGGCAGAGTTCAACCGTCTGAGCCGCTTTGCTCCATACATGGTCAAATCATAGGCCACCAGGGCCAGACGCTTCCTTCAGGGGTTAGATTTTGAGTTGCAGCAGTTGATTGCATCGTTGGATTTGCAGACTTTCGCACAGGTACTCAACGCGGCGAGAGTTCAGGAGCAATTGATTAACAAGTTCAGAAGACCCCCAGTCGTTCCAGCACGTACCCACACGCCTTCTCGAGGAGCCATACCGGTTCACAGAGCAGGAACGACACAAATGAAGCACCCGTTTGTACCACAGCATCGCCCCCAGAGACAGGGCGTAACTTGCGGCTATTGCGGTAGAGGAGGACATACCCAGAAGGACTGTCGCCGTGCCAAGGGACAGTGCTTGATTTGCGGTTCCAGTCAGCACAGGATTAACAGTTGCCCTGAGCGAGCAGAGATACAGGGAGGTTCTAGACCGCCACAGCAGAGGCCACAGGAGCAGAGACAACCCTTTACAGGTCGCGGTCAGGGACGGTCTTTCACCTTGACCGCCGAGCAGGCAGAGGCGTCAGGAGACGTGGTTACAGGTACTCTACACGTACATTCCTTGCCAGCTAGAGTACTATTTGATTCGGGAGCATCGCATTGTTTCTTGTCTGAGCATTTCACTAATACACACTCAATACCACATGAACCACTAACCAAGGGATGGGAAATTCATACGGGTAATGGCATTATTATATCTAGTCGAGAATGTAGATTATGCCCGATTGTAGTGTGTGGCAGGGAATTCTATGCAAATTTCCTCCTAATTGGGACAGGCAGTTACGACGCAATTCTCGGGATGGACTGGATGAGCACTTTTCATGCGGTTATCGATTGTCATGCAAGGAATGTGATCTTCCGCATTCCCAATCATCCGGAGTTTATTTTCGAGGGCGGAAGCGAATCTTTGGAGCCAGCTAAATACAGAGCAAAGCCTAAGGAACTGACAGCTACGGAGATTGATAAGAGCCCAGTCCCAGAAATTGTTCGGGACTTTCTGGACGTGTTTCCCGAAGATCTACCAGGTCTACCACCTCCTCGAATTTTAGAGTTCTCAATCGACTTAACTCCAGGTACAGCCCCAGTATCCAGAGCCCCGTACAGAATGGCACCAGTTGAATTGGCGGAATTGAAGAAGCAGGTTGAAGAACTATTGGAGAAGGGATTTATTCGGCCGAGCGCTTCACCGTGGGGTGCACCAGTTCTGTTAGTAAAGAAGAAGGATG
This sequence comes from Agapanthus africanus, assembly GCA_030015575.1. Lineage (NCBI taxonomy): Eukaryota > Viridiplantae > Streptophyta > Magnoliopsida > Asparagales > Amaryllidaceae > Agapanthus > Agapanthus africanus. The sequence continues at coordinate 590,592,388 of CM057340.1, read as the reverse complement.
GATCGCTGCGAATGTGTATAGATTATCGGGAGCTGAACAAGGTCACAATAAAGAACAAGTAACCAATACCGCGCATTGACGACCTATTCGATCAGCTAAGTGGAGCCAAGGTATTCTCGAAGTTGGACCTCCGTTCTGGATATCATCAAATCAGAGTAGCAGCCGAGGATGTAGGCAAGACGGCTTTCAGGACCCGATACGGACACTACGAGTTTCTTGTGATGCCGTTCGGTGTTACCAATGCCCCAGCAATATTCATGGACTTGATGAACAGAGTGTTCGCAAAGTACTTGGACACGTTTGTCGTTGTGTTTATCGACGACATACTTGTCTACTCGAAGACCCGGGAAGAGCACGCTGAACATTTGCGCACGGTACTACAAATTCTTCGGAAAGAGAAGCTGTATGCGAAGCTGAGCAAGTGTGAATTCTGGCTCGACAAGGTTCAGTTTTTGGGACATATTGTTTCGGGCGAAGGCATCTCGGTGGACCCGGCGAAGATAGAATCTGTCAGAGATTGGCCAACGCCGAAGTCAGTGGCCGAGATCAGGAGTTTTCTGGGATTGGCAGGTTATTATCGGAGATTCGTCCAAGATTTCTCGAGAATCGCGGAACCATTGACGAGACTGACACGGAAGGACGTGCCGTTTACATGGACAGGGGAGTGCACCCAGGCATTCGACACACTAAAGCAGAAGTTAACCACGACGCCTATTCTTACTGTACCAGATGATTCCGGTGGTTTAGTGATACACAGTGATGCCTCAGGGAAGGGTTTAGGCTGTGTTTTGATGCAACACGGCCGAGTGGTTGCTTACGCCTCTCGACAACTGAGAAACCACGAGAAGAACTACCCTACGCACGACTTGGAGTTAGCTGGGGTAGTTTTTGCATTGAAGATTTGGAGGCACTATCTTTTGGGCGAGAAAGTGGAGGTTTACACGGATCATAAAAGTTTGAAGTATGTTTTCACTCAGAAGGAACTGAACATGAGGCAGCGCCGATGGCTAGAGCTAATGGCAGATTATGATTTGGACCTTCAGTATCACCCGGGGAAGGTCAATGTGGTACCAGATGCGCTCAGTCGCAAACCAGCGGTCATGATGTTGACCGATCAGAGGAGCATTATTGAGGATTTCCAGAGACTTGAACTTGAGGTCGTTACGCCGAATGCACTCAGTCAATTTTGGCAACTACAGGTGCAATCTTCCCTGGTGGATCGCATCAAGATTGCACAAGCGGATGATCCCCGATTGCAAAAGTTCAGAGAGCAAGTGGTAGCTGGACTGAGAACGGATTTGATTATACATGAAGATGGCTCTCTGAGATTCGGTAGCAGACTCTGCGTACCTAAAGGAGATGTTCGAGAAGAAGTTTTGGCTGAAGCACACAGTTCAGCTTATTCTGTGCATCCAGGAGGTACAAAAATGTATCAGGACCTAAAGCAGCACTTTTGGTGGAACGGAATGAAGCGGGAAATTGCGAGGTTCGTATCCAGGTGCTTGGTATGTCAGCAGGTGAAGGCGGAACATCAAAGGACAGCAGGATTGTTACAACCATTGCCGATACCTGAATGGAAGTGGGAGCACATTACTATGGATTTTGTGACGGCCTTACCACGGAGCCCTAGGGGCAATAACGCTATTTGGGTTATCGTCGATCGCCTCACAAAAGCTGCACACTTCCTACCTTTCTGAGTGGGACAGTCGACAGAATCACTGGCAGAAAGATATATGCAGGAAATTATGCGACTTCACGGTGTCCCAGTCAGCATTGTGTCAGACCGGGACACGAGATTCTTGTCGCACTTTTGGAAGAGCTTACAGGAGAGTTTGGGAACCCGCATTAAATTCAGCACAGCTTATCACCCACAGACGGATGGACAATCCGAGCGTACGATTCAGACGCTCGAGGATATGTTGAGAGCCTGTATGTTGGACTTTCAGGGTTCCTGGGAGGACCATCTGCACCTAGTCGAGTTCTCTTACAACAATAGTTATCAGGCTAGTATTCAGATGGCTCCTTTTGAAGCACTATACGGGCGGAAGTGTCGATCCCCAGTATGTTGGAATGATGTGGGAGAACGAAGATTACTGGGCTCCGAACTTATTGTTCAGGCGGTCGACAAGGTCCAAATGATCAGGCAGCGTATTAAGACGGCTCAGGATCGACAGAAGAGTTGGGCAGATACCAGCAGAAGGGCACTTGAGTTCGAAGTTGGAGATCATGTGTTCTTGAAGATTTCCCCTACTCGTGGAGTTATCAGGTTCGGAAGTCGGGGAAAGCTTAGTCCCCGCTTTATCGGACCTTTTGAGGTGCTAGAGCGAGTAGGAGAGGTGGCCTATCGACTTGCCTTGCCTCCATCGCTAGCTAGTGTGCACAATACCTTCCACGTGTCACAGTTGCGGCGTTATGTTCGGGATGAGAGCCATGTCCTGGACCATTCAGAGCTAGTTTTGGATACCGATTTGTCATACGAGGAGCAGCCTACTACCATCCTCGACCGCAGAGAGAAAGTGCTGAAGAATAAGATCATTCCTTTAGTCCGAGTGTCTTGGGGCGGTCGTTCCCCAGGAGAATCCACCTGGGAGCGGGAGGAAGATATCCGTGATCGTTATCCACATCTCTTTGTTTGGTACTTTTTTTTCTTGTATCCTTGTTAAATTTCGAGGACGAAATTTTTGTTAAAGGGGGTATGATGTAAATCCCCGTTCTCCATCTATAAAATTTTCCTGTACTTTCCAAATTCCGTATGTCTCCTGTTTTCCCCCGTATTTTGTGGGTAATTGGTTACTCGAGATTCAAGATTTAGCTTAATCAAAACCCTAGAATTATTTTCTAAATTAAACCCCAAACCTTTTTTACAAAATACCCTCAGCCCATTCAAAACTTTTTTAAATAAATCCCTAAATTAAAAACCCTAGCCGGCCCCTCTCTATTTTCCCCAGCCCACTCGGATTTAAATAAATCCTTTTATGAATATAAAAACCCTAGTCGGCCCAAACTCCTTCCTTAGCCCACTTCATTTTTATGGAATTATTTGTTTTTTTTTTAAAACCGGCCCAAATCCCTTCGGCCCGCCTCCTCGTACCCGACCCGACCCGCTTCGCACCCTTCTCTTTCACTCAACGGCTCCCTTTTTTCCCGCCTCCTCTTCAATTCGCAACACCCATTCCCCCGCCGCAGCCCACGCCCTCGCTGAGACGTTGCCGATGTTTCCTATCACACCCTCATCCCTCTCCTCCCTCGTTTCTAAAAAAATCTCTAACTTTATTCATCCTCCAAAATACCCACCGAACACCAAATTTCTCTCGAACCCATTGCCACCTCCATCGCCGGCGATCATCCCACCTCGTCGCTCGACCCATGTCGACGACAGCCACTCATTCACCCTCCTTCTCCCTCCATGACTCCTCCCTTCATCAACCGAGCCCCCACCAGGCATCCACTGCACACAGACCCACTTCAACCAAGCTCGGCCACCTTACACTCTCGACGCCGACGAGCCCCCACTGCACCTGAACCACGTCGTCGACCTCCACCTCCTCAGCATCGTCACCATCTCCATAATTCCTTAGCCCCACTGCTCAACCTTTCCCTCTCTTCAAAAATCTCAAAAACCCACTTTCAAGCACTTCACTGTTGCACTTCGCCGGAGCGCCGCCGCCGACCATCGTCAATCTTAGCACTATTCAAGAGATCCACAGAGCCTACTCTACACTTCCAGCGCGCACAAGACGACTCCGGGAAACTCCGACGTAAAACCCGTGTTTCGAACCAAGCTGGCGAAAATCCGTTACACGGCGTACGTCGCGCGTTCGTGACACCGCTGCTGCCGAGCGACCCCGAAACGTTTCCAGGCAAGTGTTTACTTGCTTCATGCTATAATAATAGTGCTACAAACCAAAATCATCTAGTTTACGAAATTACCGATTTCCGATACATAATGTGACCTAGGTGTTCGGTGCTAGTCTCTCATGGAAATGATTGTTTATTTTGACGGATACTGATAATTTTTGTTGGCCCATTAGATGATAAATATTGTGTATGAATCTCGCTGGAAAATACGATTGTTAGTGACAAAAATTGATACCCCTAAATATGCCGTTAAAACTAGAATTTTCTCGTATCTGAAAACGAATAAAATCACCATAAATCATATTCAAACTGGAATGCTGCGTTCGAGGGCTTAAATCAAAGCCGACTTGACGAACTTTAACCCTATGTAAAATTATAATGATTTCTGTTCAGTAACTGCGATGATAATTAGATGGGAATGCGACTCTGGACTGCAGTCCAGAGCGTTTCTGATTATTGTGTTCTGTCCCAAGACCGGTGTCACTGTGTTTCCTGAAGTCGTATGTTATGGAACTCTACAGTAGATTAAAGATAATTCTTTTAGCTAAACCAAACAAGTGGTCCCATTCCGTTTCATTGCCATTTGCTATTTTAAACTGTATTAAAAAGGGCAGAACGTATAACTGTCCAGAACAGATTCTGAAATGACACACTGAGGTTAAACTGTGTATAACTTTCAACATACAGATGCGATTGAGGATCCGTCTATTGAGTTGAATACTCTATCGAAAACCCTAGATTTCATTTAACTGCAACATCGCTAAATTCTGAGCCCAACTGGGTGCAATTGGTGCCGCGAAACGGACGTTCAGTTCTGAAACTGAATTTCCAGCCGCGAGCACTTAAAATGAAATAGCTATATCTTGAGAACCGGAATCCCGATTGAACTGAAACAAATTTTGATGAATTGCTGACTGAGTGTTCTAGTTATCTTACTTATATCATTTTGCTGAATTCGTAACATATTAATTTATACAAATTATTTTAGTTAATGACATGCATGTTGATTCATAACATATAGAGCTTATTGGTAGCAAACAATACATATATCATACCCTTGCCATATATTCAGTGTTAGTGCGTGTGGACATTGTATTATCGTGCGTGATAGATGTTGGTTTAGGAGTGACGAGTACACCAATGGAAAGTGAATATTCGTGACAGTGATTGATACAGTGAACAGTGATAAAACCGTGCCATTGGTATACTTGTACACAACTAGATCAAGATCATAAATAGTGTAAACCTGGGGAAAAAGGGGAAATCAAAGTGGAAAGAGTATCGTATTTAGCGGGACCGTGTTTAGAGGATGATCAGTCGAACCGTGATACTGATACATGTAGGGTAGGATTTAGCGATCCGGCTGACAGGGTTATGTCCCGGGCATGTGGGCCGTTGTCTCGGGTATGTACGAGACTCCTGTTAAACATGATCCTCCTTCCACTATGTGATTTCAAACATGACCTAGAGACCGATAGGGACACGTAACATATTCTGCATCATATAGTGACATAGAGATTACTTGCATTGTTCCTACACCAGTGTTACCTCATATACTTGTTTCATTTTATTATAATAATATTGTTATTGTGTCGCTCTGACGACCTGAGTATGCATGCTCAGATTCCGTGGGAGGACCAGCACAAGAGACGGACCTACCCTTTGAGTTCACGGAGATATAGTTTGGTGTACCTTCTTCATTTACTGCTTTCTACAAAAGTGATCGTGAGATTGAACTTGGTTAGTTATTATTCTTATTATCTGTAATTTATGAACAATGGAATTTTAATGTAATAAATTAATGATGTGATTCCTTTAATACTGTGCTTTATTTACTGATTACCATGTAGTGCTAGAAGCCGAAGTGTGACTACGGCGGGATGATTCCTTGACCGTAGGAGCATGGCTGGCCTAGTCATCCCTCGTTTTTCCGTATTTTGGGAAGCGGGGCGTGACAGGAGACATGATTGCTAAGTTCGAGATTGTGACCATAAGCTGTTAACCTGTGCACAAAAAAAATATGACTTCAGTACATGCAATCGATATATATGTTGATTGAGTTCGCATGAACATTTAACCCGAAATGTAGGAGGAGAGAGAATGTCCCACCGGGCGTGCCAGAATCTGTAGGGTGTTTTTCGTCACCCCATTGAGATGGGAATGCGAGCCGCTTGTCATGCGTATTACAGATTCCCCTTACCTAGGGTAGACTGGGATTTATTGATTGTGGGGATCCGAATCTCCGACAGCTGCAGACTAAGCTGCCGTTAATTACCTCTCATATTTGAAGCATGGGAATTTCCGATTGACGGGTCAAACTAGTCATGCGAACTCAATGTGCAGTATGCATATGTGTGTCTTGAGGGGGGTTTGGGTATATTGGAGGCCTTGCAGAGTTTACGGGGGTCTCGCTACCCGGATAGCGGGCTGGGGGTCAAGGAGGCTAGCAGCCCCCTTACGGGGTGCGGGCAGCACCCCGTTAGAAATTATTTCTAACGAGAGATGTGTTTTGAGCGTGGAGCATATGGGGAAAAAAGAGGGTGAAGAGCGTCCTAAGGACGCGTGAGATGGTATGTGGGTGCTGGGCGCCAACAAGTCACGCGCCCGCCGCGCGGGCGCGAGGCGCCAGCGGGTCATGCGTCCTGCACGCGGGTGCTAGGCATCCGCGGAAAAAGGGGCTTGGCCCCTGGACTGGGAATTGAACTCCCGATTGACTTTTGGATTTAAACTCCTTTAAAAATGGATCATTTGTGGAGTTAAACTCCTAAAACATCTGGATTTTTGGGGTTCAACTCCTTCAAACATTTTGATCTTGGAGTTGAGCTCCTCAAAGCTTAGTTTGGAGTTAAACTCCTAAAGAAGGGATTTTTGTTCGGAGTTAAACTCCCAAGAGATTTTCGGAGATGATGAAAAGGGAGCCTTTTCTTCTCCCTTGAGCCCTGAATCTTCTCTTGAGCCTTGGATCTTCCCAAAGTAGGATTTTTTGGAGATGGGTCTCTTTCTTTCTCCTTTCTGTTAGCTGGATCTTGGAGAAAAGGGGGTGAGACATAAAAATCTCCCCTTTTAAAGATTTGATAGGAGATCTGAGCTCCCCTTCAATGGTTTTATGAGGAAAAACTATTTCTTTTTGGAAAAGAAAAAGTTAAACTCTTGATTTAATTCAAAAAAAAAAGAAGGTTTAAAATCTTGAGGAAGGAGAAAGAGGCACAGAACCCTAGAATTTTTGAGAGAATGAAAGTTTATTTTGATTTTCTCATTATGTTTGCCTTTTATAAGCTACACACTTTACATTTAGCCCCTTGGGCTTTGCTAAATGGCACTTGTGTCACCCCATACCTTATGTGCTTATTTATTTTTGCAAATAAGCCATGAAGTTTACAAAATTTTGTTTTTTTGCCCACTTTACATACATTTATTTCTAAAATTTGTATTTAGACTAATTTATTGCCACCTTTTTGGCATGGAGCCGACCCTTTCAATACTTGGTCGTGACTTGGGCTTAGGCCCACTTGACTTGGGGTTGAGTTTGACTTTGACTTGGTCAACCAGAGTATAATTTTTGACCCCAACAGCGGTAATAAGAGGAGCGCTAGTAAGGATAAGGGGACAGTCGTGGGTGATGTGGTGTGAGTAGAGGGGCTATGGGGGTGATGTGGTGATAATAAGGGAGCGCTGCTAAAGATAGGCGTTGCTGCTGCGGCTCCCATGCCTGCTGAGGATCCTGGGACAATCTCGTCGGCGGGTATGGATCGACTCATAATGTCTTGTAGACGTTGTCTTTTGTGGCGTTTAGTGCATTTGCTTGCGCCCATGATCAAATCCTACATATAATAAACGTTATTTCATTACTTATGATCATTATACAATTTAGAATATTCAATTTAATTTCATTACCTAACACATTTATATGGTGCATTATCTAAAGATTCGTTGGGTGGATTATCAAAATCTTGATCCGTAACAATCAATTGACCGATGTCACTTCTTATAAACGTATGGATGGGCGGCACATGTTCATACCATAATATTGCATTATTATATTCCCCATTCTTATGTATTTTATAAATAAACAGGTGCTTTTGACGCATGTCTGCTACATATTACAGGTTACAGGTTCTTGGATCTAAAACAGTGAAAACAATGAAAAGACACTGCAAAAGTGAGACTACAAATGATAAATGGTGAAATCTTGATCGCGCCTACATTTTGAGGAACAATGAACAACAGTTCACCGAGTATAAAGGTAGCGACACGAAGAAACAGTAAAAGTCCACTATAACCTTCACTGGAAAATCTGGAAGAGAACTAAAAGCTATTTTAAAGAAATAACCAAAGAAACAGGAAGACCAAGAATCCATGAAGCAACCCACAAAGACTCAGCATGTGATCTCATCATTGGGCCACGGAACCGCGGCCCAACCCCTGCTGTGGCCGCGGATCCGCGGCCTTCCAGAGCCCATGATGGAAATATTTTTTTGCCAATGCTTGGAATCTACTCTGACTAGGTCTACTTATGGGTATTTTGGTAAATGCAGACATGCGGGTCAATTGTAACTTAGGGTTTCTATGTCTTATAAATAGAAGCCCAAATCATTGTATTCTTTTCATGCCTCTCTCATGCCTCTTTTTATGAATAAAATTTAGAAATCTTTTGGAGAGCATCGATGCCTCTTTTCATATCATCTATTCAGATCTGACAACCCTGCGTTGATGTTTGGAGAGAGCCATCTGTAAAGTAAGCAGGTAATTTCAATTCTTGCCCTAGGTAATTTCAATTCCTGCCCTAGATAAATGTCTTTCAATTCCCTAATGAGCGAGTAGTCTCCTCGCTTGTTAGGGTTAGCTTTAGGGAAGGCTTTTGAGAGATGAGATCTCTCATCCCTTTCTTGCCCATCATATATTTTCATAGGACTTCATGCATATATGCACACACCGCTCCCTACGGCACCCTATCCCACGAGGTAGCGGTGATACCGTAGTATAAAGGCCCGGTTGTGATGTTTTCCATGAAGGTTAAGGTAAGGATTGATAAAGGAAGGACAAGAAGCTAGAGGAAGAAACATCTTCCCGATGGTTCTAATCCCTTTTGTTAATAATTACCATAACTCCTAAGAAATCCTAATTTGGGTATAGAAAGCGTTGAGATTTATTTACATTTCCAAACCTATCTTAAACCTAACCCTAGCAAGATTTAGATCTAGATAATTTTAGTATAGATAGATTTAGTTTTTAGATTAAATAATCAATCCGGCTCCCATCGGAATTAACTCGTTTGAGCGACTAGGAAATTCACAACATCCCTGTGGACCGACCCGTACTCACCGGCTAGTTGCAAAGCGACGCCGTTCTTGATTGCGGTTACTAGATATTTTTAAGATCAATCAGCGCAGAATAGTGTGGATCTCTGGTACATTCACTAGATGGACTGAGATGTGTTATCGCGATATCTTCATCGTCGCTCTTATCTTCAGAGTCATTCAACGTCAACACGTTATAATATTCTCTCGGTTTTCAACGACAAATAACATCCCAGTTATCCTTCTGCAAGTCCCGAGAATAATATATTTGTGTTGCCATTATGGGAAAGATAAAGTTGTCGTATTTTGGTAACATCCATTTGGTGTTTAGCAAAGTCAGACTGTATTGATCGACCTTCATACCCTGATCAATCTTGGTATCGTACCATCTACATTAGAATATATGAAATGGGACACTCGTATGCTGGTATGAGACCGTTATAAGTTCCTTAAGAACACCGTAGTAGGGATTTTCATACTTGTCGACGGTTGCGATGCTGCTATTTTGCGTAGTCCTAATAGGTTCCGTACTTTATAGCTCAAATTTATATCCGGATACCCCGTACCCATTGTAAAACCTAGCTATAATCGTTGGACCGTTTAAAAGGTCATGAACCTCTCTATCAACATGCTCTCCACGATTCAATTATTCGTTCACTTCTTTTATAGGCCAGGCGGCGAAAGTGCGCCTCTAGACTTCTTCGATCCTATCATTCGACCACATCCTAGGATTCGATCTCGTGAGTATATCTTTATGTGCTCTATTCATTACTATGCAGTTATATTAATTAGATTATATTTAATTTCGAACAAACAAAACGATGAAATAATAAACACTTACTCTACGTATTTAGCAAAACAATTGTTGTTTATCCTGATGTACGCATGTACATTGGCCGCGAGATCGTAAGACATATTTGTTTACCCCAATCAGAGCAAAGCTCTGTTCAGATTTCAAGGAGGGAGATGAAGCAACGCTTCTGTTTCCCCAATCAGAGAAAGGCTCTGTTTTCAAATAAAATTCAAATTTTAATAAAGAAGCAACGCTTCAGCTGACTTGCGCTCTGCGCTACGCGACACGTGGCAGCGCAGTTGCGCTGTGCTCAATTGCGCTGCGCTCTACGCTGCGCGACACGTGGCGGCGCAGTTGCGCTGCGCTCTGCGCTGCGCGACACGTGGCGGCGCAGTTACGATGCGCTCTGCGCTGTGCGACACGTGTCAAGCGCTGGTGCATCTGTGCCAAACAGAATTAAATTCTAGTAAGATTCTTCTGTTCTTGTTAAAACAAGAAGATTGTCTTCTGTAAAACAGAAGCCCTTGGATCAAAGATCCAACGGTGGGGAAAATTCCCCAAATCACTCAGAGAAGGATCTCTTTAACAAACTTAACAAATCTATGTGCATTATATAAAGACCCCTAGACCCCAACTCAAATAGGAATCAACATCAAGAATCATCAAGAACTTCAACTCTGAAGAAACTTGAAAAGAGACTCAAGAAAAAGGTAAAAACCTTTAAAATAGAAGAATTTCTTCTAAATAGATCATTGATCTACAAGATCAATGATCTTCAATAAAAAACAAATAATAATAGTGCCTTGCACTTTTTTATGAACCACTGGTTCTCTGAAAACAAGAAAAACTTGTTTTCTTTGATCTAAATTGGATCAAGAAATTAAACAGTGCCCTACACTTGTAAAATTTGCACTGTTGCGCTCTTGGGTTAGCGCAAGCCACCAGAGAGCGCCACGTGTCAGCACCTGAAACACTTGCGCTATGCGCTTTTAAGATAGAGCCTTACTCTCTGAAATTGGCGCAACTCACCAGAGCGCGCCACGTGTCAGTAGCGCAAGCGCAGCGCACTGCGCTTGTGTGACACGTGTCATCACCACAAGCGCTTGCGCTCAGTGATTGGCGCAAAGCGCCTGACAAATGCACTGCATTGTTTACTGAAGGGCCATGCCCAAATCAAAAAGGCCTAGTAGGCCAAGATAAATTGCAATGCAATAAAAGGGGGAGAGCCCAAACAAAATTGATGCTCTGCATCATTTATAAAAAGGCAGAGCCCAAACAAAATAAAATGCAATAAAATGGCAGAGCCCAAACAAAATTGATGCTCTGCATCATTCATAAAAGGGCAGAGCCCAAACAAAATAAGAAATGCAGTGCATTATTTAAAAAGGGGCAAAGCCCTAGCACAGGCCTAATAGACCGAAGACAAATAAAAATGTTAAATATTTTCTAACTGGACTTAGCCCAATCATGGCCGTAAGTCCTCAAATTAAATTGACTGAGCAAAATTGCTCTCTTAAATCAATTTACATCCGGTTCAAGGGTACATCTCTGAACTCCTCTGACACCTATCGTTGTAATCTTTCAACGACGTCAGAGAGGTGATGGGTCCCGACAACCACACATCGATACGGACTGCGGGGTCCCTAAACTCGTGGACCGAAACGTCCTTAAACTAATATTCATCCCAAAATCAGAATGTTGGACCGAAAGGTTCTTAAACTAATGTTCGTCCCCAAATGGGAATGGTGGACCACCATGTCCCTAAACTGGAAATGGACCGCAACGTTCTTAAACTACCTACGGACCACTATGTCCCTAAACTGGAACAATGGAGCCCAAATGCTTTTTTGTCGGATCTAAACGATCCCGTTAAGTTGATCTTAGTCTGGAAATTAGGCTAACGTATCCTTAACAAAAGTTTAAGTTGATCTTAGCCTTAAATAGGGCTAACGTATCCTTAAACTAAAACACCAAACTCAAATCTAAGTAAATACGGATTTGGACTAATCCACGTCCTACGGGCGACGGCATAACTTAGTCTCCGTATACAATCCACGGACATCCACAAACAAAACAAACACACACGACATGAAGTGAAATTTCTGGAGAAGGAGAAAGTGGTTACCGCGATGCGGTAACGTAATTAACTGCAGGGGCTTGCGCCTGCAGGGAAGAGCGTCCCCACAATCAAAAACCCCTCAAGCGAGGGGGAATCTGACGAAGTCTGCTACATCGGCCGCATCCGTCCAAACCTCCGATACACGGTGTCATAAATCAACTTGGAATTTTCGGAGAGGTGGACGGATAAAACCAAATAGCATCTGCCCCGAATTTCAGGCAAGACATTCACGTCGTCGCCGTCCTTCGGAGGGGAACAGATTCTGGCACGCTCGGTGGGACCTTTTCCTCTTTCCACTCCACACTTCGTGTGTCGTCTTCGCGAAACGAATCGCGGTTTGTTAATGGTTGCCCTAGGGTTTCAAGTTACTAAGATTTGGTCTTTTTCCTGGCGCAGAAATCAAGCATCAATGGCCTCAAATTGCTCGAACTGCTCGAAGTGCCAATGCAACCGACGCTCCTCCTCACCTGGAGGTGTAGCATATGGGCCTCAAGCGGCCTCCGTCCTTCCTATGCCTGTGGAGAAAGCGACTCAGGCCACCACCGGCCTATTTTTTGGGACCATGATCCCTCCTGCAAGCTTCACCCTGCCAGTACCCGTACCGGAAGCTTCAAAGAAGTCGGTCTTCGATCGACTTGCTACTCCCACGGCTCCTCTCAACGGGTCGTCCAACTCCTCAGTCTTCACCAGACTGAGCCTGAACTCCAAAGGGCCCGCCAAAAAGCCCATGATACCTGAGAAGGCCATCCCAAAGAAGACGGCTGCTCATGAAGTCGCCAAAGCGGCTTCTCCTGTCAAGGAGTCAGTCTTTTCAAGGCTGACTATTCCAGCTCCTGCCCCTACTCGAGGATCTGTCTTTGAAAGATTGAATATTGTCACTCAAAGGACGACCTCAGTCTTCAAGAGGCTGGCACCGGCAGCGTCTCATGCAGACAGAGGGCAAGATGAAGCTGTCCCTATCTCCGAGCCAGTCCCAACTGCTCGTCATGCTCAACGTCGCCACTGGCGCTGAGTAAGAAAGGCTGGGGGCAACTCCCCCTCGGGGCTAACTCCACCCGCTCCAATGGTGGAAGTTGATGCCGCTGTTCCAACTGGGAACAGCTTTGAACTATTAAGGAGGGTGCGTAAGAACTCTCCAACTGCTATGCTGAAAAGATCTCCTCCACCTGCGGGGAGGGTTCCGGAAACGAAGCTGGAGCAACCCCCTCAGCGGCTATCCTCCAAAATTTATAAAGTATAGCGGAGGGTTCAAGACTCCGTAATTGATCAAGGTCACTCTCGTCAGCAGAAAAGGGCGAAAGTGCAAGAAGAAAAGAACCGTCCGGACAAACAGCAAAGGACGACCACCACCAGGATGCCTGCTGCAACGGGCCCCTCAACTTCAGCGGCCCATAAGAGAAGGAGGCCATAGAAAACTCCCACGCCCGCGGCAAATTCCAAGGACAGTGAGCCCAAAACGCCCTAGGTCTGGGGGCATGGTGGTTCATACCGTGTACATGGCGTCTGGTAAAGAGGACAACCGTGCATCTACAGGTCATCGACCGCTTACACGGTCAGTGACCAAAGCTCAGGAGCAACAGCAAAAGCTCCAGGAGATGATGAACGCAATGGCCGCACTCACTGGGCCGAAAGAAAGCCCCGAAGCGTCCTCGGATGAACATCAGGAGCAAGAAACTGACGCTGAATTCCTTCATCGTATATTGGAGAAGAAGGATAAAGAGGCTGCTGAACAAGCAGCCAACATAAAGCGTATGGCCCTCCTGTTCCAAGACATGGTGGGGATGATGATCCAACAAGATCCTCCGGCCGAAGATCCCCCAATCATCCTTGAAGACGATAGGGGAAAGACGTCAAATCCTCCACCGGCTCTGTCAACAGCTAAGGAGGATACAATCTCCAAAGCTGACTTGGACGAGTATATAGCCCAACAAATATGGGTTCATCATGCGACTGAGGCAACCGGTCAAGTCGTAAAAACAGGACGACTATATCCGAGTTGGTACGATCAAATCAAGTACCCGCCGGGCTATACAATACCCAAATTCCATGTCTATAAGGGGACGGGCAATCCTCACCAGCATGTTGCCCAGTTCAGGGTGCTCTGCGGCAACACCGGCGGTGATGATAAGTTGTTACTTCGCCAGTTCGTTGGCAGCTTATCAGATACAGCGTTCGAGTGGTACTCTGAGCTCCCAAACGACTCTATCAAGACCTTTGCGGAGATGGAGCTGCTGTTTACCCAGCGTTTTGCAAGCGCCAGTGAATGCACCCCGATGACGGCATTGATTAATGCCAGGGTGAAGCCAGGTGAGACATGGGTCCAATATGCTATACGGTGGCGGAACTTATGTTCAAAATGCGAGCAACGCATTGAAGAAGCTCCTGCAGTGGGTATGTTTGTGGGAACCCTTGATCCGCAAGCAACCATCTCGCAATTTATGATGTTCTTCAAGACGACTACCTTCCAGGCCCTGATCGACAAGCTAGCGCAAATGGATCAGATGGGCCATAGACCCCCTCTTCCAAAGCCGGACTCCCGAAATGACAAGGGGAAGGGAAAAGCGATCGTTGTCGCTAATGCTCAACAACAGCCGAGCAACTCGAAGCCGGTGGTCCGTCAAAATAATATGCGTCCGCACGTACCCCTTGAGGAGAGGCTAGGACGTCCTTACTCGTTTCCCCGAGATAAAACGAGAAGGTTATTCGAGCTGGCGTTGCGCAACCGACTCATAAATCTGCCGGATCCAAAACGTCCGTCGCAACCAAATGATGTCAATGAGCCCAACTAGTGTCCCTATCACCGAGTACTGGGTCATCCGATCGAAGATTGCTACGTCTTCAAAAATTGGCTTGAAGACCAGTACCAACAGGGCAAGTTCGCGTTGTCCGACAGATGGAAGGTGAATCCGCCGCAGCCTCACGCCTCTAAAAGGATGAATACGCCGGGGGCAACGTGCTCTCTCGTTGAAGAAGCTCCATGGGAGGTTGTGCTGTCAGCCAAGATAAAGAGGATGCTGAATGATCTTCAAACATGCCCAGCGATCAAGTAGAAGAACCCGTTGGAACCTCAGATCATTGAAGGGATGTTGAAGCCGCGTCCAACTCCAAAGACCGATGGTGGTGGCCCAACCACTCACAACTAGCCGTCAAAATCTTCGAAGAAGAAGAAGAAATCCAAGAAGCCCGTGAAGCCTGGTAACAAGTGCACGGACTTACAAAAACAAATTGACGCGCTGGAGGAATACAACCAGAAAGCACGGACTCCCATTACACTCCAAGAGTTCCTCAACCACGTCTTTGAAGAGGAAGAGGAGGGAGAAAGTTCGTCGGATGAATATGAAGAATACGTGGCGAGCTGTCATATGATCTCCCATTCGTTTATAGACGATGAGGAAACTCCTTGCATTGAAAAGCTGGGGGCAGATCCTGAACCGGAGATTCTGGGACCATCGGACGAAACAATTGACGCATTCCTCAATGAAGCTCTGTTGAAAAGTAAAGCTGATCGGGAACGTGAGATGGCTATATTTGAAAGGGCCAAGCGCCAGCGACTTGACGAAAGAGCTGAGACACTCCCGCTGGAGCAAAATACATCCACCGCGGATAGAAGTAAATTCAAGACGAGGAAAAGGTTTGATAAAGCCATATCAATGGGTATGAAGCTACCATCCTCTGAGGGAAACATTACCGGTGAAGCGGAAATGCACCCCTCCTATTGCTTGTATCATCGGAAGATTTCGCACCCCACCGAAGAGTGCAAAGCTTTCGATAGATGGTGGCAAGGTGGCAAGGATATGTTGCTCATCGACAGCATTTTAAGCGGGAGAAGCGCAAAACTCGTCGGGAGCAGAAAGGTACGACCGAGCGGTTTAACAGAACTACCGGCAATTGTCGCATGGTTAACACCGGGGATCACAAGTGGTTACATTCGGGAGCGATTCTGACGAAGAGCTGGCTCTTAGCCCCCTCTTCAAAGAGTCTACCTCGGGAAAAGAAGAAGAGCAGAAGGTCTGTGAAAATATCCGGCTGCGTAATCGGACGCTGCCCGAAAAGAATCTCGGACCCTCAAGTAAAAAAGATAAAGGGAAAGAAAAGGTCTCTAAGGATATCGCCTTAGATGACCAAGTCATGGAAGAGCTAACTGCCAAGGACCCGCCAAAGAGAAATAAGGTGGATTACAATGTCTTAGCGCATCTGAGGAAGCTACCCTCACAGCTCAGCATTCTTGATGCCCTTCTACTATCAAAAGAAGCAAGAGATTCATTGATCAAAGCGCTACAGGAGCTGGAGCAATTCCAAGCTTTTCTCGCCGAAGAAAAGATGAAGGATGAATTAGAGGAAGTGCACATGGCCGATATCACTTTTGGCGATGAGGACCTTCTCCTTGGGACGTGTGAACACAATCGCCCCCTTTATGTCTCAGGATACTGCCACGATATAAAGATAGGCAAAATCCTGGTCGACAATGGATCCTCCGTTAATCTCCTCAATGTGCGGGTATTAAAAGAAATCTGCATGAGCGTCCAGCACCTTGCTCGGGACAAAATCACCATCTCCGCGTTCGACTCCCAGTCATCAAGAACTCTTGGGTCTGTGATACTGACGCTACGCTTCGGGCTACTCATCACGGACATTAAGTTCCACGTCATAGACGCCAAGACATGCTACAATGCTCTGCTCAGCCAACCATGGTTACACGAGTACAACATCATCCCTTCTACACAACATCAGTGTATGAAGTATTTTAAGGATGGTCTCGAGTATACCATGACGGGAGAACTGAACCTGTTCTCTGTGAACGAGGTCCGCAAATATGAAGATGCCAAATACTTCTTACCGGATTTCAAAGACACGGAAAGGTGTCACAAGCCGGAGAATAAAGCTAATGCCACCATTCCTGTCTTCGGCAGTGATACCGAGGAGGAAGAGGAGATAGTTTATTCGGGTCCGCCCCAACACAACAAGCCGGGACAATCCGCTCCTACGTTGATTTTTGGTAGCGACTCGGAAGATGAGGTCTATGCCGTATTCTCTGCTCGACCTTCAATACAAACGTTCGCTGACGAAGAGAAAAGTCTGCAAGTCGCCATGGTTCCACCTAAACACTATAAAGAACTGGATGCACTTGATATCTACAGTGTAGAGGAGCTGCGGACGTTCTACGTCCCTCCCAGGCGAAAAGGCGAAAAGGCAATTCTATTCTACCGCTCTGAAGAAACCAAAGTGGAGAAAGAAACCTGGCACGGTATGGATCCTACGCTAGACAGGCTTCAACCCATCCGTCTACCCAGATATTATACAGAAGGCTTGAAAAGGTTATTGAAGCGCCAAGGGATATCCTTTAAACAGGCCGCTCGAGAAGCCAAATTCTATGACAGGGTCTGGAACGTTCCCGGGACTCAGCACAAGTTGCCTAATGGGAGAATGGAAACAATCGGGCTTGGTTACATTCGGTCCAAGAAACGAGAGCTACTCCACGGTTGCTACGTCGTGCATGACTTTGATGAAGAACCAGATGCTCAATGGGAGGACGCTAATCCTGAACCAGTAAAAGTTTCTGATGCAAAAGTGTCCAGTCCGTCGTTCGAAGAGCAAATGGACAAGCTTATAAGGGAAGCTGGCCAAAAAGTCAGAGACGATCACAACCGTGAGATGGCCATCTACGAAAAACCCAAAGCGCAACGCCTCCTCCAACAGGCCGTGAAAAATGAAAATGCCGCTCCCTGTCAACCTGTTATTAAAAAGGCACGAAGCAGAGGAAGAAATAAGTCGAAATGCGAAAAAGACGCTCAACAGCAACAAAGCGGGGCTAAGAGGCCACGCAAGTAGGAATCGAGCGGTTCCGATCTATCCCTCATAAGAAAAATGGGTCGAGCGTACTCTTTTCTTCGGGACAAGACGAAGAAAATACTCGACCTCGCTCTAAAACATCAGATGCTTACGCTGTCGGAGTCCAAACACCCCGAACAAGCAAGCGAAGTCTCTCATCCGGACTATTGCCCTTATCACCGAGTGATAGGGCACCCTCTCGAAGACTGCTTCACCTTCAAGAATTGGGTCGAAAATCAGTATCAGCTTGGCAAGTTCGCTCTGTCTGACAACTGGAGGGTAACGCCGCCACAAAAGCACGAACCCAAGGCCACGAAAGCAGAACCAGTTCCACATTGGGCTTGGAAACGAATTCGTACTTGTCACATGATAACACTATCAAAAGAAGAGCCCGAGAACATGGATGACCTTCCCTGGTGCTTCGAAAACAGCAACAATGAGGTGATCTCAGAATTTCCACCAGCGCCAAAAGAGCTGGAAGATGGAATCCATACCACTGCGGATAACCTCAAGAAAATTGAGTTGGGGACGGCGAACGACCCGCGACCGACATTTGTTAGCGAGCTGCTATCTGAAGAAAGGGTAGCTGCGTTAAAAGACTTTCTTGTACAGCATAGAGATTGCTTCGCATGGAACTATTCCGAAATGCCAGGACTGGATCCAGAAATTGCTGTGCATAAATTGGCGATATCTCCGAACGTCAAGCCGGTCAAACAAGCACCAAGAAGAATGCGGCTCGAGCTTGAGATGAGTATCAACGCTGAGGTCAAGAAGCTGATCGACTATGGCTTCATCCAAGAGGCGCAGTATCCCGATTGGATCGCCAACATCGTCCCGGTGATGAAGAAAAATGGGACAGTGCGGATATGCGTGGACTTCCGGGATCTCAATAAAGCCTGCCCGAAGGACGATTTCCCAGTGCCAGTCACTGAACTGATGATAGACAATACGTCCACTCATGAGGTGTTCTCCTTCATGGACGGCTCATCAGGGTATAATCAGATAAAGATGCATCCCGAAGACCAGAAGCACACCGCCTTTAGGACTCCTTTAGGCATATTCTGCTACAAGGTGATGCCCTTCGGTCTAAAGAACGCCGGTGCCACCTATCAATAGGCCATGACGAAGATCTTTGATGACCTTATACACGAAATCGTCTAATGCTATATCGACGATCTCGTGGTTAAAAGCAAATCATACGAAGAACATCTCGAGCATCTGAAGACCGTATTTCAACGCCTTCGACAATACAACCTGAAGATGAACCGTCTCAAGTGTGCATTCGGAGTTTCCTCGGGCAAATTCCTAGGATTCATCGTCCGACACCGATGTATTGAGATAGATCCGTCAAAGATCAAGGCGATTATGGAAATGCCTCTGCCAAGGACTCTCAAACAGCCGCGGTCTCCCTAAGGGAAGCTCGCGTATATACGGCGATTTATAGCCAACCTTTCAGGCAAGTGCCGTCCTTACAGCCACCTGATGAAGAAGGGAACCCCGTTCGTCTGGGATCAAAAATGCCAAAGCGCGCTAGACGAGATCAAGCAATACCTACAGAACCCGCCAGTATTGGCTGCTCCGGTCAAGGGGAAGCCCCTCATTCTTTATACAACCACCCTCGAAGGTGCCTTAGGTGCATTATGGGAACAAGAAAACGATCAAGGGAAGGAGAGAGCTCTCTATTACTTGAGTCGAGTTCTACTGGGGGAAGAAAGCAACTATTCCCTTATTGAAAAACACTGCCTGGCGTTGATCTTCGCGATAACAAAGCTCAGGCACTATGCGTTGGCACATGAGGTCCGTCTCATTTCGAAGGTGGACCCTCTTAAATATTTAATGTCAAAGGCCATATTGACGGGATGACTCGCTAAATGGGCCCTGCTCTTGATGGAGTTCTCGATAACGTATCAACCTCTCAAGGCAGTAAAAGGCCAGGCCATCGCCGACTTCCTCGTTGAGCATCCGATACCTGTCGATTCTCCTTTGAATTGCGATCTTCCAGACGAACATGCGTTTGATGCGATCGACGGTGGTGATACCCGATGGGAGCTTTATTTCGATGGAGCATCTTCCGTGAAGAAGCGCAAACAAAGTACCCCTATAATCAAATCGGGGGTAGGACTTATCTTTGTAACTCCACAAGGAGGAATAATGCGCTTTGCTTTCTCCCTAACAGAGCCGAGGACAAACAATGAAGCCGAATGCGAAGCTTTGATAGCAGGCCTCGAGATCGCCATCGACATGGGAATTGAAAACCTCCTCATATACGGAGATTCCCAATTGGTCGTTAGTCAAGTAAACGGCGACTACCAAACGTGCAAACCAGAGTTGGTAAAGTACGGCGAAAAGGTGCAACAACTGTTGACCCAAATTCCCTCCTATACTTTGGAAAACATACCGCGCATGGAAAACAGCAAAGCAGACGTGTTGGCCAAGCTCGCTAAGGAACTGGCTGATGAGAACCTCGATGACGTAAGAATTGTGGTACAAAGCCGTCAAGTACTTGCCCCATCAGAAATATCTCCGGAATCGTCCGAAGAAAAGGATCGACTGAGCAGACGACCCTGCAAATAAAAGATCGGGAAAATACCGAGGATTGGAGAGAAGTCTTTATAGACTACTTCAAATACCATCGAACGCCCGAAGATGCGTCCTCAAGACATCAGCTTATGAAACGAGCTCTATCTTTCGCCTTCGTCAATGATACTCTGTACAAGAGGTCATTCGATTCTTTGTGGTTGAGATGTCTGGGACCTGACGAAGCGAAGAGAGTCTTTCGGGAAGTTCACGACGGACTCTGCGGTTCTCACCAAGCAGGCCCAAAGATGAAATCGAAGATCAAACAGATGGGCTACTACTGGCCCATGATGATTCAGGACTGCCTCGAATATGCGAAGCAATGCCACTCATGCCAAATCCATGGGGACTTCATCCACCAGCATCCAAATCCACTCCATCCAACGGTAGCTAGCTGGCCATTCGAAATGTGGGGAACTGACATAGTCGGCCCCATCGAACCAGCATCGTCCAGGGGACATCGTTTCATCCTGGCGACGACTGACTACTTCTCCAAATGGGCAGAAGCAGTACCGTTAAGAGAAGTGAAGACGGAGAATATCCTCCATTTCTTCAAGACGCACGTCATTTATCGGTTTAGAACTCCACGACGGATCATCTCCGATAATGGGCCAGCCTACAAAAGCCACAAGATCAGTCGCTTCGCACAACAACACAATATAGACTGGAGATATTCCTCAGTTTATAATCTGTGAGCTAACGGTCTAGCTGAGGCCTTCAATAAAACCTTGACAAAGATCATGAAGAAAACGGTGTCCCAAATAAGAAGGACTGGCACGAGAGACTGCAAGAAGCTCTCTGGGCGTATCGAAATACGTTCAAGACGGCCACGAATACAACTCCATACGCGTTGGTATTCGATACGGAAGCAGTACCCCCCCTCGAGATAGAGTTACCCTCTCTGCGAGTGGCAGTCCACTACGAGCTGATGGACGAAGAAAATGCTCACCTTCGGCTTGAGGAACTTGATGCCCTTGATGAATCCCGGCTCATAGCGCAACAAAATCTGGAGGCCTATAAAGCAAAGATGACGCGCTCATACGAAAGATTGACCCGGCCGAGGACATTCCGCCAAGGCGAACTCGTACTAGTTGTCAAGAGGCCTATGATCCCCAATCACGCCAAGCGGGGAAAATTCTAGCCGAACTATGAAGGCCCGTATATAATAGACAAGGTCTACCAGGGTGGAGCCTATCTACTCATGGATATGCACAGTGAAAGGCTTTTCAGGCTAATAAACGACCGCTTCCTAAAGAAATACTACGCTTAATGAGCCACGGCCTAGGTCAATGATAGATGAGGATGAATATGTCCGCTCGCTATCTTCCTAAGCTCAAACTCTATAAGCAGTAGCCGGCCTTCTCCTGAACGGACCGAAACGTCCTTAAACTAACGACGGACCGAAACGTCCTTAAACTAATGCCGGACCGAAACGTCCTTAAACTAACGAAGGACCGAAACGTCTTTAAACTACCACCGCAGCATCCTTAGGCTGACGAGATGAATAAAAAAAATATATATATATATATAAAATAATATTAAAAAATATGTATATAA
Organism: Agapanthus africanus; assembly: GCA_030015575.1. NCBI lineage: Eukaryota > Viridiplantae > Streptophyta > Magnoliopsida > Asparagales > Amaryllidaceae > Agapanthus > Agapanthus africanus. The sequence continues at coordinate 590,570,358 of CM057340.1, read as the reverse complement.
GAAGACGGTATGTCCATAAGCAGAATGGGCACGGATGAAAACCCGAAAGGGCTCCGTAAGTAAAAACAGCAGGGCTACCGGCGAGTGTTCGTGAAAACCCGAAAGGGCGCAACCTCGTAAAAAAAAGAGAAAGAAGAGAATAATAAGAATAAAAAAAACGGTATGTCCATAAGCAGAATGGGCATGGATGAAAACCCGAAAGGGCTCCGTGAGTAAAAACAGCAGGACTACCGGCGAGTGTTCGTGAAAACCCGAAAGGGCGCGACCTCGTTAAATGACACTTACAGGGTCCTCTTGACCTTGTAAGGAGAAACCACCAGCGTGAGATCCTTACGACTCACAAGGGAGCAACACACTTAGGGATCTCCACGATTCCTAAGGAGAAAATACACTTGCGAGATCCTCACGACTCGTAAGGAGAACTCTCTTATGGGACCCTCACGGCTCATAAGATTTGAAAGTCTTAAGTTACAGAGACCTAAACCTGTGCTTAAGCAACCTCCACAACCTTCGATATTGCCCTACAAGTGGCTCAATACTGACCCTTGTATACAATCCACGGGCGCGAATAAACATTTCCCTAACGAAGTCCCACCTGTGACTAGGGATATAACCGCATGATGAATTACCCTTATAAGTCCTCTCGGATCACAAGGAGAAAACCCTCTTGTAGGATCCTTACGACTTACAGAGGAACATACACTTAGGAATCCTCACGATTCCTAAGGAGAAAATACACCTACAAGATCCTCACGACTTGTAGGGAGAAATACCTTTGTGAGACCCTTACGGCTCATGAAGTTAAAAGCCTTAGTCGACAGAACCTTAACCCTGTTTGCTAAGCCACATTTGTTCAACATCGACAGAGGCAAATGATGATTCGCTCCTGGCAATATCCTAGTTGTAGCGGTGTTGATGCCGAAATTGGTGTCTAATTTCAGGTTTACGGTGAAAAGCCGGTGTGCCGCACATGCATACGAAATAGCCGAAATGATTGGGCAACTTGCAATAAAAAGCAGCAAGCAAAAAACGTATGCATATAAAACAGCCGAAATGATTGGGCAACTCACAATAAAAAGCAGTGAGTAAAAATAAAATAAATAGCCGAAATGATTGGGCACCGCGAAAAATAACCGAAATGATTGGGCGATCGCGACCTTCGCGATATAAAAGTTGAAATGATAGAGCATCGCGGAAATAAAACAATAAAAATAAATGAAACTTTTGCCCTACAGTTGAGATCACATCGATCCCTATATACAATCCAAGGGCACAAACAAAGAGGGAACCGTACCTTCCCAACAGGCTCCGCCAGAAAGCTAAGCCAAATCTCGACGGTTCATCAACAGCCTAGAGATAACCGTGATATTCGTCTCAATACAGCAGACGCAGTGCCAGCAAATGAAGCGAAGATTAAATTCCTAGATTCATGGTTTTGACGGTAACTTATATAAAACCTGAAAGACCACCACAGATCAGTTCAACCCCCACGGAAACAAGTGTCCTTGGCAAACTCCTCAACTCAGGGAAACTAGCGTCCATGATGAGAGCCTCCTGATCCGCATCGGCTCGCAGAGAAACCAGTGTCTCCGTGGGAAATTTCCGGTTCGTTTCAACCCCGAAGAAACCAGTGTCTTCGGCAAAATCCTTCAACTCAGGGAAACCGGTGTCCTTGACGAGAAAATCCTGATTCGCGTCGACCCGCAGAGAAACTAGCGTCTCCGCGAGAAATTCTCGATTCGTTTCAACCCCAGGGAAACAAGTGTCCTTGGCAAACTCCTCAACTCAGGAAAACTAGCGTCCTTGATGAGAGCCTCCTGATTCGCGTCGGCTCGCAGAGAAACCAGTGTCTCCATGAGAAATTCCCGATTCGTTTCAACCCTGAAGAAACCAGTGTCTTCGACAAATTCCTTCGACTCAGGGAAACCAGTGTCCTTGACGAGAAAATCCTGATTCGCGTCGACTCGCAGAGAAACCATTGTCTCCGTGAGAAATTCTCAATTTGTTTCAACACCAGGGAAACAACTGTCCTTGGCAAACTCCTCAACTCAGGGAAACTAGCATCCTTGATGAGAGCCTCCTGATTCGCGTCGGCTTGCAAAGAAACCAGTGTATCCGCGGAAAATTTCCGGTTCGTTTCAACTCCGAAGAAACCAGTGTCTTCGGCGAAATCTTTCGACTCAGGGAAACAAGTGTCCTTGACGAAGAAAATCCTGATTCGCATCGACTCGCAGAGAAACCAGTGTCTCCGTGCGAAATTCTCGATTCGTTTCAACACCAGGGAAACAAGTGTCCTTGGCAAACTCCTCAACTCAGAGAAACTAGCGTCCTTGATGAGAGCCTCCTGATTCGCATCGGCTCACAGAGAAACCAGTGTCTCCGCGGGAAATTCCCGGTTCGTTTCAACTCCGAAGAAACCAGTGTCTTTGGCGAAATCCTTCGACTCAGGAAAACAAGTGTCCTTGACGAAAAAAATCCTGATTCGCGTCGACTCGCAGAGAAACCAGTGTCTCCGTGAGAAATTCTCGATTCGTTTCAACACCAGGGAAACAAGTGTCCTTGGCAAACTCCTCAACTCAGAGAAACTAGCATCCTTGATGAGAGCCTCCTAATTCGCATCGGCTCACAGAGAAACCAGTGTCTCCGCGGGAAATTCCCGGTTCGTTTCAACTCCGAAGAAACCAGTGTCTTCGGTGAAATCCTTTGACTCAGGGAAACAAGTGTCCTTGACGAAGAAAATCCTGATTCGCGTCGACTCGCAGAGAAACCAGTGTCTCCGTGAGAAATTCTCGATTCGTTTCAACACCAGGGAAACAAGTGTCCTTGGCAAACTCCTCAACTCAGGGAAACTAGCGTCCTTGATGAGAGCCTCCTGATCCGCATCGGCTCGTAAAGAAACCAGTGTCTCCGCGGGAAATTTCCGGTTCGTTTCAACCCCGAAGAAACTAGTGTCTTCGGCAAAATCCTTCAACTCAGGGAAACCAGTGTCCTTGACGAGAAAATCCTGATTCGCGTCGACCCGCAGAGAAACCAGTGTCTCCATGAGAAATTCTCGATTCGTTTCAACACTAGGGAAATAAGTGTCCTTGGCAAACTCCTCAACTCAGGGAAACTAGCGTCCTTGATGAGAGCCTCATGATTCGCATCTGCTCGCAGAGAAACCAGTGTCTCTGCTGGAAATTCCCGATTCGTTTCAACTCCGAAGAAACCAGTGTCTTCGGCGAAATCCTTCGACTCCGGGAAACAAGTGTCATTGACGAAGAAAATCCTGATTCGCGTCGACTCGCAGAGAAACCAGCGTCTCCGTGAGAAATTCTCGATTCGTTTCAACACCAGGGAAACAAGTATCCTTGGCAAACTCCTCAACTCAGGGAAACTAGCGTCCTTGATGAGAGCCTCCTGATTCGCATCGGCTCGCAAAGAAACCAGCGTCTCCGCGAGAAATTCCCGGTTCGTTTCAACTCCGAAGAAACCAGTGTCTTCGGCGAAATCCTTCGACTCAAGGAAACAAGTGTCCTTGACGAAGAAAATCCTGATTCGCGTCGACTCGCAGAGAAACCAGCGTCTCTGTGAGAAATTCTCGATTCGTTTCAACACCAGGGAAACAAGTGTCCTTGGCAAACTCCTCAACTCAGGGAAACTAGCGTCCTTGATGAGAGCCTCCTAATTCGCATCGGCTCGTAGAGAAACCAGCGTCTCCGCGAGAAATTCCCGGTTCGTTTCAACTCCGAAGAAACCAGTGTCTTCGGCGAAATCCTTCGACTCAGGGAAACGAGTGTCCTTGACAAAGAAAATCCTGATTCGCGTCGACTCGCAGAGAAACCGGCGTCTCCGCGAGAAATTCTTGATTCGTTTCAACCCCAGGGAAACAAGTGTCCTTGGCAAATACCTCAATTCAGGGAAACTAGCGTCCTTGATGAGAACTTCCTGACTCGCGGCGGCCCGCAGAGAAACCAGTGTCTCCGCGAGAACTTCCTGATTTGTCTCAACTTGCAAGATAAAGCCTTAGACAGCAGGGACTAAAAAACTTGTTTCCTGAGCACTGGGGCCCTACAAGTTGGTCTAAAACGGTCTCTTGTATACTATCCACGGGTTTCACTCTCCAAAGTCGAATCTCGACAAGGAGGGAAACAACCGCTCACGAGTCCTCTTGATTCGTAACAGGGAAAATTCTCTTATAGGATCCTTATGACTTATAAGAGAAAACGCACTTAGGAATCCTCAAGATTCCTAAAGAGAAAATCCACCTACGAGATCCTCTCGATCCGTAGGGAGAAAAGTCTCTATGAGACCCTCACGGCTCATAGAGTTGGAAAGTCTTAGGCGCCAGATCTGAACCTGCGGCCTAAGCCATCGCTATCTCTTAGAAAAAAATAAGTTATCTGCCAATTATATTTATCAAGACAGCATGTTGATAATAAGAGAAGGGAGAAAAGTCTTTATGAGACCCTCACGGCTCATGAAGCTGAAAAGCCGTAAGTAGCAGACCTGAACCTGCTTCCTAAGCCATCACTACTCCCCAAGATGTTCAAGACAGAATGTTCTATATCGCTTACAGGCTACGCTTATTTAAAGAATGTGCCAGTAACAACGCAGAAAATAAAAGGAAAGAGGCAAAAGATTTGTCATTCATACTTGGAAAATTTTTACATCAATAAAGACAATAAACAAAGACATTATTCAAATAATTACAACGGCAAAACCTCAGATCTTGGACAGGGATTGAGGAACTCGAAAGTGACCTTGTCCAAGACTTTCCAAGCTTGGCGAACCATCGTGGTGTGCTTCCTTTCGCGAGCACGGGCGTCGGGATCCCCACTGATGTCCTCCACCCTCCGATAGGCAGCAAGAATGGCGGACTGTTGAAAAGCTTCGTGCAAGAGATCGATAAGATTGTCTCGCCGTCTCTTCGAGATTAAATTCATCAGGTACACTGAGTGCACCTTGTCCTCGGCGGCGTCCAATGCTCTAAGCGGCACGCCAGTAAAGAATAGGGGAAGCGCTTCCCAGATGGCTCCCACAATAAGCTTCAACAGAGGGGAGCGCCGAGGAAGCAGTTGACCGTTATACGCGTCGAAGCGACTCATGATCTCTGCACATTTGGCATTGGTAAATTCTCGATTTTGGGAACGACCGAGTCGGCGAATGTCCCCGTAGGAGATAATCTCGTCGAGATCGTACATGTGTGCGTCCATCACTCCTATAAAAGAAGATCGACAAAATTAGCAACTCGTAAGAGTTTTGCTATATGATTTAAAAAGGAGCAAAGCTCCATCAATGAATCAAGAAGTTACAAATAAAATCCTCTTAGAAGAACAGAACTTTATTAATGGAACTCTAATAGAGTTCCCCTTAGTTCTCTTTAGACCCCTTTAGAGCAAAGCTCTGCTAAGTAAAACCCTAAATGGGTCTTCTTTAGATCAGGGATCTATTGAGAGAAAGGCTCTTAAAATTGATTCAATTTAATCCAAATTAATTTTTACCTAAAATTTTTCTAGAGTTTTAACTCTTGAAAGTGTTTGAACAAAAAGAGCAGGGCTCTGGACAAAATTCTTATGAAGAGATGAAAATCATCTAAGGGACCAAAAGTCCTATTTATAGGCAATAAGTGATGTTTCAACTTCCCAACGGTTGGGATTCTGCCACTGCTGCGCTCACGTTTGGAGCCACGTAAGCGCAACGGTGGGGGGGGGCATTTGTTTACCCCAATCAGAGTAAAGCTCTGTTCAGATTTCAAGGCGGGAGATGAAGCAACGCTTCTGTTTCCCCAATCAGAGCAAGGATCTGTTTTCAAATAAAATTCAAAGTTTAATAAAGAAGCAACGCTTCAGCTGACTTGCGCTCTGCGCTGCGCGACACGTGGCAGTGCAGTTACGCTAGCTCAGTTGCCCTGAGCTCTGCGCTGCACGACACGTGGCAGCGCAGTTACGCTTGCGCAGTTGCGCTGCGCTCTGCGCTGTGCGACACGTGTCAAGCGCCGGTGCATCTGCGCCAAACAGAATTAAATTCTAGTAAGATTCTTCTGTTCTTGTTAAAACAAGAAGAATGTCTTCTGTAAAACAGAAACCCTTGGATCAAAAATCCAATGGTAGGGAAAATTCCCCAAATCACTCAGAGAAGGATCTCTTTAACAAACATAACAAATCTATGGACACTATATAAAGACCCTTAGACCCCAACTCAAATAGGAATCAACATCAAGAATCATCAAGAACTTCAACTCTGAAGAAACTTGAAAAGTGACTCAAGAAAAAAGTAAAAACCTTTAAAATAAAAGAATTTCTTCTAAACTGATCATTGATCTAAGAACAAGATCAATGATCTTCAATAAAAAAAACAAATAATAATAGTGCCTTGCACTTTTTTATGAACCACTGGTTCTCTGAAAACAAGAAAAACTTGTTTTCTTTGATCTAAATTGGATCAAGAAATTAAACAGTGCCCTGCACTTGTAAAATTTGCACTGTTGCGCTCTTGGGTTGGCACAAGCCACCAGAGAACGCCACGTGTCAGCACCTGAACCACTTGCGCTATGCGCTTTTAAGATAGAGCCTTGCTCTCTGAAATTGGCCCAACTCACCAGAGCGCGCCACGTGTCAGCAGCGCAAGCGCAGCGCACTGGCGCAGCGCACTGCGCTTGCGAGACACGTGTCATCACCACAAGCGCTTGCGCTAAGTGATTGGCGCAAAGCGCCTGACAAATGCACTGCATTGTTTACTGAAGGGCCAGGCCCAAATCAAAAAGGCCTAGTAGGCCAAGATAAATTGCAATGCAATTAAAGGGGGAGAGCCCAAACAAAATTGAAGCTCTGCATCATTTATAAAAGGGCAGAGCCCAAATAAAATAAAATGCAATAAAAGGGCAGAGCCCAAACAAAATTGATGCTCTGCATCATTCATAAAAGGGCAAAGCCCAAACAAAATAAGAAATGCAGTGCATTATTTAAAAAGGGGCAAAACCCTAGCACAGGCCTAATAGGCCGAAGACAAATAAAAATGTTAAATATTTTCTAACTGGACTTAGCCCAATCATGGCCGTAAGTCATCAAATTAAATTGACTGAGCAAAATTGCTCTCTTAAATCAATTTACATCCGGTTCAAGGGTACATCTCTGAACTCCTCTGACACCTATCGTTATAATCTTTCAACGACGTCAGAGAGGTGACGGGTCCCGACAACCACACATCGATACAGACTGCGGGGTCCCTAAACTCGTGGACCGAAACGTCCTTAAACTAATATTCGTCCCAAAATGGGAATGTTGGACCGAAAGGTCCTTAAACTAATGTTCGTCCCCAAATGGGAATGGTGGACCACCATGTCCCTAAACTGGAAATGGACCGCAACGTCCTTAAACTACCTACGGACCACTATGTCCCTAAACTGGAACAATGGAGCCCAAATGCTCTTTTGTCGGACCTAAACGATCCCGTTAAGTTGATCTTAGTCTGGAAATTAGGGTAACGTATCCTTAACAAAAGTTTAAGTTGATCTTAGCCTTAAATAAGGCTAACGTATCCTTAAACTAAAACACCGAACCCAAATCTAAGTAAATACGGATTTGGACTAATCCACGTCCTACGGGCGACGGCATAACTTAGTCTCCGTATACAATCCACGGGCATCCACAAACAAAACAAACACACACGACACGAAGTGAAATTTCTGGAGAAGGAGAAAGTGGTTACCGCGATGCGGTAACATAATTAACTGCAGGGGCTTGCGCCTGCAGGGAAGAGCGTCCCCATAATCAAAAACCCCTCAAGCGAGGGGGAATCTGACGAAGTCTGCTACATCGGCCGCATCCGTCCAAACCTCCGATACACGGTGTCATAAATCAACTTGGCATCTTCGGAGAGGTGGACGGATAAAACCAAATAGTATCTGCCCCGAATTTCAGGCAAGACGTTCACGTCGTCGCCGTCCTTCGGAGGGGAACAGATATATTCTTTAGCCTTCTTGCTCTAATTAGACCGTCAGGAACACTCTGTGGTTTGTTCAGATTCGTCCTGACATCGTCGTTCAGGAAAAAGCACAGAAAGACATGACTTCTTTTAGGAGATAACCTTGAGCTATCGAACCTTTAGGACGATACCTGTTGCAGATATAGTTTTTTTAAGATTAACAGATATCTGTTGAAAATGAAATAAATTAATAACTCATGATAATTCTTTGCAATTTAAATGATGGATAATAAACGTCAATAATGGTTCTCAATTGGGTACATCCAACGGTAATGGACTGGACCGCCAATCCTAACCTCGGTTGCCAGATGGACGGATAGGTGAACAATAATGTCGAAAAACGAAGGTGGAAAGATAGTTTCGAACTTGCAGAGGATCAAAGAAATGTCTTTTTCGAGCTCTGCTGTCTCATTGACGTCTACGTTTTTAGAACTCAATTGGCGGAAATATGTGCAAAAGTCGTTAAGCATGAGACTAACTTCTGGTTTTACCGATACTCTGAGGTATAAAGGAAGAAGATGCTGCAACAATATGTGGTAATCGTGGCACTTGAGTCCTGCGATTTTTTCATTTTCTACCTGCACTTGTTTGGAAATGTTTGATGAGAAACCATCTGGGGCTTTCAATTCTTTCAACACAAGCAAAAATCACCGCTTCTCCTCTTTATTCATGTTGTAGATTACCGGTAAGATCTCATAATAACCAGGTTTATCAGCCACAAGCCGAGCTTGCAATTCTTTTCTAATGGACAAACCATCCAAATTCGTCAAATCACGACGGGCGTTGAGATTGTCCTTCGTTTTTCCATTCTTACACAGCAGAAAATTGATGATGTGCTCGGAGACGCCCTTCTCGATATGCATGACATCTAAATTGTAGCGCAGCGGTAGAACGGACCAGTATAGAAGTTGAAATAAACCACTAAGTTTCTTCCAGCCAGATGGGCATGGCATTGCATTTTTGTTCTGTTTCTTTCCGAATGTGATATTTTCTTCATTATTGCAGTATGTTGTTACCGGACAATAATTCAGGCGGCATACCGGTCTCCGTCTTTCCATTGAATATCTCTTTATTCCTTTGAATCTGTGAGTTATAGGAAAGAATCGTCGGTGACCCATAAACGACTCTTTCCCGCTAAACTTCAAGCGTACGCTGCTCGTATGAATATGACAACCAGGGCAAGCAAGTTTACCTTGAGTTGTCCACCCAACAGTATACCGTAGGCAGAAAAATTGTTGATCGTCCACAACAAAGTAGCACGCATTTGAAAAAATTGTTTGCCATTTGCATCATAGGTTCTTGATTGATCGTAAAATTCTCACCTTTATGATTTTAAAGAAAAGATGTAGTACTAAAAAAGTGATGCAATGTTTTAGTCGTATAATAACCGCAATCAATAACGGTGTTGCGTGTAGCGAGCGTTAGTGAGTACGGGTCGTCCTCTGGGATTCATGGAACTCGTAAATTCTTGCTTTAATTGAGTCGAAAGAAATAGTAAAGAAAATTAAGAAATTATTTCAAGAGTTTATTGAAGTAATTGTTTCAAGAATTTGAGAAATTGTTTTCAAGAAAGAAAATTCAAGAAATTGTTCAAGATTTTGTTATCAAGAAAATTGTAGAAGGCTTGTTGGATTCGAATGGACTTAGTAGCTATGGATGATGATTCAAGATGATTCATCTTATTTATTAGTAGAATTACTACTAGATCGATGCCTATTAATGAGAATTAGGGATTCTTTGAAGAAACTAGGGTTTCTCCTTTATTGTCCTTTGTCCTTTCATTAATTGTCATTCATATCTAGTCTTTAGTAAGAAGGATCATCAATCTACTCCCCAAATTGTGATGAAATTCTCAATAAATTGATCTCACTCACAATTTGGACACTAATGATTCTTTTTGCTAAAATTTATAATCTCCATAAGACTTAAGATGAATATAGAATTCTCTCACCATTAGATCTACCAAATTCCTTCGAATTCTTAACAAGCGGAGATTTACTCACGCATTATGAAAATAGAAGAATCAACAAATAGAGATTTCATAATTGCGGAGATTTAAAGAAAGTGAGATTAAGAGTAATGATCACCTTTATTATTCAACTTCAAATTACAACTTCTCCAATCCGAGATTACAAGAATAATTGCTCTCGATCACTCCCTTGAAGAGATAATTTCTCCGTCGATCTTCGCTTTGCCCGATCACCATGCGGCTTGGATCTATCGAGGATCACGTGCTCGTTGATGATGATCGGTTTCGTGTAAAGGGTCTTGAATGATCTCACTCGATGAATTTCTCATAATTCTTGATTTTGGATCTTGATTTGGAATTGGATCTTGATTTGGTTTTTGGATCAAAAGTTTCCCCCTAAAAAAATCGACAACTAATCAACAACCCTTTTAATGTAAGCTTAAGTCCCCTTTTATAGCCCATAATCAAGCTTCCCCCATAAGTTAGGTAGTTATGAAGAGGCTTCTAGAATAAGCTTGGTAGTTATGAAACTTTCTCAACAAGCTAGGTTGTTATAGAGAAGTTTTCAGAACGAAATTTTTACAACGAAGCGTCCTTAGCAAGCTAAGACATTACAGGGAAGCTTCTGGAGAAATCTAGATCGTCGATTTCCTGACTCAGCCGCGGATCCGCGGCCGACTGGTTTGATCATAGCTTCAATTTTCTGTAGTTTTATTTTGTTGGTCTCTTGGTTTATATATGATATCTGGAATCTTCTTCTCTCTACTGAATCTCTGCCAGAATTTAACTCTTTGATTTCCTGTATTTTTGTAGCGTTTTAAAAATAAATAAATAAATAATTAAATAAATAAAATCCTTTAGGTGAATTTTCTGATTTTCGGTAAAATAAAACGTATTTTTCCGTAAAACTTAACCATAATTATTTTTCATCATAAATTTAAAAAGACCTATTTTAACTATATAATTACTAGTATTTGGTATTTATTTAATGACTTATAAATTATTACTTTACTAAAATATTTTCTGTAATTAATTAAATTCAAATATTAACATAAGCTTTAATTAAACATTAAACTAGTGTAAATTACAAATTTGAAATGGCTTAATTTTACAAAGTGAACCATGACATCTTAGAATCAAGTGTGTTTATGCAAAATTCTTTCTCAAATCTCTTCATGGTTCTAGATTTTTCTAGGATCATTTTGTTGAAAAAAAAAATTAATAAATAAAGAAAAATGTGAAAAGACTTAAATGAAATGTTAACTTAAGGAACTTTCTACACCATTCCATATTCTTTTCTCTCTCTCTTTTTCTCCCTAGTTGTGGCCGGCCTCTCCCCCATGGCAGCCCCCCTTTCTCCACTTGATTTTACTTCAAAAATCCTCCAAATTTCATTAAAAATTCAAATAAAAACCCACAAATTCCTAATTTAAACCCTACCCATTATTCTTTGTTCATCTAGCATGGATCTTGGAGTAGAAAACCATTCTTTTGAAGGCATATTTTCATGTTGGGTCTCATATGTGAGATATAATCCTAAGCCCTTGGTTTGAATGTTAGTATATTACTTAATTTAGCTTAATTAAGTGTTTAATTAGTTTTTAAATTGGTTCTATTGCTAAATAAAAAATTCAAGAGAGGGTTTTAAAATGAAGTTAGGGTTTTTATTAATTGAGTAGGGTTATAATAAGTAGTTTAACATTTTTAGAAATGGAAAATCTAGTATGGTTGATGTATTGCAAATTGTTGTTTCAAAATTGTTTAAATTAAACAATTTTGCTAACTAGGTTTTTATAAAATATATATATTGGTGAGACAAAATTCTAATTAGGGTTTTTATTATTAGATTATGGTGTTAATGAGGAGATTAACATGTTAATTGAGTGTGAAGCATAATCTAGTTACAATTTGCTAGCTTTCACTTTAAAATTTTCACAAAATTGCTATTTTTATTAAACTAGGTTTTTGAAATTTATTTAAAATATGGGATTAAAAATCTAGTTAGGGCTTTAGCACATCCTTAAGGTTTCATTGAGTGGTTTAACAATTTAAATTATGCAAAATCAAGTTTAGTTGTGGAATTGTGAATTTTGGCTTGAAAGGTGTTAAATTTGGCTAAATTGCAAACTAGAATTTTCAATTTAATATAAATTAGTGTGATAAAAATATAGTATTGATTTGTATGACTTAGTTATGATATTTAATGAATATTATGACCATTAGTTTCATTTAAACATCAAGTTTTGAAGTAAAGCGGTAAATTGACGTTTTCTAGGTTTTAACGAAATAGGACGATTTGATCGATTTAAAGGTTTCGATGATTTAAACCATATTTTATATTATAAATAATGAGTTTTGGAACTACGAGTTGTTTGTTGGTATTTTATCTCGATCAATCGGCGTTTGTACGCCAATATTGAGCGATATTTGGTTCTTTTGCATGAGCGGGTCATAGGTTTTAACCTATGCACGTTCGTGCGCTGTTTTGGTTTTATCCGTGATTTGGTTTACGATATTATATATGTTTGAGTATATGTACCCCTCACATAGACTTCGGATGATGAAAAAGAGGATGGCGGCATCGACTTCGGCAGACAGGGGCCAGGTGAGTAGATGTATATCTACGGGGAAAATCGGGTAGATGGCGTTTAGCACCCCCGCAAACATAGAATAGGAATATTACTTACTGTCATTAGGAAGTCGGACGTGGCCTTAGATTCTTGGTGAGTAGGATCCTATTAAAGAATTTAGGTTGGACTAGACCGATTTAGAAAGACTTAACCAGAGAATGAATGCCTTGGAGGGAATTCATAGGTTTCAGGTAGACACACACACACACGCACACACATACATTTGACTTGGTGTGTGTGTGTGTGTGTGTGTGTGTGTGTGTGTGTATATGATTGTGTGTAGGTTTCTATAGGTATGTATATATATATATATATATATATATATATATATATATATATATATATATATATATATATATACACATATAACATATACACGTGATATTGGGAGGTTATATGATTTTTGTGAAGGAGTCGGTATGATTGGGCGTGATGCCGTGAGTTAAAGATATACGATCGAGTATGATATGAGATGTACTATGATATTAGCGGATCGTTGGGAAATGAGAAAATGGATATGTATACATAAACGATAATAGGTGATGATGACATTGAGATATACGAGACTCTAGAATAGAAACTGGACTGTAATATGTGACCTAATCATGACATGATATATGTGACTTAATCACGATATGATATATATGATTTAATCACGATATGATATATGTGACATGATATTTCTGAGGACCATTTGACGATGTATATTTACACAGACAATGATATATGTTTGATGATATTGGGATGTATGCGATTATAGCACAGTACCCTTGATCATGATAATATTTGATGATGATATTATACGAATGATGATGCACATAGCTGATAGTTGACCCATATCCCGATTTTGGGATGCCGTACGATGGATTTTACCGTACGAGGCATAGATGTGATGATTAATCCACACTCTTGACTCGAGAAAGTCGTACTATGTACGTGACGCTATTGAGGCTGGATCGCCGACTATTAGAGATATCGACTCGGACTTTAGGTGGATTCTTATTTCCCTATCGACTAGTTTCTTTAGTTTAGTTCCTTAGTGGGTTGGATAGATACCAGTTTAGGCCCTAGTCATATAGTTGTAATTAGATATGTAAATTCCAAACGAGTGGTTAATACACATTCATCTTTACATTCAGATTGTAATCATCAGTTGCATGTTCATACATATGTTTCTTTAGTCAGTATGAAACACTGCCTGTTAGGACACCAGCACCATTAACGATGATGCGCATATGCTACGAACACTTATTTTCCGGCTCACACACATCATCATCGGTAATTGCTATGTCACGTATACTTTAGAACATATTATCTTTTATTGATAGAATCAGCTAAAGACTAGATCAATATAATATTGTGATTACTCTCAGGTGTTAGTCTAGACATTGCATTTATTACTTAGACAATTCATGCATTCACATTTTCATGTTATCATGCAGTATTGTGGGACTTATGCCGATATTTATTATTTACTTACTCATGATTTTGGGATTTTGGATTTCTATGAGATTTCTGGATTTTGGGGAAAACCGCAAGGATATATATAAAAACTTCTCTCTCCCCCTCTCTTTTTAAAATATAACTTGCGGTTTTCTCGTTATGTATGTGTCGTCCACCATGAGATTTCATGTTTTCTGTTGGATTTTGAGACCCGATTCGAGGAGTGGATGAACCGTCTCGGGTATATGGTGGGCCCGGTATGGTACCCCGGGGCAAGAAGATCGAGTTGTAGACGATGAGCCTGGCAGGGGAAGACTACCTACCGGTGATGTCTGGCGTGGCGGATATCCGGAGGATACCGACCGTTGTCGTGAGATTTGATGATATGGGCCGATCCGGACTGACGGAGCCCGAGAGATTAAGACAATGAGATATTGAGACTATGAGCTATTGAGACACTGAGATTTACATATTTTGTGTCGATACTTGACGCGGATTTCCATGAATTTCATTGCTGTTTCTGATTACCATACAAATTTTACTATGATAAAGTTAAGGATTTCTTATACAGATATAATCAGATTCATGGTTTATTATTTTACATTCATGGTGCATGCATACTCATATACATGACATGTTACTACTTGAGGCACTGACACGAGCACTGAGTATTACACTTACGTATAGATTATTACCTGCTGCTACTAGATGACTAGTGATATATTAAGTATATTATTATGACCTAGGACAGCGTCGTGCATTCGATTTCTTCTCGCAGATGTCTTCTACTCACAAGTTGGCAACTCACCCCCGTTGTGCCAAATATTTCTACAGGTTTCCTTGGCAGCTTACTGGCACACCATTTCATTCAGGGTGATTTGCTTGGTAGGTTGGTTCACTTGCATCAGAACCGCCGTTGTACTTTATTATTTCATTTGTATCTAATAAGCTCCATCAACAAGACTTGTATTCTTGATAGTTTAGAAGACCAGTTGTTTTATTTCAACCTTAGAGCCGCGCTTGTATTATTATTATGGTTTCTGGTGGATTTGATTTTCTTTTGAGTTTTGAGCTTCGCCCTTTGGCGTTGTATATTATTGTGCATTGTGTGGTTATTTCCGACTGTTGGCGTAAAGCTAGCACCCGCTTGGGGATGCCTTCTTGTTATTGCTTCTATATATATATTTGTATTTGTACCCGTTTTGGGGCCAGTTTTTACAATGGAGACTCTGCCGAAATTTTTGAGAAATTTGATGTTGCTTTTAAACTTGTTTCCTTATACTTCTTCTTTAAAAGGGTTTAGATTTATGTGCTTCGGCTTACTTAGATTACGTTACGCCTCTAGACGCTTCGTAATTTAAGTGCCGGTCACGTTCCATACCTTCGGGTCGTGACAATTTTATCGGTGAATTTCTGATTCCGATATCTGATCTGGGCTAATTTCTGCACAAGATCTCAATGAAGAATGTTAGAGATATACAATATTATACGTGAAATAATAAACATACAATTTCCTCAAAAAATGTTGATTATAATGTATAACACATGGTAATTGATACATTCGAGACGAACTTGTAATATGTGTTATATTTATAATAAACATGTTTAGATGATAAAAAATGTGAGGAAATTGTTATGTTAAAAATTGTAATATTTTCAACTGAACAAATTCCCCCAAATTTGACTTTGATCGTCCCGAGTAAACTTCTTTTATTCAGGAGAAGGAGAAAAGAAAAAGAAAAACTAACTAGCACACTTTCGTAGGCAACACGATTGCACTGAGCACGTTCAACAAGCCTTTAAACCTCTAGATGTCCTTAGTAGGAGAAGTGTTGTCTCCTGAGGATTTTCAGCGGATTGCACCCACAATATCCTATAATAAAGGAAAGACTGTGAAAGTTACATATAAAGATAAGAATTATAAAAGAAAGAACTTGAAAATCAGAGTTTTCAACTACACTAGTTTTTCGGTTGTCATGAGCCCTATCTTAATAGTCATGAAAAAATGTTAGAAATCACATCATCCCTCAATAAAACATCGCCTTTATTCTTCATCCCTACCTTTCTTCCAAACACCGATCATATACCCCTACGTGTGTATAAAAGACATCCCTACACTCGGAGAATTCAATTCAAGCTATCATACTCTTGTCTATATACCTCAGTACGTTTTAGTCGGTGAATATTTTAGATGGAATTGCTCACACATTATTCATGCGACCTTTAATACTTTTTGAGATACTAACCGACCGATTACTAAATGTGCTCACTTATTAGGCGTAATTAGCAATTTTCTCGTCTTGCAACACCTAAGGCTTAGCAGTGACTCCCAAACCAGTTGGTCTAAGGCACTAGGTGATGAAGCACCCTCGCAATATTTTTTTTATGCTGCCTTGGTGATTACAAAACCAGTGTTCATTTTTTTCACCATTTTATACTTTTATACTTCATTTATTATTTCTTTCGTACTTTGGATTTTAGACAAAAGCATTTCATGGTATTCTCTACTATCCCGAGTTTCAAGACGTGTGTAAGTGCGTATAGTAGGGTATCAACGTTCAAATGTTTGGCTTCCAGAATACGAACTATTTTTCAGACTCATTTTTATTCTCAGATTAGTGACTTCCTTCATCTTACTAACCCTTAGGACAACGGCTCATATCTACTTATTACTAGTTTCGTTTAAGAAAATATCTAACTTTCTTGATTTTTTTCAACTCTTCCAATCTTTTAAATGTAATTTTTCACTTTCTAATCTTTTATTATAAAAGAATTTTTTTGAAAATTTTGTGCTTATGCAAAGTGTAATGCAAAGTAATGCGTAAATAAGTACAAATCTCCCCCAAACCTGTTTACAGCAGTGTTCTCACTGTTGTCGTCTTTTAAATCTCAAAAAACCTGTAGAATTGGGAGGAAAAGTTATTAACGGGGACAAGAATGAATGAATTTGAAAATCTCCCCCAAACTTAGTTTTGGCTCACAACTTTGTGTACAAATTTTACTTTCAAGAGCCAAAATTTATATCCCCAAAACTTGAGTTAAACAAAATTAAGCTTTTAAAATCATAAGGGGGGGGGGGTAAAGTTATTGGTCAATACAAAACCTTACAAAGACCGAAAGTCAATACCAACCATTCAAAGATTTTATCAATGTAATGCACTGGTTGGTGGAAGAACATGTTATATAGAGCCAGGACGAAGTGGGGAAGAGATAAGTGGTGTAATAGAACGAGTTTGCGTCTCTGTTTGTAGAGACGACATAATGATAATGATGGATTACTCGCATACTCGTTATTGTCAAGAAGAAGGGATGGTGGTTCAACTTCTTTGGTTTGGAATTTATTCATCACAACTCCCGTGTTTTCTAAAAATGCGGGTTCATCGGCAAAAATTTCTTTAAAGCATTCATCGATACCCCGAAGAATAATCTCATCAGAAAGAACGGGATGATACTCATACTCCATAATAGGTTCATAATCAGCGTTAGATATTGACCCGGACAACTCGACATATGAGTCCGTATGTGTATAACAAAAAGCTGAGTCAAACAATAACGTATTAAGAGAGTGTAGATCAGTATCGTAATGCTGTTCAAATTCACTGCTGTCGACATCCATTAATTCGACAAAACATAATCGAGCAGAAGGTTCGGAGGGTTCACTTCCCAACTTGTAAATGTTAATGTTCGCCACCGAAAGACGCGACTGGGACGTTGGGATGTCTGGCGTGAACTTTGGGGGGGGGGGCAGATGCTATTTGGTTTTATCTGTCCATCTCTCCGAAGATGCCAAGTTGATTTATGACACCGCGTATCGGAGGCTTGGACAGATGCGGCCGTTGTAGCAGATTTCGTCAGATTCCCCCTCGCTTGCGAGGGGTTTTTGATTGTGGGGACGCTCTTCCCTGCAGGCGCAAGCCCCGGTAGTTAATTACGTTATCGGGTTACGATAACCATTTTCTCCTTCTCCACCAGGTCATTTCATGTCGTGTGTGTTTTTTTTATTTTTGGTTGCCTGTTGATTGTATACGGAGACTAATTTGTGTTGTCGCCCGTAGGACGTGGATTAATCCAAATCCGTATTTTCTTAGATTTGGGTTTGGGTTGGTTTTAAGGATCGTTAATCTTATTTTTAGATTAAAAACAACTTAAATGTTTGTTAAGGATACATTAGTTTAATTTTAGACTAAGATCTACTCAGCAAGGTTTTGGGATTATTTAGATCCAACGAGTGAGTATTTGGACTCTATCGTTTTAGTTTAGGGATATTACGGTCCATTGGGTTTAAGGACATCATAGTACATGAGTTTAAGGACCTCATAGTCCATAGTTTAAAGACGTCATAGTCTGTATGGTTTAAAGACATCATAGTCTGGTTTAAAGACATCATAGTCTGTAAGGTTTTGATTTAACCGTTTGGGGATGCACCAAAAGTTATTGGTTATTGGGACCCTTCATCTCTCTGAAGAAGCTGAAGAATTACAACGACGTGTATCAGAGGTATGGAGAGATGTACCCTTGAACCGAAGTTGGTTGGGAGATCTACAGTCAGGTTTGAGACTAAGACCAATCAAGAAGGTTATGAGCACATGGGCTCGGTTGATCTGAATTAAGGACTTGTGGCCAGCTTGGGCTTAGTCCACTCATTTTTGAATAAAGTGTTTGAACACTTGTTTGGACTCATTTCACTCATTTTGAGTATAATGTTGAACATTCATTTGGGCTCAGCCCCTTTTATTCAAATAATGCTGAGAATTGATTTGGGCTTTGACATTCCTTTTTCTTTTTATCTTTTATTGAGTGTTGAACACTTTTTGTGGCGCTGGGACCTTATTTACAGAGCGCTTTGTAATTCCTTAGCGCCCACGTGAGGAGCACATGAAGCGCTTGGTGCTGAGTGCCAGACTTGGAGCACTAAGGCGCTTCTTTTTAAAATGGCACCCTCGTGAGGAGCACGTGGAGCGCTTGGCGCTGAGCGCCAGATTTGGAGCACTAAAGCGCTTCTTATAAAATAGCACCCACGTGAGGAGCACGTAGAGCGCTTGGCGCTGAGCGCCAGATTTGGAGCGCTAAAGCACTTCTTTTAAATTGGAGCGCTAAGGCGGTTCTTTGGCAGCTCTGATCAGTTCTGTGCTCTGGGAATTAATTCTCGGTTTATAAAAGATTTTGTCTCATGGATCTAAGAACTAAGTTCTTTTTTTTATGAAGAGAGACTTTGTCTCATGGATCTAAGAACTAAATTCTTCTTTTTATGAAGAGAGACTTTGATCTCTTCTGTTTTTGTGAAAGACTTGGTCTTATAGATCTGTGATCTAGAAAAAGAACTAAGTTCTTCTGATACGAGAGTTAAACTCTCAAATATGGAGGAGATGTTATGATCTCTCTTCTTTTTATTTACCTTAAAAAGGTTCTTCTTTTTAGAGCTTGCTCTTCACTTTTTCTTTTTTCAAAACAAGAAACTTATAGGGGGTTCTTCTGTACAAGACTTGAAGTCTTGAGTCCTTTATATAGTGGAGGCTGATTTGTTGAATCAGTTAAGGAAATCACTCATCGAAAGATCTTTAAATGATTTGGGAATTTATCCCAACATTGGATTTTTAATCCCAGGGATTCTGTTTTACAGAAGACATCTTTCTTGTTTTTAAAAAGATTGGGAAAATATTTTCCCATACAGAACTTATTCTGTATCTTGGTGATTTTTAATCACCATTGGATCTTTGATACAACGGTGCTCTGATTTACAAAGCACAATCTTTCTTGTTTGGAAAGATTTGAGGAATATTTCCTCAACAGAATTTTATTCTGGTAATTTGAAGATTTTTAATAATTTTCGTTGGATCTTTGATCCAAGGGTGGAGAACATTTAGTTATAGCGCTAGCGCTCTCGTGCTTTGCACGTGAGGCGCTGTCTCAAGAGTTTTTGACTCTTTGCGCTAGTGCTCTCGTGCTTTGCACGTGAGGCGCTGCCTCAGAGTCTTTAGCACTGGCGCACTTTGCGCTAGCGCTCTCGTGCTTTGCACGTGAGCGCTGCCTCAGAGTCTTTGACTCTTAGCGCTGGCTCTCTTGGTGCTAGCGCTCTTGTGCTTTGCACGTGATCGCTGCCTCAGAGTCTTTGACTCTTAGCGCTGGCGCTCTTGGCGTTAGCGCTCTTGTGTTTTTCACGTGAGCGCTGCCTCAGAGTCTTTGACTCTTAGCGTTGGCGCTCTTGGCACTAGCACTCTTATGAGGCGCTGCCTCATTTCAAATTTCAAATTTTTGAATAGAGCTGTTCTCTCTGATTGGGGGAAACAAATGCCCCCCCTCTCCGTTGCGCTCACGTTGCTTACACATGAGTGCAGCGGTGGTAGATTTTCCACCGTTAGATCAACTTGGAAGTTGAATCGACTTCCAGCGCCTATAAATAGGGTCTTTGGCCCTTGAGATGACTGCTTGTTCATCTTCTTGCTTTCTTGTTCTTGAGAATTTAATTCTCTTTCAGAGCCAAGCTCTCTGCCTCAGAAAACTCCTTTAGAGTTAAGACTCTGTCATATTTTTTGGTAAGATTTGAACCCATTAACAGAGTTTTGCTCTACTTAGATCACGGATCTTAAAGATTTTTAGGGTTTCTCAACCCATTAATTAAAAACCAGAGCTTTGCTCTTTCTAGATCATGGATCAGAAAAAGGAATCCTTTTTAGGGTTTCTTAACCCATTAATAAAGAACTCTCAGAGTTCGCTTTACAGATCTTAAAGATCCTGAAGTTTTTAACTTCTGTAAAAAGCTTTGCTTTTTTAGGGTTTTTGATGGATTACTCCATCGTCTTCATAGAGCCTAGCTCTTAAAAAATTTTTTAGGGAAATTTTTATTCCCTTCATCATTAATTCTGACAGATGTCATTTCTGTTGCAGAGCGCTGCTCTCGAGGGAGTTTAATTCCTTGGCCCGAGGGGTTTCTCATTGAATGAGAATCCTTCTAGGGATTTCTTTTTTAATGAGTGGCTGTCTCATCAATGATGAGACTGTCTCATCAATGATGAGCCGTCATCTTGATTTTGTAGGTCCCCTTGGTCCCCTTCCACTGCATTGCAGTGCGGTACAAATTTAAAATACTAAGTGTTAGAATTTGAACTGTAGCATTGACGGCTAACTTTTTTTCTTTTTCGCGCAGGCAGTATGTCTTTCGACACTTATTTCCCGTTTGTTCGCTCGGAAAGCGCATTCCCTGACACGCCCGTGGATAGGGAAGTCTTTGCGCTGATCAAAGATCATGACCCGGAGCAAAAGAATCTTCATTTATAGAGGGCGTGGTACAATCAAATCATCCGGGGTCGACGCGGCTTCTCTTGTGCGAAGCCTTCGGAGCTCATTTCAGCGATCCACTACGCCAAATCACCCCCAGTGAACTATGCCGTAGAGGAGGTCAACTGGACCTCAGAGGGTCGTCTCCAGCCTTCTATGAGCTCGATACCTGTGCAGCCGCCGATGGCTCTAGATACTCTGGGGCGGCGCATATGTCAGGGCAAGTTGCGACCTTGGGGGCAGCCGTACATGATAGGCTTGACTCCTCGACATCCAGCCGGGTATTTGCAGTGGGCTCGCTATATTCTGTCGGCCAAGAAATCACTGTTGCTAAAGCTTGGGTTGTACCCCACAATTTGCGTGTCCCTCTTCCAATATTCCATGCCTCCTGTATGGTGGATCAAAGTTTTTCTAGAGCAATGGAATATTCCGACCCACACCTATCTTCTGTCGGATCGGGAAGTTTCAATCTCTTTGGAGGAGTTCGCGGAGATCTCCGGCTTACCCGTCAGGGGAGAACACTACAAGGAGCTACTTCCTCCTGACGAGTACATCTTTTCCACCAAATCAGTCGTAATGGGCCTTACCCCGGAGAACTCCATTCAACACCGATTTCCAAGTTTGATCAAGGTGTTGAATATCTACGAAAATCTATTTCTAGAGTCTGGAGAGCATGGAGTCAGCTACACAGACTTCATCGCTCGCTTTCTTCATCCGGAAGTCTTATCGAAGCAAGCTACGCTGTTTGCCAAGCTCGACGATCCGTTTAGTTTTGGTTTGGATAAACAGCCGACGGCAGAGGCGGATTTAAAAAGCTTCTTTATTCCGAATGCCCCTGTCGTTCCTTTCGCGGAGCTTGCTGCTTCGGACGTCGATGAAGAGACGTTCATGCTGGGGTTCATCAGCTTATGGTTAAACTGGTTCATGCTTCCAATACACCCTCATTATATGAGGCCATCAGTCTTTTACCCAGCCCATCGCATGGTTGCGGGAACTCGGGTGGCCGTCGGGATCGCAGGGTTGGCACACCTGTATCATGGCCTCAGCTTAGCGGCGGACACCACTCAGCCGGGGGTACAGCCCGTCACTCTCCCGCTGCACTATTTTACATCATGGATCGAGCTGCATGTGCTTGGCGCTTTTGGAGCCCACAAACGGTCTCGTTTCTACGACAATTATAACTTCCCTCGGATTATGCTCCTAGTTGTCGCACCTATTTTAAATCTGTCATAGCGAGAGGCTCGGGGTTTGGTCCTTCGTCCGTGTATGGTTGGAGATGGCATGACCTTTGTCGATAGGTTTTAACTATCGGCAAAAAGTCCACTAAGACGGTGCAGCCGCTGCGGGACACCTTCAAAGACGAGGCTTCTACATTGAAGGCCCGGGAGATTCTGCACCTGTTCTCAATCAGGCCGGGCTTTTTGGTGTTCATGCAGAATGATTCGACGATGTTTATGAGGTACAACCCACACCGGTTCGCTCAACAATCGAGCTACGATCAGGATGGTCCGCTAGAGGCTTTCCTGGCTGAGCCGGCTGCCATAGAAGAAGGTATCCGCAACACACTACACCATTTTATGCGGTTGAACACCGGCTCCCATTTCTTTATCAGTGAGCCGAGTTGCGTTTCCAGAATCTCGAACGCATATGTGGCGTGGTATCAGCATTCGATGGGCGCCGTTATTAGGGAAGAAAGACGGCTTTTGCTCGATCGCAAAGGTGCGGTCCCCGCCAGCAATCCAGCTGTTCCTTTAAAGCAACGGACCACTGTTGGTCCTACCTTAAGAGAAGCTGCTGTGGCTGTTGTCCCGCGTGCTTTTCCTAATAAGCCTCAACCCCGTGTTCCTATAGAAACGGCATCTGTAGCATCCCCGGATTTTGGGGTGGGTTTGGAAATCGGGACCCGTCGCCCAAAATTGCCCGCTAAGCGCAAGCTCGTGTTATCGGCTGCTGGCACTCGCTCGCAGAAAAAGAAGAAATCAATCTTCTCTGTTGATGTTGTACTTGGTCAGGAGCCCCATGCTTCTTACAGCGAAGGCTTATGTGAGTTCGGGACCAATGAGGGTCTATTTATTGCGCCTGCAGATGATATTGATCTTCAAGCTGCCCTTATGGCTTCCGAGCAACTGGCTCGTGATGAAGCAGCACTGATCACCATTGCACAGTCAGGCAGACCTCAGTCGTACCTTTACGCGGTTATTATATTACTTTTTTTGCTTTTATTGACGCTTTCTTCTTCAACAGGTATCTCTGCCGAAGAGGCTTTTGCGGCTTCCCTCAAAACATTTGAAGAGGAAGAGAGGCTCCGTGCTTCTTTGGGCCTTGGTATACTTCGGCTCATTGTGCCTTTATTCCCTTTTTCTTCATTCGTGGCTTGACCCTCTCCTTTATTCTATTGCAGGGACTACCTTGACTCGGGTTATTCCAAGTGCGGTGCCGATCCTGATGTAGGGATTCTATAGCACCACACTAGGTTTAGGGTTGCATCACACATGCTATAACAAAAATTTAGAGGGTGCTAAACAATTCCAAACATGAATCGAACTAGAAAAATAGAGTAACAATAAGCTAGTATCATATACTACAAGTGTCTAACACTAAGTGGGGAGAGATACAACCTTTGTAGACCTCCTCCTAGACTCCTTGGATCGTGTAGGGTTTGAGTTGGTTGGCTTGTATCCTTCCGCATCCACGATGATCCACCACGAAGTCTCTTTGCACCAAGCTCCAAGCTTCTCTTGATCAAGGATGAAGAAAAAGCAAACACTCCACTCAAGTGGGCTAGACTAAAGTAGAATGTTGATTTGGGTTTGGATCTCAATTAAAAACCTTTTCTTTTTAATCCTTTCTCTTTCTTTTAAAACCCTAGTGAGATTTGAGGAGAGAGAGGAAGAAGGAGATGGCTCGAGTTAAACTCAAGAGAGAGAATAATATGAGAATAATGAGATAACCCTAACTCAACTCAAGAGAGTAAGTGAGTGTCATCCATGCTAAACCATGGTTACAAAATATCTAGATATTTTTTAACTTGAGTTTAAGCAAAACCATGGGCCAAAACCATGGGCAAATGAAACCATTGACTTTGTCAACTCAAGAGAGTTGAATAGTAAACCATGATTTTAATCCCATTTTGCTTTTCTCAAATAATCAAAATATCTAAATATTTAACCATGTGAGCCTTGCATTGCCACCACCAATGTATCATCAACCATGACACATGTATGCTTGCATGTGTGCATGCACATCAACATATACATACACTCATGCATGCATCATAAAGAAATAGGTTTTAATAAATGAGCTAATGGACTTAATATTAAATCAACACTTGATTTAATAACCCGGTCATATTACATACGACCCGTCCAATAGTAAACGCCCGAATAAAATACGGTATCCAATACATGCATTTAATCGAGCTCCCGTGCATATCACATATGCACCCCACATCATTTCGCCTGAGCTAGGAGACTCCTTTGTGGGACTCTAAGACTCGTCAATACGCTAGCAGTAGGCAGTGATCACATCACATGCCCACAAACCGTCAGTGGTACAAGCACTACGTAACGGTTCCTAGGTATTGAGCGATCAGAAGAAATACAAGCAGACCTGCTAAAACTCCCGTCGAGCCAATTGGCAACACTTACCGTACAGTCAGGTCTCTTCGTCAAATATGCTGCATATGTGAGTCTAGGGATGGTATCGTCGACCCCAATAACCCAATAAGTCATGCCGGTATATGGCTCATAACAGATCGAGAAACCACTGATAACACTTATCAGTAAATCACAGCAGCCCTGGCCAGGGACTTCCTGTTATAGCCAATCGTATATGGTGCAACATCAACCCCCAATACCGGGAGAGACGAAACCCCTCCTATCGCTTATTGCCTCCATGTGCCTCGGGACTGTACCCAAAATCCACCTGTTTGCACAACTCAGTAGAAACGTGGTAGGGTGGAGATCAAAGTACAGTGGGAGACACACAAGACTCTATGAAGATCTCGGGTCTACAGACTAACCTGTACCAGTGTCACCTGAGAACTGCTATCCGACGATAAATATAATACCATATAAGAGTTCTCGGCGAGTCCGTTCAGTATACCCAGTCTCCACTGAGCACCCGTATACGATCTTTGGTGTCACCACACCAATGGATATGGGATCATCCATCGCCCATCATATGGGACAAGTAACGTATACGCTAGTCTACTTTGGTGATATCGATGCCCCGTCTCAATACACCCACGACTACGAACATTTCAAGGATATGCTCATTGACTACACATGTCCCACTAGTATGATCCGCATCATAATCTCAGTAGTCCTGCATCATCCTAAGGGCTATATCAACATGTACCAAATGAATGAAAGCATGATCAAATGAACATGTCAAGATAAAAGGTGCAACTAGATAGCATACTATCATGTCGAGCAAGAATGGCCCCTAAACACACACACACATACCGGTACATACACCATCATATAATGGCCTCTAGGGCATACATATATCCAACAATCACCCACTTGCACTATTATTAGCGTATCTCATACCCAACCTCTCAAAAAGTCGCTCATGTTGCGGCAAAGGGAGGGCCTTGGAGAGTGGATCCGCGGTGTTATCTTTTGTATCTACTCTCCGAATCTCAATCTCGCGGTGATCAACTATCTCCCGGATCAGATGATATCGCCTGAGGATGTGTCTGGATCGCTGATGGGACCTGGGCTCGTTGGCTAACGCCATAGCCCCATTATTATCACAATACAAAGGTATTGGATCAATAATGGTCAGAACTACTCCTAGCTCCGAGACAAACTTCCTCATCCAGACGGCTTCCTTGGCAGCATCATTTGCAGCAATATACTCAGCTTCTATCGTGGAGTCTGCAACGTATCCTGTTTGGAACTCTTCCAACACAACACCCCTCTATTGAGGGTACAGACGAACCCAGAGATAGATTTGCTGTCATCCTTATCACTCTGGAAGCTCGAATCGGTAAAGGCCTCCATTTGGAGATCTCCAATACCATACACCAAGAACATTTCTTTAGTCCTTTGCAAGTACTTAAGAATGTTCTTCACTGTTGTCCAGTGATTCTCCCCTGGGTTGGATTGATACCTGCTTACTACACCCAGTGCATAAGCTACATCAGGGCGTGTACATAATATCGCATACATTATAGATCCTACAGCAGAAGCGTAGGGTATAATGCTCATGCGAGCTCTCTCTTCATCAGTCTTTGGGCAAAAGTTCTTAGAGAGAGTGACTTCATGACTAGCGGGTAAGGAACCCCGCTTGGAATCTTCTATACTAAACCTCTTAAGGATGGTGTTAATGTACCTGGTTTGGGCAATCCCAATAACCATTTAGATCTATCCCTATAGATCTTTATGCCCAATATGTACGAGGCATCACCCAAGTCCTTCATAGAGAACCTTTGTGATAAGAGCAGTTTGACCGATTGTAGCATAAGAACGTCGTTTCCTATCAGAAAAATGTCATCCACGTACAATACGAGGAATGTGACAGTACTTCCCACAATCTTCTTATAAACACAAGGTTCATCTGGATTTTTGACGAAATCAAACTCTTTGATAACATCATCAAAACAAATGTTCCAACTCCGTGATGCCTGCTTTAATCCATAAATGGATTTAAGCAACCTACACGCTTTCCCGCTGCTCCCACTATCAATGAAGCCCTCTGGCTGATCCATATAAACGCACTTTTCTAAATCACCATTTAGAAAAGCAGTTTTAACGTCCATCTGCCAGATTTCATAGTCGTAGTGAGCAGCAATAGCAAGTAGAATCCGAATGGATTTAAGCATGGCTATAGAAGAAAAGGTTTTGTCATAATCCAGTCCTGGTCTTTGTCGAAATCCTTTCGCCACAAGCCTTGCCTTATAGGTCTCTAACTGCCCATCTACACCGATCTTTCTTTTAAAGATCCATTTGTACCCTACGAGTTTTACCCCAGAGGGTACAACATCCAAAGTCCACACTTTGTTGGCGTACATCGACTCCATTTCGGATCTCATGGCATCCAGCCATTTCACAGAGTCACCACTTGTGATAGCTTGCTGAAAACTGGTAGGGTCATCATCATCCATGATGTTTCTCCATCACCATCAACGAGAAAACCGTAGTATCTCTCCGGTGGGCGAGAAGTCCTATCAGATCTACGGAGTGGCTGAGATTCATTAAGTTCCGTTGCAACATCAGGTTCAACCAAGTCGTCATTTGTAATTTGTGTCTCTAGAACCTCTTCTAGATCTACCACATTGTCATCAGAATCATTTAGAAAAATTTCATTTTCTAAAAATGTGGCATTCCGAGAAAAAAACACCCTTTGTTCCTCTTTGTGGTAGAACAGATATCCGTATGAATCTTTTGGTTATCCCATAAATAAACATTTGAACGATCGTGTCTCGAGTTTGTCCGGATTCTGCTTTTTAACAAAAGCCGGAAAACCCCAAATCTTAACTCGCTTAAGAGATGGTCTCTTCCAATACCATATCTCATATGGAGTGGTAAACACGGTCTTGGTCGGAACCCTGTTCAACAGAAAAACTGCAGTCTCCAATGCATGCCCCCAAAAGGAGAGGGGCAACTCAGCATCACTCGTCATGGATCGTACCATATCTAATAGGGTTCGATTCTGCCGCTCTGACACACCGTTGTGCTGTGGTGTGTAAGGGGGAGTGAGCTGAGAGAGAATCCCATTCTCTTTTAGGAAGTTCAAAAACTCTGTACTAAGATACTCTCCACCTCGATCCGATCGAAGTATCTTGATGCTCAAACCAGTTTGTTTTTCTGCGTCAAGTTTGTACTCCTTGAATTTCTCGAAAGTTTCAGATTTATGCTTTATCAAAAACACATGACCGAACCTTGAGAAATCATCAGTAAAAATTATAAAGTAAGAAAAACCGCCTCTCACATGTGTAGACATTGGCCCACATACATCACTATGTATGAGGTCTAAGAGCTCAGTAGCTCTTTCTCCGTGTCCAGTAAACGGAGTTTTGGTCATTTTCCCTTTGATACAAGACTGGCAAGTCGCATAAGATTTATACTCAAAAGAATTTAAATATCCATCTTTATGAAACTTGTTTAGTCTTGTTTCATTAATATGACCAATTCTACAATGCCAAAGAAAAGCTTCATTTATATCTGAAAATTTTCTTTTGTTTGTGTGTTATATGTTGAAAACTGTGTGTTGATTAAGGACGTATATCTCGTTATTAAGTGTACCACAACCAATCAACTCTTGATTAAGTTTAATGTTCATAACATTATGCTGCAATATAAAATGATATCCTTCATTTTCCAACAAAAAAAACGGATATAATATTACAAAGCATGATTGGTGCAAAATAATATGGGTTCAAAACCAATATACAACCCGATGGCAACCCCAAATGATACTCTCCCACTGAAACTGCATGTACATTGGAACCATTTCCAACCCGGAGAGTATGATCACCTATCTTCAAAACTCTGCAATTTCTCAGCCCCTGCACAGAATTGCAAATATGAGAACCCGAACCGGTATCCAATACCCAGGAAGCAGAGTTTATAGAAAAATAGTTTTCAGTTACGAACACACCTGAAGCTGAAGCATCACTATGCTTCCCTTTCTTGAGACCAAGGTACTCAGTACAATTCCGCTTCCAGTTTGCCTTCTTCTTGCAGTAGAAACATTCTCCTTTTTCCGACTCCGCAGCTTTGGATTTGTCTTTCTCCTTTGCCTTTTTTATTCCACCTCTCAGTTTGGTAGGTTGCTTCTTGTTCTTTCCCTTGGCCTTGGCTTTTAGGACGGAAGAAGAAGATTGTCCAATAAGCAGAGAGGAAGACTTCGCCTTAAGCGTCCTCTCCTTAAGCGTGCTCTCTGCATTTCTCAATATATTGAGAAGTTCGGGTAGTGACTTCTCCATATTGTGCATGTTGAAGTTCACTATGAAAGGAGCAAAGGCAGAGGGAAGAGACTGTAGAACAATATCCGTATATTGCTCGTTATTCATTATCCATCTGAGGCTCTCAAGCTCTTCAATAAGAGCTATCATCTTCAAAACGTGGTCGCCTATTGAAGTGCCAGGAGCCATCCGCATCTGGAATAGCTTTCAAGATACTTCGTATCGTAAGATACGAGATTGCTCCCCATACAACTCCTTTGTATGGAGAAAGATGGATTGAACATCCATCTCCTCATGCTACTTTTGATGTGTATTTTCCATCGATGCAAGCGCGAGGCATTTGACGGTGGCACAGTCAATATCCCACGTTTTGCGGATCTCCCTATCCGCAAAAGAAGATTCAGGGCCTGGTTTGGGCGGGGCTGTGGCAGTGAGGACATATGATACTTTATCATATGTGAGAGCAATGTTAATGTTCCTCAACCAGTCTTTATAATTCGGTCTGGTAAGCTTATTTTTCTCTAATAGTAGCTTAAGTCCAGTCATGGTTATCTGCCATTAGGAGAGAGAAAAGAATACACTCAGCGAAAGCTCTTGCAAAGATTAGATTGGTTTATTATCTTATCTAATCGATGTCTCCCACTGCTTTTATCAAATTCTCGTTCAAAACTTAAAAGGAAAAAAATTAGCCAGGATTAATTACATTCTATAATTTCGCTAACCGTTCAGCCAGGCCAGTGCCGGTACTTCTGAGGAAGGTTCCACGTGCTTTCGCACGGACCTAATTAAAATAAACCTCATTTTCCCAGAGGCGTAGCCCCGTCGACACCTTTCTAGACACCTAATGAGTTAGCTAATTGTAAAGTGCAAAATTCTCCCGGGAGCAACTATTGCTCACAGTGGGATCGGGATCCTACTATCACATAGAAAGTATGCAATCTCATTGTAAATTTCAACACTTGAAACTCCCGATATGGTTTTTACCCCCAGCACTTATGACCTTGACTATAATAAACATATCATAAATACTAGTCAAGTTCTACCCATCATTTCATGATTAATTAGACCCACCCATATGACCCTTGACTATAATCAACATAATCACATGAATGTCCTAATTAATCTCATCATATGTCGTGTAGGAAGACATCACTTAGCTACCGTACACTACGTCTTGACTATAATCAACATACTAAGTACTCTACTTAGCACGAATACTAAGTACTCTACTTCCTAAAATGATGGAGGGCTGCGTATAGTTTTTAAGAAAACCTTTAACGCTTCGAACTTGATATTGTTAATCTAATGGTTTTAAAAGGAGTGGCATAAGCTCCGCCTTTTGAAATCTTGCTTTTTCATAAAAAGCCGAGTAGGTTTCAAATTTGATTCTATAATATCTTTTTAGGTTTCTTTTGTTTACATTAATCATATTAATGTAGTCCCATCATTTAAGTCCTTAGCCATTACAGAAAAAGAAACGAAAATAGAACGTACACTTATGCCATCCGCATTCGCCGCAATGTCCCGTTATGAACCGTTAGATTACTTAACTAAGGGCATAGCGGGGCGGGACTAGCGCGGATGCAAAACATAAGCAAAGTTTATTATATATCATGTATATAATATATCATTCGTCTCAACATATAAAATAATCACATTACAGAATATCGACAGCAGAAGCACATATATGAAAATACAGGATATACTAGGACGTCCGTATTTTGTATTTAGCCAACAATAGAAAATACGGATTCCATGGTCGCGATGAATAGCCAAGCCCACACCCCTAGACCCCTACGAGAGCGGCAAGTGACCCTACCAATTCTAGAGTTTAGGATACCCGGTCTCGACTCCTCGAGATGGCCTCCCACTGAACCCTAGAACCCGGTCACTTGTGCTCCCCTCCTTGGGTCTATCCTAATGCGGAAAAGTAAATAATATACAACAATGGTGACATCATCCTCAACCCGAAAGTGCTCCAATAAAAGAATATTACATACAATTGATTTTACATGAATGAAAAGAAAAACTCTCATCTCACATAAAACCTTCCGGCTATTCATTCACGATGATCCTGCACATCACATCTCAGCAACATATAATATCACATATCATCAACGTAAGTAAGTATGCGTACCCCAATTGTCGTTGATGTATAGCAACGAAACCGTCGATACACCACATACTACACTTACGGTCACAGAAATAAGTAAAAAACTACAACATTTGGAATCAACACAGCTTTTAGACATCATAAACCAGGAATATCACATATTCAGGATTTCATGCCTAACAATGCAAATCTTATATTTAGGTCTCAATCATGAAAACACCTTTTCAAAAGAAGCCAGGTAATTCAACAAGATTCCCGATTCTACCGAGGCCAAAATATTAGGTTTACACACAACTAATTACTTTTTTACAAAACTAATTAGTGTAGATTCCAATTATTGTATCACATTCATAAATAGACTAGGAACAATTAAAACATCCGATCGATCGATCAATGACCCAAAAAACCACAGAGAAGCTCAACACCTGAGCAGTATTAAAATTAAACAGAAGCATGCCACAGTACCTATGGACCAACCGTAGAAGGGCCGGCCCGAGCCTCACAAACGGGGCCGCGGAAACGCCGCCAAAACCAGGTTTCTGCCGCGGTTCTGCGGTCGTTTAGTCAAGTTAGGGTGTCATTCTTCTAGAGGGTCCATAGAATTACCTGCATGATTTTTTGAATATTTTTAATGTGAAAAATTCCAACATTTTGAAAAATTTCCAGAGAAGGGGTTTTTCGGGTAATCGATGTTCGTTCGAAGTGTTTTAACGTCGTCTAGGTTACTCTAATGCTCTAACCTGGCTATGATGGTAGGGTGGAGATCAAAGTACAGTGGGAGACACACAAGACTCTATGACGATCTCGGGTTTACAGACTAACCTGTACCAGTGTCACCTGAGAACTGCTATCCGACGATAGATATAATACCATATAGGAGTCTGAGCGAGTTCGTTCAGTGTACCCAGTCTCCACTGAGCATCCATATTCGATCTTTGGTGTCACCACACCAATGGATATGGGATTATCCATCGCCCATCATATGGGACAAGTAATGTATACGCTAGTCTACTCTGGTGATATTGATGCCCCGTCTCGACACACCCACGACTAGGAACATTTCAAGAATATGCTCATAGACTACACATGTCCCACTAGTATGATCCGCATCATAATCTCAGTAGTCCTGCATCATCCTAAGGGCTATATCAACATGTACCAAATGAATGAAAGCATGATCAAATGAACATGTCAAGATAAAAGGTGCAACCAGATAGCATACTATCATGTCGAGCAAGAATGTCCCCTGAATACACACACACACACACACACACACATACACACACAACACACATACACATACCGGTACATACACTATCATATAATGGCCTCTAGGGCATACATATATCCAACACCTGAGCGGTGACGCAGCGACGTTGCCAGAGCCGGCTATTGTGGCCCCAGCTCCCTCGACAGTACTGCAGGAGGCTTCACTTAAGCAGCCGATAACGGACGCCGTAACGGCTCCAGAGGCAGCTCTTGGTTCGGACGATGACGTCCTTTTGACGGAGGTCTTGAGGAGATCACTTCTCACCGCTCAGACCGAAAAGAAACGCAGGAAGCGCGCAGCGAGGGAACATGATACCACTTTGGCTATAGGTGCAGGCTCAAGCATTACTCCATCTGTCACTATTTCATCAGAGGGTGCTCCGGCTGCCCTGTCTACCGCCCATAGATAGGTTGCACACGCGGCTCGGGAAGAGACCGAAAAGCTGCTCGAAGGTAACGTAACGCTGAGTCTTTTACTAGAACTTAATCTTCAAATTCTCATATACCACATCCTGCAGGGCCAAGTCTCGGCGATGAGATGGCAAGTGAGACGACGGCGACGACAGAGCGTGAAGTGGCTACTCTCTTTCGGGAGTTTGGGACTGCCCAAACTGCCGCTCTTCCCTTTGCAGCTCCCCGATATTGGCGGGCATCGCAAGTGTTACAACGGATTTTGTAGAATCAGGGGATGAAGACACGGGCACCGAAACTATTGCACCGAAGGAGAGCGAAGAGGCCGCTACGTCTGGCGATGCGTCCGTCGCGGTTTTGGCTGATGACCCATCAGGTAAGTCTTGGGTCGCTGTTTACTTTTTGTTCCGCAATCCCTTTCAGTCCCTTCTGATGACATTTTGTTCATTTCGAATGTAGGTGTGGTGAGCGCTGAGGTTGTGCCACCCGAAGAAGCGTCACTAGTTGCTGCTCTGACGGTCGCCGTCCCTTCGCCTTCTCTTGTGTCCTCTCAAATGCTGGAAGGTATGAGTTTGCGATTTATTTAATTTAAATTGTGGATACCATCTTCCTTGCATTGATAGTAGATTGTCGCAATTCTGCAGGAGTCCTTTCGACCATCTGTATCAGGTGTTGAACCCACATTTCTCCTTCTAGTCAGAAATCGTCCTGCCTGCAGGTGTCGGTGAGTATAGTTTTTAACCGACATACTTTCCTTTCTTTCACAGGCGACCATGTCGTTGTTAATTCTTCTTTGAATTGATTGCAGCGTTACAGATTGGAGAAGGGCACGAGAGCATAGTCGTGCCTCCGGTACTCACAACTTTGCCACCTGTCGCGGCCGGTTTAATAGACTCCATCGCTCGTGCATTTTCTTTACCTCTTAAGCCGACATTTGATCATAACTTATCTTGCAGCAATCGCACCAGCTCCAGCTCCCTTCGAGTCTCGCATCCTAATGCCGGTAAGGCCCTTTTCCAGACGTCCATCATCCAAGGACGCTGTGACCAGCCTGCGTATGTTGAGTGAATCCATCAAGGAGCTTGACGCAGAAGCCCCTGTATTCGCTGCAGATTTTGCTACTGAGGTTAATCCTATGTTGGCGACGCTTGTGCGCTTTCATAGTGAGGGTGTCGTCGAATCTTCGGTTAATTGCTGCAGACAGATTGAGGCTTGCTTGCACGAAATTGAGCTCAAGAGTCCTGCTCCCGAGGTTCTGGCTCTGAACTCCCAGCGGTCTGCGTGGGTTGAGCAAAGTGCGCTTTTCCTTCACCATTTTGAACAAGAGGCGACCCTCAAGCAAAAGGAACGTGAGGCGACTTCCGCTGAGTCTGTCCAACTGCGTGCCTAAGTCGAAGCGAACGCTGCACAGCTGAACGCTATTTTTGAAAATCTCCAACGATGTATTTCTGACGGGCCGGTGCTGAGGAAAAAGCTTGACTTTACTAAACAGGTTACGCAGAGTCAGGAAGTTGCTCAGCAGGAAATCGATGAGAAGCTTTCATCCTGCTAACAGCAACAGACTCGAATTGAAGCGGAGTTAGCCACGGCGACTGATCATGAAAAGGAGTTGAGAGGAGTGCGAGAGCGGCTTGCTGATTTGCTAAAAACGCTTCCTTCCCAGTAGCCATCTTTGCATCGATCAAAAATTTGTAACATGCCTTTATTCATTTTTTTATTCTTTGGTATGATATATCCTGTAGTCAATTGAATTCATGAATAAAAGACATATTTTTTTTGGTCATTGGCATGTCACTCTAGCAAGTGTAGCCTGCAGATGATAGATAACAATTCATCTTGAACTCCTTATAGGGTAGAGATGGCTTAGGAAACAGGTTCAGGTCTGCTGCCTAAGACTTTTCAACTTTATGAGCCGTGAGGGTCTCATAAAGACTTTTCTCCCTACGAGTCGAGAGGATCTTGTAGGTGTATTTTCTCCTTAGGAATCATGAGGATTCCTAAGTGCATTTTCTCTTGAGAGTCGTAAGGATCTCAAAAGAAAATTTTCTCCTTTACAAGTCGAGAGGACTCGTAAGTGGTTTGGTGGGTTGACTTGTTTCCGAGTCAAAGCATTGCTCCGACGGGGAGGTCGTTGGCGTGTTTTCTGTGACGGGGTCATTGGATGACGTATTTCCACGACAGGGTCATTGACTGACGTATTTCCGAGACGGGGTCATTTGCTGACATATTTCCGCGACGGGGTCATTTGGATGACATATTTCCGCGACGGGGTCATTTGGATGACGTATTTCCACAGGGTCATTGGATGACATGTTTCCGAGACGGGGTCATTGGATGCCATGTTTCCGAGACGGGGTCATTGGATGACGTGTTTCCACGACGGGGTCATTGGATGACATATTTCCACGACGGGGTCATTGGATGACGTGTTTCCATAACGGGGTCATTGGATGACGTATTTCCGAGACGGGGTCATTCGCTGACGTGTTTCCGCGACGGGGTCATGGGCTGACGTATTTCTGCGACGGGGTCATTGGCTGACGTATTTCCGTGACGGGGTCATTGGATGACGTGTTTCCACGACAGGGTCATTTGCTGACGTGTTTCCGCGACAGGGTCATTGGATGACGTGTTTCCGCGACGGGGTCATTGGATGACGTGTTTCCGCGACGGGGTCATTGGATGACGTATTTCCGCTACGGGGTCATTTGCTGACGTATTTCCGCTTTCTGCGGTGTCAGGGTTTTGACTTTAGGTTATCTGTGAACCATAGAGTCTTGGAACTGGGGACTCTGCCGTGGCTTCGATTGGTGATGTCACGTCTGTATCCTACTGGGATGAGGAGGAATGCCATCATCGGTCTCTAGGCTGTAGATGTTGCCGGTGAGATCTGACTCTCTCTTTGATAGAGTTTGTTTGGACACGGGGTTCCCCTTTCGTTTACGCCCATGGATTGTATACAGGGGTCAGTATGGACTTACCTGCAGGGCAAAAGTTTCATTCTTTCATCATTTTTTTATTTCTTTCCGCTATGCTCTATCATTTCATCTTTTATATCGCGAAAGTCACGATTGCCCAATCATTTTGGCTATTTTTTCTTTTTACTCGCTGCTTTGTACTGCGAGTTGCCCAATCATTTCGGCTATTTTTGTATGCATATCTTTTACTTGCTGATTTTGTTGCAAGTTGCCCTATCATTTCGGCTATTTTATATGCATTTATGGCTCGCTGACTTTCCGCCGTGAGTATGGGACTTGGAATCTGGTGCCAATCTTAGCATCAGCATCGCTGCGACCGGAATATTGTCAGGAGTGAATCATCATTTGCCGTGAAAGGACTTGGAATTTGTTACCGATTTAGGCATCAGCATCGCTACTACTGGAATATTTCCAGGAGCGAATCATCATTAGCCTCTGTCAATGTCGAACAAAGGTGGCTTAGCAATCAGGGTTAGGATCCTGTCGACTAAGACTTTTGACTTTATGAGCCGTAAGGGTCTCATAAAGATGTTTCTCCTTACGAGTCGTGAGGATCTCGTAAGTGTGTTTTCTCTTTAAGAATCGTGAGGATTCTTAAGTGTATGGTCTCTTATAAGTCCTAAGGATCTCATAAGAGCATTTTCTCCTTGCAAGTCTAGAGGACCTACAAGTGTCTGTTCACCAAATGAGGACATTCCTCGTCGTTGGTGGGACTTGATGAGGGAGACGTTTATTTGTGCCCGTGGATTGTATACAAGGGTCAATATTGAACCGTTTGTAGGGCAGTCAGAAAAATGTGATGGCTTAAGAACAGGTTCAGATCCCTGTAGCTTAAGGCTTTTGAATCTTATGATTCGTGAGGGTCTCATAAGAGGGTTCTCCTTACGAGTCGTGAGGATCTCGTAAGTGTAATTTCTCCTCGGGAATCGTGAGGATCCCTGAGTGTGTTGCTCCCTTGTGAGTCGTAAGGATCTCATGCAGCTATTTTCTCCTTACAAGGTCGAGAGGACCTTGCAAGTGTGTATGAATTTTTCACGAGCCTGCACCCTTTTGGGTTTTCACAAACTCGCCGGTAGCCCTACTGTTTTTACTCACGGAGCCCTTTCGGGTTTTCATCCGTGCCCATCTTGCTTATGGCCATACCGTTTTTTTTTGCGTCAGCCCTAGGATAATGCGGTTTGTAGTAGTTTAAAGACGTTTCGGTCCATTGTTAGTTTTAGGACGTTGCGGTCCCTAGTTAGTTTTAGGACGTTGCGGTCCCTTGTTAGTTTAGGGACATTTTGGTCCGTTGTTAGTTTAAGGACGTTTCGGTCCATCGTTAGTTTAGGGACGTTTCGGTCCGTCGTTGCCATTTTGGAGACAATGGTTTCGCTGGATACTACTTATAGAGTTTGGGCTTGGGAAGATAGCTAGCGGACAAAGGTGTCGTCATCTATCGTTGACCTGGGCCATGACTCGTCAGGCGTAGTGTTTTTTTAGGAACCGGCCATTGATTGGCCTGAAGGGTCTTTTGCCATGCATATCCATGAGCAAGTAAGCCCCACCTTGGTAGACTTTGTCTATGATATACGGGCTCTCATAGTTCGGTTCGAATTTCCCTTGTTTGGCACGATTGGGGATCATAGGTCTATTGACCACTAGCACGAGTTCGCCTTGGCGGAATGTTTTCGGCCTAGTTAATCTTTCATATGAGCACATCATCTTTGCTTTGTAAGCTTCTAGGTTTTGTTGCGCCATAAGATGAGTTTCATCGAGGGCATCGAGCTCCTCAAGCCGAAACTGAGCATTCTCTTCGTCTGTTAGCTCGTAATGAGCTGCCACTTATAGAGAGGGTAGCTCTATCTTTAAGGGGGGTATTGCTTCCGTGCCGAATACCAACGCAAATGGCATTGTATTTGTAGCCGTTTTGAACGTGGTCCGGTAAGCCCAGAGAGCTTCATGCAGTCTCTCATGCCAGTCCTTTTTATTTTTGGACACCGTCTTCTTTATGATCTTCGTCAATGTCTTGTTGAAAGCCTCAGCTAGACCGTTAGCTCGGGGATTATAGACCGAAGAGTATATCCAGTCTATATTATGCTGCTGTGCGAAGCGGCTAATCTTATGACTTCTGTAGGCCGGCCCGTTATCCGAGATAATCTGTCGCGGAGTGCCGAACCGATAAATGACGTGTGTCTTGAAGAAATGGAGAATGTTCTCCGTCTTCACTTCTCTTAGCGGTATGGTTTCTACCCACTTGAAGAAATAATCGGTTGTCGCCAATATGAACCGATGTCCTCTGGATGACGCTGGTTCGATGGGCCCGACTATGTCGGTTCCCCACATTTCGAACAGCCAGCTAGCCACTTTTGGGTGTAGCGGGTTTGGATACTGGTAGATGAAGTCTCCATGAATTTGGCACGAGTGGCACTGCTTTGCATATTCGAGACAGTCCTGAATCATCGTGGGCCAATACTAGCCCATCCTTTTGATCTTCAGCTTCATCTTTGGTCCGGCTTGATGAGAACCGCAGAGTCCGTCGTGAGTTTCTTGGATGACTCTCCTTGCTTCTTCCGGTCCTAGGCATCTTAGCTACAGAGAGTCAAACGATCTCTTATACAGAGTATCATTGACGAAGGCGAAAGACATAGCTCGTTTCATGAGCTGATGTCTTGAGGATGCATCTTCAAGTGTTTGATGAGATTTGAAATAGTCTACGAAGACTTCTCTCTAATCCTTAGCCTTTCCATGATCCTCTATTTGTAGGGATGTTTTCTTGGTCGCTCCCTTTTCTTGAGACGACTCCGACGATATTTCCGCTGGTGCAAGAACCCGACGGCTTTGTACAACGATCCTTATATCATCGAGGTTTTCGTCAGCCAGTTCTTTAGCGAGCATGGCTAATGCATCTACTTTGCTATTTTCCGCACGTGGTATGCTTTCTAAGGCGTAGGAAGGGATTTGAGTCAGCAATTGTTGTACTCTCTCACCGTACTTCATCAACTCTGGTTTACACGTTTGATAGTCACCGTTTACTTGACTAACGACCAACTGGGAGTCTCCGTATATGAGGAGGTCTTCGATTTCCATGTCAACAACGATCTCAAGACCTGCCATCAAAGCTTCATATTCTGCTTCGTTGTTTGTTCTTGGCTCTATTAAGGAAAAGGCAAAGCGCATTATCCCTCCTTGCGGGGTCACGAAGATAAGGCCTACCCTCGATTTGATTATAGGGGTGGTGTGCTTTCTCTTCTTCATGGAAGATGCCCCATCGAAGTAGAGTTCCCATCGGGTATCACTCCCTCCTCTCTCCCTGTCGATCGTGTCAAACGCATTCTCGTCCGGCAATTCACAATTTAGGGGTGAATCGGCAGGTATCAGATGCTCAGCGAGGAAGTCGGCGATGGCCTGGCCTTTCACTGCCTTAAGAGGTCGATATGTTATCGAGAATTCTATTAAGAGTAGGGCCTATTTAGCGAGCTGTCCCGTTAGTATGGCTTTTGAAATCAAATACTTGAGAGGATCCACTTTTGATATGAGATGGACTTCATGCGCCAAAGCATAATGCCGAAGCTTCGCTATCGCGAAGATTAACGCCAAGCAGTGTTTTTAGATAGGTGAGTAGTTATTTTTTGCCCCAGGAGAACTCGACTCAAATAGTAGAGGGCTCTTTCCTTCTCTTGGTCGTTCTCTTGTGCCCATAGTGCGCCTAAAGAATCTTCAAGGGCTGTTGTGTACAGGATGAGGGGCTTTCCCTTGACTGGAGCTGTTAGCACCGGCGGATTCTGCAGGTATTGCTTGATTTCGTCTAGTGCGCTTTGGCATTTGCGATCGCAAACGAACGGGGTCCCCTTCTTCATTAAATGGCTGTAAGGACGGCATTTTCCGGAGAGATTGGCTATGAACCGCCGGATATACGCGAGCTTTCCTTGGAGAGACCGCAATTGCTTGAGAGTTCTTGGCGAAGGTATTTCCATAATCGCCTTGATCTTCGATGGATCTATTTCGATGCCTCGATGTCGTATGATGAACCCTAGAAATTTTCCCGAGGAAACTCCGAACGCGCATTTGAGAGGGTTCATCTTCAGGTTGTATTTCCGAAGACGTTGGAATACTATCTTCAGATGCTCCCAATGCTCCTCATGTGATTTGCTTTTTACCATGAGGTTGTCAATATAGCATTCGATGATCTCATGTATGAGGTTATCGAAAATCTTTATTATGGCCCTCTAATAGGCAGCGTCGGCGTTCTTCAGACCGAAAAGCATTACTTTGTAGCAGAATATGCCCAGAGGAGTCCAGAAAGCGGTATGCTTCTGGTCTTCGGGATGCATCTTTATTTGATTGTACCCTGATGACCCGTCCATGAAGGAAAAGACTTCGTGAGTGGACGTGTTATCTATCATTAGCTCGGTAACCGGTACGGGAAAATCATCCGTCCGACAGGCCTTGTTGAGGTCCCGGAAGTCCACGCAGATGCGTACCATCCTATTTTTCTTCATCACTGGGACAATGTTGACGATCCAGTCGGGGTATAGGACTTCTTGGATGAAGCCAGAGTCGATCAGCTTCTTGACTTCGGCGTTGATGCTCATCTCAAGTTCGAGCCGCATTCTTCTTGGAGTTTGTTTAACTGGCTTGACGTCCGGAGATATCGCCAATTTATGCACAGCTATTTCCGGATCTAGCCTCGACATCTCGAAATAGTTCCATGCGAAGCAGTCCTTATACTGCATGAGCACGTCTTTTAGCGTAGCTACCTGTTCTTTAGATAACAGCTCACTGTAGAACGTAGGCCGCGGGTCGTTTGCCGTCCCCAAGTTGATTTTCCTTAGGTTGTCCGCAGTAATATGTATTCCATCTTTCAACTCTTTTAGCGCCGGTGGAAATTCTGAGATCACTTCGTCTTAATCTTCATTTTCGAAGCATCGGGAGAGGTCGTCCATATTCTTGCGCTCTCCTTCTTCTGACAGCGTTATCACGTGACAGGTACGAGATCGTTTCCAGGACTGATGTTGATCTGGTTCTACTCTTGCCGTATACGTTGCTTTCGGCTCGTGTTTTTGTGGTGGGGTTACCCTCTAACTGTCGGATAGAGTGAACCTGCCTAGTTGATACTGGTCTTCAACCCAGTCTTTGAAGATGAAGCAGTCTTTAAGAGGATATCCTATCGCTCGGTGATAGGAGCAATAGTCTGGGTGATGATCTTCACTTGCTTGATCGGGGCGCCGAGACTCCGAGAGTGTCATCATTCGATATTTTATGACAAGGTGGAATATCTTCCATGTCTTTTCTTGAGGGAAGGAATATTCCCGACCCATCTTCTTCATTAGTGACGAGTTCCGGTTGGCCTTTTCTTGATCATGTGGCCTTTTGGATCCGTTTTGCCGCAGCCGAACGTTTTTTTCCGTTCTTTGACTTGTTCTTGCCTTTACGTCGGGTCTTTTTCTTGTCTTGGGAATGCATGGTGGGCTGATGGTGAAGGGCATTGTCATCCTCCGTAGCCTGCTAAAGAAGGCGTTGCGTTTTGGCTTTCTCGTAAATGGACAATTCGCGGCTGTAGTCGTTCCGAACCTTTTGACTCACTTCCTTTATTTGCTTGTCCATCTGTTCTTCAAATGACGGACTCGGCATTTTTATGGCAGGACCACGTTCAGGCTCAGCGTCAGCGTCTTTTAAAAGAGCATCTCCTTCTTCATCGAAGTCATGTATAACGTAGCAGCCATGGGATCGCTCCCGTTTCTTGGATTGAACATATCTAAGCCCGATCATTTCCATTCTCCCGTTGGGCAATTTTTGCTGAGTTCCGGGGACGATCCAGATCCTGTTGTAGAATTGAGCTTGTCGAGCAGTCTGTTTGAAGGGTACGCCTTGGCGTCTCAACAGCCTTTTAAATCCTTCTGTATAGTATCTGGGCAGACGGATGGGCTGGAGCCTGTCAAGTGCCGAATCAGCACCATGCCAGATTTCTTTCTCCACTTTGGTTTCCGCGGATCGATAAAAGAGGATCGCCTTTTCATCCCTTCGCCTAGGAGGGACGTAGAACGTCTGTAGCTCTTGCACACTATATGTCTCAAGCGCATCCAGCTCTTTGTAATGCTGCCGTGGGACAATTACGATTTGCAAACTCTGATCATATCCGGTGAGGGCCTGCATCGATGGGCGGACCGAGAACACTGCGTTGACCTCATCTTCAGAGTCACTGCCAAAGACTAGAATAGGGGTAGACGATCCTGGCTTGTTGCATTGGGGTGACCCCGAATAGACTATCTCCTCATCTTCCTCGGTATCGCTTCCGAAGATCTGAATAGTGGTGGTAGCTTTTTGCTTATTCTCTGGTTTATGGCATCTTTCCGTGTCTTCAAAGTCTGGCAGGAAATACTTGGCGACTTCGTATTTGCGGACTTCATTCATGGAAAATGGGTTTAGTTCCCCCGTCACAGTGTACTCGAGACTATCTTTGAGTTACTTCATACACTGATACTGTGTAGAAGGGATGATATTGTACTCGTGTAACCAATGCCGGCTAAGCAAGGCGTTGTAGCAGGTTTTTGCGTCGATGACATGAAATTTGATGTCAGTGACGAGCATCCAAAAGCATAATGTCAGAATCACAGACCCGAGCGTTCGTGATGACTGGGAGTTGAACCCGGAGATGGTGATTTTGTCTCGAGCTAGGCACTGCACGCTCATTCAAATTTCCTTTAGCACCCTCATGTTCAAAAGATTGACAGAAGACCCATTGTCAACTAAGATCTTCCCTATCTTGATGTCATGGCAGTATCCGGTGACATACAGGGGACGACTATACTCGCACGTTCCGAGGAGGAGATCTTCATTGCCAAAAGTGATGTCAGCTGTGTGAACCTCTTCGAGCTCGTTTTTCAACTTTTCTTCGGCAAGGAAAGCTTGAAACTGGTCGGGTTCTTGTAGTTCCTTGATCAGAGAATCCCGCGCCTCTTTAGACAACAGGAGAGCATCGAGAATGCTGAGCTGTGAGGGTATCTTTCTCAGGTGTGCCAGAACGCTGTAATCTACCTTGTTTTTCTTAGGCGGGTCCTTGGCTGCGAGTTCTTCGACGACTTGGTCATCAAGGGCGATATCCGCAGAGACCTTTTCCTTCCCTTTGTCTTTTTTGTTCGACCCCTTGTTTGTGTGTCCGAGATTCTTTTCAAGCAACGTACGGTTGCGCAGCTGAATATTCTCATAGTTCTTCATCTCTTCCTCTTTTCCTGAGGTGGATTCTTTGAAGAGAGGGTCGAGGGTTATTTCTTCGTCAGAATCACTCCTGAAGGTGAGAACTTGCGATCCCCTGCTATCAACCATGTGACAGTTGCCGGCAGCTCTTCCACGTTCGTCTGTCGCACTTTTTCGCTGTCGACGAGCTTCATGCTTCATCCTCTTGAAGTGTGGCCTGTGAGCGACATACCCTTGCCACCATTTTTTAAAGGCCATGCATTCTTCGGTAGGATGTGCAATCCTCTGATGGTATAAGCAATAGGTGGAATGTGCATTTGCTTCGTCAGGGTGCATACCGTCGGGAGTATTCCCTTTGAAAGGTGGCAACTTCATTCCCATGGACAAAGCTTTGGCGAACCGTTTCCTCGTTTTAAGTTTGCTTTTGTCTGTGGCAGATGTGCTTTGATCTGGTGGGAGTGTTTTGTTGCCCATCCCTACCGCGACTTCTTCAAATTGACGCCGATTACTGGCCCTTTCGAATATGGCCATTTCGCGTTCTTGATCATCCTTGCTCTTTTGACGGGCTTTGTTCAGCAGCATGTCGATCATTTCGTCAGACGGTTCTAAGGGTTTTGGCTTCGATCCCGCCCCTAGCTCCCCTATGTTGTTTTCTGATGCTGAGTGAGCTTCTTCGTTAGTTAGCGATGAATGAGAGATCATGTGACAGCTTGCCACATAATCTTTAGATCCTTCTGATGAGTCGTCTTCATCATCATTGTCGTTATCCCCGCCCTCAAGGATATTGTTGAGGAATTCTTGGAGTGTGACCGGGGTTCATGCCTTTTGGTTGTATTCCTCCAGCGCATCAATATGTTTTTGCAAGTCCGTGCGCTTGTCATCAGGCTTCACGGGCTTTTTGGTCTTCTTCTTCTTCTTCTTCGAAGACTTTGACGACTGGGCCTGAGCGTTTTGACCATCTCTACCAATTCTTGGCGTCGGGCGCGGTTTCAGCATTCTTTCAATGATCTCAGGTTCCAGCGGGCTTCTCCACCTGATCGCCGGGCATGTTTGGAGATCTTTCATCATTCATTTTGTTTTGGCTGAAAGAGCGACCTCCCATAGAGTTTCTTCTATAAAAGAGCACGATAC
The DNA here is from genome assembly GCA_030015575.1 of Agapanthus africanus. Taxonomy (NCBI): domain Eukaryota; kingdom Viridiplantae; phylum Streptophyta; class Magnoliopsida; order Asparagales; family Amaryllidaceae; genus Agapanthus; species Agapanthus africanus. The sequence goes on along the minus strand of CM057340.1, from coordinate 590,526,086 downwards.
CCCCGGCGTGTCCATCTTTTTAAAAGCGTGCGGCTGGAGCGGGCTTACTTTCCAATTCTCGGACAGTGCGAATTTGCCCTGTTGGTATTGGTCCTCAATCCAGCCTTTGAAGACGAAGCAATATTCAATTGGATGGCCTACTACTCGGTGGTAGGGGCGGTAATTGGGATTGTTGACGTCACCGGGCTGCAATGGATGTCTCGGATCCGGCAGATTGATGAGCCTGTTGTGTATCGCCAACTCGAACAGTCTTTTTGTTTTCTCTCGTGGAAACGAGTAAGGACGTCTTAACTTTTCGTTGAGGAATAGCTGTCTATCGTTTTTCCGATCAGCTGGTTTTGGACCAGTCGACTGTTGCTGAGCATTGGCGACGAAGGTCGCTTTCCCTTTCCCCTTTTCATTCCGAGACTCCGTCTTTGAAAAGGAAGGCCTATGGCCTATCTGGTCCATCTGGGCCAGCTTGTCGATCAAAGCCTGAAAAGTGGTCGGCTTGAAGAACATCATGAATTAGGAATGGTCGCCTGCGGATCAAGGGTTCCTACGAACATGCCCATGGCAGGAGCTTCCTCTATGCGCTGTTCGCATCTCGACCACAGGTTCCGCCACCGAATGGCGTATTAAACCCAGGTTTCTCCTGACATCACCCCGGCATTGATCAATGCCGTGATTGGGGTGCGTTCACTGGCGCTTGCGAAACGCTGAGTGAATAGCAACTCCATCTCCGTGAATGTTTTGACGGAGTCGTTTGGAAGTTCCGAATACCATTCGAAGGCCGTCTTTGCCAAGCTGCCGACGAATTGGCAAAGCTGCAGCTTATCGTCACCTCCAGTATTGCCGCAGAGAGCCCTGAACTAGACGACATGCTGATGGGGATTGCCGGTCCCCTTATATACGTGAAATTTGGGGATCGTGTACCCTGACGGGTACTTAATTTGATTGGACCAGCCCGGATAGGGTCTTCTAGTTCTGACGACTTGGCCAGTTTCTTCATTCGCCTGATGAGCTCGTATCTGTTGAGCTATATAGTCGTCAAGGGCGGCTTTGGAGATGGTCTCTTCCTTGGCTGCTGATAGCGTCGGAAGAGGGTTTGATGTCTTCCCTCTGTCGTCTTCAAGGATAATCGGAGGGTCTTCGGCTAGAGGATCCGGCTGTATCATCATCCTGACCATATCTTGAAACAGAAATGCCATTTGCTTTATGTTAGCCGCTTGTTCCGCGGCCTCTTTGTCTTTCTTCTCGAGCATTCTTCGGAGGAACTCAGCGTCAGATTCCTATTCTTGGCATTGTTCCAACGACGTCTCCGGGCTTTCTTTCGGCCCAGTGAGCGCAGCCATCTTCATTAGCATCTCCTAGAGCTTTTGCTGTTGTTGCTCTTGAGCCTTTGTCACAGACCGTGTAAGTGGTCAATGACCCGTGGAAGCAAGGCTTTCCTCCTTTCCGGAAGCCATATAGACGGTGTGTACTACTATGCCCCAAGACTTAGGGCGTTTAGGTTCAGTGTCCTTGAGATTCGTCGCAGACACAGGGATCTTCTCTGGCCTTCTCTTTTTATGGGCGGTCGAAGTTGAGGGGGCCGTTGCAGCGGGCACCCATGTAGACGATGCCTTCTGTGGTACGACGGGATGATCCTTCCCTTGCCGAACCTTCATTTTCTTCGTCGGTGGGAGTAGTCTTGGTTAATCACAGAATCTTGGACCCTTCACCAGACCATATGGATTTTGGAGGATAGCCGCTGAGGAGGATGCTCTGGCTCCGCTTTTGTAACATTTTCAGCAGGTGGAGGAGACCTTTTTAACACAATAGTTGGAGAGTTTTTGCGTACCCTCTTGAGTGGTTCAAAACTGTTCCCAGTTGGAACAGCAGCATCAATTTCCACCGTTGGAGCTGGTGGGGTAAGTCCGGAAGGGGAACTGCCCCCAGATTTCCTCACTCAGCTCCAGTGGCGACATTGAGCATGTCTTACAGACGGTACTGGCTCAGTTACGGGGGTGGCTTCATCATGCCTTCTGTTCTGGTGAAGGGTTGCTGTTGGTGCCAGCTTATCGAAGACAGACGTCCGCTGAGAAGAAACATCCAACCTGTTGAAGACTAACCCTTAGGTAGGGGAAGCAGCTTTGGTGACTTCACCTGAAGCGGGAGTTGTAACGTACAGTCTTGTGAAGACCGATCCTTTAGCAGGAGAAGCCCCTTTTACGACTTCGTCCGTCGGAGTTGCAATGGTTATCTGCTTAGGGATGACTTCTTCAGGTATTCCAGGCTTCTTTACGGACCAACTGGAGCTCAGGCTCAGCCTATCAAAGACTGATGCAGTAGACCTGGAATTGGACGGCCCGTTGAGAGGGGCCGCGATAGTAGTGAGCCGATCAAAAACCGACTTCTTTGGAGCCTCCTGCATTGGCATTGGAGCGTTGAAGCTCATTGGCAGGAGCATGGTCCCAAAGAACAACCCAGTGATGGCTTGTGTCATCTGCTCCATTGGCATGGCAAAGATGGAGGCCGCTTGGGGCCCATAAGTCACTCCTCCGGCGAGGATGGAGTGGGAGTTATTGTTGCAGCCGGTGCAGTTGGAGGCCATTGCTCTTCTTTTCTCTGCAAGGGAGCAAGACACCAAATCTTAGTACCTCGAATCCAGGGGAAACCATGTTAAACCACGATCTGTTCGCGAACACGACACACGAAGTGTAGAGTGGAAAGAGGAAAAGGTCCTACCGGGCGTGCCAGAATCTGTTCACCGCAAAAAGATGCGACCTGGACGTTGGGACATCTGGCCTGATCTTTGGGAGGGCAGATGCTATTTGGTTTTATCCGTCCACCTCTCCGAAGATGCCAAGTTGATTTATGGTACCGTGTATCGGGGGTTTGGACAGATGCGGCCGTTGTAGCAGACATCGTCAGATTCCCCCTCGCTTGCGAGGGGTTTTTGATTGTGGGGACGCTCTTCCCTGCAGGCACAAGCCCCTGCAGTTAATTACGTTATCGGGTTACGATAACCACTTTCTTCTTCTCCAGAAGGTCACTTCGTGTTGTGTGTGTTTGTTTTATTTTTGGTTGCCCATGGATTGTATACGGAGACTAATTTGTGTTGTCGCCCATAGGGCGTGGATTAGTCCAAATCCGTATTTTCTTAGATTTGGATTTGGGTTGGTTTTAAGGATCGTTAATCTTATTTTTAGATTAAGATCAACTTAAATGTTTGTTAAGGATACGTTAGTCTAATTTTAGACTAAGATCTACTCAGCAAGGTTTTGGGATCATTTAGATCCAACAAGAGAGTATTTGGACTCTATCGTTTTAGTTTAGGGACATTACGGTCCATTGGGTTTAAGGACATCATAGTCCATGAGTTTAAGGACCTCATAGTCCATAGTTTAAAGACTTCATAGACTGTATGGTTTAAAGACATCATAGTCTAGTTTAAAGACATCATAGTCTGTAAGGTTTTGATTTAACCATTTAGGGATGCACCAAAAGTTATTGGTTATTGGGACCCTTCATCTCTCTGAAGATGCTGAAGAATTACAGCGACGTGTATCAGAGGTATGAAGAGATGTACCCTTGAACCGAAGTTGGTTGGGAGATCAACAGTCAGGTTTGAGACTAAGACCAATCAAGTAGGTTATGAGCACATGGGCTCGGTTGATCTGAATTAGGGACTTGTGGCCAGCTTGGGCTTAGTCCACTCATTTTTGAATAAAGTGTTTGAACACTTGTTTGGACTCGGTCCACTCATTTTGAGTAGAATGTTGAACATTCATTTGGGCTCAGCCCCTTTTATTCAAATAATGCTAAGTATTGATTTGGGCTCTGACACTCTTTTTTCTTTTTGTCTTTTATTGAGTGTTGAACACTTTTTTGGCGCTGAAGCCTTATTTACAGAGCATTTTGTAATTCCTTAGTGCCCACATGAGGAGCACGTGGAGCGCTTGATGCTGAGCGCTAGACTTAGAGCGCTAAAGCGCTTCTTTTTAAAATGGCGCCCTCGTGAGGAGCACGTGGAGCGCTTGGCGCTGAGCGCCAGATTTGGAGCGCTAAAGCGCTTCTTATAAAATAGCGCCCATGTGAGGAGCACGTGGAGCGCTTGGCGCTGAACGCCAGATTTGGAGCGCTAAAGCGCTTCTTTTAAATTGGTGCGCTAAGGCGCTTCTTTGGCAGCTCTGATCAGCTCTGTGCTCTGGGAATTAATTCTCGATTTACAAGAGACTTTGTTCATGGATCTAAGAACTGAGTTCTTCTTTTTATGAAGAGAGACTTTGTCTCATGGATCTAACAACTAAGTTCTTCTTTCTATGAAGAGAGACTTTGATCTCTTCTGTTTTTGTGAAAGACTTGGTCTTATAAATCTGTGATCTAAAAAAAGAACTAAGTTCTTCTGATACAAAAGTTAAACTCTCAAATATGGAGGAGACATTATGATCTCTCTTCTTTTTATTTACCTTAAAAAGGGTTCTTCTTCTTAGAGCTTGCTCATCACTTTTTCTTTTCTCAGAACTGGAAACTTATGGGGGGTTCTTCTGTACAAGACTTGAAGTCTTGGGTCCTTTATATAGTGGAGGCTGATTTGTTGAATCAGTTAAGGAAATCTCTCATTGAGAGATCTTTAAATGATTTGGAAATTTATCCCACCATTGGATCTTTGATCCAAGGGCTTCTGTTTTACAGAAGACATCTTTCTTGTTTTTAACAAGATTGGGAAAATATTTTCCCATACAGAACTTATTCTGTATCTTGGTAATTTTTAATCACCATTGGATCTTTGATCCAATGGTGCTCTGATTTACAGAGCACAATCTTTCTTGTTTGTAAAGATTTGAGAAGTATTTTCTCAACAGAATTTTATTCTGGTAATTTGAAGATTTTTATTCATTTTCGTTGGATTTTTGATCTAAGGGTGAAGAACATTTAGTTGTAGCGCTAGCGCTCTCGTACTTTGCACATGAGGCGCTGTCTCAGAGTCTTTGACTCTTGGCGCTAGCGCTCTCGTGCTTTGCATGTGAGGCGCTGCCTCAGAGTCTTCAGCGCTGGCACTCTTGGCGCTAGCGCTCTCGTGCTTTGCACGTGAGCGCTGCCTCAGAGTCTTTGACTCTTAGCGTTGGCACTCTTGGCGCTAGCGCTCTTGTGCTTTGCATGTGATCACTGCCTCAGAGTCTTTGACTCTTAGCGCTGGCGATCTTGGCGTTAGCGCTCTTGTGCTTTGTACGTGAACGCTCCCTCAGAGTTTTTGACTCTTAGCGCGGGCGCTCTTGGCGCCGGCGCTCTTATGAGGCGCTGCCTCATTTCAAATTTCAAATTTTTGAATAGAGCTTTGCTCTCTGATTGGGGGAAACAGTTAAGCTTAATTGATATCTTCCCGAAGGATAGGTTCATAGAGCCGTTTCGACAGTTGATTACAGCGTTGGAAGTGGCCAAAAAGGGTCGACCGAGAATCACCGGAATTTAGTTCCGTTGGTTTGCTACAGGTTGTGTATCTAGAACAATAAAGTTCACAGGGAATATAAATTCCCCGACCTTTATCAACACGTCCTCATGTTCCGACGGTTTTAACTCTCCGATACCCAACTGCTCGTAGACAGAGTATGGAAGCAGGTTAACACTAACGCCTAAATTGAGTAGATCACGGTTGATATTTTTACCCCTAATAGAAATAGAAATTATAGGAAAGCCGTGGTCCTTACGTTTCTTTGGTAACTAATGGGTAAAAGCTGTGTTTACATTATTCGACATGAACACCTTTTTCGGCACTTGAGTTTTCCCCTTTTTAGTGCACAAGTCCTTTAGAATTTTCGCATAGGACGGAACTTGTTGTATAGCATCTAGAAGATGGATATTGATGTTAACCTGTTTAAATATTTCCATAATCTTCTCCATTTGTGGACTTGGTCTGTTTTTGCTTAACCTATTAGGATAAGGAGCTTTATCAATAAGAGCTGGGTCCAACATTGGAGAAGATCGAGGGTATGGAACGGATCCCAGAATTGGAGTGGGGATCGTCTTATGTTGACTAGAAGGAGTGGGCTGAGGGTTCGAGCCTTGGGGAAAATGGAGAATAGGCTCGCAAGAAGGTGGAGTAGACAAAATAGGGTAAGATGTGGAAGCCGGGGTACATCGATTGATTCCTCATTATCAATCTATTCACCGACATGGTTGTTTAGTACTCTTTCAGATCTCAACCTGGTAATAACACTCACATTATGTGCGTAGCCAGGATTAGGTAAGGGTTGAGCTGGAAGTTTCCCTTTCTCTCTAGCACTCATCGCGGCATTTAACTGTGCAATTTGTTCTTCTATGGCTTTTATACTCTCACCGTGGGAGGAGGAGTCATTCTTTATGGTGTCGATAGAAGACCTTATGTCAGCCGACATTTGCATGGTGTGTTTCATGTACAAATATAAGGTTCGTTCGAGTGAAGAGGAGTTTTTGGTACCAACCGTTTGGAAAGAATTATTATACGGTGCAGAATTATTGGCTGGATTTTGAAAAGTTTGTAGTTGAAAGGGGTGCTGAATCTGTGGTAGTTGCTGTGGCTGTGGAGGAACCCTTTGAAAGTTATTGTGGTTTGGAACCGTATTTTGAGTTTGGTGTTGGTTCCAAGCAAAATTTGGGTGATTCCTCCAACCTTGATTATATGTGGAAGAATAAGGATCGTTTCTAGGTCTTTGCTGAAAAGCAGCATTAATGTGTTCTTGACCTTGAAACGAAGAATTCAAAAGACACTCTTCCGTCAGATGTGATGGTCCGGAACAACATCCACACACTGTTTTAAGGAGCGTCACCTGATTTAGGGAGGCTAATAAAAATTTGTTTTCTATAGTTTCGAGTTTCTTTTGCATTGCTGGCATTCGGCTTTCATTGCGATGGAAACTTCAAGCTGATGAATACCTTCCCTAAATGATATAGGTCTAACACTTTCCCATTGTAAAGTGTTTTCAGTGAAATTTTCTAGGAATTTCCAGGATTCACCGTCGTCTTTGGACATGAAATTGCCTTGACACATGGTTTCAAGCATCTGCTTTGTCGTAGGATTAATGCCCTTATATATAATTCGGCACAGATCTCATCTTTTGATTCCGTGATGAGGACATTGGACAAGCAGATCCCTGAACCGTTCAAACCATTTCCAAAACGGTTCATTGGCAAGGTGGGTAAACTGATTGATTTCGCTCCTAACATGGGCGGTCTTACGATTAGGAAAAAATTTCTTAAAGAATACTATAACAAATTCATCCCATTTGGCAATAGAGTGTGCGGTTGTGTTATAAAACCATTTTCAGCTAAATCGCACAAAGTAAACGGGAGAAGACGTAAACGCACAGCATCCACAGACAGTTGTGACATACCCATCATAGCGCATACATTTTCGAATTTGGTGATAAAAACGTATGCGTCTTCAGACTCTAAACCGTGAAATTTAGGCAAAAAATTGATATATTGTGGTTTGATTTCGAAATTATCCCCATTGGCCGGTGGAATGGAAAGACAAGTAGAAAGAGGACTACGTATAGGGTAGCATCTCTCTTGGAGAGAAATGCGCGATGGATTCTGCGCACCTGCAGGTAGTGGCAGCGTAGTATCATGAAAATTTGATAGATAACCGTCCATCTCGGTCGACGTGGTGGATGGTGGGGAAAAAGAAGATGAAGAAATACCGACTTCGGAGTCGATAGAAGAAACGTGGACAAGACGGGCACTAGAATCCCATGTCCAGCCGAGCATGCACTAAACGGTTTAGTGCAAGTGGCAGCATTTGTGATAGTTAGAGAAAATGGTTTGTTTTATGGTTTGTTTTGAAAAAGACGGATTTAGGAAAATCACAAAAAATGCACAATCAACCCTAGATCTAAGGTCACCTAGGTCAAGTCACTAGACCGCTCCTAGACTTCTAGAAAACAAATCGCAGGATAAATCCTCTACTACCTCTTTATCTCTCCTGTGGCCAGGTAAGTGTAAGGCAAGTGGGAGGTATCCGCTATGTAAATAGCGGGCCTAATTAAGTAACCACTTGCCTAAGACACACTTATATAGACACCATAAAAGAAATGCAGATAACAAGTAGATTACTCACGACCTTCCTCTGTCCTAATTGAGCGTGACGGTCCTTAGAGTCTTGTCTAGATATTTTTTAGTTAATGAAGGGTGATGCAGATGCTAGTTTTGTGATTTTGGGGGCTTAGGAAGGGTAATGAAATCCCCACCTAATCTGAATTTGGTCTTTACCCCTTAATTTCCGTATTAAAATATGCAAAAAACCAATATCAAAATACACAACAAGAATTTTTTTTTTAGCGCGGCGAATTTTTGCAAAGAATCCTGCAGAAAAGTTGTTATTGGACAAGATCAGAGGAGAGAGAAGAGAGTGGAGAATATACCAGAGAAATTTGAAGCAGTGAATCACCAACTCAACGGCGGATCCGCCGCAAAAACCAAGAATCCGCCGCGGTTCCGCGGTGGATCAGGAGAGTTAGGTGATGTTCTTTTCACTGTAGCTTCGTTTGCTCCTTTGGAATTTTTAGAACGTCTCTGAATCTTGATCTCTCTGCTACAGTGATGCCATATTCCCTCGCAAAAATTCAAACACTAATCGTTAAGCACACAATGCGATTTGGATTTAAATTTTGGTGGAATAATAATATTTCAACTCAAATAACAAGAACGAACAAATTACGCACGCGTCCCCGGCAACGGCGCCATTTGATTGATCGTAAAATTCTCACCTCTATGATTTTAAAGAAAAGATATAGTACTAAAGAAGTGATGTAATGTTTTAGTCGTATAATAACCGCAATAAATAACGGTGTCGCGTGTAGCGAGCGTTAGTGAGTACGGGTCGTCCTCTGGGATTCGTGGAACTCATAAATTCTTACTTTAGTTGAGTCGAAAGAAATAGTAAAGAAAATCAAGAAATTGTTTCAAGGGTATATTGAAGTAATTGTTTCAAGAATTCAAGAAATTGTTTTCAAGAAAGAAAATTCAAGAAATTGTTCAAGATTTTATTATCAAGAAAATTGTAGAAGGCTTGTAGGATTCGAATGGACTTAGTAGCCATGGATGATGATTCAAAATGATTCATCTTATCTATTAGTAGAATTACAACTAGATCGATGCCTATTAATGAGAATTAAGGTTCCTTTGAAGAAACTAGGGTTTCTCCTTCATTGCCTCTTGTCCTTTCATTAATTGTCATTCATATCTAGCCTTTAGCAAGAAGGATCATCAATCCACTCCCCAAATTGTGATGAAATTCTCAATAAATTGATCTCACTCGCAATTTGGACACTAATGATTCTTTTTGCTAAAGTTTATAATTTTCATAGTATTTAAGATGAATATAGAATTCTCTCACCATTAGATCTACCAAATTCCTTCGAATCCTTAACAAGCGGAGATTTACTCACACATTATGAAAATAGAAGAATTAACAAATAAAGATTTCATAATTGCGGAGATTTAAAGAAAGTAAGATTAAGAGTAATGATCACCTTTATTATTCAACTTCAAATTATAATTTCTTCAATCCGAGATTACAAGAATAATTGTTCTCGATTACTCCCTTGAAGGGGTAATTTCTCCGTCGATATTTGCTTTGCTCAATCACCGTGAGGCTTGGATCTATCGAGGATCACGTGCTCGTTGATGACGATCGGCTTCGCGTAAAGGATCTTGAATGATCTCGCTCGATGAATTTCTCATGATTCTTGATTTTGGTTCTTGATTTGGAATTGGATCTTGATTTGGTTTTTGGATCAAAAGTTTCCCCCTAAAAAAATCAACAACTAATCAACAACCTTTTTAATGTAGGGTTAAGTCCCCTTTTATAGCCCCTAATCAAGCTTCTCTCATAAGCTAGGTAGTTATGAAGAGGCTTCTAGAATAAGTTTGGTAGTTATGAAACTTTCTCAACAAGTTAGTTTATTATAGAGAAGTTTCCAGAATGAGATTGTTACAACGAAGCGTTCTCAGTAAGCTAAGACGTTACAGGGAAGCTTATGGAGAAATCTAGATTGTCAATCTCTTGACTCGGCCGCGGATCCGCAGCGACTCGGCCTGACTCGGCCATGGATCCGCGACCGATTGGTGTGATCATAGCTTCAATTTTCTGTAGTTTTATTCTGTTGGTCTCTGAGTTTATATGTGATATCTGGAATTTTCTTCTCTCGACTGAATCTCTGCCAGAATTTAACTCTTTAATTTCCTGTATTTTATCGGCGAATTTCTGATTCTAATATCTGATCTGGGCTAATTTCTGCACAAGATCTCAATAAAGAATGTTAGAGATATACAATATTATGCGTGAAACAATAAACATATAATTTCCTCTAAAAATGTTGATTATAATGTATAACATATGGTAACTGATACTTTCGAGACGAACTTGTAATATGTGTTATATTCATAACAAACATCCTTAGATGATTAGAAAAGTGAGGAAATTCTATGTTAAAAATTGCAATATTTTCGACTGAACAGTTCTCACACCAGGTTCCCATAGTAACTTTAACTCATCGATTAAGGGTTGAAGGTACACGTCGATGTTTTCCCCAGAAGACGAGAGACCGTCAATTAAAAGAGCTAATGTAAAATAAGTCTGCGTCATAGCCTTCCATTGCGGCAGGTTGTATATACTCACCACAACGGGCCAAGTACTGTGAGTACGTCTGCCGCGAACCATCCCAAATAGACCGAAACTGTCGCTCGCAATCCCTAACCTCACGTTATGAGGGTCTGTGCTGAACGAAAGATGTTTTTCATCTAAAACTTTCCATGATATCGAATCTTTAGGATGACTCATTTTTCCCTCTTCACGAGACGCTTCATGGTGCTACTGTATTTCGGACGCCATCTCCACACACATAAATAACTATTGCAATCTTGGTATTAACGGAAAATGTCGAAGAATCTTCACGAGTACATCACTCGAACGAGGGTCTTTCTTAGACTTGGATCGGCTTTTCCCTCACACTGGGCAGCTTTTGAGTGAGGCGTGTTCTTTCCGGAACAAAACGCAGTCATTCTCGCATGCATGTATCTTCTCACACTTTAGGTCGATATTTGTGATTATCTTTTGCGCCTCATACCAGCTCGGTGGCACTTCATTTCCGTTAGGAAAAGGTCCCTTCAGCAATGCTAGGTGATCGATGAAAAACTGGTCACTCCATCTGTTCTTGCACTTGATTTGAAAGAGACGTATGAAAAAAGATAGTATCGAAAACCCTTTACAATTTGGATATAGAGGGATTTTTGAGTAGGCCTTATACTTCTCCAATAACATAGATCCAGTGCTTTCTGTATCATAAGTAAGTCCAACGGCATTTATAAGCCCATTCATGTCATCGACCGGTGCGAACACAGCATCATCGTCTTCGACGGCTTCATCTTCTTCAAACTGCCGTTCCTCCTCTTCCTCCTCTTCTTCTACTATCTCTTGCCACTCTTCGGTTTCCGCTTTAATGAATTGTTTTCCGTCTCTTGCACTGGCCCTCCATCGTCCTTTTCTTCGTGAATATCCCACTTAGTGTAATCTCTAACAAAACCATTTTTCATGATTTGTAACTCAACATCCGACTTCTTTTTCAATCATGTGTTCATACATTTATAGTAAGGACAATAGATTTCGTGCTCTTTCAGTATCCCAAAACGTGCGTAGGAAAAATCGGTGAAAAAGTAAACACTATTAAGGAAAATATCATGGGCTCTCGAGTAAACGTCAACGTACATCCAACTTTTGTCGTGGAGGTACGGAAATGCTATATTGGAAGAAAATGAAATGTAGCAAGGTTCCTATAGATAAGAGTCGTGGAATTAAGATTTCGTGACAAATACAAGATAGACGGATAATACGAAGTGTTAGTGTTAGATTTAATTGACGACTTCGTTAAATTTGGTTTTGATTGTTTTTGAATTGGGCTCTCCTCAAACGCCTATTGAGAACTTTCTCTTTCTAAACTTAAAGCTCAAAAGTTGGATTCTTCTTCCAATAAAGATGATGATAATATTAAATGTTCTTTAGGGCAACGGCTGTAGGGGTAAGACACCCATCACATTAAGAATGTATAAAGCATACACTCATTCACTTATATTTTTATCCGTTTCGAGAAAATTTTGGCAGCACCTCCCCGCTGTTCTCCGAATACACTGTAATAGAACAGATAATCATTTGAATATTGTGAAACACCATTGAAACAAACATATAATCTATCATTGTACACGGAGAACTAGCAGAAAGGTACCGACGAAATATTTCGAAACGAATGAAAAACATAAGTGAATGCAGGTGTCTTCTTTATACATTCCTAACCCGTCCACACGGGACAAATCTATCAATTATCATACGATTGAATATTAATTCTCATCACATAGACTATGCGACGGTAGTTAGAAACCGAACGATACCATCCAACGTTTAATAACCATCGTATAGTTTTATGTCACGACGAACATCGCACGTATGTTAACCAATAAATGGGAACTAAGTCGCGTTTTGATTTTCACATATGATTAGCTACGATAATATAAAAATTTCATATTTTCATCGACTATTATAAACGCAAATTTAATATTTAATTTGATCTAGTTTTACGCTTACGTTTCGATTTCAATGTGTTGAAGTTATTATTTTAGGATAAAGTTTTTAAAACATAGGGTTTTCTTAATCGAATTTAAGATTTTGGATTTATGGTTGGGATTAGGGTGGTATTTGACAAGAGTTCAATGTAGAGAATAATGATCGAAAATGAATTATGGTTTGGCGTTGTACGTGTGTATGTGTGTGCGCGCGCGCGCATGTTTGTGTGTATGCTTGTGTGTGTGTATGTGTATACTTGTGTGTGTATGTGTCTTTATGTATATTACACTAAAAATACCCTTAACTATTGGGGGTTTTCACAAAACTACTTTAACAAATTTAAATAAACAACTCATATTCTTAAATTAACTAAGTTAATATAAAATTCACTAAAATACCCTTAATTATTGTTGTTTTTCACTAAATTATGATTAAATTTTTTTTAGTACAACACCCCTTTGCTCAACTTTATTTTTTAGCACTAAAATACCATTAACTTTTATAACTATATCACTAAAATACCCTTAACTATTTTTTTATTTCACCAAACTACCTTACCCTAATCCTAACCCCTAACGTTAATCCTAACCCTAACCTTAACCCAAAACCCTAACCCTTAATTAACTATCTTAACTACTGACCTGACCCAAACCCAAAACCCTAACCCTAACCCAAAACCCTAACTCAGTCCCTAATCCTAACACAAAACTCTAACCCTAACTCCCTAACTAACTATCCTAACCACTGACCCTAACCCAAACCCAAAAACCCCACGCAATCCCAAACCCTAACCCAAAACCCTAACCCTAATCCCTAACCCCCTAATTGGCCAGAAAATTGGAATTAAAAAAATCAACAAATTAAAGATTAAAATACTAATTTAGATTGAAAGAGAGGAGACGAGGCAGCACGACGATGAGACAGGGCTGGTGGCGACTTCGTGTGAGGCTGGTGTAGGCGATCGAGCAACGGAGCAGGCGATCGAGACGACGACGGCGACTTCACTGAAGGCAATCCGAGCGAGGAGGCTCCAGGAGAGACTACGGCGACTCCTATCGACAAAGGTGCGGCGACTCCTATCGACAAAGGTGCAGCGACTCTGGTCGATTTGGGGGAAATTTTGGAGGGAGTTTTTTTGGCCAAAAAAAGGGGGATCGATCGAGGGAATTAGTGGGGATTGGAATTTTATTGCTCAGTGGGTTGTGAGGCCGCATCATCTTCGATTTAGTCATCGTTAAAACCGTGACCAAGTCATTTACGGCTGTTACTCAAATTTGGTAACTGTTTTAACCGTACGCCAAATCCCCGTTATCTTTGAGCACTTTTGTAGTAGTGTTGGCTGCATCGAAATGATCGATGTCGACTGCTTTAATAATTAATAAGAACTATATACTCGGTTCACATTATTCATAGCTAGTAACATCCTTCACCAATGTATCTGCATCTTGGTCTAGTAACAAAAAGAGATCAGGGAGATCGATGTGTCATGTTGGACTTTTGTTCAAGGGTGCATGCCATTTTGGGGCCATGACTATGCATTTTGGCTAATGTTGGTTCGGTTGCCGGTCGGTGGGCTGGCTCAGTTTTGGTCACGAGTACAGTGGGTGGTGTGTGTTGAATGTAGGTGTATTGTTGAATGTAGATGCATGTGTGTATTTATATGTTTTATGTATTTAGCTTAGCGTATTTAGTTGCGTACTGATGTTGGATGACTGTACTGTGCTATACGTCTTTGTTGTCGTGCAAATGTACGTTGTATCGGGATGTATTGATCGTGACGTTTGTTGCTCGTTAGCTTCTCTTTTATGTTTCGATGTTTTTCACCGACTATTATAAAAAAATAACTTATTTTTCCACATGATGCTTTCCAACTAATACCGATACAAGAATAATAAAGAATATCATTATTTTACTTGGTAATTATACATGTGCCATGCATGTGTACATATAATTATTCCGGAAAAACATCTAAATATAAGTTAAATATATGAAAAACGCCTAAGAGAGAGACATTTATATATATGCGAGGCAGGTCAACAATGAAAATAACAAGTATCACTGAACAAGAAAATAATATTATATGGAGAAATAACCTTTTCAATCCAGCTAGCTTTGGTTTCACTTTAACAAGACATCAAATCCAATGGTGGTGGAATGGATCAAATGGAATATAAATTCACTGTGGCTTTGTCATAATTATGCAGAATGTATTGTTGCATCCACACAGAGAAAAAGATCCTCATATACACGTGTGTTGTCTCCACTTTACAACCCTAGCTTTGTTCTTTCTCAAAGGAGAAGAAAATCACTTTAGAAAACATATTGGTACACATCACTTGATTTCGACATGTCATAAGCTTGAGTCAAACTTATGAGATACATGCTTGCTTTGAAAGAAAAGAAGGGCTAAATAAGATCTATTTGGCTACCATTCTCTAACCTCCTGCTGCTAGTCTCAAGTCATTTCAAAATTCAAATCTAGAATTTGCAAATATGTGTTATTTCAAGTTATTTTAAGTTGGTATTTATATAACGGTGTTTAGTAGAAACTAGCATTTAAAAAATAAATATTTATATAAAGGACATTTTGGAAACAAATTTAAATCGAAGGTTAGAAGTATTTCCTGTTATTGGTGCAAAAGTTAAAAGTAGTTCCTGCAATTTAGCCTTATATTTAAGATCTTAAGGAAAACCCTAGACCAATTACTGGGATGATGTAAGCCGACAAATATGTGTCGTGTAGGGGCACAACAGGTTTGGGCCTGCAACGGTTCTATAAGGCATGCTTTCTCTATTCAATATGCA
Organism: Agapanthus africanus; assembly: GCA_030015575.1. NCBI lineage: Eukaryota > Viridiplantae > Streptophyta > Magnoliopsida > Asparagales > Amaryllidaceae > Agapanthus > Agapanthus africanus. The sequence continues at coordinate 590,510,725 of CM057340.1, read as the reverse complement.
TATCGTGTGCGCACCAGTCTTTTATGTATCTTTTTTGAAGATTGGCTCGACTAGTGTCATATATGACATGTGCAATGCTGGTGAATACAAACTGGGACAATGAAATGTTTGTATTTTTTTTTATATCGATTATATGATTTCTCTTCTAAAATCATGTAAAAATAATGAACAGTATATGAAGATAGTATATACTAATTGAGAGATTATTTAGATATTATTATTTTATCCTTTTTGAACTGGTCCATGAGCGTAACTCACGCACACAACACCCACGCATCCAGAAGACCCCACCGTTTTACCCACCGTTTTACCCTGCCCCGAAAACGGTTAAATTGTGACCATCTTAGCTCTTAATTAATCAATTGAAAAAGATAGTGCATACATGATCATCCTTTTTTTTTTCTTTTGAGATGGGTCTCCCTTAATTTGTGTTCTTGTCATCCAAAGGGAATGCTTTTGATGAGGTTTATTTGCAAATTAATGCATCATTTGTGTAACTTTTTTCTTTCTTTTCTTTCTTTTATTTAAAGTTTTGGGGAGAATTATGGCTCAAGTCATATGGAACGTTGGCATAATTTCTTCTTTCCATCTCTACTTAATTTGGATAATTTTTGAGCTACAATATTGATTCCGCGAAATTATTGTTCTTCTTTCTGCCTCTTGTCTCGATTGCATGCATGGATTTTTTTTTAGGTAAGAAGTCTCATGATATGTACTCTCACAAATATATAGTACATACAATAATTAAATTGGGAAACTATTCAACTCATGTATAAGATGGATGCATAAATAAACAAATTTTTTTATGGTAATAGAGCACAAACTTATTCATTCTATATATAAGTCATGGCCTTCCATAAAATTATTGAGTTTTGATGCAACTGGCATTTCCTTACACGCATTAGATTAGGACATATTCAAGAGACTTTGTTTTGGACTAAAACCTTAGGTTTTGTGTAGCAATAGTTTTTTTCTTAGGTAATCCGAAGTTTTTAAGAATGTGTTTGATACCATCTTAAATTAAATCAGTGACATTGCATAAGAACACTAAGGTTTTAATATAATTGACGATAACAAGGTTCGAACCCAGCATCTCTTGAAACTGGTGTACTCTGATACCATGATAAGAACGAGTCAGTCCAAACGCTTAAGTTATTAGGTTGTGAGATAACAATATATATCAAGACAACATTATTATAGTTTAATATTTTTTATATCATAATTCCCTTTAGCTTGCCTTCCTCGCTTAAATTGTTTGTTTAGGTTAAAAAATAAAATGAGCATAATTAATGGATCTTTCAGTAAGAAACATTGAATCAAATTTAACAAGTAGTGTGCAAATTGAAGATTTTATATAACAATTTTTTACTAAAACATTATAAATTATCACCGTTATTCAAATAAGTAACAAAAACTTTGGAAGATCTCATATAATAACAAAAATCTAGTCAGCTAAAATTAGATACCAATATATACGCAGTCAGTTGCCAGTAAATACTATGAACTTTAAGAGTGTTTTTGTTTAAATACCATGAGCTTTAAGAGTGTTTTTGTTTAAGAGCTTGACGTATGATATCTATATATAAAAGTTAAATTTTCAGTGAACAAGATACTAATATTCTTGTATACCACCTTCTACAACTAAGACAAGCATACCCTAGGATACCAAGCAATCATCATGCAACATATATGTTCTCTAATATAAAAAATAAGCTCTTTAATTAGAATCTAGCTTATATATATTCTTATATTTCATTGACCTTGACCAAGATTTACAGATAATTAAACTAAGACTAGGTTAAGAGCAAACAAAACATACATTATTTGATGAATTTTACATTATTTATATATTTTTTTGGGTCGAGTTGGAGAATATGAGAGCATCTCTTCACAAGATCTCTTCAATTTGACGTGTTAACTCAACTCTTTAACTATGAGCGAGAATATATATATATATATATATGCGCACACGCTCTCTATTTCAAACCGGTCCGTCTTTTTTAAAAACGGGAACTCCTGATCTACGATATATTTTAACAATCCGATCTGTTCAAATTGATCATCCTACTCTCAAATATATATGTATGAAAAATTAAAAGATTTGAAAATCTTTAGCCTATGCATCGGATGAATTTTATGTTGCATTATTGAAAGACGTTCATTTTTGCACCCATCGATGCATAGGCTAGAGGTCTTTGAATCATTTGATTAAGGGTAAGGTGATCAATTTGAACAGACCGGATTGTTCAAATATGTCGTAAACCAAGAGTTCCCGTTTTTGAAAAACGCGGCCTGGTTTTGTCACGCTCCGCTTGACAAACAAGCGGTAACGGCACGTGATGAGATCCGCAACGTATTTATTTCTATGCGTGGTAGGTGACCCATGCAGGTCAATTTTACGTGGACGTCATAAACGATGTATCACAAGAATTTTTAAATTCAACAACTTTTACATTCCTTTGAATCTCATCCTATTACTTGAATCAATTTTGAACTCCACTTTCGACTTCTTTGAAGATCATCTCTTGAATTTTGAATTCTTAACTCTAGTTCAGCCTTTCTATTTCTATCTCATAGACCTATTAACTCAGTAGGGTAGAGTATCGATCGACAGAGCCCGAGAATAACATTATCCTTAGTTTTCTCCGTGTCATGTCGCGACTTACTCCTTAAGCGAATTTCAGGAACGAAATTCTTTTAACGAGGGTAGACTGTAACGCCTACATCATGATTGCATCCATTTAAATCCTTTCTTGTTTTTCCCGATAATCGTATCTCGACATTGTGAACCTTTGATCTCCGTTTGATCTTATTTTGTAATCTTATTGATTTCTTAAATTTTATTCCATTGACTCTGATAATAGAATTTGAGTGACTTAAATAGAGTTATGTGATTGTAATTATGAACTGCAGTATACATATAATACGGTACTATACTTGAGTGACTTGGAGTTCTACATTTGATTCTTTTTGCCCATAATTTAGCTATGCTCTACTGTATATTCTTATCTTTGATTATCAAATCATATTTTCTTTATTAACTTATATGCTTTCCTGACTTTAAAATTCAATTTTCATCCTTTATCTTGGTTTCATTCTTGACAATCCAATTCCTAATTACGTTTCTTCCATTCTAGTGCTTGTTCGCGACGTTCTTGAAAATTACTCTTGATTATCCTAACAGTATCTATTCTGATTTTTGAAACTTCTCGTCATTCTTTTTGTCTTAGCGCAAATTTACTTGAGTAACTGGTGGAGCACGACGAAACGCGGCCACATCATCCTAACTCTTTTCTTTGCACTGTTGCAACAGCTTTCTTCAATAATTTTAAAGACGAAATTATTTTTAAGAAGGGTAAAATGCAACGACACCAAAATCTCTATACCTTTGTAACTTCCTTCTTTAATAAAATACGATATTTGATATTTTCCGTTTATTCAGTTTTTTATTAAATATATTATTTCTACTTAATTCCTCCATCTCATCTCAAATGCAAACCCTCCCCCCTCTCTCTCTTTTTCCTTTCCAAAATTAAACTCACGCAGCGCTCTCTTTCCACTCTCTACCCTTTTACACACACACACGAGAATAATGAAGAAAAGAAGTCCTAAGAGACTTTTTCGTTAGGCGGCGTCAAAAAAATACACCCTCCATAATTTTTTCGACGATCGGTACCCATCAACATCATTTTTATCATGTAAGACGTCGGCACACGAAATTTCATTTGATTCCACCACCTTTTCACCGTTAAATTAACATTGTAAAAAGTTCTATTGTCGGCAAACCATTGATTTTGCACCCACTAAATCAACGGTGAAAAAGTGATGGAATCACATGAAATTTGGTGTATCCACATCTTACATGATAAAGATAATGACGATCGGTGCAGATCGTCGGAAATAATTATGGAAGGTGTAATTTTTAGACATCATAGGAGAAAATTCTCTCCTGTAGCACATTTCCTCCATTATTCTCTCTCTCTCTCTCTCTTTATATATATATATATATATATATATATATATATATATAGACAGAGAGAGAGAGAGAGATCCCCGATCCCCCCTCTCTTTCTATATATATATATATATATATATATATATATATATATATATAGAGAGAGAGAGAGAGAGAGAGAGAGAGAGAGAATAATTGAGGAAAGATGCCATAGGAGGGAATTTTCTCTTATGGCGTCGAGAAAGTACACCCACTCTCATTTTTTCCGACGATCGGCACCAATCAACTTCATCGTTATCATCTAAGATGTGGGTACTCCAAATTTCATGTGATTCTACAACTTTTTCACCGTTGATTTAGTGGGTTCAAAATTAATGATTTACCGATAACAAAACTTTTTACATTGTTGAATCAACGGTGAAAAAGTTGTAGAATCATATGAAATTTTGTGTACCCACATCTTAGATGATAACGATGAAGATGATGGATGCCGATCATCGGAAAAAATGTGGAAAGGTGTAATTTCTCGACGTCATAACGTAATTAACTACAGGGGCTTACGCCTGCAGGGAAGAGCGTCCTCACAATCAAAAAACATCTCGCAAATGAGGGGGAATCTGAAAAAATCCGCTACAACGGCCGCATATGTCCAAATCTCTGATACACGGTGTCATAAATCAACTTGGCATCTTCGGAGAGGTGGACGGATAAATCCAAATAGCATCTGCCTCCAAAATTCAGGCCAGACATCTCAATGTCCCGGTCGCATCTTTTGGCGGTGAACAGATTCTGGCACGCCCGGTTGAGCTTTTTCCTCTTTCCACTTCACACTTCGTGTTTCGTTTTCACGAACAAAATCGCGGTTCGCTATAGTTGCCCTTGGATTCGAGATACTAAGATTTGGTGTCTTGTTCCTGCGTAGAAGAAGAGAACATCAATGGCTTCCAACTGCACAACCTGCAACAGCAGCTTCCGCTCCGCCCCAACTGGAGGAGTGACTTACGGGCCCAATGCGACCTCCATCTTTTCAATGCCGGTGGATAGGTAACTCAAGCTACAACCAGATTGTTCTTCGGGACCATGCTCCCACTAATGAGCGTCGGTGCCTCAACGCCGCAACCTGATGTTCCCAAGAAGTTGGTCTTCTACCAACTGACGACCGCAACGGCTCCTCTCGACGAGCTGTCCAAAAAAGGGGTCTCAGTCTTTAATAGGCTGAGCCAAAGCTCAAGTGGGCCCGCAAAGAACGTTGTGATTCCTGAAGGGGCTACCCCAAAAAGGATAGCCTTCCCAATTCCTGCTGCAAATGAAGCCGTCAAAAGTGCTTCACCAGTCAGGCAATCGGTCTTCGAGAGGCTGACCGTTTCCAATTAAATCTTGCCAAGGACGTCGGTCTTTAACAGGCTGGCAATTGTTGGAGCTCTTCAACAAAACCAGGGGCAAGCTGCAACCGCTTCCGAAACCGAGGTGATCCCTTCAACAAGGCACGCTCGACGTCGCCACTGGTGTCGAGTAAGGAAAGCCGAGGGCAACTCCTCTTCTGTACTTACTCCACCAGCTCCAATGGTGGAATATGACGTTGCTGTTCCAACCGGGAATAGGTTTGAACCACTTAGGAGGGTGCGAAAGAACTCCCCAATCACGGTGTTGAAGAAATCTCCACTTCTTGCTGAAAACATGACGCAGGCAAAACTGGAGCAGCCCTCTCAGCAGCTGTCCTCCTAAATCTACAGAGTCGGGCGGAAAGTCCAAGATTCTGTGATCAACAAAGACTACTCTCGCCGACTGAAGAAAATGAAGGCTTGGCAAGAGGAGGACCATCCCTCCGTCATACAGAGAGGGGCGTCTTCAACACGGATGCCTGTTACAACGGCTCCTTCAACTTCGACCTCCCACAAAAGGGTGAGGTTGTAGAATCTTCCACCACCGGCGGCAAATTCCAAAGGCGATAGACCTAAACGCCCCAAGTCTGGGGGCATGATCATGCACATGATTTACATGGCTTCCGTGAAAGAGGAAAGTCATGCTTCTGTGGGTTATCGACCGCAAACTCGGTCGTTGACAAAAGTTCAGGAGCAACAACAAAAGCTCCAGGAGATGCTGACGAAAATGGCAGCACTCACAGGGCAGAAAGAAAGCCTGGAATCAGCATCTGAACAGCGCCAGGAGCAGGAGACCGATACAGAGTTCCTGCGAAGGGTGCTATAAAGAAAAGATAAGGAAGCAGTGGAACAAGCTGCTAATATAAAGCAGATCACGCTTCTGTTCCAAGACAAGGTTGGAATGATGATCCAGCCAGAACTTCCAGCTGAAGACCCGCCGATAATCATCGAGGACGACAGAGGGGAAACATCAAACCCTCTTCCATCTTTATCAACAGCCAGGGAGGAAACGATCTCCAAAGCTGCCTTTGATGATTATATAGCTCAACAAATACGAGCTCATCAAGCTAGTGAAGCGGCTGGCCAAGTCGTCAGAACTGGACGACCGTATCCAGGCTGGTATGACCAAATCGAATACCCGCCAGAATATACGATTCCCAAGTTCCACGTGTATAAAGAGACAAGCAATCCTCATCAGCACGTCGCTCGGTTCAGAGCTCTCTGCGGCAATACTTGAGGCGATGACAAATCATTGCTTCGCCCGTTCGTTGGCAACCTGTCGGAAACAACATTCGAATGGTACTCGGAGCTTCCAAATGACTCCATCAAAACATTCACAAAAATGGAATTGCTGTTCATGCAGCGGTTCACCAGCGCAAACGAGCGCACCCCGATCACGGCATTAATCAATGCCAGGGTGAAACCAAAAGAGAGCTGGGTTCAATATGCAATCCGGTGGCAGAACCTATTGCGAACAATGCATCAAAGAAGCTCCTGCCGTGGGCATGTTCATAGGGACTCTCGATACTCAGGCGACTGTGTCCTAGTTCATGACGTTCTTTAAGCCAATGACCTTCCAGGCTCTGATCGACAAGTTTGCCCAAATGGACCAGATGGGCCACGGACCTTCTTCTTCAAAAATGGACCCTCGGAATGCAAAGGGTAAAGAGAAAGCGGCCTTCGTTGCCAACACTCAACAACAACTGAGTGACCCGAAACCAGTTGCCCGCCAAAACAATGCGCGCCCGCGCTAATCCCTCGAAGAGAAGTTAGGACGTGCTTACTTGTTTCCCCGTGATAAAACGAGGAAATTGTTCGAGCTGGCAGTGCGCAACAAACTCATCACTCTACTGGACCCAAAACGTCCACCGCAGCCCAGTGACGTCAACAATCACAATTACTGCTCCTATCACCGAATGTGAGCCACCCCATTGAGGATTGCTACGTCTTTAAGAACTGGGTCGAGGACCAGTACCGTCAAGGGAAATTCACACTGTCCGAGAACTGGAGGGTGAACCCGCCATAGAAGCACGCTCCTAAAAAGGTGGATACGCCGGGGGCATCATGCTCATTTGTGGAAGAAGCTACGTGGGCAGTCGACCTTTCAGCTAAAACCAAAAGAATGCTGAAGGATCTTCAAGCATGTCCGGCAATCAGATGGAAAGGCCCGCTGGAGCCCGAGATTATTGAAGGGATGCTGAAACCGCGTTCCGCACAGAAAACTGTTGATGATGGGCAAAACCCCCGATCAAGCCTTCAAAGTCTTTGAAGAAAAAGAAGAAGACCAAAAAGCCCGTGCAGCCTACCGAGTATGACGACAAACGCACGGACCTACAAAAGTACATTGACACGCTGGAAGAATACAATCAGAATGCGCGGACACCGGTCACTCTCAAAGAGTTTCTCAACCATATCATTAAAAATGAAGATAGTGATGATGATGAGGAACATGACTCATCAGGAGGAACCCAAGACTATGTAGCAAGTTGCCGCATGGTTTCTTATTTGTCGTCAAATGGCGAAGAAGCTCCCTCGGCGTTAGAAAACAACGCAGAGGAACTGGGGGCAGGACTGGTGCCAAAATCCCTGGAATTGTCAGAAAACCCAATTGACAGGCTACTAACGAAGCCTTTCAAAAGAGCAAAGCTGACCGAGAACGTGAAACGGCCATATACGAAAAGGCCAAGCGTCGGCGTCAGGATGAAGAAAACGCGGCAAGGAGGAGTCATAAAGTACTCCAACCAGACCTATACACGCCTGCGGCAAACAAAAGCAAGACCAAGACAGAAAACGGTTCACCAAAGCCCTGTTAATGGGAATGAAGCTGCCACCTCTCAAGGGAAATACTCCCGGAGCCACATGCCTCAATAGAGAGGTTTCACATCCGAACTACTGCCTATATCATCAAAGGATCACCCACCCCACCGAAGAGTACAATGCCTTCAAGAAGTGGTGGCAAGAATACGTTGCCCACTGACAACACTTCAAGCAGATGAAGCGCAAAGCTCGTCGGCAGTAAAGAAGTGCGACAGATGAGCGTGAAAGAACGGCTGGCAACTGTCATATGGTTGATACCAGTTCGACAGAAAGAAAATCCCAAGTTCTTACATTCAGGAGTGATTCTGAGGAAGAAATAACCTTCGGCCTTCTCTTCAATGAATCCACCTCTGGAAAAGAAGAAGAGGAGAAGAACTGCAAGAATATTCAGCTGCGTAACCGCACGCTGCCTGAAAAGAATCTCGGGCCTACAAACAAAGGTTCGAGCAAAAAAGACAAGGGGAAGGAAAAAGTCCCTGAGGAAATTTCCCTCGATGATAGAGTCGTCAAAGAGCTCGCAGTTAAGGACCCGTCTAAGAAAAATAAGGTGAATTACAATGTCCTGGCACATCTGAGGAAGATACCCTCACAACTGAGCATACTGGATGCTCTTCTCCTATCTAAAGAAGCAAGAGATTCTCTAATCAGGGCATTATAAGAGCTCGATCAGTTCCAAGCTTTCCTTGCAGAAGAAAAGATGAAGGACGAGCTGGCAGAGGTTCATACAGATGACATTACATTCGGCGATGAAGATCTCCTCTTCGGAGCGTGCGAGCACAACCGTCCTCTATATGTCACCGGGTACTGCCACGATATCAAGATAGGGAAGATCCTGGTTAACAACGGGTCCTCCGTCAACCTTCTTAACGTGAAGGTACTGAATGAGATTTGCATGAACGTTCAGCACCTGGCTCAGGATAAAATTACCATCTCCGGGTTTGACTCTCAGTCATCGCGGAAGTTTGGGTCCGTAATATTGACATTACGCTTTGGGCTTCTCGTCACTGACATCAAATTTCATGTCATCGACGCTAAGACTTGCTATAAAGCTCTGCTCGGCCAGCCTTGGTTACACGAGTACAACGTCATCCCTTCTACACAACACCAGTGTATGAAGTATTTTAAAGTTGGCCTCGAATACACCGTCACGGGGGAGCTAAATCCATTCTCCGGAAACGAAGTCTGAAAATATGAAGACGCAAAGTACTTCCTACCAGACTTCGAAGATACAGAAAGATGTCATGAGCCAGAGGATAAACGGAAGTCCGTTGTCACCATCCCGATCTTTGGGAGTGACACCAAGGAAGACGAGGAAATAGTCTACTCGTGGAAACCCCAATGCAATAAGCCTGGACCATCTACTCCTATTTTCGTCTTTGGCAGTGACTATGAGGACAAGGCCAACACCGTGTTCTCCACTCGCCTATCAGCGCAAACCGTTACTGGAGCTGATCAGAGTTTATAAATCACCATGGTTCCGCAGCGGCATCACAGGGAACTTGATGCGCTCAATACATACGGCGTACAAGAGCTGCGGACTTTCTACATCCCTCCCAGGCGAAGAGGTGAAAAGATGATACTCTTCTACCAATCTACGGAAACCAGAGTAGAAAAGGAAGTCTGGCATGGTGCCAATTTTGTGCTTGACAGGCTTCAACCAATCCGTCTGCCCAGATATTACACAGAGAGATTGAAAAGGTTATTAAGATGCCAAGACGTACCCTTCAAACAAACCACTCGACAACCCAGTTCTACAACAAGATTTGGGACGTCCCTGGGACTCAGCGAAAGATGTCCAATGTGAGAATGGAGACGACTGGGCTCGGATACGTTCGGAAAAATAAACGGGAGCGATTCCACAACTGCCGCGTCATAAATGGCTTCGGTAAAGAAGGGAACATTTTTCCAAATAGTTATAACATTAAACCAGAGCGAGATCCCGCCGTACGAATGTCAAGTCTGTCGTTTGAGGAGCAGGTTGCCAAGCTAATAAGAGAAGCCAGTCAAACGGTTCGGGATGACCACAAGCGCGAAATGGTCATTTACTAAAAAGTCAGGACTCAGCGTCTCATTCAGCAGTCTTCGGAAAAGGAAAATCACGATGCCCTCCATCCCCAGCTCGCTGTATGTCCTCGCAAGAAGGAAAAATTCCGAAATAGAAGCAAAAACAAGACAAAGAGCGCAAATGACGTTCGAAAACAGTGAAACGGATCCAAGAAGCCACGCGGTCGAGTAAAAGTCAACTGGAATCCATCTTTTATGAAGAAGATGGGTCGGAAATACTCTTTCCCCTAGACAAGACAAGGAAAATATTTGACTTTGTCATTAAGCATCAAATGATAACGCTCCCGGAGCTTCGGTACCCCGAACAGATAAATGAGGTCCATCACCCGGATTATTTCTCCTACCACCGAGCAGCAGGTCATCCCCTTAAAGACTGCTTCACCTTCAATGACTGGGTCAAAGACCAGTATCAACAAGACATGTTCGCTCTATCCAACAGTTGGAGGGTAATCCCGCCGCGAATGCTTGAGCCAAAAGCAACATATATTGCGAGAGTAGGGCCAGATCAACTCGAGCTTGGAAATGAACCCGTACCTGCCGCGTGATAACATTCTCAAAAGAGGGGAACCACGAGAATATGGATGACCCCTCCAGATGCTTCATAGATAAGGATAAGGACGAGGTGATCTCAGAATTTCCACCGGCACCAAAAGAGCTGGAAAATGGGATACACACCACGGCGGACAATCTAAGGAAAATTGACTTGAGAACGGTAAACGATCCGAGGCCAACGTTCGTCAGTGAGCTGCTATCTAAAAAGCAGGTGGCTACTTTAAAAAAATGTACTCATGCAATATAAATACTGCTTTGTATTGAATTATTCCGAGATGCCGGGACTAGATTCAGAAATAGCGGTACATAAACTGGCTATATCACCGGACGTTAAGCCAGTCAAACAGTCACCAAGAAGAATGCGGCTCGAACTCGAGATGAGTATCAATGCCGAAGTCAAGAAACGAATTGACTCCGGCTTCATCCAAGAAGTTCAGTATCCCGATTGGATTTCCAACATTGTTCCAGTGATGAAGAAAAATGGAACTGTGCGCATCTGCGTGGACTTTCGAGACCTTAACAAAACTTGTCCGAAGGATGACTTCCCAGTACTTGTTAACGAGCTGATGATCGATAACACGTCCACTCATGAGGTCTTCTCCTTCATGGATGGATCTTCAGGCTACAATCAAATAAAAATGCATCGTGAAGACCAAAAGCACACCGCCTTCCGGACTCCACTAGGCATATTCTGCTATAAGACGATGCTCTTCGGTTTGAAGAACGCAGACACTACCTACCAGAGGGCCATGACGAAGATCTTCGATGAACTCATACATGAGATTGTCGAATGCTATATTGACGACCTTGTGGTGAAAAGCAAATCGTACGAGGAGCACTGGGAATATTTGAACATAGTGTTTCAGCGTCTTCGGAAATACAATTTAAAGATGAATCATCTGAAATGCGCGTTTGGAGTCTCCTCAGGCAAATTCCTAGGATTCATCATACGACAACAAGGTATCGAAATAGACCCATCAAAGATCAAGTCAATTATGGAAATGCCCATGCCAAGAACTCTTAAACAACCGCGGTCTCTCCGAGGAAAGCTCGCGTATATCCGGTGGTTCATAACCAATCTCTCCGGCAAATGCCGCCCCTACAACCATCTAATGAAGAAGGGGATCCCGTTCGTTTAGGATCATAAATTTCAAAGTGCATTGGACGAAATCAAGCAATACCTGCAGAACCCGCCGGTACTGACCGCTCCAGTTAAGGGAAAGCCCCTCATCCTGTACACAACGGCCCTTGAAGGTTCTCTAGGCGCGCTATGGGCACAGGAGAACGATCAGGTAAAGGAAAGAGCTCGCTACTATTTGAGTTGAGTTCTTCTGGGGGCAGAAAACAACTACTCCCCCATCGAAAAGCACTGCCTGGCATAACGGAGCTCAGACACTACGCCTTGGCACATGAGGTCCATCTCATATCAAAAGTGGATCCTCTCAAATATTTGATGTCAAGAGACATATTAACAGAAAGGCTAGCTAAATGGGCCCTCCTTTTGATGGAATTCTCGATAACGTATCGACCCCTCAAAGCAGTGAAAGGCCGGGCCATCGCCGACTTTCTCGCTGAGCATCCGATACCAGCCGATTCTCCTTTAAATTGTGAATTGCCAGACAAACACGCGTTCGACACAATCGAAGGGGAGAAAGAAGAAAATAATGTCCAATGGGAATTTTACATCGATGGAGCATCTTCCATGAAGAAGCGGAAGCATAACACCCTTATAATCAAAGCCGGGATGGGCCTCATCTTCGTAACTCCGCAAGGAGAGATAATGCGTTTCGCCCTTTCCTTAACGGAACCAAGAACAAACAACGAGGCTGAATATGAAGCTTTGATAGCAGGTCTTGAGATCACTGTTGACATGGGAGTTGAAAACCTCCTCATATATGGAGACTCCCAGCTGGTCGTTAGCCAAGTAAATGGTGACTATCAGACGTGTAAACCAGAGTTGATAAAATATGGTAGGAGAGTGCAGCACTGCTGACACAAATCCCCTCCTACATCCTGAAAAGAATACCGCGTGCGGAAAATAGCAAGATGGATGCATTAGCCAAGCTTGTTAAGGAGCTGGCTGACGAAAACCTCGATGACATAAGGATCATTGTGCAAAACCGCCGGGTTCTCGCGCCAGCAGAAATATCTTCAAAGGATTCAATGGAGCCATCTGAAGGAAAAGAAACGACCAAACAAGCGGTCCTCCGAATAGAAGCCGAAGAAAAGGTCAAGGATTGGAATGAAGCCTTCATAGACTACTTCAAATCCTATCGATCGCCCAAAAACCTGTCGTCAAGACATCAGCTCATGAAACAGGCTCTATCTTTTGCTTTCGTCAATGATACTCTATACAAGTGATCGCTTGACAGTTTGTAGCTAAGGTTCTTGGGGCCAGAAGAAGCAAAAAGATTTGTTCAAGAAACTCACGACGGACTCTATGGTTCTCATCAGGCCGGGCCAAAGATGAAGCTAAAGATCAAAAGGATGGGCTATTATTGGCCCACAATGATTCAGGACTATCTTGAATATGTGAAGCAGTGTCACTCGTGCCAAATTCACAGGGACTTCATCCACTAAAACCCGAATTCGCTACACCCAACGGTAGCTAGCCGGCCATTCGAAATGTGGGGAACCAACATAATTGGTCCCATTGAACCAGTGTCATCCAAAGGACACGGGTTCATACTGTCAACGACCACTAAAGGAGGTGAAGACGGAGAATATTCTCCATTTCTTCAAGACACATGTCATCTATCGGTTCGGTACTCCACGACGGATAATTTCAGATAATGGGTCTGCCTACATTAGCCATAAAATCTGCCGCTTTGCAGAACAACACAAAATAGACTGGAGATACTCTTCCGTCTATAATCCCCGAGCTAATGGTCTAGCTGAAACTTTCAACAAAATCTTGACCAAGATTATAAAGAAAATGGTGTGTCCTAATGCAGAAAAATAAATAATATACATCAATGGTGACATCATCCTCGACCCGGAAGTGTCCCAATAAAAGAATATTACATACAGTTTTTACATGAATGAAAATGAAAAACACTCATCTCACGCAAAAACCTCCGGCTATTCAAACACGATGATCCAATATAAAATATCACAGCAACACATAACATCACATGTCATCAACGTAAGTAAATATGCGTATCCCAATTGTCGTTAATGTATAGCAACGAAACAGGCGATACACCATATATTACACTTACAGTCGCAGAAAAGAAAACGAACACTACAATAATTAGAATCTACAACATCCTTAGACATCATAAACCTGGAATATCTCATACCCTGAATTTCATGCCTAGCATATAAACCTTGCATTTTAGTCTCATATAGAAAACACCTTTTCAATAACCTAGTCGAGTAATTCAACAAGATTCCTGACTACTTGATCGAATACTTGTCGGAAACATCAGTAGATGGCCATACCCCCGATGCCGTCGACGAAGTGCACTTAGGCGTAACACCATGGCCGCGAGCACCCGAGGGGATGCTTTTGGCAACGGGGTTCTCCACAGTCACTTAGTCAGGGCTATGGGGTATGGCTATCTAGTGGTGTTACCCGGTGAATGTTCGCATACTATACGAGATTGCGATGGAGTTTTGATCCTAATCGAAACTCCGTGGCAATCTTTCAGAAGAGACTAAATTACTAGATTTACAGAACACTAACTAGTTTTCACAAAACTAATTATCGTGGATTCTAAATATTGTATCACATATCAATATCAAACCCGAAACGATGTTAAAATTACGAATACGAAACACTCCGAATTGCTACTACAGAAAAGATAGCATCACATGCAATCTTGGCAAAATCAAACAATATCTGAAACACCAAACCCCAGAGGCTGGAACACCAAAGAAAAATAAAGCCCAAATTACTTTACAAAACAGGCCAGGCCGGTTTTTTGATGTGTTTTGCCAGTCAAAATCCGGCGGATTGGGCTCGTTTTTCTCTGGTGTTCTTATTACATCATATATAACAATCCGCACATGTTTAAATAATTTTCAAAGAACTTTTAAAAACGACAGAAACTAGGGTTTTGGTTTCGAGGTTTCGGAGTTGTTTCGGTTTCGTAGTTCAACTAACATCGTCTAATTTTCTAGCCTGTCTCTGATACCACTGTAGGGTTCCTTAGCATCCTTACTATGTTTTCTAAGGCATCAAGCATGCAATTTTAAAAAATCCAGTGTGCTAAGCAACCCATAACCGAGGATCTAACTAGAGGTTTAGGGTTATAACTAAGCAAGTAAACAACTTTACTCTAAGTGAACAAGAAATACAACCTTTGTAGACCGGTCCTTCACTTCTAAATCTCCGTGCAGTAGTCCTTTTGTTCCAAGTAGTGGTCTCCCGGACTCTCGTTAGGCTCAACTAGGCGAAAGGAACAAGCTTGCTTGAAGAACTTCGAGGTCGAAGATGATCTACGTCGAAGAATCTCTAACTCAAGCTAGCTCTTCACTAATTGATGAACAAGTAAAGAAACAACCTATACTAAATGTCTAGTTTGGCATAGATTGGTGAAGTAAGAATTTTGCTCACTTTAGAATAATTTTTCTCTCTTTCTTTTCTTTTCTCACTCAAAGCTAGAGAGCAAATGGAGGAGATGAAGAAAATGATCCAATGATCCAAGTATGAACCATGAGTGAGTAAATATCTTATATAACTCATGTAGAGACTAAACCATAGCTAAACATAATGGTTAGGTTAATAAATATCTAGAGTAAAACAAAATTAGTGGACTTTAGTCAAAACTTCTCCATGCTTCCACAAGCATCTTAGCCATGGTAATTTCCACCTAATTTTGATTTTTCCCTTAATATTTAAACACCTAAATTATCTTTAGTTAGGTATGAGTCTCACACACCCAAGTCCAATGTATCATCTAGCATGACACAAAATAAATACATTAACATATATCACATATATATTAAATGTATAAAGAGAAAACATTTTCTTAAGCGGGATAATTTTAGTTAATGTACATTAATATATCAAATATATAATTACACATTAAATTATTAAATCAACACTTGATTTAATAACCCGGTTTTATTGCATACAACCAACTAATATCATTTATATGCATATCACATATACATATAACACATCATTGAATCAACATTTGATTCAACAATCCGGTTATATCACATATAACCTATATCGCGAGATTAGAATACTGTATCATATACACTTATTAATCTCGGTCCCGCACATATCATATATGTGCCCTACTTCGTTTCGCATGAGTTAGGAAACCTCTGTGTATGACTCTAATGACTCGTCAATACGCCGGTAGTAGGTGATGATCATATCAGTCATCCACAAGCCGTCAGCAGTACTGGTTGGACGTAATGGCTACCTGGGTATTGAGCGATCAGAAGATCAACAACCAAGCTTGTGCATACTCCTGTGAATCCAACAGCAGCACTACCGTACAGTCCGATCTTTTCGTCTGATATGTCGCATATCGAGTTTAGGGGTGGTAAACGTCAGACCCCAGTAACTTGATAAGTCATGCCGATATGAGGCTCATAACGGGTCGAGAAACTACTGATAACACTTACCAGTAAATCTCCGTATCAGCCCTGGCCAGGGACTTCCTGTTATGGCCAATCGAGCACAGCGCAACATCAACCCCCAATACCGGGAGAGACGAATCCCCTTCTATCGCTCATTGCCTCCATGTGACTCGGGACTGTACCCAAAAACCACCGTTTTGCATGCTCTCTTAAACGTGGTAAGGTGGAAATCAAAGCATGGTGGGAACCACACAAGACTGTATGACGATCTCGGGTCTACAGACTAACATATACCAGTGTCACCAGAGAACTGCAATCTGAAGTTAGGTATAATACCATCTAGGAGTTCTCGGCGAGTCCTGTTCAGTGTACCCAGTCTCCACTGAGCACCCGTATACCATATTTGATGTCAAACACCAATGGATATGGGATCATCCATCGCCCATCAAATGGGTCAAGAAGCGTATACGCTAGTCTACTCTGGAATATCGATGCCCCGTCTCGATACACCCTCCACTAAGAACAATTAAAAGATGCACTTATGGACTACCCTGGCCCTACTAGTATGATTTGCATCATAATCCTGGTAGTCAAGTACATCCTAAGGGCTTTACCAATATGTGAGAGCAAGACAGTATCACAATATAAGTTTACATGTTAAGATAAAGAGCAACCAGATAGCATACTATCATTTCGACCAAGAAAGTCCTCTCTATATATGTCCAAGCATCCATTATAATATACAATCATGTACAATAATGGCCTCTAGGGCATACATGCAACTAACATAAACACCACCGGCAAAAAATATTTAAAAAAATAGTATGTCTACAAGCAAAAGGGGCATCGGTGAAAACCCAAAAGGGTGCCGTGAGTAAAAACAGCAGGACTACCAGCGAGCTCATGAAAACCCAAAAAGGCGCAAACTCGTAAACAAAAAAAACCTCAAGTACACTTGCAAGGTCCTCTCGACCTTGTGAGGAGAAAATACCTGCGTGAGATCATTACGACTTACAAGGGAGCAATACGCTTATGAATCCTATGATTCCTAAGGAGAAATTACACTTGCGGGATCCTTATGACTCGTAAGGAGAATTTCCCCCCTTATGAGACCCTAACGGCTCATAGGATTCAAAAGACTTAAGCTACAGGCACCTAGACCTGTTCTTAAGCCATCATATTCCCCAAGTTGCCCTATAGACGGTCCAATATTAGCCCTTGTATACAATCCACGGGCACAAATAAACGATTTCCCCTACCAAGTTCCACCAATGACGAGGAATATCCTTATATGGTGAACGACACTTGTAAGTACTCTCGACTTATAATGAGAAAACACTCTTGTAAAATCCTTACGACTTATAAGAGAACACACACTTAGGAATCCCCACGATTCCTAAGGAGAAAATACGCCTATGAGATCTTCACGACCCGTAGGGAGAAATAACTTTATGAGACCCTTACGGCTCATAAAGTCAAAAAGTCTTAGTCGACAGGAACCTAACCATATGTACTAAGCCACCTTTGTTCAAATCAGCACAGGAAAATGATGATTCGCTCCTGGCAATATCCCAGTTGCAGCGATACTGATGCCTAAATCGGTGTCAAACTCCAAGTCCTTTTATGGCAAATGATGATTTGCTCCTAGCAATATTCCAGTCGCAGCAATGCTGATGCCGGAATTGGTGTCAGGATCCAAGTTCCTGACTCGCAACAAAAGTATATGCATATAAACTACCGAAACTCACAATAAAAAAATCAACGAGCAAAAAAAATATATGCATATGAAACAGCCGAAATGATTGGGCAACTCGCAATAAAAAAACAGCGAGTAAACAATAAAACAATATATAGCCGAAATGATTGGGCACCGCGAAAAATAGCCGAAGTGATTGGGCAATTGCGCCTTTCGTGATATAAAAGCTGAAAAGATAGAGTATCGTGAAAACAAAAAAAATATCAAAATAAAACTTTTCTGCCCTGTAGGTGAGTCTGCACTGACCCCTGTATGCAATCTATGGGCACAAATGAAAAAGGGAACCATGTTTTCCCACCAGGCTCCGTTAAAGGGAGAGCCAGATCTTGACGGTTCATATACAACCTAGAGTCAACAACGGTGTTCCCTCTCACTCCAGCAGGATGCAAACGCGACGTTAACAAAAGACCCCATGGTCGAACAAAACGGAGCCATGGCAAAATTCCTAGCTCCAAATCTTGACGGTTCACAAAACAACCTAAAGACTATCTCAACATTCATCTCATTACAGCAGACGCAATGTCAACAACGGCGTTCCCTCTCACTCCAGCAGGATGTAGACACGACATCAACAAAAGACCCCAGGGTCGAAACAAAACGGAGCCATGGAAAAATTCCTAGCTCCAAATCTTAACGGTTCACAAAATAACCTAAAAACTATCCCGACATTCTTCTCATTACAGCAGACGCAATATCAACAAATGCTCCAAAATAGCCAAATCAAAAGGATGCAAAGACAATAATCCTAGCTTCAGGGTCTTGACGGTTACTCAAATAAAACCCGAAAGACTATCGGAGATCATCACACACCAGTGCGGAGTGGTTATGACTCATCGGGGCTTCCAAATCGAGCCTAACCTCAAGTAAAAAGCGGTATGACAAAATTCCTAACGCTTATTATTCCGACGGTCAAACTGCCTAAAAAGATTACTTGAAGACGTCTTGTCCAGCCCCCGAAGGGATCAGAGACACGACAGTCGCGGGGCTACTCGAACAGCGGCGTAAAGACTGCATATCGGGGAATGCATCAGCCAACTCGACGGTACCATGGACTAAAACCCTAGTACCACAAAATCTAACGGCCCTCTGTGGCAAAGAGCAGGGTTTATATATAACGTTAGGACGAGTTTGCCTATAAGCCCAAGGGAGGTAAACTAAACAAACTCCAAAATGAGTTCATAAACTAGAGACTCCGGAACGAGTGAATAAACTAAAAAATCTGAAATGAGTCCATAAACTAGAGACTCAGGAACGAGTGAATAAACTCCAAACTCCAAAATGAGTACGTAAAATAGAAACTCCGAAACGAGTGAATAAAATACAAACTCCGAAACGAGTAAATAAACTAATTAGCGCCACATCAAGACACAGATAAGCGGATGCAAAAGAAAAAAATGTATATTCTTATTCATGAATCAAAATGTTTAAGAGATACAATTAATGCAAAAAGGGGAATACAGTTACAATTAGGAAGAAGGGGCTTTCAACAAATTGGAGACCCGCTCACACGCTCCCCGCAACTCCTCCTCGCATTCAGCTACTGCGGCCAGCCCCGCTTCGATTTGAGCCCGTTGTTGCAAGCTGAATGTGTAAGTCCATGCTACCTCTCCCGGTACTTTCGGGCATGCGGAATTTGGTGAAAAACAATTTTCTAGAGGCGGTAACATGGACTCAAAACCGGATCTTTGTTAAACATCTAACTAACAACCTAACTAGGAGTTGTTAACTACTCGGTTAGGGGGCTATACCTTTCTTGAACTCCTTCATCTTCGACTCCTTCCAGTGTACGGATCGGCCTCGCCTCGTCGTCTCCTTGCGCCGAAGATGGATCCACCCGAAAGCTTCTACCTTTGGCTTCTTCTTCGAACTTTGAAGAAACTAGATCACTTGGCTTGCTAGGCCTTGTGAACTAGAATGAGTAGAGAAATGTTTTGGTGTCTTTTTATCTCTAAGGCAATGAGTCTCAACACATGAGAATGGTTTTCCTTGAGGTAGAGAGAGCAAGAGGAAGAGGGAGAGCTTGAGAATGAGAGAGCTTAAGAGAGAGAAAGCAAATGATAGAATGAACCATACTCATCTCATTCTCACCTCTCATAATCCAAAAGCCATCATCACAAAAATAGTAATCAAGTATTGTGTAAATGGTTTAAGTCAAAATGGCTATATCATTTCATGCACTCATTTTGCATAAATAAACAAGCAAGCAAAAGTCTTTGCCATGGAATGATAGCCATTGTCATGATGATGGTCAACTAGTCCAACCTATTCAACCGGTCAACAAAGTCAACAAGTCAACAAGTCAACCCCTCAACAACCATGTTACTACAATACTTAATTAATATTAATGTTAATCATATATCTTATTCTCATTAGGGTTAAGCAAAAGTCAATGGTCAACAGTCAACTGTCAACAGTCAACAGTCAACAACCCCAATGAGAATACTCTGCCTCTGTCTCTCTGTCAACTGTGCATACACACCCGCATCCGCGTTCCGAGGAACACGAACATAAACGAGATAAAATCAATCCCAAAACGTACACTAGGATCCGGCTTAAACCAAAGCCCGCTAGTGTTAACTGTCTGGACACTATATGCGCACAAGTGCACGGATGTGACCGGACCCTGTCGCAAAACCATGCGACCTGTCGCAAAACCATGCGACCTCTACTCTTTTGCCTAAAGGCGAATAGCTTTCTGTGTGGGACTCTAAAGACTCGACACTACGCTGGCAGTGGGTTTAACCACAGACCGCAAGCGGCACTAGCTGTGCGTAACGGTCCCCAGGTAGATGCCGATAAGAAAACTGACGAGGTGAAACCCATCTGAACTCCTACTGAGTCTGACTGTGACAATCTCCGTACAGTCCGGTCTGTTCGTCTGATACATCGCATGGCGGGCCTAGGGGGCGGTAAACGTCAGTCCCCTAATAGCGGTACAAGTCGTGTCAGAGTGAAGCCCAATACACCCTGAGATAACACTGGAAGCCTACCAGTATATCTCGCTTGCCCTGGCCAGGGACTACTCGTGTAAAGGCTCTCCTAGACACAGCGCGATATCAACCCCCAATACCGGGAGAGACGAATCCTGTTTAACCGTCACTGCCTCCAAGTGCTTCGGGACTCCACCCAACCACTACCTGTTTGCACGACTCCTTTGAGCCGTGGTAGGGTAGTAATCAAAGTACAGTAGGAACACACTCGAGGCGAAGTGACAGTGTCAAGTCAACGGACTAAGCTGTACTCATGTCACCTGGTAACTGATAACTGACGATAGGTATAATACCAACCGGTCAGTTCCCGATGAGTCCTGTCCAGTGTACTCGTAACCCAACGAGCACCCGCATACTATCTCCAGTACGACGTACTGACGGCTGTGGGACAGACCGTCTCCCATACTGGGATGAGAAGCGCATGCGCTAGTCTACTCCGGAGTATCGATGCCCTGTCTCGATAGTCCTGCGACTAGGGACCTGCATAAGGATGTGCTTATAGATTACCCAGCCCCCACTAGTGTGACTGCCATCACAACGCTGGTAATCAAGCAAAGATCCTAAGGGCTCCACTAATGTGCATAGGTGATATACTAAAATAAACACATGTACACATTGAAGTAGAAACAAACCAAGTAGCATACTACTATTTTGAGCAAGATTGTATATACAAGGAGAATATCCCAAGCTTCCATTAAGTAATATACAAACTAGTATGATACAGTAATGGCCTCTAGGGCATATACACTAACAATCTCCCACTTGCACTAAGGCCATGTACTGGCGTATCGAAGACTTATCATCTCGATCAGCCGCTCGAACTGAGTCTGGGGCAAGGCCTTGGTGAATGGATCTGCAGTGTTATCTTCTGAAGCAACCCTCCGAACCTCGATCTCCTGGCGATCCACGATCTCCCTGATCAGGTGATATCGCCTCAAGATGTGTCTGGATCTCTGATGGGACCTGGGTTCCTTCGCTAAAGCTATAGCCCCGTTGTTGTCGCAATACTGAGGTATTGGATCAACAATGGACGGAACCACCTGAAGTTCTTTCAAGAACTTTCTCATCCAGACAGCTTCCTTTGCGGCATCAGATGCAGCGATGTATTCCGCTTCCATCGTCGAGTCTGCAACGGTTTCCTGTTTGGAACTCTTCCAACACACCGCCCCTCCATTGAGGGTAAAGACAAAACCCGACATGGACTTGGAATCATCCTTGTCACTCTGGAAGCTGGAGTCAGCAAGGCCTCGATCTGGAGGTCTTTTCCGCCATACACCAAGAACATCTCCTTAGTCCTTCTCAGGTACTTGAGAATGTTCTTTACCGCTATCCAGTGTTTCTTCCCAGGGTTTGAATGATACCGGCTTACCACACTCAGTGCATAAGCTACATCCGGTCTGGTACACAACATCGCATACATTATAGAGCCTACCGTAGAAGCGTAGGGTATAATAGACATGCGATCCCTCTCCAAATCAGTCTTGGGAGATATCTCTTTAGAGAGGGTGATCCCGTGACAAGCCGGTAGGTTACCGCGCTTGGAATCTTCTATACTGAATCTTTTCAGTATGGTGTCGATTTACCTGGACTGTGAAAGTCCTAATATCCTCTTGGATCTGTCACGATGGATCCGGATCCCCAGGATGCATGAGGCATCACCCAGGTCTTTCATGGAGAACCTGTGTGACAAGAACCCCTTGACAGATTGTAGCATAGGAATGTCATTTCCTATTAAGAGAATGTCATCCACGTATAAAACGAGGAATACTACAGTTCTCGCTACAAATCTACTATAGATGCATGGTTCATCTGGATTTTTGATAAAGCCAAATTCCTTGACCGTCTCATCAAAACAGATGTTCCAACTCCGCGATGCCTGCTTTAGTCCATAGATGGACTTAAGCAACTTGCACACCTTTCCGCTGCTCCCACTCTGAATGAAACCCTCTGGTTGGTCCATATAGACACACTCCTTTAAATTTCCATTTAGAAAAGCGGTCTTTACGTCCATTTGCCAGATCTCATAATCGTGGAAGGCAGCAATGGCAAGAAGGATCCGAATGGATTTCAGCATAGCTACTGGAGAAAAGATTTCGTCATAGTCCAAACCAGGTCTTTGACGAAAACCCTTTGCAACAAGTCTAGCTTTATAGGTCTCAACCTGTCCATTTACACCAATCTTCCTTTTGAAGATCCACTTGCATCCTACGGGTTTTACCCCGTCTGGAGCAATGTCCAACGTCCATACCTTGTTGGTGTACATGGACTCCATTTCGGTCCGCATTGCATCCAGCCATTTTACCGAGTCAACGCTCTGAACGGCCTGCTGGAAGCTAGTAGGCTCATCATAATCTATGATGCAATCATCTCTATCCCCGTCTATGAGAAAACCGTAGTATCTCTCGGGCGGATGAGACTGCCTACTGCTCCTGCGGAGCGGCGTAGGAATGTCCTGTTCTTTTGAACCCTCTGGTTCCACTAAGCTTTCAGTAATAGTCTGTGGTTCTGAAATTTCTTCCAGTTCTACTGCGCTCCCACTAATTTCCTTTTCTAAGAACTGGTGTTCTAGAAAATGGGCATGACGAGAAACAAAAACCTTTTGTTCCTCTTCGCAGTAGAAGAAATATCCCTTGGAGTTTTTTGGATATCCCACAAACTTGCACTGTACTGAGCATGCCTCGAGCTTGTCCGCATGCTGCTTTTTGACAAAAGCTGGACTTCCCCATGTCTTAATGTGATTAAGATAGGGTCTCTTCCCACATCATATCTCATATGGTGTAGTAGGCACAATCTTAGTTGGAACTCGGTTCAAAAGGTATGCTGCTGATTCTAGCGCATACCCCCAGAATGATCGTGGTAACTCAGCGTTACTCATCATGGACCGTACCATATCCAATAGGGTTCGGTTCCGTCTCTCCGATACACCGTTATGTTGCGGAGTGTATGGAGGAGTAAGCTGAGAGAGAATTCCGTTCTCTTTTAAATAGTCCAGGAACTCGGCACTCAAGTATTCACCACCTCGATCCGATCTTAGGATCTTGATACTTTTGCCGGTTTATTTTTCTATTTCATTCTTATATTCCTGGAATTTTCCAAAGGCTTCGGACTTATGTTTCATTAAGAAGACATAACCGTACCTTGAAAAGTCATCCGTAAAAGTAATGAAGTAAGAATAACCGCTTCGCGCATGTGTAGACATTGGACCGCACACGTCGCTGTGTACGAGTCCCAAGAGCTCGCTCGCTCTTACTCCGTGTCCAGTGAACGGAGTCTTTGTCATCTTTCCTTTGAGACAGAATTGACAAGTGGCATATGATTGATATTCGAACGGATTCAAATATCCTTCTGTATGTAACTTCGTCAATCTTCTCTCATTGATGTGACCCAGTCTACAATGCCACAAGAAAGTCTGATTTATTTCCGGAGACTTTCTTTTGTGTGTATTCTGGACATTGAAAATCTATGGTTGGTTTAATACGTATATACCATTGCTCAATGTACCTGACCCAATCAGAACTTGATTAAGGTGAATGTTTACAATATTACTTACAAACGCAAATTCATAACCTTCTTTAGAAACCAAAGATACAGAAATGATATTACAAGTTGCGTTGGGTACAAAAAAGCAATTACGCAAAACCAAAACATGTCCATCTGACATTCCCAGGTGATAGTCCCCCACGGCCTTAGCATCCATGCTAACTCCGTTTGCAACTTTGAGGGTCATGTCACCTGCCTTCAAAACCCTACGGTTTCTCAACGCCTGCAAAGAATTACAGATATGAGATCCTGATCCGGTATCCAATACCCAGGAAGTAGAGTTTATTGAAAGACAGTTTTCAATAACATACACACCTGAAGCTGAAGCCGCAACCTGCTTCAGTTCCTGTGTTCTGGCCTTCCAAGCCCTGCAATCATTCTTCCAGTGTCCTTTCTTATGACAATAGAAGCATTCTTCCTTATCCACAAGCTTTCCCACTTTCTTTGTTGCTTTTTCCTTTCCCTTCGTATCCACTTTACTAACACCGCCCCTTGGTTTGGCGGGGGCTTTCTTCTTCTTTCCCTTAGCTTTCGCCTTGGACCTAGAAGAGGAAGATCCTCCTACAAACAAAGTGGATGTTTCCCTACCTTTCTGTAGGGTGCCCTCTGCGCTCCTCAGCATGTTGAGGAGTTCTGAAAGTTCAACTTCCTTTTCTTGTAAGTTGAAGTTCAGGATAAACTGGGCGTAAGTGGAAGGAAGGGACTGGAGAATCAAGTCAGTATAGAGCTCATTCTCCAACGTGGTCCCAAGGTCCGCGAGCTCTTCTATGTAGCCAATCATCTTAAGCACGTGTTCCGCTACCGATGATCCGACGGCCAACCTTGCCGAAAATAACTTCTTCGACACTTCGTATCTTGCGATACGAGACTGCTCTCCATACAGTTCTTTTGTATGGAGAAATATGGATTCGAGGTCCATATTCTCGTGCCTCCTCTGATGTTCGTTGTCCATAGAGGCAAGCACGAGGCACTTGGTCTTCGTCCAATCTAGTTCCTAGGTCTTACGGATTTCCTTATCCGCGACGCTGGTTTTGGGACCTGGGACAGGGGGAGCTTTGGTGGTGAGAAGATACCCCAGCTTATCGTAAGTGATTGCCATCTTGATATTCCTGAGCCAATCTTTGTAGTTTGGCCCTGTCAGTATGTTTTTATCTAGAAGTAACTTAAGTCCAGTCATGTCGATTGGTCGCTGCAATTAGGAGAGAGAAGAAACACTCAGCTTGATGCTCTTGCAAGTTTAGAATGGTTTTTAGTTTGTCTAAACAGGATGGCTCCCACTGTTTCTCGAATCCCTCCTCAAACCAAAAAGGAAGAATTAGTCAGGATCAATCTCACCGTACAATACTTGCTTAACCGTTCGGCCAGGCTGGTGTCGGTACTTCGAGGGAGGTTTTCCAACGCTTTCGCGAAGTTCCTTAATTAAATAACCTCTTTTCCCTGGGGGCGTAGCCCCGCTAACACCTTTCTAGACACCTACTTGGTTTATAGCATTGATCGTTAAGTGAGAAATTTCCCGAGGAGTAGCATATACTCACAGTAGGATCGGGATCCAAATATTATCGCGTGACGAAACTGAAGGAATCCTACCAGAATCATCACACTCCAAATGGTATGCAACACTAGCAAGTTTCAGTTCTTTTGAAACTCCCGATGTGGATTTTTGCCCCATGCTCTTATGACCTTGACTTTGGCCAAAATATCATAAGTCACATGTCAAGTTCTACCCGTCATTCTCCAGGTTAATTTGGATCCACCCATACCTACCCTTGACTTTGGCCAAAATGGCAGTACGACTGTCCCAAACCAACGCATCTATCTATGCTACACATGAATACCCAATAGCTACCAATCACTATGCCTTGACTTTGGCCAACATACACAGCTTGAATACTATTGACTATTCATGTGAAACGACGGAGGGCTACGAATGGTTTTCTCAAAACCGTGAACGTAGTGAACTTGATATAATCGATGGAACGAGATAGCTTTTAAAAGGAGTGGCTCAAGCTCCTCATTTAAAAGTTAGTTTTTGAAAAGAACCGAGTGGTTTTCCGAAAGTGTTCCAACGACTTTTACTTGGTTTATTTTCTTGTATTAGTTCTTTTAATGCGTGATATTCTTGCATTAGTTCTTTTAATGCGTCCCATCATTTAATCCTACCATTGCAGAAAACAACCAAAATATGACGTACGCTTATGCCATTCGCATTCGCCACGGGGCCCCGTCATTACCCGTTAGGTTACTTAACTAACGACAGAGCGGGGGCTGGGCTAGCACGGCTGTAAAACATAAGCAACGCCTAAATAATATCATATATAGATATATTGCAATGATAGCCATTTCAGATCATAGATGAACACATTGGATATACTAGGAACCCGCAATTCGTACGAGCCTGTAACGAAAAGCAGATTACACGGTCGCGGTGAATAGCCAATACCCCACCCAAGATCCCTACGGGTGCGGCAAACTACCCGCCAAGTACCCGAAGCGAAGCAACCTCCCTTAACTCCGTGAGTAGGCCACTCGGCAATTCGGCATACCCGGTAGTTTGTGCACCCCCTCCATGGGTCTATCCTAGGAGCAAAAACAGTAAAAAGAAATTATACAATGACGGCTACAACCCCGACCCGGTTGTGCGGCCATACAAATAATTATTACAACAATTTACAAATTTACATGAATTGAAAGAAAAGAAAACTCTCGTCTCACAACCCCCGCCTATTCAATGAACCGGCGACAATCCAATGAATTCATATACACATTCCAGCAACATTACAGATCACAGATTTGTATAACCCCCACTAATCGACATATAGCGATTAGCAGACGTTCAATACAAATATCACATCACAGATAAAAACCTGTCAGCTTAAGACTTTAGAAGTTCGATCAAAAATACGGATTTTTAGGCCCCAAACACAAAATTTTCGTTCTGGAAAATCTGGGCTGAAAAGAGATATTCCAAAATTCCCAAAATACCCCACTGAACAAACTGCAACCAAAATTTCCCACTGCCGAGTCAACTCGGCCGCGGAACCGTGGCGGGAGCATGCTCCCGCCGCGTTTCCACGGCGCTTTGATCGGTTCAGTGGATGAAATTTTTGCAGTTTGCTATAAAAACCCTGAGTCGATTTTTGAAGCATGATTTATTACTTTTACAGTACTTTGAAAATCGACAGCAAGCATGAATTTTTGGTGTATTTCGTGACTTTTTGTTTGATCGATCTTCTAGTTACTTTGCTAACATGTTAGATAGAGTTTAACTAGGCTCTGATACCACTGTAAGTCCATGCTACCTCTCCCGGTACTTTCGGGCATGCGGAATTTGGTGAAAAACAATTTTCTAGAGGCGGTAACATGGACTCAAAACCGGATCTTTGTTAAACATCTAACTAACAACCTAACTAGGAGTTGTTAACTACTCAGTTAGGGGGCTATACCTTTCTTGAACTCCTTCGTCTTCGACTCCTTCCGGTGTATGGATCGGCCTCGCCTCGTCGTCTCCTTACGCCGAAGATGGATCCACCCGAAAGCTTCTACCTTTGGCTTCTTCTTCGAACTTTGAAGAAACTAGATCACTTGGCTTGCTAGGCCTTGTGAACTAGAATGAGTAGAGAAATGTTTTGGTGTCTTTTTATCTCTAAGGCAATGAGTCACAACACATGAGAATGGTTTGCCTTGAGGTAGAGAGAGCAAGAGGAAGAGGGAGAGCTTGAGAATGAGAGAGCTCAAGAGAGAGAAAGCAAATGATAGAATGAACCATACTCATCTCATTCTCACCTCTCATAATCCAAAAGCCATCATCACAAAAATAGTAATCAAGTATTGTGTAAATGGTTTAAGTCAAAATGGCTATATCATTTCATGCACTCATTTTGCATAAATAAACAAGCAAGCAAAAGTCTTTGCCATGGAATGATAGCCATTGTCATGATAATGGTCAACTAGTCCAACCTAGTCAACCGGTCAACAAAGTCAACAAGTCAACAAAGTAAACCCCTCAACAACCATGTCACTACAATACTTAATTAATATTAATGTTAATCATATATCTTATTCTCATTAGGGTTAAGCAAAAGTCAATGGTCAACAGTCAACTGTAAACAGTCAACAGTCAACAACCCCAATGAGAATACTCTGCCTCTGTCTTTCTGTCAACTGTGCATACACACCCGCATCTGCGTTCCGAGGAACACGAACACAAACGAGATAAAATCAATCCCAAAACGTACACTAGGATCCGTCTTAAACCAAAGCCCGCTAGTGTTAATTGTCTGGACACTGTATGCGCACAAGTGTACGGATGTGACCGGACCCTGTCACAAAACCATGCGACCTGTCGCAAAACCATGCGACCTCTACTCTTTTGCCTAAAGGCGAATAGCTTTCTGTGTGGGACTCTAAAGACTCGACACTACGCTGGCAGTGGGTTTAACCACAGACCGCAAGCGGCACTAGCTGTGCGTAACGGTCCCCAGGTAGATGCCGACAAGAAGACTGACGAGGTGAAACCCATCTGAACTCCTACTGAGTCTGACTGTGACAATCTTCGTACAGTCCGGTCTGTTCGTCTGATACATCGCATGGCGGGTCTAGGGGGCGGTAAACGTCAGTCCCCTAATAGCGGTACAAGTCGTGTCGGAGTGAAG
This sequence comes from Agapanthus africanus, assembly GCA_030015575.1. Classification (NCBI taxonomy): domain Eukaryota; kingdom Viridiplantae; phylum Streptophyta; class Magnoliopsida; order Asparagales; family Amaryllidaceae; genus Agapanthus; species Agapanthus africanus. The sequence goes on along the minus strand of CM057340.1, from coordinate 590,481,476 downwards.
CCCAATACACCCTGAGATAATACTGGAAGCCTACCAGTATATCTCGCTTGCCCTGGCCAGGGACTACTCGTGTAAAGGCTCTCCTAGACACAGCGCGATATCAACCTCCAATACCGGGAGAGACGAATCCTGTCTAACCGTCACTGCCTCCAAGTGCTTCGGGACTGCACCCAACCACTACCTGTTTGCACGACTCCTTTGAGCCGTGGTAGGGTAGTAATCAAAGTACTGTGGGAACATACTCGAGGCGAAGTGACAGTGTCAAGTCAGCGGACTAAGCTGTACTCATGTCACCTGGGAACTGATAACTAACGATAGGTATAATACCAACCGGTCAGTTCCCGACGAGTCCTGTCCAGTGTACTCGTAACCCAACGAGCACCCGCATACTATCTCCAATATGATGTACTGACGGCTGTGGGACAGACCGTCTCCCATACTGGGATGAGAAGCGCATGCACTAGTCTACTCCGGAGTATCGATACCCTGTCTCGATAGTCCTGCGACTAGGGACCTGCATAAGGATGTGCTTATAGATTACCCAGCCCCCACTAGTGTGACTGCCATCACAACGCTGGTAATCAAGCAAAAATCCTAAGGGCTCCACTAATGTGCATAGGTGATATACTAAAATAAACACATGTACACATTGAAGTAGAAACAAACCAAGTAGCATACTATTATTTTGAGCAAGATTGTATATACAAGGTGAATATCCCAAGATTCCATTAAGTATTATACAAACTAGTATGATACAGTAATGGCCTCTACGGCATATACATTAACAGAATGAAAGCTTCTCAGCGATTTCCTGCTCAGCAGCTTCGCAATCTTGCATGACCCGCTCAGTAAAGACAAGCTTCTGTTTCAGTGCCAGCCCATTAGATATACATTGTTGTAGTTTTTCAAAGATAGCTTTCAGCTGTGCGGCATTTGCTTCGATTTGGGTACGCAATTGAATGGATTCGCCAGAAGCCGTCTCATGCTCCGTTCGCTTCAGGGTCAGCTTTTGTTCAAAATACCGAATGAAGTCGGCGCTTTGCTTGATCCATGCGACCCACTGAGCCTTCAAGGTCAATACTTCAGGAGCGAGACGCTTGAGCTCGAACTCATACAAACAAGCCTCAATCTCCTTACGATGATCGACCCAAAAGCGAACGAAATCTTCGTTGTGAAAATTCGCAAGCGTCGTCAACATAGGGTTGACTTCGTCAGCGAAATCCAGAGCGGAAGTGAGAGCCTCGGCATCAAGATCTTCAATAAATTCGCTTAACATCCGCTTGCTAGTCACTGCACCCCTGGAAGATTCACGTTTAGCAAAAGGCCTCGTAGGCATGGGAATGCAAGACTCAAAATGAAGCAAAGCCGGCATAATTGTTGTAAAATAAATCACGCACGAATAAGGGTCAAATTTCAACTTGAAAGATAAAGAAGGAAACTGATGGATAAGAGCTACCGTACCAGCTGTTGAAAGTGGCAAGACAGGGAGCACCGGAGGCTTGGCTATTCCTTCGCTCCCTCATTCAGACTGTGATACTGTGGTAAATATAAGGAAAGATTAGCAGCAGAAGGTCTACTCATGAAAGGAAAAAACATCAAGCGAAGAATATACTGATCAATGTCGGAAGGGGGAATGACTTCCGATTAGAAGGAAAAATATGGGTTTAGCACTTGGTATAAGTGGTCAAAGAGCACTCCTGCAAAATTGCGACAATATATGGTTAATGAAAAAAATGGTATCTACAGTGAAGCAAATAAATGAGAAGTCTTTACCTTCCGAAATTTGGGGAGACTCAGAAGAGGGAGAAGGAACCGTGACAGTCAAGGCAATGGCCAATGGTAATTCTTCAGCCAGTACAGCTTCAGGGTTTACTGCGCCTATGCTCAGGACAAAGGAAATATCATCAGAGTTGCTTAGCAGAATTAAAAGCTTAAAGATAATAGCACAAGGAGTACCCGACAGGTCAAAAACCGAAACCGTGCCCGAAGCGTCACCGGTCGTAACGGCTTCTTCGGTTTCTATGGGGAAGGTAGATTCAACACCCACAGCTTCATCCCCTGACTCGACAAGGGCCGTCGTAATACTTGCGTCACCCGCCGATCCACAAGGAGAGGGAGGGACAGTTGGAACGGTTCCAGATTCCAGAGAAAGATTGGCCACTTCAAGCACTTTAATTGTCGGCACTTCCCCTGTCACGCCGTCACCTAAATCTGGCTCTGTAAATAAATAATGCGTATGTTAAAAAAAAGGGCTGTTACTAAGAGTCGTGCGTTGTTCTACCTTGAAGTAGCCGTTCTCCCTTTTCACGAGCTGCACGCGCAATCTGTCTATGGGCAGTAGACAGGGCAGAAGGAACGTCATCCGAAGGAATGTCAGCAGGTAGAACATTACTCGAACCTGCACCCGCGGCCAAGACAGCTTCACATTCCTTCGCAGCATGCTTTCTACGCTTCCTCTCATCCTAGACTGTGAGAACCAACCTCCTTAAAACTTCTGACAGGGGACGTCATCGTCCGAACCGAGCTCAGCCTCTTGAGCCGCTACGGCATCCATCATTGGCTGCTTCAGCAACGCCTCCTGTGGTGGCCTTGGGAGGGCCTCGGCCGCGGCCGGTGGCTCTAGAAGCTTTCCTGCATCACCACCTGGGATTGGCACTGCACTCGGAATAGCCTGGGTTTTGGTAGTCCCTGTAATAGGATAAAGAAAAAGAGTCAGACCATGAATAAAAGGAATTAAAAGATTAAAGGTGCAATGAAACGAATTATACCATGACTCAAAGAAGCGCGGAGCCTCTCTTCCTCCTCAAACGTCCTGAGGGAAGTCACGAGAACCTCTTCAGCAGAGATACCTGTTAAGAAGGAGAGCGTTAACAAAGCATAATAAGGAGGGAGGGGATATATGTAGAAAAGTGTAAATGAAGTATACTGTACTCCACAATAGAAGCCAGCGCTTCTTCTTCACGAGCCAGTCATTTGGAAGAATCAATGGCAGCCTGAAGGTCAGTATCGGTCACATGCGCATCAAATAAACCCTCGTTGGAGACATATTCGCCCTCGCTATATGGAGCGTGAGGCTCCTGTCTAAATACGATGTTAGCAAAAAATAGGGACTTCTTCCTTTTCTGCGAAACGAGGCCCACCGCCGACGATAAAAGCTTTCGCTTAACGGGTTTTTTAGGACGACGGGTCCCGATCTCTAAACCGATGCCCGAGTCCGGAGACGCCACGGCTACCGCATTCGCAGGAACATCCGATTGAAGGAAAATCTCGTGGGACTACAGCCGTAGTGATTTCTCTTAAAGAAGGACGAACGGTGGCCCGTCGCTTCAGTGGGACCGATGGATTACCGACTGGGATGGAATCCTTGTGGTCAAGTAGTAGCCGCCTCTCCTCCCTGATAACAGCACCTGTCTGTTAGTTATATGTATGCCCTAGAGGCCATTACTATACATAGGATGTATATTGTAGTGGATGCTTGGACATATATAGGGAGGACTTTCTTGCTCGACATGATAGTATGCTATCTGGTTGCTCTTTACCTTAACGTGTACATTGATTGTCTCTCTGTTACATGTTGGTAAAGCCCTTAGGATGTGTACTTGACTACCTGGACTATGATTCGTATCATACTAGTGGGGACATGGTAGTCCATAAGTACATCCTTCAAGGTCCCTAGTCGTGGGTGTATCGAGACGGGGTATCGATATACCAGAGTAGACTAGCGTATACCTTCTCGACCCATACAGATGGGCGATGGATGATCCCATATCCATTGGAGTTTGACATCAGAGATGATATACGGGTGCTCAGTGGAGACTGGGTACACTGGACGGACTCGCCGAGAACTCCCAGATGGTATTATACCTTACGTCAGATGGCAGTTCTCTGGTGACACTGGTACAGGTTAGACTGTAGACCCGAGATTGTCATAGAGTCTTGTGTGATTCCCACTGTGCTTTGATTTCCACCTTACCACGTCCAAGAGGGTATGCAAAACGGTGGTTTTTGGGTACAGTCCCGAATCACATGGAGGCAATAAGCAATAGGAGGGGATTCGTCTCTCCCGGTATAGGGAGTTGATGTTGCGCTGTGTTCGATTGGCTATAACCGGAAATCCCTGGCCAGGGTTGCTGAGATTTACTGGTAAGTGTTATCATTAGTATCTCGAACTGTTATAGACCACATATCGACACGACTTATTGATCTACCGGGGTCTGACGTTTACCACCCCTAGGCAAGATATGCGACATATCAGACGATCAGACCGGACTGTACGGTAAGTGTTACTGGTTGGATTCACAGGAGCGTGAGCGGGCTTGCTCGTTGATCTTCTGATCGTTCAATACCCGGGTGGCCGTTACGTTTAGCAGACCGCTTGCGGCTTGTGGGTGTTTGATATGATCATCACCTACTGCCGGCGTATTGACGAGTCTTTAGAGTCCTACACAGGGGTTTCCTGGCTCAAGCGAAACGAAATGGGAGCACATATGAGATATGTGCGGGACCGAGGATAATACCAATATGTGATACTGTATTCTATTCTCACGATTTGTATCATTGGACGGTTATATGAGATATAGCCGGGTTACCGAATCAAGTGCTGATTCGATATATTGATACACTTGATATTAGTCGGTTATATGCAGTATGACCGGATCATTAAATCAAGTGTTGATTTAATGATTTAATGTATAATTATATATTTGATATATTACATTACATTAACTAGTATTGGTTCACTTAAGATTATTTTTCTCACTAGATTGTGCACATTGTATATATGATATATGTTTATGCACTAGTTTGTATCATGTTTGATGATACATGCAAACTTGGGTGTGTGTATGCTTTAAACCATGTTTAGGTTAATGGTTAGGGTTTTAACTTATTCATTTATTTTATTTATTTATTTTTGGCAAAAATAAAATGGTGGTTTTTCTTTGTTTTATGCTTGAAGCTTCATGAAGCTTTTTAAGCATCTTTGAAAAGTCTAACCATTTTGTTTTATGCTTTAACCTAACCATCAACCTAAACCCTAGTTTATTCTCTACATGTGTTAACTCACCCATGGTTGCAATATGATAAGGCTTCACTTGATTTTCTATTATTATTATTCATTCTTTTCTTTTTTCTTCTTCTTCTTCATGAAGAAGAAAGCTTGCTAGAAAATTTCAAGTGTTGAAATCAAGTGAGAAATCCAAATCCAAAGTGAACCCACTTCCTATTACTTCATCCTCTACCACTTTCCATGTTGTATAGGGTGTTATCTTCACATGTTTCATGACCTAGTGAAGATGGAGCTTGAGTTTGAGTCGCCTCGACGTAGATCATCTTCGGCACCGAAGTCAACCACCTAGCCCGCTCATTTCTCCGATGAAACTAACGCTAGAGTCCGGGATCCCGATGATCACAGCGGAGGGACGTCATCATGGAGCTAAAGAAGTGGAGGACCGGATCTACAAAGGTTGTAATCCCTTTCACTTAGTAGCAAAGTAGTTTGCTTACATGTAGTTTCGCCTAATCTCTAGTTAACGATCTTGCATAGAGTTGTTAGGCACATAAAATTTTGATTTTGGCATGGTTGATGCCTTGTGGAACTCTTGAGTGTGCCTAGGAACCCTACAGTGGTATCAGAGCCTAGCTAGGGCTTTAGGCAAAGTGTAGACGAAGTTAGAGATCCGATCGAACCCCGAAACCCCAATGAATACCCTTCTCTGGGCATTTTCTGAAAATGTAGATTTTTCTAAATTAAAAATACTCAAAAAAATCAGCAGGGAATTCTATGGACCTATGTGCAAAATGAGACCCTAAGTCGCTTGAACGGCCGCGGAACCGCGGCAATGACATGCCATTAGCGGCGGTTCCACGGCGCAACTGTAGAGTTAGGGTTTCTAGTTTGTACAGTTTTCTCCGTATGTGTTTCCTGATGTTTCTGGGTACTTTTAACTATACTCATGTGTTGGGTTTTTCTGGGTTGTATTGGGAGTTCGTTGTTTTGATCGGAAAGTTTAGCTTCGTCTATCTGTTTTCCGGATAATTTTAGAACATGTTAAAAAGTTCGACCAGATATAAATACCCATTTTTTCCCCTGTCGGGAAATTTCCAAGTGTTGGATTTTTCCGTGGTTTAAGAACGTTCTAAGTAGTGCAAGTAACGCAATGGACCCTCTAGAAGACAACAAATCTTAACTCGATTATGTGACCGTCTTAAACTACCCTTTGAACCTTAGGGTTTGGGGCCGTACGACGTGCCACATGTAAGGTGTTGGCTTGACCCTTCTACGGCTGGACCGTTGGTACTGTGGCATGAAGTGGATGTTTTTTTAAACTTATTTCATGTATTGAGCTTTTCGGGAAAACTTGGGTGTTTGATTATTCGATCGGAAAGTTTAACATTGTCTAATTATCTGGAATGTGATACAATAATTGGAATCCACATTCAGTTATGAGATAACTAATTTGAATGTTATAAACATAGCAGTTTAGTCTCAGATGATCAGTTGCCACGGAATTTTGATGTGATCAAAAGTCCGTCGCAATCACGTAGCGTACGCGGATACTCGCCGGGTAAACTTAATAGACAGCCATGCCCTATAGCCCAGACCAAGTGACTGTAGGAGAACCCCGTCGCCAAAAAACATCCGTACAGGTGCTCGCGGCAGCGGTGTTCCGCCTTAGTGCACTTCGTCGACGACATCAGGGGTGCGGCCGTCTACTAAAGTTTGCGACGAGCATTCGATCAGGTTGTCGGGAATCTTATTGAATTGCCTGACTTGATATTGAAAAGAGTTTTCGATTTTGAGACTAAAATGCGTGGTTTATAATTGTTAGGCATGCGATGTCTAAAGAGGTTGCGGATTCCAACTGTTGTAGTTTTACACATTCTTTTCTGCGACCGTAAGTGTAATATGTGATATCGCCGGTTTCGTTGCTATATGTCAACGACAATTGGGATACGCATGTTTACTTACGTTGATGACATGTGATGTTATGTGTTGCTGGATATGTTATATTGGATCGTCGTGTTTGAATAACCGGGTTTTTTTTATGTGAGATGAGTGTTTTTCATTTTCATTCATGTAAAAACTTGTATGTAATATTCTTTTATTGGGGCACTTCCAGGTTGCGGAAGATGTCACCGTTGATGTATATTATTTACTTTTCCGCACTAGGATAGACCCAAGGAGGGGAGCACAAGTAACCGGGTTCTAGGGTCCAGAGGGAGACCAACTCGAGGAGTCGAGTCCGGTCTCCTAACTCTAGAATTGGTAGGGTTGCTTGCCACTCTCGTAGGGGTCTAGGGGTGTGGGTTTGGCTATTCATCGCGACCGTGGAATCCGTGTTTTATAGAGGCTCAAAATAAAACACGGACGTCCTAGTATATCCATTATTTCATATGTTTCTTCTGCTGCGATATCTGTGATGTGATCATTTGATGTGCTGTGATAAATGCTGTATATAGTATATATGATATATTATATAGACGTTACTTATGTTTTACACCCGTGCTAGCCCTGCCCCGCTCTGCCGTTAGTTACCTAACCTAACGGTGCACGAGGGGACATCGAGGCGAATGCGGATGGCATAAGTGTCCGTCGTATTTATCTGTGATGTTTAGGTGCTTAATTGATGGGACTTCATTAATATGATTAATGAAAATAAAAGAAACCTAAAAGATGTTGTGGAATCGAATTTTCAAAAACAGGTAGCTACAGTTCTTGCTTTGCATCGCGGTGTTCCTTGTAGAACATCCTGCACCTTATTCGATGAGGAAAGGGCCGGGATCCCTTCACCGGGAGTGACCCCATTAGCAATAACTGGCAGATGCTACAACACTCGGTTTGTCTTTTGATTACTTCTATAGTTCTTGCTTTGCACAGTGATATATATGATATATCCTGCACCTCATTCGACGAGGAAAGGGCCGACGATCCCTTCATCGGGAGTGACCCCTTTAGCAAAACTAGAAAATCCTAAAAAACACTGCATTTCAAAATCATTTGATTCTACAACGATATCAAGTTCATTACGCAATAGGTTTTCAGAAAAACCTGTCGTAGCCCTCCGTTATTTCAGATAAGTCCTACTTAGTATTCGTGCTACGTTTGTTGGCCTGCATCAAGGCGTAGTGTGCGGTAGCTAACTAGTATTTATCTGTTTATGCATATGATGCAGATTGGATTAGGGTAGTCGTGCGACTTTGTTGGCCTGCGTCAAGGGTCGTGCGAGTGGGTTTAATTCAATCAAGAAATGACGGGTTGAACTTGACTAGCGGACTATGGTTTGTTGGCCTGCGTCAAGGTCATAGGACGCTAGGGGTAAAATATTATTGGGAATTTCAAGCGTTGAAATTTGCAATGAGATTGCATACCTTCTATGAGATAGTTGGATCCCGATACCCGCTGCGAGTAAGAATTACTCCTGGGAGAGTTTTACACATTACAATTTGCCAATCAAGTAGATGTCTAGAAAGGTGTTAACGAGGTTACGCCTCTGGGAAAACGAGGTTTACTTTAATTAGGTCCGTGCGAAAGCACGGGGCACCTCCCTCAAAGTACCGACACTGGCCTGGCTGAAAGATTGGAGAACTTGTAGCGTGTAATTAATCCCGGCTAGTCTTTCCTTTTAGGGTTTGAAGGAAGATTTGATAAAAACAGTGGGAGCCATCCTGATTAGATAAAATAAATAACCAATCTAATCTTGCAAGAGCGCACGCAGAGTGTTTTCTTCTTTCTCTCTCCAGGTAGCGACCATATCACGCCTTAATCAAGATAATAATATGGATGTATTGATCGAACCCGCTTGTTATACTGAGCTGGGGAACGTTGGTCCCGCTCCAACTTATAATTGTTATAAGACCGAGCAGGAATTAGGGGAATACCAGGATTCCCATGCCGCCCAAACGAAGAAAGTGCATGAGATGCATCTCCTTCGAGTGTGTTCATTATAAAGAACTGTTTCTCAGTGTCCTCTATGTCCTAGGTATTAGTTACCGGATAAGGATCCCGCAAATGTAATCCGTTACATGGGCTACAAAAAGGTAGAGAACTGAGAACGGGTGATAAGTTTCATGAGACAGAAAACGGTGCAAGTGTTGCAGCCAAGTCTGTTGGTCACTGTCACCCTGTATTACCAGTACATTGATTCTGAACAAATGCTATTAGATACCGTACCTGATATACAAAATCATATCAATCTCTTTATTTATTAAAGAAGGATATAATTTTGTATTGTTGGATAATGTTTTGAACATTTCCTATTTCAAAAGTTGATCGGTTCAGGCACGTTATCTAAAAGCATTGACGTTCTAAATCAAACTACAGTTCCTAGTATACAGAACACACACAAGAAGAAGAGTTCAGAAATGAACGATTCCTTCTTGAGGTATTGTAGACTAAGTCATATCAATGTGACCCGACTAGCTCAAGTTACATTTTAGATGCATATTTAAATCAGTTTGAATTTACATCTTGTGAAACTTGCCAGTCATGTCATAAAGATAAGATGACCATAGCTCTGTTTACTCGAAACAGAGAAAGAGTTAGTAAACTCTTGGGACTGATACATGATGATGTAAGGTCCCCTGTCTATACATGCCAGGACCGGCTCTTTGTACTTCATTACATTCTCTGATGATCTCTCAAGATTCAGCCATATGTTCCTGTTGAAACATAAGTCCGAAGCTTTTGAGATATTCACAGAATATAAGTTAGAAGTAGAGAACCAAAAACCGGGTATAAGTATTATGTCCTATGATGAGATCAAAGAGGAGAATACTTGTGCATTGAAATCCTGGATTATTCTAAAGGAGAATGAGATTCTCTCTCCGTATTACTCCTCTGAATATACCACAGAACAACGGTGTATCGGGACGGAGCAATCACACCCTATATGATATGATGCGCTCTATGATGAGTACTGCTGAGTTACCTGTTTTCTTTTGGGGGTTATGCACTTAAGAAGCATGCATACCTGTTGAATTAGGTTCGAATCAAATCAGTGCCTACCACTCCATATGAGATATGGTATGGGAAGAACCAATCTCTTAAGTAAGTTAAGATTTGGGATTGTCCGGCCTATGTCAAAAGCAAAATCTGGACAAGATCGAGGCAAGGTCAGTTCTGTAGAACTGGAAAGGTTCCAGCTATACAAACTGCACCTGATGATTTGACAGAACCATGGGATTCGATAGTCTCCGACGAACCTCAGCCGCTCCGCCGATCTGGAAGGGTTCCTCATCCACCTGAGAGATACTTCGGTTTCTCGATGACAGTGGGAGCGAGGATTGCATCATGAGATGATGACCCAACTAGTTTCGAGCAGGTCATCGAAAGTAGGGTCTCTGTAAGAATGGCTGGATGCTTAGCGATCTGAGATGGAATCCATGTACACCAACAAAGTATGGACTTTGGTTTCTATATCTGAAGGGTTAAATCCCTATCAGGAGCAAGTATATCTTGAGAAGATTACTTGGTGTAGATGGAAAAGTTGAGACTTTCAAAGCTAGACTTGCTAAAGGTTTTCGTCATCGACCAGGCGTGGATAATGATGAAACCTTTTCCAGTGGCTATGCTTAAGTCCTTCCGGATCCTACTTGCCATTGCTACATACCATGACTACGATATCTGGTGGTTGGGTGCCATGACTGCTTTTCTAAATAATGATTTAGAAGAGAATGTCTATAAGAACACAGCCAGAGGGCTTCGTAAACAGTGGGAGCAGCGGAAACGTGTGCAAGTTGCTTTACAGAATAAAGCAGGCATCGCGGAGTTGGAACATCTGTTTTGATATGGTAGTCAAAGAGTTTGACTTCATCAAAATGGTAGATGAACCTTGTATATACAAAAAGGTAGTAGGGAGTATGGTAGTGATCCTCGTATTGTACATGGACAACATACTCTTGATAGGAAAAGAGTTTTCTATAGTACACACGGTCAATCTCCTCTTATCACAAGGATTCTCCAAATAGGATAAAGGTGATACCTCCTAAATCCTGGGATTTGGATCTATGAGATAGATCTAAATGGATATTAGGGTTCTCACTAGGTTTAGTGAGATGGTATCAATCGATCCTGGGGAGAATCACTGGAAAGGTTCCAGAGTGATAAGGACGACTGAATGTCAGTCGCAGGTATTGTCTTTACCCTCAGTAGAGGGACGGTATGTTGGAAGAGTTCCAAGCTAGATACCGTGGCAAACTAGACGATAAAGGCTAATAATATCGCTATCAAAGAAACTACCAAAGAGGAAGTTTGGGTGTATATTGGTTCATGAGATGAACTAGGTTCCTACCATTGTGTGACAATGGAAGTGTGGCTTTGGCCTAGGAACCCTGGTCCCATCAGTGACCCAGACATATTCTGAGGCAGCATCACCTGATCATGGAGATGGTTGATCTCCAGGGTGATCGAGGTTAGGAGAGTAGACTCAGAGGACAACACGGCGGATCCACTCACAAAGGCCTTTTCCTAAAGAGAGACTTTTATAGGATGGTTGAGTATTAGATACTGCAACCACTGCTACAAATGGCCCTAGTGCAAGTGGGAGATTGTTAGTTATATGTATGCCCTAGAGGTCATTACTATACATAGGATGTATATTGTAGTGGATGCTTGGACATATATAGGGAGGAATTTCTTGCTCGACATGATTGTATGCTATCTGGTTGCTCTTTACCTTAACGTGTACACTGATTGTCTCTCTATTACATGTTGGTAAAGCCCTTAGGATGTGTACTTGACTACCTGGACTATGATGCGGATCATACTAGTGGGGACATGGTAGTCCATAAGTACATCCTTCAAGGTCCCTAGTCGTGGGTGTATCGAGACGGGGTATCGATATACCAGAGTAGACTAGCGTATACCTTCTCGACCCATACAGATGGGCGATGGATGATCCTATATCCATTGGTGTTTGACATCAGAGATGATATACGGGTGCTCAGTGGAGACTGGGTACACTGGAAGGACTCGCCGAGAACTCCCAGATGGTATTATACCTTACGTCAGATGGCAGTTCTCTGGTGACACTGGTACAGGTTAGTCTGTAGACCCGAGATCGTCATAGAGTCTTGTGTGATTCCCACTGTGCTTTGATTTCCACCTTACCACGTCTAAGAGGGCGTGCAAAACGGTGGTTTTTGGGTACAGTCCCGAATCACATGGAGGCAATGAGCGATAGGAAGGGATTCGTCTCTCCCGGTATAGGGAGTTGATGTTGTGCTGTGTTCGATTGGCTATAACCGGAAATCCCTGAGCAGGGTTGCTGAGATTTACTGGTAAGTGTTATCAGTAGTATCTCGAACTGTTATAGACCACATATCGACACGACTTATTGAGCTACTGGGGTCTGACGTTTACCACCCCTAGGCAAGATATGCGACATATCAGACGATCAGACCGGACTGTACGGTAAGTGTTACTGGTTGGATTCACAGGAGCGTGAGCGGGCTTGCTCGTTGATCTTCTGATCGTTCAATACCCGGGTGGCCGTTACGTTTAGCAGACCGCTTGCGGCTTGTGGGTGTTTGATATGATCATCACCTACTGCCGGCGTATTGACGAGTCTTTAGAGTCCTACACAGGGGTTTCCTGGCTCAAGCGAAACGAAATGGGAGCGCATATGAGATATGTGCGGGACCGAGGATAATACCAGTATGTGATACTGTATTCTATTCTCGCGATTTGTATCATTGGACGGTTATATGAGATATAGTCGGGTTACCGAATCAAGTGCTGATCCGATATATTGATACACTTGATATTAGTCGGTTATATGCAGTATGACCGGATCATTAAATCAAGTGTTGATTTAATGATTTAATGTATAATTATATATTTGATATATTACTTTACATTAACTAGTATTGGTTCACTTAAGATTATTTTTCTCACTAGATTGTGCATATTGTATATATGATATATGTTTGTGCACTAATTTGTATCATGTTTGATGATACATGCAAACTTAGGTGTGTGTATGCTTTAAACCATGTTTAGGTTAATGGTTAGGGTTTTAACTTATTCATTTATTTTATTTATTTATTTTTGGCAAAAATAAAATGGTGGTTTTTCTTTGTTTTATGCTTGAAGCTTCATGAAGCTTTTTAAGCATCTTTGAAAAGTCTAACCATTTTGTTTTATGCTTTAACCTAACCATCAACCTAAACCCTAGTTTATTCTCTACATGTGTTAACTCACCCATGGTTGCAATATGATAAGGCTTCACTTGATTTTCTATTATTATTATTCATTCTTTTCTTTCTTCGTCTTCTTCTTCATGAAGAAGAAAGCTTGCTAGAAAATTTCAAGTGTTGAAATCAAGTGAGAAATCCAAATCTAAAGTGAACCTACTTCCTATTTCTTCATCCTCTATCACTTGCCATGTTGTATAGGGTGTTATCTTCATAAGTTTCATGACCTAGTGAAGATGGAGCTTGGGTTTGAGTCGCCTCGACGTAGATCATCTTCGGCACCGAAGTCAACCACCTAGCCCGCTCATTTCTCCGATGAAACCAACGCTAGAGTCCGGGATCCCGATGATCGCAGCGGAGGGACGTCATCATGGAGCTAAAGAAGTGGAGGACCGGATCTACAAAGTTTGTAATCCCTTTCACTTAGTAGCAAAGTAGTTTTCTTACTTATAGTTTCGCCTAATCTCTAGTTAACGATCTTGCATAGAGTTGTTAGGCACATAAAATTTTGATTTTGGCATGGTTGATGTCTTGTGGAACTTCTTGAGTGTGCCTAGGAACCCTTCACTGCCGCATGCTGGTACCACACGATGTAAGAATTCAAGGCTTTTGGCACATAGCTCGGCTCGTTGATAAGGAAATGGGACCCCGTATTTAATCGCATAAAATGATGCGTTGCACTGCGAATACCCTCCTCCGTAGCAACCGGCTCCACTAAGAACGCCTCAAGAGGAACACCTTGGTTTAACCCAATTGTTGGGCAAAACGATGCGGGTTGTACCTCATAAACAGCATTGAGGCGTTCTGTCTAAATACTAGGAAGCCCAGTTTGATCGAATACAAGTGCATAACCTCCCGAGCCCTCAACGCAGAAGCCCCGTCCTTGAAAGTATCATACAATGGTTGGTCCACTTTGGAAGATTCTTTGCCGATAGTCAGGACACTATCGACAAAGGTCATACTGTCCCCAACCATACGTGGGCGAAGGAGCAGTCGCCGAACCTCTCGCTGTGAAGGATCTGGAGCAGAAGCGTCAACTAGATGCATAACCCAGGGGAAGTTGTAGCCTTCGTAGAATCGGGGATGTTTATGAACACTAAAGGCGCCCAGCACGTGCACGTCGATCCATGATGTGAATTAGTGCAATGGGAGATACACGGGCTTTACCCCCGGTTGAGTGGTGTCAGCGGCTAAGCTCGGGCCATGATACAAATGAGCCAACCCTGCAATCCCAACGGCCACGCGCGTCCACGTGACGATGCGATGAGCCGGATAAAAAACAGATGGCCTCATATAGTGGGGGTGCATCGGAAGCGCAAACCAACTCATCCACAAGCTAATAAACCCTAGAAAGAATGTTTCTTCGTCAACATCTGGGGCAGCAATCTCTGTGAAGGAGACAACTAGAGTATCCGGAATAAAGAATTTCTTTAAATACGCCTCCGCAGTCGGCAAGTTATCCGAACCAAACCTGAACGGGTCATCAAGTTTGGCGAATTTCGCAACCAGTTTAGACAGAACTTCCGGACGAAGAAAGAGGGCGATGAAATCTGTGAAGCCAACTCCGTGCCCGCCAGACTCCAGGAATAAACTCTCGTACATGTTCAACACCTTAATCAAGCTTGGGAACTGATGTTGAACGGCGTTCTCCGAAGTAAGGCCCATTACCACTAGTTTGGTGGCAAAGACATACTCGTCGGGGGAAAGTAACTCCTCATAGTGCTCCCCTCTGACAGGTAGGCCGGAGATCTTCGCAAACTCCTCCAATGAAATCGAAACCTCCTGATCTGATAGGAGAAATGTATGGGTCGGGATGTTCCATTGTTCCAAAAAGGATTTGATCCACCAGACATGAAGAGCATGGTAGTGAAAGAGGGACGCATAGATCGCGGGATACAATTCGATCTTTAATAACAGCGATTTCTTGGCTGACAGGATATATCGGGCCCAATGTAGATAGCCGACCGACTGACGGAGAGTCATTCCTATCATGTAAACTTTCCCCCAAGGACGCGACTCTCCCTGGCATATGCGTCGCCCCAAAATAT
Source organism: Agapanthus africanus (assembly GCA_030015575.1). Classification (NCBI taxonomy): domain Eukaryota; kingdom Viridiplantae; phylum Streptophyta; class Magnoliopsida; order Asparagales; family Amaryllidaceae; genus Agapanthus; species Agapanthus africanus. The sequence continues at coordinate 590,466,234 of CM057340.1, read as the reverse complement.
TCAAGGCCATCGGCGACTGCACTGGTATTGAAGCCAAGGAAGGATGAAGACGACCTTCCGAGGTCAAGTTGACCTCTTTGACTGTGAAGGTCACCGGCGGTGAATCAGCATAATGGATCTCCGGGATCCACTCCGAAGGCGCTGCGCAAGTAAAACTACGCCGACCCCGAATAATTTGACTATACCATGACCCACACAGATGAAGAGACTTTTGCTCTGGGTCATGGTCCCGGATAAGTGCGAAGACTTCCCGATCTACGGGCACGTCGGCAAAGGCACTCTCCGAACGAACGAAAGGAAAGGAGGAATCGAAAGCCATATTACCTACATAAAAATGGAGGGGTCAGCTATTGACACAATGTTCAAGGCTTTAGCATTCTTTTACACTTAAATTTGTACTGCACCGCAGTTCAAAAAGAAAAGGACAGGGGGCCCCGCAATATCAAGGTAATGCCCCATCAATGATGGGGCAGCCACTCATTAAAACTAAAATCCAAAAGGATTCTCAATTAATGAGAAAACATCAGTAAACTCTGGAGTTGAACTCCCTCGAAAACCGTGTTCTGCAAACAGATTTCAAATGTGCCAAGAAATTATGAAGGGAATAAAATTCCTAAAAGAATTTCTTTAAGAAATTATTCAGAGCCAAGCTCTGTAGAACAATGGGATAACATCCCAGAACTCCACTCGAGAAAGGGAATTAAATTCCAAATAACCTTCAAAAAATAAAATTGCTAACAGGGTAAAACCCTAAAAGATATTTAAGATCTACGATCTACTCAAGTAAAAAAAATTTAGATCTCTAAGAGATCATTGCAAAAGAAGAGTAAAGCTCTGTTAATGGATTAAAAAACCCTAAGTCATGAAGAGATTCCTCAAACATTAGGACCTGGTCATGGTTCTTACCAGAACTTTGACAGAGTTTTGACTCTAAAATGGTTTCTTTGAACAAAGATCTGAGCTATGTAAGGAGAATTAAATTCTCAAGATAGAAGAAGGTTAAAAAGAGGATGAACAGCAGCCATCTTAAGGGCCAAATACCCTATTTATAAAACTTTAAGAGACGGTTCAACTCCCCATGAGATCGAACCGTGGAAAAGGTGCCACCGCTGCACTCATGTGTGAGCCACGTGAGTGCAACGGTGGGGGGCATTTGTTCCCCCCAATAATAGAGCAAAGCTCTGTTCAAAATTTAAGAGGCGGCGCCTCACGTGCCTTCCATGAGGGCGCCATCGCCAGAGTTAAAAACTCTTATATTGGCGCCGCACGTGCTCCTCACGTGGGCGCCAATGTACAAAGCACATAAAGAAATTAAAAACTTAATTAGCGCCCACGTGCATAACACGTGAGCGCCGACGTCCAGGTAGAATTAAATTCCACTCTTTGTTAAACAGAGCCGTTGGATCAAAGATCCAACGGAGATGATAAATTATCAAGACTCAGAATTAAAATTCTGTTGAGAGAAATTATTTCTCAAATCTTTCTAAAACAAGAAATATACCTACGGTGGGATCATAGAATAAAATTCTATGCCTTCTGTAAAACAGAGGACCATTAGATTAAAAATCCAACGGTGATTAAAAAATCGCCGTTTTGCAAAATAAATTCTGTGCAAAGGAAAATATTTCCCCAATTTTGCTCTGTACAACAGAAACCCTTAGATCAAACATCCAATGGTGGGTAAAAATCCCCAAATCAATTAGGATCTCTTAATAAGAGATTTCTTCAAAAAAAACTAATTGGAAAACTTGCCTCTACAATATAAAGGACCGAAGACTTCAAGTCTGGAGAGAGAAAGCCCCTCATAAGCTTTTAAAAAAAAGAAGAGAGCTTCAAAAAGAAACAGAGAAGAAGTTCTCCCTCCTCAAAAAACTCTAGGTAAATAAGAAGAACAGAGATCAAAACATCTCGTTTACATATCTAAGGGTTTAACCCTTTTTTTTTTAAAAAGAACTTAGTTCTTTCTCTGGACCTGAGATCTACAAGAAAAATCTCCGATAAGTTGAGAAATTAATTCTCATCGGGAAGAATTTGTTTTTGAGAATCAAAGATTCAGAAAAGGACTAGGAATTGAATTTCTTGGAACAAACATATAAGAGAAACCTGGTTCTCATAAAATAATTTGGTCACAGAAGAAAAGAGTGTTTAGCACTCACTGGACAGCGTCCAGCGCTCCTTACATGAGCGCCACAGAAAGAAAGAGTGTTCAACACTTACTGGGAAGCGCCTAGCGCCTCACGTGCTCCTCGCGTAGGCGCCACAGAAAAAAAAAGTGCTTAGCACTCACTGGGCAGCACCCAGCGCCTTACGTGTCCTTCACGTGGGCGCCACAGAAGAAAAGAGTATTGTTCAGTCGAAAATATCACGCATTTGATATAACATTTTTCTTACTTTTCTTAAATATTTAAAGGCGTTTATTATAAATATAGAACATATTTGGGTTTATCTACAAAATATTATTTATCATATGTTTTTATATTATAATTAACATTATGAAGTTTAATATATGCATATAATATTTATATAATATTTTTTATTATGCATATCATATCAAATATTCTAATCAAGATTCTTTAAAAAAATATAACATCATACAAATAGTTAGAATAATATCTCTATAACAAATATTACTAACATTATTCATGGAAATATTGTGCAAGATTTGACTCAGGTCAGGAGATCGGGATATCGAGATATCGGGAATCAAAAAGCTGCCGATGAAGTTTAATTAAATCATAAACTCAATACTGGCGGAGACTCAGAGAAAATATGAAGATTCCAGATATCACAACAATCTCCATGTGTTAATATGAGGCTATAGAAGAATTTTTGTCAAATGATCCCTCCAACCCACCTCCCAACCGCGGTCAAAACACACTTATTGCGGCGGATCCGCGGCCGATATGAGGAGTTAGGGTTTGGGATTTTTTGGGTAGGATATTCTTAACAAACCCTCACATATGACATCTAGGGTTTGTATTTTCTGTGACTATAAATAGGACCGAGAGCTAAAATTAGAAATCATCACCTTTTACACGGAGAAAATCACCGTCAAAGAACAAGTGATCCACGACAGGTCTGCAATTCGACGTGATAAGGCGACGTGAGATTCAACGGAATATCTACTTCCTACGAGGCAGAGATCGAGAGCAACTTCTTCTTCCTCTTGTAATCTAAACTCGAAGAATTGTACTTGTGAAGTTGATTAATAAAGGTAGATCACTAGATTAATTATTTAGTATTTAATTTATGCATTATGAATTCCTTCTCTATCCGATCTTCTTCTATCTCCTTCATACGCGAGTAATTCTCCGCTTTATAGGGTTCGTAGGATTAGGGTAGAACAATGGATGAGAAAATATTTTAACTTCTTTTAAGTCTTATGAAGTTTATAAACTTTAGCAAAAGAATCGTTAACATCCTTATCGGACGCGCTACCAATTTATTACTAGTCTTGACCGCGATTTGAGATCGGATTAACAATTGTTTTGATAAGGGTTAGACAAGAATAGAGATCAATGAAAGGACAAGGATCAATAGTGGGGAAACCCTAGTTTCTTCCAAGAACCCTAATCCTCATTCATCACTATCTATCTAGTTTTAAATCTATCAAAACATAAAAGGAGTAATTTTTATCAGTTATCCATGACTAATAAATCTTAACGAACCCTATAAGCCCCTTCTTTATATATATTCTACATCCATGTTTATCATAGATCTAGAATCTATTCTCCTCTATTCTTTTGTTCTATTCAACTCGTCTAAAGCAAGATTAGAAATTCCACGCATCCTTGAGGAAGACCCGTACTCATTTCGGCTAGCTACACGCGACACCGTTATTGATTACGGTTAACTACAAATACACTCACACAGAATCAATCAAGTGCTTAGCACTAATTGGGCAGCGCCCAACGCCTAGCGCTTCACGTGCTTCGCATAAGGACGCCATAAAGAGTGCCTAGCACTCCATATAAAAACAAAGGGAGTAAAGTGTTCAACACTTATTGGGCAGCGCCTATGACTGAATGCTTCACATGTCATATATGTGGGCATCAGAGCCCAAATAAGTGCTTAGCACTTTTGAAAAGAAGAAAAGACTGAGCAGACTAAGCCCAAACTCGCTAAGACTCTAAAGTCTTCTTTTCAACCGAGCCCATATTGCTCATGATTTCCCAAACTGAACTTAATCTAAAAAATGACTAGTGGTCTCCCATTGATGATATCCCAAATGATATTCATCCCATATCTCCTAAGATAATATTATTCTAAAAAATGACTAATGATTCTGAGGTCCACAGCAGCCCCCCTTTCCCTTAAATATGGGATTTGGTATAATGGTACATCTCTCCACACCTCTGATATATGTCGTTGTAATTCCTTAACGTCTTCAGAGAGGTGGCGGGTCTCGACAACCAACAGCTTTTTGGTGCACTTCCAAACCGATGTTCACACCTCAAATCAGACTGTACCCTAAACTGGGTGCATCTCATATCATCGTTGTTCATCCCGTCACATAACAAATACACGTGCGTATAAGATGGACAACGGACCGAGACGTCCTTAAACTAAAATCTCACCTCCAAAATGGTGATCAACAGACCGAGACGTCCTTAAACGAAAATCTCGTCCTTAAACTAAAATCCTACCTCCAAAATAGTGATCAATGGACCGAGACGTCCTTAAATTAAAATCTCGTTAAACCACTAAAACCACATCTCCAAAATGATGATCAACGGACCGAGACGTCCTTAAACTAAAACCTCACCACAACAGACCGAGATGTCCTCAAACTAAAACTTCGCCTCCAAAATGGCGATAACGGACCGAAACATTCTTAAACTTAGACAACAGAGCCCAAATGCTCTTTTGTTGGATCTGAAGCAAAAAATGATCCTAAGACCTTGTTAAGTAGATCTTAGTCTCAAATTAGACTAACGTATCCTTAACAAAAAACCAATCGAGCTCTAAATGTTCATATGTTTAAGTTGATCTTAATCTCAAACCAGATTAATGATCCTTAAATCAACCCAAGCCCAAATCTAAAATATACGGATTTGGACTAATCCCTTATGGTTGACGACATAAATTAGTGTCCGTATACAATCCACGGGCAATCAAAACTAAAACAAACAAAAACACATACGACACGAAGTGAACTTACGGAGCAGGAGAAAGTGGTTATCACGATGCGATAACGTATTTAACTGCAGGGGTTTGCGCCTGCAGGGAAGAGCGTCCCCACAATCAAAAAAACCCTCGCAAACGAGGGGCATTCTGACGAAGTCTGCTACAACGGCCGCATCTGTCCAAACCTCCGATACACGGTGCTATAAATCAACTTTGTATCTTCGGAGAGGTTGACGGATAAATCCAAATAGCATATGCCCTCAAAATTTAGGCCAGACATCCCAACATCCTGGTCTCGTCTTTCGGCGGTGAACAACACCAAACCCTCATTGAACTTAAGTTTCGAAATTCTAGTGCAGGCGCCAAAGCGTCAGCTCCAGCGTCATAACCCCTTGAAACTTAAGTTCCAGAATCTTTGCGCGGGCGACAATGCCAAACCCGTAGAACTTAAGTTCTGAGATCCCAGCATGGTTACTAAAGCATCAGCGCCAAAACCACTGGAAATTAAGTTCCGAAAACTTGGTGCGGAAGCCAAAGCGCAAGTGCCAAACCTCCGGGAGATTAAGCTTCGAAATCTTGGCACGGATACCAAAGCGCCGGCACCAACCTCCTCGCATGCGCTAATACCCCTCGGGCGTTTGTGCTAATTTTCCCCTTAGGCGCATGCGCCCGCCCTTCGTTTGCGCTAGAGCAAGTTTCCTGCCCCATTTCCCCCTTTTTCAGGAGCTCCCGACACCCCCATAAACTCTGTGAGGTCCCCGATATGCCCAAAACACCCTCAAAATACAACACACACATACTGCACATTTAGTTTGCATGACCCGTTTGACCCGTTAATCAGAGATTCCCTCGCTCCTAAAAGCGGGGGGTAATTAACGACAGTTTTGTCTGCGGCTGCCGGAGATTTGGATCCCCACGATCAATAAACCCCAGCCTACCTTAGGCAGAGAGAATCTATATATGCCTGAAAAGCGTGCACATTCCTATCTCAATAGAGTGACAAAAAACACTCTACAGATTTTGGCACGCCCGGTGAGATCTTTTCTCTCCTCCCATATTTTGAGACAAGCGTTCATGCAAACTCAATCAACATATATATCGATTGCCTGTACTGAAATCATGCTTCTTTGTATAGAATAACATCTTTTCAACCGCAATCTTCAAACTCAATGAGAATGTCTCCAAGGACCAGTTCGATCTCTGAGGCAACTCCGATCCCGTACGTTGTCAAGATCAATGCTCAAGTGATTCTCCCCGCAAGTCTTAGTCGGAAATGAGAGGAACCGCCCTGTCAATATGGTTCCGTCACTATCTACCCTGCCGGAAGTGCTCATCTGGAAGAGACCCCGGCAGACCAACTGTCCAAACCGACTTCAAGAGGAAGGCGGTCGAACGCCGTGATCGCTAAAGCACTATAGCCTAAATGTAAGTCGGTGTTCGAACGACTCTCTAGCGCTCCAGCTGTAGTCACGACCACCGAAACAAAAGAAATTATCAAACGTTGCGGGCAAGCTCAGGCGATACTCCGACAAGTGCACGATCAGACGTATCTTAGAAGCTCTCCATCACTCGGCATACGGTGGCTTCCTGAAGAGTAGAAGCCCGCAAGTTGCTCAGAGCTGAAAAGTTAAGGCAGAAGCGGCTCAGATATAAAGCAAACAAAAAGGACATAGCTCCGGCCAAGTTAAATTTTGTGAAGTTCCTAAGCTCGGACTGCCCCATGACTACAAGCGTGTCAGCTGTGAAAATATGCAATTCTTTCGAACCCTTAAAGTGGGCTCAAATGAATGCGATGTCTGCCAAGATTAAGAAAACCGCAACTCAAACTGTTCTACAAAGGGACGTGTCCAAGCCCCAGCAGAAAATTCGTAACACCCTCTCTTCAGAAGTCTACCAAGCTCTTTGTGTTGTGCGAAAGCAGCGGGGCAAAGCCAGAAAAGAGGTGCTAGCGTCACTCAAGAATCCGGTCTGGCCAGCCTTCTTCAATCGATTGTCCTTTCCTGAAGCAGAAGGGACACGACAGCGGTCTGCGGAATCAACTTCTAATGAAAAAAATGGCCGAATATGTTATCCACACGGTCTTATGGCTGACCCGTGTCCCAGTGACAACCTTCGCAGCAAGAGTAAAGATAAGGTCGCCACATCACAAGCCCAATCTGGCTTGAATGTGGCTGCCACTTCCCAAGATCATCCGCCTCCGCACGATGATGAAAACCCTCTCGATGAGGTCAACAGGTAGAAAGACCCTCAGTCCATGTAGAGTTAAGCTCAGACAGCGAAGAAGAATTGAATTTCCGCCCCAGGACCGCAGAGTAGGAGCTGCTTCATGTGCTCCGAAAATAGTTCAGGAGCAAAGATAAAGAGATGGCCAAGGTTTACTCAAAATTGATGACCTAAAGAACGTCGTGATGCAGCTCACGGGTCAAGTTGCTCAGGCGTCCTCCAATCAAACGCAAGTCTCTACTCATGAACTGGGTGATAACGACCCGAAGCAGCCAATGCCTATCCCTTTAAATCCAAATATGGGCAAGCCACACAAAAAGCCAACCGCATTCCACTTTTGGGGAAGCCTTGGCCTCGGATGGCACTATTCCGCTAACACAGGATCAGATAATGGATTTTGTCACCAGCAAAGTTAAAATATTGGTGGCCAAAGCTGAAGCTCGGAAAGACGTTGGCAATAGTGGGCGGCCGTATCCCATGGAATACGATCTGATCAAGTTCCCCAGTGGTTACGTCATTCCTAAATTCGGAAGATTTGACAAGACGAGAAATGTGAATCCACATGTTGCTCACTTTAAAACGTTGTGCGGAAATACAGGGGGCAATGATACGCTTCTTTTCCGCCAGTTTGTCAACATTCTAACATGTGTCGCTTTCGACTGGTACGCGAGCATACCAGACGATTATGTCACTACTTTCGTCTATATAGAGTCTCTGTTTCGGCAAAGATTCATGAGTGTTAGTGACAAAATCTCCATCGCTAATCTTGTGAGAACCAAGCCAGGGAAAAACGAAAGCAATACGGACTTTATTGCCATATGGCGTAACCTCACTATCAAGTGTGAACCGTCGCTAGAGCAGGACTAGTCCGTCAGCCTCCTCATTAGGAACTTCAGCAATTGGATAGTCCCATTCTTATGTACAGCAGGCCTCAAGATGTTTCAAAAGCTGACCAAGAGAGTTCAAACGTTGGAACACTTGAACCAAGAGTCTACCCCGGACTCTTAGAGTGACAAGCCTTGAAAGAGCAAAAAAGATGACAACCGTAAAAGCGGGAGTTCCAATAATACCAACGCCTTCAACGCATCTGACAATGAAGACAAGCGAAAGGCGGACCGGTCTCGAAATCCAATGTTAGGAGAAGAAGGGAATTCCCTAGAAGAGAAAAGAAGAAGTTCTACTCTTTCATGAGGGGCAAAATCCGCAAGATATTCAAAGATGCCCTGAACAACAGTTTACAATTTCCGGAATCGAAGAGACCTCGCGAAGCAAAAATGATCGAAAATCCTATGTATTGCCCATACCACATAGTAGTGATCCATGAGATCAAGAATTGCTACATTTTCAAAAACTGGGTCGACAAGCAATACAAAACCGGAGAGATCAAGCTGTCCAAAAGTGTATTGGTGGACAATCAAACTGCGACCACTAATTTTATACAGACAGAAGTTGAAGCCTTATGGGAGCAGACAGCTGAATCTGTTGCCCTGAGTAATGAATCTGACTCTCCACAGCCTGCGTGGAGCATGCACATATCTAATAAGATGAAGAAGATGTTAAAACTACTTCAGAAAGAACCCAGAATAGAGTTGGAGGGGAAGAAGGAGCCCACTGTACCAGCTACCAATTCGGCTCGATCAGGTTCGAAGCCCAAGAAGCCTAAGAAAAAGAAAAGTGCGACTCGACGCGGAAAAGAGTCTGCGTGGAAATTGACCATTCAAAAATATATTGATTCACTCGAAGACTAAGAACAAAAGGAAAGAACTCTTATCCAATTGAACGAGTTCTTCCCCATAGAAGCAGCTAAAATTCTAGAGGAGCTAGAAGAAGACTCCGATGATAGGTCCCTATTATAATATGCTACGCCATTCATCTTGGTAGCTGCTCTGAAGAAGAGCTCTGTTTTCCCGAAGAGGATGAGGAGCTCGCCACAAAGGCCAACCAAATTCTGCTCAGAAGCGGCAAGGTTTTACCGCCGAAGCAAGGCAACGCCACGAAAAAGAAGGAAAAATAAGTCGCTAATGAAGAAAATGGCGTAATGCCGACTCATGAAGATTCGAGTTCTTCTCTGATAGATTACAATATCTTGGATCACCTCTGAAAGCTTTCATCTCTCTTAAGCATCTATGATGCTCTGGTCCTATCCAAAGAGCTCAGAGATATTCTTATTCATGCTCTCTAAAACCCCGAGCGGTACCAGGCCCGCTTTGCGGAAATTAATATGAAAGAGGCCTGGTATATTCTGCATACAGCCGTGGTCACATTTAAGGATGAAGACCTTCAAGTGGGAATAGATAAGCACAACCGGTCGCTTTACATGACAAGGTACAGTGATTGTAACAACCCTAAACTTTCTATACAACTTTCTGTACAATTTTTCAAAAAATACAGAAAGGGGTATTTTTTCCTGAGCACAAGTTATAAGTTTGTTTTGCTTTTAACAGCAAGAAGGAGTTTATAGCCCATTGGTAAGACCTTGCACTGCTTTTACAAAGCACCAGAGTTCAAATCCCACCCCCACATTATTTTTAATATTATTTTCTTTTAAATTTTAAGAATTCCAAGAGTCTACACGTGCTAACTCGTAAAAACCCCACCACACATGTAAAACAAACAGTCCCAGGGGCTACACCAACCGTCGAGGAGCTCGGAGCACCCCGGACTCGGCCGAATCGGCCAGCGACTCGGCCGACTCTGCTTGCCGCCGCCGGCCGGAATCGACCGGACTGCCGAGTCCCCAACATGAAAAGTTTGCCTCTTGGCCTCCCCTGTACCCCAGTATACTTTAATTGTCCTGCACAGTAACAGAGCCCCTTTAAAACCCTATTTACTCCATTTTAATACATTTTTAATACAATTTTCAATTCACCCTTTCATCTAACCCTAACCCTAGCTTTACCCTATAAATACAACCCCTAGACACACCCCCTCACTCCAAAATTCTGATCAAAACTCTCAAGAAAATCCCTAGAAGTTTAGTGTGCAATTGAAGTTAGCAAAAGGCGAAAGCTCCGGCGAAATTCCGATGACAACCCTAGGAGCTCCGGGTGACGAAACGACGCACCGGCGCCTCCTACCGCTTCCTCTCCCTCTTTTCTAATCTCTAAACCCATAAGTCCCACCTTCTCCCTCTTCTATTCTCTATTCTTAAAACTTCTTTTAATAAAACCCGACGGAAGCGGAGTTAGATCCGACTTCCGATTCGGTTTTTTTATAAAGTTCAATTTTCCTTAACACAACCATATTAAACTCTTACATCTTAACTATTAATCATTAACAAAACATGTTGAATAAGTTTCATAGCAAAATATTTCATTTTGTAACTTTTACCGCTCTTTTTCAGTAAAATACCATGTAGTTTAGTTTCGACTTTAAAACATCATTAATCTTTCTATACCTTTAACTAGATCACGAGGTAATGACCCACCTCCTCACAAAACTCATATGCAACATAGCACAATACCTTTTGGGAAATATAGATTCGGGAAATACCGTTTTACACAAATCAACCTTAAACTTATAAAAACCATTTTCACAAGATTATGTATTTTAAACAACTCTTTGCAAAGCGCCGGTACAACCCATTTAGGGAACATGTTCGGGATGGTGCAGATTATCGCACATCCTCGGGCTTAGTAGTGCAAGATGCAGACCTCTGCAAGGAGCTCGAAAGATTTAAAAATACAAACATCTTAAGAAAATGAGATTTCTAGAAAAATAATAAATAAAAATTATTTTATATAAATATATATATATATATATATATATATATATATATATATGTATGTATCCTCAAATATCTATTTTTGATATATTATAAATATTCCAACTTTTCTAAATCAAAAGAATCACTTTATATGAAAATACCATGAAATTCCATACAAGTTCAATATTACAATTAAATACCCTATACTATGAAATTAGGTTATTTTCACTAGAAATATCACAAATATAAAATCTACATCTATGACAACTCTAAAGACGATAATTAAATACTTAGGTGTATTTTGAAAATTATACAAAAGTATTTTTACATATAACCCCCTCAAGTTTTATAAATTACAATAAGAACCCTAGTAAATATAGGTTTAAGCAGGACCAATCTCTTGAGTCTCAGGGATCCGGAGAAGTGGGTGCTTACCTATTTAAGGCAGACAACTTAACAACGGTTGTTCCCCGCCGAACACGGAGACGCGACCGCGTAGGTTTGTCTGGCATGAAATTCGGGGCAGATACTAATTGGTGCTATCCGTCTACCTCTTCGAAGATGCCAAGTTGATTTATGGCACCGTGTATCGAAAGTTTAAACGGATGTGGCCGATGTAGCAGACTTCGTAAGATTCCCCCTCACGGTAAGGGGTTTTTGATTATGTGGACGCTCTTCCCTGCAGGCGCAAGCCCCTGCATTTAATTACGCTACCGCATCGCGGTAACAATTTTCTCCTTCTCCAGATGGTCACTTCGTATCATGGGTGTTTGTTTTGTGTTGTGGTTGTCCGTGGATTGTATACGGAGACTAATTTATGTTTTCCCCCGTAGGGCGTGGATTAGTCCAAATCCGTATCTTCTTAAATTTGGGTTTGAGGGTTAGGTTTAAGGATATGTTAGTCTCATTTGAGGTTAAGATCAACTTAAACGTTTGCTAAGGATACGTTAGTCTAATTTTAGACTAAGATCAACTTAACAGGATCGTTTAGATCCAACAAGAGAGCATTCGGACTCTGTTGTTTAGTTTAGGGACATTGCGGTCGATTACCAGTTTAAGGACATGGTGGTCCAATATTAGTTTAGGGACATCTCGGTCCAGGTTAAGGACATCGTAGTCCATGGGTTTAAGGACCTCACAGTCCAGGTTAAGGACATCGTAGTCCGTGAGTTTAAGGACCCCACAGTCCAGGTTAAGGACATCGTAGTCTATGGGCGTAAAGACCCTACGGTCCAGGTTAAGGACATCGTAGTCCGTGAGTTTTAAGGACCCCACAGTCCAGGTTAAGGACATCGTAGTCCGTGAGTTTTAAGGACCTCACAGTCCGGTTTAAAGACATCATAGTCTATGAGTTTAAGGACCCCACAGTCCGTAGAAATGTGTGGTTGTCGGGACCCGTCGCCTCTCTGAAGATGTTGAAGGATTACAATGACAGAGATCAGAGGAGTAAAGAGATGTACCCTCAAACCGGGTGTAAATTGGTTGAAAGATCTGTATCCCAGCTTGGGACTAAGATCTGTTGAAATATTTGTGAGCAGATGGGCTCAGTTCAATATAAGTTGAGGACTTATGGCCAGAATTGGGCTAAGTCCAATTAAAATGTTTAACATTTTTTTGTTGTTCTGGCTATTGAGCCTTTATTTGGGCTTGGCCCTTTTAGTAAAGCTGAGCATTTGGTCCTGACAATTTTTGTCTTGTATTGAATGCATAGCATTCATCAGAACAAAGTGTGTTCTGACAGTGCGCCACGTGGCACGTCAGGCGCTTTGCACCAATTAAAGAGCGCATTGCGCTTCTGTCAAGTAGCGCACACGAAGGTGACACGTGTCACGCTTAGCGCTAAGCGCTAGTTTATTAGCGCATTGCGCTTTCCATTTATGAGTGCATTGCGCTTTCCATTTATGAGCGCTTTGCGCTAATTTCGGGGGGCGCCAGTGAGTGACACATGGCACGCTTGGCGCCAAGCGCCAGCCCATGAGCGCAGAGCGCTACTTCAGAAGCGCAAATCGCAAGTTGTTTCTGTGATTGACACGTGGCACGTTTTGGCGCTGAGCGCCGGTCCAAGGAGCGCAAAAGCGCAGTTCATGAGTGCAAGGCACTGTTCAGTAGCGCAAAGCCTATCTGATCAAATTTGTGATCAGAGAACAAGTTTATGTTCTTCTTTTAAAGGAGGCTTTGCCTCAAGATTCAAGAACAAAAGTTCTTGTTTATAAAAGGGCTCTGCCTTTGTAGATCAAGGATCTGTGAATGAAGTAAATAATTCTTTTATTTTTATGATTAGATCTTTTGATCTTTTTCTTTTTATCAAAGACCTTGGATTTTTGTAGATCTGTGATCCTTTAAGAAGATAGTTATTCTTTTTTAATGAGATGATTTCATCTCTATTATTCAAGAATTAATTCTTTATCTTAAAGAAATGATCTTCTTTTTCTAAGAGCTTTCTCTTCTTTATCTTTGAGTTTTTTCTCAAGGTTTGCAGGGGGTTTCTCTATATGAGACTTGAAGTCTTGGGCCCTTTATACAGGGCCAATTGATTTGTTAAATCGGTTTTAAGAGATCTTTCTCTGATTGATTTGGGAATATTTCCCACCGTTGGATCTTTGATCCTAGGGCTTCTGCTTTGCAGAAGATAATCTTCTTGTTTTAATAAGATTGGAAAGATCTTTCCATAACAGAATTTTAATTCTGATTAATTAATGATTTATCATTATTAGATCTCTTGATCTAACGGTGGGGAATTTTTAATTCCAGCGCTAGCGCACCTACGTTCGACACGTGGCGTGCAGCGCAGCGCAACCGCGCTAGCGCACCCATTTTTGACACGTGGCGCGCAGCGCAACTGCGCTAGCGCACCCGTGTTTGACACGTGGCGCGCAGCACAGAGCGCTGGATCTGAAGCGTTGCTTCAACTTTTGAGTTTTGAAATTTTAAAACAGTACCTTGCTCTGATTGGGGGTGCGCTGCCTAGGGCGCAGCGCACCTGACGCTAGCGCATCTGTGTCTGACACGTGGCGCGCAGCGCGCCTAGCGCTGAATTTGAAACGTTGCTTCAATTTTCAAATTTCAAATTTTAAAACAGAGCTCTCTGGTTGGGGGAAATAAATGCCCCCCCACCGTTGCGCTCACGTGGCGCACATGTGAGTGCAGCGGTGGCAACATCTGAGCCCTTGGATCAACTCAGAAGTTGAAGAGGCGGTTCAATTCCTATAAATAGGACCTTTGGTCCCTTAAATGATTATCATCTTCTTTCTTGAGAATTTTTATTCAGAGCCTTGCTCTTTAGTTTAAGAACTTTTCAAGAGTCAGAACTCTACCAAAACTTAGGTAAAGTTTAAAATTTTAATAAATTAGGATTTTTACCCATTAACAGAGCCTTGCTCTTCATAGATCTTTGATCTAAAGAAAACCCTTTTAGGGTTTTATTAATAGAGCCTTGCTCTCATGAACCCATAGATCTAAACAGATCTTTTCTTGGGGTTTCTTCGCCCATGAACAGAGCTCTACTCTTTGATAATATGTAGATCTCTTGATCTTTGATGAAGAACTCTTAAGAGTTTTTCATGGATCTTGAAGATCCTAGAATTTTTAATTCACAAAAATTAATTTTAATTAATCCTTGATGGATTTTTCCACCATCATTACAGAGCCAGGCTCTTTAAGGAATTTTATTCCTTCATGATCAGAGTTTAACAAGTGACGCTCTGTTATAGAGCTTTGCTCTCAAAGGGAGATTTTCTCCTTTTCCCGAGGGATTTCTCATTCAATGAGGATTTCCTTGAGGATTTCCTCATTAATTAACAGTCTCAACCAATGATGAGGCTGTTTTTTATTAATAATATTTAATCGATGAATTGTCATCTAGATTTTGTGGGTCTCCCTTTGGTCCCCCTTTCACTGCATTGCAGTGTGGTCCAACTTTTAAAATACCGAGTGTCAGAGCACTGACAATTGACTCCTGTCCCCCTTTTTGTAGGCGACATGTCTTTCTATGCCACGTTTCCATTCGTCCGTTCAGAGGGAGGATTCCCTGAGGCACCTTTGGACCGGGAGGTTCTCACGCTTATCAAAGACCGTGACCCAGAACACAAAAATCTCCACTTGTGGGGCAGATGGTATGACCAGATTATCAGAGGTCGTCAAAGTTTCTCTTGTGCAACGCCGTCGGAGCCGATCTCGGCGATTCCATATGCAGATGCACCCCCGGTGAACTATGCCGTGGAGGTTGTTAATTGGACTTCGGAGGGTCTTCTTCAACCTTCGATTGCCGCCATACCCATGCAGCTGCCGGCAGCTTTAGATACCTTGGGGCGGCGAATATGCCAGGGCGAGTCGCGCCCTTGGGGACAACCCTACAACATCGGGTTGACTCCCCGACATTCGGCAAGGTATTTGCAGTGGGCCAGGTACATCTTGTCAGCGAAGAAAACGCGGTTGCTAAAGCTCGGCCTATACCCTGCGGTTTATGCTTCGTTGTTCCAATATTCTGCTCCTCCCACATGGTGGATTAAGGCGTTCTTGGAGCAGTGGAACATCCCAACCCATACCTTTCTTCTAATGGACAGAGAAGTCTCCATCTCCTTAGAAGAATTTGCTGAGATTTCCGGTCTGCCGGTTAGGGGGGAGCACTACGAGGAGCTGCTTCCTCCGGATGAATACGTTTTTGCCACCAAGACGGTGGTGATGGGCCTAACGCCGGAGAACGCCATTCAGCACCAGTTTCCTAGTCTGATAAAGGTGTTGAACATGTACAAGAGCCTCTTCTTGGAATCCGGAGGCCGGGGGGTCAGTTTTGCGGATTTCATTGCCCGGTTCCTTCGCCCGGAGATTTTGTTGCAGCGAGGCGAAAAGTTTGCCAAGCTCGACGACCCCTTCGGCTTTGGTTTGGACCGTCGACCCGTACTGGAAGACGATCAGAAGGGCTTCTTTCTTCCTGATGCTGCAATCATTCCTCTGTCAGAAATCGCCGCTCCGGGCATTGACGAGGAGGCTTTCTTTCTCGGGTTTCTTGGGCTATGGTTGTGCTGGTTCGTGCACCCTATGCATCCTCGTTACATGAGGCCTTCTGTCTTCTACCCCGCGCATCGTATGGGGCCGGAATACAAGTGGCCATTGGGATTGCCGGGTTAGCCCATTTATACCATGGTCTTAGCGTGGCGGCGGATACAAATGAACCGGGGGTGCATGCCGCCAACTTCCCGATGCATTACTTTACTTCGTGGATGGAGATGCACGTGCTTGGGGTCTTTGGCATTCACAAGAGACCTTCGTTCTACGAGAAAAGCAAGCTCCCGCGAATTATGCGGCTGGTTGACGCGTTCATCGTGAGTCCGTCACAGCAGGAAGCTAGGGGCTTGCTTCTTCGCCCGCGCACGGTCGGAGATGGTATGTCTTTCATGGATAAAGTCCTAACGATCGGCCAGGAAGCTTCCAAGTCGGTGCTGGTATTGCGCGACGTTTTTAAGGACGGGCCCTCCGTGTTGAAAGCCCGGGAGGTTCTCCATCTATACTCCATCAGGCCGGGCTTTCTTTTATTCAGGCTAAATGATGCAGCGCTATTTGTGAGATACAATCCCCATCATTTTGCCCAGCAGCTGAGCTATAATCAGGGGGTCCCACTGCAGGCGTTCTTGATAGAACCCGCTGCCACCAGAGAGGGAATACGGGGTGCGCTGCATCACTTCATGCGCTTGAATACGGGCTCCCACTTCTTCATTAGCGAGCCGAGTTGCGTCCCAAGGGCCCTCAACATACACGCGGCCTGGTATCAACACGCGATGGGTGCTATTATCAGGGAAGTGAGGCGGCTGCTGCTCGATCGCAAGAGTGTGCCCCCTGCCGGTGATCGCAACGTCCCTTTAAAGCGACGGATCGCTGCCCCCCTTCCGCTAAGAGAGGTTGCTGCGGTTGAGCCTCCACGTATGCTAAGCCCTACGCATGGATTACCCCATGCTCCTGTGGAGACGGTGGATGTGCTATCGGTGCCCCGTACTCCCGTGGAGACGGTAAACGTAGCTTCACCCGAATCTGGCGTGGGCTCGGATATCAGGACTCGTCGCCCCAAGGTGCCCACCAAGTGTAAGCTCGTGCTTGCTGCGACTGGAGCTCGTGCACAGAAGAAGAAGAAGAAGTCGGTCCTCTCCCTAGATGCTGTACTCGGCCTGGAGCCTCAGGCTCCTTATAACGTGGGCCTAAGTGAATATGGGATCAATGAGGGTCTCTTCATAGTGCCAGAAGACACTGATCTCGAGGCCGCTATTGCGGCTTCTGTGCGCTCTGCCACTCACCAAACAGAAATAGCCGCCCTCGTGCAATCAAGTAAACGTTAGTCGCGTCTTGTTATTGCATTATATCTTTATTTTTACTGTCATGTTTTGATTGACATTTCTCCTTTTGTAGCAGGCTTTACCACTGAAGAGATTTTGGCGACTTCCCTCAGGTCCTTCGAAGAAGAGGAGAGGAATCGTGCTTTGTTGGGCATTGGTATGTCTTGGTTTATTGTGTCTTCATTATCCTTTCTTATAGACAATCTGACCCTTTCTTTATCTCATCGCAGGGACCACAACACCGATCCCGCAAAATGAAGCAGAACTTCTTCCCGGGCCAGCTACCGAAGTCCCGGCCTCTTCGGCACTGCCGAAAGAGGCCTTACTCAAACGACCGATGACAGAAGCCTTGACGGCTCCAGAGGTAACCTCGGGTGCGGACGATGACGTCCTGTTGAAGGAGGCTTCTAGAAGGTCCACTTTGACGGCTCGAGCAGAAAGGAAACGCCGAGTGCGTGCAGCAAGGGAGCGTAGTGCTGCCTTAGCCGTGGGTGCGGGTTCGAGCACCGCTACCCCTGCCCCTGCTCCCTCAGAGGAATCTCCGGTTGCCTTGTCTACTGCTTACAGACGGGTGGCACGTGCGGCTCGGGAAGCAAACGGTAAATCAACTCAAATTAATGTGCCGTGAGGTTCCGTTGTCAAATTTTTAAGTATCAATTCTCATATATCCTATCTTGCAGAGCCGAGTCTTCCCGAAGAGGTGGTGGCGACCGCTGAGCCTGAGGTAGCGGTGGAGGAGGTAGCTGTGATTGCCGAACCCGGGGCGACGGTAGGCGAGGTGGCTGCAATTGCCGGGCCTGAGGGTGTGACTGATAAGTCAGTCACGATTGCCGAGCCTGAGATAGCTATGGAGGAGGTAGCTACAGCCACCGAACCCGAGGTGTTGATGGGTGAGACGGCTACAATTGCTGAGCTCGAGGTGGCCGCTCCTTCTCAAGAGTCGGGCACCGCCCCAATCGTTGCTTTTTCTACCTGCGACCCTTTGCCATCTCCTGGCGTCGCGAGCGTTACAACGGCTCTGGTAGAGTCAGGGGATGAGGCGACAGGAGGTGAGAAGCTCCCGATGGAAGAGGATGGAACAGTTGCTGTGTCAAGTGACGTCCTTATCGCAGTTCCGACTGGCGACTCACTAGGTAGATTTTGGATCATTGCTTTTCTTTTTATTCTGCAATATTTTCAATCTTTCCTTACAGGGTTTATCTTGTTTCTAATTCAGACGCGGCTAGTGCTGATGTCGCACTACCCGAGGCAATGCCATCAGCTACCGCCTTGATAGTGACACCTCCTCTACCCTCTCCCATACCATCTCAGATGTTGGAAGGTGTGGATTCGTGACCCATCAGTCTTATTTTTTTTAGCTGTATAATTTATGTACTGACGTTGCATTACTGTGTCCTTGCAGGAGTCCTTTTCGACCACCTGTATCAGGTGCTGTACCCACACTTTTCCTTCCTGTCAGAGATTAGTCCGCCTGCTGGTGTCGGTGAGTATCTTTTCGAAACGACGTCCTTTCTTTAACGGGCAGTCGCATTACTGCTAACTCTTCTTTATGTTGCTTGTAGCCTTACAAATTGAAGGAGGAGACGAGGCTGTCGTTGCGCTACCAGTACTCCCAGCTCTGCCCCCTGCTGCAGCTGGTATAGTAGACTCTATTTTTTTTGTATGTATATTCTTTATTCTCGAGCCATGATCTGACTATGATTTATTTTACAGCAATCACATCGACTCTAGCTGCTTTCGAGTCTCGAATTATGATGCCGGCAGGGCCCTTCTCCAGACGTTCGTCCTCGAAAGGCGCCGCGAATAGTCTGCGCATGCTGAGTGACTATATTGAGGAGCTCGACGTGGAGATGCCCACATCTGCTGCGGATTTTGCCGCAGAGATTAACCCCATGCTGGAGATGCTCGTGAACTTTCATGGTGAGGGCGTCGTTGAGTCCTGGGTTAATTACTGCAGGGAAATCGAGGCTTGCCTGCATGAGCTAGAGCTTAGGCGTCCTGCACCAGAGATTCTGGCTGCGAGGACTCAACGGACCGTATGGATCGAGCAGAGCACTTCTTACTTCCGCTATCTTGAACAAGAAGTGGCTTTAAAGCAGAAGGAATGTAAAGAAACTTCAAGCGAATCTGCTCGACTGCATGCTCAGGTTGATACGAATGCTGCCCAGTTGAAAGTTATCTTCGAAAGCCTTCTGCGATGCATTTCCGATGGGTTAACATTGAGGCAGAAGCTCAACGTCATCGAGCGGGATGCACAAGATCGTGAAGCAGCTCAGCGGGCCACTGAGGAACAACTTTCGTCTTACTTGCAGCAGCAAGCCCAGGTCGAAGCAGAGTTGGCCGCGGCAGCTGATCAAGAAGAGGGGCTGAGGGAAGTGCGCGAGCGGCTGATTGGATTATTGAAAGCGCTTCCTTCTCAATAATTCTTTTGTACCATTTGAAATTTTGAATAAAATGTATTCATTCTTTTATTCTTTCATATGATGTATTTTGTACCCAATTGAATTCATGAATAAAAGATACACATTTTTTTTGCAATGTCTTGTGTCATTTCTCTGCTTCTTCTTTCTTTTGTTATCAGCATATCACCTTAGCAAACATGGTCGGCAGATGATAGAGTGAGCATCTTGTCTTGGCTTCTTCGAGGGGTAGTGATGGCTTAGAAAATAGGGTTAGGATCTGTCACCTAAGACTTTTCAATTTTATGAGCCATGGGGGTCTCATAAAAATTTTCTCCCTACGAGTCGTGAGAATCTCGTAGGTGTATTTTCTCCTTAGGAATCGTAAGGATTCCTAAGTGCGTTTTCCCTTATAAGTCGTAAGGATCTTATAAGAGAGTTTTTCTTCCTTAAGAGTCGAGAGGACCCGCAAGTGTTTAGTGGGATAGACATGTAAATGACGTATTTCCGTGACGGGGTCATATGGATGACGTATTTCCATGACGGGGTCATATAGATGACGTATTTCCGAATGGGGTCATATGGATGACGTATTTCCGAACGGGGTCATATGTATGACGTATTTCCGAGCGGGGACATGTAGATGACGTATTTCCGAACGGGGTCATGTAGATGACGTATTTCCGAACGGGGTCATATAGATGACGTATTTCCGAGCGGGGTCATGTGGATGACGTATTTCCGAACGGGGTCATATGGATGACGTATTTCCGAACGGGGTCATATGGATGACGTATTTCCGAACGGGGTCATGTGGATGACGTATTTCTGAGCGGGGTCATATGGATGACGTATTTCCGAGCGGGGTCATGTGGATGACGTATTTCCGAGAGGGGTCATATGGATGACGTATTTCCGAGCGGGGTCATGTGGATGACGTATTTCCGAACGGGGTCATGTTGATGACGTATTTCCGAACGGGGTCATGTGGATGACGTATTTCCGAACGGGGTCATATGGATGACGTATTTCCGAACGGGGTCATGCTGATGACGTATTTCCGAACGGGGTCATATGGATGACGTATTTCCGAACGGGGTCATGTGGTTGACGTATTTCCGAATGGGGTGATGTGGATGACGTATTTCCGAGCAGGGTCATGTGGATGACGTATTTCCGAACGGGGTCATGTGGATGACGTATTTCCGAACGGGGTCATGTGGATGACGTATTTTCAAGTGGGGTCATGTAGATGACGTATTTCCGAACGGGGTCATGTGGATGACGTATTTCCGCGACGGGGTCATGTGGATGACGTATTTCCGAACAGGGTCATGTGGATGACGTATTTCCGAGCGGGGTCATGTGGATGACGTATTTCCGAGCGGGGTCATGTGGATGACGTATTTCCGAACGGGGTCATGTGGATGACGTATTTCCGAACGGGGTCATGTGGATGACGTATTTCCGAGCGGGGTCATGTAAATGACGTCGCGTCTGTTGTAATGAGACGAATATCGAAGTGGTCTTCAGGTTGTTTGTGAACCGTTGAGATTTGGCTTCTTCTTCCGATGGAGCCTGGGGAAGGAAGGTGTGATTCCTTCTTTGTTTGCACCCCTGGATTGTGTACAGGGATTGATGTAATATCACCTGTAGGGCATAAATCTCATTTTATTTTATTTCTTTCTGCGATACTCTTTCATTTCAGCTTTTATATCGCGAAGGTCGCGATTGCCCAATCATTTCGGCTATCTTCGCAGTGCCCAATCATTTCGGCTATTTATTTTATTATATTTTTTTTACTCACTACTTTTTATTGCGAGTTGCCCAATCATTTTGGCTATTTTGCATGCATACATTTTTTACTTGCTGATTTTGTTGCAAGTTTCCCCATCATTTCTACTATTTCGTATGCATGTGTGGCTCGCTAGCTTCTTGCTGCAAGTTTGGAATTAGACACCGATTTTGGCATCAGCACCGCTATGACTGGGATGTTGCCAGGAGAGAATCATCATTTGCCTCTGTCGATATCGAACAAAGGTGGCTTAGCGATCAGGGTTAGGATCCTGTCGACTAAGGCTTTTGACTTCATGAGCCGTAAGGGTCTCATAAAGGTTTTTCTCCCTACGAGTCGTAAGGATCACGTAGGTGCATTTTCTCCTTAGGAATCGTGAGGATTCCTAAGTGTGTGTTCTCTTATAAGTCGTAAGGATCTTACAAGAATGTTTTCTCCTTATAAGTCGAGAGGATTTACAAGGGTTGTTCACCGTATAGACATATCCCTAGTCACGGATGGGACTTTGTTAGGGAAATGCTTATTCGCGCCTGTGGATTGTATACAAGGGTCAGCGTTGAGCCGTTTGTAGGGCAATATCGGAGGTTGTGGTGGTTGTTTAAGAACAGGTTTAGATCCCTGTAGCTTAAGACTTTCAAATCTTATGAGCCGTGAGGGTCCCATAAGAGGATTCTCCTTACGAGTCGTGAGGATCTCGCAAGCGTAATTTCTTCTTAGGAATCGTGGGGATCCCTAAGTGTGTTGCTCCCTTGTGAGTCGTAAGGATCTCACGCGGGTGGTTTCTCCTTACGAAGTCGAGAGGACCTTGCAATTGTCTTTTAACGAGATTGCGCCCTTTCGGGTTTTCACAAAACTCGCCGGTAGCCCTGCTGTTTTTACTCACGGAGCCCTTTCGGGTTTTCATCCGTGCCCTTTTTGCTCATGGACATACCGTTTTCTTTTTCTTTTTCTCTTTTTTTTTATTCAAACGAGATTGCGCCCTTTCGGGTTTTCACAAAACTCGCCGGTAGCCCTGCTGTTTTTACTCACGGAGCCCTTTCAGGTTTTCATCCATGCCCTTTTTTGCTTATGGACATACCGTTTTTTCTCTTTTTTGTATCAGCTTTGGGATGCTGTAACCCACAGTGGGTTATCGACGTCTCGGTCAACAGCTAGTTTTAGGATATAATGTTCCATCGTTAGTTTAAGGACGTTTCGGTCCGTCGTTAGTTTAAGGACGTTTCGGTCCGTCGTTAGTTTAAGGACGTTTCGGTCCGTTAGCCGGCTACTACTTATAGAGTTTGGGCATAGAAAGATAGCGAGCGGACATAGTCGTCGTCATCTATCGTTGACCTAGGCCGTGACTCTTCAGACGTAGTATTTCTTTAAGAAGCGACCGTTTATTGGCCTGAAAGGTCTTTCACCATGCATGTCCATGAGTAGATAGGCCCGACCCTAGTATACCTTGTCTATAATATACGGGCCTTCATAGTTCGGCTCGAATTTCCCCCGTTTGGCACGATTGAGGATCATAGGTCTTTTAACCACTAGCATGAGTTCGCCTTGGCGGAATGTTCTCGGCCTACTTAATTTTTCGTATGAGCGCGTCATCTTTTCTTTGTAAGCCTCCAGATTTTGTTGCGTTATGAGCCGGGTTTCGTCGAGGGCATCAAGTTCCTCGATCCGAAGGTGAGTATTTTTTTCGTCCGTCAGCTCGTAGTGAACTGCCATTCATAGAGAGGGTAACTCTATCTTGAGGGGGAGTACCGTCTCTGTACCGAATACCAATGCGTACGGCGTTGTGATCGTGGCTGTTTTGAACGTAGTCCGATACGCCCAGAGAGCTTCATGCAGTCTCGCATGCCAGTCTTTCTTATTTCGAGACACCGTCTTTTTCACGATCTTTGTCAAGGTCTTGTTAAAAGCCTCAGCTAGACCGTTAGCTCGGGGATTATAGACTGAGGAATATCTCCAGTCTATGTTATGCTGTTGTGCGAAGCGGCTGATCTTGTGGCTTCTATAGGCTGGCCCGTTATCGGAGATGATCCGTGTCGGAGTGCCAAACCGATAAATGACGTGTGTTTTGAAGAAATGGAGGATATTCTCCGTCTTCACTTCCCTCAGCGGTATTGCTTCTGCCCATTCGGAGAAGTAATCAGTCGTCGCCAAAATGAATCGATGTTCTCTGGACGATGCTGGCTCAATGGGGCCGATTATGTCAGTGTAAGTCCACGGTAGCGCCCCGGCCGTCTACAGACGCCAAATGCGGAACAAAAACTTTTTAACTGGCGCTATCGTATACTATAACCCGGATCTGCTATTAAAGCTAAACTAACAAACTGTAAAGAGTGTAGAAAGGTTATACCGAACGATCCGAGTCCATCGTTCTTTAACCATCATCCCACGCTCTATTGCGGCTGCTCCGATCTCGTCGATCTCCGATGTGCTCGTCCAGGTGGCACCACGTCAACGATTCTTTAAACGGGCTCCCGCCTCTGACTCGAGGCAACTCGGTCGTCAAGTTTGCTAAAAGAGACGAACAAGAATGATGTAGAGAATGGGTAGAATACTTTATCTCATTACGTCCAAGGCTATGGACGAACGGTTAATGAAGTTGCCACTCGAATCGGGTGATGAAATGAGCTATGAAATTTCCATGCACCCCAAAACTATCATAATCTTTTAACCAAATCAAGTGAGTGTGTGAGAGAGAGGGGAGGGGCCGGCCACTATATAGGAGTGGGGGGGTGAGTGTAAGAGAGGGGGAGGTAACCACAAGAGAAAAGATCAAGGGAAAATATCCTAAGCAAGAACAAAATGCATTAATGAAATGGATGACACATCTAAACCTAGTCATCAATTCATTAAATGCAAACAAAGGTTCATGAACTTTGTCACCATCCTTGTCACCTCTTCTAGAAACTTCTAGAAGCTTCTACACCCATCTCAAGAAAAAATAAATCCGTCTTTAGCCGAATGTTAAAAGACGGCTGATAGAAAACTGGAAACTGGTAACTTCCAAAAACGATCCCAAAACGAATTTCAGGATAACCCCGTAACTGTATAAATATACCCGCATTTGTATTACGACCGAATACAAATGCAACTGAGACAAATATTTTATATCTACTCAATATAATACTCGGACCCGGCTTAAACCAAAGCCGACCAGTATCATCTGCCCGAAATATGACATGTGCGTAAACGCACGTGCATTTTCTGAACACTGCCATAAAACCATATGGCCTCTACAACGTTTCGCTCGAACTTGGGAAACTGTCTGTGGGGAACTCTAATGACTCGTCAGTACCCTGGCAGTGGGTTTAACCACAAGCCGTCAGCGGCACTAGCTGTGCGTAACGGCTGCCCATGGACTGACCTCAAGAGATGCCGATGAGCGAACTCATCCGGAAACCCTACTGAGCCTAACAGTGACTATGTATATACAGTCCGGTCCGGTCGTCTATGAGTATCGCATATCTGCCTAGGGGGCTAGTAACGTCAGACCCCCAATAGTAGTATAAGTCGTGTCGGAGTGTAGCCCAAAAAAACCCTGAGATACTACTGGAGTACCTACCAGTAAATCTCCTACCACGGCCGTGGGCTTTATGTAATGGCTCTCCTAGACACAGCACGATCTCATCCCCAATACCGGGAGAGACGAATCCCCTGTCGATCCGCTCACGTGCCACCATGTGGCTCGGGACTGTACCCAAAAACTACCTGTTTGCACGATTCCTTTGAGCCGTGGTAGGGTAGAAATCAAAGCACAGTGGGAACTCACACGAGACAAATGACGACCTCAGGTCGATGAACTAACCTGTACACATGTCACCACGGAACTGCTATCTCACGATATGTATAATACCAACTAGCAGATTCCCGGCGAGTCCTGTCCGGTGTACTCATAACCCAATGAGCACCTGTATACATCTTAGGTGATCCAACTGACACCAGTGGCTTGTGAGACCGGCCACCGCCCCTCGTCGGGGTCTCGACTGTATACACTAGTCTACTCCGGAGTATCGATACCCTGTCTCGAAACTCCCACGACTAGGGACCACAATTAAGGATATGCATATAAACCACCCAACTCTCACGTATATGATCGCCATCATACTGTTGATAGTAAAGCAAGATCCTAAGGGCTTTATCAAAGTGTAACAGTGATCAGTCACCTGGACCGGTACACGACTGATAAAGGCAAACCAGATAGCATACTATCATCTCGAGTAAGACTGTCCTACCGGTATAGCTCCTCCGCAATCATTGCAATCACGTACCTGCGATCCAATAATTGACTCTGAGGGCACTATATCCAACAATCTCCCACTTGCACTTAAGGCTAATTATTGCGATGTCGACTACTCACAGCCCGTGTGAAACCGAACACCCAACTCCTCTACTAATCAGTTTCACAAAGCCCGTTTGTAAAACTATTGTGTTCGAGAAATAACCTCAGTGAATGGATCCGCCCAGAAGTTTCTTTCTATATCTCTCTTAATCTTAAGTTCGTGGAGAAAGCCATCTCCCGAATTGAGTAATACCTGTCTTAAAATATGTCTGGATATCTGATGGGACCTAGTTCATAAATGAACTCCAAATCCAAACTTCTTAGACTGTATCGACCACTGAACTTAATCAGTATCCGGCACCATGCCACCCACAGTATCCTCCTGGACCACCTGTCCATAATACTGTCCCTTGTAAGAGGGAAAACTATAACTCTGACAATCACTCTGTCAACCATGTCACCTTTGAAGCCTGGAATGATAACCGTCTCCTGAAGGAGGTTGCCGTCATCAAATCCGTAGAACATCCTCTTATGTTCTAAAACTGCTTCTTTATGTCTCTCCAGGATTGGATTAATACAAACTTATCACATCTAGTGCAAAAACAACATCTGGTGTGGTACTTGACACCTCACGATTGACTCAATTGCCTAAGCAAGTGATCTGCCAATCATGCACAGCCCTCTCCCCTTTAGTCTATACGACACCTTTAGAGAGGGTGACTCCATCACCTGCAGGTACACCACCATGCCAGGAGTCATCTATTCTAAAAACCATTAGAATACTGTCAAAGTGCCCACATTGGGAAACTACCCAAATCCAGATCTAAAACCATAGATCTAGAAACCAGAATGTCAAGTATTATATCCATATCCTGTCTGGAGAAACAACTGTGTGACGACCACAGTACAACCGATCGTAGTATAGGAATTTTACTTCCTACTCTGTATATGTCATCCAGATACCATGACATCACACCCTACTACCTTCTTAACAGATCCATCCCCTATTCTGATGAAGTCAAACCCATGACTGTCACATCAAAATTAGATGATATATCTCCGCTATAACTGCTCTAGTCTATAAATAGACATAAGCTACTTGCCCACTATAATTCCGCTGCTCCCACTGACTACGACAACCCTCTGGCAGAATAATATACACGTGCACTTCTAAAGCTAGTTTAGAACGACGCTATACTTATCCTCCTGCCTAGTCTCATAGTCTGGAACAACAGTAGTGTCAAGTCTAGGTAAACAAGAACCTCCCTGTCACCGTTCTTGAGGTTACCGAAGTACCTCTCGGGTGTCTGAGGTTATCCACTATATCTGCGGAGTGGCTAATGGAATGTCAAACCTGATTGAATATGTAGGTCCTATTAAATTTTCCATAATCGTTCGTGGTTCTGGAATCACTTCCAGTTCTACCATACTCCCACTACTGTTTTCTGAAAAAATCCATTTTACTAAAACTGTGGCGAGTCAAGAACAATATCACCATTGATCTTCCAAATGGTAGAATATCAACCCTCGTTATAGCCAGGGTCAACCCACAAACAGCCATTACAGAAACGTGCCCTGAGTTATCCAGTGTCTGGTTTTAAGCATAAGCTGGACAACTCCCCGTACCTTAACATCGTTAAGATATGAACCATTCTATATCCAATAGAAACTTTGGCACTAATTTAATTGGAACCATATTCAATCATGCAGCTGTTTTCAGTGCATATCAACTTAATGGAAAGAGGCTAATCAGCATTACTCAACTTAGGAATCCATCCAATTATGAGTAACCTGAAAGTGAAACAAGTTTCTCAAAACCATTACTATCATCTGAATACCAATCACAAGAATCTACATCTTCGATCTCTTTGAAGAATCCTGATACTTGTGACATCTGGTTCTCTACTTTATTCTTATACCCACAACTTCTCAAAACGTAGACCTTGTATTTCTACGAAACACTTGTCTAAAAACTAGAGAAGTCATAAGTAAACAGAACATAGTACGAGGACCTACCCCTTTGTCGTGATGGACACTGGACAACATACAATACTCTGTATAAGTCCGCTGAGTTGAATAACTCAAAACCTGTGCGTCGTAGATTGAAAACTGTACCCTGACGATTTCCTCAAATATCACCAATTACAACGAATTCTGATATAATGAGGATAATTACCTAATTCCCAATAACTTACTCCCACTCATCATCTGTAAAACCATACAGATATGAGAATGAAACCTGGTAAATACATACCCTTGGAGTAAGTATCTAATCGAGAAAACAGTTTTCGTTTAACAATGCACTGAAACATGAAAATGTTTCGTAGGGGTATCCTGGTATTCCTAGTAATGCCTCTTCCATAATCCAATTCATGACTTTAACCGTATATTTCTTTGCCTTCTCTTCAAATCCCTTTATTTGTCTTTAGTCGTTACCTTCTGTACACCTTCGTTAGGCTAAATGGTTTTCTTCCTTCCCTACCGTTCGGCACCAGCCTATGGTTTGGAAGAAGACTATCCAGTAAGAATAATAGGTGTACCCTCCTAAACCAAGGAGTACTCACAACTTGAGAGAAGGTGATGATAAAAGACAACTGAATAATACCTTATTCTATTAAAGGTGAAATAGGAGTGGCGATGAAGTACGCGGTTTGGTCGTGAATGATAACAGTCGCAATTTACTTTGCCCTCTTTCTAATCCCTTTATTTTGTCTTTACATATTACCTTCTGCACACCCTACTTAGGCTAATTGGTTTTCTTCATTCCCTACCTTTCGGCACCTGCCTATGGTTTGGAATAAGACTATCCAATAAGCGTAATAGGTGTACTCTCCTAAACCAAGGAGCCCTCGCAACCTGAGAGAAGGTGATAATAAAAGACAACTGAATAAACCAATTCTATTTCTCATGAACCTTGATCCATCCTCGAAGAAGTCCCTTCGAGTTCGTATATAACCATACGATGGATCTATCCAATGGAAGTGGATGTCCGTAGTAATACGGGGTGTTCTGAGAAATCTAAAGGGTAAAAAAAAGAGTGGCAATGACTTATGCAATTCGGACAATCCAAAAGCCAGTATTTTAAGAAGGTTCGGTCAACCTGGTCACTGAGTCATAGTCTAGGGTCGGTCAAAGGTCTCTGCCAAAGAGAGAGAGAAAAGAAACACTCTGCGTGTACTCTAACCTAGATCAGAATGGTTATCACTTTATCTAATCCGGAAACCTCCCACTGTCTTGTCAAATTCTCCTCCAAACCTAAAAGAAGAATCAATCGGGATCACCCGAAGAGTAAACCAACTCATCAGTGGGAATCGGGATCCAACTCTCATCGCATGATAACGTGATGGAATGCATCCACGTTACTCATACTCCAGAAGTTATGCGCATACTTGGCAAGTTTCAGTTTCTTTAGAAACTCCCGATATGATTTTTGCCCCATTCTCTTATGACCTTGGCGTCGGTCAAAATGTCATAAGTCACATGCCAAGTTCTACCCGTCACTATCTTGTCAATTTGAACCCACCCGCACATGCCCTTGACGTTGGCCAAAATGGCAGAACGACTGTCCCAAACCAACTCATCTATCTATGCAACAATTGAATACCCAGCAGCTACCAAACACTATGCCTTGGCGTTGGTCAAAATACATAGCTTGAATACTACTGAATACCCAAAAGAAGTGACGGAGGGATACTGCTGGTTTTTGGCGAAAAACCTTTAACGTAGTAAACTTGATATCGCTGAAGGAACCTGATAGCTTTTTATAAAAATATAGTGGCGAAAACCTTTTGCTAAAGAGGTCACTCCCAGTGAAGGGATCTCGGCTCTTTCCTCGTGGAATGAGGTGCAGGATATTCCACTGAATACCGCGATGCGAAGCAACTTGTAATCGACTATAGTGAAGTTATTACCCTGACGCAAACTTTTGCCCAAGGGGTCATTCCCGGTGAAGGGATATCGGCCCTTGCCTCGTCGAATGAGGTGCAGGATATTCACACCGAATACCGCTATGCAAAACAAAAGGAAACGTCTTTGTAATAACACCTTTTAAAATTGTTCCAACAACTCCAAATAGGTTTGTTTTTCTTTGCATTGATCAAAATCAACGCAGTCCCATCATCAATGACACCAGAAAAGAACGAAAATAAAATGTACGTATATGCCATCCGCATTCGTCACTGGGTCCCGTCATCATCCGTTAGGTTACTTAACTAACGACAGAGCGGGGTCTGGACTAGCGCGGCTGCAAAACATATACAATATCTAATAGTATATATACCAATATACAATAATCGCTCCAGGCGTGATAATATGCAACATTACAGAAAAGTAATAAGCATCACAGAACAATACAGATAATCTGGGATCCCGGAGTTTCACAGAGCCGCTGCTGAAACCCGTCGTTCCCCTGGTCGTGTGGATAGCCTGTGCAATGAAACCTAGACCCCTACGGGTGCGGCAAGTTACCCGCCAAAACCTGAAGCGAGATAGTCCCCACAGCATAGTGAATGGTACACCTGGCACTTCACGGAATCCGGTAAATTGATCACCCCTCCTTGGGTCAACCTGAACCCCCTACGAGTGCGGTGAATAGTCTGCCAATTCTAGAGTGAGGCGCCTCTGCCTCTCAAAGCCATGAGATGCGGACCCGTTGCCCTCCCGAACCCGGCTATTCGTGCACTCCGTCGCGGGGTAAACCTAGTACAGAAATAAATAATATGTACAACAGGTACATCGACCGCAACCTGGTCGTGCCCCAAAAGAATATTATACAACAGGCAGTGACGGCAGTCCACATGTTGGACGCTCGCCCCGCAATATCAAATGTACAAATAAATCCAAACTGCACTATCATTGCACACTGCTATCCACCACGACAAATCCGCAATATCACAGCACAACACAGAATATCAACACGAATGTCATGTTCACAAACCCGTCTAAAAGAACTATAGCAATCAGACGCGGTTTACCGATCAAATGACATTCCCGGTCGGAGATATAATGTAAGTACTATAAACTAACATGTTTAAATTTCGATCGACTAAATATCACGAAGTGGGCCCCACGAACATCTGTTGAACAGTAACAAAATCTAGGCCCAAAAGATATATACCAAAACCCCCAATTTCCAATATAAAAGCTACTGTGCAAATTTGGGGCCATGATCTCACAAAATGGCCGCGGATGCGCGGTCAAACCATAGTTTTGACCGCGATTCCGCGGTGGTCTTGTCGAATCACGTGCCCAAATTTGTAAGGTGTGCTTATAAAACCCTGCACAGATTTCTGTGATATGTAAAATAATTTTTGGAACCCTTTAAAAATCGACAGAAACTGTGAATGGAAATTTTGCAGTTTTCGATATTCGGTCCGATCGATATTTTAAACACGTTAGCACAAGTTAGTATAGCATAATGGTGAAGCTCTGATACCACTGTAAGTCCACGGTAGCGCCCCGGCCGTCTACAGATGCCAAATGCGGAACAAAAACTTTTTAACCGGCGCTATCGTATACTATAACCCGGATCTGCCATTATTGCTAAACTAACAAACTGTAAAGAGTGTAGAAAGGTTATACCGAACGATCCGAGTCCTTCGTTCTTTAACCATCATCCCACGCTCCGTTGCGGCTGCTCCGATCTCGTCGATCTCCGATGTGCTCGTCCAGGTGGCACCACGTCAACGATTCTTTAAACGGGCTCCCGCCTCTGACTCGAGGCAACTCGGTCGTCAAGTTTGCTAAAAGAGACGACCAAGAATGATGTAGAGAATGGGTAGAATACTTTGTCTCGTTATGTTCAAGGCTATGGACGAACGGTTAATGAAGTTGCAACTCGAATCGGGTGATGAAATGAGCTATAAAATTTCCATGCACCCCAAAACTATCATAATCTTTTAACCAAATCAAGTGAGTGTGTGAGAGAGAGGGGAGGGGCCGGCCACTATATAGGAGTGGGGGGTGAATGTAGGAAAGGGGGAGGTAACCACAAGAGAAAAGATCAAGCGAAAATATCCTAAGCAAGAACAAAATGCATTAATGAAATGGATGACACATCTAAACCTAGTCATCAATTCATTAAATGCAAACAAAAGTTCATGAACCTTGTCACCATCCTTGTCACCTCTTCTAGAAACTTCTAGAAGCTTCTATACTCATCTCAAGAAAAGATAAATCCGTCTTTAACCGAATGTTAAAAGACAGCTGATAGAAAACTGGAAACTGGCAACTTCCAAAAGCATCCCGAAACGAATTTCAGGATAACCCCGTAACTGTATAAATATACCCGCATTTGTATTACGACCGAATACAAATGCAACTGAGACAAAGATATTATGTCCACTCAATATAATACTCGGACCCGGCTTAAACCAAAGCCGACCAGTATCATCTGCCCGAAATATGACACGTGCGTAAACGCACGTGCATTTTCTGAACACTGCCATAAAACCATATGGCCTCTACAACGTTTCGCCCGAACTTGGGAAACTGTCTGTGGGGAACTCTAATGACTCGTCAGTACCCTGGCAGTGGGTTTAACCATAAGCCGTCAGCGGCACTAGCTGTGCGTAACGGCTGCCCATGGACTGACCTCAAGGGATGCCGATGAGCGAACTCATCCGGAAACCCTACTGAGCCTAACAGTGACTATGTATATACAGTCCGGTCCGTTCATCTATGAGTATCACATATCTGCCTAGGGGGCTAGTAACGTCAGACCCCCAATAGTAGTATAAGTCGTGTCGGAGTGTAGCCCAAAAACACCCTGAGATACTACTGGAGTACCTACCAATAAATCTCCTGCCACGGCCATGGGCTTTGTGTAATGGCTCTCCTAGACACAGCACGACCTCACCCCCAATACCGGGAGAGACGAATCCCCTGCCGATCCCCTCACGTGCCTCCATGTGGCTCGGGACTGTACCCAAAAACTACCTGTTTGCACGACTCCATTAAGCCGTGGTAGGGTAGAAATCAAAGCACAGTGGGAACTCACACGAGACAAATGACGACCTCAGTTCGATGAACTAACCTGTACACATGTCACCAGTGTAAGTCCACGTTGCGACCCCCGGTTCTTACGGGGAGGCGGAAACGGTATAAAATCAAAATTTTAACGCAAGAGGCAACATGGACTAAGCTAGGTCGGGATCTTTACCTAAACTAAAACTAGCATACTAAGCTAAAGATATTTAGCTACTCGGATGAAGATGGTTATACCTTAAACTTGAACTCCTTCTCTTCAAGCTCCGATGGTGGTTCGATGGCTCCTTCTCGTTGTCTCCGTACGCCGAAGATAGATCCACTTGAAAGCTCCAACCTTTAGCTCCTTCTTCGTTCTTTGAAGAAACTAGTTCACTTGGTTTGCTAAACCTAGTGAACTAGAATGAGTAGAGATGATTTAGAATGGGATTTTATCTATGGTTCTTGATTCTCAACTCATGAGACAAGAGAACCATAGATCAAGAGAGGGAGCAAGAGGTTGAGGGTGAGAGCAAGAGGAGAGCTCAAGAACAAGAGAGAGAATGAGCAAGAAAGAATGAGCAAGAAAGAATGAGCAAGTATTTTGTCTCTCACCCTCTCATAATCCAAAGCAATGATCACTCATCATATCAACAAAAGTCTTATGTGATGGTTGAAGTAACCATAACCTTATCATGTCATGCACTCATTTTACTCAAATGAACAAGCAAGTAAAAGTCTTTGGCATGAAATGATAACCATGGTTATCATGATGGTCAACTAGTCAAGCCTAGTCAACCGGTCAACAAAGTCAACAAGTCAACAAAAGTCAACAAGTCAACAAGGTCAACAAAAGTCAACAACCAAGTCACCATAATACTTAATTAATATAATAGTTAATCGCATATCATATTCTCATTAGGGTTGAGCAAAAAGTCAAAAAGTTAACGGTCAACTGTCAACAACCCTAATGAGAATCCGCTGCCTCTGCCTCCCTGTCAACTGTGCATACACACCCGCATCCGCGTTCCGAGGAACACGAATGCAAACTGGATAAATCCAATCCCATAAGGTACACTAGGATCTGGCTTAAACCAAAGCCCGCTAGTGTAAACTGTCCGGACACTGTACGTGCACAAGTGCACGGATGTGACCGAACCCTGTCGCAAAACCATGCGACCTGTCGCAATACCATGCGACCTCTACTCTTTTGCCTAAAGGCGAAAAGCTTTCTGTGTGGGACTCTAAAGACTCGACACTACGCTGGCAGTGGGTTTAACCACAGACCGCAAGCGGCACTAGCTGTGCGTAACGGTCCCCAGGTAATGCCGACAAGAAGACCGACGAGGCGAAACCCATCTGAACTCCTACTGAGCCTGAGTGTGACATTCTCCGTACAGTCCGGTCTGTTCGTCTGATACATCGCATGGCGGGCCTAGGGGGCGGTAAACGTCAGTCCCCCAATAGCGGTACAAGTCGTGCCGGAGCGAAGCCCAAAACACCCTGAGATAACACTGGAAACCTACCAGTATATCTCGTTTGCCCTGGCCAGGGACTACTCGTGTAATGGCTCTCCTAGACACAGCGCGATGTCAACCCCCAATACCGGGAGAGACGAATCCTGTCTAACCGTCACTGCCTCCAAGTGCTTCGGGACTGCACCCAACCACCACCTGTTTGCACGACTCCTTTGAGCCGTGGTAGGATAGTGATCAAAGTACAGTGGGAACACACCCGAGGCGAAGTGACAGTGTCAAGTCAGCGGACTAAGCTGTACTCATGTCACCTGGGAACTGATAACTGACGATAGGTATAATACCAACTAGTCAGTTCCCGACGAGTCCTGTCCAGTGTACCCGTAACCTAACGAGCACCCACATACTATCTCAAGTACGACGTACTGACGGCTGTGGGACAGACCGTCTCCCACACTGGGATGAGAAGCGCATGCGCTGGTCTACTCCAGAGTATCGATGCCCTGTCTCGATAGTCCTGCGACCAGGGACCTGAATAAGGATGTGCTTATAGATTACCCAGCCCCCACTAGTGTGACTGCCATCACAACGCTGGTAATCAAGCAAAGATCCTAAGGGCTCCACTAATGCGTATAAGTGATATACTGAAATAAACACAAGTACACATTGAAGTAGAAACAAACCAAGTAGCATACTAATATTTTGAACAAGATTGTATATACAAGGTGAATATCCCAAGCATCCATTAAGTAATATACAAACCAGTATGATACAGTAATGGCCTCTAGGGCATATACACTAACAATCTCCCACTTGCACTAAGGCCATGTATTGGCGTATCGAAGACCTATCATCTCGATCAGCCGCTCGAACTGAGTCTGGGGCAGGGCCTTGGTGAATGGATCAGCAGTGTTATCTTCTGAAGCGACTCTCCGAACCTCGATCTCCTGGCGATCTACGATCTCCCTGATCAGGTGATACCGCCTCAAGATGTGCCTGGATCTCTGATGGGACCTGGGTTCCTTCGCTAAAGCTATAGCCCCGTTGTTGTCGCAATACAGAGGTATTGGATCAACAATGGACGGAACCACCTGAAGTTCTTTCAAGAACTTCCTCATCCAGACAGCTTCTTTTGCGGCATCAGATGCAGCGATGTATTCCGCTTCCATCGTCAAGTCTGCAACGGTTTCCTGTTTGGAACTCTTCCAACACACCGCCCCTCCATTGAGGGTAAAGACAAAACCCGACATGGACTTGGAATCATCCTTGTCACTCTGGAAGCTGGAGTCAGCAAAGGCCTCGATCTGGAGGTCTTTTCCGCCATACACCAAGAACATCTCCTTAGTCCTTCTCAGGTACTTGTGAATGTTCTTTACCGCTATCCAGTGTTTCTCCCCAGGGTTTGACTGATACCGGCTTACCACACTCAGTGCATAAGCTACATCCGGTCTGGTACACAACATCGCATACATTATAGAGCCTACCGCAGAAGCGTAGGGTATAATAGACATGCGATCCCTCTCCAAATCAGTCTTGGGAGACATCTCTTTAGAGAGGGTGATCCCGTGACAAGCCGGTAGGTTACCGTGCTTGGAATCTTCCATACTGAACCTCTTCAGTATGGTGTCGATGTACCTGGACTGTGAAAGTCCTAATATCCTCTTGGATCTGTCACGGTAGATCCGGATACCCAGAATGTATGAGGCATCACCCAGGTCTTTCATGGAGAACCTGTGTGACAAGAACCCCTTGACAGATTGTAGCATAGGAATGTCATTTCCTATTAAGAGAATGTCATCCACGTATAAAACGAGGAATACTACAGTTCTCGCTACAAATCTACTATAGATGCATGGTTCATCTGGATTTTTGATAAAGCCAAATTCTTTGACCGTCTCATCAAAGCAGATGTTCCAACTCCGCGATGCCTGCTTTAGTCCATAGATGGACTTAAGCAACTTGCACACCTTTCCGCTGCTCCCACTCTGAATGAAACCCTCTGGCTGGTCCATATAGACACACTCCTCTAAATTTCCATTTAGAAAAGCTGTCTTTACGTCCATTTTCCAGATCTCATAATCGTGGAAGGCAGCAATGGCAAGAAGGATCCGAATGGATTTCAGCATGGCTACTGGAGAAAAGGTTCCGTCGTAGTCCAAGCCAGGTCTTTGACGAAAACCCTTTGCTACCAGCCTAGCTTTATAGGTCTCAACCTGTCCATCTACACCAATCTTCCTTTTGAAGATCCACTTGCATCCTACGGGTTTTACCCCGTCTGGAGCAATGTCCAACGTCCATACCTTGTTGGTGTACATGGACTCCATTTCGGTCCGCATTGCATCCAGCCATTTCGCTGAGTCAACGCTCTGAACGGCCTGCTGGAAGCTAGTAGGCTCATCATAATCTATGATGCAATCCTCTCTATCCCCGTCTATGAGAAAACCGTAGTATCTCTCGGGCGGATGAGACTGCCTACTACTCCTGCGGAGTGGCGCAGGAATGTCCTGTTCTGTTGAACCCTCTGGTTCCACTAAGCTTTCAGTAACAGTCTGTGGTTCTGGAACTTCTTCCAGTTCTATTGTG
This sequence comes from Agapanthus africanus, assembly GCA_030015575.1. NCBI lineage: Eukaryota > Viridiplantae > Streptophyta > Magnoliopsida > Asparagales > Amaryllidaceae > Agapanthus > Agapanthus africanus. The sequence goes on along the minus strand of CM057340.1, from coordinate 590,429,367 downwards.
CTCCCACTTATCTGGGTTTCCAAAAACTCAGTTTCCAAGAAGCGGGCATGCTGAGAAACAAAGACCTTTTGTTCCTCAGCTGAATAGAAAAGATACCCCCTGGAGTTCCTTGGGTATCCCACAAACTTACACTGTACTGAACGTGCCTCAAGCTTGTCCGCATGCTGCTTTTTTACAAAAGCTGGACATCCCCATACCTTAAGATACTTTAGACAGGGTTTCTTCCCAGTCCACATCTCATATGGGGTGGTAGGCACAGTCTTGGTGGGAGCCTTGTTCAAGAGATACGCAGCTGCTTCTAGTGCATATCCCCAGAATGATCGCGGTAACTCAGCGTTACTCATCATGGACCGAACCATATCCAATAGGGTTCGGTTCCGTCTCTCCGATACACCATTATGTTGCGGAGTGTATGGAGGAGTAAGCTGAGAGAGAATACCATTCTCTTTTAAGTAATTCAGGAATTCGGCACTTAAGTATTCTCCACCTCGATCCGATCTTAGAATCTTAATACTTTTGCCGGTCTGTTTCTCTACTTCATTCTTATACTCCTGGAATTTTCCAAAGGCCTCGGACTTATGTTTCATCAAGAAGACATAACCGTACCTTGAGAAGTCATCCGTAAAAGTAATGAAGTAAGAATGTCCGCTTCGGGCATGTGTAGACATTGGACCGCACATGTCACTGTGTACGAGTCCCAAGAGCTCGCTCGCTCTTACTCCTTGTCCAGTAAACGGAGTCTTTGTCATCTTTCCTTTGAGACAAGATTGACAAGTGGCATACGATTGATATTCGAACGCATTCAAATATCCTTCTGTATGCAACTTAGTCAACCTTCTCTCATTGATGTGACCCAATCTACAATGCCATAAGAAAGTCTGATTCATTTCCGGAGACTTTCTTTTGTGTGTATTCTGGACGTTGAAAATCTGTGGTTGGTTTAACACGTATATACCATTACTCAATGTACCTGACCCAATCAAAACTTGATTAAGGTGAATGTTTACAACATTACTTACAAACGCAAATTCATAACCTTCTTTAGAAACTAAAGATACAGAAATGATATTACAAGTTGCGTTGGGTACAAAAAAGCAATTACGCAAAACCAAAACATGTCCATCTGACATTCCCAGGTGATAGTCCCCCACGGCTTTAGCATCCATGCTAGCTCCGTTTGCAACTCTGAGGGTCATGTCACCTGCCTTCAAAACCCTACGGTTTCTCAACGCCTGCAAAGAATTACAGATATGAGATCCTGATCCGGTATCCAATACCCAGGAAGTAGAGTTTATTGAAAGACAGTTTTCAATAACATACACACCTGAAGCTGAAGCTGCAACCTGCTTCAATTCCTGTGTTCTGGCCTTCCAGGCCCTGCAATCATTCTTCCAGTGTCTTTTCTTATGACAATAGAAGCATTCTTCCTTATCCACAAGCTTCCCCGCTATCTTTGTTGCTTTTGCTTTTCCCTTCGTATCCACTTTACTAACACCGCCTCTTGGTTTGGCGGGGGCCTTCTTCTTCTTTCCCTTGGCTTTCGCCTTGGACCTAGAAGAAGATGATCCTCCTACAAACAAAGTGGATGTATCCCTACCTTTCTGTAGGGTGCCCTCTGCGCTCCTCAGCATGTTGAGGAGCTCTGATAGTTCAACCTCTTTTTCTTGTAGGTTGAAGTTCAGTATAAACTGGGCGTAAGTGGAAGGAAGGGACTGGAGAACTATATCCGTATATAGCTCACTCTCCAATGTGATCCCTAGGTCAGCGAGCTCCTCAATGAAGCCGATCATCTTTAGCACGTGCTCGGCTACTGATGATCCGACGGCCATTCTTGTCGAAAATAACTTTTTCGACGCTTCGTATCTTGCGATACGTGATTGCTCTCCATACAGTTCTTTTGTATGGAGCAATATGGACTCCATGTCCATATTCTCATGCCTCCTCTGATGTTCGTTGTCCATCGAGGCAAGCAGGAGGCATTTGGCCTTCGCGCTATCAATCTCCCAAGTCTTACGGATTTCCTTATCCGCGACGCTGGAAGTTGGACCAGGGACAGGGGGAGCTTTGGTGGTAAGAAGATACCCCAGCTTGTCATAAGTGATTGCTATCTTGACATTCCTGAGCCAATCTTTGTAGTTTGGCCCTGTCAGTTTGTTTTTATCTAGGAGTAACTTAAGTCCAGTCATGTGGATTGGTCGCTGCAATTAGGAGAGAGAAGAAGAAACACTCAGCATGATGCTCTTGCAAGTTTAGAGTGGTTTTTAGTTTGTCTAAACAGGATGGCTCCCACTGTTTCTCGAATCCCTCCTCAAACCATAAAGGAAGAATTAGTCAGGATCAATCCCACCGTACAATACTTGCTTAACCGTTCAGCCAGGCCGGTGTCGGTACTTCGAGGGAGGTTTTCCAACGCTTTCACGAAGTTCCTTAATTAAAGAACCTCTTTTCCCTGGGGGCGTAGCCCCGCTAACACCTTTCTAGGCACCTACTAGGTTTATAGCATTGATCGTTAAGTGAGAAATTTCCCGAGGAGTAGCATATACTCACAGTAGGATCGGATCCAAATATCATCGCGTGACGAAACTGAAGGAATCCTACCAGAATCATCACACTCCAAATGGTATGCAAATCTAGCAAGTTTCAGTACTTATGAAACTCCCGATGTGGATTTTTGCCCCATGCTCTTATGACCTTGACGAAGGTCAACAAATCATAAGTCACATGTCAAGTTCTGCCCGTCATTATCCAGGTTAATTTGAATCCACCCGTATATACCCTTGACGAAGGTCAACAAGGTAATGCGAATGTCCCAAACCAACGCATCTATCTATGCTACATATGAATACCCAATAGCTACCAATCACTATGCCTTGACGAAGGTCAACAAACACAGCTTGAATACTATTGAATATTCATACGAAACGACGGAGGGCTACGAATGGTTTTGGCAAAACCGTGAACGTAGTGAACTTGATTTGGTCGATGGAACGAGATAGCTTTTAAAAGGAGTGGCTCAAGCTCCACATTTAAAAGTTGGTTTTAAAAAGAACCGAGTGGTTTTTCGAAAGTGTTCCAACGACTTTAACTTGGTTTATTATCTTGCATTAGTTCTTTTAATGCGTGATATTCTTGCATTAGTTCTTTTAATGCGTCCCATCATTTAATCCTACCATTGCAGAAAACAACCAAAATATGACGTACGCTTATGCCATTCGCATTCGCCACGGGGCCCCGTCATTACCCGTTAGGTTACTTAACTAACGACAGAGCGGGGGATGGGCTAGCGCGTCTGTAAAACATAAGCAACGCCTAAATAATATCATATATAGATATACTGCAATGATAAACATTTCAGATCACAGATAAATACATTGGATATACTAGGAATCTGTAATTTGTACGAGCCTGTAACAAAAACAGATTACACGGTCGCGGTGAATAGCCAAAACCCCACCCAAGACCCCTACGGGTGCGGCAAACTACCCGCCAAGTACCCGAAGCGTAGCAACCTCCCTCATCTCCATGAGTAGGCCACTCGACACTTCGGCATACCCGGTAGTTTGTGCACCCCTCCATGGGTCTATCCTAGGAGCAAAAACAGTAAAAAGAAATTATACAATGACGGCTACAACCCCGACCCGGTTGTGCGGCCATACAAATAATTATTACATCAATTTACAAATTTACATGAATTGCAAGAAAAGAAAACTCTCGTCTCACAACCCCCGGCTATTCACCCGCGACAATCCAACATATTTATATACACATTCCAGCACATTACAGATCATGTATAACCCCGACCAATCGACTTATAGCAATTAGCCGACGTTCAATACATGCAAACATCACAGATATAACCATCATAGTCAAAGTGCAGTGAAGTTCGGAAAAAATACGGAATTATAGGACCCCAAAAGGAAATTTCTTTTCTGGAAAATCTGGGCACATATAATATATTTCAAAAATCCCAAAACCAACACAGACACACACTGCACGAAAAACGATGCACAGAAGACGACAAAGCGCGGCGGTTCCGCGGCGGATGCCTAGCTCACGCGGCGGAAGGGCGGCGGTTTGGACGAATTACTGTATCGTTTTTCTTGGGTGTTCACACAAAACCCTGAGCCGAATTTACAAGTGTAAAGTTTTTCATTTTGAGCCAAAAAAATTTCAACAGAAACTCAGTTTTTGTAAAAGTTTGGTTTTTGGATTTTTCCGGTTCCGAACTTCGTTACACTTCACTACCAAGCTAGTTTAAGTTTAGTTAGGCTCTGATACCACTGTAAGTCCACGTTGCGACCCCCGGTTCTTACGGGGAGGCGGAAACGGTATAAAATCAAAATTTTAACGCAAGAGGCAACATGGACTAAGCTAGGTCGGGATCTTTACCTAAACTAAAACTAGCATACTAAGCTAAAGATATTTAGCTACTCGGATGAAGATGGTTATACCTTAAACTTGAACTCCTTCTCTTCAAGCTCCGATGGTGGTTCGATGGCTCCTTCTCGTTGTCTCCGTACGCCGAAGATAGATCCACTTGAAAGCTCCAACCTTTAGCTCCTTCTTCGTTCTTTGAAGAAACTAGTTCACTTGGTTTGCTAAACCTAGTGAACTAGAATGAGTAGAGATGATTTAGAATGGGATTTTATCTATGGTTCTTGATTCTCAACTCATGAGACAAGAGAACCATAGATCAAGAGAGGGAGCAAGAGGTTGAGGGTGAGAGCAAGAGGAGAGCTCAAGAACAAGAGAGAGAATGAGCAAGAAAGAATGAGCAAGAAAGAATGAGCAAGTATTTTGTCTCTCACCCTCTCATAATCCAAAGCAATGATCACTCATCATATCAACAAAAGTCTTATGTGATGGTTGAAGTAACCATAACCTTATCATGTCATGCACTCATTTTACTCAAATGAACAAGCAAGTAAAAGTCTTTGGCATGAAATGATAACCATGGTTATCATGATGGTCAACTAGTCAAGCCTAGTCAACCGGTCAACAAAGTCAACAAAAGTCAACAAGTCAACAAGGTCAATAAAAGTCAACAACCAAGTCACCATAATACTTAATTAATATAATAGTTAATCGCATATCATATTCTCATTAGGGTTGAGCAAAAAGTCAAAAAGTCAACGGTCAACTGTCAACAACCCTAATGAGAATCCGCTGCCTCTGCCTCCCTGTCAACTGTGCATACACACCCGCATCCGCGTTCCGAGGAACACGAATGCAAACTGGATAAATCCAATCCCATAAGGTACACTAGGATCTGGCTTAAACCAAAGCCCGCTAGTGTAAACTGTCCGGACACTGTACGTGCACAAGTGCACGGATGTGACCGAACCCTGTCGCAAAACCATGCGACCTGTCGCAATACCATGCGACCTCTACTCTTTTGCCTAAAGGCGAAAAGCTTTCTGTGTGGGACTCTAAAGACTCGACACTACGCTGGCAGTGGGTTTAACCACAGACCGCAAGCGGCACTAGCTGTGCGTAACGGTCCCCAGGTAATGCCGACAAGAAGACCGACGAGGCGAAACCCATCTGAACTCCTACTGAGCCTGAGTGTGACATTCTCCGTACAGTCCGGTCTGTTCGTCTGATACATCGCATGGCGGGCCTAGGGGGCGGTAAACGTCAGTCCCCCAATAGCGGTACAAGTCGTGCCGGAGCGAAGCCCAAAACACCCTGAGATAACACTGGAAACCTACCAGTATATCTCGTTTGCCCTGGCCAGGGACTACTCGTGTAATGGCTCTCCTAGACACAGCGCGATGTCAACCCCCAATACCGGGAGAGACGAATCCTGTCTAACCGTCACTGCCTCCAAGTGCTTCGGGACTGCACCCAACCACCACCTGTTTGCACGACTCCTTTGAGCCGTGGTAGGGTAGTGATCAAAGTACAGTGGGAACACACCCGAGGCGAAGTGACAGTGTCAAGTCAGCGGACTAAGCTGTACTCATGTCACCTGGGAACTGATAACTGACGATAGGTATAATACCAACTAGTCAGTTCCCGACGAGTCCTGTCCAGTGTACCCGTAACCTAACGAGCACCCGCATACTATCTCAAGTACGACGTACTGACGGCTGTGGGACAGACCGTCTCCCACACTGGGATGAGAAGCGCATGCGCTGGTCTACTCCGGAGTATCGATGCCCTGTCTCGATAGTCCTGCGACCAGGGACCTGAATAAGGATGTGCTTATAGATTACCCAGCCCCCACTAGTGTGACTGCCATCACAACGCTGGTAATCAAGCAAAGATCCTAAGGGCTCCACTAATGCGTATAAGTGATATACTGAAATAAACACAAGTACACATTGAAGTAGAAACAAACCAAGTAGCATACTACTATTTTGAGCAAGATTGTATATACAAGGTGAATATCCCAAGCATCCATTAAGTAATATACAAACCAGTATGATACAGTAATGGCCTCTAGGGCATATACACTAACAACCAGGGAACTGCTATCTGACGATATGTATAATACCAACTAGCAGATTCCCGGCGAGTCCTGTCCGGTGTACTCATAACCCAATGAGCACCTGTATACATCTTAGGTGATCCAACTGACACCAGTGGCTTGTGAGACCGGCCACCGCCCCTCGTCGGGGTCTCGACTGTATACACTAGTCTACTCCGGAGTATCGATGCCCTGTCTCGAAACTCCTATGACTAGGGACCACAATTAAGGATATGCATATAAACCATCCAACTCTCACGTATATGATCGCCATCATACTGTTGGTAGTAAAACAAGATCCTAAGGGCTTTATCAAAGTGTAACAGTGATCAGTTACCTGGACCGGTACACGACTGATAAAGGCAAACCAAATAGCATACTATCATCTCGAGTAAGACTGTCCTACCGGTATAGGTCCTCCGCAATTATTGCAATCACGTACCTGTGATCCAATAATTGACTCTGAGGGCACTATATCCAACAGTCAGTTCCCCGCATTTCGAACGGCCAGCTAGCCACCGTCGGATATAGTGGATTTGGATGCTGATGGATGAAGTCCCCGTGAATCTGGCACGCATGGCACTGCTTCGCGTATTCGAGGCAGTCTTGGATCATCGTGGGCCAATAATAACTCATCCGTTTGATCTTCAGTTTCATCTTCGGCCCGGCTTGGTGAGAACCGCAGAGTCCGTCATGAGTTTCTCGGACGACTCTTTTCGCCTCTTCAGGTCCTAGGCATCTTAGCCACAGAGAATCAAATGATCTCTTATACAGAGTATCAATGACGAAAGAAAAAGACAAAGCTCGTTTCATAAGCTGATGTCTTGAGGATGCATCTTCAGGTGTTCGACGGGATTTGAAGTAGTCTATAAAGACTTCTCTCCAATCCTCAACCTTTTCCTGGTCTTTTACTTGTAGAGCCACTTGCTCGGTCGACCCTTTTTCTTCGGACGACTCTGGAGATATTTCTGCCGGTGCAAGAATCCGAAGGCTTTGCACAACGATCCACATGGCGTCGGGGTTTTCGTCAGCCAGTTCTTTAGCGAGCTTGGCTAATGCATCCGCTTTTCTATTTTCCACACGCGGTATGCTTTCCAAGGCGTAGGAAGGGATTTGAGTCAGCAACTGTTGTACTCTCCCGCCGTACTTCACCAGCTCTGGCTTGCACGTTTGATAGTCGCCGTTTACTTGACTAACGACCAGTTGGGAGTCTCCGTATATGAGGAGGTTTTAGATTCCCATGTCGATAGCGATCTCGAGACCTGCTATAAAAGCTTCATACTCGGCTTCATTATTCGTTCTCGGCTCTGTTAAGGAGAAGGCAAAACGCATTATCCCTCCTTGTGGAGTCACGAAGATGAGACCTACCCCTGATTTAATTAAAAATGTGCTTTATTTGCGCTTCTTCATGGAAGACGCTCCATCAAAATAAAGTTCCCACCGGGTATCACCGCCGTCGATTGTGTCAAACGCATGCTCGTCTGACAATTCGCAGTTCAAAGGAGAATCGGCAGGTATTAGATGCTCAGCGAGGAAGTCGGCGATGGCCTGGCCTTTCACTGCTTTAAGAGGCCGATAAGTTATCGAGAACTCCATCAAGAGCAGGGCCCATTTAGCGAGTCGTCCCGTTAATATGGCCTTCGACATCAAATATTTGAGGGGATCCACCTTCGATATGAGATGGACCTCATGTGCCAACGCGTAGTGTCTGAGCTTCGTTATTATGAAGATCAACGCCAGACAGTGTTTTTCGATGGGAGAGTAATTGCTTTCTGCCCCCAATAGAACTCGACTCAAGTAGTAGAGAGCTCTTTCTTTCCCTTGGTCGTTCTATTGTGCCCACAGCGCGCCCAAAGAACCTTCAAGGGCTGTTGTGTACAGGACGAGAGGTTTTCCCTTAACGGGTGCGGCCAGTACTGGCGGATTCTGCAGGTATTGCTTGATTTCGTCCAGTGCACTTTGGCATTTGTGATCCCAGACGAACGGGGTTCCCTTCTTCATTAGGTGACTGTAGGGATGACACTTGCCGGAAAGATTGGCTATAAATCGCCGGATATATGCGAGCTTCCCTTGGAGAGACCGCAGTTGCTTAAGAGTCTTTGGTGGAGGCGTTTCCATGATCGCCTTGATCTTTGACGGATCTATCTCGATGCCTCGGTGTCGGACGATGAATCCTAGGAATTTGCCCGAGGAAACTCCGAACGTGCATTTGAGAGGGTTCATCTTCAAGTTGTATTGCCGAAGGCGCTGAAACACGATCTTCAGATGCTCTAAATGTTCTTCGTATGATTTGCTTTTTACTATGAGGTCGTCGATATAGCATTCGACAATTTCATGTATGAGGTCATCGAAGATCTTCGTCATGGCCCTCTGATAGGTGGCGCCGGCGTTCTTTAGACCGAAGGGTATCACCTTGTAGCAAAATATACCGAAAGGGGTCCGAAAAGTGGTGTGCTTCTGGTCTTCGGAATGCATCTTTATCTGATTGTATCCTGACGAGCCGTCCATGAAGGAGAAAACTTCGTGAGTGGACGTATTGTCCATCCTCGGCTCGGTGACCGGTACTGGGATGTCGTCCTTCGGACAAGCTTTATTGAGATCCCGAAAGTCCACACATATGCGCACCGTCCCATTCTTCTTCATCACTGGGACGATGTTGGCGATCCAGTCAGGATATTGAACCTCTTGGATGAAGCCGGAGTCGATTAGCTTTTTGACCTCGGCGTTGATGCTCATCTCAAGCTCGAGCCGCATTCTTCTCGGCGCTTGTTTGATTGGCTTGACGTCCGGAGATATTGCCAATTTGTGCACATCAATCTCTGGATCTAATCCTAGCATCTCGGAATAGTTCCATGCGAAGCAATCTTTATGCTGCATGAGCACGTCTTTTAGCGTAGCCACCCTTTCTTCTGACAACAGCTCACTGACGAATGTCGGCCGCAGGTCACTTGCTGTTCCCAAGTCAATTTTCTTGAGGTTATCTGCGGTAGTATGTATCCCATCTTCCAGCTCTTTTGGTGCCGGTGGAAATTCTGAGATTACCTCGTCATCATCGTTTTCGAAGCACCGGGGGAGGTCATCCATATTCTCGGGCTCTTCTTCTGACAGCGTTATCATGTGACAGGTACGAGCTCGCTTCCAAGACCGATGTTGATCTGGTTCTACTCTTGCGGCTTTGGGTTCATGCTTCTGTGGCGGGCTTATCTTCCAGCTGCTGGATAGAGCGAACCTGCCTTGCTGATACTGGTCTTCTACCCATTCTTTAAATGTGAAGCAGTCTTCGAGAGGATGTTCTATTGCCCTGTGATAGGAGCAACAGTCTGGGTGAGAGACTTCGCCTGCTTGCTCGGGGTGCTTGGACTCCGGGAGTGTCATCATTTGATGTTTTATGACAAGATCGAATATCTTCCTTGTCTTGTCTTGGGCAAAAGAGTATGCTTGACCCATCTTCTTTGTAAGAGATGAATTTTGGTTGCTCGGTTCTTGATCGCGTGGCTTCTTGGACCCGCTTTGTCGCTGTCGAACGCCTTTCCCGTTCTTTGGTTTGTTTCTGCCTCTGCGTCGGGCCTTTTGTACAATGGGTTGACAAGCAGGAGCATTTTCATTTTTCACAGCCTGTTGAAGGAGGCGCTGCGTCCTAGCTTTCTCGTAGATGGCCATTTCACGATTATGGTCGTCTCAAACCTTTTGACCTGTTTCCCTTATAAGCTTGTCAATTTGTTCTTCGAACGACGGACTGGGCATTTTCACGGCGGGAGCTCTTTCTGGTTCAGGGTTAGCATCTTCCCACAGAGCATCTCTCTCTTCATCAAAGTCATGTATGACGTAGCAGTCGTGGAGTAGTTCCCGTTTCTTGGATTGAACATATCCAAGTCCGGTCGTTTCCATTCTCCCGTTGGGCAACTTTCGTTGAGTTCCGGGAACGTTCCAAATCTTGTTATAGAACCGTACTTGTCGAGCAGTTTGCTTAAAAGGTACACCTTGGCGTCTCAAGAGTCTCTTTAGTCCGTTCGTGTAATATCTGGGCAAACGGATGGGCTGGACCCTGTCAAGTGTAGAATCTGCGCCATGCCAGATTTCTTTCTCCACTTTGGTTTCCCCAGATTGGTAGAATAGAATCGCCTTTTCACCTTCTCGCCTGGGAGGGACATAAAACATCTGCAGCTCTTCCACATTGTAGGTATCAAGCGCGTCTAGTTCTATATGATACTTGGGCGGAACCATGGCAACTTGCAAAGCTTGCTCTTCATCAGGGAAGGTTTGTATTGAAGGCCGAGTAGAGAATACGGCATGGACCTCATCTTCCGAGTCGCTGCCGAAGATAAGCATAGGACGAACGGTCCGGGCTTGTTGTACTGGGGCGGACCTGAGTAAACTATCTCTTCTTCTTCCTCGGTATCACTCCCGAAGACCGGAATGGTGGTGATAGCTTTGTTCTCCAGTTTGTGACATATTTCTGTGTCCTCAAAGTCTGGTAAGAAGTATTTTGCATCTTCGTACTTGCGGTCTTCGTTCACGGAGAATAGATTTAGCTCTCCTGTCACGTTATACTCAAGACCATCCTTGAAATACTTCATACACTGATGTTGTGTAGAGGGGATGATGTTGTACTCGTGTAACCAAGGCCGGCCGAGCAAAGAGTTATAACATGTCTTGGCGTCAATGACGTGGAACTTGATATCAGTGACGAGTAGCCCAAAGCGTAACGTCAGTATCACAGACCCAAGCATCCGTGATGACTGGGAGTTAAATCCGGAGATGGTGATCTTATCCCGAGCGAGGTGTTGAATGCTCATACAGATTTCCTTCAACACCCGTACGTTAAGGAGATTGACGGAGGACCCATTGTCGACCAGGATTTTACCTATCTTGATGTTATGACAGTATCCGGAGACATATAGGGGACGGTTGTGCTCGCATGTCCCAAGGAGGAGATCTTCATCGCCGATGGCAACATCGGTTGTGTGTACTTCTTCCAGCTCGCCCTTCATCTTTTCTTCGGCGAGGAAAGCTTGGAATTGCTCGGGTTCCTGCAGTGCCTTGATTAAAGAATCTCTCGCCTCTTTGGATAGCAGAAGGGCGTCGAGAATGCTGAGCTGCAAGGGTATCTTCCTCAAGTGTGCCAGAATGTTGTAGTCCATCTTACTTTTCTTTGGCGGGTCCTTGGCTGTCATCTTTTCGACGGCTTGGTCATCAAGGATGATATCCTCAGGGACCTTTTCTTTCCCCTTATCTTTTCTATTTGACCCACTGTTCGAGGGCCCAAGATTCTTTTCAGGCAGCGTACAGTTGCGCAGCTGAATATTTTCACAAGTACTCGGTTCTTCCTATTTTCCCAAGGTAGACTCTTTAAAGAGAGGGCCAAGAGTCATCTCTTTGTCAGAGTCGCTCCCGAAGGTGAGAACTTGCGATCCCCCGGCGTTGACCATGTGGCAGTTGCCGGTGGTTCTTTTACTCTCCTCGGTCGTACTTCTTTGCTCATGACGAGTTTTGCGTTTCATTCGCTTAAAATGTTATCGGTGAGCAACATATCCCTGCCACCATCTTTTAAAAGCGTCGCACTCTTCGGTGGGGTGCGAAATCTTTCGATGATATGAGCAGTAGCTAGGATGTGTTTTTGCTTCACCAGGAATGTTTCCTTCGGATGGTGGCAACTTCATCCCCATTGATATGGCTTTGGCGAATCTCTTCCTCATCTTGAACCTGTTTTTATTCACGACGGAGGTATTTTGATCTGGCGGGAGTGTTTCGGCTCTTTCGTCCAGTTGGCGGCGTTTGGCCTTTTCAAATATAGGCATCTCACGCTTGCGATCAGCTTTGCTTTTAAGAAGAGCTGTGTTCAAGAATGCATCAATTATTTCATCTGATGGCCCCAGAAGTTCCGGCTTAGGATTTGCACCTAGTTTCTCGGTGCAAGGAGCTTCTTCATCGTTTATCGACGAGTGAGAGATCACATGGCAGCTTGCCACATAATCTTCGGACTCATCTAACGAGTATTCTCCATCGTCTCCATCCTCAAGGACGTGGCTGAGAAACTCTTGGAGCGTGATTGGAGTCCGCACCTTCTGGTTATACTCTTCCAGCGCGTCAATCTGCTTTTGTAGGTCCGTGCGCTTGTTTCCAGGCTTCACGGGCTTCTTGGATTTCTTCTTCTTTTTCGAAGATCTCGACGACTGGGCGTGCGTGCTTTAGCTATCACCACCGAGTTTTGGAGTTGGACGCGGTTTCAGCATCCCCTCGATGATCTCGGGTTCCAGTGGATTTTTCCACCTGATTGTCGGGCATGTATGGAGATCCTTCAGCATTATTTTTGTCTTGGCTGAAAGAGCGACCTCCCATGGAGCTTCCTCTACAAAAGAGCATGATGCCCCCGGTGTATCTGTTTTCTTAGGAGTGTGTGGCCGAGGCGGGTTCACCTTCCAATTCTCAGATAATACGAATTTGCCCTGCTGGTACTAATCTTCTATCCATCTTTTGAAGATGTAACAATCCTCGATCGGATGGTCCAACATTCGGTGATAAGGGCAATAGTTAGGATTGCTAATGTCGCCGGGTTGCGCTGGGCGTCTTGGCTCCGGCAGATTGATGAGCCTGTTGCGCAGTGCAAGCTCGAATAACCTCTTTGTCTTATCTCTAGGAAACGAGTAAGGGCGAGTCATTTTATCTTCAAGAGATCGAGTTCTGTTATTTTGGCGATCAACTGGTCTTGGGCCACCGGGCTGCTGTTGAGCATTGGCGACGACGATCGCTTTCCCCTTTCCCTTCTCATTTTGAGAGTCCAGTTTTGGAGGAGACGGTTGTCAACATGACTCGTTAACTCATGATTCTGTAGTTTGGCATCCCGGTTATTGGGATGCCAGTTTGTCGATCAAGGCCTGGAAAGTAGTCGGCTTGAAGAACATCATGAACTGGGAAATAGTTGCATGAGAGTCCAAAGTGCCCACAAACATGCCTACCGCTGGCGCTTCTTCGATCCGCTGTTCGCATTTCGACCACAGATTCCGCCATCGTATGGCGTATTGGACCCACATCTCGCCTGGCTTTACCCTGGCATTGATCAATGCCGTTATTGGGGTGCGTTCACTAGCACTCACAAATCGCTGGGTGAATAACAGCTCCATTTCCGCAAAAGTCTTGACGGAGACGTTTGGAAGTTCGGAGTACCGTTCGAAGGCCGTCTCTGACAAGCTGCCGACGAATTGACAGAGCAAAAGCTTATCATCGTCCCCGGTGTTGCCGCAAAGAGCTCTGAACTGGGCGACGTGCTGGTGAGGATTGCCTGTCCCCTTGTACACGTGGAATTTAGGGATCGTATATCCCGGCGGATATTTTATTTGGTCATACCAGCTTGGATACGGTCGCCCAGTTTTGATGACTTGGTTGGCCGCTTCATTCGCCTGGTGAGCTCGTATTTGCTGAGCTATATAGTCATCCAGTACGAATTTGAAAATGGTTTCCTCCTTGGCTGCTAAATGAGCCAGAGGAGGATTGGATGTCTCCCCTCTATCATCTTCAATAATGACTGGAGGGTCTTCAGCTGGAGGATCCGGCTGTAACATCATTCCTATCATGTCTTGGAAGAGAAGCGCAATTTGTTTTATATTGGCAGCTTGTTCTGCTGCTTCTCTGTCCATCTTTTCGAGGACCCTGCATAGGAAGTCAGCATCAGTTTCTTGTTCGTGACGCTATTCTGATGATGCCTCCGGGCTTTCTTTTGGCCCGGTGAGAGCGGCCATTGCAGTCAGCATCTCCTGAAGCTTCTGCTGCTGTTGTTCCTGAGCTCTTGTGATGGATCGGGTGAGCGGTCGGTGGCCCATAGAAGCGCGACTATCCGCTTTCCCGGATGCCATATAAACAGTATGTACCGTTATGCCCCCAGACTTGGGGCGTGTGGACTCAACGTCTTTGTGGTTTGCCATAGTCACAGGGGCTTTTTCTGGCCTTCTTTTCTTTTGAGCAGTTGATGTTGAGGGGGATGTTGCAGCGGGCACCCAGGCAGTTGTCGTCCTTCGCGACTTGCTAGGACGGTTCTCTTCCTGCTGAACCTTTAGCTTCTTTTGTCGGCGAGGATAGTCTTGATCGATCACCGACTCCTGGACCCGTCGCCAGACTTTGTAAACCTTGGAGGACAGCCGCTGAGGGGGTTGTTCCGGCTTTGCTTCTATAACATTCTCCGCGGGTGGAGGAGATCTTTTCAATACGGTGCTAGGAGAATTCCTGCGCACCTTATTCAGCAGCTCAAAGCTATTCCCGGTTGGAACAGCAGCATTGACTTCCACCGTTGGGGCAGGTGGAGTTAGCCCAGGGGGGAGTTACCCCCAGCCTTCCTTACTCGGTGCCAGTGGCGACGTTGAGCGTGTCGAGCTGTTGGGGTTGGTTCGGTGATGGGGATGGCTTCGTCTTGCTCCCTATCCAGGTGAGGGGCTGTTGCTGGCATCAGCCTCTTGAAGACTGATGTCCGTTGAGAAGCGATATCCAGCCGGTCAAAAACAGACTTCTGAGCAGGGACGGGAACCGTAGTGGGAGCCGGAACAGTCAGTCTTGTAAAGACCGACCCTTTGGCAGGAGAAGCCGCCTTGACGACTTCAGGAGCAGGGATAGCTATCCTCTTCGGAACAACCTTTTCTGGGATTGCAGGCTTCATCACGGGCCCATATGAATTTTGGCCCAATCTGGCGAAGACTGAGGCGCTGGAGCTGGATGACCCATTGAGAGGGACCACGATAGTAGCAAGCTGATCAATGACCAACTTCTTGGGAGCTTCTGGTGTTGGTGCGGGGGTGCTGAAGCCCATCGGTGGGAGTATAGTCCCAAAGAACAATCCGGTGGTGGCCTGAGTCACCTGGTCCACCGGCATCGTGAACAAGGAGGCCACTTGGGGCCCTAAGCTATGCCTCCAGATGAGGCGGAGCGCGAGTTGCAGTTGCACTTAGAACACTTCACGCAAGTAGACGCCATTGTTTTCTGCACCCAGTAAGGCAACCATTAACAAACCGCGATTCGTTCGCGAACGCGACTTATGAAGTGTGGAGTGGAAAGAGAAAAAGGTCCCATCGGGCGTGCCAGAATCTATTCCCCGCCGAACACGGAAACGGGGCCGCGCAAGTCCGTCTGGCCAGAAATTCAGGGCAGATGCTAATTGGTGCCATCCTCCACCTCTTCAAAGATGCCAAGTTGATTTATGGCACCGTGTATCGAAGGTTTAAACGGATGCGGTCGATGTAGCAGACTTTGTCAGATTCCCCCTCACGGTGAAGGGTTTTTGATTATGGGGACGCTCTTCCCTGCAGGCGCAAGCCCCTGCAGTTAATTACGCTACCGCATCGCGGTAACAACTTTCTCCTTCTCCAGATGGTCACTTCGTGTCGTAGGTGTTTGTTTTATGTTGTGGTTGCCCGTGGATTGTATATGGAGACTAATTTATGTTGTCGCCCGTAGGGCGTGGATTAGTCCAAATCCGTATCTTCTTAGATTTGGGTTTGGGGATTAGGTTTAAGGATACGTTAGTCTCATTTGAGGCTAAGATCAACTTAAACGTTTGTTAAGGATACGTTAGTCTAATTTTAGACTAAGATCAACTTAAAAGGATCGTTTAGATCCAACAAGAGAGCATTCGGACTCTGTTGTTTAGTTTAGGGACATTACGGTCGATTACTAGTTTAAGGACATGGTGGTCCAATGTTAGTTTAGGGACATCTCGGTCCAAGTTAAGGACATCGTAGCCATGGGTTTAAGGACCCCACAGTCCAGGTTAAGGACATCGTAGTCCGTAAGTTTAAGGACCCCACAGTCTAGGTTAAGGACATCGTAGTCCATGGGCTTAAGGACCCTACAGTCCAGGTTAAGGACATCGTAGTCCATGAGTTTTAAGGACCTCACAGTCCAGTTTAAAGACACCGTAGTCTATGAGTTTAAGGACCCCACAGTCCGTAGAAATGTGTGGTTGTCGGGACCCGTCACCTCTCTGAAGACGTTGAAGGATTACAACGACAGACATCAGAGGAGTAAAGAGATGTACCTTCAAACCGGGTGTAAATTGGTTGAAAGATCTGTAGCCCAGCTCGGGACTAAGATCTATTGAAATATTTGTGAGCAGATAGGCTCAGTTCAATATAAGTTGAGGACTTATGGCCAATTAAAATGTTTAACATTTTTTTGTTGTTCTGGCTATTGAGCCTTTACTTGGACTTGGCCCTTTTAGTAATGTTGAGCATTAAGTCCTAAAAATTTTTGTCTTGTATTGAATGCATAGCATTAATCAAAACAAAGTGTGTTCTGACAGTGCGCCACGTGGCGCGTCAGGCGCTTTGCGCCAATTAAATAGCGCATTGCGCTTCTGTCAGGTAGCGCACACGAAGGTGACACGTGTCGCGCTTAGCGCTAAGCGCTAGTTTATTAGCGTATTGCGCTTTCTATTTATGAGTGCTTTGCGCAGATTTAGGGGCGCGCCAGTGAGTGACATGTGGCGCGCTTGGCGCCAAGCGCCAGGCCATGAGCACAGAGCGCTACTTTTGAAGCGCAAAGCGCAAGTTGTTTCTGTGATTGACACGTGGCACGTTTTGGCGCTGAGCGCCAGTCCAAGGAGTGCAAAAGCGCAGTTCATAAGTGCAAGGCACTGTCCAGTAGCGCAAAGCGCATCTGATCAAATTTGTGATCAGAGAACAAGTTTATGTTCTTCTTTTAAAGGAGGCTTTGTCTCAAGATTCAAGAACAAAAGTTCTTGTTTATAAAAGGGCTCTGCCTTTGTAGATCAAGGATCTGTGAATGAAGTAAATACTTCTTTTATTTTTATGATTATATCTTTTGATCTTTTTTTCTTTTTATCAAAGACCTTGGTCTTTTGTAGATCTGTGATCCTTTAAGAATATAGTTCTTCTTTTTTAATGAGATGATTTCATCTCTGTTGTTCAAGAATTTATTCTTTACCTTGAAGAAATGATCTTCTTTTTCTAAGAGCTTGCTCTTCTTTCTCTTTGAGTTTTCTCTCAAACTTTGCAGGGGGGTTTCTCTATATGAGACATGAAGTCTTGAGGCCTTTATATAGGGCCAATTGATTTGTTAAATCAGTTTTAAGAGATCTTTCTCTGATTGATTTAGGAATATTTCCCACCGTTGGATCTTTGATCCTAGGGCTTTTACTTTGCAGAAGATAATCTTCTTGTTTTAATAAGATTGGAAAGATCTCCTATAACAGAATTTTAATTCTGATTAATTAATGATTTATCATTATTAGATCTCTTGATCTAACGGTGGGGAATTTTTAATTCCAGCGCTAGCGCACCTTGCGCTAGCGCACCTACGTTTGACACGTGG
The DNA here is from genome assembly GCA_030015575.1 of Agapanthus africanus. Lineage (NCBI taxonomy): Eukaryota > Viridiplantae > Streptophyta > Magnoliopsida > Asparagales > Amaryllidaceae > Agapanthus > Agapanthus africanus. Next base: position 590,411,582 of record CM057340.1, on the reverse strand, counting down.
CGCGCACGCAACTGCGCTAGCGCACCCGTTTTTGACACGTGGCGTGCAGCGCAACTGCGCTTGCGCACCCGTGTTTGACACGTGGCGTGCAGCGCAGAGCGCTGGATCTGAAGCATTGCTTCAACTTTTGAGTTTTGAAATTTTAAAACAGAGCCTTGATCTGATTGGGGGTGTGTTGCCTAGGGCGCAGCGCACTTGGCGCTAGCGCGTCTGTGTCTGACACGAGCCGCGCAGCGCGCCTAACGCTGAATTTGAAGCTTGCTTCAATTTTAAAATTTTTAATTTTAAAACAGAGCTTTGCTCTGGTTGGGTGAAACAACGGTGTTATCAACACGGTAATCGTCTTTGAAAAAGACACAAATCCTGCCGCCCATGTGCAGCGGTTACCGATAACATCAAAACCTAATTCAGGATTCAATTTCTTTTCTAATTGTTCTGACTCAGACCGAGTCTCTGTTGCGCCACGGCAGCGCCCCGGCCGTCTACTCGAGCCCAAAATGCGGAATCAAAATTTTTCTTAACATTTTAACTGGCGCTACCGCGGACAATAAAACCCGGATCGTAACCATTAACCTAATGCTAGCTAACAAGAGAATGGGTAGAGAAGTATACCAAGCGATCCGTGTCCTTCGGTCTTCATTTCCACTCCGATCTCCCGCGGAATCTCCGTCTGTCACCTCCTCGTCGGAAAGGGCACCACGTAGCCGGATTCTTTTACGGGCTCCCACCTCTGGATCGAGGCAACTCGGGCGCGAAGTTGGCTAGCCGACGCGTCCAAGGGTACTGTAGGTTGTAGTGTAGAACCTTTGTCTCATTGGGGTTTATGTAGTTGCCTTTGGTGATGGAGGAATGAAGAACTTTGGAGAGGGATTTTCTTTGTTGCATGAATGGAATAATAAGATAGCAAAAATGAGAACCACAATAATCCCCTTCTCTCTCTCTAGTGGCCGGCCCCCTTAACCTCAAAATGGTGGAGGAAAAATCCAAACTAAGAAGGGAGGTGATGGTAGGGAAAAAGGAATGGTGACCATACCCAAAAACCATGATAACAAAGTCATCTCAATTTCAAATCCTTTCTTATCACAAAAAGCAAAGGAAAAGACTAATAAAGAATCTCATCATGAAGAAACTACAAATGCAAGAAAACCCTTCCACAAAAAGTTATTGCAAACTTGCAAATAACCCCCCCCCCCATCGGAAAAGTCCGGCCGGGAAAGAACAAAGGAAAACCGGCCGGAACGGAATGCAAACTGGCAACTTCAGAAAACTGATCCTGTAATAAATTACAGGAAAACCCCGCTACTGCATATACATGCCCGCATTTGTATTCCTACTGAATACAAAAGCAAAGAGACAAAATCTACACTGTCTAATACTAGAATCCGGCTTAAGCCAAAGCCGGCTAGTAAAAACCGTCCGATCACGATCCGTGCAATACCGCACGTATCTGATCGAACCCTGCCATATCTCCATACGGCCTCTACAGCGTTTCGCCCGAAACTTGAGTAACTGTGTGTGGTGGACTCTAAAGACTCGTCAATACTATGGCTGTGGATTTAACCACTAGCACGTCAGAGGTATTAGCCATACGTGACGGGCCACCAGCTATTGACCAAGAGGGACGTCGATGAGCGAACTCATCCTGACACCCTACTGAGCCTGTCAGTGACAATATCCGTACAGTCCGGTCCGTTCGTCTATGAGTATCGCAAGGCGGGCCTAGGGGTTGGTAAAAGTCAGACCCCCAAAAGCGGTACAAGTCGTGTCGGAGTGAAGCCCAGAACACCCTGAGATACTACTGGAATACCTACCAGTAAATCTCCTGCCTCGGCCGAGGGCTTTGTGTAATGGCTCTCCTAGACACAGCATGACCTCACCCCCAATACCGGGAGAGACGAACCCCTGCAGATCCGCTCACTGCCTCCATATGGCTCGGGACTGTACCCAACTAAAACCTGTTTACACGACTCCTTTGAGCCGTGGTAGGGTAGTAATCAAAGTACAGTGGGAACTCACATGAGACAAATGACGATCTCAGGTCGATGAACTAACCTGTACACATGTCACCAGGGAACTGCTATCTGACGTCTGGTATAATCCCAACTAGCAGGTTCCCGGCGAGTCCTGTCCGGTGTACTCATAACCCAATGAGCACCTGTATACATCTTAGGTGAACCAACTGACACCAATGGCTTGTGAGACCGGCCACCGCCCCTTGTCGGGGTCTCGACTGTATACACTAGTCTACTAATGGAGTATCGATGCCCAGTCTCGAAACTCCCACGACTAGGGACCTTTTAAGGATGTGCTTATAGACTCCAGCTCTCACGTATATGATCGCCCTCATACTGCTGGTAGTCAAGCAAGAATCCTAGGGGATCTATCAATGTGTAATAGCGACTCGTAAGGTCACCTAAAGCAGTACACGATGATAAAGATAAACCAGATAGCATACTATCATCCTGAGTAAGACTGTCCTACCGGGACAGGTCCTCCCTCAATCATTGCAATCACGTGCCTGTGATCCAATAATTGACTCTGAGGGCACTATCTCCAACAATCTCCCACTTGCACTCAAGGCTAATTATTGCGATGTCGCATACTCACAGCCCGTGTGATACCGAACACCCAACTCCTCTACTAGTCAGCCTCACAAAGCTCGTTTGCGAAACTGTTGCGTTCGAGGAATAGCCTCAGTGAGTGGATCCGCTGTGATGTTTCTTTCTATGTCTCTCTATATCTCAAGTTCGCGGAGAAAACCATCTCCCAAAATGAGCAATACCTGTCTTAGAATGTGTCTGGATGTCTGATGGGACCTAGCTCATAAATGAACTCCAAATCCAAACTTCTTAGACTGTATCGACAACTGAACTTAATCAGTATCCTGCGCCATGCCTTTCCCTCAGTATCTGCTTGGACCAGCTGTCCAAACTACTGACCCTCGTCAGAGGGAAAACTATAACTCTGACAGCCACTCTGTCATCCAGGTCACCTTGGAAGCCTGGAATGATAACTGTCTCCCGAAGGAGAATGCTGTTATCATATCCCTAGAACATCAACTTATGTTCTAAAGCTGCTTCCGATTTTTCTCCAGGATTGGATTAATATCAACTTATTGCATCTCCTGCAAGAACAATATCTGGTGTGGTGCTTGACATCTCATGATCAACTCAATTGCCTAAGCAAGTGATCTGCCAATCATGCACATCCCTCTCCCCTTTAGTCTGTAAGACACCTTTAGAGAGGGTGACTCCATTACCTGCAGGTACACTACCGTGCCAGGAGTCGTCCATTCTAAATACTCTTAGAATGCTGTCCAAGTACCCAAATTGGGAAACCACCAAAATCTAGATCTAAAACCATAGATTCAGTAACCAGAATGTCTTATATAATATCCAAGTCCTATGTAGAGAAACCACTGTGTGACGACCAAAGAATAACCGATCGTAGTATAGGAATATCACTTCCTACTCTGTGTATGTCATCCTAATACCAGGATATCACACACTACTACCTTCTTAACAGATCCATCCCTTATTCTGATGAAGTCAAACCTATGACTGTCACATCAGAAATAGATGATCTATCTCCGCTATATCTGCTTAAGTCGATAAATAGACATAAGCCTCTTGCCCACTGTGCTTCCGTTGCTCCCACTGACTACGACAACCCTCTGGCAGAGTCATATAGACGTACACTTCTAAAGCTAGTTCAGAATGACACTATACTCATCCTCCTGCCGGGTCTCACAGTCTGGAACAACAGCAATGGCAAGTCTGGGTAAACAAGAACCTCCCTGCCACCGTCCTTGAGCATACCGAAGTACCTCTCGGGTGCCTGAGGTTACCCACTTTATCTGCGGAGTGGCCAATGGAATGTCAAATCAGATTGAATCTTTAGGTTCATATCAAATCTTCAGTAATCGTTTGCGGTTCTGGAATCACTTCCAGTTCTACCATACTCCCACTACTGTTTTCTGAAAAAATCCATTTCTTTTAAAAAGGTGGCGAGTCAAGAACAATATCACTATTGATCTTCCAGATGGTAGAAAGTCAACCCTCGTCATAGCCTGGGTCAACCCACAAACAGCCATTACAGAAACGTGCCTTGAGTTATCCAGAGTCTGGTTTTAAGCATAAGCCGGACAACTCCCCGTACCTTAACAATGTCAAGATATGAACTGTTCTATATCCAATATAGAAACAGAGGCATTGATTTAATTGAACCAGATTCAAATCATGCAGCTGTCTCCAGTGCATGTCAACTAAATGGAAGAAGGCCGATCAGCGTTACTCAACTTAGGAATACTTCCAATTATGAGTAACCTGAAAGAGAAGCTAGTTCTCTTAATCATTACTATCAACTGAATACCATTCACAAATATCTACATCTTCGATTTCCTTGAAGAATCCCGATACTTGCAATACTTAGTTCTCTACTTTACTCTTATACCTATAACTTCTCAAAATTCGGACCTTGTGTTTCTACGAAACACTGTCTAAAAACTAGAGAAGTCATAAGTAAGCCGAATATAGTATGAGGACCAACCCCTCTGTCCTAATGGATACTGGACAATATACAATACTTTGTATAAGTCCCTTAAGTCTAATAACTCATTCACTGTGTGTCGTAGGTTGAAAACTGTACTTATGGTTAAGAAGAATTACACCGCTGTTCAATGCTCCTTACCTAACCATCCACTGATATAGGTAAATGTCATAGACATAATTTCAAAAAGGTACATCTCACTCTATAAAAATAGACATACAGATATATCAATTTGAAATTAGTGCACAACAACGGATATTCAAAACCAAATATTTGCCGTCCGGCAAACAAACCAGGTGACTTCCTCAAATTTCACCAATTACAACGAATTCCGATATAATGAGGATGATTACCTAATTCCCAATAACTTACTCCCACTAATCATCTGTAAAACCATACAGATGTGAGAATCATACCTGGTAAATACATACCCTGGAGCAAGTGTCTAATTGGGAAATCAGTTTTCTTTTAACAGTACACAGTGAAACTGAAACATTGAAATGTTTCGATGGGGTATCCCGGTATTCCTAGTAATGCCTCTTCCATTATCCAGATTCACAACTGTAACCGTATATTTCTTTGCCATCTCTCCAAATCCCTTTATATGTCTTTAGTCATTACCTTCTGTACACCCCTTTAGGCCAAATGGTTTTCTTCCTTCCCTACCGTTCGGCACCAGCCTATGGTTTGGAAGAAGACTATCCAATAAGCATAATGGGTGTACTGTCCTAATCCTAGGAACACTCGCAATGCGAGAGAAGGTGAAGATAAAAGACAACCGAATAAACCTTATTCCTATTTCTCCTGAACCGGGATCCATCCCCGAACTGGAACAAGTTCTTTTCGAGTTCGTATATAACCATACGATGGATTATCCAATAAACTTGGGATCTTCGTGGTGATACGGAGTGTCCTGGAGAAATACAAAGGTGATTTAGGATTGGCGAAGAAATATTTGGTTTGGTCGTGAATAGAAGTCGCAATTTACTCTGCCCTCTTACTAATCCCTTTATTTGTCTTTACTTAATACCTTCTGTACACCGTTTAGGCTAATTGGTTTTCTTCATTCCCCGCTATTCAACACCAGCCTAAGGTTTGGAAGAAGACTATCCAATTTGCGTAATAGGTGTACTATCTCCTAAACCAAGGAGTACTCGCAATCTGAGAGAGAAGGTAAAAGAAAAAGTCAACTGAATAGTCCTATTCTTTTTCTCCAGAACCGGAAACCATCCTCGAATAACTTCGAGTTCGTATATAACCATACGATGGTTTTATTCAATGGAAGTGGACGTTCGTAGTAATACGGGGTGTCCTGGAGAAAAGGGTAAAAGTAGGAGTGGCAATAAGGTTTGTAACTCAGACAATCCAAAAGCCAGTGTTAAGAAGGTTCGGTCAACTTGGTCACTGAGTCATAGTCTAGGGTCGGGTCAATAGTCGCTGCCAAAGAGGGAGAGAGAAAAGAAACACTCAGTGTGCACTCTAACCTGGATCAGAATGGTTATCACTTTATCTAATTAGGAAACCTCCCACTGTAACGTCAAATTCTTCCCCAAACCTGAAAGAAGAATTAGCCGGGATCACCCGAGGAGTAAACCAACTCATCAGTGGGAATCGGGATCCAACTATCATCGCATGATAACTTGACGGAATCCACTCAAGTCACCACACTCCAGAAGGTATGCGCATGCCTGGCAGGTTTCAGTTTCTTTAGAAACTCCCGATGTGATTTTTACCCCTAGAACCCAAGTGACCTTGACGAATAATCAACAAATCAAAAGGTCCTAGTCAAGTTCAACCCGTCATTATCTTGATTGCGTTAAACCCACCCGCACGACCCTTGACGAATAATCAACAAAGTCGTACGACTGTCCTAACCAATCCATATATCCATGCGACAGAAAGCATTACAGAGCTACCGCACACTACGCCTCGCCAATGGCAACGACAAATATAGCGCGAATACTAAGCAATACTAATCCAAAATGACGGAGGGCTACGAATGGTTTTTGGCGAAAAACCTTTAACGTAATGAACTTGATATCGTTGAAGGAACTGCATAGTTTTTATAAAAATATAGTGACGAAAACCCTTGCTAAAGAGATCACTCCCGGTGAAGGGATCTCGGCTCTTTCCCCGTAGAATGAGGTGCAGGATATTCCAACTGAATACCACGATGCAAAGCAAGAGTAATCGGCTATAGTGAAGTTATTGCCCTGACGCAAACTTCTGTCCAAGGGGCCACTCCCGGTGAAGGTATCTCGGCCCTTGCCTCATCGACTGAGGTGCTGGATATTCATAACCGAATACCACTGTGCAAAACAAAAGAGAACGCCCTTGCAAAATCAGCTTTTTGAAAAATGATCCAACAACATCAGAATATGTTTGTTTATCTTGCATTGATCCGAATCAACGCAGTCCCATCAATTGATCACACCACAAAAGAACGAAAATAATGATGTACGTATATGCCATCCGCATTCGCCACTGGGTCCCGTCATCACCCGTTAGGTTACTTAACTAACGACAGAGTGGGGACTGGACTAGCGCGGATGCAAAACATATACAACATCTACTAGTATATATATAATATATAATTTTCGCTCAAGGCGTGATAAAATGCAACATCACAGAAATGTAACCAGCATCACAGAACAATACAGATATCTGGGATCCCCGGGTTTCATAGAGCCGCTACTGAAACCCGACGTTCCCCTGGTCGTGTGGATAGCCTGTGCAATGAAAATCCTAGACCCCTACAGACGCGGCAAGTTACCCGCCAAAACCTGAAGCGAGGCAGCCCCCTTCAGCAACGTGAATGGACCACCCAGCACTTCACGGAATCCGGTAACTTGGGCACCCCTCCTGGGTCAACCTGTACCCCCTACGAGTGCGGCGAACAGCCTGCCCATTCTAGAGTAAAGCCCCCTCCGTCTCAATGCCATGAGATGCGGGCTCATTGCCCTCTAGAACCCGGCTATCCGTGCACCCTACCTTAGGGTAATCCTAGTACAGAAAGTAAAATATACATACAACGGGTACATCGACCGCAACCTGGTCGTGCCCCAAAAGAATAATACAAACAGGCAGTGATGGCAGTCCACATGTCGAACGCTCGACCCTCAATATCAAATGTACATAATACAACAAAACTGTACTAATACTGCAACCAGGCTATCCCCCACGACCGATCCGCAACAACACAGCACAATCATAGAACATCAACGTGAATGTCACGTTCGCAAATCCGTCTAACCGGGCTATAGCAGTTAGACAGGATTTACCGATCAAGTGACATTCACGGTCGCAGATATAATGTAAATACTGTGAACTAATGTGTTTAAAACATCCGATCGATCAAAATTTTACCAAGTGGGCCCCAAGCATTACTGTAGCACATAAAGAAATTCTGGGCCAAAAAAGAATATACCAAAACCCCTATTTTCATCCCAAAAGCCCACTGCAAAAAATTGGTGAAGTGAAGACTCAATACTGCGGCGGAACCGCGGCCAAATAGGGGTTATGGCCGCGGTTCCGCGGTCGTATGGAGGGATCACACTACCAAATTTTCACAGTGTTCTTATAATTCCATGTACATCATTCTGCAACAACCTGAAAAATTTTTGGAGCCCAAAAAATTTCGACAGAAACTGATGTTCATGAAAAACACGGTTTTTGGAATTTTGTTCGATCGAAAATGTAAACACATTAGACAAAGCTAGACTAGGTTAATGGCATGGCTCTGATACCATGTTGCGCCACGGCAGCGCCCCGGCCGTCTACTCGAGGCCAAAATGCGGAATCAAAATTTTTCTTAACTTTTAAACTGGCGCTACCGCGGACAATAAAACCCGGATCGTAACCATTAACCTAATGCCAGCTAACAAGAGAATGGGTAGAGAAGTATACCAAGCGATCCGTGTCCTTCGGTCTTCGTCTCCACTCCGATCTCCCGCGGAATCTCCGTCTGCCACCTCCTCGTCGGAAAGGGCACCACGTAGCCTGATTCTTTTACAGGCTCCTACCTCTGGACCGAGACAACTCGGGCGTGAAGTTGGCTAGCCGACGCGTCCAAGGGTACTGTAGGTTGTAGTGTAGAACCTTTGTCTCATTGCGGTTTATGTAGTTGCCTTTGGTGATGGAAGAATGAAGAACTTTGGAGAGGGATTTTCTTTGTTGCATGAATGGAATAATGAGATAGCAAAAATGAGAACCATAATAATCCCCTTCTCTCTCTCTAGTGGCCGGCCCCCTTAACCTCAAAATGGTGGAGGAAAAATCCAAACTAAGAAGGGAGGTGATGGTAGGGAAAAAGGAATGGTGACCATACCCAAAAACCATGATAACAAAGTCATCTCAATTTCAAATCCTTTCTTATCACAAAAAGCAAAGGAATAGACTAATAAAGAATCTCATCATGAAGAAACTACAAATGCAAGAAAACCCTTCCATAAAAAGTTATTGCAAACTTGCAAATAACCCCCTCCATCGGAAAAGTCCGGCCGGGAAAGAACAAAGGAAAACCGGCCGGAACGGAATGCAAACTGGCAACTTCAGAAAACTGATCCTGTAATAAATTACAGGAAAACCCCGCTACTGCATATACATGCCCGCATTTGTATTCCTACTGAATACAAAAGCAAAGAGACAAAATCTACACTGTCTAATACTAGAATCCGGCTTAAGCCAAAGCTGGCTAGTAAAAACCGTCCGATCACGATCCGTGCAATACCGCACGTATCTGATCGAACCCTGTCATATCTCCATACGGCCTCTACAGCGTTTCGCCCGAAACTTGAGTAACTGTGTGTGGTGGACTCTAAAGACTCGTCAATACTATGGCTGTGGATTTAACTACTAGCACGTCAGAGATATTATCCATACGTGACGGGCCACCAGCTATAGACCAAGAGGGACGTCGATGAGCGAACTCATCCTGACACCCTACTGAGCCTGTCAGTGACAATATCCGTACAGTCCGGTCCGTTCGTCTATGAGTATCGCAAGGCGGGCCTAGGGGTTGGTAAAAGTCAGACCCCCAAAAGCGGTACAAGTCGTGTCGGAGTGAAGCCCAGAACACCCTGAGATACTACTGGAATACCTACCAGTAAATCTCCTTCCTCGGCCGAGGGCTTTGTGTAATGGCTCTCCTAGACACAGCATGACCTCACCCCCAATACCGGGAGAGACGAATCCCTGCAGATCCGCTCACTGCCTCCATGTGGCTCGGGACTGTACCCAACTAAAACCTGTTTACACGACTCCTTTGAGCCATGGTAGGGTAGTAATCAAAGTACAGTGGGAACTCACACGAGACAAATGACGATCTCAGGTCAATGAACTAACCTGTACACATATCACCAGGGAACTGCTATCTGACGTCTGGTATAATCCCAACTAGCAGGTTCCCGGCGAGTCCTGTCCGGTGTACTCATAACCCAATGAGCACCTGTATACATCTTAGGTGAACCAACTGACACCAATGGCTTGTGAGACCGGCCACCGCCCCTCGTCGGGGTCTCGACTGTATACACTAGTCTACTAATGGAGTATCGATGCCCAGTCTCGAAACTCCCACGACTAGGGACCTTTTAAGGATGTGCTTATAGACTCCAGCTCTCACGTATATGATCGCCCTCATACTGCTGGTAGTCAAGCAAGAATCCTAGGGGCTCTATCAACGTGTAATAGCGACTCGTAAGGTCACCTAAAGCAGTACACGATGATAAAGATAAACCAGATAGCATACTATCATCCTGAGAAAGACTGTCCTACCGGGACAGGTCCTCCCTCAATTATTGCAATCACGTGCCTGTGATGCAATAATTGACTCTGAGGGCACTATCTCCAACAGTCTCATTATAATAATCTGACTTGAATATGATTCAAGTACAATCTACAAACTACAATTCAACATGAATCCATATATTCAATCTATTCAAGCTATATTGACTGAACCGAACTATGGATATACTTCCATTTACATGATTCTCCAGTTACATCCATGATTCTCCAGTTACATCAATTTACTGATATCATGGTTTCGGCAAGTCATCCAATTATACAGTCTATATTACAAGACAATACAAGTTGCAATACAATTCAAACAATACAGCAATACAATCAAGACATCGCGGGGTTTAAGGGGTAGATTGGTACGAAAGGTGTTAAAAGTGGCACGAGACTGCAACCATAAGACACCTAACCTGTATTCCATTGCTGTTGTACCGTGGTATAAACGGTTCCTTGAGTTCCTGATACCTTAGTCTCCGGGGCAAGTGAGACTCCTCTCGTATACACTGCCATCCTTCTGTACCAAGTTACAAACAATAGCGTTAACACTAAATATAACAATATAACAATATAATACAACTTTGAAAGCTACTCACTCTCTCTATCTATCTGCCTATTTTACTTCTCCCTTATCTTTGGGACTTACCGAGCGATTTGTTCGCTGATGACATTCTCTTTCTTCTTCTTTGAATGTCGTCAGGTGATTCGGACCTTCCAGAGATCGAGCCTAGCACTGAAGACTTGGACCGGTTTATTGAAGACCCAGAGCTGTAGCCACTTGTCCTACTTCATTTCGGTACTTTTCATTTCTGATATGCCACTGTTTAAGCATTGCTTTCATTCAGATGTATTTACTTTTCCATGAATTGTACAAAAGAATGTTAATAAATAATGTTGCTGTTTCATTACATTTGTCTCTTGTGTACATTTCTTTTATATTTCTTAGATACGCTTAGCGTATTTGCTTCAGAGTAAATACGTAGCGGCCTCGTTGCGTCCTCTGCCCGTACACTGGGAAGCGGGGCGTAACAAGTTTTGCTGGTGGCCCATGCAGGTCAGAGCTGTATGAAACGCAACCATGCAGTTCTGTTCTGCGTGAACAACCTAAGAAATATAACACAAGAACCAGCAACTAAAACATTCTTTACAATCCATATTCCTTGAATCTTATCATTTCATATTTTTTGAATCATGTACTTTGAATCTGTCCTAACCAAAAAATTTCATTCAAGGTTATGGATTCCCCAAACAACACCAGCACCAATTTCAACAACACTCCACCACTACCACTCACACCTGCCATCCCTGCTCCGCTCAACGAGAAGACGGTTCTGCTTGAGGAAATCCGAAGCCTCCTGGTTGGACTGCAGCAGCAGACTGCTATATTAGTGAACCGATCAGAAGCAGAAACAACCGGCATGAAGCGCTCTGCCACCCAGATGGCAGGAGGAGCCTACCTTATACAACCTTCTGAACCTAAGAAACAGAAAGAAACAATTAACTGATCAAGATCAAGTTTTTGTTTCTACTGCAAAAAGACTGGACACTTGTGGAAGGACTGTAGGTGCACAAAAGGCCTGTGCCTAGTTTGTGGCGTATCCGATCATAGAATTGGAACCTGTCCCTATAGATGCAACTCAATTCACACCCCCACCAACTACACCTTAGCGGCCGTAGAACTTGAGACTGTGAACCAAGATAACCATAGTAACTCCCTCACATTACTTTCAACTTTGACCAAAACTTTTTGCAATCTTTCTTTCTTCTAAATATTTTCATACACTACCAATAGTTCTGTCACCAAACATTTCTTAAATCTGTTACACTTTCCTTTTACAAATTTCGATGAAGAAATGTTTATAAGGAGGGTAGAATGCAACAACCTTAAACTTTCTGTACAACTTTCTGTACAATTTTTCAAAAAAATACAGAAAGGGGTATTTTTGCCAGAGCACAAGTTATAAGTTTGTTTTGCTTTTTAATAGCAAGAAGGAGCTTGTAGCTCATTCGTAAGACCTTGCACTGCTGTTACAAAGCACCAGAGTTCAAATCCCACCCCCACATTATTTTTAATATTATTTTCTTTTAAATTTTTAGAATTCCAAGAGTCTACACGTGCTAACTCATAAAAACCCCACTACACATGTAAAACAAATGGTCCCAGGGGCTACACCAACCGTCGAGGAGCTCATGGCACCCCGGACACGGCCGGAATCGGCCGAATCGGCCGGCGACTTGGCCGACTCGACCCGCCGCCGCCGGCCGGACTCGGCCGGACCGCCGAGTCCCCAACATGAAAAGTTTGCCTCTTGGCCTTCCCTGTACCCCTGTATACTTTAATTGTCCTGCACAGTAATAGAGCCCCTTTAAAACCCTATTTACTCCATTTTAATACATTTTTAATACATTTTAATACAATTTTCAATTCACCCTTTCATCTAACCCTAACCTTAGCTTTACCCTATAAATACAACCCCTAGACATACCCCCTCACTCCAAAATTCTGATCAAAACTCTCAAGAAAATCCCAAGAAGTTTAGTGTGCAATTGAAGTTAGCAAAAGGCGAAAGCTCCGGCAAAATTCCGACGACAACCCTAGGAGCTCCCAGAGACGAAACGACGCACCGGCACCTCCTACCTCTTCCTCTCCCTCTTTTCTAATCTCTGAACCCGTAAGTCCCACCTTCTCCCTCTTCTATTCTCTATTCTTAAAACTTCTTTAAATAAAACCCGACGGAAGAGGAGTTAGAACCGACTTTCGATTCGGTTTTCTTTATAAAGTTCAATTTTCCTTAACACAACTATATTAAACTCTTACATCTTGACTATTAATCATTAACAAAATATGTTGAACAAGTTTCATAGCAAAATATTTTATTTTGTAACTTTTACCGCTCTTTTTCAGTAAAATACCACGTAGTTTAGTTTCGACTTTAAAACATCATTAATCTTGCTATACCTTTAACTAGATCACGAGGAAATGACCTACCTCCTCACAACACTCATATCCAATATAACACAATACCTTTTGGGAAATATAGATTCGGGAAATACCGTTTTACACAAAACTACCTTAAACTTATAAAAACCATTTTCACAAGATTATGTATTTTAAACAAGTCTTTGCAAAGCGCCCCTACAACCCATTTGGGGAACCCGTTCATGATGGTGTGGATTATCGCACATCCTCGGGCTTATTAGTGCGAGATGCAGACCTCCGCAAGGAGCATTCGGTATAGAAAGATTTAAAAATTCAAATATCTTAAGAAAATTAGATTTCTAGAAAAATAATAAATAAAAATTATTTTATATAAATAAATATATATATGTATCCTCAAATATCTATTTTTGATATATTATAAATATTTCAACTTTTCTAAGTCAAAAGAATCACTTTACATGAAAATAACATGAAATTCCATCTAAGTTCAATATTACAATTAAATACCCTATACTATGAAATTAGGTTATTTTTACTAGAAATATCACAAATATAAAATCTACATCTATAACAACTCTAAACACGATACTTAAATACTTGGGGTGTATTTTGAAAACTCTACAAAAGTATTTTTACATATAACCCCCTCAAGTTTTATAAATTACAATAAGGACCCTAATAAATATAAGTTTTAAGCGAGACCAATCTCTTGAGCCTCACTGAGCCAGAGAAGTGGGTGCTTGCCTATTTAAGGTAGACAACTTAACAACGGTGTTATCAACACGGTAATCGTCATTGAAAAAGACACAAATCCTGCCGCCCATGTGCAGCGGTTATCGATAACATCAAAACTTAATTCAGGATTCAATTTCTTTTCTAATTGTTCTGACTCAGACTGAGTCTCATTATTATAATCTGACTTGAATATGATTCAAGTACCATCTACAAACTACAATTCAACATGAATCCAAATATTCAATCTATTCAAGCTATATTGACTGAACCGAAGTATAGATATAATTCCATTTACATGATTCTCCAGTTACATCCATGATTCTCCAGTTACATCCATTTACTGATTTCATGGTTTTGGCAAGTCATCCAATTATACAATCTATATTACAAGACAATACAAGTTGCAATACAATTCAAACAATACAACAATACAATGTTAGTTATATGTATGCCCTAGAGGCCATTACTGTACATACGATGTATATTGTAGTGGATGCTAGGACATATATAGGGAGGACTTTCTTGCTCGACATGATAGTATGCTATCTGGTTGTACTTTATCTTAACATGTATTCTGATTGTCTCTATGTTACATGTTGATAGAGCCCTTAGGATATGTACTCGACTACTGGGACTATGATGAGATCATACTAGTGGGGCTACGGTAGTCGATGAGTACATCCTATAACTATTCCTAGTCGAGGGTGTATCGAGACAGGGCATCGATGCACCAGAGTAGACTAGCGTATACGCATCTTGACCCATATGATGGGCGATGGATGATCCCATATCTATCGGTGTTTGACATCAAGGATGGTGTACGGGTGCTTAGTAGAGACTAGGTACACTGGACGGACTCGCCGAGAACTCCCAGATGGTATTATACCTCACGTCAGATGGCAGTTCTCCGGTGACACTGGTACAGAGTAGTCTGTTGACCCGAGATCGTCATAGAGTCCTGTGTGATTCCTACTTTACTTTGATTTCCATCATACCACGTCCAAGAGGGCGTGCAAAAAGGTGGCTTTTGGGTACAGTCCCGAATCACATGGAGGCAATGAGCGATAGGAGGGGATTCGTCTCTCCCGGTATAGGGAGTTGATGTTGTGCTGTGTTCGATTGGCTATAACCGGAAATCCCTGGCCAGGGTTGTTGAGATTTACTGGTAAGTGTTATCAGTGGTTTCTCAAACTGTTATAGACCTCATATCGACACGACTTATCGAGCTACTGGGGTCTGACGTTTACCACCCCTAGGCGAGATATGCGACATATCAGATGACGAGACCGGACTGTACGGGAGTGTTACTGTTTGGATTCATAGGAGAATGTACAGGCTTGCTTGTTGATCTTCTGAGCGCTCAATACCTGGGTAGCTGTTACGTTTAGCTGACCGCTTGCAGCTTGTGGGTGTTTGATATGATCATCACCTACTGCCGGCGTATTGACGATTCTTTGGAGTCCTACACAGAGGTTTCTTGGCTCAGGCAAAACAGAGTAGGGGCACGTATGTGATATGTGCGGGACCGAGGATAATGCGATATGAGATACCGTATTCTATTCTCGCGATATTTGATATCAGCCGGGTCATCGGATCAAGTGTTGATTCGATGAATCGGTACGGATAAATATTAGTCGGTTATATGCGATATAGCCGGATTGTCGGATCAAGTGTTGATTCGATAATTTAATGTATAATAATATATATATGATATATTAAATTACATTAACTAATATTAGCTCACTAAAAGATTCTTTTTCTCACTCGGGTAATACATTGATATATATGCGATATATGTTAATTGTATTTATATGTGATATATAATATTTTAACATGATATGATAACTAATGCAACATGTTTAGTAAAGATTAATCAAGATTAGGGTTTGATTTGGGTTAATGACTTCTAGTAGATTCTAGAAGGTTTTCTTTTTGTCATGATAAAGATATTTGTGTTGATTTTTATCTATGACTCACTCTTAACTCAACCCAAACCCTAGCCATTGGTTAATTCTCTACAATGGTTAAGTAAACCATGGTTGCATTATTTATCATATTAACCCTTTCATTATTCATCACAAAAAGAAAATGGATCACTATTCTTCTTCTTCCTTGAGTTCTTCATGCAAAGCTTTCTTGCTTTGATATTTGTGATGAAAATATGTGAGAAAAAGATAAATAAAGAGAGAGAAAATCCTACTTCATCATCTTCATCTTCCCTTGCCCTTTAGATGAGAGTGTTCACTCAATTTTAGTGCGTGTTAGCTTGTTTAATGAAACTTCAAGGTAGATCATCTTTGTATCGAAGATCGGAAGCAAGACTGCACCTTTCTCTTCGTGGAGCCTCTTGAGAGTCCAGAGCATGATGATCGCAGCGAAGGAACTTCAACACGGAGCTAATGAAGTGAAGGACCGGATCTACAAAGGTTGTAATCTCTCTCACTTAGTGTTAAAGTGTTTAGCATACTTGTTTTCGCCTAATCTCTAGTTTAAAGATCCGTATTCGGGTTGTTCGGCATGGCTAATTTTTTAATCGGGCATGGTTGATGCCTCGTGGACCCTTGTACGCGTGCCCAGCAACCCTACAGTGGTATCAGAGCCAAGCTAGAGTTTTAGGCGATGTCTAGACGAAGTTTAAAGTCCGATCGAACCCGGAAAACCCGATATACCCTAGTTTCTGGAAATTTTTCAAAACTGTGATTTTTTTCATATTAAAAATACCCAAAAAATTCAGCAGGGTATTTTAGGAATTAATGTGAAACCCGACACCCTAAATCGTCCAAAACGCCGCGGAACCGCGGCCAAACCCTGGTATTGGCGGCGGTTCCGCGGCAAGAAGGAAGGATTGAGGGATAGGGTTTGCACAGTAACCTCCGTAGCTAATTCCTGATTCTTCTGGGCATTTTTAATTATATTCAAGTGTTGGGTTTTCTGGGGTGTATTGGGGACTCGTTGTTTTGATCGGATATTTTAACTTTGTTTAGTTTGTCCGGATAATTTTAAAAACTGTTAAAAAGTTCGAACGGATATCAATAACTCACTTTTTCCCCTGTCGGAAAATTTTTCAAAAGTTGGATTTTTTATCGAGTTTAAGAACGTTCTAAGTCGTGCAAGTAAAGCGGTGGACCCTCTAGAAGACAATAAACCTTAACTCGATTATGTGACCGTCTTGAACTGCCTTTTGAACCTTAGGGTTTGGGGCAGTACGGCGTGCCACATGTGAGGCGTTGGCTTGACCCTTCTACGGCTGGACCATTGGTACTGTGGCATGTGACGAATGTTTTTAAACTGATTTCAAGTGTTGAGATATATTGGGGAAATCTTGGGTGTTTGATTATTCGATTGGAAAGTTTAACATTGTCTATTTATCTGGAATGTGATACAATAATTGGAATTCACAAGTAGTTATGAGATAACTAATATGAATGTTATAAACACAGCACTTTAGTCTCAATTGATCGGTTGCCATGGAATTTTGATGTGATCAAAAGTCCGTCGCAATCACGTAGCGTACGCGGATACTCGCCGGGTAAACTTAATAGACAGCTACGCCCCATAGCCCCGACCAAGTGACTGTAGGAGAACCCCGTCGCCGAAAGTATCCGTTCGGGTGCTCGCGGCAGCGGTGTTCCGCCTTAGTGCACTTCGTCGACGGCATCGGGGGTGCGGCCGTCTACTAAAGTTTGCGACGAGCATTCGATCAGAATGTCGGGAATCTTGTTGAATTGCCCGACTTGATATTGAAAAGAGTTTTCGATAATGAGACTAAAATGCGGGCTTTATAATAGTTAGGCATGCGATGTCTAAGGAATTCATTTGGTTAGGCATGCGATGTCTAAGGAGGTTGCGGATTCCAACTGTTGTAGTTTTACACTTTCTTTTCTGTGACCGTAAGCGTAGTATGTGGTGTATCGCCGGCTTCGTTGCTATACATCAACGACAATCGGGATACGCATACTTGCTTACGTTGATGATATGAGATATTATGTGTTGCTGTGATATGTTCTATTGGATCGTCGCGTTCTGAATAGCCGGGGGTTTTATGTGAGATGAGAGTTTTTTTTCTTTTTCATTCATGTAAAATTCATTTGTATGTAATATTCTTTTATTGGGACACTTCCAGGTTGCGGAAGATGTTACCGTTGTATATTATTTACTTTTCCGCATTAGGTAGACCCAAGGCAGGGAGCACAAGTAACCGGGTTCTAGGGTCCAGTGGGAGACCATCTCGAGTAGTCGAGACCGGGTCTCCTAACCCTGGAATTGGCAGTGTTGCTTGCCGCTCTCGTAGGGGTCTAGGGATGTGGGTTTGGCTATTCATCGCGACCGTGGAATCCGTGTTTTATACAGGCTCGTATTGAAAACACGGACGTCCTAGTATATCCAATATTTCATATATGTTCTTCTGCTGCAATGTTCTGTGATGAGATCATATTACTGCCTGAGACGAATGTTTATATTATATATATGAGATATATGTTATATTGCAGATTTCGTTTCAAAAAGAGATGCTTGCGAAGCATAATTAAAATGGGACTTCATTAATGAGATTAATGAAACTAAAAGAAACCTAAAGATGTTGTGGAATCAAATTTTCAAAAACAGGTAGCTACAATTCTTGCTTTGCATCGCGGTGTTCCTTATAGAACATCCTGTACCTTATTCGATAAGGAAAGGACCGAGATCCCTTCACCGGGAGTGACTCCTTTAGCAATAACTGGCAGATGCTACAAACTCGGTTTGTCTTTTGATTGCTTCTATAGTTCTTGCTTTGCATAGTGGTATTTGTGAAATATCCTGCACCTTATTCGATGAGGAAAGGGCCGACGATCCCTTCACCGGGAGTGACCCCTTTAGCAAAACTAGAAAAGCCTCAAAAACACTCCATTTAAAAATCACTCGATTCTACAACGATATCAAGTTCATTACGCAAAGGGTTTTCTAAAAAACCCGTCGTAGCCCTCCGTCATTTCAGATAAGTATTTCATAGTATTCGTGCTGCGTTTGTTGACCTTGTCAAGGCGTAGTGTGCGGTAGCTATTTATGCTTATCTGTATAAGCATATGATGCGATTGGATTAGGGTAGTCGTGCGACTTTGTTGACCTTGTCAAGGGTCGTGCGGGTGGGTTTAATTCAATCAGGAAATGAAGGGTTGAACTTGACTTGCGTTCTATGATTTGTTGACCTTGTCAAGGTCATAGATCGCTTGGGGTAAAATATTATTGGGAATTTCAAGTGTTGAAATTTGCAATGAGATTGCATACCTTCTATGAGATAGTTGGATCCCGATACCCGCTGCGAGTAAGAGTTACTCCTGGGAGAGTTTTACACATTACAATTAGCCGATCAAGTAGGTGTCTAGAAAGGTGTTAACGGGGTTACGCCCCTGGGAAAACGAGATTTACTTTAATTAGGTTCGTGCGAAAGCACGGGGGACCTCCCTCAAAGTACCGACACTGGCCTGGCTGAAAGATTAGCGAACTTGTAGCGTGTAATTAATCCCGGCTAGTCTTTCCTTTTAGGGTTTGAAGGAAGATTTGATTAAAACAGTGGGAGACATCCTGATTAGATATATTAGATAACCAATCTAATCTTGCAAGAGCATACGCTGAGTGTTTTCTTCTCTCTCTCTCCAGATAGCGACCATATCACGCCTTAATCAACATAATAATACGGATATATTGACCGAACCCGCTTTTTATACTGAGCTGGGGAACGTTGGTCCCGCTCCAACTTATAATTGTTATAAGACAGAGCAGGAAATAGGGGATTACCAAAATTCCCGTGCCGCCCAAACGAAGAAAGTGCATGCTGATGCATCATCTTCGGGTGTGTTCATTAGACAGAACTGTTTCTCAGTATCCTTTACGTCCTGGGTATGAGATACCGGATCAGGATCCCGCATATGTAATCTGTTACATGGGCTACAGATAGGTAGAGAACTGAGAACGGGTGATAAGTTTCATGAGATAGAAAAGGGTGCAAGTGTTGCAGCCAAGTTTTTTGGTCACTATCACCATGTATTACCAGAATACATTGATTCTGAACGAATGTTATTAGATACCGAACCTGAAATACAACATCATATCAGTCTCTTTATTAGTAAAGAAAGGATATAATTTTGTATTGTTCGATAATGTTTTGAACATTTCCTATATCAAGAGTTGATCGGTTCAGGCACGTTATCTAAAAGCATTGACGTTCTAAATCAAACTACAGTTCTTAGTATACGGAACACACACAAGAGGAAGAGTTCAGAAATGAACGAATCCTTCTTGAGGTATTGTAGACTAGGTCATATCAATGCGACCCGACTAGCTGAAGTTACATATAGATGCATATTTAAATTAGTTTGAATTTACATCTTATGAAACTTGCCGGTCATGTCACAGAGATAAGATGACCATAGCTCTGTTTATTGGAAACAGAGAAAGAGTTAGTGAACTCTTGGGATTGATACATGCTGATGTATGAAGGTCCCTTGTCTACACATGCTAAGACCGGTTCTTTGTACTTCATTACATTCTCTGATAATCTCTCAAGATTCAGACATGTGTTCCTGTTGAAACACAAGTCCGAACCTTTTGAGATATTCACAGAACGTAAGTTAGAAGTAGAGAACCAAAATACGGGTATAAGTATTATGTCCTTTGATGAGATCACGGAGGAGAATACTTGAGCACGGAATTCCTGGACTATTCTAAAGGAGAATGAGATTCTCTCTCAGCATTACTCCTCCGTATACACCATAGCACGTCGGTGTATCGGGGCGGAGCAATAACACCCTATGTGATATGGTGTGCTCTATGATGAGTACTACTGAGTTTCCTATTTCCTTTTGGGAGTTATGCACTTGAGAAGCTGCATACCTATTGAATAAGGTTCAAATCAAATCAGTTGCCTACCACTTCATAAGTGATATGGAAAGGGAAGAGTCCATATCTTAAGTTTGTTAAGATTTGGGGTTGTCCGGCCTATGTCTAAAAAGCATAATCCGGACAAGCTCGAGGCAAGGTCTGTTATGTAGAACTGGAAAGGTTCCAGCTATCCCAACTGCAACTGATGATTTGGTAAACCCGAAGGATTCATTAGATTCCAACGAACCTCAGCCTCTCCGCCGATATAGTAGGGTTCTTCACCCACCAGAGAGATACTTCGGTTTCTCTATGACAGTGGGAGCGAGGATTGCATCATGAGATGATGACCCAACTAGTTTCGAGCAGGCCATCAGGAGTGAGACTCTGTAAGAATGGCTGGATGCTTAGTGATCTGAGATGGAATCCTTATACCCCAACAAAGTATGGACTTTGGTTGCTTTATCTGAAAGGTTAAATCCCCATTAGGAGCAAGTATATCTTGAGAAGATTACTTGGTGTACATGGAAAAGTTGAGACTTTCAAAGCTATGCTTAAGTCCATCCAGATCCTACTTGCCACGGCTACATACCATGACTACAATATCTGGTGGTTGGGTGTCATGACTGCTTTTCTAAATGATGTTTTAGGAGAGAGCGTCTATAAGTACACAGCCAGAGGGCTTCGTAGACAGTGGGAGCAGCGGAAACGTGTGCAAGATGTTTTATGTGATAAAACAGGCATCGCGGAGTTGGAACATCTGTTTTGATGTGGTAGTCAAAGAGTTTGACTTCATCAAAATGGTAGATGAACCTTGTATATACAAAAAGGTAGTAGGGAGTATGGTGGTGATCCTCGTAGAGTACGTGGATGACATACTCTTGATAGGGAAGGAGTTTCCTATGCTACGATCGGTCAATCTCC
The DNA here is from genome assembly GCA_030015575.1 of Agapanthus africanus. NCBI lineage: Eukaryota > Viridiplantae > Streptophyta > Magnoliopsida > Asparagales > Amaryllidaceae > Agapanthus > Agapanthus africanus. The sequence goes on along the minus strand of CM057340.1, from coordinate 590,389,789 downwards.
GCTTATCACAAGGATTCTCCATATAGGATCAAAGTGATACCTCTTAAATCCTGGGTTTTGGATCTATGAGATAGATCTAATTGGATGTTAGGATTCTCACAAGTTGTAGTGAGATGGTATCAATCGATCCTGGGGAGAATCACTGGAAAGGTTCCAGGGTGATAAGGACGACTGAATGTCAGTCACAGGCATTGTCTTTACCCTCAGTGGAAGGACGGTATGTTGGAAGAGTTCCAAGCTAGATACCGTGACAAACTAGAAGATTAAAAGTAAGATACATCGTTACCAAGGATGCTACCAAAGAGGCAGTCTGGATATTTATAAGTTCATGAGATGAACTTCGTTCCTACCATTGTGTGATAATGGAGTTATGGCTTTAGCCAAGGAACTACCGTCCCATCAGAAATCCAGATATAATTCTTAGGCAATATCACCTGATCATGGAGATAGTTGATCTCCAGGGAGATCGAGGTTAGGAGAGTAGACACAGAGGACGACAGCGCGGATCCACTCACAAAGGCCTTTTTCCCAGTAGAGACTTTTATGGGATGGTTGAGTATGAGATACTTCAACCGCAGCTAATTGTTGGGTATGCGATACCACAACAGATGGCCCTAGTGCAAGTGGGAGATTGTTAGTTATATGTATTCCCTAGAGGCCATTACTGTACATACGATATATATTGTAGTGGATGCTAGGACATATATAGGGAGGACTTTCTTGCTCGACATGATAGTATGCTATCTGGTTGCACTTTATCTTAACATGTATTCTTATTGTCTCTATGTTACATGTTGATAAAGCCCTTAGGATATGTACTCGACTACTGGGACTATGATGAGATCATACTAGTGGGGCCACGGTAGTCGATGAGTACATCCTATAACTGTTCCTAGTCGAGGGTGTATCGAGACAGGGCATCGATGCACCAGAGTAGACTAGCGTATACGCATCTTGACCCATATGATGGGCGATGGATGATCCCATATCCATCGGTGTTTGACATCAAGGATGGTGTACGGGTGCTCAGTAGAGGCTGAGTACACTGGACAGACTCGCCGAGAACTCCCAGATGGTATTATACCTCACGTCAGATGGCAGTTCTCCGGTGACACTGGTACAGAGTAGTCTGTTGACCCGAGATCGTCATAGAGTCTTGTGTGATTCTCACTGTGCTTTGATTTCCATCATACCACGTCCAAGAGGGCGTGCAAAAAGGTGGCTTTTGGGTACAGTCCCGAATCACATGGAGGCAATGAGCGATAGGAGGGGATTCGTCTCTCCCGGTATAGGGAGTTGATGTTGTGCTGTGTTCGATTGGCTATAACCGGAAATCCCTGGCCAGGGTTGTTGAGATTTACTGGTAAGTGTTATCAGTGGTTTCTCAAACTGTTATAGACCTCATATCGACACGACTTATCGAGCTACTGGGGTCTGACGTTTACCACCCCTAGGCGAGCTATGCGACATATCAGATGACGAGACCGGACTGTACGGGAGTGTTACTGTTTGGATTCACAGGAGAATATACAGGCTTGCTTGTTGATCTTCTGAGCGCTCAATACCTGGGTAGCTGTTACGTTTAGCTGACCGCTTGCAGCTTGTGGGTGTTTGATATGATCATCACCTACTGCCGGCGTATTGACGATTCTTTAGAGTCCTACACAGAGGTTTCTTGGCTCAGGCAAAACGGAGTAGGGGCACGTATGTGATATGTGCGGAACCGAGGATAATGCGATATGAGATACCGTATTCTATTCTCGCGATATTTGATATCAGCCGGGTCATCAGATCAAGTGTTGATTCGATGAATCGGTACGGATAAATATTAGTCGGTTATATGCGATATAGCCGGATTGTCGGATCAAGTGTTGTTCGATAATTTAATGTATAATAATATATATATGATATATTAAATTACATTAACTAATATTAGCTCACTAAAAGATTCTTTTTCTCACTCGGGTAATACATTGATATATATGCGATATATGTTAATTGTATTATTTTATTTGGTTACAATAAATATTATATATGTGATATATAATATTGTAACATGATATGATAACTAATGCAACATGTTTAGTAAAGATTAATCAAGCTTAGGGTTTGATTTGGGTTAATGACTTCTAGTAGATTCTAGAAGGTTTTCTTTTTGTCATGATAAAGATATTTGTGTTGATTTTTATCTATGACTCACTCTTAACTCAACCCAAACCCTAGCCATTGGTTAATTCTCTACAATGGTTAAGTAAACCATGGTTGCATTATTTATCATATTAACCCTTTCATTATTCATCACAAAAAGAAAATGGATCACTATTCTTCTTCTTCCTTGAGTTCTTCATGCAAAGCTTTCTTGCTTTGATATTTGTGATGAAAATATATGAGAAAAAGATAAATAAAGAGAGAGAAAATCCTACTTCATCATCCTCATCTTCCCTTGCCCTTTAGATGAGAGTGTTCACTCAATTTTAGTGAGTGTTAGCTTGTGTTAATGAAACTTCAAGGTAGATCATCTTTGTATCGAAGATCGGAAGCAAGACTGCACCTTTCTCTTCGTGGAGCCTCTCGAGAGTCCGGAGCATGATGATCGCAGCGAAGGGACTTCAACACGGAGCTAATGAAGTGAAGGACCGGATCTACAAAGGTTGTAATCCCTCTCACTTAGTGTTAAAGTGTTTAGCATACTTGTTTTCGCCTAATCTCTAGTTTAAAGATCCGTATTCGGGTTGTTCGGCACGGCTAATTTTTTAATCGGGCATGGTTGATGCCTCGTGGACCCTTGTGCGCGTGCCCAGCAACCCTATATACAATCAAGACATCGCGGGATTTAAGGGGTAGATTGGTACGGAAGGTGTTAAAAGTGGCATGAGACTGCAACCATAAGACACCTAACCTGTATTCCATTGCTGTTGCACCGTGGTATAAACGGTTCCTTGAGTTCCTGATACCTTAGTCTCCGGGGCAAGTGAGACTCCTCTCGTATACACTGACATCCTTCTGTACCAAGCTACAAACAACAAGGTTAACACTAAATACAACAATATAACTGTTTTCCCAATCAGAGCAAAGCTCTGTTCAAATTTTAAAATTTGAAATGAAGCGGCGCTTCATAGCAGCTCTAAGTGTGCTGCACTCTAAGCAGCGCACCACGTGCAAAGCACATGAGCGCTAGCGCTAAGAGCGCTACACTCTAAGCAGCGCACCACGTGCAAAGCATGTGAGCGCTAGCAATAGAACAAAATGTTCTCAGCCCTTGGATCAAAAATCCAACGAACGTGATTAAAAATCATCAATCAGAATCATTCCAAACAGAAAAGATTGTGCTCTGAAATCATTGCACCGTAGGATCAATGATCCAATGGTGATTAAAATCACCAAAATACAGAATAAATTCTTTATGGGAAAAGATTTTCCAATCTTGTTAAAAACAAGAAAATTGTTTTCTGTAAAACAGAAGCCCTAGATCAAAGATCCAACGGTGGGGAAATCCCCAAATCAATTAAAGAAAAGATCTTTTCAACCGATTCAACAAATAAGCCTACCCTATATAAAGGCCCCAAGACTTCAAGTCTCACATAGAGGACCCCCCCCCATACACAAACTTTGAGAAAGTTCAGAGAGAAGAGCAAGCTCTTGACAGAAAAAGAATTCCTTCAAGATAAAATAAAGAGATCAAAGTATCTCATCATAAAAAAGAACTTAGTTCTTATGACAGATCATAGATCTATAAATCAAATTGTCTTTCACAACAGAGATCATAACATCTCATTATAAAAAAGGAGGAGAATAATTCAATTCTCTCAGGATCACAGATCCATAAAGGCAAAACCTTTCACCAAAAGCATAAGAGATTGAAACATCTCCTATAAAATAAGAACTTTGTTCTTAGATCCATGAGACAAACTCTCTTATAAGAGAGAGAATTTAATTCTCGGAGCATAAAGATGCCTAAAAAGAGTCTTAGCGCTCCAAATTTCACAAGAAGCGCTCTGCGCTCATTGTCTGGCGCACAGCGCCAAGTGCGCCAAGTGCTCCTCACGTGTGCACTACCTCACAAGAAGCGCTCTACGCTCATTGACTGGCGCTCAGTGCCAAGCGCGCCACGTGCTCCTCACGTGTGCGCTACTTAACAGAAGTGCTTTGAGCTCATTGACTGGCGCTCAGCGCCAAGCACGCCACGTGCTCCTCACGTGTGCGCTACTTCATAAGAAGCGCCTTAGCGCTCCAAATCTGGTGACCAGCGCCAAGCGCGCCACGTGCTCCTCATGTGTGCGCTACTCAACAGAAGCGCTCTGCGCTCATTGATTGGCGCACAGCGTCAAGCGCGCCACGTTCTCCTCATGTGTGCGCTAAAAGAATATAAACTGTTCTGTAAATAAAAGTCTAGAGCTATGATGAGTGCTCAGCATTCAATAAAAGACAAAAAGGCTATCAGAACTCAAACCAATGCTCAGTATTGTTAAATGTTTAACATTTTAACTAAATGGGCCGAGCCCAAAGCGGCCACATAACCCTACCTCAGATTAATTGAGCCCATATGCTCATAAATTTTTGATCTTAGTCCCAAATTGGACTACAGATCTCCCAACCAACACATGTTCATGGGTACATCTCTTCACTCCTCTGATATTTGTCGTTGTAATGTTTCAACGTCTTCAGAGAGGTGTCGGGTCCCGATAACCAGACATTCCACGGACTGTGGGGTCATTAAACTCATGGACTATGATGTCCTTAAACTTTATGGACTGTGAGGTCCTTAAACTCATAGACTACGATGTCTTTAAACTTTACAGATTATGACGTCTTTAAACTATGGACTGTGGGGTCCTTAAACTCATGGACTATGATATCCTTAAACTCTTGGACCGCATTGTCCCTAAACTAAAATAATAGAGCCCAAATGCTCTTTTGTTGGATTTAAATGATCCTGTTAAGTAGATCTTAGTCTAAAATTAGACTAACGTATTCTCAACAGACGTTTAAGTTGATCTTAATCTCAAATAAGATTAACGATCCTTAAACCCAACCCAAACCCAAATCTAAGAAAATACGGATTTGGACTAATCCACGCCCTACGGACGACAACATAAATTAGTCTCCGTATACAATCCACGGGTAACCAAAAATAAAACAAACACACACGACACGAAGTGACCATCTGGAGAAAGAGAAAGTGGTTACCGCGATGCGGTAGCATAATTAATTGCAGGGGCTTGTGCCTGCAGGGAAGAGCGTCCCCACAATCAAAAACCCCTCAAACAAGGAGGACTCCGACGAAGTCTGCTATATCGGTCGCATCCGTTTAAACCTTCGATACATGGTGTCATAAATCAACTTGGCATCTTCGGAGAGGTAGACGGATAGCACCAAATAGCATCTGCCCCCAAAATTCAGGCCGGACATCCAAACGTCCCGGTCGCGTTTTTCGGCAGAGAACAGATTATGGCACGCCCGGTGGGACCTTTTCCTCTTTCCACTCCACACTTCGTGTGTCGTGTTTTGCGAACGAATCACGGTTTGCAATGGCTGCCTTTGGATGTGAAGTACTAAGATTTGGTATCTTGCTCCGTGCAGAAAAAAGAAGATCAATGGTTTTCAACTGCAACAGCTGCAACAACTCCCACTCCGTCCCTGCCCTAGGAGTGACCTACGGGCCTCAAGCGGCCTCCCTTTTTACGATGCCGATGGACCAGGTGACGCAAGCCACCACTGGGCTATTCTTCGGTACCATGCTCCCACCCATGAGCTTCAATGCCCCAATGCCGTTGCAAGAAGCTCCGAAAAAGTCGGTCTTTGATCGACTTACAACTACCGCGGTCTCTCTCAACGGGTCGCCTAAGTCCAGTGCCTCGGTTTTCAACAGACTGGGCCAAAGCTCAGATGGGCCCGTCAAGAAGCCCACAATTCCTGAAGGGGTTATCCCGAAGCGGATAGCCATTCCTGCCCCTGAAATCGTCAGAGCGGCTTCCCCTGCTAAGGGGTCGGTCTTCATAAGACTGGCCATTTCAGCTCCTACTCCACGCGAAGTCACGAAGGATGTTTCCCCTGTTCGAAAGTCGGCCTTCGCCAGACTGACTATCCCTTCTCAACGGATGTCAGTCTTCGACAGGCTAGCGCCAATAACAGTCTCTCCTCAAAGTAGGGGAAAGAGGAAGCTCATCCAACAGCGGAGGTGATCCCGGCCAGACGACATGCTCGACGTCGCCACTGGCGTCGAGTAAGGAAAGTTGGGGGCAGTTCACCCTCTGGATTTACACCGCCAGCTCCAACGGTGGAAGTCGATACTGCTGTTCCAACTGGGAACAGTTTTGAACAACTCAGGAGGGTCCGCAAGAACTCTCCGACTGCTGTGTTGAAAAGATCTCCTCCACCTATGGAGAACGTTACAAAGGTGAAGCTGGAGCAGCCCCATCAGCGGTTGTCCTCTAAAATTCACAGGGTTTGGCGACAGGTCCAAGATTCTGTGGTTAACCAAGACTACTGTAACACCCGTGTCCATTTGTACCAATTCCGGTTCTGCATTTATTCATCCGTGGTCCTTTCCTGATTTAGCGTGTTTGGGTGCGAATAGTACTTTACATGTTACTGGGCATTCGACCCGACCCGCTTGCTTGAACCTGTTTGACTCTAATTATAGAGTGCCTTGACTTGTTGCATGGACTAGTGCATTTCATAATTTAGTATATACTGGTAATTGTCTTGTATCGCATCTTTTGCATGTAACAAGTTGTCATCTAAAATAAATTAAAAATACTTGACATGGCCTGCTTGACACCCCTAACCCTGTGGTAGCGTCCTTGCATCGTGCTCTCGTCCCGTTCAGTGGAACAGACGTGTTTGGACGGCTATGCGCACGTGCGTGCGCCCGTTCTTGGGGTATGCATTTCTGTTGCAAAATCCTTCATTGTAAATTTTGGAACTTGCTAATAAATTTCATATTTCGAATCCAAATATTAGGACCCGACCCGGGCGCATTTCTGAATTATTTTGTATCCCACCAAATTCAATTATTTAAATTTTTAAATCTTTACTTCTAAATGTTTACTCGGTGCATAGGATATTTTTCCCTAAAACTAATTATGAATCTTTCACAATTTCTTTAACTGCAAGATTTTCCTTCTTCCTTTATTTTTCCTCTGCACCCAATCAGAAACCTCCATCTTATTGTGCTGGGCCCACGTCTCTCTATCTTTTCATTCTCTCTCTCGATTCTCTCTCCTCCTCTCAACCAATAGAAATATTCTTTAAATCCTTTTAAAATCCTTGCCAACCCTTTTCCTTGGCCATCAGCCAATCAGAGCTCCTCTCTGTTTACCGGGCCCCACCGCCTCTCTCTCTCTCCCCCTCTATTCCCTTTCTCTTTCTCTTTCTCTCTCCTTTTCTCTCTCCTCTCGCACTCTTTCTCTCAGCTATCGCGAGCACTGTGCTCTTCTCGATTCCCCTCACCGCTCCTGCGTCGCATCACCTCCCTCTTGCATTTCTTTCTTCTTCTCTTCTTGTAACCCCGAGCCCACGTTAACCCATGCCTGCGTCTACACCCTAACCCTAGCCTCGTCGCCTCACACCCGCGACCACCATCCCCTCCACCTTTCTCTCCTCTTCTCATCTCTCCCTCCTCGTCATCTCTCTCTCACTCTTCCTTTCCCGAGCCTGTAGCCAGAACCCATCACCATACCCACCTCCATCGCCGTCGATCACATCGCCGTCGCCAACACCTCCTGCTCTCCTCATCTCCCTCATCTCTTTCTTCTCCTCTTCTCCTTATCCTCTCTCTCTTCTCTCCCATCATCGAACCCCCTGCACACCCGACCTCCGGCACCCACCGCGACAAGAACCCATCACCCGGCACACCTCGTCGCCGGCAATCCCTCAACCTCGCCGTCACCACCCACACTCTCCTCTTATCTTCTTCTTTATTCCCTTCTCATCTCTCTCTTCTCTTCTTTCCTTAAACCACCTACGCCAGAACCCTACCTTGCACCTCTGCAACCTCGCCGGCAGCCCTCCTCCGGCGACCTCGACAGCGCCAACACCTCGTCTCCCTGACACCCATGGTGGCTCCCATGCACAAACCAGTGAGCTAATCCCTATCCCTTCTTCTTCCTCTTCTTCTTTTCTTGTTCTTTCTTTACTTTGTAGAATCTGTTTTCCAGTGATTGCCAGAATACGGTCGTGCCATCGACGATCCTGACGACCCAGCGAGCGTACCCGACCCGCGTGTTTCCATCGTTCGTCGTTTGGGTTCATTCCATGTACCGTGCGCGCGTCGCGACGTTTTCCGCCGACGTGAGACGTTCCGTATTTCCGTTCTTGATCCGTCTAGGCAAGTTAATCTTGCTACATGCTACTATAACATCTATACATATTTATTTCATGTTTAAGACCGTAAATAGAATATAAGGATGTTAATCTTCATTATTGCATTTCGATGTCAGAATATATCATAGTAGACTCAGATCTTAAATTATAATTCGTTGCATATTAGAGCACCATATTGTATACCCACATCCATGTTTAAATTGCTTACTAATTAACTGCATAACTCCTAGCACCTTGAAATAGTTTTTACCCCGAATACCTAGTGGCATCAATTGAACGTATTTTAGATATCATTGCATCTCTAGAGTATTTAGTACGTATTAGCATGATTGTAATATTCATATGTGTTTTGCTGTATTCAAGTAAGGTTGAAACCATCTATTAAATACAAACTGATAACTGTGCACCTACATACTTTAATCTATACCTGATTGCATTTCACGTTATAAATTCCAGCTTGTTGATTCTATTAGTACACATGCTTGTTCTGTATGCCATGATTATGCTAGTTGGTTTTGAGTACCCACATGATATCTTGTGCACTCCTGACATGACATGACACCTTTATACATTACCTGACCCGACATGGTACCGTACACTACTTGACTCGACCTGATGTACCATGGCTTGACCCGTTACTTGATCTCGTGTCTAATGCCAACAAACCTGACATGTAGTCCTCACGGACCATTCCTGCTGTCTATCCAGACAGACCTACTCTTACCTGATCCTGTATTGGCATTAGTCCTTGATTACTGAATACCTGACTTGACATACACATATAACTTGGGGGTATGAGGAAATCAATGGTGAAACCTGACTTGTAACTCAACAGTTCGATACTTGTTCTGATCAGTTTTAGAGGCCAAGCCAGCCTTGGGATGATGCTGCTGACATCATTCATCTGTATATATTTCCTGTTTTAGTGCCTAGCGGCATGTCTCGGATTCAGCCTGAGAATCTGGACCATGGTCCCGGGTATGCACGGGATACTATTGAGTTATATAGATAATTCATCAATTTGATTTCAAAGACTTTAGAGTAGATAACCCAATAGACCAGTTTAGTTTACCCACTGCACAATACACTGTACTGCCTGATTTGTGTCACTATTACATATGCTTTATCGCTCATGATTATAATTGCATTGCTTGTTATCCTGTTGCACTTTATTTCTTGATGACATGACGTGTTGACGTCTGGGTTTTGCATGGCCCAGATTCTTCTACCTTGTTACAGACTGATCAGGAGTATTGCCGTCGTTAGACGAGCGGTGAAGTTTCTGTCGGTATGTAATTTTCACTCCCAGGTATTTCATTTATTGTATCTTTGGCTTCCGCATATGGTTATTTCTTGACTCTTTTACCCTGGCTTATGGACATGTACTAGCTAGTTGGTTTACTTTCCTGTTCTTGATATCTCTACAGCCGTAATGTGACTGTGGAAGGATTTTTCCTGTTCACAGGTAGCATGGTTGGCTATGTCACGTGCCCATCTTAGCGTACTCTGGGAAGCGGAGCGTGACATGGTTCTTTTGGTATCAGAGACATGGGATATAGGTTAATCGGGTTGATTCTTTTGTAGTTGGGTATTGTACCCAATACACGAATCAGAATACCCGTGTTTAGGAAACATGTCCTGCCACCTTGCCGTTTTACCGTTTTTGAATCAAGTTCTTCCTGATTATATCTTTTGCGATGTGCAAACTTCCTTTGCATATCGACTCGAAAACCTGATTCCTTGTTATCTCTAGGACTTGGGCGACTTGGGTGGACTTATGTAATTGTGCCCATGAACTGCAGCATGGTTACAATGCGGTACTCTATTTAAGTAACTTGGAGTCCTGGTCTTGTTTCACTTCCATATTCCATGATCGCTATACTACCTTGCTCTTTTCGGTTCCATTGCTTACCAGTTATTGTTTCATCGCCAGCTTGAATCATGTTTACCGTGTTTAACCCTCTTCAGTATCTTGACTTCGGATGAAGTCATCTCGATATCTTACTTTTTCTTGTTTTCCCTGTGTTAGGACTATTCAATCCTAGTGCGTTCCCTTGTTTGTTGTTGTCTTGGGAATGGATTTTCGCGACACTTTCTGTGCTCATATTGATTGTACGAAAAGAAAGTGATTCTCCAGATTCCCAGACATTCGGAAGTTGTTTTACTGGAGGAAGCAGTTCTGTCAGGCCAGTCGAGTTAGGGCTAGGCCGACAAACAGGGTTCTTTCGTCAATGGCAGTGGATAAGGAAGAAGCGCCGGATATATTTGAGAGTTTCATGGAAGTGTGAGAACATATCAGGTTTACCGCCGAGGCGAAACGTGGAGTTCGCACTTGAACTTGTTCCTGGTGCAACGCCAACATCAAAGGGCATATTACCCGATGGCACCAGTGGAGTTAGAAGAAGTCAGGATGTAGGATGCTAAATTAGTTGAGAAGGGTTGGTTTCACCGCAGCAACTTAACTGGGGAAGCTCCAGTCATTCTAGTAAAGAAGAAAGAAAAAGATGACACTGGGAAGGCGTGCATTGATTATCGAGAATTAAACCGAGTGATCATTATGAACTAGTACCCGATCCCTCGCATTGACGAAGTGTTTGAACAGCTTGGTGGCGCGAGGGTATTCTCGAAGCTGGATTTTGGTTCGGATATCATCAGGTCCGAGTTAAATCCGAAGATATTTGCAAGACTGCGGTCCGAACTCAGTATGGACATTTCGAGTATTAGTGTGCCCTTCGGAGTAACGAATACACCGGCAATATTTATGGATTCGATGAACTGAATCTGTTCAACATTCTTGGACCAGTCTTAGTAATGGTCATTGAAGATATTCTGGTCTACTCGAGGAGCATTGAAGAGCATACAGAGCTCTTGAAGATCGCACTGCAGACATCGAGGCAAGAAAGATTATATGCGAAGATGAACAAGTGCAAGTTTTTACTTAAAGAAGTAAAGTTTTGGGACGTATCGTAGCTGGAGTTGGAATCGCCGTTTACCCAGGGAAGATTGCAGCAGTCCAAGACCGGCCGATTCCAAAGAACGATGCAAAGATCAGAAGTTTCTTGGACTTGCAGCATACTATAGAAGGTACGTGAAGGATTTGCTCATTCGGCTGAGCCTCTGACCAAGTTTACGCACAAGAAAATACCATTTTTTGTGGACGAATAAGTGTGCGTCAGCCTTTGAGGCGTTGGAGCAAGGTTGATGACCACTTTTGTTTTGACCGTACTAGACGGTTCCGGAGGATTGGTGATTCACAGCGACGCATCTGGGAAAGGTTTGGGATGTGTTTTGGTGCAGCATGGGAAGGTTACAACTTACGCATCGAGACAGTTGAAGACCCATGAGAAGAATTACCCAACTCATGACTTGGAGTTAGCAGCTGGGATTTTTACTTTGAAGATTTGGAGACACCACTCATTGGACGAAAGGGGTCGAAATATTCACTAATCATAAAAGCTTAAAGTACGTGTTCGCTCAGAAGGTGGTAACTGTGAGACAGCGAAGATGGTGGATGCCAACGGCTGACTACGATTTCGATCTTAAGTACCATTCGGGAAAGGTTAGCATTGTACCGGATACACTTAGTTGTTTGCCGACAGTTCAGATGTTGACTATACAGAGGAAACTTAGTGAAGACTTTCGGAGATTCGATTTAGAAGTCGTACTACCGCGTTCTTTAGGATAGATGATGCAATTGCAAGTACAGTCATTGTTGATCGAGGATATTGAAGCAGTGAAAATTGCAGGACCTAAGATTGCAGAAATTTCGAGAACAGGACGAAGCCGGACTACGAACAGATTTACTGATCCACGAAGATGGTTCGTTGAGATTCGGTAGCCGTTTGTGTGTTCCAAAGGGAGATATTCGCGAAGAGCTTATGGAGGAGGCACACGGTTCGGCTTATTCCGGACCTCCAGGAGGCACGAAGATGTACCGAGACTTACGACAGCATGTCTGGTGGGAAGGTTTGAAACGGGAGATTGCTCGCTTTGTGGCAAAGTGCTTGGTGTGTCAGCAAGTTAAGGCTGAACATCAAAGGGTTGCTGGTTTATTGCAACCACTTCCGATCCCTCAGTGGAAGTGGGAACATATAGCCATAGATTTCGTGACTGCTCTACCGCGGAGTCCAAAAGGCAACAATACAGTCTGGATGATTGTGACGGATTAACCAAGGCAGCTCATTTCACCTCTTTTCGAGATGATCGATCAACAGAAGTTCTGGCAGAACGGTGCATACAGGGGATAGTAAGATTGCACGGAGTACCGGTGAGTATCGTGACCGACCGTGACAACCGCTTATATCACACTTTCGGAGGAACTTACAGGGAGGTTTGGGAACTAGTTTGAAGTTAGTACAACTTATCATCCTCAGACAGATGGTCAGTCGGAGAAAACAAACCAAACCCTTGAGGACAGGTTGAGAGCTTGCGTGTTAGATTTCAAGGATTCATGGGAGGATCATCTACAATCGGTGAAGTTTTCTTACAACAGTAGTTTCCAGGCAACTATTCAGATGGCTCCATTTGAAGCTTTGTATGGTCGCAATGCCGTTCACCTGTTTGTTGGGACAATGTCAGAAAGCGAAGATTGTTGGGACCAGATTTGGTTATGCAGACAGTTGAGAAAGTTAACGCTATTCGGAACATATGAAAGCAGCTCAAGACAGACAGAAGAATTGGGCAGACACGTCGAGAAGACCTCTAGAGTTTGCCATTGGTGGTTTGGTGTTCTTGAAGGTATCACCGACTGGAGTGGTGATTCGTTTCGGAAGTCGAGGAAAGTTTAGTCCTCGATTTGTTGGACCTTTCGAGATTTTGGAGCATGATTGGAAGAGTGGTCTATCGTTTGGTGTTACCGCAATCATTGGAGAATATTCGTGACGTGTTTCTTGTATCTCAACCCCCGTGGGTATGCTCGAGATGAAATACATGTACTGGATCTTTCGAAGCAGATTATATGAGAAGATTCAACCTTGAGGAGCGACCGATGTAAATTGTGGATCGAAGAGAAAAGATTCTTATGAACAAAGTAATCCCCCTTGTGCTTGTTCTTGGGGTAATCGCTTGCATGGAGAACCAACTTGGGAACGAGAAGATGAAATCCGGCAGAAGTTTCCACATCTATCCTTGTAGTTTCTTAATGTTGCAAAATCCTTCATTGTAAATTTTGGAACTTGCTAATAAATTTCATATTTTGAATCCAAATATTAGGACCCGACCGGGGCGCATTTCTGAATTATTTTGTATCCCGCCCAATTCAATTATTTAAACTTTTAAATCTTTACTTCTAAATGTTTACTCAGTGCATAGGATATTTTTCCTTAAAACTAATTATGAATCTTTCACAATTTCTTTAACTGCAAGATTTTCCTTCTTCCTTTATTTTTCCTCTGCACCCAATCAGAAACCTCCATCTTATTGCGCTGGGCCCACGTCTCTCTATCTTTTCATTCTCTCTCTCAATTCTCTCTCCTCCTCTCAACCAATAGAAATATTCTTTAAATCCTTTTAAAATCCTTGCCAACCCTTTTCCTTGGCCATCAGCCAATCAGAGCTCCTCTCTGTTTACCGAGCCCCACCGCCTCTCTCTCTCCCCCTCTATTCCCTTTCTCTCTCTCTCTCTCCTTTTCTCTCTCCTCTCGCACTCTTTCTCTCAGCTATCACGAGCACTGTGCTCTTCTCGATTCCCCTCACCGCTCCTGCGTCGCGTCACCTCCCTCTTGCATTTCTTTCTTCTTCTCTTCTTGTAACCCCGAGCCCACGTTAACCCATGCCTGCGTCTACACCCTAACCCTAGCCTCGTCGCCTCACACCCGCGACCACCATCCCCTCCACCTTTCTCTCCTCTTCTCATCTCTCCCTCCTCGTCATCTCTCTCTCTCACTCTTCCTGTCCCGAGCCTGTAGCCAGAACCCATCACCATACCCACCTCCATCGCCGCCGATCACATCGCCGTCGCCAACACCTCCTGCTCTCCTCGTCTCCCTCATCTCTTTCTTCTCCTCTTCTCCTTATCCTCTCTCTCTTCTCTCCCATCATCGAACCCCCTGCACACCCGACCTCTGGCACCCACCGCGACAAGAACCCATCACCCGGCACACCTCGTCGCCGGCGATCCCTCAACCTCGCCGTCACCACCCACACTCTCCTCTTCTCTTCTTCTTTATTCCCTTCTCCTCTCTCTCTCTTCTCTTCTTTCCTTAAACCACCTACGCCAGAACCCTACCTTGCACCCCTGTAACCTCGCCGGCAGCCCACCTCCGGCGACCTCGACAGCGCCAACACCTCGTCTCCCTGACACCCATGGTGGCTCCCGTGCACAAACCAGTGAGCTAATCCCTCTCCTTTCTTCTTCCTCTTCTTCTTTTCTTGTTCTTTCTTTACTTTGTAGAATCTGTTTTCCAGCGATCGCCGGAATACGATCGTGCCATGCATCGACGATCCCGACGACCCAGCGAGCGTACCCGACCCGCGTGTTTCCATCGTTCGTCGTTTGGCTTCATTCCGTGTACCGTGCGCGCGTCGCGATGTTTTCCGCCGACGTGAGACGTTCCGTATTTCCGTTCTTGATCCGTCCAGGCAAGTTAATCTTGCTACATGCTACAATAACATCTATACATATTTATTTCATGTTTAAGACTGTAAATGGAATCTAAGGCTGTTAATCTTCATTATTGCATTTCAATGTCAGAATATATCATGGTAGACTCAGATCTTAAATTATAATTCGTTGCATGTTAGAGCACCATATTGTATACCCACATCGGTTTTTAAATTGCTTACTAATTAACTGCATAACTCCTAGCACCTTGAAATAGTTTCTACCCCGAATACCCAGTGGCATCAATTGAACGTATTTTAGATATCATTGCATCTCTAGAGTATTTAGTACGTATTAGCATGATTGTAATATTCATATGTGTTTTGCTGTATTCAAGTAAGGTTGAAACCATCTATTAAATACAAACTGATAACTGTGCACCTACATACTTTAATCTATACCTGATTGCATTTCACGTTATAAATTCCAGCTTGTTGATTCTATTAGTACACATGCTTGTTCTGTATACCATGATTATGCTAGTTGGTTTTGAGTACCCACATGATATCTTGTGCACTCCTGACATGACATGACACCTTTATACATATCCTGACCCGACATGGTACCGTACACTACTTGACTCGACCTGATGTACCATGGCTTGACCCGTTACTTGATCTCGTGTCTAATGCCAACAAACCTGACATGTAGTCCTCACGGACCGTTCCTGATGTCTATCCAGATAGACCTGCTCTTACCTGATCCTGTGTTGGCATTAGTCCTTGATTACTGAATACCTGACTTGACATACACATATAACTTGGGGGTATGGGGAAATCAATGGTGAAACCTGACTTGTAACTCAACAGTTCGATACTTGTTCTGATCAGGTTTAGAGGCCAGACCAGCCTTGGGATGATGCTGCTGACATCATTCATCTGTATATATTTCCTGTTTTAGTGCCTAGCGGCATGTCTCGGATTCAGCCCGAGAATCTGGACCGTGGTCCCGGGTATGCACGGGATACTATTGAGTTACATCGATGATTCATCAATTTGATTTCAAAGACTTTAGAGTAGATAACCCAATAGACCAGTTTAGTTTACCCACTGCACAATACACTGTACTGCCTGATTTATGTCACTGTTGCATATGCTTTATCGCTCATGATTATAATTGCATCGCTTGTTATCCTGTTGCACTTTATTTCTTGATGACATGACACGCTGACGTCTGGGTTTTGCATGGCCCAGATTCTTCTACCTTGTTACAGACTGATCAGGAGTATTGCCGTCGTTAGACGAGCGGTGAAGTTTCTGTCGGTATGTAATTTTCACTCCCAGGTGTTTCATTTATTGTATCTTTTGGCTTCCGCATATGGTTATTTCTTGACTCTTTTACCCTGGCTTATGGACATGTACTAGCTAGTTGGTTTACTTTCCTGTTCTTGATATCTCTACAGCCGTAATGTGACTGTGGAAGGATTTTTCCTGTTCACAGGTAGCTTGGTTGGCTATGTCATATGCCCATCTTAGCGTACTCTGGGAAGCGGGGCGTGACAACTACTTCCGCCAACCAAAGAAAATGAAGGATCGGCAAGAGAAGGACCACCCTGTCATACCACAGAAGGCGTTATCTACTTGGGCGCCCGCTGCAACGGCTCCCTCAACTTCGACCGCCCACAAAAGAAGGAAGCCAGAGAAAATCCCCATGTCTGCGATGAATCTAAAGGGCACTAAATCTAAACACCCTAAGTCTGGGGGCATGGTGGTGCACACTGTTTATATAGCATCCGGGAAAAAGGATAGTCGTGCTTATACGGGTCATCGACCGCTCACCCGATCAGTGACAAAGGCTCAGGAGCAACAACAGCAGAAGCTCCAGGAGATGCTGACAACTATGGCTATACTCACTGGACCGAAAGCAAGCCCGGAGACATCCTCGGAGCAGCGTCATGAGCAGGAAACTGATGCCGAATTCCTTCGGAGAATGCTTGAGAAGAAGAACAAAGAGGCCGCGGAACAAGCGGCCAACATAAAACAGATGGCCCTTCTATTCCAAGATATGGTGGGCATGATGATACAGCCGAACCCTCCAGCCGAAAATCCTCCAGTAATAATTAAAGATAATAGAGGAGAGATATCAAATCTTCTTCCGGCTCTGTCAGCAGCCAAGGAGGAGACCATCTCCAAAGCCACGCTCGATGATTATATAGCTCAACAGATACGAGCTCATCAGGCGAGCGAAGCGGCTGGCCAAATCATCAAGACTGGACGACCCTATCCGGGTTGGTATGTCTAAATAAAGTACCCGCCGGGATACACGATCCCTAAATTGCTAATATATAAGGGGACGGGGAATCCATACCAATATATCGCTCAATTCAGGGCTCTATACGGCAACACCGGAGGTGACAATAAACTGCTTCGCCAGTTTGTTGGCAGCTTGTCGGAGACCGCGTTTGAATGGTACTCTGAGCTCCCGAATGACTCCGTTAAGACATTTGCAGAAATGGAGTTATTGTTTACCCAACGTTTCGCAAGCGCTAGTGAACGCACCCCAAACACAACGTTGATCAATTCCAGGGTGAAGCCAGGCGAAACATGGGTGCAGTACGCGATATGGTGGCGGAATCTTTGGTCGAAGTGCGAGCAGCACATCAAAGAAGTGCTTGCGGTAGGCTTCTTCATGAGTACTCTTGATCCGTAAGCGACCATATCCCAGTTCATGATGTTTTTCAAGACAACTACTTTCCAGGCCTTGATTGACAAGCTGGCCCAAATGGACCAGATGGGCCATAGGCCTTCTTCTTCGAAGTCGGAGCCGCGGAGTGAAAAGGGGAAAGGGAAAGCGACCTTCGTCGCCAATGCTCAGCAACAGCCGACTGGTCCAAAACCAGCTGATCGCCAAAGCGATAGACAGCGATTCCTCAACGAAAAGTTAAGACGTCCTTACTCGTTTCCGCGGGAAAAAACAAAGAGACTGTTCGAACTGACGATACGCAACAGGCTCATCAATCTGCCGGATCCGAGATGTCCATTGCAGCCCGGTGATGTCAACAATCCCAATTATTGCCCCTATCACCGAATAGTAGGCCATCGAATTGAAGATTGCTTCGTCTTCAAAAGCTGGATTGAGGACCAATACCAACAGGGCAAATTCGCGCTGTCCGAGAATTGGATGGTGAGCCCACCCCAGCCACACACTACTAAAAAGATGGACACGCCGGGGGTAATCATGCTCTTTTATAGAAGAAGCTCCATGGGAAGTTACTCTTTCAGCCAAGACGAAAAGAATGCTGAAGGATCTTCAAACATGCCCGGCGATCAGGCGGAAAAATCCACTGGAACCCGAGGTCATTGAGGGAATGCTGAAGCCGCGCCCGACGCCAAGAATTAATAGAGATGGGAAAAATGCTCAGGCCCATCCGTCAAAGTCTTCGAAAAAGAAGAAGAAGGCCAAAAAGCTCGCGAAGCACGATGACAAGCGCAAGGACCTGCAAAAACATATTGACGCGTTGGAAGAATATAACCAGAAGGCGCGAACTGCGGTCACGCTTCAGGAGTTTCTCAACCACATCCTTAAAGACGGAGATAGCGACAAAGATGAGGGAGAAGACTCGTCGGATGAACTTGAGGATTATGTGGCAAGCTGCCACGTGATCTCTCACTCGCCGGTAGATGATGAAGAAGCTCCTGATGTAGAGAAACTGGGGGCAGATCCTGAACCGGAACTCATAGGACCGTCAGACGAGATGATTGACGTATTCCTTAACGAAGCTCTTCTGAAAAAGCAAAGCTGATCGAGAGCGCAAAATGGCCATATTTGAAAACGCCAAACGTCGGCGTCCGGACGAAAGGGTTAAAACACTTCCACTAGATCAAAGCACATCCGCCGCAAATAAAAGTAGGTTCAAGACAAGGAAAAGGTTCACCAAATCCATATCGATGGGAATGAAGTTGCCACCCTCCGAAGGAAACACTCCTGATAGGATACACTTTAACGAAGAGGACGTACATCCTAACTTTTGCTTATATTATCAAAGGATTGCACACCCTACCGAAGAATGCAACGCCTTTAAAAATTGGTGGCAAGGGTATGTCGCTCACAGGCAACACTTCAAGAGGATGAAGCGTGAAGCTCGTCGACAGCGGAAAAATACGACAGATGAGCATAAAAGAACAGCCGGCGAATGTCACATGGTTAATTCCGGGGGATCGCAAGTTCTCACCTTCGGGAGTGATTCTCATGAAGAAACAGCCCTTGGCCCTCTCTTCAAGGAATCCATCTCTGAAACAGAAGAGATGAAGAACTGCGAGAACATTCAGCTGCACAATCGCACGCTACCTGAAAAGAATCTCGGACCTGCAAACAAGGGATCGAACAAAAAAGATAAGGGGAAAGAAAAAGTCCCTGAAGATATCGCCCTCAATGAACGAGTCGTCGAAAAGCTGGCAGCAAGGACCCGCCCAAGAAAAACAAGGTGGATTACAACGTTCTGGCACACCTGAGGAAGTTACCCTCGCAGCTAAGCATTCTCGACGCCCTTCCAAAGAGGCAAGTGATTCTCTGATTAAGGCATTACAAGAGCCTGACTAGTTTCAAGCTTTTCTTGCCAAAGAAAAGATGAAGGACGAGTTGGAAGAAATTCACACAGCTGGCATCACTTTCGGCGATGAAGATCTCCTCCTCGGAACATGCGAGCACAACCGTCCCCTATATCTCTCTGGGTATTGCCATGACATTAAGATAGGGAAGATCCTAGTTGACAATGGGTCCTCTGTCAATCTCCTAAATGTCAGGGTGCTAAAAGAAATCTGCATGAGCTATCAACACCTCGCTCGGGATAAAATCACTATCTCCGGGTTTGACTCCCAGTCATCACGGACGCTCGGGTCTATGATACTGACGTTACGCTTTGGGCTGCTCGTCACTGATATCAAGTTCCATGCCATTGATGCCAAGACTTGCTACACTGGCCTTGGTTACACGAGTACAACATTATCCCTTCTACACAGTATCAGTGTATGAAGTACTTCAAAGATGGGCTTGAATACACTGTGACAGGGGAACTGAACCCATTTTCCGTAAACGAAGTCTGAAAGTACGAGGACGCAAAGTACTTTCTGCCAGACTTTGAAGACATGGAAAGATGCCATAAATCTGAGGATAAGCAAAAACCTATCACCACCATTCCGGTCTTCGGAAGCGATACCGAGGAGGAAGAAGATATAGTTTATTCAGGACTACCCCAATGCAATAAGCCTGGACCGTCTACCCCTATGTTGATCTTCGGCAGCGACTCTGAAGATGAGGTCAACGCAGTATTCTCGGCTCGTACATCAGTGCAAGCCTTCATTGGAGATGATCAGAGTTTGTAGATCGCTATGGTTCCGCAAAAGCATTACAAAGAGCTCGACGCACTTGATACCTACAGTGTGCAAGAACTGCAGACGTTCTACGTCCCTCCCAGGCGAAAAGATGAAAAGGCGATCCTCTTTTATCGATCCGCAGAAACTAAAGTGGAGAAAGAAATCTGGCACGGCGCCGATTCTACGCTTGACAGGCTCCATCCCATCCGTCTGCTCAGATTCTACACAGAAAGATTAAAAAGGATGTTGAGGTGCCAAGGCGTACCCTTCAAACAGACTGCTCGAAAAGCTCAGTTCTACTACAGGATCTGGAACGTCCCCGGAACTCAGCGAAAATTGCCCAACGGGAGAATGGAAACGATCGGGCTTGGATATGTTCAATCCAAGAAAGGGGAGCGATTCCATGGCTGCTACGTTATACAAGACTTTGATGAAGAAGGAGATGCTCGGTTAGAAGACGCTAACCCTGAACTAAAATGAGGTCCCTCCGCAAAAGTGCCAAGTCCATCGTTCGAAGAACAGATGGACAAGCTAATAAGGGAGGCGAGTCAAAAGGTCCGGGATGACCATAACCGCGAAATGGCCATTTACGAGAAAGCCAGGACGCAGCACCTCCTTCAGCAGGCTGTGGAGAATAACGATGCTCTTCGTCACCAGCCTATCATACAAAAGACCCGACGCGGAAGCAAAAAAAATTAAAGAATGGAAAAGATGTCCGACAGTGGCCAAGCGGGTCCAAGAAGCTACGCCATCGAGAATTGAGCAGCCAGGATTCGTCTTTTATAAAGAAGATGGGTCGAGCATATTCTTTTCCCCAAGACAAGACAAGGAAGATATTCGGTCTTGTCATGAAATATCAAATGATTACGCTCCCGGAATCCAAACACCCTGAGCAAGCTGGCGAGGTCTCTCACTCGGATTAATGCTCCTATCACCGAGCGATAGGACATCCTCTCGAAGACTGCTTCACATTCAAAGACTAGGTAGAAGAACAGTATCAGCAAAGCAGGTTCGCTTTATCCAGCGGTTGGAAGGTAACCCCGCTACAGAAGCATGAACCGAAAGCCACGTATGCAGCAAGAATAGAGCCGAATCAACATCGGTCTTGGAAGCGATCTCGTACCGTCACGCGATAATGCTGTCAAGAGAAGGAGTACGCAAGCATATGGCTGACCTCTCCTGGTGCTTTGAAAACGATGATGACGAAGTGATCTCAGAGTTTCCACCGGCACCAAAAGCGCTGGAAGATGGGATACATACTACTGCAGATAACCTCAGAAAAATTGACTTGGGGACGGCAAACGACCCACGGCCGACGTTCGTCAGTGAGTTGAAAAGGTGGCTATGCTCAAGGACGTGCTCATGCAGTATAAAGACTGTTTCGCCTGGAGCTATTTCGAGATGCCGGGATTAGATCCAGAAATAGTCGTCCACAAATTGGCGATTTCTCCGGACATCAAGCCAATCAAACAAGCACCGAGAAGAATGCGGATCGAAATGAGCATCAACGCCGAGATCAAGAAGCTAATCGATTATGGCTTCATCCAAGAGGTTCAGTACCCTGACTGGATTGCCAACATCATCCCAGTGATGAAGAAAAATGGGACAGTGCGCATCTGCGTGGACTTTCGAGACCTCAACAAAGCCTGCCCGAAAGATGATTTTTCCGTACCGGTTACCGAGATGATGATAGACAACACGTCCACTCATGAAGTCTTCTCCTTCATGGACGGATCATCGGGGTATAATTAGATAAAGATGCATCCAGAAGACCAGAAGCATACCGCTTTCCAGACCCCTCTGGGCATATTCTGCTACAAGGTGATGCCTTTCGGTCAGAAGAACGCCGGCGCTACCTATCAGAGGGCCATGACGAAGATTTTCGATGACCTCATACATGAAATCGTCGAATGCTATATCGACGACCTCATGGTTAAAAGCAAATCGTACGAGGAATATTGGGAACATCTAAACATAGTGTTCCAACGTCTTCGGAAATACAACTTGAAGATGAACCCTCTGAAATGCGCATTCGGAGTTTCCTCGGGAAAATTCCTAGGATTCATCGTACGACATCGAGGCATAGAAATAAAACCATCGAAGATCAAGGCGATCATGGAAATGCCTCCGCCAAGGACTCTGAAACAACTGCGGTCTCTCCAAGGAAAGCTCGCATATATCCGACGGTTCATAGCTAACCTCTCCAGCAAGTGTCGCCTTTACAGTCACTTGATGAAGAAGGGGACCCCATTCGTCTGGCATCATAGATACCAAAGCGCACTAGACGAAAACAAGCAATACTTGCAGAATCCGCCGGTATTGATCGCTTCGGTCAAGGGAAAACCTCTCATCCTGTACACAACCGCCCTTGAAAGTTCCTTAGGTGCACTATGGGTACAGGAAAATGACCAAGGGAAAGAAAGTGCCCTCTACTATTTGAGTCGAGTTCTTCTAGGGGCAGAAAACAATTACTCTCCCATTGAAAAACACTGCCTGGCGTTAATCTTCGCTATAACGAAGCTCCGGCATTATGCTTTGGTGCATGACGTCCATCTCATATCAAAGGTGGATCCTCTCAAGTATTTGATGTCAAAATCCATTCTAACGAGACGGCTAGCCAAATGGACCCTACTCTTAATGGAATTCTCCGTGACGTACCGACCTCCCAATGCAGTGAAAGGCCAGGCCATCGCCGACTTCCTCGCTGAGCATCCTATACCTTCCGATTCACCCCTAAATTGCGAATTGCCAGATGAGTACGCGTTCGACACGATCAATGGGGAGAAAGGAGAGAGCAACACTCGATGGGAACTCTACTTCGATGGGGCATCTTCCTTGAAGAAGCGACAACACAATACCCCTATAATCAAATCTGGGGTAGATCTTATCTTCGTGACTCCACAAGGAGGGATAATGCGCTTTGCCTTCTCCTTAACAGAGCCGAGGACGAACAATGAGGCTGAATATGAAGCTTTGATAGCAGGTCTTGAGATCACTGTAGACATGGGAATCGAGAACCTCCTCATATACGGAGAATCCCAGCTAATCGTTAGCCAAGTAAACGGCGATTATCAGACGTGCAAACCGGAGTTGGTAAAGTACGACGAGAAGGTGCAGCAACTGCTGACTCAAATTCCTTCCTACATTCTGGAAAGCATCCCATGAGCGGAGAATAGCAAGGCGGACGCATTAGCCAAGCTCGCTAAAGAACTGGGCCGACGAGGACCTTGATGACATAAGGATCGTTGTGCAAAACCGCCGGGTTCTTGCACCAGCAAAAATATCTCCAGAATCGTCCGTAGAAAAGGGAGCAACCGACCCTACAAATAGAAGACCAGGAAAAGGCTAAGAATTGGAGAGAAGTCTTTATAGACTACTTCAAATCCCATCGAACACCTGAAGATGCGTCGTCAAGACATCAACTCATGAAACGAGCTCTGTCTTTCACCTTAGTCAATGACACTCGATATAAGAGATCATTTGATTCACTATGTCTAAGATGCCTGGGACCTGAAGAAGCAAGGAGAGTCGTCCAAGAAACTCACGACGGACTTTGCGGTTCTCACCAAGCCGGGCCGAAGATGAAACTGAAGATCAAAAGGATGGGCTACTATTGGCCCACAATGATCCAAGACTGCCTCGAATACGCGAAGCAGTGCCAATCATGCCAGACTCACGGGGACTTTATCCACCAGCATCCAAATCCGCTACATCCAACAGTGGCTAGCTGGTCGTTCGAAATGTGGTGAACTGACATAATCGGGCCCATCGAACCAGCATCGTCCAGAGAACATCGGTTCATACTGGCAACAACCGATTACTCCTCCAAATGGGCAGAAGAAATACCATTAAGAGAAGTGAAGATGGAGAATATCCTCCATTTCTTCAAGACGCACGTCATCTATCGGTTCGGCACTCCATGACGGATCATCTCCGATAACGGGCCGGCCTACAGAAGCCATAAGATCAGCCACTTCACACAGCAACATAATATAGAATGGAGATACTCTTCGGTCTATAATCCCCGAGCTAACGGTCTGGTTGAGGCTTTCAACAAGACCTTGACCAAGATCGTGAAAAAGACGGTGTCCAAAAATAAAAAGGACTGGCACAAGAGACTGCATGAAGCTCTCTGGGCGTATCGAACTACGTTCAAAATGGCCACAAACACAACGCCGTATGCATTGGTATTCGGCGATAAAACAGTACTTCCCTTGGAGATAGATCTACCCTCTCTACGAGTGGCGGTCCATTACGAGCTACCAGACGAAGAGAATGCTTATATTCACCTGGAGGAGCTCGATGCCCTCGATGAAACTCGTCTTATGGTGCAGCAAAACTTGGAGGCTTACAAAGCAAAGACGACGCGCTCATACGAGAGATTGACTAGGCCGAGAACATTCCGCCAAGGCAAACTCGTGCTAGTGGTCAAGAGACCTATGATCCCCAATCATGCCAAACGAGGAAAATTCGAGCCGAACTATGAAGGCCCGTATATCATAGACAAAGTCTACCAAGGCGGGGCTTACTTGCTCATGAATATGCATGGCGAAAGACCCTTCAGGCCAATAAACGGCCGTTTCTTGAAGAAATACTACGCTTGACCGAAACGTCGTTAAACTACTACAAACCCGCGGTGTCCTCAGGCTGACGTGGTAAAAAAACGGTACGTCCATAAGCAAAATGAGCACGGATGAAAACCCGAAAGGGCTCCATGAGTAAAAACAGCAAGGATACCGGCGAGTTTATGAAAACCCGAGAGGGCGCAGGCTCGTAAAAAATTCATGCACACTTGCGAGATCCTCTCGACCTTGTAAGGAGAAAAATACCTGCGTAAGATCCTTAAGACTCACAAGGGAGCAACACACTTAGGAATCCCCACGATTCCAAAGGAGAAATTACACTTACGAGATCCTCACGACTCGTAAGAAGAACCCTGTTGAAGTCAAAAATAGCATCCCGGTTGACCAAGTCAAAGTCAAAGTCAACCCCGAGCCAAGTGGGCCCATGTCCAGGTCTAGTCCGAACATGAAGCGGCCGGTCCTCTCCCATACCAAAATGAAATCATGTAATAAATAATTTTTATGTAATTTTTTATGCATGAATGTAAACAAAATGGGCATAAAGCCAAATTTTTGTAAGCCCGTGGCTTATGTGCAAAAAGAAATGGCACATGAGCCATAGGATGGGCAAAATTCCATTTTGTAATGCCCAAGGGGCTATATGTAAAGATGTAAGCCTATATAAGGCAACATGATGAAAATATCTAATATACTTTTTCATTCCCCCAAAAACTAGGGTTCTTTATGCCTCCTGCTCCTTCATCAAGGTTCTAAACCTTCTTCCCCTTTTTCAATTAAATCAAAAGTTTTACTCTTCCTTTTCCAAAACTAAATAGTTTTTTACCACAAAACCCATAAAGGGGAACTTAGATCTTCCATCAGATCTTAAAAATAAGAGATTTTTAAAATCTCATAGTTCTTGTTCTTCAAGACCCAGACAATAGAGGAGGAAGGAGGAGACCCATCTCTAAAAATCTCATCTTAGGAAGATCCGAAGCCAAAGGGAGAAACAAAGCAGCCCCCTCTGATCATTTCTAGACTTTTTTAGGACTTTAACTCCACAAATCGGGAGCATAGCTCCCAGTGCAGGGACCAAAGTCCCCTTTCTGTTTGACGCTCAGCGTCCAGCGCCCACGTGCCGAGCACGTGGTGCGCCCAGCGCCCAGAGCGCTTGCGCCCACGTGCCGAGCACATGGTGCGCCCAGCTCCCCGTGCGATAGCGCCCACATGTCAAGCATATGGTGTGCCCAGCGCCCAGAGCGCTTGCGCCCACGTGCCGAGCACGTGGTGCGCCCAGCGCCCTGTGCGCTCGCGCCCACATGTCGAGCACGTGGTGCGCCCAGCGCCTAGAGCGCTAGCGCCCACGTGCCGAGCACGTGGTGCGCCCAGCGCCCACGTGCCGAGCACGTGGCGCCCAGTGCCCACGTGCCGAGCACGTGGCGCGCCCAGCGCCTGCGTGCCATGCATGCGAGGTGCTGGCCCCTACGCATCCTTTGGATGTCCTTTCTCTTTATATATATATATATATATATATATATATATATATATACACACACACACACACATACATACTCTACAACACCGTCCCTCTTAAAAAAAATTGGGCTGGGACGCTACCCCGCACCCCGCAAGGGGGCTGCTAGCCCCCTTGACCCCCAGCCCGCTATCCGGGTAGCAGGACCCCCGTAAAAACTCTGCGGGGCCCCCGATATATCCAAAACCCCTCCAAAACAGGACACTGCACATTAAGTTCGCATGACCAGTTTAACCCGTCAATCGGAGGTTCCCTCACTCCAAAAGGCGAGGGGTAATTAACGGCAGCTTAGTCCGCGGCTGCTAGAGATTCGGATCCCCACAATCAATAAACCCCAGTCTACCCTAGGCAGGGGGAATCTGTAATATGCCTGACAAGCGCGTGCGTATTCCCATCTCAATGGGGTGACGAAAAACACCTTACAGATTCTGGCACGCCCGGTGGGACCTATCTCTCCTCCCATATTTCAGGTTAAGCGTTCATGCGAACTCAATCAATATACATATCTGTATTTATACTAAAATAATTCTCTTTCATGCAGGTTTTCAAGCAATCACTTTCCAACAATGTCTCCAAGGACAAGCTCAGCTCTCGACACAAATCCCGTCTCCTACACGATGAAGATGGACTCCAGGACAGTCTTGGGCGACAATGGGAGGAGGAGCCGCTACCATTTGGATCTATTATGTTCGTGTCAGCTAACGCCGTCCCAGCTCCTCAAGCTCCGGTAACAGACAAACCGGTCTCAAAGGGGAAAAGGTCGGATGTCATGATCGCGAGGGCGCCCCAACACAAACGCAAGTCGGTGTTTGAACGACTTTCCTTGGCCCTAGCTGGGGGAAAGCCCATCAACACCAACAAAGTAACAAAGCATCTCGGGCAAGCTCCAGCGGCGCCTCTGACAACTGCTCGATTGGGTGTCTTCTAAAGCCTCCCCATCACTCAGCCTATGGCGGCTTCCCGAAGAGCAGAAGCCTGCCAAGCGCTCAAGGCAGAGAAGCTGAGGCAGAAGCGTCTCAGATACAGAGCCAACAAAAGGGCTAGGGCTCTGGCCATGTTAAAATTTATGAATTTCCAAAGCTCGAACCACTCCGCGAAATCAGCCGCCAAAGATAAAGAGATGGCTGGGTATGTGGTTCGCACTGTCTACATGGTCGGACATGAAGAAACGAATCCTCCTCTTCTTCACAGCCATGGTGATGATATGATTGACGCTGCCCAACGTCAACTCGGTCTAAATGATGAAGAGCTCACTCAGGCCGATAAGCTAACAGAGCCCAGGGTTCCTGCGGAATTGAGCTCAGGCAATAAGGATGGCCCGATTGTCATAACCGGAACTATGGGACAAGTATTATTCCGATGGATTCAGAGGCAGCTTCAGGATAGGGATGAGAAGTTAGCCAAGGTACAATCTAAGGTCGACGAATTGGCAAACGTCGCGGCAGATCTCGCGACCCAAGTCGCCCGATTGCAATTACAGCAGAATCAAATTTTGGTTCATGAGCCGGGGATTGATACCCGGAGGTAGCCAACTGATACCCCTTTCAACCTAAAAGCGGAGCGCCTTCGCGGAAAACGGCCGCAATCAACCTCCAGTCCCTCCGATACATACACCAGAGGAGAATCGCCTCTGAAAGAGAAACTGGATAAGGTATATTCCTTCAAAAGGGACAAAGTCCACAAGATATTCAAGGACGCCTTAAGAAACGGTCTATAACTGCCAGAATCGGAGACCGCATGAAGAGAATATGACCGACGACCCAAAATATTTCCCCTATCACAGGGTGATAGGTCATGCCATTGAGAGCTGCTTCGTCTTCAAAGATTGGGTCGAAAGGTAATACAAGACGGGAGAGATAGAACTGTCTAAAGGCGTGCTAGCAAACAGTCAAGCTACGACCGCTAATTTCATACAAATGAAGACCGAAGCATTTCGGGAGCCTAATCCTCCCAGACATGTGCCATTATCTGAAAAGGGCGAACCAAAGACTGATCGGCCTCAAGGACCAGCATCAGTAAGGGCACCTA
This sequence comes from Agapanthus africanus, assembly GCA_030015575.1. Classification (NCBI taxonomy): domain Eukaryota; kingdom Viridiplantae; phylum Streptophyta; class Magnoliopsida; order Asparagales; family Amaryllidaceae; genus Agapanthus; species Agapanthus africanus. The sequence goes on along the minus strand of CM057340.1, from coordinate 590,361,427 downwards.
CTCTAATGGAGAGAAAGAAGAAGATGTACTCCTTCAGGAGGGGTAAAGTCTGCAATATATTCGAGGAAGCCTTGAACAACGGTCTGCAATTGCCTATTCCGAAGAGGCCACATGAAATGAATATGCCCGGAAATCCCGTATACTGCCCATACCATAGGGTAGTGAGTCATGCCATTGAAGACTGCTGTGTTTTTAAAGATTGGGCAGAGGACCAATACAAGCTTGGAAAAACCTCACAGTCCTCGAATGTATCGGCAAGCCGCAGAGCTACGGTCATCAACACAGCTCCGCCAAGATCAAAATCCAAGTAGCTAGGATAAGCAAAGATGACCACCACGTCCTTAAACTGGAAACAATCGACCACCACGTCATTAAACTGGGAATAATCGACCTCTAAGTCGTTAAACTGGGAATGTTAAAAATATATATACATATATGTAAATAAACAAAAAATGTGTAAATAAAAGAAAAATAAAGAAAAGCCGAAATGATGGGGTAACTCGCAATAAAAATCAGCGAGTAAAATAAAGATGAAAATAAAGCAGAAATGATGGGGCAACCGCGAAGAAAAGCCGAAATGATGGGGCAATAGCGATCTTCACGATAAGAAAAGTTGAAATGATAGAGCAATCACGGTAAAACAAAAAAACAACAAAAACAAAAAAAAGGCGAATGATGAGTCGCTCCTGGTACCATATTCCAGTGCAGCGATACAGACGCCAACCAAAATCCAATTTCCCAAAATTCTCCCAGCCCTACGGCCAGTCCCCAAATTGACTACCGTATACAATCCACGGGCTCAAATAATTCTCATCATACCCATATCCCACCGCAATCACCAGTTACGTGGCTGGTCTCCGCCTTTGGAATTATACTCCATTGAGAAGACCCACTCATGTGTCCTCACGATGCATGAGGAGAACGAACCTTCGTGGGATCCTTACGACTCACAAAGGAAAAACACACTTGGGAGTCCTCACGACTCCTAAGGAGAAAATGCACCTACGGGATCCTTACGACTCGTAGGGAGAATGCTTTTATGGGACCCTTACGGCCCATAAAATTGAAAAGCCTTAGGTGATAGAGATCTAAACCTGTCTCCTAAGCCATCGCTTCCCAACCCCTAAGTGGCGAATGATGAGTCGCTCCTGGTACCATATTACAGTGCAGTGATGCAAACGCCAACCAAATTCCAAATCCTATACCCCAGTGGCGAATGATGAGTCGCTCCTGGTACCATATTCCAGTGCAGCGATGCAAACGCTAACCAAAATCCAATTTCTCAAAATTCTTCCGGCCCTACGGTTAGTCCTCAAGTTGACCATCGTATACAATCCACGGGCTCAAATAATTCTCATCATACCCATGCCCCATCGTAATCACCAGTTACGTGGCTTGTCTCCACCTTTGGAATTATGCTCCATTGAGAAGACCCACTCATGTGTCCTCACGATACATGAGAAGAACAAACCTTTGTGGGATCCTTATGACTCATAAAGGAAAAACACACTTAGGAGTCCTCATGACTCCTAAGGAGAAAATACACCTGCGGGATCCTTACGACTCGTAGGGAGAAAATGCTTTTGTGGGACCCTCACGGCCCATAAAATTGAAAAGCCTTAGGCGATAGGGATCTAAACCTGTCTCCTAAGCCATCGCTCCCCAATCCCCAAATGGCGAATGATGAGTCGCTCCTGGTACCATATTCCAGTGTAGCGATGCAGACGCCAACCAAATCCCATACCCCAAGTGGTGAATGATGAGTCGCTCCTGGTACTATATTCCAGTGCAGCGATGCAGACGCCAGCCAAATTCCAAACCCCAAGCGGCGGATGATGAGTCGCTCCTAGTACTATATTCCAGTGCAGCGATGCAGACGCCAACAAAGTCCCGAAATTTTTCCGGCCCTACGGTCTAGATCATACATCCTGCAAAACCATATACAATCCACGGACGTAAAACAATCCCAATCTATCCCAAGTCTTACCGGTGAGACCACATTCAAAATCCCACCAAAAAGAAAAAAGAAAAAGAAAAAAAAAGAGGGTATGTCCACAAGAAAAATGGGCACGGATGAAAACCCGAAAGGGCTCCGTGAGTAAAAACAGCAGGACTGCCGGCGAGTTTGTGAAAACCCGAAAGGGCGCAAACTCGTAAAAAAAATATGAAATGCACTCGCAAAGTCCTCTCGACTTTGTGAGGAGAAAATTCCCACGTGAGATCCTTACGACTCACAAAGGAGCAACGCACTTAGGAGTCTCCACGACTCCTAAGAAGAAAATACACCTACGAGATCTTTTCAACTCGTAGGGAGAAAATGCTTTTATGGGACCCTCACAGCCCATAAAATTGAAAAGCCTTAAGTGATAGGGATCTAAACCTGTCTCTTAAGCCACCAATTCCAAAATCCTCCCAGGGCAAATGATGAGTTGCTCCTGGCATAATTCTAGTGCAACAATGCAGATGCCGCCCAAAAAGCCAATTCCCAAATCCTACCGGGGCAGATGATGAGTTGCTCCTGGCATTATTCCAATGCAGCAATGCAGATGCCAAACAAAAAACCAAAATCCCCAAATCCTCTCATGAAAAATGTTGAATTGCTTCTGGTACCATATTCCAGTATAACGATGCTGATGTCAACCCAAATCAAATCAAACCAATGACCTCTGCGGCGGAATCATGCTCCGTCCCAGAATGTACCCCATGTCGAAATCATGCTTCACCTCAGGATATCTGCCTTCCCTGTCGGAATTGTGCTTCGGCTCGGAATGAACCAGCAACCTCCTCGTCGGAATTAAGCTCCGCCACGGAATCAAGTCGACCGTCCATGTCGTAAAAAGGGCAGTGCAGGCTTCCCACAAATCGGGAACCAAATCGCTCCGGATCAGAGCGTCGACCGTCCATGTCGCAAAAAAGGCAGTGTAGGCTTCCTACAAAGCGGGAACCAAATCGCTCCGGATCAGAGCGTCGACCGTCCATGTCGCAAAAAGGGCAGTGCAGGCTTCCTACAAAGCAGGAACCAAATCGTTCCGGATCAGAGCGTCGACCGTCCATGTCGCAAAAAGGGCAGTGCGGGCTTCCTACAAAGCGGGAACCAAATCGATCCGGATCATAGCGTCGACCGTCCATGTCGCAAAAAGGGCAGTGCAGGCTTCCCACAAATCGGGAACCAAATCGCTCCGAATCAGAGCGTCGACCGTCCATGTCGTAAAAAGGGTAGTGCAGGCTTCCCACAAATCGGGAACCAAATCGCTCCAGATAAGAGCGTCGACCGTCCATGTCGCAAAAAGGGCAGTGCAGGCTTCCTACAAAGCGGGAACCAAATCGCTCCGGATCAGAGCGTCGACCGTCCATGTCGCAAAAAGGGCAGTGCAGGCTTCCTACAAAGCAGGAACCAAATCGCTCCGGATCAAAGCGTCGACCGTCCAAGTCGCAAAAAGGGCAGTGCAGCTTCCCACATATCGGGAACCAAATCGCTCCGGATCAGATCGTCGACCGTCCATCTCGCAAAAAGGGCAGTGCAGGCTTCCTACAAAGCGGGAATGAAATCGCTCCGGGCAAGGGAAAAGTCTACCACGGACACTCCATCTCGGAGACGCATCAAACGTTGACCGTCTATGTCGTAAAAAGGGCAGTGCATCCCAAAAAGTAGGAACCAAAGCAAGTCGCCTCCACGCGAAAAAAGATCCATCAATTTCATGCACACGACTCATATATGTGGTGTGCATTTATTGATGGGGGCACTTTGTTGAAGTCAAAAATTGCATCCCGGTTGACCAAGTCAAAGTCAAAGTCAACCCCGAGCCAAGTGGGCCCATGTCCAGGTCGAGTCCGAATATGAAGCGGCCGGCCCTCCCCCATACCAAAATGAAATCATGTAATAAATAATTTTTATGTAATTTTTTATGCATGAATGTAAACAAAATGGGCATAAAGCCAAATTTATGTAAGCCCATGGCTTATGTGCAAAAAGAAATGGCACATGAGCCATGGGATGGGCAAAATGCCATTTTGTACTGCCCAAGGGGCTATATGTAAAGATGTAAGTTTATATAAGGCAACATGATGAAAATATCTAATATACTTTTTCATTCCCCCAAAAACTAGGGTTCTTTGTGCCTCCTGCTCCTTCATCAAGGTTCTAAACCTTCTTCCCCTTTTTCAATTAAATCAAGAGTTTCACTCTTCCTTTTCCAAAACTAAGTAGTTTTTTACCACAAAACCCATAAAGGGGAACTTAGATCTTCCATCAGATCTTAAAAATAAGAGATTTTTAAAATCTCATACTTCTTGTTCTTCAAGACCCAGACAATAGAGGAGGAAGGAGGACACCCATCTCCAAAAATCCCATCTTAGGAAGATCCGAAGCCAAAGGGAGAAACAAAGTAGCCCCCTCTGATCATTTCTAAACTTTTTTAGGAGTTTAACTCCACAAATCGGGAGCACAGCTTCCAGTGCAGGGACCAAAGTCCCCTTTCTGTTTGACGCCCAGCGTCCAGCGCCGACGTGCCGAGCATGTGGTGCGCCCAGCGCCCAGAGCGCTTGCGCCCACGTGCCGAGCACGTGGTGCGCCCAGCGTCCCGTGTGCTAGCGCCCACGTACCGAGCACAGGGTGCGCCCAGCGCCCTGTGCGCTAGCGCCCACGTGTCGATCACATGGTGCGCCCAGCGCCCACATGCCAAGCAGCGCCCAGAGCGCTCGCGCCCACGTGCTGAGTACGTGGCGCGCACAGCGCCCAGAGCGCCCAGCGCCTGCGTGCCATGCATGCGAGGTGCTGGCCCCTACGCATCCTTTGGATGTCCTTTCCTTTTATATATATATATATATATATATATATATATATATATATATATATATATATACATACATATACACACACACATATACTCTACAACACCGTCCCTCTTTAAAAAATTTGGGCCGGGGCGCTGCCCCGCACCCCGCAAGGGGGCTGCTAGCCCCCTTGACCCCTAGCCCGCTATCCGGGTAGCGGGACCCCCGATATATCCAAAACCCCTCCAAAACAAGACACTGTACATTAAGTTCACATGACCAGTTTAACCCGTCAATCGGAGGTTCCCTCGCTCCAAAAGGCGTGGGGTAATTAACGGCAGCTTAGTCCGCGGCTGCCGGAGATTCGGATCCCTACAATCAATAAACCCCAGCCTACCCTAGGCAGGGGGAATCTGTAATGCGCCTGACAAGTGCACGCGTATTCCCATCTGAATGGGGTAACGAAAAACACCCTACAAACCCTCTTATGAGACCCTCACGACTCATAAGATTCAAAAGCCTTAAGTTACAGGGATCTGAACCTGTTCTTAAGCCATCACAATCCCCAGATTGCCCTACAAGCGGTTCAATATTGACCCTTGTATACAATCCTCGGGCACAAATAAACATTTCCCCAACAGAGTCCTACCACTGACGAGGGATATCTTCATATGGCGAACGACACTTGTAAGTCCTCTCGACTTATAAGAAGAAAACACTCTTGTAAGATCCTTACGACTTATAAGAGAACATACACTTAGGAATCCTCACGATTCGTAAGGAGAAAATGCACTTACGAGATCCTCACGACTCGTAGGGAGAAATACTTTTATGAGACCCTTACGGCTTGTAAAGTCAAAAATTCTTAGTCAACAGGATCCTAACCCTGTTTGCTAAGCCACCTTTGTTCGACCCTATTTGCTAGGCAAATGATGATTCGCTCCTGGCAATATCCCAGTTGTAGCGATGCTGGTACCTAAATCGGTATCAAATCCCAAGTCCTTTCACAGCAAATGATGATTCGCTCCTGGCAATATTCCAGTCGTAGCGATGCTGATGCTGGTATTGGCATCAGGTTCAAAGTTCCATACTTGCAACAAAATCAGCAAGTAAAAGAAATGCATATGAAATAGCCGAAATGATGTGGCAACTTACAACAAAATCAGCAAGTAAAAGATATGCATACGAAAAATAGCCGAAATGATTGGGCAGCTCGCAATAAAAAGAAGTGAGTAAAAACAAAAATAGCCGAAATGATCGGGCACTGCGAAAAATAGCCGAAATGATTGGGCAATTACGACTTTCGTGATATAAAAGCTAAAATGATAGAGCATTGCGGAAAGAAAACAAAAAATATATAAGAAATGAAATTTTTGCCCTACAGGTGAGATCACATCGATCCCTGTATACAATCCAGAGGCACAAACAAAGAGGGAACCATATCACCCCACCAGGCTCCATCAGAAAGAGAGCCAAGTCTTGAAGGCAATATCTGCATCTCAAGAGATCAACAACAGCGTTCCTCCTTATTCCAGCATGATTCAGACGCGACAATCAATTTCGGAGCCATGGCAAAGTCCCTAGATCCAAATCTCGACGGTTCACAGACAACCTAGAGACCATCTCGACATTCGTCTTATTACAACAGACGCTACGTCATCAAATGACCCCATCGCGGAAATACGTCAACAAATGACCCCGTTGCGGAAACACGTCAGCAAATGACCCCGTCGCTGAAATAAGTCATCAAATGACTCCGTCGTGGAAATACGTCATCCAATGACCCCGTCACGGAAACACGTCATCAAATGACCCCGTCACGGAAATATGTCATCAAATGATCTCGTCACGGAAACACGTCAGCAAATGACCCCGTAGTTGAAACACGTCATCAAATGACCCCGTCGCGGAAATACGTCAGCCAATGACATCGTCACGGAAACACGTCATCAAATGACCCCGTCGCGGAAACACGTCATCAAATGACCCCGTCACGGAAACACGTCATCAAATGACCCCGTCGCGGAAATATGTCAGCCAATGGCCCCATCACGGAAACACGTCATCAAATGACCCCGTCTCAAAAATACGTCATCAAATGACCTCGTTGCGGAAACACGTCAGCAAATGACCCCGTCGTGGGAATACGTCAGCAAATGACCCCGTCGCGGAAACACGTCATCAAATGACCCCGTCGCGAAAATACGTCATCAAATGACCCCGTTTCGCGGAAACACGTCATTAAATGACCCCGTCTCGGAAATACGTCATCAAATGACCCCGTCGCGGAAATACATCATCAAATGACCGCGTCGCGGAAACACGTCAGCAAATGACCCAGTCATGGAAACACGTCACCCAATGACCCCGTCGCGGAAATACGTCATCCAATGACCCCGTTTCGGAAATACGTCATCCAATGACCCCTTCACGGAAATACGTCATCAACTGACCCCGTACGGCCAAAGTCAACCCTCGACCTCCCCGTTAAACAATGCTTTGACTCGGGAGCAGGTCAACTCATCAATCACTTACGAGTCCTCTCGACTTGTAAGGAAGAAAATTCTCTTGTGAGATCCTTACGACTCTCAAGATAAAACACACTTAGAAATCCTCACGATTCCTAAGGAGAAAATACACCTACGAGATCCTCTCGACTCGTAAGGAGAAAAATCTTTATGAGACCCTCATAGCTCATAGAATTGAAAAGTCTTAGACAGTAGATCTGAACCTGTTTCCTAAGCCATCGCTGCCCTACAAAGAATCCAAGATGGACAGCTACCTACTATCTACAGGCCACACTTGCAAAAATCACATGGCGACGACAAAGCAAAAAAAAGAAGGCAATAACATAAGATAGAAAAGAAATGTGTACTTTATTCATGAATTCAATTGAATACAGGCTACATCATATGAAAATGAATGGAATAAAAGAAAATGAAATGAATACATGTTATTCATAAGTTGCAAATGTACAATCAATACAAAGGCATCTACTGAGAAGGAGGCATTTTCAGTAAATCAGCCAGCTGCTCGCGCACTCCTCTCAACTCCTTTTCGCGATCAGCCACTGCGGCCAGTTCTGTTTCAACTTCGGCCCGTCGCTGCAGACAGGATGAAAGTTTCTCATCAATTTCCTGCTGAGCAGCCTCTTGACTCTGCGCAACCTGCTCACTAAGATCAAGTTTCTTCCTCAGCACCAGCCCGTCAGAAATACATCGTTGAAGGTTTTCGAAGATGGAGTTCAGCTGGGCAGCATTCGCTGCGACCTCAGCACGTAGTTGGACAGATTCAGCGGAAGTCGCCTCATGTTCTTTTCGCTTAAGGGTTGCCTCTCGTTCGAAATGGCGAAGGAACGGAACACTCTGCTCAACCCACGCAACTCACTGGGAGTTCAAAGCCAACACCTCCGGAGCAGGACGCCTAAGCTCAAGCTCATGCAGGCAGGCCTCAGTCTTCCTGCAGTGATTAACCCAAGACTCAATGACGCCTTCGCTATGGAAGTTTATGAGCGTCGCCAGCATGGGATTAACCTCGGCAGCAAAATCTGTAGCAAATACAGGGACTTCCGCATTAAGCTCCTCGATGTACTCACTTAACATGCGCAGGCTGGTCACAGTGCCCTTGGAAAATGGACGTCTGGAAAAGGGCCCTGCCGGCATTAAGATGCGAGACTCGAAGAGAGCTGGAGTCGGCATGATTGCTGCAAAAACAAATTATAGTCAGATATTGGCTTAAGAGATAAAGAAGATGCAAGAGCGATGAAGGCTACTATACCGGCTATAGCAGGTGGCAGAGCTGGGAGTACTGGTGACGCGACGATTCCCTTGTCCTCTCCTTCAATTTGTAGTGCTGTAATCAACTTAAAGTTGACAACGGCAGGGTCACCCATTAAAGAAAAGAAAAGACGTCGGTTAGAGAAGATACTCACTGGCACCAGTAGGCAAAGCGACTTCCGACTGGAAGGAGAAGTGTGGGTTCAGCACTTGATATAGATGGTCAAAGAGAACTCCTGCAAGGGTACGATGATGCATGGTCAGTACAAGAGAGATTCCATCCACAATTTAAATTAGACAAATCGCAAACCCATACCTTCCAGCATTTGAGAGGATGTAAGAGGAGACGAAGGGACAAAGACCGTCAGAGTGGCAACTGATGATGCTTCTTCAGGTGGCACAACCTCTGCGCTCACCACACCTACATTTGAAATAAACAAAATGTCATCATAAGGGACCCAAAGGGATTGAAAAACGAAAAGAATGCAGCGATCTGAGACTTACCAGCCTGGTCATCCGCCAAAAATGCGACGGAAGAAGCATCACCAAGCGTCGCGACTTCTTCGGTCTCATATAGGGGGACGGTTTCCGCACCAGTGGCTTCATCCCCTGATTCTACGAGAGCCGTCGTGACACTCGTAATGCCAGGCGATGGAAAGGAACCGCGAGGGGAAAGAGTAGCAATTAGGACAGTCCCAGACCCCTGAGAAAGAGTAGCCACTTCGGGCTCGGTAGTTGCTATCATCTCTCCTGCCACCTTCTCACCAGGATATGGCCCTGCAAGGTATGATATATGAGAATCTAAAAATTAAACTCTAATAAAAGGACTCGGTGTTACGTTACCTTAGGTTGGCTTTTCAATTGCTTCCCGAGCCGTGCGTACCGCCTGTCTATGAGCGGTAGACAGGGCGACCGGAGCACCCACTGGAGAAATAGCGACAAGGGAAGCAATGATCGAGCCTGCACCTACAGCCAAGGCGGCATTGCGTTCCTTCGCTGCACGCCTCTTGCGCTTCCTTTCAGCCTGAGCCGCAAGAGCTGACCTCCTCAGGACTTCCGATAAGGGCAAGCCATCATCCGAACCAAGTTCTGCCTCTGGAGCCTCCACAGCGTCCGTCATCGGCTGTTTGAGCGAATCTTCTTTCGGCAATACTGGGGGAGCTGGGACTTCGGCAGCCAGCCTTAGGAGCGTCGCCGCGTCACCATACGGGATTGGCACTGCACTCGGGATAACCTGAGTCAAAGTAGTCCCTGCAATAAGATAGAAAAAAAGAAGAGTTAGTTTACCCATAAAAAAGGGAAATGAAGACACAGTGAGCCGAAATATACCAAGGCCCAACGAAGCGCGAAGCCTCTCTTCCTCTTCAAAAGTCTTGAGAGAAGCTGCAAGAGCCTCTTCGGCGGAGATACCTGTTGAAGAAGAAAACATCAGTCAAGGCATAGAAATTAAAATGACCACGGAAAGATATGACCGAAGGATACCTGATTGTGCAATGGTGATTCGTGCTGCCTCATCGTGAGCTAGCTACTTTGAAACAGCGATGGCAGTCTCGAGATCAGTATCATCCGGCGCAGGAATAAGCCTTCATTGGTCCCGTATTCGCTCAAGCCCTCGCTATAAGGAGCATGGGGCTCCTGTCCGAGTACGACGTCGGCAGAAAACATCGACTTCTTCTTTTTCTGTGAGCGAGTGTCGGCGGCCAATAACACAAGCTTGCGCTTGGTGGCCAACTTCGGACGACGAGCTCCAATCTCCGCACCCACACCGGACTCGGGAGACGCCATGACTACCGCTTTTTTGGGCACACGGGGTACGGGTAGCTCAGGAATAACACGTGGTACCACAACCATAGCAGCTTCCCTCAAAGAAGGACGGACAATGGTCCATCGCTTCAAGGGAACGGCTGGATTACCAGCCGGAGCGGTGCCCTTGCAATCAAGAAACAATTGCTTTTCTTCCCTAATAACGGCGCCCATCGAATGTTGATACCACGCCACATATACGTTCAGGGCTTTCGGAACACAACTCGGTTCACTGATGAAGAAGTTGGACCCTGTGTTTAGGCGCATGAAGTGGTGCAAAGCGCTTCGGATACCCTCTTCAGTAGCAACCGGTTCTACCAAGAAGGCCTCAAGTAGGACTCCCTAATTATAGCTTAATTGCTGGGCGAAACGATGCAAGTTGTATCTCATGAACAACGCCGAATCATTCTGCCTAAACACGAGAAAGCCTGGCCTGATGGAGTATAAATGAAGAATCTCCCAAGCTTTCAAGATAGAAGCCCCATCTTTAAAGATGTCCTGCAATGGCTGCACCATTTTTGCGGATTCCTAGCCCACGGTCAGAATCGGTGAAGGTCGTGCCATCTCCAACCGTGCACAGACGAAGGAGCAAACCCTTAGCTTCCCGCGGTGTCGGATTTACAATGGATGCGTCAACTAGCCACATGATCCGAGGGAACTTACACTTGTCATAGAAGAAAAGCCTTTTATGGATACCGAAAATGACTAGTACATGTAGCTCGATCCATGATATAAAATAATGCATCGAGAAGTTCACGTGCTGCACCCCTGGTTCAGTAGTGTCTGCCGCCAAGCTGAGGCCGTGATACAAATGGGCTAACCCAGCAACTCCGACGGCCACTTGCATCCCAACAACCATTCGGTGAGCTGGATAGAAAACGGATGGCCTCATATGGCGAGGGTGCATTGGAAGTGCAAACCAGCTTAGCCATAGCCCGAGGAACCCTAAAAAGAACGCTTATTCTTCAATCCCAGGAGCTGCAAGCTCTGTGAAAGAGACGGCTGGGGTGTTGGGGAGAAAGAAATTATTATGATCCGCCTCCGCTGCCAGCTGGTTGTCTAAACCAAAACCAAAAGGATCATCGAGTCTGGCAAATTTTGCGGCTTCCTTCGACAGGACTTCTGAGCGGAGAAAACGGGCGATGAAATTTGTGAAATTAACCCCACGGCCTCCGGATTCGAGAAAGAGGCTCTCATAGATATTCAACACCTTTATCAAACTCGGAAATTGGTGTTGAATAGTGTTCTACGGGGTAAGACCCATTACCACTGATTTGGTGGCAAAGATATACTCATCTGGAGGAAGCAGCTCCTCGTAATGTTCTTCCCTAACCGGTAAGCCAGAAACCTCTGCAAACTCCTCTAAAGAGATTGAGACTTCTCGATCCAACAGAAGGAAGGTGTGGGTTGGAATGTTCCATTGCTCCAGAAAAGCCTTGACCCACCAGGCAGGAGGCGTAAAATATTGAAAGAGAGAAGCGTAAATCGTGGGATACAACCCGAGCTTCAGCAGCTGCGACTTCTTGGCCGACAAAATATAGCAGGCCCATTGCAAATACACAGCTGGATGACGAGGAATTAGGCCTATCATATACGGCTGTCCCGAAGGACGCGACTCACCCTGGCATATACGCCGTCCTACGGTATCCAAAGCCGTCGGCGGCTGTACGAGTATTGCAGCCATAGAAGGCCGAAGGAGACCCTCTAAAGTCCAATTGACCTCCTCCACAGCATAGTTTATCGGGGGTGCATCTGCATAAGAGATCGCCGAAATAGGCTCCGAAGGTGTCGCGCAAGAAAAACTCCGACGACCTTTGATGATCTGGCTGTACCATGTTCCCCATAAGTGAAGGTTCTTCTGGTTCAGATCATGATCTTTGATCAGTGCAAACACTTCCCTGTCCATGGGCACTTCCGGGAATCCGCCTTCCGAACAGACGAACGGGAAGGAAGTGTCGAAAGACATAGTACCTACGCGAAAAAGAACAAAATTTTCAGCCGCTAATGCTACAGTTTAAGTTCTATCACTAGGTACTTTAAATTCGTACCGCACCGCAATGCAGTGAAAAGGGACCAAAAGGGACCCACATAATCTAAATGACAGTTCATCATTAATAAAACCGTCTTATCATTTGATGGGACTGTCATTAAATGAGGAAATCCTCAAAGGATTCTCATTTAATGAGGGCCCCTCGGGCCAAGGAGTAAATCTCCCAATGAGAGCAGTGCTCTTCAACAAAGTGACATCTGTCAGCTTGATGATGAAAGGGATAAAAATTCCTCAAGAAAAATTCTAAGAGTCATGCTCTGTAAAAAAGATGGAATAACCCATCAGAAAACTTAAAATAAAACTTTTAATGAATCAAAAATTCTAAGATCTTCGAGATCTGTGAACTCTAAGAGTTCTTCATGACCAATGTTCCAGTTCATAGGTTAAAATCACCCTAAAATAAAAAGATTATATCTTGAAAATCTCTGATCTAAAGATGAGCATGGCTCTGTTAATGGGTAAACCCCTAAAGATATATTTTTAGATTTATGATCTAAGGAGAGCAAAGCTCTGTTAAAAGTTCAATTCTTACCTAAGTTGGGCAGAGTTTTGACTCTGAAGAAATTTCTTAAGGGAAAGAGCTATGCTCTAAAGGAGAATTAATTCTCGAAAAACAAGAAAGAAGATGAACAGAGATCATCTCAAGGGCCAAAGGCCCTATTTATAGGTACTGAAATGCCGTTTCAACTTCTGAGTTGATCCAATGGTATAGATGATGCCACCGCTGTACTCACGTGTGGGCCACGTGAGCGCAATGGTGGGGGGCATTTGTTTCCCCAACTATAGCAAAGCTCTGTTCAAATTTCAAAATTTGAAATGAAGAAGCTCTTCATAGCAGCGCTAAGTGCGCTGCACTCTAACCAGCGCACCACGTGCAAAGTGTAAGGTTTGTTTAGCACCCTATGAAGTGTTTTGAAGCATCACATGACCCAAAGTTATAATTTTTAAGGTGCTAAACTAACATACAACGGGATCGATTCTAGAAAATTAGGGTTACGAAATAAAAAGCGAACTAATCTAGGGTTTCGAGACTACAACCTTTGTAGCTCCCTTTCGCTGGACTCCTTGGTCTCTAGGGTGTTGAACGAAGGTCCTCTTGAAGTCCCCTTGTGTCCACGACGATCCACCACGGAGATCTCCGTCCAAGCTCGCAACTTCGTCAAAACGAAGAGAACACTCTAAACAAAACGGCTAAGCTTGTGTAGAATGATGTTGTGGTTAGGTTTCTCACTTCAAAAACCTATCTTTAAGTGGTATTTTCTCACTAGAAAAAACTAGAGAGCAAAAGAGCAAGAGGAAGAAGATGGTGGCAATTTTTGACAAGAGGTAAAAAGATAACTCAAGTGAAGAAAATGAAATATATCAATATACATTTTATTCCTTCATGCTATGAACCATAGTTAAAGTGATGGAGACATTATTTAACTTTAGTTTGGAATGATAAAGAGAAGGATAACCTTAGGTTAGTGGTAGTTGAGCATGGTTAGGTCAAAGGAAGAATGTAGAAGCAAGAATGATTATCCTTTCCTTTTTCATTTTCTTTTAAATCCAAAATTAAATAATAATCCATTATATAATCCATGGTGTGAGTCTTATATTGCCACCATTTCCATATGCTAACAACCATGATGGATGAGTGTATGTATGTGTGCATGTATGCACATTCACATGTGCATGAAACTAGCATGAAAGAAAGAAAGAAAAGCACACATGTATGCACACATCTATCATCAAAGAAAAGGTTTTAAGTGAGAAAACTAATGGTTAAATGATAAATCAACACTTGATTTATCAATCCGGTCATATCTCATATGATCCCACCAAAAGCAGTTCACCCGATCAATGTTCGGTATCATATACGCACATTTCAATCGGGTGCATGCGCATATCGCATATGCGCACCACAACGTTTCGCCTGGACTGGGTAACTCCTTTGTGGGACTCTAAGACTCGTCAATACGCCGGCAGAGGGTGATGATCATATCAGGTACCCTCAAGCCGCAAGCGGTCAGCTAAACGTAACGGCCACCCGGGTATTGAGCGATCAGAAGACAACAAGCGAACCTGCTACAACTCCCGTCGAGCAATCCGGCAACACTACCGTACAGTCCGGTCTCTTCGTCAGATATGCTGCATATCGAGCCTAGGGATGGTCACGTCGACCCCAATAACTCAATAAGTCGTGTCGGTGAATGGTCTATAACAAATCGAGAAACTACTGATAACACTTATCAGCAAATCTCAGCAGCCCTGGACAGGGACTTGCTGTTATAACCAGTCGAGCACAGCACAGCATCAACTCCCAATACCGGGAGAGACGAAACCCCTCCTATCGCTCATTGCCTTCGTGTGTCTCGGGACTGTACCCAACGGCCACCCGTTTGCACGACTCAGTAGAGCCGTGGTAGGGTGGCAATCAAAGTACAGTGGGAGAACACACAAGACTCCATGACGATCTCGGGTCTACAGACTAACCTGTACCAGTGTCACCTGAGAACTGCTATCCGACGATAGATATAATTCCATATAGGAGTTCTCGGTGAGTCCGTCCAGTGTACCCAGTCAGCACTGAGCACCCGTATATGATCTTGATGTCAAACATCGATGAATGTGGGAACATCCATCGCCCATCACATGGGTCTAGTATCATATACGCTAGTCTACTCTGGTATATCGATGCCCCGTCTCGATACACCTCTGACTAGGGACATTTCAGGATATGCTTATAGACTACAAATGTCCCACTAGTATGATCTCTATCATAATCAGAGTAGTCAAGCAGATATCCTTGGGACTTTATCAGCATGTATGAATGAATAAAAGCATGATCAAATCAACATGTCAGATAAAGAATAACCAGATAGCATACTATCATGTCGAGCAAGAATGCAAACTGAATATATATACATGTATAGATACATCCACTATCACATAATGGCCTCTAGGGCATACATATATCCAACAATCTCCCACTTGCACTAAGGCCAGTTATTGGCGTATCTCATACCCAACATCTCAAAAAGTCGCTCATGCTGTGGCTGAGGGAGGGCCTTGGTGAGTGGATCCGCGGCGTTGTTCTTTGTGTCAACTCTCTTAATCTCGATCTCGCGGCGATCTACAATCTCCCGGATCAAATGAAAGCGCCTCAGGATGTGTCTGGACCGCTGATGGGATCTGGGCTCCTTGGCTAACGCCATCGCCCCATTATTGTCACAATACAAAGGTATTGGATCAATAATGGTTGGAACTACTCCTAGCTCCGAGACGAACTTCTTCATCCAGACGGCTTCCTTGGCGGCATCATTTGCAGCAATGTACTCAGCTTCCATCGTAGAGTCTGCAATGGTATCCTGTTTGGAACTCTTCCAACTTACCGCCCCTCCATTAAGGTTAAATACAAACCCTGAGATAGATTTGCTGTCATCCTTATCGCTCTGGAAGCTCGAATCGGTAAAGGCCTCCATTTGGAGATCTGTATTACCATACACCAAGAACAATTCTTTAGTCCTTCGTAAGTACTTAAGAATGTTCTTCACAGCTGTCCAGTGGTTCTTCCCTGGGTTGGATTGATACCTGCTTACAACACTAAGTTCATAAGCTACATCTGGGCGTGTACATAACATCGCATACATTATAGACCCTACTGCCGAAGCATAAGGTATAATGCTCATGCGAGCTCTCTCTTCATCGGTCTTTGGACAAGAATCCTTGGAGAGAGTGACTCCATGGCAAGCGGGTAAGGCACTCCGCTTGGAGTCTTCCATACTAAACCTCTTTAGGATGGTGTTGATGTACCTGGTTTGGGACAATCCCAATAACTTTTTGGATCTATCCCTATAGATCCTTATGCCCAGGATGTATGTGGCATCACCCAGGTCCTTCATGGAGAACCTTAGTGATAAGAATGATTTGACCGACTGTAGCATAGGAATATCATTTCCTATCAGAAGAATGTCATCCACGTACAATACGAGGAATGTGACAGCTCTTCCTACAGCCTTCTTATAAACACAAGGTTCATCTGGATTTTTGATGAAATCAAACTCTTTGATAACATCATCGAAACAGATGTTCCAACTCCGAGATGCCTGCTTCAACCCATATATGGATTTAAGCAATTTACATGCTTTCTCGCTGCTCCCACTGTCAATGAAGCCCTCTGGCTGATCCATATAAACGCATTCTTCTAAATCTCCATTTAGGAATGCTGTTTTAACGTCCATCTGCCAGATTTCATAGTCGTAGTGAGCAGCAATAGCAAGTAGGATCCGAATGGATTTAAGCATGGCTACAGGCGAAAAAGTTTCGTCATAGTCCAAACCTGGTCTTTGACGAAAACCTTTCGCCACAAGTCTTGCCTTATAGGTCTCTACCTGCCCATCCATACCAATCTTTCTTTTAAAGATCCATTTGCACCCTACAGGTTTTACCCCAGGGGGTACAACGTCCAAAGTCCATACTTTGTTGGTGTACATAGACTCCATTTCGGATCTCATGGCATCCAGCCACTTCACAGAGTCACCACTCGTGATAGCCTGCTGAAAACTGGTAGGATCACCATCATCCATGATGCAATCTTCTCCGTTACCATCAATGAGGAAACCGTAGTACCTCTCCGGTGGGCGAGAAGTCCTACCAGACCTACAGAGTGGCCGAGGTTCTTCAGTTTCTGTTGCAACAGCCGGTTCAACCAAATCGTCATTTGTAGTTTGTGTCTCCAGAACCTCTTCTAGATCTACCACCTTGCCATCATCTTTATCTGTGAAAAACTCTTTTTCCAAGAATGTGGCATACTGAGAAACAAACACTTTTTGTTCCTCTTTGTGGTAGAACAGATATCCATAAGAATTCTTTGGATATCCCACAAAATTACACATGACTGACCGTGTCTCGAGTTTGTCCGGATTCTGTTTTTTAACATAGGCCGGGCAACCCCAAATCTTAATTCTCTTAAGAGATGGTCTCTTCCCATTCCATATCTCATATGGCGTGGTAGACACGGCTTTGGTTGGAACCCTGTTTAGCAGAAACGCTGCAGTCTCCAATGCATGCCCCCAAAACGAGACTGGTAACTCAGCGTCACTCATCATGGACCGGACCATATCTAATAGGGTCCTATTCCGTCGTTCTGACACACCGTTGTGCTGTGGTGTGTAAGGAGGAGTGAGCTGAGAGAGAATCCCATTCTCTTTTAGGAAGTTTGCAAATTCTGCACTGAGATACTCACCACCTCGATCTGATCGAAGCATCTTGATACTCAAGCCGGTTTGTTTTTCTACTTCTTGTTTATATTCAATGAATTTCTCAAAAGCTTCGGACTTGTGCTTTAATAAAAATACATGACCGAATCTTGAGAAATCGTCGGTGAATGTAATGAAGTATGAAAAACCGCCTCTAGCCTGTGTAGACATTGGCCCACATACATCACTATGTATGAGGCCAAGGAGCTGGGTAGCTCTTTCTCCGTGTCTGGTAAACGGAGTTTTAGTCATTTTACCCTTGATACAAGACTGGCAAGTCGCATAAGATTTATATTCAAAAGAGTTTAAATATCCATCTTTGTGTAACATGTTTAGTCTTGTTTCGTTAATATGACCAAGTCTACAATGCCAAAGAAAAGCTTCATTTAATTCTGAAAGTTTTCTTTTATTAGTGTGTTGTATACTGAAAACTGTGTGTTGATTTAGGACATATATTCCGTTATTAAGCGTACCATACCCAACCAACATTTGATTTAGGTGAATGTTCATAACATTGTTCTGCAACACAAAATTATATCCTTCATTGTCCAACAAAGAAACGGATATTATATTACATAGCATACTTGGTACAAAATAACATGGATTCAAAATCAAAATACATCCAGATGGCAACCCCAAGTGATACTCTCCCACTGCGACTGTATGTACATTGGAACCATTTCCAACGCGGAGAGTATGGTCACCTGTCTTCAAAACCTTGCTATTTCTCAGCCCCTGCATAGAATTGCAAATGTGAGAACCTGAACCGGTATCCAATACCCAGGAAGCAGAGTTTATAGAAAAACAGTTTTCAGTCACAAACGCACCTGAAGCAGAAGCATCACCATGCTTCTTCTTGAGACTTAGGTACTCCGTGCAATTGCGCTTCCAATGTCCTGTCTTGTGGCAATGAAAACACTCGCCTTTCCCCGGGTCTCCAGCCGTGGACTTTCCCTTTCCCTTCACCTTTTTGACTCCGCCCTTAGGATTAATGGGTTTCTTCTTTTTCTTTCCCTTGGCCTTAGCTTTTGGGCGAGAAGAAGAAGACTGTCCAATGGTCATAACGGGAGTCTTTGCTGACTTCATAGTGCTCTCTGCACTCCTTAACATATTAAGGAGTTCAGGGAGGTCCTTCTCCATGCCATGCATGTTGAAGTTCACTATGAACTGAGCAAAGGTGGAGGGGAGGGACTGCAGAATAATATCTATATATTGTTCATTGTCCATTGTCCATCCAAGGTCCTCTAGCTCTTCTATAAGAGCGATCATCTTCAACACATGGTCTCCTACTGGTGTGCCAGGGGCCATTCGCATCTGAAACAGTTTCTTTGATGCTTCATATCGTAATACGCGGGATTGCTCCCCATACAACTCCTTTGTATGGAGCAGTAACCCGTGAATGTCCATGTCCTCGTGCTGCTTTTGATGTGTGTTATCCATCGATGCAAGCGCGAGGCATGTGGCCGTAGCACAGTCAGCGTCCCATGTCTTGCGGACTTCAATATCCGCAACTGAGGATTTTGGACCTGGGACGGGCGGGGCTGAAGCCGTGAGGACATATGATACTTTATCATAAGTCAAGGCGATCTTCAGATTCCTTAGCCAGTCTTTATAGTTGGTCCCATTCAGTTTGTTTTTATCTAGTAGAAGCTTAAGTCCAGTCATTGGTATCTGCCATTAAGAGAGAGAAAAGAATACACTCAGCGAAAGCTCTTGCATAGATTAGATTGGTTTATTATCTTGTCTAATCGATATTTCCCACTGCTTTTTATCAAGTTTTTCTTTCAAACCTTAAAAAGAAAAACAAGCCAGGATTAATTACAGTCTACAACTTCGCTAACCGTTCAGCTAGGCCAGTGTCGGTACTTTGAGGGAGGTTCCCCGTGCTTTCGCACGGACCTAATTAGAGTAAACCTCGTTTTCCCAGAGGCGGAGCCCCGTTAACACCTTTCTAGACACCTAATGAGTTAGCTAATTGTAAACTGTAAAACTCTCCTAGGAGCAACTATTGCCCACAGTGGGATCGGGATCCAACCATCACATGGAAGGTATGCAATCTCATTGCAAATTTCAACACTTGAAATTCCCGATGTAATTTTTACCCCTAGTACTTATGACCTTAACTATAGTCAACAAATCATAAGTACCAGTCAAGTTCTACCCGTCATTTCTTGATCAATTAGACCCACCCATATGACCCTTAACTATGGTCAACAAAGTCGCATGAATGTCCTAATTAATCTGCATCATATGCAGTGTAGGAAGACATCACTTAGCTACCGTACACTACGCCTTAACTAAAGTCAACAAACGTAGCACGAATACTAAGTACTCTACTTCCTAAAATGACGGAGGGTTGCGAATGATTTTTAAGAAAATCTTTAACGCTTTGAACTTGATATCGTTGTAGAATCAAACAGTTTTTAAAAGGAGTGGCTTAAGCTCCGCAGTTTTGAAATGTAGCTTTTTCACAAATAGCCGAGTAGTTTTTAAATCCGATTCTACAACATCTTTTTAGGTTTATTTTCTTTACATTAATCACATTAATGTAATCCCATCATTTAAGTCCTAAAGCCAATCACAGAAAAGAAACTAAAATAACACGTACGCTTATGCCATCCGCATTCGCCGCAATGTTCCGTTATGCACCGTTAGGTTACTTAACTAACGGCATACCGGGACGGGACTAGCGCGGGTGTAAAACATAAGCAACGTCTACTATATATCATATATATAATATGTCATTCGTCTCAGATATCACAGAACACAGGCAGCAGAAACATACATATAACGTGGGATATCCTAGGACGTCCGTATTTAGTATTTAGCCAGAATAGAAAATACGGATTCCACAGTCACGATGAATAGCCAAGCCCACACCCTGGACCCCTACGAGAGCGGCAAGTGACCCTACCAATTCTGGAGTTTAGAAGACCCGGTCTCGACTCCTCGAGATGGCCTCCCACTGAACCCCAGAACCCGGTCACCTGTGCTCCCCTCCTTGGGTCCATCCTAATGCGGAAAAGTAAATAATATACAACACTAGTGACACAACTGCAACCTGGAAGTGCCCCAAATAAAAGAATATTACATTTGAATTTACATGAATGAAAATATAAAACTCTCATCTCACAAAAAAACCCCGGCTATTCGATCGCGACAATCCTGCACATCATATCTCAGCAACACATAATATCACATATCATCAACGTAAGTAAGTATGCGTACCCCGATTGTCGTTGATGTATAGCAACGAAACCGGCGATATCGAACATACTACACTTACGGTCACAGAAAAGAAAGTGTAAAACTACAATATTTGGAATCCAGATACTTTTTAGACATCATAAATGCGAAATATCACATATTTCGTATTTCATGCCTAAGCTATATGAATTCCACATATTGTATCACATTCCAGACAAACAGACAGTATTAAAGTTTTCGAACGAACGATCAAATACCCAAGATTCACTAAAGCTCAACACTTGAGCAGGGTTCAAAAATCCGGAGTATGACACAATAGTAGCGGTCCAGCCGTAGAAGGGTCAAGCCAACGCCTCACATGTGGCATGCCGTACTGCCCCAAACCCTAAGGTTCAAAGGGCAGTTCGAGACGGTCACATAATCGAGTTAAGGTTTGTTGTCTTCTAGAGGGACCACCGCAAAAAGACTTGCACGTATCTCCAAAGTATTTAAACCCCGTGAATAGTGAGTAAATGATACTCGTTCAAACACTTCAATACTTTCTAATTTACCCGGAAAAGCTACGAAATGAAAGTCCCGATCGAATTGACGAGTCCAAAACCATCTCCGGAATTTTTCAAAACCAAATACAGATTAAAAATATCCAAAAATTTTTACTAGCAGATTCATGAATTACTGTACAAAACTTATCCATCAATTCATGTATACGGCCGCGGAACCGCGGCCTAAGCAAGCTTAGGCCGCGTTTCCGCGGCGAGAATTACTGTTCACTGGGAAATTTTTGTACCGTAATCCTTATATTTTCCTGCTGTATTTTTTACATATTTTTAATTCTGCAAATTGTCAAATTTTAGAAAATTTCCAGAGAGCACCCAAAAATACCGTATTTTTGTCCGATCGGGGTTTTCACTTCGTAAAAACGTCGCCTAATGTTCTAGGTCGGCTCTGATACCAATGTAAGGTTTGTTTAGCACCCTATGAAGTGTTTTGAAGTATCACATGACCCAAAGTTATAATTTTTAAGGTGCTAAACTAACATACAACGGGATCGATTCTAGAAAATTAGGGTTACGAAATAAAAAGCGAACTAATCTAGGGTTTCGAGACTACAACCTTTGTAGCTCCCTTTCGCTGGACTCCTTGGTCTCTAGGGTGTTGAACGAAGGTCCTCTTGAAGTCCCCTTGTGTCCACGATGATCCACCACGGAGATCTCCGTCCAAGCTCGCAACTTCGTCAAAACGAAGATAACACTCTAAACAAAACGGCTAAGCTTGTGTAGAATGATGTTGTGGTTAGGTTTCTCACTTCAAAAACCTATCTTTAAGTGGTATTTGCTCACTAGAAAAAACTAGAGAGCAAAAGAGCAAGAGGAAGAAGATGGTGGCAATTTTTGACAAGAGGTAAAAAGATAACTCAAGTGAAGAAAATGAAATATATCAATATATATTTTATTCCTTCATGCTATGAACCATGGTTAAAGTGATGGAGACATTATTTAACTTTAGTTTGGAATGATAAAGAGAAGGATAACCTTAGGTTAGTGGTAGTTGAGCATGGTTAGGTCAAAGGAAGAATGTAGAAGCAAGAATGATTATCCTTTCCTTTTTCATTTTCTTTTAAATCCAAAATTAAATAATAATCCATTATATAATCCATGGTGTGAGTCTTATATTGCCACCATTTCCATATGCTAACAACCATGATGGATGAGTGTATGTATGTGTGCATGTATGCACATTCACATGTGCATGAAACTAGCATGAAAGAAAGAAAGAAAAGCACACATGCATGTACACATCTATCATCAAAGAAAAGGTTTTAAGTGAGAAAACTAATGGTTAAATGATAAATCAACACTTGATTTATCAATCCGGTCATATCTCATATGACCCCACCAAAAGCAGTTCACCCGATCAATGTTCGGTATCATATACGCACATTTCAATCGGGTGCATGCGCATATCGCATATGCGCACCACAACGTTTCGCCTGGACTGGGTAACTCCTTTGTGGGACTCTAAGACTCGTCAATACGCCGGCAGAGGGTGATGATCATATCAGGTACCCTCAAGCCGCAAGCGGTCAGCTAAACGTAACGGCCACCCGGGTATTGAGCGATACGAAGACAACAAGCGAACCTGCTACAACTCCCGTCGAGCCATCCGGAAACACTACCGTACAGTCCGGTCTCTTCGTCAGATATGCTGCATATCGAGCCTAGGGATGGTCATGTCGACCCCAATAACTCAATAAGTCGTGTCGGTGAATGGTCTATAACTGATCGAGAAACTACTGATAACACTTATCAGCAAATCTCAGCAGCCCTGGCCAGGGACTTGCTGTTATAACCAGTCGAGCACAGCACAGCATCAACTCCCAATACCGGGAGAGACGAAACCCCTCCTATCGCTCATTGCCTTCGTGTGTCTCGGGACTGTACCCAACGGCCACCTGTTTGCATGACTCAGTAGAGCCGTAGTAGGGTGGCAATCAAAGTACAGTGGGAGAACACACAAGACTCCATGACGATCTCGGGTCTACAGACTAACCTGTACCAGTGTCACCTGAGAACTGCTATCCGACGATAGATATAATTCCATATAGGAGTTCTCGGTGAGTCCGTCCAGTGTACCCAGTCAGCACTGAGCACCCGTATATGATCTTGATGTCAAACATCGATGAATGTGGGAACATCCATCGCCCATCACATGGGTCTAGTATCATATACGCTAGTCTACTCTGGTATATCGATGCCCCGTCTCGATACACCTCCGACTAGGGACATTTCAGGATATGCTTATAAACTACAAATGTCCCACTAGTATGATCTCTATCATAATCAGAGTAGTCAAGCAAATATCCTTGGGGCTTTATCAGCATGTATGAATGAATAAAAGCATGATCAAATCAACATGTCAGATAAAGAATAACCAGATAGCATACTATCATGTCGAGCAAGAATGCAAACTGAATATATATACATGTATAGATACATCCACTATCACATAATGGTCTCTAGGGCATACATATATCCAACACAAAGCACGTGAGCGCTAGCGCTAAGAGCGCTGCACTCTAAACAGCGCACCACGTGCATAGCACGTGAGCACTAGCGCTAAGAAAGATGCACTCTAAACAGCGCACCAGGGGAGAGGGAGAGAAAGAACTTCAGTAGGGTGCAAAGCACGTGAGCGATAGCGCTAAGAGCGCTGCACTCTAAATAGCGCACCACGTGCAAAGCACGCTCAGAAAACAAGAAAGAAGATGAACAGAGATCATCTCAAGGGCAAAGGCCCTATTTATAGGCACTGAAATGCCGATTCAACTTCTGAGTTGATCCAATGGTATAGATGATGCCACCGCTGCACTCATGTGTGAGCCATGCGGGCGCAACGGTGGGGGGCATTTGTTTCCCCAATCAGAGAAAAGCTTTGTTCAAATTTCAAAATTTGAAATGAAGCAACGCTTCATAGCAGCGCCAAGTGCGCTGCACTCTAAGCAGCGCACCACGTGCAAAGCACGTGAGCTCTAGCGCTAAGAGCGCTGCACTCTAAGCAGCGCACCACGTGCAAAACACGTGAGCTCTAGCGCTAAGAGCGCTGCACTCTAAGCAGCGCACCACGTACAAAACACGTGAGCGCTAGCAATAGAACAAAATGTTCTCGGCCCTTGGATCAAAGATCCAAGGAACATGATTAAAAATCATCAATCAGAATCTTTCCAAACAGAAAAGATTGTGCTCTGAAAATCAGAGCACCGTAGGATCAACGATCCAATAGTGATTAAAATCACCAAAATACAGAATAAATTCTGTATGGGAAAAGATTTCCCAATCTTGTTAAAAACAAGAAGATTGTCTTCTGTAAAATAGAAGCCCTTAGATTAAAGTTCCAATGGTGGAAAAATCCCCAAATCAATTAGAGAAAAGATCCCTTCAACCGATTCAACAAATCAGCCTACCCTATATAAAGGCCCCAAGACTTCAAGTCTCACATAGAAGAACCCCCCACAAATTTTGAGAAAGTTCAGAGAGAAGATCAAGCTCTTGACAGAAGAAGAATTCCTTCAAGGTAAAATAAAGAGATCAAAATATCTCATCATAAAAAAGAACTTAGTTCTTATGATAGATCATAGATCTATAAGACAAATTGTCTTTCACAATAGAGATCATAATATCTCAATATAAAAAGGGGGAGAATAATTCAATTCCCTTAGGATCACAGATCCATAAAGGCAAAGCCTTTCACCAAAAACATAAAAGATTAAAACATCTCCTATAAAATAAGAACTTTGTTCTTAGATCCATGAGACAAAGTCTCTTATAAGAGAGAATTTAATTCTCGGAGCACAAAGTTGCCTAAAAAGAGTCTTAGCACTCCAAATTTCACAAGAAGCGCTCTGCGCTCATTGTCTGGCGCACAGCGCCAAGTGCGCCAAGTGCTCCTCACGTGTGCACTACCTTACAAGAAGCACTCTACGCTCATTGACTGGCGCTCAGCGCCAAGCACACCACGTGCTCCTCATGTGTGCGCTACTTAACAGAAGCGCTTTACGTTCATTGACTGGCGCTCAGCGCCAAGCGCGCCACGTGCTCCTCACGTGTGCGCTACTTCATAAGAAGCGCCTTAGCGCTCCAAATCTGGTGACCAGCGCCAAGCGCGCCACGTGCTTCTTACGTGTGCGCTACTCAACAGAAACGCTCTGTGCTCATTGACTGGCGCACAGCGCCAAACGCGCCACGTGCTCCTCACGTGTACGCTAAGAGAACAAAAACTGTTCTATAAATAAAAGCCCAGAGCTATGATGAGTGCTCAGCATTCAATAAAAGACAAAAAGGCTATCAGAAATCAAACCAATGCTCAGCATTATTAAATTTTTAACATTTTAACTAAATGGGCCAAGCCCAAAGTGGCCACAGAACCCTACCTCAGAATAATTGAGCCCATATGCTCATAAATCTTTGATCTTAGTCCCAAATTGGACTAGAGATCTCCCAACCAACACTGGTTCAAGGGTACATCTCTTCACTCCTCTGATATTTATCGTTGTAATCTTTCAACATCTTCAGAGAGGTGACGAGTCCCGATAACCAGACATTCCACAGACTGTGGGGTCCTTAAACTCATGGACTATGATGTCCTTAAACTTTATGGACTGTGAGGTCCTTAAACTCATAGACTACGATGTCTTTAAACTTTACAGACTATGACGCCTTTAAACTACGGACTGTAGGGTCCTTAAACTCATGGATTAGGATGTCCTTAAACTCTTAGACCGCAATATCCCTAAACTAAAACAATAGAGCCCAAATGCTCTTTTGTTGGATATAAATGATCCTGTTAAGTAGATCTAGTCTAAAATTAGACTAACGTATCCTTAACAAACGTTTAAGTTGATCTTAATCTCAAATGAGATTAACGATCCTTAAACCCAACCCAAACACAAATCTAAGAAAATACGGATTTGGACTAATCCACGCCTTACGGGCGACAACATAAATTAGTCTCCGTATACAATCCACGGGCAACCAAAAATAAAACAAACACACACGACACGAAGTGACCATCTGGAGAAGGAGAAAGTGGTTACCGCGATGCGGTAGCGTAATTAACTGCAGGGGCCTGCGCCTATAGGGAAGAGCGTCCCCACAATAAAAAAAACCCCCTCAAACGAGGGGGAATCTGACGAAGTCTGCTATATCGGCCGCATCCGTTTAAACCTTCGATACATGGTGTCATAAATCAACTTGGTATCTTCGGAGAGGTGGACGGATAGCACCAAATAGCATCTGCCCCTAAAATTCAGGCCGGACGTCCCAACGTCCCAGTCGCGTCTTTCGACGGAGAACAATAACAATATAATACAACTTTAAGAGCTACTCTGTCTCTCTATCTGTCTATTCTACTTCTCCCTTATCTTTGGGACTTACCGAGCGATTTGTTCGCTGACGATATTCTCTTTCTACTTCTTTGAATGTTGTCAGGTGATTCGGACCTTCCAGAAATCGAGCCTAGCACTGAAGAGTTGGACCAGTTTATTGAAGACCCAGAGCTGTAGCCACTTGTACCTACTTCATTTCGGTACTTTTCATTTCTGTTATGCCACTGTTTAGACATTGCTTTCATGCAGATATATTTACTTTTCCATGCATTGTACAAAAGAATGTTAATAAATAATGTTGTTTCATTAAATTTGTCTCTTATGTACATTTCTCTTATATTGCTTAGATACGCTGAGCGTATTTGCTTCAGAGTAAATATGTAGCGGTCTCGTCGCGTTCTCTGCCCGTACACTGGAAGCGGGGCGTGATAGTGATGAAGACCGGATTAATCGCATATTGATTGATCCGGGCTCCTTAGTGAACATCATGAACTTGCAGACTCTGAAGAGTTTTTCAATGGACGTCCGATATCTGTCAAGGGAAAGAATTGTCATTCAAGGCTTCAATCAAAACTGCCAGTAAGTTCTGGGATCCATAGCCCTGTTAATTAGGTTTGGAGGCCTACAAACCGAAGCTAAGATATGTGTGATCGACGCCGACACGTTCTATAAGATTCTCCTGGGACGGCCATGGCTTCACGATTATGGTATCGTTCCGTCAATACTCCATAATGCATGAAATATACTAAAAATGGCAAAGAAAAACACATTGACGGAGACATCCAGCCTTTTGGTGTGCATGAAATCCGATATAAAGATTCTCAGTACTTTGTGAACCCCCAAAATACTGAGCCACAACCAAAAAAAAACAGTAATGGCCCTAAAACTCAAAAGTAAATCCAAGCCAGCTGTCACTTTCAAAAGTAAAAACCCCAAAATGCGTCCGCGCTTCGGCAGTGACACTGATCATTCCGACGCTGGAAGTACGTCCTTCTGTAAAACTGCCCTCATCTCGGTAGTGATACGGATGAGTCTGATATTGAAAGCCTATCCGGCAGCAAAATTTTCCCATGTTTAGGCAGCGACACTGAAGAATCAGAAGAAGAGAACACGTCTTACAACAGCTATGCAGATTAGGCTCTCATGCAAAAATCCAAGCTAAGAGAAACCTTTGAAATTATAGAAGGGTCCTTAGCCATCACAAAGGTGTTTTTTACTGCCGAAGACTGCCCTGAGATGTTGAGAATGTCTAGCCTGAAGACGAAGCAGATACTATTTAGAACATATCCGTGCACCTCTCCGAAAATGCCAAGTTGATTTATGGCAACGTGTATCAGAGGTTTGGACAGATGCGACCGTTGTAGCGTGACTTTATCAGATTCCCCCTCTTTGAGGGTTTTTGATTATGGGGACGCTCTTCCCTGCAGGTGCAAGCCCCTGCAGTTAATTACGCCCATCGCATTGCGATAACAACTTTCACCTACTCCAGGCAGATCACTTCGTATCGTGTTATGTTTGTTTATATAGGGTTGCCCTTGCATTGTATGCGGTCATTCCCATAGGGCGTGGATTAGTGCAAATCCGTATATATTGGATTTGGGGTTTTGAACTTAGGACGTAGATCTCATATAAATGAGGTCCGTCAATTCATGGGATATATAGGTTTGATCTAAGAATCGCCAGTCGTATGTTTGACTAAGTTCGACTTAGGAATAGTGAGCATATTTGCTCAATTGATCATTAGATCATATATGAATAGCCCATGGATAGTATACGGTAGTCAATATAGAGATAGTCTGCAGGGCAAACCATATTAGTTTAAGGACAACGCTGTCCATGGGAGACATGGATGGAATATGGTTTGTTTGTGCCCATGGATTATATACGAGGGTCAATATGAAGACCAACCGTAGGACTAAACATATATTAATATAAGGACATCGTGGTCCGATATTAGTTTAGGGACATTTTGGTCCGACATTCTCGCGTTCAGGACGAAATATTAGTTTAAGGACGTTTCGGTCTATTATTACTTTAGGGATTTTTCGATCCAACATTCCTGTATTTGGGACGAAGTATTAGTTTAAGGACGTTTAGGTCTAACATTCCACTGTTTGGGACGAATATTAGTTTAAGGACATTTCGGTCCAACATTCCCGTGTTTGGGATGAATATTAGTTTAAGGACATTTCGATCCAACTTTCATCTTGTGCGCACGGGTATATTTTACGTGGCGAAGTGAACAATGGTAAAATGGGATGCGCCCAATATTGAGGTGCGATCCAATTTGAATGCATTTATATTTCCCTCAAAGATATACATATACATATATGTATAATGTCGGAGCTCGATATGAGGTGTGCACATCAATATGGAAGTGCATAAATATAAGGTGTATCAATATGAGAATTAGGACATTCCATATCTTGATGAAATTTCATATTTTTCATCAAGTTGGGACGAGAAATTGTTGGTTGTTGGGACCCGCCACCTCTTTGAAGACGTTGAAGAATTATAATGCCGTATATCAGAGGTGTGGAAGAATGTACCCTTAAACCAAATTTTGTATATGAAGGAAGAGAACATGGTGGATCTAAAGAGCGTTAGTCTTATATGAGACTAAGATTAACTTAGAAGATATGTGATGAATATCATTAGTCGTATATGAGACTAAGATCATCTTGGATATCATCAATGAAAGATCATTAGTCGTATATGGGACTAAGATCAAATTGGATATCACGAGCATATAGGCTCAGTTGATTTAGAATCAAAGAAGAAGCTTAAGTTCGATAAACTTAGCCAATTTAGGGCTAAGATTAGGTTTCTATACCACCCAGCAGTGCTAAGCACTCAGTCACGTAGCGCTCATATGAATATCACGTGAGGCGCTGAGTCTCCGGTGCCTTTCAAGTGCTCACGTGTATAGCACGTGAGGCGATGAGTCCTTAATTATGGGCGCTCATGTGTATGACACATAAGGCACTGTCTTCATAGGCCTTGGGCGCTCACGTGTATGGCACGTGAGACGCTGAGTCTCTGAGCTTCTGTGCGCTCATGTGGATATCACGTACGGTGCTATCATTTGCTTCTTGCGAGCGCTCACGTGAATATCACGTGAGGCGTTGTCTTCATGGTCTGTTTTGAGTGCTTACGTGCCTTTTACTTGAGCTGCCATTTTAGGCGCTTACGTATCTTTCACATGAGGCGTTTTTGTTTGATTTTCCCCTTAGCGCTCACGTAGATATCATGTGTGGCACTTTTTCCTTAGAGATTTAATCTATATTTATCTTTTTAAATTTCAGAGAAGTTTAGCTTCTGTTAATAGTATTTTGACTATAAACGATCACTAAGATCACTATTTTGAGGATCTGGGACCAGCTTCTTTAAGAAATAAGTTCTTGATTATGAAGGAACTAAGTTCCTGGAGTATAAACTCCATCTTATTCATGTTCTTCAATCATCACTGTTCTTTTCAGCCTTGTTTTCCCCTAAATCCTTGATTCTCAAGAATAAGATCTTCCCGGTGAGAATTAAATTCTCATCTTGTGGGAGACTTGTCTTGCGGATTTCAGATCCATAGAAAGAATTTAGTTCTTTTAGAAGAGTTAAACCCTTATATATGCAACTGATGGGTAAAGTGGAGATATTTTTATCTCGATATTTTCTTTACCTAGGGTTTGAGAGGAGGAAGATCTTCTTCTTCAAAGAGAATTAAATTCTCTATTTTTTATGGAAGCTTTTGGAGAGCCTTTTTCTGTATTTTTTTACAGAAGCTAATGGGGGGTCACCTCCTTTTGAGATTTAATTTCTTTGCTCTTATTTAGAAGAAAAAAGAAAAATCAATTTATTTGAGAAAATATCTCATTGAGAGATCCATATTGATTTTATAATCAATCAAATTGATCTTAAAAATCAACCGGTGAATTTTATTCACCGTTGGATTTTTAATCCAAAAGCTCTCTGTTTAACAGAGAAGATTTCTTGTTTGTTTTAATAAGATTAAGAAAGTATTTTCCAGATATAGAATTTTATTCTATCAGATGAGAGCGTTTTAAATTAGGGCGCTCACGTGCTATCATGTGAACGCTGTCATATATATATATATGGTAGTAGCGCTCACATGCTTTGCATATGAGCGCTGCCAAAAGAATGCAGCAAGAGAACTCACGTGTTTATCACGTGAGCGTTGCTATAGGATTTAATCCTAACTACAGTAGGTACTCACGTGCTTTGCACATGAGTGCTCACGCGCTTTGCACGTGGGGGATGTCATAGAATTTAAATCTATCTGAAGCCGCTACTCACATACTTTGCATGTGAGTGATCACGTGTTTAACACGTAGGGGCTACCCTTTATTTTTATAAAAGGAATAACAAGTTTTGAGCCAAAATTTTTGGCGGGAACAAATGCACCCCACTACTTTGCCTGCGTAGGTATGTACGTGGGTGAAGTACTGCAAAGTTATGCATCGCCGTAGAATTGATGGCTCATGAGACAAGTTTAGGTCTTTGTCATCTAAGACTTTGTCCATCTTCATGAGCCGTAAGGGTTTTAAGAAGGTTTTTCTCCTCATGAGTCATGAGGATCTCATAGGTGCTGTCACGCCCCGCTTCCCAGAGTACGCAAGATTGGGCACGTAACATAGCCAACCATGCTACCTGTGGGTAGGAAGTATCCATCCACAGTCACATTACGGTTGTAAGGATATCAAGAACAAGATAATAAACTAATCTAACACATGTCCAAATCCATAATAACAAGAGTCAATAAACAATAAGTGCGGAAGCAAATGATCCAATACAATAAATAAACAGTACGTCCCATAATGCGGGCTCACATCTGGAAATGAAATGAAACAAATAAACTAATCACTAAGGACTCACAGTTCAGCCTGCTGGCTGAAGTACTCCTGCTCAGTCGTCGACAGTGGTAAGGAATCTGGGCCATGCAAAACCCAGACGTCAGCGCGTCATGTCAACCAATAATATAATAAAAACATGGTAAGAAGCAATGCAAGTATGAACATGAATAAAGCAGTACTAAGAAATAACAGTGCAGGGTAATGTGCAGTGGTAACTAAACTGTCCTATCAGGTTTCTACTCTATAGTCTTTGAAATCAATTGATGAATCATCGATGTAACTCAATAGTATCCCGTACATACCCGGGACCACGGCCACAATATTCTCGGCTGCAGCCGAGACATGCCGCTAAGCACAAAACAGGAAAGTGTACACTCGGTAGTACCCCGTACATACCCGGGATCACGGCCACAATATTCTCGGCCGAAACCGAGACATGCCGCTAGGCACAAAATAGGAATGTGTACACTCGAACTGGTAGTGAACTGTCGAGTTACAAGTCAGGTTCATCTTTGATTTCCCCATACCCCCAAGTTATGTATGTCAGGTCAGGTATTCAGGAGTCAAGGACTAATGTCAACACAGAATCAGGTAAAAGCAGGTATGTCTGGTTAGACAGCAGGAATGGTCCATGAGGACCCCAAGTCAGGTTTATTGGCATTAGGCATGAGATCATGTAATAAGTCAGGTTGTAGTCTAATAGGTTGAGTCAGTATGTATAGGGTGTCATGTCCGGTGTATCAGTACATGTGTCAGGTGTATCAAGATCGGGTCAACATGTAATGCAATCAAATGTATGCTTATAACAGGTATAGTAACGAATAAGGAACAACAGCAGGAACGGTAAATAACAATATTATTCCATGTAAACACAGTGATGCTTTGTATTCTCTTATCAACAGGTTCAAGCACCCTTGGGTGCGATAGTCACAAGGTGAAGCAATATCAACAACATAAAGTAATGAGGCTACATGAATTTAAACTAAATCATAATAATTGTCTCATGGGTGATTTAACAAATGAAGCAAGGACGATTTACTTGGTTTAGTTAGTTAAAGTGTGGATTGATAGCAGACCGATTAATTACAAGAAACTACTATACCGATTCAATGTTAAGAATAATTGTAACCGTCAATTCTAAGTTATAAAATAATATGGCAATCAAGTGTATAGCAAGACTTGATCTTGTGTACTAGCATGTTAAAGCAAGTATTCGGATACTTGCCTCGACGGTTCCGCAAACCGGAAAGCACGGATGCAATGTCGGCGGAAAACACGAGACGGGTGCACGGGCCACGGATCGAGTCCTAACAGCGAACAGCGGGACCACACGGACCAGAGTACTTCGCTGGAGCGTCGGGTCCAAACGACGGCACGGCCGGAACCCGGCGAAAGTCAAAGGCGACGAAGTTAGCAAAACATGATATACGTATTAAAGCTCAGCGGGGGAATCTAGCACAAAAGGAAAGATAAAGGGATGCTTACAGGGAAGAACCAGGGGCAACCACGACGGCTCGACGGCGATGGGCGCGCCGGCGGCGAACAGAAGATGCGGCGAGGGCTTGGAGGTGGCTGGATCGGGGTGCAGCGAGTAGGGGATAGGCAAGGGCTTGGTCTGGGTTGCAGGAGGAAGAGGAGGTGGCTGTCGGTGTTCTTGCGACGACGAGGGGGTCGACGGCGACCCTTTTCCGGCGAACCAGAGGGTAGGTGATGGGGTTTTGGGCTCGGGTTGGTGGTGGTCCGGCGAGGGGAGGAGGAAGACGACGACGAGGTCGGGACGAGGGTGAAGGGAGGAGGATTCTGGTGTCGTCGGCGATGGGAGGCGGCGGCGACGGTGAGATCTGCGGCTGGTGGTGGCGTCGGGGGTTGGGTGCAGGCGCGGAAAGAGAACGGAGGAAGGAGGTAGGGAGGGTGCGGCTAGGCTGAGGAGACGAGGACAGCGACGGCGAGGTCGCGGGGAGGTCGACGGCGCAGGCACGAGGAGGCTAGGGTTAGGGTTCGGGGGTTCGTGGGGTTTTCTCGTGATGGAGAAGAAGAAGGAGGCGGCTGCGTAAATATATAGGAAGAGAGAGAGAGAGATTTTTAAAGATAGAGAGAGAGAAAGATTATAGGAGAGAGATAGGGAGAGAGTTAGAGATAGAGAGAGAATGAGAAATTAGAGGGAGATAGAGAGAGGCGGAGAGAGAGAGAGGATAGGGGGCCCACGAGGGATTCTAAACCTCACGCGATTGGCTGAGGGAAAAATTGTGGGTTAAAAAATAAACGATTTAAAGGGATTTGAAGGGATTTAACGTAGGATTTAGGTAACGATAATATATACGTATAGTTTAATATATTTAATTAAATGGGCATTTTCGGCGCCAAATGAAACATTTCCAAATCGCGTCCGGGTTGCGCCCAAATGTTTCAAATTCAAATTATAGGATTTTAAGCGAGTTCCAAATTTTGAAACGAGGTGTTTAATGATTAAAATGCATGCCCCCAAGTCGGACACTTGTACGCGCGCGTAGACGTCCAAACTTGCCTGTTTCGCCGAACGGGACGAAATCTCGACGCGCGGACGCTACCACGCGACTAGTGGCGACGAGTAGGCCAATAAGGATATTTTTAATTTCATTTTCGGTGTTAAAATTTGTTATGTGCCAAAATGATTTAACCGGTTAAAATTTAGCAATAAACACCAAACAATCAGGATAATTGAAATGAGCAATGTATAACACTCAACTAGCAAAAGAAATAGTATTATTGGCTCGGGTGTTACAGGTGCATATTCTTCCTAGAATTCGTGAGGATTCCTAAGTGTCTATCGCCTCCGTGAATCGTAAGGATCTCACTCAGGTATTTTTTTTTACGAGTCGTAAGAAGCCGTAAGTGGCTTCTTCACTTCATTGATATGCAACTTTGATGAATGTGGCCCGTGGATAGTATACAAGAGTCGATATTGACCTCCTTGTACGGCAGCGATGGCTTAGGAAACAGATTTGGATCTGTCGCCTAAGGATTTTCAACTTTATGAGCCATTAGAGTCTTATAAAGATGTTTCTCCCTATGAGTCAAGAGGATCTCATAGGTGTATTTTCTCCTTAAAAGTCATGAGAACTCCTAAGTGTGTTTTCTATTGAGAGTCGTAAGAATCTCACAAGAGTATTTTTCGCTTATGAGTCGAGAGGACCCGTAAGTGGTTTCTTCTCCTCATTGGATGCAACTTTGTCGAATGTGGCCTGTGGATAGTATACAGGAGTCAGTCTTGACCTCCTTGTAGGGCAACAATAGCTTAGGATACAGATTGATATCCCCGTTGTCTAAGGCTTTTCAACTTTATGAGCCGTGAGGGTCTCATAGAAATGTTTCTCCCTACGAGTTGAGAGGATCTTGCAGGTGTATCCTAACGTGAAATATAGATAACCCCTTTCCATACAGGAGTCTGTTAGGTTTGTAGCACTAGGTTAAGTGCATCGTACCGTCGCGTTGTCTGATATATTCTAGACATGCAGTCCTTTAGGTTACTGCTCGGGTAGCCCCGCGTCTGTCGTGTCTCTGCTCCCTTCTGAGGCTGGACAAGATGTTTTCAAGTAGTCTTCTAAGGTTGGAATATTCATATTACCATTAGAAGATCTAGCGTTAGGTATTACCGAGGTGCTTTACTTGAGATTAGGCTCGATTTGGAACCCCGATGAGTCATAACCTCACCCTTCTGGGGTGGGATGACATCCAATGGTCTTTAGGCTGTAGATGTTGTCATCAAGACCCGAAGCTGGGAATATGTCGTCACTTCACTTTTGCTTTAATGATACCGCGCCAATTTTTCGCTGAAGTAGGGTAAACATCCATATGACCTTTAGGCCATATATATCGCCATAAAGGTCTGGAGCTAAGATTTTTCCATCACTCCACTTTTATTTGACCGTTTGGTCCATATTAACGTTGCATCTGCGCCCTGCTGGAATGAGAAGAACGTAGAGATGATCTCTAGGCTGTAGATGTTGCCATCAAGATCTGGAGTTAGGAATATGTCGTCACTTCACTTTTGTTCGACCCTTGGGTCCTTGTTGACATCGCATCTGCACCAAGAAGGAACACCAAGCTGGAGCTAGGATTTTTCCATTACTCTTTTATTTGACCCTTTGGTCTTTGACGACGTTGCATCTGCACCTTATTGGAATGAGAAGAACACGGAGAAGATCTCTAAGTTGTAGATGTTTCCATCAAGATCTGGAGCTAGGAATATGTCTTCACTGCACTTTCGTCCAACCCTTGGGTCCTTATTGACGTCGCATCTGCACCGAGAAGAAACGTCGAGCTAGAACTAGGATTTTTCCATTACTCTTCTTTTATTTGACCCTTTGGTCTTTAATGAGGTTGCATCTACACCCTACGAGAATGAGAAGAACGTGGAGACGATCTCTAGGCTCTAAATGTTGTCATCGAGATCTAGAGCTAGGAATATGTCGTCACTCCACTTTTGTTCGACCCTTGGGTCCTTTTTGACGTCGCATCTGCACCGAGAAGAAACGTCGAGCTGGAGTTAGGATTTTTCCATTACTCTTCTTTTATTTGACTTTTTGGTCTTTGATGACGTTGTATCTACACCCTACTGGAATGAGAAGAACATGGAGATGATCTCTGAGCTGTAGATATTCCGCATCTGCACCGAGAAGGAATGTCAAGCTGGAGCTAGGATTTTTCCATTACTCCTATTTTATTTGACCCTTTGGTCATTAATGACATTACATATGCACCCTACTGGAATGAGAAGAACATGAAGATGATCTCCAGTCTGTAGATATTGCCATCGAGATCTGGAGCTAGAAATATGTCGTCACTCTACTTTTGTTCGACCCTTGGGTCCTTGTTGACGTCGCATCTGCACTGAGAAGGAACGTCGAGATAGAGCTAAGATTTTGCCATTACTCCGTTTTGATTTGGCTCCTTAGAGCATTGTCAACACGTACTTTACTAGAGTAAGAAGGACGTCCAAATAGTCTCTAGGCTATACGTGTGCCATCAAGACTCGGTTCTTCTTTTGACGATGTATGGTTGGGAAATATGGTTCCCTTTTTTTCATTTGTGCCCATTTCGCTTGTATACAAGAGTCGGCATAGATCTACTTGCAGAGAAGAAAAAAATTATTTTCTCTTTTTTCGCGATGCTCTATCATGGCAGCTTTTCATATCGCAATTGCCCAATTATTTCGGCTATTTTTTCGCGGTGCCCAATCATTTCGGCTATGTCATTTTTTTAATTTTTACTCGCTATTTTTTATTGCAAGTTGCCCCATATTTCAGCTATTTTATAAGCTTATTTTTTTGCCCACTGATTTTATTGCGAGTTGCCTTATCATTCCAGCTATTTCATTTTTTTATTTTTACTCGCTATTTTTTATTGCGATTTGCTCCATCATTTTGGCTATTTCATAGGCATATTTTTTTACTCGCTGATTTTATTACAAGTTGCCCTATCATTTCGGCTATTTCATAAGCATATTATTTTGTGACTCGTTGATTTTTATTGCGGGTCGGGAACTTAGAATCCAATACCATCTTTGGTATCAGTTTTGTTACAACTGGAATGTTACCAGGAGCAACTCATCCTATGCCTTTGGAGGATTTGGATTTTGACACCTGTTTAGGTATCAGTATCGCTACAATTGGGATATTATCATGAGCGAATCATCATTTGCCTTGTTGATTTGAATAAATGTGGTTTAGAAAATAGGGTTAGGATCTTGTCGACTAAGACTTTTGATTTTATGAGCTGTAAGGGTCTCATAAAGGTATTTCTCCCTACGAGTCGAGAGGATCTCGTAGGTGTATTCTCTCCTCAGGAATCATGAGGATTCCTAAGTGATATTTTCCCTTGCAAGTCATAAAGATCTTACAAGAGAATTTTTGTCTTGCAAATCATATGGACTTACAAGTGTTGTTCACCATATAAGGATATTTCTTGCCATCGGTAGAACTTTATGGGTACATATTTTGTTCGTGCCCGTAGATTGTATACAAGAGTCGATATCGAACTTCTTGTAGGGCACCTTGGGGGATATGATGGCTTAAGAACAGGTTTGGATCCTTATAACTTAAGGCTTTTGAATCCCATGAGCTGTGAGGGTCTCATAGGAGGATTCTCCTTACGGGTCGTGAGGATCTCGTAAGTGCATTTTCTCCTTAGGAATCGTATTGACTCCTAAGTGTGTTGCTCCTTTGTGAGTCATAAAGATCTCACACGGGTATTTTCTCCTTAACAAGGTCGAGGGGATCCTCAAAGTGTACACAATTTTTTTTATTTTTTATTTTATATATTTTTTTACGAGATTGCAACCTTTCGGGTTTTCACAAACTCGCCGGCAGTCCCACTGTTTTTACTCACGGCGCCCTTTCGAGTTTTCATCCATGCCCATTTCTCTTATGGACATATCGTTTTCTTTCATTCTTTTTCTTTCTTTTTTTACGAACGGTGGAACTCTCGAAAATAGCTTCACTGCAGGTAACCCATCTATTTACTAGTGGGATTTGGGGGTGGCATCATCGCTAGAGTAACTGTGTAGCCGGTGGGACTTGAGTTGCATTCTTCACCGGTGGAACTTCAATTGCAATGTTGATCTCAAGTAGCATATTAGTTTAGGGACATTGCGGTCCATTATCGCCGTGTTCGGGGCGACGCGTAAGTTTACGGACGTTTCGGTCTAACATCTTCGTGTTCGGAGCGACATGCTAGTTTAGGTATATTTCGGTTCAACGCCTCCGAGATTGGAGCGAAATGCTAGTTTAGGGACGTTTCGGTCCATTATTAGTTTTAACGACATTTCAGTCCAACATTCCCGTGTTCAGGACGAAGTATTAGTTTAAGGGCATTTCGGTCCAACATGTATCATTCAGTCGGGGAGTTACATAACTCATCCCTTCCAACGTTTCCTTACTTAGGCGTTGCTGCCTGGCCGTTGTATGAATGGCCACTTCACGCCTTAAGCTATCTTCACTCTCTTGAACCGCTTCATTTACCATTGTACCAATCAGGTTGTTTTGCGGAAAATATCGGGCACTTTACATGGCACCTACCCCATGCTCATCAATGTCGCTTTCTGACGCTAACGGAGCATTTTCTTCATATATGAAGGAACGAGATATCACGTCACTCCTTCTGCTGAGTCTTCTTCTTCCTTTGAAGAATGAACTTAACTTGGAGGCTTTTCTCTTCATCGTCCATTTTAGGAGTGGGACATGGCTTCTACATTCCTTCCATGATTTCTGGTTCAAGTGGGCTATTCCACTTGATTGCAGGATCCGCTTGTAGGTCCCTTAGTATCTTTTCTGTTATCTAAAGAAAGGACTACCTCACATAGAGGTTCCTCCGCCAGCAAGCACGATTCCCCCTATGTATATTTCGGGGGAACGAGTATTCGTGTCGCAATATTTTCAAGAGTAAGACCCGTGTTGTCGCTATTTTGACGACATGTTGCTTCGGAGCCGCTCATTTTTTGTTGATGAGCGTTGGAGACAAATGCCGCCTTGCCTCCGCTTTTCATATATCTTCATCGGAAGAGAAAGGGACTTGATCCATCTGATCCAACCGAGCCAGTTTATATATGAGCTCTTAGAAGGCCGAAGTATAGAAGAGGGCCATACATGGGAACACCTTTGAATTTGGGTCAAAAGTGGCTATGAACATTCCCACGGCTACAGTTACGTCGATGCGCTGCTCACATTTAGACCAAAGGTTTCATCATCGGATAACATATTGAACCCAAGTCTCATTCGGTTTAACATTTTCATTGACCAACGCTGTCATGGTAGTGAGTTTATTCGTACTGGCGAATCTTTGACAGAAGAGCATCTCCATCTCATCGAAGGTCTTCACGGAGTCATTTGGGAGTTTCGCATACCATTCGAACGCAGTGCCTGCCAAACTGCTGATGAACTGTCGGAGGAGCAGTATATCATTTCCTCCAGTGTTGCTGCATATGGATTTAAAACGTGCAATGTACCGACGAGGATTTCCGGTTCCTTTGTACATGTTGAACGTCGGAAGTATGTATTCTGGCGGGTACTGTACTTGATCGTAGCACGTCGGATACGGTCAACCAGTCTTGATCAACCTATCTGCAGCTTCACTGGCATAGTGAGCTTTGACTTGCTGAGCGATATATACAGCCAGTTTTGCTTTCGGGACCATTTCCTCCTTAGTCGTTGGAGGGGCTTGCAGAGAATTTGATATATCATCCTTGTCTTTAAGAACGATTACCGGCGGTTCATCTGTCAGTGGTTCTGAATGGACCATCATTCTAGCCATATTCTGGATCAAAAGGGCCATCATGTTCATTTTAGCGGACATCTCTGTCGCTTCTACAACCCTTTTCTTGAAAGCGTGCTTCAGGGAATCAATATCTGACTTCTGCCTACTTTTTCTTCGGGTGCGTCCTGGGGATTTTCCTTAGGCAGTGGACTAGCGAGTGTTACTGCCTGAGCAAGCATTTTCTGCAACTTTTCATATTGCAGTTAAGCTTTTATCGGAGACCGAGTATGTGGTCTATGACTAGTAAAAGCAATACTTTTCTCTTTAGAATTCACTACATGGATTGTGTGAACTATCATGCCCCCAAGTTTGGAGCGTTTGAAATCATGACCCTTGGAGTTTGCCTCGGGCGTTTGGACTTTATTGGGCCTCTCTTTTTTGTAAGAAGCCTCTTTGGCTTTAAAAGGAACCATCAGAGCAGCAACCACCTTAGGATGAGTCCCCTTGTATTTGGAAGGAGAGTTGTCAAAGTTTGGCCGACACTGGGGAAGAGCCGTGAACGACAACTGAGTGATTCACCTGCGTCCATACTTTATATATAAATAAGGAAAATCCTTTTGGAGAGTGAACTGTTTTCTGTTGTCCTTGGATCTCCACGGGATGAGGAGATTTTTTCAATACTGCAATGGGGGAATTTTGTTTGACTCTTCGCGGCAGTTCGAAGTTGTTCCCGGTTGTAATAGCAGCATTCGCCATCGGAGTTGAAACAGGTGGAGTCAACACGGACAGAGAACTACCCCTAGCTTGTCTTATTTGATGCTGATATCGACGTCTTTGATGTCTTGCAACCGAAGCTTCTTCAGTCTCAGGAATTTTCTGAGCCTTCCCTCTGTTTTCTTTGAGAGCTCGACTATTCTGCCCTCTGTGTTGACCTTGGTATTTGGCAGGTGCCGGTCGCATGAAGACCAATGTTGTCGGCAGGGCTGAAGCTTGAGGAGCCAGCCTGTGGAAGATAGACTCCTTCTGGACTTTCTCCTTCAGCTTTAAGGCACTGAGGATAGGAGGTGGGAGTATCGACCCAAAGAAAAGCATGTTCATTTCTTGAAGAGCTGGAATGGAGAGGTTTGAGGCTGCAAATGGCCCATACATAACTCTACCAGATGTAGCAGAGTTTGAATTGCAGTGAGTGGAAGTGAACACCATTGATCTCTGCATAGAGACGAAATACCAGCTTCAGTGTCCATCACCCAAGGACAATTACAAGCATATATATTATGATTTTTTTATCACATAAAACACGACACACAAAGTGTGGAGTGAAAAGAGGAAAAGGTCCCACCAGGCATGCTAGAATTCGTTTACCGCCGAAGGCTGGACTGAGACGTTGAGAACGTCTAGCCGGAATACGGGGGCAGATGTTATTTGGAACATATCCGTCCATCTCTCCGAAAATACCAAGTTGATTTATGGCAATATGTATCAGATGTTTGGACAGATGCGACTGTTGTAACATAACTTTATCAGATTCCCCCTCTTTGAGGGTTTATAATTGTGGGGACGCTCTTCCCTGCAGGCGTAAGCCCAAGCAGTTAATTACGTCGTCGCATTGCGATAACAATTTTCACCTACTCCAGGCAGATCACTTCGTATCGTGTTATGTTTGTTTATATAGAGTTGCCCTTGGATTGTATACGAAGACTAATCTTTTCATGCCTGTAGGGCACGGATTAGTCCAAAACTGTATATATTAGACTTGGGGTTTTGAACTTAGGACGTAGATCTCATATAAATGAAGTCCATCAGTTCATGGGATATATGGTTTTGATCTAAGGATCGTTAGTCATATATCGGACTAAGATCTACTTAGAAATAGTGAGCATTTAGTCTCAACTGATCATTAGATCATATATGAATAGTCCATGGACAGTATACGGTAGTCAATATGGAGACAGTCCTCAGGGCAAAACATTTTAGTTTAAGGATATTGCTGTCCATGGGAGACATGGATGGAATATGACTTGTTTGTGCCCATGGATTGTATACGGGGGTCAATATGGAGACCAGCCATAGGGCCAAACATATATTAGTTTAAAGACATCGCGATCCGATATTAGTTTAGGGACATTTCGGTCCAACATTCCCGTATTCGGGACTAAGTATTAATTTAAGGACGTTTCGGTCTATTATTAGTTTAGGGACATTTCAGTCCAACATTCCCGTGTTCGGGACAAAGTATTAGTTTAAAGACGTTTTGGTCCAACATTCCCTTGTTTGGGACGAATATTAGTTTAAGGACATTCGGTCCAACATTCTCATGTTTAGGACGAATATTAGTTTAAGGACATTTCGGTCCAACTTTCATCTTGTGTGCACGTGTATATTTTACGTGGCGAAGTGAACAATGGTAACATGGGATGCGCCCAATATTGGGGTGCGATCCAATTTGAAGGCATTTATATTTCCCTCAAAGATATACATATGCATATATGTATAGAGTCGGAGCTCAATATGAGGTGCACACATCAATATGGAAATACATAAATATGGGGTGTATCAATATGAGAATTAAGACATTCCCTATCTTGATGAAATTTTATATCTTTCATCAAGTTGGGATGAGGAGTTATTGCTTGTTAGGACCCGCCACCACTCTGAAGACGTTGAAGAATTACAACGCCGTATATCAAAGGTGTGGAAGGATGTACCCTTAAACCAAATTCCGTATATGAGGGAAGAGAACATGGTGGATCTAAGGAGCGTTAGTCTTATATGAGACTAAGATTAACTTAGAAGATATGGGATGAAGATCATTAGTCGTATGTAAGACTAAGATCGTCTTGGGTATCATTGATGAAAGATCATTAGTCGTATATGGGACTAAGATCAAATTGGATATCACGAGTATATAGGCTCAGTTGATTTAAAATCAAAGAAGAAGCTTAAGCTTCACAAACTTAGCCAATTTAGGGCTTAGATTTGGTTTCTATACCTCCGAGGAGTGCTAAGCACTCAGTCACACAGCATTTACATGAATATCACGTGAGGCGCTGAGTCTCTGGCGTCATTCAAGCGCTCACGTATATGGCACGTGAGACGCTGAGTCCTTGCTTATGGGCGCTCACATGTATGGCATGTGAGGTGCTGTCTTCATGGGCCTTGAGCACTCATGTGTATGGCACGTGAGACGCCGAGTCTCTGAGCTTCTGTGCGCTCACGTGGATATCACGTGAGGCGCTATCATCTGCTTCTTTCGAGCGCTCATGTGGATATCACGTAAGCTGCTGTCTTCATGGTTTCTTTTGAGTGCTCACATGTCTTTCATGTGAGTTATTGTTTTAGGTGCTCACGTGTCTTTCACGTGAGGTGCTTTTGTTTGATTTTCCCCTTAGCTCTCATGTGCACCTATGGCGCTTTTTCCTTAGAGATTTAATCTCTGTTTATCTTTTTAAATTTCAGAGAAGCTTGGCTTCTGTTAATGGTATTTTAACCATTAACGATCACCAAGATCGCTATTTTGAGGATCTGGGACCAGGTTCTTTAAGAACTAAGTTCTTGATTATGAAGGAACTATGTTCCTGGAGTATAAACTCCATCTTCTTCATATTCTTCTTTCATCGCTGTTCT
Source organism: Agapanthus africanus (assembly GCA_030015575.1). Lineage (NCBI taxonomy): Eukaryota > Viridiplantae > Streptophyta > Magnoliopsida > Asparagales > Amaryllidaceae > Agapanthus > Agapanthus africanus. The sequence continues at coordinate 590,317,979 of CM057340.1, read as the reverse complement.
TTTCAGCCTTGTTCTCCCCTGAATCCTTGATTCTCAAGAACAAGATCTTCCCGATGAGAATTAAATTCTCATCTTGTGGGAGACTTGTCTTGCGGATATCAGATCCAAAGAAAGAACTTAGTTTTTTTGGAAAGGTTAAACCCATATATATGCAAGTGATGGGTAAAGTGGAGATATTTTTATCTCGATATTTTCTTTACCTAGGGTTTGAGAGGAGCAATATCTCCTTCTTCGAGGAGAAGAGAACAATCAATTTGTTTGAGAAAATCTTTCATTGAGAGATCCTGATTGATTTCATAATCAATCAAATTGATCTTAAAGATCAACCGGTGAATTTTATTCACCGTTAGATTTTTAATCCAAAGGCTCTCTATTCAACTGAGAAGATTTCTTGTTTGTTTTAATAAGATTAGGAAAATATTTTCCTAACATGGAATTTTATTCTATCAGATGAGAGTGTTTTAAATTGGGGCGCTCACGTGCTATCATGTGAGCGCTGCCATATACATATATAGCAACGGCACTTACGTGCTTTGCATGTGAGTGCTGCCAAAAGAATACGGCAAGAGAACTCACGTGTTTAACACATGGGCGCTGCTATAGGATTTAATCCTAACTGCAGTAGGTACTCGCGTGCTTTGCACGTGGGGGCTATCATAGAATTTAAATCTATCTGAATCTGCTACTCATATGCTTTGCATATGAGTGATCACGTGTTTAACACGTAGGGGCTATCCTCTAATTTTATAAAAGGAATAGCAAGCTTTGAGCCAAAATTATTGGCGGGAACCGGTGCCAAAGCAGATATGGAAAGAGCTTGATGCATTGTCAGTATCCACCTTGGACCAGCTGAAAACCTTCTACGTTCCTAGAAGAAAAAGTGGACAAAAGGGCATCCTGCTTTATAAGTCAAATCTTGTCATGCACCCAGACGATTTATCTGTCACATGCCTTCCTTATGAAAAAGGTATAAGAGCCGTCCTAACTCCCAAATGTTATGCGCCCGAGATGCGGTAATATTTTAAAAAGTGCGGATGTCGGTTATATCAAACAGACTCCGAAGCGAAGTTTTATGAAGAGCTATAGCATCCGCCTTAGGTCCGAGCACTCATCGATGGGTGGGTCCTAGATAGATGGGGTATATGTTTCATTCGACCTGATTTCAAAGCATGCTACATGATCCATTTTGGTGAAACCAGCGAAAAGTCAATTGATGACGACAAGCTAGCCGAGCTGGAAGAAGCCCCTCGAGAGCTCGAAGATGGCAGGCAAGCAACCCTCGACGAGCTAACCAAGATTGATTTGGGAATGCCCAATAATTCAAGGCCGGCCTCCATCAGCTCACTCTTGTCAGAGGAGAAGAAAGAATAGATAATCTTATGAGTTTGTCGACTGCATCGTGTAGACGTACAAAGAAATGCCTTGCCTCTCCTTTGAAGTGGTTGTGCATAACCTGGCTATATCTCCTGATGCCAAGCCAGTCAAACAAGCTCCTCGAAGAATGAGAAGGGAGTTGGAAGAAAAGCTCATCGAGGAAACCAAGAAACTCATTGATGTCGGGTTCATCAAGGAAGAGAAATATGCGGAATAGATCGCCTGCATCGTCCCAGTGAAAAAGAAGAATGGGAAGATCCGAGTTTGTGTCGATTTCAGAGACCTTAACAAGGTATGCCCTAAAGACGATTTTCCACTTCCGGTCATGGAAATGATGGTCGACGATACCTCAAATTACAAGTTGTTCACCTTCATGGATGGCTCGTTTGGATATAATCAAATCAGGATGTAGCCTAAGGATGAGAAACACGCAGCGTTTCGAACCCCGATCGGGATATACTTCTACAAGGTGATGCCATTCGGACTAAAGAATGCTGGTGCCACATATCAAACGGCAATGACCAAAATCTTTGACTACTTAATCCATAAAGTCGTAGAAAGTTATGTCGATAATTTGGTCGTCAAGACTAAATCCAAGGCCGATCACATCCAAGATCTCAGGACCGTTTTCACCAGACTAAGGAAATACTAAAGATGAACCTTCTAAAGTGCACTTTTGGCGTGTCGTTGGGAAAATTCTTGAGCTTCATAGTCCGACATCGGGGAATCGAAGTTGACCCATCAAAGATAAAATCCATCATGAGGATGCCTCCTTCGAAGAATCTGACGCAGCTATAATCCTTCCAAGGCAAGCTCACTTACATACGAAGATTCATCTTGAACCTATCGGGAAGATGTAGGCCCTTCTTAAAGCTCATGAAGAAAGGAGTTCCTTTTGTCTGGGCGCCGAATGTCAAGAACATTCAAAAGTATCAAACAATACTTGTTTCACCCTCCAGTGCTTACTACTCCCATTCCAAATAAACTGTTGATTCTCTATACTGCCATGCTAGATGAATCACTCGGCATGCTCGTTACCTAGAATAACGAGGCGGGAAAAGAAAATGCCCTCTACTACCTCATTCGAACAATAGTCGGGGCAGAACATAACTATTCCCCGATCGAAAAGCAATGTTTGGCCCTGATATTCGCCGTGAAAAAGTTCGCTCATCCGATTATGATGATCTCCAAGGTCAACCCGCTCAAACATTTAATGACCAAAGCATGCTGTGCCAGTAAAATAGCAAGATGGTCTATCATGCTGCTTGAGTTCGACATAGTCTATAGTCCTCAGATAGTAGTAAAAGGGAAGTCCTAGCCAACTTTCTCGCTGCTCATCCCATACCAGAAGGGTCACCGCTAAATTGCGAGTTATCCGATGAATAAGTGTTGTACCTCGAGGATAACGAGCCATGCTGGGAGATCTACTTCGATGGAGCCTCATCAATGAGGACTTCCAGTAAATCAAACATCTCGCAGATGAAAGAAAGGATAGGATTAGTGTTCATCACGCTATCGAGAGGAACCCTGCGATGTTCTTTCGCTCTTACTGAGCCTCGCACAAACAACGAGGCTGAGTATGAAGCTCTGATAGCTGTCCTGGAGCCCGCCATAAAAATGGAGATCCTTCGGTTATGGGTTTACGGTGATTCCCAGCTTATCGTCAACCAAGTGAGCGGCAACTACAAGATATATAAGCCCGAGTTTGCTTGATGCATAAGCCAGGTGATGGAACTCGTGAAACAGTTCACCCACATTGAACTAATGAGAGTTCCTAGGGCGTTGAACGGAAAAGCCAACGTACTCGCTCGCCTAACTAAAGAATTGGCTGATCCTGACATGGTTGAAATTCTGATCACAGTCAGAAGCCATCAGATTTTGCCACCAGTCTCTTTACGAGAGGAAGAAAGCGTAGAATAAAAGAACAATTCTGCCGAAAAAGCTCTGATCATTCAGGACGAGCCCGATTGGAGAGAGCCCTTCATAGAGTACCTCCGATACGACAAGCTGACGGAAGAAAAATCTGTGAGGGTTCAGCTGAAGAAGAGAACTCTCTAGTATGTGTTTGTAAATAATACGCTATACCGCAGATCGTACGACCAGCTCTGGCTCATGTGTCCGTCCCCGTACGAAGCCCAAAAGGTCATGAAAGAAGTTCATTCAAGCGTCTGTGGAGCTCACCAATCCGACCCCAAAATACAGCTTCAAATCAAACGGCTTGGGTATTACTGGCCCACCATGATAACGGATTGCGAAAAGCATGCGGAAAAGTGTCATCTCTACCAAATTCACGGTGACTTCAATCACAAGCATCTCAATCCGCTGCATCCTACGGTGGCGTCATGGCCCTTCGAAATTTGGGGCACCGACATAGTTGGCCCAATGGACTCTCCGTCATCCAAAGGCCACCTATTCATATTGGCCGCAACTGACTACTTCTCCAGATGGGCCGAAGCTGTCCCACTAAAAGAAGTCAAGACAGATGATATTCTGACATTCTTCCGACATAATATTCCATACCGTTTCGGTACACTAAGAATAATTATTTCTGACAACGGGCCTTCTTTCAAGAGTTTCAAAGTCTCAAGGTTCGATACACAGCACAAGATAGATTAGAGATATTCCTCCATCTATAATCCAAGAGCCAAAGGGCTAGTCAAATCCTTCAATACAACTCTATGCAAGCTCCTAAGGAAAAATGCTTCAGCCAACAAGAGAGACTGGAATCTCAAGCTCCATGAGGTATTATGGGCATATCATACCACACACTGCACTCCATCTCAGTCCACTCCATACTCATTACTTTTCGGAGTAGAGGAAATCCTCCCCTTCAAAGTTGAAATTCCAAGCCTAAGGATAGCTGTCCAGTATGGTTTGACGGAAGAGGAAAATGTTCTCTTTCAGCTCGAAGAGCTCGATGCCCTTGAAGAAAAGAGACTCGTGGTACAGCAAAATCTGGAGCTGTACCAAGCCCAAATGTCACAGGCCTATGACAAGATGAACCATCTCTGTGCTTTCAAGAAAGGAGAATTGGTATTGGTACTCAAAAGACTGATCATCCCCAATCGACATGCCAAGGGGAAGTTTGAGCCAAACTGGGAAAGACCATACATCATCGAAAAATTGTTTGACGGAGCATCCAACCAACTAATAAGTGTAGAGGGAGAAAGGCCCATACCACCCATCAACGGCCGATATCTCAAGAAATATTATATGTGAATTCTCCAAGTCGCAGACGAATTGAGCACACCAGCCCTACGGTCTGGATCATACATCTCGTAAAACCGAACACAATCCACGGGCATAAACAACCCATATCTCTTCCAACTCCCACCAGTGAGGCTACATCTGAAGTCCCACCGGTGATGAAGCTCCACCAACGAGACACTAAAAAAATGGTATGTCCACAAGCAAAACGGGAACGGATGAAAACCCGAAAGGGCTCCGTGAGTAAAAATAGCAAGACTGTCGACAAGTTTGTGAAAACTCGAAAGGGCGCAAACTCGTGAAAAAGAGAAGAAAATACACTCGCAAAGTCCTCTCGACCTTGTGAGGAGAATATCCCCACGTGAGATCCTTACGGCTCACAACGGAGCAACACACTTAGGAATCCCTACGATTCCTAAGAAGAATATACACTTATGAGATACTCTCGACTAATATGGAGAAAATGCTTTTATGGGACCCTTACGGCTCATGAAATTGAAAATCCTTAGGTGACAGGGATGTAAACTTGTCTCCTAAGCCATCACTCCCTAACGGGCAATGGAAAATGATGAGTTGCTCTTGGCACTACGCTTCAGTGTTAGAGATACTGATGCCGGCCCAAAACCCAAATCTCAAGTTTTCCCAAGGCAAGTGATGAGTCTTTCCTGGTGCTATGCTCCAGTAATAGTGATACTGATGCAGTCCCGAGACCCAAATCCCAAGTCCTCTCAGGGCAAATGATAAGTTTCTCCTGGCACTGTTCCAGTGTTGCAATGCTGATGCCAAACAAAATCCAAATTCCAAGTCCTACTCAAATTCAAAAGTCCCGCCAAAAAGACAGAAATCAAACAAATCAAATCAACGTCCCACTTGGCAGCGCTTCCAAACTTAAAAGTCCCACTGGACGGATAGGGAACTCCCAAAACAAATTAAATCAACGTCCCACCCGGCAGCACTTCCAAGCTCAAAAGTCCCGCTGGACGGATAGGGAACTCCCAAAACAAATCAAATCAATAAGTCAACCAATGACCTTCTCGGTTGAATCAAGCTACATCCCGGAAATGAGTCAACCAATGACCTCCCTGGCAGAATCAAGCTCCACATCAGAAACAAGTCAACTAATGACCTCCCTAGCGGGATCAAGCTCCACCTCGGAAACAAATCAACCAATGACCTCCCTGACGGAATCAAGCTCCACCTCAGAAACAAATCAAATACCGACACCTCAAAAAGTGAAGCAAGTCAAATCCAATACCAACACCATAGGAAGTGGGGCAAGTCAAATCAAATCCCGACACCGCAGGAAGCGGAGCAAGTCAACCTCAACCCAGACACCGCAAAAAGCGGAGCAAATCAAATCAAATCCCGACACCACCAAAAGTGGAGCAAGTCAAATCCGAACAAGACACCGCCAAAAGTGGAGCAAGTCAAATCCGAACCAGACAACGGAATAAGCGGAGCAAGTCGACTTCAATCCTGATACCGCAAGAAGCGGAGCAAGTCAAATCAAGTATCGACCGTCCAAGTCGCAAAAATGGCAATATCCCCCATCCAAGTCACAAAAATGGCAGTATCGACCGTCCACGTTGCTAAAAAGGAAGTATCGACCGTCTACGTCGCTAAAAAGGCAGTATCGACCCTCCACGTCGTCAAAAAGGAACCAAACCGAATCAATCTCCATATAGAACAAGATCCATCAATTTCATGCACACAACTCATACATGCGTTGCACTTTTATTTATGGGGGCACTTTGTTGGGATCGAAAATTACACCTCGTTAACCAAGTCAAAGTCAACCCCAAGCAAGCGGGCCCAAACCCAAGCCAAGCGGGCCCGAGCCTAAGTCAAGCCTACGCATAGAAGGGGCTGGTCCCATGCCAAAAAGAATGAGGCCATAAATTAGTTTAATATAATTTTTAGAAATTAATGTATGCAAAATGGGCAAAAAGCCAAAATTTTGTAAACCCCATGGCTTATGTGCAAAAAAAATAAGTACATGAGACATGTGGAGGCACAAGTGCCATTTGGAAAAGGCCAGGGGCTGTATATAAAAGGTGTAGCCTATAAAAGGCAAACATGATAAGAAAATCAAGAATAATTTTGATTCCACTAAATCAATTTAGGGTTCTGAGCCTCCTCTCTCTCTCTCTCTTCCTCTCCTCCCCACCCCTCAAGGTTCTTCCTCTTCATTTTTCAATTAAATCTAGAGGTCAATCTCTCTTTTTTCAAAAACTATATAGATTTTAGCCATAAACCCATTGAGAGAAGAGTGAATCCTTCATTAAATCTCAAAAAGGAGTGACTTTTACACCCCTTCTTCTTTCTCCTTAAGATCCAAAATGGAAAGAGGAAGAAGAAAGAAAACCCACCTCCAAAACCCCATTTTTGATAAGATCCGAGGCTTGGAGAAAGGAAAAGGATCCCTTTTCATCATCCAATATTCAAAATCCGGAGATTCGAAAATCAAGAGAGATTTTTTGACCAGATTAGGAGAAGGGTGGGGGTGACCACATCGAGAGGAGCCCCCTTTGGATGCTTCCCCTCGGGGAAACCCCCTCGGAACTTACATTCCAAAATCATGAAGCAGGCGCCAACGCGTCAGCGCCAAACCCTCATGGAACTTAAGTTTCGAAATCCTGGCGCAGACGCCAAACCTCCTTAGAGCTTAAGTTTCGGGATCTTGGCGCCGGCGCCGGCGCTATAACTCTTTGGAACTTAAGTTCCAGAATCTTGGCGCAAGAGCAAAAGCGCCAGCGCCAAACATGTGGAACTTAAGTTCTAAGATCCTGGCACCGGCGCCAAAGCGCCAGCACCAAAACCACTAGAACTTAAGTTCCAAAAGTTTAGTGTGGGTGCCAAAGCGCCAATGCCAAACCCCCGGGAGCTTAAGCTTCGAAATCTTGGCATGGGTGCCAAAGCGCCAACGCCAACCTCTTCGCATGCGCTAATACCCCTCGGGCGCTTGCGCCGATCCCTCTCGGGCGCATGCACCAGCCCTTCGTTTGCAGTAGAGCAAGCTCCCTGCCCCCTTTTCCCCTTTTTCGGGGGCTTCCGACACACTCAAAACGCTCCTCCCATTAGAAAAATATTTCTTACAGGGCGCTGCCCTGCAACCCGCAAAGGAGCTATTAGCCCTCTTGACCCCAGCCCGCTATCCGGGTAGCGGGACCCCCGTAAACTTTGAGAGACCCCTGATATGCCTAAAGTATCCTCAAAACACAACACACACATACTGCACGTTGAGTTCGCATGACCCGTTCGACCTGTTAATTGGAGGTTCTCTCACTCCAAAAAACGAGGGGTAATTAACGGCAGTTTTGTCCGTGGCTGCAGGAGATTTGGATCCCTACGATCAATAAACCCCAGCCTATCCTATACAGGGGGAATCTGTATATGCCTGATAAGCGCACGTATTTTTATCTCAATAAGGTGACGAAAAGTACTCTACACCATGCAGGTCAGGTCTGCATGTACATCGTAAGTAATGTAATACAAGAATTATAAAATCCAACTATTATATTCAACCTTTCCTTTGAATTTTATTCTATTTATTGAATCTATGTTGAACTTCACTTTCGAATTTCTTGAATATAACCTCTCAACTTTTGAATTCTTAACTCTAGTCCATCCCTTCTCCTTATATCTCGTAGGCCTATTAGCTCACTCAGTTAAAGTATCGATCGACGGAGCTCAAAGACGATATCATCCTTAACTTTTTCCGTGCATTGTTGCGACGTACTTCTTAAGGGAATTTTAGGGACGAAATTCTTTTAAAGAGGGTAGATTATAACGTCTGCATTATGATTTCATATTTTTGAATTCTTTCTTGTTTTTCCCGATGATCGTGTCTCGACGTAAAGAAAACGAAACCGCGAACCCTTCACCTCCATTTGATCTTATTTTCTTATTGTTTTCTTAAATTTTATCTAATTTACTCTGATAGTAAAATTTGAGTGACTTAAACAGAGTTATGTGATTGTAATTATAAACTGCAATATAGTTACAATACGGTACTCTACTTGAGTGCCTTTGATTCTTCTCCTCTTGATTTAGCTATGTTTTACCGCATATCCTTATCCTTAATTATTGAATAGTGTTTTCTTTGTTAACTTATTTTAAATTCTAGTTTCATTCTTTATCTTTATACCATTCTTGAAAATCCAATCCCTATTTACGTTTTTTCTATTCGAGTGCTTGCTCGCGGTATTCTTGAATACTACTTTTGATTATCCTAACAGCATCTAATCCGATTTCAAAACTCCTCGTCTTTCTGATTATATTATCGCAATTTACTTAAAGTACCGACTAATGGAGAATGACGACAAAACATGACTGCATTATCCTAACCCTTTTCCTTATTTTATTGCAATATCCTTTTTAAGTAATTTCGAGGACGAAATTATTTTTAAAAAGGGTAGAATTTAACGACCCTGTTTTTATTATAATGATTTTTAATAATTAAAAATATATTTGTTTCGAAACGATTCGTTTTGTAAAAAGAAAAAGTTTTGAAAGATTATTTTAAAATATCTATTATGATTTCTTTAATATAAAGAATTTATTCGATTTTGTTTTGAAAGGAAACTTTTAAAAAGAGAATTTGTTTTATTTGGAAAAAAAATATTAGCTTAAGAAAATGATTATTCCGTTTATCTTTTAAATTATTCTCTTTTGAAACTCCGTATATACTTGTTTCTATTTAATTATATGCAATAACATGCTTGTATCTCATTAGTTAAGTCATTATATTGCTAGTTCATAAGCTATAGTTTCGAACATCGGGTCTTGCAATTATTTTTATCAATTTTTTTAAAACTCTTCTCATAACTTACAATTGAGACCTTTCATTTATTTTAACTCCCAAATGAATGGTGATCTTTCAATTTCTCCTCAACTCCCACTATGAATTCATATTAATTTGATTTAATATGACATAATTTCTTATATATTTATCTTACTCTTTTCTTCCTCCTCCTCCTCCTTTAAAGAGAGAGAGAGAGAAGAAGAAGAAGAAGAACTTCTACTTTCCATCCCTCTTATCTCTTTCTTCTACAAATTCAAAAATCCAGTTTTCTTTAAACCATGGAAGAGATCTAGGACTTCCAGCGTCATCGGAGTATCCTATGTTCACTAAAATTCGAGACAATGCGAATTGAATGATTGTACCATTCGCATCTTCGCCACCGAGAATCTTTTCCATGCTAGAATCGATCGGTGAGCCGGTTGCTATACCGACTCACACATCACGTAAGTCCCTTCTCTCTCCCCCTCCATCTTTTTCTATCTCTTATCCTCTTGTCATGCTCCATGAACCCGTTGCTTTCTTCGTATTATAGTCCCTAAATGATTAATTAAATGGATACATAAATAATGAACACACACAAATACATACTCATATATAGTTTGTATAAGTCTTTTTCATTACTTTCAATCCATATGTTAAGATTTCGAAGACCAATTATGATTACATTATTTGTCAATGTATTTTAAATTACTTTATTTAAATTTTCTAAAAGAAAACGAAGTTACGAATAAATACCATGGTTTTCTCATTCTCACATATGACATAACAATATTTTTACCTTCAAAATAATTTTTAGAAATTAATTTTCACTTCTTGAAATCCGAGGAAAATTAAGATAAATAGTAGATAGAATTTCGGATTTACAGTAAAAAATTTATATCGAAGCGAACAATGGTTTGGGACTTATAACACTTTTAGTCACTGTTTTTCTGAAATCTAAAAACAACTTTTATCGATCAATTTCTCGGATAGATAACTCGGTCTACCGTTGCCCAAATTGAGCAAACTCAGATGCTTTGGATATCTATATTGAAAGATATAAAAATACTGATTCCCTGAAAATCGACTTAAATTATATAAAATTGCGTTACAAAATTAAATAACGAATCAGGACAGAATCTGTCCTGATTCGCACACTGTTTTTAAATTGGACATAACTCGAACTCCTGATATTTGTTCATGGAAAACTTTAGATGTATAAATGCATAATTGACAGACCTAGGACTTTACTATATACTCAGAGACCCATAAATATATAGAATGACCCGACATATGCCCGATAATACACCCCATAGTGGCTGTCCAGAAATCAGAAAGTTTGTTTTAAACCGTAACATTAAAATGGCCATAACTAGAGTTTCAGGAATCCAAATCATGCGGAACTTAGTTGTTTGGATAAGTATTCTGAAATATCTACAAGTTTCTAAAAATTTTCAAAACCTGAAACCTGACGGAAATTGACTCAAACTGTGTTTTAAAAATGTGCAACGGTGCTGGACAGATTCTGATATGTTCTGCACAACTATACAAAAACGGGTATATCTATTAAACCAGTAGTCATATTTATGAGCGACTGAAACTCACGTGTGCAAAACACTTAAGGATATGTTTTTCGTTTATATTCTGAATCTAATTGACTTGAGTAATTAATCGTACATAATACTTCTTTATAGCGTTGTTTCTAGTCGTTACTTAAACATTATCATTGTATCATATCATGCTATGTACCGCTTGCTTAATATATTACACGATTTACATGAATAAACTTATTGCAAGCTTAAGTCGCCTTGATCCGAACCATGAATACAACATGACTTGAATCTTTGAACTTGATATGAATACTCGAAACTTGACATGAACACTTAATCTTGATATGAACTCAATCTTGAAAACTTGATATATTCATGGATTCGGGCAAAACTAAAGACATTAACTATAATTTAGAATACGCACGGTGTTTGGGTAGTTTGAGTTGTGAGTCCAATAGAATCTCAAAAGTCTAATGCTAACAATCACAAATACTAACAATCATGAGGGCCTATATTTTTTGCCCTTGGATTATAGAATGTTGGGTTTGGAATACTTCGACGACGGTCGAAATCCAGTTACTAACAATCATGAGGGCCCGTGGTTTTTTACCCCTGAATTACAGCCTGTTGGGTTCGAGAACACTCTTGAGTTTTGGTTGATACTCACATCTTGAACTGGCGATAGTTAGATAACCCTTTTAGTGAGCTCTTTAAGACACATTGCTATTCATTACATGTTCAGCACTTTTAGTTGTTATACGCTCACTATACCTACACTACACTGTTTTGCTATATTTGTTTGCCATGCTCATGTTATATTGCTATGCTCATGCAATATTACCATGCTTATGTACATATTGTCATACTCATGATATCTTGCTATATGCATATAGTAGCTAGGTTTAATTGACACCCTTACATAACCACATTAGAATTCATATTCTACTTGCATGCTGTTCTTTACCACATTCACATTCTTATCCTTTTTGGGTACTTACCGAGCGCAAGTTCACTGACGGGCATTCCACCCATCTCTTTGTTACTTAGAATGTTCGTAAGGTAACATAGAGACAGAGGGGATGGAACCGACTGAAGAGGATTACAACCAGTTCGTACCTGAATCAGATTACTAGTTTTCTTTCCGCACTCTACTTTTCCAATATGCCTCATGTTTAAGCCCCTTTGTTCTTATACTTGATATCTTGTAATTAGTTGTAAACTCTTTCAATGTAAATATTTCGATATTGGATTTTATTTCACTTGTTCATTCTTGTCATTCTTAATATTGCTTATATGCGCTTAACATATTTGTTTCGGGCCTAGCAACTATATACACATAGCAAGATATCATGAGTATGGCAATATGTATGTAAGTATGGCAATGTAATATGAGCATGACAAACAAGTATAGCACTGCCGTGTAGTGTAGGTATAGTGAGCATATAATAAGTAAAAGTGCTGAACATGTAATGAATAACAATGTGTCTTAAAGAGATCACTAAAAGGGTTATCTAATTATCGCCAGTTTAAGATGTGAGTATCGACCAAAACTCAAGTCTCGAACTCAACAGGCTGTAATCCAGGCGTAAGGAACCACAAACCCTCATGATTGTTAGTAACGAAACTTCGAGCATCGCCGAAATATTCCAAACCCAACAGGCTATAATCCAGGAGCAAGAAAACACGGTCCCTCATGATTGTTAGTATCCGTGATTGTTAGCATAAGAGTCTTGAGATTCCATTAGACTCACAATTCAAACTACCCCAACACCCCGCGTATTCTAGATTTAGCTAATGTCCTGAGTTTTGCCTGTATGTATGAATACCTCAAGTTTTCAAAATTGAGTTCATGTCAAGATCAAGTGTTCATATCAAGTTTCGAGTATTCATGTCAAGTTTAAGTATTCATGTCATGTTATATTCATGGTTCGGGTCAATTCGAGTCAAGTATGCAATAAGTTTATTCATGTAAATCGTGTAGATATATTAAGCAAGCGGTACATAGTATGAGATGATATAATAATAATGTTCAAGTAACGATCAGAAACAACGCTGTAAACAAGTGTTATGTACGATTAATTACGCAAATCAATTAGATTCAAAATATAAACGAAAAATATAGAGCTAAGTGTTATGAACGCGTGAGTTCCAGTCTCTCCTAAATACAACTACCGGTTTATGAGATATACCCGTTTTCGTATCGTTGTGTAGAACAGATCAGAATCTGTCCAGCGCCGTCGCACATTTTTAAAACACGGTTTGAGTCAATTTCCGTCGGATTTCAGGTTTTGAAAATTATTAGAAACTTGTAGTTCTTTCGGAGTACTTATTCAAATAACTAAGTTCCATATGATTTGGATTCCTGAAAATCTAGTTATGGACATTTTAACGACAGGGTTTAAAACAGACTTTCTGATTTCTGGACAGCCACTATGGATGTATTATCGGGCATATATCCGGTCATTCTATACATTTCTGGGTCTCTAAGTATATAGTAAAGTTCTAGGTCTATAAATTGTTCGTTTATATATCTAAAGTTTGCCACGAACGGATATCGGAAGTTCAATTTATGTCCAATTTAAAAACAGTGTGCGAATCAGGACAGATTCTGTCCAGATTCGTCACTTAATATTGTAACACTATTTTCTATAATTTAAGTCGATTTTCAGGGAATCAATATAACTAAGAAATTTTAGATCTTTTTATCTAGATGTCCAAAACACCTGATTTTCTCAATTTGGATAACGGTAGACCGAGTTATGTATCCTAAAAGTTGATCGATAAAAACTGTTTTCAGATTTCAGAAAAACAGTGACTAAAAGTGTCATAAGTCTCAAACCGTTGTCCGGTTCGATATAAATTTTTTACTGTAGACCTGAAATTCTATATATCATTTATCCTAATTTTCATAGGATTTCCAAAAGTGAAAATTATTTCTAAACATTATTTTGAAGGTAAAGGTATTGATATGTCATATGTGAGAATAAGAAAATTATGGTATTTATTCGTAACTTCATTCTCCTTTAGAAAATTTAAATAAAATAATTTAAATATAGCGACAAACAATATAATCCTAATTGGTCTCCGAAATCTTAACATATGAATTGAGAGTAAAGAAAAAAACTTATACAAACTATATATGAGTGTGTGTTTGTGTGTATTCATTATTTATATATGTATCTATTTAATTAATCATTTGGAGACTATAATAAGAAGAGAGCAACGGGTTCATGGAGCATGATAAGAGGAAGAGAGATAGAGAGTGACGGAGGGGGAGAGGGAAGGGACTTACGTGATGTGTAAGTCGATATTGCTACTGGCTCACCGATCACTTCTAGCGGCGGAAAAAATTCTCGGTGGTGAAGATGCGAATGGTACAATCATTCGGTTCGCATTGTCTCGAATTCTAGTAAACATAGGGCACTCCGATGACACCGGAAGTCGTAGAGATCTTCCAAGAATTAAAGGAAATTAGATTTTTGAAATTGTAGAAGAAAAAGATAAGAGGGATGGAAATGAGGAGTTGTTCTTCTTTCTCTCTCTCTAAAGGAAAAGAAGAAGATAAGAGTAAGATAAACATATAAAAAATTATGTCATATTAATTCAAATTAATTTAAATTTATTATGGACGTTAAGGAGAAATTGAAATATCACCATTCATTTGGGAGTTAAAACAAATTAAAAGTCTCATTTGTAAGTTATGAGAAAAGTTTAAAAAACTGATAAAAATAATTGCAAGACCCGAGATTCGAAACTATAGCTTACGGACTAGTAGTATAACGAGTTAACCAATAAAATACAAGCTTACTATTGCATATAATTAAATAGAAACAAGTATATACAGAGTTTCAAAAGAGAATAATTTAAAAGATAAACAGAATAATCATTTTCTTTAACTAATATTTTTTTTCAAATAAAACAAATTCTCTTTTCAAAATTTTCTTTTCAAAACAAAATCGAATAAATTCTATATATTAAATAAATCATAATAAATATTTTAAAATAATCTTTCAAAACCATTTCTTTTTACAAAATGAATCATTTTGAAACAAATATATTTTTAATTATTAAAAAGCATTATAGTAAAAATAAGATCGTTACAGGTTTGCAATGGATCACTTATATATATAGGGGACCGGATCATTCAAATATGTCGTAAATCGAGAATTCCCATTTTTAAAAAACACGGACCGGTTTGCAATGGATCACTCATATATATATATATATATATATATATATATATATATATATATATATAGAGAGAGAGAGAGAGAGAGAGATATTAATGAAGGAAAGACGCCCTAGAAGGCTTTTTGCGTTAGGTGGCAGTACAAATCATGTTCTCCACCAATTTATTCGACGATCGGCATTGGCCATCTCTTCATCGTCTAACATGTCGATACACCAAATTTCTTGAGATTCCAACACCTTTTCACCGTTGATTTAATGGGTGTAAAATTAACGGTTACTGACAATAGAACTTTTTACATTGCTAAATCAACAATGAAATGGTGTTGTAATCATAAGAAATTTGGTGTATTAACAAATTCGAAGATAGAAATAAAATTAGAAGGTGCCGATCATCGAATAAAATGGTGGAGGACGTGTTTTTTTCCATCGCAAAAAAGCCGAGACCTTTTTCCTCCATTATTCTCGTGTGTGTGTGTGTGTGTATAGAGAGAGGGGGGGTGATCCATTGCAATTTGGTCCACGTTTTTTTAAAAACAGGAACTCTCGATCTACGATATATTTGAACGATCCGATCCGTTCAAGTTGATCACTCTACCCACAAATAAACGTATATGAAAAATCAAATAATTTGAAGACCTCTAATATATGCATTGAATGAAATTTATGTTGCATTACACACACGCCCTGGCACACGGAATGATGAAGAAAAGATGCATTAGGAGGCTTTTTGGTTAGATGGCGTAAAAAATCTAATCCTCCACGATTGTTTTCAATGATCACCATCCATCATCATTGTCATCATCATCATCTTTATTATGTAAGATATGGATACACCAAATTTCATGTGATTGCGCCACTTTTTCACCGTAGAATTAACAATGTAAAAAGTTCTATTGTCGGTAAAACGCTAATTTTGCACCCACTAAATCAATGATAAAAAGGTGATGGAATTACATGAAATTTGGATCAGACCGGATCGTTCAAATATGTCGTAGACCGAGAGTTCCCATTTTTAAAAACACAGACTGGTTTGCAATGGATCACTCCCATTTTTAAAAAACACGGACTGGATTGCAATGGATCACTCCATATATATATATATATATATATATATATATATAAAGAGAGAGAGAGAGAATGAGTCGGTGACTCTTTTTTTTTTAAAATGAGCCATCATCCCATAGCACAGATACCCCCGTGTATTTTACCAATCCAAACAGGCCATCATGATCTACGTATGATAAAACTCTTATGTACACAAAAATCTCGAGATATAAAGACCTCTAATGCATTCATCAAGCGACTGCGATTTTCCTATATCGATAAACCATTGATTTTTCTATCTGCTTGATAAACGCGTTAGAAATTTTTAAATCCCAAATTTTTTTTATATGAGTTTAATGATATGTAGTTCAAGATGACAGTTTGGATCGGTGAAATACACGGGGTATATGTGTTCTGGGACGAGAGTTCATTTTTTGAAAAAATAGTCGCCGGCTCATACATATATATATATATAGAGAGAGAGAGAGAGAGTAAAGAAAAAAAGAGACCCTAAGAGTCTTTTTCGTCAGGTGACGTCAAAAAATTACACTCTCCGCCATTTTATTCGACGATTGGCATCCATCATCTCCATCTTTGCCATCTAAGATGTGGAAACACCAGACTTTATGTGATTTTACCACTTTTCACCGTTGAATTAGCAATGTAAAAAGTTCTATTGTCAGTAAACCGTTAATTTTTTATCCACTAAATCAACGGTGAAAAAGCGGTGGAATCATATGAAATTTGTTGTAACCACTTCTTATATGAGAAAGATAGAGATGATGGGCACTGATCGTCGAAAAAAATTATGGAGGGTGTATTTTTTCGACACCATAAGAGTAAATTCCCTCTTATGACATATTTCCACCATTATTCTCGTGTGTGTAATGAAGAAAAGATGCTCTAGAAGGTTTTTATGTTAGGTGGCATCAAAAATTTATATCCTTCGCGATATTTTTTGACGACCGGCACACATCATCATCATCTTTATTATGTAAGATATGGATATACCAAATTTCATATGATTTCACAACTTTTTCACCGTTGAATTAGCAATGTAAAAAGCTTTATTTTCGGTAAACCGTTAATTTTGCAGCCATTAAATCAATGGTGAAAAAGTGATAGAATCACATGAAATTTGGTGTATCTATATTTTACATGATAAAAATGCTGATCGGTGCCGATCGTCCAAAAAATTTATGAAGGGTGTATTTTTCAGACACCGTAGGAGGAAATTCTCTCTTATGGTATATTTCCTTCATTATCGTTTATATGAGAATAATGAAGAAAAGATGGCTTATGAGGGTTTTTTATTAGGCGGCGTCAAAAATGTATATTCTTCACGATTTTTATTTTGACGGTCGGCACCCATCGTCATCGTCTTTATCATATAAGATGTGGATACACCAAATTTCATGTGATTTGACAAATTTTTCACCATTGAATCACTACTACAAATAAGGGTTGCCCCTACGGATTTATCGGTAGGGGCAACCCACTGCCCCTACGGATATATACGTAGGGGCGAAAAAAGACCCCGTAGGTGCAAAGGCCGCAGGTGCAAGTTGAGGCCCTGAACTTACCCCTACGGACAAATTCATGCCCCTACGGATATCTCGGTAGGTGTTATAGCCCCTACGGAGTACCCCGTAGGGGTAATAAAATCATATATTTAATTTTTTTTTTTGAATATATTGTATATACCTACGGAAACCTCCGTAGGGGATATAAAGTAGCCCCTACGGATACGTCCATAGGGGCCACTCCCAACACCCTGCACTGAGATCGGGGGGAAAAATTTCAGGAAAACTGATATTTTGCCCCTACGAATTTATCCGTAGGGGATAAACAGTGGCCCCTACGGACATATCCGTAGGGGCACCCCCAACACCCTGCACTGATATCAGGTGGGAAAATATCAGGTTTCCTGATAGTTTGCCCTTACGGATAACTCCGTAGGGGCAACATATGTACCTACGGATTAAGCCGTAGGTACATATTGTCTGTATTTTTTTTTTAAAAATGGGCTGCTAGATTTTTTCCCGCCCTGTGCACAATACTATATACATCAATCAAATCATATATTGCAGTATTCATAATCACATCTCACGCATATATATAATATACAAAAGAAACCCAAAAACTGAATATGATATAAATACAAACCAATATCAATATCGTTTCAAAATGTAGTACAATGTGATATAAATACATGTTTCAAAAAATAAGAACCAAAAAGCTACCCTAGTTCGGTCCAGCTCCACCTCCGAATAACGTTAGAATAACGCGCGCCTGCTCCTCGGTCAATACACTCTGCAATGCTACATATAAGGGAGTCTGAGCGGCATGTGGAGCTGGCGATGTGGTCTGCGCAGCCGCCGTCGAGGTAGTCGCTTGCGGAGCCGCGGCTGCGGGAGTCTGAGTGGGCGGTGGAGCTACAGGAGCTGTCTGCGGAACCGCAGCCGATGTAGTAGCTTACGGAGCCGCAGCCGAAGGAGATGCATGTGGAGGCTCGGCCGATCTACCCTGTCGCGTCTGGATATAACGTGTGTAAGAAGCGTGTAAGAACTGTGTATTATTCGAATTTGTTTCATTATTAAGTTATTTCGAAACCCTGTTTGGATATCTAGTTTGGAAAAGCGTTGTTTATTTTAATTACATATGTATGTATGATTAATCAAACTTAAGTATAAAACCAAATAAGCTCAAGCTACGTACTAATTATGGATATGTTGATATGTATATAATATGAAATGATATTTTACTATAAAGTAGTATACATACCAGCATCTCCTTCAACTTCTGAACGGTGGCCCTCAAGCTATCCAGTTCCTGATGGACATGCCGGTCACTGGAGACGGAGGAAGTAACCGCCGGGGTAGAGTCCAACCTCATATGGGCCCTGCTAGGGCCCAATCCCTGGCCTCTCTCCCAACCTCCGTGGTGCCCTCCGTGTGCGGCGTCCAGAACTGGGGTCAGCAGCCTCGGATCGTTCTGTCCGGTAAAATCGATCCCCGAGGCCTGGGCCTGCTCAACCACCCGCTCCTACACCCACATTAAGCAGTAAAGTATAAGTATAAAATTTAAACTTGAACCTTCCAAAACTAAAATTTCAAATTTGGGTAGAAAAAATATTAACACTTACGCAGTACTCCTGGGTAGCGACGTCGGGACATCGAAGCTCGCCCGTGGCGGGATCTGTCGAGGTGCCGTGGACGGCAAGATATGCGGACAGCACGCTCGGTGTACCACCTGACACCACGGTCCGAGATGTCTGCAATATTAGAAAGTAACTCTTAATATTAGAAATATTAGAGAATAACTCTTAATATTGCAGAATATTAGAGAATAACTCTTAATTTACCGATAACTCCATGGCTCGAGTAATGTTCCTCGAGCCACCTGTGTAAGTGGGACGACCCCTCTTCGCCGACTTCCTGTTCTCCATATTCTGAGCGGCCTGTTTCTGCACAACGCATTAACATTTAGTTTTCTAATTAAGAAACACAAAGAAATAAATTATATCATAAATAATGAATTAAATTTAAAATACATACTTGTTTGCGTTCGGAGTCGAAATAAGCGCACAATAGAGGCCATGTCTCTACGTCGACTCTCGCAAACGCCGGAGTAGATAGGAGGGCCGCTCTCTCTGCCTCGGGGGTCGCTATCCACAGGGAGTAGCAGTCGGCCTTCAGCTCATTCCTGTTGTATCGGACCTTGGCCTGCATGTTCTTCATCAGGCCATTGTACAGAGCATGAAGGTCGAGCACCCTCCCCGAGTGATCAGGGTCGGCTACAGGCTGAAAATCGTAATCCAACTGAAAATACAAAAAAAAACATTGTTATTAGATTGCAAGTGTTAATAATAAATATATTGGATAGATCAAATGAAAATATATATTAATACATACCCGAGCCTGATCAAAGAAGAGGGCGAATGAGCGCTGGTGCTGCTCGCCCCACTCAACGTGAAGTGGATAGTTCTTCACGATCCGGCTCTCGTCCCCCAAATACCGGCCGAACCTCTCGGCATGAGGACCGGTATAGCGATAGTCAAGGGTAAAAAATAGGGGGAATGCTGCCTCCCCCCTAGCTCTATCAGGCCTCAGCCTATGGGACTGATTCGGGCCTCGAGTCCCCCTCTGGGGATGGAGAGGCCCTGCGTCTGCACGAAATATCAAGACAATCAATAATAAGACAAAGTTGTATTAAGAAATCAAGGTTAAACAAAAATTCAAGTGTGATATATACCTCCGGTGATTAGCGCACGAGCCTGGGCCCGAGCAGCAGCACGAGCGGGACGATAGTTCCTCCGGTGAGGAACAACCGGGGTCCCGGACCCGGACGCATCCCCTCCAACTATAAAATAAACATCGACGCTAAATCTCCATGAAGTTCATATTTATTCTATATAGCATATGTAAAATAAATAAATATTTTAAATTTATTCATACTAACCTGCAGACGATGCGGAGGGTATGGAAGCGGCAGGAGTGGCCCCTGTGGAAGGTGTGGACGCACCACCTATAATTAGACAATTAAAAATAGATTTTATAAGTAATTGCAAAAAGAATGTGTAGATCAATAATATAACGTTCTAAATCAATATGCATGCACTATAGGACATATAAACATACCCGCAGGTGCGGTGGTGTCACCACCTACAGCTAGACAATAATAAAAATTGCTAAGTAAGAGCAAAAGGAATGTGTATATTTATGATATAGCATTCTAAATCAATATACATACACTATATGATATATAAACATACCTGGAGGAGCGGGGGTGGCCTCTGTCCCAGATGTGGACGCAGGACCAACAACTAGACAATCAAACATTGACAATATAAGTAATTTTGACATAAACATGCATGAATATCTGTAATATTACATTGAAAATGGATATGCGTGCAGTATACCTGGAGGTGTGGCAAAATCCACACGGAAGGAGGCATCCGAAGGGGTCTCCGATCTGGGTGCAAGACCGGCCCTCTGAAGCTCCCTACGGAGCTCTCCGGGCGGCAGAACCGCTCTGCCTCTGCCTCTGCCGCGGCTGGAGCTCCTGCCGCCCCTCGCTGCTCCCGACATCGTCATCAAATCTAGATAAACGGTTCGTGGACGCATTAGACAATCATTAAAAGTATTGACTATATATGATCTAGAGCGTAAAATGTGAAGTAATAATATAACATTACTGATAACCTTTTTCGTTTCGTGGGCGCATCATACATATCTACTTGGATTTCATCGTCGATGTCATTTCTAACCCATGTAACTTCATGATCGGTCGAAGACAACCCGTCCTTCGAAACAGACGGTCGGAGCACTTTAAGCCTTCTCTCTTCTTCGTCCTCATCGCTGTCCTCGTATTCTGGGACATCGTAGACATCTCTAGGTTTCCATCGGCATACAACACTCCACCCCAGATGCTTCAAACACTGTGAGTAGTATACTTGGAACGCTTGGTTCGGAAAGATAAACGGATTGTTCTGACCGTAAAATCGAAGTGTGTTCACACTGGTCAATCCATATTCATCTTTCCAAGTCCCAAGACTGCTTCTCCACCTGTCTGTATCGGTTCGCGGATCGTACCAAGTACAGTGGAATATATAAAAGGGTTCTGATCGTCCGGGATAGTGGATGCCGAGTATACAATTTAAGTACCCATAGTAAATCACACCGTCCGATCCTACCGTCGCAATCCCACTATTCTGAGTGATTCTAGATGTTTCTATGTCCTTAACTTCGAATTTGTATCCAAGGACACCAAATCCTTTGTAATGTGCAACCTCCATACTAGGAAATTGAGCTAAACATCTTGAATCACTCTCAAATGATGCAGACAAGTTCGGATCGTGGATCTAACAAAACAAATTTTACGATAAATACATAACGATACAAGTTTAGATTAAAACTGATAGCAATAAAATGTAATTCGAATAACTTATATGCTCTGTGACCCAATCACAAAAATTATCCTGATGGTATTTTTCCAAACGCTCTTCGTTCCAATCAGGATGCCCCTCACGTACCTCGTTAAAATGAGTTCTGTTTTCGACAAATAATTATGACATTAATATTATGTCATTTCATACACACACAAACACAGATATAACAATTAATCTAAAAGAACTTACTCTCTAATTTGTTCAAGACATACGCAATTAAGCAAGATAAACTGGTATATCTTGTTGATAAACATAGTGTCTACCCTCTTATACTCGGCTTTACCATATGGCCCGTCTTGAATTCTTCGTGGTCGGTTAAGCCTTGTCTCAATGTTCTCGTCCAGATAGCGGGAACAAAATGTGGTTGCTTCATCAAGAAGATAACCTTGCATGATAGAACCCTCTAGTCGATTTTTATTGCGTATATACTTCTTAAGAGTGTAAAGGTACCTAATGAGAATATGTTGAATAAATAAACACGGGCATACATGACAAAAATAAATTTATAAATTGCGCGAAACGAAAAATTACACGTACCTCTCGACGGGATACATCCATCGATACTGTACCGGTCCGGCTAACTTCGCCTCAGTTGCAAGATGAACCGTTAAGTGTATTATGATATCGAAGAATGACGGTGGGAAAATACGCTCAAACTTGCAAAGTATCAACGCAATAGAATTTTCTAGTTTATCCAGTGTCGCAACCTCCAGCGTTTTAGCACACAACTCCCTGAAAAAACAACATAGGTCGTTGATTACTAGACCAACCGAGTCGGGGAGAGAAGTCCTGAGGGCTAATGGAAGAAGGTGCTCCACGATAACATGGTGGTCATGACTTTTCAGCCCATCGATCTTGCCCTTCACAATTTTTATTTTCTTGCTGAATGATCCTGAGAAACCTGTGGGGACTTTCAAATCATGCAACACCTGCAGGAATCTTTTCTTCTCCGGTTGTGACATATGATAAGCGGCATTGGGAAGTACAAACTTGCCCGGTTTACCCGCTACCGGTTTAGGGTGCAGTTCACTTCTTATTCTCCACTCTTGTAGATCCATCCGGGCATTCATGTTGTCTTTCGATTTCCCGTCTTTACACAGAAGCAAGTTAAGTATGTGCTCTGATACTCCCTTCTCTATATGCATGACGTCCAGAAAATGACGCACTGAATTTGTAGACCAGTACGGAAGCTCGAAGAAAATGCTTAACTTGTTCCAATATTGTGGTTTGACCTGTCTCGTCGGATCCATCCCGAAGGTCACGTTATTGTAACCATCCCATTTAGCAGTCACGTCCTCTCCGGACAATGGGGATGGAGTCCCAAGAAGCTCCTGATGACCATCAAAGTGAACCGTGTCTAACCTATAGGGGTGGTCTGGAGGCAGAAAACGTCGATGGCCGCAATAACAAACCTTCCTGCTAAAATTCAAAAATTTTGATGTTGTGTGTTCATGGCAATGAGGACATGCTTTGTGACCATGTACGGACCAACCTGAAAGCATTCCATACGCAGGAAAGTCATTAATTGTCCACATTAAAGCCGCACGCAGTATGAAGGTTGTATTTGTGTTTGAATCATATGTCTCTACACCATCAATGAACAAAGTTTTCAGCTCCTCAATCAGAGGTCGGAGATAGACGTCGATATTGTTCCCCGGTGAGTTTGGTCCGTCGATAAGAAGAGGCATCATAAAGTATGATTGGTCCATAGCCAACCAAGGCGACAGATTATAAATTATCATTACAACGGGCCATGTACTGTGACTTCCAGCCATATAGTTGAATGGGCAGAAGCCATCGGCAGCCAGTCCGAGCCGGATATTGCGAGGATCGCTACTGAATATTGCGTGCCTCCTATCAAAATCCTTCCATGCCGGTGAATCTCTTGGATGGCTCATTTTACCATTTTCGCTTGGAGGAGCACGGTGATGCCAAATCATTGCCTCGGCTGTTTTCTTGCACCTGAATAGCCTCTGTAGCCTCTGTGTTATGGGAAAATATCGTGCTATCTTCACAGGTATATCAGGCTTCTTATCAGAATCTTTCGGCTTATACCTGGCATCTCCGCATGTTGGACACTCTTTCAAATCTGAATTCTCTTTCCGGTACAACACGCAATTTTTAGGACATGCTTGAATCTTCTCGCACTTTAGACCCAAATCAGACATCATTTTCTGGGCTTCGTACCAGCTTTCGGGCACATTATTTCCCGGAGGCATAGAATCTTTCAAGAACGAAAGAAGCATTGTGAATGACTTGTTGCTCCATCCATTTAGGCACTTAATTTGGAAAAGTTGGATGAACCATGAGAGGGTGGAATACTTCGCATTCTCATAAATTGGTTTCCTGGCATCATTCATGAAATTTTCATATTTATCCGCACGCGGTCCTTGACCGGAAGGAATGTCATCTTCGGTACGAATAGATTCACCTAGGGCAGCCTCTACCATATCCTCCATTTCTTCTAATGGAAATAAATTTCCGTATCCTGCCGTATTATCGAATTCTTCTTCTTCTCCTGCCGCATTATCGTGTTCTCCTTCTTCTACCGCAGTACTGCATTCTTCTCCTTCCCCGTGATATTTCCAAGTTGAATAAAGTCTAGTAAACCCATGTTTTACAATATGAAGCTCTGCCAATTCTACCTTCTGCCAGTACTTATTGCCACATCTATCGCACGGACAGAGAATCTTCTCTATTATGATCTTATTATGTGCTCGTGCAAATTTAAGGAAAGCAGCAACTCCTGCGACAAACTTAGGTTGCATACGTTGTTTCCAATCCACATACATCCAGTCCTTAACTCTGACGTACTCATGGGCCATGTTAGACTGAATAACATATAAATTGTAGGTTATGCTGACTATATTGAGAAATATAAGAACGGGATAGTTACTGACAAAGGAGAAAATCCATGTATATGCTTTGTGTGTGCGTTTGTCGTTGAAAAGAATAAATTATCGTACGTTATGTTGACCGATAGACGGGGACTAAGTGGCGCTTTTAGTTTCATATATGGGTATCGATGGGAATATGAAGGTTTCATATTATCATATATTGGTTTTAACCCGAACATCTCGAATCGCTCTCTGATTATGTATTTGTATGTATGTGTTCCGGCTGTCGGGGGTAGGTTTCTATCCCATTAAGAATGTATAGAGCGAACGCCCATCACTTGTGCTTTCAACCGTTTCGAGTAAATTTCGGCAGCACCTCCCCGCTGTTCTCCGAGTACACTGTAATAGAATAGATAATCATTTCAAAGCTGTGAAACAACGTTGAAATGAACATCTAATCTATCTTTGTACACGGAGAACCAGCGGAAAGATACCGACGAAATATCTCGAAACGGATGAAAACACAAGTGAATGAAGGCGTTTGCTTTATACATTCTTAACTTGTCCACACGGGACAAATCTATGGGTTACCATACGATTGAATTTTCTCGTCGCGTAGACTATACGACGGTTGTTAGTATCGAGCTATACTGTCCGATATTTAACAACCTTCGTATAGTTCTAGGTCACGACGAGCATCGCACGTATGTTAACCGATAGACGGGGACTAAGTGGCGCTTTTAGTTTCATATATGGGTATCGATGGGAATATGAAGGTTTCATATTATCATCGAGTATCATATATTGGTTTTAACCCGAACATCTCGAATCGCTCTCTAATTATGCGTTTGTATGTATGTGTTCCGGCTGTCGGGGGTAGGCTTCTATCCCATTAAGAATGTATAGAGCGAACGCCCATCACTTGTGCTTTCAACCGTTTCGAGTAAATTTCGGCAGCACCTCCCCGCTGTTCTCCGAGTACACTGTAATAGAATAGATAATCATTTCAAAGCTGTGAAACAACGTTGAAATGAACATCTAATCTATCTTTGTACACGGAGAACCAGCGGAAAGGTACCGACGAAATATCTCGAAACGGATGAAAACACAAGTGAATGAAGGCGTTTGCTTTATACATTCTTAACTTGTCCACACGGGACAAATCTATGGGTTACCATACGATTGAATTTTCTCGTCGCGTAGACTATACGACGGTTGTTAGTATCGAGCTATACTGTCCGATATTTAACAACCTTCGTATAGTTCTAAGTCACGACGAGCATCGCACGTATGTTAACCGATAGACGGGGACTAAGTGGCGCTTTTAGTTTCATATACGGGTATCGATGGGAATATGAAGGTTTCATATCATCATCGAGTATCATATATTGGTTTTAACCCGAATATCTCGAGTCGCTCTCTAATTATGCGTTTGTTGTGCATTCGTGTTGTATGTGTAACATGATTTTAAACCATTGAGATCAAGATTGATAGAACTGATCATCCTACATTGCAATAGCATTCATCAACCAAAAACTATTATTGCAATGGTATACATCTATAACAATCAACAATTAAAACTATAAATATAGGATACTGATATCATAAAGCGTTATGAGACACCTCATCTGCCACGTGTCGTGATCATGGAAATCGCTAATATTGAGTTATGAGACACCTCATCTGCCATGTGTCATGGTTACATATTAGTTAGGGACACGGCTATTTGTGTGCGGCTGCACGCTTGTGCAAAGATTTGTAATGTTAAAAAAATGTGATTTTTTTTATACATTGGAAAGAATGAATAGGAATTGATCTTTACATTGTTAACCTCTTTTAGTTTTTCTTTAGGAGCGGTCCCTCATATCTTAGTTGAAATATTTTCTATGTTTGTTATGGTCTTACTCTCACATAAACTATCAATATCATGCCACAAAAGAGTGAAAGAAATAGCATGCATGGTGTGTTCAATGTATGATAAACAAGTACACTTCTAATAGTTTTTAAATTTGAGAAGTCCAGAGTGTATGGAAGGAGTTGAATAACAGAAGCATAAGGGGCACAACATTTTTTTCTTAAATTCTGGATACATTCTAAAATCTTCAACAGCAATTGGAGTGTATTTCGCTGTGAGAGACTCTTCAAAGAAATGGAGGAAGAAGCACTAAAGAAAAAAGAGAGAAAAATAAGAATATAAAGTTGAAACTAAACTTGAGCTATCCGCTGAAATCATAAAGCATAGGAAAGTTGATTGAGTCTTGATCTATTGCTCTTTCTTTGCATTATCTCGTATGTCCATTTATAGATTTTAATACCACATGAGATGTATAATCTGTCAGCTCCCTATGGTTGTATTAATGTCAGCTCTTACACAATATGGGTATCTGCCTTACCATTAAGACAACTATGGAATATGTTAATTTAAAATGTAAGGCTAGCTATCTATGTATTCTGAGGGACTGCTTGCATAGAACTTAGCTTGATCCTCTCAATTATTACACATAAATATGCTGACATGCCTCTCATAACCCTAACCCCAGCCCCACAGTAACCCTAACCCCAGCCCCAACCCTAACCCCAGCCCACCGTAACCCTACCCCAGCCCCACAGTAACCCTAACCCCAGCCCCACCGTAACCCTAACCCCAGCCCCACCCCAGCAGCAGCCGAACCCCAACCCTAACCCTACCCCGACCCCGACCCCGACCCCGACCGCCACCGCGCCCCTGCCCAAACCCAACTCTCGCGCGCGCAACCCAGACCCAGCCATGAATAATCCAAAAATGCTTTAATTTACCTCGAGATTTATACCTGAACGGGTGCGCTGGTGGGCTGGAGCGACGACGGTGGCGAATTGGCGAAGAAACCGGTGGTGGCGACGACGGTGGCGACGAAACCGGCGGTGGCGACGAAATCGGCGGTGGCGACGACGGTGGTGACTCTGCCCAACGACGGTGGCGACGCGACGGTGGCGATTTGGGGTTTTTCGCGCGCGTTTGAGGGAGAGAGAGAAAATGAGCGTAGGCTTTTCGATCTGGCTTTATTTTAAAACGATATTTACTTGCCCCTACGGATATACCCGTAGGTCCTTTGTTTGCGGCTCCGTAGGGGCAAACACCAAATTAAGAATTAATATTTTTATTCTTGGACGTCTGTGCCCGTAGGGGCAACCTTTTAGCCCTACGGATTAATCCGTAGGGCCAAGTTAAATATGCCCCTACGGATATTTCCATCCGTAGGGGCAACCCCCTATTTTACTAGTGAATTAGCAATGTAAAAGGTTCTATTATCGATAAACCGTTAACCCACTAAACTATCGGTGGAAAAGTGATGGAATCAAATAAAATTTGGTGTATCCACATCTTACATGATAAAGATGATGATGATGGATACCGATCGTCGAAAAAATGATGGAGGGTTGCCTTTTCGACGTCATAGAAGAAAATTCTCTTTTATATATATATATATATATATATATATATATATGAGAATAATGGAGGAAAGACACCATATGAGGGAATTTTCTCCTATGGCGTCGAAAAAATACATCCCCTCTCATTTTTTCCAACGATCGGCACCCACCATCTTCATTGTCATCATCTAAGATGTGGGTACACCAAATTTCATATGATTGTACAACTTTTTCACCGTTGATTTAGTGTGTTCAAAATTAACGGTTTACCGACAATAGAACTTTTTACGTTGCTAAATCAACGGTGAAAAAGTTGTAGAACCATATGAAATTTGGTGCACCCACATCTTAGATGACAACGATGAAGATGGTGGGTGCTGATCGTTGAAAAAAATGAAGAAGCAGGTATTTTTTCGACGCCATAAAAGGAAATTCTCTCTTATCGCATCTTTCCTACATTATTCTCTCCCTGTATATATTTATTAAAATAGGAAAGGAAAACAGATTTAGAAGAAGATGATTCTTCTGTCTGATTATTATTCATAGTGCATGAGCATCAATATATAATTTGTACAGAGTTCATCAAGGCTAAATCAGATGACTAATTATGGTAGAATAGCTGCTAATTAGTGGAGCTAAATAAGGTAAATAATCAACAGGTATGTTCAGCTAAAGAAATATGCATGAGGGTAATAACCAGCTGGCCATGCTATATAGCTGTTAATACACACACTACACACAATTCCTATAGGAACAATGAGATTAATAAAGGGTAAGGGCGCAATTAATTTCCTAGCTAGCTGCAATTAATTACCAAGCTAGCTGCAATTAATTACAGGATTTTTACTTCTGGCCCTCCCAAAGCATACCAAAATTCTATAGCCTCCCAAAAATTTGGTATTTACTTTTTATCTCAAAACTAATAAAATACATCATTTTACATCTTTATTTCCGTCAGAAAAAACTCCCGTTAACTTTAGGTTTAATTTTTCTCCATAAATTTTAAATTTATCATTTACCCAAAAACAACAGGTAAGACCGCAGAAGCAACTTCTACGGTCTTATCTGTTATCTTCGGTAAATGATAAATCTAAAATCCATGAAGAAAAATTAAAACTAAAGTTAACGGATTTTTTCTGAAGGAAATCGTAACGGTTTCTGCTCCATCTTTCTCAAAATCGACCATAGAATCAAAAGTATCTTCAACATTTTTCTCTAGTTATGAAGAACTTGAATGCTTTATATCGTCTTACTTGTTGTATTTGGGTAAACGATAAACCTAAAATCTATAGAAAAATGTTAAAGCTAAAGTTAACTGGGTTTTTTCTGACGGAGATCGTAAAGACTTCTGCTGCACCTTTCTTAAAATCGGCCATGGAATCAAAAGTATCTTTAACATTCTTCTATAGCTATGAGGAAGTTGAATGTTTCTACGGTCTTACTTGTTGTTTTCGGGTAAATGATAAACCTAAAATCATTTATAGAGAAAAGTTAAATCTAAAATTAATGAGGTTTTTTCTGACGGAAATCGTAAAGATTTCTACTGTTCCTTTATCAAAATTAGCAATGAAATCAAAAGTATCTCCGAAATTCTTCTCTAACTATGAAAAAGTTGAATATATGTTTGTGCGGTCTTACTTGTTGTCTTCAGTTAAATGAGAAGACTAAGGTCTAAAAAAAAATTTAAAGCCAAAGTTAACGGGGTTTTTTCTTACGGAAATCGTAAAAGGGGGTAAAATGATGTATTTTATTAGTTTTAGAGGGGTAAAAAGTAAATACCAAGTTTTAGGGGGACAGAAAAAAAATTGCTATGTTTTGGGAGGGGGCAGAAGTAAAAAAACCCTTAATTATAATTAGCTGCATGGCCACATGTATAATTATTATAAACAAAGGGGCATGAGGCATATATGACACCTAGCTAATTCAATATCTTATGTATATATGATTAATTATGTGCCTACTTCTGTGTCTTGCTTGATATGGACATATATGATAACCTAGCTTGGATCATGATAAAGGACACTAAAATTTGTGCGGGTACGATGCGCATGTAAGTACAACAGACTACGAGTGAACTGTGAATATTGAGAGTTTTAATATGCAATTTTATATTTGAGTTCATTGTGCATTCTTTTGTGTGTGAGGTAGGGGTTTGGGGGAGGGGGGTACGTGGAAACTTTTGGATTCTAAAATAAACGAAGATATAACATTTTTTCCATTTTAAAAATTGACAAAATCTCTATGCATGCGACCTCATTCTGGGTTTTAGTTATAATAGTGGAAACAAGCATTTAGTCAGACCTAATAATGCATGACTTCTTGGCTAATATATATAGAGAGAATAATGGAGAAAAGAGGCCTTAAGAGACTTTTTCTATTAAGCGGCGGCAAATAAACACTCTCCACTAATTTATTCGACGATCGGCACGATCTATCTTGATCTTCATCGTCTGGTATATCGATACACCAAATTTCATGTGATTCTAACATTTTTTCACAGTTGATTTAGTAGGTGCAAAATTAACGGTTTACATACATTAGAACTTTTTACATTGCTAAATCAACGGTGAAAAGGTGTTAGAATAACATGAAATTTGGTGTATCGATATGTTAGAACATGGACGATGCCAATCGTCAAATAAAACGGTGTAGGGTGTATTTTTTGCCGCAATCTAACGAAAAATGCATCCTAAGGCCTTTTTCCTCCATTATATATATATATATATATATATATATATATAATGCAAACATATATGAGAATAATGGAGGAAAGATGCTATATGAGGGAATTTCCTCCTATGGCGTCGAAAAAATACACCCTCCATCCTGTTTTCCGACGATCGGAATCCATCATCTTCATCGTTGTCATCTAAGATGTGGGTACGCCAAATTTCATGTGGATCTACAACTTTTTCACCGTTGATTTAGCAATGTAAAAAGTTTTATTGTCGGTAAACCGTTAATTTTGAACCCACTAATTCAACAGTGAAAAAGTTGTAGAATCACATAAAATTTGGCGTACCCACTTCTTAGATGATAACGATGAAGATGATGGGTGTTGATTGTCGGAAAACACGATAGAGATTGTATTTTTTCGACGCCATAAGAGGAAATCTCCCCTATGACATCCTTCCTCCATTATTCTCAATATTTATATATATATATATGTGTGTGTGTGTGTGTGTGTGTGGAGAGAGAGAGAGAAACAAGCATTTAGTCAAACCTAATAATGCATGACTTGGCTAATATATAATATATAGAGAGAGAATAATGGAGAAAAGAGGCCTTAAGAGGCCTTTTCTGTTAAGTGGCAGCAAAAAATACAGTCTCCACTATTTTATTCGACGATCGGCACCATCTATCTTGATGTTCATCGTCTAATCTATCGATACACCAAATTTCATGTGATTCTAACATCTTTTCACAGTTGATTTAGTAGGTGCAAAATTAACGGGTTACATACATTACAACTTTTTACATTGCTAAATCAACGGTGAAAAGGTGTTAGAATAACATGAAATTTGGTGTATCGATATATTAGAGGATAAAGATTAACATGGACGATGCCAATCGTCAAATAAAACGGTGTAGGGTGTATTTTTTGCCGCAATCTAACGAAAAAAGCATCCTAAGACCTCTTTCCTCCATTATATATATATATATAGAGAGAGAGAGAGAGAGAATAATGGAGGAAAGAGACCATAGGAGGGAATTTCTTCCTATGGCCTCGATAAAATATACACTTCCTCATTTTTTCCGACGATCGGTATCCATCATCTTCATCGTTATCATCTAAGATATGGGTACACTAAATTTCATGTAATTCAACAACTTTTTCACCATTGAATTAATGGGTTCAAACTTAACGGTTTACCGACAATAGAATATTTTACATTGCTAAATCAACAATGAAAAAGTTGTAGAATCACATGAAATTTGGTGTACCCACATCTTAGATGATAATGATGAAGATGATGGATACTGTTCATATCTGAATTTTACACTTTTATATCACCCATTCTTGATCGCATTGCATATAGGTAGATAGTTTTGATCCGTGTTTGCTATATAATTATAGGTTACAGGTTCTTAGTCCGAAACAATGAAAATCATGAACAGTCATGACAAATTCAGGACAACTGCCAACAACAGATAAAAATACGGGTTCCGCTCACCATCCGTCAGGTGCCGCTTAGAAGTTCAGAAGACAAGATCAAGCGAGGGTTATTCGTCTCTCAAACAAGCACAGAGCACGAGAGAGGCAGCACAAGAATCAAGAAAGTAACGCGGAGCCCGAGAAAAATCAAGGAAAAAGTCCACTCATTTTCATGTTTGGGGACTGTTGTAAATCTGGGGGTACTTTGGAATGATTCTGCAAAAACAAGTGTACTAAACAGCGTAATAAAGCAACACAAGGCAGCCATAGAAAACTGGAGTTTCAACTCCCCATAACGGCTGCAGTTCCGCGGTCTAAACACCATATAGGCGGCGGATCCGCGGCCACTATGTAGCGTTCCGTGCCAAATTTTCAGGGGTAGTTTTGACATTTTGTAAGAGCTCAGAAAAAGACCCTAGAGTTTCACTTCACTGCCAATAAATACTCCAGATCAGATCCATATCAAGGATGTAACTTTTCACTAGATTTTGTTAGAATTTAGTGTAAATTTCTTCTTCTTCTTTATCTTTCCTCCATTAAAATTGTAGTGAGAGCTATTAAGTGGATGATAAATGAAGATGCGAGTTTTTTTATGTATGCATGTCTTGTTGAATTGATTAACTAATTTTTATATATTGCTTGTTTTTTCTTTGTTAAGTAGTTGTTGGTTTTATTTGTTTTTCTTTTTTCTTTTTCTTTTTTCTTTATCCATTACAACCATGATACTCAAGTGTGATCCTTGCCTAGATGAGGTCCTAAGTAGCTAGTTATCACCTTCTACCTCATTTCTTTTTATTTTCTCTACTTGTTTTTATTTTCCCTTTTTTTATAATGAGTGAGTAGTTTTCTTACTTGTTAAGATATGATAAGAAAAGTTTGATAGAAGAAAATCTCCTTCACTCTTTCCTTTGACCAACAACTTGAGTCGAACTTCCGTCAAGACAACCACAATCTGCTCCCTACGGCACCCTATCCTATATGTTAGTGGTGATACCCTAGTGAGACCGGTTGTGGTTGAATTGACAGGAGGTTATAGCTTAAGAGCCAAGAACGGACGGATAAGGACCAAAAGGAAGGAACTAAGCGTTGGAAAGCCTACCTTATACTCGCAAGTTTCCTTCCTAGTCATGCTAATCCCCTTTGTTGCCGATTACCGTAACATCGATATCAAACGAAAGAAATGGGCGAACTCCTAATTCTAACTAACCTAATTCTAACCCTAACAAGATTCTTTTAACATACATATCTAAACACATAATTAGCTTTGAACAAACTCGGACAATTTGGACTTAACTCTTTAAAACACTAAGAAAAAGATTCCCATCTCTCCGTGAATCAACCCGTACTCAACCGGCTAGCTACCAAGTGAAACTGTCTTGATTGCGGTAAGTAGGACTATAAAGAAAACCTTAACAATCAAATGGCGCCGTTGCCGGGGAGACGGTAATTTATTTCTTTGTGTAGTTTCGGGTTAATTTGTGAATATATATATAAAAAAAACCAAACAAAACTATAAAAAATCATCTTATTATTTTTGATTCTTTTTGTGCGAGTGTGCAGGATAGGGAGAAGAGCAAGTTTAGTATCAAAATTGTGGGGAGTTAGACACCCATTTTGCGGTTACACCGCGGCGGATCAAGACGAAACCGCGGCTAACCGTATAAATTCTGGAGAAATTTCAGTGATTAAATCAATTACCAGAGACTAAAACCCAGAAAAGGAGATCCATTTTAGTGTGCTGAAGAAATTTGGAGCTCCAAATCACTAATTGGACTGCGCTTCCACGGCCAATAGATAGGTTTGACCGTGGTTCCGCGGTCAAATTGTGGGATCAGGACCCAAAAGTTTTAGTGAGTGTTCTCTTCTTCTAAAAACCCCCTCTGAGCTCTACTGATTTGTTTTTCCTGCAGTATTCTTTGCGCAAACTCTTTCCCCCTCTCCAATAAACTGTTTTTGTGCAGGATTTTTTGCATCGCCGCCAAATAAATTTTTTGCAAGTGTTTTAGATTTTTTTGTGTTATCGTTTTGCATAAATAATACGGACTTTAAGGGGCTATAACACTAATTTAGATTGGGTGGGGATTTCATCACCCTTCGTAAGATCCCAAAAAACATAAAAAACATACACATTACCCTTGAGCTTAATTAAAAAATATCTAGAGTCAGCCAACTAATGACTTGTTGTGCTCAATAGGACAGAAAAATGTTGTGGGCATCCGGTCGTTTATCTAAACTTGACTTTGTATTGTCTAAACTAAACAAGTAAGGAGGTAATTTTAAAAGGTCCGTCTCACGGTAATTCGTAAGCAGAACCCTCCTTACCTCACTTATCCTTACCTGGCCACAATTGACAGTGAAGAGGCAATTTGAGAGTTATCTCACAACTTGTCGTTTTGGAACAGTTAGGATCAGTCTAATGGACAATGAAGACCATAGCTCTAGGTGTGATTGTGCATATTGTGACTGTGATTGTTTGAAGTTGTGTCTAGAAATCCGTATATATTTTCGAAAACGCTCTCTAAGAAGAAACCAAAAACTTTTATAAAAACTTGCCATTTGTCGCCAAATTTCCATTCCACCTGCTTTACTCCATTGATGTTTACTTACCCTCACATTCTACGCGTTAACTGCACTAAACTCGTTTAGTGTATGTCCGTTTGGACTCGGGACACTAGTGCCCGCCTAGTCCGCGTTACGTTAGTCGCAACCGACTACGCGATCGACTCCGACGTCGAAACTCCTTCTGTGCCTCTTTCACCCTTACCTTTACCGGCCAACTCCGATGTTGACTATGATTCTGTTCATACATCTTCACCTTCACCTTTACCCAACTCTTCTTCTGAGATGTCGGGATTTCCTCCTAATATCACTTTACCTCCCCCGGGAATAATTCCATCTCCACTTAGCACGAATAACCCACCACCACAAGCACAAGCGCCACAACGAGTCACGCTCCAAGATTGTTTCTATCCTACCCGCGCTGCACTCCCCACTTGTCTTTCCCTTCCACCGGCCAATAGTGATAATTTCGAAAGCCCCACTTCATCAACATACTGCCCAAATTTCATGGGCTTGAATCCGAAGATGCCTACATCTTCATCAATAAATTCCAAAACGTGTGTGCGTTGATGAAGACAACCCAACTGTCTGATGATGCTATACGGCTACGAGTTATACCTTTCACGCTTTGTGACCTTGCTGAAAAGTGGTTGTATAGAACCGCATATCATTCAATAACCAGTTGGGACGAGTTTGTGAAAGCGTTTCTGAAGAAATTCTACCCGAATCCCAAGACCGCACGGATCCGAAATGAGATAAACCAATTTACTCAACTTCCAACTGAACCTTTTTGGAAGTGCTTTGACCGGTAAAAGGAACTCCTTGTTCAGTGTCCTCATCACGGTATCGAGAAATGACAATTTTGCCAAACTCTGTACGAGGACCTGAATCCAGCAACTAGACAGTTGATGGAGACCAACTGTCAAGGCCACTTCCTGTCCAAATCTGACAAGGAGTCTTGGCAATTCTTTGATGATCTTACGGAACAAACGCTGTAGTGGGAAAGCACCCGGCCGAACGCTTCAACTTCTTCTTTTTCAGGTCTCTCCAGGACAGGAGTTCACCAACTCGATATCTCAATTGCAATGAAGGCCGAGATGGCTGCAATCACGCGAAAACTTGAGGCAATTGAGAGCAAATTCTCATCCCCCTCTCCAAACCCTGCTCCTCCCCTTCGTAACATTTGCGCTTGTTAATCGGACCCATCTCATTTAACCAAATAGTGTCGTTACAATCCACTATCTCAAGGACAGAATCAGGTTAATGCTGCATTTCAGCAAAGACCAAGAAACAATCCATACTCTTCCGCATAAATCCCGGTTGGAGGAACCACCCTAATTTCGCCTGAAATCAGAACCAGCACCAATTCCAAGGCCAGAACAACTTTCAGAGGCCTCCTCCTCCTCAACAACAAACTCAGCAACAATTTTAGCAACCTTTCCAAGCCCAACCTTTTCTGAATCCGACGAACAACTTTTCACCTTACAACAATTCTTTTCCTCAAAACAACAACTTTGTTCCGTCAAATAACGATAAGGTTTCCTCGCTAGAATAGAGTCTAGAGGCTTTTGTAAAGCAATCGACTCAATCTACCGCCAATATCCAGTTTTTTATTCAGTCTCTGGTCCAACACACCGCTGCACACGGGTAAAGCATCAAGACCATTGAAGCCCAGATTGCATAGCTGAACGCGGCCTTAAGCGAGAGAAAGGAAAGCTTCCATCTTAACCACTCCCAAATTCTGGTCACCCATATAATGTACATGTTGCTCTAGAACGACAGAACCATAATGTAAGTACCGTGACTATGTTGAGATCTGAAACAATGTTGAACAACAATATTGGTGCATGAATTGATGATGATGACACCCCGGCCGCTTCTTCCTCTCCTTCTTCTTCTTCTTCTTCTTCTGAGCCTATTCACCATTCTTTACAAGGCTCTTCTTCTTCAACTGCTTCTTCGAACGGATCTACCTCTCACTCCACTCAAATTCCAGTTTTGGGTTCTGTTTCATCTCTATAATCTCCTCCACAAGTATTGGACTCAACCAATTTCAACAAAGCTCCATTTCCAAACCGGTTGAGATCCAATAAACAAAATGCATAAATGGAGAAGATTATGGAGTTGTTCAAATAGGTTAACATCAACACTCCTCTCTTAGATGCGATTCAGTAAGTACCGTCTTACGCGAAAATCTTGAAAGACTTGTGCACTAAGAAGAGAAAATCTCAGGTACCAAAGAAAGTTTTCTTGGCTGGTAACGTGAGTGATGCTCTTACCCAAGATTTACCACAAAAACAGAAGAACCCTGACTGTCCTACGATTTCAATAATCATTGAGGATAAGAACATCAATCGCGCTCTTTTAGATCTTAGTGCCAGTGTTGACCTTCTTTCTTATTCAGTTTATGAGCAACTCGGTGTAGGAGAACTGAAACATACACATTGTACTCTTCAAATGGACGACCGATCTATCACCCATCTTAGGGGTGAGGTTGAGGATGTGTTGATCAAGATTGGGGACTTCATATTCCTCATAGATTTCATTGTTTTAGATACACAACCTGTAGCCAACCCCCGGAATCAAATTCCGGTGATTCTTGGTCGTCCATTTCTTGCAACCTCAAATGTTATGATCAATTGTCGAAATGGTTCTATGAACCTATTTTTTGGTAACATGACAATTGAACTCAACATTTTTAGGTTAGGAAATCAGCCATCCAAACCGAACGCTCATATACTGAATATCTGTTCCATTCAGGAGATCAACCCCGAGAACTGTGAATTTGAAGAATTTCTATTTGATCACGGTGATCTTGAAGCCACTAGTGCGTTCCTCTTTGAACCTGCTGCTTCCAATTCCGACAAAAAATATGATTGATTCACGTTTCTGAACGATCTTGACATGTCATCACCCGAGTCGGAGTCTTTTGAATTTTCGGATGCGTTAGTTGAACCATTCGACTCTATTGCATACACTCTCTTTGAGCCTCTCTTCCTTTGAGATTGAGACACATTCTCCAATTCTGTCTTCAGTTGTTTCTCCTCCAACACTCGAACTCAAGCCTCTGTCGTCTCACCTCAAGTATACTTACTTAGGTGAAAATAAGACTCTCCCAGTAATCATTTCGGCTTCTCTAGCTTTAGAGCAAGAGAAAGCCCTTCTCGTGGTCTTGCAATCAAATGGGCAAGCATTCGTCTAGACAATGGTGTACATCAAGGGGATTAGCCCCTAATCGTTGAACATCACATTCATATGATGAATGATGCCAAACCAGCTAGAGATCCACAGCGACGATTGAATCCAATCATGAAGGAGGCTATGAAAAAGGAGATTGTTAAATGTCTGGATAGTGGTATCATTTATCCAATTTCTGACAACCAATGGGTCAGTTCGATACACGTTGTCCCGAAGAAGTCAGGTATTACGGTCATCACAAACGAGGTGAACGAGTTAATCCCTACTCGCACCCAAACCGGGTGGCGAGTATGCATTGATTATCTAAAACTCAACGCCGCAATGCAAAAAGTTCACTTTCCACTACCATTCATTAACCAAATGCTCGAAAGATTAGCTCGACATAAGTTCTACTATTTTCTGGACGGTTACTCAGGATACAACCTGATTCCCATCGCCGAGAAAAACCAGGACAAAACAACTTTCACTTTTCCTTTCGGCACGTTCGCATATCGCCGAATGCCCTTTGAGTTATACAATACTCCCGCTACTTTTCAGCGGTGTATGATGGGAATATTCTCTGATATGGTTAAAAAAATTCTGGAGATATTCATGAATGATTTCTCCATCTTTGGCGATTCATTTAACGAGTGTTTACAACATCTTGACGCTGTACTTACCCGATATTAGGATAAAAATCTCACTTTAAACTAGGAGAAATGCCACTTCATGGTCCGCGAAGGTATTGTCTTAGGACATATCATTTCGCGAAACGGTATCGAGGTTGACAAAGCAAATATTGATGTCATTTCCAACCTCCATCCTCCCAAATGCGTCAGAAATATCAGATCTTTCCTTGGCCATGCCGGTTTCTATAAACGGTTCATCAAGGACTTTAGCAAGATTGCTAGACCCTTGACTCTTCTTCTGGCCAAGGATACCACATTCAACTTCGATTCGAACTGTTTGGCTGTTGGATATGTATTCCCTATAAGACATTATTGTATATGTATACATGTGGATGCTTGGACGTATGTATATACAGGACAATCTTGCTCGATATGATAGTATGCTATTTGGTTTGTCTTTATCTTAACATGTGCATATATTTTACTTGTTATTATGTATCATTAATATATGTTGATAAGCCCGTAGGATCATTTCTTGACTACCGGCGTTGTGATGGCGATCATACTTGTGGGAGCTGGGTAGTCGATAAGCACATCCTTAAAATGTCCCTAATCGTGGGAGTATCGAGACTGAGTATCGATATTCTGGAGTAGACTAGTGTATACGTTTCTAGACCCCGATGAGAGACGATGGTTATTCCCACAGCCATTGGTCTTTCGCACCTAAGATCATATACAAGTGCTCACTGGGGGTGAGTACACTGGACAGACTCGCCGGGAACTTCTAGATGGTACTATACCTATCGACAGATAGCAGTTCTCAAGTGACATGAGTACAGGTTAGTCATCAGACCTGAGATCATTATTTGTCTCGTATGAGTTCCTAATGTACTTAGATTACTACCCTACCACGGCTCTACTGAGTCGTGCAAACAGCTTTTAGTTGGGTATAGTCCCGAGCCACATGGAGGCAGGGAGCGATTGTTGGAGATTCGTCTCTCCCGGTATAGGGAGTCGATATCGCACTGTGTTCAATTGGCCAGCACCATAAGACCTTAGCCAAGGCAGGATAGTTAGATCAGTAGTTTCCCGGATTGGTCCTAAGCCATATCAGCATGAATTATCGGGTTATTAGGGTCTGACGTTTACCACCCCTAGACCCGGTATGCGATACTCTCAGACGATGAGACCGGGCTGTACGGAGATTGTCAAAGATAGGCTCAGTACGGATTTGGATGAGTTTGCTCGTCAGCCTTCCTTTTCGACAGGTACCCGGGTAGCCGTTACGTACAGCTAGTGCCGCTGACGTGCTTGTGGTTATGGATATATCTAGTAACTCACTGCCGGCATATTGTCGAGTCTTTAGAGTCCCACACAGAGGGTTTCCTTGGTCCAGACGAAATGATGTAGTAGCCGTATTTTGATCCATGCAGAGTTCCGATCGAATGATTGTACTAGTTACTCGAACTTTCGATCGGGATACGTATAGCGTTCCGATCGAATAATTGTACTAGTTACCCAGACTTTCGATCGGACAGTTGATAATACTAGCCGACTTGGGATTGAGCCGGATTATTAACTCAGGTATTGATTTAATAATTTACGTATATATATTTTGATATGTATATTCTCGTATTATGTTCTTTGTGCTATTCTATCTCTTTGGGTATTCGTATTTTGATACGAATACGGGTATGTATATACGATAGAGTGTATTCCGTATTTATACGAAAAACATTCTAGAAGGTGGACACCTCATTTTGGTTTTTTCCATTTATTTTTAAATGGAAAATGAGGTGTAAAGGTAGTGAGGTGAGTATGGTGAGAACCATGCTTCAATATTGTTGACAAATGAATTGAATATTCATTTGTGTAAACTCTTCAACCATGGTTGTGTTTTAATATTGGAAAAAAGGTTTTTACAAAAATATGGTTCATGTTTTATCTCTCATAGAAGAATTCATTCTCACCATTTTGGTTCTCTCTCCTCACTAGCCTTTCTTGAGCTCCTCCTCCTTCTTCTTGATGTTCCTCTCTACAATCTCATATGTTGAGAATCAAGAGAGGAAGTGAGATAGATATATACTAAGAACTACTCACTACATCTTAAACACTTTAGATTAGCAATCTAGAGTCTCTAATTGCTCCACTAGACTTTTAGTGTGGAACTAGAGCTATAAACTACATCTCTCGGGTGGATCATCTTTGATGGAGGAAGACCGGCGGTCAAGCTCGATCAGAAGAAGATAGAAGATCGAAGGACACGAATCTTTTGGTAAAATAATTCTATCATAGTAGTTTAGATCTTTTTAGTTAGTTAGTTTCGGTTTATGGTTAGATTCTAGGACGGGTTTTCTAGCGCCGGATTTTTTAACACCAAAATTTTTTTGTTCCGCAACTGTCACGGTAGATGGCCAGGGCGCTAGGAAACCCAACATGGTATCGAAGCCACTCCATAAAGCTATACTGGCTAGTTTGCACAAGTTTAAAGTTTCGATCGATGAAATTTTCCGAATCGCATTTCCATTTTCATGCCCGCTATCCGATTTTGATAGTTGTTCAAAAAAATATTCAGATTACCTTAAAATTACATGCAGGCTTTTTAAGAGGCCCTCAAGAAATTTGGGCACAGGAGCCCGACATTTGGCCGTGGAACCGCCGCCTTACATGCCTATTGGCCGCGGTTCCGCGGTCAAAGTGTGGCCGTTGTGCTCCAAATTTCTTCTGGCACTCTGGAATATGGAAATGTGATTTTTGGGATGTATGTTTTTGGCCCAGATTTGTTTGAGTACTGGTTTGCATTTGGGGCCAATGCTGAAAAGTTGTAGTCGATCGAAATTTTGAATACATGTTTATCAGTGCAAATATTAGTATCTGCGACCGTGAATATCATTGAGCGGTATAACCCGACTAATTGCTATATGTACAATTAGACGGGTTTACGAACATGATATTCATGTTGATGTTCTGTGTTGCACTGATATTGTGGATGGATTGTCGTGGTGGATATCCTATAGTGCAATGGTAGTAGTACAATTCAAATTCATTTGTATATTCATTATTGCGGGACGAGCGTCCGACATGTGGACAGTCGTTTCTGCCAGATTGTATATTCTTTTATTGGGACACGACCAGATTGAGGTCGATGTCACCGTGGTATATATATTTTTATTTTCTATACTAGGATCACCCTGCGGTGGAGTGCTCGAGTAGCTGGGTTCTAGAGAACAACGGGCCCGCATCTCATGGCGTTGAGATAGAGAGGGCCTTACTCTAGAATTGGCGGGCTATTTGCCGCACTCGTAGGGGTATAGGATGACCCATGGAGGGGCGCTCAAGTTACCGGATTCTGTGAAGTGTTGGGTGGCCCATTCACTTTGTTGATTGGAGTTGCCTCACTTCTGGAAATGGCGGGTAACTTTCCGCACTCGTAGGGGTCTAGGTTTTTCATTGCACGGGCTATCCATACGAACGGGAACGCCGGGTCTCATTTGCGACTCAAATGAAACCCGAGACTCCAAGATTATCCGCCATTCCATGTTTCTTATTGCTGTTCTATGATGTTGCTTATATCATGCCTAGGATGAATGTTATATATATATTTATATATACTAGTAAATATTGTATATGGTTTGCACCCGTGCTAGTCCAGCCCCCGTTCTGCCGTTAGTTAAGTAACCTAACGGTGCATGACGGGGCCTCGTGGCAAATGCGGATGGCATATACGTGCATTGTATTTTCATTCTTTTCTGGTA
Organism: Agapanthus africanus; assembly: GCA_030015575.1. Taxonomy (NCBI): domain Eukaryota; kingdom Viridiplantae; phylum Streptophyta; class Magnoliopsida; order Asparagales; family Amaryllidaceae; genus Agapanthus; species Agapanthus africanus. The sequence goes on along the minus strand of CM057340.1, from coordinate 590,275,356 downwards.
TGATAGGGATTAATTGACGGGACCGCAATAATTTTGATTAATGCAAGAAAAGAAACCTAAAAGATGTTTGTTCCATCATGAAATTTCGGGAAAGAAACCCCAATGGGGGCATCACGTGCTCACACGTGACCAAGGGTCGCGTGCTGACACGTGATGGTTTCCTGAGGACTCTGTTATAATAGAATTGAATTCTAATCAACAGGAGTCACGTGCCCACACGTGATGGGCTTTTAAACCTACTGAAAGGGATTAAAAGATATAAGAAAACAGTAAGGAAAAACCCAATGGGGCATCACGTGCTCACACGTGACCAAGGGTCACGTGATGACACGTGATGATTTCTTAGTTCTTTAAAAACAGCAGAATTAAAATCTGATTAAAATGTTAATCAAGGGGGTCATGTGTCAACACGTGATGAATTCCTAAGCTCTTTAATTAATAGAATTAAATTCTATTTAAATGATCAAACAATGGGATCACGTGCCAACACGTGATGGGCTTTTAAAGCCTTCTGAACTAATAGAATTAAATTCTAATTAAGAAGGAATCGAGAACCCTAACTGGAAAATATTTCTCTAAATCTTTCCAAACAAAAAAAAGGTTGTGCTCTGTAAAGTGGAGCACCTTGGATTAAAAATCCAATGGTCATTAAAAATCACCAACTTATAGAAAGATTCTATACAAGGAAAGATTTTTCCTGAAATTCACCAAGAATAACAAACAGAATATGTTTTGGATTAAAAATCCAATGGTGAATAAAATTCACTGAGTGATCTAAAAGATCATGTTGGTTACAAAATCAATTAAAATCTTTCAATAAAAGATTGACTAAATAAACAGATTCTTTTCTTTCTCCTATAAATAGGAGCCAAGAAGAGAAGAGAAAGATCCTTGGAATTTTTTTAGAAAAATACAACAACAGAGAGAAAAAAGAAGAGAATTTAATTCTCCAGAGAGAAAAGAAGGTTTCTTGAGAAAAAAAGAAATCCTAGGTGAGAGATCTAAGCTCCATAAAACAAAAGAGAATTTAATTCTCAATTTAAGAGTTTAACTCTTCTGAATAAGAACTTAGTTCTTCCTTCGGTTGAACATCCGCAGAAGCAGATCTCCCCACAAGTTGAGAATTTAATTCTCATCGGGGAGATTCTGCCATGCAGATCCAAAACTTAGAGAGAGAATTGAGTTTAAGGAATTTAATTCCCCCAAATTCAAAAGAATTTAATTCCTCCAAATGAAACTAGGGTTTAACCCTACATAGGAATTTAATTTTTCCAAATACATAGGAATTTAATTCCTCCAAATGAAACTAGGGTTTAACCCTACATAAGAATTTAATTCTTCCAAATACATAGGAATTTAATTCCTCTAAATGAAACTAAGGTTTAACCCTACAAAATAATTTAATTCTTAAAACAAGAGACTTAAAGCTCTCCATGCATGTAAAGATTAAGTACCCAACATGGTCACGTGGTAACACGTGACCATTCATCCCAACGAACAAAAAGGAATAAATAAAGCATGCTCACATGCCCTCACGTGACCCTTTAATGGACTCCTCAAAATAAGAAGGAATTAGCTTAGAGGCAATGCTTCACGTAGTCCCACGTGACCCTTAAAATAAAAGAGAACAAAGCCAAAGGCAGTACTGATTTAGGGCACCTCACGTGTCCCCACGTGACCTCTGACAAACACTCTTTTCAAAAGAATAAAATAGGGGAAGCAGAGGAATTGATGCCCAACGCAGAGGCATTGTCACGTGTCCACACGTGATGATTTCAAAGACTAAAAGTGTTTAACACTTATTTGAATATTCTGAGAACAAAATAAAGAAAGTCTGGCCCTATCTTCAGATGCCTCACGTGACCCCACGTGACCAATTCAATTTTAGTGTTTAACACTACTTTAAGCGCTTCGTTCTTAGTGTTTAACACTATTTTCAGCACATCACATGGGAGCACGTGATCGCCAAAAATCATCTAGTGTTTAACACTATATTAAAACCAATCTTAGCCCAAATTGGCTAAGTTTTCCAGAGGCAAGTCTCCCCTTCAACTGAACCTCAAAATGTTTAGTGCTCATATAATATGCAAAGTAAACCCCAGAGCTATAATGAAGGGTTTAGTGCTCAGCCAAAGACAAAATGTTGTCAGAGCCCCCAGACCCCTGTTTACCATTGCTAAATAATGGGGAGGTTGAACCCAGACAAATGTTCAACAGTCCAACAAAGGGCCAACATTTCAATCTTAATTGGACTTAGCCCAAGTTGGCCATAAGTCCTCAATTCAGATTTAACTGAGCCAATGTGCTCATAATCTAATTAATTGATCTTAGTCCTAAATTGGACTACAGATCTCCCAATCAACTTTGGTTCAAGGGTACATCTCTTCACTCCTTTGATATTTGTCGTTGTAATCCTTCAACGTCTTCAGAGAGGTAACGGGTCCCGATAGCCAATCATTCCATGGACTGTGAGGTCCTTAAGCCCATGGACTATGATGTCCTTAATCTCGGACTGTGGGGTCCCTTTTAAACCCACGGACTATGATGTCCTTAACCTTGGACCGAGATGTCCTTAAACTAATATTGGACCGAGATATCCTTAAACTAACAATGGACCACCATGTTCTTAAACTGGTAATCGACCGCAATGTCCCTAAACTAAACAATAGAATCTAAATACTCTTTTGTTGGATCTAAACGATCCCGTTAAGTTGATCTTAGTCTAAAATTAGACTAACGTATCCTTAACATATGTTTAAGTTGATCTTAGTCTCAAATGAGACTAACGTATCTTTAAACCCAACCCACAAACCCAAATCTAAGAAAATACGGATTTGGACTAATCCACGCCCTACGGGCGACGACCTAAATTAGTCTCCGTATACAATCCACAGGCAACCAAAAACAAAACAAACACCCACGACACGAAGTGATCATCTGGAGAAGGAGAAAGTGGTAACTGCGATACGGTAGCGTAATTAACTGCAGGGGCTTGTGCTTGCAGGGAAGAGCGTCCCCGCAATCAAAAACCCCTCAAATGAGGGGGAATCTGACGAAGTCTGCTACATTGGCCGCATCCGTTTAAACCTTCGATATACGGTGTCATAACTCAACTTGGTATTTTCGGAGAGGTGGACGGATAGCACCAATTAGCATCTGCCCCGAATTCAGGCAAGACAGACCTACGCGGTCGCGTCTCCGCGTTCGGAGGGAAACAATGTTGTTGGAACAAATTTCGAAAAACTATAGTCATACTCTTTTGCTTTGCATAGTGGTATTCATTTAGGAATATCTAGCACCTCATTCGAGGAGGCAAAAGCCTAAATCAGTTCGCGGGGGGTGACCTATTGAGCAAAAGTTTATACTGTAAATTACTCGGTTTTCTTCAAAACCACTAGTTTTTAAAAGCGGCGCCTAAACCACTTTTTTTAAGAAAAATACAACAACAGAGAGAAAAAAGAAGAGAATTTAATTCTCCAGAGAGAAAAGAAGGTTTCTTGAGAAAAAAAAGAAATCCTAGGTGAGAGATCTAAGCTCCATAAAACAAAAGAGAATTTAATTCTCAATTTAAGAGTTTAACTCTTCTGAATAAGAACTCAGTTTTTCCTTCGGTTGAAGATCTACAGAAGCAGATCTCTCCACAAGTTGAGAATTTAATTCTCATCGGGGAGATTCTGCCATGCAGATCCAAAACTTAGAGAGAGAATTAAGTTTAAGGAATTTAATTCCCCCAAATTCATAGGAATTTAATTCCTCCAAATGAAACTGGGGTTTAACCCTACATAAGAATTTAATTCTTCCAAATACATAGGAATTTAATTCCTCCAAATGAAACTAGGGTTTAACCCTACATAAGAATATAATTCTTCCAAATACATAGGAATTTAATTCCTCTAAATGAAACTAGGGTTTAACCCTACAAAATAATGTAATTCTTAGAACAAAAGACTTAAAACTCTCCATGCACGTAAAGATTAAGTACCCAACATGGTCACGTGGTAACACGTGACCCTTCCCTTCATCCCAACGAACAAAAAGGAATGAATAAAGCATGCTCACGTGCCCTCACGTGACCCTTTAATGGACTCCTCAAAATAAGAAGGAATTGGCACAGAGGCAATGCCTCACGTGCTCTCACGTGACCCTCAAAATAAAAGAAAACAAAACCAAAGGCAGTACTGATTTAGGGCACCTCACGTGTCCCCACGTGACCTCTGACAAACACTCTTTTCAAAAGAATAAAATAGGGGAAGCAGAGGAATTGATGCCCAACGCAGAGGCATTGTCACGTGTCCACACGTGATGATTTCAAAGACTAAAAGTATTTAACACTTATTTGAATATTCTGAGAACAAAATAAAGAAAGTCTGGCCCCATCTTCAGATGCCTCACGTGACCCCACGTGACCAATTCAATTTTAGTGTTTAACACTACTTTAAGCGCTTCGTTCTTAGTGTTTAACACTATTTTCAGCACATCACGTGGGAGCACGTGATCACCAAATATCATCTAGTGTTTAACACTATTTTAAAATCAATCTTAGCCCAAATTGGCTAAGTTTTCCAGAGGCAAGTCTCCCCTTCAACTGAACCTCAAAATTGAGCAATTCATATGATATGCAAAGTAAAGCCCAGAGCTATAATGAAGGGTTTAGTGCTCAGCCAAAGACAAAATGTTGTCAGAGCCCCAAGACCCCTGTTTACCATTGCTAAATAATGGGGAGGTTGAACCCAGAAAAATGTTCAACAGTCCAACAAAGGGCCAACATTTCAATCTTAATTGGACTTAGCCCAAGTTGGCCATAAGTCCTCAATTCAGATTTAACTGAGCCAATGTGCTCATAATCTAATTAATTGATCTTAGTCCTAAATTGAACTACAGATCTCCCAATCAACTTTGGTTCAAGGGTACATCTCTTCACTCCTTTGATATTTGTCGTTGTAATCCTTCAACGTCTTCAGAGAGGTGACGGGTCCCGATAACCAATCATTCCATGGACTGTGAGGTCCTTAAGCCCATGGACTATGATGTCCTTAATCTCGGACTGTGAGGTCCCTTTTAAACCCACGGACTATGATGTCCTTAACCTTGGACCGAGATGTCCTTAAATTAACAATGGACCACCATGTCCTTAAACTGGTAATCGACCGCAATGTCCCTAAACTAAACAATAGAGTCTAAATACTCTTTTGTTGGATCTAAACGATCCCGTTAAGTTGATCTTAGTCTAAAATTAGACTAACGTATCCTTAACATATGTTTAAGTTGATCTTAGTCTCAAATGAGACTAACGTATCCTTAAACCCAACCCCCAAACCCAAATCTAAGAAAATACGGATTTGGACCAATTCACGCCCTACGGGCGACGACATAAATTAGTCTCCGTATACAATCCACAGGCAACCAAAAAAAAAAAAAAAACACCCACGACATGAAGTGATCATCTGGAGAAGGAGAAAGTGGTTACCACGATACGGTAGCGTAATTAACTGCAGGGGCTTGCGCCTGCAGGGAAGAGCGTCCCCACAATCAAAAACCCCTCAAATGAGGGGAAATCTGATGAAGTCTGCTACATCGGCCGCATCCATTTAAACCTTCGATATACGGTGTCATAACTCAACTTGGCATCTTCGGAGAGGTGGACGGATAACACCAATTAGCATCTTCCCCGAATTCAGGCAAGACAGACCTACGCGGTCGCGTCTCCGCGTTCGGAGGGAAACTGATTCTGGCACGCCAGGTGGGACCTTTTCCTCTTTCCACTCCACACTTCGTGTGTCGTATTCGTGAACGAATCACAGTTTAATATGGTTGCCCTTGGGTTCGAGATACTAAGATTTAGTGTTTTGCTCCCTTGCAGAAAACAGAAGATCAAATGGCTTTCAGCTGCACAAGCTGCAACAATGGCAATAACTCTCACTCCATCCCCGCGGGAGGAGTGACCTACAGGCCTCAGGCGGCCTCTGTTTTTACAATGCCGGTGGACCAGGTGACTCAGGCCACCACTGGCTATTCTTTGGGACCATGCTCCCACCCATGAACTTCAGTGCCCCGCTGCCGTTGCAGGAAGCCCCAAAAAAGTTGGTCTTTGATCGACTTACCACTGCCGCGGCCCCTCTCAACGGGTCGCCCAACTCCAATGCCTCAGTTTTCAACAGACTGGGCCAGAACGCCAACAAGCCCGCGATACCTGAAGCAGACATCCCTAAGCGGATAGCCATCCCGGCCCAAGCGGACGAAATTATCAGAGAGGCTTCTTCTGCCAAGAAGTCGGTTTTCACAAGACTGACTGTTTCAGCTCCTGTTCCAAGCGAAATCGTCAAGACTGCTTCCCCTGCTCGGAAGTCTGCCTTCGATAGGCTGGTTATCCCCCACTCAGTGGACATCAGTCTTCAATAGGCTGACAACGACAACTTCTGACCAATACAGGGGGCATGAGGAAGTCACCCCTACAGCGGAGACAATCCCAACTGCTCGATACGCTCGACGTTGCCACTGGCGCCGAGTAAGGAAGGCTGGGGGAAACTCTCCTTCTGGACTGACTCCGCTGGCTCCAACGGTGGAAATCGATGCTACTGTTCCAACTGGGAACAACTTTGAACCGCTAAGAAGGGTGCGCAAAAGCTCTCCGACTGCCGTGATGAAGAGATATGCTCTACCTTTGGACAATGCCCCAAAGGTGAAGCCAGAGCATCCCCCTCAGCGGTTGTCCTCTAAAATTTACAAAGTTTGGCGACGGGTTCAGGAATCGGTGATTGATCAAGATTACTCTCGCCAACAGAAAAAGGTGAAATTTCAGCGAGAAGAGAACCATCCTGTCAAGCCACAAAAAGCAACAGCTGTTTGGGTGCCCACTGCAACGGCCCCCTCGACGTCAACCGCTCACAAGAGAAGGAGGCCGGAGAAAGCCCCTGTAACCGCGGTGAACCGTGAGGACACTGAACCTAAACGCCCCAAGTCTGGGAGTATGGTAACACATACCGTTTATATGGCTTCTGGAAAAGAGGAAATCCGTGCTTCTACGGGTCATCGACCGTTCACCTGATCGATAACAAAGGCTCAGGAGCAACAGCAGCAAAAACTTCAGGAGATGCTGACTGCGATGGCCGCACTCACTGGGCCAAAAGAAAATCCAGAGATCTCAGAGCAGCGTCAGGAACAAGAAACTGATACTGAATTCCTCCGAAGAATGCTCGAGAGGAAAGAAAAAGAGGCCGCGGAATAGGCGGTTAATATAAAACGAATGGCTCTTTTGTTTCAAGACATGGCCGGGATGATGTTACAGCCGGAACCTCCAGCTGAAGACCCCCCGATTATCGTTGAAGAAGACAGAGGGGAGACATCGAACCCTCCTCCAGCTCTTTCAGCAGCCAAGGAGGAGACCATCTCTAAGGTCGCTCTGGATGATTACATCGCTCAGCAAATATGAGCTCATCAGGCGAACGAAACGGCCGGGCAGATCGTTAAGACTGGACGACCCTATCCGGGCTGGTATGACCAAATAAGATACCCGCAGGGATATACGATCCCTAAATTCCAGGTATATAAAGGGACGGGCAATCTACATCAGCACTTCGCTCAGTTCAGGGTTCTATGTGGCAACACTGGAGGCGACGACAAACTGTTGCTTCGCCAATTCGTTGGTAGCTTGTCAGAAACAATATTTGAGTGGTATTCGGAGCTTCCCAATGACTCCGTCAAAACTTTTGCAGAGATGGAGCTACTATTCACCCAGCGTTTCACGAGTGCTAGTGAACACACCCCAATAACGGCACTGATCAATGCCAGGGTGAAACCTGGAGAAACATGGGTTCAATACGTAATACGATAGCGGAATTTATGGTCAAAATGTGAGCAGCGCATCGAAGAAGCGCCGGCAGTGGATATGTTCGTAAGCACTCTTGACCCTCAAGCGACTATTTCCCAATTCATGATGTTCTTCAAGCCGACCACGTTCCAGGCCTTGATTGACAAACTGGCCCAAATGGACCAGATGGGTCATAGACCATCTGCTTCAAAGCCAGAGCCACGAAATGAAAAGGGCAAAGGGAAAGCGACCTTCGTCGCAAATGCTCACCAGCAGCCCAATGGCCCAAAACTAACTGATCGCCTGGACGAGAGACGACAATTCTATAATGAGAAAATAAAGCGCCCTTATTCGTTTCCCTGGGACAAAATGAGGAGATTGTTCGAGCTGGCAATGCGCAACAGGCTCATCAATTTGCCAAATCCAAAACGCCCATTCCAATCCAGTGAGGCTAATAATCCCAATTATTGCCCCTATCACCAAGCAATAGGCCATCTGATTGAACATTGTTTCGTCTTTAAAGGCTGGATTAAAGATCAATACCAACAGGGCAAATTCGCCCTGTCCGAGAAGTGGAAAGTAAGCCCTCCTTAACTGCATGCTCTTAAAAGGGGGGACACACTGGGGGCATCGCGCTCTTTTATCAAAGAAATTCTATGGGAGGTCGCTCTTTCAGCCAAAACGAAAAGAATGCTGAAAGATCTCCAGACATGCCCGGCAATCAGATGGAAAAATCCATTGGAACCCGAGATCATCGAGGGAATGCTGAAACCGCGCCCAACTCCAAAAATTGGTGGTGATAGTCAAAGCGCCCACACCCAGCCGTCAAAATCTTCGAAGAAGAAGAAGAAGAAGACCAAAAAGCCCATGAAGCATGGTAACAAGCGCACGGACCTGCAAAAGCAGATTGACGCGTTGGAAGAGTATAACCAAAAGGCACGAACTCCGGTCACACTCCAAGAAATTCTTAGCCACGTCCTTGAGGACGAAGATGACGACAATGGAGAAGACACGTCGGATGAATCTAAGGATTATGTGGCAAGCTGCCATATGATCTCTCACTCGTTAATAAACGATGGAGAAGCTTTGGATGCAGAGAAACCGGGGGCAGATCCTGAGCCGGAACTTCTAGGACAATCAGACGAAATGATCAATGCATTCCTAAACGAAACTCTTTTGAAAAGTAAGGCTAACCGGGAGCGCGAGATAGTCGTATTTGAAAAGGCAAAACACCGGCGACTGGACGAAAAGGTCAAGACATGCCCGCCAGAGCAAAGTACATCCGCCGCAAATAAAAGCAAATTCAAGACAATGAAAAGGTTCGCTAAAGCCATATCGATGGGAATGAAGCTGCCACCCTCCGAAGGAAACACTCCTGATGAAGCGGATATACATCCTAACTACTGTCTATATCATCGAAGGATTGCGCACCCTACTGAAGAGTGCATGGCCTTTAAAAACTGGTAGCAGGGATATGTCGCTCACAGGCAACACCTCGAAAGGATGAAGCGTGAAGCTCGTCGACGGCAGAAAAGCGCGAAAAATAAGCACAAAAGAACTGCCGGCAACTGCCATATGGTTGACTATGGGGGATCGCAAGTCCTCACTTTCGGGAGCGACTCTGACTAAGAAATGACTCTCGGCCCTTTCTTCAAAGAATCTACCTCAGGAAAAGAGAAAGAACCGAAGAGCTATGAGAACATTCAGCTGCGCAATTGCACATTACCTGAAAAGAATCTCGGACCTGCAAACCAAGGCTCGAACAAAAAGGATAAGGGGAAAGAAAAGGTCTCTGAGGATATCGCCCTCGATGATCGAGTCATCGAAGAGCTGACAGCTAAGGACCCGCCAAAGAAAAGTAAGGTGGACTATAATATTCTGGCACACTTGAGGAAGCTACCTTCCCAGCTAAGCATTCTCGATGCCCTCTTGTTATCAAAAAAAGCAAGAAATTCTCTGATGAAGGCGCTACAAGAGCCTGAATAGTTCCAAGCTTTCCTCGCCGAAGAAATGATGAAGGACGAGCTGGAAGAAGTACACACGGCCGATATCACTTTCGGCGATGAAGATCTCCTTCTCGGAACGTGTGAGCATAACCGTCCCCTTTATGTCTCCGGGTACTGTCATGATATCAAGATAGGCAAAATCCTGGTCGACAATGGGTCCTCCGTCAACCTTCTCAATGTAAGAGTGTTGAAAGAAATCTGCATGAGCGTTCAGCACCTCGCTCGTGATAAAATCACCATCTCCGGGTTTGACTCCCAGTCATCATGGATGCTCGGGTCTATGATATTGACACTACACTTTGGGCTGCTCGTCACAGACATCAAGTTCCATGTCATTGACGTGAAGACTTGCTACAATGCTTTGCTTGGCAGATCTTGGTTACACGAGTACAACATCATCCCTTCTACACAACATCAGTATATGAAGTATTTCAAGGATGGTCTCGAATATACCGTGACAGGGGAAATGAACCCATTCTCCACGAATGAAGTCCGAAAGTATGAAGATGCAAAATACTTCTTGCCAGATTTCGAAGACACGGAAAGATGCCACAAGACGAAGAACAAAGCTATCACCACTATTCCAGTTTTCGGGAGTGACACTGAGGAGGAAGAAGAAATAGTTTATTTAGGGCCGCCCTAATGCAACAAGCCGGAACCGTCCACCCCTATGTTAATCTTCGGCAGCGACTCAGAAGATGAGGTCAATGCCGTATTTTCTGTACGACCATCGATACAAGCCTTCGCTGGCGATGATCGGAGTTTGCAAATCGCCATGGTCCCGCAGGAGCATTAAAAAGAACTTGACGCACTTAATACATACAGTGTAGAAGAACTGCAGGCATTCTACGTCCCTCCTAGGAGAAGAGATGAAAAGGCGATCCTTTTTTATCGATCAACGGAGACCAAAGTGGAAAAAGAAATTTTGCATGGTGCTGATTCTACACTTAACAAGCTCCAGCCCATCCGTCTGCCCAGATACTACACAGACGGATTAAGAAGGCTGTTGAGACGCCAAGGCGTACCTATCAAACAGACTGCTCGACAAGCTCAGTTCTACAACAGGATCTGGGACGTCCTTGGAACTCAGCGAAAATTGCCCAACGGGAGAATGGAAATGATCGGTCTTGGATATGTTCAATCAAAGAAACGGGAACGATCCCATGACTGCTACGTTATACAAGACTTCGATGTAGAAGGAGATGTCCTGTTAAAAGACGCTAACCCCGAACCAAAACGAGATCCCGCCATAAAAATGCCGAGTCCGTCGTTTGAAGAAAAGATGGACAAGCTAATAAGGGAAGCGGGTCAGAAGGTCCGGGATGACCATAGCCGCGAAATGGCCATTTACGAGAAAGCCAGGACGCAGCGCCTCCTTCAGCAAGCCGCGGAGAATGACAATACTCTTCGTCGCCAACCCGTCATACAAAAGACCCGGCGCAGAAGCAAAAATAAATCAAAGAACGAAAAAAAGTTCGACAGCGGCCAAGCGGGTCTAAGAAGCCACACGATCAAGAATCGATTAGCTGGGATCCGTCTCTTATAAAGAAGATGGGTCAAGCATATTCTTTTCCCCAGGACAAGACAAAGAAGATATTCGATCTTGTCATAAAACATCAGATGATGACACTACCGGAGTCTAAGCACCCCGAGCAAGTAGACAAGGTCTCTCACCCGGACTATTGCTCCTATCACCGAGCAATAGGACATCCTCTTGAAGACTGCTTCACCTTCAAGAACTGGGTCGAAGACCAATATCAACAAGGCAGGTTCGCTCTATCCAGCAGCTGGAAGGTAATTCCGCCGCAGAAGCATGAACCAAAAGCCACGTATGCAGCGAGAATAGAACTGGATCAACATCGGTCTTGGAAGCAATCTCGTACCTGTCACGTGATAACGCTGTCGGAAGAAGAACCAGAGAACATGGATGGCCTCTCTTGGTGCTTCAAGAACGATGAAGATGAGTTAATCTCAGAATTTCCACCGGTGCCAAAAGAGCTGGAAGATGGGATACATACTACTGCAGATGACCTCAGAAAAATTGACTTGGGAACGGCAAACGACCCACGGCCGACGTTCGTCAGTGAACTGTTGTCTGAAGAAAAGGAGGCTATGCTTAAAGACGTGCTCATGCAGTATAAAGATTGCTTTGCATGGAACTATTATGAGATGCCGGGACTCGATCCAGAGATTGCTGTCAACAAATTGGCGATTTCTCCAGATGTTAAGCCGATCAAACAAGCACCGAGAAGAATGCGGCTCGAGCTTGAGATGAGCATCAACACCGAGATCAAGAAGTTAATCGACTCCGGATTCATCCAAGAGGTTCAATATCCTGATTGGATCGCCAACATCATCCCGATGATGAAGAAAAATAGGACGGTGTGCATATGTGTAGACTTCCGGGATCTCAACAAAGCTTTCCCAAAGGACGACTTTCCAGTACCGGTCACCGAGCTGATTATAGATAATACGTCCTCTCATGAAGTTTTCTCCTTCATGGACGGATCATCAGGATACAATCAGATAAAGATGCATCCCGAGGATCAGAAGCATACCGCTTTTCGGACCCCTTTGGGTATATTCTGCTACAAGGTGATGCCTTTCGGTCTAAAGAATGCCGGTGCCACCTATCAAAGGGCCATGACGAAGATTTTCGATGACCTCATATATGAAATCGTCGAATGCTATATCGACGACCTCGTAGTAAAAAGCAAATCATACGAGGAACATTTAGAGCATCTGAAGATCGTGTTCCAACGCCTTTGGAAATACAACTTGAAGATGAACCCTCTCAAATGCGCGTTCGGAGTTTCCTCGGGCAAGTTCCTAGGATTCATCGTCCGACACCGAGATATCGAGATAGACCCGTTGAAGATCAAGGCGTTTATATAAATGCCTCCGCCAAAAACTCTCAAGCAGCTGCGGTCTCTTCAAGGAAAGCTCGCATATATCCGGCGGTTCATAGCTAACCTCTCTGGCAAGTGTCGTCCCTACAGTCACCTAATGAAGAAGGGGACCCTGTTCGTATGGTATCGTAAATGCCAAAGCGCACTGGACGAAATCAAGCAATACCTGCAGAATCCGCCAGTATTGGCCGCTCCCGTTAAAGGAAAACCTCTCGTCCTGTATACAATAGCCCTCGAAGGTTCCTTAGGCGCGCTATGGGCACAAGAGAATGACCAAGGGAAAGAGAGAGCCTTCTACTATTTGAGTCGAGTTCTCCTGGGGGCAGAAAACAATTACTCCCCATTGAAAAACACTGCCTGGCGTTGATCTTCGCGATAACGAAGCTCAGACACTACGCGCTAGCACATGAGGTCCATCTCATATCAAAGGTGGATCCTCTCAAATATTTGATGTCAAAAGCCATACTAACAGGACGACTCGCTAAATGGGCCCTACTCTTGATGGAATTCTCGATAACTTATCATCCCCTCAAGGCAGTGAAAGGCCAAGCCATCGCTGACTTCCTCGCTGAGCATCCGATACCTGCCGATTCTCCTTTGAACTGTGAATTGCCCGACGAGCACGTGTTTGACATGATCGAAGGGGAGAGAAGAGAGAATGATACCCAGTGGGAACTCTACTTTGATGGAGTATCTTCCATGAAGAAGCGCAAACAAAGGACCTTTATAATCAAAGCCGGGGTAGGCCTCATCTTCATAACTCCACGGGGAGGGATAATGCGCTTTGCTTTCTCCTTAACAAAGCCGAGGAAGAATAATGAAGCCGAATACGAAGCTTTGATAGAAGGTCTTGAGATCGCTGTCGACATGGGAATCGAAAAACTCCTCATATACGGAGACTCCCAGCTGGAATTTGGTCAAGTAAATGGCGACTATCAAATGTGCAAACCAGAGTTGGTGAAGTACGGCGAGAGAGTGCAGCAACTGCTGACTCAAATTCCTTCCTACGCCCTGGAAAACATACCGCGCGTGGAAAATAGCAAGGCGGATGCATTAGCCAAGCTCGCTAAAGAACTGGCCGACGAGAACCTCGATAACGTGAGGATCGTTGTGCAAAGCCGTCAGGTTCTTGCTCCGGCAGAAATATCTCCGGAGTTGTCCGAAGAAAAGGGAGCTATCGAGCAAACGTCCCTACAGATAAAAGACCAGGAAAAAGCTGAGGATTGGAGAGAAGTCTTTATGGACTACTTCAAATCCCGTCGAACACCTGAAGATGCATCCTCAAGACATCAGCTCATGAAACGAGCTCTGTCTTTCGCCTTCGTCAATGATACTCTGTATAAGAGATCATTTGATTTTCTGTGGCTAAGATGCCTGGGACCTGAAGAGGCAAAGAGAGTCGTCCAAGAAACTCACGATGGACTCTGCGGTTCTCACCAAGCCGGCCTGAAGATGAAGCTGAAGATCAAAAGGATGGGCTACTATTGGCCCACGATGATCCAGGACTGTCTCGAATACGCGAAGCAATGCCACTCGTGCGAGATTCACGGGGATTTTATCCATCAGCATCCAAATCCACTACATCCAACGGTGGCTAGCTGGCCGTTCGAAATGTGAGTAACTGATATAATCGGGCCCATCGAACCAGCATCATCCAGAGGACATCGGTTTATTCTCGCGACAACTGATTACTTCTCCAAGTGGGCAGAAGCAGTACCACTAAGAGAGGTGAAGACAGAGAATATCCTCCATTTCTTCAAGACACACGTCATCTATCGGTTCGGCACTCCGCGACGGATTATCTCCGATAACGGGCCAGCCTACAGAAGCCACAAAATCAGTCGCTTCGCACAACGGCATAACATAGACTGGAGATATTCTTCGGTCTATAACCCTCGAGCTAACGGTCTAGCTGAGGCTTTCAACAAGACCTTGACGAAGATCGTGAAAAAGACGGTGTCTCGAAATAAAAAGGACTGGCATGAGAGACTGCATGAAGCTTTCTGGGCGTATCGAACTACGTTCAAAATGGCCACAAACACAACGCCGTATGCATTGGTATTCGGCACAGAAGTGGTACTCCCTCTCGAGATAGAGTTACCCTCTCTACGAGTAGCGGTTCACTACGAGCTAACAGACGAAGAAAATGCTCACCTTCGGCTTGAGGAACTCAATGCCCTTGATGAAACTCAGCTCATGGCGCAGCAAAACTTGGAGGCTTATAAATCGAAGATGACGCGCTCATATGAGAGACTGTCTAGGCCGAGAACATTCCGCCAAGGCGAACTCGTGCTAGTGGTCAAAAGACCTATAATCCCTGATTTGATCAAAGAATAATTTATAACCGCAATCAAGAACGGCATCGCTTGGTAGCTAGCCGGTGAGTACGGGTCGGTCTACAAGGATTTTGTGTATTCTCAATTTGTTCTAAATAGTTAATTTCGATTGTTGTCGGATTGATTAAATCTAAAAACTAAGTTGATCTAAACTCGGATTAGAATCTTGCTAGGGTTAGGTTTAGGTTAAGTGTGGAAAGTCAATATTCCTCACCGCTTTCTATGCCCTATTTAAGATGTATGAGGTGTTATGGTAATAATAAATAAAGTGGATTAGTCCCATCGGGAAGAAACGATGTTTCTTCCTCTAGGTTCTTGTCCTTCCTTTCTTAATCCTTACCCTAACCTTCATGGAAAACATACGCAACCGGTCGTTTATACTACGGTATCACCGCTACCTCGTGGGATAGGGTGCCATAGGGAGTGGTGTGTGCATGTATGCATGGAGTCCTATAAAACGTGTGATGGGCAAGAAAGGGGTGAGAGATCTTCATCTCTCAAGCCTTCCCCAAATCTAACCCTAACAAGCGAGGAGACTACTCACTCATTAGGGAATTGAAAAACATTTTCTAACTATCTAACTAGAACAGATAATGAAAGTTATATTAGGGCAGATAATAAAAAATCTATATTAGGGCAGGAAAGAAATTACCTAGGGCATGGAAATAAAAAACTACTTACTTTATTTGATGCTCTCTTCATACATTGCAGAAATTTACAGATCTGAATTTTGATAAATTGAAATGAGGCACAAGAAGAGGCATAACCTAAAAGAGGTTTTAGGCTTTCTATTTATAGATCATAGAAACCCTAGGGTTACAATTGATTCACGTCTGCATTTACAATTTTACCCTAAGAAAACCCTATTTACTGCACCGACGCACCGACACCACCGACACGCGCCACGTACGCGCCACGCATGCCGCGGATCCACGACCAAAACCCCTGTTTGGCCGCGGTTCCGCGGCCATATGGAGGGCTTGTTGGCTGTAATTTTCTGGTTTTCTTCCTGTTGCATTTTCCTACTTGTTTCTTCACTTAGTTTCTCAGATTGTCCTCTAGTTTTCTTCCAGATTTCCACAGTGAATAATGTTGTGGACTTTACCGCTTTGCTTTGTGTCGAACTCTTAAACCTTGCGCTGCCTTTGTGCTTTGTAAACTTTTCCATTGATATTCATTGTCCCTCAAAATGTAGGCACGATCAAGATTCCATCATTTATCGGTCGTAGTCTCACTTTTGTATCGTCTTTTCATCTTTTTCACTGTTTTTATTCCGAGAACCTGTAACCTGCAACTATGTAGCAGACATGGATCAAAAGCACCTGTTTATTTGTAAAATGAATAAGAATGGGGAATATAATAATACAAAATTATGACATGAACAAATACCCCCAAACTTATGTTTTGCTCGTCCTCGAGCAAACCTAGTTTTATTCTCGAAAAAGACCTAGCCTCACTTTCGCAGGGAAACGCGATTGCACTGAGCTCGTGCAACAAGCCATTAAACCTCTTGGTGTCCCCAGTAGGAGGAGTGTTATCTCCTGAGGGTTTTCAGCGGATACTACCCACAAAATCTTATCAATTTGGCCTATTGACTTTTATTCTCCAATTAGGTTTTCCAACAAGGAATTCTATTATCTTCGACTTAGAAATCATCCACCCGTATTTTTCACGCTTCCTTATCATTTAACTTAAGATTATATATGTTTTGTAGATTTATTTAGCTTTTAGCATCTTTTAAGTTTTCCTTCTAGGGTTCTATCTCAACTTAGGAATTTTTATCATCTCTATTAAAGATATGAGTCCTATTCTTCATTCCTATCTTTTATCTAAACCCCAATCACATACCCCTACGTGTGTGTATCTATTACCCCTACACTCGGAAATTTAAATCAAGCTATTATACTCTTGTCCATCGTCCAAAGTACTTTTCAATTGGTGAATTTTTAGATGAAATTGCTCACACATTCTTCATACGACCGTTAATACTTCTTGGAGTACCAACGACCGATTACAAAATGTGTTTGCATATTAAAGCGTAATTCCTAGTCTTGTAACACCTAAGGCTTTAGCAGTGACTCCCAAACTAATTAGTCTAAGGCACTAGGTGATGAAGCACCCTCGCTAAATATTTTTTCTATTTTTGCAGCTTTAAGTAATTACAAAAACCAGTGTTCATTTTTTTCTTTATTCACGCTTGTATTCTATTTTTCTTCGTACTAAGGACTTTAGACAAGAGCATTTCAAGGTCTCTTCTACTATTTCAAGTTTCAAGGTTCGTGTTTGTGCAATTTGTAGGGTATATATTTTCAGAATCTAGACTTAAGCTTAGAAATTATTTTTCAAATTTATATTTTAATAAAAATATCAATATTTTTCCCTTGTTTTAATTTAGCCCAAGAAATCAACTCGAAATTTGCCTATTTCTAAATAAACTACAAAGACATATACTTTCTACCGTTAAATTTTAAGAAAGGTTATTTTTAGGGTTTTAATTTACGAAATCTAAGATCTAGTTATTCCTAGCTAGTTAACCGTCTTGTTAAACTTAAGTCAAATATGGCTAAAATTAAACTTTTTAATTTTTATAATTTTAAAAAAAATTCAATTTTTATGGGTTTTAAAAATAAGTATGCAAGTGCAAAAATGTACACATGAATGCGAAGGAAGAAAACTTACCAAGCATACCCCCAAATATAAACTTGACAGTGTTCTTACTGTTAGGCTACACCAAGAGGGTCAACATTGTCGGCACTCCCCTGTTTATTTATTTACAAATTTTTTTTTCTTTTTTCTTTTTTATTTAAAAGAAAAACAAAAAATATATATACAAAAAGCCCTCCCCCCCAAAAAACTTAAGTGAGACAGTGTTTCCACTGTTTAAGCGTTAAAATTCAGAGTTAGGGAGGAGAAAAATCAAACTATACAAGGCCTTACAGAGACCAAAGGTTAACACCAACCATTCAAAAATTCTATCGTGATAATGGTAGGGTTGGTGGAAGAATGGAGTGTAGAGAAAGGAAATAAGAAACACACAAGACCGTATGGAAAGAAAGGTGGAATATGGTCTCGGTATATGAGGAGAAGAATGGCGGAAGAGAGAAAGAAGTGTAGTACGAACTTGAAGGTGTAAATCGAGTGAATAAATTAGCGCAAATTGTGATGACCGATGTGTTAAAAGTGATTGTGCTAATCTATCAACCCGTCGAGAAATGGGGTCAAATCCCTCAAGATTCGCGAGAAAACATGGGTACATTGAACTTGGTAAACCATCCATTGAAAGCGGAAACGCGACGGATTCTTGCGCGGTCGAAACGATGGAAAGGACGAAGGGGAGTGATTTAGGGATAGTCTTATTCTCACCTAAGTAATCTGTCTCGAACTTGAAAGATTCCATCAATGGTTCGAAATGACTGTAAGCAACCGAGTCTGATGGTTCAACTAACTCATCTGAAAATTCAAAGGACTCAAACTCGGGCGGTGAGTCTTCAAAATCGTCCGAAAAAGTGAAACACTCGTAATCGTTATCGGCTGTGAGAACTGTGTCAGATTCAAAGAGGAACGCACTAGTGGCGTCCAAACTGCTGTAACCGAACAGAAATTTTTCGAGCTCACAGTCCTCCTCCGTGATCTTTTGCGTGGTCGGAATGATGGAAAGGAGGGAGGGTGATTTAGGAAGTATAACAGTTAAAGGTTCAGGAGGATGAATTGGAAAATCCGACTCATCAAACAAAAATGGTTCATCCTCAATACTATCCTCAATACTATCCTCATAATTCTCCTCAAAAGTTATCTCATCCATGCAATTATCATCAAAATCAAGACGCATACGAAGTTCGGGAGAAACATTTAATGACTCGGGATAATGAGTTGGAGATAAAATTTCAGTCAAATCTACGGGTTCATCATCCAAAATATTCCCGGCGTCAATATCCTCAATCAAGTGAAAATTAATTTTTTCAGACACCTCATCAAAAGCATGGATATTTATCAAATCAGGTTCTAGATTGGAGGTGTAAAATTCAAAAGGATTGGTGATGTTTTCACTCGAAAGGGATGCTTCACATTCTAGCAAATCAAGCACTACAAAGTTGCACAACTCATTACACGTTTTATTTTCAACTGGTGAATCATTTGGGACACTTGATTGAAAACCGGAGTTGTGGGATTCAGTTGGGTATGGGTAGGTGTGATTTGGAAGTGTGTACAGCTCACTCTCACCACTCAATTTCTCAATCTGTCCAACCATCTCATCATACATTGGAATTTTTGGAGCTAGTTAGAAACTAACTACCGGTTCACTAGGTTGTCTTGATGAATTAAGGGCGGCAATGGACGCATCCAAATTCCTCATCTGTTGGTTTGTTGCTGCAATGTACGCTTCCAACGACTGTTCCAGACTAGACATGGGTTGTGAAGGTGTTTCAGTAAAAGATTCAAAGTTGTTTGGATACGTGAAACTCCCAAATGGATGTGTAGAATCAATGTCTAGGGAAGGTGTGAAAGTCGGGTAGGACTGATAGGTATTGAATGGTTGGACAGGAGTAGGATCAACATTTGGATAAAAAGGTGAATGGACTTGTTGATCACGAGAACTGGAAGTGTTGAAAGGAGTGAAAGATCGGTTACGAGATTGTTCAATATGTTCAGCGATAGACATGGGTTTCGGAATTACAACAGGACTCGAAAAAGTAGTATCAATGTAAGAAGGTGGTGAAGGTTGAAATGGTTGATACAAAGTGGATTGTGGAGTCGAACTGTTTCTCCTAGATGCTTCTATTCGATCTTTCAAAGAATGAACATCGTCAGATAGCAGTTCTTAAGTGACATAAGTACAGGTTAGTCTTCAGACCTGAGATCGTCATTTGTCTCATGTGAGTTCCCACTGTACTTAAATTACTACCCTACCAATGCTCTACTGAGTCATGTAAATAGGTTTTAGTTGGGTACAATCCCGAGCCATATGGAGGCAGTGAGCAATTGTTGGGGATTCGTCTCTTCCAGTATAAGGAGTCGATATCGCACTGTGTTCGATTGGCCATCACCATAAGACCTTGGCCAAGGCAATTGGGATTTACTGATAGTTAGATCAGTAGTTTTCCGGATTGGTCCTGAGCTATATCAGCACGAATTATCGAGTTATTAGGGTCTGACGTTTACCACCCCTAGACCCGGTATACGATACTCTCACAAGAAGAGACCGGACTATACGGAGATTGTCACAGATAGGCTCAGTAGGGATCCGGATGAGTTTGCTCGTCGGCCTTCCATTTCGACAGGTACCCTGGTAGATGTTACGTACAGTTAGTGCCGCTGACGTGCTTGTGATTATGGATTTATCCAGTAACTCACTGTCGGCGTACTGTCGAGTCTTTAGAGACCCACACAGAGGGTTTCCCTGGTTCAGACGAAATGATGTAGTAGCCGTATTTTGATACGTGCAGGGTTCCAATCGAATGATTGTACTAGTTACCCGTACTTTCGATCGAGATACGTATAGCGTTCTGATCGAATGATTGTACAAGTTATCTGGACTTTCGATCAGACGGTTGATAATACTAGCCGGCTTGGGATTGATCCGGATTATTAAATCAGGTATTGATTTAATAATTTACGTATATATATTTCGATATGTATATTCTAGTATTATGTTCTTTGTGCTATTCTATCTCTTTGGGTATTCATATTTTGATATGAATACGGGTATATATATACAGTAGAGTGTATTCCATATTTATACGGAAAACATTCTAGAAGGTGGACACCTTATTTTGGTTTTTTCCATTTATTTTTAAATGGAAAATGAGGTGTAAAGGTAGTGAGGTGAGTATGGTGAGAATCATGCTTCAATAGTGTTGACAAATGAATTGAATATTCATTTGTGCAAACTATTCAAGAATAGCATGGTTGTGTTTTAATATTGGAAAAAAGGTTTTTATAAAACTATGGTTCGTGTTTTCTCTCTCATGGAAGAATTCATTCTCACCATTTTACTTCTCTCTCCTCACTAGCCTTTCTTGAGCTCATCCTCCTTCTTCTTGATCTTCCTCTCTACAATCTTATGTGTTGAGAATCAAAACATGAAGTGAGATAAATATACACTAAGTATCACTCACTACATCCTAGACATTTTAGATTAGCAGCTTAGAGTCTCTAGTTGCTTAACTAGACTTTTAGTGTAGAGCTAGAGCCATGAACTACATCTCTCTGGTGGATCATCTTCGATGGAGGAAGACCGGCGGTCAAGCTCGATCAAGGAGATCTCAAGGAGTAAAGGAAGAAGATAGAAGACCGAAGGACACGGATCTTTTGGTAAAATAATTCTAACATAGTACTTAAGATCTCTTTACCTAGTTAGTTTCGGTTTATGGTTAGATTCTAGGACGGGTTTTCTAGCGCTGGATCTTTTAACACCAAATTTTTTTTGTTCCGCAACGGCCGCAATAGATGGCCAGGACGCTAGAAAACCCAACATTGACTGCTTTTGAAACATTACGAAGATCACTCACTACTGCTCCCATTCTTTCTTCTCCCGACTGGACGCATCCCTTCGAGATTTTGTGCGATGCATCCGACTTTTCTATCGATGCGGTCTTAGGATAGCACATCAATAAGATGCCGCACGTGATCTACTATGTGAGTCGAACCTTGAATGACGCACAAATGAACTATACGACAATCGAGAAAGAGTTCTTGACAGTTGTATTTGCTTTGGAGAAATTCAGGTCATATTTCATTGGCTCCCCAGTCGTTGTCTACACTTATCATTCCACTCTGAGACATTTTTTTGCGAAAAAGGATGTCAAATTTCGGCTAATATGTTGGATTCTCTTATTTCAAGAATTTGACCTTATCATTAAGGACAAAAGAGCATGTGAAAACGTAGTGGCCGATCACATTTCACGACTTCCTTCTTCGCCGATGCTTCATCTCTCTATAAACGATACTTTTCCTGATGAACAACTATTGATTGTATCATGCGAACCGTGGTTCACAGATATTGTGAACAATTTGGCGACATGACTCATACCAAGCGAATGATCGAGTCAGGAAAAACTTAGATTTTTATCCCAAATAAAACACTTTTACTGGGACGAATCCTACCTGTTCAAGTATTGTACAGACCTAATCATTCGCCAGTGTGTCCCTGATAATGAGTTCAAGAATGTGTTGTCGTTCTGCCACGATCAAGCGTGTGGCAGGAATTTTGGCCCAAGGAAAACAGCTGAGAAAGTCTTGCAGTGTGGCTTTTACTGGCCAAAACTTTTCAAAGATGCACATGACTACTGCAAAACTTGCTCCCGGTGCCAATCTTTGGGCCAGATTTCTAGGAGAAACGAGATGCATCTCTAACCAATTCTGGTTGTTAAGATGTTCGATATTTGGGGGATAGATTTCATGGGCCCGTTTCCCAACTCTTTTGGGAATCTGTATATTCTTTTAGCTGTTGATTATATCTCCAAATGGATCGAGACAGTGCCGAGCCAGACGAACGACAACAAGATTGTCGTTAGATTCCTGAAAGAAAACATCTTTTCCCGGTTCGGGCACTCTCGCGCTATCATTAACGACAATGGGACACATTCCTGCAATAGGTCTTTTGAGGCCTTGATATGGAAATACTCAATTAATCACAAGCTATCCACACCCTACCACCCCTAAACATGTGGGCAAGGCGAAGTTTCAAATCTGCAAATCAAGCAAATTTTGGAGAAAACGTTTTCTAGGAACCGTAAAGATTGGTCTTTGAAATTAACCGATGCCCTTTAGGCATTTCGAACTGCGTACAAGACTGATCTTGATATGTCTCCCTATCGGCTTGTGTACGGAAAAGCTTACCACCTCCCTGTGGAAATCAAGTATTGCGCATTTTGGGCGATCAAAGAGCTGAACTTCAATCTTGAAGATGCGGCCAGCTATCAGAAGCTGCAACTTAACGAATTGAACGAGCTTCGGGATGAGGCTTACAAAAACGCGGTTGTTATAAAGAACCGAATGAAGGCGTTTCATGATAAACACCCAATGCGCAAAACTTTCACGCCTAGACAACAGGTACTTCTTTATGACACCAGACTCTATTTCCATCCCGGTAAGCTTCGATCTCGCTAGAAAGGACCTTTTCTTGTGCGGTGTGTATACCAGCACGGCGCGGTGGATTTGAAAAATCCGAAGGACGGTTCACTAATCAAACTGAACGAAAATAGAGTAAAACAGTTTCTTACCGCAAAACCATCGGAAGAGCTCTTGATGTTGCAGGAGCCGATTTATATTACCTGATCTTCCTCCGTTTACCACAAAAATCCGGTTATCCAGTCATAAACAGTGGAAACACTATTTCAAATAAGTTTGGGGGTATGTATATACCATCTTGTGTGTGTGTGTGTATATATATATATATATATGATATTCTTGTCCGGTGCATATCCATTTTTTTTGTTCTTCTTACAAGCATCCATATTTTATAAATGCTCGGTTTTGTTTGTCGAGATATTTCTTGTCTGGTGAAATTCCCTCTTGTTAAAAAATAAAATAAAAGGAATAAGGAAAAAAAGAAAAAGAAAAAAGGGCGGGTTCTTTTGTAAATATTCAAGAATATGTGATAAGAGGACAAATTTTTTTTAAAAATTCAAAATTTTAAAGGGGTTTTAGTGCAAAAAGAGGTCCCATTTTAACTAACTTTTGACTTCCACTTTTAAACACCCCACTTCTCTTCTTTATCCCAAACCCGAGACTTCAACCCCCCTTACTCACAAATCCCTAGCAGCCACCGAGAGCTCCACCAGAGATCTGACTAAACGGCCACGGAACTGCCGCCTGAAGTTTCTCTGACCGCGCATCCACCGCCGATCCGTCGCATCACCCTATGAAAATTTCAGAGGAGGTTTGGTTTCTCGATCCTTTCTCTCTAGAATTGTTAAACCTGTTTTTTTTCAATGGCTCACAGTTTTCAATTTGAGAGGGATTTCTCTGCAATATTCGCCCACGACCTTTATGGTAATTATTTTGGCGACGAAATCCGGAAATGCGGATGGAATTACTTATTATACAATCATCCAAACGCATTCGCGCTTCCGGATCTCGTTGATCGTTTTTTTAGAGCATGGAGGAAGGATATTTAGCCAATTATGGGTATATACGCTTATTTTGGGGGGATCGGAAGATTGTGGTAGATAGAAACTTGATTCATGAAGTAACTTTGATACCCTGTATCCCCGCTCACCACCAACCCCTCCAATTTGAGAATTACATGCCATTGATGGACGATAGTTGTGCTAGGGAACCCAAAAAAGGAATTCTTGGACGTACACTGTATGCGAATGTAATAACCGTGTGTCGTTGGGCACAAAATAACATCTTTATTAGTTCACATAACACCACCTTTTTCACTCCATCCCTACACATTGTGCAAACACTGATGATGAAAAACCTAAGCTATGACATGTGCACCGTATTGTTACACTCGATTAGCGCCGGCAAAAGGGTGGCCAATTATCTGTGCTTGTCACGACCAAATTTAAGAACGCAGCCGGCACTTAAATCACGCAACGTCTAAAGACGTAACGTAATTCAAGCAAGCCGAAACCCAGAAATCTAAACCCTTAAATGAAGTAGAGTGGTAAAACATTTGTTACAAAATATCAACCTTTTTAAAATCTCAACTTGTTACTAAAAATTTCGACAGCATTTCCTTTGTAAAAACTGATCCAAAATGGATAAAAACATCCCCATTTCGGGAACAATCTCACGCCTAAAGGCGGAACACAACCACATAGCAGATATACGACACCCAAGACGAAGAAATAAGCAAATAATAAAGAAAATAGCATCGCAACATAGCACAAAAGTCGGCTCACAATAGCATGACACCCAGAGTCGCATATAAAACAAATATCAAGTCTCTCAGTCTCGTCTCTAAGTCAATACATACATATGGTAAATGGAGTATACTAGATACAAGGATAAGAGTACAAGTAAAAAGCACATGAATACTCGCCACCCACCTACAAAATATATCACGCCCAAAAGTAGCGGTATCCATAGAAATAAAAGAAGTAGAGTGCCCCGCCGCGACTACACTGAGGATCAGCCCTGCAAGACACTGTGCCACAACGAGGGTGAGTTGCCAGCTCATGAGTAGTAAATAACACCATACATGTAATCGCAAGCATGCACGAAATAGCGACAATTC
Source organism: Agapanthus africanus (assembly GCA_030015575.1). Taxonomy (NCBI): domain Eukaryota; kingdom Viridiplantae; phylum Streptophyta; class Magnoliopsida; order Asparagales; family Amaryllidaceae; genus Agapanthus; species Agapanthus africanus. The sequence continues at coordinate 590,250,109 of CM057340.1, read as the reverse complement.
TTAATGCGAGGTTATGATGGCATATATATAACAGTGTGAATGCAACATCATCATGAGCAAGGTACAATATCAGGATGCAAAAACTATATGAACAAAGCATGTCATAATAAGTCTTGAATGTGAAATAAAACAGCGATACCATCGATAAATCATCATAAAAACCGGTGTCAATCAACAACACTCAAATCCTAATATCTCAGGCGACGTCACTCTGATCGGCTCTCATATCCATCTCATCATATAACTCCGATCGGTATCCTCCGGATATCTGCCGAGTTTCCATACAATCACCGGTAAATATTGCTCCCCTACCTGGCTCATCGCCTTTCTATACGATCTTCTTACCCCGAGGAACCTTACCGGGACAACCATGTACCCGTAGACGGTGCCTCATCACTCCTCGAATCGGGTATACTCATCACTCAGAACCGAGAAAACCCATGGTGGACATCAAATATCATATCAATGGAAAAGCGTAAATCTCATAAAACATCATATGGGAACATGGTACTAATAACAATGTATGTATGATGCTGACATGATGTGTACTAGTACAATAACGAGAGTATAACTACCAATTAATAATGTAATATAATGTAGTTATTCATGGAAATTCTATAGTGTGCGTATCATGGCAATTACCAATGGTGTGTGTGGGCATATAAATCAATGCTCATGCGACATGAATCGTTGGTAATGGTGCAGTGTCCTACGGAGGATATGTCAATGCATAACATGTAATGGGATGCACACTACGATACTTATGCACAATCAACAATGTATAAGCATTCAATATAGAGTTTTGTAACTAGAATCTCGCCATCGGCGCTTAACGCCATACAGGCGATTCCCCCGTAGATGTTAAATCTGCTCACCGGAACGGTCTCGAGCTATAGGAATCAAACCACCTCCTTCCCCTTCCTAGCCGCGTCCAAAGTCCCCGCAAACGATCCTAGCATATCACAAAACCATAACACGTGAGGCTCATAAAATCTTCAATAAAACACGGACACATACGTAAAACGAACGAATCAACTCCCATAAGCTAGCATGTGTGAGCTTAGCGTGCTAAACGTGTGCAGCAACATCCAAGACTACCCCTAAGGCTGCTAACCACACAAGACCCTAAACGAGAGTCGGATAAATCCGTATCGCGCATTATCAAAACACTTGAAATATGGTAAAACAGTCCCAAATTTTCCTATACAAGCAATTGGAGAAAGTTACACAAGCCATAAGCCTACATGTAGTTCCAGAGAATACTCGACCAAGAATCACACTCTAAGTCCCCAAACTGGCCGCAATTTGCGGCCAGATTCATTAAATCTACGGCCTGAAGTTGGAGGGGAGTGCTAAGGTTTTTGGGTTGTGTTCATAGTCCCTAGACTAACTTCCAGTAATGGCAACTTCTCAAAAGGATATCTGGGTTGATAGCAAATTCGAACAGAAACCCTAAGTTTAAACAAATACGATATTTAATACTAAAACCAAAACATTAAGGTAGTTTAGTGAAACTTGTTAACATGAAAACTTTCTTAGAGCCTACGTAAGAGTTTTAGATCCTTACCTAACCAAAACTTGAAAGAAATCCTAACCATGCAAGCTTCAATACTCATTAAGAGAGGCTAAACATGATTAATGGAGGGTTTAGTGAGGGTTTTGTGGTGATTAGGCTCATGGTTGTGGTGGAAAAAATTTCAAGAGAATGATTTTGGTGGAAGATAGAGGAAGAGGAAGAGAAATGAGAGAGAGTTGAGGATTGAGAGAGAGATGAGGCGAGAGGGATGGCTCTTGAGAGCCATGCCCACTCTCTCTCTCTCTTCATTAAATGTCTTCCTTACTCCCTTGTCTCCCCCATGCCTTCATCCTTTTTCTATTAAATAAAAACCCTTTTTATTACTTAAATTATATATATAACATAATAATATTGTTAGTGTGCCATGGCTTGCAAAATATATTTAACATATCCTTAATACTAGATTAGCATGCACATGTGTGTGCATAATTACAACAAGTAAATAAAAAATAAATAAAATATTAATTAATTAAATAAATATGTGAAAAATAATTATTTGTTAAGTTTATCAAAAATCCATATTATATCGCTTAATTAACTCTAATCGCGTTTTAAGGTGTTACGGTGCCCAATATTGGTGACACAATTGTGTCGCTATTTTCTTCATGTAGAGGAGTTTGATGCTTTTATGCATATGGGGGTTCCCATTCGACTCCTAGTTGAGAGAGCGTCCACATCATACACTAGACTTCACGAGTTATGGTCGTGCACCGAGCCAACCGAGGACGTGATGGCAGAGACCCCCAACTCGAGTTCCACAGCGAGCGATGAGGAGCTGACCCCCGCTGAGGAAGCACGCTTGCTGTGGTGTACTCATAGGGGAGTCGAGAGAGTGTTAGGGATGCTGACGACTTTTGATCAGCGTATTACGAGTTTAGAACAGGGGATGTCTACCCTGTTGTCACATGGTGAGAGAGCGAGATCGAGGGGTCATGGTGCTGACACCAGTGGAGATGGCACGAGTAGTGTTGGCATGAATGATACTGCGTCTGGTTCTAGAAGACGTAGTAGGCAGCAGTGAAGGCACTGCTGTGAGTAAGTTTGGGGTAGGGTTTGTTGTAAATAGCTATCCATGCATTCTGTATCCGCGTGTTTTTTTGTAAATATTTGTTCTTTTGTTTGTATGTTTAAATTCCGCATCGCATTATGTTTATATTTCTGCATTACATTGTTATCCCTTAAAACCATAAAAATTTGAAACTTAAAAAAAACCAAAAAAATGTTTCAAAGTTGACTATTTAGACTCGAGTTCAACATGATGATTAACTAGTTAGAAATAATTAAATCATAGGCTTAATAAATGAAAACCCTAAAAATAACCCTCCTTGAAGTATAACTGCAGTAAATATACGTCCTTGCAGTTTGTTTAGAAATAAGTAATCTTGAGTTCAGTTCTTGAGTTAAGCTGAAATGAAGGGAATGTATTGAAAGCTTTATTGAAGAATAAGTCTGAAAAATAGTTTTTATTCTCAAATCCAAATTCAGAAAGTATATACCCTACAAACTACACTTACATACACCTTAAAACTTGGGATAGTAGAGAATACCTAGAAATACTCTTGCCTGAAAACCTAGTATGAAAGAAAAAATGGTATTTGTCACTAACCACCAAAAGTGCGTCGTTGAAAAATATATCCGGTCTTGAAAAAAAAAAGAAAAAAAATTGTGTATATTACAAGACCTGGAAACTGCTATTTACGCCTTAATAACCTCACACACTCGGCAATCGGCTGATTAGTGTCTCGGGAAGCAGTTGTAGTCGTATGAAAGGAGTGAGCAAATTCGCCTATCATTAATAAAAAGAAGTAATAGTAGGTATTAGGGTAAGGGTACTATAACTTGAATTGAATTCCTAACTGTAGAGGTGAAATTACACATACGTAGGGGTATATGATCGATATTTGGAGGAGAGATAAGAATGAAGAACAGGGCTTATATCTTTCTTAAAGATGATAGAAATTCCAGATTGAAAACTGCGCTTTAGAAGGAAAACTCAAGAAAAACTGAGATCTTTATAAACTGACAAAACGTATAGGATCTTAAGTTAAATGAATAGGAGGTGTGAATAATAAGGGGTGGATATTTCTAACTTAGAATGATAGAGTTTCTAACTAGAATGTTGAACTGTAGGATTAGATTCGACAGCCAACTTAACAGGATTTTGTGGGTAGTATCCGCTGAAAACCCTCAGGAGACAAAACTCCTCCTCTAGGGCAACCTAAGGGTTAAACGGTTTGTTGCACACGCTAAGTGCAACAGTGATGCCTACGAAAGCGAGTTTTTATATATATAAAATAGCTTTGCTCGGGACGAGCAAAAGATAAGTTTGGAGGTATTTGTTCATATCAGAATTTTGCACTTTTATACCACTCATTCTTGATCGTATTGCATATAGGTAGGTATTTTTGATCCGTATTTACTACATAATTGCAAGTTACAGGTTCTCAGTCCAAAATAATGAAAATCATGAACAGTCACGACAAATTCAGGACAACTGCCAACAACGGATAAAAATACGGATTCCGCTCACCATCCGTCAGGTGCCGCTTACCAGTTCAGGAGGTAAGATCAAGCGAAGGTCGTTCATGTCTCAAACAAGCATAGAGCACGAGAGATGCAGCATAAGAATCAAGAAGGCAACGTGGATCCCGAGAAAAATCAAGAAAAACGTCCACTCATTTTCATGTTTAGGGTCTGTTGTAAATCTAGGATTATTTTGGAATGATTTTGCAAAAACGGGTGTACTAAACAGAGTAATAAAGCAACACAAGGCAGCCAGAGAAAACTGGAGTTTCAACTCCCCATAACGGCTGCGGTTCCACGGTCTAAACACTATATAGGCGGCGGATTCGCGGCTACTTCGTAGCGTCTAGCGCCAAATTTTCAAGAGTAGTTTTAACATTTTTAAGGGCTCAAAAAAAGACCCTAGGGCTTCACTTTACTGCCTATAAATACTCCAGATCAGAGCCATATCAAGGATATAATTTTTCACTGGTTTTTGTTAGAATTTAGTGTAAATTTCTTCCATCTCATTTCTTTCTATCTTCTCTACTTGTTTTTATTTTCCCTTTTTTAATAATGAGTGAGTAGTTTTCTCACTTATTATGGTAGAATAAGGAAATTTTGAGAGAAGGAAATCTCTCTTACTCTTTCTTTTGCCCAACAACTTGAGTCGAACTCCCGTCAAGACAACCACAATCCGCTCCCTACGGCACCCTATCCTATATGATAGCGGTGACATCCTAGCGAGACCAGTTGTGGTTGAATTGACCGGAGGTTATGGATAAGAGCCAAGAACGAACGGATAAAGACCAAAAGGAAGGAATTAAGTATTGGAAAACCTAGTTTATACTCGCAAGTTTCCTTTCTAGTCGTATTAATTCCCGTTGTTGCCGATTACCGTAATATCGATATCAAGAGTGGCAAACGAAAGAAATGAGCGAACTCCTAACTCAAACTAACATAATTCTAACCCTAACAACCTTGCTTTCACATACATATCTAAGCACATAGTTAGTTTTGAACAAATTCGGACAATTTGGACTTAACTCGTTAAAACACTAAGAAAAATATTCTCATCTCTCCGTGGATCGACCCGTACTCAACAGGCTAGCTACCAAGCGAAACCATCTTAATTGAGGTAAGTTGGACTATAAAGAAAACCTTAACAATCAGATGTTGATCGTCGGAAAAAACGAAGGGTGTATTTTTTTGACGCCATAGAAGGAAATCCCCTCCTATGACATCTTTCCTCCATTATATATATATATATATATATATATATATATGAGAATAATGGAGAAAAGAGACCCTAGGAACCTTTTTGCGTTAGGTGGCGGCAAAAGGTGCGTCCTCCATCATTTTATTTGACGATCGGCACCTTCCAACTTGATCTCCATCCTCGAATTTGTCGATACACTAAATTTCATATGATTACAACACTATTTCACTGTTGATTTAGCAATGTAAAAAGTTCTATTTTCCGTAAACAGATTATTTTGCACCCACTAAATCAACGGTGAAAAGTGTTGGAATCACATGAAATTTGGTGTATCGACATATTAGACGATGAAGATCAAAATAAATGGTGCCGATCGTCAAATAAAATTATGGTGGACATGAATTGTGTCGCCACCTAATGCAAAAAATCTCCTAAGGCCTTTTCCTCCATTATATATATATAAAAGAATCTCCTCCAACGGGCGTTGAAAAAATATACCCTTAATGGATCTTTTTCGACGATCGGCATCTACCATCATTATCTTTATTATGTAAGATGTGGATATACAAAATTTTATGTGATTCCATCATTTTTTCACCGTTGATTTAGTAGGTGCAAAATTAACGGTTTACACAATCAAACTTTTTTCATTGCTAATTCAACGGTGAAAAAGTTGTGGAATCACGTGAAATTTGGTGTCTACATCTTACATGATAAATATGATGATGATCGTCAAGTAAAATGGTGGAGGATGTAGTTTTTTGACGCCGCCTAATGAAAAGGCCTTCTAGGGCTTCTTTTCTACATTATTCTCTCTCTATATATATAGAGGGGGGGGATTGAAAACGAATCCTATCCATCGAGAGAAAGAGGATTTGAAAATGAATCATACCCATTTATTAACCATTGGATTAGACTTTATTTCAAAATTCTATCGATAGGAGCATGGTCGTACTCTATCCCTCTCCCTCTCTGTGTGTATCACACACTCTTTTGTATTGGAAAAGATTTCAATGTATCAGCTCCTAATATTGATTTTCATATACCATATACCTGTGTTACATATTGGCTCTCAAAGACAATATTAATTGGAATTTGGTAGGTACCATGGAACAAACATGTCTAAAATAGCCCAAGAGCTAATAGCTAGCAATTATCCTTACCTCCACGTTAGGATTGACTCAGATCTAAGCTAGCTAGTCACCATATGGGCTAGTTTGGATGAGCGATGGAAAATCATAATTTTGAAACCATGATTTGTAACCAAATCATATTTTGGGATGTGTTCGGGGATGTGAAACCATGGTTTTGTAATTATAGAGTATTTAGATAAATTAAACCATGGTTTTGTAACCATAATTTTAAATATAAATTACCAAAAAGGACATGCATGTGTTATAAATGTATTACTAATATTTTTATTTACTTAGTATATAATATAATAATGTTGGAGAGTGGAAAATAATTTAAAATCTTTGAAGGAAAAAAATGAAAGATTTACCTAATATTCATAGGACAAAAAAATTATTAAAAAATTAAAAGTTATTTTTAAAAACCGAAGAGAGGCCGACAGCCATTTTTTCAAAATTTAAAGGGGTATCGGTAAAAAGTTTGACCTTTGCCCCTTTCAAGTTAAAAATTAAAAGCAAGCATGGAGGGGGCACCATCTTTTCCCGCCACTCTACAGAACGGTGAGAAAAGCCCGCCGCTCTCCAGTTCAGGAGAGCGGTGCCGTGTTGAGTGGTCCCCACCGCTCAACGTGTGGAGAGGAGGGGAGGCGTACGCCGCTCCTCCAAACGAGGCCTATGTCAATCAGTCAACGGTACAATTGCTAAGGCAAAGAATCAATTCCGCATGCAAATAGCAAAGTATAATAGCCTAGTGGTAAAACTTCCCTTTCCGAAGTGAGGGTTGCGATTCGATTCCTACGAAAGCTATAGGCATAATATTTTGGTATATAATCATTTTGTTACCTTAAAGACACAACTCGGTTAGGTATCGAGGGTTATGTCTCAACATCGATCATCTGTTAAACGTTATTTTACTGTTTTTGCATATGCATCATAAAATCGATAAGTTATAACAACAAACTCATGATATCCCCCATCCAAATGGCATGCAAACAAGGTCCAAGACATTAACAATTTAACATTATATAAAAGTTAAGAAAAAATAAGAAATGAAAACACATTAATGAAAGCATTCTTAATGAAAGCATTCTTAATGAACCAAACCCTAACGGTCACAATGGGGAAAGCTCTGTCGGAATCTTTGGGACCTCTGACCGTTCCATTTCACAATTAATGCACCTGCTTTCTCTTTATCAATTAACCTCTGTTTACTTGCTTACTGTAATTAAAAAACAAAAATGCACATGGCAGACAACTAAACTTTATAGATTTATATGCATATTTTAATTTTTCTTTCCAAATGTTTAATTAAAGAATGAAGCTTTGTCGTTTCCTCCTTAATTAATCACTCCATTAATGTGCACAAGAACAAGAACATGCATCGTCATTAGTTGCACATGAATCATGAATATTTTAATTTTCGGTATAGGTTTTGAGTGAATACTGAACTGAATTAATTTGATCAGAACAAGTTGCATGCACATATAATCACATGACATAATCGCTCAAATTGAAGTCTCGTGGGAACCAAGTAGAAGGCTGTACACGTGTTCAAAGACCTTCCGGCATACGACACGTGTGCATGATGGGTTGTGGGTCCCAAATGTAAGGGACTGTTTTGTTTTTGATCTTATCTCATTAATTGTAAGAGAATTAGCGATCATGTATATTTCCAATGATATTTAACTAATATAACTACTAGATGAGTGCCATGTATAATATTGTAAATGGTATGGAAATTCAAATCTAACTTGCATCAAATCACGTCTGCAAGAATATTTTTATTAAAAAAAGAGCATTTGTTCGCAACAGAAAAATCCATATAATTTGCTACTGCAAATTAACTACTTCTTCTAACAGTGACCAACTCATATTCGGTGCATAGTAAAACAAGCATACAACTAATGTTTGATTTGATGAAATTGAAATGCTAAATTACACCATGCATCTTAATGTTAAGTGATTTGATTTTAGTCATGAAATTTAAATATCTTGTAACTATGGTATATAAGTAGGAGCAATTCTATTGTCCAGTGAGATCCTTTACATACTTTCGATTCTTAAATTTCAGGATATTAATGTCATGACAGACATAAACCATACTACTTTATTTTTTCCACCATGATGTAAGTGATAAAATTAATATTCTTTAAGATATTTATTTTTAGCGAGGGTGAGGAAGTGATTAAGAACATGGTTGTTGAAACCAATAAACATAATTAAAAATTGGGGGAAATGGGGCTAACTGTAATTGAGTCCAGAAACCAATAGAAAAAACTCACTATGCAAAAAATTCTTGTAAAAATCTCTCAAGATCCAAAAATTTATATGTTTAAGGCCCTTGTAGGACAACCAATCATGTTTTACTTTTTAATATTCCAATATTACCCTTGTCAAGTTCTTGCAGATAACTGCTACATTTAACAGGTAAACTGCTATATTTAGTAACTATATTTCTATATTTGATAAATGTAGTAGTTATCTGCTAAGAGTGGTAGTTAATGTAAACTGCTACATCCGATAAATATAGCAGTTATCTGCTAAGAGTGGTAGTTAATGTAAACTGCTACATCTGATAAATGTAGTAGTTAGCTGCTAAGTGCGGTACTTAATGCGGCAGTTTACCTGCAAAATATATATAGCAATTATCAACCAGAAGTTGACAAGCGTAATATGAGAATATTAAAAAGTAAATGAAAGTTGGTTGTACTCTAGGGTTTCTGTCGATCCATGTTTACAATCCAACCCAACCAAACACAAATTTTGGAAATCCAAAGGATTCTTAAATCCAAAACTCAAGAACCCTTTAAAATCTCACAACCAAAAAGGCCATGAGGACCTCTAAATGATATATCCATGCATTAAGTTTCTTTTCTTTTATGCATTGATTAATTCTTGTGTCTATAACAAAACCTTTGATATGATACTCCATCAAACGAATTACGTGCAAGTTTTTATCTGCACCCTTAAATTTGATCATATAGACACTAATTAGACTTTTAATTAGACTTTTAATACAGAAATAATACATACATGTTGCAGACATTTGAGGCAAATCCATGTGGGCTAATCACAACTAATGAGCCAGTCAACCAAGTGTGTCAGTCTTCGAGAGGTCTGGATTCTCTGCACTGATAAAATATATCGATGCTTAATTCGTTTTAGAGTAAGGAAATATAATGGCAACTATAGTTTCTTTTTTCTTGTAGTTAAATTAGGATTACCAATGTACCTGCTAGGGTAACAGTTAGAGAAACGTTGATTTTCCTATCTATTTTGACAGGTCGATATGCATGTCAATAACCCGATTCTTTCATAAGTGGTCCAATAGACGAGTTATTATTTAGCAATATGTCTATATGTCTCATCATCTTGCATTTATGACAATACATAGAAGGTTTTTTCTATTTGACAATTTTTTGTACTTTCTAATTAATCGATCCCTTTACCTGGATATATTCTCCAGGGGTACTTATCTACTAATCTATATCTTTTACCGAAAATTAGATATCAATTAGATTTCAGGGACTACTCATTTTATAGCATAAAAGATTTGTAAAACGTTTTAGCAGTTGTAAATATTACTCCCAGTTTCTTAATGACCCCTCTCCCCTTTTGTAAGTATACTTTTAATAAAGAAGATGGCTTCATGCTATTTTCTTCTCTCTTTCATGCGTAGCTAGAAGCTCGTCTACGTATCTTTTACTGGTTAATCCCTTGTGTAACATTCTATAGAATCAAAACGTTATCAATTGGTTCTGCTATTGACTGTAGATGAAGGGTTACATCATATCAAAGACAATATCGATAACGCATGTGGATCGTATCGTATCCATAATAACCAGTCTGTTTTATCGAAACTTGATATAGATTTTATATCGTTATTCCGAAGACAACAAGTTTGTTGTAGTCACCAAAACAGCAAAAATAGTAAAATAGAGGATTTGGTCCCTAGGTTTAGTTGGGCGAAGACTCACCCCAGATTGGATCGCGCGACTGCAGCAAACCCCACGAAGGTCAAATCAAACCTTATTTTTTTCTCTCTATAAAGTTAGCCTTGGGAACAAGAAAACATCCCACTTTGAACCAAAAAGTAAAAAAGAAAATAAAGATAAAGATAAAGATAAAAATAAAAATTTGGCATATTTTCCATCTTGACCAAGCATTCATCACCCTTTCCTTGCTCTCTATAAATAACCAACCCCCTTTCCCTCAATAGCCACACAAGCTCTCTCTCCCTCTCTCTCTCCCTCCCCACACCAACTTGAGTATGAAGCATACATCTCAAAAGTCCTTCACTAGAAAATGTGCAAGCCTGGTGAAGGAGCAAAGAGCAAGGTTCTATATCATGCGCCGATGTGTCACCATGCTCATATGTTGGAGAGATTATCCTTAGACTAATTATAATTATTGTTGATCTGCATGCTTTGCTTCTCTTTTCTTTCTTTCTTCTTTTCTTTGAGATGAGTCTTGGTTGCCATCCAAGATTAAAGGAAGAAAGAACCAATAAGTTTGGTGGAAGTTTGTTATGTGCACACAAGATAACTTCATCTGTGTTGTAGCTTTGAGAATGCTATTTGGATTTTGTATTGCTAATTTAAGTGAATTAATGATCATGAATGAAAAGTTGAAAATTGTGAATGGGTAAATTTGCTGATATGTTAAGGATATGATATTAAAGTTTCTATATATCTCCGCATCAAAAGTTTTAAAGATGATGAGAATTACTGTTTTTATATTTCTAATACTTTACGAAGTTAAAACAAATGAAGCTAGCTTTAGTTTTTAGGAAGCGGGGGGGTCTAAGAATGTGATGCCACATGCCAGAAAAAGGTGGTCAAATGAGTCCTGATTTCCTGATCTTGCAAAGATTTGAATTGATTTTCCGACAACCAAATTGATATGCAATTTCTTGGCCAAGTTTAGAAAGAGCTTTTATTTGTGTGGTTGTATTACAAGGCAAGCAGAGCTAGTCATTTTCCATGGAGCCATTTTTTTTTATTTTTTTGCACCGGCCTGTAAGCCCTAACCTACAACACGACCACACCCATCCATCCACATGCCCCGAAACCGTTAAATTATGGCCAATTCTTCTCTTGGGGCTCATGGGATTCGAACCCTGCACTCTCGCCTGCACTCTCGCCAGAAGGGAAAGGGCATGTACCAATTGAGCTATTGCTATGGAGCCATAAATTTGAAGGAATAATTTATTGCTTGATTATTATGTGAAGACAAGAGATGAGTAAGACTCACAACTGCCTTGGGTTTTATTGGATGGTCTTGCGATCACGTGGGACTCAATAATATATCCATCAACATTACAAAGCAAAAAAGAAAATGATAATTTTATGATCAGCCGGCAACTTAATGTAATGCAATAGAACACTAAAGAAATACTTTTACCAACAGAAAAAGATGTGCGAGCAGTATAGTGATAAAGCCTATTGTAATTGAGCTAGAGGTTTAGAATCAAACTCCGTTTACATTAGATTACGGTTTATTATTTCAGAAATAGATAAATAAATAACTGGTGGCCCTTACACTCAACAGTTGCCAAGATATAGAACTTGCAAAATATTGATGGTAATATGACATTAAGGCTCTTACACTCAACAGTTTTTCCTCAGATTCTTTTCATGCTAACCTCAAATGGAGGTGATTACATCTGCAGCAGCTCAGTTGGAAAAACTGCATGCCAATAAAAAAGACTGCACCTCTTGCTATCTCTAGCTTGCTGAAGTGAGATAACAATAGAGGCCACGCGCTTCAAAGGTTTTGTATAGCACACGCAACAGATACCCGAATCCTCAAAGATTTATTAGCACATACTCGATAAAGTTCTCAAGGTCCGCTTCGATAAAATCCTAACCGAACAAAGTACACATTGAGGACCAATGCACCATTTTCTTTTGTGTTTGCTGCACTTAACCTGCCCTGCATATACAAATGGGGCATGTTCCTTGTTGTTGCAACCATGGAAATATGCAGCTTGCATGAAACTGTCCCAACAAAAAAGCTATTAGCACTTGATAAGAAGAAGTTGATAGGTTGCATGTTATTTTACTAGACGGGCGGAAAATACAGATTATGCAAGCGCTAAAAAATGCAGAAAGAAAACATGGATGACATCTTCTAAATGCAGATGGGACAAGCAAGTTAATGTTGCTATATTCTCCTCGGATTTGGATTCGGGATGCCACAAAATCAAAGGCTGGCCTTCAATTAATTGATATAATGGAAATTGACATATCTTTCAATCTGCATTTGCAGATGTGCAGAAGTTGTGTTATACTAGTACAGGCTGCAAGCCTACAACTCTGCTGCTCTGCAGGCATTGATGAGGGTTGAGGGATATAAATGTCTATTCTAACACGTTTTGTGCAGGCTGACACGGTCGTATCAAACTATCTAATATTCATTATACTTATCAAACTATCTAATATTCATTATAACATGTACTTCATTCTACATTTCCTAAATTCACAATGTATCAAATACTATTAGAAACTTAGATATTGTGATATTCTTTGGTGGATAGGTGTCTGGTATTTACAATTCTGATAACATACCCTAAAATTTAGATCCATATCCTAGATGTATCAGAGGTGCATTAGAGACATGTTATCTAACACTATGCTACGAAGAACTAAGAAATTAAATTTAATTTCTAGATTCATTTATACCTAATTTCAGTTTCTTAATAAAGAATTATACTTGCATCATACTAAATAATATAATCCATAGAGTTATTTTTTGGTATCTGTGTTTGAGGCTTTATCTAACCATCAAATTCATTTAGTCCATAAAGAGAAATATATATTGAATAATCTTTATTCATTATTGTGCTCTATCCATGACATAACGTTTCATGATTGATTAGGATTTTCCACATTCTCATATTGAACCATACCAAAATCCCATATATGGTGCTTGTTGGGGGCACTTACCTTATATGACATCTATCGAAATGTAAAACTCATGTAAAAGCCTCACGCCGCCACTCGCGGCTCTATAGTAACTATTTCCTCTTACATCTGTATGATCTATTCATAATTTGACTCCCTTAATGTCTTGGTAAGTGAATAATTCCGTTATTAAATAGATGATAAGTTTGAGTTGTCTAATAATTTTAGGGGAGATTCTCCTGATATAATCCAACCATCCATTGATGAATGGTTGGTGAGATACAAAATTCATCTCACCGTAGTTCATTTAAAAATGGATGGTTATATTAGATGAAAAGGAGTCTCCACTAAAATTATTAGTGGAGACACCCCACTTCCAACTTTTTAAGGGGAGGTGGCTTAGGTGGGAGTTTCTTCACTAATTGATTTTAGTGGAGACCCCTCTAAACCGTCAAAATCAACCTCCTTGAGTCCCAACTATTGGAGAAGAGAGAATTGAGAAATGGTTATCAATGGGCGGGATTCAAGAAGGTTGATCCGGATGGTTAGTTGGTTATAGAGGTGTCTCCACTGTAATCAAACAGTGGACACAACCCAGACCGTAAATGATCTAAAGCGCATTTGATTCTAATTGAGAGAGCAAATCCACTTCCTAAGCTTTTATGATTGAAATAATATGAGCTTCTAATTAAATCAAAAAAGCTATCAAGAATAAATAAATAAAGAGAGAAAACAAGTTAACTGTTTAAAAGGATAAAATCAATGGCAGTGAACAAGAAAGCAGGTGAAGCATGCTCGATGCTTTCTTTAAATCAATATTTGCTCCAAACTCAATTGAAATGGGCACTAAACAATTTGCTTCCAGGATTAAACAGCTCACCTTTTGTTTTCATTTTCTATGCTAAACCATAGAGCATTGATCGAATAACTTTGAACTTGTTACAGCATTAGGGGAAAAGGGGAAAGAGAGAAGAGAGGGACACAAGTCAGTTGACTGACAAGGAACCGACACAAGCTTAGATTTGGTAAGAATCTCATTTTTGGAAAGTTACAGAATTTAGAATGTTTGCGCTATTTATAAGTAATACACTCTTTCGAATATGATTCCGGAAAATTTAATTGCCATCTGAAGTCTGAAAAATGCTTTTTAGATGACATAAAACTGGCCTAAAAGTCATAACTTTGTACAAAATAAAAGAATCCTAGATTGGACTTATTGAGGAAAAATAGGTTGCAAACTACAATGATAAGTGTATGGGGCATAATTAAGACATCGCAAAAGCTAAGTAGACCATGAGTCTACGGATTGCTGAGTGACTCGCTCTATGAGATGGAAAACTTCTAATTTATACTTTTCAATAACGACTTGGCCAAGTTTTAATCTAAGAGACTATTCACTTCCCATCTTTATACTAACCACCAAGCTCTCTAAACTATACCAAAATAAATATATAGACATTTAAAATAAACACTTTTTTATTTTTTTGATATGTTTTGGATATGATCCTCTTTTAGGAATCGAACCAATAACCTCTCATTTTGGAGTGATAAATTTTGTTGTTGAGTTATTAAATTTTGGTTTTGATTTTATGTATATTATACAAATAATATAACCCAATTTGTATGGTCGAGCAATTTCTTATGCCATGAAGGCTCTAAAAAGCGAATGCCTAGATGTCTAATTCTAGGCGGACGCCTAAGCGTTATAAAGACTTGACCATTTTGCTTAATACTTGTGAAATATCTCTTCCACTGCACCAAAACTCTTAAGTTAAGATGAAGATTAAGGGTTTTATATTCATATTCTAACACGCCCCTTCAGGTTGAAGGTCTTTTGAGCTGAAATCTGGGTTTTTGCGCAGCGGTATTTTAATTTAAATAAATCTGCATTTAATACGCGTTTGGTAGGAGTCGAACCTGGGTTGCTCTAATACCATGTGAAATATCCTTTCTACTGCACCAAAACTCTGAAGTTATGATGAAAGTTGGGGGTTTTATATTTATATTCTAACAATGATGATATAGTTTTGTTATTTTTGTATATTTATACTCATTGTATACAACAACAACTGAGCCTTTTATCCCAAGTATATAGGGTAGGCTACATGAACCAACATGAGAATCACGCCGGATCCAACACATGAATCCTCCGTCTCCACTCACTCCTATCGAACAATATACTTTCATTGAGTCCTTTGGAAACCATATCGTTTCGTATCACCTCCATCCATGTTTTCTTCGGTCTCCCTTTTGCCCTTTTGCCATTGCCCATATCGAGAGTATCTATTCGTCGAACCGGTGCTTCCATAGGTCTGCATCGCACATGACCAAACCATTTTAGCCGATTTTCCCGCATCTTCTCCTCCACAGGTGCTACACCAACTTTTGTACGAATATCCTCATTTCGCACCTTATCTTTTCTAGTGTTACCGCACATCCAACGAAGCATGCGCATCTCCGCTACGTGCATCTTCTGTGTATGATGCTTCTTAGGAGCCCAGCATTCTGTACCATATAATAAGACAGGCCGAATAGCGCTCCGATAAAACTTCCCTTTCAATTTTAACGGAAAGTTGCAATCACACAAAATTTCTGTTGCGCTCCTCCATTTCAACCAACCAGCTTGGATATTTTGATTAACATCACTATCGATCCCCCCATTGTTTTGGATGATGGAACCTAGACATCTAAACTGGTCGCTCGGTGACATCTCTTGCTCTTCCAATGTTATACCAATATGATTTTGACTTCTCTGGTTACTAAATTTGCAATGCATATATGCTGTCTTGGACCTACTCAATCTGAATCCCCGAGATTCCAATGTTTGCCTCCATAATTCCAATTTGGCATTAACTCCTGCTTTCGTCTCATTTACTAGAACAATATCATCAGCGAATAGCATACACCAAAGTACCTCATCTTGGATAGTTCTAGTAAGCTCATCCATCACGATGGTAAACAGGAATGGACTTAATGCAGATCCTTGATGTAAACCGATTGTAATCGGAAAATCACTAATTAAGTTGCCGCAAGTTCTGACATTTGCCACTACTCCATCGTACATATCCTTGATTATGTCAATATACTTGACGGGGACCCCCTTCTTCATCATTGTCCCCCATAATACCTCTCTAGGTACCTTGTCGTACGCTTTTTCTAAATCAATAAATATCATATGCAAATCTCTTCTCTCTCGAAAATGCTCGACAAGTTGACGAAGCAAATGAATAGCCTCTGTCGTCGATCGTCCAGGCATGAACCCAAACTGGTTCTCTGTTATCTTAATATCCTTCCTTAGCCTGTGTTCAATCACTCTATCCCAAAGTTTCATGGTGTGACACATAAGTTTTATTCCACGGTAGTTTGAGCAACTTTGAATGTCACCCTTGTTCTTGTAGATAGGTATAATGATACTTTTTCTCCATTCATTTGGCATCTTTTTTGTCTACCAAATCTTATTAAACAGATCTGTAAGCCATTTAACGCCTATTTCTCCTAAGCATCTCCAAATCTCGATAGGAATCCCGTCATGACCAACCGCTTTTCTTAAATTCATTATGTTCAAAGCTTCTTTAACCTCAGATAGTCTTATTTACGCATGAAAGCACGGTTTATATCTTGAGATTGAATGACAAGTCCATCCAAATTCTTAGTAAAGCTCTCATTGAACAATTTGTCAAAATAATCTCTCCAACTTTCCTTGATATTCTCATCTCGAACTAAAACCTTCTGATTTTCATTTTTGACACATTTCACCGCACACAAGTCTCTAGTCTTCCTTTCCCGCATCCGAGCAATATGGTATATATCATTTTCGGCCTCTTTAGTGTCTAATTTCTCGTACACCTTCTTGTAGACCTTAGATTTAGCTTCCCGAACAGTTTTCTTAACTTCCTTTTTAACCATTTTATACTTCTCAAATCTCTCCACATCTCTACTTTTCTTCAAATCTTTATAAAAATCCCTTTTAATTTTAATAGCAGCATTTACTTCTTCATTCCATCATGATGTGTTCTTGGATGGTGGAGCACCACCTCTCGACTAGCCAAGTAGATCTCTAACTACTTTCTTAATACAACTAGCCATTTTGTTCCATATTCTGTCTGAATCATCTTCCAAATGCCAATCCGCTTGTTGGACTCACGATCTATAAAAGCCTTTTGGTTACCTTCTTTCAATTGACACCATTTAATTCTAGGCTCTACCTTACGTCTAATCTTCCTAGGTCCTCTTCTAAATCGAAAATCTAGAACTAAAAATCTATGTTGAGTGGTTACACTCTCACCTGGCACTACCTTACAGTCGATACAACATCTATCTATTCTTCTCGTCAGAAAAAAGTCTATTTGACTAGCACTTGATCCGCTCCTAAAAGTGATAAGGTGGGACTCTCTTTTCCTAAACCAGGTGTTTGCTAAGATCAAGTCATAAGATAAGGCAAAATCTAGAATCG
Organism: Agapanthus africanus; assembly: GCA_030015575.1. Lineage (NCBI taxonomy): Eukaryota > Viridiplantae > Streptophyta > Magnoliopsida > Asparagales > Amaryllidaceae > Agapanthus > Agapanthus africanus. The sequence continues at coordinate 590,232,324 of CM057340.1, read as the reverse complement.
AGTCACCTACTTCATTCCTTTGTCCAAAACCAAAACCTCTATGGATAGTATCAAATCCACTACGACTAGTACCTACATGTCCATTAAGATCACCACCAATAAATAACTTCTCTCCACTAGGTATAGTTTGCACCATCTCGTCTAAATCCTCCCAGAATAGACGCTTACTAGCGTCATCAAGAGCTATATGTGGTGCATAAGCACTAATAACATTAAGGATCTCTCCACCTAGAATAAACTTAACCAGTAAAATTCTATCACATTTTCTTCTAATCTCAACTACATCCTCAAGCAACTGTCTATCTATGATTATGCCTACCCCATTACGATTTTTATCTCTACCCGTATACCAAACCTTATAACACCAACGCTCTATGACTCTACTCTTTTCACCTACCCACTTAGTTTCTTGCAAACACATAATACCAACTCTCCTCCTAATTATCACATCCACTAATTCTATTAATCTATCCGTAAGGGAACCTATGTTCCAGGAAGCTAGACGGATCCTATGAAACCCTTACTTATTTGTCACTACACCCGGGATCCGATGTAGCGCGCCGTTTCTGGACGACGACCGTTGCTTATTTGTCACTACACCCGGGGTCCGATGTAGCGTGCCGTTTTTGGACGACGACCTAGAAGCCCTTGCATACTTAACACTACGTCCGGGATCCGATGTAGCACGTCGCTGAGTAGAGGACCCTACAACGATATTCTTATTATGGTTCATGTCATAAAATGTGACAAAGTTTTACGTTGGCTGACACAAGCCTACCACAACCCTCACCCTTTCTCATCCGGACTTGGGACCGGCAACGGTGGGTTTATACTCATTGTATAAATATACAAAAATAAAGTGGTATACTTGATAATATAATAAATATACAAAAATAAAGTGGTATACTTGATAATATAAATATACAAAAATAAAGTGGTATACTTTCCACTGCACCAAAATTCTGCACCAAAAAGAGTTTTATACTCATTGTATATTTATATTAGTTTTGTTATTTTTGTTGCTTAAAGTGGTATACTTGATAATATAATAAGATATTTAGTTAACAGTTCTATTATTACATATTTAACATATACACTCTATGAAATCTCAAAAGAGTGTATATGCATAATTCTTGGTGTGAAAATAATCGTTCCTCCCAAATTTAACCTAATATATTGCATCCCTTCATTTCTGTTTGTTCCTAACTGCGGATCCTTAAATGATTTTATAGAGGTTTCCAACACTCAGAAAATTTCATCTTTGTTGCAGGTCAAACGAGAGCAAGTAATCAGGCGATGGCGAATCATTTTGGATGTTATCTGCCTCTTCATTTTTCCCTTTCCTCTTTCTTACTATTTTTATTATGTAATTTGATTTATGTTGTAATTTTAGTTTCTTAATTTTTAGTGAAGATTTAAAAATAAAATTTGATGAATTAACTAAATAATTAAGAATGAAAAACTTTGACAGTTATCTTATAAAAACAATTAGAATTAATTATTAATGAACAATAAACAATAAAGAACACAATTAAATAGAATAAAGTTTGTTGATTTTTTAGTGGCCTTTTAAACAGTAAGATCCTCGGCCGCTCTATTTTTTCCAACTTTTAAAATACTAAAAGGGGCAATAAATGTTTCATGATCATCTTAATTCTTTCTAGATTTCTCAATCCTGAATCGAGACCGTATGATAAAAACTCTTAATCTTGATCTCTTAAAAAAAATATCCTAACATTTCTTTGTTTAAGAACCTTATTCTTTTACTTTCTTTCCCATGCCTTTAAAATACTTTTAGAATCTTGAAATGGTCTTAAAAATCTTTTGATTTGGTTTATAATGATTTTTTAAATCTCTCTAGTAAGTTTTCTCAGACCAGTTACAGCCTTTTTGAAATTGTTAAATTTCGATCTTAAATAGAAATAATAAACAATGTTATTGGTCAATCTAAAAGATTGGTGTCTAAAGGAGTTTTATATTTCTAACTTTTTTGAACGAAAGAAGAATTCATAAGATTTTCTAAATCTTTGATGGTGGTCAACTTAAGGACACTAGGCTCAATCACTACAAATCAATCTTATTTACTCAAAGTGAAATGAGATATGGCCATAGAATTTTTTAGTTATCTTCACGGATAGTGATAAGACTTTAAAACATTATAGCTAGCATTATTTCCCAAACCATATTTGCATATAAAAAATTATTAGAGAAAATCTACATATTTATTGTCTAAGTCCATCTTCGGTACATTTTCCCTATATTTTATTTATCCGTACAGATTTATTATAAACCCTTGGATCTGAGAATAAACTTGTAAAACCGGTTGAACCAGTTGCAAAATATTCTTTCCAAGAAGCATGTGAACTGGTCAAATCAACATCCCTGTCAGCTCTCTTCTCCACCCACTCATCTTTTCCCCATTTTCACCAAAAATCCCCATTTACCCCTCATATTTTCACCATTTTCACCAAAAATCCTTATTTACCCCCTCATCTTTTCACCATTTTCGCTAAAAGTCCCCATTTCCCCAACCCCATTCAACCGCTTCACTTTCTCTAATCCGACCGACACATCGCCCCTTCCTGGCTTGTCCTCTCCCTCCTCTTCTTCGACTCATATTACTTGTACTTTGATCTCGCTCGCCATTTTGATGCCCTCAAATCCCCTCCTGGCCTTAACTCTTCCAAATATCTGGAACAGTTGAGATAAAGGGCCAACAACAGATAAAGATTCGATTAGGATTCTCGGTGATGTCATGCTCCGAGATTCGCGTTCTTGAGGGCTCCAAAACTCCGATGAGGTCTACAAGTCGATCCAATGGCATCGTGTGCAGAGACGGAGATGAGGGTTGAGTTGAGGCAGGCATAGTGGTTGCCTATGGCGAATGGATTGCGATCATGATTGGATCCAGTATTCAATATTGACAATTTTGATGTCCGTTGTTGATCGCTTTGTATCAGATACTGAGATAACTTTCCTCTTTTTTATTTTTTATTTTTTGTGAAATATTTGATTCGAATGGAGCAGTGCAACATAGAGGGGCAAGCACAGCAGGAGATTGAGAAACTGGAGAAGAATTTGGAGATGGAGAGTAGAGTCTTGAGGATTTGTAGAGATTGAGATTAATATAATTGTGTCTATTCTTTTTCTTCTTCCTTTTTAATTCATTGTGTAGTTTATATGAATTCATAATGGTCATATGATTATTATAGATATGGATTAAAATCAATTACTTGCTTGAACCGAATTGTTGCATTAATTGTGTTATATGGGGGTTTTTGTTTTGATTATCATTGAGGGAAGAATACAAACAGAGATGTATATAAGAAGAAAAGTGGAGGAGAGCAGCAATATTTGGTTTTGTTGATTTTTTCACCAAGCATCACCAAAAAAAAATTACGGCTTGAATCCTTTTTTCTTTGGTTAGAGTGTACTTTGTTTCATTATAACCTTTTTTGTGAAGCTAGCATGGGACACCACCACGGCACCACTATCTCAGCAAAGGAAAAAAATTGTTATAATATCTTTCATGAAGCTTAAGGAACCAATTATGGTTTGATTATAACTCCTAAGCAGAGGAACCGGGTTTAGATTTTAATAGGTTTGAAAAAAAAATGGATATGAGTTGGATAAAGGAATGATTGGGGTGTTGCTTAGAGATGGCCTGAGAAGAAGAAGGAAGAGATGTGAGAGAAAAAGAAGAATAAATAAATTTTTGATTTGACAACACATGCACTTGTTAAGAAATAATGAAAGGACAAAAACCTATAGGCGGCGTGTGTGAATTGATGGAACTGGGAATATACTCAATAAAAACCGGATCCTCCCAATATCGAAGGTACTAAAGAATTTTCTTATTGTCTTATCACAGAAAATCTCAGCATATATTGAATATAGAATAACCAAAAAAGAAACCTCTTTCCTATAACGTTTCTTAACTTTCCTTATTTGATTTCTTTATTTTTTCCTTGTCGGTTTGATGCATTTTCGTGATGAATAATTGACTGGCTCCATTGCAAATTTAGAGAGACGAAGACAACCATTTGTTTTTCAAGACATTTAATTTGGAAAAAGCTATTTGATTGGACAAATAAAAAGATACGGCAAAATACGCTTGGATTAACTTATTCAAGGAATAGTGACAATAAAGTTCCATAAACATCATAATACATGACTCTCTTCATTTGTTAATCCAGATCAAGATATAAACACTTCTTTTTTCCTTTTCGTTTGTCTTTGCTTTAGTTTCTCGATCAAAGCTAAAACTTAAAGAAAAATAGATATTTAACTTATTCAGCTGCTTGATTAATACTTTCATGTATCACTACTTTAAGATTGTAGATAGCAAAGTCCACGATGTATCGCAGAGCCAAGGAAACTCATATAGTTAGTAGCAAAGGAAGAAGTGAGTAATTATCTAGAAGCTTCCACGAGAATCTTGTCAATCTCCTCACTTCTTCTGACTATATCGACATAAGTATTAGGAATTATTCATGAACATTAAATGACTTCTTTATATGCAGCCATTCCATCCTTGCCACCTTAGAAGTCTTTGTCATACACTCTTCCATTTTCTGATAGACTCTTCTTAAGTTATCGCCAAGAAGTGACGGTTCTCCAACGATCCCGACTCTCTTAAAAAGTCAGTGATACCAATTTGCATGATGATCATAAGATGATAACAATCTAGATTGACTTGCACGACCACTAGAGTAAAGAAAGAGAAAGAAAAATACAATTGCAATCCTCTATGTGATTATCAGTTAATATTGGTACCATATGCACCTACCTAATTTCATTTTTCATTTTTCATTTAATAAGCAAAAATGAACTTTTTTAGTTATAAGATGTCCCTTGCGAGAATCACTCCCTAAATAATGTGAACCGGTGAAATTAGTATTCTCTTAGATGTGTTGCTGCATGCCCTTGAACTTGCAACCTTTTGGTCACAATCGCATATCCTACCAATTGTTTTCACCCCCTCTTTAAAATTTGGCATGTCTGTTACTTTGTGATTGAAATATTTGAAACATGCCTCCAATGGTTGGGAGGCCCAAACCTAACCTAATAATTTATATTGGATTGTGTTGAGCTTGATCCGAGTCCAACCCACTGTTGTCAAAGGTATGAAATACGCCGCATCTTAGACGCAAGGCGCAACCGGGCACTGAAGTGCGTCTCTCAAAATTTTGAGGTATTGTACAACGGCAAGACGGTCTCTTAGGCGCTAGAGACGTGCGCCTTATGTACGCCTTGCGCCTTACGTGAGGCTCATGCCTCGTTCTAAATGGCTAATTTTAGGTAAACGGATCAAATGGATTTGGCTATTTTTTTTAACAAAGCTGAACCCAAAACATAAAATTAAATGGTTATTGGGTAATGGTAACCCAAGACCAACTCGAGAGCACCCCAAGAGAACTAGGATTTTTCTCGTTTGCAGGTTCGTCGTCGGCTAGAGTTTTTCGAGTTCATCCTTGGGTCGTTGGCAGTTTCTTAAGTTCTTCAACAGCGGCAAGGATCTCTTCATCTTCTACCCAGTTCTCTTCTTCTTCTCGAGTTATAGTTTCTTATGTTCTCGGTTAGAGCAACCCAAAAGCAACCTAAAATATAAAGTTAGGTATTGCTTCTTCTCTTCTTCCCTTTCCTTTTATGTAACTGGTGTTGGATTTATGAGTCCGAAGTTGAAGTTGACTGGGAATTTTATGTGGTTCTTATCTGATTACAAACTTGTATACCTCACACACTCCGGCACAAGTCTCAGGGGAGCACCTTGCGCCTCGGGCACATTAGACCCTTTGCGCCTTGCGCATTGACAGCACTGGTCTAACCATTTGTAGGGCAATATCAACGGATTTACAAATGTTGTCTTATTTATAAATAAGGATTGGAGTACATACTTGTTACTTGTGCTCGTAAAAAAATTTCCTTTGCCTTTCCTCCATAGTAATTTCTTGCTTTTACTCTCGCTGCTAGAGATGTTTGGAACTACTTTGATCTCGGGTTGCCTAAATTGAACTGTGAATTCTTATTTGGAGCTAATTGCAAAAAGAAGAGGTATAAAGAATGGAGTAAGAAGGGGTTGATGAGTGAGAATTTTGCAAGTGCGCCAGCATCTTCCGATTGTCGGTTTGTATGATAGAGGAGAAAAAGAAGTGGAGAAATAATCCAAGACAAACAATTTAAAGAAGTATATAGCACAGCGGTCACGAAGCACTAGACACGGAAAAACAAACACGAGTCCCTGGGGTTTAATTAGGGTGGGACTTTCCCCTGGGGCTTGGTCTTGCAATAGCTGATCGGGCTGTGGTTGACCGTTGACCCATAAAATTCTAATATAATTTAATTTCACAATATGCATATTTATGGCTTATTATTTGAAAAAGGAAAAGACATGTACAAAAATCAAGTTTCCAATGGGTATTACGGTAAGTTTTGGACTATTATACAATTTCAAATGGTCTAAATGCCAATGAAGGAGGAAGAGTTGGTAGGACATGAGAATTGTAAGAAGGACATCACAGGTTGAGTACATGCAAAACAACACAAGGAGAGAGGAAACCGACCGTACTTATTAGGGGGTGATAAAATAATTAATTTGAGAAAATTAGAAAAATGATTTGAAGAAGATGATGGTAATGGTGATGAGACGAAAAAGGGCATATGCAGAAACTTCGTGTGCAATAATTATAGAAGAAAGGACAAGAAAACTGACTTAGAAGAAGATAGCATGATATGTTCTTGTCATGATCACCATGACATGTTACAACATTATTGCATTATGCATGAATCTATGGTGTCAAAATTGGTATTGAGTAAAGGTTTTATTTCAAGTAAGCTCATAAAAAAGGAATCAGAATTAGCTAAAAACACACTGATGATACAGGGTTCCCTTTTCTTGATCTGGTTAAGAGTAGGGAAATCCAACGGTGAGTGCCGGTGTTAAGCAGGGGGAGAGTAGGTTTTGATATGTGATGAGAGGTCTGGATTTGCGGGGTCTGGAAAAAGCAAGCAGTGAATCCCAATTCCCTATTATGCAGGGTTGTCTTTATTTAAAAATATAGTGCTGAGATTATCATAAGACAGCTTATAAGCTGACATAAATTAACACCTTAAGTTATTATTTCAAGTAACAATGGTTGATAACCAGTCATTATACCTCAAAACGTAAGGAAGGATACGCTGGTTTTGACAAGAGAAGATATGGCACAAAGGCTAAATTTCAACATGCTACCATGAACTATAGGCACTTCCCCCAAATGATACCATGAACTTTCAAAATGATGGATTGATACCATGAACTTTCAAAAATAACAAAAAAAATCTTGACGTGTTAATAGAAAATTACAAAATTACCAAAATACCCCTCTCATATAATAAAAAAATCTATATTTGCAAAACAAGGAGTGGTATTTTGGTAATTTTATAATATTTCATTAACTCTGTCAGGTTTTTTTTATACTTTTGAAAGTTCATGGTATCAATTCATCATTTTGAAAATTCATGGGTATCATTTGGAGAAAGTGCCTATAGCTCATAAGAGCAGATTGAAATTTAGCCTAGCACAAATATAGATATGTTCTGCAATGTCTATGAAGGGCATAATTTTGGTAAAATTATAATGAACTATATAATTGGAAAGACACAAGATATTTATGAAGCGAGCAATAACCTCATGAGAGCAGGGCAGTCTTCTGATAAGCTCTCCCTCATTGACCTGTTCCATGCAAATTGTGCACGATAGTTCATTTTCTTCATCATCCGCCTTCTGCAAGTGTAAATAGTAAAGTAAAAAACTTTATGTGGTCAGGAGTAAATTAGGACAAAAAATATTTCTGCAAAATACTTGAGTGTGTGGATGACGTTGAGCTTGGTATTTGTAGATCAGAAGAGCAATTATGTCTTCCTCACTCATTCCAAGAGCATTTGAAACAATATCCTCATCTAGTGCTCTCAAAGCATCGTAATCTGCAAAAGAAAAAAAAGAATAATGAAAAATGAAAATCAGTAAGCTTATGCAGCATTTTAGCTTATTATATTGCTGTAAGCCGGTGATGCATGATTTTTTAACAAGTATTTGGCCAAAAGAAATTTAATCGTCCGTATGAATATGACCTTGGGGCTGACAGTTCATAAAGGCGGTGTTTTTTTATTTGTTTGGGGGATGAATTTTCAGCAGATGCCTATTGTATGTCTCCTAGAGTTCTGTTTGGAAATTCCTCTCGTATGGTTCCCTCAGTGATATGCTTTAGATGGGAAGCATACTAGCATCATATTCATTCTACCCCGTATTTACAATTTTTCCCTTAAAAAATCAAGCAATAATCTTTTTAAATAAGAAATTGCATGTGTTCTAAGAGACAGATCCAATACAAAAGCAACCCTACAACAAATTGATACCTGAATCATCAAACTCACGGTGGAGCTCCACGAGTTGAATCCTGATGTCAGGTAACTGCCCTCTTGTCATGAAAGTGGGCACATGCACCAGCTGCGTTAGCTCATTGTCCTGAGCTGTACAAGCTTGGGCTTGAGGGTTCTGTTCAAAACTGGCATACCTTTTCATTATGCCAATCAAGAACAACAAACCCACAAACATCCAAATCTACAAAGAACAAAACGTAAGGCACAAAATTTTAAACAAAAAGGTTAATAGCACAAATTGCACGTATAGCTTATCTAGTATAGCACTTGTACGCCCACCCAACCCCTTCCCAAGTGATTTATTAGCGCAAACACCCCATCTGTTCATGGTCCAAAACCCTCATATTCTACTACAAACAACACAAACAAGTTATACAGTTAAATAAGATATTTGCTTTGAGTTGTTCAGTGTTGAATTTATGTGTTCTCAAGGGGTTTTGATTGATGAAGAGGGGGGTTTTTGAGCTAATAAATCACTTGAGGGGGTATAAGTGCTAAATGGGATAACTTACAAGGGTGCGTTGTGCGATATACCCAAGAACACTAATACAGATATGGCAACAAATCCTAAATAACAAATGAAGGTGATAAAATAGTACCGGGAAATTTGGGGAGAAGATGTGTGAGTTCATGAATATGAACAATAAAATAACTGCAAGAATATTAATGAACATGTCGTTAGATAGCAATTACTTGTCTAAATTACACTAAACTTCCTTAGACTATGAGCAGTTGTCGTTGAACTACCGTAAAGTTTTATTTAATTACAATAAACTCCATAAACAATGGTTTTAAGGAGATTTTTCACTATAAGACCCTTAAATGTGTAACTTTAAAGGAGCATATTGCAATAAAAAGAATTAACATTGTTTAGTGGAAAATGCTTGTGGTTAAGGGTAGTTTACTGGAATTTAACCCAGTAAATTTACATTCGATGAGAAAAAATTCGTTCTGCATAAAGATAGAGAGATTTTCATACCTATGGAACTCATATAACACACGAGTTCACATCCCTGGGGGATGAACTCGGAGAGCCTCCTTTCGATGTTGGCTGTGGTCATTCCGAAAACAGAACTCATGGTTGCCATGTGAATGATGTCGAGTGTTCAATGTTCAGGATACCACTGAAGGCTAAGATAATGTAGCAAATTATTCATTCCATGAAAACGTTATATGTAGCAAGAGACTAATTTGTATGCCAAAATTTACTTTATTCATAAGGTAATGCTTATCAATATTGATTACCTACATATATGTAATTAGTTTTAATTCTTAGCGATTCCTTGAATATGCCCTTTGAGAACCGTAAAAAGGGCTGTATCAGAAAAATCACTCGCTTTAAAGGGCAAAATGTATAAGGTTCTAATACAAAAATATTCCTCATCCTTCACAGCAACTCCAGGGTTGTAGTGCGCCCTCACAACAACCCAGGTTCAAATCCCACAGGAAGCATGGAAAACCACTTTATCCAACAGCATAGTTGTATGGATTGTTGATTAATGTCTCATATCTAGCTAAATTTAAGTCTCGACACTCCTCATGACATGTGCTTTCATGAAAATTAAGGCCTTCAGCAAAAACACGACTCACTTTGAATAGCAAAATATACAGCGTTAGAATATAATGTCTCGCAGCAAGTTAGAGGTATGGTAGGGGCATTAAGATGGTATCAAAGCAATCCAGGTTCAAATCCCCACATGGATTGTATTTTAAGATGGTATCTATAATCAAACTTAGAAACCTCATCAGGTTTCTCAGAGGTATTATCTCAAACAGTTAGCAAGCAAAATTCTAACGCAAAACCCTAATGAAATTATAGAAACTTGATGCTTTGGTTTCATGTTAAGAACAGCTATACCAACAACCTCACGCTTTGAGCTTGAATCTATTCTAAAACCCAAGAATCTCGTCAAACTTCACATAGGCATTCTCTCAAACAGTTAGCATGCAAAACATGATAGAATAAGAAAAGGACTTACCAAGTGAACAAAAACTTGAACTGCTCCCCCCCCCCCCCCCCCCCTCTCTCTCTCTCTGCAGATGCTTGTGGTGTGAAAGCAAATGGAGAGAGAGAGAGATGTATGTAGGGTGAAGCCCCATTGTCGAAGAAGCGCCACGACTCCCCATGAGCAACGCCAGGGGTCGATGCAGCCATGCCTACGCGTTGGGCAAACTGCATATTGGGCGCTAAGCGTCAAACTCCTGCGGTAACGCATAGAGCCAAAACCCAAAACAAAATTGGAGAAACTTTCTAATGGCTTCTTTGTGCTTCAGGAAGAGGGTGAAGAAGTGGGTATAAAAGAAAAGGGCATAGGGTAATAGCGGTCAGAAAGTCAATTTTCCCTTGCTTTTCTAATACTTGGCATCATCCGTATTTATCTTAATAGTGTAAAAAAAATAGTCTAAAGAACATGCATACCAATTTTCAGTTTATAATTGATTTGGTTATGTAAAATATTCTATAGTTATTAAACGGGTAATAAAAGCATTGGAATCACTTAAGTTTCTTGTGTGTGTCTTAGAATATGTTAATCAAGATAAATGGCCGTGGTTTTAAAAATTATAGATTATTGACTTTTCCCTTTGCTTTTAATCTCCACATTCATCTTAAAAGAAAGAGGGCTGAGAATCAAAGAAAGGTACTTGTCTAGGCAGAGTCTGTCACGTCCCGCTTCTCAAAATACCATAGCGAGGATATGACTAGGTCCGTGACGTAACTATACCGAAAGGAAACCTTACTTGATAAAGTTATATTAAGCGTAAAGTAATGCAGGCAATATACAAAGCAAATAAAATAAAAACATCTTTATTCATTAACCAAACATTTATTACAAGATTCGAATTCAAAGATTTATTTCATCGATAACCGGAAAAGGCAAGAAACTAAGCACGCCGTAACAGGTAGGCTGAAGCAAAAGAAACGAGAAAGGACAGATAATCGAGAACCCTAAGTGACTAAAACTCCATCTCGAAAAGGCCAAGGTCTCCTGCCGAAGCTTCCGCGTTGGTTGCTCCGTCTCCGTTATCTTTTAACCCTGTCAGACATTTCAGGGGAGGAGAAAGAAATATCCGTATTCAAGCTATACACGAGAAGGATTCTCGGGTGGGGTTAAAGACAATAAAGGTGAACTAAAGGATAATATGAGGCAGTTAGAGCAACAAGTGTAACGTCACAAGTATGTAGGTGATGGTTGTTCCCGCCAAATTTTTTTGGCTCAGAGCTTACTGTTCCCTTATAAAAATAAAGGGAAATCCCAACGTGTTAAACACGTGCACCCACATGCAAAGCATGTAGGTACCGTCTCAGATAGATTTAAATCCTATATTGGTTCCCACGTGTTAAATACGTGAGCGTGTTTTCCACGTGAGCGCCAGCGCTAGCCTCTAATAGGATTAAATCCTATAGTGGCGTCTTACGTGGAACACACGTGAGCGTCAGCGTACAAAGCACGTGAGTGACTATTTATAAAAGAATTAAATTCTTAAGCAACGCCCACGTGCATAGCACGTAAACGTCAGTACACAAATTAAAGAGGGTCGAGTTAAATTCTACAAGGGGAATATTTCCTTAAAATTTAGGATATTCTTTATTAAACAGAACCGTTGGATCAAAAATTCAATGGTGATAATAAATCATCAAATGATAGAATTAAATTCTATTAGGGAAAAAAATATCTTCCTGATCAAATACTCTCTGTTAAATAGAGAGTCGTTGGATCAAGGATCCAATGGCGGTTAAAAATTATCAAAACATAAAACTAAAATTTTATTAGGGGAAAATATCCCCCTGATCTTTCTAAATAAAGAAGGCTTTCTCTGTTGAATCAAAAATCCAATATTAGAATTAAATTTTATGTGGAAAATATTTCTCAAATCTTTTTCAAACTAGAAAGATCCTCTCTGTTAAACAGAGTATCCTTGGATTAAACATCCAGCGGTGATTATAAAATCACCAATTAAACCATCTGATAGAATAAAATTCTATGTTAGGAAAATATTTTCCTGATCTTGTTAAACTAAAAAGATATTCAAAAATTCTATATTAGGAAAATATCTTTATGGTTTTGTTAAACTAACAAGATATTCATATGATAGAATAAAATTCTATCTTACTAAAATATTTCCTAATCTTGTTAAACAAACAAGAAATCTTCTCAATTAAACAGAGAGCATTTGGATTAAAAATCCAACGGTGAATAAAATTTACCGATTGATTTAAAAGATCATTGTGATTGATTATGAAATCAATCATGATCTCTTAACGAGAGATTTTCTCAACAAATTGATTTTTCTCTTCTCCTATAAATAGGGGGAAGGAGATTAAATCTAAAAATAGGAGACCGCCCTAAGAACTTATGTAAAACAATATACAGAAGGTTCTCATAAGATTCCATAAAACAACAGAGAATTTAATTCTCTCAAAGAAGAAGATCTCCCTCCTCAAAACTCTAGGTAAAGAAAATATCGAGATCAAAACATCTTTTTTACCTAACATATCTAAGGGTTTAACCATTTTTAAGAACTTAGTTGTTTCTCTGGATCTGAGATCCGCAAGACATGTCTCCCACAAGTCGAGAATTTAATTCTCATCGGGAAGATCTTGTTCTTGAGAATCAAAACTTCAGGGAAGAATAAGATTGAAAAAAAAGATGGAGTCCATAATACTCCAGGAACTTAGTTCTATCAAATTAAGAATTTAGTTCTTAAAGAACCTGATCCCAGATCCTCAAAATAGTGATCTTGAAGATCGTTAATGGTCAAAATACCATTGACAGAGATTTAAGCTCTCTGAAAACATGAACAAAGATCAAATCTCTAAGAACCCGGCGCCTCACATGAAACACACGTGAGCGCTCAAAATCAAGAACTTAGTTCCTTCAAATTAAGAACTTAGTTCTTAAATAATCTGATCCAAGATCCTCAAAATAATGATCTTGGTGATCGTTAATGGTCAAAATACCATTAACAGAGATTTAAGTTCTCTAAAAATATCAACAGAGTTTAAATCTCCAAAGAACTTAGCGCCTCACATGAAACACCCGTGAGCGCTTAAAAGAAGCTAAAGCTGAGCACCTCATGTGAAACATACGTGAGCGTCAGACGCTCAACGCCTCACGCAAAACACACATGAGCACTAGAAAATAAAAAAGTTTAGTGCTTAGCACTAGTGCAGCGCCTCGCGTTAAATACACGTGAGCGTTCAAAAGAAACCAAAAGTTCAGCGCCTCAAGTGAAACACACGTGAGTGCCACAAAAGAATAGTGCTTAGCACTATTTCAGCGCCTCATGTGAAATACATATGAACGCTGTATATCTTAGTGCTTAGCAGTGCTGGGTAGTACAGAAACCCAATTTTAGCTTCGAATTGGCTAAGTTTTCTGAAATTAAACCTTTTTAATTTTAAATCAAGCGAGCCTATATGCTCGTGATTTCCAAACTGACCTTAGTCTCAAACATGACTAATGATCTTTCATCGATGATATCCAAAATGATATTCATCTCATATCTCCTAAGGTAATCTTAGTCTCAACTATGACTAACGATTCTTATGTCCACCACAATCTTTTCTCTCAAATACGGGATTTGGTTCAAGGGTGCATCTCTCCACATCTCTGATATATGTTATAATTTTTTAACGTCTTCAGAGAGGTGGCGGGTCTCGACAACCAACAACAACTTCTCGTCCCAACTTAATGAAAAATATGAAGGTTCATCAAGATAGGGAATGATACATCCCACATTTGTGCACTTTCACATCGATATGCACATCTCAAATTGGATCACACCCCAAATTGGGCGCATCCTATATCACCATCGTTCACATCGCCACATAACAAATACACGTGCGCGCAAGATGAATGTTGGACTGAAATGTCCTTAAACTAACACTCATCCCCAAAATGGGAATGTTGGACCGAAATGTCCTTAAACTAATATTCGCCCCAAACATGGTGATAATGGACCGCGATATCCTTAAACAAATATAATTGAGCCCTTATGCTCATTTGTTTCTAAGTTGATCTTAGTCAAAAATATGAGTAACGATCCTTAGATTAGACCCAAATATTTCATGAACCAATAGACCTCATTTATACGATATCTGCGTCCTAAGTTCATTTCCGTTGGCAAACCAAGCTACCAACGTAGACCATGTCAAGAAAATCCTTGACCCAAATCTAAATCTAAAATATACGGATTTGGACTAATCCGCGCCCTACGGGCGATGACATTAACTGTCTCTGTATACAATCCACGGGCAACTATAACAAACAAAATAAACACATGACACGGAGTGACCTTCTGGAGCAGGAGAAAGTGGTTATCGCAATTTGGTAACGTAATTAACTGCAGAGGATTGTGTCTGCAGGGAAGAGCATCCCCATAATCAAAAACCCCTCACAAATGAGAGGGAATCTAATGAAGTCTGCTATATCGGTGACATCTATCCAAACCTCCGATATACGGTATCATAAATCAACTTAGTATCTTCGGAGAGGTGGATGGATATGTCCAAATAGCATCTGCCCCTAAATTCAGGCAAGACGATCAATTCAATTCTGTCTTTGTTTTCGGCGGTAAACAGATTCTGGCACGCCCGGTCGGACCTCTTCCTCTTTCCACTCCACACTTTATGTGCCCTGTTTTTCTGCGATCAAATAATCGTGGTATATATGTTTGTCTCTTGGGTGATGGGATACTGAAGCTAGCATTTCGTCTCTTTGTAGAATGGCGTTTACTTCCACTCACTGCAACTTCGGCTCTGTCACATCTAGTGGAGTCAAATATGAGCTACTTGCAGTCTCAAATCTCTGCAATCCAGCTCTTCAAGAAATCAATAGGCTTATCTTTGGGTCTATGCTCCCATCTTTTACCCTTGGTGCCTCAACACCGAAGGTGGAAACCCAGAAGAAGTCTGTCTTCCATGGACCGAATCCTCCAACTTCAGCTTTGCTAACGGAATCAGTTCTCAAACAACTGACACCTGTCAAAGACCAAGGTCGATGCAGGGGGCAGAATATTCAAGCTCTCAAAGGAAACAGGGGGCAGGCTCAGCAAAATCCTAAAGCTAATCAAATTCCGGCCATAAGAAATGGTCGACGTCGATATCGGCGTCATACAAAACAAGCTGGGGGTAGTTCTCCGTTCATGTTGACTCCACCCGCTTTAACTCTAAAGGTGAATGATGTTGTTCCAACCGGGAACAATTTTGAACTGCTGCAAAGGGTCGGACAAAATCCCCCCACTGCAGCACTCAAAAGGTTTCCGTAGCCCATGGAGATCCAAGGAGAACGGAAGCTAGTTCACTCTCTGAGGAATCTCTCCATATCTATGTATAAGGTGTGGAAGCAGGTAAAGGACTCAGTCATCAACCGCGGCTCTTACCCTAAACGTCAACCAAATTCTGACGAATCCCCTTTCAAATACAACGGGATCCATCCCAAGGCGGTTCCTGATATGATGGCTCCTCTCAAAACAACTTCTCACAAAATAGAGAGGCCAGATAAAGCTCAAGCGCCTGAGGAAAATTCCAAAAGGCCAAGACTCCAAACGCCCCAAGCTTGGGGGCATAATAGTTCACACATTCCATATGGTAAACTCCAGAGAGGAAGGTCGTGCTTCTACTAGTCACAGGCCGCATACTCGGTCTCTGACAAAAGCTCAGCAGCAACATGTAAAGTTGCGGGAGATACTGATTAATCTAAAATATTGCACATTTGAATGAACATTTTCCCTACTATTGTTAAGTACTAAAAAGTGTTTAGTGTAAATATAGAACATATGAGGGTTTATTTGTAAAAAATTCTATTATCATATGTTTCTACATTATAATTAACATAATGAGGGAAAATATATGCATATAATATTTAAATGAAATCTTTGTGATTAAAATATGCATATCATATCAAATATTTCTAATCAATATTCTTAAGATATTATATCATTTGAATGGTTAGGATAATATCTCAAAAATACCAAATGCTACTGACACTATGATTTGAGATATTGAGCAGATATTAGCTCAGGTCTGGAATCCAAGAGATCCGAGTCAAATCGGGATATCGAAACCGAATCTGCCAAAATTTAGAAGCAAATCGAGAGATCTAGCAACGGCAGAGACTCAGAGCATTGTTTTCAGAATCTAGACATCAAGAGGATCTCCACATGGAAACACAAGAGACCACAAAAAATCCCAAAATTTGATGCCACTAAACTGCGGTAGAACCGCGGCCAAACAAGCCTATATGCGGCGGTTTCGCGGCGGTTTGAGGGCCGTAGGATATGAGATTTGGTGGTTTGGATGTTAACTACATATATTCTTATATGGAATCTAGGGTTTCTAGTTTCTGGGACTATATATAGGACCGAGAGCTGCACATTAAAAATCATCACCGATGAGATCAAGAGATCCACGTATCCGAGTGATCATCATCTATTCATCTACCTCCAACAAGAGAGAGATCTAGAGCAAACTAGGGTTCTTGTATTCTGCTTTCTAAGGAGCAAAATTGTAAATGCAATAGTTGATTAATAAAGACAGTGTTTTTATTATTCTCTTTGCAATTAATTTCCGCACTTACTTTCTGTATCTTAATCATGTCTTCACTCTTCTTCATCCTTTCTTCTACCTTAAACATGAGCGAGTAATTCTTAGCTTGCTAAGGTTCATAGGATATGGTAGAATAATGGATGATAAAATCTTTTATTCTCTTTTATATATTTTAAAGTTTATAAATTTTAGCAAAATAAATGTTAACCTCCTTATCGGGCGCACTACCAATCTATTGATAGTCACGGCCACGATTTGATATTGGTTTAACACTTATTTTGTTAGGGGCTAGACATGAATAGAGATCAATGCAATGACAAGGGTTAGTAGTGGGGAAACCCTAGTTTCTTCTAAAAGAACCATAATCTACATTCATCACTATCTATCTAGTTTTAAACTATTAAAAGATAAAAGGAGTCATTTTTAATTATTCATCCATTACTATTAAGTTCTATGAACCCTACAAGTCTTTTATTTATAAATCTTATATCCGTAACGACAAACAATAATCACCCTTCTTTTATCAACTCGTCTAAAACAAGAAAAGAGTTCATGTTTCCCTATGGACGACCCGTACTCATCGCGGCTAGCTACTAAGGACACCATCTTGATTGTGGTTACTTTCGAACATACTTTTTAACGATCAATCAATTGGCGTCGTTGCCGGGGAAACGGTCGTAATTTTTTTCTTGTTATTCGGGTTGATTTCTTATAAAATCCGGCAACCATAAAAAAAACCCGCATCTTGCGCTTTTAACGATTATTGTGCGAGTTTTGCAAGGGGATCTGGAGTAACTGGAGTAAGGAAATAGAGATTCAGAGACTATCAACTTGAACCAGAGGAGTATAGGAGGGCCCTGAAGAAAAATTAGCAAAAGATCCCTTAAGACGGCGGCGGAACCGTGGCGGCCTGGTGGAATTGGCCCCCCAAAATCCTTAGGTATTTTTCTAATATTTTTCTCTCTCCTCTAAACCTTCAATAAATTGATTCTACCTGCAAAATTCTTTGCAAACATCGCCACTAAAAATCTTTTTATGTATTTTAGATTTTAGTTTGTTTTGCATATCTAAAACGGACATTAAGAGGTAATAAACCTAAATTCAGATTAGGTGGGGATTTCATTACCCTTCCTAAGCCCCACAAATCACAAATAAGCATATTATCACCCTACATTAATAAAAAATATCTAGACCTAGCCCCTAAGTACATTCACGCTCAATTAAGACAGAGGAGGGTCGTGGGTAATGTATTGTTTATCGGCATTTTTCTTGTTGTGTCTAAAGCAAGTGTGACTAAGAAAAGTCGTTATTTAATTAGGCCCGCTATTTTCGGTGATTTGTATAGAGGATACCTCCCACTTACCTGGCCACAAGATTGATAAGGAGGTAGTAGAGGATTGATCCTGCGACTTGTCCTTTGGAAGTCTAGGAGCGGTCTAGTGACTTGACCTAGAAAACTTTAGTTCTAGGGAGTGATTGTGCATTTTGTGATTTGTTGAGTCAAACCTCAAGTCTCTCTTTCAAAGTAAAACAATTTTCAAAATCCAAAAAGATCTTAAATCATTATCATTTCACCATCTTTTCTTTTCACTTTCTTATAATGGGTAACCCAAACAGATGAACTTTTGCCAAGGTTTGCTATCCAGGACCAGATATATCTTGTTTTCGTAACCGCTTCGGTATAAAATCCGACTCTACCATGTCTTTAAGAGATAGGATAGAGCAAGCGGAAAAAAACAGTTGGATACCTCACTCAAGGTTCTGTTTCCCCCAATCAGAGTAAAGCTCTGTTCAAATTGTGAAATTTGAAATGAAGCAGCGCTTCATAAAAGCACGAGAGCGCTAAAGAGTCAAAGACTCTGAAGCAGCGCTCACGTGCAAAGCACGAGAGCGCTCACGCTAGCAGCGCCAGCGCTAAAGAGTCAAAGATTCTGATGCATCGCTCACGTGCAAAGCACGAGAGCGCTAGCGCTGCAACTAAATGTTCCCAACTCTTGGATCAAAGATCCAACAAAGATGACTAAAAGTCATCAAATTATCTCTGAAAATTAGAGCACCGTTGGATCAAATATCCAATGGTGATTAAAAATCACCAAGATACAGAATAAGCTCTGCATGGGAAAAGATTTTCCTAATCTTGTTAAAAACAAGAAGATTACTTTCTGTAAAACAGAAGCCCTTGGATCAAAAATCCAACGATGGGAAACATTCCCAAATCAATTAGAGAAAAGATCTCTTCAACTGATTCAACAGATCAACTTCCCCTATATAAAGGACCCAAGACTTCAAGTCTAAAAGAGAGGAACCCCTCCATAAACTTTGAGAAATTTCAAAGAGAAGAGCAAGCTCTCAGAAGAAGAAGAATTTCTTCAAGGTAAATAAAATAGAGAGATAAAATCATCTCATAAGAGAAGAAGAACCTATTTATTTTCTAGATCATAGATCTATAAGACCGAGGTCTTTCACAAAAGAGATCATAACATCTCATCATAAAAATGGGGAAGAAGAATTCAATTCTCTTAAGATCACAGATCTATAAAGGCAAAGCCTTTCACAAAAAATAAGAGATTGTAACATCTCCTATAAAAATAAGAATTTTGTTCTTAGACCCACGAGACAAAGTCTCTTATAAAAGAGAATTTAATTA
Source organism: Agapanthus africanus (assembly GCA_030015575.1). Classification (NCBI taxonomy): domain Eukaryota; kingdom Viridiplantae; phylum Streptophyta; class Magnoliopsida; order Asparagales; family Amaryllidaceae; genus Agapanthus; species Agapanthus africanus. Next base: position 590,212,708 of record CM057340.1, on the reverse strand, counting down.
TCAGAGCGCAGAACTGATCAAAGTTGCCTAAAAAGAGACTTAGCTCTCCAAATTAAAAAGAAGCGCCTCGGCGCTCCAAGACTGACACATAGCGCCGCAGTGCTCCTAGCACTCCATTTTAAAGAAGCGCCTTAGCGCTCCAAGTCTGGCGCTCAGCGCCCAGCGCTCCAAGTGCTATTTTAAAAGAAGCGCCCAACGTTTCAAGGTTGGCGCTCAACGCCAAGCGCACCACGTGCTCCTCACGTGTGCGCTCTTTCACAAGGAGCGCTATGCACTCATTTACTGGCGCTCATCGCCAATCGCACCACGTGCTCCTCACGTGTGCGCTCTTTCACAAGGAGCGCTCTGCACTCATTTACTGGCGCTCAGCGTCAAGCGCACCACGTGCTCTTCACGTATGCGCTCACTCATTTACTGGCGCTCAGCGCCAAGCGCACTACGTGCTCCTCACGTGTGCGCTCTTTCACAAGAAGCGCTCTACACTCATTGACTGGCGCTCAGCGCCAAGCGCGCCACGTGCTCCTCACGTGTGCGCTATCTCACAGGAAGCGCTTTAGCGCTCTAAATCTGATGCTCAGCGCCAAACGCGCCACGTGCTCCTCACGTGTGCGCTGAGAGAACACAAAGTGTTCTTAAAATAAAAGCCCCAGAGTTATGATGAGTACTCAACACTCAATAAAAAGACAAAAAAGGTTGTCAGAATTCAAACCAATGCTTAGCATTATTAAATGTTCAACATTTTAACTGAGTGGGCTGAGCCCAAGTTAGCCACAGACCCCCTAATTTAGATTAATTGAGCCCATATGCTCATAAATCTTTTTAACAGATCTTAGTCCCAAACTTGACTGCAGATCTCCCAACCAATATTGGTTCAAGGGTACATCTCTTCATACCTCTAATATATGTTGTTGTAATTCTTCAACGTCTTCAGAGAGATGGAGGGTCCCAATAACCAATAACTTTTGGTGCATCCCAAAACGGTTGAACCAAAACCACATAGACTATGACGTCTTTAAACTGGACTATGATGTCCTTAAATTTTACGGACCGTGGGGTCCTTAAACTCATGGACTATGATGTCCTTAAACTTTACGGACTGTAGGGTCCTTAAACTCATGGACTATGATGTCCTTAAACTTTATGGACTGTGGGGTCCTTAAACTCATAGACTATGATGTTTTTAAACTTTACAGACTATGACGTCTTTAAACTGGACCGCAACGTTCCTAAACTAAATAGAGTCCAAATGCTCTTTTGTTCGATCTAAATGATCCTGTTGAGTAGATCTTAGTCTAAAATTAGACTAACGTATCCTCAACAAACGTTTGAGTTGACCTTAATCTAAAATAAGATTAACGATTCTTAAACCAACCCAAACCCAAATTTATGAAAATACGGATTTGGACTAATCCACGCCCTGCGGACGACAACATAAATTAGTCTCCGTATACAATCCATGGGCAATCAAAAATAAAACAAACACACACGACACGAAGTGACCATCTGGAGAAGGAGAAAGTGGTTACCGCGATGCGGTAGCGTAATTAACTGCACGGGCTTGCGCCTGCAGGGAAGAGCGTCCCCATAATAAAAAACCCCTCAAACGAGGGGGAATATGACAAAGTCTGCTACATCGGCCGCATCCGTCTAAACCTCCGATATACGGTGCCATAAATCAACTTGGCATATTCGGAGAGATGGATGGATAAATCCAAATAGCATCTGCCCCCAAAATTCAGGCCAGACGTCCCAATGTCCCTGTCGCGTCTTTCGGCGGAGAACAGATTCTGGCACGCCCGGCGGGACCTTTTCCTCTTTCCACTCCACACTTCGTGTGTCGTGTTTCGCGAACGAATCGCGGTTTGCTATGGTTGCCCTTGGATTCGAGGTACTAAGATTTGGTGTCTTGCTCCGTGCAGAGAAAATGGCTTTCAACTGCACCAACTGCAACAACGGCAATAACTCCCACTCCGTCCTTGCTGGAGGAGTGACCTATAGGCCTCAAGTGGCTTCCGTTTTTACGATGTCGGTGAAACAAGTGACTCAGGCCACCACTGGACTGTTCTTTGGGACCATGCTCCCACCAATGAGCTTCAACGCCCCACTGCCGTCGCAAGAAGCTCTGAAGAAGTCGGTCTATGATCGGCTTACGACTATCGCGGACCCTCTCAACGGGTCACCCAAATCCAACGCCTCAGTCTTTGACAGACTGGGCCAAAACTCCAATGGGACCGTGAAGAAGCCCGAGATACCTAAGGGGGTTATCCCGAAACGGATAGCTATCCCTGCTCCAGTGAACGAAGTCATCAGAGAGGCTTCTCCTGCTAAGGGATCAGTCTTCGTTATACTGTCCGCTCCAACTCCCGCTTCTGGCGAAGTTACCAAGGCTGCTTCTCCTGCTCGGAAGTCTGCCTTCGACAGGTTGGCCATCCCCACTCAACGGACGTCAGTTTTCAATAGGCTGGCACCAACGACAACCTTTCACCAGGACAGGGGGCATGAGGGAGCCACCCCCATAGCTGAATCAATACCGTCTGCAAGGCATGCTCGATGTCGCCACTGGCGCCGAGTGAGGAAAGCTGGAGGCAGTTCCCTTTCTGGATTGACTCCGCCGGCTCCAACGGTGGAAGTCGATGCTGTTGTTCCAATTGGGAACAGCTTTGAACCACTCAGGAGGGTCCGCAAGAACTCTCCAACTGTCGTGCTGAAAAGATCTTCTCCACCTGTGGAAAACGTTACAAAGGTAGAGCCAGAACAACCCCCTCAACGGTTGTCCTCCAAAATTCGCAGGGTCTGGCGATAGATCCAAAACTCTGTGATTAACCAAGACTACACTCGCCAACCGAAGAAGATGAAAGTTCGGCAAGAGAAGGAACACCCTGTCGTACCACAGAAAGTGTCGTCTACTTGGGTGCCCGCTACAACGGCCCCCTCAACTTCGACCGCTCACAAAAGAAAAAGGTCGGAGAAAATCCCCGTGTCTGTGACGAATCTAAAGAGCACTGAACCTAAACTCCTTAAGTCTGGGGGCATGGTGGTGCATACTGTTTATATGGCATCCGGGAAAGAGGATAACCGTATCTCCACGGGCCATCGACCTCTCACCAGATCAGTGACAAAGGCTCAGGAGAAACAACAGCAAAAGCTCCAAGAGATGCTAACGAAGATGGCCGCGCTCACTGGGCCAAAAGAAATCCCGGAGACATCATCGGAGCTACGCCAGGAGCAAGAAACCGATGCCGAGTTCCTCCGTAGAATGCTCGAGAAGAAAGATAAAGAAGCCACAGAACAAGTGGCCAACATAAAACAAATGGCGCTTTTATTCCAAGATATAGTCGGAATGATGATACAGCCGGATCCTCTAGCTGAAGACCCTCCGATTGTCCTTGAAGACGACATAGGGGAGACATCGAACCCTCTTCCGGCTCTATCAATGGCCAAAGAGGAGACAATCTCCAAAGCCGCCCTGGATGACTGTATAGCTCAACAGATACGAGCTCATCAGGTGAGCGAAGCGGCTGGCCAAATCGTTAAAACTGGACGACCCTATCCGGGTTGGTACGATCAAATAAAGTACCCATCAAGATATTATCCTTAAATTCCATATATATAAGGGGACGGAAAATCCACACCAGCACGTTGCTCAATTCAGAGCCTTGTGCGGTAATACTGGGGGTGACGACAAACTACTGCTTTGCCAGTTTGTTGGCAGCTTGTCAGAGACAGCGTTTGAATGGTACTCTGAGCTCCCGAACGACTTCGTTAAGAATTGCAGAAATGGAGTTACTATTTACACAGCGTTTCGCGAGCGCTAGCGAGCGCACCCCAATCACGGCGTTGATCAATGCCAGGGTGAAGCCGGGAGAGACATGGGTGCAGTATGCAATCCGGTGGTGGAACCTATGGTCGAAATGCGAACAATGCATCGAAGAAGCTCCTGCAGTAGGCATGTTCGTGGGTACCCTCGATCCGCAGGCGACCATGTCACAGTTCATGATGTTCTTTAAGCCGACCACCTTCCAGGCCCTGATAGACAAGCTGACCCAGATGGACTAAATGGGCCACAGGCCGTCCTCTTCAAAAACGGAGCTCCGAAATAAAAAGGGGAAAGGAAAGCAACCTTCGTCGCCAACGCTCAACAACAACCGAGTGGCCCGAAGTTGGTTGCTCACTAAGACAATAAACAAAGATCTCTTGGAGAAAAGATGAGACGCCCTTACTCATTCCCTCGGGATAAGACGAAGAGGTTATTTGAGCTAGCGTTGCGCAACAGGCTCATCACTCTGCCAGAGTCAAGACGCCCAACGCAACCAGGCGACGTTAACAATCCTAATTACTGCCCTTACCACCGAATATTGGGTCATCCAATCGAAGATTATTACATCTTCAAAAGTTGGATCGAAGATCAGTACCAACAGGGCAAGTTTGCGTTATCTGAGAATTGGAAGGTGAGCCCGCTCCAGCCATATGCTCCTAATAAGATGGACACGCCAGGAGCATCATGCTCTTTTATAGAAGAAGCTCCATAGGAAGTTGTCCTTTCGGCAAAAACGAAAAGAATGCTGAAAGATCTCCAAGCGTGTCCGGCAGTTAGATGGAAGAACCCACTGGAGCCTGAGATTATTGAAGGGATGCTGAAGCCGCGCCCAACGCTGAAAATTGGTGAAGGTGGACAAAACATTTAGGCCAAGCCTCCAAAGTCTTTAAAGAAAAAGAACAAGGCTAAGAAGCCCGTCCGACTCGAAAACAGCCGTATAGGTCTGCAGAAATACATCGATGCACTGGAAGAATATAACCAGAAGGTTCGGACCCCAATCACGTTGGATGAATTCTTTAAGCATGTTCTTGAGAATGAAGCCGATGGCGCTGATGAAGGAGACAATTCTTCAGAAGAGCCCGAGGATTACGTGGCAAGCTTCCACATGATCTTTCACTCATCAATAAAGGGAAAAGAAGCCCCCGATGCAGAGAAACTGGGGGCAGATCCAGAAACGGAACCAAAATCCCTGGAGCCATCGGACGAATTGATTGATGTTCCCCTCTGAAAGACGGCGCGATAGGAGACGTCTTGCATGAGATTCGGGGCAGATGCTAATTGGTGCTATCCGTCCACCTCTCCGAAGATGCCAAGTTGATTTATGGCACCGTGTATCGAAGGTTTAAAAGGATGCGTCCGATGTAGCAGACTTCGTCAGATTCCCCCTCACTTGAGGGATTTTTGATTGTGGGGACATTCTTCCCTGCAAGTGCAAGCCCCTGCAGTTAATTACGCTACCGCATCGCGGTAACAACTTTCTCCTTCTCCAGATGGTCACTTCGTGTCGTGAGTGTTTGTTTTGTGTTTGGTTGCCCGTAGATTGTATACGGAGACTAAGTTATGTTGTCGCCCGTAGGGCGTGGATTAGTCCAAATCCATATCTTTCTTAGATTTGGGTTTGGGGGGTTTGTTTGTGTTTAAGGATACGTTAGCCTCATTTGAGACTAAGATCAACTTAAACGTTTGTTAAGAATACGTTAGTCTCATTTTAGACTAAGATCGACTTAACGGGATCGTTTAGATCCAACAAGAGAGCAATTGGGGGGACTCTATTGTGACGTTGCGGTCGATAGGTAGTTTAAGGACATTGCGGTCCAATATTAGTTTTAAGATGTTGCGGTCAAGGTTAAGGACATCATAGTCCGTGGATTTAAGGACTCCACAGTCCATCGTTAGTTTTAAGACATCACGGTCAAGGTTAAGGACATCATAGTCCATGAGTTTAAAGACCCCACAGTCCGTTGTTAGTTTTAAGACATCCCGGTCAAGGTTAAGGACATCATAGTCTATGAGTTTAAGGACCCCACAGCCCGTTGTTAGTTTTAAGACATCCCTGTCAAGGTTAAGGACATCATAGTCCATGAGTTTAAGGACCCCACAGTCCGTTGTTAGTTTTAAGACATCCCGGTCAAGGTTAAGGACATTATAGTCCATGAGTTTAAGGACCACACAGTCCGTGAAATGCATGGTTGTTGGGACCCGTCACCTCTTTGAAGACGTTGAGGAATTACAACGACAAATATCAAAGGAGTGAAGAGATGTACCCTTGAACTAAGGTAGATTAAATGATCTGTAGCCCAATTTAGGAACCAAGACCAATTAATTATATTGTGAGCCCATTGGCCCAGTTAAGTCTGGATTGAGGACTTATGGCCAACTTGGGCTAAGTCCAACTGAGTTTGACCCTTTATTGGACTATTTGACATTTGTCTGGTTTTAGTCCACATTGTTTTCATCTTTGATTTCCGCAATTTTGAGATTCAATTGAAGGAGAGGCTTTGCCTCTGGAAAATTAGCCAGATTGGCCAAAAATAGTGTTTAGACAATAGGGAACAGTAGTGTTGAACACTGGAAATAAAGCTCTCAGATTAGTGTTGAACACTAGAAAATAATAGTGTTAAACACTGGAAAGTAAGATTCTCAAATTAGTGTTAAACACTAAAAGATGATCAGTGTTAAACACTGGGAATAAGATTCTCGAATTAGTGTTAAACACTAGCAGATAATCAGTATCAGACACTAGAAATAAGACTCTCAAATTAGTGTTAAACACTAAAAGATGATCAGTGTTAAACACCGGGAATGAAACTCTTGAATTAGTGTTTTAAAAAGAAGGATCACATAGGGACACGTGAGGGCGCCCAAAGGTGGGGCCAGACCTCCTTTTCTTCGTTATGCAAGTTAAACACTTTTTATATTTTCTTTGGAGCATCACGTGCTAACACGTGAGGAGGATTAGTGCGCCGATTGTCAGAGCATCAGCCAAAGGGTCACGTGGGAACACGTGAGAGCGCCCAAGACTTTTATTCCTTTTATTTTTCTTTCTGTGTTCCGGGGGTCACGTGGATTACGTGAGGTATTGCCTCTGAGCTTTTTCCTCCTTATTTATGTGGATCTTTACAGGGGTCACATGGGGACACGTGACCCTGGTTCTTTGCATTTTTGAAGATCCCTTTATCTTTTGAGAATTAAATTCTCCATAGGGTTAAACCCTAGCAATAACTTTAGAGGAATTAAATTCCTATTTTCTTTTGAATAATTATATTCTTAGATAGGGTTAAACCCTAATTTTCCTTCTGTGGGGATTAAACTCCCATATATGTAAGGAATCAAGTTCTGACATAGGGTAAAACCCTAATTTTATTTTAAGGGGAATTAAATTCCTGTGAGCTTGAGAGAATCAAATTCTCAATTAGGGTTAAACCCTAGTTCTGTCCATCTTGAAGGAATTAAATTGCTATAATTTTGGAGAATTGAATTCTCATATAGGGTTAAACCCTAATTTTATCTTGGAGGAATTAAATTCTTATAACTTTGTGAGAATTAAATTCTCAAAACTCAATTCCTCCTCTATGTTTTAGATCTGCATGATAGGATCTCGACCCGATGAGAATTAAATTCTCAACCTATGGGGAGATGTGCACTTTGCAGATCTTCAACCAGAGAAAGAACTAAGTTCTTTTTTTTGTAGAAGAGTTAAACTCTTAGATTGAGAATTAAATTCTCTTTTTTTTGAAGTCTTGATCCTCTTTCTTTTCTTACCTAGGGTTTTTCTTTATAGAGAATTAAATTCTCCTCTCTTTTCTCTCTGAATTTTCAAAATTCTAAAGCTCTCTATCTATATCCTTCTCCCTTCTTTTGGCTCCTATTTATAGGAGAAGGAAAAGAATCAATCTGTTTAGTAAATCTTTCATTGAAAGATTTGATTTGTTTTTATCATTAATCCGGGCCTTTAGATTATTAGGTGAATTTTATTCACCGTTGGATTTTAAATCCAAAGATATTCCTTTTGTTATTTCGGTGAGATTTAGGGGAAATCTTTCCTTGTCCAAGGTTTTTCTATAAATTGGTGATATTTAATCACCCTCGGATTCTTAATCCAACGGTTCTCCATAATTTTTCTCCATTCTGGAAAGATTTAAATGATCTTTTTAGAATTTAATTCTGTTGAACAGCAAGGCTTTTAAAGCCGGTCACGTGTGAGCACCTGACCCCTGGTCACGTGTAAGCACGCGACCCCGGTCACGTGTAACCATGTGACCCCCTGAATGGACTCCTCTTCTCTGCTCTGTTCTGTGCCGCTGCTTTAACCCTCACGTGCCAACACGTGACCATTGGTCACGTGTGAGCACGTGATGCCTCTTCTGAAGCTTTTTCCTGATTTTTAATTAGGGAAAAATGCCCCCACAGCGTTGCTCTCACGTGTCTGCATGTGAGTGCAACGCTGTCACTTTTATGACCGTTGGATCCATCTAGGGAATCGGGAAGATGAAGCGTTTCCATCACATCTTATAAATGTAGGGGTCTCTTCAGAAGCGCCTCCACTCTTTCATCTTCTTCCTTGCAATTTTTCTTTTGAGAAATTAATTCTCCTTTCCAGAGCTTAGTTCTCTGCCTTGAAAATTTTCCAGAGTTTAACTCTGTTCAAGAAAGACCCTTTCTTCAGGTAATGATCTTGAACAAACGAAGAACTTTCACAGAAATCACTACGGGATTTTAAATCCACACCAAGGGTTTTCCTTTTAACAAGAACCCATTAAAATAAAGAGAAAATCATTCAATCAACAGAATCTTTAGGGTTTCTTTGATCTTCGGGGGGATAATGGTGGCAGTTGTCTTTTCCATGGAATTTAATTCCATCTTAAAAAATGTTTCTGGGAATTTAATTCCCCTTTTTTAACAAGGAATTCAATTCCTATGAAGAACTCGGTTCTTCCCAGAAAGCTTCTTGGGGGTTTCTTGCCCTGAGTTGTCTTTTTCATATACAAGAAGAAGAAGTTTGTAATAAATTCTCATGATCTTTATTTCAGGTATTATGGATGCCCATTTGTATGATCTTGATGAAATAATTTCTTACGGAAATATTCGTGCACCGGGCCGCAGCCAGAACCAGGAGTTCACCAACGCTAAGTGTGCTGAGATCGTGAGCTGCTTCGACAAGTACAACGGTCGGCTACTCCCTCGTCGCTCTTCTCTTTTGAAACTCATCGTGCTGGCGATCTAAGAAGCGCTCCCTCTCTTTTGCACCGGCGTACCGCTTAGGGCATTGGATGCCGCCGAGGATAAGGTGCATTTGGTGTATCTGATGAGCCTAATCTCGAAGAGAAGGCGAGACAATCTCATTGATCTCTTGCATCAGGCTTTTCAGCAGTCGGCCATACTTGCTGCCTATCGGAGGGTGGAGGACATCCGTGAGGATCCCGACGCTTGTGATCGCAAAAGAAAACATACTAGGATGGTTCGAAATGTCTGGAAGATCTTGGACAAAGTCACTTTTGAGTTTCTCAATCCATGCCCCGCATCTGAGGTCTTGCCGTTGTAATCGTTTCTTTTTATTTTTGTATGAACTTTTAAAGTATGAGTGATAAGTTTTATTGTGCCCTTCCGTGTTTGCATGCCTTCTTTATGGGATTTTGTCATATTGTCATTGTTGCTGCTGACGTGTTTGGCGTGTGAGGCACACTTTCACTTTTCAGTGCACATCAAGTTTGGTGCTCACGTGCTCCGCACGTGGGGCCCTTTTGATGGGGCTGTTTTTTTCAATTTTTCATGCCATATTTTCTGTGCACAGCATTAGATGCAGAAAAGGAGCCTTGGAAATAGTTCCATCTCCTTTATTTCTAATGCCTTCCCTTTTTTAGGCCTCGGAAATAGTTCCACCATGCAATATTCTCCGTGCACAACATTTAATGTTCCTCTTTATAACCTGAGACCATAGCCTTCTTTTTCTCTTCACAGAGAAATCTATTCTCAATTTATTGTGGTTTATCTTGAGGAAACAATTGAGTGCCATGGCCTGCAACCGCCCCCATGCTCGTCGACAGCCATAGGAAGTACCTATCGAGGAGATGATTCCTCGCTTTGCTGCACAACTGGTGGATCCCCTTCTCACCGACGACGAATGTGATTCGGCGACATATGAACTCTTGATTCGTAGGGGGTCCCCCTTCTAATGGGATCCCTTTGGCTCCGGATGATTCTTGCTGCCGTGCTTGCTGACATCCCTCCTCACCCAGCGGAGATGACCCTGGCGATGCTTGACGCGGCTGAAGACAAGCTCGAGTGTTTTCACGAAGCATGCTTGATTACTCAGGCTCTGAAAGATTGCTCGGTTCACCTGTTGGGCCAAATAAGAGCCCGACGGGCTATCATGTCTGCTTTTGCGGACGAACATGGCGCCAATCGGTGGGGAGTGACTCCTCGCGAGAACCGCCGCTTCGACGTGTTGGAGAAGGCAGAGAGAGAGATGGAGAATTTTGTTCTTCTTTTTGTTAACCCTTGTGCCACTGATCCTTTGTTTGGTGACCTTTTCCCGTTAGAGTGGTATATTTAGATCAGTGTACTCTTTTTATCATTGGTTGTCGTATGCTTTATGTTGAATTTTCATGTTTGTTGGGTACTCGTACGCGCGTCTTGCTTGCGTAAATGAGCTTCATATTCTTCCCATGAGAACTTTCTTTAATTGCGAGTACTATCATTATGTTGCATGCACATCAGAGCTTCGGGTGTCATTTCTTTTCGAATATTCATATAGTTGCAAATGCATGCTTGATAGGATATATATCGGAGATTTTCATTGTCGCCTCCCATATCATGTGATGTGTGCGTGTTTTAGCTTGAATATTGCCGTCGGATGGAGGCTTGTTTGCACGTGCTCGAGTGTACCCGCCTTTCCTCGGAGGCTGTGGCTGTGAAAGTGGGCTTGCGGGGTTTGATTGAGCGATGTGCGGCAAACATGGTGTCGTGCGAGAAGAGGCTCGGCCATAAATTCTCGGAGAGGGAGCTGGCCTCTAAGGCACTGCACGAGCTCCAAGCCAACCTTACTGTCACGCCCCGCTTCCCAGAGTACGCTATAATAGGCACGTGACATAGCCAACCATGCTATCTGTGGATAGGAAAAATCCTTCCACAGTCACATTAGGCTGTAGAGATATTAAGAACAGGAAAGTAAACTAAACTATCTAGTAATGTCCATGAGCCAGAATAAATGATAATATGCAGAAGCAAAGGATACAATAAATGAAACACCTGGAAAGTAAAACTGCATACCAACAGGATCTTTACCGCTCGGTCTAATAGCGGCAATACTCCTGATCAGTCTGCAACAAAGGTAGAAGGATCTGGGCCATGCAAAACCCAGACGTCAGCGCGTCATAACATCAAGCGATAATATAAACAGGGGTAGCAATACATGCAAGAATATCATAAAAGGTAAAGCAAGTGTAACAACAATATAAATCGGGGTAGTGAAAGGTAGTGTGCAGTGAGTAATCTAAACTGGTCTATTGGGTTAAATACTCTCAAGTCTTTGAAATCAATTTGATGAATCATCGATGTAACTCAATAGTATCCCGTGCGTGCCCGGGATCACGGTGAAGATTCTCGGGCTGAAACCGAGACATGCCGCTAGGCACTAAAGGAAAAGGGTAATGATGAATGATGTCCATGGCATCATCCCAAGGCTGGCCTAGCCTCTAAAAAGGTAATGGATAATGATGGATGATGTCAGCAGCATCATCCCAAGGCTGGCCTAGCCTCTAAAACTGGTCGGTAAAGGCAGCAAACTGTCGAGTTACAAGTCGGGTTTCATCATTGATTTCCCCATACCCCCAAGTTATATATGTTCAGGTCAGGTATTAAATAATCTGGAGCTAATGCCAACTCAGGATCAGGCAGGTACAGGTTTGTCTAGATAGACAACAAGAACGGTCCGTAAGGACAACAGGTCAGATTTGTTGGCATTAGACACGAGATCAGGTAACAGGTAAGACCATGGTACATCAGGTTAAGCCAGGTAATGTATAAAGGTGTCATGTCATGTTAAGAGTTGCACGGTACTATGTCGTGTCAAGTAATAGGTGTAACAAGTCATGTCAGGATGTACACGATATCATGTGAGTGCTCATAATCAAACTAGCATAAGCATGGGTATACAAAACAAGCATGAGTACTAATAGAACAACAAACTGGCACATGTAATATGATATGCAAATAGGTACAGATTAAACTATAAGGATGTAGATGCACGGTTATCAGTTTGGGTTTAAGGGATGGTTTCAACATTACATGAATGTAGTATAGCAAATATAAAGGTTATAATCATGTTAATATGTACTAAATAATCTAGAGATGCAATTGAATATAAATTAGGCTAGCTGTAAGTAAACGATCGTCCGATAGGGTATAAACTATAAAAGGGTTACTATGGGCTATGCAAATAAGTGTTATTTGATTTAAATATGGATGTTGGTACTATGTATAGTAACACTAAATGCAACATGGTATGTTCCGGGATATAAATCTAAAATGATATAACGGGACATCGGAATGTTAAAATGGAAACTATGGTATTAAATTTAAACTACAGGTTTAATGCGCATTCAAATAAGTATAAAATAGATTAAATAGCATGTAGCAAGTTTCACTTGCCTTGATCGGATCACACGACGGATGCTTACGGCACATCGGATGTCAGTAGAAGTTGCGATGCACATACGCATCCCCGTAACTGAACCAGCCAGTGCAAGAAGTGACCACGCTGCACGAGAACGTCTTCTGGGTCGCTCGGATCGTCGACGACGAGCACTGCTCCGGCAACGATCCGAAACCGAGAAGCCAAGAGAAAAAGAAGAATAGAAAGAGAATAGAAGAAGAAGAGAGAGAGATATTGCTTCTGGGTTGGTGCTTTGGGGTCAGAGGAGTTGACAGGGACGGCCGATGAGGGTGGTCGACGTTGAGGGTCACCGGAGGTGAGTTGCCAGCAAGGGTGCAGGGTGCAGGTTGGGGTTCTGATGCGTGGGGTTTTAAGAGAGAAGAAGAAGAAGGGAAGAGAGGGAGGAGAAGAGAATGAAGAGGAGGAGGAGAGGAGAATGGGTGGTGACGGTGAAGTCGAGGGATCGCCGGCGACGAGGTGTGCAGGGTGATGGGTTTTCTCGTCGTGGTGGGTATAGGGATGAGAGGAGGTCGGGTGTGTAGAGGGTTTCGATGGTGGGAGAGAGAAGAGAAGATGAGGAAGGTGACGAGGCTGGGTGAAGTCGACGGCGACAACAAGATGAGGCGCAGGCGAGGGTTAGGGCTTGGCATGGGTTTCGAAGGTGGTGTTGGGTTGATGGGCGACGAGATCTAGGTGGAACGGGTTGACGAGGAGATGGATGCTTGGCGATGAGATTTTCTCTGGGGTGATGAAGGGAGGCGACGGTGAAGAGGTCAGGAAGGCGGCGAAGGCGAGCGCGAAGGCGTAGGTCTGAGCGAAGACGAGGCGGTGAGGCGGGAAGGAAAATTTTTAAGAAGAAGGAAGAGAACGTGGGTAAAGGAAAAAAATAAAATTATAAATATAAATTTAATCAGAGGAGAGAGAGAGAAATTGGAGAGAGATGGAGAGAAAAGAGAGAGGGAGAGAGAAAGAGACAGAGAAAGATCGAGATGAGAGAGAGAGAGAAAGGAACAGTAAGGAGAGAGAGTTTTGTTTGTTTCTGGGGAGAGAGAAAGGAAGAAAGAGTGAGAGAGAGAAACGTATGAAATTCTGTTAAAAGATTTACATATAAAAAGATTTTTAGTTTCTTAAAAACCAACTTAGATTCACAGTTAATATAAATATTAATATAATATTAGTCCGTTTTAGATTTGGCAAAATATGAACTTACTCCAAAATATGCCCGGGTCGGGTCTAAAAATTCAGATTTAAAATATGAAAAATATATGCGACTTCCAAATTTCATAATGAAAACCCAGTTAAAGAAAATGCATACCCCCAAGAATGGATGCACGTACGTGCGCGTAGCCATCCAAACACGTCCGTTTCACTGAACGGGACGAGAACAAAAGCGCGGATGCTACCACGGGGTTAGAGGCATCATGCAGGCCATGTTATGAAATTTTAAATTATTTTATATGGCTTAAAATGTTATATGGTAAAAAATACAATGCCAGATAAAATGCAAGTATGCAGTAAACATGAAATGCACAGTCTACGTAACAAGTCATGGTACTTGATAACTATGAATCAAAACAGGTTCAAGCAAGCGGGTCGGGTCGAATGCAAAGTAAAATGTAAAATACCATTCGCACCCAAAACACGATAAATCAAGAAAATACCACAGATAAATAAATACGGGAACTGGAATTGGTATAAATGAACTCGGTTGTTACACTTACAGCCAAAGCCAACAAAGCGTATGAACTCTGGCGAGTACTTCAAGAGTCTATCAAAGAGGTGGTGGCCCTCGATAAAGCTGCCGTGTTCACTTGCGAAAGGGTTGAGGCTCACAAGGCTACCGAGAAAGAGCTCGAAGGCCGGCTTGCCTCGTATCAGGGCCAGCAGGCTCAGGCGGAGGCCTGTCTTCTGGCGATATTGAATCACGAAGCCGTGACCCAGCGGAAGAAGGATGAGCTAGTGAAGTTGCTAAATTGCCCGCCGGCCTGAAGACTTGTATCTCTTTCTTTCTTTTTGTACATACTCCTGAATGAGAGTATATATTTTTTTTGTTTTTTCATGAATTGTACTTTGTATCCATTTTGGTTTATGAATAAAAGACATATTTTTCTACTCAATGGTGTGTCTCTTTTTATTGAATGTGTTCTGCGGACAGTTTATCTTGGTCTCTTTGCAGGGCAGCGATGGCTTAGGATTCAGGGTTAAGATCTGCCTCCTAAGACTTTTGAGCTTTATGAGCCGTGAGGGTCTCATAAAGAGTTTTTCTCCCTACAGGTCGAGAGGATCCCATAGGTGTAAGTTCTTCTTAAGAATTGCGAGGATTCTTAAGCGGGTTTTCACTTGAGAGTCGTAAGGATCTCACAAGAGAGTTTTCTTCCTTACAGGTCGTGAGGACCCGCAAGTGTTGGGTGCGGTTGCCCTTATCCGTATTTCACGGAGTCAGGGGTTGCTTTGGGATGTTTTCCAGGGTACCGTAGTTTAAAGACATCGCGGTCGAGGTTAAGGACATCATAGTCCATGGGTTTAAGGACTCCACAGTCCAATGTTAGTTTTAAGACATCACGGTCGAGGTTAAGGACATCATAGTCCGTGGATTTAAGGACTCCATAGTCCAATGTTAGTTTTAAGACATCACGGTCGAGATTCAGGACATCATTGTCCGTGGATTTAAGGACTCCACAGTCTGATGTTAGTTTTAAGACATCACGGTCAAGGTTAAGGACATCATAGTCCATGGATTTAAGGAATCCACAGTCCAATGTTAGTTTTAAGACAACACGGTCAAGGTTAAGGACATCATAGTCCGTGGATTTAAGGACTCCATAGTCCAATGTTAGTTTTAAGACATCATGGTCAAGGTTAAGGACATCATAGTCCGTGGATTTAAGGACTTCACAGTCCACGAAACGTGTGGTTACTGGGACCCGTCACCTCTTTGAAGACGTTGAGGAATTACAACGACAAATATTAAAGGAGTGAAGAGATGTACCCTTGAACCAAGGTAAAATCAGTCTAGAATCATCATGGTTGATCGTTAGTTTTAAGACATTACGGTCGAGGTTAAGGACATCATAGTCCGTGGATTTTAAGGACTCCACAGTCCGACGTTTGCTCTGGATGCTTCACACAGGTTCACTGTCGTGCTCTGCGAGGACCAGGCTCCGCTCTGGACGTTTTCCGCGGGGTCAAAGAGTGACGTTATCCGCGTTCTACGTGACCAGGAATTTTGCACTAGATGCTTCACACGGATTCACTGCCGTGTTCGGCGAGGACTAGGCTCCGCTCTGGATGCTTCACACAGGTTCACTGCCATGCTCTGCGAGGACCAGGATCCGCTCTGGACGTTTTCCACGGGGTCAAAGAGTGACGTTATCCGCGTTCCACGTGACCAGGAATTTTGCACTAGATGCTTCACACGGGTTCACTGCCGTGTTCGGCGAGGACTAGGCTCCGCTCTGGATGCTTCACACGGGTTCACTACCGTGCTCTGCGAGGACCAGGATCCGCTCTGGACGTTTTCCACGGGGTCAAAGAGTGACGTTATCCGCGTTCCACGTGACCAGGAATTTTGCACTAGATGCTTCACACGGGTTCACTGCCGTGTTCGGCGAGGACTAGGCTTCACTCTGGATACTTCACACGGGTTCACTGCCGTGCTCTGCGAGAACCAGGATCCGCTCTGGACGTTTTCCACGGGGTCAAAGAGTGACGTTATCCGTGTTCCACGTGACCAGGAATTTTGCACTAGATGCTTCACACGGGTTCACTACCGTGTTCGGCAAGGACTAGGCTCTGCTCTGGATGCTTCACACGGGTTCACTATCGTGCTTTGCGAGGACCAGGATCCGCTCTGGACATTTTCCATGGGGTCAAAGAGTGACGTTATCCGTGTTCCACGTGACCAGGAATTTTGCACTAGATGCTTCATACGGGTTCACTGCCGTGTTCGGCGAGGACTAGGCTCCGCTCTGGATGCTTCACACGGGTTCACTGCCATGCTCTGCGAGGACCAGGATCCGCTCTGGACGTTTTCCACGGGGTCAAAGAGTGACGTTATCCGCGTTCCACGTGACCAGGAATTTTGCACTAGATACTTCACACGGGTTCACTGCCGTGTTCGGCGAGGACTAGGCTCTGCTCTGGATGCTTCACACGGGTTCACTGCTGTGCTCTGCGAGGACCAGGATCCGCTCTGGACATTTTCCACGGGGTCAAAGAGTGACGTTATCCGCGTTCCACGTGACCAGGAATTTTGCACTAGATACTTCACAGGGGTTCACTGCCGTGTTCGGCGAGGACTAGGCTCCACTCTGGATGCTTCACACGGGTTCACTGTCGTGCTCTGTGAGGACCAGGATCCGCTCTGGACGTTTTCCACGGGGTCAAAGAGTGACGTTATCCGCGTTCCACGTGACCAGGAATTTTGCACTAGATGCTTCACACGGGTTCACTGCCGTGTTCGGCGAGGACTAGGCTCCACTCTGGATGCTTCACATGGGTTCACTGCCGTGCTCTGCGAGGATCAGGATCCACTCTGGACGTTTTCCACGGGGTCAAAGAGTGACGTTATCCGCGTTCCACGTGACCAGGAATTTTGCTCTAGATGCTTCACACGGGTTCACTGTCGTGTTCGGCGAGGACTAGGCTCCGCTCTGGATGCTTCACACGGGTTCACTGCCGTGCTCTGCGAGGGCCAGGATCCACTCTAAACGTTTTCCACGGGGTCAAAGAGTGACGTTATCCGCGTTCCACGTGACCAGGAATTTTGTTGATTATATCCACATCTCACGGAGTTGGGATTTGACTCTCGGTGATCTGTACACCGCCGAGTCATGGAACTGGGAGTTACCGCTGTTCCGCTTTGCTCAAGGCCGTGTTTGCCACAATGAGACGAATGTTGAGACGATCTCTAGGTTATTTGTGGCCCGTCGAGATTTGGCTTCTTTTTCTGATAAGACCTGGGGGGAGGAGTATGATCCCTTCTTTGTTTGCGCCCTTGGATTGTATACAGGGATTGATGTAACATCACCTGTAGGGCATAAATTTTATTTTTATTTTATTTCTTTTTCCGCGATGCTCTATCATTTCCGTTTTTACATCGCGAAGGTCGCGATTGCCCCATCATTTCGGCTATTTTTCGCGGTGCCCAATCATTTCGGCTATTTATTTTATTTTTACTCGCTGCTTTTTATTGCGAGTTGCCCAATCATTTCGGCTGTTTTTGTATGCATACATTTTTACTTGCTGATTTTGTTGCAAGATGCCCCATCATTTCGGCTATTTCATATGCATTTTTGGCTCGCTGATTTTTTTATCGCGAGTGTGGAACTTGGAATCTGGTGCCAATCTCATCATCAGCATCGCTGCGACTGGAATATTTCCAGGAGCGAATCATCATTTGCTTCTGTCGATGTCGAATAAAGGTGGCTTAGCAAACAGGGTTAGGATCTCGTCGACTAAGGCTTTTGACTTCATGAGCCGTAAGGGTCTCATAAAGGTGTTTCTCCCTACGAGTCGTGAGGATCTCGTAGGTGTGTTTTCTCCTTAGGAATCGTGAGGATTCCTAAGTGTATGTTCTCTTATAAGTCGTAAGGATCTTACAAAAGGGTTTTCTCCTTATAAGTCGAGAGGACTCACAAGGGTCGTTCACCGTGCGAACATATCCCCAGTCACGGATGGGACTCGGTTAGGGAAATGTTTATTCGCGCCCGTGGATTGTATACAAGGGTCAGTATGAGCCGCTTGTAGGGCAATATCGAAGGTTGTGGGGGCTGCTTAAGAACATGTTCAGGTCTCTGTAATTTAAGACTTTCAAATCTTATGAGCCGTGAGGGTCCCATAAGAGAGTTCTCCTTACGAGTCGTGAGGATGTCGCAAGTGTAATTTATCCTTAGGAATCGTGGGGATCCCTAAGTGTGTTGCTCCCTTGTGAGTCGTAAGGATCTCACGCGGGTGATTTATCCTCACAAGGTCGAGAGGACCTTGTAAGTGTCTTTTAACGAGATTGCACCCTTTCGGGTTTTCACAAACACTCGCCGGTAGCCCTGCTGTTTTTACTCACGGAGCCCTTTTGGGTTTTCATCCGTGCCCATTTTGCTTATGGACATACTGTCTTTCTTTTTTTTTCTTTTTATTTTTTTTGTATCGGCTTTGGGATGCCGCAATCTACCGTAGTTTATCGACATCTCGGTCAACAGCTAGTTTTTGGACGTAGCGGTCCGTCGTTAGTTTAAGGACGTTTCGATCCTTTGTTGAAGAAGGCCGGCTACTGCTTATAGAGTTTGGGCTTAGGAAGATAGCGAGCGGACATAATCGTCGTCATCTATCATTGACCTGGATTGTAACTCATTAAGCGTAGTATTTTTTTAGGAAGCGACCGTTTATTGGCCTGAAAGGTCTTTCACCGTGCATATCCATGAGTAGATAGGCTCCACTCTGGTAGACCTTGTCTATGATGTACGTGCCTTTATAGTTCGGCTCGAATTTTCCCCGCTTGGCGCGATTGGGGATCATAGGTCTTTTGACCACTAGCACGAGTTCGCATTGGCGGAATGTCCTCGGCCTGGTCAATCTTTCATATGAGCACGTCATCTTTGCTTTATAAGCCTCCAGATTTTGTTGCGCTATGAGGCGGGTTTCATCAAGGGCATCAAGCTCTTCAAGCCGAAGGTGAGCATTTTCTCCGTCCGTCAGCTCGTAGTGGACTGCCACTCGTAGAGAGGGTAACTCTATCTCGAGGGGGAGTACTGCTTCTGTGCCGAATACCATCGCGTATGGCGTTGTGTTCGTGGCCGTTTTGAACGTAGTTCGATACGCCCAGAGAGCTTCTTGCAGTCTCTCGTGCCAGTCCTTCTTATTTCGGGACACCGTCTTCTTCACGATCTTCGTCAAGGTCTTGTTGAAAGCCTCAGCTAGACCGTTAGCTCGGGGATTATAAACTGAGGAATATCTCCAGTCTATGTTGTGTTGTTGCGCGAAGCGGCTGATCTTGTGGCTTCTGTAGGCTGGCCCGTTATCGGAGATGATCCGTCGCGGAGTTCCAAACCGATAAATGACGTGCGTCTTGAAGAAATAGAGGATATTCTCCGTCTTCACTTCCCTCAGCGGTATTGCTTCTGCCCATTTGGAGAAGTAGTCAGTTGTCGCCAAAATGAATCGATGTCCCCTGGATGATGCTGGTTCGATGGGGCCGATTACATCAGTCCCCCACATTTCGAACGGCCAGCTGACCACTATTGGATGTAGAGGATTTGGATGCTGATGGATAAAGTCCCCATGAATCTGGCATGAGTGGCATTGCTTTGCATATTCGAGGCAGTCTTGAATCATCATAGGCTAATAGTAGCCCATCCGTTTAATCTTCAACTTCATCTTCGGGCCTGCTTGGTGAGAACCGCAGAGTCCGTCGTGAAATTCCTGAATGACTCTTTTCGCTTCGTCAGGTCTCAGACATCTCAACCATAGAGAATCAAACGACCTATTGTACAGAGTATCATTGACGAAGGCGAAAGACAGAGCTCGTTTCATAAGCTGATGTCTTGAGGATGCATCCTCAGGCGTTCGACGGGATTTGAAGTAGTCTATAAAGACATAAAGACTTCTCTCTAATCATCAGGTTTTCCTGGTCTTTTATTTGCATAGCCATTTTCTCAGTCACTCCCTTTTCTTCGGATGATTCCGGAGATATTTCTGCTGGGGCAAGTACCCGACGGCTTTGTACCACGATTCTTACATCATCGAGGTTCTCGTCGGCCAATTCTTTAGCGAGCTTAGCTAGTGAATCTGCTTTGCTATTTTCTGTACGCGGTATGCTTTCCAGCATATAGGAGAGAATTTGAGTCAACAGTTGCTGTACTCTCTCGCCATATTTTACCAGTTCGGGTTTGCACGTTTGGTAGTCGCCATTTACTTGACTGACGACCAGTTGAGAATCTCCATATATGAGGAGGTTTTCAATTCCCATGTCGATGGCGATCTTGAGGCCTGCTATCAAAGCTTCGTATTCAGCTTCATTATTCGTCCTTGGCTCTGTTAAGGAGAAAGCAAAGCGCATTATCCCTCCTTGCGGGGTCACGAAGATAAGGCCTACCCCCGATTTAATTATAGGCGTGTTTTGTTTGCGCTTCTTCATGGAGGACGCTCCATCAAAATAAAGTTCCCATCGGGCATCACCACCGTCGATCGCATCAAATGCATGTTCGTCTGGCAGCTCACAGTTCAAGGGAGAATTGGCCGGTATCGGATGTTCAGCGAGGAAATCGGCGATGGCCTGGCCTTTCACTGCCCTAAGAGGCTGATAAATTATTGAGAACTCCATCAAGAGCAAGGCCCATTTAGCAAGTTGTCCCGTTAATATGGCCTTTGACATCAAATATTTGAGGGGATCCACTTTCGATATGAGACGGACTTCATGCGCCAACGCATAGTGCCGGAGTTTCGTTATTGCGAAGATTAACGCCAGGCAGTGTTTTTCGATGGGAGAGTAATTGCTTTCTGCCCCCAGAGGACTCGACTCAAGTAATAGAGAGCCCTTTCTTTCCCTTGGTCATTCTCTTGTGCCCATAATGCGCCTAAAGAACCTTCGAGGGCTGTTGTATAAAGAATGAGAGGCTTTCCCTTGACCGGAGCAGCTAGCACTGGCGGGTTCTGCAGATACTGCTTGATTTCGTCCAGCGCGCCTTGGCATTTATGATCCCAGATGAACGGGGTTCCCTTCTTCATCAGGTGACTGTAAGGGCAGCACTTGCCAGAGAGATTGGCTATAAATCGTCGGATATACGCGAGCTTCCCTTGGAGAGACCGCAATTGCTTGAGAGTCCTTGGCGGGGGCATCTCCATAATCGCCTTGATTTTTGACGGATCTATCTCGATACCTCGGTGTCGGACGATGAGTCCTAGGAATTTACCCGAGGACACCCCGAACGCGCATTTGAGTGGATTCATCTTCAAGTTGTATTGCCGAAGACGTTGAAACACGATCTTCAGATGCTCGAGATGTTCCTCGTATGATTTGCTTTTAACCACGAGGTCGTCGATATAGCATTCGACGATTTCATGTATGAGGTCATCGAAGATCTTCGTCATGGCCCTCTGATAAGTAGCACCGGCGTTCTTTAGACCAAAGGGCATTACCTTATAGCAGAATATACCCAAAGGGGTCAGGAAAGCGGTGTGCTTCTGGTCTTCGGGATGCATCTTTATCTGATTATACCCTGATGAGCCGTCCATGAAGGAGAAAACTTCATGAGTGGATGTGTTATCTATCATCAGCTCGGTGACCGGTACTGGGAAATCGTCCTTTGGACAAGTTTTATTGAGATCCCGAAAGTCCACACATATGCGCACTGTCCCATTCTTCTTCATCACCGGGACGATGTTGGCGATCCAATCGGGGTACTAAACCTCTTGGATGAAGCCGGAGTTGATCAACTTCTTGACCTCGGTGTTGATGCTCATCTCAAGCTCGAGCCGCATTCTTCTCGGTGCTTGTTTGATCGGCTTGATGTTCGGGGATATCGTCAGTTTGTGAACAGCAATCTCTGGATCTAATCTCGGCATTCCGGAATAGTTCCATGCGAAGCAATCTTTATGTTGCATAAGCACGTCCTTTAACGCAACCACCCTTTCTTCAGATAGCAGCTCGCTAACGAATGTGGGTCGCGGGTCACTTTCCGTTCCCAAATTAATCTTCTTAAGGTTATCTGCAATAGTGTGTATTCCATCTTCTAGCTCTTTTGGCGCTGGTGGAAACTCTGAGATCACCACGTCATTGTTGTTTTCAAAGCACCAAGGGAGGTCATCCATATTCTCAGGCTCTCCTTTTGATAGCGTTATCATATGACAAGTACGAGCTCACTTCCAGGACCGATGTAGGTCTGGGTTTGTCCTCGCTGTATGCGCGGCTTTTGGTTCGTGCTTCTGTGGCGGACTTATCCTCCAGCTGTCGGATAGAGCAAACCTGCCTTGCTGATATTGGTTTTTGACCCAGTTCTTGAAGGTAAAGCAGTCTTCGAGAGGATGTCCTATTGCTCGGTGATAAGAGCAATAGCCCGGATGATAGACCTCGTTAGCTTGCTCAGGGTGTTTGGACTCCGGAAGTGTAATCATTTGATGTTTTAAAGCGAGATTAAGTATCTTCTTTATCTTGTCTTGAGGGAAAGAGTATGCTCGACTCATCTTCTTCATGAGGGACAAATCCGGGCCGCTTGATTCCCAACAGTGTGACTTCTTAGTCCCGCTTTATCGCTGTCGAATGCCTTTTCCGCTCTTTGACTTGTTTCTGCCCCTGCGTTGGGCCTTTTTTACGACAGGTTGACAGGGAGCGGCATTTTCATCTTTCGCAGCCTGTTGGAGAAGGCGTTGCATCCTGGCTTTCTCATAGATGGCCATTTCGCGGTTATGGTCATCTCGAGCTTTTTGACCCGCTTTCCTGATAAGCTTTTCTATTCGTTCTTCAAATGACGGACGCGGCATTTTGATTGTAGGATCTAGTTTTGGTGCGGGGTCGGCATTTTCTGACATGGCGTCCTCTTCTTCATCGAAGTTATATATGGCGTAGCTACCATGGACTCGTTCCCGTTTCTCGGATTTCACATATCCAAGCCCAAGCATTTCCATTCTCCCGTTGGGCAACTTGCGCTGAGTCCCAGGGACATCCCAAATCTTGTTGTAGAACCGAGCTTGTCGAATAGTCTGTTTGAAGGGTACCCCTTGGCGCTTCAACAGCCTTTTTATTCCGTTCGTGTAATATCTGGGCAAACGGATAGGTTGGAGCCTATCAAGTGTAGAATCCGCGCCGTGCCAGATTTCTTTCTCCACTCTTGTTTCCGTGGACCGGTAGAATAGAATCGCCTTTTCACCTTTTCTCCTGGGAGGGACGTAAAATGTCTGCAGGTCTTGCACACTGTAAGCTTCAAGTGCGTCAAGGTCTTTGTAGTGCTCTCGCGGAATCATGGTAATTTGCAAACTCTGATCATCACCAGGGAATGCTTGTATTGACGGCCGACTGGAGAACACAGCATTAACCTCATCTTCTGAGTTGCTTCCGAAGATTAATATGGGGGCGGACGGTCCCGGGTTGTTGCGTCGAGACGGCCCAGAGTAAACTATCTCTTCTTCTTCCTCGGTATCACTCCCGAAAACAGGAATGGTGGCGGCGGCCTTGTTCTCCGGTTTGCGACACCTCTCTGTGTCCTCGAAATCTGGAAAAAAGTATTTTGCATCTTCGTACTTGCGGACTTCGTTCACGGAGAATGGGTTCAGCTATCCTGTTACGGTATACTCGAGACTATCCTTGAAATACTTCATACACTGATGTTGCGTAGAAGGGATGATGTTGTACTCGTGTAACCAAGGACGACCGAGCAAGGCGTTGTAGCAGGTCTTGGCGTCAATGACGTGAAACTTAATATCCGTATCGAGTAGTCCGAAGCGTAATGTTAGTATTACAGATCCGAGAGTCCGTGATGACTGGGAATCGAAACCGGAGATGGTAATTTTATCACGAGCGAGGCGCTGAACGCTCATGCAGATTTCCTTCAACACCCAAACATTAAGGAGATTGACGGAGGATCCATTATCAACCAGGATTTTGCCTATCTTGATATCGTGGCAGTATCCAGAGACATATAGGGGACGGTTGTGGTCGCACGTCCCAAGGAGAAGGTCTTCATCACCGAAAGTGACATCGGCTGTGTGCACTTCTTCCAGCTCATCCTTCATCTTTTCTTCGGCGAGGAAAGCTTGGAATTGTTCTGGCTCTTTTAGCGCCTTGATCAATGAATCTCTCGCTTTTTTTGATAATAAGAGGGCGTAGAGAATGCTGAGCTGAGAGGGTAGCTTCCTCAGGTGCGCTAGGATGTTGTAGTCCACCTTGCTCTTCTTTGGCGGGTCCTTGGCAGTCAGCTCTTTCATGACTTGGTCATCTTAAAGCGATATCCTCAGCGACCTTTTCCTTTCCCTTATCTTTTCTAGTTGCGGGTCCGAGATTCTTTTCTGGAAGCGTGCGATTGCGCAGCTGAATGTTTTCGCAGGCCTCTGGTTCTTCCTCTTTCCCTAAAATGGATTCTTTAAAGAGAGGGCCAAGAGCCATTTCTTCGTCAGAGTCGCTCCCAAAAGTGAGAACCTGTGATCTCCAGTGTTGACTGTGCGACAGTTACCGGTAGTTCTTTTGTGCTCCTCGGTTGTACTTCTTTGCTCCCGACGAGTTTTGCGTTTCATTCGCTTAAAGTGTTGCCGGTGAGCAACATACCCCTGCCACCATCTTTTAAAAGCGTCGCACTCCTCAGTGGGGTGCGAAATCTTCTGATGATATGAGCAATAATCAGGATGCATTTCTGCTCCACCGAGAGTGTTTTCTTCCGAGGGTGGTAGCTTCATTCCTATTGATACGGCTTTAGCAAACCTTTTCTTCGTCTTGAATCTGTTTTTATCCGCATCGGATGTCTTTTGATTTGGCGGGAGTGCCTCAACTCTTTCGTCTAGTTGCCGGCGTTTGGCTCCTTCCAATATGGCCATCTCACGCTCCCGATCGGCTTTACTTTTCAGACGAATCTCATTCAGAAAGGCGTCGATCATCTCGTCTGACGGTCACACAAGTTCCGGCTCAGGCTCTGCCCCCAGTCTTTCTGCGTAGGGCGCTTCTTCATTGTCTAGCGATGAATGAGAGATCACATGGCAACTTGCTATGTAATCCTCAGATCCATCTGACGAGTCTTCCCCATCATTTTCGTCCTCAAGGACGTGGCTGAGGAACTCTTGGAGCGAGATGGGGGTCCGCGCTTTCTGATTATATTCTTCCAGCACGTCGATCTGTTTCTGCAAGTCTATGCGCTTGTCACCAGGCTTCACGGGCTCTTTGGATCTCTTCTTCTTTTTCGCAGATTTCGACGGCTGGGTGTGAGCGCTTGGGCCCTTACCACCGATCCTTGGATGAGGGCACGGCTTCAGCATCCCTTCGATGATCTGGGTTCCAGCGGGTTCTCCCACCTGATCGCTGGGTATGTCTGGAGCTCATTTAGCATCCTTTTAGTTTTAGATGAAAGCACGACCTCCCATGGGGCTTCTTCAACAAAAGAACAAGTTGCCCCTGGTGTGTCTGTCTTCTTCGGAGTGTGCGGTTGCGGTGGGTTTATTTTCCACTTCTCGGACAGCGCAAACTTGCCTTGTAGGTACTGATCTTCGATCCATCCTTTGAAGACGAAGCAATCCTCAATCGGATGGCTTACCGTTTGATGGTAAGGGCGGTAATTGGGGTTATTCACCTCGATGGGTTGCGGTGGTCGCCTTGGATTCGGCAAGTTGATAAGCCTATTGCGCACAGCCAGCTCGAATAGCCTCTTCGTCTTATCCCGCGGGAATGAGTAAGGGCGCTTCATTTTCTCATTATAATACCGCCGTCTCTCTTCCAGTTGATCCGCTAGCTTTGGGGCAATGGGTTGCTGTTGAGCGTTCGCAACGAAGGTCGCCTTCCTTTTATCCTTCTCGTTCCGAGGTTCCGGCTTCGGGGGAGACGGTCTATGACCCATCTGGTCCATCTGGGCCAGCTTGTCGATCAAAGCCTGAAACGTGGTCGGTTTGAAGAACATCATGAACTGTGAAATAGTTGCATGAGGGTCTAGGGTGCCCACAAACATGCCCACCGCTGGTGCTTCTTCGATGCGCTGCTCGCACTTCGACCACAGGTTCTACCATCGGATTGCATATTGGACCCAAGTTTCACCCGGCTTCACTCTTGTATTAATCAAAGCTGTTATCGGGGTGCGTTCGCTGGCGCTTGCGAAACGCTGGGTAAACAACAACTCCATTTCAGCGAAAGTTTTGACGGAGTCATTCGGAAGTTCGGAATACCACTCAAATGCCGTTTCCGATAAACTGCCGACGAATTGGCGAAGCAAGAGCTTATCGTCGCCGTCGGTGTTGCCGCAGAGAGCCCTGAACTGGGCCACATGTTGATGGGGGTCGCCTGTCCCCTTGTAGACATGGAATTTTGGGATCGTGTAGCCCGGCGGGTATTTGATCTGATCATACCAGCTCGGATATGGTCGCCCTGTTTTGACAACTTGGCCGACTGCCTCAGTTGCCTAGTGGACTCGTATTTGCTGAGCAATGTAGTCATCCAGGGCAGCTTTGGAAATTGTTTCCTCTTTGGCTGCTGAAAGAGCCGGAGGTGGATTTGACGTTTCTCCTCTGTCATCTTCAAGGTCAATCGGAGGATCTTCCACTGGGGATCCTACTGGATCATCATACCCACCATATCCTGGAACAGAAGAGCCATTCGTTTTATATTGGCTGCTTGTTCCGTAGCCTCTTTGTCCTTCTTTTCTAGTATTCTCCGAAGGAATTCGGCGTCGGTTTCTTGCTCCTGACGTTGATCTGAGGACGCTTCGGGGCTTTCTTTAGGCCCAGTGAGTGCGGCCATTGCAGTCATTATTTCTTGGAGCTTCTGCTACTGCTCCTGAGCTTTAGACACCGATCGCGTAAGCGGTCTATGACCTGTGGATATACGGCTGTCCTCTTTCCTGGACTCCATGTAGACGGTGTGTACCACAATGCCCCCGAACTTAGGGCGTTTGGGCTTACCGCCTTTGACATTTGCCGCAGGCGTGGGGACTTTCTCCGGCCTTCTTCTCTTGTGGGCCGTCGAAGTTGAGGGGGTCGTTGCTGCGGGCACCCAGGTGGCCGTCGTCTTCCGTTGCTTGACAGGGGGTTTTCTTCCCGTCGGCCCTTCGACTTCTTATGCTGGTGAGAGAAATTCGGATCAATCACCGATTCTCGGACTTGTCGCCAAGTCTTGTAGATCCTGGAAGACAGCCGTTGAGGAGACTGCTCCGGCTTTTCTGGTTTTGCTTCCACGACGGTCTCTACCGGTGGAGGAGATCTTTTGAGCACCGCAGTTGGCGAATTTCTACGTACCCTATTCAGCAGCTCAAAGCTGTTCCCGGTTGGAACAGCAGCATCAATTTCCACCGTTGGGGCTGGTGGAGTTAGCCCCGAGGGGGAGTTGCCCCCGGCCTTCCGTACTCGGCGCCAGTGGCGACGTCGAGCGTGTCGAGCTGTTGGGGCTGGTTCGGCGATAGGGATAGTTTTGTTTTGCCCCCCGTCTAGATGAGGCGCTGCTGGTGCCAGCCTCTTGAAGAATGATGTCTTTTGGGTATCAGTATCCAATCTGTCAAAGACAGACCTTCGACCAGGAACGGGAGCCGGAATAGTCAGTCTTGTAAAGACCGACTCTTTGGCAGGAGAAGCTGCCTTGACGACTTCAGGAGCAGGGATGGCTATCTTCCTCGGGATGGCCACTTCAAGGGTCATGGGCGTCTTGGCAGACCCATCGGAGTTCAGGCTCAGTCTGGTGAAGACCGAGGAGTTAGAATTGGACGACCCGTTGAGAGGGGCCGTGGTAGTAGCTGTTGGATATAGTGCCCTCAAAGTCAATTATTGGATCGCAGGTACGTGATTGCAATGATTGATGGAGGACCTATACCGATATGACAGTCTTGCTCGAGATGATAGTATGCTATCTGGTTTGTCTTTATTATCGTATACATGCTTTAGTTCACTATTGCATGATGATAGAGCCCATAGGATTCTTGCTTGACTACCAGCAGTATGATGGCGATCATATACGTAAGAGCTGGGGTCTGTAAGCACATCCTTAAAGTGTCCCTAGTCATGGGAGTTTCGAGACAGGGCATCGATACTCCAGAGTAGACTAGTGTATACAGTCGAGACCCCGACAAGGGGCGGTGGCCGGTCTCACAAGCCATTGGTGTCAGTTGGTTCACCTAAGATGTATACAGGTGCTCAATGGGTTATGAGTACACCGGACAGGACTCGCCGGGAACATACTAGTTGGTATTATACATATCGTCAGATAGCAGTTCCCAGGTGACATGTGTACAGGTTAGTTTGTCGACCTGAGATCATCATTTGTCTCGTGTGAGTTCCCACTGTGCTTTGATTTCTACCCTACCACGCTTAAAGGAGACGTGCAAACAGGTATTTTTTGGGTACAGTCCCGAGCCACATGGAGGCAGTGAGCGGATCGTCGGGGATTCGTCTCTCCCGGTATTGGGGGTTGATGTCGCATAGTGCACGGGTGGCCATCACTAGAAATCCTCGGCCGAGGTAGTGGAGAATTACTGATTTGGATCAGTAGTTTCTCAGGTGGTGATGGGCTTCATACCGACACGAATTATCGCGTTATTAGGGGTCTGACTTTATCCACCCCCCTAGACTCGATATGCGATACTCTTTAGATGAACGGACCGGACTGTATGTATATTGTCACTGTTAGGCTCTGTAGGGTTTATGGATGAGTTCGCTCGTCAGCTTCCCTTCCAATCAATACATAGGCAACCGTTAGGTACAGCTTGTACCTCTGACGTGCCAGTGGTTATACCCAGTGCCAGTGTGTTGATGAGTCATTAGAGTCCTCTACAGACAGTTTCCCAAGTTCGGGCGAAACGTTGTAGAGGCCGTATGGTTTTATGGCAGGGTTCGGAAAATGCACGTGCGTTTTCGCACGTGTCATATTTCGGGCAGATAATACTGGTCGGCTTTGGTTTAAGCCGGATCCGAGTATTATACTGTGTAGATATAATATCTTTGTCTCAGTTGCATTTGTATTCGGTCGTAATACAAATGCAGGTATGTTTATACTGATACGGGGTTATCCTGAAATTCGTTTCGGGATCGCTTTTGGAAGTTGCCAGTTTCCGGTTTTCTATCAGCCGTATTTAACATTTGGTTAAAGATGGATTTATCTTTTCTTCATGAGAGTGAGTCATGAGTGTGGAAAGTTCTAGAATGGTGACTGGGTTTGATGATTCATAGTTAACATTAAATGAGAGTTAATGTTTGTGGTGACTAGGTTTATAACTCTTCATTTGAATTTATTGTTTAAGTGAGGTGTATTATGACTCATTCATCAATTAATGCTTGTGGTTACCTTCCCCCTCCTACACTCACCTCCCCCTCATCTATAAGTGGCCGGCTATTCCTAGTTGGGATGATGGTTGTTCATTTGAAGAAAAAGATTATGATAGTAGTTTAGGTCCATGGAAATTTGATATGCCAATTTCTCATTTACCCGACTCAAATGGCAACTTCATTAACTGTTCGTCCATGGCTTTGGACGAAGCGAGACAAAGTGTTCTACTCATTTTCTACATCAATCTTGGTCATCTCTTTTAGCAAACTTGATGATCGAGTTGCCTTGGTTCAGAGGTGGGAGCCCGTTTAAAGATCCGTCGACGTGGTGCCACCTGGACGAGAAGACTGGAGATCCAGGAGATCGGAGCAGCCGCAACAAAGCGTGGGATGATGGTTGAAGACCGAAGGACTCGGATCATTCGGTATAACATTTCTACCCACTTTGTAGTTTGTTAGTTTAGCTTTAACGGCAGATCCGGATGATAGTACACGATAGCGCTAGTTGTAAAAAGTTTTTGTTCCGCATTTGGCGTCTGTTAGACGGCCGGGGCGCTACCGTGGACTTACAGTGGTATCAGAGCCTCACCATTAAGCTTTGCTAACTTGTGCTAACACGTTTAAAATATCGATCGAACGGATTTTCGAAAATCACAATTTTCAGTGCAAAAGTTTCTGTCGATTTTTAATCTGGTCTAAAAATAATTTTGCATATCACAGAAAATTGTGCAGGGTTTTTTAAGCAATCCGGGAAAATTTGGGCACGTGATCCCACAGTACTGCCGTGGATCCGCGGTCAAAGCTAGGGTTTGACCGCGGAACCGCGGCCAGTATTTGGGAACAGTAAGCCAAATTTTTCCAGTAAGTTTGTTTTGGAAAATTATGGTTTTTGGTATATTTCTTTTGGGCCCATTTTTTGTTACTGTACAACAGATGTTCGTGGGGCCCACTTCGGGAAATTTTGTCGATCGAAATTTAAACGTGTTAGTTTACAGTATTTACATTATATCTCCGACCTGGAATGTCATTTGAGCGGTAAATTGCGTCTAATTGCTATAGTTTTTTTAGACGGGTTTGCAAACGTGACATTCGTGTTGATGTTCTGTGTTGTGCTGTGAAGTTGCGGATATGTCGTGGTGGATAGCAGTGTGCAATGGTAGTGCTGTTTGGATTTATTTGTACATTTGATATTGCGGGGCGAGCGTCCAACATGTGGACTGCCGTCACTGCCTGTTTGTATAATATTCTTTTTAGGAAACGACCGGGCTGAGGTCGATGTACCCGTTGTATATATTTTTCTCCCGCGGAGGGGTGCACGGATAGCCGGGTTCTGGAGGGAAATGGGTCCGTATCTCATGGCTTTAAGAGGCAGAGGTGTCTCACTCTAGAATTGGCAGACTATTCGCCGCACTCGTAGGGGGTACAGGTTGACCCAAGGAGGGGTGCTCAAGTTACCGGATTCCGTGAAGTGCCGAGTGGTCCATTCACTATGCTGTAGGGGGGCTGCCTCGCTTCAGGTTTTGGTGGGTAACTTGCCGCACCCGTAGGGGTCTAGGTTTCATTGCACAGGCTATCCACATGACCAGGGGAACGTCGGGTTTCAGTAGCGGCTCTGTGAAACCCGGGGATCCCAGATTATCTGTATTGTTCTGTGATGCTTATTTCTTTTCTGTAATGTTGCATATTATCACGCCTTGAGCGATTATTGTATATTGGTATATATACTATTAGATGTTGTATATGTTTTACACTCGCGCTAGTCCAGTCCCCGCTCTGTCGTTAGTTAAGTAACCTAACGGGTGATGACGGGACCCAGTGGCGAATGCGGATGGCATATACGTACATTTTATTTTTCGTTCTTTTCTGGTGTGATTCATTGATGGGACTGCATTGATTCTGATCAATGCAAAGTAAAACAAACCTATTTTTGAAGTTGTTGGAACAATTTTAAAAGGTGTTATTACAAAGAAGTTTCCTTTTGTTATGCATCGTGATATTCAGTTATGAATATCCCGCACCTCATTCGACGAGGCAAGGGCCGAGATCCCTTCACCGGGAGTGACCCCTTGGACAGAAGTTTGCGTTAGGGTAATAACTTCACTATAGTCGATTACAAGTTGCTTTGCATCGCGGTATTCATTTGGAATATCCTGCACCTCATTCCATGAGGAAAGAGCCGAGATCCCTTCACCGGGAGTGACCTCTTTAGCAAAAGGTTTTCGCCACTATATTTTTATAAAAAGCTATCAGGTTCCTTCAACGAGATCAAGTTCATTACGTTAAAGGTTTTTCGCCAAAAACCAGCCGTAGCCCTCCGTCGTGTCTTATGGATGGTTAGTAGTATTCAAGCTATATTTGTTGGCCCTTAGTTAAGGCATAGTGTTTGGTAGCTGCTGGGTATTCATTTGTTGCATAGATAGATGCGTTGGTTTGGGACAGTCGTATTACTTTGTTGGCCCTTAGTCAAGAGTATGTACGGGTGAGTTCAAATCAACCTGGATAATGACGGGAAGAACTTGACATGTGACTTATAATTTGTTGGCCCTTAGTCAAGGTCATAAGAGCATGGGGGCAAAAATCACATCGGGAGTTTCAAACATACAGCAAACTTGCCAGGCATGCGCATATCTTCTGGAGTGTGATAACTTGAGTGGCTTCCATCAAGTTATCATGCGATGATAGTTGGATCCCGATTCTCACTGATGAGTTGGTTTACTCTTCGGGTGATCCCGACTAATTCTTCTTTCAGGTTTGGAGGAGAATTTGAGATTACAGTGGGAGGTTTCCTGATTAGATAAAGTGATAACCATTCTGATGTAGGTTAGAGTGCACGCAGAGTGTTTCTTTTCTCTTTCTCTCTTTGGCAGCGACCTTTGACCGACCCTAGACTATGACTCAGTGACCAAGTTGAACGAACCTTCTTAAAATACTGGCTTTTGGATTGTCCGAGTTGCATAAGTCATTGCCGCTCCTTCTTTTACCCTTTAGTATTTCTCAGAACACCCCGTATTACTACGGACATCCACTTCCATTGGATAGATCCATCGTATGGTTATATACGAACTCGAAGGAACTTCTTCGAGGATGGATCCAGGTTCAGGAGAAATAGAATTGGTTTATTCAGTTGTCTTTTATTATCACCTTCTCTCAGGTTACGAGGGCTCCTTAGTTTAGGAGAGTACACCTATTACGCTTATTGGATAGTCTTCTTCCAAACCATAGGCAGGTGCCGAAAGGTAGGGAATGAAGAAAATCAATTAGCCTAAGTAGGGTGTGCAGAATGTAATATGTAAAGATAAAAATAAAAGGATTAGAAAGAGGGCAAAGTAAATTGCGACTGTTATCATTCACGACCAAACTGCGTACTTCATTGCCACTCCTATTTCACCTTTTATAGAATAAGGTATTATTGAGTTGTCTTTTATCATCACCTTCTCTCAAGTTGCGAGTACTCCTAGGTTTAGGAGGGTACACCTATTATGCTTACTGGATAGTCTTCTTCCAAACCATAGGCTGGTGCCGAACGGTAGGGAAGGAAGAAAACCATTTAGCCTAAAGGGTGTACAGAAGGTAATGAATAAAGACAAATAAAGGGATTTAAAGAGGTGGCAAAGAAATATACGGTTAAAGTCATGAATTGGATTATGGAAGAGGCATTACTAAGAATACCAGGATACCCCTACGAAACATTTTCATGTTTCAGTGCATTGTTAAAGGAAAACTGTTTTCCCGATTAGATACTTACTCCAACGTATGTATTTACCAGGTTTCATTCTCATATCTGTATGGTTTTACAGATGATGAGTGGGAGTAAGTTATTGGGAATCAGGAGATCATCCTCATTATATCAGAATTCGTTGCAATTGGTGATATTTGAGGAAATCGCCTGGGTACAGTTTTCAACCTACGATGCACAGGTTTTGAGTTATTCAACTCAATGGACTTATACAGAGTATTGTATGTTGTCCAGTGTCCGTCAGGACAAAGGGGTAGGTCCTCATACTATGTTCTGTTTACTTATGACTTCTCTAGTTTTTAGACAAGTGTTTCGTAGAAATACAATGTCTAAGTTTTGAGAAATTGTGGGTATAGGAATAAAGTAGAGAACCAAGTATCGCAAGTATCAGGATTCTTCAAAGAAATCGAAGATGTAGATTCTTGTGATTGGTATTCAGTTGATAGTAACGGTTTTGAGAAACTTGTTTCTCTTTCAGGTTACTCATAATTGGATGGATTCCTAAGTTGAGTAATGCTGATTAGCCTCTCTCCATTAAGTTGATATGCACCGGAGACAGTTGCATGGTTTGAATCTGGTTCCAGTTAAATTAGTGCTTCTATTTCTATATTATATATAGAATGGTTCATATCTTAACGAAGTTAAGATACGGGGAGTTGTCCGGCTTATGCTTAAAACTGGATACTGGATAACTCAAGGCATGTTTCTGTAATGGCAGTTTGTGGGTTGACCCTGGCTTTGACGAGAGTTGACATTTCTACCATCTGGAAGATCAATAGTGATATTGTTCTTGACTCGCCACAGTTTTAGTAAAATGGATTTTTTCAGAAAACAGTAGTGGGAGTATGGTAGAACTGGAAGTGATTCCAGAACCGCAAACGATTACGGAAAATTTAATAGGACCTATATAAATCAGGTTTTGACATTCCAATACCCACTCCGCAGATATGGTGGGTAACCTCAGACACCCGAGAGGTACTCCGGTACCCTCAAGGACGGTGACAGGGAGGTTCTTGTTTATCCAGACTTGACACTACTGTTGTTCCAGACTATGAGACCCGGCAGGAGGATAAGTATAGCGTCGTTCTAAACTAGTTTTTAGAAGTACACGTATATATTATTCTGCCAGAGGGTTGTCGTAGTCAGTGGGAGCAGCGGAAGCATAGTGGGCAAGTAGCTTATGTCTATTTATAGGCATGAGCAAATATAGCGGAGATTAGATCATCTAATTTTGATGTGACAGTCATAGCTTTGACTTCATCAGAATAGGGGATGGATCTGTTAAGAAGGTAGCAGGGTGTGATGTCATGGTATTTGGATGACATACACAGAGTAGGAAGTAGAATTTCTATACTACGATCGCTTGTACTTTGGTCGTCACACAGTTGTTTCTCCATAAAGGATATGGATATAATATCAGACATTTTGGTTACTAGATCTATGGTTTTAGATGTAGAATTGGGTAGTTCCCAATTTGGGTACTTTGACAGTATTCTAATAGTATTTTAGAATAAATGACTCATGGCATGGTGGTGTACCTGCAGGTGATGGAGTCACCCTCTCTAAAGGTGTCTTACAGACTAAAGGAGAGAGGGATGTGCATGATTGGCAGATCACTTGCTTAGGCAATTGAGTCAATCGTGAGATGTCAAGTACCATACCGGATGTTGTTTTTGCACTAGGTGCGATAAGTTTATATTAATCCAATTCTGGAGAAACATTAGGAAGCAGTTTTAGAACATGAATGGATGTTCTATGGATTTGATAATGGCAGCCTCCTTGAGGAGACGGTTATCATTCCAGGCTTCCAAGGTGACATACATGACAGAGTGATTGTCAGAGTTATAGTTTTCCCTCTGACGAGGGACAGTATTATGGACAGGTAGTCCAAGAGGATATTGTGGGAGGCATGGTGCTGGATACTGATTAGGTTCAGTTATCAATAAAGTCTAAGAAGTTTGGATTTGGAGTTCATTTATGAACTAGGTCCCATCAGATATTCAGACATATTCTAAGACAGGTATTACTCGATTCGGGAGATGGTTTTCTCCGCGAACTTGAGATTAAGAGAGACATAGAAAGAAATATCAGGGCGGATCCACTCACTAAGGCTATTTCTCGAACACAAGAGTTTTACAAACTAGCTTTGTGAAACTGATTAGTAGAGGAGTTGGATATTCGGTATCACACGGGCTGTGAGTATGTGACATCGCAATAATTAGCCTTAAGTGCAAGTGGGAGATTGTTGGATATAGTGCCCTCAAAGTCAATTATTGGATCGCAGGTACGTGATTGCAATGATTGATGGAGGACCTATACCGATATGACAGTCTTGCTCGAGATGATAGTATGCTATCTGGTTTGTCTTTATCATCGTATACATGCTTTAGTTCACTATTGCATGATGATAGAGCCCATAGGATTCTTGCTTGACTACCAGCAGTATGATGGCGATCATATACGTGGGAGCTGGGTTCTGTAAGCACATCCTTAAAGTGTCCCTAGTCGTGGGAGTTTCGAGACAGGGCATCGATACTCCAGAGTAGACTAGTGTATACAGTCGAGACCCCGATGAGGGGCGGTGGCCGGTCTCACAAGCCATTGGTGTCAGTTGGTTCACCTAAGATGTATACAGGTGCTCATTGGGTTATGAGTACACCGGACAGGACTCGCCGGGAACATGCTAGTTGGTATTATACATATCGTCAGATAGCAGTTCCCAGGTGACATGTGTACAGGTTAGTTTGTCGACCTGAGATCGTCATTTGTCTCGTGTGAGTTCCCACTGTGCTTTGATTTCTACCCTACCACGCTTAAAGGAGACGTGCAAACAGGTATTTTTTGGGTACAGTCCCGAGCCACATGGAGGCAGTGAGCGGATCGTCGGGGATTCGTCTCTCCCGGTATTGGGGGTTGATGTCGCATAGTGCACGGGTGGCCATCACTAGAAATCCTCGGCCGAGGTAGTGGAGAATTACTGATTTGGATCAGTAGTTTCTCAGGTGGTGATGGGCTTCATACCGACACGAATTATCGCGTTATTAGGGGTCTGACTTTATCCACCCCCTAGACTCGATATGCGATACTCTTTAGACGAACGGACCGGACTGTATGTATATTGTCACTGTTAGGCTCTGTAGGGTTTATGGATGAGTTCGCTCGTCAGCTTCCCTTCCAATCAATACATAGGCAACCGTTACGTACAGCTTGTACCTCTGACGTGCTAGTGGTTATACCCGGTGCCAGTATGTTGATGAGTCATTAGAGTCCCCCACAGACAGTTTCCCAAGTTCGGGCGAAACGTTGTAGAGGCCGTATGGTTTTATGGAAGGGTTCGGAAAATGCACGTGCGTTTTCGCACGTGTCATATTTCGGGCAGATAATACTGATCGGCTTTGGTTTAAGCCGGATCCGAGTATTATACTGTGTAGATATAATATCTTTGTCTCAGTTGCATTTGTATTCGGTCGTAATACAAATGCGGGTATGTTTATACTGATACGGGGTTATCCTGAAATTCGTTTCGGGATCGCCTTTGAAAGTTCCCAGTTTCCGGTTTTCTATCAGCCGTATTTAATATTCGATCAAAGACGGATTTATTTTTTCTTCATGAGAGTGAGTCATGAGTGTGGAAAGTTCTAGAATGGTGACTAGGTTTGACGATTCATAGTTAGCATTAAATGAGAGTTAATGTTTGTGGTGACTAGGTTTATGACTCTTCATTTGCATTTATTGTTTAAGTGAGGTGTATTATGACTCATTCATCAATTAATGCTTGTGGTCACCTTCCCCCTCCTACACTCACCTCCCCCTCATCTATAAGTGGCCGGCCATTCCTAGTTGGGATGATGGTTGTTCATTTGAAGAAAAAGATTATGATAGTAGTTTAGGTCCATTGAAATTTGATATGCCAATTTCTCATTT
Source organism: Agapanthus africanus (assembly GCA_030015575.1). Taxonomy (NCBI): domain Eukaryota; kingdom Viridiplantae; phylum Streptophyta; class Magnoliopsida; order Asparagales; family Amaryllidaceae; genus Agapanthus; species Agapanthus africanus. The sequence goes on along the minus strand of CM057340.1, from coordinate 590,175,649 downwards.
ACCCGACTCAAATGGCAACTTCATTAACCGTTCGTCCATGACTTTGGACGAAGCGAGACAAAGTGTTCTACTCATTCTCTACATCAATCTTGGTCATCTCTTTTAGCAAACTTGATGATCGAGTTGCCTCGGTTCAGAGGCGGGAGCTCGTTTAAAGATCCGTCGACGTGGTGCCACCTGGACGAGAAGACTGGAGATCCAGGAGACCGGAGCAGCCGCAACAAAGCGTGGGATGATGGTTGAAGAACGAAGGACTCGGATCGTTCGGTATAACATTTCTACCCACTTTGTAGTTTGTTAGTTTAGCTTTAATGGCAGATCCGGGTGATAGTACACGATAGCGCCAGTTGTAAAAAGTTTTTGTTCCGCATTTGGCGTCTGTTAGACGGCTGGGGCGTTACCGTGGACTTACAGTAGCGACCCGATCGAAGACCGACTTCTTTTGCGCTTCCTTCGGCAGCGGGATATTAATGTTCACTGGCGGGAGCATGGTCCCAAAGAACAGACCGGTGATAGCCTGAGTCACTTGTTCCACAGGCATAGTGAACAGGGAAGCAGCCTGCGGTATATAGGCTACACCTCCAGGTGAGGCGGAGCGTCGGTTGCATTTGCAGTTGGAGCAGTTGCCAGCCATTGATCCTTTTGCTTTCTGCAGCAAACGAAACGCCAAATCTTAGTACCTCGAAACCCAATGGCAATAATTAACAAACCGCGATTGGTTCACGAATCACGACACACGAAGTGTGGAGTGGAAAGAGGAAAAGGACCCACCGGGCGTGCCGGAATCTGTTCCCTTCCGAAAGACGGCACGACAGGAGACGTCTTGCCTGAGATTCGAGGCAGATGCTAATTGGTGCTATCCGTTCACCTCTTCGAAGATGCCAAGTTGATTTATGGCACCGTGTATCGAAGGTTTAAACGGATGCGTTCGATGTAGCAGACTTCGTCAGATTCCCCCTCACTTGAGGGGTTTTTGATTGTGGGGACGCTCTTCCCTGCAGGCGCAAGCCCCTGCAGTTAATTACGCTACCGCATCGCGGTAACAACTTTCTCCTTCTCCAGATGGTCACTTCGTGTCGTGGGTGTTTGTTTTGTGTTTGGTTGCCCGTGGATTGTATACGGAGACTAAGTTATGTTGTCGCCCGTAGGGCGTGGACTAGTCCAAATCCATATCTTTCTTAGATTTGGGTTTGGGGGGTTTGTTTGTGTTTAAGGATACATTAGCCTCATTTGAGACTAAGATCAACTTAAACGTTTGTTAAGGATACGTTAGTCTCATTTTAGACTAAGATCGACTTAACGGGATCGTTTAGATCCAACAAGAGAGCAATTGGGGGGACTCTATTGTGACGTTGCGGTCGATAGGTAGTTTAAGGACATTGTGGTCCAATGTTAGTTTTAATACGTCGCGGTCAAGGTTAAGAACATCATAGTCCATGGATTTAAGGACTCCACAGTCCATCGTTAGTTTTAAGACATCACGGTCAAGGTTAAGGACATCATAGTCCATGAGTTTAAAGACCCCACAGTCCGTTGTTAGTTTTAAGACATCCCGGTCAAGGTTAAGGACATCATAGTCCATGAGTTTAAAGACCCCACAGTCCGTTGTTAGTTTTAAGACATCCCTGTCAAGGTTAAGGACATCATAGTCCATGAGTTTAAGGACCCCACAGTCCGTTGTTAGTTTTAAGACATCCCGGTCAAGGTTAAGGACATTATAGTCCATGAGTTTAAGGACCCCACAGTCCGTTGTTAGTTTTAAGAATCCCGGTCAAGCTTAAGGACATCATAGTCCATGAGTTTAAGGACCCCATAGTCCGTGAAATGTATGGTTGTTGGGACCCGTCACCTCTTTGAAGATGTTGAGGAATTACAACGACAAATATCAAAGGAGTGAAGAGATGTACCCTTGAACCAAGGTAGATTAAATGATCTGTAGCCCAATTTCGGAACCAAGACCAATTAATTATATTGTGAGCCCATTGGCCCAGTTAAGTCTGGATTGAGGACTTATGGCCAACTTGGGCTAAGTCCAACCGAGTTTGACCTTTTATTGGACTATTTGACATTTGTCTGGTTTTAGTCCACATTGTTTTCATTTTTGATTTCCTCAATTTTGAGATTCAATTGAAGGAGAGGCTTTGCCTCTGGAAAATTAGCCAGATTGGCTAAAAATAGTGTTTAGACAATAGGGAATAGTAGTGTTGAACACTGGAAATAAAGCTCTCAGATTAGTGTTGAACACTAGAGAATAATAGTGTTAAACACTGGAAAGTAAGATTCTCAAATTAGTGTTAAACACTAAAAGATGATCAGTGTTAAACACTGGGAATATGATTCTCGAATTAGTGTTAAACACTAGCAGATAATCAGTATCAGACACTAGAAATAAGACTCTCAAATTAGTGTTAAACACTAAAAGATGATCAGTGTTAAACACTGGGAATGAAGCTCTTGAATTAGTGTTTTAAAAAGAAGGATTACGTGGGGACACGTGAGGGCGCCCAAAGGTGGGGCCAGACCTCCTTTTCTTCGTTCTGCAAGTTAAACACTTTTTATATTTTCTTTGGAGCATCACGTGCTGACACGTGAGGAGGATTAGTGCGCCGATTGTCAGAGCATCAGCCAAAGGGTCACGTGGGAACACGTGAGAGCGCCCAAGACTTTTATTCCTTTTATTTTTCTTTCTGTGTTCCGGGGGTCACGTGGAGCACGTGAGGCATTGCCTTTGAGCTTTTTCCTCCTTATTTCTGTGGATCTTTACAGGGGTCACGTGGGGACACGTGACCCTGGTTCTTTGCATGTTTGAAGATCCCTTTATCTTTTGAGAATTAAATTCTCCATAGGGTTAAACCCTAGCAATAACTTTAGAGGAATTAAATTCCTATTTTCTTTTGAAGAATTATATTCTTAGATAGGGTTAAACCCTAATTTTTCTTCTGTGGGGATTAAACTCCCATATATGTAAGGAATCAAGTTCTGACACAGGGTAAAACCCTAATTTTATTTTAAGGGGAATTAAATTCCTGTGAGCTTGAGAGAATCAAATTCTCAATTAGGGTTAAACCCTAGTTCTGTCCATCTTGAAGGAATTAAATTCCTATAATTTTGGAGAATTGAATTCTCATATAGGGTTATACCCTAATTTTATCTTGGAGGAATTAAATTCCTATAACTTTGTGAGAATTAAATTCTCAAAACTCAATTCCTCCTCTATGTTTTAGATCTGCATGGCAGGATCTCGACCCGATGAGAATTAAATTCTCAACCCATGGGGAGATGTGCACTTTGTAGATCTTCAACCAGAGAAAGAACTAAGTTCTTTTTTTTTGTAGAAGAGTTAAACTCTTAGATTGAAAATTAAATTCTCTTTTTTTTGAAGTCTTGATCCCCTTTCTTTTCTTACCTAGGGTTTTTCTTTGTAGAGAATTAAATTCTCCTCTCTTTTCTCTCTGAATTTTCAAGATTCCAAAGCTCTCTATCTATATCCCTCTCCCTTCTTTTGGCTCCTATTTATAGGAGAAGGAAAAGAATCAATCTGTTTAGTAAATCTTTCATTGAAAGATTTGATTTGTTTTCATCATTAATCTAGGCCTTTAGATTATTAGGTGAATTTTATTCACCGTTGGATTTTAAATCCAAAGATATTCCTTTTGTTATTTCGGTGAGATTTAGGGGAAATCTTTCCTTGTCCAAGGTTTTTCCATAAATTGGTGATATTTAATCACCCTCGGATTCTTAATCCAACGGTTCTCCATAATTTTTCTCCATTCTGGAAAGATTTAAATGATCTTTTTAGAATTTAATTCTGTTGAACAGTAAGGCTTTTAAAGCCGGTCATGTGTTGTAAGCACGCGACCTCGGTCACGTGTAAGCACGCGACCCCGGTCACGTGTAAGCACGTGACCCCCTGAATGGACTCCTCTTCTCTGCTCTGTTCTATGCCACTGCTTTAACTCTCACGTGCCAACACGTGACCATTGGTCACATGTGAGCACGTGATGCCTCTTCTGAAGCTTTTCCTGATTTTTAATCAGGGAACAATTGACAAACTGCTGGGCGAAGCTCTTCAGAAAAGTAAATCTGATCAAGAGCGTGAAACAACCATATATGAAAGGGCCAAACGTTGGCGTCGCGTTGAAGAAGCTCCAGTATTGAGAAGTCATAGAGTACCCCAACCGGATAGAACTACTTCTGCCGCCAGCAAAAGCAAGTCTACGACAAGGAAGCAGTTCGCCAAAGCCCTGTCGATGGGAATGAAGTTGCCACCTTTCAAAGAAGATACTTCAGAAAATACATTCCCTGATGGACTAGATGCACATCCAAACTACTGCTTATACCATCGAAGGATCACACACCCTTCCGAGGATTGCATGACCTTTAAAAATTGGTGGCAGGGATACGTTGCTCATCGACAGCATTTCAAGCGGATGAAGCGCAAAACTCATCGAGAGCAGAGAAGCACGACAGAGGAGCGCAAAAGAACTGCCGGCGACTGTCACATGGTCAATTTCGGGATATCGCAAGTTCTCACCTTCGGAAGCGATTCTGACGAGGAAATAGCTCTCGGCCCTCTCTTCAAAGAACCCACCTCCGAAGCAGAAGAGACGAAAACTTGCGAGAATATTCAGCTGCACAATCGTACGCTACCCGAAAAGAATCTCGGACCCACAAATAAGGGATCAAAAAAAAAAGATAAGGGGAAGGAAAAAGTCCCCGAGGATATCGCCCTCGATGAGTGAGTCGCCGAAGAGCTCGCAGCCAAGGATCCGCCCAAGAAGAGCAAAGTGGATTATAATATCCTGGCACGCCTGAGGAGGATACCCTCGCAACTGAGCATCTTGGATGCCCTTCTTTTTTCTAAAGAGGCGCGAGATTCCCTGATCAAGGCATTACAAGAGCCCGAACAGTTTCAAGCTTTCCTCGCCGAAGAAAAGATGAAGGACGAGCTCGAAGAAGTTCACACGACTGACGTCACTTTCGGCGATGAAGATCTCCTCCTCGGAACATGCGAGCATAACCGTCCCCTCTATGTCTCCGAGTATTTCCATGACATAAAGAAGGGAAGATCCTAATTGACAACGGGTCCTCTGTCAACCTCCTAAATGTAAGGGTGCTAAAAGAAATCTGCATGAGCGTTCAACACCTCGCTCGGGATAAAATCACTATCTCCGGGTTCGACTCTCAGTCATCACAGACGCTTGGGTCTGTGATACCGACGTTACGCTTTGGGTTGCTCGTCACTGATATCAAGTTCCACGTCATTGACGCCAAGACTTGCTACAACGCTTTGCTCGGTAGGCCTTGGTTACACGAGTACAACATCATCCTTTCTACACAACATCAGTGTATGAAGTATTTCAAAGATGGTCTTGAGTACACCATGACAGGGGAACTGAACCCATTTTCTGTAAATGAAGTCCGAAAGTACGGGGATGCAAAGTATTTCCTGCAAGACTTTGAAGACACGGAAAGATGCCATAAGCCGGAGAATAAGCAGAAGGCTATCACCACTATTCCGGTCTTTGGGAGCGATACCGAGGAGGAAGAAGAGATAGTCTATTGGGGGCCACTCCAATACAACAAGCCCGGACCACCCACCTCTATGTTGGTCTTCGGCAGCGACTCTGAAGATGAGGTCAATGCAGTATTTTCTGTTCGGCCATCAATACAAGCCCTCACTGGCGATGAACGGAGTTTGCAAATCGCTATGGTTCCGCAAAAACATTACAAAGACCTCGACGCACTTGATACCTATAGTGTATAAGAACTACAGACGTTCTAAGTCCCCTCCAGGCGAAGAGATGAAAAGGCGATCCTCTTTTATCGATCCACGGAAACCAAAGTGGAGAAAGAAATCTGGCATGGTGCCGATTCTACACTTGACAGGCTCCAGCCCATCCGTTTGCCCAAATACTACACAGAAGGATTAAAAAGGCTGTTGAGGCGCTAAGACGTATCCTTCAAACATACTGCTCGACAAGCTCAGTTCTACAACAGGATCTGGAACGTCCCTGGAACTCAGCAAAAATTGCTCAACGGGAGAATGGAAACGATCGGGTCTGGATATGTTCAATCCAAGAAACGGGAACGAGTTCATGGGTGCTACGTTATACATGACTTTGATGAAGAAGGAGATGCTCTGTTAGAAGACGCTAACCCTGAGCCAAAACGAGGTCCTTCCATGAAAGTGCCAAGTCCGTCGTTCGAAGAACAGATGGACAAGCTAATAAGGGAAGCGGGTAAAAAGGTCCGGGATGACCATAGCCGCGAAATAGCTATTTATGAGAAAGCCAGGACGCAGCCTCTCTTTCAGCAGGCTACGGAGAATGACGATGCTCTTCGTCGCCAACCCGTCGTATAGAAGACCCGACGCGGAGGCAAAAACAAACTAAAGAACGGAAAAAATGTTTGACAGCGGCAAAGCGGGCCCAAAAGACCACGCGATCGAGAATTGAGCAGCCAGGATCCGTCTTTTATAAAGAAGATGGGTCGAGCATATTCTTTTCCCTAAGACAAGAAAAGGAAGATATTCGGTCTCGTCATGAAACATCAGATGATGACACTCCTGGAGTCCAAACACCCCGAACAAGCAGACGGGGCTTCTCATCCGGATTATTGCTCCTATTACCGAGCGATAGGACATCCTATTGAAGACTGCTTCACCTTCAAAAACTGGGTTGAAGACTAGTATCAATAAGGCAGGTTCTCTTTATCCAGCAGTTGGAAGGTAACCCCACCATAGAAGCATGTTCCAAGAGCAACGTACATAGTGAGAGTAGAACCAGATCAACATCGGTCTTGGAAACGATCTCGTACCTGTCACGCGATAACGCTATCAGAAGAAGGAATACGCGAGGATATGGATGACCTCTCTTGGTGCTTCGAAAACGATGATGACGAGGTGATCTCAGAGTTTCCACAGGCGCCAAAAGAGCTGGAAGATGGGATACATACTACTGCAGATAATCTCAGAAAAATCGACTTGGGAACGGCAAACGACCCACGGCCGACGTTCGTCAGTGAACAGTTGTCTGAATAAAAGGTGGCTACGCTCAAGGACGTGCTCATGCAGTATAAAGATTGCTTCGCATAGAACTACTCCGAGATGCCAGGACTAAACCCAGAAATCGCCGTGCACAAATTGGCGATATCTCCGGATGTCAAGCCGATCAAACAAGCGCCGAGAAGAATGCGGTTTGAACTTGAAATGAGCATCAACGCCGAGGTCAACAAGCTAATCGACTCCGGCTTCATCTAAGAGGTTCAGTACCCTGACTGGATTGCCAACATCATCCCAGTGATGAAGAAAAATGGGACAGTGCGCATCTGCGCGGACTTTCGGGACCTCAACAAAGCTTGCCCAAAGGATGATTTTCCTGTACCGGTTACCGAGCTGATGATAGACAACACGTCCACTCACGAAGTCTTCTCCTTCATGGACGGCTCATCAAGGTACAATCAAATAAAGATGCATCCCGAAGACCAGAAGCATACCGCTTTCCGGACTCCGCTGGGCATATTTTGCTACAAAATGATGCCTTTCGGTCTGAAGAACGCTGGCGCCACTTATCAGATATCCATGACGAAGATTTTCAATGACCTCATACATGAAATTGTCGAATGCTATATCGATGACCTCATGGTGAAAAGCAAGTCGTACGAGGAGCATTGGGAGCATCTGAAGATCGTGTTTCAGCGCCATCGGAAATACAATCTGAAGATGAACCCTCTCAAATGCGTGTTCGGAGTTTCCTCCGGCAAATTCCTAGGATTCATCGTACGACATCGGGGCATCGAAATAGACCCGTCAAAGATCAAGGCGATTATGGAAATGCCTCCGCCAAGAACTCTCAAGCAACTACGGTCCCTCCAAGGAAAGCTCACATATATCTGGCGATTCATAGCCAATCTCCCGGCAAGTGCCGCCCCTACAGCCATTTAATGAAGAAGGGGACTCCATTCGTCTGGGATCGCAAATGCTAAAGCGCACTGGACAAAATCAAGCAATACCTACAGAATCCGCCGATACTAACCGCTCCGGTCAAGGGAAAGCCCCTCATCCTATACACAACAGCTCTTGAAGGTTCTTTAGGTGCGTTATGGGCACAAGAGAATGACCAAGGGAAAGAGAGAGCCCTCTACTATTTGATTCGAGTTCTTCTGGGGGCAGAAAACAATTACTCCCCCATCGAAAAACACTGCCTGGCGTTAATCTTCGCGATAACGAAGCTCAGGCACTATGCTTTGGCGCATGAGGTCCATCTCATATCAAAATTGGATCCTCTCAAATATTTGATATCGAGAGCCATACTAACAGGGCGGCTCGCTAAATGGGTCCTCCTCTTGATGGAGTTCTCGATAACTTATCATCCCCTCAAGGCAGTGAAAGGCCAGGCCATCGCTGACTTCCTTGCTGAGCATCCGATACCTGCCGATTTACCCCTAAATTGCAAATTGCCAGACGAGCACGCATTTGACACGATCGACAGGGAGAGAGGAGAAGGTGATACCTGATAGGAACTCTACTTTGATAGGGCATCTTCCATGAAGAAACGAAAGCACAGCTCCCCTATAATCAAATCTGGGGTAGGCCTTATCTTCGTGACTCCGCAAGGAGGGATAATATGCTTTGCCTTTTCTCTAACAGAGCCGAGGACAACTAATGAAGCAGAATATGAAGCTTTGATAGAAGGTCTTGAGATCGCTGTTGACATAGGAATTGAAAACCTCCTTATATACGGAGACTCCCAGTTGGTCGTTAGTCAAGTAAACGACGACTATCAAACATGCAAACCGGAGTTGGTAAAGTACGGTGAGAAAGTGCAACAACTCCTGACCCAAATCCCTTCTTACATGCTGGAGAGCATACCGCGCACGGAAAATAGCAAAGCTGATGCGTTAGCTAAACTCGCTAAAGAACTGGCTGACGAAAACCTCGATGACGTGAGGATCGTTGTGCAAAGCCGTCAGATTCTCGCACCGGCGGAAATATCTCTGGAGTCGTTTGAAGAAAAGGAAGCGACCAAGCAAACGACCCTACAAATAAAAGACCAGGAAAAGGCTAAGGATTGGAGAGAAGTCTTTATAGACTACTTTAAATCCCTTCAGACACCTGAAGATGTGTCCTCAAGACATCAGCTCATGAAAAGAGCTCTGTCTTTCGCCCTCGTCAATGATACTCTGTATAAGAGATCGTTCGACCCTCTGTGGCTAAGATGCCTAGGACCAGAAGAAGCGAGGAGGGTCGTCCAAGAAACTCATCACGGACTCTGCGGTTCTCATCAAGCCGGGCCAAAGATGAAGCTGAAGATCAAAAGAATGGGCTACTATTGGCCCACGATGATTCAGGACTGCCTTGAATACGCGAAGCAATGCCATTCATGCCAGATTCATGGAGACTTCATCCACCAGCATCCAAACTCTCTACACCCAATGATGGCGAGCTGGCCGTTCGAAATGTGGGGAACCGACATAATTGGGCCCATCGAACCAGCATCATCCAGAGGACATCGGTTCATATTGGTGACAACCGATAATTTCTCTAAGTGTGCAGAAGCAGTACCGCTAAGAGAAGTGAAGACAGAGAATATCCTCCATTTCTTCAAGACACATGTCATCTATCGGTTCGGCACTCTACGATGGATTATCTCCGATAACGGGTCGGCCTACAGAAGTCACAAAATCAGCCGCTTCGCACAGCAACATAATATAGACTGGAGATACTCTTCGGTCTATAATCCCCGAGCTAATGGTCTAGCTGAGGCCTTCAACAAGACCTTAACGAAAATCATAAAGAAGACGGTGTCCAAAAATAAGAAAGACTGGAACAAGAGATTGCATGAAGCTCTCTGGGCGTATCGAACTACGTTCAAAACGGCCACCAAAACAATGCCGTATGCATTGGTATTCGGCACTGAAGCAGTACTCCCCTTGGAGATAGAGCTACCCTCCCTACGAGTGGCGGTTCATTATGAGCTGATAGACGAAGAGAATGTTCATCTCCGGCTTGAGGAGCTCGATGCCCTCGATGAAACTCGTCTCATGGCGCAACAAAACTTGGAGGCTTACAAAGCAAAAATGACGCGCTCATACGAGAGATTGACTAGGCCGAGAACATTCCATCAAGGAGAACTCGTGCTAGTGGTCAAGAGATCTATGATCCCCAATCGGGCCAAACGGGAGAAATTCAAGCCGAATTATGAAGGCCCATACATCATAGACAAGGTCTACCAAGGTGGGGCATACTTGCTCATGAGTATGCATGGCGAAAGACCCTTCAGGCCAATAAACGGTCGGTTCCTTAAGAAATACTACGCCTGACGAGTGACGGCCTAGATTAACGATAGATGACGACGCTTATGTCCGCTCGCTATCTTCCCAGGCCCAAACTCTATAAGTAGTATCCAGCAAAAACTTGCCTCAAAATCGCTGAGGACCGAAACGTCCCTAAACTAATAGCGGACCGAAACGACCTTAAACTAACAATGGACCAAAACGTTCTTAAACTAACAACGGACCGAAACGTCTTTAAACTACTACAAACCGCAGCATCCTAGGGCTGACTTAAAAAATGGTACGTCCACAAACAAAATGGGCACGGATGAAAACCCGAAAGGGCTCCGCGAGTAAAAACAGCAGGGCTACCGGCGAGTTTGTGAAAACCCGAAAGAGCGCAATCTTGTTAAAAGACACTTGCAAGGTCCTCTCGACCTTGCAAGGAGAAAACTACCCGCGTGAGATCCTTACGACTCACAAAGGAGCAACACACTTAGGGATCCCCACGATTCTTAAGGAGAAATTACACTTACGAGATCCTCACGACTCGTAAGGAGAACCCTCTTATGAGACCCTCACGGCTCATAAGATTCAAAAGCCTTAAGCTACAGGGATCTGAACCTGTTCTTAAGCCATCACCTTTCCCAGACTGCCCTACAAGCGTTTCATATTGACCCTTGTATACAATCCACGGGCACGAATAAACATTTCCCCAACAGAGTCCCACCAGCAACAAGGAATATCTTCACATGGTAAACGACCCTTGTAAGTCCTCTCAACTTATAAGGAGAAAACACTCTTGTAAGATCCTTACGACTTATAAGAGAACACACACTTAGGATTCCTCACGACCCCTAAGGAGAAAACACACGTACGAGATCCTCATGACTCGTAGGGAGAAACACCTTTATGAGACCCTTACGGCTCATGAAGTCAAAAGCCTTAGTCGACAGGATCTTAACCCTGTTTGCTAAGCCACCTTTGTTCGAACTGACAGAGGTAGATGATGATTCGCTCCTGGAAATATCCCAGTTGTAGCGATGTTGATGGCTAAATCGGTATCAAATTCCAAGTCCTTTCATGGAAAATGATGATTCGCTTGTGGCAACATTCCAGTTGCAGCGATACTGATGCAAGATTGGTATCAGACCATGAGTTCCATACTCAAGAAAAAAATGCATATGAAATAGCCAAAATGTTTGGGCAACTCGTAATAGAAATCAGCGAGTAAAATATATGCATACTAAAATAGCCGAAATGATTGGGTAACTCGCAATAAAAAATAGCTAGTAAAAAAAATAGCCGAAATGATTGGGCAACTCGCAATAAAAAAACAGCTAAGAAAACAGTCGAAATGATTGGGCACCACGAAAAATAGCCGAAATGATTGGGTAATCGCGACTTTCGCGATATATAAAAAGCTGAAATGATAGAGTATCGCGGAAAGAAATAAAAAAATGATGAAAGAATGAAACTTTTGCTCTGTAGGTAAGTCCATACTGACCCCTGTATACAATCCATGGGCATAAACGAAAGGGAACCACGTGTCCCAACAAACTCTGTCAAAGGGAAAAGTCAGAGCTTGACAGCAACATCTGCATCCCAGAAGACCAACAATGGCGTTCCTTCTCAACTCCAGTAGGATGCAAACGTGATGTCAACAACCGACCTCAGGGTCGCAACCAATCGGAGCCACGACAAAGCCCCTAGTTCCAAATCTCGACGGCCGCGTCTACAGCCTAGAGAACAACAACGACGTTCCTCCTCATTCCAGCAGGATTCGGACGCGACATCACCAATCGGAGCCACGGCAAAGTCCCCAGTTCCAAGACTCTATGGTTCACAGACAACCTAGCGTCATCCAATGACCCGTCGCGGAAATACGTCAGCAAATGACCCCGTCGCAGAAACACGTCATCAAATGACCCCATCGCGGAAATACGTCAGCCAATGACCCCGTCGCGGAAACACGTCATCAAATGACCCCGTCGCGAAAACATGTCAGCCAATGACCCCGTCGCAGAAACGCGTCAGCAAATGACCCCATCGCAGAAACACGTCATTAAATGACCCCGTCACGGAAACACGTCAGCAAATGACCCCGTCGCGGAAACACGTCATCAAATGACCCCATCACGGAAATACGTCAGCCAATGACCCCGTCGCGGAAACACGTCATCCAATGACCTCGTCGCGGAAACTCGTCATCCAATGACCCCGTCTCGGAAATACGTCAGCAAATGACCCCGTCGCGGAAACACGTCAGCAAATGACCTCGTCGGGGAAACATGTCATCCCATGACCCCGTCGCGGAAATACGTCAGCAAATGACCCGTCGCGGAAATACGTCAGCAAATGACCCCGTCGTGGAAATACGTCATCCCATGACCCCGTCGCGGAAATACATCAGCAAATAACCCCATCGCGGAAATACGTCAGCACATGACCCCGTCACGGAAATACGTCAGCAAATGACCCCGTCTCGGATATACGTCAGCAAATGACCTCGTCGCGGAAACACGTCAGCCAATGACCCCGTCGCGGAAACACGTCAGCCAATGACCCCGTCACGGATATACGTCAGCAAATGACCCCCTCGTTGCGGAAACACGTCAGCCAATGACCCCATCGCAGAAACACGTCAGCCAATGACCCTGTCGCGGAAACACGTCAACCAAATGACCTCCTCGTCGGAGCAGTGCTTCGACTCGGAAAAGGCCAACTCATCGATCACTTACAAGTCCTCTCGACTTGTAAGGGAGAAAATTTTCTTGTGAGATCCTTACGACTCTCAAGGGAAAGCACATTTAGGAGTCCTCACGACTCCTAAAGAGAAAATACACCTACGAGATCCTTACGACTTGTAGGGAGAAAAGTCTTTATGAGACCCACACGGCTCATAAAGTTGAAAAGTCTTAGGCAGCAGACCTGAACCTGTCTCCTAAGCCATCACTACCCTACAAAGAGTTCAAGATGAACTGTTATCTATCGTCCACAAGTTACATTTGCTAAAATCACATGCCAACAACATGGCAGAGAAAAGAATGCGATAGTCGGAGATAAAAAAATGTGTCATTTATTCATGAATTCAATTGAATACGAGATACATCATATAAAATAAAAATGAAATGAATGCATGTTATTCATAAATTATAATCGATACAAAGACGACTATTGAGAAGGAGGCGATTTTAGTAAATCAGCAAGCCGCTTATGCACTCCTATTAGCTCCTTTTCATGAGTAACCACCGTGGCCAGCTCAGCTTCGACTCGGGCCTATTACTGCAAACAGGATGAAACCTTTTCATCAATTTCCTGCTGAGTTGCCTCATGACTCTGCGCATCCTGCTCAATGAGATCGAGCTTCTGCCTCAGCGTTAGCCCGTCAGAAATACATCATAGGAGGCTCTCAAAGATAGTTTTCAGCTGTTCAGCATTCGCGTCAACCTGGGCGCGTAACCGGGTGGATTCGCCTGAAGCATCCTCATGTTTCTTACGCCTTAAGGTCACCTCTTGTTCGAAATGGCGGAGGAAGAGAACGCTCTGCTCAACCCACGCAGCCCGCTGGGAGTTCAAAGCCAGCACTTCTGGAGCAGGACGCCTGAGCTCAATCTCATGCAGGCAGGTCTCGATCTTTCTGCAGTAATTAACCCAAGACTCGACGACGCCTTCGTTATGGAAGTTCACGAGCATCGCCAGCATAGGATTAACTTCAGCAGCAAAATCTACAGCAAATATGAGGGCTTCAGCGTCAAGATCCTCAATGAATTCGCTTAACATGCACAGGTTAGTTGCAGCGCCTCTAGAGGATGGACGTCTGGAAAAGGGTCCTGCAGGCATTAAGATTCGAGACTCGAAGGGAGCTGGAGTCGGTGTGATCGCTGCAAAACGAATCATAATCAGATATTGGCTCAAGAGATAAAGAAAAAGGCACGAGTAATAGGGTCTACTATACCGGCTGCGACAGGTGGTAAAGCTGGGAGTGCCGGAAGCGCGACTGTGCTCTCGTCCCCTCCTCTAATTTGTAACGCTGCAATCAATACAAAGAAGAATTAGCAAGGACATGTTTGCCCATTAAAGAAAGAAAGGGATGTGGGTTAAAGCTATACTCACCGACATCGGCAGGCCGTTTGACTTCCGACTGGAAGGAGAAATGTAGGTTCAGCACCTGATAAAGATGGTCAAAAAGGACTCCTGCACGGTTGTAACAATACGATGTCAGTACAAAGAGTATATTACCTACAATGAAACCGATAAGTCGCAAACACATACCTTCCATCACTCCAAACGACATGAGAGAAGGCAACGGATCAACAGCCGTCACGGCGGCGACCCGAGGCACTTCAGATGGCGCAATCTCCACATTTACTGCACCTACACTCAAAACGAACAAAATGTCATCAGATGGGGATGAACGAGATTGAAGGATAAAAAGAAAACAGTGATTCTGCATCTACCTGATAAGTTGCTAACTGAAACCGCGACGAGAGCATCACTAGGTATAGCAGGTCCTTCGCTTTCCACCGTTGGAATAGTTTCTTCGCCCGTGGCCTCGTCCCCTGATTCGACAAGGGCCGTCGTGACACTCGCGATACCCATTGATGGCAAGGAACCACAAGGAGAAAGAGCGGTGATTTAGACAGTCCCAGACTCCCGAGAGAGAGTAGCTACTTCGGGCTCTGTGGTCGCCGTCATCTCACCTGTCACCTCATCGTCAGGACTTGGCCCTGCAAGATATGGTATATGAGAATTTGAAGATCAAATTCTAAGAAAAGACTCAGCGTTATGTTACCTTGGGGCGTCTTTTTGGCTTCTTCCCGAGCCGCGCGCACCATTTGTCTATGGACGGTAGACAGGGCAGCTGGGGCGTCTTCGGAAGAAATAGTGACGGATGGAATGGCGCTTGAACCCGCACCCACGGCCAAGCTGGCATCACGTTCCTTCGCCGCGCGCTTTCTACGCTTCTTGTCGGCCTTGGCAGTGAGAAGTGACCTCCTCAAGACCTCCGTCAAGGAGACGTCATCGTCCGAACCAAGTTCTGCCTCTGGAGCCTCTACGGCGTCCGTCATCGGCTGTTTAAGCGAAGCCTCTTTCGGTAATACTGGGGGAGCGGGGACTTCAGCAGCCAGCCCTGGAAGCGTCGCCGTGCCACCCTGCGAAATCGGCACAGCACTCGGGATAACCTGAGTCGAGGTAGTCCCTGCAATAAGATGAAAAAGAAGGGTCAGACTACCCATGAAGAAAAAGGGAACGAAGTCACAATGAGCCGAGATATACCAAGGCCCAAGGAAGCGCGAAGCCACTCTTCCTCTTCAAAAGTCTTGAGGGAAGCTGCGAGTGCCTCTTCGGTGGAGATACCTATTGAAGAAGAAAGAGTCAGTCAAAACATAATAATTAAAATAGCCGCGGAAAGATATGACCTAAGTATACCTGATTGTGCGATGGTGATTAATGCTGCTTCATCGCGAGCTAGCTGCTTTGAAACCGCTATAGCAGCCTCCAGATCGGTGTCATCTGGCACCATAAATAAACCCTCGTTGGTCCCGTACTCACTTAGGCCCTCGCTATAAGGAGCATGAGGCTCCTGTCCGAATATAACGTCCGCAGAAAGTACTTCTTTTTCTTCTTTGAGCGAGTGCTGGTAGCCGATAATACGAGCTTACGCTTGGCGGGCAATTTCGGGCGGCGAGTCCCAATCTCCGCGCCCACGCCAGACTCGGGAGACGCCACAGCTACTGCTTCTACAGGCATGCGGGGTAGGGGCCTCTCAGGCATAACACGTGGTACCACAGCCGCAGCAGCTTCTCTCAAGGGAAGACAGACGGTGGTCCGTCGCCTCAAGGGAACGGCTGGATCACCAGCGGGGGCGGTGCCCTTGCGATCAAGCAGCAATCGTTTTTCTTCCCTAATAACGGCGCCCATCGAATGTTGATACCACACCACATATGCATTCAAGATTCGCGGAACGCAACACGGCTCACTGATAAAGAAATTGGAGCCGGTGTTCAACCGCATAAAATGGTGTAATGCGTTGCGGATACCTTCTTCTGTGGTAACTGACTCAGTTAAGAAAGCCTCGAGCGGGACGCCTTGATTATAACTTGATTGCTGGGCGAAACGGTGCGGGTTATTCCTCATGAACAATACCGAATCATTCTGCCTAAACACGAGAAAGCCCAGCCTGATGGAGTATAAATGAAGAATCTCCCGAGCTTTCAAGGTAGAGGCCCCATCTTTAAAAGTATCGCGCAGAGGCTGCACCGTTTTTGTGGATTCTTTGCCAATGGTTAAAACCTTATTGACAAAGGTCATGCCATCTCCAACCATACGCGGACGAAGGAGCACACTCCTAGCCTCCCGCTGTGACGGATTTACAACGGACGCGTCAATTAGGCGCATAATCCGAGGGAAGTTGTAACTGTCGTAGAAATGAGGTCATTTATGGACACCAAAAGCGCCAAGTACGTGCAGCTCGATCCATGCATAAAATAATGCAGCAAGAAAGTGACGGGCGTACCCCTGGCTGAGTGGTATCTGCCGCTAAGCTGAGACCATGGTACAAATGTGCCAACCCAGCAATTCCGATAGCCACTTGTATTCCCGCAACCATACGATGGGCTGGGTAAAAGACTGATGGACTCATATAACGAGGGTGCATGGGGAACACGAACCAGTTCAACCATAAGCCAATGAACCCTAATATGAATGTCTCTTCATCGACGTCTGGAGCAACAAGCTCCGCGAAGGGAACAACAGGAGCAGCTGGAATAAAGAAACTTTTTAAATCCACCTCCGCCGTCGGTTGGTTATCCAAACCTGTAGGGTTACTAGGCACTCTAAGAAGGTTCTACAAGGCATCTACTATGCCCGGTTAAAATTTTAGCCGTGCCGAATAATCCTAAACAAGATCTTTGCTAGACTATTAGGCGAAAACGAGCAAGTTAAACACTTTAACTCTAAGTGAATAGGAAATACAACCTTTGTAGATCGGTCCTTCACTTCTTAAGCTCCTTGTAGTAGTCCCTTCGCTGCGATCATCGTGCTCCCGGACTCTCGGACGGCTCCATGAGAAGAGGGCAACGGTTTTGCTTAAAGTCTTCGAAGCCGAAGATGATCTACGTCGAGGGAATACGAATTCAAGCTTCTACTTCACTAACTAGAGAATTGGTGAAGCAAACACCCTAAACTGAAGTGCTAGTCTAGTAGAGGATGATGAAATAGGAAATGGGTAGACTTTAGAATTTCTTTTCTCACAATGTTTCTCTCTCTTTTTCAAACCCTAGCAAGAAATTGAAGGAGGAAGAAGATGAGCTCAAAATGAGAATGAAAACTAATCAAGAGGGAGAGAGAGCTAACCATGGTGAGTGAGTATCATATACTAACTCATGTAGAGATATAACCATGGCTACATTATAATGGTTAGGTTAATTAATATCTCAAGTAATCCAAAGTTAGTAGACTAAGTCAATGCAACCCTAAGCTTCATGAAGCTTCATGCATGTGAGCTCATCATCCACTAATTTTAGAATTACTTTAAATATTAAAAACCTAACACTATAATTAGTATGGTATAAGTCTTATACACCCATGATAGTTGTATCAACAACCATGATACAAAAATGAACACAAATAAATATATGTCACATATATATATTAAATTGTGCACAAGTGAGAAAAACAAATGCTTAAGTGAACCAATGTTAGTTAATGTAAATTAGTATATCACATATACAACTATACACTAAATTATTAAATCAACACTTGACTTAATAATCCGGTCATATCATATATAACCGACTAACATCCAATGTATCGACTTATCGAATCGACACTTGATTCGATAACCCGGCTATATCTCATACAACCGACCGATACAAAACATCGCGAGAATAGAATACGGTATCACATACACGCATTATTCTCGGTCCCGCACATATCACATATGCGCTCCTATTTCATTTTGCCCGAGCCAGTAAAACCTCTATGTAGGACTCTAAAGACTCGTCAATACGCCGGCAGTAGGTGATGATCATATCAAGCACCCATAAGCCGTCAGCGGTACTAGCTGGACGTAACGGCTACCTGGGTATTGAGCGATCAGAAGATCAGCAAGCAAGCCTACTCCAACTCCTGCAAAAAGCCTGACAGTGACACTGCCGTACAGTCCGGTCTCCTCGTCTGATATTTCGCATATCAAGTCTAGGGGTGGTAAACGTCAGACCCCAATAACCGATAAGTCATGCCGATATGAGGCTCATAACGGGTCAAGAAACTACTGGTAACACTTACCAGTAAATCTCTAAACCAGCCCTGGCCAGGGACTTCCCTGTTATGGTCAATCGCAGCATAGCGCAACATCAACCCCCAATACCGGGAGAGACGAAACCCCTCCTATAGCTCATTTCCTCCATATGACTCGGGACTGTACCCAAAAACCTCCATTTTCCACGCCCTCTTGGACGTGGTAAGGTGGAAATCAAAACACAGTAGGAATCACACAAGACTCTATGACGATCTCGGGTCTACAGACTAACCTGTACCAGTGTTACCAGAGAACTGCCATCTGACGTAAGGTATAATACCATCTGGGAGTTTTCGGCGAGTCCGTCCAGTGTACCCAGTCTTTACTGAGCACCCGTATATCATCTCTGATGTCAAACACCAATGGATATGGGATCATCCATCGCCCATCTACATGGGTCGAGAAGTTATACGCTAGTCTACTCTGGTATATCGATGCCCCGTCTCGATACACCCACGACTAGGGACCTTGAAGGATGTACTTATGGACTACCATGTCCCTACTAGTATGATCCGTATCATAGTCCAGGTAGTCAAGTACACATCCTAAGGGATTTACCAACATGTAACAGAGAGACAATCATTGTACACGTTAAGGTAAAGAGTAACCAGATAGCATACTATCATGTCGAGCAAGAAAGTCCTCCCTATATATATCCAAGCATCCACTACAATATACATCCTATGTATAGTAATGGCCTCTAGGGCATACATATAACTAATAATCTCCCACTTGCACTAGGGCCAACTGATAACAGTGGTTGTAGTATCTCATACTCAACCATCCCATAATAGTCTCTCTCTGGGGAAAGGCCTTTGTGAGTGGATCCGCCGTGTTGTCCTCTAAGTCTACTTTCCTAATCTCGATCCCTTGGAGATCAACCATCTCCATGATCAGGTGATACTGCCTTAGAATATGTCTGGATCACTGATGGGACGGGCGTTCCTTGGCATAAGCCACAACTCCATTGTCACACAATTGGAGGAACGAAGTTCATCTCATGAACTAATATACACCCAGACTGCCTCTTTGGTAGCATCTTTGGTAGCTATGTATCCAGCCTTTATCTTCTAGTATGCCACGGTATCTAGCTTCGAACTCTTCCAACATACCGTCCCTTTACTGAGGGTAAAGACAATGCCTGTGACTGACTTTCAGTCGTCCTTATCACCCTGGATCTTTTCCAGTGATTCTCCCCAGGATCAATTGATACCATCTCACTACAACTAGCGAGTATCCTAATATCCAATTAGATCTATCTCATAGATCCAAAACCCAGGATTTAGTAGGTATCACTTTGATCCTATATGGAGAATCATTGTTTTAAGCGGAGATTGACCGAGCGTAGCATAGGAAACTACTTCCCTATTAAGAGTATGTCATCCACATACTTTACGAGGATTACCACCATACTCTCTACTACCTTTTTGTATATACAAGGTTCATCTACTATTTTGATGATGTCAGACTCTTTGACTAACACATCAAAACAGACGTTCCAACTCCGCGATGCCTGCTTTATCACATAAAATATCTTGCACACGTTTCCGCTGCTCCCACTTTCTACGAAGCCCTCCGACTGTGTACTTATAGACTCTCTCTTCCAAATCATTATTTAGAAAAGCAGTTATGACACCCAACCGCCAGATATCGTAGTCATGGTATGTAGCCGTGGCAAGTAGAATCTGGATGGAATTAAGCATAGCTTTGAAAGTCACAACTTTTCCATGTACACCAAGTAATGTTCTCAAGATATACTTGCTCCTGATGGGGATATAACCCTTCAGATAAAACAACCAAAGTCCATACTTTGTTGGTGTATATGGATTCCATCTCAGATCGCTTAGCATCTAGCCATTCTTACAGAGTCCCCACTCTTGATGGCCTGCTCGAAACCAGAAGGGTCATCATCTCATGATGCAATCCTCGCTCCCACTGTCATAGAGAAACCAAAGTCTCTCTCAGGTGGGTGAGAAACCCTACTGGATCGGCGGAGAGGATGAGGTTCGTTGGTTGCTATTGAATCCTTTGGTTCTACCAAATCATCAGCTGCAGTTTGTATTACTGGAACTCTTTCCAGTTCTACCTCATGTCCACTAATTTCTTCTCAAGAAATTCCCTTTCACAAAGGTGGCATGTTGAGAAACAAAACATCTTTTGTTCCTCGGTTAGGTAGAAGATATTCCCTTGCGAATGCTTGGGATATCCAACAAACTTCTACAGAACTGACTTTGCCTCGAACTTGTCCAGATTATGCTTTTAGACATAGGCTGGACAACCCTAAATCTTAACAGACTTAAGATATGGGCTCTTCCCTTTCCATATCTCATATGAAGTGGTAGGCAACTGATCTGATTGGAACCCTATTCAATAGGTATGCAACTTCTCCAGTGCATAACTCTCAAAAGGAAATAGATAACTCAGTAGTACTCATCATAGAGCACACCTTATCACATAGGGTATGATTGCTCCACCCTGATACACTGACGTGCAGTGGTGTATGCGGAGGAATAATGCTGAGAGAGAATCTCATTCTCCTTTAGAATAATCCAGGAATTCCGTGCTCAAGTATTCTCCTCCTTGATCACATCAAAGGACATAATACTTATACCCATTTTGGTTCTCTACTTCTAACTTATATTCTGTGAATATCTCAAAAGTTTCGGACTTGTGTTTCAACAGGAACATATGTCTGAATCTTGAGAGATCATCAGAGAATGTAGTGAAGTACAAAGAACCGGTCTTGGCATGTGTAGACAGGGGACCTTCATACATCAACATGTATCATCCCAAGAGTTCACCAACTCTTTCTCTGTTTCCAATAAACAGAGCTATGGTCATCTTATCTCTGTGACATGACCGACAAGTTTCACAAGATGTAAATTCAAACTAATTTAAATATGCATCTGTATGTAACTTCAGCTAGTCGGGACGCATTGATATGACCTAGTCTACAATACCTCAAGAAGGATTCGTTCATTTCTGAACTCTTCCTCTTGTATGTGTTCTGTAATACTAAGAACTGTAGTATGATTTAGAACGTCAATGCTTTTAGATAACGTGCCTGAACCGATCAACTCTTGATATAGGAAATGTTCAAAACATTATCCAACAATACAAAATTATATCCTTCTTTACTAATAAAGAGACTGATATGATGTTGTATATCAGGTTCGGTATCTAATAACATTCGTTCAGAATCAATGTATTCTTGTAATACAGGGTGATAACTACCAACAAATTTGACTGCAACACTTGCACCATTTCTATCTTATGAAACTTTTCACCCGTTCTCAGTTCTCTACCTATCTGTAGCCCATGTAACAAATTACACATGTAGGATCCTGATCCGGTATCTCATACTCAGGACGTAAAGGATACTGAGAAACAGTTCTCTGTAATGAACATACCCGAAGAAGATGCATCATCATGCACTTTCTTCGTTTGGGTAGCACGGGAATCCTGGTAATCCTCTATTTCCTGCTCTGTTTTATAACAATTATAAGTTGGAGCGGGACTAACGTTCCCTAGCACAGTATAACAAGCGGGTTCGGTCAATACATCCGTATTATTATCTTGATTAAGGCGTGACATGGTCGCTACCTGGAGAGAGAGAGAAGAAAACACTCTGCGTGCGCTCTTGCAAGATCAGATTGGTTATAATTTTATCTAATCAGGATGGCTCCCACTGTTTTTATCAAATCTTCCTTCAAACCCTAAAAGGAAAGACTAGCCGGGATTAATTACACCCTACAATTTCGCCAATTTTTCAGCCAGGCCAGTGTCGGTACTTTGAGGGAGGTTCCCCGTGCTTTCGCACGGACCTAATTAAAGTAAACCTCGTTTTCCCAGAGGCGTAACCCCGTTAACACCTTTCTAGACAACTACTCGATCGGTTAACTGTAATGTGTAAAACTCTCCCAGGAGTAACAATTACTCGCAGCGGGTATCGGGATCCAACTATCTCATAGAAGGTATGCAATCTCATTGCAAATTTCAACACTTGAAATTCCCGATAATTTTGCCCCAAACGATCTATGACCTTGACAAGGTCAACAAACCATAGACCGTAAGTCAAGTTCAACCCGTCATTTCTTGATTGAATTAAACCCACTCGCACGACCCTTGACAAGGTCAACAAGGCCGTACGACTACCCTAATCCAATCTGCATCATATGCATAAACAGATAAATACTGGTCAGCTACCGCACACTGCGCCTTGACAAGGTCAACAAACGCAGCACGAATACTAAGCAGGACTTATCTGAAATGACGGAGGGCTACGACAGGTTTTTCTGAAAACCTATTGCGTAATGAACTTGATATCGTTGTAGAATCAAATAATTTTAAAATGGAGTGTTTTTTAGGCTTTTGCTAGTTTCGCTAAAGAGGTCACTCCCGGTGAAGGGATCTCGGCTCTTTCCTCGTCGAATGAGGTGCAGGATATATCATATATATCACTGTGCAAAGCAAGAACTAGAAAAGCAATCAAAAGACAAAACCGAGGGGTGTAGCATCTGCCAGTCATTGCTAAAGGGGTCACTCCCGGTGAAGGGATCTCGGCCCTTTCCTCATCGAATAAGGTGCAGGATGTTCTACAAGGAACACCGCTATGCAAAGCAAGAACTGTAGCTACTGTAGGGTGTTTTTCGTCATCCCATTGAGATGGGAATACGCGCGCGCTTGTCAGGCGTACTACAGATTCCCCCTGCCTAGGGTAGGCCGGGGTTTAATGATTATGGGGATCCGAATCTCCGACAGCCGCGGACTAAGCTGCCGTTAATTACCCCCCGCCTTTGGGGCGAGGGAACCTCCGATTAATGGGTTAAACTGGTCATGCGAACTCAATGTGCAGTGTACGTGTGTTTTGTTTTGGAGGAGGGTTTGAATATATCGGGAGCCACGCAGAGTTTTTACGGGGGTCCCGCTACCCGGATAGCGGGCTGGGGGTCAAGGGGGCTAGCAGCCCCCTTGCGGGGTGCGGGGCAGCGCCCCGTTAGAAATTTTTTTGTAACAGGGACAGTGTCGTGGAGTATGTGTATGTGTACATATGTATATATATACATGTATATATAAATAAAGGGGGAAAATACATCCAAAGGATGCGTGGGGCAGCACCTTGGGCGCTGTGCGCCTAGGTGCTGTGCGCTCAGGCGCTAGAGTGCCACGTGTCGGCACGTGGGCGCTCTGTGCTTGAGCGCAAGCACGCCACGTGTCGGCACGGGTGCGACTTGTGCTCGAGCACTTGCGCTTGAGCGCAAGAACGCCACGTGTCGACACGGGGGCGACTTGCGCTCGAGCGTTTGCACTGGAGCGCAAGTGCGCCACGTGTCGGCACGGGGGTGACTTGCGCTCGCGCGCCACGTGTCGGCACCGGGGCGACTTGCGCTCGAGTGTTGAGCGCAGGCGCGCCACGTGTCGGCACGCGGGCGCTCTGCGCTTGAGCGCCGGCGAGAAAAAGAGGCTTTTAGCCTAAAAAATTTTCTCAGAAGAGAAATCAAAGAGGAGTTGAACTCCTGAGTGTGTGTGTGTGTGTGTTTTTTTTGGGGGGTTTAGTGAACGATCTTCTTCTTCCTCCTCTGTTAGCTGGATCTTGAAGATCAAGAGATATGAGATTTTTAAAAATCTCTTCTTTTTGAGATCTAATGGAAGATCTGAGTTCCCCTTTATGGGTTTTGTGGTGAAAAACTAATTTGTTTTATAAAAAGAAGAGTAAAACTCTTGATTTAATTCAAGAGAAAAAGAAGGTTTTGGAACCTTGAAGAGGGAGGAAAGTTCTCAGATCTGAAAAAATTTTGAGAGAGAGAAAAGTTATGTGATATTTTCATTATTTTTGCCTTTATAGGCCATACACTTTACACATAGCCCCTTGGGCTTCATAAAAGGGCATTTTGCCTATCCCATGGCTCATGTGCCATTTCTTTTTGCACATAAGTCATGGGCTTTACAAAAATTTGGCTTTATGCCTATTTTTTCTTACATTCATAAAAAAGAAATACCACAAAATTATTTATTATAAAATTTTTATCTTGGCATGGGGGAAGGCCGGCCGCTTCATGTTCGGGCTCGACCCGGGCATGGGCCCACTGGATCTGGGCTTGGGCCCACTTGGCTTGGGGTTGACTTTGATTTTGACTTGGTCAACCGGGGTGTAAATTTTTACCCCAACAAATTGCCCCCCATCGATAAATGCACACTACATATGTGGGTCGTATGCATGAAATTGATGGATCTTCTTTCACGTGGAGGCGACTTGATTCGGTTCCTACCTTTTGGGAAGCTGGCACTGCCCTTTTTACGACATGGACGGTCGATGCGGCCCTTTTTGCGACTTGGACGGTCGGTTCTGCCCTTTTTACGACTTGGACGGTCGGTGCTGCCCTTTTAGCGACGTGGACGGTCGGTTCTGCCTATTTTGCGATTTGGACGGTCGGTGCTGCCCTTTTAGTGACGTGGACGGTCGGTTCTGCCCTTTTTACGACTTGGACGGTCGGTGTTGCCCTTTTAGCGACGTGGACGGTCGGTACTGCCCTTTTTGCGACTTAGACGGTCGATGCTGCCCTTTTAGCGACGTGGACGGTCGGTGCTGCCCTTTTTCCGACTTGGACGGTCGATGCTGCCCATTTTGCGACTTGGACGGTCAATGCTGCCATTTTAGCGACGTGGACAGTCGGTGCTGCCCTTTTAGCGACGTGGACGGTCGGTTCTGCCCTTTTTGCGACTTGGACGGTCGATGCTGCCATTTTAGCGACGTGGACGGTTGGTGCTGCCTTTTTAGCGACGTGGACGGTCGGTTCTGCCCTTTTTGCGACTTGGTCGGTCGATGCTGCCATTTTAGTGACGTGGACGGTCGGTGCTGCCCTTTTAGCGACATGGACGGTCGATTCTGGATTTGACTTGCCCCGCTTCTTGCGGCGTCAGGGATGAAGTTGACTTGTTTCCGAGGTGGAATTTGATTCTGCCAGGGAGGTCATTGGTTGTCTTGCTGACTTGATGTGATTTTGGTTGACATCAACATCACTACGTTGGAATATGGTACCAGGAGCGAATCATCATTTGTCATGACAGGATTTGGGGATATTGGTTTTGGTTTGGCATCAGCATCGCTGCACTGGAATATGGTACCAGGAGCGAATCATCATCTACCATAAGGAGATTTCCCTCGTTCCCAGTTTAATGACTTAGGGGTCATCTGTTCTTAGTTTAACGACTTAGGGGTCATCTGTCCCTAGTTTAAAGACTTAGGGGTCTATTGGATTGGAGTTTGGGATTTTGGGGTTAGGGTAGGCATCAGCGTTGCTAACACTGAAGCACACGTGCCAGGAGCAATTCATCATTTGCCTATTCCTGTTGGGGGAGCGATAGCTTAGGAGACAGGTTTAGGTCCCTATCACCTAAGGCTTTTCAATTGTATAGGCCGTGAGGGTCCCATAAAAGCATTTTCTCCCTACGAGTCATAAGGATCCCGCAGGTGTATTTTCTCCTTAGGAGTCGTGAGGACTCCTAAGTGTGTTTTTCTTTTATGAGTCGTAAGGATCCCATAAAGGTTTGTTCTCCTCATGTATCGTGAGGACACATGAGTGGGTCTTCTCAATGGAGCATCATTCCAAAGGCGGAGACCAGCCGCGTAACTGGTGATTTTGGTGGGGCATGGGCATGAAGAGGATTATTTGAGCCCGTGGATTGTATACGGTACTCAACTTGGGGACCAACCGTAGGGCTGGAGAATTTTAAGAAATTGGATTTTGGTTGGCGTCTGCATCGCTACACTGGAATATGGTACCAGGAGCGACTCATCATTCGCCGTTTGGGGACTTGGAATTTGGATCTTGTTTGGCATCAGCATTGCTGCACTGGAATAATGCCAGGAGCAACTCATCATTTGCCTTGGGAGGACTTGGGATTTAGGTTTTTAGTCAGCATCAGCACCGCTAACACTGAAGCGAAATGCCAGGAGTGACTCATCATTTGCCGTTGCCCGTTGGGGAACGATGGCTTAGGAGACAGGTTTGGGTCCCTATCACCTAAGGCTTTTCAATTTTATGGGCCGTGAGGGTCCCATAAAAGCATTTTCTCCCTACGAGTCGTAAGGATCCCGCAGGTGTGTTTTCTCCTTAGGAATCGTGAGGATTCCTAAGTGTGTTGCTCCTTTGTGAGTCGTAAGGATCTCACGCAAGGTTTTCTCCTCACAAGGTCGAGAGGACTTTGCGAGTGTATTTCATCTCTGTTTCATCTCTTTTCACGAGTTTGCGCCCTTTCGGGTTTTCACAGACTCGCCAGTAGTCCTGTTGTTTTTACTCACGGAGCCCTTTCGGGTTTTCATCCGTGCCCGTTTTGCTTGTGGACATACTATTTTTTTTATTTCTTTCTTTCTTTTTCTTTTTCTTTTTCTTTTCTTTTTTTTGCCGCTGGTGGGACTTTAAAAGTAATCTCACCGGCAGGATTTGGGAGAGATAGGGGTCATTTACGCCCGTGGATTGTATACGGTTTTGCAGGATGTATGATCCAGACCGTAGGGCTGATGTGCTCAATTCGCCTGCGACTTGGAGCATTCACGTGTAGTATTTCTTGAGATATCGGCCATTGATGGGTGGCATGGGCCTTTCTCCATCGGCACTTATTAGTTGGTAGGATCCTCCGTCGAACACTTTCTCGATGACGTATGGTCCTTCCCAGTTTGGCTCGAATTTTCCCTTGGCATGTCGATTGGGGATGATCGGTCTTTTGAGGACCAACACCAATTCATCTTTCTTGAAAAAAGCGGAGACGGGTTATCTTGTCATAGGCCCGTGACATTTGGGCTCGGTATAGCTCCAGACTTTGCTGCACCGCGAGCCTTTTTCTTCGAGGGCATCGAGTTCTTCAAGTCGAAGGAGCACGTTTTCCTCCTCCGTCAACTCATGTTGGATGGACATTCTTAAACTTAGAACCTCGATTTCGAGGGAGAGGATCGCCTCCACTCCGAAGAGCAATGAGTATGAAGTGGACTGTGTTGGAGTACGGTGCTTGGTACGATATGCCCATAACGCCTCGTGAAGTTTGAGATTCCAGTCTCTCTTGTTGGCTGAAGCATTTTTCCTCAGGAGCTTGCATAGAGTCTTATTGAAGGCTTCGGCTAGCCCATTGGCTCTTGGATTATAGATGGAGGAATATCTCCAGTCTATCTTGTGCTGAGTAGCGAACCTTGAGACATTGAAGCTCTTAAAAGAAGGCCCGTTGTCAGAAATGATTTTTCTTGGTGTACCGAAGCGGTATAGAATATTATGTTGGAAGAATGTCAGAATATCTTTTGTCTTGACTTCTTTTAGCGGGACAGCTTCTGCCCATCTAGAGAAGTTGTCTGTCGCGGCCAGTATGAACCGGTGGCCTTTAGATGATGGAGGATCAATTGGGCCAACAATGTCGGTGCCCCAAACTTCGAAGGGCCACGACGCCACCGTAGGATGAAATGGGTTGGGATGCTTGTGAATGAAATCACCATGGATTTGGCAGATCTGACATTTCTTTGCATGCTCTCCGCAATCCCGTATCATGGTGGGCCAATAATACCCAAGCCGTTTAATTTGAAGTCGCATCTTGGGGCCCGATTGGTGGGCACCGCAAACGCCCGAGTGAACATCTTTCATGACCTTTTGGGCTTCGGCCAATGACAGACACCTGAGCCAGAGTTGGTCATATGACCTGCGGTATAACGTGTCATTTACAAACACGTATCGGAGAGCTCTTTTCTTCAGCTGGATCCTCGCAGATTTTTCTTCGGGCAGCTTGTCGTATCGGAGGTACTCTATGAAGGGTTCTCTCCAATCGGGCTCGTCTTGGATGATCGAAGCTTCTTCGGCAGGACTACTCTTCTGTTCCGCGCTTTCCTCTTCTCATAGAGAGACTGGGGGTAGAATTTGTCGGCTCCTGACTGTGATCAGAATTTCGTCCATGTCAGGATCGGTCAGCTCCTTGGCTAAGCGAGCGAGTACGTCAGCCTTTCCATTCAACGCTCTAGGGACTCTCATTAGTTCAATGTGAGTGAACCGTTTCATGAGTTCCACCACTCGGCCTCTGTACTGAGCTAACTCGGGTTTGTATATTTTATAATCACCGCTTACTTGGTTGACGACGAGCTGGGAGTCACCGTAAACTCGTAGCCGGCGGATTTTCATTTCTATGGCGAGCTCCAAACCAGCTATCAGAGCTTCATACTCAGCTTCATTGTTTGTCCGAGGCTCGGTGAGAGTGAAAGAACGCCGTAGGGTTCCCATTGATGGCGTGGTGAACACCAATCCTATCCCCGCTTTTACCTCCGGGACGCTTGATTGTTATAAATTCTTGTTGTGTAAATCAAATCAAATAGTCCCCGGCAACGGCGCCATTTGATTGTAATATTTTCTTGATTGGATGTAAAAGTATCAAATGATCCCCGGCAACGGCGCCATTTGATTGAAACATATTCTTGATGTGTTTGTAAAGAATGGTAAAGAAATCACAACCAAAAATTATTTGACCGCAATCAACTACGGTGTCGGATGTAGTTTGTATGTGAGTGCGGATCGTCCACAGGGAAAGTGTAATCGTTCGTCTTTTGATTTAGGTGAGTTGAAACTTTAATGAAAAGAAAACAAACAATTCAAGATTTGTATTTAAAGTTCAAGAAAGAGAAAAAACTAGATCTAAGAAAGCATTAAAAGATAGAATCAAGAATTGATTGTTTAATGATTTTTCCAAACCAAATCTCAAGAATCGAAATGAGGCTCGTAGGAATCGATCGGATCTATAGATGTGATGTAATCTTACAATTACGTATTCTTATCCTTCGATGAATTGATACTAGATCGATGATGATCGATGAGAATTAGAGACTTCTTGTGAAACTAGGGTTTCATCTTATCTCTTGTTCTTTCGTCGATATCATTCACATTCTAGCCTCTAGTAAATTCAAGAAACGATCGTAGATCCCTAATTTCGAGCGATCACAATCAAGAAAGCATCGCTACGAAACTAGGTCATTGATTCTTGAACTTGCTAGGGTTTTCAAAACTCGTAGGACTTAAAAATCGTATAAAGATTTGTTACATCATCATTCTACAATCGTCTCGACTCCTTTACGAGCGGAGTTTTACTCAAAAATCACAACAAGAACAACAATTACAAATTGAGATCTAATCATGATGCAAGAATTAAAAGAAAGCAAGATTAAAGAATTTCACCTTTTATTTATATCAACAATTTCATTACATTCGCTCAAGAACTACAAGAGGAAGAATTCGATCGTCGACTTGGCTTCGCTCATCTCCGTAGATCGCGGATCGGCTTGGATCACTTGCCCGATTGAAGATCGGCTCGGCTCCTAAAAGGTTGAAGGCTTCTCGCTTGATTTGGTACTCAAGATCTTGGATTTGGAGTGGAATTAGGGTTAGGGTTTCGCACAAGCCTTGTCACGAGACTTGTGGAAGAAGATGATGAAAGAGGGAATTTTTAGGAATATTAAAGATTGATTCACTAAAGAATGATTAGCCTTTAACCCTAGGTCTAGATTCCTATTTATAGATAACTAACCCTAGATCTAGGATTTCAAATTCCAAGTTTCCCTCCAAAAGTTTGTTGAGAGAATTCAAATTTCCCTCCAAAAGTTAGTTAGGGAAGAAGCTTCTAGATATGATTAGTTAGGAGGAGCTTCTAGAAGAGGATTTAATTAGGAGCTTAATTAGGATTAGCCTTCCTTAATTTTCTTTGCTGATCTGGCAGTCGCTTCGAGAGAGTTCTGGAATTTGGAGTGCATTTATGGAATGTGGGCCCTGGCAGAAGCATTGTAGTGCAAATTTTTCTTGATGACGTCACCTCTTAGCCGCGGATGCGCGGCACAAGAAGGCTATGGCCGCGGATCCGCGGCTCCTTGATGGGCTTGGGCCTTGTATGCTCTGGTATGGTCTTTTACTGTTGTATGGGCCTTTATGTGATATATATAATTATCTAATTCCTTCTGCATTGCTACCAGATCTGAAATGATTGAATTGGCGTAATGTTGATCAGCTCTTTGGTTTTTTTCTTCCGTATTTTCCTGCACAGACTCAAGACAAGTGTTGCGCAAATACAGAAATGATGCGATGCCATGAAATGCGGTTAATTTCCTTTAAAGTGTCGGTTTAAAAGTCTAACACATGCAATCTCATATTTTGTGACAGATTTGCTAATATGTAGAATATGAATGCCGAACACTTCTAAATGTATGCAAATGTTAAGGAAATTGCCGGCTAAAATATACAATATTTTCGACTGATCAAATACCCCCAAACTTAATTTCGATCGTCTCGAGCGAATGTTTTATTAAAAAGAGAAGGAGAAAATAAAGAAAGAGAAAAACTAACTAGCACACTTTCGTAGGCAATACGATTGCACTGAGCACGTGCAACAAGCCTTTAAACCTCTAGGTGTCCCTAGTAGGAGGAGTGTTGTCTCCTGAGGGTTTTCAGCGGATTGCACCCACAAATCCAATAATAAAAGAAAGATCATGAATATTACATTTAAAGAAAAGAATTGTAAAAGAAAAGCCTTGAAAATTAGGGTTTCCAACTAAGCTAGCTTTTCGGTTGTCATGAGCCCTATCGTAATGGTCATGAAAAGATGTCAGAAATCACGTCCTCCCTCAATAAAACATCGTCTTATTCTTCATTCCTATCTTTCTTCCAAACATCGATCATATAACCCTGCGTGTGTGTAAAGGACATCCCTACACCCGGAGAATTCAATTCAAGCTATCATACTCTTGCCCATCAGCCTCAGTATATATATATTTTTTCGATGAGCTTACACACTTTTATGCGACCGTTAATACTTCTTGAGGTACTAACCGACCGATTACTCATGTGCTTGCTTATTTGGTGTATTTTCCTAGTCTTGCACTACCTTAGGTATAGCAGTGACTCCCAGACCAGTTGGCCTTAGGGCACTAGGTGAAGAAGCACCCTTGCTATATATTTTTTTATTTCCCTTGGTGATAACAAAACCAGTGTCCATTTTTCTCACCATTTTTTTTTCCATACTTTTGGCTTTAAGACAAGAGCATTTCAAGGTATCCTCTACTATCCCAGGCTTTAAGACGTGTGTAAGTGCGAATAGCAGGGTGTCAACGTTCAAAATGTTTGGCTTCCAGAATAGAAACTATTTTTCAGACTTATTTTTATCCTTAGATTAGTGACGTCTTTCATCTTACTAACCCTTGGGACAACGGCTCATAACTACTTATTACTAGTTCGTATAAGAAAACTTCTAATTTTCTTAGTTTTCTTAAATTTTTCTAATCTCATGGATGTAATTTTTCACTATCTAAACTTTTATTATCTTATTTATGTACAAAAATATTTTTATCTTTTTTGAAATTTTTTAAATTTTTATGGGTTTTTCAAAAAAAATGTTTTGTGCTTATGCAAATGATATGCAAATGATGCGAAAATAAGCACAAACCTCCCCCAAACTTGTTTTCAACAGTGTCCTCACTGTTGCCTTCTGCTTTATCTACAAAAACCTGTAAGCTTGGGAGGAATTTATTAGTGAGGGCAAAATATTTAAGTGAAGAACCTCCCCCAAACTTATTTTTGGCTCAAAAGTTTGTAAAAATTTTATTTTCAAGAGCCCGATTAAATGTCCCCCCCAAACTTGAGTTATGCAATGTTAAGCTTTGAAAATCACAAGTGGGGGTCAAAAATCAGTGGTCGATGCCAAGCTTTGCAAAGACCGAATGTCAACACCAACCATTCAAAATTTTTATCAATGCAGTGCTCGGGTTGGTGGAAGAAGAAGTGGTGGGGAAAGGTTAAGTGGTGGAAGAGAGTGTGTGTGCGTCTCATATTGGAGAGACGATGCAGTGTATGTGATGGATTACTCGCATTCTTTTTACAAGTCAAAAGAAGGGGTGGAGGTTCAATTTCAATGATTGGGAGATGATTCATCTCAACACCCGTGTCATTCAAAAATGCGAGTTCATCAGCGAAGATTTCCTCAAAAGTTCCATCTATACCCCGGTGAATAATGTCATCACAAAGTGCGGGGTGATCTTCAGACTCTAAAAGCAGTTCATAATCGGTGTTAATTGTTGACCCGGACATCTCGGTAGGAGATTCCGTATGTGTATGATACATAGTTGGGTCAAACAATAACATATGAAAAGAGTCAAGATCGGTATCAGGAGGATCATCAAATTCGCTGCTGTCGACATCCATTAAGTCGACAGAACATACCTGAGCAATAGGTTCGGAGGGTACACTTCCCAACTTGTAAATGTTCAGCTCTATTGACCTATTCCCGAAAGATAGGGTCATAGAACCGTTACGACAGTTGATTATTGCATTGGAAGTGGCCAAAAAGGGGCGACCTAAAATCACCGGAATTTGATTCCGTGGGTTCGCTACAGGCTGTGTATCAATTACAATAAAATCTACCGGGAATATAAATTCTCCGATTTTTATTAACACATCCTCCAGTTCACCCCTAGGTTTGGTGATTGATCGGTCGGCCATCTGGAGAGTGCAATTGGTTGGCTTTAACTCTCCGATTCCTAGTTGCTCATAGACTGAGTATGGAAGCAAGTTAACACTAGCGCCAAGATCTAGTAGAGCACGGTTAATGTGTTTTTCCCCGATAGAAACGGAAATAGTAGGATATCCAGGATCCTTACGTTTCCTCGGTAATTGCTGGGGGAAAGCCGTGTCTATTGTTTTTTCCATAAAAATCTTCTTGGGCACTGGATTCTTCCTCTTCCTAGTGCACAAGTTCTTAAGAGTTTTTGCATAAGACGGAACTTGTTGGATGGCATCTAGGAGAGGGATGTTGGTGTTTACTTGCTTAAAAATGTTCATAATCTTCTCCATATGTGGACTCGGTGTGTTAGCCCTTAACCGATTAGGATAAGGTGCTTTAGCAATAAGCGCTGGGTCCATCATAGGAGAAGGAAGTGGGTGTGGAACCGATCCCAGAATAGAAGTGGGAATCGTCCGTGGAGGGGTAAAAGAGGTGGGCTGTAGTGGCGAGCCTTTTGGGAAACGAAGAATAGGCTCGGAAGAAGGTGGGGTAGAAGAACTGGGGTAAGAAGTGTGTGTGTGAAGAAAGGTCTCAGCCGGGGTTCTATTGATTGATTTATCAGTATCATCAAACTCTTCCCCAAGGTGATGGTCAAGCATTCTTCCAGATCTCAACGTGATCTCATCCACATGATGTGAATAGCTAGAATTGGGTAAAGGTTGAGCAGGAAGTTTCCCTTTTTCTCGTGCACTCATTTCGGCTTTTAGTTGTGCAATTTGTTCTTCCATCGATTTGATATTATCATTTTGAGAAATAATGATCTTCATCACATTCTCGACGGAAGATTGCAAACTTGCCGTCCCTTGGATGGATTGTTTCATGAAAGTATCCAAGGTTTGTGCTAGTGCAGAGGTATTATCTGTACCGGTCAATTGCAAAAGACTAGACGGTGCAAAAGTGTTGGCCGGATTTTGGAAGTTCTGTGATTGGAAGGGGTGCTGACTCAATTGAAGCGGTGGCTGCTGTTGTGGTGGAGGGGCTCCTTGGAAATTGTTTTGGGTTGGAACCGTGTTTTGAAATTGGGATTGGTTCCAATCAAAGTTAGGGTGATTCCTCCAACCCTGATCATATGTGGAGGAAGATGGATTGTTTCTAGGTCTTTGAAATGTGGCATTGGTATGCTCATAACCTTGAAATGGACATTCTTCCGTCAAGTGAGACGGATCAGAACAGCATCCACATACAGTTTTGGAGAGTGATATTTGACTTAGGGCGGCTAAAAATTTGTTTTCCATATTCTCGAGTTTCTTTTGCATAGCTGAAATGTCAGCTCTAACTCCTATGGAAATATCATTGCCATCCCTAGACGATTGACTCACACCCTCCCACTGTAAAGATTTTTCAGCGAAATCTTCTAGAAAATTCCAGGCTTCCCCATCATCTTTGGTCATAAAGTTGCCTTGACACATGGATTCAAGGGACTGTCTTGTGTAAGGAGTAATGCCCTCATAAATAATTCGGCACAATTCCCATCTCGGGATGCCGTGATGTGGACATTGGACTAACAGATCCTTGAAGCGGTCAAGACATTTTGAAAATGTTTCATTTGGAAGCTGGGTGAATTGATAGATTTCGCTACGGACTCGAGCTGTTTTGTGATGTGGGTAGAATTTCTTAAGGAATGCTTTGACGAATTCGTCCCAATTTGAAATGGAATGTGCGGTAGTGTTATAAAGCCACTTCTCGGCTAAATCGCACAAGGTGAATGGGAGAAGACGAAGACGGAAAGCATCCACAGAAAGCTGTGAAGTACCCATCATTGCGCATACATTTTCAAATTTCGTGATAAACACGTATGCGTCTTCAGACTCGAGACCGTGAAATTTTGGTAGAAGGTTTATGTATTGGGGTTTTATTTGAAAATTTTCTCCGTTGGCTGGTGGAATGGAAAGACAGGTGGAAAGTGGGCCTCGTGTAGGATAACATCTCTCTTGGAGAGAAATGCGAGGTGGATTCTGCGCACCAACGGACGGCGGCAGGGTAGTGGAAAAGAAGTTCGATGGATGTGGATCCATCGATGTGGGTGTGGTGGTGGGTAAAAGAAAAGGTAAATGTAGAAATACCGACTTTGGGTCGATGAGGGACACGGACTAACAGGCACTAGAATCCTGTTGTCCAGCCTATCTTGCACTAAAAATGGTTAGTACAAGTGGCAGCGTGATTTTATAATTAGGGGAAATGATGAATGCGGTGTTTGTTTTGAAAAGTGATACGGACTTTTGAAAAAATGATGCAACAAAACAAATGCAACACACAAACCCTAGAATCTAGTGGTCACCTAGGTCCGGCTCTAGACCGCTCCTAACTGCCAAAAGACAAGTCGCAGGATCAATCCTCCACTGCCTCTTTGTCCCCCTGTGGCCGGATAAGTGCCAGGTAAGTGGGAAGGAACCACCACTACAGTGGGCCTAATTAATAACCACTAGCCTTAGACACACTCGTCTTAGGCACCACAAGAAAACGAGGATAAGCAATGAATTACCTACGGCCTTCTCTTGTCCTAATTGAGCGCGACGGTCCTTAGAGTCATCTCTAGATTTCTTTTAATTAATGAGGGTAAATGCGGATGCAAGTTTGTGATTTTCGGGGCCTAGGAAGGGTAATGAAATCCCCACCTAATTTGAATTTGGTCGTGCCCCTTAATTTCCGTTTTAATATGCAAACAACCAAGAATCAAAAACACGCACAAATTTTATTTTGCTTTTGCGCGCAGCGATTTATTTGCAAAGAAACCTGCAGTAAAATTGTTATTGGAGCAGATGAGGTAAGAGATAAGAAAGTGGGAGACTCACAGAGCAAACTTGGTGCAGTGAACAGTCACTACAGGCGCGGATCCGCCGCGGATTAGGGTAGTTTGCCGCGGAAACGCGCTTTGATCGAGAGATCACTGCTCAGTATTTTTACAGAGAGCTTCTGTTCAGCTCCTGAGTACTCTGGAATTTTCAGAAATTTTTTTCTCCAGCTCCAATGATTCCAGATTTTCTCGCAATCAAATCACAACACACGTATTAGTGTTTGCACGAATTTTTGATCTAAAATTTATAATGGAATAAATTGCTCAACTCAAATTTCAAAATACGAACTATTAGCGCACTATCCCCGGCAACGGCGCCATTTGATTGTTATAAATTCTTGTTGTGTAAATCAAATCAAATAGTCCCCGGCAACGGCGCCATTTGATTGTAATATTTTCTTGATTGGATGTAAAAGTATCAAATGATCCCCGGCAACGGCGCCATTTGATTGAAACGTATTCTTGATGTGTTTGTAAAGAATGGTAAAGAAATCACAACCAAAAATTATTTGACCGCAATCAACTACGGTGTCGAATGTAGTTTGTATGTGAGTGCGGAT
Source organism: Agapanthus africanus (assembly GCA_030015575.1). Lineage (NCBI taxonomy): Eukaryota > Viridiplantae > Streptophyta > Magnoliopsida > Asparagales > Amaryllidaceae > Agapanthus > Agapanthus africanus. The sequence goes on along the minus strand of CM057340.1, from coordinate 590,139,150 downwards.
CGTCCACAGGGAAAGTGTAATCGTTCGTCTTTTGATTTAGGTGAGTTGAAACTTTAATGAAAAGAAAACAAACAATTCAAGATTTGTATTTAAAGTTCAAGAAAGAGAAAAAACTAGATCTAAGAAAGCATTAAAAGATAGAATCAAGAATTGATTGTTTAATGATTTTTCCAAACCAAATCTCAAGAATCGAAATGAGGCTCGTAGGAATCGATCGGATCTATAGATGTGATGTAATCTTACAATTACGTATTCTTATCCTTCGATGAATTGATACTAGATCGATGATGATCGATGAGAATTAGAGACTTCTTGTGAAACTAGGGTTTCATCTTATCTCTTGTTCTTTCGTCGATATCATTCACATTCTAGCCTCTAGTAAATTCAAGAAACGATCGTAGATCCCTAATTTCGAGCGATCACAATCAAGAAAGCATCGCTACGAAACTAGGTCATCGATTCTTGAACTTGCTAGGGTTTTCAAAACTCGTAGGACTTAAAAATCGTATAAAGATTTGTTACATCATCATTCTACAATCGTCTCGACTCCTTTACGAGCGGAGTTTTACTCAAACATCACAACAAGAACAACAATTACAAATTGAGATCTAATCATGATGCAAGAATTAAAAGAAAGCAAGATTAAAGAATTTCACCTTTTATTTATATCAACAATTTCATTACATTCGCTCAAGAACTACAAGAGGAAGAATTCGATCGTCGACTTGGCTTCGCTCGTCTCCGTGGATCGCGGATCGGCTTGGATCACTTGCCCGATTGAAGATCGGCTCGGCTCCTAAAAGGTTGAAGGCTTCTCGCTTGATTTGGTACTCAAGATCTTGGATTTGGAGTGGAATTAGGGTTAGGGTTTCGCACAAGCCTTGTCACGAGACTTGTGGAAGAAGATGATGAAAGAGGGAATTTTTAGGAATATTAAAGATTGATTCACTAAAGAATGATTAGCCTTTAACCCTAGGTCTAGGTTCCTATTTATAGATAACTAACCCTAGATCTAGGATTTCAAATTCCAAGTTTCCCTCCAAAAGTTTGTTGAGAGAATTCAAATTTCCCTCCAAAAGTTAGTTAGGGAAGAAGCTTCTAGATGTGATTAGTTAGGAGGAGCTTCTAGAAGAGGATTTAATTAGGAGCTTAATTAGGATTAGCCTTCCTTAATTTTCTTTGCTGATCTGGCAGTCGCTTCGAGAGAGTTCTGGAATTTGGAGTGCATTTATGGAATGTGGGCCCTGGCAGAAGCATTGTAGTGCAAATTTTTCTTGATGATGTCACCTCTTAGCCGCGGATGCGCGGCACAAGAAGGCTATGGCCGCGGATCCGCGGCTCCTTGATGGGCTTGGGCCTTGTATGCTCTGGTATGGTCTTTTACTGTTGTATGGGCCTTTATGTGATATATATAATTATCTAATTCCTTCTGCATTGCTACCAGATCTGAAATGATTGAATTGGCGTAATGTTGATCAGCTCTTTGGTTTTTTCTTCCGTATTTTCCTGCACAGACTCAAGACAAGTGTTGCGCAAATACAGAAATGATGCGATGCCATGAAATGCGGTTAATTTCCTTTAAAGTGTCGGTTTAAAAGTCTAACACATGCAATCTCATATTTTGTGACAGATTTGCTAATATGTAGAATATGAATGCCGAACACTTCTAAATGTATGCAAATGTTAAGGAAATTACCGGCTAAAATATACAATATTTTCGACTGATCAACGCTTGATCTGCCAGAGCTCCTTATTGATGAGGCCCCATCGAAGTAGAGCTCCCAATATGGCTCGTCTTCCTCGAGGTGTAGCACTTGTTCGTCGGGTAACACATAATTTAGCGGCGATCCTTCTGGTATGGGGTGAGCAGGGAGAAAGTCTGCAAGAGCTTGCCCTTTTACTGCTTTCTGAGGAGTATAAACTATGTCAAACTCGAGTAGCATAACAACCCATCTTGCCATTCTGCCGGCTAGGCTCACTCTGGTCATCAAGTGTTTGAGCGGGTCGACCTCGGAGATCAGCATAACCCGATGAGCAAGCAGATAGTGTCTCAGCTTCTTCACAGCAAATATTAGAGCCAGGCATTGCTTCTCGATTGGGGAATAGTTGTGTTCCGCCCCGACTAAAGTTCGACTGAGGTAGTAGAGGGCATGTTCCTTCCCCTCCTCGTTATTCTGGGCAAGGAGCGCATCGAGTGACTCATCTAGCGCGGCAGTGTAGAGAATCAACGGTTTATTTGGAATGGGAGCGGCCAGCACTGGAGGGTGCAACAAGTACTGTTTGATGCTTTCGAACGCTGCTTGACATTCGGCATCCCAAATAAAAGGAGCTCCTTTCTTCATGAGCTTTGAGAAGGGCCTACATCTCCCCGATAAATTTGAGATAAACCTCCGTATATAAGCAAGCTTGCCTTGAAAAGATCTTAGCCACGTCAGACTCTTCGGAGGGGTCATCTCCATGATGGCCTTTATCTTTGATGGGTCAACTTCGATCCCTCAATGTCGAACTATGAAGCCCAGGAATTTTCCCGATGACACGCCAAAAGCGCATTTCAGAGGATTCATCTTCAGGTCAAATTCCCTCAGTCTGGTGAGAACGGTCCTAAGATCCTGGATATGATCGGCCTTGGTTTCAGTCTTAACGACCAGATCATCAACATAACATTCGACGACTTTATGAATTAGGTCATCGAAGATATTGGTCATTGCCCTTTGATATGTAGCACCTGCGTTCTTCAGTCCGAACGGCATCACCTTGTAGCAATATATTCTGATCGGAGTTCGAAATGCTGTGTGCTTCTCATCCTCAGGCGACATCTTGATCTGATTATATCTAGACGATCCATCCATAAAGGTGAACAACTCGTAATTTGAGGTGTCATCGACCATCATTTCCATGACCGGTAGCGGGAAGTCGTCCTTTGGACATGCCTTGTTGAGGTCCCTGAAATCGACACAAACTCGGATCTGCCCATTTTTCTTCTTCACTGGGACTATGCATGCGATCCAGTCCGCATATTTCTCTTCCCTGATGAAGCCGGCATCGATGAGTTTCTTAGTTTCCTTGATGACCTTTTCTTCCAACTCCCTTCTCATTATTCGAGGAGCTTGTTTGACTGGCTTAGCATCGGGAGATATAGCCAACTTATGTACAGCCACTTCAGGGGAAAGGCCAGGCATTTCTTTGTATGTCCACGCGAAGCAGTCGACGAACTCATGAAGCAGGTCAATTATCTGCGCTTTCATTTCCTCTGACAAGAGCGAGCTGATGTAGGTCGGCCTTAGATTATCGGGCGTTCCTAAGTCAATCTCGGTTAGCTCGTCAAAGGTTGCTTGTCCGCTATCTTCGAGCTCTTGAGGGGCTTCTTCTGGCTCGGCTATCTCGTCGTCATCATTTGATCTTTTGCTGGCCTCACCAACATGGATCATGTAGCACGCTTTGGAATCAGGTTGAATGTAGCCTATGCCCCGTCTATCTGGAATTCGTCCATCGATGAGTGCTCGGACCTGGGGCGGATACATAGCCCTTCGTAAAACTTTGCTTCGGACTCCGTTTGATATAACCGGCATCCGCACTTCTTAAGGTTCGGGCGCATAGTATCTGGGATTGAGGACGGCTCTTATGCCTCTCTCATAGGGAAGGCACATGACAGAAAGATCGTCCGGGTGCACAACGGGGTTTGACCTGTAAAACAGGATGCCCTTCTATCCATTTTTCCTCCCGGGCACGTAGAAAGTTTTCAGCTGGTCCACGGTAGAGACTGACAATGCGTCGAGCTCTTTGCACATCCGTTCCGGCACACTTGTGATGGCCAGGGACCCTTCTGTGACTTCGAAGGTCTCTCGTAGTTTCGCTTGCTGCATGGGGTGCCAATCTGTATAGCTGTTGCATGGCAGGTCCTCTTCTTCTGACTCTTCAGTGTCACTGCCAAGATGAGGGCGGATTTTGCTGCTAGATGGGCCTTCAGCATCAGATTCGTCCGTATCGCTACCGAAACGAGGGCGAGTTTTACGGAAAGACGGACTTCCAGGGTCGGACTCATCAGTGTCACTACCGAAATGCGGGCGTACTTGGACGTTTTTTCTTTTGAAAGTGACAGCCGGCTCAGATTTGCCTTTGAGTCTTGGGGCCGCTTTATCTTCAGTCAGTTGTGGCTTAGCATTTTGGTGGTTCATAAACTACCGAGAATCTTCATATCGGACTTCATGCACACCGAACGGCTGGATGTCTCCGTCAATGCGTCTTTCTTCGCCATTTTTAGTATACTTCATGCATTGATGGAGAGTTGACGGAATGATGCCGTAATCGTGGAGTCATGGCCGCCCCAAGAGAATCTTATAAGACGTGTCGGCGTCGATCACGTATATCTTAGCTTCGGTCTGCAGATCCCCGAATTTGATTGGCAGAGCTATGGACCCCAGAACTTGCTGGCAATTTTGGTTGAAGCCTTGAATGAAAATCCTCTCCCTTGACAGGTGTCGGACGTCCATTGACAAGCTCTTCAGCGTCCGCAAGTTCATGATGTTCACTGAAGACCCCGGATTAATCAATATGCGATTAATCCGATCTCCATCGCTATACCCGGTCACGTAAAGCGGTCTATTATGCTCAGCCGTTCCCAGTAGCAAGTCTTCATCCTTAAATGTGACTGCGGCGGCATGCAAAGCGTGCTGGGCTTCTTTCATATTAATTTCCGCAAAGTGAGCCTGATACTGCTCGGGGTTTTGTAGAGCGTGAATGAGAACATCTCTAAGCTCCTTAAATAGGACCAAGGCATCGTAGATGCTCAGGAGAGACGGAAGCTTCCGGAGATGTGCCAAGACATTATAGTCCACCGAGGAAGGACTTATGTTTTGATCAGCCAGTTCTCTGCCATCTTCTTCATTAGCGACTTGTTTTTCCTTCCCTTTTGGGGCGTTGCCCTGATTTTGCGGTAGAGCCCTGCCGCTTCTGAGCTGGATTTGATTGGCCTTTATGGTGAGCTCCTCGTCCTTTTCGGGAAAACAGAGCTCATCCTCGGAGTCGCTGCCAAGATGGATGGCGTAGCAGGTCACTACTGGGATCTCTTCATTGGAGTCTTCTTCTAACTCCTCCAGAATTTCAGCCGCTTGTACAGGGAAGAACTCCTTCAATTGAATCAATGTTCTTTCCTTTTGTTCATATTCTTCGAGGGAATCGATATATTTTTGAATGGTCGATCTCCCTGCAGACTCTTTTTCGCGCCGAGCTGCACTTTTCTTCTTCTTGAGCTTCTTGGATTTTAAGCCTGATGGAGCCGCATTGGCAGCTGGACTGGTAGGCTTCTTCTGCCCTTCCCATTCCGTCCTGGGTTCTTTCCGAAGTAGCTTTATCATCTTCTTCATCTTATTAGATATGTGCGTACTCCACAGAGGCCGCGATGAGTCCGTTTCATTTCTCAGGGCAGCGAGTTCGGCTGTCTGCTCCCAGAAGGCTTCAGTTTCTGTCTGTATAAAGTTGGTGGTTGCAACTTGATTGTTCACCAACACACTTTTGGACAGCTCGATCTCTCCAGCCTTGTACTACTTCTCGACCCAGTCTTTGAAGATATAGCAATCCTCGATCGCATGGCTCACTACTCGGTGGTACGGGCAATACAGAGGATTGTCGGTCATTTTTTCTTCTTGGGGTCTTTTCGACTCCGGCAATTGTAGGCCGTTGTTCAGGGCATCTTTAAATATCTTACGGACCTTGTCCCTTCTGAAAGAGTAAACCTTGTTCTTCTTCTCCTCTAGGGAAGGCCCATCTCCTCCCAGCAATGGCTTTCGAGACCGGTTGGTTTTGGATTGGCCGTCCTTCGCTTTTCTTCATTGTCGGACGCATTGAAGACATTGGTATTGCTGGAACTCCCGCTTCTATGGCTGTCGTTGTAAGGTTCCTAGGCACACTAATGAGGTCTCACAAGGCATCAACTATGCCAAATTCAAAATTTACAAACGGATTGTTGACTAGAATTTAGGCGATAAAAAGCAACTAGTTAACAACTTAACTAAGTGAACGGAAATACAACCTTTGTAGATCCGGTCCTCCACCTCCATAGCTCCGCGATGAAGTCCCCTCGCTGCGATGATCGGATCCCAGGCTCTAGCGTCGGCTTCATCGGAGAAATGGGCGGGCTAGGTCGTCGACTTCGATACCGAAGATGATCTACGTCGAGGCAACACAAGATCAAGCTTCAACTTCACCAAGTCATGAAACTTATTAAGAAAACACCCTATACTACTTGGCAAGTGGTAGAGAATGAAGAAATAGGAAGTGGGTTCACTTTAGAATTGGATTTCTCACTCTTTTTCTCAAGTTGCCATCAATGGAGGCAAGGTTTCTTCTTTGTTGAAGAAGAAAAAGAAGAAGAAAGAATATATGATAAGTATTATCTAAAATAGAAAATAAAAATGATACTTATCATATTTTCAACCATGGTTTAGTGTAGAGAACTAACTAAGGTTTAGTAGAATGGTTAGGTTTAGGAGATGAAGACAAAATGGTCACCTTAGTCAAAGATGCATGAAGCATCAAGAAGCTTCATGTATGAAAGCAACCATTTTGTTTTCTTTTATCTTTTAACCAAAATGAATAGATAAGTAAATAAGTGAAATGAAACCCTAACCATTCACTAAACATGGTTTAAGTCTTTACACAAACCCAAGTTAGCATGTATCATCAAACATGATACAAACAAGTGCACAGAAGTATATCATATATACAACTTGTGTATATCAAGTGAGAAAATCCAATTTAAGTGAACCAATACTAGTTAATGCAAAGTAATATATCAAATATATAATTATGCATTAAATCATTAAATCAACACTTGATTTAACGATCCGGTCATATCGCATATAACCGACTAATATCAAGTGTATCAATGTATCGAATCAACACTTGATTCGGTAACCCGGCTATATTACATATAACCGACCAATGATACAAATCGCGAGAATAGAATACAGTATCACATACTGGTATAATTCTTGGTCCCGCACATATCTCATATGCGCTCCTATTTCGTTTCGCTTGAGCCAGGAAACCTCTGTGTAGGACTCTAAAGACTTGTCAATACGCCGGCAGCAGGTGATGATCATATCAAACACACCGCAAGCGGTCTGCTAAACGTAACGGCCACCCGGGTATTGAGCGATCAGAAGATCGACGAGCAAGCCCGCTCACACTCCTGTGAATCCAACCAGTAACACTTACCGTACAGTCCGGTCTCGTCGTCTGATATGTCACATATCTCGCCTAGGGGTGGTAAACGTCAGACCCCAATAGCTCGATAAGTCGTGTCGATATGAGGTCTATAACAGTTCGAGAAACTACAGGTAACACTTACCAGTAAATCTCAGCAACCCTGACCAGAGATTTCCGGTTATAGCCAATCGAACACAGCGCAACATCAACTCCCTATACCGGGAGAGACAAATCCCCTCCTATCGCTCATTGCCTCCATGTGATTCGGGACTGTACCTAAAAACCACTGTTTTGCATGCCCTCTTGGATGTGGTAAGGTGGAAATCAAAGCACAGTGGGAACCACACAAGACTCTATGACGATCTCGGGTCAACAAACTACTCTGTACCAGTGTCACCAGAGAACTGCCATCTGACGTAAGGTATAATACCATCTGGGAGTTCTCGGCGAGTCCGTCCAGTGTACCCAGTCTCCACTGAGCACCCGTATATCATCTCCGATGTCAAACACCAATGGATATGGGATCATCCATCGCCCATCTGTATGGGTCGAGAAGGTATACGCTAGTCTACTCTGGTATATCGATGCCCCGTCTCGATACACCCACGACTAGGGACCTTGAAGGATGTACTTATGGACTACCATGTCCCCACTAGTATGATCCGCATCATAGTCCAGGTAGTCAAGTACACATCCTAAGGGCTTTACCAACATTTAACAGAGAGACAATCAGTGTACAAGTTAAGGTAAAGATCAACCAGATAGCATACTATCATGTCGAGCAAGAAAGTCCTCCCTATATATGTCCAAGCATCCACTACAATATACATCCTATGTATAGTAATGGCCTCTAGGGCATACATATAACTAACAATCTCCCACTTGCACTAGGGCCATCTGATAGCAGTGGTTGTAGTATCTAATACTCAACCATCCCATAAAAGTCTCTCTCTAGGAAAAGGCCTTTGTGAGTGGATCCGCCGTGTTGTCCTCAGAGTCCGTTCTCCTAACCTCGATCACCCTGGAGATCAACCATCTCCATGATCAGGTGATACTGCCTTAGAATATGTCTGGATCACTGATGGGACGGACGTTCCTTGGCATAAGCCATAACTCCATTGTCACACAATGGGAGGAACTAAGTTCATCTCATGAACCAATATACATCCAGACTGCCTCTTTGGTAGCATCTTAAGTAGCGATGTATCCAGCCTTTATCGTCTAGTAAGCCACGATATTTAGCTTGGAACTCTTCCAACATGCCGTCCCTCCACTGAGGGTAAAGACAATGCCTGTGACTGATATTCAGTCGTCCTTATCACCCTGGAACCTTTCCAGTGATTCTCCCCACGATCAATTGATACCATCTCACTACAACTAGTGAGTCTCCTAACATCCAATTAGATCTATCTCATGGATCCAAAACCCAGGATTTAGTAGGTATCACTTTGATCCTATGTGGAGAATCATTGTGATAAGCGGAGATTGACCGAGCGTAGCATAGGAAACTCCTTCCCTATCAAGAGTATGTCATCCACGTACTCTATGAGGATCATCACCATACTCCCTACTACCTTTTTGTATATACAAAGTTCATCTACCATTTTGATGATGTCAAACTGTTTGACTACTACATCAAAACAGATGTTCCAACTCCGCGATACCTGCTTTATCCTATAAAGCATCTTGTACACGTTTCCGCTGCTCACACTGTCTACGAAGCCCTCTGGCTGTGTACTTATATACGTTCTCTTCTAAAACATCATTTAGAAAAGCAGTCATGGCACCCAACCGCCAGATATCGTAGTCATGGTATGTAGCCGTGGCAAGTAGGATATGGATGGACTTAAGCATAGCCACTTGAAAAGGTTTCATCATTATCCACGCCTGGTCGATGACGAAAAGCTTTAACAAGTCTAGCTTTGAAAGTCTCAACTTTTCCATCTACACCAAGTAATCTTCTCAAGATATACTTGCTTCTGATGGGGATTTAACCCTTCAGATATAGCAACCAAAGTCCATACTTTGTTGTTCTACATGGATTCCATCTCAGATCACTAAGCATCCAGCCATTCTTACAGAGTCTCACTCCTGATGGCCAGGTCGAAACTAGTTGGGTCATCATCTCATGATGCAATCCTCGCTCCCACTGTCATCGAGAAACCGAAGTATCTCTCAGGCGGATGAGGAACCCTACTAGATCGGCGGAGAGGCTGAGGTTCGTTGGTATGTATTGAATCCTTTGGTTGTACCAAATCATTAGCTGCAGTTTGTATATCTGAAACATTTCCAGTTCTACATAACATATCTTGCCTTGAGCTTGTCCGGATTTTGCTTTTAAACATAGGCCGGACAACCCCAAATCTTAACTAGCTTAAGACATGGGCTCTTCCCATACCATATCTCATATGGAGTGGTAGGCTGTGATTTGATTCGAACCTAATTCAATAGGTATGCAGCTTCTCAAGTGCATAACCCCAAAAAGGAAATAGGTAACTCAGTAGTACTCATCATAGAGCACACTTTATCATATAGGGTGTGATTGCTCCGCCCCGATATACCATCGTGCTATGGTGTATACGGAGGAGTAATGCTGAGAGAGAATCTCATTCTCCTTTAGAATAGTCCAGGAATTCCATGCACAAGTATTTTCCTCCCTGATCTCATCATAGGAGATAATACTTATACCCGGTTATTGGTTCTCTACTTCTAACTTATATTCTGTGAATATCTCAAAAGCTTCGGGCCTATGTTTCAACAGGAACGTATGTCTGAATCTTGAGAGATCATCAGAGAACGTAATGAAGTACAAAGAACCTGTCCTGGCATGTGTAGACAGGAGACCTTACATACATCATCATGTATCAGTCCCAAGAGTTTACTAACTCTTTCTCTATTTCCAGTAAACAGAGCTATGGTCATCGTATCTTTGTGACATGACTGGCAAGTTTCATAAGATGTAAATTCAAACAGATTTAAATATGCATCTAAATGTAACTTCAGCTAGTCAGGTCGCATTGATATGACCTAGTCTACAATACCTCAAGAAAAATTCGTTCATTTCTGAACTCATCCTCTTGTGTGTGTTCTGTATACTAAGAACTGTAGTTTGATTTAGAACATCAACGCTTTTAGATAACGTGCCTGAACCGATCAACTTTTGATATAGGAAATGTTCAAAACATTATCCAACAATACAAAATTTTATCATTTCTTTACTAATAAAGAGACCGATATGATTTTGTATATCAGGTTCGGTATCTAATAGCATTTGTTCAGAATCAATGTATTGGTAATACAGGGTGACAGTGACCAACAGACTTGGCTGCAACACTTGCCCCGTTTTCTGTCTTATGAAACTTATCACCCGTTCTCAGTTTTTCTACCTTTTTGCAGCCCTATGTAACAGATTACATATCTGGGATCCTGATCCGGTATCATATACCCAGGATGCGGAGGATACTGAGAAGCAGTTCTTTGTAATGAACACACCCGAAGATGATGCATCAGCATGCACTCTCTTCGTTTGGGCGGCACGGGAATTCTGGTAATCCCCAATTTCCTGCTCTGTCTTATAACAATTATAAGTTGGAGCGGGACCAACGTTCCCCAGCTCAGTATAACAAGCGGATTTGGTCAATAATCCGTATTATTATCTTGATTAAGGCGTGATATAGTCGCTACCTGGAGAGAGAGAGAAGAAAACACTCAGCGTGCGCTCTGGCAAGAATAGATTGGTTATGTTTTTATCTAATCAGGATGGCTCCCACTGTTTTTATCAAATCTTCCTTCAAACCCTAAAAGGAAAGACTAGCCGGGATTAATTACACACTATAAGTTCGCCAATCTTTCAGCCAGGCCAGTGTCGGTACTTTGAGGGAGGTCCCCTGTGCTTTCGCACGAACCTAATTAATGTAAATCTCGTTTTCCCAGAGGCGTAACCTCGTTAACACCTTTCTAGACACCTACTTGATCGGCTAATTGTAATGTGTAAAACTCTCCCAGGAGTAACAATTACTCGCAGTGGGTATCGGGATCCAACTATCTCATAGAAGGTATGCAATCTCATTGCAAATTTCAACACTTGAAATTCCCGATAATTTTGCCCTAGCACCCTATGACCTTGACGGAGGTCAACAAACCATAGGCTACTAGTCAAGTTCAACCCGTCATTTCTTGATCGAATTAAACCCACCCGCACGACCCTTGACGGAGTTCAACAAGGCCGCACGACTACCCTAATCCAATCTACATCATATGCATAAACAGATAAATACTAGTTAGCTACCGCACACTACGCCTTGACGGAGGTCAACAAACGTAGCACGAATACTAAATAGGACTTATCTGAAATGACGGAGGGCTACGACAGGTTTTTCTGAAAACCTATTGCGTAATGAACTTGATATCGTTGTAGAATCAAATGATTTTAAAATGGAGTGCTTTTGAGGCTTTTCTAGTTTTGCTAAAGGGGTTACTCCCGGTGAAGGGATCGTCGGCCCTTTTCTCGTCGAATGAGGTGCGGGATATATCATATATATCACTGTGCAAAGCAAAAACTCTTAAAAGCAATCAAAAGACAAACCGAGGGTTGTAGCATCTGCTAGTTATTGCTAAAGGAGTCACTCCCGGTGAAGAGATCTCGGTCCTTTCCTCATCGAATAAGGTGCAGGATATATCATATATACCGCTGTGCAAAGCAAGAACTGTAGCTACCTGTTTTAATTTTGAAATTCGATTCTACAACATCTTTAGGTTTCTTTTATTTCATTAATCTCATTAATGAAGTCCCATCATTTAAATTACCTAAACATCACAGATAAATACGACGTACACTTATGCCATCCGCATTCGCCTCGATGTCCCCTCGTGCACCGTTAGGTTAGGTAACTAACGGCAGAGCAGGGCAGGGCTAGCGCGGGTGTAAAACATAAGTAACGCCTATATAATATATCATATATACTATATACTATATCTATCACAGAACATCACATGATCACATCACAGATATCGCAGCAGAAGAAACATATGAAATATTGGATATACTAGGACGTCCGTGTTTTCAATACGAGCCAGTATAAAACACGGATTCCACGGTCGTGATGAATAGCCAAACCCACACCCCTAGACCCCTACGAAAGCGGCAAGCAACCCTACCAATTCTAGAGTTAGAAGACCCGGACTCGACTCCTCGAGTTGGTCTCCCACTGGACTCCAGAACCCGGTTACTTGTGCCCTCCTCCTTGGGTCTATCCTAGTGCGGAAAAGAAAGTAATATACAAAAGGTGACAACATCCGCAACCTGGAAATACCCCAATAAAAGAATATTACATACAAGTTTTTACATGAATGAAAATGAAAAACACTCATCTCACATAAACCCCCCGGCTATTCAAACACGACAATCCAATGTAACATATCCGGCAACACATAACATCACATGTCATCAACGCAAGTAAATATGCGCATCCCAATTGTCGTTGACATATAGAAACGAAACCGGCGATATCACATATTACACTTACGGTCACAGAAAAGAAAGTGTAAAACTACAACAGTTAGAATCCGCAACCTCTTAGAAATCACATGCCTAATCAAATGAATTCCTTAGACATCGCATGCCTAACTATTATAAACCCCGCATTTTAGTCTCAAAATCGAAAACACTTTTCAATATCAAGTCGGGCAATTCAACAAGATTCCCGACATCCTGATCGAATGCTCGTCGCAAACTTTATTAGGCGGCCGCACCCCCGATGCTATCGACGAAGTGCACCAAGGCGGAACACCGCTGCCGTGAGCACCCGAACGGATGCTTTCGGCGACGGGGTTCTCCTAGAGTCACTTGGTCGGGGCTATGGGGTGTAGCTGTCTATTAAGTTTACCTGGCGAGTATCCGCGTACGCTACGTGATTGCGACGGACTTTTGATCACATCAAAATTCCATGGCAACCGATCAAGTGAGACTAAACCGCTAGATTTATAACATTCATTCAGTTATCTCATAACTGCTTGTGGATTCCAAGTATTGTATCCCATTCCAGATAAATAGAAAATGTTAAACTTTCTGATCGAACAATCAAACACCCAAGTTTTCCCGAAACAGATCAACACATGAAACAAGTTTAAAAACATCCAGTTCATGCCTCAGTACCAACGGTCCAGCCGTAGAAGGGTCAAGCCAACGCCTCACATGTGGCACGCCGTACTGCCCCAAACCCGAAGGTTCAAAGGGCAGTTCAAGACGGTCACATAATCGAGTTAAGGTTTGTTGTCTTCTAGAGGGTCCATCGCGTTACTTGCACTACTTAGAACGTTATTAAACCACGGAAAGATCCAACACTTGGAAATTTCCCGACATGGGAAAAAGTGGGTATTTATATCCGGTCGAACTTTTTAACATATTCTAAAATTACCCGGAAAAGCACATAGACAAAATCAAAAATTCCGATCGAATCATCGAAGCCCCAAAGCATCCCAGAAAACTCAACTCATGAGTGCAAATTAAAAATTCCCAGAAAACTCAGCACCTCGAGAAACAAATTACTGTGCAATAATTGAAGAGTGATCTCAAAATTTGGCCGCGGAATCGCCGCAGAAGCCAGGCTTCTGCCGCGGTTCCGCCGCTCTTTTGGCACATCTTTGGGTCGTTTTTGCACCGTAATTCTTAGAATTCCCTGCTGAATTTTTTAAGCATTTTTAATCTGGAAAAAACCCAGTTTTTAAAAAATGTACAGAGAGGGGTCATTTTTAGGGTTTCGGGGTTCGATCGGAATTCTAACATCGTCTACGCATCGCCTAAGGCTCTAGCTAGGTTCTGATACCACTGTAGGGTTCCTAGGCACACTAATGAGGTCTCACAAGGCATCAACCATGCCAAATTCAAAATTTACAAGTGCCGAGAAACCCTAATACGGATCGTTGACTAGAATTTAGGCGATAAAAAGCAACTAGTTAACAACTTAACTAAGTGAACGGAAATACAACCTTTGTAGATCCGGTCCTCCACCTCCATAGCTCCGCGATGAAGTCCCCTGGCTGCGATTATCGGATCCCGGGCTCTAGCGTCGGCTTCATCGGAGAAATGGGCGGGCTAGGTCGTCGACTTCGATGCCGAAGATGATCTACGTCGAGGCAACACAAGATCAAGCTCCAACTTCACCAAGTCATGAAACTTGTGAAGAAAACACCCTATACTACTTGGCAAGTGGTAGAGGATGAAGAAATAGGAAGTGGGTTCACTTTAGAATTGGATTTCTCACTCTTTTTCTCAAGTTGCCATTAATGGAGGCAAGGTTTCTTCTTTGTTGAAGAAGAAGAAGAAGAAGAAAGAATATATGATAAGTATTATCTAAAATAGAAAATAAAAATGATACTTATCATATTTTCAACCATGGTTTAGTGTAGAGAACTAACTAAGGTTTAGTAGAATGGTTAGGTTTAGGAGATGAAGACAAAATGGTCACCTTAGTCAAAGATGCATGAAGCATCAAGAAGCTTCATGTATGAAAGCAACCATTTTGTTTTCTTTTATCTTTTAACCAAAATGAATAGATAAGTAAATAAGTGAAATGAAACCCTAACCATTCACTAAACATGGTTTAATTCTTTACACAAACCCAAGTTAGCATGTATCATCAAACATGATACAAACAAGTGCACAAAAGTATATCACATATACAACTTGTGTATATCAAGTGAGAAAATCCAATTTAAGTGAACCAATACTAGTTAATGCAAAGTAATATATCAAATATATAATTATGCATTAAATCATTAAATCAACACTTGATTTAACGATCCGGTCATATCGCATATAACCGACTAATATCAAGTGTATCAATGTATCGAATCAACACTTGATTCGGTAACCCGGCTATATCACATATAACCGACCAATGATACAAATCGCGAGAATAGAATACAGTATCACATACTGGTATAATTCTTGGTCCCGCACATATCTCATATGCGCTCCTATTTCGTTTCGCTTGAGCCAGGAAACCTCTGTGTAGGACTCTAAAGACTTGTCAATACGCCGGCAGCAGGTGATGATTATATCAAACACACCGCAAGCGGTCTGCTAAACGTAACGGCCACCCGGGTATTGAGCGATCAGAAGATCGACGAGCAAGCCCGCTCACACTCCTGTGAATCCAACCAGTAACACTTACCGTACAGTCCGGTCTCGTCGTCTGATATGTCACATATCTCGCCTAGGGGTGGTAAACGTCAGACCCCAATAGCTCGATAAGTCGTGTCGATATGAGGTCTATAACAGTTCGAGAAACTACAGGTAACACTTACCAGTAAATCTCAGCAATCCTGACCAGGGATTTCCGGTTATAGCCAATCGAACACAGCGCAACATCAACTCCCTATACCGGGAGAGACGAATCCCCTCCTATCGCTCATTGCCTCCATGTGATTCGGGACTGTACCCAAAAACCACCGTTTTGCATGCCCTCTTGGACGTGGTAAGGTGGAAATCAAAGCACAGTGGGAACCACACAAGACTCTATGACGATCTCGGGTCAACAGACTACTCTGTACCAGTGTCACCAGAGAACTGCCATCTGATGTAAGGTATAATACCATCTGGGAGTTCTCGGCGAGTCTGTCCAGTGTACCCAGTCTCCACTGAGCACCCGTATATCATCTCCAATGTCAAACACCAATGGATATGGGATCATCTATCGCCCATCTGTATGGGTCGAGAAGGTATACGCTAGTCTACTCTGGTATATCGATGCCCCGTCTCGATACACCCACGACTAGGGACCTTGAAGGATATACTTATGGACTACCATTTCCCCACTAGTATGATCCGCATCATAGTCCAGGTAGTCAAGTACACATCCTAAGGGCTTTACCAACATGTAACAGAGACACAATCAGTGTACAAGTTAAGGTAAAGATCAACCAGATAGCATACTATCATGTCGAGCAAGAAAGTCCTCCCTATATATGTCCAAGCATCCACTACAATATACATTCTATGTATAGTAATGGCCTCTAGGGCATACATATAACTAACAATCGTCCCGCTTGCTTTTCCAAGTTTTGTCTCTCTGAGAGTCCGGCGGGGACTCTTGCTTCGAGCGTTCCAGCATTTGGACTTTCTTAGTTAGCTCTTGAAACGTCTTGAGGCCTGCTGTACACAAGAATGGGACCATCCAATTGCTGAGGTTCCCAATGAGAAGGCTGACGGACCATTCCTGCTCCAGCGGCGGTTCGCACTTGACCGTGAGATTACACCATCGGGCAATAAAGTCGGTGTTGCTTTCATTCTTCCCCGGCTTGGTCCTCACAAGGTCGGCAATGGAGATTTTATCACTGACACTCATGAACCTTTGCCGAAACAGGGACTCCATTTGGGCAAAGGTAATGACGGACCCATCCGGTATACTCGCATACCAGTCGAAGGCGACGCCGGTCAGGCTGTTGACAAACTGACGAAGAAGGAGCGCGTCATTGCCCCCTGTATTTCTGCACGATTCTTTGAAGTGGGCGACGTGCTGATTTGCATTCCCCGTTCCATCAAATCTTCCGAACTTAGGAATAACGTAGCCGCTTGGGAACTCAATCAGATCGTTCTGCGCGTGATATGGCCGCCCGCTACTGCCGATTTCTTTCTGAGCTTCAGCTTCGGCCACCAATGTTTTAACCTTGCTGGTGACCAAATCCATTATCCGATCCTGTGTTAGCAGGATAGTGTTATCTGGGGCCAAGGCGTCCCCAGAAGCGGAATGTGGCCGGCTTTCATGCGGCTCGACCAGTCTTGGTCCCAAAGGAACATGCATTGGCTGCCTCGGATTGTCATCACCCGGTTGATTAGTAGCGGCTTGTGCTTGATTGGGAGGTGCTCGAGCAATTTGAGCCGTAAGCTGCATCACCACGTTTGTTAAGTCGTCAATCTTCGAATAGAGCTTGGCCATCTCTTTATCTTTGCTCCTGAGCTGTTTTCGAAGCTCTTGAAGCAGCTCTTGCTCCGCAGTCTTGGGGCGGAAAGTCGGCTCTTCCTCGCTGTCCGAGCTTGACTCTGCGTGGACCGAGGGGTCTTTCTGCCTATCATCCTCATCGAGAGGGTTTTCTTCATCCAGCGGGGGCGGCTGTTCTTGGGCAGCAGCAACCACATTCAGGCTAGATTGGGCTTGGGATGTGGTGGCCCCATCCTTGCTTTTGCTGCGAAGGTTGTCGCTGGGGCGCCCGCCCGCCATATAGACCGTATGGATGATATATCCGGCCGTCTTTCTATCATTTGCAGCTGATTTCACGGATCGCTGTCTTGACCACCTTGTTTTGGTAGCTGGTAGTCGATTGAAGGCGGCTGGCCTAACCAGGTTCTTGAATGGTGCTGGCGCTTCTTTTCTGGGTTTGCCCCACTGCTTTTGTGCGGCACAGAGTGCTTGATAGACTCTTGAAGAGACAGTGTCATACTTCTTCTGTTGGGGCCGGGACACGTCTCTTTGTGGCACTGTTCGAACCGCTGTCTTCTTGATTCTGGCGGTCATGGCATTTTTCTGAACCCACTTCAGAGGCTCGAAGGAATTGCTGATTCTTACGTCCGACTCAGCCGTCGTCGCGGGGCAACCCTGCACTTGGAACTTCACATGATTCCATTTGGCCGAAGCCTTGGCCCTCTTGTTGGCTCGATACCTGAGCCGCTTCTGCCTTAACTTTTCTGTTCTAAGCACCTTCCAGACTTCGGCTTTTTGGGAAGACGCCTCAGACCGGGCGATGGAAGGCCTTGGAGATATGCTCAATTGTGCATTTGTTGGAGTCATCGCCTAAGCTCGTCCGCAATATTTGATTTTGCCTTTTGTACCGAAGTTCTTGCACCTCGCTGGAGCACCAGAGAATCGTTCAGATACCGTCTTAAGTTTCGGTTGTGGTGCCTTGGCGATCACGACATTCGGCCTCTTACCCCTTGAGACCGGCTTGGCCACCTGTTCCGCCGGGATCTCCGCCAGATGAGCGCTTCCGGCAGGGTAGATGATGACGGAGCCAAACTGACGGGGCGGTTCCTCCCACTGTCGACTGAGGCTCGTGGGGAGAACCACACGAGCGTTGATCTTGACTACGTACGGAATCGGGGTCACGTTGGAAGCTGAATTCGTCTGGGGAGACATTGTCGTCGAAGGTTGATTGCTGCATGGAAAAAAGAACATCATTTCAGTATAGGCAATCGATATGTATATTGATTGAGTTCGCATGAACGTTTAACCCGAAATATGGGAGGAGAGATTGGTCCCACCGGGCGTGCCAAAATCTGTAGGGTGTTTTTCGTCACCCCATTGAGATGGGAATACGCGCGCTTGTCAGGCGTACTACAGATTCCCCCTGCCTAGGGTAGGCCGGGGTTTAATGATTATGGGGATCCGAATCTCCGACAGCCGCGGACTAAGCTGCCGTTAATTACCCTCCGCCTTTAGGGCGAGGGAACCTCCGATTAACGGGGGCGACTTGCGCTCGAGCGCTTGCGCTGGAGCGCAAGCGCGCCACGTGTCGGCACCGGGGCGACTTGCGCTTGAGCGCAGGCGCGCCACGTGTCGGCACGCGGGCGCTCTGCGCTTGAGTGCCGGCGAGAAAAAGAGGCTTTTAGCCTAAAAAAATTTCTCAGAAGAGAAATCAAAGAGGAGTTGAACTCCTGAGTGTGTTTTTTTTTTAAGGTTTAGTGAACGATGTTCTTCTTCTTCCTCCTCTGTTAGCTGGATCTTGAAGATCAAGAGATATGGGATTTTTAAAAATCTCTTCTTTTTGAGATCTAATGGAAGATCTGAGTTCCCCTTTATGGGTTTTGTGGTGAAAAACTAATTTGTTTTATAAAAAGAAGAGTAAAACTCTTGATTTAATTCAAGAGAAAAAGAAGGTTTTGGAACCTTGAAGAGGGAGGAAAGTTCTCAGATCTGAAAAAATTTTGAGAGAGAGAAAAGTTATGTGATATTTTCATTATTTTTGCCTTTATAGGCCATACACTTTACACATAGCCCCTTGGGCTTCATAAAAGGGCATTTTGCCTATCCCATGGCTCATGTGCCATTTTTTTTGCACATAAGTTATGGGCTTTACAAAAATTTGGCTTTATACCTATTTTTCTTACATTCATAAAAAAGAAATACAACAAAATTATTTATTACAAAATTTTTATCTTGGCATTGGGGAAGGCCGGCCGCTTCATGTTCGGGCTCGACCCGGGCATGGGCCCACTGGATCTGGGCTTGGGCCTACTTGGCTTGGGGTTGACTTTGATTTTGACTTGGTCAACCGGGGTGTAAATTTTTACCCCAACAGCTACCTGTTTTTGAAATTTCGATTCCACAACATCTTTTAGGTTTCTTTTTCTTTCATTAATCATATTAATGAAGTCTCATCATTTAAGTCACCTAAACATCACAGATAAATACGACGTACACTTATGCCATCCGCATTCGCCTCGATGTCCCCTCGTGCACCGTTAGGTTAGGTAACTAACGGCAGAGCGGGGCAGGGCTAGTGCGGGTGTAAAACATAAGTAACGTCTATATAATATATCATATATACTATATACAGTATCCATCTCAACATATTAAATGATCACATCACAGATATCACAGCAGAAGAATCATATGAAATAAAGGATATACTAGGACGTCCGTGTTTTATTTTGAGCCTCTATAAAACACGGATTCCACGGTCGCGATGAACAGCCAAACCCACATCTCTAGACCCTACGAGAGCGGCAAGCAACCCTACCAATTCTAGAGTTAGGAGACCCAGACTCGACTCCTCGAGTTGGTCTCCCACTGGACTCTAGAACCCGGTTACTTGTGCTCCCCTCCTTGGGTCTACCTAATGCGGAAAAGTAAATAATATACAAATGGTGACATCAACCTCATCCCGGAAGTGCCCCAATAAAAGAATATTACATACATTTAATTTTACATGAATGAAAATAAAAACTCTCATCTCACATAAAACCCCCGGCTATTCAAAACGCGACGATCCAATATAACATATCCAGCAACACATAACATCACATGTCATCAACGTAAGTAAATATGCGCATCCCAATTGTCGTTGACATATACCAACGAAACCGGCGATATCACATATTACACTTATGGTCGCAGAAAAGAAAGTGTAAAACTACAACAGTTGGAATTCGCAACCTCTTTAGACATCGCACGCCTAACAATTATAAACCCCGCATTTTAGTCTCTATATCGAAAACACTTTTCAATATCTAGTCGGGCAATTCAACAAGATTCCCGATAACCTGATCGAATGCTCGTCGCAAATTTTAGTAGACGGCCGCACCCCCGGATGCCGTCGACGAAGTGCACTAAGGCGGAACACCGCTGCCGCGAGCACCCAAACAGATGCTTTTGGCGACGGGGTTCTCCTACAGTCACTTGGTCGGGGCTTTGGGGCGTGGCTGTCTATTAAGTTTACCCGGCGAGTATCCGCGTACGCTACGTGATTGCAACGGACTTTTGATCGCATCAAAATTCCGCGGCAACCGATCATTTGAGACTAAACCGCTATGTTTATAACATTCAAATTAGTTATCTCATAACTATTTGTAGATTCCAAATATTGTATCACATTCCAGATAAATAGACAATGTTAAACTTTCCGATCGAATGATCAAACACCCAAGTTTTCCCAATTAGTTCTCAACACTTGAGGGGAGTTTAAAAATATCAATCACATGCCACAGTACCAATGGTCCAGCCGTAGAAGGGTCAAGCCAACGCCTTACATGTGGCAACGCCGTACTGCCCCAAACCCTAAGGTTCAAAAGGCAGTTCAAGACGGTCACATAATCGAGTTAAGATTTGTTGTCTTCTAGAGGGTCCATTGCGTAACTTGCACGATTTAGACGTTCTTAAACAACGGAAAAATCCAATACTTGGAAATTTTCCGGCAGGGGAAAAAGTGAGTTATTGATATCTGTTCGAACTTTTTAACACGTTCTAAAAAATTACCCGGAATAACACATAGACAAAGTTAAACTTTCCGATCGAATCAATGAGCTCCCAATACAACCCAGAAAACTCAACACTTGAGTATAAATTAAAAATACTCAGAAACATCAGGAAATTAAATAGGAACATTACTGTGCAAAAAGATAAGCGTGACGTCACCTTATGGCCGCGGAACCGCCGCGGGAGCCATGCTCGTGCCGCGGTTCCGCGGCGCTTTGGGCGCCAAACTTTGTCGTTTTGCACAGTTTTCCATATAAAAGCCTGCTGATTTTTTAAGCATTTTTAATCCAGAAAAAACCAACATTTTCAAAAATGTCCAGAGAGGGGTAAAATCGGGGGATTCCGGGTTCGATCGGACTTTAAACTTCGTCTAGACTTCGCCTAAAGCTCTAGCCTGGCTCTGATACCACTGTAGGGTTACTAGGCACTCTAAGAAGGTACTACAAGGCATCTACCATGCCCGGTTAAAATTTTAGCCGTGCCGAATAATCCTAAACAAGATCTTTGCTAGACTATTAGGCGAAAACGAGCAAGTTAAACACTTTAATTCTAAGTGAATAGGAAATACAACCTTTGTAGATCGGTCCTTCACTTCTTAAGCTCCTTGTAGTAGTCCCTTCGCTGCGATCATCGTGCTCCCGGACTCTCGGACGGCTCCATGAGAAGAGGGTAACGATTTTGCTTGAAGTCTTCGAGGCCGAAGATGATCTACGTCGAGGGAATACGAACTCAAGCTTCTACTTCACTAACTAGAGAATTAGTGATGCAAACACCCTAAACTAAAGTGCTAGTCTAGTAAAGGATGATGAAATAGGAAATGGGTACACTTTAGAATTTCTTTTCTCACAATGTTTCTCTCTCTTTTTCAAACCCTAGCAAGAAATTGAAGGAGGAAGAAGATGAGCTCAAAATGAGAATGAAAACTAATCAAGAGAAAGAGGGAGCTAACCATGGTGAGTGAGTATCATATACTAACTCATGTAGAGATATAACCATGGCTACATTATAATGGTTATGTTAATTAATATCTCAAGTAATCCAAAGTTAGTAGACTAAGTCAATGCAACCCTAAGCTTCATGAAGCTTCATGCATGTGAGCTCATCATCCACTAATTTTAGAATTACTTTAAATATTAAAAACCTAACACTATAATTAGTATGGTATAAGTCTTATACACCCATGATAGTTGTATCAACAACCATGATACAAAAATGAACACAAATAAATATATATCACATATAAATATATTAAATTGTGCACAAGTGAGAAAAACAAATGCTTAAGTGAACAAATGTTAGTTAATGTAAATTAGTATATCACATATACAACTATACACTAAATTATTAAATCAACACTTGACTTAATAATCCGGTCATATCATATATAACCGACTAACATCCAATGTATCGACTTATCGAATCGACACTTGATTCGATAACCCGGCTATATCTCATACAACCGACCAATACAAAACATCGTGAGAATAGAATACGGTATCACATACACGCATTATTCTCGGTCCCGCACATATCACATATGCGCTCCTATTTCGTTTTGCCTGAGCCAGTAAAACCTCTATGTAGAACTCTAAAGACTCGTCAATACGCCGGCAGTAGGTGATGATCATATCAAGCACCCACAAGCCGTCAGCGGTACTAGCTGGACGTAACGGCTACCCGGGTATTGAGCGATCAGAAGATCAGCAAGCAAGCCCGCTTCAACTCCTGCAAAAAGCCTGACAGTGACACTACCGTACAGTCCGGTCTCCTCGTCTGATATGTCTCATATCAAGTCTAGGGGTGGTAAACGTCAGACCCCAATAACCGATAAGTCATGCCGATATGAGGCTCATAACGGGTTGAGAAACTACTGGTAACACTTACCAGTAAATCTCTAAACCAGCCCTGGCCAGGGACTTCCCTGTTATGGTCAATCGCAGCATAGCGCAACATCAACCCCCAATACCGGGAGAGACGAAACCCCTCCTATCGCTCATTGCCTCCATGTGACTCGGGACTGTACCCAAAAACCACCGTTTTGCACGCCCTCTTGGACGTGGTAAGGTGGAAATCAAAGTACAGTGGGAATCACACAAGACTCTATGACGATCTCGGGTCTACAGACTAACCTGTACCAGTGTCACCAGAGAACTGCCATCTGACGTAAGGTATAATACCATCTGGGAGTTCTCGGCGAGTCCGTCCAGTGTACCCAGTCTTTACTGAGCACCCGTATATCATCTCTGATGTCAAACACTAATGGATATAGGATCATCCATCGCCCATCTACATGGGTCGAGAAGCTATACGCTAGTCCACTCTGGTATATCGATGCCCCGTCTCGATACACCCACGACTAGGGACCCTGAAGGATGTACTTATGGACTACCATATCCCCACTAGTATGATCCATATCATAGTCCAGATAGTCAAGTACACATACTAAGGGCTTTACCAACATGTAACAGAGAGACAACCAGTGTACACGTTAAGGTAAAGAGTAACCAGATAGCATACTATCATGTCGAGCAAGAAAGTCCTCCCTATATATGTCCAAGCATCCACTACAATATACATCCTATGTATAGTAATGACCTCTAAGGCATACATATAACTAACAAAACCAAAACCAAACGGGTCGTCAAGCTTGGCGAACATCGCAGCTTGCTTCGATAAGGCTTTCGGACGAAGAAAACGAGCGATGAAGTTTGCGTAGCTAACTCCATGCCCTCCGGACTCCAGAAATAGACATTCGTATATATTCAACACCTTGATCAAGCTCAGGAATTGGTGTTGAATGGCGTTCTCGGGGTAAGACCCATTACCACTGATTTGGTGGCAAAGATGTACTCGTCCGGAGGAAGCAACTCCTCGTAATGTTCTCCCCTAACAGGTAATCCAGAGATCTCTGCAAACTCCTCTAAAATTACTGAGACTTCTCGATCTGACAGAAGGAAGGTGTGGGTCGGAATATTCCATTGCTCCAGAAAAGCCTTGACCCACCATGCAGGGGGTGAGGAATATTGGAAGAGGGAAGCGTAAATCGCGGGATACAACCCGAGCTTCAGCATCTGCGACTTCTTGGCCGACAAAATATAGCGGGCCCACTGCAAATACCCGGCTGATGGCGAGGAGTTAGGCCTATCATGTATGGCTGTCCCCACGGGCGCGACTCGCCCTGACATATACGCCGCCCCAAGGTATCCAAAGCCGCCGGCGGCTATATGGGTGTTGCAGCCATAGAAGGCTGAAGGAGACCCTCTGAAGTCCAATTGACCTCCTCACCGGAGGTGCGTCAGCATAAGGGATCGTCGAAATAGGTTCTGAAGGTGCTGCGCAAGAAAAGCTCCACCGACCCCTGATGATTTGACTGTACCATCTGCCCCATAAATGAAGATTCTTTTGCTCCGGGTCGTGATCTTTGATCAACGCAAAGACTTCCCTGTCCACAGGCGCTTCAGGGAATCCGCTTTCCGAACGGACGAATGGGAAAGAAATGTCGAAAGACATAGTACCTGCGCGAAAAAGAACAAAAATAAAATTAGTCGTCAATGCTACAGTTTAAGTTTGTCACTTGGTACTTTAAACTCATACCGCACTGCAATGCAGTAGAAAGGGACCCACACAATCTAGATGACGGTTCATCATTAATAAAACAGTCTCACCATTTGATGAGGTAGTCATTAAACGAGGAAATCCTAAAAGGATTTTCATTTAATGAGCGCCCCTTGGGCCAAGGAGTAAATCTCCCTTGAGAGCAGTGCTCTGCAACAGATATGACATCTGTCATAATTAATCATGTAGGGAATAAAATTCCCCCCAAAATTTCTAAAGAGCAATGTTCTGTGAAGAAGATGGAATAATCCATCGAAAACCCTAAAAGCATGGCTTTCTACAGAAGTAAAAACTTCAGGATCTTTAAGATCTGCAAAACGAACTCTGAGAGTTCCTCGTTAACGGGTTAAAAGAACCCTAAATAGGGTTTCTTTTTCTGATCCATGATCTAGAGAGAGCAAAGCTCTGTTTTTAATTAACGGGTTAAGAAACCCTAAAAGTCTTTAAAAGATCTATGATCAAAATAGAGCGAAGCTCTGTTAATGGGTTCAAATCTTACTAAAAATTTGACAGAGTTCTGTCTCTAAGAGAGTTCTTAAAACAAAGAGCTATGCTCTGAAAGAGAATTAATTCTCAGAGAAACAAGAAAGAAGATGAACAGAGGTCATCTCAAGGGCCAAAGGCCCTATTTATAGGCACTGAGAGCCGTTTCAACTTCTAAGTTGATCTAATGGCGCAGATACTGCCACCACTGCACTCACGTGTAAGCCACGTGAGCGCAATAGTGGGGGAGCATTTGTTTCCCCCAATCAGAGCAAAGCTCTGTTCAAATTTTGAAATTTGAAATGAAGCAGTGCTTCATAAAAGCGCCAGCGCTTGCAGCGCTAGCGCTAAAGAGTCAAAGACTCTGATGCAGCGCTCACGTGCAAAGCACGAGAGCGCTCGCAGCGCCAGCGCTAAAGAGTCAAAGACTCTGATGCAGCGCTCATGTGCAAACCACGAGAGCGCTAGCGCTGGAACGAAATGTTCCCCATCCTTGGATCAAAAATCCAACAAAGATGACTAAAAGTCATCAAATTATCTCTGAAAATTAGAGCACCGTTGGATCAAAGATCCAATGATGATTAAAAATCACCAAGATACAGAATAAGCTCTGTATGGGAAAAGATTTTCCTAATCTTGTTAAAAACAAGAAAATTGCCTTCTGTAAAACAGAAGCCCTTGGATGAAAGATCCAACGATGGGAAACATTTCCAAATCAATTAGAGAAAAGATATCTTCAACTGATTCAACAGACCAGCTTCCCCTATATAAAGGACCCAAGACTTCAAGTCTAAAAGAGAGGACCCCCAAGAAACTTTGAGAAATTTCAAAGAGAAGATCAAGCTCTCGGAAGAAAAAGTATTTCTTCAAGGTAAATAAAATAGAGAGATAAAATCATCTCATAAGAGAAGAAGAACCTATTTCTTTTTCTAGATCATAGATCTATAAGACCGAGGTCTTTCACAAAAGAGCTCATAACATCTCATCATAAAAAGGGGGGAAGAAGAATTTAATTCTCTTAAGATCACAGATCCATAATGCCAAAGCCTTTCACAAAAAATAAGAGATTGTAACATCTCCTATAAAAATAAGAACTTTGTTCTTAGACCAATGAGACAAAGTCTCTTATAAAAGAGTATTTAATTATCAGAGCAGAACAGATCAAAGTTTCCTAAAAAGAGACTTAGCGCTCCAAAATAAAAAGAAGCGCCTCAGCGCTCCAAGACTGACACATAGTGCCGCAGCGCTCCAAGCGCTCCAATTTAAAGAAGCGCCTTAGCGCTCCAAGTCTGGCGCCCAGCGTCCAGCACTCCAAATGCTATTTTAAAAGAAGCGCCCAACGCTTCAAGGTTAGCGCTCAGCGCCAAGCGCACTACGTGCTCCTCACGTGTGCTCTCTTTCACAAGGAGCGCTATGCACTGATTTACTGGCGCTCAGCGCCAAGCGCACCACGTGCTCCTCACGTGTGCGCTCTTTCACAAGGAGCGCTCTGCACTCATTTACTGGCGCTCAGCGCCAAGCGCACCACGTGCTCCTCACGTATGCGCTCTTTCATAAGGAGCGCTCTGCACTCATTTACTAGCGCTTAGTGATAAGCGCACCACGTGCTCCTCACGTGTGCCCTCTTTCACAAGAAGCGCTCTGCACTCATTGACTGGTGCTCAGCGCCAAGCGCGCCACGTGCTCCTCACGTGTGTGCTATCTCACAGGAAGCGCCTTAGCGCTCTAAATCCGGCGCTCATCGCCAAGCGCACCACGTGCTCCTCACGTGTGCGCTGAGGGAACACAAAGTGTTCTTTAAATAAAAGCCCCAGAGCTATGATGAGTACTCAACACTCAATAAAAGACAAAAAAGGTTGTCAGAACCCAAACCAATGCTCAGCATTGTTAAATGTTCAACATTTTAACTGAATGGGCCGAGCCCAAGTTAGCCACAGACCCCTAATTTAGATTAATTGAGCCCATATGCTCATAAATCTTTTCAACAGATCTTAGTCCCAAACTTGACTGCAGATCTCTCAACCAATATTGGTTCAAGGGTACATCTTTTCATACCTCTGATATATGTCGTTGTAATTCTTCAACGTCTTCAGAGAGATGGAGGGTCCCAATAACCAATAACTTTTGGTGCATCCCCAAACGGTTGAACCAAAACCACATAGACTATGACGTTTTTAAACTGGACTATGATGTTCTTAAACTTTACAGACTGTGGGGTCCTTAAATTCATGGACTATGATGTCCTTAAACTTTACGGACTGTGGGGTCCTTAAACTCATAGACCATGATGTCTTTAAACTTTACAGATTATGACGTCTTTAAACTGGACCGCAACGTTCCTAAACTAAAACAAATAGAGTCCAAATGCTCTTTTGTTCGATCTAAATGATCCTGTTGAGTAGATCTTAGCCTAAAATTAGACTAACGTATCCTCAACAAACGTTTGAGTTGATCTTAATCTAAAATAATATTAACGATCCTTAAACCAACCCAAACCCAAATATAAGAAAATACGGATTTGGACTAATCCACGTCCTACGGGCGCAACATAAATTAGTCTCCATATACAATCCACGGGCAACCAAAAATAAAACAAACACACACGACACGAAGTGACCATCTAGAGAAGGAGAAAGTGGTTACCGCGATGCGGTAGCGTAATTAACCGCAGGGGCTTGCGCCTGCAGGGAAGAGCGTCCCCACAATCAAAAACCCCTCAAACGAGGGGAAATCTGACGAAGTCTGCTATATCGGCCGCATCCGTCTAAACCTCCGATATACGGTGCCATAAATCAACTTGGCATCTTCGGAGAGATGGATGGATAAATCCAAATAGCATCTGCCCCCAAAATTCAGGCCAGACGTCTCAACGTCCCGGTCGCGTCTTTCGGCGGAGAACAGGTTCTATCAACCGCATCAAAATTCCATATCTTCTTATGTTGATTATCCGTTTAAGGCGAGTGAGGGAACTTCGAAACGCATGTCTATCGCTGAGTATATTGCGAAGGCTGAAAGCCAAAGTTTCAATCCTTTCACTAATCCAAAACCGTTAGGACAACAAACACCATCATTTACATATAAAAATATTGATACTCATTTTGAGGCCACCCATGACCATTGCTGAACAAATAGCAATTGCCAGTCGCCAACTAACCAACCAATCTCAATATTCTTCATATCACAATATTGATCCTAATCATGTTTATGAAACTTGGGTTCACCTTTCTAATTCTTATCCACAGTACCAAACTTTCACGCGCTCTCATATTGACACTTCTCTTGAGGCTAATAGAACAAGTCATAAACGCATGTCGATTGCAGAACACATTGAACTCACCCGTAGCCAATAATTAAAAGCATCTCTTCTTAACATTTCTCTTCAGGCTAATACGGGAAATCATAAACACATGTCGATTGCGGAACACATTGAACTTTCCCGTAGTCAACAATTAGACACTTCCCAACCATACTCAACTTCTTCACCTTATCTAGACAGTGCTTCTGAAAACCAATTAGGAAGTTCCATGGTTCAAAGAGAATCCTTCATTGGAACTTCATCACAACCTATGTCTAGTCTTGAAGTAGAGTTTGAATTGAGTAGTGAAAAAGATCAAGAGATCCATCAAAGTCAAACCAAAACCAATTCTTTTGACCTCGACACCTTCCATCCTGCACCCCAGCCAAATATATTCGATGTTCAACCTCTTCATAGTCTAAGTGATAAGGTGTCCGAGAATAACATGTTTGACTTTGCTAATAGTGAGTGTGAAAAAGAGCTTGACACTATTTCAAATCAAACCGATCCTTATTCGACTACACTTGATATTTCAAACCTTCCAACTCTATTAAGTGAACCAAGCGATTTATCGATTGAGAATAGTATAATTAATGAATTCTTGAATACCTATTCGTTCGATTTGACCGAAAGTGTTAGTAAGAGCGCTGATGAGAATATCATCGAAGATGAACCCGTTATGTTAGATGAGTTGGATTCTGTAACGTTTTAGAAATCGTTATGTGAATGTTTCCGTTTTTGGGTAAATTTGTCGGTATTTTCTGTTTTATACCGACTGTGATCAAACGACCATATAGATTTGCCAGCACCTAGTTTAGCTAAAATAAAGCTAGTGCGCAAGCTTTGGGGTTATATGGGACGTTTTGGTCCAATTTGAATTTTTCCTAATTTTAATATTATTTTAATGCGGTATTCACATTTTGGGAAATTTCTCTTTTGTGATCTTTTCTTTCTTTTATGCTTGAGTTAACCAAAACCCACATCATATCTAGATATTTGTTTGGGTTTAAGGATTTAATTTAAAAGAAAAGAAAAGAAATAGAAGAGGTGCATGCATGTGTGCATTGTGTGTGTGAATGCATTTATGAGCATTTATCATAGGAAATTGCTAGGAAACTCTCCCCACTTCCTCCTTGGCCGAGCTCTCTCTCTCTCTCTCTACTGCCCTTGTGCATTTCTTTCACCATTTACTTCAATTCTTGCACACTAAATCTCCAAAATCCATAATATATCACAAAAATCACATCTTTGATCACTTTTGCCTCTTGGAGCTAGGAAAGCTTGGATCTTTGTGTTCTTGTGAATAGGTAATGATCTTTATCTATTCTTTTTATAGTTTTTGTGGTAGGTAGCTTGTTAGTTTCTGTTTTAAGTGTTTAAAGTTAGGATGTGTGCGTAATATCGTATTTTAGTATCGATTTGTGATATCTGTGACCTGCTGTGACCCCGAGATTTTACCAGAAAACCAAACAACTTAGTTGTGATGTACCTGTGACCATAGGACCTCACCTGGAGCACAAGACCCATCCCACCGGTCGGGGCCGGCGACATCTTTGACGAATTTCGGCGAGATCGGCTAGGGTTTGGAGTTGGGGTTTGGGTTTTTCTGGGTAAGTGTCTGCAGTGGTTTTGGTATATTTGGTTCTGTTTATTTGTTTAGTTTTCACTGTATGCAAAATCTGGGATCACTTAGGTAGGTTGTAGTGTTTTGTGTTCGCGCGATACGTTATACGACACTGATCGTGCACTTTGTGTGGTTTTGCTCTTCGGTTAGTTTCTTCGTGTCGCTACGCACGTTAGCCACAATACGAACACTTGAGAGTATGTTTTGTTTTGTTGTGTCGGTAAAATGTAGTGCGCGCGCGTTTTGAGTCTATTATTAATATATGCTTGCTTTATTGTTTTGACGTGGTAGGTTCGCAGGCGAGGACTACGGACACTGCTGCAAAGGGAAAACAGGTGGTTGGCTACACTTAGCCAGGAGTGTTGGTGAGTAGATTTAACATCTACAGGGGAATCGCCCGCATGGCGTTATGTGTCTGGGCTAGAAATGACTTAACTTGTCGCATATTCTATGTCATATTTAGAATTGCGCATTCAACCCAGTACTTAGTAAATTGTTATGCTTGGACTAGTATCCTTAGGACACTGCACTATTATTGACGGCTCATGTTGCACGAGCACTGATTGTATGCCACACACACCGTCAATAATTGCCATGTCACGCACAACCCACATATAGAAATGATATTGTCTGGTTAGGGATATTGTGACATTGATTCATATTTCTTATCGCATATGCCATATAGCATACCTGTATACCTACATGTTTACACATATGCTTGACATGCTAGTTACCTGTTCACCTATAGGGTATCGTACCATTAGTGATAGGTACATACACACCTAAGGACATAGCTACAGGTGTACTTTGCATTTCATACTTTACTTATACCTGGTGGGTATATCACATCATTACAAATAGGTAGATACCTATATTTTTTGCTATACCTTCATGTGTTCACATATATCTGGCTATAGCTACGTATTTACCCTTATTGTTGTATCATTAAGAATTGGAGATATTAGGAACCGCATGATATTTATATTAACTGGTTGCAGTTAATTAGCGTCTTTTCCTTTATACGCTTACATTATAGTTTTATGTTGCATATACTTTATTCATGGATTTTTGCATTGAGATATGGATTTTTCATGATGTTTTCTGGATTTGGGGACCGTGGGAGTTCATGAAATTATGCATTATTTGAAAATTCCGGTTTCCCTTGATATGATATTTCAGCAGCCACCATGAGATTTATCGGTTCAGATATATATATACCCTATGCGAGGAAAGGAGGGATCCGTGTACGGGTACATGGTGGGGCCCGGAGGTACCCCGGGGCAAGAATCTCAGTGAGGAGATGAGTTAGTGGGGGAACCATACTTTCCGGTGACATTACCAATGACTCAGCGGTTATCATGGGGATACCGACGGGAGTCATGTACGTATAGATACGTCGAGAAGCGAGGGTCAGAGCTAGGCACTCGAGCTTTCGGGATAGCGTATGATACGTACCTATCAGGGTGCCAGTCATGGAGACAGCACCAGATAGATCAGCCTTTCTGAGTCGATACTTGACACATTGGTTTCATGATATTCTTTTTACTCTTTTGTATATATAACAGGGGATTGAGCCGCTGTTATATATGCCCTTACACCAATATTAGTGGAATGGGACGCTAATATATGTGTATTGACATTAAATTATATATATCATCATATTTATTCATGCAATTATACCTAGAATGTAAAGGACTCATTGACATTAGATTTAGGACATTTGAGAATTCATTTGATATTGATTATAGGAGATATGTGAGATATATTTGATATTGTACATACGGGATATGTGAGATCTACTTGATGTTGTACATTCGAGATATGTGAGATATACTTGATATTGTACATACGGGATATGTGAGATCTACTTGATGTTGTACATTCGAGATATGTGAGATATACTTGATATTGTACATACGGGATATATGAGATCTACTTGATGTTGTACATTCGAGATATGTGAGATATACTTGTTATTGTACATACTAGATATGTGAGATCCACTGGATAATGTACGTTCAGGATTTGTGAGACTTATATGATATGAGAGCCAATTTGGGGGCTGATTTGAGGAATTAGGATTTGGATTGTCTTGATGGATTTTGATCCTACCACGATGTCAGGATTCCGTGGAAATGACATATTTCATTCCATACTCTACATTTACTGTTTATGCACTGCTTCATGCATTAGTGTACCTGTTAGAGTACCTTCCATGACTGTTGCATTTACATACCTTTATTCATATCATTTCTTCATGTACTTGTAGTACCTGATAGAGTACCTTACATGACTATTACCTTCATATCGTCATATTATTGCTTCATATATTAATTGTACCTGCTAGTGTACTTTTCATGATTATTGCATTACATATGACTATCCATTGATATTAAATGCTTATGTTAGATTCGCGTTGTATGTGCATACTCACGATTACCTGCATATGTTATTTACTATTCACGAGTTGGCAACTCACCCCCGTTGTGCCACAGTGTTTGCAGGTGTTCCTCAGGATAGTCAGAGGCAGGCTATTTCCATCCTTCGTATCATCTTTTGGCTGCGGATACCACTTCGCCTGACAGTGTGCAGTTTTGCCCAGATGGGTTTTGTGGTTATCCGGTGTTGTATTGTATATTCGTTGTATCCATGTACTCTCCATCTACCAGTATTATGTATGACTTAGTGACTTGGTGTGGGGACGATATTGTATATTATTCTGTGTTTTGGAGGTTTTTATGCAGTTTTATATATATTGTCTCTTTCTTCGCTACGGCGTCGTATATCTCTTATGGTGATTGTTTTTTTTTTTCCGCCTTTTGGCATGGATTTGCTCTCATTGGGGATACTTTACTTTATATTTATGTTGTATCC
The DNA here is from genome assembly GCA_030015575.1 of Agapanthus africanus. Taxonomy (NCBI): domain Eukaryota; kingdom Viridiplantae; phylum Streptophyta; class Magnoliopsida; order Asparagales; family Amaryllidaceae; genus Agapanthus; species Agapanthus africanus. Next base: position 590,106,083 of record CM057340.1, on the reverse strand, counting down.
ATTTGGGGGGCTTGTTTTACAAAGGAGGTGCTGCCAAAATTTTAAGGAATAAAAATGAGAGTTTAAAGAATTTGGGTTGTGATTTCAAAGGTTTTGAAAATACTATTATCACTTTCTCATTACTTTTGATGGTTTAGATTGCTGGGTTTTGGCTTTCTTTTACTACGTTACGCCTGTAGACGTTGCGTAGTATTAGGGCCGTCATGTGCCAATTTCGGGTCGTGACAGATTCTCCTACCCATCATGCCCCTTCCATTGAATACAAACATCTTCCTGTACAATTAACCGATCCTATTCTTACCACCGATCTAGCCGATAAGCAGAACGATATTCAGCCTTCATCTTCCATATCTGGTTCAATAATACTCAACACACAAATTTGTTTACCTATTTCAACACACACTTTCTTTGGTTCTTCTAATCTTCTTTTAACTCTACCGAGTTTTAATGAATCACACTCTAACATTTCGAGTTCTGTGATTCTTAAAAGATCACTTGATTTAGACTGTTTTGAGAAGGAGGGAGACGATCATTTTGAATCTCCTACCTCTATAGTTTCTGACGAATCAAGTGTTTTGAATCTTTGTGCGCAAAATACTGACTTGGAACTTTCAACCGTCCTAGTGAATCTGCATATTCCTTTAATATAAATATCGATGAAATTATGACTTGGACCATTGATGAAAGTTTTGAAGACATTTTCGCCGAAGAACTTTCATTCCTAAAAGACATGATGTTGTGATGAATCAACCTCCACCCGAAGAAATTGAATCGCTGCCCTTTCTTCTTATCATGTACAAGAATGCAAATTTTCCACTCATTCCTAATCATTTATATCTCACTTTCATCCACCATCACTGTTTCGTCTCTACTAACAGAGACGTAAACCTGATTGATTACGCCTCTTATCTTCCCACTTCTTTACATCTATGATCTTCTACCAACTATGTTGTTACATCGATAAAATATTTGAATGGTTGGTGTTGAGTTTTGGTCTTTGTAAAGTTTTGCATAGACCAATAATTTTACCCCCTTTTATAATTTTAAATGCTCAATACCGTTTCACTCAAGTTGGGGGGAGAAAAATATTTTTGCTCTTGAAAGAAAAACAAATTTTTACAAAATTATGAGCCAAAAATAAGTTTGGGGAGAATTTCACTGTCATTAATTCTCGTCTCCTTTACTAACTTTTTCTCCTAAGTCTACAGGTTTTAAACTTAAAAGATGATATCAGCGAGGACACTGCTGCAAATAGGTTTGGGGGAGGTTTGTGCTTATTCATGCATCATTTTTTTTCATTACTAAATAAAAGCACAAAAAAAATTTGATAATAAAAGATAGAAAGTGAAAAATACATATGATAGGAAGGAAAAATTTAGGAAAGGCAAGAAAATTAGATATTTTAAAATGAAACTAGTAATAGATAGCCATGAGTTGTTGTCCTAAGGGTTGGTAAGATGAAGGAAATTACTAATCTGAGAATAAAAATAAGTCTGAAAAAAATCCCTAATCTTGAATCCAAACATCTGAACGTTGATACCCTACTATACGCACTTGCACACATCTTGAAATTTAGGATAGTAGAGGATACCTTGAAATGCTCTTAATTGAAATCCTTAGTATGAAGAAAAATATATATATAAATATGACACATGAAATATAAAAGGTGAAGAAAAATGAACATTGGTTTTGTAATTACTTAAGGTAGCATAAAAAAATATAGCGAGAGTGCCTTATCACCTAGTGTCTTAGACCAACTAGTTTGGTAGTCACTGCTAAGCTTTAGGTATTGCAAGACTAGGATATTGCTAATTAAGCCTAAAAGAGTGAGCACATTTGGTAATCGGTTGGTTAGTATCTCAAGAAGTATTAACGATCGCATGAAAAATGTGTGAGCAAATCCATCTGAAATATCCACCGACTAAAAAGTACTAAGAAAGATGGACAAGAGTCTGATAGTTTGAATTGAATTCTCTAAGTGTAGAGATGTCTTTTACACACACATAGGGATATATGATCGATATTTGGAAGAAAGGTAGGGAGGAAGACTAAAGGCGGTGTTTTATTGAGGGATGGTGTGATTTCTGACATTTTTTCAAGACCATTAAGATATGGCTTATGGCTACCAAATAGCTAGTATAGTTTGAAACTCTTATTTTCAAGTTCTTTCTTTTATATATTCCTTATCTTTGTATGTAACTTTCATCTTCTCTCTTTTATTATGGGATTTTGTGGGTGTAATCTGCTGAAAACCCTCAGAAGACAACACTCCTTCTACTAAGGACACATAGAGGTTTAAAGGCTTGTTGCATATGTTCAGTGCAATCGTGTTGCCTACGAAAGTATGCTGGTTAGTTTTTTTTCTTTTTCTCTTTAATAACTAGTTTGCTCGGGGCGATCAAAATTAAGTTTGAGGGTATTTGATTGGTCTAAAATATTGCACATTTGAATGAACATTTCCCTACTATTGTTAAGTACTAAAAGGTGTTTAGTGTAAATATAGAACATATAAGGGTTTATTTATAAAAAAGTCTATTATCATATGTTTCTACATTATAATTAACATAATGAGGGAAAATATATACATATAATATTTAAATGAAATCTTTGTGATTAAAATATGCATATCATATCAAATATTTCTAATCAATATTCTTAAGATATTATATCATTTGAATGGTTAGGATAATATCTCAAAAATACCAAATGTCACTAACACTATGATTTGAGATATTGCATAGATATTAGCTCAGGTCTGGAATCCAAGTAAGAGATCCGAGTCAAATCGGGATATCGAAACCGAATCTGCCAAAATGTAGAAGCAAATCGAGAGATCTAGCAATGGCAGAGACTCAGAGCATTATTTTCAGAATCTAGACATCAAGAGGATCTCCACATGGCAACACAAGAGACCACAAAAAATCCCAAAATTTGATGCCACTAAACTGCGGCGGAACCGCGGCCAAAAAAGCCTATATGGCGGCGGTTTTGCGGCGATTTGAGGGCCGTAGGATATGAGATTTGGTGGTTTGGATGTTAACTGCATATATTCTTATATGGAATTTAGGATTTCTAGTTTCTGGGACTATATATAGGACCGAGAGATGCACATTAAAAATTATCACCGATGAGATCAAGAGATCCAAAGAGGTTCATGTATCCGAGTGATCATCATCTATTCATCTACCTCCAACAAGAGAGAGATCTAGAGCAAACTAGGGTTCTTGTATTCTACTTTCTAAGGAGCAAAATTATAAATGCAATAGTTGATTAATAAATGTAGTGTTTTTATTATTCTCTTTGCAATTAATTTCCACACTCACTTTCTGCACTTACTTTCTGCATCTTAATCATGTCTTCACTCTTCTTCATCTTTTCTTCTACCTTAAACATGAGTGAGTAATTCTTAGTTTACTAGGATTCGTAGGATAGGGTAGAACAATGGATGATAAAATCTTTTAATCTCTTTTATACATTTTAAAGCTTATAAACTTTAGCAAAATAAATGTTAACCTCCTTATCGGGCGTGCTACCGATCTATTGATAGTCACGACTGCGATTTGAGATTGGTTTAACACTTGTTTTGTTAGGGGCTAGATATGAATAGAGAACAATGCAAGAACAATGGTTAACAGTGGGGAAACCCTAGTTTCTTCCAAAAGAACTCTAATCTACATTCATCACTATCGATCTATTTTTAAACTATTAAAAGATAAAATGAGTCATTTTTAATTATTCATCCATTACTACTAAGTCCTATGAACCCTACAAGCATTTTCTATATAAATCTTATATCCGTAACGACAAACAACAATCACCCTTCTTTTATCAACTCGTCTAAAGTAAGAAAAGAGTTCATGTTTCCCTGTGGACGACCCGTACTCATCGCGGCTAGCTACTAGCGACACCGTCTTGATTGCAGTTACTTTCGAACACACTTTTTAACGATCAATCAGATACTTGCTCAAGCGGTGGCAATTGCTAGTCCACCGCCTAAGGAAAACCCCAAAAACGCACTTGAAGAAAGGACAGGGCAGGATTCGGATATTGATTTCCTGAAGCGCGCTCTCAAAAAGAGAGATGAAGCGACAGAGATATCCGCTAAAATGAACCAGATGGCCCTTCTGATCCAGAACATGGCTGGAATGATGGTCCAATTGGAACCATTCGCAGATAAACCGCCGGTAGTCACTCTTAAAGACAAGAGTGATATTTCAAATCCTCTGCAAGCCTCACCAATGGCTGAGAAGAAAATAATTCCAAAAGGAAAGCTGGACACATATGTCGCTCAGCAAGTTAAATCTCACTATACCGGTGAAGCCGCAAATAGGTCAATCAAGACTGGTCGACCGTATCCGGCATGTTACGATCAAGTATCAAGTACCGTACCCGCCAGAATATATACTTCTAACGTTCCATATGTACAAAGGGACCGGAACTCCTCGCCAGCACATCGCGCGATTTAAATCTATGTGCGGCAATACTAGAGGAAATGATATACCGCTCCTCCGACAGTTTGTCAGCGGTCTGGCGGGCATCGCCTTCGAATGATATGCAGAACTCCCAAATGACTCCGTGATGAGCTTCGACGAGATGGATATGCTTGATCAGTCGAAGATATTACATTCTTAACACGACAATTTCCCTACTCTTATCAATCATCTGAGGGTGTTTATTGTAAATATAACACGGATTACGAATTCATCCGTAAAATACCAAATAACACGTGTTATAGTTATAATCAACATTCTAAAGGGAAATTACGTGTTTATTACTAATCGCAGTGATTTGTATATATCGATCCTTGTCTCGAGATTGTGTGCAGGAAATTCTTCAGGTTAAAGAGCCGGAATTATAAAAGTACTGATAAAAATACACCAAGTCCAAGACTTGTGATCTGGCAGTGAACAAGAAAGTCTAAAAATATTCCAGACATCAGGAAATAACCATAAAGCCAACACAAAGCAGCACATGAGAAATGATTCAGTAAATCACCAATATGGCCGCGGATCCGCGGCCGAGTCGGCCGATCCGCCGCGGTTCCGCGGCTATAGTAGCTCCTCAGTGGCTCAAATTCCTCCACGTGTCTCTCTGTAATGGCCTAGCTTCCAGAAGACTCCTAAAATAGCACGTGGCTTTATCCAGAAGGCTCGGCCTAACAACCTTATCCTAGAATATACCTTATTCTAGAATATTCCCTCCAACAAACTTCTTCTAGAAGACTCTCCCTAATAACCTACCTTTGGAGGGAAGATTCAAATGAGGTAGTTATGAAAAGAGATCTAGATCTAGGGTTTGAGGTTGTTGAAGGTGGTTCATAATTTGAGTGGTAAAAATTGTAGTGATATCCAAATCAATTCTAAAACAAATTGAGTGACACAATTTGATCCAAATCAAGATTCAACGAATACCAAATCGAGCAAGCAACCATCGATCCTTTATCCGCGAAGCCAATCTTCATCCGAGCAAGAGATCCACGACGATCCGCGACTCACGAAGATCGAGCGGAGCGAAATTCGACGGATCTAGTTACCTCTTCAAAAGGAGCGATCAAAAGCAACATCTTGTAACCTCGAATTGAGGGAATGTGTAATTAGTCGACGATTTAATAAAGGCGATAATTGAAATTCTTGTTTTCTTTACATTCTTGCGTTGTGAAATTCCTTGATTTTTAATTCATTTATTTTCATGATTCTTGAGTAAATTCTCCGCCTGTGGAGGATTCGAGAGAATTGATAGATCTAATGATGATCAAATCTTAATACTAATTTTAAGTCTTATGAGATTTGTGAACTCTAGAAAAAAGAATCATCAATGACCTAATTTGGATCGAGATCACATTCTTGCGAATTTCGTTGCAAATTAGGGATCAAATGATTGATGATTTTCTTTGCTAGAGGCTAGATCCGAATGATCATGATTGAAAAGACAAGGGATAGAAGGAGAAACCATAGTTTCTTAAATAGATCCTAATCTTCATTCATCATCATCAATCTAGCCACAAATTATCAATAGATAAGATTAGGAATTATTAGATTCATCATTGACTATTAACTCAATCGGATCCTACAATCTAATCTTTATTATCTTGATAAATCAAATTGATTGGGAGATTTCTTGATTCTTGATTCTAGATCTATATTCTTTATGTTTTCTTGAAATCAAATCTTTCAAATCTTGAATCAATTTTCTTGCATTTTCTTTTATATTTTCATTTCAATTCATCTAAAACAAGATCGATCAAAACACACATCTCAGTGGACGATCCGTATTCATTAACGCGCTACACCGACACCGTTAATTGATTGCGGTATAAATTTCTTTGATTGTGAACACTTTACATTCTATCACAACTCGATCGATCAATCAATGCTCTTTTGTCAGAAATTCGCTAGTGTGAATAAACGCACTGTCGTGGCGGCGTTGGTTAACGAAAGCGTTAGACCAAATGAGACTTAGGTTCAATATGTTACCCGATGGCGAAATCACTGGTCAAAATGCGAGCAGCGCATCGACGAAATTACAACCGTGGGAATGTTCATAGCCACCCTTGACCCAAATTCAAAGGCGTTCCCATATATGGCCATCTTCAAGCCGACGACCTTCCAAGAGCTCATGGATAAAATGGCTCGATTGGATCAGATGAATCAAGACCCTTTCTCATCCGATGAAGATGAATGAAAAGCAAAGGCAAGATGGCGTTTGTCGCCAACACTCAACAAAAATGAGTGGCTCTGAAGCAACCTATCGCCAAAATAGCGATGGCGCGGGTACTCGCTCCCCCTCTGAAATATACACAGGGGGCATATTCCTCATGAGATGGTCATTTCTTCTCAAAGAACAGAAAGGATATTAAAGGACCTACAAGCGGGTCCTGCAATCAAGTGGAATATCCTACTTGAACCAAGAACCATGGGATGGATGTGAAATCCATGTCCCACTCTAAATCAGACGATGAGGGGAAAAGCCCCCAAGTCAAGTTCATTCTTCCAAGGAAGAAGAAAACTCAGCAGAAGCAGTGACGTGATATCTTGTTCCTTAATATGTGAAGATGCTTCCTCGGCGTCAGAAAGCGACACTGATGAACATGGGGCAGGTGCCGTGTAAAGTTCCCTGTATTTCCCACAAAAACAACCTAATTGGTATGATAATAAACGAAGCAGTCTAAGAGGGTGTAAATAGCTTAAGGTGTGAAGTGTCCATACATATAAGGGACAAGTATCAATTCCTAAGCAAACAAGTATTAGGAGGAATGAGTTATGCAACTCCCCGACCAAACAATGATGGACCGAAATGTCCTTAAACTATCGCATCGCCCTAAATATAGCGGTAATGGACCGAAATATCCCTAAACTAGAGCGCCGTCCCAAATACAGCGATAATAGACCGAAACGTCCCTAAACTAGCATTTCGCCCTAAATACAGCGTTAATGGACCGAGAAGTCCCTAAACTAGCGCGTAGCCCCAAACACGGCGATATTGGACTAAGATGTCCCTAAACTAGTATTTCGTCCTGAACATGGGAATGATGGACCGAAACGTCCCTAAACTAGCGCGTCGAACCAAATACGTCGATGATATACCGAAATGTCCCTAAACTAGCGCGTCGTCCCAAATACGGCGATATGCTCTCTTTAGATCTATATTGCAATCAAAGTCCTAACGGCGATTGTTGCAACTTAAAGCCTACCAGCTACACAACTACTCCAGCGATGAAGCCACCCCCAAGTCCCACCGACAAAAAGATGAGTCATCTGCGGCGAAACTATTTTCGAGAGTTCCATCGTTCGCGAAAAACGGTATGTCCACAAGCGAAATGGGCACGGATGAAAACCCGAAAGAGCGCCGTGAGTAAAAACAGCCGGACTGCTGGCAAGTTTGTGAAAACCCTAAAGGGCGCAATCTTGTTAAAAAAAGAAGAGAGAAACGGTATGTTCACAAGCAAAATGGGCAGGGATGAAAACCCAAAAGGGAGTTGTAAGTAAAAATAGCAGGACTGTCGGCGAGTTTATGAAAACCGAAAGGGCGCAATCTCGTAAAATAAAAGAAAATTATATGCATTTGCAAGATCGTCTCGACCTTGTGAGGGGAAAATACCTACGTGAGATCCTTACAACACACGAAGGATCAACATACTTAGGAGTCCATACGATTCCTATAGAGAAATTACACTTGCGAGATCCTCAAAACTCGTAAGGAGAATTTCCCCCTATGAGACCCTCACGGCTCATGAGATTCAAAAGCCTTAAGTTACAGGGATCTAAACCTGTTCTTAAGCCATCATATTTCCCAAGCTGCCCTACAAGTAGTTCGATATCGACTCTTGTATACAATCCACAGGCACAAACAAAATATGTTCCAACCGAGTTCCACCAATGGCGAGAAATATCCCCAAATGGCGAACGTCTCTTGTAAGTCTTCTCGATTTACAAGGAGAAAATGCTCTCGTAAGATCCTTACGACTTATAAAAGAAAATATCACTTAGGAATCCCCACGATTCCTAAAGAGAAAATACACCTACGAGATCCTCACGACTCGTAGGGAGAAATAATTTTATGAGACTCTTACGGCTCATAAAGTCAAAAGGCCTTAGTCGAAAGGATCCTAACCCTGTTTGCTAAGCCACCTTTGTTCAAATCGACAAAGGAAAATGACGATTCGCTTATGGTAATATCCCAGTTGTAGCAATACCGATGCCTAAACAGGTGTCAAATTCCAAGTCCTCTCACAGCAAATGATGATTCGCTCCTGGCAATATTCCAATTATAACGATACTGATGCCAAAATGAGTATAAGGACCTAAGTCACCAACTCGCAACAAAATCAGCGAGCAAAAAAAATACATATGAAATAGCTGAAATGATGGGCCAATTCGCAATAAAAATCAGCAAGCAAAAAAATATGCATATAAAAGCAACCGAAATGTTTTGGTAACTCGCAATAAAAAGCAACGTGTAAAAAAGAAAAATAGCCGAAATGATTGGGCACCGCAAATAAAAAGCCGAAATGATTGGACAATCGCGACTTTCATGATATAAAAGCTGAAAAGATAGAGCGTCGTGAAAAGAAATAAAAAAAATAAAAATGAAACTTTTTCTGCCCTGCAGGTAGGTCCAAACCGACCCCTGTATACAATCCATGGACATAAATGAAAGAAAAGGAACCATATTTTCCCACCAGGCTCCGTCAAAAGGAGAGCCAGATCTTGACGACAATATCTACAACCTAGAGATCAGCTCGATATTCTTCTCATTCCAACAGGGTGCAGACGTGACGTCAATAAAGCTCCAAGGAGCCAAATCAAAAAAGGAGGAATGACAAAATCCCAGTGATCAGTCGAAAATATTGCATTCTTAACCCATCAATTTCCTTACTCTTTCTAATCATCTAAAGGTGTTTGGTATAAATATAGCACATAATAGCAATTCGTCTGCAAAATATCAAATAACATGTGTTATACATTATAACCGGCATTATGAGAGAAATTGTGTGTTTATTATTACACGCATGATATTATATATCTCAACACATTTCATTGAGATTGTGTGCAGAAAATTCTTCAGGTCAAAGAACCGGAATCGCAAAAGTGCCGATAAAATGCATCAAGTCAAAGACTTGAAATCTGGCAGCAACCAAGAAAGAATTATAAGATTCCGGACATCAGAAGAAAACCCAAAAGCCTACATCAGAATACCCCAGAAAAATAATACCGCGATCTCTTTATATGGCAGCGGATCCGCGGCCGAGTTGCCGCGGTTCCGCGGCTGAGTTGGGGGCGCCGATGACGTCATCTCTCCAGAAGCTTCATTCTAACCTCCTAGCTTCCTCAAGACGCTTCATTTACACGTGGCTTCTTCTGGAAGGCTCTGCATAACAACATTCTTCTAGAAGGCTCCTTGTAACAACGTCATTCTAGAAGACTCTCCCAAACAACCTACCTCATTCTAGAAGGCTCTCCCTAACAACCTAGCTTTGGAGGGAAGATTCATTTGGAATTTATAAAAGGAGATCTAGATCTAGGGTTGGGGTTGTTCATTAATTGGGGTTTCATTAATTGGTTCAATAATTTCACACACAAGTTGAGTGACACAATTTATGATCCAATCCAAACCCTAACCAAAATCCAATTCCAAAGCCAAATCAAGATCCATCGAGAAGCAAATCAAGCGAGCAATCAACGATCCTTCATCGCAACGCCGATCATCATCCGAGCAAGAGATCCACGACGATCCACGACTCACAGCGATCGAGCTTCGCAAAGATCGACAACAAATTCACCTCTTCAAAGGAGCAATCGAGAGCTTAATCTTGTCCCTCGAATTGAGGAGTTGTATAAATTTGAAGAAGATTTAATGAAGGTGATAAATTGTTGATTCTCGTTTTCATTACATTCTTGCATTATGAAATATTTCATTTGTGATTCGTTAATTTTCATGATATGTGAGTGAAATCTCCGCTTGTGGAGAATTCGAGAGAATCGGTAGATCTAGTGATGATAAGATCCTTTTACTAATCTTAAGTCTTATGAGATTTGTGAACTTTAGGAAAAAGAATCATCAATGACCTAATTTGGATCGAGATCACATTCTTGATAATTTCGTTGCAAACGAGGGATTAAACGATTGATGATTCTCTTTGCTAAAGGCTAAATCCAAATGATGATCAATGAAAAGACAAGAGATAGAGAAGGAGAACCCTAGTTTCTTCAATAGATCACTAATCTTCATTCGTCTCCATCGTTCTAGCTACAAATTTTCAATAGATAAGATTAGTCATCTCTAGATTCATCACTACTACTAATTTGATCGAATCCTACAAGCTATTCTACAAATCTTGATAACTAAATTGATTTGGACATCTTCTTGATTCTTGATTCTTGATCTATTTCTTTATGTTTCTTAAAATCATTTCTCACAAATCTTGAATCATTTTCTTTTATATTTTCTTTTCAACTCAACTAAAACAAGATCAAACAAGTACTCGCATCTCAGTGGACGATCCGTATTCATTAACGCGCTATATCGACACCGTTAATTGATTGCGGTATAAATTTCTTTGGTTGTGATTAAAACTTTTCCAAATACACACGAAGATGATCAATCAAATGGCGCCGTTGCCGGGGATGCGTGCGTAATTTGTTCGTTTTTGCAATTTGAGTTGAAAATTTATTTTTCCATCAAATTTTAATTCAAGAATCGTTTCAAGTGTTAGTTATATGTATGCCCTAGAGGCCATTACTATACATAGGATGTATATTGTAATGGATGCTGGGACATATATAGGGAGGACTTTCTTGCTCGACATGATAGTATGCTATCTGGTTACTCTTTACCTTAACGTGTATACTGATTGTCTCTCTGTTACATGTTGGTAAAGCCCTTAGGATGTATACTTGACTACCTGGACTATGATGCGGATCATACTAGTGGGGACATGGTAGTCCATAAGTACATCCTTCAAAGTCCCTAGTCGTGGGTATATCGAGACGGGGCATCGATATACCAGAGTAGACTAGCGTATACCTTCTCGACCCATACATATGGGCGATGGATGATCCCATATCCATTGGTGTTTGACATCAGAGATGATATACGGGTGCTCAGTGGAGACTGGGTACACTGGACGGACTCGCCGAGAACTCCCAGATGGTATTATACCTTACGTCAGATGGCAGTTCTCTGGTGACACTGGTACAGAGTAGTCTGTTGACCCAAGATCGTCATAGAGTCTTGTGTGGTTCCCACTGTGCTTTGATTTCCACCTTACCACGTCCAAGAGGGCATGCAAAACGGTGGTTTTTGGGTACAGTCCCGAGTCACATGGAGGCAATGAGCGATAGGAGGGGATTCGTCTCTCCCGGTATAGGGAGTTGATGTTGCGCTGTGTTCGATTGGCTATAATCGGAAATCCCTGGCCAGGGTTGCTGAGATTTACTGGTAAGTGTTACCAGTAGTTTCTCGAAATGTTATAGACCTCATATCGACACGACTTATTGAGCTATTGGGGTCTGACGTTTACCACCCCTAGGCGAGATATGCGACATATCAGACGATCAGACCGGACTGTATGGTAAGTGTTACTGGTTGGATTCACAGGAGTGTGAGCGGGCTTGCTCGTCGATCTTCTGATCGCTCAATACACGGGTGGCCGTTACGTTTAGCAGACCGCTTGCGGCTTGTGGGTGTTTGATATGATCATCAACTGCTGCCGGCGTATTGACGAGTCTTTAGAGTCCTACACAGAGGTTTCCTGGTTCAAGCGAAACGAAATAGGAGCGCATATGAGATATGTGCAGGACCGAGAATAATGCGTGTATGTGATACCGTATTCCATTCTCGCGATGAATGTATCGAAAGGTTGTATGCGATATAACCTAGTTATCGAATCAAGGATTGATTCGGTAAGCCGATACATAGGATACTAGTCGGTTATATGCGATATGACCGGATCGTTAAATCAAGTGTTGATTTAATGATTTAATGTATAATTATATATTTGATATATTACTTTGCATTAACTAGTATTGGTTCACTTTAAATGGATTTTCTCACTTGTATTGTGCAAGTTGTATATGCGATATACTTTTGTGCACATGATTGTATCATGTTTGATGACATATGATTGCTAGGGTTTGTGTAAAGAATTAAACCTTGGTTAAATAAATGGTTAGGGTTTTTATTTGATTATTCATTCATTTATCTATTTATTTTTGGATTAAAAGAATGAGAAATGAAAACAAAAGGTTGCTTTTCTTTATGAAGCTTGTTGAAGCTTCATGAAGCTTTGACCAAAGTAACCATTTTTGTCTTCATCTCCTTAACCCTAACCATTCCTTTAACCTTGGTCAATTCTCTACACATAACTATAGTTAAAATTATGATAAGAATTGATTTTTCTTTTATATTCTATATTCTTATCATAAAGATTATCATCTTCTTCTTCTTCTTCTTCAAGAAGAAAACCTAGACTTCATCAATGGTGACTTGATGAAATGAGTGAGAAATCCAATTCTAAAGTGAACCCGCTTCCTATTTCTTCATCCTCTACCTCTTGCCAAGTAGTATAGGGTGTTTCCTTCACAAGTTTTCATGGCTTGGTGAAGGTGGAGCTTGATCTTGTGATGCCTCGACGTAGATCATCTTCGGCAGCGTAGTCGATGACCTAGCCCGTCCATTCTCCGATGAAGCCGATGCTAGAGCTCGGGATCCGATGATCGCAGCGAGGAGACATCATCACGGAGCTGTGGAGGTGGAGCACCGGATCTACAAAGGTTGTATTTCCGTTCAACTCATAGTTAAGTTGTTAACTAGCTTTTCGTTTCGCCTAAAATTCTAGTTAACGATCTAGTCTAGGGTTTCTCGGCACCGTAAAATTCGAAATTAGCATGGTTGATGCCTTGTGAGACCTCTTGAGAGTGCCTAGGAACCCTACAGTGGTATCAGAGCCTAGCTAGAGCCTTAGGCGATGCATAGACGGAATTAGAAGTCCGATCGAATCAAAACCCAAACCCAAATTTGCTCTCTGGACAATTTTGAAAAACTGGGTTTTTTTCCATATTAAAAATATGCAGAAAAACCAGCAGGAGATTATAAGAATTACTGAGAAGCCCGTACCCCTGAATCCACCAAAGTGCGGCGGAACCGCGGCATTAGCATGGCAAATACGGCGGTTCCGCGGCCATGTGGTCTCTTCTTGCGTTAAATTTTGCACTGTAATTCTTAGTTTGCAGTGCTGGTTTTCCTGGGAATTTTTAATATTTTTTCAAGAGTTGAATTTTCTGGGTTGTATTAGGGTCTCGGTGTTTCGACCGGATTGTCTAATTTTGTCAGTGTGTGTTTTTCCGGGTAATTTTAGAATATGTTAAAAAGTTCGACCGGATATAAATACCCACTTTTTCCCCTGTCGGAAAATTTCCAAGTGTTGGATTTTTCCGTGGTTTAAAGACGTTCTAAGTAGTGCAAGTAACGCGATGGACCCTCTAGAAGACAACAAACCTTAACTCGATTATGTGACCGTCTTGAACTGCCCTTTGAACCTTCGGGTTTGGGGCAGTTCGGCGTGCCACATGTGAGGCATTGGCTTGACCCTTCTACGGCTGGACCGTCGGTACTGAGGCATGAACTGGATGTTTTTAAACTTGTTTCATGTGTTGAGCTGTATCGGGAAAACTTGGGTGTTCGATTGTTCGATCGGAAAGTTTAACATTTTCTATTTATCCGGAATGTGATACAATAATTGGAATTCACAAGCAGTTATGAGATAACTGAATGAATGTTATAAATCTAGCACTTTAGTCTCACTTGATCGGTTGCCGCGGAATTTTGATGTGATCAAAAGTCCGTCGCAATCACGTAGTGTACGCGGATACTTGCCTGGTAAACTTAATAGACGACCTCACTCCATAGCCCCGACCAAGTGACTGTAGGAGAACCCCGTCGCCGAAAGCATCCGTCCGCGTGCTCGCGGCAGCGGTGTTCCGCCTTGGTGCACTTCGTCGACGGCGTCGGGGGTGCGGCCGCCTACTGAAGTTTGCGACGAGCATTCGATCAGGATGTCGGGAATCTTGTTGAATTGCCCGACTTGATATTGAAAAGAGTTTTCAATAATGAGACTAAAATGCGGGGTTTATAATTGTTAGGCATGCGATGTTCATTTGATTAGGCATGCGATGTCTATGGAGGTTGCGGATTCCAACTGTTGTAGTTTTACACTTTCTTTTCTGTGACCGTAAGTGTAATATGTGATATCGCTAGTTTCGTTGCTATATGTCAACGACAATTGAGATACGCATGTTTACTTACGTTGATGACATGTGATGTTATGTGTTGCTGGATATGTTATATTGGATTGTCGTGTTTGAATAGCCGGGGGTTTTTATGTGAGATGAGTGTTTTTTCATTTTCATTCATGTAAAAACTTGTATGTAATATTCTTTTATTGGGGCACTTCCAGGTTGCGGATGATGTCACCATTTGTATATTATTTACTTTTCCGCACTAGGATAGACCCAAGGAGGGGAGCACAAGTAACCAGGTTCTGGAGTCCAGTGGGAGACCAACTCGAGGAGTCGAGTCCGGGTCTCCTAACCCTAGAATTGGTAGGGTTGCTTGCCGCTCTCGTAGGGGTCTAGGGGTGTGGGTTTGGTTATTCATCGCGACCGTGGAATCCGTATTTTATACTGGCTCGTATTGAAAACACGGACGTCCTAGTATATCCAATGTTTCATATGATTCTTCTGCTGCGATATCTGTGATGTGATCATGTGATGTTCTGTGATAGATACAGTATATATTATATATGATATATTATATAGATGTTACTTATGTTTTACACCCGCGCTAGCCCTGCCCCGCTCTGCCGTTAGTTACCTAACCTAACGGTGCACGAGAGGACATCGAGGCGAATGCGGATGGCATAAGTGTACGTCGTATTTTTCTGTGATGTTTAGGCACTTAAATGATGGGACTTCATTAATTTGATTAATGAAATAAAAGAAACCTAAGATGTTGTAGAATCGAATTTCAAAAATAAAATAGGTAGCTACAGTTCTTGCTTTGCACAGAGGTATATGTGATATATCCTGCACCTTATTCGATGAGGAAAGGATCGAGATCCCTTCACCGGGAGTGACTCCTTTAGCAATAACTGGCAGATGCTACACACTCGGTTTGTCTTTTGATTGCTTTTAAGAGTTCTGCTTTGCACTGTGATATATATGATATATCCCGCGCCTCATTCGAAGAGGAAAGGACCGACGATCCCTTCACCGGGAGTGACTCCTTTAGCAAAACTAGAAAAGCCTCAAAAGCACTCCATTTTAAAATCATTTGATTCTACAACGATATCAAGTTTATTACGCAATAGGTTTTCAGAAAAACCTGTCGTATCCCTCCGTCATTTCAGATATGTACTAGTTAGTATTCGTGCTGCGTTAGTTTGGCATTCGTCAAGACGTAGTGTACGGTAGCTAACTAGTATTTATCTGCTTGAGCATATGATGCGATTGGATTAGGGTATTCGTACGGCGTTGTTTGGCATTCGTCAAGGGTCGTGCGTGTGGGTTTAATTCAATCAAGAAATGTACGGGTTGAACTTGACTAGTGGACTATGGGTTGTTTGGCATTCGTCAAGGTCATAGAACACTAGGGGCAAAATATTATCGGGAATTTCAAGTGTTGAAATTTGCAATGAGATTGCATACCTTCTATGAGATAGTTGGATCCCGATACCCGCTGCGAGTAAGAGTTACTCCTGGGAGAGTTTTACACATTACAATTAGCCGATCAAGTAGGTGTCTAGAAAGGTGTTAACGAGGTTACGCCTCTGGGAAAACAAGGTTTACATTAATTAGGTTCGTGCGAAAGCATGGGGGACCTCCCTCAAAGTACCGACACTGGCCTGGCTGAAAGATTGGCGAACTTGTAGTGTGTAATTAATCTCGGCTAGTCTTTCCTTTTAGGGTTTGAAGGAAGATTTGATAAAAAAACAGTGGGAGCCATCCTGATTAGATAAAATAATAACCAATCTATTCTTGCAAGAGCGCACGCTGAGTGTTTTCTTCTCTCTCTCTCCAGGTAGCGACCAAGTCACGCCTTAATCAAGATAATAATACGGATTATTGACCGAACCCGCTTGTTATACTGAGCTGGGGAACGTTGGTCCCGCTCCAACTTATAATTGTTATAAGACAGAGCAAGAAATTGGGGATTACCAGAATTCCCGTGCCGCCCAAACGAAGCAAGTGCATGCTGATGCATCATCTTCGGGTGTGTTCATTATACAGAACTGTTTCTCAGTATTCTTTACGTCCTGGGTATGTGATACCAGATCAGGATCCCGCATATGTAATTTGTTACATGGGCTACAGATAGGCAAAGAACTGAGAACGGGTGATAAGTTTCATGAGGCAGAAAACGGGGCAAGTGTTGCAGCCAAGTCTGTTGGTCACTGTCACCCTGTATTACCAATACATGATTCTGAACGAATGTTATTAGATACCGAACCTGATATACAAAATCATATCAGTCTCTTTAGCAGTAAAGAAAGGATATAATTTTGTATTGTTGGATAATGTTTTGAACATTTCCTATATCAAAAGTTGATCGGTTCAGGCACGTTATCTAAAAGCATTGATGTTCTAAATCAAACTACAGTTCTTTTGTATACGGAACACACACAAGAAGAAGAGTTCAGATATAAACGAATCCTTCTTGAGGCATTGTAGACTAGGTCATATTAATGCGACCCGACTGGCTGAAGTTACATGAAGATGCATATTTAAATCAGTTTGAATCTACATCTTATGAAACTTGCCAGTCATGTCACAAATATATAATGACACCAGCTCTGTTTATTGGAAACAGAGAAGGAGTTAGTAAACTCTTGGGATGATACATGTTGATGTATGTAAGGTCCCCTGTCTACATATTCCAGGACTGGTTCTTTGTACTTCATTACATTCTCTGATGATCTTTCGAGATTCAGACCTATGTTCCTGTTGAAACACAAGTCCGAACCTTTTGAGATATTCACAGAATATAAGTTAGAAGTAGAGAACCAAAATATAGGTATAAGTATTATGTCTTTTGATGAGATCAAGGAGGAGAATACTTGAGCACGGAAATCCTGGATTATTCTAAAGGAGAATAAGATTCTCTCTCAGCATTACTCCTCCGTATACACCATAGCACGATGGTGTATCGGGGCGGAGCAATCACACCCTATATGATATGGTGCGCTCTATGATGAGTACTACTGTGTTTCCTATTTCCTTTTGGGAGTTATGCACTTGAGAAGATGCATACCTATTAAATAGGGTTCTGATCAAATCAGTTGCCTACCACTTCATATTTGATATGATAAGGGAAGAGCCCATCTCTTAAGTTAGTTAAGATTTGGGGTTGTCCAGCCTATGTCTAAAAAGCAAAATCCGGACAAGCTCGAGGCAAGGTCTGTAATGTAGAACTGGAAATGTTCCAGCTATACAAACTGCAGCTGATGATTTGAAAGAACCAAAGGATTCAATAGTTACCAACGAACCTTAGCCTCTCCGCCGATCTAGTAGGGTTCCTCACCCACCTGAGAGATACTTCGGTTTCTCTATGACAGTGGGAGCGAGGATTGCATCATGAGATGATGACCCAACTAGTTTCGAGCTGGCCATCAGGAGTAAGACTCTGTAAGAATGGCTGGATGCTTAGTGATCTGAAATGGAATCCATGTACACCAACAAAGTATGGACTTTGGTTGCTATATCTGAAGGGTTAAATCCCCATCAGGAGCAAGTATATCTTGAGAAGATTACTTGGTATAGATGGAAAAGTTGAGACTTTCAAAGCTAGACTTGTTAAAGCTTTTCGTCATCGACCAGGCGTGGATCATGATGAAACCTTTTCTGAGGAGCTATGCTTAAGTCCATTCAGATCCTACTTGCCACGGCTACATACCATGACTACGATATCTGGCGGTTGGGTGCCATGACTACTTTTCTAAATAATGATTTAGAAGAGAACGTCTATAAGAACACAGCCAGAGGGCTTCGTAGACAGTGGGAGCAGCGGAAACGTGTGCAAGATGTTTTATGTGATAAAGCAGGTATCGCGGAGTTGGAACATCTGTTTTGATGTGTTAGTCAAAGAGTTTGACAACATCAAAATGGTAGATGAACCTTGTATATACAAAAAGGTAGTAGGGAGTATAGTAACGATCCTCGTAGAGTACCTGGATGACATGCTCTTGATAGGGAAGGAGTTTCCTATGCTACGCTCGGTCAATCTCCGCTTATCACAATGATTCTCCATATAGGATCAAAGTGATACCTCCTAAATCCTGGGTTTTGGATCTATGAGATGGATCTAATTCGATGTTAGGATTCTCACTAGTTGTAGTGAGATGGTATCAACCGATCCTGGGGAGAATCACTGGAAGGGTTCCAGGGTGATAATGACGACTGAATGTGAGTCGCAGGCATTGTCTTTACCCTCGGTAAAGGGACAGTATGTTGGAAGAGTTCCAAACTAGATACCGTGGCATACTAGACGATTAAGGATGGATTCATCGCTATTTAAGATGCTACCAAAGAGGCAGTCTGGATGTATATTAGTTCATGAGATGAACTTCGTTCCTACCATTGTGAGACAATGGAGTTGTGGCTTATGCCAAGGAACACCCGTCGCATCAGTGATCCAGACATATTCTAAGGCAGTATCACCTGATCATGGAGATGGTTGATCTCCAGGGTGATCGAGGTTAGGAGAGCAGACTCAGAGGACAACACGGCAGATCCACTCACGAAAGGCCTTTTCCCAGAGAGAGACTTTTATGGGATGGTTGAGTATGAGATACTACAACCACTGCTATCAGATGGCCCTAGTGCAAATGGGAGATTGTTAGTTATATGTATGCCCTAGAGGCCATTACTATACATAGGATGCATATTGTAGTGGATGCTGGGACATATATAGGGAGGACTTTCTTGCTCGACATGATAGTATGCTATCTGGTTACTCTTTACCTTAACGTGTATACTGATTGTCTCTCTGTTACATGTTGGTAAAGCCCTTAGGATGTATACTTGACTACCTGGACTATGATGCGGATCATACTAGTGGGGACATGGTAGTCCATAAGTACATCCTTCAAAGTCCCTAGTCGTGGGTATATCGAGACGGGGCATCGATATACCAGAGTAGACTAGCGTATACCTTCTCGACCCATACAGATGGGCGATGGATGATCCCATATCCATTGGTGTTTGACATCAGAGATGATATACGGGTGCTCAGTGGAGACTGGGTACACTGGACGGACTCGCCGAGAACTCCCAGATGGTATTATACCTTACGTCAGATGGCTGTTCTCTGGTGACACTGGTACAGAGTAGTCTGTTGACCCGAGATCGTCATAGAGTCTTGTGTGGTTCCCACTGTGCTTTGATTTCCATCTTACCACGTCCAAGAGGGCATGCAAAACGGTGGTTTTTGGGTACAGTCCCGAGTCACATGGAGGCAATGAGCGATAGGAGGGGATTCGTCTCTCCCGGTATAGGGAGTTGATGTTGCGCTGTGTTCGATTGGCTATAATCGGAAATCCCTGGCCAGGGTTGCTGAGATTTACTGGTAAGTGTTACCAGTAGTTTCTCGAAATGTTATAGACCTCATATCGACATGACTTATTGAGCTATTGGGGTCTGACGTTTACCACCCCTAGGCGAGATATGCGACATATCAGACGATCAGACCGGACTGTACGGTAAGTGTTACTGGTTGGATTCACAGGAGTGTGAGCGGGCTTACTCGTCGATCTTCTGATCGCTCAATACCCGGGTGGCCGTTACGTTTAGCAGACCGCTTGCGGCTTGTGGGTGTTTGATATGATCATCACCTGCTGCCGGCGTATTGACGAGTCTTTAGAGTCCTACACAGAGGTTTCCTGGCTCAAGAGAAATGAAATAGGAGCGCATATGAGATATGTGCAGGACCGAGAATAATGCGTGTATGTGATACCGTATTCCATTCTCGCGATGAATGTATCGAAAGGTTGTATGCGATATAACCTA
This sequence comes from Agapanthus africanus, assembly GCA_030015575.1. Lineage (NCBI taxonomy): Eukaryota > Viridiplantae > Streptophyta > Magnoliopsida > Asparagales > Amaryllidaceae > Agapanthus > Agapanthus africanus. The sequence continues at coordinate 590,085,525 of CM057340.1, read as the reverse complement.
GTTATCGAATCAAGGATTGATTCGGTAAGCCGATACATAGGATACTAGTCGGTTATATGCGATATGACCGGATCGTTAAATCAAGTGTTGATTTAATGATTTAATGTATAATTATATATTTGATATATTACTTTGCATTAACTAGTATTGGTTCACTTTAAATGGATTTTCTCACTTGTATTGTGCAAGTTGTATATGTGATATACTTTTGTGCACATGATTGTATCATGTTTGATGACATATGATTGCTAGGGTTTGTGTAAAGAATTAAACCTTGGTTAAATAAATGGTTAGGGTTTTTATTTGATTATTCATTCATTTATCTATTTATTTTTGGATTAAAAGAATGAGAAATGAAAACAAAAGGTTGCTTTTCTTTATGAAGCTTGTTGAAGCTTCATGAAGCTTTGACCAAAGTAACCATTTTTGTCTTCATCTCCTTAACCCTAACCATTCCTTTAATCTTGGTCAATTCTCTACACATAACTATAGTTAAAATTATGATAAGAATTGATTTTTCTTTTCTATTCTACATTCTTATCATAAAGATTATCATCTTCTTCTTCTTCTTCTTCAAGAAGAAAACCTAGACTTCATCAATGGTGACTTGATGAAATGAGTGAGAAATCCAATTCTAAAGTGAACCCACTTCCTATTTCTTCATCCTCTACCTCAGTATAGGGTGTTTCCTTCACAAGTTTTCATGGCTTGGTGAAGGTGGAGCTTGATCTTGTGATGCCTCGACGTAGATCATCTTCGGCAGCGTAGTCGATGACCTAGCCCGTCCATTCTCCGATGAAGCCGATGCTAGAGCCCGGGATCCGATGATCGCAGCGAGGAGACATCATCACGGAGCTGTGGAGGTGGAGCACCGGATCTACAAAGGTTGTATTTCCGTTCAACTCATAGTTAAGTTGTTAACTAGCTTTTTGTTTCGCCTAAAATTCTAGTTAACGATCTAGTCTAGGGTTTCTCGGCACCGTAAAATTCGAAATTGGCATGGTTGATGCCTTGTGAGACCTCTTGAGAGTGCCTAGGAACCCTACATCAAGTGCTTAACCATTAGTGTTTGAATTTTTTTGTGAGGGAATCTGGAATCATTTTAGCAGTGTGATCAAGATTCAGAGAAGATCTACAGTTTCCAGAGGAATACAGGAAGCTGCAGTAAAAATTTGAACACCTAAGTCCTCCTTTCCACCGCGGATCCACGGCGTTTTGCAGGTTTTTGCGGCGGTTCCGCCGCCGTTTAGGTGATTCAGTGCCTAAAACTTCTGTGGTATAATCTCTGCTCTCTCTACTTTCTCCTTTGATCTGTCCACTAACAACTTTCTTGCAGGATTCTTTGCAAAAACAACGCCGCTAAAATAAATTTGTTGCGATTCTTGAAATTGGTTATTTTGTGCATATTTTTTAATACGGAAATTAAGGGGTAAAGACCAAATTCAGATTAAGTAGGGATTTCATTACCCTTCCTAAGCCCCAAAAATCATAAAACTTGCATCCACATTACCCTTCATTAACTAAAAAATATCTAGACAGGACTCTAAGGACCGTCGCGCTCAATTAGGACAGAAGGACGTTGTGGGTAATCTACTGTTTATCCGTATTTCTTTTGTGGTGTCTAAGGCAAGTGGTTACTTAATTAGGCCCACTACTTACGTAGTGGAGAACCTCCCACTTACCTGGCACTTACCTGGCCACAGAAAGGGTAAAGAGACAGTAGAGGATTTATCCTGTAATTTGTCTTCTGGAAGTCTAGGAGCGGTCTAGAAACTTGACCTAGGTGACCATTAGATCTAGGGTTGCTTGTGCATTTTGTTTGTGATTTGATTTTTCAAAATCCGTATTTTTCAAAACAAACACCAACCAACTTTTCCTCTAATTATCACAACGCTGCCACTTGTGCTACAACCGTTTAGCACATGTTAGGCTGGACACGGGATTCTATTTCCCGTCTTGTCCGCGTTTCTTTTATCGACCCCAGAGTCATTAATTCTTCGTCTTCTTTCCCACCACCCATCACGACCGCGATGGACGGATTTCCATCAAACTTTAACACCACTCTGGTACCACCCGCAAGTGCACAGAATCCTCCACGTATTTCTCTCTGAGAGATGCTATCCTACACGTGTTCCCCTTCCCACCTGTCTTTCTATTCTGCCAGCCAATGGGGACAATTTCGAAATTAAACCTTATTTCATCAAACTTTTACCCAAATTTCACGGGCTCGAGTCTGAAGACGGATACGTTTTTATCACCAAATTCGAAAACGTATGTGCTTTGATGGGTAATTCACAACTGTCTGTGGATGCTATGCGTTTACGTCTTCTCCCATTCACTTTGTGCGATTTAGCCGAGAAGTGGCTTTACAACACAACCGCATATTCTATTTCAATATGGGACGAGTTCGTTGCAGCATTCCTTAAGAAATTTTATCCCAATCATAAGACCGCCCGTGTTCAAAGCGAAATCTTCAAATTTACCCAACTTCCCAATGAACCATTTTGGAAATACTTTAAACGGTTCAAGGATCTTCTTTTACAATGTCCTCATCATGGAATCTCTAGATGGGATATGTGTCGAATTATCTATGAGGGTATTGATTTCACAACAAAACAGATGCTTGAAACCATATGTCATTGTCAATTCCTGTCTAAAGATGATGGTGAAGCTTGGAAATACCTAGAAAATCTTGCTCAAAACACTTTACAATGGGAAAGTGTTAGTCAACCATTGTCTGGGGAAGGTATCAATCAACTCGATGTTTCCGTACAATGAGAGACGAAATGGACGTAATACAAAGGAAACTTGACGCTTTAGAAAACAAAATCTCTTCAGCCTCCCTAAACCACTACACACTTCCCAAAACCGTGTGTGGTTGCTGTTCAAATCCATCACATTTGATGGAAGAATGTCTTTTGAATGTACCGTTTCAAGGTCACATTAATGCTGCATTTCAGCAACAACCTGGAAACAATCCTTCTTTTTGCACTTATAATCAAGGTTGGAGGAATCACCCTGATTTTTCTTGGAACCAATACCAAACTCAAAACACGGTTCCAAACCAGAATAATTTTCAAAGGGTCCCTCCACAACAACAACCACCACAAATGAGTCAGTACCCCTTTCAACCACAAAATTTTCAAAACCTGGCCAACAACTTTAATCCATCTTCTGCCGGTACCGATAAACCCTCTGCACTCGACTTGTTCATTACACAGTCCATGCAAACGAATGACATTTTAACATCTTCTATCCAGACGTTAGTGCAAAATACTGTCTCCCACGATGAGAGTATCAAATTGATAGAAGCACAAATTGCACAACTGACTGCAGCAATGAGTGCTAGAGAGAAAGGGAATCTTCCATCTCAACCCCTACCTGATCTTGGACCTTCACATTATAATGATGCGAATGTACTTACCACATTGAGATCTGGAAGAGTGATAGACAATCATGTGGGTGAACAGATTGATAATGATAAATTGATCATTAACACCCTGGCTTCCACTTCCACTTCCATTCCCACTTCTACTTCTTATCCTATTTCGTCTAATTTACTTTCTTCTTCCGAGCCTATTCTCCGTTTTCCCCAAGGCTCGAACCCTCCACCCACTTCATCCTTCCCACCCCCACAAACTTCTCTACAAGTGTTGGACCAAACACTTATTGATAAAGCTCCATTTCCAGATAGGTTGAGATCCAACAAACCTAATGCACAAATGGAGAAGATTGTGGACATGTTTAAGCAAGTTAACATCAAGATCCCTCTCCTAGATGCTATCCAACAAGTTCCGTCTTATGCAAAAATTCTTAAGAACTTGTGCACTAGGAAGAGGAAGACTCAAGTGCCTAAAAAAGTTTTCATGTCGAGTATTGTAAACACAGCTTTTCCCTAACAATTACCAGGAAACGTAAGGACCCAGGCTGTCCTACAATTTCTATTTCTATTGGGGGTAAGAATATCAATCATGCTTTACTCGATTTAGGCGCTAGTATGAACTTGCTTCCTTATTCAGTCTATGAGCAATTAGGTATCGAAGAGTTAAAGCACTCGAACACAACTTTCCAGATGGCAGACCGATCTATCACCAAACCCAGGGGTAAACTTGAGGATGTGTTGATAAAAGTCGGGGAATTTATATTCCCTGTGGACTTTATTGTTTTGGATACATAACCTATAGCGAACCCATGGAACCAAATTCCGGTGATTCTCGGTCGACCCTTTTTGGCTACTTCCAATGCTATAATCAATTATCGAAACGACTCTATGAACCTATCTTTCGGGAATAGGTCAATTGAGCTTAACATTTACCAATTGGGAAGTCAGCCCTCCGAACCTCATGCTCGAGTATGTTCTGTCGAATTAATGGATGTCGACAGCAGCGAATTTGATCAGCTTCACGATACTGATCTAGACTCTTTTCATACGTTGTTGTTTGACCCAGATATGTATCATATACATACGGACCCTTCTTTTGAGTTGTCCAGGTCAACATCTAACGCTTATTCTGAATTTTTCATGGAGTCTAAGTATCATCCCATTCTTGCCAATGACATTATTCTTCGGGATATCGATGAAAGCTTCGCTGATGAACTTGCATTTTTAGAAAACACGGGTGTTGAGATGAATCATCTCCAAAACAAAGAAATTGAACCTCCACCCCTTCTTCTTGACAATCACAAGAATGCAAGTAATCCATCATCATCATCACGGTGTCGTCTCTCCAATTTGAGACGCAAATCCATTCCATCCCACCTCTTGTTTCTTCCCCACTTTTTCCTGGCTCTCTACAACATGTTCTTCCACCAACCGATTTGTTACACTGATAAAATCTTTGAATGGTTGGTGTTGACTTTCGGTCTTTGTAAAACTTTGCGTTGACCAGTAACTTTGACCCTCTTTTGTGATTTTAAATGCTTAATATTGTTTAACTCAAGTTTGGGGGGTGTATTTTTTGGCTCTTGAAAATAAAAGTTGTCCTCAAAATTGCGAGCCAAAAATAAGTTTGGGGGAGATTTTCACGTCCATATTTCTTGACCCCGCTAATAAATTTTCCTCCCAAGCTTACAGGTTTTTGAGATTTAACGGATGGCAACAGTGAGGACACTGTTCTAAACAAGTTTGGGGGAGGTTTGTGCTTATTTACGCATCACTTTGTATCGTACTTTGCATAAGCACAAAACATATGATAACAAAAAAAAAATGTGTATATAAATAAGATAATAAAAGATTAGATAGTGAAAAATTACATCCAAAAGATGGGAAAAATTTAAGGAAACTAAGAAAATTAGAAGTTTTCTTAAACGAAACTAGTAATAAGTAGTTATGAGCCGTTGTCCCAAGGGTTAGTAAGATGAAGGAAGTCACTAATATGAGGTTAAAAATAAGTCTAAAAAATAGTTCTTATTCTGGAAGCCAGGCATTTGAATGTTGATACCCTACTATACGCACTTACACACGTCTTGAAACTCGGGATAGTAGAGGATACCTTGAAATGCTCTTGTCTAAAAGCCAAAGTATGAAGGAAATAATAAATGAAGCATAAAAGATAAAATTGTGAAGAAAAATGAACACTGGTTTTGTAAGCACCAAGGCAGCATAAAAAATATAGGGAGGGTGCTTCATCACCTAGTGTCTTAGACCAACTGGTTTGGGAGTCACTGCTAAGCCTTAGGTGTTGCAAGATGAGGAAAATACTAATACGCCTAATAAGCAAGCACATGAGTAATCGGTCAGTTAGTACCTTAATAAGTATTAACGGTCGCATGAAATGTGTGAGCAAATCCATCTAAATATTCATCGACTAAAAAGTACTGAGGTACATGGACAAGAGTATGATAGCTTGAATTGAATTCTCCGAGTGTCGGGATGTCTTGTACACACACGTAGGGGTAAATGATCGATGTTTGGAAGAAAGGTAGGAATGAAGAATAAAGACGATGTTTTATTGAGGGATGATGTGATTTCTAATATCTTTTCATGATTATTAAGATAGGGCTCATGACAACTGAAAAGCTAGTGTAGTTGGAAACTCTGATTTTCAAAGTCTTTCTTTTATAATTCTTATCTTTATATGTAACTTTCACAGTCTTCCATTTATTATTGGATTTTGTGGGTGCAATTCGCTGAAAACCCTCAGGAGACAACACTCCTCCTACTAGGGACACCTAGAGGTTTAAAGGCTTGTTGCACATGCTCAATGCAATCGTGTTGCCTACGAAAGTGTGCTAGCTAGTTTTTCTTTTTCTTATATTTTCTCCTTCCCTTGAATAAAACAAGTTTGCTCGAGATGATCAAAATTAAGTTTGGGGGAATTTGATCAGTCGAAAATATTGCATTCTTAACCCATCAATTTCCCTACTCTTTCTAATCATCTAAAGGTGTTTGGTATAAATATAGCACATATTAGCAATTCGTCTGCAAAATATCAAATAACATGTGTTATACATTATAACCGGCATTATGAGGGAAATTATGTGTTTATTATTACACGCATGATATTGTATATCTCAACACATTTCATTGAGATTGTGTGCAGAAAATTCTTCAGGTTAAAGAACCGGAATCGCAAAACTGCTGATAAAATGCATCAAGTCAAAGACTTGAAATCTGGCAGCAACCAAGAAAGAATTATAAGATTCCAGACATCAGAAGAAAACCCAAAAGCCTACATCAGAACACCCCAGAAAAATAACACAGCGATCTCTTTATATGGCCGCGGATCTGCGGCCGAGTTGCCGCGGTTCCGCGGCCGAGTTGGGGGCGCCGATGACGTCATCTCTCCAGAAGCTTCATTCTAACCTCCTAGCTTCCTCAAGACACTTCATTTACACGTGGCTTCTTCTGGAAGGCTCTGCATAACAACATTCTTCTAGAAGGATCCTTGTAACAACCTCATTCTAGAAGACTCTCCCTAACAACCTACCTCATTCTAGAAGGCTCTCCCTGACAACCTAGCTTTGGAGGGAAGATTCATTTGGAATTTATAAAAGGAGATCTAGATCTAGGGTTGGGGTTGTTCATTAATTGGGGGTTCATTAATTGGTTCAATAATTTCACACACAAGTTGTGTGACACAACTTGTGATCCAATCCAAACCCTAACCCAAATCCAATTCCAAATCCAAATCAAGATCCATCGAGAAGCAAATCAAGCGAGCAATCAACGATCCTTTATCGCAACGCCGATCATCATCCGAGCAAGAAATCCACGACGATCCACGACTCACGGCGATCGAGCTTCGCAAAGATCGACAACAAATTCACCTCTTCAAATGAGCAATCGAGAGCTTAATCTTGTACCTCGAATTGAGGAGTTGTATAAATTTGAAGAAGATTTAATGAAGGTGATAAATTGTTAATTCTCTTTTTTATTACATTCTTGCATTATGAAATATTTCATCTGTGATTCGTTAATTTTCATGATGTGTGAGTGAAATCTCCGCTTGTGGAGGATTCGAAAATCGGTAGATCTAGTGATGATAAGATCATTTTACTAATCTTAAGTCTTATGAGATTTGTGAACTTTAGGAAAAAGAATCATCAATGAACTAATTTGGAGCGAGATCACATTCTTAATAATTTCGTTGCAAATGAGAGATTAAACGATTGATGATTCTCTTTGCTAAAGGCTAGATCCAAATGATGATCAATGAAAAGATAAGGGATAGAGAAGGAGAAACCCTAGTTTCCTCAATAGATCCATAATCTTCATTCGTCATCATCGTTCTAGCTACAAATTTTCAATAGATAAGATTAGTCATCTCTAGATTCATCACTACTACTAATTTGATCGAATCCTATAAGTTATTCTACAAATCTTGATAACTAAATTGATTTAGATATCTTCTTGATTCTTGATTCTTGATCTATTTCTTTATGTTTCTTAAAATCAATTCTCACAAATCTTGAATCATTTTCTTTTATATTTTCTTTTCAACTCAACTGAAACAAGATCGAACAAGTACCCGCATCTCAATGGACGATCCGTATTCATTAACGCTCTACATCAACACCGTTAATTAATCGCTGTATAAATTTCTTTGGTTGTAATTAAAACTTTTCCAAATACACACGAAGATGATCAATCACCCAGCTCCAGCTCGACATTCCTTCTCGGTGCAGACACGACGTCAACAAAGGACCCAAGGGTCAAAATAAAAGTGGAGCAATGGCAAACTCCTAACTCCAGATCTCGATGGCAACATCTACAGCCTAGGGATCATCTCGACGTTCCTCCTCATTTCAGTAGGGTGCGGACGCAACTATCAAATGAAAGTGGAGCAATGACATATTCCTAGCTCTAGATCTCGATTGCAATACATACAGTATAGTGGTCATATGGATGTCTACCCTACTTGAATCGGCGTGACATCATTAAAGAAAAAATGAAGCGACGGTATATTCTTAGTTTCGGGTCTTGACGGCAATACATACAAAGCCTAAAGACCATTGGAGATCATCCCACCCCAGAAGGGTGCGGTTATGACTCACCGGGGCTCCAAATTGAGCCTAACCTCAAGTAAAAAGTGCCACGGCAAATACCTAATGCTTGTTCTTCCGATGGCAATATGACCTAAGAAGATTACTTGAAGACGTCTTGTCCAGCCTCAGAAGAGATCAGAGACACGACAGGCGTGGGGCTACTCAAGCAGTAACCTAAGGGACTGCATATCGAGAAATACACCAGCCGACGTGACGGTACGATAGACTTAAATCTAGTATCACAAATATAACGGACCTCTATCAAAAAAGGGGTTATCTACATTTTACGTTAGGATACACCTGTGAGATCCTCTTGACTCGTCTCTACTCGTAGGGAAAAACATCTTTATAAGAGCCTCAAAACTTATAAAGGTGAAAATCCTTAGGCGACTGGGATATTAACCTGTTTCCTAAGCACTGTGGCCCTACAAGAAGGTCCAAACTGACTCTTGTATACTATCCACGAGCCACATTCTTCAAAGTCGCATACCAATGAGGAGGAGAAGGCACTTACGGGTCCTCTCGACTCGTAAGGGGAAAATTCTCTTGTGGGATCCTTACGACTCTCAAGAGAAATGTACTTAAGAGTTCTCACGATTCCTAAGGAAAAAATACACCTACAAGATCCTCTCGACTCGTAAGGAGAAACGTCTTTATGAGACCCCCACGGCTCATAAAGTTGAAAAGTCTTAGGCGACAGGTCTAAATCTGTTTCCTAAGCCATCGCTGCTCTACAAGGAGGTCCAAACTGACTCTTGTATACTATCCATGGGCCGCATTCGCCAATAAAGTGAAGAAGCCACTTACGGGTCCTCAAGACTCATAAGGAGAAAATACCCGAGTGAGATCCTTACGACTCATGAAAGTGATGAGCACTTAGGAATCCTTATAATTTCTAGGGAGAATACGCACCTATAAGATCTTCATGACTCATAGGGAGAAAAACCTTCTTGAGATCCTTACGGCTTATGAAGATGAAAAAGCCTTAAGCTACAAGGATCTTAAACTTATCTCCGAAGCCATCAATTCTATGGCGATGCATAACTTTGCACAGTTAACCCACGTACATATCTACATGAGTAAAGTAGTGGGGGGCATTTGTTCCCGCCAAATTTTTTTGGCTCAGAGCTTGCTGTTCCCTTATAAAAATAAAGGGAAATCGCCCCGTGTTAAATGCATGGACCCACATGCAAAGCATATAGGTACCGCCTCAGATAGAGTTAAATCCTATATTGGTTCTCACGTGTTAAATTCATGCGCGCCTCACGTGTTTTCTACATGGGCGCCAACGCCAGCCTATATTAGGATTAAATCCTATAGCGGCGTCTCACGTGGAACACACGTGAGTGACGGCGTGTAAAGCATATGAGTGACTATTTATAAAAGAATTAAATTCTTAAGCGGTGCCCACATGCATAGCACGTCAGTGCCCAAATTAAAAATGGGAGAATTAAATTCTATATGGGGGAATATTTTCCTAAAATTTGGGATATTCTCTATTAAACAGAACCGTTGGATCGAAAATCCAATGGTGATAGTAAATCATCAAATGATAGAATTAAATTCTTTTAGGAAAAAATATCTCCCTGGTCAAATATTCTCTGTTAAATAGAGAGTTGTTGGATCAAGAATCCAGTGGCGGTTAAAAATCTTCAAAAGATAGAACTAAAATTCTATTAGGGAAAATATGCCCCTGATCTTTCTAAATAAGGAAGATATTCTTTGTTGGGTAAAAAATCCAATGTTAGAATTAAATTCTATGTGGGAAATATTTCCCAGATCTTTTTCAAACTAGAAAGATCATCTCTGTTAAATAAAGAATCTTTGGATCAAACATCCAACGGTGATTATAAAATCACCAATTAAACCATCTGATAGAATAAAATTCTATGTTAGGAAAATATCTTTCTGATCTTGTTAAACTAAAAAGATATTCAAAAATTCTATATTAGAAAAATATCTTTCTAGTCTTGTTAAACTAACAAGATATTCATATGATAGAATAAAATTCTATCTTATGAAAATATTTCCTAATCTTTTTAAACAAACAAGAAATTTTCTCTATTAAACAGAGAGCCTTTGGATTAAAAATCCAACGGTGAATAAAATTCACCGATTGATTTAAAAGATCATTTTGATTGATTATGAAATCAATCATGATTTCTCAATGAGAGATTTTCTCAACAAAGATCAAATCTCTAAGAACCTAGTGCCTCACGTGAAACACACGTGAGCGCTCAAAATCAAGAACTTGGTTCCTTCAAATCAAAAACTTAATTCTTGAAGAATCTGATCCAAGATCCTCAAAATAGTGATCTTGGTGATTGCTAATGGTCAAAATACCAATAATAGAGATTTAAGTTCTCTAAAAACATCAACAGAGTTTAAATCTCCAAAAAACTTAGCGCCTCATGTGAAACACACGCGAGCGCTCAAAAGAAGCCAAAGCTGAGCGCCTCACGTGAAACACACGTGAGAGCCAGACGCTCAGCATCTCACGCGAAACACACATGAGCGTCAGAAAACAGAAAAGTTTAGTGCTTAGCACTAGTGCAGCGTCTCACGTGAAATATACATGAGCGCTCAAAAGAAACCAAAATCTCAGCGCCTCACGTGAAACACATGTAAGTGCCACAAAAAACTAGTGCTTAGCACTATTTCAGCGCCTCACGTGAAATACACGTGAGCGTTGTATATCTTAGTGCTTAGCACTGCTGGATAGTACAGAAACCCAATCTTAGCCCCAAATTGGCTAAGTTTCCTGAAATTAAATCTCTTTGATTTTAAATCAAGCGAGCCTATATGCTCATGATTTCCAAACTGGCCTTAGTCTCAAACAAGACTAATGATCTTTCATCTATGATATCCAAAATGATATTCATCTCATATCTCCTAAGGTAATTTTAGTCTCAAATATGACTAACGATTCTTAAGTCCACCACAATCTTTTCCCTCAAATACGGGATTTGGTTCAAGGGTACATCTCCATACGTCTGATATGTCATTGTAATTTCTCAACGTCTTCAGAGAGGTGGCGGGTCCCGACAACCAAAAACAACTTCTCGTCCCAACTTGATAAAAGATATGAAAGTTCATCAAAATAGGGAATGATACATCCCACATTTGTGTACTTTCACATCGATGTGCACACCTCAAATTGGATCGCACCTCAAATTGGGCGCATTCCATGTCATCATCGTTCACTTCGCCAAGTAACAAATACACGTGCGCGCAAAATGAATGTTGGATCGAAATGTCTTTAAACTAACACTCATCATCAAAATGAGAATGTTGGACCGAAATGTCTTTAAACTAATATTCACCCCAAACACGGCGATAATGGACCGCAATGTCCTTAAACTAATATAATTGAGCCCATATGTTCATTTTTTAAAGTTGATTTTAGTCTCAAATATGACCAACGATCCTTAAATTAGACCCGAATATTCAGACCTCATTTATATGAGATCTGCGTTCTAAATCCATTCCCATTGGAAAACCAAGCTACCAACGTGGACCCTGTCAAGCAAATTCTTGACCCAAACCCAAATCTAAAATATACAGATTTGGACTAATCCGCGCCCTATGGGCGACGACATAAACTGGTTTCCGTATATAATCCACGGGCAACCATAACAAACAAAATAAACACACGACACAAAGTGACCTTCTAAAGTAGGAGAAAGTGGTTATCGCAATGTGGTAACGTAATTAACTACAGGGGCTTACGGCTTGCGCCTGCAGGGAAGAGCGTCCCCACAATAAAAAAATCCCTCACAAATGAGGGGGAATCTTACAAAATCTGCTAAATCAGTTGCATCTATCCAAACCTCCAATATACGGTGTCATAAATCAACTTGGTATTTTCGGAGAGGTGGATGGATATATCCAAATAGTATCTGCCCCTAAATTTAGGCAAGATCAATCCCAGTTTGTCTTTGTTTTCGGCGGTAAACAATAGTGTGGGTAAGATGTCGTTAAAAGCTGAAGTCCATGGTTTAGTTTATTTAGTTTGGTATCGTAAGGGTAAACGTGGTCTCGAGAGTGTTCCGTTAGGCTCACAGAACAATAGCAGTCAGGAGGGTTAACATTCCGTTTACGGCTCGGAACTACAGCAAATATGAAAGGTGACTAGTATTCCGTTTACGACTCGAAATTACAACAAATATGATATGTAAGCTAGCATTCCGTTTATGGCTCGTAACCACAGCAAATATGACAGGTGAGCTTGTTAAATATTGGTGTCCAAGAGGAAATTATTGTAATTGTACTTGGTTCTAAATGTATAGAACTTTCTTGCTCGAGTTGATAGCATGCTGTCTGATTTGTTTTATCTTTCATGTGTATATATTTTGCTTGATATTATGTATCGCTAATATATGTTGATAAAGCCCTTAGGATCTTTGCTTAACTACCATGATTATGATAGAGATCATACTAGTGGGGCCTAGATAGTCTATAAGTATATCCTTAAATGCTCCTAATCATGGGAGTATCGAGACGGGGTATCGGTACTCCAAAATAGACTAGTGTATATGTTTCTTGACCATGATTGGGGCGATGGTTGCTCCCATAGCCATTGGTGTTTAACACTAAAGATTGTATACAGGTGTTCATTGAAGAATAAGTACACTAAACAGACTCGTCGAGAACTCCTAGGTGGTATTATACATATTGTTAGATAGCAGTTCTCTGGTGACAATAGTACATGGTAGTTTTTTGACCTGAGATCGTCATAGTGTCTTGTGTGTGTTCCCACTGTATTTTGATTTCTATCCAACCATGGATTTAAAGAGCCGTGCATATAGGTTTTAGTTGGGTATAGTCCCTAAGCACAGGGAAGTAATGAGTGATCAAGAGTGGATCCGTCTCCTCCGGTATATGGAGTTGATGTCATGTTGTGCATGATATGACTATGACCTGAAGTCCTTGACCAGGGCGGTTAAGATAAATTGATAAGAGTTATCAGTTGTATTTCGGACGGTTATGAGTTTGATATCAGCATGCCTTATTGGGTTATTGGGAATCTAATATTTTTCACCCCCCAGACCCAATATGTGACATTCTTTGATGAAGAGACATGACTGTACGATAATTGTCACTGATAGTCTTCATGGTTTCGGATGAGTTTGCTTGTCGACCGACCTTTTAACATATTCCTGGGTAGTCGTTATATGCAGCCAGAGTCACTGATGTTCTTGTGAGTTATATCAAATATGATCCTGTTACTCACTGCCAGCGTATTGTTGAGTCTTTAGAGTTCCACACAGAAAGTGACCCGCTCAGGCAAAATGATGTAGTATGCGTATGGCAATTTGATTAAACATGTCTATATGATACTGATATGGATTTTATTAGTCTCCAAATTTAACCGCAAGTATACAGCTTATTACAGTTGTACTTGAGGATCGTTCTCACAGAGAGGTGTGTCAACTACTTTTAAATTAAGTTAAAATTGAGTTGTTTTTTGAAATCGAAAGATTTAAATGCAAAATAAAATAAAAGTTGGTTTTAAAAGAGAGAAAAATTTAAGGTTTTTATTTGCTTTATTTCTATGATTGGTTTAAAAGATTCATCTTCTTTTCTAATCCAATTCTAATATATTTCCATTAATTATAACTAAGCATAGATTATATTTAAATTATAAACGTAGCCTATCAAAATTATAATATCATCTAGATCATATTAAAACCCTAGTTCTAGTTAATTAGAAGTAACCTAGTTTTAATCTTCCACAAAAATATGTAGGTCATGAGTTTACAAGTAATATCTTATCGATTAATCTAAATCTCTTTTAACTATCTAGGTTGAATATCCTGCGATTAAATTATTTTCTTACCTTTCTAATTAAGTTTCTAGTTTTTCAAACTTTCCTTAAGCTAATTAGATTATTAGTGTTATCACTCTTTCCTAATCTTATTCTATGTGTCAACTTTCATTATGAGGTTAGTTTATTAGATGAACAACTATAAAGAGGATAATGAAATCATAAGACATTCATCATAAAAGCATAGAAAAGAAGAGCTAAAAAATTACCCAATCAAAAAATAAATACAAACAAAACCCTAGAAAATAATTAGTTACTCATGTTTATAAAAGAAAAATAAATCTTATTCATAGACTCGATCTCTTTTCCTTCAAAACCCTAACTTGAATGCTATGAGAGATATGAGAGAGATATGAAACCCTAAGGCTATACAAGTGTTTATATAGGGCTAAAGAAGATTGAAGAACAAGTAATAAAAAATATAAGAGAATCTACTTGCTAACAATTATGATAATCAAATCTAATCTAATTGCTATGTCGAATGCTGTTGCGTGCCTTCAAAATCTTCAAAAGACGAAACCTTACATCTCATATTAATCTATGTGGAAATATGATCACGCCTATAAAATATCTCATCGAATGGCCCAAAATCGACCGCTGCTCCGCCGCCGTTTTTTGACTTCGTGGCTCCAGATTTTTTTGTGGTTTTATCATCAATTAGATGATTTTTTAGCATATAAAATCTTAAATATCTCGCTGTATCTCTGTAGTTACGTAAATCTCCGAATTGTTCCCAAATTTGGTATATAATTAGGCAGGTTGATTTGTTACTTTTGATTTGATTTGGTTTCTCCAATTGATTTGTTGTTGTAATGATTGATTCACCTCAATTTGTTATAATTTTTGCTGATTTGTAATGGTATTCCCAAATTTGTTCCAAATTTGCAAATTGTCTTTTGATTTTCTAAATAATTCCTTTAAGTCTCTATTGTACGCACGTAATCCTTCTTTTAGGATAATTTTCACCCTTTTGCATCCAATCCCTGTTATCTGTAATAATTCACAAAAGATACCCGGAACAGCATAATATATGACAATAACATAATAAATGGGTTTTAAAATGTGCAATAAATTACACCAATCAAATACCCCGCACTTATCTTTTGCTAGTCCTCGAGCAAATCTAAGGTTTCAAACTCTATACTAAACTAAACTATTATCTAACTAAAATCCATCTCCTACTCCTATTCCTATAATTGAAAATAAAAGAAACAAAAAAAAGAAAATGAAAACTATATACAAAGATAGAAATAGATAAGAAAAATACGAAAAACAAGAGTTTAAATTTTACTAGATTTTCATTCGTCATGAACCATGCCTTATTAGACTTTGATCTATGCCGAAAATTACTTCCTCATTATTCTTCCAATCTTTCCTACCTATTTTGCTTCCAAACATGACCATACCCTTATGTGTGTGGAAAAAAATCATCCTTACTCTTGGAGAATTCAATTCAAGCTCCCATACTCTTGCCCTTAGCACCCTATTACTTTTTTAATTGGCGGATCAAATTGATGAATTTGTTCCCACATTTTTTAAGCGGCCATTAATACTTCGTGCCAACCAATTACCGAATGTGATCACTTATTGGATGTAAATAGCAGTATCATAATCTTATAACACCTAAGGCACAACAAATGATCCCAAACCAGTTGGTCTAAGTCACTAGATGATGAAACACCCTCGCTGAATTTTTTATGCTATCTTGATAATTGCAAGACAGTGTTCATTTTTTGGTGATATTAAATTTTTTTCCATATTAGGCCATTACAGACAAGAGCATGACAGGTCTCTTCTACTATCCCAAGTTTTAAGATGTGTGCATGTACGTATAGTAGGGTATCCACGTTCGTATGTTTGGACTCAAAAATAGACTCCACTTATATCTTCTCAAACCTAATAACCCCTTCATGATACTAGTATTTTAGGAACGGACTCATGACAACTTATTACTAAATCCATTTAACCATCCTCTTTTCTTATTTTTCTTAAAATCTCTCTCGTTTATATACATTTTTCACTTTTTAATTTTCATTTTCAAAATTTTCTAATTGTTTTAAAAGGACCTAAAAATAAAAGAAATTTTTTGTACAAAACCACCCCCCACACTTAAATCAAATAGTGTCCTCATTGTGTTAGAGCACATATCTTGTTAAGCCCGCATAGTTGTGCTTACCTTTATTAAATTTTTCTTTGTTTCAAATTCTCAATACCTACAAAAGAAGATGTGGGTGTGCATTTTGGTAGCCAAACTAACTTGGGTTTATAGAGGTAAATTTTAGGGACCCATTTCAAATCAGTATATAAAGATATATTTTTTCTCAACTCATAAGAATATGCAAAGCGACCAAGTGCACCATAATAGTGAGAAGTGTGATTAGATGTACCCATGGGGCTAAATTTATGTTTAGAATAGTGGTTGAAAAATTTAGATGAAGAGAATTTTTGAATCTTCGAAATTTTAATATTAACATCTCTTTTATTTAAAAATTTCTTCTCTTTGCTTGGTAAAGGATTAATCGTTTTCTGTCTTTGTGAAAACTTAGCAAAATAAACTGTTAAATTATTATTTTGTTTTTTGAAGAAAGCAATTTTCTCAATCAACTTTTCTTGAGAAATACATGACAATTTTAAAGAATCAATTTCTCTTTTAAAAGATGAAACCAAGTTTTCATGATTATTTCTTAAAACATCACATGACAAAATTAAATTTTCATTTTCAGTGTTTAAAGCATCAATATTTTTTTATTGAATATTAATTTTTGAAAGAAACTCAATTTTATCCTTATCGAATTTATCAATTTGTGCTAGAAAATCATTTTTCTCCTTTTCTAATCTATTAATCAAACAACATTTCTCAAAACTTCTTGTGAACTAGTAGAAAATTTTAAAATATCAATTTTACTAGTAAAAATTTCAATCAAACCATCATTTTCTTCCCTCAAAGAATTTCGAGACAAAATCAAATTCTCTTTTTCGTTTTTCAAAGATCCATTCAAAAAAATCAATTCCTTTTTCTCCTTTTCTAACAACAAAATTTTATTTTTAAGGAAACTATTTCGAGACATTACCGTATTAAGTTGATGATGAAGACTAGAAAAAGTATCATTAAGTGGATCATGTGTATCAACAACAGAAGAATCGTTTTCATCATCATCATTATTAAATGCATCCTCTCTAGATATTTCTTGTAGCTCTTTCAACCCACCATCCTCAAAGTTAAACATCTTATCGTGAGAAACTCCTTGAATCATATTGACTTCGCGATTTTGATCATATATATCGTTTTGTTGTCTTCCTGGGTTAAAAATACTCAATTCCATTTTTAGATTCCCAAAGGTAAGCTGCATAGAACCTGTAACACCCGAGTTCATTTATACCAATTCCAGTTCTCGTATTTCTTTATTTGTGATATTTCTTGACTTAGCGTATCTTGGGTGCGAATGGTATTTTTACACTTTATATTGCATTCGACCCGACCTGCTTGCTTGAACCTGTTTGACTCTTATAGATTACCTTGACTTGTTACATGGACTCATGCATATCATATTTAGTATATACTGGTATTCTAGTATCGCATCTTTTTGCATATAACAATTTAAATCACGTAAAATATATTAAAATTGCATTTCATGGCCTGCATGATACCCCTAACCCGGTGGTAGCGTCCGTGCATTTTGTTTTCGTCCCGTTCAGTGAAACAGACGTGTTTGGATGGCTACGCGCATGTACGTGCGTCCGTTCTTGGGGGTACGCATTTTCTTTAACTAGGTTTTCATTTTGAAATTTGGAAGTCGCATATATTTTTAATATTTTAAATCTGAATTTTTAGACCCGACCCTTGCGTGTTTTGGAATATTTTTGTATCCCGCAAAATTTCAAATTATTTAAATATTTAACTTTCGTTTAACAGTTCATATTTTTTAAAACTAACAAAATATTTCATCTATTAATATCCTAACTTCTTAGATTACCTACTCTCTATCATGGTCCCCACATTATTCCCACCTATCAGCAATTTCCACTTTCCTTTCTCTTTCTCTCCTTTAGCAAACTCTCTATCTCCATCTCTCTCTGACTATGGCCCCACCACCGCAGAATCTCTCCCTCCCAGCCTCTCTCCTCTCTCTTTTCTCTCTTTCTTTCTCTCTCCCCCGCTGTCTCTCTCTCTCTCTCTTCTTTCTCTCTCCTCTCGCGGCTCTCTCTCTCATCTCCCAATCATCGTGCATTCCTCGAGTCGCTTCACCGCCACATACTACGCTCACCTCCCTTCGTGCTTTTCTCCTTCTTCCTCATTTAAAAAACCCGAGCCACGAGAAAACCCAAAGCACATCAAACCCTAACCCTAAACTCCTCTGCCTCTATACTCTCTACCTCACCGTCTCTTCCTCGTCTTCATCTCCCCTTCCTCTCTTCTCCTTTCCTCGCCACGAGAACACTGCAACCAACCCTAACCATAGAACCCATCGCCTCACCTGCACCTCCATCGCCGACGACCCTCTCTCCTCGTCGTCAACTCACCCCACTCCTTCTCTCCTCGTCTCCATCATCTCCTTCTTCTTCCTTCTTCCCGAGCCACAGCACCTTACACACACCCGCAGAACACCCAAGAACCCAACGTCACCGGTCGTCGTCGCCGACGACCCCAGCCTCACACCCACCATCATCACCATCTCATTTCCTTCCTCTCCTCCGCATCATCTCCTCATTAATACCCCGACACCAAACCCCGCCATCAAAACCGACCCCAAACCCTAAACCTAACCCTAACACCAAACCCTCACCGCCGGAGCTCCGTTCACCGCCGTTCACGCTCCCCTCTGCGACCACAGAACACAATCACAGTAAGCTTCCTTTCATCCTTCCTTCTTCCATTCCTTCCTCCTTCATTCCTTTTCTTTCCTTATGTATTTTTTACTTCTCATTATTCACTGTTGCTTTTGTTGCCGGAATCCGACCGTGCCGGCGATGACCACGACGACCTAGCAAGCATCTCTGACCCGTGTGATCCCCTAGTGTGTTGTTTGGATCCATTCCGTGTACCGTGCGCGCGTCGCGACTTTTCCCGCCGACGCGTGACGTTCCGTATACCGCATCATGATCCGATCAAGGCAAGTAAAACTTGCTACATGCTATTTAATTTATTATATACTTATTTGAATGCACATTAAACCTGTAGTTTAAATTTAATACCATAATTTCCATTTTGACATTTCGATGTCCCGTTATATCATTTTAGATTTATAGCCCGAAACATACCAAGTTGCATTTATTTTTACTATACATAGTACCAACATCCATATGTAAATCAAATAACAATTAGTTGCATAGCCCACAATACCCCTTTTATAGTTTTACCCTATTGGACACCCGTGTGCATCTTTAACCTGTTTTAGATACATTTGCATCCCTAGAACCCATAATAACGAGATTTTTAACAATCCATATTTGTTTAAGTGTATGATACTTAATGTTGGAACCATAACCCTAACTCAAATCGATAACCGTATATCTATATAGTTTATTCTGTACCTATTGGCATATCATATTACATGTTCCAGTTTATTGTTCTGTTAGTACCCATGCTTGTTATTTATGCCCATGCTTATGCTAGTTTGATTATGAGTGTTAGTTATATGTATGCCCTAGAGGCCATTACTATACATAAGATGTATATTGTAGTGGATGCTTGGACATATATAGGGAGGACTTTCTTGCTCGACATGATAGTATGCTATCTGGTTACTCTTTACCTTAACGTGTACACTGATTGTCTCTCTGTTACATGTTGGTAAAGCCCTTAGGATGTGTACTTGACTACCTGGACTATGATGCGGATCATACTAGTGGGGACATGGTAGTCCATAAGTACATCCTTCAAAGTCCCTAGTCGTGGGTGTATCGAGACGGGGCATCGATATACCAGAGTAGACTAGCGTATACCTTCTCGACCCATACAGATGGGCGATGGATGATCCCATATCCATTGGTGTTTGACATCAGAGATGATATACGGGTGCTCAGTGGAGACTGGGTACACTGGACGGACTCGCCGAGAACTCCCAGATGGTATTATACCTTACGTCAGATGGCAGTTCTCTGGTGACACTGGTACAGAGTAATCTGTTGACCCGAGATCGTCATAGAGTCTTGTGTGGTTCCCACTGTGCTTTGATTTCCATCTTACCACGTCCAAGAGGGCATGCAAAACGGTGGTTTTTGGGTACAGTCCCGAGTCACATGGAGGCAATGAGCGATAGGAGGGGATTCGTCTCTCCCAGTATAGGGAGTTTATGTTGCGCTGTGTTCGATTGGCTATAACCGGAAATCCCTGGCCAGGGTTGCTGAGATTTACTGGTAAGTGTTACCAGTAGTTTCTCGAATTGTTATAGACCTCATATCGACACGACTTATCGAGCTATTGGGGTCTGACGTTTACCACCCCTAGGCGAGATATGCGACATATCAGACGATCAGACCGGACTGTACGGTAGTGTTACTGGTTGGATTCACTGGAGTGTGAGCGGGCTTGCTCGTCGATCTTCTGATCGCTCAATACCCGGGTGGCCGTTACGTTTAGCAGACCGCTTGCGGCTTGTGGATGTTTGATATGATCATCATCTGCTGCAGGCGTATTGACGAGTCTTTAGAGTCCTACACAGAGTTTTCCTGGCTCAAGCGAAACGAAATAGGAGCGCATATGAGATATGTGCGGGACCGAGAATAATGCGTGTATGTGATACCGTATTTCATTCTCGCGAACAATGTATCGAATGGTTATATGCGATATAACCTAGTTATCGAATCGAAGATTGATTCGATAAGCCGATACATTTGATACTAGTCGGTTATATGCGATATGACCGGATCGTTAAATCAAGTGTTGATTTAATGATTTAATGTATAATTATATATTTGATATATTACTTTGCATTAACTAGTATCGGTTCACTTTAAATGGATTTTCTCGCTCGGATCTGCGCATTATATATGTGATATGATTTTGTGCACATGCTTGTATCATGTTTGATGGTGCATGTAAAATTGGTTAAGTATAAAGAATTAAACCTTGGTTAATGAAATGGTTAGGGTTTATTGTTTGCTTATTCATTTTATTCATTTATTTATTCTTTTGGAAAAAGAAAAGGAAATGATAAAATGGTGGCATTCTTTGTTCTTTCATGAAGCTTCATGAATACTTTGACTTTGTGACCACTTTGTCTCATCCTTAACCATAACCATTCCACTTAACCCTAATTAATTCTCTACACCTAACCATGGTTCTATTATGATAAGAATTCATTATTCTTTTCATTTTAGAATAAACTTATGATATTCATTATCTTCTTCTTCTTCTTCATCTTCAAAGAAGAAAGCTTACTTCATCAATGGTGATTGATGAAAATGAGTGAGAAATCCAATTCTAAAGTCTACCCACTTCCTATTTCTTCATCCTCTACCTCTTGCCAAGTAGTAGAGTGTGTTTCCTTCACAAGTTTTCATGGCTTGGTGAAGGTGGAGCTTGATCTTGTGATGCCTCGACGTAGATCATCTTCGGCACGTCGTCGATGACCTAGCCCGCTCTTTCTCCGATGAAGCCGACGCTAGAGCCCGGGATTTGATTTGGACAGCGGAGAGGACTTCATCACGGAGCCGTGGAGGTGGAGGACCGGATCTACAAAGGTTGTATTTCCGTATTCTTGTAGTTAAGTGTTAACTAGTTTGTTTTTCGCCTAAACTTCTAGCCAACGATCCGTATTAGGGTTTCTCGGCACCGTTCAAATTTGAAATTGGCATGGTTGATGCCTTGTGAGACCTCTTGAGAGTGCCTAGGAACCCTACAGTGGTATCAGAGCCTAGCTAGAGCCTTAGGCGACGCGTAGACGTCGTTTGAAACCCGAATGAACATCGAAACCCTAAGATTAAGTGCTCTCTGGACTTTTTCCAAAATCTCGGATTTTTCAAGATTAAAAATGCTTAAAAAATTCAGCAGAGAATTCTAAGAATTACGGTGCAATTTGTTTCGAATGAACAGTACACTATGCGGCGGAACCGCGGCCTAAGCCAGCTTAGGCGGCGGTTCCGCGGCTAAAGGATGACGTCATCCCTCCTACCTTGCACAGTAATTCATAATTTCTTCAGCCGAGTTTTATGGATATTTTTAATATTTATTCAAGAGTTAAATTTTCTGGGGTTGTTTTGGGGATTCGGTGTTTCGATCGGGGTATCAGATTTTGTCTATGTGGCTTTCCGGACAATTTTTAGAATATGTTAAAAAGTTCGACCGGATATAAATACCTAACTTTTCCCCTGCTGGAAAATTTCCAAGTGTTGGATTTTTCCGTGGTTTAAAGACGTTCTAAGTAGTGCAAGTAACGCAATGGACCCTCTAGAAGACAACAAACCTTAACTCGATTATGTGACCGTCTTGAACTGCCCTTTGAACCTTCGGGTTTGGGGCAGTACGGCGTGCCACATGTGAGGCGTTTGCTTGACCCTTCTACGGCTGGACCGTTGGTACTGAGGCACGAACTGAATGTTTTTAGACTTGTTTCATGTGTTGAGCTGTATCGGGAAAACTTGGGTGTTCGATTGTTCGATCGGAAAGTTTAACATTTTCTATCTTATCCGGAATGTGTTACAACAATTGGAATTCACAAAAGTTATGAGATAACTGAATGAATGTTATAAACATAGCAGTTTAGTCTCATTTGATCGGTTGCCACGGAATTTTGATGCGATCAAAAGTCCGTCGCAATCACGTAGCGTACGCGGATACTCGCCGGGTAAACTTAATAGACAGCCTCACTCCATAGCCCCGACCAAGTGACTGTAGGAGAACCCCGTCGCCGAAAGCATCCGTCCGGGTGCTCGCGGTAGCGGTGTTCCGCCTTGGTGCACTTCGTCGACGGTATCGGGGGGTGCGGCCGTCTACTGAAGTTTGCGACGAGCATTCGATCAAATTGTCGGGAATCCTGTTGAATTGCCCGACTTGGTATTGAAAAGTGTTTTCGATTTTGAGACTAAAATGCGGGGTTTATAATTGTTAGGCATGCGATGTCTAAGTAATTCATTTGATTAGGCATGCGATGTCTATGGAGTTTGCGGATTCCAACTGTTGTAGTTTTACACTTTCTTTTCTGTGACCGTAAGTGTAATATGTGATATCGCCGGTTTCGTTGCTATATGTCAACGACAATTGGGATGCGCATATTTACTTACGTTGATGACATGTGATGTTATGTGTTGCTGGATATGTTATATTGGATCGTCGTGTTTGAATAGCCGGGGTTTTTTATGTGAGATGAGTGTTTTTCATTTTCATTCATGTAAAACTTGTATGTAATATTCTTTTATTGGGGCACTTCCAGGTTGCGGAAGATGTCACCGTTTGTATATTATTTTCTTTTCTGCACTAGGATAGACCCAAGGAGGAGGGCACAAGTAACCGGGTTCTGGAGTCCAGTGGGAGACCAACTTGAGGAGTCGAGTCCGGGTCTCCTAACTCTAGAATTGGTAGGGTTGCTTGCCGCTCTCGTAGGGGTCTAGGGGTGTGGGTTTGGCTATTCATCGCGACCGTGGAATCCGTGTTTTATACTGGCTCGTATTGAAAACACGGACGTCCTAGTATATCCAATATTTCATATGTTTCTTCTGCTGCGATATCTGTGATGTGATCATGTGATATGTTCTGTGATGGATACTGTATATAGTATATATGATATATTATATAGACGTTACTTATGTTTTACACCCGCGCTAGCCCTGCCCCGCTCTGCCGTTAGTTACCTAACCTAACGGTGCACGAGGGGACATCGAGGCGAATGCGGATGGTATAAGTGTACGTCGTATTTATCTGTGATGTTTAGGTATTTAAATGATGGGACTTCATTAATGTGATTAATGAAATAAAAGAAACCTAAAGATGTTGTAGAATCGAATTTCAAAATACAACAGGTAGCTACAGTTCTTGCTTTGCACAGCGGTATATGTGATATATCCTGCACCTTATTCGATAAGGAAAGGACCGAGATCCCGTCACCGGGAGTGACTCCTTTAGCAATAACTGGCAGATGCTACATACTCAGTTTGTCTTTTGATTGCTTTTAAGAGTTTTTGCGTTGCACAGAGATATATATGATATATCCCGCACCTCATTCGACGAGGAAAGGACCGACGATCCCTTCACCGGGAGTGACTCCTTTAGCAAAACTAGAAAAGCCTCAAAAACACTCCATTTCAAAATTCATTCGATCCTACAACGATATCAAGTTCATTACGCAATAGGTTTTCAGAAAAACCTGTCGTAGCCCTCCATCATTTCAGATATGTACTGGTTAGTATTCGTGCTGCGTTTGTTGACCTCTGTCAAGGCGTAGTGTGCGGTAGCTGATTAGTGCTTATCTGTATAAGTATATGATGTGATTGATTTAGGGTAGTCGTGCGACCTTGTTGACCTCTGTCAAGGGTCGTGCGGGTGGGTTTACTTCAATCAGGAAATGACGGGTTGAACTTGACTAGCAGCCTATGGTTTGTTGACCTCTGTCAAGGTCATAGGACGCTAGGGGCAAAATATTATCGGGAATTTCAAGTGTTTATATTTGCAATGAGATTGCATACCTTCTATGAGATAGTTGGATCCCGATACCCGCTGCGAGTAAGAGTTACTCCTGGGAGAGTTTTACACATTACAATTAGCCGATCAAGTAGGTGTCTAGAAAGGTGTCAACGGGGTTACGCCTCTGGGAAAACGAGGTTTACATTAATTAGGTTCGTGCGAAAGCACGGGGGACCTCCCTCAAAGTACCGACACTGACCTGGCTGAAAGATTGGCGAACTTGTAGCGTGTAATTAATCCCGGCTAGTCTTTCCTTTTAGGGTTTGAAGGAAGATTTGATAAAAACAGTGGGAGCCATCCTGATTAGATAAAATAATAACCAATCTATTCTTGCAAGAGCACACGCTGAGTGTTTTCTTCTCTCTCTCTCCAGGTAGCGACCATATCACGCCTTAATCAAGATAATAATACGGGATATTGACCGAACCCGCTTGTTATACTGAGCTGGGGAATGTTGGTTCTGCTCCAACTTATAATTGTTATAAGACAGAGCAGGAAATTGGGGATTACCAGAATTCCCGTGCCGCCCAAACGAAGTAAGTGCATGCTGATGCATCATCTTCGGGTGTGTTCATTATATAGAACTGTTTCTCTGTATCCTCTACGTCCTAGATATGTGATACCAGATCAGGATCCCAGATATGTAATCTGTTACATAGGGCTACAAAAAGGTAGAAAACTGAGAACGGGTGATAAGTTTCATGAGGCAGAAAACGGGGCAAGTGTTGCAGCCAAGTCTGTTGGTCACTATCACCCTGTATTCCAAATACATTGATTCTGAACAAATGTTATTAGATACCGAACCTGATATACAAAATCATATCTATCTCTTTATTAGTAAAGAAATGATAAAATTTTGTATAGTTGGACAATGTTTTGAACATTTTCTATATCAAAAGTTGATCGGTTCAGGCACGTTATCTAAAAGCATTGTAGTTCTAAATCAAACTACAGTTCTTTAGTATACGGAACACACACAAGAGGAAGAGTTCAGAAATGAACGAATCCTACTTGAGGCATTGTAGACTAGGTCATATCAATGTGACCCGACTAGCTGAAGTTACATGTAGATGCATATTTAAATCAGTTTGAATTTACATCTTGTGAAACTTGCCAGTCATGTCACAGAGATAAAATGACCATAGCTCCATTTACTGGAAACAGAGAAAGAGTTAGTGAACTCTTGGGATGATACATGTTGATGTATGTAGGTCCCCTATCTACATATGCCAGGACCGGTTCTTTATACTTCATTATATTCTCTGATGATCTCTCAAGATTCAGACATATGTTCCTGTTGAAACACAAGTCCGAACCTTTTGAGATATTCACAGAATATAAGTTAGAAGTAGAGAACCAATACGGGTATAAGTATTATGTCCTTTGATGTGATCAAGGAGGAGAATACTTGAGCACGGAATTCCTGGACCATTCTAAAGGAGAATGAGATTCTCTCTCAGCATTACTCCTCCGTATACACCATAGCACGATGGTATATCGGGGAGGAGCAATCACACCCTATGTGATAAGGTGTGCTCTATGATGAGTAATACTGAGTTACCTATTTCCTTTTTGGGAGTTATGCACTTGAGAAGCTGCATACCTATTGAATAGGGTTCGAGTCAAATCAGTTGCCTACCACTTCATATGTGATATGGAAAGAGTAGAGCCCATGTCTTAAGCTAGTTAAGATTTGGGGTTGTCCGGCCTATGTCTAAAAGCAAAATCCGGACAAGCTCGAGGCAAGATCTGTTATGTAGAACTGGAAATGTTCCAGCTATACGAACTACAGCAGATGATTTGATAGAACCAAAGGATTCAATAGTTACCAACGAACCTCAGCCTCTCCGCCGATCTAGTGAGGTTCCTCGCCCGCTTGAGAGATACTTCGGTTACTCTATGACAGTGGGAGTGAGGATTGCATCATGAGATGATGACCCAACTAGTTTCGAGCAGGCCATCGAGAGTAGGGACTCTGTAAGAATGGCTAGATGCTTAGTGATCTGAGATGGAATCCTTATACACCAACAAAGTATGGACTTTGGTTGCTATATCTGAAGGGTTAAATCCCCATCAGGAGCAAGTATATCTTGAGAAGATTACTTGGTGTAGATGGAAAAGTTGAGACTTTCAAAACTAGACTTGTTAAAGCTTTTCGTCATCGACCAGGCGTGGATAATGATGAAACCTTTTCAAATGGCTATGCTTAAGTCCATCCAGATCCTACTTGCCACGGCTACATACCATGACTACGATATCTGGCGGTTGGGTGCCATGACTGCTTTTCTAAATGATGTTTTAGAAGAGAACGTCTGTAAGTATACAGCCAGAGGGCTTCGTAGACAGTGGGAGCAGCGGAAACGTGCACAAGATGCTTTATAAGATAAAGCAGGTATCGCAGAGTTAGAACATCTGTTTTGATGTAGTAGTCAAACAGTTTGACATCATCAAAATGGTAGATGAACCTTGTATAAACAAAAAGGTAGTAGGGAGTATGGTGGCAATCCTCGTAGAGTACGTGGATGACATACTCTTGATAAGAAAGAAGTTTCCTATGCTACGCTCGGTCAGTCTCCGCTTATCACAATGATTCTCCATAAAGGATCATAATGATACCTCCTAAATCCTGGGTTTTGGATCTATGAGATAGATCTAAATGGATGTTAGAATACTCACTAGCGGTAATGAGATGGTGTCAACCGACCCTGGGGAGAATCACTGGAAGGGTTCCAGGGTGATAATTATGACTGAATGTCAGTCGCAGGCATTGTCTTTACCCTCAGTACAGGGACGGTATGTTGGAAGAGTTCCAAGTTAGATACCGTGGCATACTAGACGATAAAGGCAGGATACATCGCTACTCAAGATGCTACCAAAGAGGCAGTCTGGATATATATTTGTTCATGAGATGAACTTACTTCCTCCCATTGTGTGACAATGGAGTTGTGGCTTATGCCAAGGAACGCCGGTCCCATCAGTGATCCAGACATATTCTAAGGCAGTATCACCTGATCATGGAGATGGTTGATCTCCAAGGAGATCGAGGTTAGGAGAGTAGACTCAGAGGACAACACAGCGGATCCACTCACAAAGGCCTGTTCCCAGAGAGAGATTTTTATGGGATGGTTGAGTATGAGATACTACAACCACTGCTATCAGATGGCCCTAGTGCAAGTGGGAGATTGTTAGTTATATGTATGCCCTAGAGGCCATTACTATACATAAGATGTATATTGTAGTGGATGCTTGGACATATATAGGGAGGACTTTCTTGCTCGACACGATAGTATGCTATCTGGTTACTCTTTACCTTAACGTGTACACTGATTGTCTCTCTGTTACATGTTGGTAAAACCCTTAGGATGTGACTACCTGGACTATGATGCGGATCATACTAGTGGGGACATGGTAGTCCATAAGTACATCCTTCAAAGTCCCTAGTCGTGGGTGTATCGAGACGGGGCATCGATATACCAGAGTAGACTAGCGTATACCTTCTCGACCCATACAGATGGGCGATGGATGATCCCATATCCATTGGTGTTTGACATCAGAGATGATATACGGGTGCTCAGTGGAGACTGGGTACACTGGACGGACTCGCCGAGAACTCCCAGATGGTATTATACCTTACGTCAGATGGCAGTTCTCTGGTGACACTGGTACAGAGTAATCTGTTGACCCGAGATCGTCATAGAGTCTTGTGTGGTTCCCACTGTGCTTTGATTTCCATCTTACCACGTCCAAGAGGGCATGCAAAACGGTGGTTTTTGGGTACAGTCCCGAGTCACATGGAGGCAATGAGCGATAGGAGGGGATTCGTCTCTCCCGGTATAGGGAGTTGATGTTGCGCTGTGTTCGATTGGGTATAACCGGAAATCCCTGGCCAGGGTTGCTGAGATTTACTGGTAAGTGTTACCAGTAGTTTCTCGAATTATTATAGACCTCATATCGACACGACTTATCGAGCTATTGGGGTCTGACGTTGACCACTCCTAGGCGAGATATGCGACATATCAGACGATCAGACCGGACTGTACGGTAGTGTTACTGGTTGGATTCACTGGAGTGTGAGCGGGCTTGCTCGTCGATCTTCTGATCGCTCAATACCCGGGTGGCCGTTACGTTTAGCAGACCGCTTGCGGCTTGTGGATGTTTGATATGATCATCATCTGCTGCAGGCGTATTGACGAGTCTTTAGAGTCCTACACAGAGTTTTCCTGGCTCAAGCGAAACGAAATAGGAGCGCATATGAGATATGTGCGGGACCGAGAATAATGCGTGTATGTGATACCGTATTTCATTCTCGCGAACAATGTATCGAATGGTTATATGCGATATAACCTAGTTATCGAATCGAAGATTGATTCGATAAGCCGATACATTTGATACTAGTCGGTTATATGCGATATGACCGGATCGTTAAATCAAGTGTTGATTTAATGATTTAATGTATAATTATATATTTGATATATTACTTTGCATTAACTAGTATCGGTTCACTTTAAATGGATTTTCTCGCTCGGATGTGCGCATTATATATGTGATATGATTTTGTGCACATGCTTGTATCATGTTTGATGGTGCATGTAAAATTGGTTAAGTATAAAGAATTATACCTTGGTTAATGAAATGGTTAGGGTTTATTGTTTGCTTATTCATTTTATTCATTTATTTATTCTTTTGGAAAAAGAAAAGGAAATGATAAAATGGTGGCATTCTTTGTTCTTTCATGAAGCTTCATGAATACTTTGACTTTGTGACCACTTTGTCTCATCCTTAACCATAACCATTCCACTTAACCCTAATTAATTCTCTACACCTAACCATGGTTCTATTATGATAAGAATTCATTATTCTTTTCATTTTAGAATAAACTTTTGATATTCATTATCTTCTTCTTCTTCTTCATCTTCAAAGAAGAAAGCTTACTTCATCAATGGTGATTGATGAAAATGAGTGAGAAATCCAATTCTAAAGTCTACCCACTTCCTATTTCTTCATCCTCTACCTCTTGCCAAGTAGTAGAGTGTGTTTCCTTCACAAGTTTTCATGGCTTGGTGAAGGTGGAGCTTGATCTTGTGATGCCTCGATGTAGATCATCTTCGGCACGTCGTCGATGACCTAGCCCGCTCTTTCTCCGATGAAGCCGACGCTAGAGCCCGGGATTTGATTTGGACAGCGGAGAGGACTTCATCACGGAGCCGTGGAGGTGGAGGACCGGATCTATAAAGGTTGTATTTCCGTATTCTTGTAGTTAAGTGTTAACTAGTTTGTTTTTCGCCTAAACTTCTAGCCAACGATCCGTATTAGGGTTTCTCGGCACCGTTCAAATTTGAAATTGGCATGGTTGATGCCTTGTGAGACCTCTTGAGAGTGCCTAGGAACCCTACAATGAGCACCCACTTGACATCTTGTGCACCCTGACATGACTTGTTACACCTATTACTTGATACGACTTGATACCTGTGCACTCCTTGACATTATTGATACTTGTTCACTACCTGACATGACCTGATGTACCATAGCTTGACCTGTTACCTGATCTTGTGTGTAATGCTAACAAACCTGACCTGTTGTCCTTACGGACCGTTCCTGTTGTCTATCCAGACAAACCTGTACCTGCCTGTTCCTGTGTTCGCATTAACTCCAGATTATTTAATACCTGACTTGAACACATATAACTTGGGGGTATGGGAAAATCAACGATGAAACCTGACTTGTAACTCGACAGTTCGCTATCTTTACTGATCAGTTTTAGAGGCTAGGCCAGCCTTGGGATGATGCTGCTGACATCATCCATCGTTATCCACTACCTTTTAGAGGCTAGGCCAGCCTTAGGATGATGCTGCAGACATCATTCATCATTACTCCTTTTCCTTTTAATGCCTAGCGGCATGTCTCGGTTTCAGCTCGAGAATCTTCACCGTGATCCCGGGCACGCATGGGATACTATTGAGTTACATCGATGATTCATCAAATTGATTTCAAAGACTTGAGAGTAGTTAACCCAATAGATCAGTTTAGATTACTCACTACACATTACCCCACTGTCCTTACTTATATCACTGTTATGCTTGTTTTATCATTTATACTCATACTTGCATATATTGCTAGCCCTGTTTATACTATCGCTTGATGTTATGACGCGCTGACGTCTGGGTTTTGCATGGCCCAGATCCTCTACCTTTGTTGCAGACTGATCAGGAGTATTGCCGCTGTTAGACCGAGCGGTGAAGTTTCTGTTGGTATGCAGTTTTACTTTCCAGGTGTTTCATTTATTGTATCTTTTACTTCCGCATATTATCATTTCTTGACTCATTTATTCTGGCTCATGGAA
This sequence comes from Agapanthus africanus, assembly GCA_030015575.1. Classification (NCBI taxonomy): domain Eukaryota; kingdom Viridiplantae; phylum Streptophyta; class Magnoliopsida; order Asparagales; family Amaryllidaceae; genus Agapanthus; species Agapanthus africanus. The sequence goes on along the minus strand of CM057340.1, from coordinate 590,054,253 downwards.
ATGTACTAAATAATTTAGTTTACTTTCCTGTTCTTGATATCTCTACAGCCGTAATGTGACTGTGGAAGGATTTTTCCTATCCACAGGTAGCATGGTTGGCTATGTCACGTGCCCATCTTAGCGTACTCTGAGAAGCGGGGCGTGACATGGTTCTTTTGGTATCAGAGACATAGGATATAGGTTAATCGAGTTGATTCTTTTGTAGTTGGGTATTGGACCCAATACACGAATCAGAATACTCGTGATTAGGAACATGTCCTGCCACCTTGTTATCGTGATTCTTGAATCATATCTTTCTTTTATCCTTCGTTTTAACGATATGAAAACAACTTTGCATCTCGGCTTGAAACCTTTTTGGTTCTCTATTGTTTCTTCCTGTTCTTTGATTCTGATACTAGGATTTGGGCGACTTGAATAGAGTTATGTAATTGTACCCATGAACTGTAGCATGGTTACAATGCGGTACTCTATTTAAGTAACTTGGAGTCCTGGTCTTGATTCACTTCCTTGTTTCATGGTCGTTATATTACCTTGCTTCTCTCGGTTTCATTGCTTACCAGTTCTTGTTTTATCGCCAGCTTGAATCATGTTTACCGTGCTTAATCCTCTTCAGTATCTTGACTTCGGATGAAGTCATCTCGGTAACTTACTTGTTCATGTTTTCCCCACAATAGAATTATTCAATTCTGGTGCATCTCTTTGTTTTTTGTTGTCTTGGGAATGGATTTTCGCGGCACTTTCCACGCTCATATTGATTGTAAGGAAAGGAAAGTGATTCTCCAGATTCCTGGATATCCGGAGTTTGTTTGCTGGAAGAAGCAGTTCTGTCGGGCCAGTCGAGTTTAGGGCTAGGCCGACAAACAATGTTCTTTCATCGATGGAAGTTGATAAGAAAGAAGCGCCGGCTATAATTCGAGAGTTCATGGACGTGTTCGAGGACATCTCAGGTTTATCATAAAACGAGATGTGGAGATTGCGATTAATCTTGTTCCTGGTGCAGCGCCAATCTCAAAGGCGTATTATCCAATGGCACCAGTGGAGTTGGAAGAAGTCAGGAAGCAGGTTGCTGAATTACTTGAGAAGGGTTGGATTCACAGCAGTAACTCACCTTTGGAGAGCTCCAGTTCTTTTAGTCAAGAAGAAGATGGAACAAGGAGAATGTGCATCGATTATCGAGAATTAAACCGGGTGACTATTAAGAACAAGTACCCGATCCCTCGCATTGGAGAATTATTTGAGCAGCTTAGTGGCACGAGGATATTCTCGAAGCTGGATTTGCGATCTGGATATCATCAGGTCCGAGTTAAAACAGAAGATATTTGCAAGACGGCGTTCCGAACTCGGTATGTACATTACGAGTACTTAGTGATGCCCTTCGGAGTAACGAATACACCGGCGATATTTATGGACTTGATGAACCGAATCTTTTCACCATTCTTGGACCAGTTTATAGTGGTGTTCGTTGATGATATTCTGGTCTACTCAAAGAAGTATTGAAGAGCATGCAAAGCATTGAAGATCGCACTGCAGACATTGAGGCAAGAAAGATTATATGCAAAGATGAACAAGTACGAGTTTTGGCTGGAAGAAGTAAAGTTTGGGGCATGTCGTATCCGGAGATGGAATCGCTGTTGACCCCGAAAAGATTGCAGCAGTTCGAGATTGGCTGATTCCGAAGGATGTCGCGGAGATAAGAAGTTTTCTGGACTAGCCAGGTATTACAGAAGGTTCATGGAGAACTTTGCTTGTTTGGCAGAGCCTCTGACTAAGCTTACGCGCAAGGAAGTACCATTTGTGTGGATAAATAAGTGTGCGTCAGATTTTGAGGCGTTGAAGCAAAGGTTGAAAACCGCTCTTGTTTTAACGTGCCAGACAGCTCCGGAGGATTGGTGATTCACAGCAACGCATCTGGGAAAGGATTGGGATGTGTTTTGATGCAGCATGGGAAGGTTGTAGCTTACGCGTCGAGACAGTTGAAGACCCATGAGAAGAATTACCCAACTCATGACTTGGAGCTTGCGGCTGTGATCTTCGCTTTGAAGATTTGGAGACACTACCTATTGGGCGAAAGAGTCAGGGTTTTCACCGATCATAAGGGCTTGAAGTAGGTGTTCACGCCGAAGGAGCTTAGTATGAGGCAGTGTAGATGGTTGGTGCCGATGGCTGACTACGATCTTGATTTTGAATACCATCCGGGGAAAGTTAATGCTGTGCCGGATGCGCTTAGTCGGTTGCCAGCAATTCAGATGTTGACTGCATAGAAGGAACTTATTGAAGACTGACGGAGATTCAATTTATAAGTTGTGCTACCGCATTCTTTGGGACAATTGATGCAGCTGCAAGTACAGTCGTCGTTGATCGAGAATATTAAAGCAGCGCGATTGCAGGACCCAAGATTGCATAAGTTTCGAGAACAGGTTGAGGCTGGACTTCGAACGGACTTATTGATTCATGTAGATGGTTCGTTGAGGTATGGTAGTTGTTTGTGTGTGCCAAAAGGAGACATTCGTGAAGAACTTATGAAGGAGGCGCACAGATCAGCATATTCCGTACATCCAGGAGGCACGAAGATGCACCGAGATGTACGACAACATTTCTGGTGGGAAGGCATGAAACGGGAGATTGCCTGCTTTGTAGCAAAGTGCTTGGTGTGTCAGCAAGTTAAGGCTGAATATCAACGGGTTGCTGGTTTATTGCAACCACTTCCGATTCCTCAATGGAAGTGGGAACATATAACCATGGATTTCATGACAGCTCCACCGCGGAGTCCAAAAGGCAACAATGTAGTTTGGGTGATTGTTGATCGATTAACCAAGGCAGCTCGTTTCATCCCATTTTGAGTTGGTCAATCAACAGAAGCTTTGGCAGAACGATACATGCAGGAGATTGTAAGGTCGCATGGAGTACCGGTGAGCATCGTGTTCGACCGTGACACCCGTTTCTTATCACACTTCTGGAGGAGCTTACAGGAAAGTTTGGGGACTCGATTGAAGTTTAGCACAGCTTATCGTCCTCAGACCGATGGCCAGTCGGAAAGAACGATCCAAACTCTTGAAGACATGTTGAGAGCTTGCATGTTAGACTTCAAGGGTTCGTGGGTGGATCATCTACACTTGGTGGAGTTCTCATACAATAACAGTTTCCAGACGACTATTCAGATGGCTCCATTTGAAGCTTTATATGGTTGCAAGTGTCGTTCACCTGTTTGTTGGGACGATGTTGGAGAACGAAGATTGTTGGGACCGGATTTGATCGTGCAAACAGTTGAGAAGGTTGGTACTATCCGAAATCATATGAAGGCAGCACAAGACCGAAAAAGAGTTGGGCAGATACGTCGAGAAGACCTCTAGAGTTCGCCGTGGGTGATTTGGTATTCTTGAAGATATCACTGACTAGAAGGGTGATTCGTTTCGGAAGTCGAGGAAAGCTTAGTCCTCGATTCGTTGGACGTTTGAGATTTTGGAGAGTGTTAGAGAAGTGGCATAACGATTGGCGTTACCGCAATCCTTGGCGAATGTTCATGACGTGTTTCACATATCTCAACTCCGTAAGTATGTTCGAGATAAAACACACGTGCTGGATCATTCAGAGCTAACTGTACGAGAAGATTTAGCCTGTGAGGAACGACTGATGTCGATTGTGGATCTAAAGGAATAGGTTCTTAAGAACAAGGTTATCTCTCTTGTACTTGTTTCTTGGGGTAATCGCTCACATGGAGAGTCACCTTGGGAACGAGAAGATGAGATCAGACAGAAGTTTCCACAGCTATTCCTGTAGTTTCTTGATTGTTTATCCTTTTGTCACGACCCAAAGTTTGGCCCGTGACCGGCACTTAACCACGTAACGTCTACAGGCGTAACGCGACTAAGTGAACCGAAAACCCAGAAATCAAACCAGTAAAAGTATAGAGTGTTTTAAGTTTTAATGGAAGCATTTACAAAGGTGCTAAGAAATCTTTAAGTAAACAATCACCAAGATAGCAATATACGACGCCGTAGCGAAGATCAAGAGCAACAAGTGGGAACATCACAGATAGAACGAACTGCAAAAGAAAAGTCGGCTCACAACGAGCTCGACACCAGAATACCAATAATATACATCATCGTCCTCACATTGTCTCTAAGTCAAATACATATATGGTAGATGGAGAATACTAGATACAACAGTGTGTACAAAAGAAGTAACCAGATACCACAACCAACCTATCAGCAAAACAGCTCTCGCACCAACTGTAGTGGTATCTGTAGCCAAAAGATGTAAGAAAGCAGCCTGCCGCGACTACTCCGAGGGGCAACCTGCAAATACTGTGGCACAACGGGGATGAGTTGCCAACTCGTGAATAGAAATAACATATAAAGGTAATCGCGAGCATGCACGTACTGGGCTACTCTATCATATGCCAGCAGATGATATCAATGCGTGATAAGCAGTATGTGCAATAATCATGCAAATGCTCTATCAGGCAATATAACTACAGGATGAGATACAATAATGAATGCTGAGCATGGGAACATAACATCTACACGGAATGTCAACGTGGAATATATAATCGGTGTCCATCAATGCACCCAGATCCCCCAAATAGCTCAGGTGCCGGAACTCTCATCGGCCCTCCAATCCTGTAAATCTCTGAGAATCACGAGTGCCCAACATCGGCACCCAAATATCATAAATACTCGTGTCCAGCATCGACACGCAAATCTTCCTATATTGGGCATCCATCAGTCCGGGTCAGCCCCCTCTCTCTCATATATCGAGCATCCGTTAGTCCGGGTCAGCCCTCTCTCTCTCATATATCGAGCATCCGTCAGTCCGGGTCAGCCCTCTCTCTCTTATATATCGGGCATCCGTCAGTCCGGGTCAGCCCCCTCTCTCTCATATATCGGGCTCTAGCACCGAGAAAACACACGGTGGATGCACTGAAATATCATATCAAGGGAAACCGGGTTTTGAAATAATTACCTATTCTCTTTTGAAATATCCACGATTCCCAAATCCAGAAATAACATGGAAACAACATATCTCAATGCGTAAATCTATGCAGGTATGAGGATATCAATATGTACATGGCACATGTATGAATATGTGATGTAGATGTGTCCAAGTATGAATATAACATCTGCTGATATGCGGCAAATCATGGCAAATCTCAATAATGCGGAAACAATCTGACATATGACTTATAGCAATCCTATAATGTGAGTGTCATGGCAATCACTAACGGTGTGAGTGTAGCATATAAATTGTGTTCGTGCAACTTGAACCGTTAGTAATAGTGCGGTGTTCTATCAATTCTAGTTTATATACATATAGCAGGGAATGCAGTATGCACTAAATAGTAGCCATGCACAGTCAATGTATGTAAATGTAATATGCAGCTATAAGATCCTATCAGCCCTGACGCATAACGCCATGCGGGCGATATCCCCGTAGATGTTAAATCTACTCACCGTAGTCTCTCGATAGGTATGGCCGACGACCTGTTTCCCTTTCTTCGCGGCGTCCGTCGCACTCGTCTGCGAACCTAGAATTTCACAATATATCACACATAAGCTCAAAACCATACAAACACGACATTTAAGGTCAACTAGAAACCCGTGTCGCAAACCAAGCGCGCGTGTACGCGATACGCTAAAACGTGTGATTACGCGCCTGAAGTCACTCCGACACGTCACGATACGCAGAAACCGCAAACCCACACACACGTATCACGCGTGTCGCGAAAGATTAAAAATACGGGAAATAGGGTATTCACCTCCAGATTTTGATACAGAACAGATATTATAAAAATATATATACCAACATACTCCACATAGCAGCAGACTCCAGTGGCCCAACCCCCAACCCCCAACTCACCCATCTGGCCGCAAATTCCGGCCAGAATGAATATTCTGGCGGCCTGTCTTGGGAATTGGGCTCCCAGGTTTTGTGTGTGCACTCTATACCCCTTATACATGCTACAGTAAAACCAATTTTATTTTGAAACAACTCGGGTAGCAGCAGATCCTACAGAGCCCTATTTCTAGTTAAAAATCCACACTTTTGCACAAAACTGATACTTTATAGTATTTCTGTGCAAACTGAAACAAAAACCTGGCTTAACTAGCTCTAATAGCATATAATAGAGTTAACCAAGCTAACAAAACCCCAATCTAACATATGTATCACAAATATCCCTTAATATCACTAAAATGCACAAAAAAATGAGATTTTTAGCAACCAAACACACAAGTTATGGAAATAGGGTGTTAAACATGAGTTGATACCTTCTAAAGACGTTATAAAACACCAAAAGTTCCAGCTCCCTCCTCAAGTATGCAGATTTGCTCCCAAACACCTCAAAAGGCCCCTTTTTCCCATGATTTGTGAAGGAAAATGTTAGATTTTTGTAGGGTTTTGTGTGGAGATCAAAGAGAAGTGAAAAGAGAAGGGAATGTGATGAATTTTGCTAGGTTTTGGCTGCTGCCTCTGCAGAAATTCTGCAATGAGAAAGGAGAGAGAAAAGAGGGGAGAAAATGGTCACCAAAGTCAAATGTTCACCTAACCACCATGCTTCTATTTTCTATTGCTAATTGAAATTTTAAAAAGGGTTTTGTTTTGATTAAAAAGGTGGGGATAAATTATCAACCATGCAACAAAAGAAATGGTTAACATGTTACACTAAAAGACCCAAGTCACAAAATTGGCTAAGTGTGCAAGTGTACACTACAAAGGAAAATTTTCCAATTAGGGTAAACCCGACTAAAATAACTAATAATCCTATGTACACATATAAAATAACACGCTCAATTGCTAATTAACACAAAAAACATTCTAACGAAATTTCAAAGTGTTACAATCTACCCCCTTAAAGAAATTCGTCCCCGAATTTCAAAATCTAACTACACGTACCTTCAAAAAGGTGGGGATACCTCTTCCTCATCTCGCTCTCGGACACCCAAGTGACCTCCTCGCCGCTTTGGCCATGCCAAAGTACCTTGACTGATGGTATGTCCTTCGATCTCAATTTCTTCACTTGTCGATCCAAAATGATCACCGGCTGCTCTGCATAGGAAAGGTCACGCTCAAGCTGGATCGTCGGGTGCTGAATCGCATGTGAAGGATCATGAAGATATTTGCGGAGCATCGAAATGTGAAATACAGGGTGCACGTCTAGAAAACTGGGCGGAAGGGCTAACCGATACGCAACTGCACCAACACGCTCGAGGATCTCGAAGGGGCTCACATACCTGGGACTAAGCTTCCCCTTCTTCCCAAATCTCATCACACCTTTCATTGGGGAGACCCTCAAGAAAACATGGTCACCAACAGAAAACTCAAGTCTGTGACGACGACGGTCCGCATAAGATCTTTGCCTACTCTGGGCTGCTCTCATCCTATCGCGAATCAACTGGATCTTCGCGGTCGTCTCCTCCACAATCTGTGGCCCTAAGATGCTGCTCTCACTGAGCTCTGTCCAACAGGCGGGCGATCTGCATCTCCTCCCATAAAGTGCCTCAAACGGTGCCATCTGAATGGTCTCCTGGTAGCTGTTGTTGTAAGAGAACTCTACTAAGGGTAAATGATGATCCCAGCTACCTCCAAAGTCTAATACGCATGCTCTGAGCATGTCCTCGAGAGTCTGAATAGTCCGCTCTGGCTGTCCATCGGTCTGCGGATGAAATGCTGTGCTGAAACTCAAACGAATGCCCAAAGCCTCCTGAAGTCTCTGCCATAACCGGCTGGTAAACTGGGTGCCTCTGTCGGACACGATACATGTCGAAACTCCAAGCAGTCGTACAATCTCGTCGATGTAAATCTGGGCATACTGAGCAAATCCAAAAGTCGTCTTCACCGGTAGGTAGTGAGCCGCTTTCGTCAAACGATCCACGATCACCCAGATGGAGTCATACCCTCGACTAGTCCTGGGTAGACCCACGATGAAGTCCATAGAAATCTGCTCCCATTTCCACTCCGGAATGGGTAACGGCTGTAGCTCCCCCGCGGGCCTCTGGTGCTCAACCTTAACTTGCCGACAAGTTAGGCATCTCGACACAAAATCTGCGATGTCTCTCTTCATTCCGTCCCACCAGTAAACACTTCTCATGTCATGCTACATCTTGGTGGAACCGGGATGAACACTATATACCGATCGATGTGCCTCCTCAAGAATCTCGCGCCGCAGTCCCTCAGCATCTGGTACGCACAGTCTAGTCCCATATCGTAGTATCCCCTGATCATCGATCACGAACTCGGAAAATCTTCCCTGTCTAATCTGTGCCCTGATCTCTGAGCATCGATCATCACTGTGCTGTGCCTCATGTATACGGTCGAGCAACTGTGCGCGTGCACGAACATGCACAATCTGTCCTCCAATCGGCGTAAAATCGAACTGTACCCGACTGTCGCATAAGATCTGCCAATCTGCCGACGACTGCCTCTGTACCGTGCTTAAACAAGATAGACTACCCCTGGGCCTCCTGCTCAAAGCATCCGCCACTACATTAGCCCTGCCCGAGTGATACAAGATCTCACAATCGTAGTCCTTCACTAACTCCATCCAACGGTGCTGTCTAAGATTCAGGTCTCGCTGCTGAAATATATACTTTAAGCTCTTGTGATCAGTGAATATCTGGCACGACTCTCCATATAGGTAATGTCGCCAGATCTTAAGTGCAAAGACCACCGCAGCCATCTCCAAATCGTGAGTAGGGTAATTCTGTTCATATTTCTTCAATTGCCGCGAAGCATACGCGATCACCCTGTCATGCTGCATCCATACGCACCCTAGCCCCACTCGTGAAGCATCACAATAGACCACAAATCCGCCTGATCCTGAAGGCAAAGATAGCACTGGTGTCGTAGTCAGTAGAGCCCGTAGCTGCTGAAAACTGTGCTCACACTCCTCCGTCCAATCGAAACGAACTCCCTTCTGGGTCAACCCGATCAAAGATGTAGCAATGCGAGAGAATTCCTGCACGAATCGCCTGTAGTAGCCTGCCAGCCCTAGAAAGCTGTGAACCTCCATCACTGACGTGGGTCTAGGCCAACTCCGAAACGGCCTCAATCTTCCTCGGGTCTACACATATACCATCTCGTGTAATCATGTGCCCCAAGAAGTCTATGCTGTCTAGCCAGAAAGCACACTTGGAGAATTTGGCGAAAAGCTGATGCTCCCTCAAGGTCTGCAGTGTAATCCGCAAGTGCTGCTCGTGCTCCTCTCTATTCCGAGAATACACCAAGATATCAACAATGAATACTATGATGAACAGATCAAGATACGACCGGAAAATACGGTTCATCAAGTCCATAAATGCTTCTGGCGCGTTGGTGAGTCCGTACGACATCACCAAAAACTCATAGTGGCCGTAGCACTTGCGGAAAGCTGTCCTAGGAATATCCTCATGTCGAACCCGCAGCTGATGGTAGCCTGATCGCAAATCGATCCTCGAAAAGTATCATGCCCCCTGAAGCTGGTCGAACAAATCGTCGATGCGGAGCAAAGGATACCTGTTCCGCACTGTAACCCTGTTCAGCTAGCGGTAGTCGATACACAAACGCATACTGCCGTCCTTCTTCTTGACAAATAGGACTGGAGCACCCCAAAGAGAAACACCGGGTCGAATAATTCCCTTATCCAGCAAATCTTGCAACTGACCCTTCAATTCTCTATGTTCCGCCGGGGCCATCCAATAAGGCGGTATGGAAATAGGCCCCGTGCCAGGAACCAAATCAATACAAAAAGAAATATCACGCTCGGGCGGTAGCCCAGGAAGCTCGTCAGGGAACACATCAGGGAACTCGCTAACAACCGGAACCTGATCCATCGGAACCTCTGTAACTCTAGTATCGCAAACATAGGCGAGAAATCCCTGACATCCCTTCCTCAAAAGCTATCCAGCGTGAAAAGAAGAAATCACACTGTAAGGGGTGGCACCACGGTCCCCCAACACAACAAAAACTGACTCACCGGGAAAACAAAATCTAACCGTCTTCTGGCGGCAGTCAACAGAAGTATAGCACGTGCTAACCAATCCATGCCCAAAAGAACGTCGAAGTCCAACATCTCAAGAAGGATCAGATCGACCGGCAACTCTCTCTCACCAATACGGACGGTACAAGATCGGAACACGTGCCTAGAGACAAATGACTCTCCCACAGGAGTAGTCACAACAAGCGGCTGATCAAGCAAACCGGACTCTCTACCTAAACTCGGCACAAAGTGTGTGGATACGTACGAGTGCGTGGATCCGGGATCGAACAACACGTGTGCATCAACAGAACATACTGGAAGGATACCTGAGACCACCGCATTGGACGCCTACGCGTCCTGATGCGTTAAAGCAAAAACTCGCGCCTGTCCTCCACCTGCGACTGACTGTCCCCTGCCGGCAGCTGGCTGTCCTCTGCCTCGATCACCTCGTCCTCTATGAACAAATCCTCCGCGACCATAACCTCTCTGTGCATGAGTCTGGCGCGGAGTAACAGTAGGTACAATAGGCAACGCCGTCTGGGGTGGTGAAGGTGGTAATGTGACGTGCGGTGCTGCTGCCTCCCTCCAGGGTATCTCAGGACAATCTCGTACATGATGATAAGAACTCCCGCAGCGAAAACATCACGACGATGACCGCTGACCCTCCTGGGAATAGGACCTGAACAACCGGCCCCGCCCTAAATCTCTGCTACCAGCAAGACGTCTATCACGGCGCCGAAAAGGCTATCTCTGCGCTGATGTATCCGCACGAACTCTCTTCTTCTCTGGAACTACCGAAGTCTCAGCAAGGCGCTCCTCGACTAATAGGGCTGCATCCACAGCTGCTGCATATGTCTCGTAATGCTGTGCGCTGATCGCAAGAAACAGTGGTGTAAGCAAGCCTCGGACAAATCTCTTGACTCGCAACTCCTCAGTAGCCACTAGGTACGGAGCATACACTGATAGCTCGGTGAACATGACATCATACTCTGCCACTGACATCTCCGGAGTCTGACGTAAGGACTCGAACCTGCGTGCTCTAGCATCTCTGACACTCAGGGGAAGAAAGCAGGCAAGGAATAGCGCCACGAACTCTGTCCAGATCATAGGAGGAAGACCTGCTGCTCTACCCTTCCCGACTGATTCGCACCATTTTTGCGCAAGACTTTCCAGGCGAAAGCTCACGAACTCAACCCATCTCGCATCTGCGCATCTGAGGGAACGGCATATCCGAGCCATCCTATCAATGAAAGACTGTGGGTCCTCGGCTGCATCGGTGCCTGTGAAAACCAGAGGCTTCAGCCTCATAAACTCTGACAGCGATACTGTAATAACCTCTGTAGCTGCAGGGGCAACTGCCTGTACTGTGGGTACCACCGCGGTTTCTGCAACGGGTGGAACTATCTCTGGTCGCTGCGCTCGAAGTGTCTCAACTAGAGATCCCATCATCTGGCGCATCTCCTGCATACTGGATCCTACCGTCTGGCGCATCTCCTGCACACCAGCCCCTAACATGGCAATCTGATCTGTCACGGCAGGAACAACCTTCTCGGGCACAACCGGTGTACTATCCGGATCAGTCCTCGACTCGGACGAGTCAACTCGAATCTCGGCCCTCGCGGCCGCTCTCTGCGCCCTCGTAGTCTTTGGCGGCATAATGGTTGAAAGGAACAATAGGATTCGATAAGGATACGGAAATCGAATCGCAAGAATGTATATACTCAAGAAGGAATTTTAAATCAACAAGTCCTAAGGTCGCTTAGGCGGAGTACCGTGTCGTGAGTATGCCGCGGAACATACGCACGCTACGCCACTCTGCTTCAGCTACCTACTCCATCATACCAGGGTCATCCTAGGAACACTCCGAAAGGTAAAACCTACGCTCTAATACCAACTTTGTCACGACCCAAAGTTTGGCCCGTGACCGGCACTTAACCACGTAACGTCTACAGGCGTAACGCGACTAAGTGAACCGAAAACCCAGAAATCAAACCAATAAAAGTATAGAGTGTTTTAAGTTTTAATAGAAGCATTTACAAAGGTGCTAAGAAATCTTTAAGTAAACAATCACCAAGATAGCAATATACGATGCCGTAGCGAAGATCAAGAGCAACAAGTGGGAACATCACAGATAGAACGAACTGCAAAAGAAAAGTCGGCTTACAACGAGCTCGATACCAGAATACCAATAATATACATCATCGTCCTCACATTGTCTCTAATTCAAATACATATATGGTAGATGGAGAATACTAGATACAACAGTGTGTACAAAAGAAGTAACCAGATACCACAACCAACCTATCAGCAAAACAGCTCTCGCACCAACTGTAGTAGTATCTGTAGCCAAAAGATGTAAGAAAGCAGCCTGCCGCGACTACTCCGAGGGGCAACCTGCAAATACTGTGGCACAACGGGGGTGAGTTGCCAACTCGTGAATAGAAATAACATATAAAGGTAATCGCGAGCATGCACGTACTGCGCTACTCTATCATATGCCAGCAGATGATATCAATGCGTGATAAGCAGTATGTGCAATAATCATGCAAGTGCTCTATCAGGTAATATAACTATAGGATGGGATACAATAATGAATGCCGAGCAAGGGAACAAAACATCTATACGGAATGTCAACGTGGAATATATAATCGGTGTCCATCAATGCACCTAGATCCCCCAAATAGCTCAGGTGCCGGAACTCTCATCGGCCCTCCAATCCTGTAAATCTCTGAGAATCACGAGTGCCCAACATCGGCACCCAAATATCATAAATACTCGTGTCCAGCATTGACACGCAAATCTTCCTATATCGGGCATCCGTTAGTCCTGGTCAACCCCCTCTCTCTCATATATCGGGCATCCGTCAGTCCGGATCATGTTAGTTATATGTATGCCCTAGAGGCCATTACTATACATAGGATGTATAATGTAGTGCATGCTTGGACATATATAGGGAGGACTTTCTTGCTCGACATGATAGTATGCTATCTGGTTGCTCTTTACCTTAACGTGTACACTGATTGTCTTTCTGTTACATGTTGGTAAAGCCCTTAGGATGTGTACTTGACTACCTGGACTAAGATGCGGATCATACTAGTGGGGACATGGTAGTCCATAAGTACATCCTTCAAGGTCCCTAGTCGTGGGTGTATCGAGACAGGGCATCGATATACCAGAGTAGACTAGCGTATACCTTCTCGACCCATACAGATGGGCGATGAATGATCCCATATCCATTGGTGTTTGACATCAGAGATGATATACGGGTGCTCAGTGGAGACTGGGTACACTGGACGGACTCGCCGAGAACTCCCAGATGGTATTATACCTCACGTCAGATGGCAGTTCTCTGGTGACACTGGTACAGGTTAGTCTGTAGACCCGAGATCGTCATAGAGTCTTGTGTGATTCCCACTGTGCTTTGATTTCCACCTTACCACGTCCAAGAGGGCGTGCAAAACGGTGGTTTTTGGATACAGTCCCGAATCATATGGAGGCAATGAGCGATAGGAGGGGATTCGTCTCTCTCGGTATAGGGAGTTGATGTTACGCTGTGTTTGATTGGCTATAACCGGAAATCCCTGGCCAGGGTTGCTGAGATTTACTGGTAAGTGTTACCAATAGTTTCTCGAACTGTTATAGACCTCATATCGACACGACTTATCGAGCTATTGGGGTCTGACGTTTACCACCCCTAGGCGAGATATGCGACATATCAGACGACGAGACCGGACTGTACGGTAAGTGTTACTGGTTGGATTTACAGGAGTGTGAGCGGGCTTGCTCGTCGATCTTCTGATCGCTCAATACCCGGGTGGCCGTTACGTTTAGCAGACCGCTTGCAGCTTGTGGGTGTTTGATATGATCATCACCTGCTGCCGGCGTATTGACGAGTCTTTAGAGTCCTACACAGAGGTTTCCTGGCTCAAGCGAAATGAAATAGGAGCGCATATGAGATATGTGCGGGACCGAGAATAATACCAGTATGTGATACTGTATTCGATTCTCGCGATTTGTGACATTGATCGGTTATATGCGTTATAGCCGGGTTATCGGATCAAGTGTTGATTCGATAAGTTGTTACTATTGATATTAGTCGGTTATATGTGATATGACCGGATCATTAAGTCAAGTGTTGATTTAATGATTTAATGTATAATTATATATTTGTTATATCACTTTACATTAACTAATATTGGTTCACTTAAGATGTTTTTCTCACTTGATGTGCATATTGTATATGTGATATATTTTTGTGCACTTGATTGTATCATGTTTGATGATACATGTATACTTGGGTGTATGTTTGATTTAAACCTTGGTTAAGTAAATGGTTAGGGTTTTTATTTATTTATTCATTTATTTACTTTATTCTTTTTGGCAAATGAAAATAAAATGGTGGCTTGTTTGTTTTATCTTTGAAGCTTCAAGAAGTTTTGACCATTTTGTTTCTTTTGCTAAACCTAACCATTCACCTGACCCTAGTTTATTCTCTACACTTGTTAATCTAACCCAAGGTTGCATAATGATAAGAATCGCTTATTTTTCTATTTTCCAAGAATTCTTATCATATCATCTTCTTCTTCTTCTTCTTCTTCTTCTTCTTCAAGAAGAAAGAAGCTTGCTAGCTTCAATGGTGACTTGAGAAAAAGAGTGAGAAATCCAATTCTAAAGTGAACCCACTTTCTATTTCTTCATCCTCTACTACTTGCCATGTAGTATAGGGTGTTTTCTTCACCAGTTTCATGACTTGGTGAAGTTGGAGCTTGATCTTGAGTTGCCTCGACGTAGATCATCTTCGGCATCGAAGTCGACGACCTAGCCCGCCCATTTCTCCGATGAAGCCGGCGCTAGAGCCCGGGATCCGATGATCGCAGTGAGGGGACATCATCAAGGAGCTATGGAGGTGGAGGACCGGATCTACAAAGGTTGTATTTTCGTTCACTCTTAGTTAAGTTGTTAACTAGTTGCATGTTTCGCCTTATCTCTAGTCAACGATCGCATTAGGGTTTCTCGGCACCGGAAATTTTTGAATTTGGCATGGTTGATGCCTTGTGAGACCTCTTGAGCGTGCCTAGGAACCCTACAGTGGTATCAGAGCCTAGCTAGAGCCTTAGGCGATGCGTAGACGGAGTTAGAAGTCCGATCGAACCGAAACCCTAATGCAAAATCCTTCTCTGTACATTTTTTGAAATCGGGGATTTTTGAGAATTAAAAATATGCAGAAAAATCAGCAGGCATTTCTAAGAATTACTGTGAAGCACGAGCACCTGATTCAATCAAAGCGTGGAGGAACCGCGACATTAGCATGGCTGCGGCGGTTCCGCGGCCACTTAGTCTCTTCAGTCAGTTATTTTTGCACAGTAACTTCTATCTTTCATTGCTGAGTTTTCTGGGAATTTTTAATATTTACTCAAGAGTTGAGTTTTCTGAGTTGTATTGGGAGTTCGTAGATTCGATCGGATTATCAAACTTTGTCTATGTGTTTTTCCGGCTAATTTTAGAATATATTAAAAAGTTCGACCGGATATAAATACCCACTTTTTCCCCTGTCGCGAAATTTCCAAGTGTTGGATCTTTCCGTGGTTTAATAACGTTCTAAGTAGTGCAAGTAACGCAATGGACCCTCTAGAAGACAACAAACCTTAACTCGATTATGTGATCGTCTTGAACTGCCCTTTGAACCTTCGGGTTTGGGGCAGTATGGCGTGCCACATGTGAGGCGTTGGCTTGACCCTTCTACGGCTGGACCGTTGGTACTGAGGTATGAACTGGATGTTTTTAAACCTATTTCATGTCTTGAGCTGTTTCGGGAAAACTTGGGTGTTTGAATGTTCGATCGGAAAGTTTAACATTTACTATTTTATCTGGAATGTGATACAATATTTGGAATTCACAAGTAGTTATGAGATAACTGAATGAATGTTATAAATCTAGCGGTTTAGTCTTACTTGATCGGTTGCCACGGAATTTTGATGTGATCAAAAGTCCGTCGCAATCACGTAGCGTACGCGGATACTCGCCGGGTAAACTTAATAGACAAACTCACTCCATAGCCCCGACCAAGTGACTGTAGGAGAACCCCGTCGCCGAAAGCATCCTTTTGGGTGCTCGCGGCAGCGGTGTTCCGCCTTGGTGCACTTCGTCGACGGTATCAGGGATGCGGCCGCCTACTAAAGTTTGCGACGAGCATTCGATCAGGATGTCGGGAATCTTGTTGAATTGCCCGACTTGATATTGAAAAGAGTTTTCGATAATGAGACTAAAATGCGGGGTTTATAATTGTTAGGCATGCGATGTCTAAGGAATTCATTTGATTAGGCATGCGATGTCTAAAGAGGTTGCGGATTCCAACTGTTGTAGTTTTACACTTTCTTTTCTGCGACCGTAAGTGTAATATGTGATATCGCCGGTTTCGTTGCTATATGTCAACGACAATTGGGATGGGCATATTTACTTACGTTGATGACATGTGATGTTATGTGTTGCTGGATATGTTATATTGGATTGTCGTGTTTGAATAGCCGGGGGTTTTATGTGAGATGAGTGTTTTTCATTTTCATTCATGTAAAAACTTGTATGTAATATTCTTTTATTGGGGCACTTCCAGGTTACGGAAGATGTCACCTTTTGTATATTATTTACTTTTCCGCACTAGGATAGACCCAAGGAGGGGAGCACAAGTAACCCGGTTCTGGAGTCCAGTGGGAGACCAACTCGAGGAGTCGAGTCCGGGTCTCCTAACTCTAGAATTGGTAGGGTTGCTTGCCGCTCTCGTAGGGGTCTAGGGGTGTGGGTTTGGCTATTCATCGCGACTGTGGAATCCGTGTTTTATACTGGCTCATATTGAAAACACGGACGTCCTAGTATATCCAATATTTCATATGTTTCTTCTGCTGCGATATTTGTGATGTGATCATGTGATGTTCTGTGATATATACTGTATATAGTATATATGATATATTATATAGACGTTACTTATGTTTTACACCCGCGCTAGCCCTGCCCCGCTCTGCCGTTAGTTACCTAACCTAACGGTGCACGAGGGGACATCGAGGCGAATGCGGATGGTATAAGTGTACGTCGTATTTATCTGTGATGTTTAGGTACTTAAATGATGGGACTTCATTAATATGATTAATGAAAGAAAAAGAAACCAAAGATGTTGTGGAATCGAATTTCAAAAATAAAACAGGTAGCTACAGTTCTTGCTTTGCACAGCGGTATATATGATATATCCTGCACCTTATTCGATGAGGAAAGGGCCGACGATCCCTTCACCGGGAGTGACCCCTTTAGCAATAACTGGCAGATGCTACAACCCTCAGTTTGTCTTTTGATTACTTCTATAGTTTCTGCTTTGCACAGTGATATATATGATATATCCCGCACCTCATTCGATGAGAAAAGGGCCGACGATCCCTTCACCGGAAGTGGCCCCTTTAGCAAAACTAGAAAGGCCTCAAAAACACTCTATTTCAAAATTCATTCGATCCTACAACGATATAAAGTTCATTACACAAAAAGTTTTCTTAAAAACCTGTCGTAGCCCTCCGTCATTTCAGATAGGTAATAGTTAGTATTCGTGCTGCGTTTGTTGACTCAGTCAAGACGTAGTGTGCGGTAGCTGATTAGTGCTTATCTGCAAAGCATATGATGCGATTGGATTAGGGTAGTCGTGCGGCCTTGTTGACTCAGTCAAGGGTCGTGCGGGTGGGTTTAATTCAATCGAGAAATGACGGGTTGAACTTTACTTGCGGTCTATGGTTTGTTGACTCAGTCAAGGTCATAGATCGCATGGGGCAAAATATTATCGGGAATTTCAAGTGTTGAAATTTGCAATGAGATTGCATACCTTCTATAAGATAGTTGGATCCCGATACCCACTGCGAGTAAGAGTTACTCCTGGGAGAGTTTTACACATTACAATTAGCCGATCAAGTAGGTGTCTAGAAAGGTGTTAACGAGGTTACGCCTCTGGGAAAACGAGGTTTACATTAATTAGGTTCGTGTGAAAGCACGGGGGACCTCCCTCAAAGTACCGACACTGGCCTGGCTGAAAGATTGGCGAACTTGTAGCGTGTAATTAATCCCGACTAGTCTTTCCTTTTAGGGTTTGAAGGAAGATTTGATAAAAACAGTGGGAGCCATCCGGATTAGATAAAATAATAACCAATCTGATCTTGCAAGAGCGCACGCTGAGTGTTTTCTTCTCTCTCTCTCCAGGTAGCGACCATATCACGCCTTAATCAAGATAATAATACGGATATTTGACCGAACCCGCTTGTTATACTGAGCTGGGGAATGTTGGTCCCGCTCCAACTTATAAATTGTTATAAGACAGAGCAGGAAATTGGAGATTACCAGAATTCCCGTGCCGCCAAACGAAGAAAGTGCATACTGATGTATCATCTTCGGGTATGTTCATTATACAGAATTGTTTCTCAGTATTCTTTACGTCCTGGATATGAGATACCGGATCAGGATCCCGCATATGTAATTTGTTATATGGGCTACAGATAGGTAAAGAACTGAGAACGGGTGATAAGTTTCATGAGACAGAAAACGGGGCAAGTGTTACAGCCAAGTCTGTTGGTCACTGTCACCCTGTATTACCAATACATTGATTCTGAACGAATGTTATTAGATACCGAACCTGATATACAAAATCATATTAGTCTCTTTATTTGTAAAGAAATGATAAAATTTTGTATTGTTGGATAATGTTTTGAATATTTCCTATATCAAAAGTTGATCGGTTCAAGCACGTTATCTAAAAGCATTGATGTTTAAATCAAATTACAGTTCTTAGTATACAGAACACACACAAGAGGAAGAGTTCAGAAATGAACGAATCCTTCTTGAGGTATTTTAGACTAGGTCATATCAATGCGACCCGACTATCTGAAGTTACATATAGATGCATATTTAAATCAGTTTGAATTTACATCTTGTGAAACTTGCCAGTCATGTCACAAAGATAAGATGATCATAGCTCCGTTTAATGGAAACAGAGAAAGAGTTAGTGAACTCTTGGGATGATATATGTTGATGTATAAAGATCCACTGTCTACACATGCCAAGACTGGTTCTTTGTACTTCATTACATTCTCTGATGATCTCTCAAGATTCAGACATATGTTCCTGTTGAAACACAAGTCCGAACCTTTTGAGATATTCACGGAATATAAGTTAGAAGTAGAGAACCAAAATGAGGGTATAAGTATTATGTCCTTTGATGTGATCAGGGAGGAGAATACTTGAGCACGGAATTCCTGGACTATTCTAAAGGAGAATGAGATTCTCTATCAGCATTACTCCTCCGTATACACCATAGCACGATGGTATATCGGGGCGGAGCAATTGCACCCCATTCGATATGGTGCGCTCTGTTGGAGATAGTGCCCTCAGAGTCAATTATTGGATCACAGGCACGTGATTGCAATGATTGAGGGGAGGACCTGTCCCAGTAGGACAGTCTTACTCGAGATGATAGTATGCTATCTGGTTTACCTTTATCATCGTGTACTGCTTTAGGTGACCTTTCGAGTCGCTATTACACGTTGATAAAGCCCCTAGGATTCTTGCTTGACATCCAGCAGTATGAGGGCGATCATATAAGTGGGAGCTGGGGTCTACAAGCACATCCTTAAAAGGTCCCTAGTCGTGGGAGATTCGAGACAGGGCATCGATTCTCCACAGTAGACTAGTGTATACAGTCGAGACCCCGACGAGGGGCGGTGGCCGGTCTCACAAGCCGCTGGTGTCAGTTGGTTCACCTAAGATGTATACAGGTGCTCATTGGGTTATGAGTACACCGGACAGGACTCGCCGGGAACCTGCTAGTTGGGATATACCAGACGTCAGATAGCAGTTCCCAGGTGACATGTGTACAGGTTAGTTCATCGACCTGGGATCGTCATTTGTCTCGTGTGAGTTCCCACTGTACTTTGATTACTACCCTACCACGGCTCAAAGGAGTCGTGCAAACAGGTTTTAGTTGGGTACAGTCCCGAGCCACATGGAGGCAGTGAGCGGATCTGCAGGGGTTCGTCTCTCCCGGTATTGGGGGTGAGGTCGTGCTGTGTCTAGGAGAGCCAGAACATGAAAAGTCCTTGGCCAAGGCAGGAGATTTGCTGGTAGGTATTCCAGTAGTATCTCAGGGTGTTCTGGGCTACACTCCGACATGACTTGTACCGCTTTTGGGGGTCTGACTTATACCAACCCCCTAGGCCCGCCATGCGATACTCATAGACGAACGGACCGGACTGTACGGATATTGTCACTGACAGGCTCAGTAGGGTGTCAGGATGAGTTCGCTCATCGACGTCCCTTTTGGTCAATAGCTGGTGGCCCGTCACGTATGGCTAATACCTCTGACGTGCTAATGGTTAAATCCACAGCCATTGTATTGACGAGTCTTTAGAGTCCACCACACAGACAGTTACTCAAGTTTCGGGCGAAACGCTGTAGAGGCCGTATGGAGATATGGCAGGGTTCGATCGGATACGTGCGGTATTGCACGGATCGTGATCGGACAGTTTTTACTAGCCGGTTTTGGCTTAAGCCGGATCCTAGTATAAGATAGTGTAGTTTTGTCTCTTTGCATTTGTGTTCAGTGCGAATACAAATGCGGGCATGTATTTGCAGTAGTGGGGTTTTCCTGTAATTTATTACGGGATCGGTTTTCTGAAGTTGCCAGTTTGCATTCCGTTCCGACCGGTTTTCCTTCATTCCTTCTCGGTCGGACTTTCTTGTTGGAGGGTGTTAATTGCAAGTTTGCAATTAACATTTAGTGGAAGGTTTTCTTGCACTTGTGGATTATGATGAGACTTGCTTCATAATCATGATATCCTTTTCTTGTCTATCACTTGCATTTATGAGAAAAAGATTGAGGTGGTTTTGTGAAAGGATTGATACTTGATTTTGGTGTGACTCTTTTCTCCTTCATTCATTCCCTTTCTTATCTTTTCTTTATTAATTGATTTTATTTCCCACACCCATTTTTCTAATGGGCCGGCCACATTTCCAGCATTGGTTTTTGATTGAATGGAGAGAGTTTTTAATATGTGTGGAAATTTTCTTCATTTGCTTTTTTGGTGGCCCCCCCCATTTTGTGAGTGCTGTGAAGTATATATATTTCCTTATGCATGTTTTCTTTTGGTGCACTCCACTCACAAAATTTCCAGAGAGGCACAAAGAGTTCTGGCCGAGCCCATTTTCCCTCAAGCATGCTCCATTCTTTTCATCAAGCAACCATGAAAAATCTTGTGCAAAATTTCCTCCAACATGGCAACCTCATAACCCCAAAGAGACAAGCTTCTACACTATTTCTATAGCAAGTCTTGGACGCGTCGGCTAGCCAACTTCGCGCCCGAGTTGCCTCGGTCAAGAGGCGGGAGCCCGTAAAAGATTCCGGCTACGTGGTGCCCTTTCCGACGAGACGGTGACGGACGAAGTATCCGCGGGAGATCGGAGTGGAGACGAAGACCGAAGGACACGGATCGCTTGGTATAGCATCTCTACTCTTTTCCTTTTTGCTAGCTAGCTGGGTTAATGGCCCGATCCGGGTAAAAAGTCCGCGGTGGTGCCGTTTTGCAAAGTTCGCAAAGTTTTTGTTTTCCGCGTTTCCGGCGTCGGGTCGACGGCCGGGGCGCCCCCGCGGGCTTACAATGGTATCAGAGCCACGCCATTAACCTACCCTAGCTTGCTCTAGCGCGTTTAGAACCCGATCGAACAAAATCCTCGAAAACCGTATTTTTGTGCATATGTGTTCTCTGTTAAAATTTTTTGAGCTCGTAAAATTTTTCTGGATATTGCAGAGACATGTACAATAAATTATAAGAATTCTGGGAAAATACGATCCACTGATTCCTCACTTCGACCGCGGGAGCGCGGCCAAACCCCTGGTTTGGCCGCGCTTGCGCGGCGGAAAAGAGGAATCGTGGCACCATATTTTCCCAGTAAGCTTATGAGTTAGAATTAGGGCTTTTGGGATATTTTATTTGGGCCCAGGTTTTCTGTAAGTGCTACAGTTCTTTTTGGGGGCCCACTTTGATAAATTTGTTCGATCGGATATTTTAAACATGCTAGTTCACAGTTTTTACATTATATCTGCGACCGTGAATGTCACTTGATCGGTAAGTCCCGTCTAACTGCTATAGCCCGGTTAGACGGATTTGCGAACGTGACTTTCACGTTGATGTTCTGTGATTGTACTGTGTTGTTGCGGATCGGTCGTGGAGGATAGCCTGGTTGCAGTGGTAGTACAGTTCTGTTGTATTATGTACATTTGATATTGCGGGGCGAGCGTCCGACATGTGGACTGCCGTCACTGCCAGTTTGTATTATTATTTTGGGGCACGACCTGGTTGCGGTCGATGTACCCGTTGTATGTATATTTTACTTTCTGTACTAGGATTACCCCGCGGAGGGGTGCACGGATAGCCGGATTCTAGAGGGCAACAAGCCCGCATCTCATGGCATTGAGACGGAGGGGGCTTCACTCTAGAATTGGCGGGCTATTCGCCGCACTCGTAGGGGGTATAGGGTTGACCCAGGAGGGGTGCCCAAGTTACCGGATTCCGTGAAGTGCTGGGTGGTCCATTCACGTTGCTGAAGGGGGCTGCCTCGCTTCAGGTTTTGGCGGGTAACTTGCCGCACCCGTAGGGGTCTAGGATTTCATTGCACAGGCTATCCACACGACCAGGGGAACGTCGGGTTTCAGTAGCGGCTCTGTGAAACCCGAGGATCCCAGATATCTGTATTGATCTGTGTTGCTATACATTTCTGTGTTGCATTTTATCACGCCTTGAGCGAAATACTATATATTGGTATATATATTAGTAGATGTTGTATATGTTTTTCATCCGCGCTAGTCCAGTCCCCGCTCTGTCGTTAGTTAGCTAACCTAACGGGTGATGACGGGACCCAGTGGCGAATGCGGATGGCATATACGTACGTCAGTATATTTTCGTTCTTTGTGGTGTGATCAATTGATGGGACTGCATTGATTCGGATCAATGCAAGTTAAACAAACCTAATCTGATGTTGTTGGAACACTTTTTCAAAAAGCTGTTATTGCAAGGGCGTTCTCTTTTGTTTTGCACAGTGGTATTCAGTTGGAATATCCTGCTCCTCAGTCGACGAGGCAAGGGCCGAGATCCCTTCACCGGGAGTGACCCCTTGGACAAAAGTTTGCGTCAGGGCAGTAACTTCACTATAGCCGTTTACTTTTGCTTTGCATCGTGGTATTCAGTTGGAATATCCTGCACCTCATTCTACGGGGAAAGAGCCGAGATCCCTTCACCGGGAGTGACCTCTTTAGCAAAGGTTGTCGTCACTATATTTTTATAAAGCTATCCGTTCCTTCAACGATATCAAGTTCATTACGTTAAAGGTTTTCGCCAGAAACCATTCGTAGCCCTCCGTCGTTTCATATGGATGGTCAATAGTATTCAAGCTGTGTATGTTGGCCAAAGTCAAGGCATAGTGTTTGGTAGCTGTTGGGTATTCATATGCAGCATAGATAGATGCGTTGGTTTGGGACAGTCGTACTGCCATTTTGGCCAAAGTCAAGGGTGGGTACGGGTGGGTTCAAATTAACCAGGAAAATGACGGGTAGAACTTGACATGTGACTTATGATATGCTGGCCAAAGTCAAGGTCATAAGAGCATGGGGTAAAAATCCACATCGGGAGTTTCAAAAGTACTGAAACTTGCCAGATATGCGCATACCTTCTGGAGTGTGATAACGTGAGCGGATTCCGTCACGTTATCATGTGATGAGAGTTGGATCCCGATTCCCACTGATGAGTTGGTTTACTCCTCGGGTTATCCCGGCTAATTCTTCTTTCAGGTTTGGGGAAGAATTTGACGTTACAGTGGGAGGTTTCCATATTAGATAAATTGGTAACCATTCTGATCTAGGTTAGAGTGCACGCTGAGTGTTTCTTTTCTCTCTCTCTCTGGCAGCGACCATTGACCCGACCCTAGACTATGACTCAGTGACAAAGTTGACCGAACCATCTTAACACTGGCTTTTGGATTGTCAGAGTTGCAGACCTCTTTGCCACTCCTACTTTTACTCTTTTCTCCGGGACACCCCGTATTACTACGAACGTCCACTTCCATTGGACAAAACCATCGTATGGTTATATACGAACTCGAAGGACTTCGAGGATGGTTTCCGGTTCTGGAGAAAACGAATAGGACTATTCAGTTGTCTTTACCTTTTACCTTCTCTCAGGTTGCGAGTACTCCTTGGTTTAGGAGATAGTACACCTATTACGCAAATTGGATAGTCTTCTTCCAAACCTTAGGCTGGTGCCGACCGGTAGGGAATGAAGAAAGCCAATTAGCCTAAACGGTGTACAGAAGGTATTAAGTTCAGACAAAGCAAGGGATTAGTAAGAGGGCAAAGTAAATTGCGACTGCTATTCACGACCTAACCATGTACTTCTTTGTCAATCCTAAATCACCTATGAATTAAGTTCATTCGGTTGTCTTTTATCCTCACCTTCTCTCGCATTGCGAGTGCTCCTAGGACTAGGACAGTACACCCATTATGCTTATTGGATAGTCTTCTTCCAAACCATAGGCTGGTGCCGAACGGTAGGGAAGGAAGAAAACCATTTGGCCTAAAGGGGTGTACAGAAGGTAATGACTAAAGACATGTAAAGGGATTTGGAGAGGTGACAAAGAATTATACAGTTATAGTTGTGAATCTGGATAATGGAAGAGGCATTACTAGGAATACCAGCATACCCCATCGAAACATTTCAATGTTTCAGTTTCACTGTGTACTGTTAAAAGAAAACTGATTTCCCGATTAGACACTTACTCCAGGGTATGTATTTACCAGGTTGGATTCTCACATCTGTATGGTTTTACAGACGATGAGTGGGAGTAAGTTATTGGGAATTAGGTGACCATCCTCATTATCTCGGGATTCGTTGTAATCGGTGATATTTGAGGAAGTCACCTGGGTTGTTTGCCGGTCGGCAAATATTTGGTTTTGAATATCCGTTGTTGTGCACCAATTTCAAATTGATATATCTGTACGTCTATTTTTATAGAGTGAGACATATCTTTTTGAAATTATGTCTATGACATTTACCTATACCAGTGGATGGTTAGGTAAGGAGTATTGAACAACGGTGTAATTCTTCTTAACCAAAAGTACAGTTTTCAACCTACGACACACAGTGAATGAGTCGCTAGACTCAGGGGACTTATACAGAGTATTGTATATTGTCCAGTGTCCATTAGGACAGAGGGGTTGGTCCTCGTACTATATTCTGTTTACTTTTAACTTCTCTAGTTCTTAGACATGTGTTTCGTAGAAACACAGGGTCTAAGTTTTGAGGAGTTATAGGTATAAGAGTAAAGTAGAGAACCAAGTGTTGCAAGTATCGGGATTCTTCAAGGAGATCGAAGATGTAGATACTTGTGAATGGTATTCAGTTGATAGTAATGATTAAGAGAACTAGCTTCTCTTTCAGGTTACTCATAATTGGAAGTACTCCTAAGTTGAGTAACGCTGATCGGCCTCTCTTCCATTTACTTGACATGCACTGGAGACAGCTGCATAATTTGAATCTGGTTCAATTAAATCGGTGCCTCTGTTTCTTGGATATAGAACAGTTCATATCTTGACATTGTTAAGATACGGGGAGTTGTCCGGCTTATGCTTGAAACCAGACTCTGGACAACTCAAGGCACGTTTCAGTAGTGGCTGTTTGTGGGTTGACCCGGGCTATGACGAGGGTTGATTTTCTACCATCTGGAAGATCAATAGTGATATTGTTCTTGACTCGCCACAGTTTTATCAAAAATGGATTTTTTCAGAAAACAGTAGTGGGAGTATGGTAGAACTGGAAGTGATTCCAGAACCGCAAACGATTACTGAAGATTTGATAAAGAACCTAAAGATTCAATCTGGTTTGACATTCCATTAGCCACTCCGCAGATAAGGTGGGTAACCTCAGGCACCCGAGAGGTACTTCGGTATACTCAAGGACAGTGGCAGAGAGGTTCTTGTTTACCCAGACTTGCCATTGCTGTTGTTCCAGACTGTGAGACCCGGCAGGAGAATGAGTATAGCGTCGTTCTAAACTGGTTTTAGAAGCGTACGTATATATGACTCTGCCAGAGGGTTGTCGTAGTCAGTGGGAGCAGCGGAAGCATTGGTGGACATGTGGCTTATGTCTGTTTATAGATTAAAGCAGATATAGCGGAGATAGATCATCTATTTCTGATGTGACAGTCATAGGTTTGACTTCATCAGAATAGGGGATGGATCTGTTAAGAAGGTAGTAGGGTGTGATGTCCTGGTGTTTGATGACATACACAGAGTAGGAAGTGATATTCCTATACTACGATCGGTTATACTTTGGTCGTCACACGGTGGTTTCTCCACATAGGACTTGGATATTATATCAAACATTCTGGTTACTAGATTTATGGTTTTAGATCTAGATTTGGGTGGTTTCCCAATCTGGGTACTTTGACCGCATTCTATGAGTATTTAGAATGGACGACTCCTGGCACGGTAGTGTACCTGCAGGTAATGGAGTCACCCTCTCTAAAGGTGTCTTACAGACTAAAGGGGAGAGGGACATGCATGATTGGCAGAGCACTTGCTTAGGCAATTGAGTCAATCATGAGATGTCAAGTAACACGCCAGATGTTGTTCTTGCAGTAGATGCAATAAGTTGATATTAATCCAATCCTGGAGAAACAGTCGGAAGCAGTTTTAGAACATAAGTGGATGTTCTAGGGATATGATAACGGCAGTCTTCTTCGGTAGACAGTTATCATTCCAGGCTTCCAAGGTGACCTGGATGGCAGAGTGGCTGTCAGAGTTATAGTTTTCCCTCTGACGAGGGGCAGTATTTTGGACAGGTGGTCCAGGTGGATACAGAGGGAAGGTATGGCGCAGGATGCTGATTAAGTTCAGTTGACGATACAATCTAAGAAGTTTGGATTTGGAGTTCATTTCTGAACTAGGTCCCATCAGACATCCAGACATTCTAGGACAGGTATTGCTCGTTTTCGGGAGATAGTTTTCTCTGCGAACATGAGATATAGAGAGACATAGAAAGAAACATCAAAGCGGATCCACTCATTGAGGCTATTCCTCGAACGCAATAGTCTCGCAAACGAGCTTTGTGAGACTGACTAGTAGAGGAGTTGGGTGTTCGGTATCACACGGGCTGTGAGTATGCGACATCGCAATAATTAGCCTCGAGTGCAAGTGGGAGATTGTTGGAGATAGTGCCCTCAGAGTCAATTATTGGATCACAGGCACGTGATTGCAATGATTGAGGGGAGGACCTGTCCCAGTAGGACAGTCTTACTCGAGATGATAGTATGCTATCTGGTTTACCTTTATCATCGTGTACTGCTTTAGGTGACCTTTCGAGTCGCTATTACACGTTGATAAAGCCCCTAGGATTCTTGCTTGACATCCAGCAGTATGAGGGCGATCATATAAGTGGGAGCTGGGGTCTACAAGCACATCCTTAAAAGGTCCCTAGTCGTGGGAGATTCGAGACAGGGCATCGATTCTCCACAGTAGACTAGTGTATACAGTCGAGACCCCGACGAGGGGCGGTGGCCGGTCTCACAAGCCGCTGGTGTCAGTTGGTTCACCTAAGATGTATACAGGTGCTCATTGGGTTATGAGTACACCGGACAGGACTCGCCGGGAACCTGCTAGTTGGGATATACCAGACGTCAGATAGCAGTTCCCAGGTGACATGTGTACAGGTTAGTTCATCGACCTGGGATCGTCATTTGTCTCGTGTGAGTTCCCACTGTACTTTGATTACTACCCTACCACGGCTCAAAGGAGTCGTGCAAACAGGTTTTAGTTGGGTACAGTCCCGAGCCACATGGAGGCAGTGAGCGGATCTGCAGGGGTTCGTCTCTCCCGGTATTGGGGGTGAGGTCGTGCTGTGTCTAGGAGAGCCAGAACATGAAAAGTCCTTGGCCAAGGCAGGAGATTTGCTGGTAGGTATTCCAGTAGTATCTCAGGGTGTTCTGGGCTACACTCCGACATGACTTGTACCGCTTTTGGGGGTCTGACTTATACCAACCCCCTAGGCCCGCCATGCGATACTCATAGACGAACGGACCGGACTGTACGGATATTGTCACTGACAGGCTCAGTAGGGTGTCAGGATGAGTTCGCTCATCGACGTCCCTTTTGGTCAATAGCTGGTGGCCCGTCACGTATGGCTAATACCTCTGACGTGCTAGTGGTTAAATCCACAGCCATTGTATTGACGAGTCTTTAGAGTCCACCACACAGACAGTTACTCAAGTTTCGGGCGAAACGCTGTAGAGGCCGTATGGAGATATGGCAGGGTTCGATCGGATACGTGCGGTATTGCACGGATCGTGATCGGACAGTTTTTACTAGCCGGCTTTGGCTTAAGCCGGATCCTAGTATAAGATAGTGTAGTTTTGTCTCTTTGCATTTGTGTTCAGTGCGAATACAAATGCGGGCATGTATTTGCAGTAGTGGGGTTTTCCTGTAATTTATTACGGGATCGGTTTTCTGAAGTTGCCAGTTTGCATTCCGTTCCGACCGGTTTTCCTTCATTCCTTCTCGGTCGGACTTTCTTGTTGGAGGGTGTTAATTGCAAGTTTGCAATTAACATTTAGTGGAAGGTTTTCTTGCACTTGTGGATTATGATGAGACTTGCTTCATAATCATGATATCCTTTTCTTGTCTATCACTTGCATTTATGAGAAAAAGATTGAGGTGGTTTTGTGAAAGGATTGATACTTGATTTTGGTGTGACTCTTTTCTCCTTCATTCATTCCCTTTCTTATCTTTTCTTTATTAATTGATTTTATTTCCCACACCCATTTTTCTAATGGGCCGGCCACATTTCCAGCATTGGTTTTTGATTGAATGGAGAGAGTTTTTAATATGTGTGGAAATTTTCTTCATTTGCTTTTTTGGTGGCCCCCCCATTTTGTGAGTGCTGTGAAGTATATATATTTCCTTATGCATGTTTTCTTTTGGTGCACTCCACTCACAAAATTTCCAGAGAGGCACAAAGAGTTCTGGCCGAGCCCATTTTCCCTCAAGCATGCTCCATTCTTTTCATCAAGCAACCATGAAAAATCTTGTGCAAAATTTCCTCCAACATGGCAACCTCATAACCCCAAAGAGACAAGCTTCTACACTATTTCTATAGCAAGTCTTGGACGCGTCGGCTAGCCAACTTCGCGCCCGAGTTGCCTCGGTCAAGAGGCGGGAGCCCGTAAAAGATTCCGGCTACGTGGTGCCCTTTCCGACGAGACGGTGACGGACGAAGTATCCGCGGGAGATCAGAGTGGAGACGAAGACCGAAGGACACGGATCGCTTGGTATAGCATCTCTACTCTTTTCCTTTTTGCTAGCTAGCTGGGTTAATGGCCCGATCCGGGTAAAAAGTCCGCGGTGGTGCCGTTTTGCAAAGTTCGCAAAGTTTTTGTTTTCCGCGTTTCCGGCGTCGGGTCGACGGCCGGGGCGCCCCCGCGGGCTTACACGCTCTATGATGAGCAATACTAAGTTACCAGTTTCCTTTTGGGAGTTATGCGCTTGAGAAGCTGCATACCTATTGAATAGGGTTCGAATCAGATCACAGCCTACCACTCCATATGAGATATGGTATGAGAAGAGCCCATGTCTTAAGCTAGTTAAGATTTGGGGTTGTCCGGCCTATGTCTAAAAGCAAAATCCGGACAAGCTCGAGGCAAGGTCAGTCATGTAGAACTGGAAAGGTTCCAGCTATACAAACTACAGCAGATGATTTGGTAGAACTAAAGGATTCAGTAGATACCAATGAACCTCAGCTTCTCCGCCGATCTAGTAGGGTTTCTCACCCACCTGAGAGATACTTCTGTTTCTCTATGACAGTGGGAGCGAGGATTGCATCATGAGATGATGACCCAACTAGTTTCGAGCAGGCCATCGAGAGTAGTGACTCTGTAAGAATGGTTGGATGCTTAGCGATCTGAGATGGAATCCATGTACACCAACAAAGTATGGGCTTTGGTTGCTATATCTGAAGGGTTAAATCCCCATCAGGAGCAAGTATATCTTGAGAAGATTACTTGGTGTAGATGGAAAAGTTGAGACTTTCAAAGCTAGACTTGTTAAAGGTTTTCGTCATCAACCAGGCGTGGATAATGATGAAACCTTTTCTGGGGCCTATGCTTAAGTCCATCCAGATCCTACTTGCCACAACTACATACCATGACTACGATATCTGGTGGTTGGGTGTCATGACAGCTTTTCTAAATGATGTTTTAGAAGAGGTTGTCTATAAGTACACAGCCAGAGGGCTTCGTAAACAGTGGGAGCAGCGGAAACGTGTACAAGATGCTTTATAAGATAAAGCAGGCATCGCGGAGTTGGAACATCTGTTTTGATGTAGTAGTCAAATAGTTTGACTTCATCAAACTGGTAGATGAACCTTGTATATACAAAAAAGTAGTAGGGAGTATGGTGGTGATCCTCGTAGAGTACGTGGATGACATACTCTTGACAAGAAAGGAGTTTCCTATGCTACACTCGGTCAATCTCCGCTTATCACAATGATTCTCTATATAGGATCAAAGTGATACCTCCTAAATCCTGGGTTTTGGATCTATGAGATAGATCTAATTGGATGTTAGGATTCTCACTAGTTGTAATGAGATGGTATCAATTGATCCTGGGGAGAATCACTGGAAGTGTTCCAGGGTGATAAGGACGACTGAAAGTCAGTCACAGGCATTGTCTTTACCCTATGTAAAGGGACGGTATGTTGGAAGAGTTCCAAGCTATATGCCGTGGCATACTAGACGATAAAGGCAGGATACATCGCTACTTAAGATGCAACCAAATAGGAAGTCTGGGTGTATATTAGTTCATGAGATGAACTTAGTTCCTCCCATTGTGTGACAATGGAGTTGTGGCTTATGCCAAGGAACGTCCGTTCCATCAGTGATCCAGACATATTCTAAGGCAGTGTCACCTGATCATGGAGATGGTTGATCTCCAGGGTGATCGAGTTAAGGAGAGTAGACTTAGAGGACAACACGGCGGATCCACTCACAAAGGCCTTTTCCCAGAGAGAGACTTTTATGGGATGGTTGAGTATGAGATACTACAACCACTGCTATCAGATGGCCCTAGTGCAAGTGGGAGATTGTTAGTTATATGTATGCCCTAGAGGCCATTACTATACATAGGATGTATATTGTAGTGGATGCTTAGACATATATAGGGAGGACTTTCTTGCTCGACATGATAGTATGCTATCTGGTTGCTCTTTACCTTAATGTGTACACTGATTGTCTCTCTGTTACATGTTGGTAAAGCCCTTAGGATGTGTACTTGACTACCTGGACTATGATGCAGATCATACTAGTGGGGACATGGTAGTCTATAAGTACATCTTTCAAGGTCCCTAGTCGTGGGTGTATCGAGACAGGGCATCGATATACCAGAGTAGACTAGCGTATACCTTCTCGACCCATACAGATGGGCGATGAATGATCCCATATCCTTTGGTGTTTGACATCAGAGATGATATACGGGTGCTCAATGGAGACTGGGTACACTGGACGGACTCGCCGAGAACTCCCAGATGGTATTATACCTCACGTCAGATGGCAGTTCTCTGGTGACACTGGTACAGGTTAGTCTGTAGACCCGAGATCGTCATAGAGTCTTGTGTGATTCCCACTGTGCTTTGATTTCCACCTTACCACGTCCAAGAGGGCGTGCAAAACGGTGGTTTTTGGGTACAGTCCCAATCATATGGAGGCAATGAGCGATAGGAGGGGATTCGTCTCTCCCGGTATAGGGAGTTGATGTTGCGCTGTGTTCGATTGGCTATAACCGGAAATCCCTGGCCAGGGTTGCTGAGATTTACTGGTAAGTGTTACCAGTAGTTTCTCGAACTGTTATAGACCTCATATCGACACGACTTATCGAGCTATTGGGGTCTGACGTTTACCACCCCTAGGCGAGATATGCGACATATCAGACGATGAGACCGGACTGTACGGTAAGTGTTACTGGTTGGATTCACAAGACTGTGAGCGGGCTTACTCGTCGATCTTCTGATCGCTCAATACCCGGGTGGCCGTTACGTTTAGCAGACCGCTTGCAGCTTGTGGGTGTTTGATATGATCATCACCTGCTGCCGGCGTATTGACGAGTCTTTAGAGTCCTACACAGAGGTTTCCTGGCTCAAGCGAAATGAAATAGGAGCGCATATGAGATATGTGCGGGACCGAGAATAATACCAGTATGTGATACTGTATTCGATTCTCACGATTTGTGACATTGATCGGTTATATGCGTTATAGCTGGGTTATCGGATCAAGTGTTGATTCGATAAGTTGTTACTATTGATATTCGTCGGTTATATGTGATATGACCGGATCATTAAGTCAAGTGTTGATTTAATGATTTAATGTATGATTATATATTTGTTATATCACTTTACATTAACTAATATTGGTTCACTTAAGATGTTTTTCTCACTTGATGTGCACATTGTATATGTGATATATTTTTGTGCACTTGATTGTATCATGTTTGATGATACATGCAAACTTGGGTGTATATTTGATTTAAACCTTGGTTAAGTAAATGGTTAGGGTTTTTGTTTATTTATTCATTTATTTACTTTATTCTTTTTGGCAAATGAAAATAAAATGGTGGCTTGTTTGTTTTATCTTTGAAGCTTCAAGAAGCATTGACCATTTTGTTTCTTTTGCTAAACCTAACCATTCACCTAACCCTAGTTTATTCTCTACACTTGTTAATCTAACCCAAAGTTGCATAATGATAAGAATCACTTATTTTTCTATTTTCCAAGAATTCTTATCATATCATCTTCTTCTTCTTCTTCTTCTTCAAGAAGAAAGAAGCTTGCTAGCTTCAATGGTGACTTAAGAAAAGGAGTGAGAAATCCAATTCTAAAGTGAATCCACTTCCTATTTATTCATCCTCTACCACTTGCCATGTAGTATAGGGTGTTTTCTTCACAAGTTTCATGACTTGGCTAAGTGTGCAAGTCACAAAATTGGCTAAGTGTGCAAGTGTACACTATAAAGGAAAATTTTCCAATTAAGGTAAACCCGACTAAAATAACTAATAATCCTATGTACACATATAAAATAACACGCTCAATTGCTAATTAACATGAAAAACATTCCAACGAAATTTCAAAGTGTTGCACCTTTTTTGTTCTTGGAATTTCGAGGACGAAATTCTTTTTGTAGTTGGGTATAATGTAACACCCGAGTTCATTTATACCAATTCCAGTTCTCGTATTTCTTTATTTGTGATATTTCTTGACTTAGCGTATCTTGGGTGCGAATGGTATTTTTACACTTTATATTGCATTCGACCCGACCCGCTTGCTTGAACCTATTTGACTCTTATAGATTACCTTGACGTTGCATGGACTCGTGCATCTCATGTTTAGTATATACTGGTATTTTATCTAGTATCGCATCTTTTTGCATATAACAATTTAAATCACGTAAAATAAATTAAAATTGCATTTCATGGCCTGCATGATACCCCTAACCCGGTGGTAGCGTCCGTGCATCTTGTTTTCGTCCCGTTCAGTGAAACGGACGTGTTTGGATGGCTACACGCATGTACGTGCGTCCGTTCTTGGGGGTACGCATTTTCTTTAACTGGGTTTTCATTTTGAAATTTGGAAGTCGCATATATTTTTAATATTTTAAATCTGAATTTTTAGACCCGACCCGGGCGTGTTTTGGAATATTTTTGTATACCGCCAAATTTCAAATTATTTAAATATTTAACTTTCGTTTAACAGTTCATATTTTTTAAAACTAACAAAATATTTCATCTATTAATATCCTAACTTCTTAGATTACCTAAGCTCTCTATCGTGGTCCCCACATTATTCCCACCTATCAACAATTTCCTCTTTCCTTTCTCTTTCTCTCCTTTAGCAAACTCTCTATCTCTATCTCTCTCTGACTATGGCCCCACCACCGCAGACTCTCTCTCTCTCCCAGCCTCTCTCCTCTCTCTTTTCTCTCTTTCTTTCTCTCTCCCCCGCTGTGTCTCTCTCTCTTCTTTCTCTCTTCTCTCGCGGCTCTCTCTCTCTCTCATCTCGCAATCACTGTGCATTCCTCGAGTCGCGTCACCGCCACATACTACGCTCACCCCCCTTCGTGCTTTTCTCCTTCTTCCTCATTTAAAAACCCCGAGCCATGAGAAAACCCAAAGCACATCAAACCCTAACCCTAAACTCCTCTGCCTCTATACTCTCTACCTCACCATCTCCTCCTCGTCTTCATCTCCCTTTCCTCTCTTCTCCTTTCCTCGCCATGAGAACACTGCAACCAACCCTAACCATAGAACCCATCACCTCACCTGCACCTCCATCGCCGACGACCCCCTCTCCTCGTCGTCACCTCACCCCACTCCTTCTCTCCTCGTCTCCATCATCTCCTTCTTCTTCCTTCTTCCCGAGCCACAGCACCTTGCACACATCCGCAGAACACCCAAGAACCCAACGTCACCGGTCGTCGCCGACGACCTCTGCCTCACACCCACCATCATCACCATCTCATTTCCTTCCTCTCCACCGCATCATCTCCTCATTAATATCCCGACACCAAATCCCGCCATCAAAACTGACCCCAAACCCTAAACCTAACCCTAACACCAAACCCTCACCGCCGGAGCTCCGTTCACCGCCGTTCACGCTCCCCTCTGCGACCACAGAACACATTCACAGTAAGCTTCCTTTCATCCTCCCTTCTTCCATTCCTTCCTCCTTCCTTCCTTTTCTTTCTTTATGTATTTTTTACTTCTCATTATTCACTGTTGCTTTTGTTGCCGGAATCCGACCGTACCGGCGACGATCACAACGACCCAGCAAGCATCTCTGACCCGTGTGATCCCCTAATGCGTTGTTTGGACCCATTCCGTGTACCGTGCGCGCGTCGCGACTTTTTCCGCCGACGCGTTGTAGGGTTGCTAGGCACGCGCATAAGGGTCTACGAGGCATCAACCATGCTCGATTAAAATTTTAGCCGTGCCGAACTGTTGGATATATATGCCCTAGAGGCCTATATTGTATAGGATGCTTGGGATATGTATGTACATGACAGTCTTGCTTGATATGATAGTACGCTATTTGGTTTGACTTTGTCTTAACGTATAATATATTTTACTTGGTATTTATATATATATGTTGATAAAGCCCATAGGGTGTTTGTCTGACTACCGGCGTTGTGATGGCAGTCATACTAGTGGGAGCTGGATAGTCAATAGGCACATCCTTAGATGTCCCTGGTCGCAGGAGTATCGAGATTGGGCATCGATACTCCAGAGTAGACTAGTGTATACATATCTAGACCCTGACGAGGGGCAATGGATTGGTCCCGCAACCATTGGTGGTGTTCACCTAAGATTGTATACAGATGCTCACTGGGTGTGAGTACACCGGACAGGACTCGCCGAGAACTGACTGGATGGTATTATACCTAACGTCAGATAGCATTTCTCAGGTGACATGTGTGCAGATAGTCCGTTGACTTAAGGTCATTATTTGTCTCGTGTGAGTTCCCACTGTGCTTTGATTGTTACCCTACCACGGCTTAAAGGAGTCGTGCAAACAGGTTTCAGTTGGGCACAGTCCCGAGCCACATGGAGGCAGTGATCGACTGTTAGGGATTCGTCTCTCCCGGTATAGGGAGTTGATATCGCACTGTGGTCATTTGGTCATTACCATAAGTCCCTGGCCAGGGCTGATTGAGAATTACTGATGGAAGGATCAGTAGATTCTCGGGTGGTCTTGAACCATACCGACACGACTTGTACGGTTATTAGGGGTCTGACGTCCACCACCTCCCTAGACCATACATGCGATACTCTTAGACGAACAGACCGGACTGCGCGGATATTGTCACAGACAGGCTCAGTAGGATTTCAGATGGGTTACCTCATCAGCTTTCTTATCGACAACTACCTGGGGACCGTTACGTACAGCTAGTGCCGCTTGCGGTCTGTGGTTAAACCCACTGCCAGCGTAGTAGTTGAGTCTTTAGAGTCCCACACAGAGATTTCCCAAACCCAGGCGAAAAGATATAGAGGTCGTATGGTTTTACGACAAAGGTTCGGACGCATACGTGTTTGAACGCACGTACGACATTCGGACAGTTTTTACTAGTCGGCTTTGGTTTAAGCCAGATTCTAGTATCAGGTTATTGGATTTATACAGTCTAAAGTTTTTCCGTGTTTTTACGGATGAGAGGGGCGTTCTCGTAATTTTCCGAGAAGCTTCTAGAAGGATGTGACATGGAGGGAGAGGTGGCATTTTCATTTAATGAATTAGTGACTCATTGTGAGTGATTCATCATGTCATTAATGCATTATTAAATGCTTAATGACTCACATAATGAATCACCCACTTGCATTAATGAAACATGATGAATAATCTCATATTATTCTTTTCTTTCTTATTCATTATGTTTCATATATCAAGTGAGAAGCTTTTTTATTATCATATAATTTTCATTATCATCTTCTCACTCTCTCTCTTCAAGTTCTCTCTCCTTCACCAAGCCTAATCCTACCCCTCATGAGTTGAGAACAAGGATTAGGAAAGACTAATTACTCCATAACCTATCTCTACATCACCTTAGCTACTCTATTTAGCAACTAGAGAAACTAAGGAACCTCAAGTTTAGAGGTTATAGCTTGGATTAGGGTTCTCGGGTGGATCGTCTATCACGGAAGAAAGCCGAAGAGGACGTGGAGATCCAAAGAGGCCGTAGATAACATTAAGACGAAGGACTAGAACCGTTTGGTATAATCTCTTAACATAGTAGTTTAGAACTCTATAGCTTTTGTTAAAACTTGTTTAGCAAACGAATCATACGGTTAATCGATGTTTGATCATAGAACAAGATTGTTATTCATATTTCCGCCTCCCCACAAGTATTGGGGTGTTGAACATCGACTTACAGTGGTATTAGAGCCTAGCTAAACAATATTTAACTTACTTGCAAATTTGTATGAATTTCGAACGGAAAAAATGAAACCGGAAAAGCCCGAAAATATCAGTTTCTGTCGATTTTTAAATGAAGTCCAAAAATTTTTCAGGGATGTTCAGAAAGCCTGTAATGACACCAGAAGAACACCCAAGAAAATTGGGGTCATGATTCGACCAAAGGGCCGCGGATCCGCGGCGGATCCCACACGATCCGCCGCGATTCCGCCGCCGAGTTGGTGAGTCATGAACCCAAATTTCTTGGGTGGGTTCTCTGTAATATTTGGTATTTTCTGGAATATTTAATTTTTGCTCAGGTTTCAGATTTGCAGAGAAGTATTGGAGCAAGATTAAAAGTGTTTAATCGATCGAAATTGTACAGTATTTGCATATTGGATTATATCTGTGATTGTATAATGTGTTCATAAACCTCCCCTAACTGCTAGTATGTCAGTTGGCAGGGGGTTGCACATTTCTGAAATGGATTTTGACTGTTTGTGTATATAAACTGTATTGGACTGTTGTGGTGATTAGCCGGGTTTTGTGATGGGTTATTGTATTAATTCATTTGATGTAAATGTAACAAGTTGTAATATTATTTTGTGGGGCACATCCAGGTTGCGGTTGTAGCCACCGTTGTATTATTTCTTTTTACTGTTTTTGCTCCTAGGATAGACCCAAGGTGGGGTGCACAAACTACCGGGTATTTTGAAGTGTTGGGGCAGACCGCTTCACTTCTGGTACTTGGCGGGTAGTTTGCCGTACCCGTAGGGGTCTGGGGTGTGATAATGGCTATTCATCACAACTGTGTAATCCGTCTTTTATTGCAGGCTCAAATGAAATGCGGATTGCTTGCAAATCCAATATTGTTTATCTGTGATCTGGAATGCCTATTATTGCGTCTGACGAATGTACAATATCTATATATGATAGCTATTTAGACGTCGCTTATGTTTTACACCCGCGCTAGCCCAGCCCCCGCTCTGTCGTTAGTTAAGTAACCTAACGGGTGATGACGGGACCCCGTGGCGAATGCGGATGGCATAAGAGGACGTCGTATTTTCGTTGTTATCTGTAATGATAGGTTAAAGATGGGACGCATTATTATTAATGCAAAGAAAATAAAACCTAAACTGAATCGTTGGAACAATTTCTAAAAACCACTCGGTTTTCTTGAAAAAAAAACAAAATTTTAAATGCGGAGCTTAAACCACTCCTTTAAATAAAAGCTATCATAGTTCCTTCGATCAAATCAAGTTCACTACGTTAACGGTTTTTTGCCAAAAACCAGCCGTAACCCTCCGTCGTTTCAGATAGACAGCACATCGTATTCATGCTATGCTTGTTGGCCTACGTCAAGGCATAGTGTATGGTAGCAGTGTGTGTGCCTATTTGTTGCATAGATAGATGCATTAGTTTAAATACAGACGTACACCTTGTTGGCCTACGTCAAGGGCTTGTACGATGTATTTAAATTGATCAGGACAACGACGGGTAGAACTTGACTTGCGTCTTATGACTTGTTGGCCTACGTCAAGGTCTATAAGAGCTTGGGGTAAAAATCACATCGGGAGTTTCAAACATAAAGGAAACTTGCAGATTTAGCTTACCTTCTGGAGTATGGTGACTAGAGTGGCTTCCATCTAGGGCATCATACAATGATAGTTGAATCCCGATCCCACTGATGAGTAGGATTACTCTCGGGAATTTCTCTCACTTAACAATCAATGCTATAAACCAAGTAGGTGCCTAGAAAGGTGTTAGAGGGGCTACGCCTCCAGGGAAAAGAGGTTCTTTAATTAAGGAACTTCGCGAAAGCGTTGGAAAACCTCCCTCGAAGTACCAACACCAGCCTGGCTGAAAGGTTAAGCAAGTATTGTGACGTGTGATTAAATCCTGACTAGTTCTTCTTTTAGGTTTTGAAGAAGGATTTGAGGAAACAGTAGGAGCCATCCTGTTTAGATAAATTAAATAACCAATCTAAACTTGCAAGAGCATATGCTGAGTGTTTTCTTTTCTCTCTCTCTGGCAGCTACCATGACTGGACTAAAACTATTACTTGAAAAGAATATACTGACCGGGCAGAACTATAAAGATTGGCTAAGAAACGTCAATATTGCGCTGACTTATGACAAAGTTGCATATGTTACCACCGCTGTTCCTCCCCTTATCCCAGGACAAGATTCCTCAGTTGCGGACAAGGAAGTTCGTAAAACCTGGGATCTAGACTGTGAGCGAGCTAAGTGTATCGTGCTGGCGTCCATGAATAATGAACTCCAGAAACAGCACGAGAGTATGGATATTGCATCCATATTCCTCCATTGCAAAGAATTGTATGGTGAACACTCCCGTATCGCGAGGTACGAAACCTCAAGGAAACTCTTCCAGATGAGGTTAGCTCCAGGATCGCCTGTTGGAGAGCACGTCCTCAAAATGATCACCCTCATTGAGGAACTCGCAAACCTGGGATGCGTGCTAGAGAACGATTTGTATATCGACTTAATTTTGCAGTCCCTTCCCCACACCTTCTCTCAGTTCGTGCTGAACTTCAACATGCACGAAATGGAAGCGGATCTTCCAAAGCTCCTCAATATGTTGAGGGTAGCAGAGACCTCCTTGAAAAAGGAGAAGACCCCCGTTCTGTATGTTGGCCAATCATCTTCTTCTAAATCTAAAGCGAAAGCAAAAGGGAAGAAGAAGATGAAAGCCACCAAACCGAAGGGTGGGGTCAAGAAGGTGCAGGGAACGAACAAGGCAGGAAGGGTGAAGGCAGAAAAGAACGAGTGCTTCTATTGTCACAAGCAAGGGCACTGGAAGAAGGACTGTTTGGCCTTTAAAGCCAAGGACATGAAGCAAGCTGTTGCTTCTGCTTCAGGTGTGTTCGTAATCGAAAATTGTCTTTCAGTTAACTCTACTTCATGGGTACTTGATACCGGTTCTGGTTCTCACATCTGTAATTCTTTGCAGGATCTGAGAAATAGTAGAGTACTGGGAGCAGGTGATATGACTCTCCGGATGGGCAATGGAATGCATGTAAATGCAGTTGCAATAGGGGAATATCACCTAGGGTTGAATAGTGGACACATTTTGGTATTGTATAGCTGTTTTTGTATTCCCAGTATGTTGTGTAATATTATATCAGTATCTTTGTTGTCTAATAAAGGATATAATTTTGTGCTTGAAAGAAATGTCATGAACATTCTCCTAAATCAAGAACTGATTGAGTTTGGCACACTGGAAAATGGCATATACATACTAAATCAACCTCAAATTTTCAATATTCAAAACATGCGTAAAAGAAAGGCTCCAGATTCGAATCAAGCCTTCCTATGGCATTGTAGACTTGGTCATATAAATGAAACAAGGCTGACTAAGTTACATAAAAATGGATATCTAGATTCGTTTGAATATTCATCATATGCAACTTGTCAATCATGTATCAAAGGAAAAATGACCAAATCTCCGTTCACCGGACACGGAGTAAGAGCCACTGAACTCTTGGGACTAGTACACAGTGATGTATGTGGTCCGATGTCTATACATGCACGAAGTGGTCACTCCTACTTCATCACTTTTACTGATGACTTCTCTAGGTATGGACATGTGTTCTTAATAAAACATAAATCCGAGGCTTTTGAGAAGTTTAAGGAGTATAAAAATGAAGTAGAGAAACAAACTGGTAAAAGCATCAAGACACTTCGATCTGATCGAGGTGGAGAATACTTAAGTACCAGTTTCCTTGAATACTTGAAAGCAAATGGAATACTCTCTCAGCTTACTCCACCTTATACACCTCAGCATAATGGTGTATCAGAAAGAAGGAATCGCACGCTATTAGATATGGTGCGATCAATGATGAGTAGTGCTGAGTTGCCACTTTCCTTCTGGGGATTTGCTCTAGAATCAGCCGCATATCTATTAAATAGAGTTCCAACTAAGTCTGTACCTACCACTCCATATGAAATGTGGTGTGGGAAGAGACCATATCTCAAGTATATCAAGATATGGGGGTGTCCGGTATATGTTAAAAAGCATAATCCGGACAAGCTCGAAGCACGATCGGTTTTATGCAAGTTTGTAGGATACCCCAAGCATTCAAGGGGGTACATGGTCTACCACACTGAAGAACAAAAGGTGTTTGTCGCTCGTCACATTGTCTTCTTAGAAAGCGAATTTCTTGCAAAAGAAATTAGTGGGAGCGCGGTAGAACTGGAAGAAATTCCAGAACCTCAAACTGCAACCGAGGACTTAGAAGAATCTCAGATTTCAATAGAACATGACGAACCAACGCCACTCCGTAGATCTAGTAGGCTTTCTCATCCTCCTGAAAGATACTATGGTTTTCTTCTTGATGGGGATCGAGAGGATTGCATCATCGATGATGATGAGCCTACTAGTTTTCAGCAGGCTATCACAAGTAGCGACTCAGTGAAGTGGCTGAATGCAATGAGATCCGAAATGGAATCCATGTACACCAATAAAGTATGGACTTTAGAAGTTGCTCCTCCTAGGGTTAAACCAGTTGGGTGCAAATGGATCTTCAAAAAGAAGATTGGTACATTTAGACAAGTGGAAACCTACAAAGCTAGACTAGTAGCAAAAGGTTTTCGTCAAAGACCAGGATTGGACTATGATGAAACTTTTTCACCAGTAGCTATGCTCAAATCCATTCGGATCATGCTTGCCATTGCTGCCTTCCATGACTATGAAATCTGGCAAATGGATGTAAAAACAGCTTTTCTAAATGGACATCTAGAAGAGAGTGTTTACATGGATCAACCAGAAGGTTTCTTAGACAGTGGGAGCAGCGGAAGAGTGTGCAAATTGCTTAAATCCATTTATGGGTTAAAGCAAGCATCGCGGAGTTGGAACATCTGCTTTGATGAAACAGTCAAGGAATTTGACTTTATCAAAAATGTAGATGAACCATGTATTTATAGGAAGATTGTAGAAGGAGCAGTAGTCTTCCTCGTTTTATACGTCGACGACATACTACTGATAGGGAATGATATCCCTATACTACAATCAGTAAAGCTCTTCTTGTCACAGAAATTCTCTATGAAAGACTTGGGAGATGCATCATACATTCTGGGCATTAAGATCTATCGAGATAGATCTAATAGAATATTGGGACTTTCACAGTCCAGGTATATAGACACTATACTAAAGAGATTTAGTATGGAAGATTCCAAACGCGGAAATATGCCCGCTTGTCACGGAATCACCCTCTCCAAAGAGATGTCTCTAAAGACTGATGAAGAGAGGGCTCGCATGGGCATTATACCCTACGCTTCGGCGGTAGGATCAATAATGTATGCGATGTTATGTACCAGACCGGATGTAGCTTACGCACTTAGTATGGTAAGCAGGTATCAGTCTGACCCAGGTGAGAAACATTGGATAGCGGTGAAGAACATTCTCAAGTACCTGAGAAGGACTAAGGAGATGTTCTTGATTTACGGTAATAAAGACCTCCAGGTAGAGGCTTTTACCGACTCCGGCTTCCAAAGTGATAAGGATGATTCTAAATCCATTTCGGGTTTTGTGTTTACCCTCAATGGAGGAGCGGTATGTTGGAAGAGTTCCAAACAAGATACCGTGGCAGACTCAACTATGGAGGCTGAGTATATAGCTGCTAGTGAAGCCGCAAAAGAGGCTGTCTGGATGAGAAAGTTCATTTCTGAACTTCAGCTGGTTCCGTCCATTGCCAATCCAATACCTTTGTATTGCGATAACAATGGCGCTGTAGCTTTAGCAAAGGAACCAAGGTCCCATCAGAAATCCAGGCATATCTTAAGGCGGTTTCACCTGATCAGGGAGATCGTGGATCGTCGGGAGATCGAGATACGGAGAGTAGACACAAAAGACAACACGGCAGATCCATTCACCAAGGCCATTCCTCAAGTACAGTTCGAGAGGCTTTTTGAGATGTTGGGCATGCGGTACGCAAGCAACTGGATCTGGTAGAGACAGTGGGTACTCATTGCGCCAATTACAGGCCTTAGTGCAAGTGGGAGATTGTTGGATATATATGCCCTAGAGGCCTACATTGTATAGGATGCTTGGGATATGTATGTACATGACAGTCTTGCTTGATATGATAGTACGCTATTTGGTTTGACTTTGTCTTAACGTATAATATATTTTACTTGGTATTTATATATATATGTTGATAAAGCCTATAGGGTGTTTGTCTGACTACTGCGTTGTGATGGCAGTCATACTAGTGGGAGCTGGATAGTCAATAGGCACACCCTTAGATGTCCCTGGTCGCAGGAGTATCGAGATTAGGCATCGATACTCCGGAGTAGACTAGTGTATACATATCTAGACCCTGACGAGGGGCAATGGATTGGTCCCGCAACCATTGGTGGTGTTCACCTAAGATTGTATACAGATGCTCACTGGGTGTGAGTACACCGGACAGGACTCGCCGAGAACTGACTGGATGGTATTATACCTAACGTCAGATAGCAGTTCTCAGGTGACATGTGTGCAGATAGTCCGTTGACTTAAGGTCATCATTTGTCTCGTGTGAGTTCCCACTGTGCTTTGATTGTTACCCTACCACGGCTCAAAGGAGTCGTGCAAACAGGTTTCAGTTGGGCACAGTCCCGAGCCACATGGAGGCAGTGAGCGACTGTTAGGGATTCGTCTCTCCCGGTATAGGGAGTTGATATCGCACTGTGGTCGTTTGGTCATTACCATAAGTCCCTGGCCAGGGCTGATTGAGAATTACTGATGGAAGGATCAGTAGATTCTCGGGTGGTCTTGAACCATACCGACACTGTTAGTTATATGTATGCCCTAGAGGCCATTACTGTACATAGGATGTATATTGTAGTGGATGCTGGGACATATATAGGGAGGACTTTCTTGCTCGACATGATAGTATGCTATCTGGTTGAACTTTACCTTAACGTGTATACTGATTGTCTCTCTGTTACATGTTGGTAAAGCCCTTAGGATGTGTGCTTGACTACCTGGACTATGATGCGGATCATACTAGTGGGGACATGGTAGTCCATAAGTACATCCTTCACAGTCCCTAGTCGTGGGTGTATCGAGACGGGGCATCGATATACCAGAGTAGACTAGCGTATACCTTCTCGACCCATACAGATGGGCGATGGATGATCCCATATCCATCGGTGTTTGACATCAGAGATGATATACGGGTGCTCAGTAGAGACTGGGTACACTGGACGGACTCGCCGAGAACTCCCAGATGGTATTATACCTTACGTCAGATTTCTCTGGTGACACTGGTACAGAGTAGTCTGTTGACCCGAGATCGTCATAGAGTCTTGTGTGGTTCCCACTGTGCTTTGATTTCCATCTTACCACGTCCAAGAGGGCGTGCAAAACGGTGGTTTTTGGGTACAGTCCCGAGTCACATGGAGGCAATGAGCGATAGGAGGGGATTCGTCTCTCCCGGTATAGGGAGTTGATGTTGCGCTGTGTTCGATTGGCTATAACCGGAAATCCCTGGCCAGGGTTGCTGAGATTTACTGGTAAGTGTTACCAGTAGTTTCTCGAATTGTTATAGACCTCATATCGACACGACTTATCAAGCTATTGGGGTCTGACGTTAACCATCCCTAGGCGAGATATGCGACATATCAGACGATCAGACCGGACTGTACGGTAGTGTTACTGGTTGGATTCACAGGAGTGTGAGCGGGCTTGCTCGTCGATCTTCTGATCGCTCAATACCCGGGTGGCCGTTACGTTTAGCAGACCGCTTGCGGCTTGTGGGTGTTTGATATGATCATCACCTGCTGCCGGCGTATTGACGAGTCTTTAGAGTCCTACACAGAGGTTTTCTGGCTCAAGCGAAACGAAATAGGAGCGCATATGAGATATGTGCGGGACCGAGAATAATGCGTGTATGTGATACCGTATTCTATTCTCGCGATGATTGTATCGAATGGTTGTATGCGATATAACCTAG
Organism: Agapanthus africanus; assembly: GCA_030015575.1. Lineage (NCBI taxonomy): Eukaryota > Viridiplantae > Streptophyta > Magnoliopsida > Asparagales > Amaryllidaceae > Agapanthus > Agapanthus africanus. The sequence continues at coordinate 590,009,303 of CM057340.1, read as the reverse complement.
TTATCGAATCAAGGATTGATTCGATAAGCCGATACATTGGATACTAGTCGGTTATGTGCGACATGACCGGATCATTGAATCATGTGTTGATTTAATGATTTAATGTATAATTATATATTTGATATATTACTTTGCATTAACTAGTGTTGGTTCACTTTAAATGGATTTTCTCACTTGGATTGCACAAGTTGTATATGTGATATACTTTTGTGCACTTGATTGTGTCATGTTTGATGATACATGTTAACTAGGGTTTGTGTAAAGATTGAACCATGGTTATATGAATGATTAGGGTTTTGTTTTCTTATTCATTTATTTGTTTATTTATTCATTTTGGCAAAAGGAAAATGGTGGCTAATTTGGATTTATGTTGAAGCTTCATGAAGCTTTGACTTAGTCACCATTTTTGTCTTCATGCCTAACCTAACCATTCACTTAACCTTAGTTTAATCTCTACACTTGACCATGGTTCATTATATGATAAGTATTGATTTTATTTTCAAAATGAATTAACTTATCATAAATTTATCTTCTTCTTCTTCATCTTCTTAAAAGAAGAAAAAGCTTGACCATCAATGGTGATTGATGAAAAAGAGTGAGAAATCCAATTCTAAAGTCTACCCACTTCCTATTTCTTCATCCTCTACCTCTTGCCAAGTAGTAGAGTGTGTTTTCTTCACAAGTTTCATGACTTGGTGAAGTGGGAGCTTGATCTTACGATGCCTCGACGTAGATCATCTTCGACACGAAGCCGACGACCTTGCCCGCCTCTTTCTCCGATGAAGCCGATGCTAGAGCCCGGGATTTGATATGGACAGCGGAGAGGACTTCATCACGGAGCCGTGGAGGTGGAGGACCGGATCTACAAAGGTTGTATTTCCGTATTCTAGTAGTTAAGTGTTAACTAGTTTGCTTTGTCGCCTAAATTTCTAGCCAACGATCCGTATTAGGGTTTCTCGGCACCGTTAAAATTTGAAATTGTCATGGTTGATGCCTTGTGAGACCTCTTAGGAGTGCCTAGGAACCCTACAGTGGTATCAGAGCCTAGATAGAGCCTTAGGCGAAGTCTAGACGATGTTTGAAACCCGATCGAACCGAAAACCCAACCCGGAAAATGCTCTCTGTACTTTTTCTAAAATCTGGGATTTTTCAACATTAAAAATATGCAGAAAAATCAGCAGGGAAATCTAAGAATTACGGCGCAAAATTTAGCTCCTAATTCCATAAAAGTGCGGCGGAACCGCGGCATTAGCGTGCTAATGCGGCGGTTCCGCGGCCCTTTTGTCTCTTCTCCCATCAAATTTTGCACAGTAATTCCTATTTGGCAGTGCTGGTTTTCTTGGGAATTTTTAATCTGAAATCCAGAGTTGAGTATTTTGGGTTGTATTGGGAGTTCGTACATTCGATCGGATTGTCAAACTCTGTCTATGTGTTTTTCCGGATAATTTTTGAATATGTTAAAAAGTTCGATCGGATATAAATACCCACCTTTTCCCCTGTTGGGAAATTTCCAAGTGTTGGATTTTTCCGTAGTTTAAAGACGTTCTAAGCAGTGCAAGTAACGCGATGGACCCTCTAGAAGACAACAAACCTTAACTCGATTATGTGACCGTCTTGAACTGCCCTTTGAACCTTAGGGTTTGGGGCAGTACGGCGTGCCACATGTGAGGCTTTGGCTTGACCCATCTATGGCTGGACCGTTGGTACTGAGGCACGAACTGAATGTTTTTAGACTTGTTTCATGTGTTGAGCTGTATCGGGAAAACTTGGGTGTTCGACTGTTCGATCGGAAAGTTTAACATTTTCTGTTTATCTGGAATGTGATACAACAATTGGAATTCACAAGCAGTTATCAGATAACTGAATGAATGTTATAAACATAGCAGTTTAGTCTCACTTGATCGGTTGCCACGGAATTTTGATGTGATCAAAAGTCCGTTGCAATCACGTAGGGTACGCGGATACTCGCCGGGTAAACTTAATAGACAGCCTCACTCCATAGCCCCGACCAAGTGACTGTTGGAGAACCCCATCGCCGAAAGCATCCGTTCGGGTGCTCGTGGCAGCGGTGTTCCGCCTTGGTGCACTTCGTCGACGGTATCGGGGGTGCGGCCGTCTACTAAAGTTTGCGACGAGCATTCGATCAGGTTGTCGGGAATCTTGTTGAATTGCCCGACTTGATATTGAAAAGAGTTTTCGATAATGAGACTAAAATGCGGGGTTTATAATTGTTAGGCATGCAATGTCTAAGTAATTCATTTGATTAGGCATGCGATGTCTATGCAGGTTGCGGATTCCAACTGTTGTAGTTTTACATTTTTTTTCTGTGACCGTAAGTGTAATATGTGATATCGCCGGTTTCGTTGCTATATGTCAACGACAATTGGGATGCGCATATTTACTTACGTTGATGACATGTGATGTTATGTGTTGCTGGATATGTTATATTGGATCGTCGTGTTTGAATAGCCGGGGGTTTTTTGCGTGAGATGAGTGTTTTTTCTTTTTCATTCATGTAAAAACTTGTATGTAATATTCTTTTATTGGGGCGCTTCCAGGTTGCGGAAGTTGTCACCGTTTGTATATTATTTACTTTTCCGCACTAGGATAGACCCAAGGAGGGGAGCGCAAGTAACCGGGTTCTGGAGTCCAGTGGGAGACCAACTCGAGGAGTCGAATCCGGGTCTCCTAACTCTAGAATTGGTAGGGTTGCTTGCCGCTCTCGTAGGGGTCTAGGGGTGTGGGTTTGGCTATTCATCACGACCGTGGAATCCGTGTTTTATACTGGCTCGTATTGAAAACACGGACGTCCTAGTATATCCAATATTTCATATGTTTCTTCTGCTGCGATATCTGTGATGTGATCATGTGATGTTCTGTGATAGATACAGTATATAGTATATATGATATATTATATAGGCGTTACTTATGTTTTACACCCGCGCTAGCCCTGCCCCGCTCTGTCGTTAGTTACCTAACCTAACGGTGCACGAGGGGACATCGAGGCGAATGCGGATGGCATAAGTGTACGTCGTATTTATCTGTGATGTTTAGGTACACTAAATGATGGGACTTCATTAATGAGATTAATGAAATAAAAGAAACCTAAGATGTTGTAGAATCGAATTTCAAAATAAAACAGGTAGCTACAGTTCTTGCTTTGCATAGCGGTATATGAGATATATCCTGCACCTTATTCGATGAGGAAAGGACCGAGATCCCTTCACCGGGAGTGACTCCTTTAGCAATAACTGGCAGATGCTACACACTCGGTTTGTCTTTTGATTGCTTTTAAGAGTTTTTGCTTTGCACAGTGATATATATGATATATCCCGCACCTCATTCGACGAGGAAAGGACCGACGATCCCTTCACCGGGAGTGACTCCTTTAGCAAAACTAGAAAAGCCTCAAAAGCACTCCATTTTAAAATCATTTGATTCTGCAACGATATCAAGTTCATTACGCAATAGGTTTTCAGAAAAACCTGTCGTAGCCCTCCGTCATTTCAGATAAATCCTGTTTAGTATTCGTGCTGCGTTTGTTGACCTTGTCAAGGCGCAGTGTGCGGTAGCTAACCAGTATTTATCTGCTTATGCATATGATGCAGATTGGGTTAGGGTAGTCGTGCGGCCTTGTTGACCTTGTCAAGGGTCGTGCGGGTGGGTTTGATTCAATCAAGAAATGACGGGTTGAACTTGACTTGCGATCTATGGTTTGTTGACCTTGTCAAGGTCATAGATCGTTCGGGGCAAAATTTTATCGGGAATTTCAAGTGTTGAAATTTGCAATGAGATTGCATACCTTCTATGAGATAGTTGGATCCCGATACCCGCTGCGAGTAAGTGTTACTCCTGGGAGAGTTTTATACATTACAATTAGCCGATCAAGTAGGTGTCTAGAAAAGTGTTAACGAGGTTACGCCTCTGGGAAAACGAGGTTTACATTAATTAGGTTCGTGCGAAAGCACGGGGGACCTCCCTCAAAGTACCGACACTGGCCTGGCTGAAAGATTGGCGAACTTGTAGTGTGTAATTAATCCCGGCTAGTCTTTCCTTTTAGGGTTTGAAGGAAGATTTGATAAAAAGCACTGGGAGCCATCCTGATTAGATAAAATAAAACCAATCTATTCTTGCAAGAGCGCACGCTGAGTGTTTTCTTCTCTCTCTCTCCAGGTAGCGACCATATCACGCCTTAATCAAGATAATAATACGGATATTTGACCGAACCCGCTTGTTATATTGAGCTGGGGAACGTTGGTCCCGCTCCAACTTATAATTGTTATAAGACAGAGCAGGAAATTGGGGAATACCAGATTTCCCGTGCCGCCCAAACGAAGAGAGTGCATGCTGATGCATCATCTTCGGGTGTGTTCATTATACAGAACTGTTTCTCTGTAACCTCTACGTCCTAGGTATGTGATACCGGATCAGGATCCCAGATATGTAATCTGTTACATAGGGCTACAGATAGGTAGAGAACTGAGAACGGGTGATAAGTTTCATGAGGCAGAAAACGGGGCAAGAGTTGCAGCCAAGTCTGTCGGTCACTGTCACCCTGTATTACCGATACATTGATTCTGAACGAATGTTATTAGATACCGAACCTGATATACAAAATCATATCAGTCTCTTTATTAGTAAAGAAATGATAAAATTTTGTATTGTTGGATAATGTTTTGAACATTTCCTATATCAAAAGTTGATCGGTTCAGGCACGTTATCTAAAAGCATTGATGTTCTAAATCAAACTACAGTTCTAAGTATACGGAACACACACAAGTGGAAGAGTTCAGAAATGAACGAATCCTTCTTGAGGTATTGTAGACTAGGTCAGATCAATGTGACCCGACTAGCTAGAGTTACATAAAGATGCATATTTAAATTAGTTTGAATTTACATCTTGTGAAACTCGCCAGTCATGTCACAAAGATATAATGACACCAGCTCTGTTTATTGGAAACATCCCAAGAGTTAGTAAACTCTTGGGATGATACATGTTGATGTATGTAGGTCCACAGTCTACACATGCCAAGACTGGTTCTTTATACTTCATTATATTCTCTGATAATCTCTCAAGATTCAGTCCTATGTTCCTGTTGAAACACAAGTCCGAACCTTTTGAGATATTCACGGAATATAAGTTAGAAGTAGAGAACCAAAACGGGTATAAGTATTATGTCCTTTGATATGATCAAGGAGGAGAATACTTGAGCACGGAAATCCTGGACTATTTTAAAGGAGAATGAGATTCTCTCTCAGCATTTACTCCTCCGTATACACCATAGCATGATGGTATATCGGGGCGGAGCAGTCGCACCCTATTCGATATGGTGCGCTCTATGATGAGTACTACTGAGTTACCTGTTTCCTTTTTGGGAGTTATGCGCTTGAGAAGCTGCATACCTATTGAATAGGGTTCCAATCAAATCAGTTGCCTACCATTTCATATGTGATATGGAAACGGATGAGCCCATATCTTAAGTTTCTTAAGATTTGGGGTTGTCCGGCCTATGTCTAAAAGCAAAATCCGGACAAGCTCGAGGCAAGATCTGTTATGTAGAACTGGAAATGTTCCAGCTATACAAACAGCAGCTGATGATTTGGTAGAACCGAAGGATTCAGTAGTAACCAACGAACCTCAGCCTCTTCGCCGATCTAGTAGGGTTCCTCACCCACCTGAGAGATACTTCGGTTTCTCCATGACAGTGGGAGCGAGGACTGCATCATGAGATGATGACCCAACTAGTTTCGAGCTGGTCATCAGGAGTAAGACTCTGTAAGAATGGCTGGATGCTTAGTGATCTGAGATGGAATCCTTATACACCAACAAAGTATGGACTTTAGTTGCTATATCTGAAGGGTTAAATCCCCATCAGGAGCAAGTATATCTTGAGAAGATTACTTGGTGTAAGTGGAAAAGTTGAGACTTTCAAAGCTAGACTTGATAAAGGTTTTAATCATTGACCAGGCGTGGATAATGATAAAACCTTTTCCAGTACCTATGCTTAAGTCCATCCAGATCCTACTTGCCACGGCTACATACCTTGACTACGATATCTGGCGGTTGGGTGTCATGACAGCTTTTCTAAATGATGTTTTAGAAGAGGGAGTCTATAAGTACACAGCCAGAGGGCTTCGTAAACAGTGGGAGCAGTGGAAACGTGTGCAGGATGTTTTATATGGTAAAGCAGGCATCGCGGAGTTGGAACGTCTGTTTTGATGAAGTAATCAAAGAGTTTGACATCATCAAAATGGTAGATGAACCTTGTATAAACAAAAGGGTAGTAGGGAGTATGGTGACGATCCTCGTAGAGTACGTGGATGACATACTCTTGATATGAAAGGAGTTTCCTATGCTACGCTCGGTCAATCTTCGCTTATCACAATGATTCTCCATATAGGATCAAAGTGATACCTCCTAAATCCTGGGTTTTGGATCTATGAGATAGATCTAATTGGATGTTAGGATACTCACTAGCTGTAGTGAGATGGTATCAATCGATCCTGGGGAGAATCAATGTCAGTCACAGGCATTGTCTTTACCTTCAGTACAAGGACGGTATGTTGGAAGAGTTCCAAGCTAGATACCGTGACATACTAGACGATAAAGGCAGGATACATCGCTACTTAAGATGCTACCAAAGAGGCAGTCTGGGTGTATATTAGTTCATAAGATGAACTATGTTCCTCCCATTGTGTGACAATGGAGTTGTGGCTTATGCCAAGGAACGTCCGTCCCATCAGAGATCCAGACATATTCTAAGGCAGTATCACTTGATCATGGAGATGGTTGATCTTCAGGGAGATCGAGGTTAGGAGAGTAGACACAGAGGACAACACAGCGGATCCACTCACAAAGGCCTGTTCCCAGAGAGAGACTTTTATGGGATGGTTGAGTATGAGATACTGCAACCACTGCTATCAGATGGCCCTAGTGCAAGTGGGAGATTGTTAGTTATATGTATGCCCTAGAGGCCATTACTGTACATAGGATGTATATTGTAGTGGATGCTGGGACATATATAGGGAGGACTTTCTTGCTCGACATGATAGTATGCTATCTGGTTGAACTTTACCTTAACGTGTATACTGATTGTCTCTCTGTTACATGTTGGTAAAGCCCTTAGGATGTGTGCTTTACTACCTGGACTATGATGCGGATCATACTAGTGGGGACATGGTAGTCCATAAGTACATCCTTCACAGTCCCTAGTCGTGGGTGTATCGAGACGGGGCATTGATATACCAGAGTAGACTAGCGTATACCTTCTCGACCCATACAGATGGGCGATGGATGATCCCATATCCATCGGTGTTTGACATCAGAGATGATATACGGGTGCTCAGTAGAGACTGGGTACACTGGACGGACTCGCCGAGAACTCCCAGATGGTATTATACCTTACGTCAGATGGCAGTTCTCTGGTGACACTGGTACAGAGTAGTCTGTTGACCCGAGATCGTCATAGAGTCTTGTGTGGTTCCCACTGTGCTTTGATTTCCATCTTACCATGTCCAAGAGGGCGTGCAAAACGGTGGTTTTTCGGTACAGTCCCGAGTCACATGGAGGCAATGAGCGATAGGAGGGGATTCGTCTCTCCCGGTATAGGGAGTTGATGTTGCGCTGTGTTCGATTGGCTATAACCGGAAATCCCTGGCCAGGGTTGCTGAGATTTACTGGTAAGTGTTACCAGTAGTTTCTCGAAATATTATAGACCTCATATCGACACGACTTATCAAGCTATTGGGGTCTGACGTTAACCACCCCTAGGCGAGATATGCGACATATCAGACGATCAGACCGGACTGTACGGTAGTGTTACTGGTTGGATTCACAGGAGTGTGAGCAGGCTTGCTCGTCGATCTTCTGATCGCTCAATACCCGGGTGGCCGTTACGTTTAGCAGACCGCTTGCGGCTTGTGGGTGTTTGATATGATCATCACCTGCTGCCGGCGTATTGACGAGTCTTTAGAGTCCTACACAGAGGTTTCCTGGCTCAAGCGAAACGAAATAGGAGCGCATATGAGATATGTGCGGGACCGAGAATAATGCGTGTATGTGATACCGTATTCTATTCTCGCGATGATTGTATCGAATGGTTGTATGCGATATAACCTAGTTATCGAATCAAGGATTGATTCGATAAGCCGATACATTGGATACTAGTCGGTTATGTGCGACATGACCGGATTATTGAATCATGTGTTGATTTAATGATTTACTGTATAATTATATATTTGATATATTACTTTGCATTAACTAGTATTGGTTCACTTTAAATGGATTTTCTCACTTGGATTGCACAAGTTGTATATGTGATATACTTTTGTGCACTTGATTGTGTCATGTTTGATGATACATGTTAACTAGGGTTTGTGTAAAGATTGAACCATGGTTATATGAATGATTAGGGTTTTGTTTTCTTATTCATTTATTTGTTTATTTATTCATTTTGGCAAAAGGAAAATGGTGGCTAATTTGGATTTATGTTGAAGCTTCATGAAGCTTTGACTTAGTCACCATTTTTGTCTTCATGCCTAACCTAACCATTCACTTAACCTTAGTTTAATCTCTACACTTGACCATGGTTCATTATATGATAAGTATTTATTTTCTTTTCAAAATGAATTAACTTATCATAACTTTATCTTCTTCTTCTTCATCTTCTTAAAAGAAGAAAAAGCTTGACCATCAATGGTGATTGATGAAAAAGAGTGAGAAATCCAATTCTAAAGTCTACCCACTTCCTATTTCTTCATCCTCTACCTCTTGCCAAGTAGTAGAGTGTGTTTTCTTCACAAGTTTCATGACTTGGTGAAGTGCGAGCTAGATCTTGCGATGCCTCGATGTAGATCATCTTCGACACGAAGCCGACGACCTTGCCCGCCTCTTTCTCCGATGAAGCCGATGCTAGAGCCCGGGATTTGATATGGACAGCGGAGAGGACTTCATCACGGAGCCGTGGAGGTGGAGGACCGGATCTACAAAGGTTGTATTTCCGTATTCTAGTAGTTAAGTGTTAACTAGTTTGCTTTGTCGCCTAAATTTCTAGCCAACGATCCGTATTAGGGTTTCTCGGCACCGTTAAAATTTGAAATTGGCATGGTTGATGCCTTGTGAGACCTCTTAGGAGTGCCTAGGAACCCTACAGACACTACTTGTACGGTTATTAGGGGTCTGACGTCCACCACCTCCCTAGACCATACATGCGATACTCTTAGACGAACAGACCGGACTGCACGGATATTGTCACAGACAGGCTCAGTAGGATTTCAGATGGGTTACCTCATCAGCTTTCTTATCGACAACTACCTGGGGACCGTTACGTACAGCTAGTGCCGCTTGCGGTCTGTGGTTAAACCCACTGCCAGCGTAGTAGTTGAGTCTTTAGAGTCCCACACAGAGATTTCCCAAATCCAGGCGAAAAGATATAGAGGTCGTATGGTTTTACGACAAAGGTTCGGACGCATACGTGTTTGAACGCACGTACGACATTCGGACAGTTTTTACTAGTCGGCCTTGGTTTAAGCCAGATTCTAGTATCAGGTTATTGGATTTATACAGTCTAAAGTTTTTCCGTGTTTTTACGGATGAGAGGGGCGTTCTCGTAATTTTCCGAGAAGCTTGTAGAAGGATGTGACATGGAGGGAGAGGTGGCATTTTCATTTAATGAATTAGTGACTCATTGTGAGTGATTCATCATGTCATTAATGCATTATTAAATGCTTAATGACTCACATAATGAATCACCCACTTGCATTAATGAAACATGATGAATAATCTCATATTATTCTTTTCTTTCTTATTCATTATGTTTCATATATCAAGTGAGAAGCTTTTTTATTATCATATAATTTTCATTATCATCTTCTCACTCTCTCTCTTCAAGTTCTCTCTCCTTCACCAAGCCTAATCCTACCCCTCATGAGTTGAGAACAAGGATTAGGAAAGACTAATTACTCCATAACCTATCTCTACATCACCTTAGCTACTCTATTTAGCAACTAGAGAAACTAAGTAACCTCAAGTTTAGAGGTTATAGCTTGGATTAGGGTTCTCGGGTGGATCGTCTATCACGGAAGAAAGCCGAAGAGGACGTGGAGATCCAAAGAGGCCGTAGATAACATTAAGACGAAGGACTAGAACCGTTTGGTATAATCTCTTAACATAGTAGTTTAGAACTCTATAGCTTTTGTTAAAACTTGTTTAGCAAACGATTCATACGGTTAATCGATGTTTGATCATAGAACAAGATTGTTATTCATATTTCCGCCTCCCCACAAGTATTGGGGTGTTGAACATCGACTTACACGAACAACCCGAAGCTGGATCTTTAAACTAGGGTTTAGGCGAAAACTAACATGTTAAACATTTTAACACTAAGTGAAAGGGATTACAACCTTTGTAGATCCGGTCCTTCACTTCATTAGCTCCGTGTAGATGTCCCCATCGCTGCGATCATGAACTCTGGACTCTAGAGAAGCTCCACAAGAAGAACGAACGTGCTTGCTTCGATGACTTCGAGGCCGAAAATGATCTACGTCGGGGAGACACTAACTCAAGCTATTCCTTCACTAGGTCATAAACTTTGTGAAGAGAACACACTCTACTACATGGCAAGTGGTAGAGGATGAAGAAGTAGGAAGTGGGCTCACTTTAGAATTGATTTTCTCACTCTTTTTCTCATGGCACCATTGGAGCTAGTAAGCTTTTGATGGAGCTTGATGAAGAAGAAGAAGAAGAAAGAATAAACTCATCATATGAATTATTCTTTTCTCAATAATGTAACCATGGGTGAGTTAAGCTATCATGCTTAACTCATGTAGAGAATTAACCAAAGCATGAGGTTAAGGGTTGGGTTAACTAAATATCCATAAGAATGAAAAAAGAGTTGACTTTGTCAATGTTTCCACAAGCTTCATGAAAGCTTAAGAACTTTGACAAAGTCTTTCTCTTTTGTTATTCTTAAGATATAAACAAAACCCTAATCTTTATCCTAATCTTGGTATAATCTCATACACCCATCTTTGATGTATCATCAAGCATGATACAATCATATGTACATAAATATATATCATATATACACTTATGTACAATCAAGTGAGAAAATAAATCTTAAGTGAGCTAATACAAGTTAATGTAATGTAATATATCAAATATATAATTAGACATTAAATTATTAAATCAACTCTTGATTTAATAACCTGGCTATAACCGACTAATATCATGTGTAACAACTTATCGAATCAACACTTGATCCGATAACCCGGCTATATCGCATACAACCGATCAATGTCACGAATCGCGAGAATAGAATACGGTATCTCATATCGTATTAATCTCGGTCCCGCACATATCGCATATGTGCTCCTACTCAGTTTCGCTTGAGCCTGAAAATCCCTGTGTAGGACTCTAAAGACTCGTCAATACGCCGACAGTAGGTGATGATCATATCAAACACCCACAAGCCGCAAACGGTGTGCTAAACGTAACGGCCACCCGGGTATTGAGAGATCAGAAGATCAACAAGCAAGCCCGCTAGTACTCCTGCGAATCCAATCAGTAACACTCCCATACAGTCCGATCTCGTCGTCTGATATGTCGCATATCTCGGCTAGGGGTGGTAAACGTCAGACCCCAGTAGCTTGATAAGTCGTGTCGATATGAGGTCTATAACAGTTCGAGAAACTACTGATAACACTTACCAGTAAATCTCAGCAACCCTGGCCAGGGATTTCCAGTAATAGCCAATCGAACACTGCGCAACATCAACTCCCTATACCGGGAGAGACGAATCCCCTCCTATCGCTCATTGCCTCCATGTGATTCGAGACTGTACCCAAAAGCCACCTTTTTACATGCCCTCTTGGACGTGGTATGATGGAAATCAAAGCACAGTGGGAATCACACAAGACTCTATGACGATCTCGGGTCAACAGACTAAGCTGTACCAGTGTCACCAGAGAACTGCCATCTGACGTAAGGTATAATACCATCTGGGAGTTTTCGGCAAGTCCGTCCAGTGTACCCAGTCAACACTGAGCACCCGTACACCATCCTTGATGTCAAACACCGATGGATATGGGATCATCCATCGCCCATCATATGTGTCAAGATGTGTATACGCTAGTCTACTCTGGTGCATCGATGCCCTATCTCGATACACCCTCGACTAGGAACAATTATAGGATGTACTCATCGACTACTGTGGCCCCACTAGTATGATCTCATCATAGTCCCAGTAGTCGAGTACATATCCTAAGGGCTTTATCAACATGTAACATAGAGACAATCAGAGTACATGTTAAGATAAAGTGCAACCAGATAGCGTACTATCATGTCGAGCAAGAAAGTCCTCCCTATATATGTCCTAGCATCCACTACAATATATATCGTATGTACAGTAATGACCTCTAGAGCATACAAATAACTAACAATCTCCCACTTACACTAGGGCCATCTGTTGTGGTATCACATACCCAACAATTAGCTGTGGTTGAAGTATCTCATACTCAACCATCCCATAAAAGTCTCTACTGGGAAAAAAGCCGTTGTGAGTGGATCCGCGTTGTCGTCCTCTGTGTCCACTCTCCTAACCTCGATCTCCCTGGAGATCAACCATCTCCATGATCAGGTGATACTGCCTAAGAATTATATCTGGATTTCTGATGGGACGGGGGTTCCTTGGCGTAAGCCACAACTCCATTGTCACACAATGGTAGGAACGAAGTTCATCTCATGAACTTACATATATCCAGACTGCCTCTTTGGTAGCAGCCTTGGTAATGATGTATCTTGCCTTTAATCGTCTAGTAAGTCACGGTATCTAGCTTGGAACTCTTCCAACATACCTGTTCCCCTCCGAACGGCGGCCGGGACGTCGGGACGTCCGAATGCCTGGGGTTCGGGGCAGATGCTAATTGGTGCTATCCGTCTACCCCTCCGAAGATGCCAAGTTGATTTATGGCACCATGTATCGAAGGTTTAGACGGATGCGTCCGATGTAGCAGACTTCGTCAGATTCCCCCTCATTTGAGGGGTTTTTGATTGTGGGGACGCTCTTCCCTGCAGGCGCAAGCCCCTGCAGTTAATTACGCTACCGCGTTGCGGTAACAACTTTCTCCTTCTCCAGATGGTCACTTCGTGTCGTGGGTGTTTGTTTTGTTGCCCGTGGATTGTTTACGGAGACTGAGTTATGTCGTCGCCCGTAGGGCGTGGACTAGTCCAAATCCGCATTATCTTAGATTTGGGTTTGGGAGTTTGGTTTGAGGATACGTCAGCCATACTTGAGGCTAAGATCAACTCAAACGTTTGTTAAGGATACGTTAGTCTAACTTTGTGACTAAGATCAACTTAACGGGATCGTTTAGATCCGACAGAAGAGTGTTTGGACTCTAATGTTCCAGTTTAGGGACGTAGTGGTCCATCGTATGTATGGCCATCGGGACTCATCACCTCTCTGACGACGTTGAAAGATTACAACGACGGATGTCAGAGGAGTTCAGAGATGTACCCTCGAGCCGGAGTTAATTTAGGGGATTCGTAGTCCAATCTGTTTGAAGGTTTAAGGACGCGTTAGCCATTTTTGGAGGCTAAGATCAACTTAAACGGGACCGTTTAGATCCGACAAAAGAGCATATGGAGGGCCCTATTGTTCTAGTTTAGGGACGTTACGGTCCATGGGTAGTTTAAGGACGTTGCGGTCCGTGGGTAGTTTAAGGACATTGCGGTCCGTGAGTAGTTTAAGGACATTGCGGTCCATGGGTAGTTTAAGGACATTGCGGTCCATGAGTAGTTTAAGGACATTGCGGTCCATGGGTAGTTTAAAGACATTGCGGTCCATGGGTAGTTTAAGGACATTGCGGTCCATGGGTAGTTTAAGGACATTGCGGTCCATGGGTAGTTTAAGGACATTGCGGTCCATGGGTAGTTTAAGGACATTGCGGTCCATGGGTAGTTTAAGGACATTGCGGTCCATGGGTAGTTTAAGGACATTGCGGTCCGTGGGTAGTTTAAGGACATTGCGGTCCATGGGTAGTTTAAGGACATTGCGGTCCAGTATTTGCTCTGGATGCTTCACACGGGTTCACTGCCGTGCTTGGCGAGGACCAGGCTCCGCTCTGGATGCTTCACACGGGTTCACTGCCGTGCTCTGCGAGGACCAGGATCCGCTCTGGACGTTTCCCACGGGGTCAAAGAGTGACATTATCCGTGTTCCACGTAACCAGGAATTTTGCATTAGGCATGGGTTTAAGGACCCCACAGTCCATATCATGAGTGGCCGTCGGGACCCGTCACCTCTTTGAAGACATTGAGGGATTACAATGCCAAGTTTCAAAGGAGTGAAGAGATGTACCCTAGAACCGGAATGGATTTAATAGTCCCTGACCCAATTTGGGGTCGAGACTGATTAATTATGTTATGAGCCCATTAGCCCAGTTAATCATAAATTGAGGACTTATGGCCAGCTTGGGCTAAGTCCAGTCGGGTCTGAAACATTGACTTTTTGCTGATCCATTGAAGGAGAGGCTTTGCCTCTATCCATTTAGCCAATTGGGCCAAAGCCTAGTGTTAAACACTATAGAGCAATCAGTGTTGAACACTGGGAATGCGGTTAACAAGTTAGTGTTTAACACTAAGAAATAATTGGTGTTAAACACCAGCAATAAGGCTTCTCAAATTAGTGTTAAACACTAAAACAGATCAGTGTTGAACACTGCAAATGAAGATCTCAGATTAGTATTTAAACACTAAGGTAATCAGTGTTGAACACTGCAGATAAAGCTTTTTAATTAGTGTTGAACACTAAGGCCCAACAATATTTTAACACTGAGTGCGAGAGTTTCAATTTAGTGTTAAACACTAAGACAAGAGGGGTCACGTGGCAGCACGTGAGAGCGCCCTTCCTCCATTTGTTCTGCTGAAATTACTGCATCTTTTGATAGCATCACGTGTCAGCACGTGATGGGCATTCAAATGCCTATGCGTTAAGGCTTCTGCTGAAAGTCACGTGGGTCACGTGGGGTGCTGCCTCAAAGGGGTTTTCTGTAGGGCTTTTGAGGGGGGGTCACGTGGTGACACGTGACCCTGCCTTAATGTGGTTTTTTCAGAGGATTTGTTACTCCTTTTTTTCAGGAATTAAATTCCGGAGACTTTTTAATTTCAGAGGAATTAAATCCTTCTTTCTTTTGAAGACTTGTATTCTGGAATAGAGTTTAACTCTGAATTTTCTGCGGGAGTTAAATTCCCCGTTTATGTGAAGGGCTGAATAGGGTTGAACCCTAATAAAATTTTTGAGGAAATGATGATCGTTGTTTCAACAGAACTAAGTTCTTTAATTAGGGTTAAACCCTGTTTCTCTTTTTTTTTTGTTTTGAAGGAATTAAATTCCCATGATATAGGGTCTAGCCCCACTTTTATTTTGGAGGAATTAAATTCCTATAGTTCTGTGAGAATTAAATTCTCAAGTTCGCACTCCTTCTCTATGTTTTGGATCTGCATGGCAGGATCTCAACCCATTGAGAATTAAATTCTCAACCTTAAGGGGAGATGTGCACTTTGCAGATCCTCTATCAAAGAGAGAAGAAATAAGTTCTTCTGCTTTTATATTATCAGAGTTAAACTCTGTTGAGAATTAAATTCTGCTTCTTTCAAAATGCCTTCCCTTTCTTACCTAGGGTTTTTTGCAGAAGATCTGAGTCTTTTCGAAGTATCAAAGCTCTTCTCCTTTTCTCTTTTCTTCTCTGCGCATGTATCTCTCTTTTTTTGTCTCTTGGCTCCTATTTATAGGAGAGGCAGCCGCATCAATCAGTTTTTTGACGAATCTTCATTGGGAGATTTGATTTGCATCCATAATTCATTTTGGGCCTTTGGATTATTAGGTGAATTTTATTCACCATTGGATCTTGAATTCAGAGATTCTCCTTTGATATTTTGGTTAGATTTAAGGGGGAAATCTTTCCCAAAGCCGAGATTTTCCATAGATAGATGATCTTTAATCATCTCTGAATCTTTGATTTGATTAGTCCCAAATAATTACTTTCCTTTGGAAAGATTCGAATTTCCTTCAGAATTTAATTCTGTCGTCAAAAATGGGCTTTGAAAGTCGGTCACGTGTGACCACGTGACCCATGGTCACGTGTGAGCACGTGACCCCCTTTGGAACGAGCTTTCTGCGCTGTGTCTTCTGATTGCTGCTTAAACATCACGTGCTACCACGTGACCCCTGGTCACGTGTGAGCACGTGACCCTTTGTTTGAGCTCTCTTTCCTTGGTTGTTCTGGAGACGCGCTTGCTGCCTTGAACGTCACGTGCCGACACGTGACCCTGGTCACGTGGGAGCACGTGACTTCTTCTGAAGCCTTTTTCTTGACTTGGTCAGTTACCCGACGTGCCTTTGACGCTTGTATTTAAACGTCACGTGCCAACACGTGACCCGGGTCACGTGGGAGCACGTGACTCTTTCTGAAGCCCCCCTTTCCTTCAACGTAGTCAGGAAACTGAACTTGCCTTGATGATGTTTTTAGGTGTCACGTGCCAACACGTGACCGCTGATCACGTGTAAGCACGTGACCCTCTTCTGAAGCTTTTCCCAGAAGCTTTCCTGATTTTAAATCAGGAAACAAATGCCCCCACAGCGTTGTTCTCACGTGTTTGCACGTGAGTACAACGCTGTCACTTTTGTGACCGCTGGATCTGCTTTGGGGAGTAGGGTAGACGAAACGTCTTTTCAGAAGCGTCTTTACTTTCTCATGTCCTTCCTTTCAGACCTTTCTTTTAAGAATTTGATTCTCGTTCTCAGAGCTTAGTTCTCTGTTGTGTCTGTGCAGTGCCGCCTCATTCGCCAATCAAAGGCTAGTGCTCATGTGTTGCGTATGCAGGGATCTATTTGATGGGGACGTTTCATTTCCCTATCCTAATTCCAATGCGTCGTTGGATTTCATTTCCAATGCTCTCCCCTTCTTTCCGGGCTTTGAGAATAGTCCTGCCATGCACAACATTTTTCGTGCATAGCATTAAATGCTCCCCTATATAACCTGAACCCTATGCCTTACTTCTTTTCTTCACAGAGAAACCCATTCATACCTTAAGGTGGTCATTTTTGAGAACCCGATCAATCTCCATGGCTTGCGATCGTCCCCATGCTCGTCGGCAACCATGGGAGGTGCCCCTTGAGGAGATAATTCCTCGCTTCGCTGCGCGGCTGGCGGATCCCCTTCTCACCGACGCTCAATGTGACACGGTGATGTACGAGCTACTGACCCGTCGGGGTTCTCCTCTTCCCATGGGCTCCATTTGGCTCCGGATGATCCTCCTGTCTGTGCTTGCCGATATACCCCCTCATCCGGCGGAGATGACTTCGGCGATCCTTGACGCGGCGGAGGACAAGCTTGAGTGCTTTCATGAGGCTTGTCTAATCACTCAAGCTCTGAAGGATCACTCAGTTCATTTACTGAGTCAGATAAGAGCTCGTCGGGCCGTCATGTCTGCTTTCGCTGATGAGCACGGCTCCAACCGGTGGGGAGCGACTCCTCGCGAAAACCGCCGTTTTGACGTGCTGGAGAAGGCGGAAAGGGAGTTGGAGAATTTTGTGTTTTGCTTTGTTAACCCTTGTATTTCTGATCCCTTGTTTGGTAATCTTTTCCTACTGATGTAGCATGTTTGAATCAATGTACTCCTTTAATCATTGGTGGTTTGCATGCTTTCTGTTGAATTTTCATGCTTGTCAGATAGTTGTACGTGTGTCTTGCTTGCGTAAATGAGATGTCTGTTTTTCTTTAATTACGAGCACCATCGTTACGTTGCATGCACATCAGTGCCTCCGGCAACATTTCCTTTTAAACATTCGTACAGTTGCAAATGCGTGCTTGATAGGATACAGATCAGAAACTTGCCACGTTATCTCCCGTATCGGGTGGTTTGTGCTGGCTTTAGATCGAGTATTGTTGTCGAAGGGAGGTTTATAAATGAAGACATATTCTTCTCTTCAACGGTGTGTCCCCTTTCTATTGAATGTATTCTGCGGATACTCTATCTCGATCTCCTTGCAGGACGGCCGTGGCTTAGGATTCAGGGTTAGGATCTGTTTACTGAGGCCTTTGCATCTTATGAGCCACGAGGGTCTCATAAGGAGTCTTTCTCCCTATAGGTCGAGAGGATCCCATAGGTGTGAGTTCTTCTTAAAGATCGTGAGGATCCTTAAGCGGGTTTTCCTTTGAGGGTCGTAAGGATCTCACAAGAGATTTTTTCTTCCTTACAGGTCGTGAGGGCCTGCAAGTGTTGGATGTGATCATCCTTATCCGCGTTTCACGGAGTCAGGGATCTTTCGAGGTATCGTAGTTTAAAGACGTCGCGGTCAAGGTTAAGGACCTCATAGTCCGTGGATTTAAGGACTCCACAGTCCGATGTCAGTTTTAAGACATCACGGTCAAGGTTAAGGACCTCATAGTCCGTGGATTTAGGGACTCCACGGTCCGGTGTTTGGTTGCAGGGACCCGCCACCTCTTTGAAGACGTTGAGGAATTACAACGCCAGGTATCAAAGGAGTGAAGAGATGTACCCTTAAACCAAGGCGAAATCCGTAGGGAATCGGGGGGATTGATCGTTAGTTTTAAGACATCACGGTCGAGGTTAAGGACGTCATAGTCCGTGGATTTTAAGGACTCCACAGTCCGGTGTTTGCTCTGGATGCTTCACACGGGTTCACTGCCGTGCTTGGCGAGGACCAGGCTCCGCTCTGGACGTTTTCCACGGGGTCAAAGAGTGACGTTATCCGCGTTCCACGTGACCAGGAAGTTTGCACTAGATGCTTCACACGGGTTCACTGCCGCGTTAGGCGAGGACTAGGCTCCGCTCTGGATGCTTCGCACGGGTTCACTGCCATGCTCTGCGAGGACCAGGATCCGCTCTGGACGTTTTCCACGGGGTCAAAGAGTGACGTTATCCGCGTTCCACGTGACCAGGAATTTTGTTGATTGTATCCGCATTTCACGGGATGGAGGTTTGACTGTTGGCGATATGTATACCACCGAGCCATGGAATTGGGAGCTGCCGCTGCTCTGCTTTGTTTGAAGTCATGTCCGTTGTTACGAGACGAGTGTTTGGATGATCTCTAGGTCGCTTGTGGCCCGTCGAGACCTGGCTTCTTCTTTTTTGGTGAAACCTGGGGGAAGGAGTACGACTCTTTCTTTGTTTGCGCCCCTGGATTGTGTACAGGGATTGTTGTAGTATCACCTGTAGGGCAAAAAGGTTTCATTTTTCCATCATTTCTTTTATTCTTTCCGCGATGCTCTATCATTTCAGCTTTTTATATCGCGAAGGTCGCGATTGCCCAATCATTTCGGCTATTTTTCGCGGTGCCCAATCATTTCGGCTATTTGTTTTATTTTTACTCGCTGCTTTTTTTTATTGCGAGTTGCCCTATCATTTCGGCTATTTTTCATGCATACATTTTTACTTGCTGCTTTTTATTGCAAGTTGCCCCATCATTTCGGCTATTTCGTAGGCATGTGTGGCTTGCTAGCTTTTTCGCCGCAAGCTCGGATTTTGGACACCGATTTCGGCATCAGCATCGCTGCAACTGGGATGTTGCCAGGAGCAAATCATCATTTGCCTCTATCGATGTTGAACAAAGGTGGCTTAGCAAACAGGGTTAAGGTCCTGTCGACTAAGGCTTTTGACTTCATGAGCCGTAAGGGTCTCACAAAGGTATTTCTCCCTACAAGTCGTGAGGATCTTGCAGGTGTATTTTCTCCTTAGGGATCGTGAGGATTCCTAAGTGTATGTTCCTCTGTAAGTCGTAAGGATCCTACAAGAGGGTTTTCTCCTTATGGGTCGAGGGGACCTACAAGGGTTGGACTTTGCTGGGGAAATGTTTATTCGCGCCCGTGGATTGTATACAAGGGTCAGTATTGAGCCTTTTGTAGGGCAATATCGGAGGTTGTGGGGGATTTGCTTAAGAACAGGTTCAGGTTTCTGTAACTTAAGACTTTCAAATCTCATGAGCCGTGAGGGTCCCATAAGAGAATTCTCCTTACGAGTCGTGAGGATCTCGTAAGTGTATTTTCTCCTCAGGAATCGTGAGGATCCCTAAGTGTGCTGCTCCTTTGTGAGTCGTAAGGATCTCACGCAGGTGGTTTCTCCTTACAGGGTCGAGAGGACTCTGTAAGTGTCCTTTAACGAGGTTGCGCCCTTTCGGGTTTTCACAAACACTCGCCGGTAGTCCTGCTGTTTTTACTCACGGAGCCCTTTCGGGTTTTCATCCGTGCCCATTTTGCTTATGGACATACCGTTTTTTTTATTTATATCATTTTTACTCTTCTCTTTTTTTTTACAAGGTCGCGCCCTTTCGGGTTTTCACGAACACTTGCCGGCAGCCCTGCTGTTTTTACTCACGGAGCCCTTTTCGGGTTTTCATCCGTGCCCATTTTGCTTATGGACATACCGTTTTTTTTTTTTTTTTTTTTTTTTTTTTTTTTTATCCATCTCGTCAACCTAAGGACGTTGCGGTGGTAGTTTAGGGACGTCTCGGTCCGTCGATAGTTTAAGGACGTTTCGGTCCGCTGTTAGTTTAAGGACGTTTCGGTCCGTTGTTAGTTTAAGGACGTTTCGGTCCGGCATTAGTTTAGGGACGTTTCGGTCCGCTGTTAGTTTAAGGACGTTTCGGTCCGACGATAGTTTAAGGACGTTTCGGTCCGACGATAGTTTAAGGACGTTTCGGTCCGTCGATATAGGAAGGCCGGCTGCTGCTTGTAAAGTCTGAGCTTTAGGAAGATAGCGAGCGGACATAGTCGTCGTCATCCATCATTGACCTAGGCTGCAGCTTATTAAGCATGGTATTTCTTCAAGAAGCGGCCGTTTACTGGCCTGAAAGGCCTTTCACCGTGCATGTCCATGAGTAGGTAGGCTCCACCCTGGTAGACCTTGTCTATGATGTACGGGCCTTCATAGTTTGGCTCAAATTTTCCCCGCTTGGCACGATTGGGAATCATCGGTCTTCTGACCACTAGCACAAGTTCGCCTTGGCGGAATGTCCTCGGCCTGGTCAATCTTTCGTACGAGCGCGTCATCTTTGCTTTGTAGGCTTCTAGATATTGTTGCGCTATGAGCCGGGTTTCATCGAGGGCGTCAAGCTCCTCAAGCCGAAGGTGAGCATTTTCTTCGTTCGTCAGCTCGTGGTGGACTGCTACTCGTAGAGAGGGTAACTCTATCTCGAGGGGGAGAACTGCTTCCGTCCCAAATACCAATGCGTACGGCGTTGTGTTCGTGGCCGTCTTGAATGTAGTTCGATAAGCCCAGAGGGCTTCTTGCAGCCTTTCGTGCCAGTCTCTCTTATTCCTGGAGACGGTCTTTTTCATGATCTTCGTCAAGGTCTTATTGAAAGCCTCGGCCAGACCGTTAGCTCGTGGGTTGTAAACTGAAGAATATCTCCAGTCTATATTGTGCTGCTGTGCGAAGCGGCTAATCTTATGGCTTCGGTAGGCCGGCCCATTATCGGAGATAATCCGTCGCGGGGTTCCGAACCGATAGATGACGTGTGTTTTGAAGAAATGGAGAATGTTCTCCGTCTTCACTTCCCTCAGTGGTACCGCTTCTGCCCATTTGGAGAAGTAATCAGTTGTCGCCAGGATAAAACGATGTCCCCGGGCTGATGCCGGCTCTATGGGGCCGACTATGTCGGTCCCCCACATTTCGAATGGCCAGCTGGCCACCGTTGGGTGTAGTGGATTCGGATGTTGGTGGATGAAGTCTCCATGGATCTGGCATGAGTGGCATTGCTTTGCATACTCGAGGCAGTCCTGGATCATCGTGGGCCAGTAGTAACCCATCCGTTTAATTTTTAACTTCATCTTTGGGCCTGCTTGGTGAGAACCGCAAAGTCCGTCGTGAACTTCTCGAACGACTCGTTCCGCTTCGTCAGGTCCCAAGCATCTCAGCCATAGAAAATCAAACGATCTCTTGTACAGGGTATCGTTGACGAAAGCGAAGGATAGAGCTCGTTTCATAAGCTGATGCCTTGAGGACGCCTCTTCGGGCATTCGGTGGGACTTAAAGTAGTCTATGAAGACTTCCCTCCAGTCCTCAGCCTTCTCACGGTCTTTTATTTGTAGGGTCGCTTGCTGAATCGCTCCCTTTTCTTTATATAATTCCGGAGGTATTTCTGCCGGGGCGAGCACTCGACGGCTTTGTACCACGATTCTGACGTCATCGAGGTTCTCGTCAGCCAGTTCTTTAGCGAGTTTGGCCAACGCGTCTGCTTTGCTGTTTTCCGCGCGCGGTATGTTCTCTAGAATATAGGAGGGGATCTGGGCCAACAGTTGTCGCACCTTTACGCCGTATTTCACCAATTCTGGTTTGCATGTTTGGTAGTCACCATTTATTTGGCTAACGACCAGCTGAGAATCCCCGTATATGTGGAGGTCTTCAATTCCCATGTTGATGGCGATTTCGAGGCCTGCTATCAGAGCTTCGTATTCGGCTTCATTGTTTGTCCTTGACTCTGTTAAGGAGAAGGCGAAGCGCATTATCCCTCCTTGTGGAGTTACAAAGATAAGGCCTATCCCCGATTTGATGATCGGGTTACCCTGTTTCTGTTTCTTTGTGGAGGACGCTCCATCGAAATAGAGTTCCCATCGTGTGCTTCCACCGCCAATTGCATCAAATGCATGCTCGTCCGGCAAATCACAGTTTAGAGGAGAGTCGGCCGGTATCGGGTGCTCAGCGAGGAAGTCGGCAATGGCCTGGCCCTTTACTGCCTTGAGGGGTTGATATGTTATCGAAAACTCCATCAAGAGTAGGGCCCATTTAGCGAGTCGTCCCGTCAATATAGCCTTTGACATCAGGTATTTAAGGGGATCCACCTTTGAAATGAGACGGACTTCATGCGCCAACGCATAGTGCCTGAACTTCGTTACTGCAAAGATTAATGCCAAGCAATGCTTTTCAATGGGCGAGTAATTGCTTTCTGCCCCCAGTAGCACTCGACTTAAGTAGTAAAGTGCTCTTTCTTTCCCCTGGTCATTCTCTTGTGCCCATAATGCGCCCAAGGAACCTTCGAGGGCGGTTGTATAAAGAATGAGGGGTTTTCCCTTGACCGGCGCAGCTAATACCGGCGGGTTCTGCAGGTACTGCTTGATCTCGTCTAGTGCGCCTTGGCATTTTTGATCCCAGACGAATGGGGTTCCCTTCTTCATCAGGTGACTGTAGGGTCGGCATTTGCCTGAAAGATTTGCGATAAATCGCCGGATGTATGCGAGCTTTCCTTGGAGAGACCGCAACTGTTTGAGGGTTCTTGGCGGGGGCATTTCCATAATCGCTTTAATCTTTGACGGATCTATTTCAATACCTCGGTGTCGAACGATGAATCCCAGGAATTTACCCGAGGAGACTCCAAACGCGCATTTGAGGGGATTCATTTTCAAATTGTATTGCCGAAGGCGTTGAAATACGGTTTCGAGATGCTTTAAATGCTCTTCGTATGACATGCTCTTCACTACGAGGTCATCGATATAGCATTCGACGATGTCGTGTATGAGATTGTCGAAGATTTTTGTCATGGCCCTTTGGTAGGTGGCGCCAGCGTTCTTTAGGCCAAAGGGCATAACCCTGTAGCAGAATACACCCAAAGGGGTCCGGAAGGCGGTGTGCTTCTGGTCTTCGGGATGCATTTTTATCTGATTGTATCCTGAAGAACCATCCATAAAGGAGAAGATCTCGTGAGTAGACGTGTTATCTATCATTAGCTCGGTTACCGGCACCGGGAAATCGTCCTTTGGGCATGCTTTATTGAGATCCCTGAAATCCACGCATATGCGCACCGTTCCATTCTTCTTCATTACCGGGACGATATTGGCGATCCAATCGAGGTATTGGACTTCTTGGATAAATCCGGAATCGATCAACTTCTTGACTTCGGCGTTGATGCTCATCTCCAGCTCAAGTCGCATCCTCCTTGGCGCCTGCTTGACTGGCTTGATATCCGGGGATATTGCTAATCTATGCACTGCAATCTCCGGATCCAATCCTGGCATCTCTGAGTAGTTCCACGCGAAGCAGTCTTTATGCCGTAGGAGCACGTTCTTTAACGCGGCCACCTTTTCCTCGGATAACAGCTCGCTGACAAATGTCGGCCGCGGGTCGTCTGCCGATCCCAGCTCGATCTTCTTGAGGTTATCTGCGGTAGTATGTATACCGTCTTCCAGTTCTTTCGGAGCGGGCGGAAATTCCGAGATCAACTCGTCATCGCTGTTCTCGAAGCACCGGGGAAGGTCATCTTCGTTCTCGGGCTCTTCTTTTAATATCGTAATCATATAACAGGTGCGAACTCGCTCCCAAGACTGAGGCGGATCCGGTTCTGCTCTTGTGGCTTTAGGCTCGTGCCTTTGCGGCGGCGTTACTTTCCAACCGTCGGATAAAGCGAATCTGCCCCGTCGGTACTGGTCCTCGACCCAGTTCTTGAAGGTGAAGCAATCTTCGGTCGGATGTCCTATGGCTCGGTGATAAGAGCAATAACCCGGATGAGAGACCTTGCTAGCCTGCTCAGGATGCCTAGACTCTGGAAGCGTGATCATCTGATGTTTTAGGGCGAGCTTGAGTAACCGTTCCGTCTTGTCTCGAGGGAAGGAGTATGCTCGACTCATCTTTTCCATGAGGGACGAGTCCGAGCCGCGCAATTCCCGTAACCCTCTAATCCTGCGTCGTTGTTGTCGGCTTCTTTTTTCGCTTCTTAATTTATTCCCGTCCCTGCGTCGAGCCTTTCGTATGACGGGTTGACGATGGTGAACATCTTTATCTTTTGCAGCCTGTGCAGTTTGTTGGAATAGACGTTGCGTCCTGGCTTTCTCATAGATGGCCACTTCGTGGTTGTGATCTTCCCGAATTTTCTGATCCGCTTTCGTGGTAGGCTTGCCCATTCGTCTTTTAAACAACGGGTTTGGCTCTTCGATCGCGGGGTTTAGTTTTGATGAGGGATTGGTCTCTCCTGACGTGGCGCCTTCTTCTTCATCAAAGGTATATATGGCGTAGCTGCCGTGGGCTCGCTCCTGTTTTCCCGTTCTCGCGTACCCAAGCCCAAGTGTTTCTATTTTTCCGTTGGGCAATTTGCGTTGGGTCCCAGGGACATCCCAAATCCTGTTGTAGAACCGAGCCTGCCGCACAGTCTGTTTTAAGGGTACTCCTTGGCGCTTCAATAACTTCTTCAATCCATTTGTATAGTATCTAGGCAGACGAATGGGTTGGAGCCTGTCAAGTGTAACATCCACGCCGTGCCAGATCTCTTTCTCCACCTTCGACTCTGAGGATTGATAGAATAGGATCACCTTTTCACCCCTTCGCTTGGGAGGGACGTAAAATGTTTGCAGGTCCTGCACGCTGTGGGTTTGAAGCGCGTCGAGATCCTTATAGTGTTCTTGCGGTACCATGGTGATTTGCAGACTATGGTCATCGCAAAGGGGTGCCTGTATTGACAGCCGATTGGAGAACACGACGTTAACCTCGTCCTCCGAATCACTCCCGAAGACCGGTACGGGGGTGGGTGCCCCCAGGTTGTTGCGTTGGGATGGCCCCGTATACACTATTTCCTCCTCTTCTTCGGTATCGCTCCCAAAAACGGGAATGGTGGCGGCGGTTTTGTTCTTCGGGTCGCGACACCTTTCTGTATCCTCGAAATCTGGCAAAAAGTATTTCGCATCTTCGTATTTGCGGACTTCGTTCACAGAAAACGGGTTTAACTCGCCTGTTACAGTGTACTCGAAACCATCCTTGAAGTATTTCATACACTGATGTTGTGTAGAAGGGATGATGTTGTACTCGTGTAGCCAGGGACGGCCGAGCAAGGCGTTGTAGCAGGTCTTGGCGTCAATGACATGGAATTTGATGTCTGTGACGAGAAGTCCGAAGCGTAACGTCAGTATTACAGATCCGAGAGTCCGTGACGATTGAGAGTCGAAACCGGAGATAGTAATTTTGTCACGAGCGAGGTGTTGCACACTCATGCAGATTTCCTTCAACACCCGAACATTAAGGAGGTTGACGGAGGATCCATTATCCACTAAGATCTTACCTATCTTGATGTCATGGCAGTATCCAGAGACATATAGGGGACGGTTGTGGTCGCACGTCCCGAGGAGAAGGTCTTCATCACCGAAAGTGACATCGGCTGTATGCACTTCCTCCAGTTCATCCTTCATCCTTTCAGTGGCGAGAACGGCCTGGAATTGTTCAGGTTCTTGCAACGCTTTAATGAGTGAGTCTCGCGCTTCTTTTGATAATAGAAGGGCATCAAGAACGCTAAGCTGAGAGGGTAGCTTCCTTAAGTGCGCGAGGATGTTATAGTCCACCTTACCCTTTTTGGGAGGGTCTTTGTTAGTTAGCTCTTTTATGACCCGGTCATCTAAAGTGATATCTTCAATGACCTTTTCCTTTCCCTTATCTTTTCGGCCGACGGGACCGAGATTCTTCTCCGGGAGCGTGCGGTTGCGCAGCTGGATGTTCTCGCAGGCCTCTGATTCCTCCTTTTTTCCTAGAACGGATTCTGTAAAGAGAGGGCCCAGAGCCATTTCTTCATCAGAGTCGCTCCCGAAGGTGAGAACTTGTGACCCTCTGGCGTCAACCATGTAACAGTTGCCAGTAGTCTTGTTATGTCCTCCGACAGTACCTCTTCGCTCCTGACGGCTCTTGCGTTTCATGCGCTTAAAATGTTGCTGACGAACAACATATCCTTGCCACCATATCTTAAAGGCGTCGCACTCCTCCGTGGGATGTGAGATTTTCCGATGATATGTGCAATAGTCAGGGTGCGTCTCTACCCCATCGTGTGTGTTTCCTTCCGAGGGTGGTAGCTTCATCCCCATTGACACGGCTTTGGCAAACCTTTTTCTCGTCTTGAATATCTTCTTGTCTACCTCGGATACTTTTCGCTCTGGAGGAGGTAGTTCAACTCTTCCGTTCAGTCGTCCGTATTTGGCTCTTTCCGGCGTGGTCATTTCACGCTCCTGGTCCGCTTTACATTTTAGACGAATCTTGTCTAGAAAAGCGTCGATCATTTCGTCCGTTGGCCATGGACACTCTGGTACAGGCTCTGCCTCCATCTTCTTAGTGCCGGGAGTTCTCCCATCATCGGTAAACGAGTGGGAGATTACGTTACAACTCGCCACGTATCCTTCGGATTCATCCGACGAGCTTTCCCCCTCATCTTCCTCTTGAAAGATATGGTTGAGGAACTCTTGCAGTGTGACAGGAGTTCGCGCCTTTTGATTGTATTCTTCCAGCGCGTCTATTTGCTTCTGTAAGTTCGTGTGCTCGTTTCCAAGCTTCACGGACTTCTTGGATTTCTTCTTCTTTTTCTTCGAAGATTTTGACGGTTGGACGTGAGTATTTCGGCTCTTATCGTTAGTCTTTATAATTGGGCGGGGCTTCAACATCCCTTCGATAATTTGAGGTTCAAGAGGGTCCTTCCATTCGATCGCAGGGCATGCATGGAGGTCTCTCAGCATTCTTTTGGTCTTCGTTGATAGCACGACCTCCCATGGAGCTTCTTCGATAAAGGAGCAGGTTGCCCCCGGTGTATCGGCCTTCTTAGGAGTATGTGGTTGTGGTGGGTTCACCTTCCACTTTTCGGACAGTACAAATTTCCCCTGGAGGTATTGATCTTCGATCCATCCTTTGAAGACAAAGCAATCTTCAATCGGATGACTTACCGTCTGATGATAAGGGCAGTAGTTGGAGTCATTCACCTCGGTGGGGTGTGGTGGTCGCCTTGGATTTGGTAGGTTTATAAGTCTGTTGCGTATTGCCAACTCGAATAACCGCTTCGTCTTGTCTTGTGGGAACGAGTAGGGACGCTTCATTTTCTCATTATAGTACCGGCGTCTTTCCTCCAGTTGATCCGTCGATTTCGGGGCGTTAGGTTGCTGTTGGGCATTCGCGACAAAGGTTGCCCTTCCTTTACCCTTGTCATTCCGAGGTTCCGACTTCGGTGTAGGTGGTCTATGACCCATCTGGTCCATCTGAGCTAACTTGTCGATCAGAGCCTGGAATGTGGTTGGCTTAAAGAACATCATAAACTGGGAGATAGTTGCGTGAGGGTCTAGAGTTCCCACGAACATGCCCACCGCAGGTGCTTCCTCGATGCGCTGCTCACATCTCGACCACAAGTTCCGCCAGCGTATAGCGTACTGGACCCAGGTTTCACCCGGTTTTACCCTGGCGTTAATAAGTGCAGTTATTGGAGTGCGTTCGCTGGCACTTGCAAATCGCTGAGTGAACAACAACTCCATTTCAGCGAACGTTTTGATGGAATCGTTCGGGAGTTCTGAATACCATTCGAACGCTGTTTCTGACAAGCTGCCCACGAATTGGCGAAGCAACAATTTATCGTCACCGCCGGTGTTACCGCATAGGGCCCGAAACTGGGCGACATGTTGATGGGGATTGCCGGTCCCCTTATACACATGGAATTTCGGTATCGTATAGCCTTGCGGGTATTTGATTTGATCGTACCAGCTCGGATACGGCCGCCCGGTTTTCACGGTCTGACCAGCTGCCTCAGTTGCGCGATGAACTCGGATTTGCTGGGCTATGTAGTCAGCCAAGTCAGCCTTAGAGATCGTCTCTTCCTTGGCCGTCGAGAGGGCTGGAGGTGGATTTGACGTCTCTCCTCGGTCGTCCTCCAGAATAATCGGAGGATCTTCAGCTGGTAAGTCTTGCTGGATCATCATTCCTATCACATCTTGAAAGAGAAGGCCCATCCGTTGTATGTTGGCCGCTTGTTCAGCCGCCTCTTTGTCCCTTTTCTCCAGTGTTCGGCGAAGGAATTCAGCGTCGGTTTCTTCCTCCCGGCGTGCGTCTGAGGACGCTTCTGGGCTTTCCTTTGGCCCGGTGAGCGCGGCCATAGCATTCATCATTTCTTGGAGCTTTTGTTGCTGCTCCTGGGATTTTGTTACGGATCGGGTCAGTGGTCGATGGCCTGTAGAAGTGCGGCTCTCCTCCTTTCCAGAGGCCATGTATACAGTGTGGACCATCATGCCCCCAGACTTAGGGCGTCTAGGCCTAGTGTTTTTAGCCGTCGTTGCATGCTGTGGGGTCCTCTCTGGCCTCCTCCTTTTATGAGTCAGTTGATCAACAGCCTTTTGGGGTTTAGCCTGGTGACCAGCTTCAGGTTGGATTTTCAGTTTCTTGTGCTGGCGGGAGAAGTTTGGCTCGATGATCGAATCTCGGGCTTGTCGCCAAACCTTATAAATTTTGGAAGACAGCCGTTGAGGAGATCGAGGCTGTTCGGGTTTTGTTTCCACCACCTTTTTTAGTAAGGGAGGAGATTTCTTCAGTACTGCCGTAGGGGAATTCCTTCGCACCTTATTTAGCATTTCAAAACTGTTCCCAGTCGGAACAGCGGCATTAACTTCGGCCACCGGGGCTGGTGGGGTCAATCCGGAGGGAGAGTTGCCCCCAGCCTTCCTCACTCGGCGCCAATGGCGACGTCGAGAGTGTCGAGCGGACGGTGCAGGGTCAGCGGTAAGAATGGTTTCTTCATGCCCCCTGTGTGGATGGGGGGGGTTGTTGTTGGCGCTAACCTATCGAAGACCGATGTCCTCTGGGAAGCGGGAGCAAAGGCCGGAGCCGTCAATCTTGTAAAGACCGACTTTTTGGCTGGAGAGGTTGCCTTGGCGATTTCGGGTATGGGAGCGTTCACTTTCTTAGAAGCAGTCTTCTTTGAGATTGTAGGCCCCGTAATGAGCTCGCATGATTTCTGGCCCAGTCTAGAGAAGACCGAGGCGTTGACGTTGGGCGACTCGTTGAGAGGAGCCGCGGTAGGGGTAAGACGATCAAAGACCGACTTCTTGAGAGTTTCCTTCGCCAGCACTGGAACGGTAAAGTTTGTCGGCGGGATCATGGTCCCAAAAAAACAATCCTGTGGTGGCGCGGGTGATCTGTTCCATCGGCATTGTGAACAGCGAAGCAGCTTGGGGTCCATAGGCTATACCTCCTGGCGAGGCAGAGCGTCGGCTGCAGTTGCCGTCTGAGCAGTTGGAGGATTTCGCAGGGATGAAAGCCATCGATCCTTTGCTTTCTGCAATAAGCAAGATGCCAATTCTCAGTACCTTGAGACCCAAGGGCAACTATTAGCGAACCGCGATTGGTTCGCGAATCACGACACACGAAGTGTGGAGTGGAAAGAGGAAAAGGTCCCACCGGGCGTGCCAGAATCTGTTCCCCTCCGAACGGCGGCCGGGACGTCGGGACGTCCGAATGCCTGGGGTTCGGGGCAGATGCTAATTGGTGCTATCCGTCTACCCCTCCGAAGATGCCAAGTTGATTTATGGCACCATGTATCGAAGGTTTAGACGGATGCGTCCGATGTAGCAGACTTCGTCAGATTCCCCCTCATTTGAGGGGTTTTTGATTGTGGGGACGCTCTTCCCTGCAGGCGCAAGCCCCTGCAGTTAATTACGCTACCGCGTTGCGGTAACAACTTTCTCCTTCTCCAGATGGTCACTTCGTGTCGTGGGTGTTTGTTTTGTTGCCCGTGGATTGTTTACGGAGACTGAGTTATGTCGTCGCCCGTAGGGCGTGGACTAGTCCAAATCCGCATTATCTTAGATTTGGGTTTGGGAGTTTGGTTTGAGGATACGTCAGCCATACTTGAGGCTAAGATCAACTCAAACGTTTGTTAAGGATACGTTAGTCTAACTTTGTGACTAAGATCAACTTAACGGGATCGTTTAGATCCGACAGAAGAGTGTTTGGACTCTAATGTTCCAGTTTAGGGACGTAGTGGTCCATCGTATGTATGGCCATCGGGACTCATCACCTCTCTGACGACGTTGAAAGATTACAACGACGGATGTCAGAGGAGTTCAGAGATGTACCCTCGAGCCGGAGTTAATTTAGGGGATTCGTAGTCCAATCTGTTTGAAGGTTTAAGGACGCGTTAGCCATTTTTGGAGGCTAAGATCAACTTAAACGGGACCGTTTAGATCCGACAAAAGAGCATATGGAGGGCCCTATTGTTCTAGTTTAGGGACGTTACGGTCCATGGGTAGTTTAAGGACGTTGCGGTCCGTGGGTAGTTTAAGGACATTGCGGTCCGTGAGTAGTTTAAGGACATTGCGGTCCGTGGGTAGTTTAAGGACATTGCGGTCCGTGGGTAGTTTAAGGACATTGCGGTCCATGGGTAGTTTAAGGACATTGCGGTCCATGGGTAGTTTAAGGACATTGCGGTCCATGGGTAGTTTAAGGACATTGCGGTCCATGGGTAGTTTAAGGACATTGCGGTCCATGGGTAGTTTAAGGACATTGCGGTCCATGGGTAGTTTAAGGACATTGCGGTCCGTGGGTAGTTTAAGGACATTGCGGTCCATGGGTAGTTTAAGGACATTGCGGTCCAGTATTTGCTCTGGATGCTTCACACGGGTTCACTGCCGTGCTTGGCGAGGACCAGGCTCCGCTCTGGATGCTTCACACGGGTTCACTGCCGTGCTCTGCGAGGACCAGGATCCGCTCTGGACGTTTCCCACGGGGTCAAAGAGTGACATTATCCGTGTTCCACGTAACCAGGAATTTTGCATTAGGCATGGGTTTAAGGACCCCACAGTCCATATCATGAGTGGCCGTCGGGACCCGTCACCTCTTTGAAGACATTGAGGGATTACAATGCCAAGTTTCAAAGGAGTGAAGAGATGTACCCTAGAACCGGAATGGATTTAATAGTCCCTGACCCAATTTGGGGTCGAGACTGATTAATTATGTTATGAGCCCATTAGCCCAGTTAATCATAAATTGAGGACTTATGGCCAGCTTGGGCTAAGTCCAGTCGGGTCTGAAACATTGACTTTTTGCTGATCCATTGAAGGAGAGGCTTTGCCTCTATCCATTTAGCCAATTGGGCCAAAGCCTAGTGTTAAACACTATAGAGCAATCAGTGTTGAACACTGGGAATGCGGTTAACAAGTTAGTGTTTAACACTAAGAAATAATTGGTGTTAAACACCAGCAATAAGGCTTCTCAAATTAGTGTTAAACACTAAAACAGATCAGTGTTGAACACTGCAAATGAAGATCTCAGATTAGTATTTAAACACTAAGGTAATCAGTGTTGAACACTGCAGATAAAGCTTTTTAATTAGTGTTGAACACTAAGGCCCAACAATATTTTAACACTGAGTGCGAGAGTTTCAATTTAGTGTTAAACACTAAGACAAGAGGGGTCACGTGGCAGCACGTGAGAGCGCCCTTCCTCCATTTGTTCTGCTGAAATTACTGCATCTTTTGATAGCATCACGTGTCAGCACGTGATGGGCATTCAAATGCCTATGCGTTAAGGCTTCTGCTGAAAGTCACGTGGGTCACGTGGGGTGCTGCCTCAAAGGGGTTTTCTGTAGGGCTTTTGAGGGGGGGTCACGTGGTGACACGTGACCCTGCCTTAATGTGGTTTTTTCAGAGGATTTGTTACTCCTTTTTTTCAGGAATTAAATTCCGGAGACTTTTTAATTTCAGAGGAATTAAATCCTTCTTTCTTTTGAAGACTTGTATTCTGGAATAGAGTTTAACTCTGAATTTTCTGCGGGAGTTAAATTCCCCGTTTATGTGAAGGGCTGAATAGGGTTGAACCCTAATAAAATTTTTGAGGAAATGATGATCGTTGTTTCAACAGAACTAAGTTCTTTAATTAGGGTTAAACCCTGTTTCTCTTTTTTTTTTGTTTTGAAGGAATTAAATTCCCATGATATAGGGTCTAGCCCCACTTTTATTTTGGAGGAATTAAATTCCTATAGTTCTGTGAGAATTAAATTCTCAAGTTCGCACTCCTTCTCTATGTTTTGGATCTGCATGGCAGGATCTCAACCCATTGAGAATTAAATTCTCAACCTTAAGGGGAGATGTGCACTTTGCAGATCCTCTATCAAAGAGAGAAGAAATAAGTTCTTCTGCTTTTATATTATCAGAGTTAAACTCTGTTGAGAATTAAATTCTGCTTCTTTCAAAATGCCTTCCCTTTCTTACCTAGGGTTTTTTGCAGAAGATCTGAGTCTTTTCGAAGTATCAAAGCTCTTCTCCTTTTCTCTTTTCTTCTCTGCGCATGTATCTCTCTTTTTTTGTCTCTTGGCTCCTATTTATAGGAGAGGCAGCCGCATCAATCAGTTTTTTGACGAATCTTCATTGGGAGATTTGATTTGCATCCATAATTCATTTTGGGCCTTTGGATTATTAGGTGAATTTTATTCACCATTGGATCTTGAATTCAGAGATTCTCCTTTGATATTTTGGTTAGATTTAAGGGGGAAATCTTTCCCAAAGCCGAGATTTTCCATAGATAGATGATCTTTAATCATCTCTGAATCTTTGATTTGATTAGTCCCAAATAATTACTTTCCTTTGGAAAGATTCGAATTTCCTTCAGAATTTAATTCTGTCGTCAAAAATGGGCTTTGAAAGTCGGTCACGTGTGACCACGTGACCCATGGTCACGTGTGAGCACGTGACCCCCTTTGGAACGAGCTTTCTGCGCTGTGTCTTCTGATTGCTGCTTAAACATCACGTGCTACCACGTGACCCCTGGTCACGTGTGAGCACGTGACCCTTTGTTTGAGCTCTCTTTCCTTGGTTGTTCTGGAGACGCGCTTGCTGCCTTGAACGTCACGTGCCGACACGTGACCCTGGTCACGTGGGAGCACGTGACTTCTTCTGAAGCCTTTTTCTTGACTTGGTCAGTTACCCGACGTGCCTTTGACGCTTGTATTTAAACGTCACGTGCCAACACGTGACCCGGGTCACGTGGGAGCACGTGACTCTTTCTGAAGCCCCCCTTTCCTTCAACGTAGTCAGGAAACTGAACTTGCCTTGATGATGTTTTTAGGTGTCACGTGCCAACACGTGACCGCTGATCACGTGTAAGCACGTGACCCTCTTCTGAAGCTTTTCCCAGAAGCTTTCCTGATTTTAAATCAGGAAACAATACCGTCCCTCTACTGAGGGTAAAGACAATGCCTGCGACTGACATTCAGTCGTCCTTATTACCCTGGAACC
The DNA here is from genome assembly GCA_030015575.1 of Agapanthus africanus. Taxonomy (NCBI): domain Eukaryota; kingdom Viridiplantae; phylum Streptophyta; class Magnoliopsida; order Asparagales; family Amaryllidaceae; genus Agapanthus; species Agapanthus africanus. Next base: position 589,975,283 of record CM057340.1, on the reverse strand, counting down.
TTTCCAGTGATTCTCCCCAGGGTTGATTGATACCATCTCACTACAACTAGTGAGTATCCTAACATCCAATTAGATCTATCTCATAGATCCAAAACCCAGGATTTTGGAGGTATCACTTTGATCCTATATGGAGAATCTTTGTGATAAGCGGAGATTGACCGAGCGTAGCATAGGAAACTCCTTCCCTATCAAGAGTATGTCATCCACGTACTCTACGAGGATCATCACCATACTCCCTACTACCTTTTTGTATATACAAGGTTCATCTACCATTTTGATGAAGTCAAACTCTTTGACTACCACATCAAAACAGATGTTCCAACTCCGCGATGCCTACTTTATCCTATAAAGTATCTTGCACACGTTTCCGCTACTCCCACTGTCTACGAAGCCTTCTGGCTCTGTACTTATAGTCGCTCTCTTCTAAAACATCATTTAGAAAAGCAGTCATGACACCCAACCGCCAGATATCGTAGTCATGGTATGTAGCCGTGGCAAGTAGGATATGGATGGACTTAAACATAGCTTTGAAAGCCTCAACTTTTCCATGTACACCAAGTAATCTTCTCAAGATATACTTGCTCCTGATGGGGATTTAACCTTTCAGATAAAGGAACCAAAGTCCATACTTTATTGGTGTATAAGGATTCCATCTCAGATCGATAAGCATCCAGCCATTCTTACAGAGTCCCACTCCTGATGGCTAGCTCGAAACTAGTTAGGTCATCATCTCATGATGCAATCCTCGCTCCCACTGTCATAGAGAAACTGAAGTATCTCTCAGGTGGGTGAGGAACCCTACTAGATCGGCGGAGAGGCTGAGGTTCGTTGGTTACTATTGAATCCTTTGGTTCTATCAAATCATCTGCTGTAGTTTGTATAGTTGGAACCTTTCCAGTTCTACATAACAGACCTTGCCTCGAGCTTGTCTGGATTTTGCTTTTAGACATAGGCTGGACAACCCCAAATCTTAACAAACTTAAGATATGGGCTCTTCCCTTTCCATATCACATATGAAGTGGTAGGCAACTGATTTGATTTGAACCCTATTCAATAGGTATGCATCTTCTCAAGCGCATAACTCCCAAAAGGAAATAGGTAACTCATTAGTACTCATCATAGAACACACCATATCACATAGGGTGCTATTGCTCCGCCCCGATATACCGACGTGCTGTGGTGTATACGGAGGAGTAATGCTGAGAGAGAATCTCATTCTCCTTTAGAATAGTCCAGGAATTCCGTGCTCAAGTATTCTCCTCCTTGATCACATCAAGGGACATAATACTTTTACCCGTTTTTGGTTCTCTACTTCTAACTTATATTCTGTGAATATCTCAAAAGGTTCGGACTTGTGTTTCAACAGGAACATATGTCTGAATCCTGAGAGATCATCAGAGAATGTAATGAAGTACAAAGAACCGGTCTTGGCATGTGTAGACAGGGGACTTTCATACATCAGCATGTATCAATCCCAAGAGTTCACTAACTCTTTCTCTGTTTCCAATAAACGGAGCTGTGGTCATCTTATCTCTGTGACATGACCGGCAAGTTTCACAAGATGTAAATTCAAACAAATTTAAATATGCATCTAAATGTAACTTTGCTAGTCGGGTCGTATTGATATGACCTAGTCTACAATGCCTCAAGAAGGATTCGTTCATTTCTGAACTCTTCCTCTTGTGTGTGTTCGTTATACTAAGAACTGTAGTTTGATTTAGAACGTCAATACTTTTAGATAACGTGCCTGAACCGATCAACTCTTGATAAAGGAAATGTTCAAAACATTATCCAACAATACAAAATTATATCCTTCTTTACTAATAAAGAGACCGATATGATTTTGTATATCAGGTTCTGTATCTAATAACATTCGTTCAGAATCAATGTATTCTGGTAATACAGGGTGACAGTGACCAACAGACTTGGCTGCAACACTTGCACCGTTTTCTGTCTCATGAAACTTATCACCCGTTCTCAGTTCTCTACCTATCTGTAGCCCATGTAACAGATTACATATGCGGGATCATGATCCGGTATCTCATATCCAGGACATAAAGGATACTGAGAAACAGTTCTCTGTAATGAACACACCCAAAGAAGATGCATCAGCATGCACTTTCTTCGTTTGGGCGGCACAGGAAATCTGGTATTCCCCAAATTCCTGCTCTGCCTTATAACAATTATAAGTAGGAGCGGGACCAACGTTCCCCAGCTCAGTATAATAAGTGGGTTCGGTCAATATATCCGTATTATTATCTTGATTAAGGCATGATATGGTCGCTACCTAGAGAGAGAGAGAAGAAAACACTCAGCGTATGCTCTTGCAAGATTAGATTGGTTATCTAATATATCTAATCAGGATGTCTCCCACTGTTTTAATCAAATCTTCCTTCAAACCCTAAAAGGAAAGACTAGCCGGGATTAATTACACGCTACAAGTTCGCCTATCTTTCAGCCAAGCCAGTGTCGGTAGTTTGAGGGAGGTTCCCCGTGCTTTCGCACGGACCTAATTAAAGTAAACCTCGTTTTCCCAGAGGCGTAACCCCGTTAACACCTTTCTAGACACCTACTTGATCGGCTAATTGTAATGTGTAAAACTCTCCCAGGAGTAACCCTTACTCGCAGCGGGTATCGGGATCCAACTATCTCATAGAAGGTATGCAATCTCATTGCAAATTTCAACACTTGAAATTCCCGATAATTTTGCCCCTAGCGTCCCATGACCTTGACGTAGGCCAACAAACCATAGTGCGCTAGTCAAGTTCAACCCGTCATTTCTTGATTGAATTAAACCCACCCGCACGACCCTTGACGCGGGCCAACAAAGTCGCACGACTACCCTAATCCAATCTGCATCATATGTATAAGCAGATAAATACTAGTTAGCTACCACACACTACGCCTTGACGCAGGCCAACAAACGCAGCACGAATACTAAGTAGGATTTATCTGAAATGACGGAGGGCTACGACAGGTTTTTCTGAAAACCTATTGCGTAATGAACTTGATATCGTTGTAGAATCAAATGATTTTAAAATGGAGTATTTTTGAGGTTTTTACTAGTTTCGCTAAAGAGGTCACTCCCGGTGAAGGGATCTCGGGTCTTTCCTTATGGAATAAGGTGCAGGACATATCATATATATCACTATGCAAAGCAAAACTCCAAAAGCAATCAAAAGACAAACCGAGTGTTGTAGCATCTGCCAGTTATTGCTAAAGAGGTCACTCCCGGTGAAGGGATCTCGGCCCTTTCCTTATCGAATAAGGTGCAGGATGTTCTACAAGGAACACCGTGATGCAAAGCAAGAACTGTAACTACCTGTTTATGAAAATTCGATTCCATAACATCTTTAGGTTTCTTTTATTTCATTAATCTCATTAATGAAGTCCCATCATTTAAGTCACCTAAACATCACAGATAAATACGACGTACACTTATGCCATCCGCATTCGTCTCGATGTCCCCTCATGCACCGTTAGGTTAAATAACTAACGGCAGAGCGGGACAGAGCTAGCGCGGGTGTAAAACATAAGTAACGTCTATATAATATATCATATATACTATATACAGTATCTATCACAACATATCAAATGATCACATCACAGATATCGCAGCAGAAGAAACATATATGAAATATTGGATATACTAGGACGTCTGTGTTTTATTTTGAGCCTCTATAAAACACGGATTCCACGGTCACGATGAATAGCCAAACCCACATCCCTAGACCCCTACGAGAGCGGCAAGCAACACTGCCAATTCTAGGGTTAGGAGACCCGGTCTCGACTCCTCGAGATGGTCTCCCACTGGACCCTAGAACCCGGTTACTTGTGCTCCCCGCCTTGGATCTACCTAATGCGGAAAAGTAAATAATATACAAGTAGTGACATCAACCTCATCCCGGAAGTTCCCCAATAAAAGTATATTACATACATTGAATTTTACATGAATGAAAAAGAAAAAAACTCTCATCTAACATAAAACCCCCGGCTATTCAAACCGTGACGATCCAATATAACATATCACAGCAACACATAATATCACATATCATCAACGTAAGCAAGTATGCGTATCTCGATTGTCGTTGATGTATAGCAATGAAGCCGGCGATACACCACATACTACGCTTACTGTCACAGAAAAGAAAGTGTAAAACTACAACAGTTGGAATCCGCAACCTCCTTAGACATCGCATGCCTAACCATTTGAATTCCTTAGACATCACATGCCTAACAATTATAAACCCCGCATTTTAGTCTCATTATTGAAAACTCTTTTCAATATCGAGTCGGGCAATTCAACAAGATTCCCGACATCCTGATCGAATGCTCATCGCAAACTTTAGTAGACGGCCGTACCCCCGGATGCCGTCGATTAGGTGCACTAAGGCGGAACACCGCTGTCGCGAGCATCAGAATGGATGCTTTTGGCGACGGGGTTCTCCTACAGTCACTTGGTCGGGGCTATGGGGCATGGCTGTCTATTAAGTTTACCCGGCGAGTATCCGCGTACGCTTCGTGATTGCGACGGACTTTTGATCACATCAAAATCCTGTGGCAACCGATCATCTGAGACTAAACTGCTATGTTTATAACATTCAAATTAGTTATCTCATAACTACTTGTGGATTCCAAATATTGTATCACATTCCAGATAAATAGACAATGTTAAACTTTCCGATCGAAAAATCAAACACCCAAGTTTTCCCAATAGCTCAACACTTGAGCGGAGTTCAAAAATATCCATCACATGCCACAGTACCAATGGTCCAGCCGTAGAAGGGTCAAGCCAACGCCTCACATGTGGCACGCCGTATTGCTCCAAACCCTAAGGTTCAAAAGGCAGTTCAAGACGGTCACATAATCGAGTTAAGGTTTGTTGTCTTCTAGAGGGTCCACCGCGTTACTTGCATGACTTTACGAAAGTTTCAAACTCGAGAAAAAATCCAACTTTTGAAAATTTTCCGACAGGGGAAAAAGTGAGTTATTGATATCCGGTCGAACTTTTTAACAGTTTCTAAAATTATCCAGAAAGACTAACCAAAGTTAAATTATCCGATCGAATCAACGAGTCCCCAATATAACCCTAGAAAACTCAACACTTGAGTGTATTTAAAATATTCCCAGAAAAAATTGCCAAGAAAGGACCTAAAAATAAATATATGAAATATGAGGGACTAAGTCCAAATTTTGGCCGCGGAACCGCCGCCAAACCCTTGGTTTGGCCGCGGTTCCGCGGACATTTCAGGGACTTAGTGGACCGTACTTCACAGTAATTCTTAGTTTTTCCTGCTTTTTTCTGAGCATTTTTAATTCATAAAAAATCATATTTTCAAAAAATGTACAGAGAAGGGTTTACATCGGGGTTTTCGGGGTCGATCGGACTTTAAACTTCGTCTAGATTTCGCCTAAAGCTCTAGCTTGGCTCTGATACCACTGTAGGGTTTTTAGGCACGCGCACAAGGGTCTACGAGGCATCAACCATGTCCGATTAAAATTTTAGCCGTGCCGAACAACCCGAAGCCGGATCTTTAAACTAGGGTTTAGGCGAAAACTAACATGTTAAACATTTTAACACTAAGTGAAAGGGATTACAACCTTTGTAGATCCGGTCCTTCACTTCATTAGCTCCGTGTAGATATCCTCATCGCTGCGATCGTGAACTCCGGACTCTAGAGAAGCTCCACAAGAAGAACGAACGTGCTTGCTTCGATGACTTCGAGGCCGAAGATGATCTACGTCGGGGAGACACTAACTCAAGCTATTCCTTCACTAGGTCATAAACTTTGTGAAGAGAACACACTCTACTACATGGCAAGTGGTAAAGGATGAAGAAGTAGGAAGTGGGCTCACTTTAGAATTGATTTTCTCACTCTTTTTCTCATGGCACCATTGGAGCTAGTAAGCTTTTGATGGAGCTTGATGAAGAAGAAGAAGAAGAAAGAATAAACGCATCATATGAATTATTCTTTTCTTAATAATGTAACCATGGGTGAGTTAAGCTATCATGCTTAACTCATGTAGAGAATTAACCAAAGCATGAGTTTAAGGGTTGGGTTAACTAAATATCCATAAGAATGACAAAAGAGTTGACCTTGTCAATGTTTCTACAAGCTTCATGAAAGCTTAAGAACTTTGACAAAGTCTTTCCCTTTTGTTATTCTTAAGATATAAACAAAACCCTAATCTTTATCCTAATCTTGGTATAATCTCATACACCCATCTTTGATGTATCATCAAGCATGATACAATCATATGTACACAAATATATATCACATATACACTTATGCACAATCAAGTGAGAAAATAAATCTTAAGTGAGCTAATACTAGTTAATGTAATGTAATATATCAAATATATAATTATACATTAAATTATTAAATCAACTCTTGATTTAATAACCTGGCTATAACCGACTAATATCATGTGTAACAACTTATCGAATCAACACTTGATCCGATAACCCGGCTATATCGCATACAACCGATCAATGTCACGAATCGCGAGAATAGAATACGGTATCTCATATCGTATTAATCTCGGTCCCGCACATATCACATATGTGCTCCTACTCCATTTCGCTTGAGCCAGGAAACCCCTGTGTAGGACTCTAAAGACTCGTCAATACGCCGGCAGTAGGTGATGATCATAACAAACACCCACAAGCCGCAAGCGGTGTGCTAAACGTAATGGCCACCCGGGTATTGAGTGATCAGAAGATCAACAAGCAAGCCCGCTAGTACTCCTGCGAATCCAATCACTAACACTTCCGTACAGTCCAGTCTCGTCGTCTGATATGTCGCATATCTTGTCTAGGGGTGGTAAACGTCAGACCCCAGTAGCTTGATAAGTCGTGTCGATATGAGGTCTATAACAGTTCGAGAAACTACTGATAACACTTACCAGTAAATCTCAGCAACCCTGGCCAGGGATTTCCAGTTATAGCCAATCGAACACTGCGCAACATCAACTCCCTATACCGGGAGAGACAAATCCCCTCCTATCGCTCATTGCCTCCATGTGATTCGGGACTGTACCCAAAAGCTACCTTTTTGCACACCCTCTTGGACGTGGTATGATGGAAATCAAAGCACAGTGGGAATCACACAATACTCTATGACGATCTCGGGTCAACAGACTAAGCTGTACCAGTGTCACCAGAGAACCGCCATCTGACGTAAGGTATAATACCATCTGGGAGTTCTCGGCGAGTCTGTCCAGTGTACCCAGTCAACACTGAGCACCCGTACACCATCCTTGATGTCAAACACCGATGGATATGGGATCATCCATTGCCCATCATATGGGTCAAGATGCGTATACGCTAGTCTACTCCGGTGCATCGATGCCCTGTCTCGATACACCCTCGACTAGGAACAATTATAGGATGTACTCATCGACTACTGTAGCCCCACTAGTATGATCACATCATAGTCCCAGTAGTCGAGTACATATCCTAAGGGCTTTATCAACATGTAACATAGAGACAATCAGAATACATGTTAAGATAAAGTGCAACCAGATAGCGTATTATCATGTCGAGCAAGAAAGTCCTCCCTATATATGTCCTAGCATCCACTACAATATACATCGTATGTACAGTAATGGCCTCTAGGGCATACATATAACTAACACGCGTGACGTTCCGTATACCGCTTCGTGATCCGATCAAGGCAAGTAAAACTTGCTACATACTATTTAATTTATTATATACTTATTTGAATGCACATTAAACCTGTAGTTTAAATTTAATACCATAATTTCCATTTTGACATTTCGATGTCCCGTTATATCATTTTAGATTTATAGCCCAAAACATACCAAGTTGCATTTAGTTTTACTATACATAGTACCAACATCCATATGTAAATCAAATAACAATTAGTTGCATAGCCCACAGTACCCCTTCTATAGTTTTACCTTATTGGACTCCCGTGTGCATCTTTAACCTGTTTTAGATACATTTGCATGCCTAGATCTTTTAACCCATAATAACGAGATTTTTAACAATCCATATTTGTTTAAGTGTATGATACTTAATGTTGGAACCATAACCCTAACTCAAATCGATAACCGTACATCTATATAGTTTATTATGTACTTATTGGCATATCATATTACATGTTCCAGTTTATTGTTCTGTTAGTACCCATGCTTGTTATTTATGCCCATGCTTATACCAGTTTGATTATGAGCACCCACTTGACATCTTGTGCACCCTGACATGACTTGTTACACCTATTACTTGACACGACTTGATACCTGTGCACTCCTTGACATGATTGATACTTGTTCACTACCTGACATGACCTGATGTACCATAGCTTGACCTGTTACCTGATCTTGTGTCTAATGCCAACAAACCTGACCTGTTGTCCTTACGGACCGTTCCTGTTGTCTATCCAGACAAACCTGTACCTGCCTGTTCCTGTGTTTGCATTAACTCCAGATTATTTAATACCTGACTTGAACACATATAACTTGGAGGTATGGGGAAATCAACGATGAAACCTGACTTGTAACTCGACAGTTCGCTACCTTTACTGATCAGTTTTAGAGGCTAGGCCAGCCTTGGGATGATGCTGCTGACATCATCCATCGTTATCCATTACCTTTTAGAGGCTAGGCCAGCCTTGGGATGATGCTGCAGACATCATTCAACATTACCCCTTTTTCCTTTTAGTGCCTAGCGGCATGTCTCGGTTTCAGCCCGAGAATCTTCACCGTGATCCCGGGCACGCACGGGATACTATTGAGTTACATCGATAATTCATCAAATTGATTTCAAAGACTTGAGAGTAGTTAACCCAATAGACCAGTTTAGATTACTCACTACACATTACCCCACTGTCCTTACTTATATCACTGTTATGCTTGTTTTATCATTTAACTCATACTTGCATATATTGCTAGCAATGTTTATATTATCGCTTGATGTTATGACGCGCTGACGTCTGGGTTTTGCATGGCCCAGATCGTCTACCTTTGTTGCAGACTGATCAGGGGTATTGCCGCTGTTAGACCGAGCGGTGAAGTTTCTGTTGGTATGCAGTTTTACTTTCCAGGTGTTTCATTTATTGTATCTTTTTCTTCTGCATATTATCATTTCTTGACTCATTTATTCTGGCTCATGGACATGTACTAAATAGTTTAGTTTACTTTCCTGTTCTTGATATCTCTACAGCCGTAATGTGACCGTGGAAGGATTTTTGCTATCCACAGGTAGCATGGTTGGCTATGTCACGTGCCTATCTTAGGAAGCGGGGCGTGACAGAACCATTACAACAGTTGATCAACGCATTTGAGCTGGCTAAGAATGATCGACCTAAGATCATTGGAATTTGGTTCTTAGGATTAGATATGGGTTGTGTTTTTAGAACAATGAAATCTATAGGGAATATAAATTCCCCTATCTTAAGTAACACATCCTTAATTTCACCCTTCGGTTTCTTAATGGATTGGTCGGCCAATTGTAAAGTAATTTTCGTGAGTTGAAGATCACCCAATTCTAGCTGTTCATAAACCGAAAAAGTAGAAGGTTCACACTAACTCTTAGATCAAGTAAAGCTCGGTTTTATGACCTTGACACCGATAATGCAAGAAAAAGTAGAACAACCGGGGTCCTTATAATTTACGGGCATTGCATTACGGATGACGTCACTAACATTGCCAGCTAGAAAAGGATTCTTATGCACTTGTGTTTGCTTCTTTTTAGTGCATAGGTCTTTAAGAAATTTAGCATATGAAGGAACTTGGTCAATCATGTCCAAAAGAGGGACGTTAAGTTTGATTTGTTTAAACGTCTCCATCATCTTCGCCACTTTTGCATCTTTCTACTTGGCATTTAAACGTTTTGGATATGATGCTTTAGGCTCAAAAAGGGTATCCATAGAAGATGGATGGAATGTGAGTGTATCAATAGATGTCGGCTGTGTAAGTGGAGTAGGAGAATGCTGCTCTTCATTAGCCGGCATCTCTTTTGAATTTTCGGGCATCCTAACCTGATTATCAATCTGTTTTCCCAATCGCAAAGTAATTATAGTATTTGCTTGCGCGGGATTTACACGTGGATCTTTTGGATTTCTTATAAGTTGGCTAGGTAAGGTGCCCATTTCTCGTCCTCCCAGTGTTACAACTAACTGGCCGATTTGCCTTTTTATATTAGAGATAGATTGTTTAATTGGTGTTATCTCATTTTGAAAATAGGTGGTCATTTGCTTCTCAACGTTAATATAATTATTCTCATTCTCACTCCTTTGATAAGCATTAGGTTTGGTAGAATTGGATGGAGGACCTTGTCTTTGATTTTGGAATTGTTGGTTAGTATTGCCTTGATTCTATTGCAAGTTAAGGTGGTTCCTCCATCCTCGATTGTAGGTTTGAGAATAAAGATTATTATTGTTGTTACATTGGTAGATAGCATTAGTGGTCTCTTGACCTTCAGGAACATTTAAAAGAGAACATTCTTCCGAAATGTGGAAAGATTCTTGACAGTTAAGACAAGGATAGGCTTTGCTAACTTCTTGGACGAGGACGGTTGCAGTTGATAGCTTTTCTATTGATTTTCTTATTACTGCTAGCTCGGCTTGCATCCATATAATAGTTTCAACTGTGTGTAACCCTTCCCTAGATGTGGTTGAACCTCTCTCACTAGTACTCTCCTATTGCATGATTTTATCAGATAATTCTTCTAGAAAGTTCCATGTGTCATCTTCATTTTTCATCATAAAGTCGTCCTGACACATCGACTCTACCATAAGTTTAGACTCCATATCATCATACACTATCTGGCATAATTCCTACTTAGTTATATTATGATGTGGGTTTTTTATGAGAAAATCCTTGAAACGTTCGAAATACTTTCAAAAAGATTCTCCCTGTTTTTGCGAAAAAGTTCTAATTTCATTTCAAAATTTGGCGGTTTTAAAATGTGGGTAGAACTTTTTAAGAAATGTCTTCGTAAACTCATCCCATGTCCTGATTGTATTGGCTGGCACACTGTAAAGCCAATGCTTAGCTTTATCAGTGAGGGCAAAGGGAATAAGTCTAAACTTAACTGCATCTTGGTTCAACTGCTCAAGTTTAAACATTTGACATAAATTCTCAAACTCCCTTATGAAGACATAGGCGTCTTCGGATTTTAAACTATGAAACTTAGGAAGTGAGTTTATAAAAGCAGGTTTAATTTCATAGTCACCGGCAGCAATCGGTAAGACTATGAAGATGGCAGTGATGTGCGGACAAGATAACATCTATCCTGTAGGGTAGGTGTAGCAGTGGCGATTTCAGCCATAATATCTATAAAATCAAGATGAGTCAAACGTTTTGTTTCGTCTTGACCCCACAGGTGCATACACCGTACATAAAAGTTTTTTTTTTAATTTTAATGCAAAAACTAAGATGACTAGAGATTCTAACAAATCACCAATACAGCACGCAAACAAACCTAGATTTAGGGTTACCTAGATCAAGTTATTAGACCCGCTTCTAACTGCCAAGAGACAAATTGTGGGATAGATCCTCTAACAGCTCTTTAATAATCTTAAAGCCAGATCAGTGTCAGTTAAGTGGGAGGGTTCCGCTATATGAATCACCGAAATAGCGGGCCTTAATTAAATAACCACAACTAGTCACACGTCACTAGACATCTCAACATTGAATCGAATAACTGTTAAAATACCTACAACCTTCTCTTGTCCTATTAAGCACGATATGTCCTTAAGGGCTGAAGTCTAGATATTTTTTAAATTACTGTAGGTCAATGCGGATGCTCAGTTGTGATTTGTGGGGCCTAGAAAGGGTGATAAAATCCCTATCTAATCTAGATTTGGGTTATTGCCCCTTAAAATCTTTTAAAATATGCAATGCAGTCTAAAACAACCAAAGATCTAAAATCTAAACTAATTTTTATAGCGCAAAGAATCCTGCAAAAATTTGTTAGTTGGAATCAAATCGAGATTTTAGGAAGAACAAGATCTTACCTAGATTTTCCTTTGTTCGTCTTGATCTTCCTTTCAAGTAAGTTCGTCTCGATTCCTGAAATTTTAAACAGAAATTTTGCAGAATCAAACGCACTAAAGGAAATCTAATTTAATTTACAGCTAAAATCTAAAACTTAAATTTAAATGTAATTAAACTAAACATCCCCGGTAACAGCACCAAAAACTTGATGTAGATTTTATTAGTCTCCAAATTTAACCGCAAGTATACAGTTTATCGCAGTTGTACTTGAGAATTGTTCCCATAGAGAGGTGTGTTAACTAATTTTAAATTAATTTAAAATTGAGTTGTTTTTTAAAATCTAAAGATTTAAATGCAAAATAAAATAAAACTTGGTTTTCAAGAGAGAGAGAAATATGGGGTTTTTATTTGCTTTATTTCTATGGTTGATTTAAAAGATTCATCTTCTTTTCTAATCTAGTTCTAATATATTTCCATTAATTATAACTAAGCATAGGTTATATTTAAATTATAAATATAGCTTATCAAAATTATAATATCATCTAAATCATATTAAAACACTAGTTCTAGTTAATTAGAAGTAACCTAATTTTAATCTTCCACAAAAATATGTAGGTCATGAGTCTACAATTAACGTCTTATCGATTAATTTAGATCTTTTTTAACTACCTAGGTTGAATATCCTGTAATTAAATTATTTTCTTACCTTTCCTAATTAAGTTTCTAGACTGTCAAACTTTCCTTAACCTAATTAGATTATTGGTGTTATCACCCTTTCCTAATCATATTCTAGGCGTCAACTTTCATTTTGAAATTAGTTTATTAGATGAACAAGTATAAAGAGGATAATTAAATCATAAGATATTCATCATAAAAGCATAGAAAAGAAGAGCTAAAAAATTACCAACCACAAAATAAATACAAATAAAACCCTAGAAAAGAATTAGTTACTCATGTTTATAAAAGAAAAATAAATCTTATTCATAATCAAGAGTACTTACAATAGACTCGATCTCTTCTCCTTCAAAACCCTAACTTGAATGCTATGAGAGAGATATGAAACCATAAGACTATATAAGTGCTTATATAGGGCTAAGAAAGATTGGAGAACAAGTAACAAAAGATATAAGAGAATCTACTTGCTAACAACTATAATAATCTAATATAATTGCTCTGCTGGATATTGTTGCGTGCCTTCAGAATCTTCAAAAGACGAAACCCTATATCTCATATTAATCTATATGGAAATACGATCATGCCCATAAAAATCTCATCGAACGGCCTAAAATCGACTGCTGATCTACCGCCGTTTTTCGGCTTCGAGGCTCCAGATTTTTTCTATGGTTTTATCATCAATTAGATGATTTTTTTAGCACATAAAATATTGACTATCTCGTTGTATCTTTGTAGTTGAGTAGATCTTCGAATTGTTCCCGAATTTGGCATATAATTAGGCAGGTTGATTTGTTACTTTTGATTTGATTTGGTTTCTCCAACTAATTTGTTGTTGTGATATTTGATTCATCTTTATTTATTACAACATTTGCTGATTTGTAATGATATTTCCAAATTTGTTCCAAATTTGTAAATTGTTTTTTGATTTTCTGAATAATTCCCTTAATTCTCCATTGTACGTATGTAATCTTTCTTTTAGGACAATTTTTCGTTCTTTTGCATCCAAACCCTGTTATCTGTAATAATTCACAAAAAATATCTGGAACAGCATAATATATGACAATAACATACTAAATGGGTTTTAAAAATGTGCAAAAAATTACACCCATCAGATACACGTACATTAATCGGACTGATAGGGATTTTATTAGTCTCCAAATTTAACTGCAACTATACGGTGGTGCAATCGTAATACTTGAGGGTCAATTCACAGAGAAGCGTGTTAACTACTTTTAAATTAAGTTAAAAGGTTAGATTTTTTTTAAAAGTGCAAATAAAAGTGAGTTTTTTAATGAGAGAGAAAGTTCTTGAGTTTTCGTATTGCTTATCTTTATATGGTTGGTTTAAAAGATACTACTTCTTTTCTTTATCTATTTCTAATATATTTTCTATTACTTAATGTAAAAGCATAGGTTGTATTAAATTAGTTAAAAATATCCTATCAATTATAAAAGATCATTTAGAATCTATATTAAAAATTTAGTTATAGATAATTAAGAATGACCTAGGTTGAATCTTTGATTAATAGTAATTGATAGCTAATCTAAACTATCATGTTTATTAACCTAGAACTCATTAACTATCTAGGTTGCATTTATTTTAATAAAAACCATATCTTTTACCGTCCTTAATTAGGGTTCTAGTTTGTCAAATATTCATTATCCTAATTAGTTTTTAGGCATATCATCAATCCTTAGATCTAATTCAAAACGTCAATTATCTCTATAAGATCTAATTTATATGATAAAAACTACAAGAAAGGAATTATGTCAAAAGCAATTCATGATGAAGTAAAAGAAAAGAAGATCATAAAACACATCCAACCATAGAATGAAAAACAATACAAAACCCTAGAAAAATAATTAGTCACTCAAAGAAAGGAAATTATAAACTTTATTCATTATGAAATAAAACCTACAATTACTCTTAAGCTCTCCCACTTTTGCAAACCCTAATTTTTTAAGCCTGTGGAAGAGATATAAAACCCTTGAGTTATACATGTGCTTATATAGGGTTAAGGAACTTTGGAGAACAGGAAATAAAAAAGACAGGAGAATCAAACTTGCTAAGAACTATGAAAATCTGATATAATTGCTCTGTTGGATATCGTTGTCTGCCTTCCGAATCATCGAAAAATAAAACGATGTAGCTTAAAACAATGTATGTTCCAAGATGATCATGCCCATAAAAATTGGAAATGAACGGCCCAGATCGGGCGGCTAAACCGCCGCCTCCTCGCTTAACCCACGGCGGATCCGCGGTCGTTTGTTGGCTTCTTGGCATGATTTTTTGTGTGCTCGATTCTCTTAATTTGTTGAGCTCTTTTTAGTTATCAGATCACGAAAATTAGTCTCTTTACTCTGCAGTTGCGTGGATCTCCGAATTGTTTCTAAATTTGGCATATAATTATGCAGATTGATTTGTTATTTTTGATTTGGTTTGGTTTCTCCAACTGATTTGTTGTTGTGATAATTGATTCACCTCTATTTGTTGCAACATTTGCTGATTTGCAATGAAATTCCAAAATTTATTCCAAATTTGCAAATTATTCTTTTGATTTTTTGAATAACTCCCTTAAGTCTCCATTTTATGCACATAATCCTCATTTTAGGACAATTTTTCGTCTTTTTGTGTCCAAACCCTGTTATCTGTAATAATTCATAAAAAATATCCAAAACAGCATAATATATGACAATAAAATGATAAATGGGTTCGAAAAATGTGTCAAATACCCCCACACTTATGTTTTGCTAGTCCTCGAGCAAATATAGGGTTTAAAACTCTAAACTAAACTATTATCTAACTAAATCCTACTCGTACTCCTATGCACCTTTTGTAGGCGTGCAATTGCATTGAGCACATGCAACAAGCTTTTAATCCTCTAGGCGGTCCTAGTAGAAGGAGTGTTGTCTCCTGAGGGTTTCCTGTGGACAATACGCACAAAATCCATAAAAACTAACGAAATAGAGGGAAAAAATAAGAAAATGAAAACTATATATAAAGAGATGAATAGATAAGAAAAATACGAAAAACAAGAGTTTAAACCTTACTAAATTTTCAGTCATCACGAATTATGCCTTAATAAACTTTGATCTATATCGAAAATTGCTTTCTCATCATTCTTCCAATCTTTCCTACCTATTGTTCATCACAGAATATTGCATTTTAATACCGCTCATTCGTTATCTGTTTTGTTATATATCGGTACTATTAACCAGTGTCTGCTCAGTAATACAGATTACATGTATCCGTAAAAAAATACTGGAAATACACTTAAAATCACAGATATATCATTTGTGAGCCGACACTGCAACCGGAACGGGAAACCGACCGATATCCAAAGAGTTTTTCCAAATAAAATGTATGCACACTATTTTGGTCCAACACAATGAAAGTGTACACATGCTCTTTGGCCCTAGGACCATGGTGGGGGCTGCCCATGGCACAAACACTTGATGACTTGATGCAAGTGGGCATGAGGAAGTGATGTGTGAGTTAATGCATAAAGTAGTGATGTGATGCAAAGCTACAATGTTTCCGTCCAAATCTAAGAGTGCAGACCAGGTTAAATTAGAGAAATCTAGCAGTGCCAGTGGGATTGTGGAGACAACAAAACATCACTCACCAAATACGAGACCACTCCCTCGGAAAGTGGCCGGCCACATGCATATATTGGCCGAGCAGGCCGGCCACCTAGCCCCATTTACCCCCAGTTTTCTGCAGAGCCTCCCTTACTGCCACGTCACCTTATTTTTATTGTTTGTATATTTTTCTTTGGTGCCTATAAAAGCAGAACCAGTGAGCAAGGGAAGGCTCTCTCTCATTCTCTCATATGCACATACCTGTATACATTTTGTTAGTTTCTTTTTGGTTTAGCTTGAGAGTTGAGTGGGCTTCAAATGGTTTTTTCTTCTTCTTCCCTCTTGAAGCTTTCTTTGGAGAGCTTCATTAAGGAGGTTGAATAAGTAACCAAAATCTTGTATCTCTTTCTCAAGTGTTAATAATATTGTTTGCTTTCTTTTATTAATTGCTTTCTTTTCTTTACTTGCTTTGTTTTTCTTTTATTCATCATGCTTAACTAATCTTTCTTTGGTTGTGATTATGGTGAGGAAGTGAGATGAAAGGCTTTTGCCTCCTCCATCTCTTGTTTATGTTTAAATGTGCTTAACTATATGATTCTAACTTAAATATTGCTTATATTTTGATGTGATATGGTATTTTGACACATGGTTATTTTGTAACCTTCTCATATACCATATTCACTCCCTTTCCCCATTTCAATGTTTAAGTTAAAATCAATTTAGTGTTGAGGATTGCTAGGTTTGGATATCGTATTCTGTGATCAAGTGTTTGACAATCTCTTGGTTTCATATACGATATACCATCACAAACACCTAGCAAACTCAATACTAAAATCATGTGCTCTCACTCATTAATTATGTTTTTGATGTTTTAGTATGCTTGCTAACCCTTGTGTTTAGTATTGAAACCCCAAGCTCGGACATACAAACGGTAAGTGAACAAAACGGACTAGTTTCGTGCTTTGCGGAGAATATCGGAATTTGAAGACTTGTGCATCGCAACCGCTTCGACAAGTCATGATTCATGCCGAGATCAACGTGAGAATGAACAACTCATGAACAAGGGAACATCGAGGGAATTATCACAATTCAATCTTCCGAGCGAAAGCCGCAACCATTCTTTCTTACTTGTTTTCCTTCTTTCTTTGTTTTCCGTATTTTCGTATTCTTTTTATATTTTTGTGACAAAACCAACCATTCATTAATTTGTTGAACGTTAAAAGACAAGACTTAATACACAATTCCCTGCGGATTGACCCGTGCTTGCTGGCTATTTACAACGCGTCGTGCACTTGCGGTTATAAATATTTAAAACGAGAACGATCTGGCATGCGCATTCCGTTTCCTTCATTTCATATCCGTTTTCATAACATACGCTTTTGCGCACGCGGGTGAATTCCCAACAAGTTTTTGGCGTCGTTGCCGGGGAGTTGGTAGTATTAGGAATTGTTATTTCTGGTTCCTACTAACTTACTAATTTCGAATTCAAAATTTTTTCTAAACTAACAAAAACACAAAACTAACAAATTCTTTCATTTTGTTCTCTGTCCTTTAGACCTGCTAACACTCTGTGGTTCAATTAAAAAATCAAGTTATACCATTAGAATACTAATTTGGCCTACAGAACCCACACAAAATTTCATCCCCTCCCCTCAAATTTTGGCTGGCGACATCACTGTCAAATCTGGCTAGCTCGGCCCTTTGAGGTTGTTTTTGATTTTTTGTTTTTGTGTGATCTCCAGTGCAGTGGTTGCATTCTAGTGGTATTGTTTGATTTTTCTAATTTTATGTATGCAGGAATTGGGACACATATATCGCTTTTTGACACTAAATATCGTATTTTCCAATATTTCAGGTTTTTTAGGAATTACGACCAGCAATCGTGTGGAGTAAGGCTCAAATGCAATTACAAGACGTTAGGAAAGTACAGTGCCAAAGATCTGGGTAGTTTGATCCGCGCAAGCGAACATTCAAATACCCGTAATCACTTCAAAGGGTTTTCTTAAAACAAATCACATCGGTACGTATTCCTAACACATTCCTCTTGAATACGACACATTCCACTATTCCTAATTTTTGCAGGATTCTTCGCACAAGCTTGCCGCCAATTGCACAGAGAACTAACCGTATTTTTTGTAGCGCTTGAATTTAAAACGAAAAAGAATTGCTTAAATTTCTTGATTTTTTGAATTCTTTTATTGATTGCGCATTTGCATCTTAATACAGATTTAAGGGAAAAAAGACCAAACAAGATACGGTAAATAATTTTATCACCTTTTTTCCGTAGCCCACAAATCATAAAACTGCATTCTTGCATACCCACAGTAATTTAAAATCAACTAGAACTTTGACTTTAAGGTCTTTGTGCTCATTAGGAGAAGTTAACTGTGTTTAGAACACCGCTTAACGGTATATCATTCATGGGGTATCTAGGTAAGTGTTCATGAGAAAGGCTTATCTAATTAAGGAATTTCACAAAAGCGTTGGAAAACATCCCCTTCTCTCTTGCACTTACCTGGCTTCGTGATCCGTATATCTTGAGTCCGTTTTTCGATACAGTTTTATTTCGACAATCAGATTCTTGAGCAGGTCTAGTTGACTATCATGCCATAGACTGCTAAGGGTGTGGTATTCTTTGTGTTTGTGATATTTGTGAATTCTTGTTAATATGAGCGATACACAATTTACTTCAATTTGTCACGATTCTTATTCTTTTTTTTATACTCAATCCCAATACACTTGTTCAAATTGCCAAAATTCTTCGTACATTCATGACAACTGTCTTTTTTTAGGGGGTGACCAACCGTCCCACATTTTTGATAATGGTCACCCACCTAACACTCTTGAGCCCAGTCCCACTTCAATTAGAGACTTAATAATTGAAGATTTAGAGAAAGATGTCGACAAACTGACTGCTCTAGCATCACCATCATCACAACCCTTCAACCCGAAACAATTGAACCATCATTAGGGAATGATAGAGAGATGGATGCTAGGTTGACCACTTTAGAGAAGGGTATTAAAGTAATGACTGCGGTCGAGAATCAATCAGCTTCTACGCTAGCCCTGTTCATACAGCAGTCTGAGCAATTGTTTCTTGCTCAAGCTTAATCATTGGCTAGAATAGAGGAACACGCGAACCATTTAGCTGTGAGGATTCTAGAGAGTGAACACAGTCAATCGGAACCCAACTGTGTGAATGTCTGTCATCTAGGAAGTCATCCGAGTGAGATAAACGATCAAACGAATTTTGATGATTTCATAGATGATGATGCAAATGAATTGACTGAGTGTTACCAGGACACACAGGAAAGCCCTCTAAGTCAGTCTACCACAAACCTTCAGGTATCCACTGAATCTCTTGGCACTTGTGATTTAGAGATTGATTTAACCGAAATTATACTTGATGAGGAAATTCTTGAACCGACTGATTTTTGCACTCCGATTTTAAAAGAGTGACCTTGTGAATTTTTCGGGTATGGTTTGGAAAGATTGTCAGAAAAGATCAATGATCAGGAACCCACAATTTTTATATCACCTAGTGATATTGTTTCGGAAGAAATATTAGTGTGGGAACCTACTTTTTTGGATGACATATACCTACCCCTTTGTGAATGTGATAGTGGAGAAATTGTATTGGGAGAGTCTGTGAGCTATAGTGATAAGAATAGAATTGTGAAAAATCATAGGGAGGAAGACAACTTTGAAAAATATTCTTTCATGTCGAGTTTTGAGGAAATTTTTGCGGATGAACTTGATATTTTAGGTGAGTTTGAGTCGGGATCAATTTGGGAACATCCTAGGAACCTTTCTTTTGCCGAACTTTTTGCGGATGAACTCCAGTTTTTATACGAACCTGACTTCGGAACTCAACATGCGCTTCTTTAACATTCAATTCATTCAGAATACAATTTTTTGACCTCTTCAAAACTTCATCTTCATCTTCAGCGTCTGCTTTTACACGCCCATACCCATCACTAACATCTAACATATACCTTTTCTTTTTCTTTTGTATATACATATTCTTTTGCCAGCCATAGCACAATATAGACAAAATCTTTCAATGGCTGGTATTAATTTCTGGATTAACCCAATCGTTTAACATGTAAATGTTGTAATTAGTCTTAGGTTTTTTCTTTCTCTTTAAATAAAATTCTCACCCTGATGTCTAAGTCTAACTACCGGAGACAGAGGCAACGATGAGGACATCGTAAAACTCAGGTTTGGGGGTGAGCACTGTGTTTATTTTGCTGTATCATGTGTATATTTAATATTCTGTATTGCATACATATTTAAAAAAACCCATAAAAATTGAAATTTTTTCTTAAAACCATAAAAACTTTGTCGTCAAGTTAGCAAGTAGGGTAGCTTAGATTGTTATTCCGAAAATTTAGTTGATATATTAGAAGTAACTAAATCCTAGGCTTAGGAATTGAAAACCCTAAAAATAACTCTCATTCTGTTTAACCTTGGTAATTATACGTCCTTACAGTTTTTTTTGAGAAATAGGTAATCTTGAGTTCAGTTCTTTAGTTAAGTCGAGATGAAGGGAGAGTATTGAAGTTTTACTGAAAGATAAGTCTGAAAAATAGTTTCTATTCTTGAGTCCAAATTTAGAAAATATATATCCTACAAACTGCACATACACGCACCTTAAAACTTGGGATAGTAGAAGATACCTAGAAATACTCTTGCCTGAAAGCATAATATGAAAGAAAAAATGGTATTTAAAGCTAACCACCATGAGAGCATCATTGAAAAATATATCCGGTCTTGAAAAGAAAAAGAAAAATATAAAAATATAAAAATATAAAAATAATAATAAATAAAGCCATGACCAGGAAACTGCTATTTACGCTTTAAGCTCATACATTCAGTAATCGGCTGTTAGTGGCTCAAGAAGCATTAATAATTGCATGAAAGATGTGTGAGCAAAACCGTCCATCCATTAATGAAAAGAAGTAGTATTAGGTATTAAGGTAAGGGTACTATAGTTTAAATTGAATTCTTAAGTGTAGGAGTGAAAATTTATACACACGTAGGGGTATACAATCGATATTTGGAGGAAAGATAGGGATGAAGAATAAGACTTATGTTTTCTGTAATGATGATAAAAATCCCTGATTGGAGACCGCATTTTAGAAGAAAAACTCAGGAGATACCAAGATCTTTCTAAACTATAAAAACGTATAGGATCTGAGGTTGAATAAATAGGAGGTGTGAAACATAATGGTTGAATATTTCTAACTTGGGATAATAGAATTTCTAATGTAGATACTAAACCGTAGGAGTAAAAGTCGATGTTAACTTATGAAACTAACTTGACAGGATTTTGTAGGTAGTATCCGCTGAAAACCCCCAGGAGACAACACTCCTCCTACTAGGGACACCTAGAGGTTTAATGGCTTGTTACACGTGCTCAGTGCAATCGCGTTCCCTGCGAAAGTGAGGTTAGGATTTTTTGTTTTGCTCGGGACGAGTAGAAGATAAGTTTGGGGGTATTTGTTCATCACAGAATATTGCATTTTAATACCGCTCATTCATTATCTGTTTTGTTATATATCGGTACTATTAATCAATGTCTGCTCAGTAATACAGATTACAGGTATCCGTGATAAAATACTAGAAATACACTTAAAATCACAGATATATCATTTGTGAGACGACACTGCAACCGGAACGGGAAACTGACCGATATCCAAAGAGTTTTTGCAAATAAAATGTGTGCACACTATTTTGGTCCAACACAATGAAAGTGTACACATGATCTTTGGCACTAGGACCATGGTGGGGGCTGCCCATGGCACACACACTTGATGACTTGATGCAAGTGGGCATGAGGAAGTGATGTGTGAGTTAATGCATAAAGTAGTGATGTGATGCAAAGCTACAATGTTTCCCTCCAAATCCAAGAGTGCAGACCAGGTTAAATTAGAGAAACCTAGCAGTGCCAGTGGGATTGTGGAAACAACAAAACATCACTCACCAAATACGAGACCACTCCCTCGGAAAGTGGCCGGCCACATGCACATATTGGCCGAGCAGGTCGGCCCTCCTAGCCCCATTTACCCCCGATTTTCTGCAGAGCCTCCCTTGCTGCCACGTCACCTTATTTTTATTGTTTGTTTATTTTTCTTTGGTGCCTATAAAAGCAGAACCAGTGAGCAGGGGAAGGCTCTCTCTCATTCTCTCATATGCACATACTTGTATATATTTTGTTAGTTTCTTTTTGGTTTAGCTTGAGAGTTGAGTGGGCTTCAATTGGTTTCTTCTTGGTCTTCCCTCTTGAAGTTTTCTTTGGAGAGCTTCATTAAGAAGGTTGAATAAGTAACCAAAATCTTGTATCTCTTTCTCAAGTGTTAATAATATTGTTTGCTTTCTTTTATTACTTGCTTTCTTTTCTTTACTTGCTTTGTTTTTCTTTTATTCATCATGCTTAACTAATCTTTCTTTGGTTGTGGTTATGGTGAGGAAGTGAGATGAAAGGCTTTTGCCTCCTCCATCTCTTGTTTATGTTTAAATGTGCTTAACTATATGATTCTAACTTAAATATTGCTTTTATTTTGATGTGATATGGTATTTTGACACATGGTTACTTTGTAACCTTCTCATATACCATATTCACTCCCTTTCCCCATTTCAATATTTAAGTTAAAATCAATTTAGTGTTAAGGATTGCTAGGTTTGGATATCGTATTTTGTGATCAAGTGTTTAACAATCTCTTAGTTTCATATACAATATACCATCACAAACACCTAGTAAACTCAACACTAAAATCATGTGCTTTCACTCACCAATTGTGTTTTTGATGTTGTGGTATGCTTGCCAACCCTTATGTTTAGTGTTGATACCCAAAGCTCGGATATGCAAACGGTAAGTGAACAAACCGGACTAGTTTCGTGCTTTGCGGAGAATATCGGAATTTGACGACTTGTGCCTTGCAACCGCTTCGACAGGTCGTGCTTCATGCCGGGATCAACATAAGAACGAACAACTCATGAACAAGGGAACGTCGAGGGAATCGTCGCAATTCAATTTTCCGATCCAAAGCCGCAACCATTCTTTCTTACTTGTTTTCCTTCTTTCTTTGTTTTCCGTATATTCGTATTCTTTTTATATTTTTGTGACAAAACTAACCATTCATTAATTTGGTGAACCTTAAAAGACAAGACTTAATACACAATTCCCTGCGGATCGACCCGTGCTTGCCCGCTATTTACAACGCGGCGTGCACTTGCAATTATAAATATTTAAAACGAGAACGATTTTGCGTGCGCATTCCGTTTCCTTCATTTCATATCCGTTTTCATAACATACGCGTTTGCGCGTGCGGGTGAATTCCCAACACCTATCTTACTTCTAAACATGATCATATACCCCTACGTATGTGTAAAATCATCTCAACACTCGAAGAATTCAATTCAAGCTCTCATACTCTTGCCTTTAGCTCTTTATTACTTTTTAATTGATGATCAAATTAATGGATTTGTTCCCACATTTTTCATACGATCGTTAATGCTTTGTCTGGCACTAACCAACCGATTACCAAATGTGATCACTTATTGAACGTTAATAACAGTATCCTAATCTTGCAACACCTAAGGCACAACAAATGATCCCAAACCGGTTGGTCTAAATCACTAGGTGATGAAGCACCCTTACTAAAATTTTTTATGCTACCTTGATAATTGAAAGACAGTGTTTAAAAAGAATCGTACTAGGTCATTACAGACAAGATCAAGACGAGTCTCTTCTACGATCCCAAGTTTCAAGATGTGTGCATTTGCATATAGTAGGATATCAATGTTCAAATGTTTGAACTCAAAAATAGGCTCCACTTATATCTTCTCAAATCTAGTAAATCCTTCATGATACCAGCCTTTTGAGGACGGGCTCATGAAACTTATTACTAGATCCATTTAACCATCCTTTTTCTTATTTTTCATAAAATCTCTCTCTCTCTCTCTCTCTCTTATATACATTTTCACATTTTTATATCTATTTTCAAAATTGTCTAATTTTTGTATAACTTATGTACCCCCCCCACACACACACTTAAACTTGACAGTGTCTCCACTGCCTTTTACCTCGTATTCACGAAATTATTAACCACTCAAAAAATAATTTACACAATACTTTTGCTATCCCATAGGTTAATATTAACCACTCAAAATTTTATCTTCAACCATGCAGAGTAGTAAAATAAGTTGTGGCAGTAAACATCAATAAACACCCTAAAATGGATATGCAAAATGTTAGTATAGTGTTTATATGTGGGTGAAGAAAATTATGATCCGTGTTTTGCCGAAAAAACTAGTACATAAATTAATGATGAAAATCTCAAAGAATTATGTAACTGTACCATCTTGTCGAAATATTGGCTAATTGGATCAAATTCTAAAATACAAACATGCGGAGTATAATAAAAGATCCAGTTATAAGAGTTAAAGGTACAACTTCATCTTGCTTTTCAATAGGATTGGTTTTAATAATGACTGAAAGTGGTGGAGGGTTTGGTTCGACTGTTAAAGGCTCAAAAGAATATTCACAATTTATTGGATGATTTGGTGAATCTAATTCAACTATAAAATTGAGTTCATCCTTAAAAATTTTCTCAAAACTTTGATCAAAATAATCTTCTTCAAAATTAACTATCTCATCATTATTCACTTCTTCTATTATAATAGGTAAATCTTCTTCATCAAATCTCTCGTCCAACAATTCTTTCACCTCCTCCTTAAATTAACTTATGGGTTTACTTTTATCTTCTAAAAATATGGGATCCCGCTCTAAATTTTCTTTAAAAATTTCATTATTCGTTCCTAATGAAGGTATATGTTCTCTATCAATAATTTCCTTAGACACCACAAAAGAAATGCGGATAAGCAGTAGATTACCCATGACCTTCCTCTGTCCTAATTGAGCGCGACGGTCCTTAGAGTTTTGTCTAGATATTTTTTAGTTAATGAGGGTGATGCGTGTAAGTCCACGTTACCCTTCCCGGTTCTTACGGGGATGCGGAAACGATAAAAAACGTTTTTTTATGGCAAAGTAACATGGACTAAAGAATAGGATCTTTGCTAAACAAAAACCTAGCAAACTAACTAGAAGTTTAACTACTATGTTAGAGGGTTATACCTAAGTCTTGAACTCCTTCTCTTCTTGCTCCTTGGAGTGGTTGGATCGGCTCCACCTCGTAGTCCCCTTGTTGTCGAAGAAGGATCCACCCGAAAGCCTCTACTTTGAGCTCCTACCTCAACCGAGAGGAAACTAAAGTGCTGGGCTTTCTAGACCTTGTACTCTAGAGTGAGTAGAGAAGTGTTTTTAGGGTTTTATCTCAATGGCTCATACTTCTTAACTCATGAGACATGAGAGCCTTGAGAGAGAGGAAGAGGGTGAGCTTTGAATGAGAGAGAATGAGAATGATAGAATGAGCTCAATAATTTACAACCATACTCACAAAAGCAAGAATAATCATGATAATAATAATAATTAAGAATTGTGATGGTTAGTTTCAATGGCCATTATCATTCCATGCATTTAATGCATTTTGCAAAGAATAAGAAGCATCATTGCAATGAAATGATGATGGTCAACTAGTCCAAAATAGTCAACCAGTCAACAAAGTCAACAAGCCAACAAAAGTCAAATTTTCAACTCAACCATGGCACGATAATACTTAATTAATATTATTAATCATATTTCTTATTCTCATTAGGGTCTAGAAAAAGTCAACAGTCAACAACCCTAATGAGAATCCTCTGCCTCTGCTTCTGTCAACTGTGCATACACACCCGCATCCGTGTTCCGAGGAACACGAATACAATGAGATAAAACCAATCCCAAAATATATACTAGGATTTGGCTTAAACCAAAGCCCGCTAGTAATAACTGTCCGGACACCAAACGTGCACAAGTGCGCGGATGCGAACGAACCTTGTCGCAAAACCATGCGACCTCTACTCTGTTTTGCCCAAAGGCGAATAGCTCTCTGTGTGGGACTCTAAAGACTCGACACTACGCTGGCAGTGGGTTTAACCACAGGCTGCAAGCGGTACTAGCTGTACGTAACGGTCCCCAGGTAGATGCCGATAAGAAGACTGATGAGGTGAACCCATCCGAACTCCTACTGAGCCTGAATGTGACAATCTCCATACAGTCCGGTCTGTTCGTCTGAGAGTATCGCATGTCGGGCCTAGGGGGCGGTAAACGTCAGTCCCCTAATAGCGGTACAAGTCGTGTCGGAGTGTAGCCCAGAACACCCTGAGATAACACTGGAAACGCTACCAGTATATCTCGCTAGCCCTGGCCAGAGACTTTGTGTAATGGGTCTCCTAGACACAACGCGATATCAACCCCCAATACCGGGAGAGACGAATCCTGTCTAACCATCACTGCCTCCAAGTGCTTCGGGACTGCACCCAACTACTACCTGTTTGCACGACTCATTTGAGCCGTGGTAGGGTAGTATTCTAAGAACAGTGGGAACACACTCGAGGCGAAGTGACAGTGTCAAGTCAACGGACTATGCTGCACTCATGTCACCTGGGAACTGATAACTGACGATAGGTATACTACCAAACCAATAGTTCCCAGTAAGTCCTTGTTAGTTATATGTATGCCCTAGAGGCCATTGCAATACATAGGATGTATATTGTAGTGGATGCTTGGACATATATAGGGAGGACTTTCTTGCTCGACATGATAGTATGCTATCTGGTTGCTCTTTACCTTAACGTGTACGATGATTGTCTCTCTGTTACATGTTGGTAAAGCCCTTAGGATGTGTACTTGACTATCTGGACTATGATACGGATCATACTAGTGGGGACATGGTAGTCCATAAGTACTCCTTCAAGGTCTCTATTCGTAGGTGTATCGAGACGATGCATCGATATACCAGAGTAGACTAGCGTATACCTTCTCGACCCATACAGATGGGCGATGGATGATCCCATATCCATTGGTGTTTGACATCAGAGATGATATACGGGTGCTCAGTGGAGACTGGGTACACTGGACGGACTCACCAAGAACTCCCAGATGGTATTATACCTTACGTCAGATGGCAGTTCTCTGGTGACACTGGTACAGAGTAGTCTGTTGACCCGAGATCGTCATAGAGTCTTGTGCGATTCCCACTGTTCTTTGATTTCCACCTTACCACGTCCAAGAGGGCGTGCAAAACGGTGGTTTTTGGGTACAGTCCTGAATCACATGGAGGCAATGAGTGATAGGAGGGGATTCGTCTCTCCCGGTATAGGGAGTTGATGTTGCGCTGTGTTCGATTGGCTATAACCGGAAATCCCTGGCCAGGGTTGCTGAGATTTACTGGTAAGTGTTACCAGTAGCTTCTCGAACTGTTATAGACCTCATATCGACACGACCTATCAAGTTACTGGGGTCTGACGTTTACCACCCCTAGGCAAGATATGCGACATATCAGACGAACAGACTGTACGGTAAGTGTTACTGGTTGGATTCACAGGAGTGTGAGCGGGCTTGCTCGTCGATCTTCTGATCGCTCAATACCCGGGTGGCCGTTACGTTTAGCAGACCGCTTGCGGCTTGTGGGTGTTTGATATGATCATCACCTGCTGCCGGCGTATTGACGAGTCTTTAGAGTCCTACACAGAGGTTTCCTGGCTCAAGCGAAACAAAATAGGAGCGCATATGAGATATGTGCGGGACCTAGAATAATGCGTTTATGTGATACCGTATTCTATTCTCGCGATGAATGTATCGATTGGTTGTATGCGATATAACCTAGTTATCGAATCGAGGATTGATTCGATAAGTCGATACATTGGATATTAGTCGGTCATATATGATATGACCGGATCGTTAAATCAAGTGTTGATTTAATGATTTAATGTATAATTATATATTTGATATATCACTTTACATTAACTAGTATTTGTTCACTTATGATGGATTTTCTCACTTGATGTGCACATTGTATATATGATATAGTTTTGTGCACTTGTTTGTATCATGTTTGATGATACATGCAAACTTGGGTGTATGTTTGCTTTAAACTATGATTAGGTTAATGGTTAGGGTTTGGATTATTTATTTATTTATTTATTCATTTTGGAAAAGATGAAATGGTGGCTTTGTTTTCTTTCTTTGCTTGAAGCTTCTTGAAGCTTCAAAGCATCTTTGAAAGTCTACCATTTTTGTTTTCATCCTAAACCTAACCATAGTTTAGTCTCTACACTTGTTAACTCACCCATGGTTGCATTATGATAACTCTCCACTTGAATTTTCTTTTGATGATTATTCATTTTTTTTCCTTCTTCTTCTTCTTCTTGTTGAAGAAAAAAGAAAAACCATTGCTAGAAAATTATCAAGTGTTGAAACCTAGTGAGAAATCCAAATCTAAAGTGAACCCACTTCCTATTTCTTCATCCTCTACCACTTTCCATGTAGTATAGGGTGTTTTCTTCACAAGTTTCATGACTTGGTGAAGGCGGAGCTTGATCTTGTGTTGCCTCGACGTAGATCATCTTCGGCATCGAAGTCGACGACTTAGCCCGATCATTTCTCCGACAAAACCATCGCCAGAGTCCGGGATCCGATGATCGCAGCGGAGGGACGTCATCACGGAGCCAAGGAAGTGGAGGACCGGATCTACAAAGGTTGTACTTCCATTCACTTAGTAGTTAAGTTGTTAACTAGCTTGTAGTTTCGCCTAATTTCTAGTTAACGATCCGTATTAGGGTTTCTCGGCACCAGAAAAATTTGAATTTGGCATGGTTGATGCTTTGTGAGACCTCATTAGTGTGCCTAGGAACCCTACAGTGGTATCAGAGCCTAGCTAGAGCCTTAGGCGATGCGTAGACGATATTAGAAGTCCGATCGAACTCGAAACCCTAATCCGAAACCCTTCTCTGTACATTTTTTCAAAACTGGGTTTTTTTCCAAATTAAAAATATGCAGAAAATTCAGTAGGCCTTTTTAAGGATTACTGTGCAGCACGTGCGCCTGAGTCGACTAAAGCGCAGCGGAACCGCGGCAAGAGCATGGCTCATGCGGCGGTTCCGCGGCCATTTTGTCACATTGTTTTGTGAATTTTGCACAGTAATTCCTATCTTTTAGTGCTGTATTTTCTGGGAATTTTTAACTTCTACTCAAGAGTTGAGTTTTCTGGGTTGTATCGGGGACTCGGTGTTTCGATCGGGAAGTTTAACTTCGTCTGTGTTTTTCCGGATATTTAGAATATGTTAAAAAATTTGACCGGATATAAATACCCAATTTTTCCCCTGCCGGAAAATTTCCAAGTGTTGGATTTTTCCGTAGTTTAATGACGTTCTAAGTAGTGCAAGTAACGCGATGGTCCCTCTAGAAGACAACAAACCTTAACTCGATTATGTGACCGTCTTGAACTGCCCTTTGAACCTTAGGGTTTGGGGCAGTACGGCGTGCCATATATGAGGCGTTGGCTTGACCCTTCTACGGCTGGACCGTTGGTACTGTGGCACGAAGTGAATGTTCTTACTTATTTCATGTGTTGAGCTGTTTCGGGAAAACTTGGGTGTTTGACTGTTCGATCGGAAAGTTTAACATTTTCTGTTTATCTGGAATGTGATACAATATTTGGAATCCACAAATAGTTATGAGATAACTGAATGAATGTTATAAACATAGCACTTTAGTCTCACTTGATCGGTTGCCACGGAATTTTGATGCGATCAAAAGTCCGTCGCAATCACGTAGCGTACGCGGATACTCGCTGGGTAAACTTAATAGACAGCTACACCCCATATCCCCGACCAAGTGACTGTAGAAGAACCCCGTCGACGAAAGCATCCGTTCGGGTGCTCGCGGCAGCGGTGTTCCGCCTTGGTGCACTTCGTCGATGGCATCAGGGGTGCGGCCGCCTAATAAAGTTTGCGACGAGCATTCGATCAAAATGTCGGAAATCTTGTTGAATTGCCGACTTGATATTGAAAAGAGTATTCGATAATGAGACTGAAATGCGGGGTTTATAATTGTTAGGCATGCGATGTCTAAAGAATTCATTTGATTAGGCATGTGATGTCTAAGTAGGTTGCGGATTCCAACTGTTGTAGTTTTACACTTTCTTTTCTGCGACCGTAAGTGTAATATGTGATATCGCCGGTTTTGTTGCTATATGTCAACGAAAATTAGGATACGCATGTTTACTTACGTTGATGACATGTGATGTTATGTGTTGCTGGATATGTTATATTGGATCGTCGTGTTTGAATAGCCGGGGGGTTTTTATGTGAGATGAGTGTTTTTCATTTTTATTCATGTAAAAACTTGTATGTAATATTCTTTTATTGGGGCACTTCCAGGTTGCGGAAGATGTCACCTTTTGTATATTATTTACTTTTCCGCACTAGGATAGACCCAAGGAGGGGAGCACAAGTAACCGGGCTCTGGAGTCCAGTGGGAGACCAACTCGAGGAGTCGAGTCCGGGTCTCCTAACTCTAGAATTGGTAGGGTTGCTTGCCGCTCTCGTAGGGGTCTAGGGGTGTGGATTTGGCTATTCATCGCGACCGTGGAATCCGTGTTTTATACTGGCTCGTATTGAAAACACGGACGTCCTAGTATATCCAATGTTTCATATGTTTCTTCTGCTGCGATATCTGTGATATGATCATGTGATGTTCTGTGATAGATATAGTATATAGTATATATGATATATTATATAGATGTTACTTATGTTTTACACCCGCGCTAGCCCTGCCCCGCTCTGCCGTTAGTCACCTAACCTAACGGTGCACGAGGGGACATCGAGGCGAACACGGATGGCATAAGTGTACGTCGTATTTATCTGTGATGTTTAGGTGACTAAAATGATGGGACTTCATTAATATGATTAATGAAAGAAAAAGAAACCTAAGATGTTGTGGAATCGAATTTCAAAAATAAAACAGGTAGCTACAGTTCTTGCTTTGCACAGCGGTATATATGATATATCCGGCACCTTATTCGATGAGGAAAGGGCCGACGATCCCGTCACCGGGAGTGACCCCTTTAGCAATAACTGGCAGATGCTACAACCCTCGGTTTGTTTTTTGATTGCTTCTATAGTTTCTGCTTTGCACAGTGATATATATGATATATCCCGCACCTCATTCAACGAGGAAAGGGCCGACGATCCCTTCACCAGGAGTGACCCCTTTAGCAAAACTAGAAAAGCCTAAAAAACACTCTATTTTAAAATCATTTGATTCTACAACGATATCAAGTTCATTACGCAATAGGTTTTCAGAAAAACCTGTCGTATCCCTCCGTCATTTCAGATAAGTAGTAGTTAGTATTCGTGCTACGTTTATTGGCCTGCGTCAAGGCGTAGTGTGCGGTAGCTAACTAGTATTTATCTGCTTATGCATATGATGCAGATTGGATTAGGGTAGTCGTGCGACTTTGTTGGCCTGCATCAAGGGTCGTACGGGTGGGTTTAATTCAATCAAGAAATGACGGGTTGAACTTGACTAGCGGACTATGGTTTGTTGGCCTGCGTCAAGGTCATAGGACGCTAGGGGTAAAATATTATCGGGAATTTCAAGTGTTGAAATTTGCAATGAGATTGCATACCTTCTATGAGATAGTTGGATCCCGATACCCGCTGCGAGTAAGAGTTACTCCTGGGAGAGTTTTACACATTACAATTAGCCGATCAAGTAGGTGTCTAGAAAGGTGTTAACGAGGTTACGCCTCTGGGAAAATGAGGTTTACATTAATTAGGTTCGTGCGAAAACACGGGGGACCTCCCTCAAAGTACCGACACTAGCCTGGCTGAAAGATTGGCGAACTTGTAGCGTGTAATTAATCCTGGCTAGTCTTTCCTTTTAGGGTTTGAAGGAAGATTTGATAAAAAATAGTGGGAGCCATCCTGATTAGATAAAATAATAATCAATCTATTCTTGTAAGAGCGCACGCTGAGTGTTTTCTTCTCTCTCTCTCCAGGTAGCGACCATATCACGTCTTAATCAAGATAATAATACGGATATTGACCGAACCCGCTTGTTATACTGAGCTGGGGAACGTTGGTCCCACTCCAACTTATAATTGTTATAAGACAAAGCAGGAAATTGGGGATTACCAGAATTCCCGTGCCGCCCAAACGAAGAAAGTGCATACTGATGCATCATCTTCGGGTGTGTTCATTATACAGAACTGTTTCTCAGTATTCTTTATGTCCTGGATATGAGATACCGGATCAGGATCCCGCATATATAATTTGTTACATGGGCTATAGATAAGTAAAGAACTGAGAACGGGTGATAAGTTTCATGAGACAGAAAACGGGGCAAGTGTTGCAGCCAAGTCTGTTGGTCACTGTCACCCTGTATTACCAATACATTGATTCTGAATGAATGTTATTAGATACCGAACCTGATATACAAAATCATATCAGTCTCTTTATTAGTAAAGAAAGGATATAATTTTGTATTGTTGGATAATGTTTTGAACATTTCCTATATCAAGAGTTAATCGATTCAGGCACGTTATCTAAAAGCATTGATGTTCTAAATCAAACTACAGTTCTTAGTAAACGGAACACACACAAGAGGAAGAGTTCAGAAATGAACGGATCTTTCTTGAGGTATTGTAGACTAGGTCATATCAATGCGACCCGATTATCTGAAGTTACATATAGATGCATATTTAAATCTGTTTGAATTTACATCTTGTGAAAAATTGCCAGTCATGTCACAAAGATAAGATGACCACAACCCTGTTTATTGGAAGCAGAGAAAGAATAAGTGTACTCTTGGGATGATACATGTAGATGTATGAAGGTCCCCTGTCTACACATGCCAAGACCGGTTCTTTGTACTTCATTACATTCTCTGATGATCTCTCAAGATTCATCCATATGTTCCTGTTGAAACATAAGTCCGAAGCTTTTGAGATATTCACAGAATATAAGTTAGAAGTAGAAAAACAAAACGGGTATAAGTATTATATCCTATGATAAGATCAGGGAAGAGAATACTTGAGCACGGAAATCCTGGACTATTCTAAAGGAGAATGAGATTCTCTCTCAGCATTACTCCTCCGTATACACCATAGCACGATGGTAAATCGAGGCGGAGCAATAGCACCCTATGTGATATGGTGTGCTCTATGATGAGTACTACTGAGTTTCCTATTTCCTTTTTGGGAGTTATGCGCTTGAGAAGCTGCATACCTATTGAATAGGGTTCCAATCAAATCAGTTGCCTACCGCTTCATATGTGATGTGGAAAGGGAAGAGTCCATATCTTAAGTTTGTTAAGATTTAGGGTTGTCCGGCCTATGTCTAAAAGCAAAATCCGGACAAGCTCGAGGCAAAGTCTGTTATGTAGAATTGGAAAGGTTCCAGCTATACAAACTGCAGCTGGTGATTTGGTAGAACCAAAGGATTCAATTGTTTCCAACGAACCTCAGCCTCTCTGTCGATCTAGTAGTGTTCCTCACCCATCTGAGAGATACTTCGGTTTCTCTATGACAGTGGGAGCGAGAATTGCATCATGAGATGATGACCCAACTAGTTTCGAGCAGGCCATCGAGAGTAGGGACTCTGTAAGAATGGCTGGATGCTTAGCGATCTGAGATGGAATCCATATACACCAACAAAGTATAGACTTTGGTTGCTATATCTGAAGGGTTAAATCCCCATCAGGAGCAAGTATATCTTGAGAAGATTACTTGGTGTAGATGGAAAAGTTGAGACTTTCAAAGCTAGACTTGTTAAAGGTTTGCATCATTGACCAGGTATGGATTATGATGAAACCTTTTCTAAGGAGCTATGCTTAAGTCCATCCAGATCCTACTTGCCACGGCTACATACCATGACTAGGATATCTGGTGGTTGGGTGTCATGACTGCTTTTCTAAATAATGTTTTAGAAGAGGGCGTCTATAAGTACACAGCCAGAGGGCTTCGTAGACAGTGGGAGCAGCGGAAACGTGCTCAAGTTGCTTTATAGGATGAAGCAGGCATCGCGGAGTTGGAACGTCTGTTTTGATGTAGTATTCAAAGAGTTTGACATCATCGAAATGGTAGATGAACCTTGTATAAACAAAAGGATAGTAGGGAGTATGGTGGTGATCCTCGTAGAGTACGTGGATGACATACTCTTGATAGGGAAGGAGTTTCCTATGCTACGCTCAGTCAATCTCCGCTTATCACAAGGATTATGCATATAGGATTAATGTGATACCTACTAAATCCTATGTTTTGGATCTATGAGATAGATCTAAATTGGATGCTAGGATACTCACTAGATGTAGTGAAATGGTATCAATTGATCCTGGGGAGAATCACTGGAAAGGTTCCAGGGTGATAAGGACGACTGAATGTCATTCACAGGCATTGTCTTTACCCTCAGTGAAGGGACGGTATGTTGGAAGAGTTCCAAGCTAAATACCGTGGCTTGCTAGACGATAAAGGCAGGATACATTGCTATCAAAGATGCTACCAAAGAGGAAGTCTGGGTGTATATTAGTTCATGAGATGAACTTAGTTCCTCCCATTGTGTGACAATGGAGTTGTGGCTTATGCCAAGGAACGTCCGTCCTATCAGTGATCCAGACATATTCTAAGGCAGTATCACCTGATCATGGAGATGGTTGATCTCCAAAGGATCGAGGTCAGGAGAGTAGACTCAGAGGACAACACTGCGGATCCACTCACAAAGGCCTTTTCCAGAGAGAGACTTTTATGGGATGGTTGAGTATGAGATACTACAACCACTGCTATCAGATGGCCCTAGTGCAAGTGGGAGATTGTTAGTTATATGTATGCCCTAGAGGCCATTGCTATACATAGGATGTATATTGTAGTGAATGCTTGGACTTATATAGGGAGGACTTTCTTGCTCGACATGATAGTATGCTATCTGGTTGCTCTTTACCTTAACGTGTACGATGATTGTCTCTCTGTTACATGTTGGTAAAGCCCTTAGGATGTGTACTTGACTACCTGGACTATGATACGGATCATACTAGTGGGGACATGGTAGTCCATAAGAACATCCTTCAAGGTCCCTAGTCGTGGGTGTATCGAGACGGGGCATCGATATACTAGAGTAGACTAGCGTATACCTTCTCGACCCATACAGATGGGCGATGGATGATCCCATATCCATTGGTGTTTGACATCAGAGATGATATATGGGTGCTCAGTGGAGACTGGGTACACTGGACGGACTCGCCGAGAACTCCCAGATGGTATTATACCTTACGTCAGATGGCAGTTCTCTGGTGACACTGGTACAGAGTAGTCTGTTGACCCGAGATCGTCATAGAGTCTTGTGTGATCCCCACTGTGCTTTGATTTCCACCTTACCACGTCCTAGAGGGCGTGCAAAATGGTGGTTTTTGGGTAAAGTCCCGAATCACATGGAGGCAATGAGCGATAAGAGGGGATTCGTCTCTCCCGGTATAGGGAGTTGATGTTGCGCTGTGTTCGATTGGCTATAACCAAAAATCCCTGGTCAGGGTTGCTGAGATTTACTGGTAAGTGTTACCAGTAGCTTCTCAAACTGTTATAGACCTCATATCGACACGACTTATCGAGCTACTGGGGTCTGACGTTTACCACCCCTAGGTAAGATATGCGACATATCAGACGAACAGACCGGACTGTACCGTAAGTGTTACTGGTTGGATTCACAGGAGTGTGAGCGGGCTTGCTCGTCGATCTTCTGATCGCTCAATACCCGGGTGGCCGTTACATTTAGCAGACCGCTTGCGGCTTGTAGGTGTTTGATATGATCATCACCTGCTGCCGGCGTATTGACGAGTCTTTAGAGTCCTACACAGAGGTTTCCTGGCTCAAGCGAAACGAAATAGGAGCGCATATGAGATATGTGCGGGACCGAGAATAATGCGTGTATGTGATACCGTATTCTATTCTCGCGATGAATGTATCGATTGGTTGTATGCAATATAACCTAGTTATCGAATCGAGGATTGATTCGATAAGTCGATACATTGGATATTAGTCGGTCATATGTGATATGACCGGATCGTTAAATCAAGTGTTGATTTAATGATTTAATGTATAATTATATATTTGATATATCACTTTACATTAACTAGTATTTGTTCACTTATGATGGATTTTCTCACTTGATGTGCACATTGTATATATGATATAGTTTGGTGCACTTGTTTGTATCATGTTTGATGATACATGCAAACTTGGGTGTATGTTTGCTTTAAACTATGATTAGGTTAATGGTCAGGGTTTGGATTATTTATTTATTCATTTTGGAAAAGATGAAATAGTGGCTTTGTTTTCTTTCTTTGCTTGAAGCTTCTTGAAGCTTCAAAGCATCTTTGAAAGTCTACCATTTTTGTTTTCATCCTAAACCTAATCATTATACCTAACCCTAGTTTAGTCTCTACACTTGTTAACTCACCCATGGTTGCATTATGATAACTCTCCACTTGAATATTCTTTTGATGATTATTCAATTTTTTTCCTTCTTCTTCTTCTTCTTGAAGAAGAAAGAAAAACCATTGCTAGAAAATTATCAAGTGTTGAAACCTAGTGAGAAATCCAAATCTAAAGTGAACCCACTTCCTATTTCTTCATCCTCTACCACTTGCCATGTAGTATAGGGTGTTTTCTTCATAAGTTTCATGACTTGGTGAAGGCGAAGCTTGATCTTGTGTTGCCTCGACGTAGATCATCTTCGGCATCGAAGTCGACGACCTAGCCCGATCATTTCTCCGACAAAAACATCACCAGAGTCCGGGATCCGATGATCGCAGCGGAGGGACGTCATCACGGAGCCAAGGAAGTGGAGGACCGGATCTACAAAGGTTGTATTTCCATTCACTTAGTAGTTAAGTTGTTAACTAGCTTGTAGTTTCGCCTAATTTCTAGTTAACGATCCGTATTAGGGTTTCTCGGCACCAGAAAAATTTGAATTTGGCATGGTTGATGCCTTGTGAGACCTCATTAGTGTGCCTAGGAACCCTACAGTCCTGTCCAGTGTACTCGTAACCTAACGAGCACCTGCATACTATCTCTAGTACGACATACTGATGGCTGTGGGACAGACCATCTCCCCTCCTAGGATGAGAAGCGTATACACTAGTCTACTCTGGAGTATCGATGCCCTGTATCGATAATCCTACGACTAGGGACCTGTATAAGGATGTAGTTGTAGATTACCCAGCCCCCAATAGTGTGACTGCTGTAGGGTTGCTATGCACTGCCATAAGGGTCTACGAGGCATCAGCTATACCCGATTAAAAATTTAGCCGCGCCGAACAACCCAAAGCCGGATCTTTAAACTAGAGATTAGGTGAAAACTAGCATGTTAAACACTTTAACACTAAGTGATAGGGATTACAACCTTTGTAGATCCTGTCCTTCACTTCATAAGCTCCGTGTTGAGGTCCCTTCGCTGCGATCATCATGTTCCATGAAGAGAAAGATGCAAGCTTGCTTCCGATCTTCGATACAAAGATGATCTACCTTGAAGTTTCATTAACACAAGCTAACACTCACTATATGAAGTGAACACCTTCATCTAGATGGCAAGAGTAGATGAGGATGATGAAGTTGGATTTTTGCTCTCTTTTATTTTCTTATTCTCACTCATTTTCATCACTTGGAAAAAAGCTAGAAAGCTTTTTCCATGAAAGAAAGAAGAAGGAAGAAGAAGAAGCCTTAATCCTTTTGAGATGAATAATGATAGTTACGATAAGGTTAGAAATGCAACCATGGTTGTAGAGAGTTAACTAAGGCTAGGGTTTGGGTTGGGTTAAAGGTGAGTCACTTGAAAATATCAAGCATAATATCTTTTCCAAGACAAAAGAAAAGCTTCTAGAATCTACTAGAAGTCTTAACCCTAATCCAAACCCTAACTATGTTTAAACTCCACAAAACATGTTGCATTAATAACCAAATCATGTTACAATATTATATATCACATATATAATATTTATTGTAACAAAATAAAATAATACAATTAACATATATCGCATATATATATCAATGTATTACCTGAGTGAGAAAAAGAATCTTTTAGTGAGCTAATATTAGTTAATGTAATTTAATATATCATATATATTATTATACATTAAATTATCGAATTAACACTTGATCCGACAATCCGGCTATATCGCATATAACCGACTTATATCTCATTTACCGATTCATCGAATCAACACTTGATCCGATGACCCGGCAGATATCAAATATCGCGAGAATAGAATACGGTATCTCATATTGCATTATCCTTGGTCCTGCACATATCACATATGTGCCCCTACTCCGTTTTGCCTAAACCAAGAAACCTCTGTGTAGGACTCTAAAGAATCGTCAATACGCCGGCAGTAGGTGATGATCATATCAAACACCCACAAGCTGCAAGCGGTCAGCTAAACGTAACAGCCACCCAGGTATTGAGCGCTCAGAAGATCAACAAGCAAGCCTATACATTCTCCTGTGAATCCAATCAGTAACACTCCCGTACAGTCCGGTCTCGTCGTCTGATATGTCGCATATCTCGCCTAGGGATGGTAAACGCCAGACCCCAATAGCTCGATAAGTCGTGTCGATATGAGGTCTATAACAGTTCGAGAAACTACTGATAACTCTTACCAGTAAATCTCAGCAACCCTGGCCAGGGATTTCTAGTTATAGCCAATCGAACACAGCACAACATCAACTCCCTATACCGGGAGAGACAAATCCCCTCCTATCGCTCATTGCCTCCATGTGATTCGGGACTGTACCCAAAAGCCACCTTTTTGCACGCCCTCTTGGACGTGGTATGATGGAAATTAAAGCACGGTGGGAATCACACAAGACTCTATGACGATCTCGGGTCAACAGACTACTCTGTACCAGTGTCACCGGAGAACTGCCATCTGACGTGAAGTATAATACCATCTGGGAGTTCTCGGCGAGTCCGTCCAGTATACCCAGTCTCCACTAAGCACCCGTACACCATCCTTGATGTCAAACACCGATGGATATGGGATCATCCATCGCCCATCATATGGGTCAAGATGCGTATACGCTAGTCTACTCTGGTGTATCGATGCCCTGTCTCGATACACCCTCGACTAGGAACAGTTATAGGATGTACTCGTCGACTACCGTGGCCCCACTAGTATGATCTCATCATAGTCCCAGTAGTCGAGTACATATCCTAAGGGCTTTATCAACATGTAATATAGAGACAATCAGAGTACATGTTAAGATAAAGTACAACCAGATAGCATACTATCATGTCGAGCAAGAAAGTCCTCCCTATATACGTCCAAGCATCCATTACAATATACATCGTATGTACAGTAATGGCCTCTAGGGCATACATATAACTAACAACTGCCATCACAACGCTGGTAATCAAGCAAAGATCCTAAGGGCTCCACTAATGTGTATAGGCGATATGCAAAAAGAAACACATGCACATATTAAAGTAGATACAAACCAATTAGCATACTACTATTTCGAGCAAGATTATCTATACAACTGTGAATATCCCAAGCTTACATTAAGTAATATACAAACTAGTATGATACAGTAATGGCATCTAGGGCATATACACTAACAATCTCCCACTTGCACTAAGACCATGTACTGGCGTATCGAAGACCTATCATCTCGATCAGCCGCTCGAACTGAGTCTGGGGTATGGCCTTTGTGAATGGATCTGCAGTGTTATCTTCTGTAGCAACCCTCCGAACCTCGATCTCCCGGCGATCCACGATCTCCCTGATCAGGTGGTACCGCCTTAAGATGTTTCTGGACTTCTGATGGGACCTGGGTTCCTTCGCTAAAGCTATAGCCCCGTTGTTGTCATAATACAGAAGTATTGGATCAGCAATGGATGGAACCACCTAAAGTTCTGTCAAGAACTTCCTCATCCAGACAGCTTCTTTTGCGGCATCAGATGCAGCGATATATTCCGCTTCCATCGTTGAGTCAACAACGGTTTCCTGTTTGAAACTCTTCCAACACACCGCCCCTCCATTGAGGGTAAAGACATAACCCAACATGGATTTGGAGTCATCCTTGTCACTCTGGAAGCTGGAGTCAGCAAAGGCCTCCATCTGGAGGTCTTTTCCGCCGTAAACCAAAAACATGTCCTTAGTCCTTCTCAGGTACTTCAGAATGTTCTTTACCGCTATCCAGTGCTTCTCCCCAAGGTTTGACTGATACCGGCTTACCACACTCAGTGCATAAGCTATATCTGATCTGGTACACAACATTGCATACATTATAGAGCCTACCGCAGACGCGTAGGGTATAATAGACATGCGATCCCTTTCCAAATCAGTCTTGGGAGACATCTCTTTGGAGAGGGTGATCCCGTGACAAGCCGGTAAATTACCGCGCTTGGAATCTTCTATACTGAATCTTTTCAGTATGGTGTCGATGTACCTGGACTGTGAAAGTCCTAATATCCTCTTGGACCTATCACGATGGATCCGGATCCCCAGAATGTAAGAGGCATCACCCAGGTCTTTCATGGAGAACCTGTGTGACAAGAACCCTTTGACAGATTGTAGCATAGGAATATCATTTCCTATCAAGAGAATGTCATCCACGTATAAAACGAGGAATACGACGGTTCATGCTACAATTTTACTATAGATGCATGGTTCATCTGGATTTTTGATAAAGCCAAATTTTTTGACCGTCTCATCAAAACAAATGTTCCAACTCCGCGATGCCTGCTTCAGTCCATAAATGGACTTAAGCAACTTGCACACTTTCCCGCTACTCCCATTCTGAATGAAACCCTCTGGCTGGTCCATATAGACACACTCCTCTAAATTTCCATTTAGAAAAGCGGTCTTTACGTCCATCTGCCAAATCTCATAATCGTGGAAGGCAGTAATGGCAAGAAGGATCCGAATGAATTTGAGCATAGCCACTGGAGAAAAGGTTTCGTCATAGTCTAAACCAGGTCTTTGACGGAAACCCTTTGCAACAAGTCTAGCCTTATAGGTCTCAACCTATCCATTTACACCAATCTTCCTTTTGAAGATCCATTTGCAGCCTACGGGTTTTACCCCTTCCGGAGCAACGTCCAAAGTCCATAATTTGTTGGTGTACATGGACTCCATTTCGGTCCGCATTGCATCCAGCCATTTTACCGAGTCAGCGCTCTGAATGGCCTGCTGGAAGCTAGTTGGCTCATCATTATCCATGATGCAATCCACTCTATCCCCGTCTATGAGAAAACTGTAGTATCTCTCACGCGGATGAGACAGCCTACTACTCCTGCGGAGCGGCGCAGGAATGTCCTGTTCTTTCGAACCCTCTGGTTCTACTAAGCTTTCAGTAATATGTCGTGGTTCTGGAATTTCTTCCAGTTCTATTGCGCTTCCACTTATCTGATTTTCCAAAAATTCAGTTTCCAAGAAGCAGGCATGACGAGAAACAAAAACCTTTTGTTCCTCTTCGCAATAGAAGAAATATCCCTTGGAGTTCTTTGGATATCCCACAAACTTGCACTGTACTGAGCGTGCCTCGAGTTTGTCTGCATGCTTCTTTTTGACAAAAGCTGGACATCCCCATGTCTTAATGTGCTTAAGATAGGGTTTCTTCCCACTCCACATCTGATATGGTGTGGTAGGCACTGTCTTAGTTGGAACTCGGTTCAAAAGGTATGCAGCCGATTCTAGTGCATATCCCTAGAATGATCGCGGCAACTCAGCGTTACTCATCATGGAACGTACCATATCCAATAGGGTTCGGTTCCGTCTCTCCGATACACCGTTATGTTGTGGGGTGTATGGAAGATTAAGCTGAGAGAGAATTCCATTCTCTTTTAGGTAATCCAGGAACTCGGCACTCAAGTATTCACCACCTCGATCAGATCTCAGTGTCTTGATACTTTTGCCTGTTTGTTTTTCTACTTCATTCTTGTATTCCTGGAATTTTTCAAAGGCTTCAGATTTATGTTTCATCAAGAAGACATATCCGTACCTTGAAAAATCATCCGTAAAAGTAATGAAGTAAGAATAACCACTTCGCGCATGTGTAGACATTGGACCGCATACATCGCTGTGTACGAGTCCCAAGAGCTCGCTCGCTCTTACTCCGTGTCCAGTGAACGGAGTCTTTGTCATCTTTCCTTTGAGACATGATTGACAAGTTGCATATGATTGATATTCGAACGGATCCAAATATCCTTCTTTATGTAACTTAGTCAACCTTCTTTCATTGATGTGACCCAGTCTACAATGCCATAAGAAAGCATGATTTATTTCTGGAGACTTTCTTTTGTGTGTATTCTGGACATTGAAAATCTGTGGTTGGTTCAATACGTATATACCGTTGCTTAATGTACCCGACCCAATCAGGACATGATTAAGATGAATGTTTACAACATTGCTTACAAATGCAAAATCATAACCTTCTTTAGACATTAAAGATACAGATATGATATTACAAGTCGCACTGGGTACAAAATAACAATCACGTAAAACCAAAACATGTCCATCTGACAATCCCAAGTGATACTCCCCCATGGACTCAGCATCCATGCCAGCTCCGTTTGCAACTCTGAGGGTTATATCACCTGCCTTCAAAACCCTACGCTTTCTCAGTGCCTGCAAAAAATTACAGATATGAGATCCTGATCCGGTATCCAATACCTAGGAAGTAGAGTTTATTGATAGACAGTTTTCAATAACATACACACCTGAAGCCGAAGCCACAACTTGCTTCGGGTTCTGGTTTCTGGCTTTCCAAGCCCTGCAATCTTTCTTCCAGTATCCACTCTTGTGACAGTAAAAGCACTCTTCCTTTCCCACAGGCTTTCCCGCTACCTTTGCTACTTTTGCTTTTCCCTTGGCTTCCACTTTAATAACACCGCCCCTTGGTTTGGTGGGGGCCTTCTTCTTCCTTCCTTTGGCTCTCGCCTTGGACCTAGAAGAGGAAGTTCCTCCAACAAACAAAGTGAATGTTTCCCTTACTTTCTGTAGGGTACCCTCTGCACTCCTCAACATGTTTAGGAGTTCCGAAAGTTCAACTTCCTTTCCTTGCATGTGGAAATTCAGGATAAACTGGGCGTAAGTGGAAGGAAGGGACTGGAGAATCAAGTCAGTATAGAGCTCGTTCTCTAACGTGGTCCCAAGGTCCGCGAGCTCTTCAATAAAGCCAATCATCTTAAGCACGTGTTCCGCTACCGATGATCCGACGGCCAATCTCGCCGAAAATAACTTTTTCGAGACTTCGTATCTGGCGATACGGGATTGCTCCCCCATACAGATCTTTTGTATGAAGAAATATGGATTCTAGGTCCATATTCTCGTGCCTCCTCTGATGTTCATTGTCCATAGAGGCAAGCACGATGCACTTGGCCCTCGCGCAATCAATCTCCCAGGTCTTACGGATTTCCTTATCCGCGACGCTGGATTGAGGTCCTGGGATAGGGGGAGCTTTGGTGGTAAGAAGATACCCCAACTTGTCATAAGTGATTGCCATTTTTCCTGTGCCAATCTTTGTAGTTTGGCCCTGTCAATGTATTTTTTTCTAGTAGTAACTTAAGTCGGGTCATGATGTTTGGTCGCTGCAATTAGGAGAGAGAGAGAAGAAACACTTTAGCATGATGCTCTTGCAAGTTTATAGTGGTTTTTAGTTTGTCTAAACAGGATGGCTCCCACTGTTTCTCGAATCCTTCCTCAAACCAGAAAAGAAGAATTAGTCGGGGTCAATCT
Organism: Agapanthus africanus; assembly: GCA_030015575.1. Classification (NCBI taxonomy): domain Eukaryota; kingdom Viridiplantae; phylum Streptophyta; class Magnoliopsida; order Asparagales; family Amaryllidaceae; genus Agapanthus; species Agapanthus africanus. The sequence goes on along the minus strand of CM057340.1, from coordinate 589,931,390 downwards.
CACCGTACAATACTTGCTTAACCATTCTACCAGGCCAGTGTTGATACTTCGAGGGAGGTTTTCCAACGCTTTCGCGAAGTTCCTTAATTAAATAACCTCTTTTCCCTGTAGACGTAGCCCCGCTAACACCTTTCTAGACACCTACTTGGTTTATAGCATTGATCGTTAAGTGAGAAAGTTCCCGAGGAGTAGCATATACTCACAGTAGGATCGGGATCCAAATATCATCGTGTGATAAAACTGAAGGAATCCTACCAGAATCATCACACTCTAAATGGTATGCAGCACTAGCAAGTTTCAGTTTCTTTAAAAACTCCCGATGTGGATTTTTGCCCCATGCTCTTATGACCTTGACTTTGGCCAACAAATCATAAGTCACATGTCAAGTTCTACCCGTCATTTTCCAGATTAATTTGAACCCACCCGCACCTACCCTTGACTTTGGCCAACAAGGAAGTACGACTGTCCCAAACCAACGCATCTATCTATACTACATATGAATATCCAATAGCTACCAATCACTGTGCCTTGACTTTGGCCAACAAACACAGCTTGAATACTATTGACTATCCATATGAAATGACGGAGGGCTACGAATGGTTTTGGCGAAACCGTGAACGTAGTGAACTTGATATAATCGATGGAACGTGATAGCTTTTAAAAGGAGTGGTTTAAGCTCCGCGTTTAAAAGTTGTTTTTGAAAAGAAACCGAGTGGTTTTGAAATTGTTCCAACGACTTTACTTTGGTTTATTTTCTTACATTAATTTAATGTGTCCTATCATTTAACCCTGCCATTGCAGAAAACAACGAAAATATGACGTACGCTTATGCCATCCGCATTCGCCACGGGGCCCGTCATTACCCGTTAGGTTACTTAACTAACGACAGAGCGGGGGCTGGACTAACGCGGATACAAAACATAAGCAACGCCTACTAGATATCATATATAGATATATACATTCGTCAGATGCAATGATAGCCATTCCAGATCACAGATGAACACATTGGATATACTAGAAATCCGCGTTTCGTTCGAGCCTGCAACGAAAGACGGATTACACGGTCGCGATGAATAACCAAACCCCACCCTAGACCCCTACGGGTGCGGCAAACTACCCGCCAAATACCCGAAGTGAAGCAATTTCACTCAACAACGTGAGTAGGCCACTCGGCACTTCGAGGTACCCAGTAGTTTGTGCACCCCTCCTTGGGTCTATCCTAGAAGCAAAAAACAGTAAAAGAAATAATATACAATGGCGGCTACAAGCTCATCCCGGATGTGCGGCCATAAAATAATATTACATCAATTTACATATTACATCAAATGAAAGATAAAGAAAACTCTCATCTCAGAACCCCCGGCTATTCATCCGCGACAATCCAACGAATTCATATACACAATCCATCAACATTACAGATCACAGATATGCACAACCCCCACTAATCGACGTATAGCGATTAGTTGACGTTCAATGCATATTTCACATCACAGATATAACCCATTAGCTAAAGTCTATAGAACTTCGATCAAAAATACGGATTTGTAACTACCCCAAACACAACTTTGTTCTCTGGAAAATCTGGGCAGAAACAACATATGCTAAAAATCCCAAAACAGAACACTAATGAAACTGCAGCAAAGACGAGTCACGGCCGAGTCAACTCGGCCGCGGATCCGCGGCAAGAAGCATGTTCTCGCCGCGGTTCCGTGGCGCGTTGACTGAGTCAGTGGCTCGTTTTTGCTGTGTGTTCCTAAAAAACCCTGAGCCGATTTTTAAGATGTGTGGAATTAATTTTTGAACAGTTTTAAAATCGGCAGAAAGTTCAGTTTTCGGACGTGTTTTGCGATTTTTTTCTCCGATCGAAATTCTAAATACTTTGCTAACATGCTAGTTGTTGTTTAGCTAGGCTCTGATACCACTGTAAGTCCACGTTACCCTTCCCGGTTCTTACGGGGATGCGGAAACGATAAAAAACGTTTTTTATGGCAAGGTAACATGTACTAGAGAATAGGATCTTTGCTAAACAAAAACCTAGCAAACTAACTAGAAGTTTAACTACTATATTAGAGGGTTATACCTAGGTCTTGAACTCCTTCTCTTCTTGCTCCTTAGAGTGGTTGGATCGCCTCCACCTCGTAGTCCCCTTGTTGTCGAAGAAGGATCCACCCGAAAGCCTCTATCTTGAGCTCCTACCTCAACCGAGAGGAAACTAAAGTGCTTGGCTTGCTAGACCTTGTACTCTAGAGTGAGTAGAGAAGTGTTTTTAGGGTTTTATCTTAATGGATCATGCTTCTCAACTCATGAGACATGAGAGCCTTGAGAGAGAGGAAGAGGGTGAGCTTTGGATGAGAGAGAATGAGAATGATAGAATGAGCTCAATAATTTACAACCATGCTCACAAAAGCAAGAATAATCATGATAATAATAATAATTAAGAATTGTGATGGTTAGTTTCAATGGCCATTATCATTCCATGCATTTAATGCATTTTGCAAAGAATAAGAAGCATCATTGCAATGAAATGATGATGGTCAACTAGTCCAAAATAGTCAACCGGTCAACAAAGTCAACAAGTCAACAAAAGTCAAATTTTCAACTCAACCATGGCACAATAATACTTAATTAATATTATTAATCATATTTCTTATTCTCATTAGGGTTTAGAAAAAGTCAACAGTCAACAACCCTAATGAGAATCCTCTGCCTCTGCCTCTGTCAACTGTGCATACACACCCGCATCCGTGTTCCGAGGAACACGAATACAATGAGATAAAACCAATCCCAAAACATATAATAGGATCTGGCTTAAACCAAAGCCCGCTAGTAATAACTGCCCGGATACCAAACGTGCACAAGTGCGCGAATGCGAACGAACCTTGTCGCAAAACCATGCGACCTCTACTCTGTTTTGCCCAAAGGCGAATAGCTCTCTGTGTGGGACTCTAAAGACTCGACACTACGCTGGCAGTGGGTTTAACCACAGGCTGCAAGCGGTACTATCTGTACGTAACGGTCCCCAGGTAGATGCCGATAAGAAAACTGATGAGGTGAACCCATCCGAACTCCTACTGAGCCTGAATGTGACAATCTCCATACAGTCCGGTCTGTTCGTCTGAGAGTATCGCATGTCGGGCCTAGGGGGAGGTAAACGTCAGTCCCCTAATAGCGGTACAAGTCATGTCGGAGAGTAGCCCAGAACACCCTGAGATAACACTGGAAACGCTACCAGTATATCTCGCTAGCTCTGGCCAGGGACTTTGTGTAATGGCTCTCCTAGACACAACGCGATATCAACCCCCAATACTGGGAGAGACGAATCCTGTCTAACCGTCACTGCCTCCAAGTGCTTCGGGACTGCACCCAACTACTACCTGTTTGCACGACTCATTTGAGCCATGGTAGGTTAGTAATCTAAGAACAGTGGGAACACACTCGAGGCGAAGTGACAATGTCATGTCAACGGACTATGCTGTACTCATGTCACCTGGGAACTGATAACTGATGATAGGTATACTACCAAACCAATAGTTCCCAGTGAGTCCTGTCCAGTGTACTCGTAACCTAACGAGCACCTGCATACTATCTCCAGTACGACGTACTGATGGCTGTGGGACAGACCATCTCCCCTCCTGGGATGAGAAGTGTATACACTAGTCTACTCTGGAGTATTGATGCCCTGTATCGATAATCCTACGACTAGGGACCTGTATAAGGATGTGCTTGTAGATTACCCAGCCCCCACTAGTGTGACTGCCATCACAACGCTGGTAATCAAGCAAAGATCCTAAGGGCTCCACTAATATGTATAGACGATATACTAAAAGAAACACATGCACACATTAAAGTAGATACAAACCAAGTAGCATACTACTATTTCGAGCAAGATTGTCTATACAACTGTGAATATCCCAAGCTTCCATTAAGTAATATACAAACTAGTATGATACAGTAATGGCCTCTAGGGCATATACACTAACAATGCGGATGCTACTTTTGTGATTTTTGGGGTTTAGGAAGGGTAATGAAATCCCCACCTAATATGAATTTGGTCTTTGCCCCTTAATTTTTGTATTAAAATATGCAAAACAACCAATATTAAAACACGCAACAAGAATTTTTTTTAAGCGCGGCGAATTTTTGCAAAGAATCCTGCAGAAAAGTCGTTATTTGACTAATCAGAGGAGAGAGAAGAATGAATAGAATATACCAGATAAAAATAGATCCCCAATACACCTAAAGAACCGCGGTTCCACCGCCAATTGCTGCTCATTGCCGCGGTTCCACGGTCAGTTTTTTAGTTCTTTGAACTATTTTTGGTACAGATGCTCCCCTTGCTCCTCTAGTCTCGATGAAATGTTCTGAATATTTTTCTCCCTGCTACAGCGATTCTAGATTTCCTTGCAAAATTCACATACTAATTGTTAAGCACACGATGCGATTTTGATTCAAATTTTGATGGAATAATAATATTTCAACTCAAATAGCAAGAATGAACAAATTACGCACGCATCCCCGGTAACGGCGCCATTTGATTGATCTATTTTGAGATTCTCACCTCTATGATTTTAAAGGAAAGATGTAGTAGTAAAGAAGTGATGAAATGTTTTAATCATGTAATAACCACAATCAATAACGGTGTCGCGTGTAGTGAGCGTTAGTGAGTACGGGTCGTCCTCTGGGATTCGTGGAACTCGTCAATTCTTGTTTTAGTTGATTCGAAAGAAATAGTAAAGAATATTCAAGAAGTAGATCAAGATTGAGTTGAATTCATATTTTCAAGAAGTTTAAGAAATCGTTTTCAAGAAAGAGAATTCAAGATAATGTTCAAGATTTAGTTATCAAGAAAATTGTAGAAGGCTTGTCGGAATCGAACGGAATTAGTGATGAGTATTCAAGATGATTATTCAAGATAATGTTCAATGATGATTATTCAAGATGATTCATCTTATCTATTGGTAGAATTAAAACTAGATCGATAGTTAATAATGAGAATTAGGGATCCTTTGAAGAAACTAGGGTTTCTTCTGCATTGCCCCTTATCCTTTCATTAATTGCCAATCTTATCCAGCCTTTAGTAAGAAAGATCATCAATCTAATCCCCAAATTGTGATGAAATTCTCAATAGATTGATCTCACTCACAATTTGGACATTAATGATTCTTTTTGTTAAAGTTTATAATCTTCATAAAACTTAAGATGAATATAGAATTCTTTCACCATTTGATCTACCAAATTCTTTCGAATCCTTAACAAGCGGAGATTTACTTACACATTATGAAAATATAAGAATCAACAAATAGAGTTTCATGATGCGAAGAATTAAAGAAATCGAGATTAAAAGTAATTATCACCTTTATTATTCAACTTCAAATTACAACTTCTTTAATCCAAGATTACAAGAAAATTCGCTCTCGATCACTCCCTTGAAGAGGTAATTTCTCCGTCGATCTTCACTTCACTCGATCACCGTGAGTCTTGGATATATCGAGGATCACGTGCTCGTTAAGGACAATCGGTTTCGCGTAAATGATCTTGAAGGATCTCGCTCGATGAATTTCTCATGATTCTTGATTTTGGATCTTGATTTGGAATTGGATCTTGATTTGGTTTTGGAGTGCGTACTAAAAATCAACTAAAATTCAACAACCTATTAATATAGGCTTAGGTCCCTTTTTATAGCCTTTAATCAAGCTTGCCTCATAAGCTAGGATGTTACAAGGAGACTTCTAGAATAAGCTAGGTAGTTATCAAGCTTCCTCAACAAGCTAGGTCATTATAGAGAAGTCTCCAGAACAAGGTTGTTATAACGAAGTGTCCTCGGCAAGCTAGGAAGTTATAGGGAAGCTTCTGGAAAATTATTGATCTTCGATCCCCTAACTCGGCCGCGGATCCGCGGCGACTCGGCCTGACTTGGCCGCGGTTCTGTAGGGTTCCTAGGCACCCTAATGAGGTCTCACAAGGCATCAACCATGCCAATTTCAAATTTAAACGGTGCCGAGAAACCCTAGAACGGATCGTTGGCTAGAAAACTAGGCGAAAAGATAACTAGTTAACAACTTTAACTATAAGATAACGGAAATACAACCATTGTAGATCCGGTGCTCCACCTCCATGGCTCCGCAACGAAGTCCCCTCGCTGTCCTAGTGAATTCCCGGGCTCTAGCGTCGGCTTCATCGGAGAATAGGCGAGCTAGGTCGTCGATGTCCAAGCCGAAGATGATCTACGTCGAGGCATCGCTAGATCAAGCTCTCACTTCACAAAGTCAAGAAACTTGTGAAGAAAACACACTCTACTACTTGGCAAGAGGTAGAGGATGAAGAAATAGGAAGTGAGTAGACTTTAGAATTGGATTTCTCACTTGTTTCATCAATCCACCATTGATGAAGTAAGGTTTTCTTCAAGGAAGAAGATGAAGAAGAAGAAGCTAGTATTATGATAAGATAATTCAATTGAAAAGAAAAATGAATCCTTATCATAATTCCAACCATAGTTAGGTGTAGAGAATAGACTAGGGTTAGTGAATGGTTAGGTTAAGGAGATGAAGACAAAATGGTCAAAGTTGAATGAAGCTTCAAGAAACTTCATGAATGAATGCAACCATTTTGTTTTCTTCTCTCTTTATTAATCCAAAATAAATAGATAAATTAATGGATAAATAAATAAAAACCTAACCATATACTTAACCATAGGTTTAATTCTTTACACTTAACCAAAGCAAACATGTATCATCAAACATGATACAATCAATTGCATAAAAAGTATATCACATATACAATGTGCACATCCGAGTGAGAATATCCATTTAAAGTGAACCAATACTAGTTAATGCAAAGTAATATATCAAGTATATAATTATGCATTAAATCATTAAATCAACACTTGATTTAACGATCCGGTCATATCGCATATAACCGACTAATATCCAATGTATCGATTTATCGAATCAATCTTCGATTCGATAACTAGGTTATATCGCATACAACCATTCGACACATTGTTCGCGAGAATGAAATACGGTATCACATACACGCATTATTCTCGGTCCCGCACATATCTCATATGCGCTCCTATTTCGTTTCGCTTGAGCCAGGAAACCTCTGTGTAGGACTCTAAAGACTCGTCAATACGCCGGCAGCAGGCGATGATCATATCAAACACCCACAAGCCGCAAGCGGTCTGCTAAACGTAACGGCCACCCGGGTATTGAGCGATCTGAAGATCGACGAGTAAGCCCGCTCACACTCCAGTGAATCCAACCAGTAACACTACCGTACAGTCCGGTCTGATCGTCTGATATGTCGCATATCTCGCCTAGGGGTGGTAAACGTCAGACCCCAATAGCTCGATAAGTCGTGTCGATATGAGGTCTATAACAATTCGAGAAACTACTGGTAACACTTACCAGTAAATCTCAGCAACCCTGGCCAGGGATTTCCTGTTATAGCCAATCGAACACAGCGCAACATCAACTCCCTATACCGGGAGAGACGAATCCCCTCCTATCGCTCATTGCCTCCATGTGACTCGGGACTGTACCCAAAAACCACCGTTTTGCACGCCCTCTTGGACATGGTAAGATGGAAATCAAAGCACAGTGGGAACCACACAAGACTCTATGACGATCTCGAGTCTACAGACTAACCTGTACCAGTGTCACCAGAGAACTGCCATCTGACGTGACGTATAATACCATCTGGGAGTTCTCGGCGAGTCCGTCCAGTGTACCCAGTCTCTGCTGAGCACCCGTATATCATCTCTGATGTCAAACACCAATGGATATGGGATCATCCATCGCCCATCTGTATGGGTCGAGAAGATACACGCTAGTCTACTCTGGTATATCGATGCCCCGTCTCGATACACCCTCGACTAGGGACTTTGAAGGATGTACTTATGGACTACCATGTCCCCACTAGTATGATCCGCATCATAGTCCAGGTAGTCAAGTACACATCCTAAGGGCTTTACCAACATGTAACAGAGAGACAATCAATATACACGTTAAGGTAAAGTGTAACCAGATAGCATACTATCATGTCGAGCAAGAAAGTCCTTCCTATATACGTCCCAGCATCCACTACAATATACATCCTATGTACAGTAATGGCCTCTAGGGCATACATATAACTAACAATCTCCCACTTGCACTAGGGCCATCTGTAGCAGTGGTTGTAGTATCTCATACTCAACCATCCCTTAAAAGTCTCTCTCTGGGAATAGGCCTTCGTGAGTGGATCCGCCGTGTTGTCCTCTTAGTCTGCTCTCCTAACCTTGATCACCATGGAGATCAACCATCTCCACGATCAGGTGATACTGCCTTAGAATATGTATGGATCACTGATGGGACAGGGGTTCCCTGGCCAAAGCTACACTTCCATTGTCACACAATGGTAGGAACCTAGTTCATCTCATGAACCTATATACACCCAAACAGCCTCTTTGGTAGCATCTTAAGTAGCGATGTATCATGCCTTTATCGTCTAGTATGTCACGGTATCTAGCTTGGAACTCTTCCAACATACCGTCCCTTTACTGAGGGTAAAGACAATGCCTGTGACTGACATTCAGTCGTCTTTATCACCCTGGAACACTTCCAGTGATTCTCCCCAGGATCAATTGATACTATCTCACTACAACTAGTGAGTATCCTAACATCCAATTAGATCTATCTCATAGATCCAAAATCCAGGATTTAGTAGGTATCACTTTGATCCTATATGGAGAATCCTAGTGATAAGCGGAGATTGATCGAGTGTAGCATAGGAAACTCCTTCCCTATCAAGAGTATGTCATCCACGTACTCTATGAGGATCATTACCATACTCCCTACTACCTTTTTGTATATACAAGGTTCATCTACCATTTTGATGATGTCAAACTGTTTGACTATTACATCAAAACAGACGTTCCAACTCCGCGATGCCTGCTTTATCATATAAAACATCTTGCACACGTTTCCGCTGCTCCCACTGTCTACGAGGCCCTCTGGCTGTGTACTTATAGACGCACTCTTCTAAAACATCATTTAGAAAAGCAGTCATGGCACCCAACCGCCAGATATCGTAGTTATGGTATGTAGCCGTGGCAAGTAGGATCTGGATAGACTTAAGCATAGCTACTGAAAAAGGATTCATCATTATCCACGCCTGGTCGATGACGAAAACCTTTAACAATTCTAGCTTTGCTAGTCTCAACTTTTCCATATACACCAAGTAATCTTCTCAAGATATACTTGCTCCTGATGGGGATTTAACCCTTCAGATATAGCAACCAAAGTCCATACTTTGTCGGTGTATAAGGATTCCATCTCAGATCGCTAAGCATCCAGCCATTCTTATAGAATCCCACTCCTGATGGCCAGCTCGAAACTAGTTGGGTCATCATCTTATGATGCAATCCTCGCTCCCACTGTCATAGAGAAACCGAAGTATCTCTCAGGTGGGTGAGGAACCCTACTAGATCGGCGGAGAGGCTGAGGTTCGTTGGAATCTACCGAATCCTTTGGTTCTACCAAATCATCTGCTGTTGTTTGTATAGCTGGAACCTTTCCAGTTGTACATAACAGATCTTGCCTCGAGCTTGTCCGGATTTTGCTTTTCAGACATAGGCTGGACAACCCCAAATCTCAACTAACTTGAGAGATGGGCTCTTCCCTTATCATATCAAATATGAAGTGGTAGGCAACTGATTTGATTCGAACCCTATTCAATAGGTATGCAGCTTCTCAAGCGCATAACTCCCAAAAAGGAAATAGGTAACTCAGTAGTACTCATCATAGAGCACACCTTATCATATAGGGTGTGATTGCTCCGCCCCGATATACCATCGTGCTATGGTGTATACAGAGGAGTAATGCTGAGAGAGAATCTCATTCTCCTTTAGAATAGTCCAGGAATTCCGTGCTCAAGTATTCTCCTCCTTGATCTCATCATAGGACATAATACTTATACCCGTATTCTGGTTCTCTACTTCTCACTTATATTCTATGACTATCTCAAAAGGTTCGGACTCATGTTTCAACAGGAACATATGACTGAATTTTGAGAGATTATCAGAGAATGTAATGAAGTACAAAGAAACGGTCTTGGCATGTGTAGACTGGGGACCTACATACATCAACATGTATCATCCCAAGAGTTTACTAACTCTTTCTCTGTTTCCAGTAAACGGAGCTATGGTCATCTTATCTTTGTGACATGACTGGCGAGTTTCACAAGATGTAAATTCAAACTGATTTAAATATGCATCTATATGTAACTCTAGCTAGTCGGGTCACATTGATCTGACCTAGTCTACAATGCCTCAAGAAGAATTCGTTCAGTTCTGAACTCTTCCTCTTGTGTGTGTTCTGTATACTAAGAACTGTAGTTTGATTTAGAACATTAATGCTTTTAGATAACGTGCCTGAACCGATCAACTTTTGATATAGGAAATGTTCAAAACATTATCCAACTATACAAAATTTTATCATTTCTTTACTAATAAAGAGATAGATATGATTTTGTATATCAGGTTCGGTATCTAATAACATTCGTTCAGAATCAATGTATTTGGAATACAGGGTGACAGTGACCAACAGACTTGGCTGCAACACTTGCCCCGTTTTCTGCCTCATGAAACTTATCACCCGTATTCTCAGTTCTCTACCTATCTGTAGCCCTATGTAACAGATTACATATCTGGGATCCTGATCTGGTATCACATACCCAGGACGTAGAGGATACAGAGAAATAGTTCTTTGTAATGAACACACCCGAAGATGATGCATCAGCATGCACTCTCTTCGTTTGGGCGGCACGGGAAATCTGGTATTCCCCAATTTCTTGCTCTGTCTTATAACAATTATAAGTTGGAGCGGGACCAACGTTCCCCAGCTCAGTATAACAAGCGGGTTCGGTCAATAATCCGTATTATTATCTTGATTAAGGCGTGATATGGTCGCTACCAGGAGAGAGAGAGAAGAAAACACTCAGCGTGCGCTCTTGCAAGAATAGATTGGTTTTTATTTTATCTAATCAGGATGGCTCCCACTGCTTTTTATCAAATCTTCCTTCAAACCCTAAAAGGAAAGACTAGCCGGGATTAATTACACACTACAAGTTCGCCAATCTTTCAGCCAGGCCAGTGTCGGTACTTTGAGGGAGGTCCCCCGTGCTTTCGCACGAACCTAATTAATGTAAACCTCGTTTTCCCAGAGGCGTAACCTCGTTAACACCTTTCTAGACACCTACTTGATCGGCTAATTGTAATATGTAAAACTCTCCCAGGAGTAACTCTTACTCGCAGCGGGTATCGGGATCCAACTATCTCATAGAAGGTATGCAATCTCATTGCAAATTTCAACACTTGAAATTCCCGATAATATTTTGCCCCTAACGTCCTATGACCTTGACGCAGGCCAACAAACCATAGTGCGCTAGTCAAGTTCAACCCGTCATTTCCTGATTGAATTAAACCCACCCGCACGACCCTTGACACAGGCCAACAAAGTCGCACGACTACCCTAATCCAATCTGCATCATATGCATAAGCAGATAAATACTAGTTAGCTACCGCACACTACGCCTTGACGCAGGCCAACAAACGTAGCACGAATACTAACTACCACTTATCTGAAATGACGGAGGGCTACGACAGGTTTTTCTGAAAACCTATTGCGTAATGAACTTGATATCGTTGTAGAATCAAATGATTTTAAAATGGAGTGTTTTTTAGGCTTTTCTAGTTTTGCTAAAGGAGTCACTCCCGGTGAAGGGATCGTCGGTCCTTTCCTCGTCGAATGAGGTGCGGGATATATCATATATATTACTGTGCAAAGCAAAAACACTTAAAAGCAATCAAAAGACAAACCGAGTGTGTAGCATCTGCCAGTTATTGCTAAAGGAGTCACTCCCGGTGAAGGGATCTCGATCCTTTCCTCATCGAATAAGGTGCAGGATATATCACATATACCGATGTGCAAAGCAAGAACTGTAGCTACCCTTTTTATTTTGAAATTCGATTCTACAACATCTTAGGTTTCTTTTATTTCATTAATCTCATTAATGAAGTCCCATCATTTAAGTTACCTAAACATCACAGATAAATACGACGTACACTTATGCCATCCGCATTCGCCTCGATGTCCCCTCGTGCACCGTTAGGTTAGGTAACTAACGGCAGAGCAGGGCAGGGCTAGCGCGGGTGTAAAACATAAGTAACATCTATATAATATATCATATATACTATATACAGTATCTATCACAGAACATATCACATGATCACATCACAGATATCGCAGCAGAAGAAACATATGAAATATTGGATATACTAGGACGTCCGTGTTTTCAATACGAGCCAGTATAAAACACGGATTCCACGGTCGTGATGAATAGCCAAACCCACACCCCTAGACCCCTACGAGAGCGGCAAGCAACCCTACCAATTCTAGAGTTAGGAGACCCGGACTCGACTCCTCGAGTTGGTCTCCTTTTGGACTCCAGAACCCGGTTACTTGTGCTCCCCTCCTTGGGTCTATCCTAGTGCGGAAAAGTAAATAATATACAAACGGTGACAACTTCCGCAACCTGGAAGTGCCCCAATAAAAGAATATTACATACAAGTTTTTACATGAATGAAAATGAAAAACACTCGTCTCACATAAAAACCCCCGGCTATTCAAACACGACGATCCAATATAACATATCCAGCAACACATAACATCACATGTCATCAACGTAAGTAAATATGTCCATCCCAATTGTCGTTGACATATAGCAACGAAACCGGCGATATCACATATTACACTTACGGTCACAGAAAAGAAAGTGTAAAACTACAACAGTTGGAATCCGCAACCACCTCAGACATCACATGTCTGACCAAATGAATTTCTTAGACATTGCATGCCTAACAATTATAAACCCCGCATTTTAGTCTCAAAATCGAAAACTCTTTTCAATATCAAGTCGGGTAATTCAACAAGATTCCCGACATCCTGATCGAATGCTCGTCGTAAACTTTAGTAGGCGGCCGCACCCCTGATACCGTCGACGAAGTGCACCAAGGCGGAACACCGCTACCGCGAGCACCCGAACGGATGCTTTCGGCGACGGGGTTCTCCTACAGTCACTTGGTCGGGGCTAAGGAGTGAGGCTGTCTATTAAGTTTACCCGGCGAGTATCCGCGTACGCTACGTGATTGCGACGGACTTTTGATCACATCAAAATTCCGTGGCAACCGATCAAGTGAGACTAAAGTGCTATGTTTATAACATTCATTCAGTTATCTCATAACTTCTTGTGAATTCCAATTATTGTATCCCATTCCAGATAAACAGAAAATGTTAAACTTTTCGATCGAACAGTCAAACACCCAAGTTTTCCCGATACAGCTCAACACATGAAATAAGTCTAACAACATTCCGTTCGTGCCTCAGTACCAACGGTCCAGCCGTAGAAGGGTCAAGCCAACGCCTCACATGTGGCACGCCGTACTGCCCCAAACCCGAAGGTTCAAAGGGCAGTTCAAGACGGTCACATAATCGAGTTAAGGTTTGTTGTCTTCTAAAGGGTCCATCGCGTTACTTGCACTACTTAGAACGTCGTCAAACTACGGAAAAATCCAACACTTGGAAATTTCCCGACAGGGGAAAAATTGGGTATTTATATCCGGTCGAACTTTTTAACATATTCTAAAATTTATCCGGAAAGCCACATAGACAAAATTTGATACTCCGATTGAAACACCGAATCCCCAAAATAACCCAGAAAATTCAACTCTGGAAAAAATATTAAAAATTCCCAGGAAAACCAGCACATAAAACTAAGAATTACTGTGCAGAATTAGACGCACAAAACGACAAAATCGCCGCGGAACCGCCGCACAAGCCAGCTTGTGCCGCGGTTCCGCCGCGCTACAGCGGAATTATGGACACGTGTTGCACAGTTATTCTTAGGATTCCCTGCTGATTTTTCTGCATATTTTTATTTTCGAAAAATCCCAGATTTTAGAAAAAGGACAGAGAGCATTTTCCGGGTTGGGTTTTCGGTTCGTTCGGACTTCAAATTCCGTCTAGACTTCGCCTAAGGCTCTAGCTAGTCTCTGATACCACTGTAGGGTTCCTAGGCACCCTAATGAGGTCTCACAAGGCATCAACCATGCCAATTTCAAATTTAAACGGTGCCGAGAAACCCTAGAACGGATCGTTGGCTAGAAAACTAGGCGAAAAGATAACTAGTTAACAACTTTAACTATAAGATAATGGAAATACAACCATTGTAGATCCGGTGCTCCACCTTCATAGCTCCGCAACGAAGTCCCCTCGTTGTCCTAGTGAATTCCCGGGCTCTAGCGTCGGCTTCATCGGAGAATAGGCGAGCTAGGTCGTCGATGTCCAAGCCGAAGATGATCTACGTCGAGGCATCGCTAGATCAAGCTCTCACTTCACAAAGTCAAGAAACTTGTGAAGAAAACACACTCTACTACTTGGCAAGAGGTAGAGGATGAAGAAATAGGAAGTGGGTAGACTTTAGAATTGGATTTCTCACTTGTTTCATCAATCCACCATTGATGAAGTAAGGTTTTCTTCAAGGAAGAAGATGAAGAAGAAGAAGCTAGTATTATGATAAGATAATTCAATTGAAAAGAAAAATGAATCCTTATCATAATTCCAACCATAGTTAGGTGTAGAGAATAGACTAGGGTTAGTGAATGGTTAGGTTAAGGAGATGAAGACAAAATGGTCAAAGTTGAATGAAGCTTCAAGAAACTTCATGAATGAATGCAACCATTTTGTTTTCTTCTCTCTTTATTAATCCAAAATAAATAGATAAATTAATGGATAAATAAATAAAAACCTAACCATATACTTAACCATAGGTTTAATTCTTTACACTTAACCAAAGCAAACATGTATCATCAAACATGATACAATCAATTGCATAAAAAGTATATCACATATACAATGTGCACATCCGAGTGAGAATATCCATTTAAAGTGAACCAATACTAGTTAATGCAAAGTAATATATCAAGTATATAATTATGCATTAAATCATTAAATCAACACTTGATTTAACGATCCGGTCATATCGCATATAACCGACTAATATCCAATGTATCGATTTATCGAATCAATCTTCGATTCGATAACTAGGTTATATCGCATACAACCATTCGACACATTGTTCGCGAGAATGAAATACGGTATCACATACACGCATTATTCTCGGTCCCGCACATATCTCATATGCGCTCCTATTTCGTTTCGCTTGAGCCAGGAAACCTCTGTGTAGGACTCTAAAGACTCGTCAATACGCCGGCAGCAGGCGATGATCATATCAAACACCCACAAGCCGCAAGCGGTCTGCTAAACGTAACGGCCACCCAGGTATTGAGCGATCTGAAGATCGACGAGCAAACCCGCTCACACTCCAGTGAATCCAACCAGTAACACTACCGTACAGTCCGGTCTGATCGTCTGATATGTCGCATATCTCGCCTAGGGGTGGTAAACGTCAGACCCCAATAGCTCGATAAGTCGTGTCGATATGAGGTCTATAACAATTCGAGAAACTACTGGTAACACTTACCAGTAAATCTCAGCAACCCTGGCCAGGGATTTCCTGTTATAGCCAATCGAACACAGCGCAACATCAACTCCCTATACCGGGAGAGACGAATCCCCTCCTATCGCTCATTGCCTCCATGTGACTCGGGACTGTACCCAAAAACCACCGTTTTGCACGCCCTCTTGGACATGGTAAGATGGAAATCAAAGCACAGTGGGAACCACACAAGACTCTATGACGATCTCGGGTCTACAGACTAACCTGTACCAGTGTCACCAGAGAACTGCCATCTGACGTGAGGTATAATACCATCTGGGAGTTCTCGGCGAGTCCGTCCAGTGTACCCAGTCTCTACTGAGCACCCGTATATCATCTCTGATGTCAAACACCAATGGATATGGGATCATCCATCGCCCATCTGTATGGGTCGAGAAGGTACACGCTAGTCTACTCTGGTATATCGATGTCCCGTCTCGATACACCCTCGACTAGGGACTTTGAAGGATGTACTTATGGACTACCATGTCCCCACTAGTATGATCCGCATCATAGTCCAGGTAGTCAAGTACACATCCTAAGGGCTTTACCAACATGTAACAGAGAGACAATCAGTATACACGTTAATTTAAAGTGTAACCAGATAGCATACTATCATGTCGAGCAAGAAAGTCCTTCCTATATACGTCCCAGCATCCACTACAATATACATCCTATGTACAGTAATGGCCTCTAGGGCATACATATAACTAACAGGTTCTGCGGCCAATTTGTGAGATCATGTCTTCAAACTTCTTCTGTATTCTGGTGTTGGTCTCTGGGTTTATATTTGATATCTGGAATCTTCTTCTCTCTACTGAATCACTGCCAGAATTTAACTCTTTGATTTCCTGTATTTTTATCGGCGAATTTCTGATTCCGATATCTGACCTGAGCTGATTTTTGCACAAGATCTCAATGAAGGATGTTAGAGATATACAATATTATGCGAGAAATAATAAACACACAATTTTCTTCAAAAGTGTTGATTATAATGTATAACACATGGTAATTGGTATTTTCCAGATGAACGTGTAATATGTGTTATATATATAACAAACATTCTTAGATGATTAGAAAAGTGAGGAAATTGTTATGTTAAAAATTGCAATATTTTCGACTGAACAAATTCCCTCAAACTTGACTTTGATCGTCCCGAGCAAACTTTCTTTTATTCAGGAGAAGGAGAAAATAGAAAAAGAAAAACTAACTAGCACACTATCGTAGGCAAGACGATTGCACTGAGCACGTACAACAAGCCTTTAAACCTCTAAGTATCCCTAGTAGAAAGAGTGTTGTCTCCTAAGGGTTTTCAGCGGATTGCACCAACAAAATCCCATAATAAAAGAAAGATTGTGAATGTTACATATAAAGATAAGATTTGTAAAAGAAAAAACTTGAAAATCAGAGTTTCCAACTACACTAGCTTTTCTGTTGTCATGAGCCCTATCTTAATTGTCATGAAAAGATGTTAGAAATCACACCATCCCTCAATAAAATATCGCCTTTATTCTTCATCCCTACTTTTTTTCCAAACACCGATCATATACCCCTACGTGTGTGTAAAAGACATCCCTACACTCGGAGAATTCAATTCAAGCTATCATACTCTTGTCCATCTACCTCAGTATTTTTTAGTCGGTGAATATTTTAGATGGAATTGCTCACACATTCATCATGCGACCGTTAATACTTTTTGAGGTACTAATCGACCGATTACTAAATGTGCTCACTTATTAGGCGTAATTAACAATTTCCTCGTCTTGCAATACATAAGGCTTAGCAGTGACTCCCAAACCAGTTGGTCTAAGGTACTAGGTGATGAAGCACCCTCGCTATATTTTTTTATCCTGCTTTGGTGATTACAAAACCAGTGTTCATTTTCTTCACCATTTTATACTTTTATTTTCATTTTATTTTCTTCGTACTTTGGCTTTTAGACAAGAGCATTTCAAGGTATCCTCTACTATCCCGAGTTTCAAGACGTGTGTACGAGTATAGTAGGGTATCAACGTTCAAATGTTTGGTTTCCAGAATAGAAACTATTTTTTAGACTTATATTTATCCTCAGATTAGTGACTTTCTTCATCTTACTAACCCTTGGGACAACGGCTCATAACTACTTATTACTAGTTTCGTTTAAGAAAACATCTAATTTTCTTGGATTTCTTAAACTTTTCCAATCTTTTAAATGTAATTTTTCACTTTCTAATCTTTTATTATAAAAGAAAAAAATTTGAAAATTTTGTGCTTATGCAAAGTTTATGCAAAATAATGCGTAAATAAGCACAAACCTCCCCCAAATCTGTTTACAGCAGTGTCCTCACTGTTGTCATCTGTTAAATCTCAAAAACCTGTAGACTTAGGAGGATAAGTTATTAACGGGGACAAGAATGAATGAACGTGAAAATCTCCTCCAAACTTATCTTTAATCATATAGATATTCAATTAAGCCCTTTTTAAACTCATCTCCATTCTTATGATGAGACAATATTATCGAGACATGGAGGTGGGGCGGAGGAAATTTAGTTATGATAAATCGGCTCCTGTAAAAACAGGAGCTCCTCCGTGGAGTCGGTGGAAAAATACGATTTTAATCTATGCCCATTCACTTTGAAAATTGAATCGTTTTTACTATTTTCAACTTCAACTGCTCCGTGCGGGTATACATACCGCACCACAAATGGTCCTTTCCAACGAGATCTTAATTTACCCGCATGAAGATGGAGACGGGAATCGTAAAGAAGGACTTGTTGTCCCGGGGTAAAAGTTTTCTCAAAATGGTGTTATCGTGAAATAGCTTAGTCCGGTTCTTTACTATCACCGCATTATCGTAAGCTTCATCGCGGAGTTCACTTAGCTCATTTAATTGCAGCTTCCGAAAGTTGCAGGGTTGATTTAAATCGAAGTTAAGTTCTTTAATGGCACGCATTGCTTTATGTTTGATCTCGACCGGAAGGTGACAAGCCTTTCCAAACACCAGACGGTAAGGAGACATACCAAGATCGGTCTTATAAGCGGTACGGAATGCCCAAAGAGCATCCGTCAATTTGGTTGACTAATCTTTCCGGTTTTTAGAAACTGTCTTCTCCAAAATTTGTTTGATTTGCCTGTTGGAAATCTCAGCTTGCCCGCTCGTTTGGGGATGATAGGGTGTCGAAATTTTGTGGTTGATTGAATATTTCCGCATCAAAGTCTCGAAAGATCGATTACAGAAATGTGTCCTATTGTCGCTAATTATAGCACGGGGGTGTACAAATCGCGAAAAGATATTTTCTTTAAGGAACTTAATAACAACCTTGTTGTCATTAGTGCGACATAGTATTGCTTCCACCCATTTTGAGACGTAATCAACCGCTAACAAAATATACAAATTCCCAAAAGAGTTAGGAAAATGACCCATAAAATCAATACCCCAAACGTCGAAAATTTCTACAACCAAGATAGGTTGGAGAAGCATCTCATTTCTTCGAGAAATCCGACCCATGTGTTGACACCGTAGACAAGTTTTGCAATGATCAAATGCATCTTTGAATAATGTAGGCCAGTAAAAACCACATTGCAAAACTTTCTCTGCCGTTTTACGTGGACCGAAGTGACCGCCACATGCCTGATCATGACAGAAAGACAAAACACTCTTGAATTCATTCTCAGGGACACATCTGTGAATAATTTGGTCAGGACAATACTTAAATAAATAAGGTTCATCCCAGTAAAAATGCTTTACTCAGGATAGAAATAGATGTTTGTCTTGTTTAGACCATTCGCTGGGGATAGGTCCCGTTGCTAGATAATTCACAATATCCACGAACTAAGGTTCACAGGATACTTTCAAGAGTTGTTCGTCATGAAAAGCGTCGTTTATTGGCACGGTCACAGTAGGTGAAGAAGAGATGCGGGAAAGATGGTCGGCTACTACGTTTTCACATCCTTTCTTATCTCGTATGACAAGATCAAATTCTTGTAATGATAGGATCCAACGTATTAACCTACCTTTAGCATCCTTCTTAGATAAAAGATGTTTTAGGGTGGAGTGATCGGTGTAAACCACAATCAATGAGCCAATCAAGTAAGGCCTGAATACAACTGCCAAGAGTTCATTCTCGGTGGTCGTATAATTAATTTGGGCATCATTCAATGTCTTACTTGCATAATAAATCGCGTGTGGCATCTTATCAATGTGTTATCCTAAGACTGCACCAACAGCAAAATCTGATGTATCACACATAAGCTCAAACGGGTGGTTCCAATCAGGAGATGATAGAACGGGGGCTGTAATGAGAGATCTTTTAAGTGATTCAAAAGCTGCCTCACAATCCGAATCGAAGTGAAATGTTGTGTCCTTGGCAAGAAAAGAGTTAAGGGTCTAGCAATTTTGCTAAAATCCTTAATGAATCTCCTATAAAATCCTGCATGACCAAGGAAAGATCGTATATCCTTGACGCATTTGGAATGAGAAAGGTTATGGATGACATCTATTTTAGCTTTGTCTACCTCAATGCCTTTTCGTGAAATAACATGTCCAAGCATAATACCTTCTTGGACCATGAAATGGTATTTTTTCCAATTCAAAGTTAAATTCTTATCCTTGCAGCGGGTAAGAACAGCGTCAAGATGGTATAGGCAATCCTCAAATGAGTCCCCGAATATAGAGAAATCGTCCATAAAAATCTCCAGAAAATTCTCGACCATGTCTGAGAATATCCCCATCATACACCGCTGAAATGTAGCGGGAGCATTGCATAACCCAAAAGGCATGCGTCGATTGAATGAATTCTCGGTGTGTCGGTAGAAAATTATATAGAAATCACAACCAAAAATATTTTGACCGCAATCAATAACGGTGTCGAATATAGCGCGTTAGTAAGTGCGGATCGTCCACAGGGAAAGTGTAATCGTTCGTGTTTCGATTTAGATGAGTTGAAATTTTAAAGAAAAGAAAACAAACAACAATTCATGATTTGTAAATTGAAGTTCAAGAATTAGGAAAATCTAGTCTAAATCAAGAAATGATAAAATCAAGAATTGGGAATTTGTGATGATTTCCAAATCAAATATCAAAAATCGAAATGAGGCTCGTAGGAATCGATCGGATTTATAGATGTGATGAAATCTAGCGATTACGTATTCTTATCCATCGATGAATTGATACTAGATCGATGATGATCAACGAGAATTAGCGATTTCTTGTGAAACTAGGGTTTCATCATTTATCCCTTGTTCCTTCGTCGATATCATTCACAATCCAGCCTCTAGTAAATTCAAGAATCGATCGTGGATTCCTAATTTCGAGCAATCACAATCAAGAAAGCATCGCAACGAAACTAGGTCGTCGATTCTTCAATTTGCTGGGGTTTACAAAACTCGTAGGACTTAAGAATCGTTTTAAGATTTGTTACATCATCATTTTATTGATCGTCTCGACTCCTTTACGAGCGGAGTTTTACTCAAACATCACAACAAGAACCACAATCACAAATTGAGATCGAATCATGATGCAAGAATTTAAAGCAAGCAAGATTAAAGAATTTCACCTTTTATTTATCAACAATTCCGTTTACAATTCACTCAAGAACTACAAGAGGAAGAACTCGATCGTCGATTTGGCTTCGCTCGTTGTAACAACTCCAATTTTTGTATACCTAAATTTGATTTAAATTTGAAGTATACTTGGAGTATTAATATTGCTGATAACACTTTAAGTATCTATTTCCCTATAATAATTACAAGAAGGAGCTTGTACCTCATTGGTAATACCTTGCACTGCTGAACCAAGCCACCAGAGTTCGAATCCCATGCCCCACATATTTTTTATATCATTTTGTTTTAATTTTTTTGGGAAGGTCAACGGTCAAACAACCATAACTCTCAAATTAATACTGCAAAAAAAAAATAAAGTACACCAAAATTCCCCCAAGAGAAACCCTACCCAACGAGCCTTTGACTGGGCCCAACTCGGCCAAGTCGGCCGGCGGTTCGGCCGGACTCGGCCGGAAGGCCGAGTCGTCAACACGGAAAAAATCCGTGTTGACCTGGTCTTCTCACCTGAAAACTTCATTTTCTCTAAACAGTTACCAAATGCACAATAAACCTCTTTTACTCTCAAATTTAATGATATTTTAATGAATTTTTATATTTTTAATATTTATTTTAATCAAAACCCTAATCCTAGCCTAGCCCTATATAAATACCCCACCCTCTACTATTTCACCCTACAATCCTAAGTCCACTCTCTCAAATTCTCAAGAGAACTCGGTACGTTAGAAAAAGAGCGAGAAGCGAAGCGCTGCCGAAACCGACGACGAATTCCGACGATCGTACTAGAACCTTCGCGACGTTTTCGACGCACCGACAACCACCACTTCCTTAGCCTCCCTAGCTTGTCCAAACTTGTAAGTCCCATCTTTCTATCTCTTTTTTCTTTTAAGAAAAAAAATACGACTCTTTGAAACCAGACGGAAATCGGAACAAACCGATTTCCGATTCAGTTTTTCTACAAAATCCCACTTATCACCTAATCCATAATACCTAAACCTATCCATGATGACTATTAATCACATAAAAATCCATTTAAACAAAGTTTCTCACATGAAATGATAGCTTCCTTGTAATATCGTATTCTTTTCATAAAAATACCATAAAGTTTATTTTACTTGCTCTAATTAATTTTCTCATTCCTAAACATGTTCATCTTGATCACTAAACTTGTAGAAATCAATTTGAATAAGTTTTCACACATAAAATGATAACGTTTTTAAAGACCGTATTCTTACACTTAAATACCTTCATGTTTAATATATCATATTTAACCTCTAAACTTCACTAAACCTTAAAATAAGTCAGGAGGTAATGACCTACCTCTACACACACACAAATATAACCTTAATTGATAAACGTCAAAACATAAAATACGAAAATACAAGACTTTTCACTAAAATACCCTTTTCTTTATAAACCTTTTCTAAAAGTTCTAAGTTGTTTACAATTTTAAAACAATATCTTTTAATAGGAAAATACGATATGTCATGGACATCGATCGTTTATCTAAACTGACTTTGTGGTGTCTAGGCTAGGCAAGTGAGCTTGGGTAACTTTAAAAGGCCCGTCTCACAATTCGTGAGCGGATCCCTCCCTCCTCACTTGTACTTACCTGGCCACAATTGGCGGTGAAGAGGCGATTTGAGGCTTCTAATGACTTGTCGTGTAGACCCTTAGAAATATGCTAGTTGGCTTAGGAAACCCTAAAAACTAAAATATGGAAATTACACTTTTCAAATAAATACCTTATATTTATAAAACCGTTTTTCTAAATGAATAGTATTTATTAAATCTTTGCAAAGCGCCACTACAACCCATCTTTGGGGAACCCGTTAGGGATAGTACGGTTTATCGTGCACCCGCGGGCTAGTAGTGCGAGATTCAGACCTCCGCAGGGAGCATTCGGTCTCGAAAGGTTTGAAATACGACATTTAAGAAAAATGAAATTTTTGGAAAAAAAATATTTATATAAAATTATTCTTGTATTAACATATATATAATTATCATTTAAACGCCTATTTTGTTATAAGATAAAGTTTCCACATTTTCCTAAAAATTACAAGATTAAAAGTTACATTAAAATACCATGGATTTTCAAATAAATCAACATTATAATTTAATACTTTTATTAGGATATATTCACTAGAATAACACAAATAAAATTTACACTCATTATAACAATAAAGACGAATAATAAATACTTGGGGTGTATCTTGAAAACTATACAAAAGTACTTTTTACATAAAAAACCCCTCAAGTTTTATAATTTACAATAAGGACTCTAACAAATATAGAACTTCGATTTGCATTTCTCTTAGTCTGACTCGGGTTTGAGTCTGACTATTTCTGACTTGAATATGATTCAAGTCATTCTATATTCTTTAATTTTCCAACTCAATATGAACACATGAATTCCAGAATCCAGTTATCAATCTATATTCTTTAATATTCCAACTCAATATGAATACATGAATCCCTGATTCCAGTTAACAATCTATTCAATTTGACTGAATCAAACCATGGATATACATCCATTATCCTGTTACTCCATTTACCTGATTATGCAGTTACAACATGTTTACTGATATCATGGTTTTGGTCAGTCGCCCAACTTACACAATACAATACAATAATACTGTTAAAATACTACGGGGTTTAAGGGGTAGATTGGTACGGAAGGTGTTAAAGGTGGCACGAGGTGGTCAGATTAAGACACCTAACCTGAATCCTATTGCTGTTGTACCGTGGCATAACGGTTCCTTGTACTTTCGATTTGCCCTGGCCTCTAGCATATAGAGACCCCCCTCGTATACACTGGTATCCTTCTGTACCAAGCTACAAACAACAGCGTTAACACAATATTCCATAATATTCGACAATATAATACTTTAGAAAATACTTTTACACGGTCTTTCTAATTCTTCCCTACCTTTGGGACTTACCGAACGACCTGTTCGCTAACGACATTCTGTTTCTTTCTTCTTGGAATGTCGTCAGATGCGTTGGACCAAGCTGAGATTGAGCCCACCGGTGAACACTTGGAGCAATTTAACGAAGACCCCGAGCTCTAGATATTATACCTTATTCTTTTCAGTATTTTCATTTCTTGTTATGCCACTGTTTAGGCATCGCTTTCATTTCAGTTGTATTTTCTTTTCATGCATTGTACAAAGAATGTTATTAATAAAAGTTGCTGTTCTTTTTATACTCTTGTCTCTTGTGTATTTTATATTGCTTAGCTACGCTTAGCGTATGTACTTCTAAGTATATACGTAGCGAACCTCGTCGCGTCCACTTCGCCGTACACCGGGAAGCGGGGCGTGACAGGTTTTGTTGGTGGCCCATGCAGGTCAGAGCTGTATGAATCCCTGTCATGCAGTTCCGGTCTGCGTGAACAACCTAAGCAATATAACACAAGAACCAGCAACTAAAACATTCTTTACAATCCATGTTATTTGAATCTTGCAAATCTCTATTTCTTGAACCTTATCATTTCATGTATTTGAATCTGTCCTAATCCAAATTTTTCCTTCAAGGTTATGGATTCCCCGAACAACACCAGCACCAACGTCAACAACACCCCTTCAGCACTACCTCTCACACCAGCTGTTCCTGCACCACCTACTGAGCAAACGATGCTATTTGAGGCAATCCGCAGTCTTCTCGAGGGACAGCAACAACTTCTGAAACGTCCTGAGACCGATGCACCGGGAGTAAATCAATTCAGAGCTTTGCACCCAAAGCAATTCTCTGGTAAAGGAAGCCCTCTTGAAGCGGAAGAATGGGCACAAAGCATCGAAGACGATCTGGCAGTAGCTCAAGTGCCAGACAACGCTTGGGTCCGTGTAGCAAAACTACAGCTCACGGATAATGCTCGCAATTGGTGGAAGGCGGAAGAAAGCCGTCTGGTACAGCCGATTGAAAGGAAGACCTTTCGCGAGAAGTTCGACGCGAAATACTTCCCTGTGACTGCCAGGTTCGCTATGGAGCAGCAGTTTATTCATCTACAGCAAGGATCAATGTATGACAAATCGGTAGAAGACTACGACGCTGAATTCACCATGTTGAGCCGGTAAGATATGTCGCAATAGTTCAATTTTTAAAACATCACATACTACACAGCTAACACAATCTTTAAACAGATTCGCGGCACACTTGATACCGACGGACGAGATCAGAGCCCGTCGCTTTCAACAAGGTTTGGACAGAGAGATTAAGGCTGCTCTAGCCACAGGAAAGTTTTTGACTCATGAGGAAGCCCTAGAAGCTGCCCACAGTTATGAGGCAGTGATAAAAGAGAGGGGCAGACCTCAGCCTGCAGGAGTCAAACGCCCTGCCAACCAGATGGCAGGTGGAGCTACGTCCAGAGCACCTTTCGTGCCAAGGCGACCCGGAGTACCAACTCATCGTCCTAGCCCAGCCTTTTGCACCTACTGCAAGAGAACTGGACATATGATGAAGGACTGCCGTCGAGCCAACCGCCTTTGCTTAATCTGCGGTTCAGCCACTCACGGTATTGGATCTTGTCCCCAAAGACAGAACCCAGTTGCTGCACCGAGGCCAGCAAATACTTATCAGCAGCGACCAGCTCTTCAGGCACCTGCTCCCAGACTTGCACTATCTGCACCATCCAGGGGACCACAAGCTGCACCACCTCCTCGACAGTTCCATCAAGCTCAAAGGAACGTTCAGAGGAATGCTCCTCAGGCCAGGAGGAATGTGCCAAAGCGCCAGGCTTTCATGATGTCTGTGGAAGAAGCTGAGGCCACTGGCCAAGTCATTACTGGTAAATTCCTTCTCAAACTTATCTTTTAGTTTTGTTTACCTACACACTTTCCCTATACCTAAAACCTATCCCATATACCTTAGGTACAATCCTAGTAGCTTCACTACCTGCACTTGCACTGTTTGATACTGGAGCATCCCACTGCTTTATGTCGCAACGGTTTGTCCAAACCCATGCGATTCCAGTCTCACCGCTTGTATCCAGCTGGAACGTCAGTTCCGGAAATGGTGTTCTAAAGGCAACTATGGGATACAGCATGTGTCCAGTCGTCGTCTGCAGTCGAGAGTTTTATGCTGACTTCAAGGTACTGGACATACCAAATTTCGATGTGGTTCTAGGAATGGATTGTCTTGGAACCTTTTATGCTACCATCGACTGTCGTCAAAGGAGGGTAGTATTTGAGATTCCAGATCATCCGGTCTTCTATTTCAAGAGTGGAGATCGTACACTGAAACCAAGTACCTACAAAGCAAAGCCAAGAGAAGCAGTAGTTGAAGCAGCTCAAGCAGAGGAAGAATCAAGACCAGAGGTAGTTCGAGAGTTCGATGATGTATTCCCTGACGATATATCAGGTTTGCCTCCCGATCGAGCTCTTGAATTCAGTATTGACTTAGTACCAGGAGCACAACCAGTGATCAAAGCACCTTATAGACTAAGTCCGGAAGGATTGAAGGAAGTTCGAACACAATTGGACGAATTACTGGCGAAAGGATGGATTCGTCCCAGCACTTCAAGTTGGGGAGCACATGTACTACTGGTAAAGAAGAAGGAAGGTTCATACAGAATGTGCATCGATTATAGGGCTTTGAACGAAGTTACTATAAAGAACAAATATCCACTTCCGCGCATCGACGATTTATTCGATCAGCTAAGTGGATCTTGTGTCTTCTCTAAACTAGATCTTCGTTCAGGTTATCATCAAGTGAAGGTCAAGGAAGCTGATATTCACAAAACAGCTTTCAAAACTCGCTATGGACATTACGAATTTCTAGTAATGCCATTTGGAATGACCAATGCACCAGCAATCTTCATGAACCTTATGAACCAAGTTTTCCGGGAATATTTAGACAGGTTTGTTGTCATCTTCATCGACGACATCCTGGTATATTCTAAGAATCGGAAAGAACATGCGGAGCACCTACGAATTGTCCTGGAAACTCTTCGATAACATAAGCTTTATGCCAAATACAGCAAGTGCGAGTTTTGACTAAAACAAGTTGGTTTTCTTGGACACATCGTATCAGGAGAAGGAATTTCTGTGGACCTAGCAAAAGTTTCAGCAGTCAGCGAATGACCTACACCAAAATCAGTGAAGGATATTCAGAGTTTCTTGGGTTTAGCTGGATATTACAGAAGATTCATTGAAGGCTTTTCGAAGATAGCAACACCCCTGACCAAGCTCACACGAAAAGATGAAGAATTTGTGTGGTCAGAAGCATGCGAGCAAGCTTTCGTAGAACTCAAGTCAAGACTAACATCTGCACCTATTCTCGTAATACCGGATCAATCTGGAGGATTCGAAGTGCATTGTGATGCATCCGGTAAGGGATTAGGATGTGTTCTACATCAGCGCGGTAAGGTTGTGGCTTATGCTTCAAGACAACTGAAGACTCATGAGTGCAATTATCCGACGCATGATCTGGAATTGGCAGCTGTCATCTTTGCTCTCAAGATTTTGCGTCATTACCTACTTGGTGAACGAGTGAACATCTACACAGATCATAAAAGTCTGAAGTATGTGTTTACTCAGAAGGAGTTGAATATGCGGCAGAGAAGATGGTTAGAACTCATGGCGGACTTCGACATCAACTTGCAATATCACCCAGGAAAGGTGAACGTAGTTCCTGATGCTCTTAGTCGCCAACCATTATCATTGAATCTCACCGCTCTGTGGAAGCTTCAGCAAGACCTACATCAGATGGAGATTGAACTAGTCATGCCAGGTGATGCTTCAAGTTTGATGAATCTACAAGTTCAATCAACCATTGTCAATCAGATTAAAGCAGCTCAAGCCAGCGATGCTAAGTTGCAAAAGATCAGAGAACAAGTGGAGAATGGACTCAGAACAGATTCCATCATCCATGAAGACGGATCTTTGAGATACGGCAGCAGATTGTGTATACCAAAAGGTCATGTTCGGGAAGAGTTAATGAAAGAAGCTCACAGCTCTCCCTATTCAGTACATCTTGGAGGTACCAAAATGTACAAAGATCTACGTCAGAATTATTGGTGGCATGGAATGAAGCGTGAAGTAGCCAGAAGAGTCGCAAAATGCTTGGTATGTCAGCAGGTAAAGGCTGAACATCACAGGACAGCTGAAATACTTCAACCGTTACCAATTCCAGAATGGAAGTGGAAGCACATCACGATGGACTTTGTAACTGCTCTTCCTCGCAGCACAAAGGGTAACGATGCGATTTGGGTCATTGTGGATCGACTCACAAAGTCGGCTCACTTCATCCCATTTCGAGTTGGGCAATCAACTGAGACACTAGCGAAGAAGTACATGGAGGTAATAATCTAATTTAGATTTAAACACTTCATAATGTACTATCTCTGATACCCATGAACTCATAAAGGAAATTGTGAGACTTCATGGAATACCGGTCTACATTGTCTCCCATCGCGACACCAGGTTCCGATCGCAATTTTGGCAGAGTCTGCAAGCTAGCTTGGGAACAAGTCTGAACTTCAACACGGCTTATCATCCACAAACAGATGGTCAGTCGGAACGAACTATTCAGATTTTGGAGGATATGCTCAGAGCATGTATGCTCGACTTCAAAGGATCATGGGAAGATCACCTGCATCTTGTGGAGTTTGCGTACAACAACAGCTACCAAGCAAGTATAGGAATGGCACCTTTTGCAGCATTGTATGGAAGGAAGTGTCGATCACCATTAAGTTAGGACGACATCGGAGATAGAGAACTCCTTGGACCAGAGATGATAGTAGCGACCGTTGATGTGGTTCGTACTATCAGGGAAAGAATGCGCATAGCCCAAGATAGACGGAAACACTGGGCTGATGCGAAGAGACGACACTTGGAGTTCCAGCCAGGAGACCATGTATTCTTGAAGATATCTCCGAACCGCGGAGTGATCCGATTTGGAAGACGGGGTAAACTAAGTCCGAGATACATTGGACCGTTCGACATACTCGAACGAGTCGGTGAAGTGGCATACCGATTAGCGCTTCCACCCTCATTGGAGGGAGTGCATAACGTGTTCCATATATCTTAACTCAGAAGGTATGTGAGTGACCCCAGCCATGTACTTGATCATTCCGAGCTCACTATACAGCCCGACTTGTCTTGTGAGCAACAACCTGTGGAGATCCTGGACAGGAAAGTGAAGACACTACAGAACAAAGAAGTTAACTTGGTCCGGGTAATGTGGAGGAAAGACACTCCAGGAGAATCCATGTGGGAAAGGGAAGATGAAATGCGTGCAAGATATCCGCACCTTTTTGTAAACTAGTCCTCAAATAAAAGTTGTAAATTTCGAGGACGAAATTTTTGTAAGGAGGGTAGATTATAACAACTCCAATTTTTTTATACCTAAATTTGATTTAAATTTAAAGTATACTTGGAGTATTAATGTTGCTGATAACACTTTAAGTATCTATTTCCCTACAATAATTACAAGAAGGAGCTTGTAGCTCATTGGTAATACCTTGCACTGCTGAACCAAGCCACCAGAGTTCGAAGCCCATGCCCCACATATTTTTATATCATTTTGTTTTAATTTTTTTGAGAAGGTCAACGGTCAAACAGCCATAACTCTCAAATTAATACAGCAAAAAAAAAAAGTACACAAAAATTCCCCCTAAGAGAAACCCTACCCAACGAGCCTTTGACTCGGCCCAACTCGGCCAAGTCGCCGGAAGGCCGAGTCGTCAACACGGAAAAATCCGTGTTGACCTGGTCTTCTCACCTGAAAACTTCATTTTCTCTGAACAGTTACCAAATGCACAATAAACCTCTTTTACTCTCAAATTTAATGATATTTTAATGAATTTTTATATTTTTAATATTTATTTTAATCAAAACCCTAACCCTAGCCTAGCCCTATATAAACACCCCTACCCTCTACCATTTCACCCTACAATCCTAAGTCCACTCTCTCAGATTCTCAAGAGAACTCGGTACGTTAGAAAAAGAGCGAGAAGCGAAGCGCTGCCGAAACCGACGACGAATTCCGACGATCGTACTAGAACCTTCGCGACGTTTTCGACGCACCGACAACCACCACTTCCTTAGCCTCCCTAGCTTGTCCAAACTTGTAAGTCCCATCTTTCTATCTTTCTTTTTTTTTAAGAAAAAAAAATACGACTCTTTGAAACCCGACGGAAATCGGAACAAACCGATTTCCGATTCGGTTTTTCTACAAAATCCCACTTGTCACCTAATCCATAATACCTAAACCTATCCATGATGACTATTAATCACATAAAAATCCATTTAAACAAAGTTTCTCACATGAAATGATAGCTTCCTTGTAATATCGTATTCTTTTCATAAAAATACCATAAAGTTTATTTTACTTGCTCTAATTAATTTTCTCATTCCTAAACATGTTCATCTTGATCACTAAACTTGTAGAAATCAATTTGAATAAGTTTTCACACATGAAATGATAACGTTTTTAAATACCGTATTCTTACACTTAAATACCTTCATGTTTAATATATCTTATTTAACCTCTAAACTTCACTAAACCTTAAAATAAGTCACGAGGTAATGACCTACCTCTACACACACACAAATATAACCTTAATTGATAAACGTCAAAATATAGAATACGAAAATACAAGACTTTTCACTAAAATACCCTTTTCTTTATAAACCTTTTCTAAAAGTTCTAAGTTGTTTACAATTTTAAAACAATATCTTTTAATAGGAAAATACGATATGTCATGGATATCGATCGTTTATCTAAACTGACTTTGTGGTGTGTAGGCTAGGCAAGTGAGCTTGGGTAACTTTAAAAGGCCCGTCTCACGATTCGTGAGCGGATCCCTCCCTCCTCACTTGTACTTACCTGGCCACAATTGGCGGTGAAGAGGCGATTTGAGGCTTCTAATGACTTGTCGTTTAGACCCTTAGAAATAGACTAGTTGGCTTAGGAAACCCTAGAAACTAAAATATGGAAATTACACTTTTCAAATAAATACCTTATATTTATAAAAACCGTTTTTCTAAATGAATAGTATTTATTAAATCTTTGCAAAGCGCCACTACAATCCACCTTTGGGGAACCCGTTAGGAATAGTACGGTTTATCGTGCACCCGCGGGCTAGTAGTGCGAGATTCAGACCTCCGCAGGGAGCATTCGGTCTCGAAAGGTTTGAAATACGATATTTAAGAAAAATGAAATTTTTGGAAAAAAAAAATATTTACATAAAATTATTCTTGTATTAACATATATATAATTATTATTTAAACGCCTATTTTGTTATAAGATAAAGTTTCCACATTTTCCTAAAAATTACAAGATTAAAAGTTACATTAAAATACCATGGATTTTCAAATAAATCAACATTATAATTTAATACTTTTATTAGGATATATTCACTAGAATAACACAAATAAAATTTACACTCATTATAACAATAAAGACGAATAATAAATACTTGGAGTGTATCTTGAAAACTATACAAAAGTACTTTTTACATAAAAACCCCTCAAGTTTTATAATTTACAATAAGGACCCTAACAAATATAGAACTTCGATTTGCATTTCTCTTAGTCTGACTCGGGTTTGAGTCTGACTATTTCTGACTTGAATATGATTCAAGTCATTCTATATTCTTTAATTTTCCAACTCAATATGAACACATGAATTCCAGAATCCAGTTATCAATCTATATTCTTTAATATTCCAACTCAATATGAATACATGAATCCCTGATTCCAGTTAACAATCTATTCAATTTGACTGAATCAAACCATGGATATACATCTATTATCCTGTTACTCCATTTACCTGATTATGCAGTTACAACATGTTTACTGATATCATGGTTTTGGTCAGTCACCCAACTTACACAATACAATATAATAATACTGTTAAAACACTACGGGGTTTAAGGGGTAGATTGGTACGGAAGGTGTTAAAGGTGGCACGAGGTGGTCAGATTATGACACCTAACCTGAATCATATTGTTGTTGTACCTTGGCATAACTGTTCCTTGTACTTTCCATTTGCCCTGACCTCTAGCATATAGAGACCCCCCTCGTATACACTGGCATCCTTCTGTACCAAGCTACAAACAACAGCGTTAACACAATATTCCATAATATTCGACAATATAATACTTTAGAAAATACTTTTACATGGTCTTTCTAATTCTTCCCTACCTTTGGGACTTACCGAGCGACCTGTTCGCTGACGACATTCTGTTTCTTTCTTCTTTGAATGTCGTCAGGTGCGTTGGACCAAGCTGAGATTGAGCCCACCGGTGAACACTTGGAGCAATTTAACGAAGACCCCGAGCTCTAGATATTGTACCTTGTTCTTTTCAGTATTTTCATTTCTTGTTATGCCACTGTTTAGGCATCGCTTTCATTTCAGTTGTATTTTCTTTTCATGCATTGTACAAAAAATGTTATTAATAAAAGTTGCTGTTCTTTTTATACTCTTGTCTCTTGTGTATTTTATATTTCTTAGCTACGCTTAGCGTATGTACTTCTAAGTATATACGTAGCGGACCTCGTCGCGTCCACTTCGCCGTACCCCGGGAAGCGGGGCGTGACACTCGTCTCCTTGAGTAGCGGATCGGCTTGGATCACTTGCTCGGTTGAAGATCGGCTCCGCTCCTAAAAGGTTGAAGGCTTCTTGCTTGATTTGGTACTCGGATCTTGAATTTGGATTGGAATTAGGGTTTGGCACAAGTCGTGTCACTCAACTTGTGGGTGGAAGATGAAGAGATGGGAGATTAATGAACAACCTTTTAACCCTAGATCTAGGCTCCTTTATATAGACCATCCAAAACCCTAGATCTAGGATTCAAAATTTGAATTTCCCTCCAAAAGTTTGTTAAAGAGAGCCTTCTAGAAATAGTTTGTTAGGCCGAGCCTTCTAGATGAAGCCACGTGGAGTTTCTACAGTGTTCTGAAAGCTTTAGCCGTTACATAGGACACGTGGAGGAAATTTGAGCATCTGCTGACGTCATCACGCCGCGGATCCGCGGCGCAAGCTGGCTCCGACCGCGGATCCACGGCGCAATGGAGGCTTCAGTGCTTGGAACTTCAATGGTAATTCTTGGGCTGACTTATGGGCCTTTTTATGATATGTTGAATTTTATTTTGATTTCCTTATTTCTGCCAGATCTCAAGTCTTGGACTTGACACAATTTGGGTCAGCTCTTTTCACAATTTGGCTCGTTTTCTGGAATTTCCTGCACAGACTTCGAAACAAGTGTTGCGCAATACAAGGATGATGCGATACCATGATAAACACACAATTTCCCTCGAAATGCTGGTTTTAGTATACAACACAGGTAATCTGGTATTTTACAGGTGTTTTGCTAATATGTGCAATATGAATACCGAACACTTCTAGATAAGTGCAAATAATAGGGAAACTGACGTGTTAAAAATGCAGTATTTTCGATTGATCAAATTCCCCCAAACTTATTTTCGGTCGTATCGAGCAAACTGTTTTATTAAAAAGAGAAGGAGAAAATAAAGAAAGAGAAAAACTAACTAGCACACTTTCGTAGGCAACACAATTGCACTGAGCACGTGCAACAAGCCTTTAAACCTCTAGGTGTCCCTAGTAGGAGGAGTGTTGTCTCCTGAGGGTTTTCAGCGGATTGCACCCACAAAATCCAATAATAAAAGGAAGATCATGAATATTACATTTAAAGAAAAGAATTATAAAAGAAAAGTCTTGAAAATTAGGGTTTCCAACTAAGCTAGCTTTTCGGTTGTCATGAGCCCTATCTTAATAGTCATGAAAAGATGTTAGAAATCACATAACCCCTCAATAAAACATCGTCTTATTCTTCATTCCTATCTTTCTTCCAAACATCGATTATATAACCTTACGTGTGTGTAATAAACATCCCTACACCCGGAGAATTCAATTCAAGCTATCATACTCTTGCCCTTCAGCCTCAGTACTTTTTAATTAATGAATATTTAGATGAAATTGCTCACACACTTTCATGCGGCCGTTAATACATCTTAAGATACTAACCGACCGATTACTCATGTGCTTGCTTATTAGGTGTTTTTCCTCGTCTTGCACCACCTAAGGCTTAGCAGTGACTCCCAGACCAGTTGGCCTTAGGGCACTAGGTGAAGAGGCACCCTCGCTATATTTTTTTATTGCTGCCTTGGCGATAACAAAACCAGTGTCCATTTTTCTCACCATTTTATATTTTATTCATATTTTATTTTCTTCATACTTTAGCTTTTAGACAAGAGCATTTCAAGATATTCTCTACTATCCCGAGTTTCAAGACGTGTGTAAGTGCGAATAGTAGGGTATCAACGTTCAAAATGTTTGGCTTCCAGAATAGAAACTATTTTTCAGACTTATTTTTATCCTCAGATTAGTGACTTCTTTCATCTTACTAACCCTTGGGACAACGGCTCATAACTACTTATTACTAGTTCGTGTAAGAAAACTTCTAATTTTCTTGGTTTTTCTTTAATTTTTCTAATCTCATGGATGTAATTTTTCACTATCTAATCTTTTATTATCTTATTTATGTACAAATTTTTTATTTTTTTTTAAATTTTTAAATTTTTTAGGTTTTCAAAAATGTTTTGTGCTTATGCAAAGTATGATGCAAATGATGTGAAAATAAGCACAAACTTCCCCCAAACTTGTTTTCAACAGTGTCCTCACTGTTGCCATCTGCTAAATCTCAAAAACCTGTAAGCCTGGGAGGAATTTATTAGTTGGGACAAAATATTTAAGTGAAGATCCTCTCCCAAACTTATTCTTGGCTCGTCATTTTTGTAAAAAATTTCTTTTCAAGAGCCAGAAAAAAAAATGCCCCCCCCCCCAACTTGAGTTATGCAATGTTAATCTTTGAAAATCACATGAGGGGGTCAAAAATCAGTGGTCGATGCCAAGCTTTGCAAAGACCGAAAGTTAACACCAACCATTCAAAAATTTTATCAATGCAGTGCTCTGGTTGGTGGAAGAAGAAGTGGGGAAAGGGTAACTGGTGGAAAAGAATGTGTGTGCGTCTCATTTTGGAGAGATGATACAGTGAATGTGATAGATTGCTCGCATTCTTTTTATAGTTCAAAAGAAGGGGTGGAGGTTCAATTTCATTGATTGGGACATGATTCATCTCAACACCCGTGTCATTCAAAAATGCGAGTTCATCAGCGAAGATTTCCTCAAAAGTTCCATCAATACCCCGATGAATAGTGTCATCACAAAGTGCGGGGTGATCTTTAGACTCTAAAAGCAGTTCATAATCAGTGTTAGTTGTTGACCCGGACATCTCGGTGGAAGAGTCCGTATGTGTATGATATATAGTTGGGTCAAACAACAACATATGAAAAGAGTCAAGATCGGTATCATGAGGATCATCAAATTCGCTGCTGTCGACATCCATTAAGTCGACAGAACAGACCTGAGTAGTAGGTTCGGAGGGTACACTTCCCAACTTGTAAATGTTCAGCTCAATTGACCTATTCCCAAAGGATAGGGTCATAGAACCATTACGACAGTTGATGATAGCATTGGAAGTGGCCAAAAAGGGGCGACCTAAAATCACCGGAATTTGATTCCGTGGGTTCTCTACAGGCTGTGTATCAATTACAATAAAATCCACAGGGAATACGAATTCCCCGATTTTTATTAACACATCGTCCGGTTCACCCCTAGGTTTGGTGATTGATCGGTCAGCTATCTGGAGAGTTATGCTCGAGGGCTTTAACACTCCAATACCTAGTTGCTCATAAACAGAGTATAGAAGCAAGTTAACACTAGCGCCAAGGTCTAGTAGAACACGGTTAATGTGTTTCTCCCCAATAGAAATGGAAATAGTAGGACAGCCAGGGTCCTTACGTTTCCTCGGTACTTGTTGGGGGAAAGCTGTGTCTACTGTTTTTGCCATGAATATCTTCTTGGGCACTTGAGTCTTCCTCTTTCTAGTGCACAAGTTCTTAAGAGTTTTCGCATAGGACGGAACTTGTTGGATGGCATCTAGAAGAGAGATGTTGATGTTCACTTGCTTAAACATGTCCATAATCTTCTCCAAATATGGACTCGATTTGTTAGCCCTTAACCGATTAGGATAAGGTGCTTTAGCAATAAGTGCTGGGTCCATCATAGGAGAAAGAAGTGTGTGTGGACCCGATCCCAGAATAGAGATGGGGATCGTCTGTGGAGAACTAGAAGAGATGGGCTGAGGTGGCGAGCCTTTTGGGAAACGAAGAATAGGCTCGCAGAAAGGTGGTGGGGTAGAAGAACTGGGGTCAGAATTAGAAGTAGAAGTGGAAGGAAAGGTCTCAGCCGGGGTA
Source organism: Agapanthus africanus (assembly GCA_030015575.1). NCBI lineage: Eukaryota > Viridiplantae > Streptophyta > Magnoliopsida > Asparagales > Amaryllidaceae > Agapanthus > Agapanthus africanus. The sequence continues at coordinate 589,894,980 of CM057340.1, read as the reverse complement.
TCATCGATAGATTTTTCAGTGTCATCGAACTCTTCCCCAACATGATTGTCAAGCACTCTTCCAGATCTCAACGTGATTGCATTCATAAGATGTGAATAGCCAGGATTGGGCAAAGGTTGAGCTGGAAGTTTCCCTTTCTCTCTTGCACTCATTTCGGCTTTTAATCGTGAAATTTCTGCTTCCATCGATTTAATACTCTCAGCTTGGGACGCTGAGTTTTTCTTTATATCATCAACAGAAGTCTTTATTTCAGCCGGTACTTGAATGAGATTTGTTAGAAGCAAGTTTATGAATGAAGAGGATTCATCGGTCCCGGTCAACTGTAAAGGACTAGACGGTGCGGGTGTGTTGACCGGATTTTGAAAGTTTTGTGCTTGGAAGGGGTGCTGACTCAATGGAAGTGGTTGCTGTTATGGTGGAGGGACCCTTTGGAAATTGTTTTGATTTGGAACCGTGTTTTGAGTTTGTGATTGGTTCCAAGCAAAGTTAGGGTGATTCCTCCAACCCTGATTATATGTGGAAGAATAAGAATCGTTTCTAGGTCTTTGAAATGCGGCATTGGTATGCTCATGACCTTGAAATGACATTCTTCCGTCAAGTGAGAAGGATCAGAACAGCATCCACATACAGTTTTGGAGAGTGACATTTGATTTAGGGCGGCAACTAAAAATTTGTTTTCCACAGCGTCGAATTTCTTGTGTAAAGCTGAAATTTCAGCTCTAACTCCTATGGAAATATCATTGCCATCCCTAGACGATTGACTCACACCCTCCCACTGTAAAGATTTTTCAGCGAAATCTTCTTAGAATTTCCAGGCTTCCCTATCATCTTTGGTCATGAAGTTGCCTTGACACATTAATTCAAGGGTCTGTTTTGTGTTAGGATTAATGCCCTCATAAATGATTCGGCACAGATCCCATCTAGGGATTCCGTGATGTGGACATTGGACTAACAGATCCTTGAAGCGTTCAAGACATTTTGAAAATGGTTCATTTGGAAGCTGGGTAAATTGATTTATTTCGCTACGGACTCGAGCTGTCTTATGATGTGGGTAGAATTTCTTAAGGAATGCTTTGACGAATTCTTCCCAATTTGAAATGGAATGTGCGGTAGTGTTATACAGCCACTTCTCGGCTATATCGCATAAGGTAAATGGGAGAAGACGTAGACGCATAGCATCCATAGAAAGCTGTGAGGTACCCATCATTGCGCATACATTTTCAAATTTGGTGATAAAGGCATATACGTCTTCAGACTCGAGACCGTGAAATTTTGGTAGAAGGTTGATGTATTGGGGTTTAATTTCAAAATTTTCCCCGTTGGCTGGTGGAATGAAAGGACAAGTGGAAAGAGGATCTCGTGTAGGATAGCACCTCTCTTGGAGAGAGATGCGGGGTGGATTCTGCGCACCAACGGACGGCAGCAGAGTAGTGGTAAAGAAGTTCGATGGAGACGGATCCATCGATGTGGGTGTGGTGGTGGGTAAAGAAGAGGTAAATGTAGAAAAATCAACTTTTGGGTCGATCAGGGGAACGCGGACTAAACGGGCACTAGAATCCCGTGTCCAGCCTATCTTGCACTAAAAAGGGTTAGTACAAGTGGCAGCGTGACTTATAATTAGGGGAATGAATGAATGTGATTGGTGTTTATTTTGAAAATATACGGATTTTTGAAAATATGATGCGATCATAACAAATGCAACAAGAAAAACCCTAATTCTATTGGTCACCTAGGTCAAAGCTCTAGACCGCTCCTAACTGCCAAAAAACAAGTCGCGGGATAAATCCTTCACTGCCTCTTTGTCTCTCCTGTAGCCAGGTAAGTGTCAGGTAAGTGGGAGGTTCTCCACTACGTAAGTAGTAGGCCTAATTAAGTAACCACTAGCCTTCGACACACTTGCCTTAAACACCACAAAAGAAACGCGGATAAGCAATGAATTACCCACGGCCTTCTCATGTCCTAAGTGAGCGCGACGGTCCTTAGAGTCATCTCTAGATCTTTTTTAGTTAATGAGGGTTATGCGGATGCAAGTTTGTGATTTTTGGGGCTTAGGAAGGGTAATGAACTCCCCACCTAATCTGGATTTAGTCGTGCCCCTTAATTTCCATATTAATATGCAAACAACCAAAAATCAAAACACGCACAATTTATTTTGCTTTTTGCGGCGCTGCGATTTATTTGCCAAGAAACCTGCAGCAATTTGTTAATTGGAGCAGATGAGGGAGAAGATAAGAAAGCAGAGGAGTCACCTGAGAATTTTTTTACTGTAGCGCCGCGGTTTAGCCACAATAAGCGCCTAATGCCGCGGAACCGCCGCAGTTTTGAAAGATCTCTGCACCAAAATTTTACAGTGTGCCTCTTTTCACCTTCTAAGCTCTCTGGAATTTGCAGAAAATTTTTTCCACAGCTCCACAAGTTCCAGATTTCCTCGCAACAAATCACAACAACACGTTTAGTGTTTGCACGAATTTTGATCTCAAAAATTATAATGGAATAAACTTTTCAACTCAAATTTCAAAAAAACGAACAATTAGCGCACTATCCCCGGCAACGGCGCCATTTGATTGTTTGAATTTCTCGATTGTGTAAATCAAATGATCCCCGGCAACGACGCCATTTGATTGAATGAATTCTCGGTGTGTAGTTTAGAAAATTGAATATAGAAATCACAACCAAAAATATTTTGACCGCAATCAATAATGGTGTCGAATATAGCGCGTTAGTAAGTGCGGATCGTCCACAGGGAAAGTGTAATCGTTCGTATTTCGATTTAGATGAGTTGAAACTTTAAAGAAAAGAAAACAAACAACAATTCATGATTTGTAAATTGAAGTTCAAGAATTAGGATAATCTAGTCTAAATCAAGAAACGATAAAATCAAGAATTGGGAATTTGTGATGATTTCCAAATCAAATATCAAGAATCGAAATAAGGCTCATAGGAATCGATCGGATCTATAGATGTGATGAAATCCAGCGATTACGTATTCTTATCCATCGATGAATTGATACTAGATTGATGATGATCAACGAGAATTAGGGATTTCTTGTGAAACTAGGGTTTCATCATTTATCCCTTGTTCCTTCGTCGATATCATTCATAATCTAGCCTTTAGTAAATTCAAGAATCCATCGTGGATCCCTAATTTCGAGCAATCACAATCAAGAAAGCATCGCAACGAAACTAGGTCGTATATTCTTCAATTTGCTAGGGTTTACAAAACTCGTAGGACTTAAGAATCGTTTTAAGATTTGTTACATCATCATTCTATTGATCGTCTCAACTCCTTTACGAGCGGAGTTTTACTCAAACATCACAACAAGAACCACAATCACAAATTGAGATCGAATCATGATGCAAGAATTTAAAGAAAGCAAGATTAAAGAATTTCACCTTTTATTTATCAACAATTCCGTTTACAATTCACTCAAGAACTACAAGAGGAAGAACTCGATCGTCGATTTGGCTTCGCTCGTCTCCTTGAGTCGCGGATCGGCTTGGATCACTTGCTCGGTTAAAGATCGGCTCCGCTCCTAAAAGTTGAAGGCTTCTTGCTTGATTTGGTACTCAGGATCTTGTATTTGGATTGGAATTAGGGTTTGGCACAAGTCGTGTCACTCAACTTATGGGTGGAAGATGAAGAGATGGGAGATTAATGAACAACCTTTTAACCCTAGATCTAAGCTCCTTTTTATAGACCATCCAAAACCCTAGATCTAGGATTCAAAATTTGAATTTCCCTCCAAAAGTTTGTTAAAGAGAGCCTTCTAAAAATAGTTTGTTAGGCCGAGCCTTCTAGATGAAGCCATGTGGAGTTTCTACAGTGTTCTGGAAGCTTTAGCCGTTACATAGGACACGTGGAGGAAATTTGAGCATCTGCTGACGTCATCACGCCGCGGATCCGCGGCACAAGCTAGCTCCAGCCGCGGATCCGCGGCGCAATGGAGGCTTCAGTGCTTAGAACTTCAATGGTAATTCTTGGGCTGACTTATGGGCCTTTTTATGATATGTTGAATTTTATTTTGATTTCCTTATTTCTGCCAGATCTCAAGTCTTGGACTTGACGCAATTTGGGTCAGCTCTTTTCACAATTTGGCTTGGTTCCTGGAATTTCCTGCACAGACTTCGAAACAAGTGTTGCGCAATACAAGGATGATGCGATGCCATGATAAACACACAATTTCCCTCGAAACGCTGGTTTTAGTATACAACACAGGTAATCTGGTATTTTACAGGTGTTTTGCTAATATGTGCAATATGAATACCGAACACTTCTAGATGAGTGCAAATGATAGGGAAACTGACGTGTTAAAAATGCAGTATTTTCGACTGATCATGCGTCTATAAGCAAAGGTACCGAAAGGACAAGTAAATGTTGTTTTATCTTGATCCTTTTCGGCGATAGGGATCTGGTTATAGCCGGAGTATCCGTCCATGAAACAATAAGATTCATGTCCAGCTAATCGTTCCAACATCTGGTCAATGAAAGGTAGAGGGAAGTGATCTTTCCTCGTTGCGGCATTGAGTTTTCTATAATCAATACATACACGCCACCCAGCTTGGGTGCGTGTTTAGATTAACTCATTAGCCCCATTTGTTATGACCGTGATGTCAGACTTCTTAAGGACTACATAAATAGGACTTACCCATTGGCTATCAGAGATTGGGTAAATTATACCACTATCGATGCACTTGACGATTTCTTTCTTTACCGCATCCTTCATGACGGGATTCAACCGTCTTTGTGGTTCTCAGGTTGGCTTGGCTTCATCCATCAGATGTATATGATGTTCTACAATCGTCGAAAATTTGTTCATTCTTGCTATTTGAGTTGAAATATTATTATTCCATCTCATTTTCTAAAATTTGATCTATTTTCGAAAATTTCTACAACCAAGATAGGTTGGAGAAGTATCTCATTTCTCCGAGAAATCCGACCCGTGTGTTGACACCGTGGAAAAGTTTTGCAATGATCAAATACATCTTTGAATAATGTAGGACAGTAAAAACCACATTGCAAAACTTCTCCACCGTTTTACGTGGACCGAAGTGATCGCCACATGCCTGATCATGACAGGAAGACAAAACACTCTTGAATTCATTCTCAGGGACACATCTGCGAATGATTTGGTCCGGACAATACTTAAACAAATAAGGTTCATCCCAGTAAAAATGCTTTACTCGGGATAGAATCTCCCAGATGAGAATTAAATTCTCAACTCGTGGGGAGATCTACTTCTGCAGATCTGAACCAGAGGAAGAACTAAGTTCTTGCATGAAGAGTTAAACCCTTAGAGAGGCAAATGAAAAGTGTTTTTCTTTTTACCTAATGTTTCAAGGAAGCAAATCTTTCTTTTTAGAATTAAATTCTCCTGTTCCTCCAAAGCTCACTATATATTCTTGTTTTTAAGTCTCCAAGGAATTCTCTCTCTCTCCGTGTGCATCTTTTTTCTATTTTTTGTCTCCACTTTGAGACTTGAAGTCTCGGGCTTTTTATATAGTGGGGAGAAGTTTGTTTAATTCTCAGAAAATCTCTCATTGAGAGATCCACATTGATTTAATTGGTTTCAGAATTGATTTGGGGAATTTTACCCACCGTTAGATCTTTGATCCAAGGATTTCTATTTTACAGAAGATACTGTTCTTGTTTTTAACAAGATTGGGGATATTCGTCCATTTATAGAATCTAATTCTATCGAGCGGTGACATTTTAATCACCATTAGATTTTTAATCCAAGGGTGCTTAATTTAACAGAGTATAATCTTTCTCTGTTTAGAAATATATAGAAAATATTTTGGATCTTTGATCCATTAACTCTCTATTTAACAGAAAATATTCTTCCCAGTATAATTTAATTCTATGTTTAATCACCGTTGGATCCTTGATCCAACGGTTCATTAAGTAGGATTTAATTCTACGTAAGGAGGTGTCCTAACGTGTTTAGCATGTGAGGCTTTGATTTAGCTTGTCTGTAGTTTGATTGCAGCGCCTATATGCCTTGCATATAGGCGCTCACGTGTTTATCACATGAAGCTTTGTTTAGCCCATTTGTAGTGTAATTGCAGCGCCTATATGCTTTGCATATAAGCGCTCACGTGTTTAACACGTGAGGCTTTATTTAGCCTATCTGTAGTTTAATTGTAGTGCCTATATGCTTTGCATATAGGCGCTCACGTGTTTAATACGTGGGGCTTTGTTTAGCCTATCTGTAGTTTAATTGCAGCACCTATATGAAAAGCATATAGGCGCTCACGTATTTAACACGTGGGGCTTTATTTATCCTATCTGTAGTTTAATTGCAGTGCCTATATGTTTTGCATATAGGCACTCACATGTTTAACACGTGGGGCTTGTTTAGTGGGAAGTTTCTCGCTTTCTTTCTCTTATTTTCTTTTCTTCTTCTTTTTTCTTCTTTTTTTTATAAGGAAACAAATGCCCCCACAACGTTGCTCTCACGTGGCTTACACGTGAGTGCAACACTATCCACTTTTACAGCCATTGGATTACCTAGGGGAACGGGGAGATGAACCGCTCTTCATCACGTCTTATAAATAAGGGCTTAGCCCTTGAGATAGCCATTGTTCCTTCGTCTTCTTCCCTAGTCTTTTTCTTAAGAATTTAATTCTCTTCTCAGAGCTCAGTTCTCTGCCCGTTGAAATTTCAGAGTTAAACTCTATTAAAAAAACTCTTTTGGGTAAAGATCTTAACTATATTTATCTCTTAGGAACAAGAAACCCCTTTTTCTAATTTTTTCTGTATTTTAAATCCACCGCAAGAGCTTTGCTCTCTTTAGGAACCGATCTATTAGAGATCCAAAAATACATTATCTTTGAGTAGTAAACCCCAATGTCTTTGAAAATCAGGTATTTCTCCTCTGATCTTTGAGGATCTATGGAATTTTAATTCCATTTTTTCATTTCCCCATCATGGAGGTTTCTGGAATTTAATTCCACTATTTTAAAAGGGATTTGATTCCTCATTACAGAGCTTAGCTCTGAAAGATCAAGAAGGCCTTTTGGGAATTGTATTCCCAGGTGTTCTTGAGTATATTTCCATTATAGGGTTTTACCCTTATTTCCACAAATTTGAACTTGTTGGGTATTTTAACCGAACTCATTTTTCTTTAAGGGTGCCCAGAGTTTGTTTAAACTCCAGTGTCTATTTAATGAGAATCCTTCTTGATTCTCACAATGATTATCTTGTCTCATCATTGGTGAGCCGCCATATTGATTTTTTTGGGTCTATTAGTTTTGCAGTCAATGGTTCCGTAAAACAAACATCACGTTTTTATTTTATTTTATATTATTTTATTTTTATTTTATTATTATTATATTTTTTTAAAAATGGGTTCTTTCCTTTCCTCTCTTGTTTCAGGAATGATGGCTTCACTTCTTGACTTCCCTTACACTCGCTCAGAATCCGCTTTTCCGTAGTCGCCATCAGACGAGAAAGTTATGGCGATGATTAGGGCGCATGACAAGAACCGTACGAGTCTTCTCTTATGGGGGTTTGGTACGGCCACATCATCAGGGGCCATCGTAGTTTTACCTGTGAAGTGCCAACAGAACCCATCCGCCCAATCTCATTGATGGAACGGCCACGGACTGTTTATGCGGTGGAGGCGACTAATTGGACTCCCACGGACCGGCTCGAGCCATCAACGACTGGGATATCCAACCAGCCCCCGGTGGCTATTGATATTTTAGGGCTGCGCATATGTTAGGGTGAAGCTTGACCCTGGGGGCAGGTGTATAAAGTAGGCGTTTCCCCGTGCCATCCAGTGGGCTACCTTTCTTGGGCTCGATACATTCTCTCCGCCCAAAGCACACGGCTGCAGAAGGTTGGGTTGTACCAAACAATGTATGCATCGTTATTCTATTATCACGCCCCTCACGTCTAGTGGGTCAAGGCTTTCTTGAACCAATGGAATCTTCCTACAAACACATTTTTGCTAGGGGATCGCGAAGTCTCGATCTCACTGGAGGAGTTTCGTGAAATTTCAGGATTGCCGATCAGGGGAGAGCATTACGAACAGTTACTGCCTCCTGATGAGTACATCTTTGCTACGGCGCCTGCTATGCTTGATGGTCTAAAGACTGAGAATGTCGTTCACCATAAGTTCCCGAGTCTAATCAAGGCCCTGGGTATTTTTGAAAAGCTGTTCGTGACATCGGAAGGGCAAGGTGTCACCTTTGATGCTTTCATTGCCTGCTTTCTCCGTGAGGATGTCTTATCCAAGAAGGCTCCAAAATTCGTGAACATTGAAGATCCTTTTGGATTCGGGTTGAAGAAACTGTCGGCCAAAGAAGAAGACCTGCCGCAGTTTTATATTCCAAACTCGTCAGCCGTGGCTTTTGATGCGATCGCAGCCCCTGGCATGGACGAAGAAACTTTCTTCGTCGGCTTTATCAGTCTTTGGCTCAGCTGGTTTGCCATGCCGATGCATCGCCGCTTTATGAGAGCCTCCGTCTTTTATCCCGCTCATCACATAGCTGAAAGAGCACGATTAGCTATTGGCGTTGCAGGGTTGTCGCATCTATATCACGGGTTAAGCGTTGCTGCTAATACTTCAAACCCGGGTGCGAATACCATGAATTTCTCCCTCCATTACTTCACATCGTGGATCGAGATACATGTATTTGTAGCATTTGCTGCGCACCAGCGACTAGTATTTTATGAATCGTATACTTTCCGGTGGATCATGAGGTTGGTTGATGCTTCCGCTCCCAATCCGACCCAGTTGGGGGCTCTCCGCGTACTGCTGAATCCATACTCAAATGAAGGCAGAATAGTTTTCAGCAATCGAGTCTTATCTGCTCCAGTGGGGCTCGTTCAGCAATTGTTCGATTTGTCGAAGGGTGGGGTTCCGGCTTTAAAGCCTAAGGAGATTATGCATCTATACTCAATCAGACCGGGTTATTTGGTGCTCCGCCAGAATGACACTGCTCTCTTCATGCGGTATAATCTGCATCGCTTCGCCCAGCAGTTAGGCTACAACCAGGGCGTTCCTCACGAGGCATTTTTAGTTGAGCCTACCCTTTCCCTGGAGGTTACTCGCGATGTCATCCACCATTTCATGCAGTTAAACACTGGCTCCTCTCCATGATCCCAGAGCCCGACTACCTTTCGAGGTCTGTGGGGTCATTCAAGGGTTGGTATCGCCATCGGGTCGGCCCCATCATTGCAGAGGAGAAACAGATGCTTTTCGAGTGTAGAGCTCCCGTTCCGGCTCAGGTCACCAGCGCCTTATTGCGGCCGCGGTTGGAAGTGTGCCCTCTTCTGAGGGATAGCGGTTCATTGCTTATCCCTAAAGCCGCAGAAGTAGAATTAGCCCCTAGCACTGCTGGTATGCTGGTGCGTACTATAGCTGAGGCGGAAATTTCTGATAAAGCACCCGCGGTGGTGTCACCAAAGGATGATACTGAAGGCGAAGTTGAGCAGCGACGTTCCAAAGCACCAAAGGGGAGGAAGCGCTCCTCCGCTAGAGTTAGCACAGGCTCCTAAAGGAGAAAGAAATCGGTCGTCGGCCTACTCGACACCTTGCTTGAATCCGAGCCCTTTATTCAGGACAAGCCGATATCTATGCAGGAGCCGGACGACGGTCTTCTCTTTCCTGGTTCTTCTGCCGAGGAGGCCGCGCTGTTGGCTGAGGCTTTAAGGCACTCACGAGATGAGACTGAAAACGTGTGTGTCCCGAAGAAAGCCTTCCCCTACATTGTATTCTACGATGTTGACCTATCATTACGTAGGGTACACATGGGTCCTCTATTAATGGAAGAAGAACGGGCTCTCAAATAGCCCATCTCGGTTGTTTCTGAAGATGAGCTTGCACTGAAGACGGGCAGCTATTCACTTGCGATTGAAACCCGGAAAGCGCATTTGATCAGAAAAGAACAACGGCTCGAAAAAACCATACTTTAGGCTTCTTGGCGTATTGGTATGCGTATTTTTCGTGTTTTTCTTTCGGCGAGTAATTTGTATTACTTTCACGTTTCCTTATCTTTGCAAAAACTTTGCAGGGACTTCTGCAGCGGAAGTGGATTGGAGCCCGGATTGAGCCATGACTGCGGATTCTATGAATATCTCCCGTGATGCACCAGAGAGTGTAGAGGAGATTACTGAAGCTGCTACCCTTGCTGTGGAGCTCCCGGTGGTGGCTTCTGTTTCTTCAGTGTCTACTCCTCTAGCAGAGGTGGTCTTGTTGGCCATAGATCCCATGGATATCTCTAGTGACACACAGGAGGGTGTAGAAGAGATTGCTGAAACTGTTATCCCCCCTCGGGGCCTTCCGCAGTGGCTTTTTCCCCTTTATTGGAGACTACTATGCCAGCTATAGATTTCACAAATATCCTCAATGATGCACCTAAGGGTGTAGAGGAGGCTGCCGAAGCTGCCATCCCTCCAGTTCAGGACGGGAGAAGTATCGAAGGTAATCTTCTATACATACACATTTTGTTTAATGGCCCCTTCATTATCTGAACTTTGCATTCCCTCAGAATTGCGGGAGCTGGCGGCTTCCATCGTGGATCCTTCCCCAAGGAAAACCTTCCATTGATTGCTTGATATGGCTGCCCCACAAGCGATACCTCTACAAATCATATTACTCTCTTCTGGCCAAGGTTGGTATTCTTTTGCCCTTTTGTTTTATATTTTTATTATGATGCTGATATACCCTTCATTTTAAACCACGGTTCTTGAAGCCGACGACGAAGTCGAGATTCTTGATAGACCTGGGGATCTCTCAAACCCGCCTTGCATGACTGTGGGTAAGTGACATTTTATTTTTGGCTCCATTTTGCTTACTCTGTATTTGAAAATACAACTGACTGCACATATATCTTCACAGCTTTGCCTGCCCCGACTCTATTAGAGTCTCGGATTTCCATGCCACCAGACCCTTACGCCCGATGCGTATCTGAGAGGATGGCAAAACAGAGCATTTATTCCCTGGCGGCTCTCATCGAAGATCTTCGCGCTGGTTCTTCTATCACGGCCGAAGAATTCTCTACTGAAGCCAATGTTTCGTTATCTATTCTTGCCACTTATCATGACGAAGCATTGGTGTTTGCCTGGGTTGAGTACTGTCGCCGAGTGGAGGCTTGAATGCATACGTCTTCCCTCTGACACCTTTTCTGTAAAGGCGAGCCTGCGGGGATGGATCGAACGATGTGCAGCCAATCTCCAGTCATGTGAGAAGAGGCTCAACCAGAAGTTTTCGGCGAGGGAGTTGGCTTCAAAAGCTTTGGGGGAACTTCAAGCTCAGCTTACTGCCAAGACCACCCGTGCGTACGAAATTTGGCGGGTGCTTCAAGAGGCTATTACAGAGGTGGTGACTCTTGATAAAGCCGTTATTTTTATACTTGAAATGGTTGAAGCCCACAAAGTCACCGAGAAAGAGCTTGAAAGTCAGTTCGCTTCATACCAGAATCAACAGACGCAGGCAGGGACTCGTCTTGCGGCACTGATAGGGCTTGAAGCAGAAGTCCAGTGAAAAAATGACGAACTTGCTGGCTTATTGAACCGTCCGCCGGCTTAGAAAAATTTTGTTGCTGTATATTCTTTTCTTTTTGTATTCATTTTGATCCCTGAATATAAGTATCTTGTATTCACTTAAATTTATGAATAAAAGACATATTTCATTTCATACTGGCACTTTTCTTTCCATCGATGTCTCATTTCGGAGTTAGTAGTTTATGTACTCATTTCGGAGTTTGTAGTTTATTCACTCATTTCGGAGTCTCCAGTTTATGAACTCATTTCGGAGTTTGTAGTTTATTCACTCATTCCGGAGTTTCTAGTTTATGGACTCATTTCGGAGTTTATTTAGTTTACCTCTCTTGGGTTTATAGGCAAACTTGTCCTAACGTCATAGATAACCCTTGCTCTTTGCGACAGAGGTTCGTTAGGCTTTGTGGTACTAGGGTTTTAGTCCGTGGTCCCGTCGCATTGGCTGATGCATTCCCCGATATGCAGACTTTACGCTGCCTTCCGAGTATCCTCACGACTGTCGTGTCTCTGATCCCTTCGAGGGCTGGACAAAACGTATTCAAGTAATCTTCTTAGGTAGTTTGACCGTCGGAAGAGCAAGCGTTAGGAATTTTGCCATGCCGCTTTTTATTTAAGGTTAGGCTCAGTTTGGGAGCCCCGATGAGTCATAACCACTCCGCACTGGGGTGAGATGATCTCCGATAGTCTTTCGGGTTTTAGTTGAGTTACCGTCAAGACCCTGAATCTAGGAATTTTGCCTATGCTTCCTTTTAATTTGGCTATTTTGGAACTTTTGTTGACATTGCGTCTGCTGTAACGAGAAGAATGTCGGGATAGTTTTTAGGTTGTTTTGTGAACCTTTAAGACTTGGAGATAAGAATTTTGACATGGCTTGTTTCGACCCTGGGGTCTTTTGTTGACGTCGCGTCTACATTCTCCTGGAGTGAGAGGGAACGTCGTTGTTGTCATTGCGTCTGCTGTAATGAGACGAATGTTGAGGTAGTCTTTAGGTTGTTTTGTGAACCGTCAAGACTTGGAGTTAGGAATTTTGCCATGGCTCCGTTTTGTTTCGACCCTGGGGTCTTTTGTTGATGCCGCGTCTGCATCCTGCTGGAGTGAGAGGGAACGTCGTTGTTGACATTGCGTCTGCTGTAACAAGACGAATGTTGAGGTAGTCTTTAGGTTTTTTTGTGAACCATCAAGACTTGGAACTAGGAATTTTGCCATGGCTCCATTTTATTTTGACCCTGGGGTCTTTTGTTGACGTCGTGTCTGCATCCTGCTGGAGTGAAAGGGAACGCCATTGTTGACATTGCGTCTGCTGTAACAAGACGAATGTTGAGGTAGTCTTTAAGTTGTTTTGTGAACCGTCAAGACTTGGAGCTAGGAATTTTGCCATGGCTTCGTTTTGTTTTGACCCTGAGGTCTTTTGTTGACGTCGTGTCTGCAACCTGCTGGAGTGAGAGGGAACACCATTGTTGACATTGCGTCTGCTGTAACGAGATGAATGTTGAGGTAGTCTTTAGGTTGTTTTGTGAACTGTCAAGACTTGGCTCTCCCTTTGATGGAGCCTGGTGGGAAAATATGGTTCCATTTTCGTTTATACCCATGGATTGTATACAGGGGTTGATGTGGACTCACCTGTAGGGCAGAGAAAATTTTATATTTTATTTTATTTTTTATTTCCGCGATGCTCTATTCTTTCAGCTTTTCATATCGCGAAAGTCGCGATTGCCCAATCATTTCGGCTATTTATTGCGGTGCCCAATCATTTCGACTGTTTTTATATTTTTACTCGCTGCTTTTTATTGCGAGTTGCCCAAACATTTCAATTATTTCATATGCATATATTTTTTTGCTCGCTGATTTTTATTGCAAGTTGCTACATCATTTCGGTTATTTTTATATGCATTTTTTTCTCGCTGATTTTTATTGCGAGTATGGAACTTAAGATCCGATACCAATCTTGGCATCATCATCGCTGCGACTGGAATATTACCAGGAGCGAATCATCATTTTCTGTGAAAGGATTTGGAGTTTGACACCAATTTAGGCATCAGCATCGCTATGACTGGGATATTGCTAGGAGCGAATCATCATTTATCTTGAGAGGACTTGGAATTTGATACCGATTTCGGCATCAGTATTGCTACAGCTGGAATATTGCCAGGAGCGAATCATCATTTGCCTTGAGAGGACTTGGAATTTGATACCGGTTTAGACATCAGTATCACTACAACTGGGATATTGCCATGAGCGAATCATCATTTGCCTTTGCCGATTTGAACAAAGGTGGCTTAGTAGACAGGGTTAGGATCCTGTCGGCTAAGGCTTTTGGCTTTATGAGCCGTAGGGGTCTCATAAAAGGTTTTCTTCCTACGAGTCGAGAGGATCCCGTAGGTATAGATTCTCCTTACAAGTCGTGAGGACTCCTAAGTGTTATTTTCTCTTGCAATTCATAAGGATCTTACAAGAGTGTTTTCTTCTTACAAGTCGAGAGGAATTATAAGTGTCGTTCACCATATGAGAACATTCCTCGTCATTGGTGGAACTTGGTGGGGGAAATCACTTATTTGTGCTCGTTGATTGTATACAAGGGCCAATATTGGACCGCCTGTAGGGTAACTTGGGGAATACGACGGCTTAAGGACAGGTCCAGGTCCCTGTAGCCTAAGGCTTTGAATCCTATGAGCCGTGAGGGTCTCATAGGAGGAGTTCTCCTTACGAGTCGAGAGGATCTCATAAGTGAAAATTTTACGAGATTGCGCCCTTTTGGGTTTTCATAAGCTCGCCGGTAGCCCTGCTGTTTTTACTCATGGCGCCCTTTCGGGTTTTCATCCGTACCCATTTTGCTTGTGGACGTACCGTTTTTTTAACAACGAGATTGCACCCCTTCAGATTTTCACAAGCTTGCCGGTAGCCCTGCTATTTTTACTCACGGCGTCCTTTCGGATTTTCATCCGTGCCCATTTCGCTTATGGACGTACTGTTCACACCATAATATTTTATTATTATATTCCCCATTCTTATTCGTTTTATAAATAAACAGGTGCTTTTGACGCATGTCTGCTACATATTACAGGTTACAGGTTCTTGGACAGAAAACAGTGAAAACGATGAAAAGACGATGCAAAAGTGGACTTTGACCAACAAACAGAAGACTCTTGATCAAGCCTACTTCAAAGATAAAATTCATAAAGTACAAGGCAATGCAAGGTCCAAGATTTCAAAGCGAACGGTTAAAAGTCCACCGCAATTATTCACTGGAGATATGGAAAAAACATAGAAGCTGTTTTAAAAAAAGAACCAAATAATAAGAAAGCCCAAAGACAGAAGAGCCAACAAAGGAAATTTCAAGGCCCAATACTTCCTTTTAAAGAGGAGACATAAAATTTTACCAAAGCTTGGAGTCTACTTTGACTAGGTCTTCCTAAGGATATTTTGGTAAATGTAGACGTGGGAATCAATTGTAACCTAGGGTTTCCTATCCTCTATAAATAGGAACTCTAAATCATTGTAAAGCCTATGCCTCCCTTCATTAATAAAATTCAGATTTCTTTTGGAGAGTATCAATTTGTAAGTTCTTTATTTTCTGCCCTAGGTTAAATTTCTATTCTTGCCCTAGTTAAATTTAATTCCTTGCCCTAGTTAGATCTTTTATTCTCCGCCCTAGATAAATGTTCTTCAATTCCCTAATGAGCGAGTAGTCTCCTCACTTGTTAGGGTTAGATTTGGGGAAGGTTTGAGAGATGAAGATCTCTCACCCCTTTCTTGCCCATCATATATAATTAATAGGACTCTATGCATACATGCACATACCGCTCCCTACGGCACCCTATCCCTCGAGGTAGCGATGATACCGTAGTATAAAGGCCCGGTTGTGATTGTTTTCCATAGAGGTTAGGGTAAGGATTGATAAAGGAAGGACAAGAACCTAGAGGAAGAAAACATCTTTCCAAATGATTCTAATCCCTTTTATTAATAATTACCATAACTCCTAATAAGATCTTAATATGGGTATAGAAAGCGGTGAGATTTATAGACTTTCCAAACTTAACCTAGACCTAACCCTAGCAAGATTTAGATCTAGATTAATTCAGTTTTTAGATTAAATCAATCCGACGCCCATCGGAATTAACTCGTAAGAGCGATTAGGAAATTCACAACATCCCTGTGGACCGACCCGTACTCACCGGCTAGCTACCAAGCGACGCCGTTCTTGATTGCGTTAATATATTTTTGATCGTAAAATCCCTCTAAATCACGTACCGTTTTTTTACCCATCGGTTTTCCAATGGGACTTGGGTTGCAGTCTTCGCCGTTGGAGCTTTGATTGCAACACAGATCTCAAGAGAAGATATCGTCGTATTTGGGGCGATACGTCATGTTTGAGGCGGCGCGTTAGTTTTAAGATATTCCGGTCCATTGTTAGTTTAGGGACATCTTAGTCTATGGCCAGTTTAAGGACGTAGTGTTCCAGGCCTGTTGCATTGGGGTTGCCCCGAGTAGACTATTTCCTAATCTTCCTCGGTGTCACTCCCAAAGATCGGGATAGTGATGACAGCTTTTTATTTATTCTTCGGCTTATGACATCTTTCCGTATCTTCGAAGTCTGGTAGGAAGTACTTGGCGTCTTCATATTTTCGGACTTCGTTTATAGAGAATGGATTTACCTCCCCTATAACGGCGTACTCGAGGCCATCTTTGAAATACTTCATACACTGATGTTGTGTAGAAGGGATAACATTGTACTCGTGCAACCAAGGCCTGCCGAGCAAAGCATTGTAGCAAGTCTTGGCGTCGATGACATGAAATTTGATGTCAATGACGAGTAGACCAAAGCGTAACATCAATATTACGGACCCAAGCGTCCGTGATGACTGTGAGTCGAACCCAGATATGTTAATTTTGTCCCGAGCCAGGTGTTGAACGTTCATGCAGATCTCCTTCAGCACCTTCACGTTGAGAAGGTTGACGGAGGACCCGTTGTCGACCAGGATCTTTCCTATCTTAATGTCATGGCAGTACCCGGTGACATATAGAGGACGGTTGTGCTCGCACGTTCCGAGGAGGAGATCTTCATTGCCGAATATAATGTCAGCTGTATGAACCTCTGCCAGCTCGTTCTTCATCTTTTCTTCTGCAAGGAAAGCTTAGAACGATCGGGCTCCTGTAATGCCCTGATCAGAGAATCTCTTGCTTATTTGGATAGGAGGAGAGCATCCAACATGCTCAGTTGTGAGGGCATCTTCCTCAGATATGCCAGGACATTGTAATCCGCCTTGTTTTTCTTAGGCGGGTCCTTGGCTACGAGCTCTTCGACGACTCTATCATCGAGAGCAATTTCCTCAGGGACTTTTTCCTTCCCCTTATCTCTTTTGCTTGAACCTTTGTTTGTAGGCCTAAGGTCTCGCAGTTCTTCTCTTCCTCTTCTTTTTCGGAGGTGGAGTTCTTGAAGAGAGGGTCGAAGGTCATTTCTTCCTCAAAATCGCTCCCGAAAGTAAGAACTTGGAGCTTTTCGCTTTCCTGACTGGTATCAACCATATGACAGTTGCCAGTCGTTCTCTCATGTGCACTTGTCGAACTTCTTTGATGTCGACGAGCTTCGCATTTCATTCTCTTGAAGTGTTGTCGGTGAGCAACGTATCCTTGCCACCATTTCTTGAAGGCATTGCACTCTTCAGTGGGATGTGTGACCCTCCGATGGTATAAGCAGTAGTTCGGATATATATCTGTTTCGTCAAGGCACATGATCCCGAGAGTGTTTTCCACGAGAGGGGGCAACTTCATTCCCGTTGACAGGGGTTTGGCGAACTGCTTCTCTGCTTTGATCCTGCTCTTGTATTTAGCAGGTGTGCTTTGGCTTGGTTGGAGTGCTTTACGACTCATCCTTACCATAGCTTCTTCAGCCTGACGCCGATACTTGGCCTTTTCATATATGACCGTTTCACGTTCTCGGTCAGTTTTGATCTTTTGAAGGGATTCGTTTAGCAGCCTGTCAATTGGGTCTTCTAACAGTTCCGGGAATTTTGGCGCCGGTCCTTCCCCCAGTTCCTCTACGTTTCTTTCCGACGCCGAGAGAGTTTCTTCGTTATTTAAAGACAAATGAGAAACCATGTGGCAACTTGCTACATAATCTTCGGTTTCCCCCGACGAGCCATTTCCCTCATCATCGTCACTATCTTCGTTCTCAAGTATAAGGTTGAGAAACTTTTCGGGGATGACTGGGGTCCGTGCCTTCTGGTTGTACTCTTCCAGCGCGTCGATGTACTTTTGCAAGTCCGTGCGCTTGTCGTCAGGCTGCATGGACTTCTTGGTCTTCTTCTTTCCCTTCGAAGACTTTGAAGGCTTGACTTGGGTGTTTTTCCCATCGTTAGCAGTTTTCGGTGTAGGACGCGGTTTCAGCATCCCCTCAATGATCTTAGGCTCCAGCAGGATTTTCCACCTGATCGCCGGACATGCATGAAGATCCTTCAGCATTCTTTTGGTTTTAGCTGAAAGTAAAACTTTCCACGAAGCTTCTTCCACAAACGAACATGATGCCCCAGACGTATCCTCCTTTTTAGGAGCGTACCTCTGTGGCGGGTTCACCTCCAGTTCTCGGACAGTGCAAATTTCTCCCGTTTATACTGGTCTTCGATCCAATTTTTGAAGATATAGCAATCTTCAATTGGGTGGCTCATCATTGTATGATAGGAGCAGTAGTTGGGGTTGTTGACGTCACCGGGCTGCGATGGACATTTTAGGTCCGGCAGAGTGATGAGTTTGTTGCGCACTGCCAGTTCGAACAGTCTTCTCGTTTTATCATGGGGAAACGAGTAAGCACGTCCTAGCTTCTCTTCCAGGGATTGGCACGGGCATGCGTTGTTTTGGAGAGCAACCGGTTTCGGGTCACTCGGTTGTTGTTGAGTGTTGGCAACGAAGGCCGCTTTTCCTTTACCCTTTGCATTCCGAGGGTCCATTTTTGAAGAGGAAGGTCCGTAGCCCATCTGGTCCATTTGGGCCAACTGTCGATCAGAGCCTGCAAGGTGGTCAGCTTAAAGAACGTCATGAACTGGGAAACAGTCGTCTGAAAATCCAGAGTCCCTATGAACATGCCCACGGCAGGAGCTTCTTCGATGCGTTGTTCACAATTTGACCGTAGGTTCCGCCACCGGATTGTGTATTGAACCCAGGTCTCTCCTGGCTTCACCCTGGCATTGATTAATGCCATGATCGGGATGCGCTCGCTAGCGCTAGCGAACCGCTGTATGAATAGCAGTTCCATCTTTGTGAATGTTTTGATGGAGTTGTTCCCGCCAAAAATTTCTACGCAAAGGAGTCCAAGGTATCAAATGGCAGTGCTACGCTTAAAGAAATGCAAACCAGTATCTTCCGGCCTATATTTTGATAAACTCCCGAAGGAGTAACTATTAAATTCTGATGGTATTGGAAGCATCTCGAAAAACCCTTCGATTTGATATATTATGGGCCTCATAATTCATCCGGGATCAAAAGTTATGAAGTATCACGTGTCCACACGTGATGGACCTTTAAGAACCCGCTGGAGGAGTTAAAAGATATAATAAAAACTCAGAAAAGACCCCAATGGGGCATCACGTGCTCACACGTGACCATGGGTCACGTGCAGACACGTGATGGGCTCTTAAGGCCTCTAAAATAATGAATAGAATTAAATTCTAAAATCTGTTCCCTGATTAAAAATCAGAAGATACCTCAATGAGGTATCACGTGCTCACACGTGACCAATGGCCACGTGTTGACACGTGATGGTTAAAACAACAACATAAACAAGCGGCTGTTAAAGGAACCAATTTGGGGGTCACGTGCTCACACGTGACCAAGGGTCACGTGCCAGCACGTGACAGGCTTTGAAAGCCTTACAGTTTAATAGAATTAAAATTCTAAATTTCTCTAAAATCTTTCGAAATAGAATTAAAATTCTAAATTTCTCTAAATCTTTCCAAATGGAAAAAGATTATGGGGACCGTTGGATTAAAGATCCAAAGGTGATTAAATATCACCAATTTATGGAAAAATCTTGGACAATGAGAGATTTCCCCTAAATCTCACCGAAAATAACAAACAGAATATCTTTGAATTTAAAATCCAACGGTGAATAAAATTCACTGAATGATCTAAAGGCTCATATTAAATATGAAAACAAATCAAATCTTTCAATGAAAGATTTGCTAAACAAATTGATTCTTTTCCTTCTCCTATAAATAGGAGCCAAGAAGAGAAGAGAAGGGATCTACTTTTTTTGGAGAGAAAAACAGAGAGAGGAGAATTTAATTCTCAAGAGGGAAGAAAAAAAGGGAGAATTTAATTCTCAACAAAGAAAAGCCTAGGTAAGAAAAGGGAAAAAGATCAACTTCAAAAGAGAATTTAATTCTCAAAATTTAAGAGTTTAACTCTTCTGCAAATAAAGAACTTAGTTCTTCTTCTGGTTGAAGATCTGTGCAGAGCACATCTCCCCATAAGATGAGAATTTAATTCTCATCGGGTCGAGATCCTGCCATGCAGATCCTAAATTTAGAAGGGGAATTGAGTTTTGAGAATTTAATTCTCCCAAACTCACAGGAATTTAATTCCTCCTAAAATGAAACTGGGGTTTAACCCTAATCAAGAATTTAATTCTTTTACATATCTGGGAATTTAATTCCTTTAAAAAGAAGTTAGGGTTTTACCCTAAATAAGAATTTAATTCTTTCACAATAGGGATTTAATTCCTCCAAAACAAAATTAGGGTTTAACCCTACAAAGAATTTAATTCTTAAAATAAAGGGACTTGAAAGATCTCCATGCACATAAAGAACATTGGTCACGTGATGACACGTGACCCCAATCCCCCGTGATCAGAAAAGAAGGAATAAAACGAGGTCACGTGTCCCCACGTGACCCCTAAAATGATCCCCAGAAATAAAGAGGAAACAGCTTTGAGGCAATGCCTCACGTGCTCCCACGTGACTCCCAAAACGCAGAAAGAAAACGCAAAGGAAATGAAGGCTTTGGGCGCCCTCACGTGTTATCACGTGACCCTCAGCATATGTTTTAACAGTCAGCGCACAGATCCCCATCACGTGTCAACACGTGATGCTCAAAATAAAAATGAAAAGTGTTTAACACTTATTCGCAGATTTGAGGATAAAACAAAGGAGATCTGGCTCCACATTTAGGGCGCCCTCACGTGTCACCACGCGACCCCTAATGAGCATTCTAACAGACCAGAGCAGGGGCCTCCATCACGTGCTCACACGTGATGACCGTCAGAATTAAAAGAGTTAAACACTGATCTACATAATAAAATAAGGGAAATCAGGGCGCTCTCACGTGTCCACACGTGACCCCTCTCTCCTTAGTGTTTAACACTAATCTGAAGACTTTGTTCCCAGTGTTTAACACTGATTTGCTTTAGTGTTTAACACTAATTTGAAATCTCTGATTACCAGTGTTTAACATTGATTTGCTTTAGTGTTTAACACTAATTTGAAAGCCCTGTTGCTAGTGTTTAACACTGATTATCTTTTAGTGATTAACACTAACTTGTTAATCTTATTCCCAGTGTTCAACACTGTTAACCTCTAGTGTTTAACACTAGCTTTAGCCCAATTGGCTAAGTTTCTAAAGGCAAAACCTCTTCTTCAATGGACCAACAGAGGGCCAATATTTCAAACACAATTGGACTTAGCCCAAATTGGCCATAAGTCCTCAAACCATCTTGAACTGAGCACATCTGCTCTTTCAACCAACTCATTGGTTCAAGGGTACATCTCTGAACTCCTCTGATATTTGTCGTTGTAATCCTTCAACGTCTTCAGAGAGGTGACGGGTCCCCGACAACCACACATTAATACGGACTGTGGGGTCCTTAAACTCATGGACTAATGCGTCCTTTAACTAACATTTGTCCCCAAAATGGGAACAGTGGACCACCACGTCCCTAAACTGGTATTGGACCACCATGTCCCTAAACTGGTATTGGACTACCATGTCCCTAAACTGGAACAATAGAGCCCCAAATGCTCTTTTGTCGGATCTAAACGATCCTGTTTAAGTTGATCTTAGCCTCAAATATGGCTAACGTATCCTTAAACCTTCAAACGGACTTTAGTCCCAAATTGGACTCTAGATCCCCCAATCAACTTTGGCTCAAGGGTACATCTCTGAACTCCTCTGACATTTGTCGTTGTAATCCTTCAACGTCGTCAGAGAGGTGATGGGTCCCGACGGCCATACATACAATGGACCACCATGTCCCTAAACTGGAGTAATAGAGCCCCAAATGCTCTTTTGTCGGATCTAAACGATCCCGTTAAGTTGATCTTAGTCTCAAACTGGACTAACGTATTCTTAACAAACGTTTGAGTTGATCTTAGCCTCAAATATGGCTAACGTATCCTCAAACCAAACCCCCAAACCCAAATCTAAGATAATACGGATTTGGACTAGTCCACGTCCTACGGGCGACGACATAACTCTGTCTCCGTATACAATCCACGGGAAACCAAAAAACAAAACAAACACACACGACACGAAGTGACCATCTGGAGAAGGAGAAAGTTGTTACCGCAATGCGGTAGCGTAATTAACTGCAGGGGCTTGCGCCTGCAGGGAAGAGCGTCCCCACAATCAAAAACCCCTCAGACGAGGGGGAATCTGACGAAGTCTGCTACATCGGCCGCATCCGTCTAAACCTCCGATATACGGTGCCATAAATCAACTTGGCATCTTCGGAGAGGTGGACGGATAGCACCAATTAGCATCTGCCCCGAGTCTCAGTGCCAAGACATCGCAGTCTTGTGCGCCGCCGTTCGGAGGGGAACAGATTCTGGCACGCCCGGTGGGACCTCTTCCTCTTTCCACTCCACACTTCGTGTGTCGTGTTCGCGAACGAATCGCGGTTTGCTGTGGTTGCCTGTGGATTCGAGGTACTAAGATTTGGTGTCTTGCTCCGTGCAGAAAACAGAAGATCAATGGCTTCAAACTGCACTACCTGCAACTGCAACTCTCGCTCCGTCCTCGCTGGAGGAGTGACTTATGGGCCCCAAGCGGCCTCCCTTTTCAAGATGCCAGTAGAACAGGTGACTCAGGCCACCACTGGGCTATTCTTCGGGACCATGATCCCACCAATGAGCTTCAATGCCCCATTACCATCGCAAGAAGCTCCGAAGAAGTCGGTCCTCGATCGGCTTACAACTATCGCGACCCCTCTCAACGGTTCGCCCAAGCCCAATGCCTCAGCTTTCAGCAAACTGGGCCAAAACTCATATGGGCCCATGAAGAAGCATGCAATACCAGAAAAGGTTGTTCCGAAGAGGATAGCCATCCCTGCTCCTGAAGTCGTCAAGGCGGCTTCTCCTGCCAAAGGGTCGGTCTTCACAAGACTGACTATTCCGGCTCCCGTTCCTACTCGAAGGTCTGTCTTTGACAGATTGGATACCGCTACTCAAAAGACGTCAGTCTTCAAGAGACTGGTACTAGCAACGCTTCATCCGGACAGGGGGCAAGACGAAACTATCCCTATCGCCAAGCCAGCCCCAACAGCTCATCACGCTCGACGTCGCCACTGGCGCCGAGTAAGGAAGGCCGGGGGCAACTCCCCCTCTGGGTTAACTCCACCGGCTCCAATGGTGGAAGTCAATGCTGCTGTTCCGACTGGGAACAGCTTTGAACCGTTAAGGAGGGTATGCAAGAACTCCCCAATTGCCATGCTGAAAAGATCTCCTCCACCTGCGGAGAGTGCTGCGGGAACAAAGCCGGAACAGCCCCCTCAACGGCTGTCCTCCAAGATTTACAGGGTCTGGCGATGGGTCCAGGACTCAGTAATCGACCAAGATCACTCTCACCGGCAAAAGAAGGTGAAAGTCCAGGAAGGAAAGAACCGTCCTGTCAAATCACAAAGGACGACAACCACTTGGGTGGCTGCTACAACAGCCCCCTCGACTTCAACTGCTCAAAAGGGGAGGAAGCCAAAGAAAGCCCCTGTAACTGCAGCAAATCGTAAAGACGCTGAGCCCAAACGCCCTAAGTCGGGGGCATGGTGGTGCATACAGTCTACATGGCATCCGGGAAAGAGGACAGCCGCACATCTACAGGTCATAGACCGCTTACGCGATCGGTGACTAAAGCTCAGGAGCAGCAGCAGAAGCTCCAAGAAATGATGAATGCGATGGCCGCACTTACCGGGCCAAAAGAAAGCTCGGAGGCATTGTCAGAACAGCGTCACGAACAAGAGACCGACGCTGATTTCTTACGCAGGGTCCTCGAAAAGAAAGACAGAGAAGCAGCAGAACAAGCAGCCAATATAAAACGAATGGTCCTTCTCTTCCAAGATATGGTAGGGATGATGCTACAGCCGGACCCTCCAGCTGAAGAACCTCCGATCATTATTGAAGACGATAAAGAGAAGACATCTAATCCTCCACCAGCTCTGTCAACAGCCAAGGAGGAGACAATTTCCAAAGCTGCCCTGGAGGAATATATCGCTCAGCAAATACGAGCTCATCAAGCAAGTGAAGCGGCTGAGCAAATTGTTAGAACCGGACGGCCCTATCCGAGCTGGTATGACCAAATCAATTACCCGCCGGGATATACGATCCCTAAGTTCCATGTATATAAAGGAACGGGGAATCCACATCAGCATGTCGCTCAATTTAGGGCCCTTTGCGGTAATACCGGTGGTGATGATAAATTGCTGCTTCGCCAATTCGTCGGCAGCTTAACAGAAACAGCCTTTGAATGGTATTCGGAGCTACCTAACGACTCTGTTAAAACATTTGCGGAGATGGAGCTGCTGTTTACACAAATATTTGGGGGCGCTAGTGAACGCACCCCGATAACAGCACTGATTAATGCCAGGGTAAGTCCAGGCGAGACGTGGGTTCAATACGCAACACGATGGCGGAATCTATGGTCGAAGTGCGAACAACGCATCGAAGAAGCACCTGCGGTAGGCATGTTCGTGGGCACTCTTGATCCGCAAGCGACCATCTCCCAATTCATGATGTTCTTCAGGCCGACCACTTTCCAGGCCTTAATCGACAAATTAGCCCAAATGGACCAGATGGGCCATGGACCGTCTCCTCCAAAGATGGACTCTCGAAATGAGAAGGGGAAAGGAAAATCGATCGTCGTCGCCAATACTCAACAGCAGCCGAGCAACTCAAAGCCGGTCGTTCGCAAAAACGACGTGCGTCCACGCCCATCCCTCGAGGAGAGACTAGGACGTCCTTACTCGTTTCCTCAGAATAAGACGAGAAGACTGTTTGAGCTGGCAGTGCGCAACAGACTCATCAATCTTCCAAGTCCAAAGCGTCCGTTGCAGCCGGGCGATATCAACGATCCCAATTATTGCCCTTACCACCAAACGGTAAGTCACCCGATTGAGGATTGCTTCGTCTTTAAAGGATGGATCGAAGATCAGTACTTACAAGGCAAGTTCGCGCTGTCTGAAAAGTGGAAAGTAAACCCACCACAGCCGCACACTCCAAAGAAGACGGACGCACCGAGGGCAACTTGTCACGTGATCTCCCACTTATTTACGGACGATGAAAAAACTCCTTGCACTGAGAAACTGGGGGCAGAGCCTGAGCTGGAATTCGTGTGGCCGTCAGACGAAATGATCGACGCTTTTCTAGATGAGATTCGTCTAAAAAGTAAAGCTGACCGGGAGCGCGAGATGGCCATATTTGAAAAGGCCAAACGCCGGCGACTGGACAAAAGGGTCGAAACACTCCCACCAGATCAAAGTATATCTGACGCAAATGAAAGCAGGATCAAGACAAGGAAACGATTCGCCAAAGCCATATCGATGGGGATGAAGCTGCCCTCTTTCAGAGAAAATTCTCCTGTTGGGATACATCTTGATGAAACGGACGTGCATCCTAACTTCTGCTTATATCATCAGAAGATCGCACATCCTACTGAAGACTGCAACTCCTTTAAGTGTTGGTGGCAAGAATATGTCGCTCACAGGCAACACTTCAACAGGACAAAGCGTGAAGCTCGTAGACAGCAGAAAAATGCGACAGATGAGCATAAAAGAATTGCCGGCAATTGTCATAGGGTTGATCCCGAGGGACCGCGAGTTCTCACATTCGGGAGCAATTCCGACAAAAAAGCAGCCCTCGGCCCTCTCTTCAAGGAATCCATCTCTAAAATGAAAGAATTAAGGAGTTGCGAGAGCATTCAGCCTTGCAATTGCACGATACCCGGAAAAAATCTCGGACCCGCAAGCAACGGTTCGAACAAAAAGGATAAAGGAAAGGGGAAAACGGCTTTCGTCGCCAACACTTAACGACAGTCGAGTGGCCCTAGAACGGTTGTTCGCCAAAACAACAAGCGGCAACCCCTCTATGAAAAGTTGAAACGTCCTTACTCGTTTCCCCGGGACGAAACAAGGAGGCTGTTCGAACTAGCGGTGTGCGACGGGCTTATCACTCTACCGGAGCCGAAATGCCAGCTACAAATGAATGAGGTCAACAATCCTAATTACTGCCCTTACCACCAAGTATTGGGCCATCCGATCGATAACTGCTACGTCTTCAAAAACTGGGTTGAAGACCAGTACCAACAGGGCAAGTTCGCGCTGTCCGAAAACTGGAAGGTGAGCCCGCCACAACCACATGCTCCGAAAAAGATGAACACGCCGGGGGAATCATGCTCATTCATAGAGAAAGCCTAACGGACCACTACGTCCTAAAACTGGATAATAGACCGAAACGTCATTAAACTAACGATGGACCACTATGTCCTAAAACTGGCTGTAGACCGAAAAGTCAGTAAACTAGATATTCGCCTCAAATACGGCGACGGTAGACCGAAATGTCATTAAACTAACGATAGACCACTATGTCCTAAAACTGGCTGTAGACCGAAAAGTCGGTAAACTAGAGATTCGCCTCAAATACGGCGACGGCGGACCACTACGTCCTAAAACTGGATATGGACCGAAACGTTCTTCAACTAACAGCGGACCGCAATGTCCTAAAACTTGCAAATGACCGAAACGTCATTAAACTACTCCCAACCCGCAGCATCTTCAGGCTGACGTGGTAAAAAAAACGGTACGTCCACAAGCAAAATGGGCACGGATGAAAACTCGAAAGGGCTCCGTGAGTAAAAACAGCAGGGCTACCGGCGAGTGTTCGTGAAAACCCGAAAGGGCGCGACCTCGTTAAAAAAAAAGAATAAAAAAAATAAATAAAAAGAACGGTATGTCCATAAGCAAAGGGGGCACGGATGAAAACCCGAAAGGGCTCCGTGAGTAAAAACAGCAGGGCTACCGGCGAGTGTTTGTGAAAACCCGAAAGGGCGCAACCTCGTTAAAAGACACTTATAGGGTCCTCTCGACCTTGTAAGGAGAAACCACCCGCGTGAGATCCTTACGACTCACAAGGGAGCAACACACTTAGGGATCCTCACGATTCTTAAGGAGAAATTACACTTGCGAAATCCTCACGACTCGTAAGGAGAACTCTCTTATGGGACCCTCACGGCTCATAAAATTTGAAAGTCTTAAGTTACAGAGACCTGAACCTGTTCTTAAGCAACCCCCACAACCTTCGATATTGCCCTACAAGTGGCTCAATACTGATCCTTGTATACAATCCACGGGCGCGAATAAACATTTCCCTAATCAAGTCCCATCCGAGACTGGGGATATGTTCGCATGACGAACAACCCTTATAAGTCCTCTCGACTTACAAGGAGAAAATCCTCCTGTAGAATCCTTACGACTTACAGAGGAACAAACACTTAGGAATCCTCACGATTCCTAAGCAGAAAATACACCTACAAGATCCTCATGACTTGTAGGGAGAAATACCTTTGTGAGACCCTTACGGCTCATGAAGTCAAAAGCCTTAGTCGACAGGACCTTAACCCTGTTCGCTAAGCCACCCTTGTTCGACATCGACAGAGGTAGATGATGATTCGCTCCTGGCAATATCCCAGTTGTAGCGGTGCTGATGCCGAAATCGGCGTCTAATTTCAGGTTTACGGCGAAAAGCCAATAGGCCGCACATGCATATGAAATAGCCGAAATGATGGGGCAACTTGCAATAAAAAGCAGCAAGTGAAAATGTATGCATGAAAAATAGCCGAAATGATTGGGCAACTCGCAATAAAAAGCAGCGAGTACAAATAAAAAATAGCCGAAATGATTGGGCAACTCGCAATAAAAAGCAGCGAGTAAAAATAAAATAAACAGCCGAAATGATTGGGCACCGCGAAAATAGCCGAAATGATTGGGCAATCGCGACCTTCACGATATAAAAGCTGAAATGATAGAGCATCGCGGAAATGAAACAAAAAAAGAAAGAAAGAATGAAACTTTTTTCCCTACAGGTGATGCTACATCAATCCCTGTATACAATCCAGGGGCACAGATAAAAAGGGAACCATACCTTCCCAACAGGCTCCATCAGAAAGAGAAGCCAAATCTCGACGGTTCATAGACAACCTAGAGACAATCTCGACATTTGTCGCAATATTACAGACACGATGTCAACAAATGAAGCAAACGAAGATCCCGAGCTTCAGGGTCTCAACGTCAACATTGACAACTTAGAGATCACCAACGACGTTTTTCCTCACTCCAACCAGATACAGACATGACATCAACAATCGACCTCAGAGTCGCAACGAAACGGAACCACGGCAAAGTCCCTAGTTCCAAATCTCAATGGCCACATCTGCAGCCCGAAGACCAACAACGGTGGGCTTCCTCATTCCAGCATGACACAGATGTTACACCATCAAGCGGAGCGACGGCAAAATCCCAGTTCCACCTCAGCATTCGTCTCAATACAGCAGACGAGATGTCAACAATGGAGTTCCTCCGCAGTCCAGCGGGATGCAGATGCAACGTCAACAAAAGACCTCACGGTCGAAACAAAGCGGAGCGACGGCAAAATCCCAGCTCCACCTTAACATTCGTCTCGATACAGTAGACGAGATGTCAATAATGGCATTCCTTCGCAGTCCAACAGGATGCAGAAGCAACATCAACAAAAGACCTCATAGTCGAAACAAAGCGGAGTGACTGCAAAATCCCAGCTCCACTTCAGCATTCGTCTCGATACAGCAGACACAGTCAAAGCAAACGAAGCAAAGGCCAAATTCCTAGCTTCAGGGTCTTAACGACAAGTCATATAAAGCCTGAAAGACAATCGGAGATCATCTCGCACCAGCGCGGAGTGGTCACCACCTCAACGATCGTCTCGATACAGCAGATGAAATGTCACCCCAGCGTTCTTCCCCAGCAGGATTCGGACGCGCCAAAGCAAACGAAGCGAAGGCCAAATTCCTAGCTTCAACGTCTTGACGGTAACTCATATAAAACCGAAAAGACAATCAGAGATCATCCCACATGGAGTGGTCACCATCACGACATTCGTCTCGATACAGCAGATGAGATGCCAACAACAACGTTCTTCCTCCAACAGGATTAGGACACACCAAGCAAACGAAGCGAAGGCCAAATTCCCAGCTTCAGGGTCTTAACGGCAAGTCATATAAAGCCTGAAAGACAATCGGAGATTATCTCGCACCAGTGTGGAGTGGTCACCACCTCGACGTTCATCTCGATACAGCAGACGCAACCTCACCAAAAGGAGCCACGGCAAAATCCCTAGTTCCAAACCTCGACGGTTCACCAGCAACCTAGAGACAACCATGACATTCGTCTTGATACAGAGGACGCGATGCCAGCAAACGAAGCAAAGGAAAAATTCCTAGCTTCAGGGTCCTAACGGCAAGTCATATAAAGCCTGAAAGACTATCGGAGATTATCCCACACCAGCGCGGAGTGGTTATGACTCATCGGGGCTCTCCAAAATGAGCCTAACCTCAAGTAAAAAGCGGCATGGCAAATTCCTAATGTTAGTTATATGTATGCCCTAGAGGCCATTACTGTACATTGGATGTATATTGTAGTGGATGCTTGGACATACATAGGGAGGACTTTCTTGCTCGACATGATAGTATGCTATCTGGTTGCTCTTTATCTTAACATGTATACTGATTGTCTCTCTGTTACATGTTGGTAAAGCCCTTAGGATCTGTACTTGACTACCTGGACTATGATGCGGATCATACTAGTGGGGCCTGGGTAGTCCATGAGTACATCCTTGAATTGTTCCTAGTTGAGGGAATATCGAGACGGGGCATCGATATTCCAGTGTAGACTAGCGCATATCTTCTCGACCCATGCGATGGGCGATGGATGATCCCATATCCATTGGTGTTTGACATCGAAGATGGTATGCGGGTGCTCAGTGAAGACTGGGTACACTGAACGGACTCGCCGAGAACTCCCAGATGGTATTATACCTCACGTCAGATGGCAGTTCTCTGGTGACACTGGTACAGCTTAGTCTGTTGACCCGAGATCGTCATAGAGTCTTGTGTGTCTCCCACTGTGCTTTGATTTCCACCCTACCACGGCTCTACTGAGTTGTGCAAACAGGTGGTTTTTGGGTACAGTCCCGATTCACATGGAGGCAATGAGCGATAGGAGGGGATTCGTCTCTCCCGGTATTGGGGGTTGATGTTGTGCTATGCTCGACTGGCCATAACAGGAAATCCCTGGCCAGAGTTGCAGTGATATACTGGTAAGTGTTATCAGTAGTTTCACGAATGTTATGGACCCTACGTCGGCATGACTTATCGAGCTATTGGGGTCTGACGTTTACCACCCCTAGGCGAGATATGCGACATATCAGACGAACAGACCGGACTATACGGTAGTGTTACTGGTCGGATTCGCAGGAGTGTGAGCGGGCTTGCTCGTCGATCTTCTGATCGCTCAATACCCGGGTGGCCGTTACGTTTGGCAGACCGCTTGCGGCTTGTGGGTGCATGATATGATCATCATCTGCTACCGGCGTATTGACGAGTCTTTAGAGTCCTACACAGAGGTTTCCTGGTTCAAGCGAAATGAAATAGGAGTGCATATGAGATATGTGCGGGACCGAGAATAATGCGTGTATGTGATACCGTATTTGATTCTCGCGATCAATGTATCGAATGGTTATATGCGATATAACCTAGTTATCGAATCAAGGATTGATTCGATAAGCCGACACATTGGATACTAGCCGGTTATATGCGATATGACCGGATTGTTAAATCAAGTGTTGATTTAATGATTTAATACATAATTATATATTTGATATATTGCTTTGCATTAACTAGTATCGGTTCACTTTAAATGGATTTTCTCACGCGGATGTGCACATTGTATATTCGATATATTTTTGTGCACATGATTGTATCATGTTTGATGATACATTCTTGCTTGGTTTTGTGTAAAGTGTTAAACCATGGTTAATTGGTGATTAGGGTTTCTTTTTCATTTACTTAATCATTTATTTATTCCTTTTATTTATTTTTGGAAAAAGAAAAGATAAAGAGATAAGAATGGTTGCTAGATTTGTTTTTATTTGAAAGCTTCTTGAAGCTTTGACCTTAGTCCACCATTCTTGTCTTTTATCTAACCCTAACCACTATCTAACCTAAGTTAAGTCTCTACACTAAACCATGGTCAATGATATGATAAGTATTGTATTTTATTTTCTATTTTAGTTCAAGTTATCATATCATCTTCTTCTTCTTCATCTTCTTCTTCCATGGATGTAGCTTGCTACTCCAATGGCAAGTGTTGAAAAAGTGTGAGAAATCCAAAACAAAAGTTTACCCACTTCCTATTTCTTCATCCTCTATCTATTGCCAAGTAGTATAGGGTGTTTCCTTCACAAGTTTTCCAAGCTTGATGAAGTTGGAGCTTGTTCTTGCGATATCTCGACGTAGATCATCTTCGGCATTGAACCGACGATCAAGCTCGCCCATTCTTCGATGATACCGATACTTGAGTTTCGGATTCATTTTGGACAGCCGAGGGGACTTTGTTGCGGAGCCGTGGAGGTGGTGGACCGGATCTACAAAGGTTGTATGTCCGTTCCCTTAGTTAAATTGTTAACTAGTTTATGTTTCGCCTAATTATCTAGTAAACGATCCGTAGTCGGGTTTGTAGGCACCCGTAAAATTTTATTTGTGCATGTTTGGTCACTTGTGAAACCTAACTAGAGTGCCTAGGAACCCTACAGTGGTATCAGAGCCTAGCTAGAGCCTTAGGCGAAGTCCAGACGGAAATTGAAGTCCGAACGAACCCGAAACCCCGAACCAAAAGAGCTCTCTGTACTTTTTTCAAAAACAGTGATTTTTCTATATTAAAAATATTCAGTAAAATCAGCAGGAGATTATAAGGCAAACTGCAAAATTCGTAGCCCTAATTCCATAATACCGCCGCGCTTCCGCGGCACGAGCATGGCTCGTGCCGCGGAAGAGCGGCCGATTTGTCGTATTGGGCAACAAATTTTGTATAGTAATTCCTCTTCTGCTGTTCTGGGTTTCCTGGATATTTTTGATATTTTTTTCAAGAGTTGAATTTTTCTGAGTTGATTTGGGGATTCGGTGTTTCGATCGGGGTATCAAATTTTGTCTGTGTGGCTTTCCGGATAAGTCTTAGAATATGTTAAAAAGTTCGACCGGATATAAATACCCAATTTTTCCCTTGTCGGGAAATTTCCAAGTGTTGGATTTTTTCCGTAGTTTGACGACGTTCTAAGTAGTGCAAGTAACGCGATGGTCCCTCTAGAAGACACAAACCTTAACTCGATTATGTGACCGTCTTGAACTGCCCTTTGAACCTTCGGGTTTGGGGCAGTACGGCGTGCCACATGTGAGGCGTTGGCTTGACCCTTCTACGGCTGGACCGTTGGTACTGAGGTACGAACGGAATGTTGTTAGACATATTTCATGTGTTGATCTGTATCGGGAAAACTTGGGTGTTCGATTGTTCGATCGAAAAGTTTAACATTTTCTGTTTATCTGGAATGTGATACAATAATTGGAATTCACAAATAGTTATGTGATAACTAAATGAGTGTTATAAACATAGCACTTTAGTCTCACTTGATCGGTTGCCACGGAATTTTGATGTGATCAAAAGTCCGTCGCAATCACGTAGCGTACGCGGATACTCGCCGGGTAAACTTAATAGACAGCCTCACCCCATAGCCCCGACCAAGTGACTGTAGGAGAACCCCGTGGCCGAAAGCATCCGTTCGGGTGCTCGCGACAGCGGTGTTCCGCCTTGGTGCACTTCGTCGACGGTATCGGGGGTGCGGCCGCCTACTGAAGTTTGCGACGAGCATTCGATCAGGATGTCGGGAATCTTGTTGAATTGCCCGACTTGGTATTGAAAAGTGTTTTCGATAATGAGACTAAAATGCGGGGTTTATAATTGTTAGGCATGCGATGTCTAAGTAATTCATTTGGTCAGGCATGCGATGTCTGAAGAGATTGCGGATTCCAACTGTTGTAGTTTTTCACTTTCTTTTCTGTGACCGTAAGTGTAATATGTGATATCGCCGGTTTCGTTGCTATATGTCAACGACAATTGGGATGGACATATTTACTTACGTTGATGACATGTGATGTTATGTGTTGCTGGATATGTTATATTGGATCGTCGTGTTTGAATAGCCGGGGGGTTTTTATGTGAGATGAGTGTTTTTCATTTTCATTCATGTAAAAACTTGTATGTAATATTCTTTTATTGGGGCGCTTCCAGGTTGCGGAAGTAGTCACCGTTTGTATATTATTTACTTTTCCGCACTAGGATAGACCCAAGGAGGGGAGCACAAGTAACCGGGTTCTGGGGTCCAGTGGGAGACCAACTCGAGGAGTCGAGTCCGGGTTTCCTAACCCTAGAATTAGCAGGGTTGCTTGCCGCTCTCGTAGGGGTCTAGGGGTGTGGGATTGGCTATTCATCACGACCGTGGAATCCGTGTTTTATAATGGCTCATATTGAAAACACGGACGTCCTAGTATATCCAATATTTCATATGTATCTTCTGCTGCGTTTTATCTTTGATCATGCGATGTTCTGTGTTCTGTGACAGGTATTATATATAGTATATATGATATATTATATAGACGTTGCTTATGTTTTACACCCGCGCTAGCCCTGCCTCGCTCTGGCGTTAGTTACCTAACCTAACGGTGCAGATGGGACATCGAGGCGAATGCGGATGGCATAAGTGTACGTCATATCTATCTGTGATGTTTAGGTAACTTAAAATGATGGGATATTCATTAATGAGATTAATGAAAGAAAATAAACCTAATTGATGTTGTGGAATCGAATTTTAAAATAAAACAGGTAGCTACAGTTCTTGCTTTGCATCGCGGTGTTCATTATAGAACATCCTGCACCTTATTCGATGAGGAAAGGACCGAGATCCCTTCACCGGGAGTGACTCCTTTAGCAATAACTGACAGATGCTACAACCCTCGGTTTGTCTTTGATCGCTTCTATAGTTTCCGCTTTGCACAGTGATATATATGATATATCCCGCACCTCATTCGACGAGGAAAGGGCCGACGATCCCTTCACCGGGAGTGACCCCTTTAGCAAAACTAGAAAAGCTTCAAAAACATTCCATTTAAAAACCATTTGATTCCGCAACGAGATCAAGTTCAAAGCGTTAAAGGTTTTCATAAAAACCAGCCGCAACCCTCCGTCATTTTAGGAAGTAGAGTACTTAGTATTCGTGCTGTGTTTGTTGACCATAGTCAAGGCACAGTGTACGGTAGCTAAGTGATGTCTTCCTACACCGCATATGATGCGATTAGTTAGGACAGTCGCGTGACTTTGTTGACCTTAGTTAAGGGTCATGTGGGTGGGTCTAATTAATCACGAAATGACGGGTAGAACTTGACTAGTACTTATGATTTGTTGACCATAGTTAAGGTCATAGGTGCTAGGGGTAAAAACCTTTATCGGGAGTTTCATGTGTTGAAACTTGCAATGAGATTGCATACCTTCTATGAGATAGTTGGATCCCGATACCCGCTGCGAGTAAGAGTTACTCCTGGGAGAGTTTTATACATTACAATTAGCCGATCAAGTAGGTGTCTAGAAAGGTGTCAACGGGGTTACGTCTCTGGGAAAACGAGGTTTACATTAATTAGGTTCGTGCGAAAGCACGGGGGACCTCCCTCAAAGTACCGACACTGGCCTGGCTGAAAGATTGGCGAACTTGTAGTGTGTAATTAATCCCGGCTAGTCTTTCCTTTTAGGGTTTGAAGGAAGATTTGATAAAAAGCAGTGGGAGCCATCCTGATTAGATAAAATAAAAACCAATCTATTCTTGACAGAGCGCACGCTGAGTGTTTTTCTTCTCTCTCTCTCCTGGTAGCGACCATATCACGCCTTAATCAAGATAATAATACGGATTATTGACCGAACCCGCTTGTTATACTGAGATGGGGAACGTTGGTCCCGCTCCAACTTATAATTGTTATAAGACAGAGCAGGAAATAGGGGAATACCAGAATTCCTATGCCGCCCAAACGAAGAAAGTGCATATGATGCATCTCCTTCGGGTGTGTTCATTACAACGAACTGTTTCTCAGTATCCTCTGCATCCTGGGTATATGATACCGGATCAGGATCCCAGATATGTAATCTGTTACATAGGGCTACAAAAAGGTAGAAAAACTGAGAACGGGTGATGAGTTTCATGAGACAGAAACCGGGGCAAGTGTTGCAGCCAAGTCTGTTGGTTACTGTCACCCTGTATTACCAATACATTGATTCTGAACAAATGCTATTAGATGCCGAACCTGATATGCAAAATCATATCAGTCTCTTTATTAGTAAAGAAATGATAAAATTTTGTATAGTTGGATAATGTTTTGAACATTTCCTATATCAAAAGTTGATCGGTTCAGGTGCGTTATCTAAAAGCATTGATGTTCTAAATCAAACTACAGTTCTTAGTATATGGAATACACACAAGAGGAAGAGTTCAGAAATGAACGGATTCTTCTTGAGGTATTGTAGACTAGGTCAGATCATTGCGACCCGACTGGCTGAAGTTACATTTAGATGTATATTTAAATTGTTTTAAATTTACATCTTGTGCAACTCGCCAATCATGTCACAAAGATTAGATGACCATAGCTCTGTTTACTAGAAACAGAGAAAGAGTTAGTAAACTCTTGGGACCGATACATGATGATGTATGTAAGGTCTCCTGTCTACACATGCCAGGACTGGTTCTTTATACTTCATTATATTCTCTGATAATCTCTCAAGATTCAGTCGTATGTTCCTACTGAAACATAAGTCCGAAGCTTTTGAGGTATTCACAGAATATAAGTTAGAAGTAGAGAACCAATAACAGGGTATAAGTATTAAGTCCTATGATGAGATCAGAGAGGAGAATACTTGTGCATAGAATTACTGGACCTATCTAAAGGAGAATGAGATTCTCTCTCAGTATTACTCCTCCGTATATGCCATAGCACGATGGTATATCGGGGTGGAGCAATTACACCCTATGTGATAAGGTGTGCTCTATGATGAG
This sequence comes from Agapanthus africanus, assembly GCA_030015575.1. Lineage (NCBI taxonomy): Eukaryota > Viridiplantae > Streptophyta > Magnoliopsida > Asparagales > Amaryllidaceae > Agapanthus > Agapanthus africanus. Next base: position 589,859,049 of record CM057340.1, on the reverse strand, counting down.
TACTACTGAGTCACCTTTTTCCTTTTGGGAGTTATGCACTTGAGAAGCTGCATACCTATTGAATTAGGTTTGAATCAAATCACTGCCTACCACTCCATATAAGATATGGTATGGGAAGAACCTATCTCTTAAGTAAGTTAAGATTTGGGATTGTCCGGCCTATGTCAAAAGCAAAATCCGGACAAGATCGAGGCAAGATCAGTTCTGTTGAACTGGAAAGGTTCCAGCTGTACAAAACTGCTAATGATTTGGTAGAACCAAAGAATTCAATAGTTTCCGACGAACCTCAGCCTCTCCGCCGATCTAGTAGGGTTCCTCATCCGCCTGAGAGATACCTGAGTTTCTCGATGACAGTGGGAGCAAGGATTGCATCATAAGATGATGACCCAACTAGTTTCGAGCAGGCCATCGAGAGTAGGGACTCTGTAAGAATGGCTGGATGCTTAGCGGTCTGAGATGGAATCCATATACACCAACAAAGTATGGACTTTGGTTGCTATATCTGAAGGGTTAAATCCCCATCAGGAGCAAGTATATCTTGAGAAGATTACTTGGTGTACATGGAAAAGTTGAGACTTTCAAAACTAGACTTGTTAAAGGTTTTCGTCATCAACCAGGCATGGATAATGATGAAACCTTTTTCCAGTAGCTATGCTTAAGTCTATCCAGATCCTACTTACCACGGCTACATACCATGACTATGATATCTGGCGGTTGGGTGTCATGACTGCTTTTCTAAATACTGATTTAGAAGAGAACGTCTATAAGAACACAGCCAGAGGTCTTCGTAAACAGTGGGAGCAGCGGAAACGTGTGCAAGTTGCTTTACATAATAAAGCAGGCATCGCGGAGTTGGAACGTCTGTTTTGATGTGATAGTCAAAGTGTTTGACTTCATCAAAATGGTAGACGAACCTTGTATATACAAAAGGGTAGTAGAGAGTAAGGTGGTCATCTTCGTATTGTACGTAGACAACATACTCTTGATAGGAAAAGAGTTTCCTATACTACGATCGGTCAATCTCCTTTTATCACTAGGATTCCCCAAATAGGATCAAAATGATACCTCCTAAATCCTGAGTTTTCATCTATGAGATAGATGTAATTGGATGTTAGGATTCTCATTAGATGTAGTGAGATGGTATCAATCAATCCTGGGGAGAATCACTGGAAGTGTTCCAGAGTGATAAAGACGACTGAATGTCAGTCACAGGCATTGTCTTTACCCTCAGTAAAGGGACGGTATGTTGGAAGATTTCCAAGCTAGATACCGTGACAAACTAGACGATAAAGGCTGGTAACATCGCTATTAAAGATACTACCAAAGAGGCTGTTTGGGTGTATAATGGTTCATAAGATGAACTAGGTTCCTGCCATTGTATGACAACGGAAGCGTGGCTTCGACCCTGGAACCCTGGTCCCATCAGTGACCCAGACAAATTCTGAGGCAGCATCACCTGATCATGGAGATAGTTGATCTCCAGGGTGATCGAGATTAGGAGAGTAGACTCAGAGGACAACACGGCGGATCCACTCACGAAGGCCTTTTTCCCAAAGAGAGACTTTTTAGGGGATGGTTGAGTATGTGATACTGCAACCACTGCTACAGATGGCCCTAGTGCAAGTGGGAGATTGTTAGTTATATGTATGCCCTAGAGGCCATTACTGTACATTGGATGTATATTGTAGTGGATGCTTGGACATACATAGGGAGGACTTTCTTGCTCGACATGATAGTATGCTATCTGGTTGCTCTTTATCTTAACATGTATACTGATTGTCTCTCTGTTACATGTTGGTAAAGCCCTTAGGATCTGTACTTGACTACCTGGACTATGATGCGGATCATACTAGTGGGGCCTGGGTAGTCCATGAGTACATCCTTGAATTGTTCCTAGTTGAGGGAATATCGAGACGGGGCATCGATATTCCAGTGTAGACTAGCGCATATCTTCTCGACCCATGCGATGGGCGATGGATGATCCCATATCCATTGGTGTTTGACATCGAAGATGGTATGCGGGTGCTCAGTGAAGACTGGGTACACTGAACGGACTCGCCGAGAACTCCCAGATGGTATTATACCTCACGTCAGATGGCAGTTCTCTGGTGACACTGGTACAGCTTAGTCTGTTGACCCGAGATCGTCATAGAGTCTTGTGTGTCTCCCACTGTGCTTTGATTTCCACCCTACCACGGCTCTACTGAGTTGTGCAAACAGGTGGTTTTTGGGTACAGTCCCGATTCACATGGAGGCAATGAGCGATAGGAGGGGATTCGTCTCTCCCGGTATTGGGGGTTGATGTTGTGCTATGCTCGACTGGCCATAACAGGAAATCCCTGGCCAGGGTTGCAGTGATATACTGGTAAGTGTTATCAGTAGTTTCACGAATGTTATGGACCCTACGTCGGCATGACTTATCGAGCTATTGGGGTCTGACGTTTACCACCCCTAGGCGAGATATGCGACATATCAGACGAACAGACCGGACTATACGGTAGTGTTACTGGTCGGATTCGCAGGAGTGTGAGCGGGCTTGCTCGTCGATCTTCTGATCGCTCAATACCCGGGTGGCCGTTACGTTTGGCAGACCGCTTGCGGCTTGTGGGTGCATGATATGATCATCATCTGCTACCGGCGTATTGACGAGTCTTTAGAGTCCTACACAGAGGTTTCCTGGTTCAAGCGAAATGAAATAGGAGTGCATATGAGATATGTGCGGGACCGAGAATAATGCGTGTATGTGATACCGTATTTGATTCTCGCGATCAATGTATCGAATGGTTATATGCGATATAACCTAGTTATCGAATCAAGGATTGATTCGATAAGCCGACACATTGGATACTAGCCGGTTATATGCGATATGACCGGATTGTTAAATCAAGTGTTGATTTAATGATTTAATACATAATTATATATTTGATATATTGCTTTGCATTAACTAGTATCGGTTCACTTTAAATGGATTTTCTCACGCGGATGTGCACATTGTATATTCGATATATTTTTGTGCACATGATTGTATCATGTTTGATGATACATTCTTGCTTGGTTTTGTGTAAAGTGTTAAACCATGGTTAATTGGTGATTAGGGTTTCTTTTTCATTTACTTAATCATTTATTTATTCCTTTTATTTATTTTTGGAAAAAGAAAAGATAAAGAGATAAGAATGGTTGCTAGATTTGTTTTTATTTGAAAGCTTCTTGAAGCTTTGACCTTAGTCCACCATTCTTGTCTTTTATCTAACCCTAACCACTATCTAACCTAAGTTAAGTCTCTACACTAAACCATGGTCAATGATATGATAAGTATTGTATTTTATTTTCTATTTTAGTTCAAGTTATCATATCATCTTCTTCTTCTTCATCTTCTTCTTCCATGGATGTAGCTTGCTACTCCAATGGCAAGTGTTGAAAAAGTGTGAGAAATCCAAAACAAAAGTTTACCCACTTCCTATTTCTTCATCCTCTATCTATTGCCAAGTAGTATAGGGTGTTTCCTTCACAAGTTTTCCAAGCTTGATGAAGTTGGAGCTTGTTCTTGCGATATCTCGACGTAGATCATCTTCGGCATTGAACCGACGATCAAGCTCGCCCATTCTTCGATGATACCGATACTTGAGTTCCGGATTCATTTTGGACAGCCGAGGGGACTTTGTTGCGGAGCCGTGGAGGTGGTGGACCGGATCTACAAAGGTTGTATGTCCGTTCCCTTAGTTAAATTGTTAACTAGTTTATGTTTCGCCTAATTATCTAGTAAACGATCCGTAGTCGGGTTTGTAGGCACCCGTAAAATTTTATTTGTGCATGTTTGGTCACTTGTGAAACCTAACTAGAGTGCCTAGGAACCCTACACCTAACGCTTGCTCTTCCGACGGTCAAACTGTCAAGGAGGATTGCTTGAAGACGTCTTGTCCAGCCCCCGAAGGGATCAGAGACACGGCAGTCGCAGGGCTACTCGAACAGCACGATTGCCTATCGAGGAATATATCAGCTCATGCGACGGTACGACGGCCAAAACCCTAAGTACCACAGACCCTAACGGACTTCTGTCGTAAAGAGCAGAGGTTAACTGTGACGTTAGGATATTCTTGCGAGATCTGCTCGATCCGTTTCGACTCGTGAGGAAATTGATGTCTTTGCGAGAACTTCTCGATTCGTCTCGACTCGTGAGATAAAGCCTTAGGCAGTAGGGATTAAAAAACCTGTTTCCTAAGTACTGGGACCCTGCAAATCGGCCCAAAACGGTCTCTTGCATACTATCCACGGGTCACACTCTCCAAATTCGAATCTCGACAAGAAGGGAAACAACCACTTATGAGTCCTCTCGACTTATAAGTGGGAAAATTCTCTTGTGAGATCCTTACGACTTTCAAGAGAAAACACATTTAGGAGTCCTCACGACCCCTAAGGAGAAAATACACCTGCGGGATCCTCTCGACTCGTAAGGAGAAAAGTTTTTATGAGACCCTCACGGCTCATAAAGTTGAAAAGTCTTAGGTGGCAGATCCTAACCCTGTCTCCTAAGCCATCACCGCCCTGCAAAGAGGTCAAGACGGACCATCTATGAGCCGCACTTGCCAAAACTACATGTCACTGAAATGGAGAAGTTACTCATGAGCGTATAAACTACATCACGCCAGAGTAAGAAATAAAGAAATGGAAGGGCGCGGCTCATAGAGCTGAGAGTTTGGAACTATATCTCCTAAGGGTCGAGATTTGAGTCAATGATAAATAACGACGCTTGTGTCCGCTCCTTATCTTCTCAGATCAAGATTCTGAAAGTTATATACCAACCCGAAACTGGTCATACGCGACCCATAACTCTGCACTACTTCACCCACGTACATACTTACATGGGCAAAGTAGTGGGGGGCATTTGTTCCCGCCAAATATTTCTACGCAAAGGAGTCCAAGGTATCAAATGGCAGTGCTACGCTTAAAGAAATGCAAACCAGTATCTTCCGGCCTATATTTTGATAAATTCCTGAAGGAGGAACTATTAAATTCTGATGGTATTGGAAGCATCTCGAAAAACCCTTCGATTTGATATATTATGGACCTCATAATTCATCCGGGATCAAAAGTTATGAAGTATCACGTGTCCACACGTGATGGACCTTTAAGAACCCGCTGGAGGAGTTAAAAGATATAATAAAAACTCAGAAAAGACCCCAATGGGGCATCACGTGCTCACACGTGACCATGGGTCACGTGCAGACACGTGATGGGCTCTTAAGGCCTCTAAAATAATGAATAGAATTAAATTCTAAAATCTGTTCCCTGATTAAAAATCAGAAGATACCTCAATGAGGTATCACGTGCTCACACGTGACCAATGGCCACGTGTTGACACGTGATGGTTAAAACAACAACATAAACAAGCGGCTGTTAAAGGAACCAATTTGGGGGTCACGTGCTCACACGTGACCAAGGGTCACGTGCCAGCACGTGACAGGCTTTGAAAGCCTTACAGTTTAATAGAATTAAAATTCTAAATTTCTCTAAAATCTTTCAAAATAGAATTAAAATTCTAAATTTCTCTAAATCTTTCCAAATGGAAAAAGATTATGGGGACCGTTGGATTAAAGATCCAAGGGTGATTAAATATCACCAATTTATGGAAAAATCTTGGACAAGGAGAGATTTCCCCTAAATCTCACCGAAAATAACAAACAGAATATCTTTGGATTTAAAATCCAACGGTGAATAAAATTCACTGAATGATCTAAAGGCTCATATTAAATATGAAAACAAATCAAATCTTTCAATGAAAGATTTGCTAAACAAATTGATTCTTTTCCTTCTCCTATAAATAGGAGCCAAGAAGAGAAGAGAAGGGATCTACTTTTTTTGGAGAGAAAAACAGAGAGAGGAGAATTTAATTCTCAAGAGGGAAGAAAAGAAGGGAGAATTTAATTCTCAACAAAGAAAAGCCTAGGTGAGAAAAGGGAAAAAGATCAACTTCAAAAGAGAATTTAATTCTCAAAATTTAAGAGTTTAACTCTTCTGCAAATAAAGAACTTAGTTCTTCTTCTGGTTGAAGATCTGTGCAGAGCACATCTCCCCATAAGATGAGAATTTAATTCTCATCGGGTTGAGATCCTGCCATGCAGATCCTAAATTTAGAAGGGGAATTGAGTTTTGAGAATTTAATTCTCCCAAACTCACAGGAATTTAATTCCTCCTAAAATGAAACTGGGGTTTAACCCTAATCAAGAATTTAATTCTTTTACATATCTGGGAATTTAATTCCTTTAAAAAGAAGTTAGGGTTTTACCCTAAATAAGAATTTAATTCTTTCACAATAGGGATTTAATTCCTCCAAAACAAAATTAGGGTTTAACCCTACAGAGAATTTAATTCTTAAAATAAAGGGACTTGAAAGATCTCCATGCACATAAAGAACATTGGTCACGTGATGACACGTGACCCCAATCCCCCGTGATCAGAAAAGAAGGAATAAAACTAGGTCACGTGACCCCTAAAAAGATCCCCAGAAATAAAGAGGAAACAGCTTTGAGGCAATGCCTCACGTGCTCCCACGTGACTCCCAAAACGCAGAAAGAAAAAGCAAAGGAAATGAAGGCTTTGGGCGCCCTCACGTGTTATCACGTGACCCCTCAGCATATGTTTTAACAGTCAGCGCACAGATCCCCATCACGTGTCAACACGTGATGCTCAAAATAAAAATGAAAAGTGTTTAACACTTATTCGCAGATTTGAGGATAAAACAAAGGAGATCTGGCTCCACATTTAGGGCGCCCTCACGTGTCACCACGCGACCCCTAATGAGCATTCTAACAGACCAGAGCAGGGGCCTCCATCACGTGCTCACACGTGATGGCCGTCAGAATTAAAAGAGTTAAACACTGATCTACATAATAAAATAAGGGAAATCAGGGCGCTCTCACGTGTCCACACGTGACCCCTCTCTCCTTAGTGTTTAACACTAATCTGAAGACTTTGTTCCCAGTGTTTAACACTGATTTGCTTTAGTGTTTAACACTAATTTGAAATCTCTGATTACCAGTGTTTAACATTGATTTGCTTTAGTGTTTAACACTAATTTGAAAGCCCTGTTGCTAGTGTTTAACACTGATTATCTTTTAGTGATTAACACTAACTTGTTAATCTTATTCCCAGTGTTCAACACTGTTAACCTCTAGTGTTTAACACTAGCTTTAGCCCAATTGGCTAAGTTTCTAAAGGCAAAACCTCTTCTTCAATGGACCAACAGAGGGCCAATATTTCAAACACAATTGGACTTAGCCCAAATTGGCCATAAGTCCTCAAACCATCTTGAACTGAGCACATCTGCTCTTTCAACCAACTCATTGGTTCAAGGGTACATCTCTGAACTCCTCTGATATTTGTCGTTGTAATCCTTCAACGTCTTCAGAGAGGTGACGGGTCCCCGACAACCACACATTAATACGGACTGTGGGGTCCTTAAACTCATGGACTAATGCGTCCTTAAACTAACATTTTTCCCCAAAATGGGAACAGTTGACCACCACGTCCCTAAACTGGTATTGGACCACCATGTCCCTAAACTGGTATTGGACTACCATGTCCCTAAACTGGAACAATAGAGCCCCAAATGCTCTTTTGTCGGATCTAAACGATCCTGTTTAAGTTGATCTTAGCCTCAAATATGGCTAACGTATCCTTAAACCTTCAAACGGACTTTAGTCCCAAATTGGACTCTAGATCCCCCAATCAACTTTGGCTCAAGGGTACATCTCTGAACTCCTCTGACATTTGTCGTTGTAATCCTTCAACGTCGTCAGAGAGGTGATGGGTCCCGACGGCCATACATACAATGGACCACCATGTCCCTAAACTGGAGTAATAGAGCCCCAAATGCTCTTTTGTCGGATCTAAACGATCCCGTTAAGTTGATCTTAGTCTCAAACTGGACTAACATATCCTTAACAAATGTTTGAGTTGATCTTAGCCTCAAATATGGCTAACGTATCCTCAAACCAAACCCCCAAACCCAAATCTAAGATAATACGGATTTGGACTAGTCCACGTCCTACGGGCGACGACATAACTCTGTCTCCGTATACAATCCACGGGCAACCAAAAAACAAAACAAACACACACGACACGAAGTGACCATCTGGAGAAGGAGAAAGTTGTTACCGCAATGCGGTAGCGTAATTAACTGCAGGGGCTTGCGCCTGCAGGGAAGAGCGTCCCCACAATCAAAAACCCCTCAGACGAGGGGGAATCTGACGAAGTCTGCTACATCGGCCGCATCCGTCTAAACCTCCGATATACGGTGCCATAAATCAACTTGGCATCTTCGGAGAGGTGGACGGATAGCACCAATTAGCATCTGCCCCGAGTCTCAGTGCCAAGACATCGCAGTCTTGTGCGCCGCCGTTCGGAGGGGAACAGGAGTCATTTGGGAGCTCCGAGTACCATTCAAATGCCGTCTCTGACAGGCTACCAACGAACTGGCGAAGCAGCAATTTGTCATCGCCTCCAGTATTGCCGCATAAAGCTCTGAACTGAGCGACGTGCTGATGCGGGTTGCCTGTCCCTTTGTACACATGGAATTTAGGGATCGTATATCCCGGCGGGTACTTGATTTGACCGTACCAGCCTGGGTACGGTCGCCCGGTTTTGACGACTTAGCCGGCCGCTTCGTTGGCTTGATGAGCTCGTATTTGTTGAGCTATGTAATCGTCAAGGGCAGCTTTGGAAATCGTTTCCTCCCTGGCTGTCGATAAAACTGGAAGAGGGTTTGATATTTCCTCTCTGTCGTCCTCGATAATTATCGGCGGGTCTTCAGCTGGAGGTTCTGGCTGGATCATCATTCCAACCATGTCTTGGAGTAGGAGCGCCATATGTTTTATATTAGCAGCTTGTTCCGCGGCCTCCTTATCCTTTCTTTCCAGCACCCTTCGCAGGAACTCTGTATCGGTCTCTTGCTCCAAGCGCTGTTCAGACGCTGCATCCGGGCTTTCTTTTTGCCTGGTGAGTGCTGCCATTTTTGTCAGCATCTCCTAGAGTTTTTGTTTCTGCTCCTAAGCTTTTGTCAACGACCGAGTTTGCAGCCGGGTGACCCACGGAAGCATGGCTTTCCTCTTTTTCGAAAGCCATGTAAACCGTATGCAGGATCATGCCCCCAGACTTAGGGCATTTGGATCCATCTGTAAGTCTACGGTAGCGCCCCGGCCGTCTTTCCGAGGCCAAAATGCGGAAACAAAACTTTTTCAAAACTTGAAACCGGCGCTATCGTATGCTTAAAACCCGGATCGAACCATTAACCTATAACTAGCAACTAGAGAAAAGATTGGAAAGCTATACCGATCGATCCGTGTCCTTCGGTCTTTGGCCACCATCCCAAGCTCTCTCGCGGTAACTCTGGTCTCGATCTCCTCGTTGGAAAGGGCACTACATCTATGAGTCTTTTTACGGGCTCCCGCTTCATCTGAAGCAACTCGGACACGAAGTGTGCTAGCCGACGTGTCCAAGGTGATGTAGAGAATGTTTGTGATCACTTTGTCTCTTGCATCTATTGATTTGGATGGAGGTTAGAGATGAAGCCATTGATGGAGATAATGAGCTAGAGGAAGAAGAAGGAGAAGAGGCTTTCTTTCTTTTGTGTTTCATATGTGATAAAATGAGAGCAAGAAGAGAATAATACAAGAGCCAACCTCACCCTTGGTTGCCCCTCTCTCTCCTCTCATCAAATCAACTCACAAATCCATCACATTATGTGACACATGCACAAAGAAAGAGACCATGAGTCATCACTTGTGCATGTGTCACAATTAATGCTCCAAATGATGATTTCTAGCTCATAATTTCCACCATCCAAACATTAATCCAAATGTTTGGTCCAACAAAAAAGATCCGGCAACATATAAAGTAAACTCGTAACGGATCACAAGGATACCCCTCACCTGTATATACATACCTGCATCCGCATTCCGACCGAATACGAATGCGATGAGACTAAAATAATCCAACAAATCTAATACTAGGATCCGGCTTAAACCAAAGCCCACTAGTATGATCCATCCAATCATGATCCGTGCAATACCGCACGTATATGATCGAACCCTGCCATATATCATACGGCCTCTACAACGTTTCGCCCGAAACTTGAGAAACTTTCTGTGGGGGACTCTAAAGACTCGTCAATACTTTAGCTGTGGATTTAACCACTAGCTCGTCAAAGTTACTAGCCGTATGTAACGGGCTACCAGGTATTGACCAAAAGGGAGGTCGATGAGCGAACTCATCCTGACACCCTACTGAGCCTGTCAGTGACAATATCCGTACAGTCTGGTTCGTTCGTCTATGAGCATCGCATGGTGGGCCTAGGGGGTTGGTAAAAGTCAGACCCCCAAAAGCGGTACAAGTCGTGTCGGAGTGTAGCCCAGAACACCCTGAGATACTACTGGAATACCTACCAGTGAATCTCCTGCCTTGGACAAAGACTTCGTGTAATGGCTCTCCTAGACACAGCGCGATCTCACCCCCAATACCGGGAGAGACGATACCCCTGCCGATCCGCTCACTGCCTCCATGTGGCTCGGGACTATACCCAACTAAAACCTATTTGCACGACTCCTTTGAGCCGTGGTAGGGTAGTAATCAAAGTATAGTGGCGAACTCACACGAAATGACGATCTCAGGTCGATGAACTAACCTGTACACATGTCACCAGGAAACTGCTATCTGACGTCAAGTATAATACCAACTAGCATGTTCCCCGGCGAGTCCTGTCCGGTGTACTCATAACCCAATGAGCGCCTATATACATCTTAGGTGAACCAACTGACACCAATGGCTTGTGAGATCGGCCACCGCCCCTCGTCGGGGGTCTCGACTGTATACACTAGTCTACCAATGGGAGTATCGATGCCCAGTCTCGAAACTCCCACGACTAGGACCACTTTAAGGATGTGCTTATAGACCCCAGCTCCCACGTATATGATCGCCATCATACTGCTGGCAGTCAAGCAAGAATCCTAAGGGCTCTATCAACGTGTAATAGCGACCTGTAAGGTCACCTAAAACAGTACACGATGATAAAGATAAACTAGATAGCATACTATCATCTTGAGTAAGACTGTCCCACCGGCATAGGTCGTCCCTCGATCATTGCAATCGCTTGCCTGCGATCTAATAATTGACTCTGAGGGCACTATATCCAACAATCTCCCACTTGCACTCAGCCTAATTATTGCGATGTCGCATACTCACAGCCTGTGTGATACCGAACACCCAACCCCTCTACTAATCAGTCTCACAAAGCCCCGTTTGCGAAACTATTGCATTCGAGGAATAGCCTAAGTGAGTGGATCCGTCCTGATGTTTCTTTCTATGTCTCTCTTAATTTCAAGTTCGCGGAGAAAGCCCATCTCCCGAAATGAGCAACACCTGTCTTAGAATATGTCTGGATATCTGATGGGACCTAGCTCATAAATGAACTCCAAATACAAACTTCTTAGACTGTAACGTCAACTGAACTCAATCAGTGTCCTGCGCCATGCCTCCCTCAGTATCCGCTTGGACCACCTGTCCAAACTACTGCCCATCGTCAGAGGGAAAACTATAACTCTGACAGTCACTCTGTCATCCAGGTCACCTTGGAAGCCTGGAATGATAACCGTCTCCGGAAAGAGGTTGTTGTTATCATATCCATAGAACATCTACTTATGTTCCAAAACTGCTTCCGAACGTTTCTTCAGGATATGATTAATATCAACTTATTGCATCTAGTGCAAAAACAACGTCTGGTGTGGTACTTGACATCTCATAATCAACTCAATTGCCTAAGCAAGTGATCTGCCAATCATGCAACATCCCTCTCCCCTTTAGTGTGTAAGACACCTTTAGAGATGGTGACTCCATCACCTGCAGGTACACCCACCATGCCCAGGAGTCGTCCATTCTAAAACACCTTTAGAATGTTGTCTAAGTACTCAGAATGGGAAAACTACCCAAATCTAGATCTAAAACCATAGATCTAGTAACCAGAATATCTGATATAATATCCATATCCCATGTGGAGAAACCACTGTGTGACAACCAAAGTATAACCGATCGTAGTATAGGAATTTCACTTCCTACTCTATGTATGGTCATCCAAATACCAGGACATCACACCCTACTACCTTCTTAACAGATCCATCCCCTATTCTGATGAAGTCAAACCTATGACTGTCACATCAGAAATAGATGATCTATCTCTGCTATATCTGCTATAGTCCATAAATAGACATAAGCTACTTGTCTACTGTGCTTCCGCTGCTCCCACTGACTACGACAACTCTCTGGCAGAATAATATGTTAGTTATGTATTATGCCCTAGAGGCCATTAGTCGTACATATGATGTATATTATAATGGATGCTTGGATATATTAGAGAGAGGACTTTCTTGCTCGTCATGATAAGTATGCTATTTGGTTTCACTTTATCTTAACATGTTGACTTGTATTGGTTTACTGTCTTACTCTCACATGTTAATATAAGCCCTTAGGATCTGTACTTGACTACTGGGACTATGATGAGATCATACTAGTGGGGCCACGGTAGTCGATGAGTACATCCTATAACTGTTCCTAGTCGAGGGTATATCGAGACAGGGCATCGATACACCAGAGTAGACTAGCGTATACGCATCTTGACCCATATGATGGGCGATGGATGATCCCAATATCCATCAGTGTTTTGACATCAAGGATGGTGTACGGTGTGCTCAATGGAGACTGGGTACACTGGACGGACTCGCCGAGAACTCCCAGATGGTGATATACCACATGTCAAATGGCAGTTCTCCAGTGATACTGGTACAGGGTAGTCTGTAGACCCGAGATCGTCATAGATTCTTGTGTGATTCCCACTGTGCTTTGATTTCCACACTTACTACGTCAAGAGGGTGTGCAAAACGGTGGCTTTTGGGTACAGTCCTGAATTACATGGAGGCAATGAGCGATAGTAGGGGATTCGTCTCTCCCGGTATAGGGAGTTGATGTTGTGCTGTGTTCGATTGGCTATAACTGGATGTTCCTGGCCAGGGTTGATATAGAGATTTATTGGTAAGTGTTATCAGTAGTTTCTCGACCCGTTATGAGCCTCACATCGACACGACTTATCGGTTACTGGGGTCTGATGTATACCACCCCTAGACTAGATATGCAACATATCAGACGAAGAGACGCGGACTGTACGGGAGTGTTACTGATTGGATTCACAGGAGAATGTACAGGCTGGCTGTGTTGATCTTCTGATTCGCTCAATACCTGGGTGGCTGTTACGTTTAGCTGACCGCTTGCAGCTTGTGGGTGTTTTGATATGATCATCACCTGCTACCGGCGTATTGACGATTCTTTAGAGTCCTACACAGAGGTTTCTTTGACTCAGGAAAAATGGAGTAGGGGCACATATGTGATATGTGCACGAACGAGGATAATGCGATATGAGATACCGTATTATATTCTCGCGATATTTAGATATGAGCCGGGTCATCGGATCAAGTGTTGATTCGATGAATTGGTACATGATATATTAGTCGGTTATATTCGATATATCCGGATTGTCGGATCAAGTGTTGATTCGATGATTTAATGTATAATAATATATATGATATATTGCATTACATTATCTAATATTGGCTCGCTTTATTATTTCATTTTCTCACCGGATAATTACATTGATATATATGCGATATATATTAATTGTATTATTTCTTTTGTTACAAATATATAAGTATATATGTGATATATATATATTGTAACATGATATGATTACTAATGAAACATGTTTAGTGAAGATTAAAACAAGGTTAGGGTTTGAATTGGGTTAGTTCTTTTCATGAACCTTCTAGAAGGTTTCTTTTTGTTTTGAGCTAAGATATTACTGTTGATATTTTCTTATGACTCATTTTTTTAACTCAACCCAAACCCTAGCCCTAGTTAATTCTCTACATGGGTTAGCCTAGTCATGGTTGACCATGGTTACATTATTAATCATATATCATTTCATTATTCATCACAAAAGGATTAATGCATTTTTCTTCTTCTTCTTCTCAACCTTGAGCTTTGAGAAACCTTTCTAGGTTTTCATTTTGTTGATGATTTCATGTGAGAATTGTGATATAAAAGGAAAGCATAAATACTACTCTATCATCCTCATCTAATCTAGCCAATTAGATTAGAGTGTTCACCTCATTAGAGAGAGAGATCTTGAGTTATAGAAACTTCGAGGTAGATCATCGGAGAAAAGGAAGACTACAAGCTAGCATGGATCGTTCGAGTTATGGAGCCTCTCGTGAGTCCGGGAGATCATGGATCGCGGCGAAGGGACTTCTACTCAGAGCTTATGAAGCGAAGGAGCGGACTACAAAGGTTGTAATACCTCACTCTTAGTTGTAAATATGTTTACTTGCATGTTAAACCCTAATAATCTAGCAAAGATCCCGGCTTTGGGTTGTTCGGCACTTCTAAATTTTTATTCGGGCATGGTTGATGCCTTATTAACCCTTATAAGAGTGCCTAGGAACCCTACAATGGTATCAGAGCCTAGCTAGAGCATTAGGCGACGTGTATACGAAGTTAAAACTCCGATCGAACCCCGAAACGTTGAAATAGACCCCTCTCTGGAAATTTTATAAAAATGTGATTTTTTCTGCATTAAAAATACTCAAAAAAATCAGCAGGGAATTCTAAGAGTTACTGTGCAAAACGACACCAAAATGCCACTAAAGCGCCGCGGAACCGCGGCCGTACCATGCCTTCTGCGGCGGTTCCGCGGCAGCACTGTAGCATTAGGGTTAGTTTTTTGGCACAGTACATCCGTAGGTATTTGAAGCTGCTTCTGGGTATTTTTAATCTAACTCAAGTGTTGAGTGTTCTGGGGATTATTTTGTAATCGTAGATTCAATCGGAAAATTTAATTTCGTTCTGTTTTTCGGATAATTTAGAAACTGTTAAAATGTTCGAACGGATATAATTAACTCACTTTTTCCCGACACGAAAAAATTTCAAGTGTTGAATTTTTCTTGGGTTTAAATCTTTCGGAAAAACGTGTAAATAACGCGGTGGACCCTCTAGAAGAACACAAAGCTTAACTCGATTATGTGACCGTCTGAACCGCCTCTAAACCTTAGGATTTGGAGTAGTACGGCGTGCCACATGTGAGGCGTTGGCTTGACCCTTCTACGGCTGGACCATTGGTACTGTGACATATTCTGGGATTATTTGAACTCCGCTCAAGTGTTGAGCTATTTAGGAAATCTTGGGTATTTGATTATTCGATCGGAAAGTTTAATATTGTCTATTTATCTGGAATGTGATACAATATGTAGAATTCATATAGTTAGGCATGAAATGCGAAGTATGTGATATTTCGGATTTACGATGTCTAAAGTAATTGTGGATTCCAAATGTTGTAGTTTTACAC
This sequence comes from Agapanthus africanus, assembly GCA_030015575.1. Taxonomy (NCBI): domain Eukaryota; kingdom Viridiplantae; phylum Streptophyta; class Magnoliopsida; order Asparagales; family Amaryllidaceae; genus Agapanthus; species Agapanthus africanus. Next base: position 589,843,613 of record CM057340.1, on the reverse strand, counting down.
TTTCTTTTCTGTGACCGTAAGTGTGGTATGTAGTTGTATTGCCGGTTTTCGTTGCTATACATCAACGACGATCGGTGTATGCATACTTACTTACGTTGATGATATGAGATATTATGTGTTACTGTGATATGTTATATTGGATCGTCGTGTTCTGAATAGCCGGGGGTTTTATATGAGATGAGGGTTTTTATTTTCATTTATGTAAAATTCATTTGTATGTAATATTCTTTTATTGGGGCACTTTCGGGATGAGGTTGATGTTACCAGTGTATATTATTTACTTTTCCGCATTAGGTAGACCCAAGGAGGGGAGAACAGGTAACCGGGTTCTAGGGTACAATGGGAGGCCATCTCGAGGAGTCGAGACCGGGTCTCATAACCCTAGAATTGGCAGTGTTACTTGCCGCTCTCGTAGGGATCTAGGGATGTGGGTTTGGCTATTCATCGCGACCATGGAATCCGTGTTTTTTACAAGCTCGTATGAAAACACGGACATCCTAGTATATCCAATATTTCATATATGTTCTTCTGCTGCAATATTCTGTGATGAGATCATATTACTACCTGAGACGAATGCTTATACTATATATATATGCTGATATATAAATATTACTGCTTTCGTTTCTTTTGTGATACTTAGGAAGCATAAGCTGATGGGTTTTATTAATGAGATTAATAAAGGAAAAGAAACCTAAAAGATGTTGTAGAATCAAAACTTTATAAAAAGGGTAGCTACAGTTTTGCTTTGCATAGCGGTATATATGATATACCCTGCATCTTATTCGATGGGGAAAGAGCCGAGATCCCGTCACCGGGAGTGACCTCTTTAGCGAAATTGGTAGATGCTACAAACTCGCGGTTTAGTTTTTGACAGCTTATATAGTTCTTGCTTTGCACAGTGGTATATATGATATACCCTGCACCTTATTCGATGGGGAAAGAGCCGAGATCCCTTCACCGGGAGTGACCTCTTTAGCGAAACTAAGAAAAGCCTAAAAAAACACTCCTTTTCAAAATCACTTGATTCAACGACGATATCAAGTTCATTACGCTCATGGTTTTCTTAAAAACCTGCGTAGCCCTCCGTCATTTCAGATAAAGACTAGTTAGTATTCGTGCTACGTTTGTTGACTATGTTAAGGCGTAGTGTGCGGTAGCTAATTAGTACGTATCTGCTAAAACATGAGATGTGATTGGATTAGGGTAGTTGTACGACTTTGTTGACTATCTTAAGGGTCGTACAGGTGGGTTTAATTCAATCGGGAAATGACGGGTTGAACTTGGCTAGCAATTATGATTTGTTGACTATGTTAAGGTCATAAGTTGCTGAGGCAAAAGCATTATCAGGAATTTCAAGTGTTGAAATTTGCAATGAGATTGCATACCTCCTATGAGATAGTTGGATCCCGATACCCACTGTGAGTAAGAGTTACTCCTGGGAGAGTTTTACACAGGACAATTAGCCGAAGAAGTAGGTGTCTAGAAAGGTGTTAACGGGGTTATGCCTCTGGGAAAACGAGGTTTATTTTAGTTAGGTCCGTGCGAGAGCACGGGGAACCTCCCTCAAGTACCGACACTGATCTGGCTGAAAGATTGACGAAATTGTAGGGTGTAATTAATCCCGGCCAATCTTACCTTTTAGGGTTTGAAGGAAGATTTGATAAGAATAGTGGGAGACATCCTGATTAGATAAGATAATAACCAATCTAATCTTGTAAGAGCATACGCTAAAGTGTTTTCTTCTCTCTCTCTCCAGGTAGCCGACCATGTTTAGGCCATAATCAAGATAATAATATGGATGTATTGACTGAACCCGCTTATTATACTGAGAAAGAGAACGTTGGACCCGTTCTATCTTATAAGTGTTATAAGACTGAGCAGGAAACAGGAGAATATTTGGATTCTCACGCCGTCCAAACGCAGAACATACATGCTGATGCATCTTCTTCGGGTGTGTTAGTTATTGAGAACTGTTTTTCAGTTCAACCTACGTCCTGGGTATTAGATACCGGATCAGGATCCCACATATGTAAATTGTTACATGGGCTACGGAAAGATAGAGAACTGGGAAAAGGTGATTATTCCGTTCAAGTAGGGAATGGTGCAAGTATTGCAGCCAAAGCATTTGGCGAATATCACCTAGTATTACCAAGTAGTAGTATACTGATTCTGAATGAGTGCTATTATATACCGAACATGATGTGCAACATTATATCAGTTTCTTTATTAAGTAAAGAAGGATATAATTTTGTAGTACAGGATAATGTTATGAACATATTCCTGAATCAAAAGTTGATTGGATCAGGCTCGTTACATAATGGTATATTCATTCTAAATCAAAATACAGTCCTTAATATACAAAACACACACAAGAGGAAGAGTTCAGAAATGAACGAATCCTTCTTGTGGCATTGTAGACTTGGTCATATCAATGCGACATGACTAGCTAAGTTACATAAGAATGGATATTTGAATCCGTTCGAATTATCATCTTATGATACTTGCCATTCATGTCTCAAAGGCAAAATGACCAAAGCTCCGTTTAGTGGACAAGGAGAAAGAGTTACGGAACTCTTAGGACTGGTACATTGTGATGTATGCGGTCCTATGTCTACGCATGCCAGGAACGGTTCTTCTTACTTTATTACATTCACTGACGATCTCTCTAGATTCGGACATGTGTTCCTGATGAAACACAAGCCTGCTTTTGAGAAATTCAGAGAATATAAGCACGAAGTAGAGAACCAAACGGGCAAAAGTATTAAGATCCTTCGATCTGATCGAGGAGGAGAATACTTGAGCAATGAGTTCCGGGATTATCTAAAAGAGAATGGGATTCTCTCTCAGCTTACTCCTCCTTATACACCACAGCACAATGGTGTATCGGAGCGGAGGAATCGCACCCTATTAGATATGGTGCACTCTATGATGAGCACTACTGAGTTGATTATTTCCTTCTAGGGTTATGCGCTTGAGACAGCAGCATACCTATTGAATCAAGTTTCGTCTAAATCTGTACCTACCACACCATATGAGATATGGAGTGGGAAGAGACCATATTTTAAACGAGTTAAGATATGGGGTTGTCCGGCCTATGTCAAAAGGCAAAATCCGGACAAACTCGAGGCTACGATCAGTTCTTTGCAAGTTTGTGGGATATCCTAAGAATTCCCTAGGATATTTTTTCTACCGCGCTGAAGAACAAAAGGTGTTTGTTTCTCAATATGCCACCTTTTTGGAAAAGAAATTTCTTGCAAAAGAAATTAGTGGCAAAGAGGTAGAGCTGGAAGAGGTTCCGGCACCACAAACTACAACTGATGATTTATTGGAGCCAGAGGATTCAGTAGTACCCGACAAACCCCAGACTCTCCGCCGATCTAGCAGGGTTTCTCATCCACCTGAGAGATACTACGGTTTTCTCATTGATGGTGAAAGCGAGGATTGCATCATGGAAGATGATGACCCGACTAGTTTCGAGCAGGCCATCACGAGTGGTGACTCTATGAAATGGCTGGATGCAATGCGAGCTGAGATGGAATCCATGTACACCAACAAAGTATGGACTTTGGAAATTGCTCCTGAAGGGGTAAAACCCATTGGGAGCAAGTGGATCTTTAAAAAGAAAATTGGTGTGGATGGAAAAGTTGAGACTTTCAAAGCTAAACTTGTTGCAAAGGGTTTTCGTCAACGACCAGGTGTGGATTATGACGAAACTTTTTCTCCAGTGGCTATGCTTAAGTCCATCCGGATCTTACTTGCCATTGCTGCATACCATGACTACGAAATCTGGCAAATGGATGTTAAGACCGTCTTTCTAAACGGTGATTTAGAAGAGTGCGTGTACATGACTCAGCCAGAGGGCTTCGTAGATAGTGGGAGCAGCGGAAAGGTGTGCAAGCTGCTTAAATCCATTTATGGGTTAAAGCAAGAATCGCGGAGTTGGAACATCTGTTTTGATGTTATAGTCAAAGAGTTTGACTTCATCAAAAATATAGATGAACTTTGTATTTATAAGAAAGTTGCAGAGAGTAAGGTTGTATTCCTCGTATTGTACGTGGATGACATACTCTTGATAGGAAATGATGTTCCTATACTGCAATCAGTCAAGCTCTTCTTATCACAAAGATTCTTAATGAAAGATCTAGGTGATGCCTCCTGCATATTGGGAATCATGATCTATAGAGATAGATCTAAAAGAATACTGGGATTGTCCCAATCCAGGTACATTGACACCATACTAAAGAGGTTTAGTATGGAAGAATCCAAGCGTGGGAACCAACCCACGATCTCTGGACTCACTCTCTCCAAAGAGATGTCTCCCAAGACTAATTTGGAGAGAGCTCGCATGCAAAGGATACCCTATGCTTCGGCAGTAGGCTCTATCATGTATGCGATGCTATGTACCAGACCCGATGTAGCATACTCACTAAGTGTAGAGAGTCGGTATCAAGCAGATCCTGGAGAGAGTCACTGGACAGCTGTGAAGAAAATTCTCAAGTACTTACGAAGGACTAAGGAGATGTTCTTGGTGTATGGTAACGAAGAACTCCAGGTGGAGTCCTTTACCGATTCCAGCTTCCAGAGTGATAAGGAGGACTCTAAGTCGCACTCGGGATTTGTCTTTACCCTCAATGGAGGGGCGGTATGTTGGAAGAGTTCCAAACAGGATACCGTTGCAGACTCGACGATGGAGGCTGAATACATCGCTGCCGACGATGCTGCCAAAGAGGCTGTCTGGATAAAGAAGTTCATTAGTGAACTTGGTGTGGTTCCATCCAATGAACATCCAATACCTCTGTATTGCGATAACAATGGAGCTGTGGCTTTGGCAAAGGAACCCAGGTCCCATCAAAAGTCCAGACATATTCTGAGGCGGTATCACCTGATCAGGGAGATAGTTGATCGCCGGGAGATCGAGATCAGGAGAGTAGATACGAAGGACAACACTGCGGATCCACTCACAAAAGCCATTCCCCAGATACAGTTTGAGAGATTATTCAGGATGCTAGGTATGAGATACTATAGCAGCTGGCCTTAGTGCAAGTGGGAGATTGTTAGTTATGTATATGCCCTAGAGGCCATTGTTGTACATATGATGTATATTATAATGGATGCTTGGATATGTATAGAGAGGACTTTCTTGCTCGTCATGATAGTATGATATTTGGTTTCACTTTTTCTTAACATATTGACTTGTATTGGTTTACTCTCTTACTCTCACATGTTGATAAATCCCTTAGGATCTGTACTCGACTACTGGGACTATGATGAGATCATACTAGTGGGGCCACGATAGCCGATGAGTACATCCTATAACTGTTCCTAGTCGAGGGTATATCGATACACCAGAGTAGACTAGCGTATACGCATATTGACCCATATGATGGGCGATGGATGATCCCATATCCATCCGTGTTTTGATATCAAGGATGGTGTACGGGTGCTCAGTGGAGACTGGGTACACTGGACGGACTCGCCGAGAACTCCCAGATGGTGATATACCACACGTCAGATGGCAGTTCTCCGGTGACACTGGTACAGGGTAGTCCGTAGACCCGAGATCGTCATAGAGTCTTGTGTGATTCCCACTGTGATTCCACCTTACCACGTCCAAGAGAACGTGCAAAACGGTGAATTTTGGGTGCAGTCCCGAATCACATGGAGGCAATGAGCGATAGGAGGGGATTCGTCTCTCCCGGTATAGGGAGTTGATGTTGTGCTGTATTCGATTGGCTATAATTGGAAGTCCCTGGCCAGGGCTGATATAGAGATTTATTGGTAAGTGTTATCAGTATTTTCTCGACCCGTTATGAGCCTCACATCGACACGACTTATCGGTTACTGGGGTCTGACGTATACCACCCCTAGACTAGATATGCAACATATCAGACGAAGAGACCGGACTGTACGGGAGTGTTACTGATTGGATTCACAGGAGAATGTACAGGCTAGCTTGTTGATCTTCTGATCGCTCAATACCTGGGTGGCTGTTACGTTTAGCTGACCGCTTGCAGCTTGTGGGTGTTTGATATGATCATCACCTACTACCGGCGTATTGACGATTCTTCAGAGTCCTACACAGAGGTTTCTTGACTCAGGAAAAACGGAGTAGGGGCACATATGTGATATGTGCACGACCGAGGATAATGCGATATAAGATACCGTATTATATTCTCGCGATATTTAGATATGAGCCGGATCATCGGATCAAGTGTTGATTCGATGAATCGGTACATGATATATTAGTCGGTTATATTCGATATATCCGGATTGTCGGATCAAGTGTTGATTTGATGATTTAATGTATAATAATATATATGATATATTGCATTACATTATCTAATATTGGCTCGCTTTATTATTTCATTTTCTCACCAGATAATACATTGATATATATGTGATATATATTAATTGTATTATTTTCTTTTGTCACAAATATATAATATATATGTGATATATATTATTGTAACATGATATGATTACTAATGAAACATGTTTAGTGGAGATTAAACAAGGTTAGGGTTTGAATTGGGTTAGTTCTTTCATGAACCTTCTAAAAGGTTTCTTTTTGTTTTGAGCTAAGATATTATGTTGATATTTTCTTATGACTCATTCTTTAACTCAACCCAAACCCTAGCCCTAGTTAATTCTCTACATGGGTTAGCCTAGTCATGGTTGACCATGGTTACATTATTAATCATATATCATTTCATTATTCATCACAAAAAGATTAATGCATTTTTCTTCTTCTTCTTCAACCTTGAGCTTTGAGAAAGCTTTCTAGGTTTTCATTTTGTGATGATTTCATGTGAGAATTTGAAAAGGAAAGCATAAATACTACTCTATCATCCTCATCTAATCTAGCAAATTAGATTAGGGTGTTCAACTCATTAGAGAGAGAGAGAGAGAGAGCTTGAGTTATAGAAACTTCGAGGTAGATCGTCGGAGAAAAGGAAGACTACTAGCTAGCATAGATCGTTCGAGTTGTGGAGCATCTCTTGAGTCCGGGAGATCATGGATCGCGGCGAAGGGACTTCTACTCGGAGCTTATGAAGCGAAGGAGTGGACTACAAAGGTTGTAATCCCTCACTCTTAGTTGTAAAGATGTTTACTTGCATGTTAAACCCTAATAATCTAGCAAAGATCCCGGCTTTGGGTTGTTCGGCACGTCTAAATTTTTATTCGGGCATGGTTGATACCTTATTAACCCTTATAAGAGTGCCTAGGAACCCTACATAATATACACGTGCACTTCTAAAGCTAGTTTAGAACGACGCTATACTCAACCTCCTGCCGGGTCTCATAGTCTGGAACAATAGCAATGGCAAGTCTGGGTAAACAAGAACCTCCCTGTCACCGTCCTTGAGCATACCGAAGTACCTCTCGAGTGCCTGAGGTTACCCACCTTATCTGCTGAGTGGCCAATGGAATGTCAAACCAGATTGAATCTTTAGGTCCTATTAAATTTTCAGTAATCGTTTGCGGTTCTGGAATCACTTCCAATTCTACCATACTCCCACTACTGTTTTCTGAAAAAAAATCCATTTTACTAAAACTGTGGCGAGTCAAGAACAATATCACTATTGATCTTCCAGATGGTAGAAAGTCAACCCTCGTCATAGCCCGGGTCAACCCACAAACAGCCATTACAGAAACGTGCCTTGAGTTATCCAGAGTCTGGTTTTAAGTATAAGCCGGACAACTCCCCGTACCTTAACATCGTTAAGATATGAACCGTTCTATATCCAATATAGAAACAGAGGCACTGATTTAATTGGAACCATATTCAAATCATGCAGCTGTCTCTAGTGCATGTCAACTAAATGGAGAGAGGCCGATCAGCATTACTCAACTTAGGAGGGGTTCCAATTATGAATAACCTGAAAGAGAAGCAAGTTCTCTTAATCATTACTATCAGCTGAATACCATACACAAGTATCTACATCTTCGATCACCTTGAAGAATCCCGATACTTGCAACACCTGGTTCTCTACTTTACTCTTATACCTATAACTTCTCAAAACTATGACCTTGTGTTTCTACGAAACACCTGTCTAAAAACTAGAGAAGTTACAAGTAAAAAGAACATAGTACGAGGACCAACCCCTCTGTCCTAATGGACACTGGACAACATACAATGCTCTGTATAAGTCCCCTGAGTCTAATAACCCATTCCCTGTGTGTCGTAGGTTAAAAACTGTACTTATGGTTAAGAAGAACTGCACCGCTGTTTAATGCTCCTTACCTAACCATCCACTGATATAGGTAAATGTCATAGACATAATTTCAAAAGGTTATATCTCACTTTATAAAAATAAACGTACGGATATATCAATTTGAAATTGGTGCATAACAACGGATATTCAAAACCAAATACTTGTCGTCCGACAAACAACCCAGGCGATTTCTCAAATATCACCAATTACAACGAGTCCCGATATAATGAGGATGATCATCCAATTCCCAATAACTTACTCCCACTCATCATCTGTAAAACCATACAGATGTGAGAATCATACCTGGTAAATACATACCCTGGAGCAAGTGTCTAATTGGGAAATCAGTTTTCTATTAACAATGCACAGTGAAACTGAAACATGTAAATGTTTCGAAGGGGTATCCGGGTATTCCTAGTAATGCCTCTCCCATTATCCAGATTCATGACTGTAACCGTATACTTCTTTGCCATCTCTCCAAATCCCTTTATATGTTTTTAGTCGTTACCTTCTGTACACCCGTCTAGGCTAAATGGTTTTCTTCCTTCCCTGCCGTTCGGTACCAGCCTATGGTTTGGAAGAAGACAATCCATTAAGCGTAATAGGTGTACTGTCCTAATCCTAGGAGCACCCGCAACCCGAGAGAAGGTAAAGATAAATGACAACTGAATAAACCTTATTCTATTTCTCCTGAACCAGAATCCATCCCGAACTGGAAGAAGTTCCTTCGACTTCGTATATAACCATACGATGGAGTATCCAAATAACTGTGGATCTTTGTAGTGATACGGAGTGTTCCGGAAAGATACAAAGGTGAAGTAGGAGTGGCGATGAAATACTTGGTTTGGTCGTGAATGATAGCAGTCGCAATTTACTTTGCCCTCTTACTAAACCCTTTATTTGTCTTAACTTATTACCTTTTGTACACCTTCGTTAGGCTAATTGGTTTTCTTCATTCCCTATCGTTCGGCACCTGCCTATGGTTTGGAAGAAGACTATCCAATAAGCGTAATAGGTGTACCGTCCTAATCCAAGGAACACTCGCAACCTGAGAGAAGGTAAAAGGAAAAGACAACTGAATAGTCCTATTCGTTTTTCTCCAGAACCAGAAACCATTCTCGAATCTGGAACAAGTTCCTTCGAGTTCGTATATAACCATACGATGGTTTTATCCAATGGAAGTGGACGTTCGTAGCAATACGGGGTGTTCTGGATAAAAGGGTAAAAGTAGGAGTGGCAATGAGGTATGCAACTCAGACAATCCAAAAGCCAGTGTTTAAGAAGGTTCGGTCAACTTGGTCACTGAGTCATAGTCAAGGGTCGGGCCATCGTCGCTGCCAAAGAGAGAAAGAAAAGAAACACTCTGCATGCACTCTAACTTAGATCAGAATGGTTATCAATTTATCTAATCAGGAAACCTCCCACTGTAACCTCAAATTCTCCTCCAAACCTAAAAGAAGAATTAGTCGGGATCACCCGAGGAGTAAACCAACTCATTAGTGGGAATCGGGATCCAACTATCATCGCATGATAACATGATGGAATCCACTCATGTTATCACACTTCAGAAGGTATGCGCATATCTGGCAAGTTTCAGTTTCTTTAGAAACTCCCGATGTGATTTTTACCCCATGCTCTTATGACCTTGACGAAGGTCAACAAATCATAAGTCACATGTCAAGTTCTACCCGTCATTGTCCAGATTAATTTGAACCCACCCGTATAAGCCCTTGACGAAGGCCAACAAGGCTATACGATTGTCCCAAACCAACGCATCTATCTATGCAATAGAAAGGTAACAAGCAGCTACCATTCACTATGCCTTGACGAAGGTCAACAAACATGGCATGAATACTAAGTGCTACCCGTCTGAAATGACGGAGGGCTACGAATGGTTTTTGGCGAAAAACCTTTAACGTAATGAACTTGATATCGTTGAAAGAACCGGATAGCTTTTTATAAAAATATAGTGGCGAAAACCTTTGCTAAAGAGGTCATTTCCGGTGAAGGGATCTCGGCTCTTTCCCCGTAGAATGAGGTGCAGGATATTCCAACTGAATACCACGATGCAAAGCAAAAAGTAATCGACTATAGTGAAGTTATTACCCTGACGCAAACTTCTGTCCAAGAGGTCACTCCCGGTGAAAAGATCTCGGCCCTTGCCTCGTCGACTGAGGTGCAGGATATTCCAACTGAATACCACTGTGCAAAACAAAAGAAAACGTCCTTGCAATAACAGCTTTTTGAAAAATGTTCCAACAACATCAGAATAGGTTTGTTTAGCTTGAATTGATCCAAATCAATGCAGTCCCATCAATTAATCACACCATAAAAGAACAAAAATATGATGTACGTATATGCCATCCGCATTCGCCACTGGGTCCCGTCATCACCCGTTAGGTTACTTAACTAACGACAGAGTGGGGACTGGACTTGCGCGGGTGTAAAACATATACAACATCTACTAGTATATATATCAATATATAATATTCGCTCATGGCGTGATACAATGCAACATCACAGAAATGTAATAAGCATCACAGAATAATACAGATAACTGGGAGCCCCGGGTTTCACAGAGCCGCAACTGAAACCCGACATTCCCCTGGTCGTGTGGATAGCCTGTGCAATGAAATCCTAGACCCCTACGGGCGCGGCAAGTTACCCGCCAAAACCTGAAGCGAGGCAGCCCCCTTCAACAAAGTGAATGGACCACCCAGCACTTCACGGAATCTGGTAACTTGAGCACCCTTCCTTGGGTCAACCTGTACCCCCTACGAGTGCGGCGAATAGCCCGCCAATTCTAGAGTAAAGCCTCCTCCGTCTCAAAGCCATGAGATGCGGGCTCGTTGCCCTCTAGAACCCGGCTACCCGTGCACCCCTCCGCGGGGTAATCCTAGTACAGAAAGTAAAATATACAACGGGTACATCGACCTCAGCCCGGTCGTGCCCCAAAAGAATAATATACAAACAAATAGTAACGGCAGTCCACGTGTCGAATGCTCGTCCCGCAATATCAAATGTACAAATATAACCAAACTGTACTACCATTGCAACCAGGCTATCCACCACGACAAATCCGCAACATCACAGTACAACACAGAACATCAACGTGAATTTCATGTTCGCAAATCCGTCTAAAATGGCTATAGCAATTAGACAGGATTTACCGATCAAATGACATTCACGGTCGCAGATATAATGTAAATACTGTGAACCATCATGTTTAAAATTTTCGATCGACAAAATTTCCCAAAGTGGGCCCCAAGCACAATTCCCAGTACTCAGACAAATCTGGGCCCAAACAAAAAATACCAGAAACCCCATTTCCAAGTCAGAGAGCACTGTAGAAATTTTGGTACAGAGAAGGCATAAAATAGCGGCGGAACCGCGGCCAAAGCAAGGGTATGGCCGCGGTTCCGCGGCGTCACTGTAGCTTCGTGCTACCAAAATTTCTCAGAATTCTTAAAAAACCTGCCAGTTTTTCTGCAGCATACAAAATAATTTTTTGACCACAGGAAAAATTCGACAGAAACTGATGACTTGGAAATATAGTTTTTGGAAATTTCGTCCGATCGAAGTACTAAACACGTTAGAGAAAGCTAGTAAAGGTTAATGGCGTGGCTTTAATACCAAGTAAGTCTACGGTAGCGCCCCGGCCGTCTTTCCGAGGCCAAAATGCGGAAACAAAACTTTTTCAAAACTTGAAACCGGCGCTATCGTATGCTTAAAACCCGGATCGAACCATTAACCTACAACTAGCAACTAGAGAAAAGGTTGGAAAGCTATACCGATCGGTCCGTGTACTTCGGTCTTTAGCCACCATCCCAAGCTCCTCGCGGCAATTCCTATCTCGATCTCCTCGTCGGAAAGGGCACCACATCTACAAGTCTTTTTACGGGCTCCCGCTTCATCCGAAGCAACTCGGGCACGAAGTGTGCTAGCCGACGTGTCCAAGGTGATGTAGAGAATGTTTGTGATCACTTTGTCTCTTGCATCCATTGATTTGGATGGAGGTTAGAGATGAAGCCATTGATGGAGATAATGAGCTAGAGGAAGAAGAAGGAGAAGAGGCTTTCTTTCTTTTGTGTTTCATATATGATAAAATGATAGCAAGAAGAGAATAATACAAGAGCCAACCTCACCCTTAGCTGCCCCTCTCTCTCCTCTCATCAAATCAACTCACAAATCCATCACATTATGTGACACATGCACAAAGAAAGAGACCATGAGTCATCACTTGTGCATGTGTCACAATTAATGCTCCAAAGAATGATTTCTAGCTCATAATTTCCACCATCCGAACATTAATCCAAATGTTTGGTCCAACAAAAAAGATCCGGCAACATCTAAAGTAAACTCGTGATGGATCACAAGGATACCCCTCACCTGTATATACATACCTGCATCCGCATTCCGACCGAATGCGAATGCGATGAGACTAAAGTAATCCAACAAATCTAATACTAGGATCCGGCTTAAACCAAAGCCCGCTAGTATGATCCGTCCGATCATGATCCGTGCAATACCGCACGTATATGATCGAACCCTGCCATATATCATACAGCCTCTATAACGTTTTGCCCGAAACTTGAGAAACTGTCTGTGGGGAACTCTAAAGACTCGTCAATAGTTTGGCTGTGGATTTAACCACTAGCTCGTCAAAGGTACTAGCCGTATGTAACGGGCTACCAGGTATTGACCAAAAGGGAGGTCGATGAGCGAACTCATCCTGACACCCTACCGAGCCTGTCAGTGACAATATCCGTACAGTCCGGTCCGTTCGTCTATGAGCATCGCATGGCGGGCCTAGGGGGTTAGTAAAAGTCAGACTCCCAAAAGCGGTACAAGTCGTGTCGGAGTGTATCCCAGAACACCCTGAGATACTACTGGAATACCTACCAGTGAATCTCCTGCCTTGGCCAAGGACTTCGTGTAATGGCTCTCCTAGACACAGTGCGATCTCACCCCCAATACCGGGAGAGACGAAACCCCTGCCGATCCGCTCACTGCCTCCATGTGGCTCGGGACTGTACCCAACTAAAACCTGTTTGCACGACTCCTTTGAGCAGTGGTAGGGTAGTAATCAAAGCACAGTGGGAACTCACACGAGACAAATGACGATCTCAGGTCGATGAACTAACCTGTACACATGTCACCAGGTAACTGCTATCTGACGTCAGGTATAATACCAACTAGCATGTTCCCGGCGAGTCCTGTCCGGTGTACTCATAACCCAATGAGCACATGTATACATCTTAGGTGAACCAACTGGCGAGTCCTGTCCGGTGTACTCATAACCCAATGGCTTGTGAGACCGGCCACCGCCCCTCGTCAGGATCTCGACTGTATACACTAGTCTACCAATGGAGTATCGATGCCCAGTCTCGAAACTCCCACGACTAGGGACCACTTTAAGGATGTGCTTATAGACCCCAGCTCCCATGTATATGATCGCCATCATACTGCTGGCAGTCAAGCAAGAATCCTAAGGGCTCTATCAACGTGTAATAGCGACCTGTAAGGTCACCTAAAGCATTATACGATGATAAAGATAAACCAGATAGCATACTATCATCTTGAGTAAGACTATCCCACCGGCATAGGTCCTCCCTCAATCATTGCAATCGCGTGCCTGGGATCCAATAATTGACTCTGAGGGCACTATATCCAACACCATCACCTTTGGGATTTGCCGCCGGTGGTGGTATTTTCTCCGGCCTCGTCCTTTTGTGGGATGTTGAAGTTGTAGAGCCGTTATAGCAGTCGCCTATGTGAAAGAAGTCCTTGGTTGTATGGTGGAGGGACGGTCCTCCTCTTGATGAGCCTTCATTTTCTTCAGCCGACGAGGTTAGTCTTTGTTGATCACAGAATGCTGGACTTTCTGCCAGACCCTGTGGATTTGGGAGGAGAGCCGCTGAGGGGGCTGCTCCGGTTTTTCCTGCATCATGTTTTCAGCAGGAAGTGGAGATTTCTTAAACGCCACGGTTGGGGAGTTCTTTTGCACCCTCCTAAGCGGTTCAAACATGTTCCTGGTTGGAACAACAGTGTCAACTTTCACCATTGGAGCTGGTGGGGAGAGTCCGGAGGGGGAGTTGCCTCCAGCTCTTCTCACTCGGCACCAGTGGCGACGTCGAGCGTGCCTTGCAGATGGGACCACCTCAGTTATGGAAGTGGCTCCGTCGTGCCCTGCTTTGGTGAGGGGCTACTGTTGGTGTCAGCCTATCGAAGACTGACGTCCGTTGAGAGGGAACGACCAATCTTTTGATGGCCGATTTTCTAGCAGGGGAAGCACCTTTGACAACTTCACCCGCAGCAGGAGTTGGGAGGACTATCCATTTCGTGATGGACCTTCAAGTATCGCGAGCCTTTTTACGGGCCCACTTGAGCTTCGGCTCAGCCTGTTGAAGACTGAGGTGGCGGGCTTGGACGAACCGTTGAGAGGGGCCATGGTGGTTGCAAGTCAATCGAAGACCAACTTCTTGGGAGCTTCCTATGGTGGCACCGGGGCGCTGAAACTCGCTGGCAGGAGCATGGTCCCGAAGAACAATCCAGTGGTGACTTGAGTTACCTGCCCCACCGGGATTGAAAAGATAGAGGCCGCATTGGGCTCATATGTTACTCCTCCAGTTGGGACGGAGCGGAAGTTGCTGTTGCAGGTTGTGCGGCTGGAAGCCATTGATCTTTTTCTTCTTTTTCCTAGCACAGGAACAAGACACCAAATCTTAGTACCTCGAATCCAAGGACAACCATAGAGAACCGCGATTTTGTTCGCGAAACACGGCACACGAAGTATGGAGTGGAAAGAGGAAAAGGTCCTACCGGGCGTGCCAGAATCTGTTCTCCGCCGAAAGACGCGACCGGGACGTTGGACGTCTGGCCTGAATTTTGGGGGCAGAT
Organism: Agapanthus africanus; assembly: GCA_030015575.1. Classification (NCBI taxonomy): domain Eukaryota; kingdom Viridiplantae; phylum Streptophyta; class Magnoliopsida; order Asparagales; family Amaryllidaceae; genus Agapanthus; species Agapanthus africanus. The sequence continues at coordinate 589,828,497 of CM057340.1, read as the reverse complement.
GCTATTTGGATTTATCCATCCACCTCTCCAAAGATGCCAAGTTGATTTATGGCACCGTATATCGGAGGTTTGGACGGATGCGGCCGTTGTAGCATACTTCGTCAGATTCCCCCTCGTTTGCGAGGGTTTTTTATTATGGGGATGCTCTTCCCTGCAGGCGTAAGCCCCTACAATTAATTACGTTACCGCATCGTGATAACCACTTTCTTCTGCTTCAGAAGTTCGCTTCGTGACGTATGTGTTTTTGTTTGTTTAGGTTGCCCGTGGATTGTATACGGAGACTAATTTATGTTGTCCCCCATAAGGCGTGGATTAGTCCAAATCAGTATATCTTAGATTTGGGTTTGTTTTATTTAAGGATCGTTAATCTGATTTGAGATTAAGATCGGCTTAAATGTATGTGAGGATTTGGGGCTCGGTTGGTTTTCTGTTAAGGATACGTTAGTCCAATTTGAGACTAAGATCTACTTAACAAGGTTTTAGGATTATTTTTGTTTCAGATCTAACAAGAGAGCATTTGGGCTCTGTTTTCTTAGTTTAGGAACATTTCGGTCCATTATCACCATTTTGGAGACGAAGTTCTAGGTTGAGGATGTCTCGGTCCGTTGATCATCGTTTTAGAGGTGAGGTTTTAGTTTAAGGATGTCTCGGTCCGTTGATCACCATTTTGGAAGTGAGATTTTAGTTTAAGGACGTCTCGGTCCGTTGTCCATCTTTCGCGCACGTGTATTTATTATGTGACGGGATTAACAACGATGATTTGGGATGCATCCAATTTGAGGTGCGGTCTGATTTGAGGTGTGCACATCAGTTTGGAAGTTGACCAAACAGCTGTTAGTTGTTGGGACCCACCACCTCTCTGAAGACGTTGAGGAATTACAACGACGTGGATCAGAGGTGTAGAGAGATGTACCCTTGAACCAATTCCCGTATTTAAGGGAAAAAGGAGTTAGTGGTAAACCCGGAAATCATTAGTCATATTTTGAGACTAAGATTTCCTCGGGAAGATGTGGGATGAGTATCGTTTTGGATGTCATCAGTTGGAAGATCAATAGTCATATTTAGGACTAAGATCAGTTTGGGAAAACATGAGCACAGAGGCTCGGTCGATTTGGAGATCAAAGAAGTTTTGACCTCGGGAAGACTTAGCCAATTTGTGACTAGGTTTGGGTCTCCATATTTACCCCTATAGTGCTAAGCACTGGTAACTATAGTACTCATGTGTATCCCGCGTGAGGCGCTGGACCAGTGTTAAACACTGACCTTTGGAGGCGCTCACGTGTGAATCACGTGAGGCGTCCCAAAGTGGGCGCTGTTCTTTGGGTTTTATTCCTTTTTTTACATATAAGTGTTAAGCACTTGGTTCTTGTGGTGCTCACGTGTGAACACGTAAGGCGCCCCAAAGTTGGGTAGTGCCTTTTGGATTTTATCCCCTCCTTTTTTATATAAGTACTAAGCACTTGATTGGAGATTGCGTGCAAATCACGTGATTGCCCTGGGAGGCACTGCTTGTTCTTCTTTTAAGCGCTCGCGTGGGAAACACGTGTGGTCCTCGTTATAGTGTTTAAAAGCTAATGAATCATCAGCCTTTCCTTCTGGGTGTTTGGAGATTTTGATCTCATGTTAATGACCCTAAGATTTGGAGGATCTCATGTCTCTTGTTTTGTAAGAATTAAATTTTTTTATAGGGTTAAACCCTACTTTTCGGAGGAATTAAATTTCCATGTATTTTGTAAGAATCAAATTCTTTGAACTCAATTCTTTCCCCTAGGCTCTGAATCTGCATGACAGAATCTCCCCGATGAGAATTAAATTCTCAACTTGTGGGGAGATCTACTTCTGCAAATCTCAACTAGATGAAGAACTAAATTCTTGCATAAAGGGTTAAACCCTTAGAGAGGCAAATGAAAAGTGTTTTTCATTTTACGAAATGTTTCCAGAAAGCAAGTCTTTCTTTTGAGAATTAAATTCACCTGTTCCTCCAAAGCTCACTATATATTCTTGTTTTTAATCCTCTAGGGAGTTCTCGATCTCTCTCTGCGTCTTTTTTTCTTTTTTTGTCTCCCCTTTGAGACTTGAAGTCTTGGGCTCTTTATATAATGGGGAGAAGTTTGTTTAATTTTCAGAAAATCTCTCATTGATTTAATTGGTTTCAGAATTGATTTGGGGAATTTTACCCACCGTTGGATCATTGATCCAAGGACTTCTGTTTTACAGAAGATATTGTTCTTGTTTTTAACAAGATTGGGGATATTCGAATCAAATTCTATCGAGCGGTGGCATTTTAATCACCATTAGATTTTTAATTCAAGGGTGCTTAATTTAACAGAGTATAATCTTTCTCTGTTTAGAAAGTATAGAAAATATTTTGGATCTTTGATCCATTAACTCTCTGTTTAACAGAAAATATTCTTCCCAATAGAATTTAATTATATATTTAATCACCGTTGGATCCTTGATCCAACGGTTCATTAAGTAAGATTTAATTCTACATAGGGAGGTGTCTTCACGTGTTTAGCATGTGAGGCTTTGTTTTAGCCTATCTGTAGTTTAATTGCAGCGCCTATATGCTTTGCATATAGGGGCTCACGTGTTTAACACGTGAGGCTTTGTTTAGCCTATCTGTAGTTTAATTGCAGCGCCTATGCGCTTTGCATATAGGCGCTCACGTGTTTAACATGTGGGGCTTTGTTTAGCCTATCTGTAGTTTAATTGCAGCGCCTATATGCTTTGCATATAGGTGCTCATGTGTTTAACACGCAGGGCTTGTTTAGTGAGAAGTTTCCCCCTTTCTTTCTCTCATCTTCTTTTCTTCTTCTTTTTTCTTCTTTTTTTCATAAGGAAACACCATGCCTTTCTACTATGTAGCACCCATGCTTCAATTTCTCCACATGCTACCTAATTTCCCATTTAATTTTCCAAAAAATTAAATCAAATATGAGGTGTATTTCTTCTAGAAGTATTCCCATACAAATACAGAATATTTCACCTGGTATATGTATCGCTACATATACGTGTATTCGTATAAAAATATGGATAGCACCAAAGAGAGAAAATGAATAGTGAACAATAATACTAAAATATATGTATCAAAATACATATATAAATTATTAAATCAAAACCTAATTTAATAATCCGGCTTAATCATAAGCCGGCTAGTATTATCAATCGTCCAATTAAAGTCCGTGTACTGCGTACAGGTATTTAATCGGACCTCTGCACGTACCACCGTACGGCTCCTACATATTTTCCTGAACCAGAAAAACCCTCTGTGTGGGACTCTAAAGACTCGACAATACGCTGGCAGTGGGTTTAACCACAAGCACGTCAGCGGCACTAGCTGTACGTAACGGCTACCCAGGTACTTATCGAAAGAGGGGTCGACAATCAAATACGTCCTTACCCTACTGAGCCTAAATATGACAATCTCCGTACAGTCCGGTCTCTTCGTCAAAGAGTATTGCATATCGGATCTAGGGGTGGATAACGTCAGACCCTACTAACCCGATAAGTCGTGTCTGAGTCTAGCTCATCACCAATTGAGATACTACTGATCAACTATCAGTAAATCTTCCCTACCGTGGCCATGGATTTCTGGTGATAGCCAACCGAACACAGCACGACATCGACTCCTAGTACCAGGAGATACGAATCCCTGACAGTCAACCACTGCCTCCATGTGGCTCAGGACTGTACCTAACTAAAACCTGTGTGCACGACTCCTTTGAGCCGTGGTAGGGTAATAATCAAAGTACAGTGGGAACTCACACGAGACAAATGACGAATTCAGGTCAAAGGACTAACATTTACCCATGCCACCTGAGAACTTCCATTTGACAATAGGTATAATACCATCTAGAAGTTCTCGGCGAGTCCGTCCAGTGTACTCACCTCCAGTAAGCACCTGTATACTATCTTAGGTGACACAACACCAATAGCTTGTGAGACCGGCCACCGCCCCTCGTCGGGGTCTCGAAGTGTCACGCCACGCTTTCCAGTGTATGGTAAAGAGACACGATGAGGCCCGCGACGTATTTACTCAGAAGTAAACACGCTAAGCATAAATAAGCAATATAATGTAAATGTGCATAAGAAAGATATGAGATGTAAAAGAACAACAACTTTTTATTTATTAAACATTCTTTACAATGCAACTGAAAAGTAAATACAATAGGGAAAGCAATGCCTAAACAATGGCATGGACTAAAAGTAAAAGTATATACAGGTGACTAAAGCTCTGGGTCTTCTGAGAACTGCTCCAAGTCTTCTGAGCTGGGCTTGATCTCCAGAGAGTCGGGTTCTTCTGACAACATTCCAAAGAAAGAATAGAAAAGAAATGTCGTCAGCGAAAAATCGCACGGTATGTCCTAAAGAGAGATAGAAATAGACCGAACAGGTAAAGAGAATATATCTGGTATAATGTATGATTATTATGTTAACGCGGTTGTTTGTAATTTGGTACATAATGCATCAGTGTATACGAGAGGAGTCCAACTTTCCCCGTGGACTAAGGTATACGGAGCATTATGAACCGTTAAGCCACGGAACAACAGCACATATATTCAGGTTAGGTGTATTATGGTTACAGTCTCGTGCCACTTCTAATATATTCCGTACCAATCTACCCCGTTACAAACCCCGTAATGTTTATTATGTTATTTTATAGATGATTTGCAAATATAAGACTTGCCGAAACCATGATATCAATTTTTCATGTAAACAAATAAAGGTATAAACGGATAGTCATGTAGACAAGTCAATGTATATCCAAGGTTCGGTCAGTTCAAGTCATGTTGATATTGGTTGTATTCTGGTATTCATGTTCAAGTTCCAGTATATATAGATTCATGTTGTATTGGAGTTATATTTGAATTGTATGTAGACTGAAATTATATTCAGATTAGACCAAGACTTTGTCTGAGTCAGACACTTAAACAGAATTGGATTCCTGAATTAGATTTTGGAGTTATCGGTAACTGCTGCACATAGACGGCAGGATTTGTGTCTTTTTCCATGACAATTACCATATTGATAACCCCTTTTTTAGTTGTTTACCTTAAATAGGCAAGCACGCACATTCTCCGGCTCCCTAAGACTTAAGAGAATTGGTCCCGCTTAAACCTATATTTACTAGGGTTCTTATTGTAAATTAATATAACTTGAGGGGGTTTTATGAAAAATAGTTTTGATATATTTTCAAAATAAATCTCAAGTATTTATTTATCGTTTTTTAGGTTTTCATAAATGTAATTTTTTATAAGATGAGATATTCTAGTGGATATAAATCTAAATTGAATAGTATATGGTATTTTCATATAAATTGACTTGTATTGATTTCTTGATTGTATTTTCATGAAGTTTTGTGGTTTTTTTCTTTTGATTTAGAAAATATGGAATATATTATATATTTAAAATAGATATTTTGATAATATTTACATATATATATATATATTAAAAATAGAATTTATTTATTAATAAAAATCACGTTTTCTTAAAACTTGTAATAATAAAAATTCCATCGAGATCGTATGCTCTGTGAGGAGGTCTGCATCTCACCCAATGGATGTGCGATAACTTGCACCAACCAAATCGGATTCCCCAAAATGGGTTGTAAGGATATAATTGTATGGAATTTGATTAAAACAATTAAAAGAAATACGGTTTTGATAGTTTATGCTATTTAACTGTAAACTCGCCTTGGCCACAAAAATATTGTTTTCAAGGCCATCGTGCTATGTCATGATGAGTGTTGTGATGAGGTAGGTCATTACGTCGTGAGTTTTCTAAAGGTAATATGAGCAATATGATGAAGTAATGTCGTAGGTAAATTTTGTGGTATTTAAACGAAAAAGTGCAATACAAGTTGCATTGCATTTTATTTTGAATTCAAAACCTATTCTAAATGTTGTTTTATGGTTGCTAAATAAGATATAAAGATATGCTTGATTTGTTGTTAAGAAAAGTTGGGTTTTTAATGAAATTAGAATCGGAAGTTGGAATAACCCCGCTTCCGACGAGTTTTAATAAAAGATCGTTTTAGATAGAAAGATAGGTGAGGAGAGAGAACTTACTGGTTGAGAAGAGAGGGAAGAGGTATAGGAACAAGTTGTGCACTTCGTGGAGTCACGGTATCGCCGGATTTGTCCCGAGTTGTCGCCGGAAGGTGACCTTAGGCTAACTCTACTTGTACAACTATTTGGACATGGAAAATTTTGAGAGTTTTGATGATAGATTTCAGAATAAAGGGGGATAAGGTGTGGGGTGGTATTTATAGGATAGAATTAGGGTTTAGGGTATTAAAAATGAGAATTAAAATTTGGTTTTAAAGCTCATTTTAATTCTCTGTTAATGTACAGGAAAATGAAACAGAAGAGGAGTAGTGTGGGAGGCCAAGGGGTGTTAGGGTGAAAAAATTGGAGCATTTGCGACGGTTTGGACCGGCGGCGCCAGCCCAAACACATCCCTCGCCGGCCGATCAAGAGGAGGTGGGTCTTGGATGCATGCCACGTGTCAGGGTCTGTGTGTACAACATTTTCCACATATTTGATTTTAGTGATTTTTCATTTTTATGTGTATTGCACGTGTAAAATTTTGGGCTTCCAAAAAGTTTAAAAGAAATTTCAGCAAAAATAATATGTGGCTGAGGGGATTCGAACATAGGGGCTATGTCATAGCAGTGCAAGGCTTTACCAATGAGCTACAATTGCTTTCTTGCTGTTCTAAAACAATTCAAATACTTATAGCATACTCAGGGTTGCAATACTCCATTTAGTACATTAATTTTAAACAAATTTTGTACATTATAAACAGAGTCGTTACATTCTACCCTCCTTATAAAAATTCCGACCTCGAAATTTACAAATATTTAAGGACTACTTTACAAATAAGAAAGGGTATCTTGCACGCATGTCGTCTTCTCTTTCCCATATTGACTCTCCTGGTGAGTCTTTCCGCCACATCACTCGAACCAAGTTTACTTCCTTGTTCCTATGTGACTTTACCTTTCTGTCCAGGATTTCAACGGGTTGTTGCTCACAAGATAGATCTGTCTGTACAGTGAGCTCGAAGTGATCAAGAATATGACTGGGGTCACTCACATACCTTCTGAGCTGGGATATGTGGAACATGTTGTGCACTCTTTCCAATGAGGGTGGAAGTGCCAAGCAATAAGTCACTTCTCCGATTCGTTTGAGTATGTCGAATGGTCCAATATATCTTAGACTTACCTTACCCCGCTTTCTAAAGCGAATCACTCCACGGTTTGGAGAAATCTTCAGAAAGACATGATCTCCCGGTTGGAACTCCAAGTGTCGGTGCTTTGCATCAATCCAGTGCTTCTGTCGGTCTTGGGCTATGCTCATTCGTTCCCTGATAGTGCGAATTACATCTACAGTCACCACTATCATCTCAGGTCCAAGGAATTCTTTATCTCCGATGTCGTCCCAACTTAATGTTGAACAACACTTCCTTCGATATAGAGCTGCAAATGGTGTCATTCCAATACTCGCTTGGTAGCTGTTGTTGTATGAAAACTCCACAAGATATAGGTGATCTTCCCACGGTCCTCTGAAGTCTAGCATACAAGCTCTTAGCATATCTTCAAATATCTGAATCGTTCGTTCAGACTGTCCATCTGTTTGTGCATGGTAAGCCGTGCTAAAGTTCAGACTCGTTCCCAAGCTAGTTTGCAGACTCTGCCAAAATTGAGATCGGAATCTGGTGTCACGATCGGAGACAATGCAAACTGGTACTCCATGTAATCTCACAATCTCCTGCATGTGTTCATGGGTATCAGAAACAGTACACTATGAAGAGTTAGATCTTACTTAGATTCAAACTTACCTCCATGTACTTCTTTGCTAGTGTCTCGGTAGATTGGCCAACTCGAAATGGGATGAAGTGAGCTGACTTTATGAGTCGATCCACAATAACCCATACCACATCGTTACCTTTCGTGCTGCGAGGATGTGCAGTCAGGAAGTCCATAGTAATGTGTTGCCACTTCCATTCTGGGATAGGTAACGGTTGAACTAAACCAGCAGTCCTGTGGTGTTCAGCTTTCACTTGCCGACACACGAGACATTTTGCTACGCTTCTGGCTACTTCACGATTCATTCCATGCCACCAGTAATGTTGCCGCAGATCTTTGTACATTTTTGTACCTTCAGGATATACTGAGTAAGGAGAGCTGTGAGCTTTTTTCATCAATTCTTCCCGAACAGAACCTTGTGGTACACACAATCTGCTTTCGTATCTTAAAGATCCATCTTCGTGGATGATGAAGTATGTTCTAAGTCCACTTTCTACTTGTTTTCTGATCTTTTGCAACTTGACATCACTTGCTTGAGCTGCTTTGATCTGATTGACAATTGTAGACTGAACTTGTAAGTTCATCAAATCTGAAGCGTTACCTGGCATGATCACTTTTATCTCCATCTGATGCAAATCTTGATGTAGCTTCCACTGTGCGGTGAGATTCGTTGATAGTGGTTGACGACTAAGTGCATCAGGTATCACATTCACCTTCCCTGGATGTTATTGTAGATTTATATCAAAGTCCGCCGTGAGTTCTAACCATCTTCTCTGCCGCATATTCAATTCCTTCTGAGTAAACGCATATTTCAGACTTTTGTGGTCTGTGTAGATATCTACCCATTCTCCAAGAAGATAATGGCGCCAAATCTTGTGTGCAAAGATAATGGCTGCCAACTCCAGATCATGCATCGGATAGTTGCGCTCATGAACTTTCAGCTGTCTTGATGCATAAGCTACAACTTTACCATGTAGAACACATCCTAATCCCTTACCGTATGTATCGCAATGCACTACAAAACCTCCAGATTGGTCCGGTATTACGAGAATAGGTGTTGATGTCAATCTTGACTTGAGTTCTGCGAAAGCTTGTTCGCATGCTCCTGACCACACCTTCATCTTTACGTGTGAGCTTGGTCAGGGGTGTTGCAATCTTCGAAAATCCTTCAATAAATCTTGGTGGTATCCCGCTAATCCCAAGAAACTTCGAATGTCCTTCACTATCTTTAGTGTCGGCCATTCGCTTACTGGTGATACTTTAGTTGGATCCATAGAGATTCCTTCACCTGAAACGATATGTTCGAGAAATCCGACTTGTTCTAGCTAAAACTCGCACTTGCTGTACTTGGCATAGAGTTGATGCTGTCGCAAGGTCTCCAGGACAATTCGTAGATGTTCATCGTGATCTTTCCTATTCTTTGAATATACTAGGATGTCGTTCATGAATATGACAACGAACCTATCTAGATACTCTCGGAAAACTTGATTCATCAGATTCATGAATATGGATGGTGTATTGGTCACTCCAAATGGCATCACGAGAAACTCATAATGTCCATAGCGAGTCCTGAATGGCGTCTTCGGAATATCATACTTTTTGACCTTCACCTGATGATAACACGAACGAAGATCTCACTTTGATAAAACACAAGACCCGCTTAGCTGATCGAACAGATCGTCGATTCACGGTAGTGGATACTTGTTGTTTATCGTGACTTCGTTCAAAACTCTATAATCAATGCACATTTTGTATGAACCTTCTTTCTTCTTCACAAGCAAAACTGGAGATCCCCAACTTGAAGTACTAGGATGAATCCATCCTTTCTGCAGAAGTTCGTCCTGCTGAGTACGGATCTCCTTCAAACCTTCAGGGCTTAATCGATACGGTGCTTTGATCACCGGTTGTGCACCAGGTACTAAATCAATTCCGAATTCAAGAGCTCGATCGGGAGGCAAACATGATGTCTTCAGGAAATACGTCGTCGAACTCTCAAACTACCTCTAGCTTAACTTCTCCTGCTTGTAGAGTTGCAATCACTGCCTTCTTCGGTTTTGCTTTGTATGTACTAGGCTCCAGGGTACAGTCTCCACTTTTGAAATAAAAGACCGGATGGTCTGGAATCTCGAACACTACCCTCCTTTGATGACAGTCGATAGTAGCATAAAAAGTTCCTAGCCAATCCATACCCAAAACTACATCAAAGTTCGGTATGTCCAGCACCTTGAAGTCAGCATAGAATTCTCTACTGCACTTGACTACTGGACACATGCCATATCCCATTGTTGCCTTTAGAACGTCGTTCCCTGAACTGACATTCCAGTTGGATACGAGCGGTTTGACTAGAATCGCATGAGTTCGGATGAACCGTTGTGACATAAAGCAATGAGATGCTCCAGTATCGAAGAGTGCTAGTGCAAGAAGTGAGGCTACTAAGATCGTACCTAAGTTGTGTGGAATATGTTTTAGGGATAGGAAAAGATATTTTGATATGTATAAAGATTGAAAAAAAAGAGTTACCAGTGATGACTTGACTAGTGGCTTCAGCTTCTTCCACAGTCATTGTGAAAGCCTATCGCCTCGGTACATTCCTCCTTACTAGAGGAGCATTCCTCTGTCCGTTCCTCTGTCCTTGAGGTAGGTTCTTTTGTGCTTAATGGAACTGACGAGGAGGAGGTGCAGTAGGTCCACGAGGAGGTGGAGCTGGGAGAGCAAGATGAGGGGCAGGTGCTTGGATAGCTGGCCGCTGCGGATAGGTGATTGTTGTTCTGTATGCTGGATTCGGGTTGAGTCTATGGGGACATGCACCAATATTATGAGTGGATGAACCACAGACTAAGCACAGGCCATTTGCACGTCTACAGTCTTTCACCAAATATCCATTCCTCCTGCAGTAGGTGCAAAAATATGGACTGGGCCGGTTAAAAGTTACTCCTGGTCTTCTTGGTACAAACGGCGGCCTGGAAGAGGCTCCTCCTGCTATCTGAGTAGCAGGGCGCTTCATACCGGCAGATTGAGGTCTGCCCTTCTTCTTCACTACTGCCCCATATCGACGGGCAGCTTTCAGAGCCAAATCGTGGGTTGGGAAATCCCCTGTAGCTAGAGCATCTTGGATCTCCGTGTCCAACCCCTACTAAAATCGTCTGACCCTGATCTCAGCAGTCGGTATGAGGTGTGCCGCGAACCTGTTATGGTCTTGTATTAACAGTGTAGTGTGTGTTATTAAAAATCGAATATTTGAGACATGTCTTACCTGCTCAACATAGTGAATTCGGTATCATACCCATCCGCAGATTTGCTCCATATAGAGCCTTGTTGCAAGTGGATGAATTGTTGCTCCATGTCAAATCGAGCAGTCTCTGGAAAATACTTCGCGTCGAACATGTCGCGAAATGTCTTCCATTCGATCGGTTGGTTAAGACGGCTTTCTTCCACCTTCCACTATACCCGGGCGTTATCAGTAAGTTGCAGCTTCGCAATCCTTACCCAAGCAATGTCTGGCACTTGTGCTGCTGTCAGATCGTCCTCAATTGATTGAGCCCATTCTTCAGTTTCCAAAGGGCTCTCTTTTCCATAAAATTGCTTCGGATGCAGTGCCCGGAATTGCTTCACTCCAGGTGCTTCCGCTTCTGGGCGGTTCATTAGTATGGCAGTCTGTTGCTTCTGTCCTTTCAGGAGGCTCTTAATTACCTCGAGCAGTACCGTCTGCTCGTTGATCGGAGCTACAATGGTAGGTGTAAGTGGAAGAGGTGGTGGTGTGTTGTTGACGTTTGTACTCGTGTTGTTGGGAGAATCCCTAAGCTTGAAAGAAAAATAGGGTTAGGATAGATTCAAAGAATATGAAATATAAAGAATATTTAGTTGCTGAGTCTTATAATTCTTGTGTTATATTACTTAAGACTTCATGCAGAACTGACCCTGCATGGTAGGGTTCCATGCAGAACTGACCTACATGAGCCGCCAACAAAACCTGTCACGCCCCGCTTCCCAGTATACGGTAAGGAGACGCAACGAGGCCCACGACGTATTTACTCAGAAGTAAACACGCTAAGCGTAAATAAGCAATATAATGTAAATGTGCACAAGAAAGACATGAGATGTAAAAGAACAACAACTTTTTATTTATTAAACATTCTTTACAATGCAACTGAAAAGTAAATACTATAGGGAAAGCAATGCCTAAATAATGGCATGGACTGAAAGTAAAAGTATATACAGGTGACTAAAGCTCTGGGTCTTCTGAGAACTGCTTCAAGTCTTCTGAGCTGGGCTCGATCTCCAAAGAGTTGGGTCTTCGTGACAACATTTCAAAGAGAGAATAGAAAAGGAATGTCGTCAGCGAACAATCACTCGGTAAGTCGCAAAGAGAGATAGAAATAGATTGAACAGGTAAAGAGAATATATCTGGTATAATGTATGATTATTATGTTAACGCGGTTATTTATAATTTGGTACAAAATGCATCAGTGTATACGAGAGAAGTCCAACTTTCCCCGTGGACTAAGGTATACGGAGCACAAGAAACCGTTAAGCCACGGAACAACAGCACGGATATTCAGGTTAGATGTATTATGGTTGCAGTCTTGTACCACTTCTAATACATTCTGTACCAATCTACCCCGCTAAAAACCCCGTAATATTTATTGTGTTGTTTTATAGATGATTTGCAAATATAAGACTTGCCAAAACCATGATATCAATTGTTCATGTAAACGGATAAAGGTATAAACGAATAGTCATGTAGACAAGTCAATGTATATCCATGGTTCGGTCAGTATAAGTTATGTTGATATTGATTGTATTCTAGTATTCATGTTTAAGTTCCAGTATATATGAATTCGTGTTGTATTGGAGTTATATTTGAATTGTATGTAGACTGGAATTATATTCAGATTAGACTGAGACTCTGTCTGAGTTAAACACTTAAACAGAATTGGATTCCTGAATTAGGTTTTGGAGTTATCGGTAACTGCTGCACATGGACGGTGGGATTTGTGTCTTTTTCAAAACAATTACCGTATTGATAACCCCGTTTTTAGTTGTCTACCTTAAATAGGAAAGCACCCCCATTCTCCGGCTCCCTGATGCTCAAGAGAATTGGTCCCGCTTAAACCTATATTTACTAGGGTCCTTAATGTAAATTAATATAACTTGAGGGGGTTTTATGAAAAATAGTTTTGATATATTTTCAAAATAAATCTCAAGTATTTATTTATCGTCTTTAGGGTTTTCATAGATGTAATTTTTTATAAGATGAGATATTCTAGTGGATATAAACCTAAATTGAATAGTATATGGTATTTTCATGTAAATTGACTTGTATTGATTCCTTGATGGTATTTTCATGAACTTTTGCGGTTCTTTTATTTTGATTTAGAAAACATGGAATATATTATATATTTAAAATAGATATTTTGATAATATTTACATATATATATATATATATATATATATATATTTATTACAAATAGAATTTATTTATTAATAGAAATCACGTTTTCTTAAAAATTGTAATAATAAAAATTCTATCAAGATCGTATGCTCCGTGAGGAGGTCTGCATCTCACCCTACTAGTCCGATAGATGTGCGATAACCCGTACCAACCAAATCGAATTCCCCAAAACGGGTTGTAAGGATATAATTGTATGGTATTTGATTAAAACAATTAAAAGAAATACGGTTTTGATAGTTTATGATATTTAACTGTAAATTCGTCTTATCCACAAAACTATTATTTTCAAGCCATCGTGCTATATCATGATGAGTGTTGTGATGAGATAGGTCATTACTTCATGAGTTTTCTAAACATAATATGAGCAATATGATGAAGTAATGTCGTAGGTAAACTTTGTGGTATTTAAATGAAAAAGTGTAATAAAAGTTGCATAGCATTTTATTTTTAATTAAAACTTGTTCTAAATGTTGTTTTATGGTTTCTAAACAAGATATAAAGAAATGGTTGATTTGTTGTTAAGAAAAGTTGGGTTTTTAATGAAATTAGAATCGGAAGTCGGAATAACTCCGCTTCCGACGAGTTTTAATAAAAGATCATTTTAGAATAGAAAGAGAGGAGATGAGAGGGAATTTACTGGTTGAGAAGAGACAAAATAGATATAGGAACAAGTTGTGAACTTCGTGGAGTCGCGGTGTCGCCGGATTTGTCCTAAGTTGTCGCCGGAAGGTGACCTTGGGCTAACTCCACTTGTACAACTATTTGGACTTGGAAAAATTTGAGAGTTTTGATTATAGATTTCAGAATAGAGAGGGCTAAGATGTGGGGTGATATTTATAGGATAGAATTAGGGTTTAGGGTATTAAAAATGAGAATTAAAATGCATTAAAATTTGATTTTAAAGCTCATTTTAATTTTCTGTTAATGTGCAGGAAAATCAAACAGAAGAGGAGTAGTGGGGGGGGGGGGGTCAAGAGGTGTTAGGGTGAAAAAATTGGAGCATTTGCGACTGTTTGGACCGGCGGCGCCAGCCCAAACACATCCCTCGCCGGTCGATTAAGAGGGGGTGGGGCTTGGATGCATGCCACGTGTCGGGGTCTGTGTGTACAATATTTTCCACATGTTTAATTTTAGTGACTTTTCATTTTTACGTGTATTGCGCGTGTAAACTTTTGGGCTTTCAAAATGTTTAAAAGAAAAATCAACAAAAATAATATGTGGCTGAGGGGATTCAAACACAGGGGCTACGTCACAGCAGTGCAAGGCTTTACCAATGAGCTACAATTGCTTTCTTGTTATTCTAAAACAATTCAAATACTTATAGCATACTCAGGGTTACAATACTCCATTTAGTACATTAATTTTAAACAAATTTTGTACATTATAAACAGAGTCGTTACACGAAGCGTATACACTAGTCTACTCCGGAATATCGATGCCCAGTCTCAATACTCCCACGACTATGGATATTTAAGGATGTGCTTATAGGATACCCAACTCTCACGTATATGATCGCCATCATAATGCTGGTAGTCAAGAAAGAATCCTTTGGGCTCTATCAAAATGTAATAATGATCTGCAATACCACATAATGTATGTACACGATGATAAAGACAAACCAGATAGCATACTATCATTTTGAGTAAGATTGTCCTACCCGTATAGGTCCTCCCTCAATCACAATCGCGTGCTTACGATTACAATAATTGACTTGAGGGCACTATATCCAACATTTCAGGTCTCGAGTTGAATTAGGAACAAATAGGTATTTCAGTCTAGTTATCTAAACAACTTGAGTTTACATGATTTGGATCTCTGAAACTATAGTTACGATTATTTTAATTTAAGGGTTTTAAACGGTTTTTATTTTCTGGACAATAAGGAATGGGTGACTTGCAGAACATATATCGGGTCAATATACACATTTCTAAGTCTCGGGTTATATAGAAAAGTTGTAGGGTTGTCATGTAGCATCCATACATCTAAGGTTTGTCGAAATTCAAGTTCTGTAGTTTGAGATATGACATTTTGAAAAGCAGTGCGTAGAAATTCTGTCCAAATTCGACAAACAATTTTAAAAGACAGAATTAGATTAAATCCATCGGTTTTCAGAGGTCGGGTTGAATTAAGAAATGATAGATCTTTCGATCTAGTTGTCCAAACAATTTGATTTCACTCATTTTGGATCTCTGAACAAAGAGTAACGAATTTTTTAAAGCAAGTGTTGAAATCAGTTTTCAGACATGTCAAAAATAGCAACTACGAGAACCGTAAAACTTAAAATAGATGTCGAATCGTTTTGAAATTTTTACAGCGTGCTTATATAAAATATCTATTATCTTAACTAGTTTTCTTGAATTTTCCAAAATTCAAATTGATCCCAAAAAAATATTTTGAAGATCAAGATATTTTTTTGTCGTATTTGAAAATTACAAAACTATGGTATTTATTGGTAACTTCGTTTTCTTTTAAAAACTTGAGTTTAAATAACTAAAAATACAGCGATATAAGGTGTCCGAATCTTAACATATCGATCGTGAACGCCGACAAAGACTTACACCAAAAATTCCGATTTTCATGAAAACTATTCTATAATCGTATTATTATGCAATATATGTCTTCACTCGTTTTATGGTATCACTAATTAGTATAAATCTAAATCCGCTATGTGGAAGCATGTTATCATACAAGAAAACAGTAAATACACATAAAACTTGAACAAGAGACATCAAATACGTTTAGACAATCCATATGCAACTAAATCTACATATATAAATATATATTTTATTAGGGACTACGACAAGCGGTGAGTTCATGAAAAAGCACGACAAGAGGAAGATGGGGACGGAGACTTGCTAGTTCTTGCGATACAGTATAACAACCATATCGTCGATCGTGAGCTCGGCCGGCTCTTCCAACGCTTAAAGGAAATTGGATTTTAGAATTTGTAGAAGAAAAGGACAAGACGGGATGAGATGGAGAAGTTGTTCTTCTCTTTTTCTTCCCTTTTAAAGGAGGAAGAAGAAGAAAAGAGGATGATGAACATATACGAAGTTATGGTCATATTAATTCCAATTAATATGAATTCATTGTGGGAGTTAAAAGAGAAATTTGAAAAGTCTTATGAAAGGGTTTTAAAAAAAGGATTTGATAAAAATAATTATAAGATCCCGTGTTTGAACATTTTTTTTTTTGAGTTGGAAATTTCAGGCCTTCGGTGAGCCTTAGCTATATACGAACTCGATTACAAAGTCGCCTTTTACAACAAGCTCTTACAATATCCCAACTTCACATATTTGGCAAAAACAGAGAAATGAAATGAATTTCTTCTTTATAACATTTTATTCCCATGAAAAATCTTCTATCTTGACAGCTTAGACAATCCAACCTGGAGAGGGGCAGCCATCAGTAAAAGAATTTCTGACAATTCTTAATCTTGGCAAATCTGATAAATCCAGGATAGCTAATCTTTGCAAAGCAGCAAGCATATTCCAAATGTAAGTACAACAAACTTTACTAATTTGTGCTTCTTTTGCTAACCAATCTGAGACCCCATTATTCTCTCTAAAAGTATAATTGGATATTTCCTGCAATCCCTAGCTGCTCCAGATTTAACTTGCATGAGTTGAAGGTAATCTTATTTGCTCTTCAACAATGTTCTTAATATCTGAAATAATATGAAGCCAGACAGTGTTTCAGGAGTTCTTTCATTTTGAAATTTAAATTTGCATCTTATCTTCCAGAGATTGCAACAGATGAGATGAGGTATCAGTTTTGAGATGTCTAAGAGCTGGGTTATTTATTAGGAATGTGAAAACACGTGGCATGTGGAAGAGCAATGTAAGGACTTCACCAATGAGATACAAATTTACTCTTGCATATATTCAGCAGGAATTAAATATACACAAAAGTTCGAAGGGAAAACGGTACAAGTATTTTAGAGTCATTACAAACTTCATTTCGGTGTTTAAGAAATAACAAGAACAAACAAACCCTAAGGGGGTTTTCTATGTACTAAACTACTCCTAGATTATCAAGGAA
Organism: Agapanthus africanus; assembly: GCA_030015575.1. Taxonomy (NCBI): domain Eukaryota; kingdom Viridiplantae; phylum Streptophyta; class Magnoliopsida; order Asparagales; family Amaryllidaceae; genus Agapanthus; species Agapanthus africanus. The sequence continues at coordinate 589,811,194 of CM057340.1, read as the reverse complement.
AGCATATAGAAATTAGTTTAAGAAATTTTGGTCGAGATCAAGAGGATAGAGATGGAATCCTACGTCATGAAGATTTCGCCGAAATCGAACCAAAGACTTGATCAAGTCGTTCTCCAAGCTTGTATTTTTCTAGCACTCGAGACCAGCTCCTTCGCAAAGAGCGTCAAGAGAACGCCAAAAGTGTGAGAAACGTGGGGGCTATTTACATGCTTCTAAAAAAACCTAACCCTAGCTCTACATGACGACCACGTCACCGACGAACAGGGGCTGTGGGATCTGATCCGAGAACAGCCCAGATCGCGCCACATGGTGACATCCCAATAAATCTATTTTAATTTGTTTTATTCATTAAAAATTCATTTTAAAACATAAAAATTCAAAATAAAATCCAAATAATCCAAATAAAATCTAGAAAATCTAAATAAATATTTTTCTCATTTTTCAATATCTTTTCATAAAAAAATAATAATTTGTTTTTCATAAATTCCCTTATTTTTAAATAAATCTTTTTCTTTAATTAAAAATGCTTAAAAAATCGTTTTATATGTCGGAAATATCTAAATAAATTCTAGAAAATTTCCAAATAATTATTTCCTCTTTTATAAAATTTTTATTTCAAATAATATTCTTTTCTAAATAATAATTCCTTTTCCTTTCAAATAAATTCTAAAAAATCTTTTAAAATCCAAATAAATTTTTTAAAAATAATAAAAATTATTTTCTCCATTTAAAAATACTAATAAATTATTCTCCAATGAATCCTCTAATAAATCCTTTTCTAAGTAATAAAATCCAGAAGAACAACATCTATCTCCGAAAATAAAAATAGGCTTTTATTAGTATACGATAATCACGGTCACACAGTCGTTTCAGAGTTCTAGAATGATCAAGGAGATCTTGGCCTGGTTTGGAAAATTAACCTTATTAAAATAAATAAATAATCAGTTAAAAGATGTTGTCGTCTTGTCTTACATCAAAATTATACTTCTTTGTATGAATGACTTTGTCGAGTTAAGACGATGAAGTCATATCACATCACCGATATTATGTTCATATTATTTTGAATTTAGTTGAAACAGAAGCATGTTTGATTATGCAATGAAGAGAGCTTATAACTGAGGGAGAGCTAGCCGAGGGGTCTGGGAAGAGATTGATAGATTTCTGGGGAGAGCCAAGGATTCAGAAAGGTATCAAGAGATTTCTACTAAGAAAATACATGAAAAGAAGCAATGGGAAGGGAAGGAAGGGATGGAAAAAAACCTTAAACTTTGTGAAACTATAGTCTTGTCAAATTTTCATTAATCAAGAATTCGAGCTCCCATAACTTTTTCAAACTTGGGTCTTAGAAACTGTATTTTGGTTGCCAAATGGACAAAAACTTTAATTTTTAGAGTTTGGCATTGAAATCTCACAAAGTCGAGGTTTCGGAAACCGTAACCCTGTCGCCACATGAGGCATAACAACAAGATTACGGTTTCCGAAACCACGTTTCCTTTGGATTCGAAGCCAAATTTCAAATATATATATATATATATATAGAGAGAGAGAGAGAGAGAGAGAGAGAGAGATAGTAATGCTAATTTACTCAGTGAGCATAACCTTTCTTTGCCCTTCATTCATGAATGAAGTAGGGATAGTTTTTGTAATTTTCAAGTAGAGAGATAAGATAGATAACCTTGTAATTAATGATGCAATTGATTAATACAAGAAGACTGAAAATCTCATGGTATTTTATAAGTTTCTCTACCTTCTCTCTTCTTGAATATGACAAAAACTATCCATACATGATGCCAAAGGAAGTAATTATCTACAGAGCATAACAAAGATGGTTATGTCCTGCGAGTAACTAGCCTTACCGTGTGTGTGTCTATATATATAGAGAGAGAGAGGTTCAACTTGAATCCTATCGGAAGGATTTGGAAACAAATACTTCCCACATTTTCACCATTAAATTAATTTTAGGAATTGTGCATTTAATTATGTTATGTCGGGTAATAAATGAAAGCTTTTATTCATAAATACACGCATCCAAAGTTAATTTAATGGTGAAAAGGTATGAAAGATTTGTTTTAAAATGCTTCCGATAGGATTCTAGTCGAACTATATACAAGGATCCTAGTCGAACTATATATATATATATAGAGAGAGAGAGAGAGGGAGGGAGAGGGAGGAAAAGTGTCATAAGGAAATTTTCTCCTACAGCGTCGAAAAAGTACATCATTTGCCTCTTATGGATGCATGAGAGAGAGAGAGAGGAAAAGTGTCATAAGGGAATTTCTTCCTGTGGCGTCGAAAAAGTACCTCATTTGCCTCAAATGGATGCATAAAAGAGGGATGCTTACTGCTTGAATTAGGTTTCAGTTTATTATTTCAGAAAATAAACAAATAATTGATGGCTCTTACACTCTGCGGTTCCCATGACATAGAACTTGCAAAATACTGATAGTAATATGACATTAAGGTTATAATGATATTCTCAATACAAGCAATTTCATGATAACAGTTATTTGATGCTTGAAAGACGAAGTAATCATGTGAAAGAAAACCCTTAACTTTCCTGCTTAAAATATGTACATGCTGGTTTTTCTTACAAATATTCAAAAAGTAGAAACAAAAACAAAAAAATATGCACATGCTGGTTTTGCTTTTCTCTTTCTCTTTCTCTTTCTTTTTCCTCAGGTTCTTTTCATGCTAACTTCAAATGGAGGTGATTATATCTGCAGCAGCTCAGTTAAAAAACTACATTCCAATTAAAAAGACTGCACCTCTTGCTATCTCTAGCTTGCTGAAATGAGATAACAACAGAGACCGCGCGCTTCAAAGGTTTTGTAGAACACACACAATAGAGACCCCGAGCCTCAAAGATTTTGTAGCACAGACAATGATGTTCTTGAGGTCCTCTTCGATAAAATTGCAACTGAACATAAATATACATCGAAGGCCTAATGCATGGTCTTCTTTTGTGTTTGCTGCTGCTCAACCTGCCCTGCGTTTACAGATTGGGCATGTTCCTTGTTGTCGCAACCATGGAAATATGCAACTGGCATGAAACTGTTCCAAGTTTTTTTTATTAAAACAAAGCCATTAGAACTCGAGAAAAAGTTGATAAGTTGCATGATATTTTGGAGGAAATAGGTGGTTCTTGGTAAGTTGCATGTTATTTTGGAGGTACTAGGTGGTTCTTGGTAAGTTGCATGTTATTTTACTAGCTGGGGCAGAAAATACAACTATGTTATGTTTTCTTCAAATTAGTCAAGTCCAAACCATAAAGATTATGTCAAGGACTAAAAAAAAAGGTGAAAAGAAAACATATGTACTGTGACATCTCATACATGCAGATGGCACACACAAAATCAAAGGCTGGCCTTCAGTTAATCCATACAATGAAAATTGACAAATCTATTCAATATGCATATGCAGATGTGCAGAAGTCGTGTTATAATAGTACAGGCTGTAAACCTACATCTCTGCAGGTATTGCTGAGGGTTGAGGGATATAAATGTCTATTCTAACACGTTTCTGTCTATTCTAACACGTTTCTGCAGGTAACAACAATCGTATTAAACTATATAACATTCATTATACTTTATACTGCATTCTACATATCCTAGATTCACAGTGTATCAGATACTATAAGAGATTTAGATATTGCAATATTCTTCAGTCAATAGGTGTCTAATAATATAATCCACAGAGTTATTTTGTGGTATCTGTGTTTGAGGCTTTATCCAACTATTTTAGTCTTTCAAATTCATTTAGTACATAAAGCGAAATTTATGTTGTATAATGTATATTCATTATTGTGCTCTACCCACGACATAACGTTTCATGATTGATTAGGATTTTCCACATTGTCAAATTGAACCATACCAAAATCACATATATGGTGCTTGTTGGGGGCACTTCCCTTATATGACATCTATCGAAATGTAAAACTACTATAAAATCTTCACTCCACCACCCGTGCCTCTACGGAAACTATTTCCTCTTGCATCTATATGATCTATTCATAATTCGAGTCCCTTAATGTCTTGGCAAGTGATTATTTTCATTATCTACCTTTTAAGTTCAGGGGTGCCTCCACTAATAATTTTAGTGGAGACTTCTCTTCATATAATCCAATGAATGGATGGTGAGATACAAAAACCAGCATCTTACTGTTCATTTTTAAATGAATGGTTAGATTAGATGAAGGGGAGTCTCCACCAAAATTATTAATGGAGACACCCCGCTCCCGCTCCCAACTTTTAAGGGGAGAGGGGGATAAGGTATGGAGTTTCTTCACAAATTGATTTTAGTGGAGACACCTCTAAACCGTCAACATCAACCTCCTTGAGTACCAACTGTTAGAGGAGAAAGAATTGAGAAATGAACATCAATGAAGGGGATATAAGAAGGTTGGTCCGGATGGTTACATTGTTAGCAGAGATGTCTTCACTAAAATAAAATAGTGGACATACCCCAAACCCTAGGGGATTCAAAGTGCAATTGGCTCTAATTGGAAGAGCAAATCCACTTTGGAAGCTTTTATGCTTGGAACAATGCACAAGACAAACAATATGAGATTCTAATTAAATAAAAAATGCTATAGGAAATAGGCAAATAAATGAACACAATAATTTGTTGACGGTTTATAGATATAAAACTTATGGTAGTAAACAAGAAAGTGGGTGAAGCATGCTCCATGTTTTTTTAATCAATATTTATTCAAACTCGATTAGAATTGGAAATAAACAATTTGCTTCCAGGATAAAACAATTCACCTTTTGTTTTCATTTTCTAAATCATAGCGAATTGATCGATAACTTTGAACTTCTTACAATATTAAGGAAAAGAGGGGGGAAGAGATGAATAAGAGTCAACCACTAACAAGGAACAGACACAAACACAAATTCGGCAAGAATCTCATTTTCGGTAAGTTACAGAGTTTAAAGTGTCATATAAAATCATTAATTGCCGAATATGGTTGATGCTTTTTAAAATATTGATTTATTCCAGTTAAAGCATCGAGCATTCTTGCTGCAAACCGCAATTAATACACTCATCCGAAAATGGTTGCCGGAAAAATTTAATTGTGATATGAAGTTTGGAAATTTTTTTAAGAGATGATATATAAAACTGGCTTAAAAGTCATAATTTTATACAAAGTAAAAGAATTGTAGATTGGACTTATTAGGGTCGGGATGCAAACTAAAGTGATAAGTGTTACGGATATAATCAAGACACCACAAAAGCCAAATAGGACCTTATGCCTATGGACTGCTAAGTGACTCGCTCTATAAGGTAGAAAACTTATATTTTGTACTTTTCAATAGTGACTTGGCCAAGTCTTAAACTAGAGACTTTTCATTTCTCATTTCTATACTAACCACTAAGCGCTCTCTCTCACTCTCTCTCTCTCTCTCTCTAAACTATACAAAAATAAAAATATAGACATTTAAAATAAGGGTTTGAAGAAATAAGGGTTTGAGGGGCCTGGGCACGCAGGGACCCTGTAGGCCAAGGCCTACAGTGGCCTAACCCAGGCCATTGCAGGCCTGAGGGTTTTTTGCAATAAATACCCTTGGGCCCGCAATGGCCTAGGTCATGCCCTTATTGGCCTTAAAATAAACATAAAATTTTAATTTTTTTTATATGTTTTGGATGTGATCTTCTCTTAGGAATCAAACCAATAACTTTCCATTTTGGAGAGAGAAGTTTTGTTGCTGAGTTATTACCTTTTGGTTTTGATTTCATACACATTATTGATATAATATAATCCAACTTTTATGGTCTAACGATTTCTTATGTCATGAAGAGAGTGTGTTCTAAAAAACAAATATCTAGACGTCTTATTCTTGGCGTACACCTAGCCGCTATAAAGACTTGACCACTTTGCTTAACACTGACTAAACGAGTATTATACTCACCGTATATTCAGAATAGTTTTACTTTTTTTTGTTACTTAAAGTGGTACACTTGAGAATATAATAAGATGTTTAGTTAGTGGTTTTATTATTATATATTTGACTTATTCTCTTTATAAAGTCTTAAAAAGTGCATATGCATAATCCTTGGTGTGAAAATAATAATAATTCCTCCAAAATTTAACCTAAAATGTTGTATCTCATATACTTCTGTTGTTCCCAGCTACGAGTCCTCAGACGATATTGTAGAGGTTTCAAGCACTCATAGCTTATCACATCCTCTTCTTCCTCTTCTTCACCAAACTCTAACTTTAAATTAGCCATAACCCTAAACTCTTTCCCATCCTCCTCCTCTACCTACACCGTCTACCTTCTCCGGCCACTACCGTGGGCTATCTCCTCCAGTCACTGCCACCAGCCATCGTGGTTGTCGTAGTCATTATATGTAAATTAACAATTAGTTAAAATGTTTAATAATTATATGTTACTAATTATTTAAAACAGTTAATAATTATTTAATAATAACATAACTGAAGGGCAATTAGGTCTTTTGACGCCGCCGTTTAACAGAGTTATGGGGTGGCGACGTGGCTAACAAACTCAAGGGTTTTCTGGAGTTTCCACTTTCCAAAGTTAAGGTAGGTTTTCTGAAAAACCATGAAACTTGATGGGGTTTTATAGAATTAAGCCTTTTATTTATGTCATAATTTTATTTTCTTAACTTTTAGAAAAGATTTCTTAGTTGTCTTCATGGATATTAATAAAACTTCATAGATAGCGTTATTTCCCAAACCATATTTACAGATAAAAATTGATAGAGAATATTTGCATATTTATTGTTTTGTCATAGAAAATTTCGGCATATATCGATTATAGACTAACCAATAAAGAAATCTCTTTCGTATAATGTAACTTAACTTTCCTTATTTGATTTCATTACTCTGTGCTAGTTGGTTCGATGCATTTTCTTGATGAATAAACTGATTGGCTCCATCGCAAATTTAGAGAGAGAAGACAACGATTTTGTTTTTCAGGAGACATTTAAGTTGGAAAAATGCTATTTGGTTAGCCAAATGAGAAGATATTGCAAAGTATGCTTGGGATTACCTTGTGCAAGAAATAATGACATTGAAGTTCCATAAGGATAATAATACAAGATTATCTTTATTTTTAATTCAAATCAAGAAATAAACTCTTCTTTTTTCCTTTCCGTTAGTCTATGCTTTGGTTTTTTTACTAAAGCTAAAACATAAAGAAAAAATATATATTTAACTTATTCGACTGATTGGTTGATATTTTTGTGTATCACTACTTAAAGATGGTAGATGGCAGAGTCGATAATGTATGACATAGCCGAACCAAATTATATTGTTAGCAGCAAAGAAAGAGGTAGAGTAATTTTCTAGAAACTTCCTTGAGAATCTTGCCAATCTCCTTACTTTTGACTATATCGACATAAGTATAGAAATTATTCATGAACATTACACGACTTCTTTATGTGCAGCTATTCCATCTCTTGCCACCTTACAAGTCTTTGTCGTACACTTCCATTTTTCGACAGACTCTTCTTAAGTTGTCGGCAAGAAGTGATGGTTCTTCGTCGATCCATACTCCCCTAAAAAGTTGGATGCCAAGTTGCAAGATGTTTAATATAGAAAAACAATCTAGATTGACTTGCACAACTACTAGAGTAAAGAAAGGGAGAAAGGAATATACAATTGCAACCTACTATATGAATATCGGTTAAGGTAAGTACTATATGCACCAACCTAATTTCATTTGAAAAGCAAAAATGAACTCTTTAGTTATAAGACGTGCCTTGCAAGAATCATTCCTTGACAATGTGAACTGGTGACATTAGTCTTCTCTTAGATGTGTTGTTGCATGCCCTTAAACTTGCAACCTTTCTGTCACAATCTCATGGCCAACCGATTGTTTTCACCCCTCTCGAAAATTCGGTATGTCTATTAGTTTATGATTGAGATATTTGAAGCATGCTCCAATGGTTGAGAGGCCCAAACCCAACCCAATAACTTATATCGGATTGTATTGAGCTTGATCCAAGTCCAACCATTTCTAGGCCATGTTAGATATCGACGAAGTTACAAATGTTGTCTTATTTATAAATAAGGATTGGAGTATGTACCCATTACCCGTGCTCGAAAGAAATTTTCCTTTGCTTTTCTTCCATAGTAATTTGTCGCTTTTACTACTGCTGTTAAAAATGTCTGAAACTTCGTTGATGTCGGGTCGCCTTCATTGAACTATGAATTCTTAATTGGAGCTAATTAGGAAAATAGGGGGTATAAAGAGTGGAGTGAGTGAGAAGTGGTTGACAATGATCAGTGAGAAGTTCACGAGTGCTGCTGGTAACATCCGAGAGTCGGCTTTGTATGGTAGAAGAGAAGAAGAGAAAAAAAATCCAAGCCAAACAATTTAAAGAAGTAAATGGTGTTGCAGTCATGAAGTGCCAGATACGGGAAAACAAAGGGTCCTTGGGTTTAATTAGGGTGGGGCCCATCCTCGGGGCCTATGGTTCCCTAAGGGCTAGGTCTTGCAACCGCCATCGGGTTGTGGTCTATCGCCGACCCATATAATTCTAGTTTAATTCAACGATATGCATACTTATTATTTTTATTTTTTAGCATATGGAAAGATATGTACAAAGAGCAAGTTTCCAATGGGTATTATGAAAAGTTTTGGACAATTATACAATTTCAAATGGTCTTAATGCCAATTAAGGAGGGAGAGTTGGTAGGATATGAAAATTGTGATGACGTCACAACCTCAGTACATGTAAACCAACACAAGGAGAGACGAGTCCAACCGTACTTATTTAGCGGAAGGGTCATAAAATAATAAATTCAAGAAAATTATAAAAATGATCAAATGGCGATGGTGGTGGTGGTGAGACGAAAAATGGGCATATGTAGAAACTTCGCGTGCGATAATTATTGAAGAAAGGACAAGAAAACTATCACGCCCCAAGACCCGAAAGTCGTTGGATCCTGGGGTGCGACCTCTTAGGGCCGATCATTGCGGCCTCTTAGGGCCGATCATTTTTTAAAAAAAATCATCAAATAAATTTCCCTCGGATCCAGGATCGTTAACAGAGCATACAATAAAATGATTTCCTCCATCATCCAAAAATCTTCTGTATATAAAAATGTGGATTTTAGTATAGGAATCGTGATATTACATTGGAGGATATCCCGACTGCTCCCGGGTCTCGGGGCGTGACAAAAACTGCCTTAAAAGAAGATAGCACGATATGTTCTTGTCATGATCACCATAACAAGCAACAACATAATTGCATTATGAATGAAACTACGGTGTCAAAATTGGCTTCGAGTAAAGGTTTAATTTCAAGTAAGGTCATAAAAAGGAACCAGAAACCCAAGATGATATAGGTCTCAATTCCCTTCTCTTGCTCCGCTTTAAAAAACCGAGTAGGGAAATCCAACAGTGAGTGCCGGTGTAAAACGGAGGGAGAGTAGGTTTTGATATGTGATCTAGGGTTGCGGAGCCTGGAAAAAACAAGCAGTGCATCCCAACTCCCTATCATGCAGGGTTGTCTTTATTTAAAAATATAGTACTGAGATTATCATAAGAGAGCTTATATGCCAACACAAATTTATACTCTTAGTTATTATTTCAAGTAACATAGGTTTATAACTAGTCATTAATCATTATAGCTCACAATTTAAGGAAGAATAAGCTGGTTTGGTAAGAGAAGATATAATACGAATAGATATGTTCAATGTCTCTGAGGGGAATAATTTTGGCAAAATTATAATGAGCTTTATAATTGGAAAGACACAAGATAATTATGGAGCGAACCTCATGAGAGCAGGGCAATCTTCTGATAAGCTCTCCCTCATTGATTTGTTCCATGCAAATTGTGCACGATAGTTCATTTTCTTCATCATCCGCCTTCTGCAAGTGTAAAGAACAAGGTAAAAAAAAACTTTATGTGATCAGGACTGAATTAGGGAAAAAAATTCTGCAAAATACTCGAGTGTGTGGATGAGGTTGAGCTTGGTATTTGTAGATCAGAAGAACATTTATGTCATCCTCACTCATTCCAAAAGCATTTGAAACAATATCCTCATCTAATGCTCTCAAAGCATCGTAATCTGCAAAGAAAAAAAGCAAAACAAATCAGTAAGCATATGCAGCATTTAAGCTCATTATATTGCTGTAATGCAAGATTTTTAAACAAGTGTTTGGCTAAAAGAAATTAAATCTTCAGTATGAAAATGGCCTTGGGGCTGACGGTTGATAGAGGAAGTTTGTTGTTGAAATGGCTATATGCCTAAACTTTTGAGTATTTTTTATTTGTATGGGGATGAATTTTCAGCAGATACTTATTGTATATCTCTTTGAGTTCTGTTTTGAAATTCTTCTCACAATGCGCTCAGTGATAAGCTTTAATTGGGTAGCATACTAGTATCATATCCATTCTACCCAGTATTTATAATATTTTTCCTTAATAAAATCAAGCAATAATTTTTTTTAATAGGAAATTGCATGGACTCTAAGAGATGAATCCAATTAGAAAGCAATAGTACAGCAAACTGATACCTGAATCATCAAGCTCGCGGTCGAGCTCCGCGAGTTGAATCCTGATGTCAGGTAACTGCCCTCTTGTCATGAAAGTGGGCACGTGCACCTGCTGCATTAGCTCATCGTCATGAGCTGTACGAGCTTGGGGTTGAGGCCTCTGTGGGTTCTGTTCAAAACTGGCATACCATTTCATTATGCCAATCAAGAACAACAAACCCACAAACATCCAAATCTACAAGAACAAAACATAAGATGCAAAATTTTAAACAAAAAGGTTAATAGCTCAAACTGCACCTGTAGCTTATCTCGTATAGCACTTGTACATCCCCCAACCCCTTCCCAAGTGATTTATTAGCACATACACCCCCTCTATTCATGGACCAAGCCCTCAAATTCTACTACAAGCAACACAAACAAGTTTTACAGTTAAATTAAATCATTGCTTTGAGATGTGTAGTGTTGAATCTATGTGTTCAAGGTGTTTTTATTGATGAGCTGAGGGGGTTTTTGTGCTAATAAATCACTTGAGTGGGTATAAGTGCTAAACGGGATAACTTACAGGGATGCGTTGTGCGATTTACTGAAGAACGTTAATACAGATATGGTAACAAATCCTAAATAAGAAATGGAGGTGATAAAATAGTACCGGGAAATTTGGGGAGAAGATGTGTGAGTTCATGAATATGAACATTAAAATAACTGCAAGAAAATTAATGAGCATGGCGTAAGATAGCAATAGATTGGCTACATTACACTAAACTGCCTTAGACTATGAGCAGTTGTCGTCGAACTACTGAAAAGTGTTTTTTTAAAAACTACAATAAACTTCCTAAACATTGGTTTTAAGGAGATTTTTCACTATAATACCCTTAAATGTATAACTTTAAAGGCGCCTATTATAATAAAAAGAATTAAAATTGTTTATTGGAAAATGCTTCTGGGGTAGTTTACTGTAATTTAACCCAGTAAATTTACATTCGATGAGAAAGAACTACAAAATGTTTCTGGATAAAGATCGAGAGATTTCATACCTATGGAACCCATATAACACACGAGTTCACGTCTCTGGGGGATGAACTCGGACAGCCTCCTTTCAATGTTGGCTGCGGTCATTCCGAAAACAGGACTCAAGGTTGCCATGTGAATGATGTCGAGTGTTCGGGATACCACTGAAGGTTAACATAATTTAGCAAATTACTCATTGGATACAAAATATTGTACGCAGCAAGATGCTAATTTGTATGCCGAAGTTCACTTTATTCAAAAGGTATGATTAACAATGTATATCCAGTTAGTTTTAGTTCTTAGCAATTCCTCGAACATGCCATTTGAGCAACGTGAAAAGGACTCTTTCAGAAAAATGACTCATATTAAAAGGTAAAATGTATAAGGCCCGTATACAAAATTATTCCTCATCCCTCATAACAACTCCATAGTTGTAGTGCATCCTCACAACAACCCAGGTTCAAATCCCACGGTACGTATGGAAAAACACTCCAACTGCATAGCCGTATGGATTGTTGATTGATGCCCCACGCCTATTTATATTTAATTCATAACTCTCCTCACGGCATGCCCTTTCATGAATAACAAAATATACGGTGCTAGAATATAATGTTTCACAACAGCAACGGTAGTGACATTAAGATGGTATTAGAGCAATCAAAGTTCAAATCCCACCTAAATTCTATTCCAAAAAATAAAAATTAAAGCACAAAATTGTTTCTTTAAAATATCACCGCAACTTCAAAGTTCCGGTGCAACAGCCAAGACTTGCTAAATATATATATATATTTTCTTAATTGTCACCGTGTGAACCAGAAGTCACTTTTTGAAACAATGCATAGAACCATTTGCCCAAAACCTTGAGGTCAAGCTAGAATCTATTCTTAAACTTAGAAACCTCATCAGGTTTCTCAAAGGCATTATCTCAAACAGTTAACCCAAAACCTTCAGGTTTAAGCTTGAATCTATTCTAAAACCCAAGCTCCTCGACAAACTTCACATAGGCATTATCTCAAACAGCTAGCATGCAAAACTTGATAGAATTAGAAAAGAACTTACCAAGGGAGCAAAAACTCTCTGTTCGCAGGTGCTTGTGGTGTGAAAGCAAAATGAGAGAGAGATGTATATAGGGTGAAGCCCCATTGTCGAAGAAGCGCCACGAGTCCGCATGAGCAACGCCAGGGGTCGATGCAGCCATGCCTACGCGTTGGGCAAACTGCATATTGGGCGCTAAGCGCCAAACTCCTGCGGTAACGCATAGAGCCAAAACCCAAAACAAAATTGGAGAAACTTTTTAATGGCTTCTTTGCGCTTGAGGAAGAGGGTGAAGAAGTGGGTATAAAAGGAAACGGAAATTTTGGGTACCAAACACCCAAGAGAGAGTTTCTCACGTATAACTGTTCAACAAAAATTCACTGGTTTTCTAATGATCAACACAGTCGATCTACATTTTAATATAGATCTCGATATGTTTTACTCAGGCCATCCCCTGCTTAACATAACCCTCCTTTGTAAAGTCTTAGGGCAGACATTGAAAGAACATGACATTCAATTAAAGCACGGGTTGGGGTTAGGACCGGCATGTCCGTCTTCATCTCCATGGCTTGAACTAAAGCATATGTGCAACAATTCTTTGCGATCTTGTTTGGGTATGGAGTTATCAAAACCGGAGTTTTAATAAAAAGTTAACAAGATGTAACTCCAACTTGAAAACTCTGCCCTCTTTGGTATTTATTTTGGAGTTGAGATAACCGCGTTTCTCTAACATCTATTAATCTAAGTTTTCTAAACTCTAATTTTTCAAATACATTTCTTATAATATATTTTGAAACGGATTCTCTTTACCCCCACTAAAAGTTAAACTCCGGTTTTTCTAACTCCATACCAAAATAGTGTTGATTTGGTTATGGAAAATGTTCTATTGTCAATTAATCGTTAATAGAAGTATTGGAAATGCATAACTTTTTGTGTGTATGTATGCATTAAAAATGGGTTGATCCGGACAAAAGGTGTGGATCATTAAAAAAAATTAATGCATTATCGGTTTTTTGACTGGTTAAAAGAGTTTTTCCTTCTTTGCCTTTGACCCAAAAATTCATCATAAAAGGAGGGAACTGTCCATGTCCTCACATTCTCAGAGAAATGGCCATAAAGGCATGATTGGGGAATGAAAAATAGAGTGAGAAAGTGCTCTCACTTTACTTGGCAGTGGAAACAAAAAAGTAGAAAGTCCTTTCTTCTATTCTTTCCTATATGCATTTTTCTTCCATCCACTTTCTCGCTAAAACTAAAGAAAAATGAAAAAAAGTGTAAAGAAAATGAAAGAAAGTGAGATGCAAGTGAATATTTTATTATTATTATTATTATATTACTATTTTATTTTAGGGTATTTTTCCGTAGCCCTTCATATTTCAATATTTTTCTCTGTCTCCCTATATTTAGTATTTACTTATAGCCCTCCTGCTTTATTTTTGAAAATGATGATTCCCCCTCCTTTCCGGCCAGCACCGTCATTCCCACCGTCCCCACCTTCCTTCTCCTCATCTTCAACAACGCCACCGCCACCGCCATCATCACCGTTAACACCACCACCATCTTCCTCCTCCACTTCTTCTTCAACCCATCAACACCTCCTTCTTCCTTCTTCCTTCTCCTTCTTTTCAACACCGCCGCCGCAATCATCAACATTACCTTCTTCTTTTTCAACTCGCCGCCGCCGCCGCCATCATCAACTACACGCCGCCGCCGCCATCCTTCCTCCTCCTCTTCTTCAACCCGCCATCCCCACCGCCCCTTCCTCCTCCTTCTCTCTAGACATCACCGCCGTCCCCACCGCCACTTCCTCCTTTCTCCTTCTCTTCAACACCGTCATCTCCACCACCGCGGTGGCGGTATTGAAGAGGAGGAGAGAGGAAGAGGTGGCGGAGGGACGGCGGCGATGCCCAGAAAGGAGAAAGAGGAGAAGGCGGTGGCGGTGGTGCATTGAAAAGAAGTAGGAGGAAGAAGAAGGTAGCGATGATGGTGACGGCGGCGGCGGTGTTGAAGAGGAGGAGGAAGGAGCTGTTGATGGGTTGAAAAAGAAAATGAGGAGGAGAAAGATGGTGATGGTGTTGACGGCGATGGTGCTGTTGAAGAGAAAGAAGATGGCGGCGGTGATGTTGAAGAGGAGGAGAAAGAAGGAGGTGTTGGTGGGTTGAAGAGAAGGAAGAGAAAGTTAGTAGTGGTATTGACGGTGATGATGGCTGTGACGATGGAGGTGGCGGTGTTGAAGAGGAGGAGAAAGAAGGCGGCGGCGGTGGGGACGGCGGCGATGGCCGGAAAGGAGGAAGAGGAGGAGGAGGAATCATTTTCAAAAGTGAAATAGGGAAGCAGCAGGAGCAACTTATAAGTACAGAGAACTACAGATAAATACTAACTGAAAGTCTACCCTAGCACCACCATGAGGTCCTAGAGGCATTAAGCATGCCAAATTCAAATTTTTATGGTGCTAAGCTAGACTTACCGAGATCTTTAGCTAGGTGATTAGGGTTATGGTTTGATATCTACTAAAATTATGAAAGTGAAAGATGGCTATACCCTCTTAGATCGAGTCCTTCACTTCACATGCTCCGTGTAGTAGTCCCGCGACTCCACTAGGCTCCACTTGAGGCTTTGGACGAGCTTCCTCCGATGACCTTCGTGCCGAAAATGATCCACGCGAAGTTCCTCCAACTCAAGCTATCTCTACACTAAACTCTTTAGCGTAGGAAACACGCTACACTCGATCGCTAGTCAAGTGTAGGATGGTGAAGTAGGGGATGTTAATGCTCACAAGTTTGTGTTCAAGCTTCATGGTTCACATCACATGTGAGGGTTAAAGCTTGAACCATGGCAATGAGGAGGATGAAGAAGCTAGAGAGTAACCATGGGAGCAACTCAAGAAAATGGCTAAGTGTTGAGAATGAAGTTGGAATGAATGACAACTCTTAACCCCCACTCATTCAAGCATGGAATTTTGCAATATAAAATTGCAACCATACTTGAATAGTGAGTCAAGATGAATAAACAAAGAATAAAGCTCATGCTTGCAACCATGCTCTCATTTTCCACCTCATTTCTATTTTCCCCAAAAATAGAAATGATGCCATGCTATATATATATATATATATATATATATATATATATATATATAGTGAGCTAATGATATTAGTTAAGATATAATTATATCACATATAATATATATCACATTATTAAATCAACACTTGATTTAATAATCCGGTTATATCACATATGACCGACTAATATCATTTATCTGTATATCACATTATTAAATCAACACTTGATTCAATAATCTGGTGTGATATAACCCAACCGATAACAGATAACTGCCAGATTACAATACGGTATCACATACACGTATTTAATCAGGCCCACACACATATCACATATGTGTCCTACTTCATTTCGTCTGAACCAGGGAACTTCTGTGGGGACTCTAAAGACTCGTCAATACATTAGCAGTAAGTGATGATCACATCAGTCACCTATAAGCCGTCAGCGGTACTAGCTGGACGTAACGGCTACCCGGGTATTGAGCGATATGAAGATCAACAATCAAGCTTGTCCATAGTCTCCATGAAGCTTATCAGTAACACTACCGTACAGTCCGGTCTCTTCATATGATATGTCGCATATCATGTCTAGGGGTGGTTAACGTCAAACCCCAGTAACGTGATAAGTCATGCCGATGTCTGGCCTATAACGGTTCGAGAAACTACTGATAACACTTATCAGTAAATCTCAGCAACATCCTTGGCCAGGGACTTCCAGTTATAGCCAATAGAGCATAGTGGAATATCAACCCCCAATACCAGGAGAGACGAAACCCCTCCTATCGTTCATTGCCTCCATGTGACTCGGGACTGTACCTAAAATCCACCTGTTTGCACAACTCCTCTTGAGCGTGGTAGGGAGGAAATCAAAGCACAGTGGGAGCCACACCAGACTCTATGACGATCTCGGGTCTACAGACTAACATGTACCAGTGTCACCAGAGGACTGCTATCTGACGATAGGTATACTACCACATAGGAGTCCCCGGCGAATCCTGTTCGGTGTACCCATTCTCCAATGAGCACCTGTGTACAATCTTTGATGTCACACACCAATGGTTGTGGGATCAACCATCGCCCTCTAAGGGGCAAGAAATGTACACACTAGTCTACTCTGGAATATCGATGCCCTAGTCTCGATATTCCCACTACCAGGAACGATTAAAGGATGTACTTTTGGACCACCATGGCCCCAGTAGTATGATCTCATCATAATCCTGGTAGTCAAGTACATATCCTAAGGTCTTTATCAACATGTAAGAGACAGACAGTATAAATACCAGTCTATATTTACCGCCGAAAACCGGGAAAGACAAACGTCTTGCCTGCATTTGGGGGAAGATGCTATTTTGTTTTATCCGTCCACCTCTCCGAAGATGCCAAGTTGATTTATGACACCGTGTATCGAAAGTTTAGATGGATGCGGCCGTTGTAGCAGACTTCGTCAGATTCCCCCTCGTTGGCAAGGGGTTTTTGATTGTGGGGACGCTCTTCCCTGCAGGCGCAAGCCCCTGCAGTTAATTACATTACCGCATCGCGATATCCACTTTCTCCTCCAGAAGGTCACTTCATGTCGTGTGTGTTTGTTTAATTTTTGGTTGCCCGTAGATTGTATACGGAGACTAATTTGTACTGTCGTCCGTAGGGCGTGGATTAGTCCAAATCCGTATTTTCTTAGATTTGGATTTGGTTTGATTTAAGGATCGTTAATCTTGTTTGGGATTAAGATCAACATAAATGTTAGTTGAGGATACGTTAGTCTAATTTTAGACTAAGATTTACTCAGCATGATTTTGGGATCATTCTGACCCAACAAAAGAGCATTTGGGCTCTATTGCTTTAGTTTGAGGACGTTACGGTCCGTAGATCACCATTTTTGGTATGGGAGTTTAGTTTAAGGACGTTGCGATCCGCAGCTAGTTTAAGGACATTACGGTCCATTGGGGTATGCTTCTGTTGGTTGTAGGGACCCTCCACCTCTCTGACATCGTTGAAGAATCACAACGACATGTGTCAGAGGTGTGGAGAGATGTACCCTTAAACCGAACTCCAGATTGAAGGGAGAGACCATGGTGGAACGAAAATCATTTTAGATGCCATGGGTTGGAAGATCATTAGTCATCTTTGGAACTAAGATCGATTTGGGGAGACCTGAGTATAGGGGGACTCGGTTGATTGATGGTCAAAAGATTTTGGCCTCGGGAGACTTGGCTAATTTGGGCTAAGGTCGTCCTCTCACAGTGTTAAACATTGATATTTGCTTAGCGCTCACATGCTCCCACGTGAGGCTCTAAAGCAGTGTTAAACACTACAATTTGGAGCGATCACGTGTGGCACGTGAGGCGCCTAAAAATTGGTGTGGTGCCCTTGGGTTCGAATCCCTGTCTATACATATAAGTATTAAACACTTAAATCTTATGGCCATCACGTGTGGACACGTGAGGCGCCCCCAAGTTGGGCACCACCTTCTTTGGATTTATCCTTCTGTTCTTTTCTAGGTGCTAAGAACTATTGGGGGTCACGTGGGATCACGTGAGGCGCCCCAAAATGGGAACTGTCTTTGGGTTTACTGCCTTTTTCTTTTATAAGTGCTAAGCACTTGTCTTAAGGGGTCATGTGGGAACACGTGAGTCGATCTCAGTTGTTTTTTTTTATGCAGGGTTATACCTTAGTTTTGTCAGAGGAATTAAATTCCTATATTTTTTGAAAGAATTAAATTCTTTAAACTTAGTTCTTTTCTCTAAGTTTTGAGACTGCATAACAGAATCTCCCCGATGAGAATTAAATTCTCAACTTGTGGGGAGATCTGCTTCTGCAGACCTTAACCAGAGAAAGAACTAAGTTCTTTTTTTGGAAGAGTTAAACTCTTATAAGAAGAGATAAAATGATCTCTAGGTCTTCTTTTTTTACCTAGGATTTCTTTTCTTCAAAGAGAACTCTTCTTCTTCTTTTTTGTTTCTCAAATCTTATGGGGGGGTCTCCTCTTTCTCTCTTTTCAGTCTCGAGTCCTTTATACAGTAGAAGCAAGTTTGTTGATTAAGTTAAGGAAATCTCTGATTGAGAGATTTTTTAATTGATTCGGGAATTTTATCCACCGTTGGATTTTTGATCCAGGGACTTCTGTTTTACAGAAGATATTTTTCTTATTTTTAATAAGATTGGGAAAATATTTTTCCATACAGAGTTTATTCTGTAGCTTGGTGATTTTTAATCACCATTGGATCTCTAATCCAACGGTGCTCTGTCTTACAGAGCGTAATCTTTCTTGTTTGGAATGATCGGAAAAATATTTTCCCAAACATAGCTTATTCTGTAGCTTGGTGATTTTTAATCACCATTGGATCTTTAATCCAACGGTGCTCTGTTTTACAGAGCATAATCTTTCTTGTTTAGAAAGATATGAGAAAATAGTTTCCAAATAGGGTTTTGATCTCTCTTATTTAGAATTTAATTCTATCGGCTCAGAAGGCATTTGAGACCACTCACGTGCAGCACGTGACCCCATAGAGTTAAACTCATTTGTTTACATGCAACAGCCAAAAGAGAGCATCCCGTGCCGACACGTGAGCCTTCCTGGCCTGTCATTTGTTTTAAAAGGTGCCTATATACTTTGTATATAGATGCTCACGTGCTTGCACGCGAGTCTCAATTTCAGCCTTATTTGTTAAGCGCAATGCCTATAATTTTTGCTCCAAGGCGCATCACGTGTGGGAACGTGATGCTCCATTTGGGAGAATTTTTCCCATCGCCTTTTATTTATTATTTATTTTTTATAATGGAACAAATGCCCCCACAGCGTTGTTCTCACATGGCTTGCACGTGAGTGCAACGCTATCTCCTTTACAGCCGTTGGATTGCCTAGGGGAATGGGGAGGTGAACCGCCCTTGTCACGTCTTATAAATGCAAGGATTTGGTCTTTGTGAAGCCACCGTTCTTTCATCTTATTCCTTCCTTATCTTCTTTGAGAATTTAATTCTCTTCTTCAGAGCTTAGTTCTCTGCCCATTGCAATTCCAGAGTTAAACTCTGTCAGAAAAAGAAACCCTTTTTAAGTAATGATCTTGAATAACAAAAAAAAACCATTTAAAAAAAAAAATCTGGGATTTTAAATCCACCATAAGAGCTTTGCTCTCTTTTGAAACCCATCTCTCAGAGATCCAAAGACGTGATCTTCGAGTAGTAACCCTCAATGTCTTGGGCATTCTCCCTCTGATCTTTAAGGATTCATGGCATTTTTATTTTTCGTTTCCCCATCATAGGGGTTTCTGGAATTTAATTCTATCGCATAAAAGGAATTTAATTCCTCA
Source organism: Agapanthus africanus (assembly GCA_030015575.1). NCBI lineage: Eukaryota > Viridiplantae > Streptophyta > Magnoliopsida > Asparagales > Amaryllidaceae > Agapanthus > Agapanthus africanus. The sequence continues at coordinate 589,791,319 of CM057340.1, read as the reverse complement.
CCAAAGAGCTTTACTCTGAAGATCAAGAGGGCCCCTCGGGAATTTCATTCCCTGGTGTTCTTGAGCATATTTTCATAGGGTTTTTCCTTATTTGTACAAATTCAAATTTGTTAGGTATTTTAACAGAACTTGTTTTCTCTATGAGGATGCCAAGAGTTGTTTAAACTCCCGTGTCTGTTTCATGAGAATCCTTTTTTGATTCTCACAATAAGCGTTTTCTTGATTATTTTAATCACTTAACTCTCAATGATTTTTCTTTTCAGATACTATGGCCATTTATCTGTATGATCTTGACGAAATTATCTCCTATGAAGACATTCACGTCCAAGGCCGCTGTCAAAACCAGGAGTTTATAAATACCCAATGCGCTGAGGTTATGCGTCGCTTCGATGAATACAACGGTCGACTACTCCTCCGTCGTTCCGCTCTTTTGAAGATCGTAGTGGGGGCGATTTTGGAAGCACTTCCTGAATTTAATGAAGCCATGCCGCTTAAGGCACTTGATGATGCCGAAGACAAGGTGCACTCAGTATATCTGATGGGATTGATCTCGAAGAAGCAGTGAGATGATCTTGTTGATATCTTGCATCAAGTTTTCCAACAAACGACGATAATCTCTGCCTACCAGAGGACGGACGACATCAGCGAGAATCCTGACGCTTGCATTCGTGAGAAGATGCACACGAAAATGGTCAAAGAAGCCAGAAGCATTTTACTCGGCCTTGCTTCTGAATTCCCCAATCCATGTCCAGGATTTAGTGTTTTACCATTGTAAACATCAATTTTTTTTGTTTTTATACCATGTATAAGTTCTTGGAGCATGAATGACAAAACTTCCTCTTTCCCCCTTTTTTTGCTCACATGTATTCTGCATGAAGTGTCGTTATATTGTTGTTGGCATTCACTTGTTTTGCGCATGAGGCGCTGTTGGGGATTTTAATCCTGAACTAGCGACGGCGCTCACGTGTTATGCATGTGTGGTGCCGCTTTAGTTTTCAAAAGGATCAACGCGGGTGCTCACGTGCCATGCGCGTGAGGCTCTGCTGATGAGGTCGTTCCGCCTCCCTACTCTGATTCCAATGAGTCACCTTTTTTTTTTCCCATGCCCCTCTTTTTTAGGCCTTGGGAATAGCTCCACCATACACGACATTTTCTGTGCATAGTTTTGAATGATTATTTTTATAACCCGAAGCTACGTCTTCCTCTTTCTTCACAGAGAGAGAACCATTTAGACCTTAGGGTGATCATTTTGAGAAACAAACCAAAGGTTATGGCTTGCAACCGTCCCCACGCTCGTCGGCAACCCTGGGAGGTGCCTATCGAGGAGATTATTTCTCGTTTTGCCGCGCGGTTAGCGGATCCACTTTTCACTGATGACCAATGTGACGCGGCACTGTACGAACTCTTGGCTCGTAGGGGCTCTCCTATTCCTATGAGTTCCATTTGGCTCAGGATGATTTTCTTGTCCGTGCTTGCTGATATCCCCCTCATCCGGTGGAGATGACTCCGGCGATTCTTGATACGACGGAAGACAAAATTGAGTGTTTCCACGAGGCACACTTAATTACTCAGCCTCTGAAGGATCGTTCGGTTCATTTACTGAGTCAGATAAGAGCTCTGCGGGCCATCATGTCCGCTTTCGCTGATGAGCACGGTGCTAATCGGTGGGGAGCAACTCCTCGTGAAGACCGTCGCTTCGACATGGTGGAGAAGGCAGAGAGGGAATTGGAGAACTTTTTATTTTGTTTTGTTAACCCCTGTATCTCTGATCGCATATTTGGTGATCTTTTCCCTGTAGAGTAGTATATTTATATCGATGTATTTATCTTATTATTGACTGTTGAATGTTTTCTGTTCATCATATTTTCGTACGTGTATTACGCCTATGTACATGAGCTTTATACTTTACCCTTAGGAATTTTCTTTTAAGTGCGAGCGCTATTGTCTTGTTTCCCGCAAATCAGCGAGTTTTGGACACCATTTCCATCTAAGCAGGCATACAATCGCGAATGTATGTGTTCCCCGCCGAAAGACGCGGAGACGCGGTAGACGTCTCGCCTGAATTTCGGGGCAGATGCTAATTGGTGTTATCCGTACACCTCTCCGAAGATGCCAAGTTGATTTATGTCACCACGTATCGAAGGTTTAAACGGATGCGGCTGATGTAGCAGACTTCGTCAGATTCCCCCTCATTTGAGGGGTTTTTGATTGTGGGGACGCTCTTCCCTGCAGGCGCAAGCCCTTGCAGTTAATTACGCTACCGTATCGCGGTAACAACTTTCTCCTTCTCCAGATGGTCACTTCGTGCCGTGTGGGTGTTTGTTTTGTGTTTGGTTGCCCGTGGATTGTGTACGGAGACTACTTTATGTTGTCACCCGTAGGGCGTGGATTAGTCCAAATCCGTATCTTCTTAGATTTGGGTTTGAGGGTTGGGTTTAAAGATACGTTAGCCTCATTTGGGACTAAGATCAACTTAAACTTATGTTATGGATACGTTAGTCTAATTTTAGACTAAGATCAACTTAACGGGATCGTTTAGATCCAACAAAAGAGCATTTGGACTCTATTGTTTAGTTTAGGGACATTGCAGTCGATTGTTAGTTTAAGGACATCTCGGTCCATTGTTAGTTTAAGGACATCTCGGTCCAAGGTTAAGGGCATCATAGTCCGTGAGTTTAAAGACCTCACAGTCAAGGTTAAGGACATCATAGTTCGTAAGTTTAAAGACCTCACAGTCAAAGTTAAGGACATCATAGTCCGTGAAATGTGTAGTTGTCGGGACCCGTCACCTCTCTGAAGACGTTGAAGGATTACAACGACAAATATCAAAGGAGTGAAGAGATGTACCCTTGAATCAAAGTTGATTGGGAGATCTATAGTCCAATTTTGGAACTAAGATCAATTAATTAGATTATGAGCACATTGGCTCAGTTAAATCTGAATTGAGGACTTATGGCCAACTTGGGCCAAGTCCAATTAGATTAGAAATGTTGGCCCCTTGTTGGACCATTAAACATTTGTTTGAGTTCAACCCCCCCATTATTTGGCACTGCTAAATAGGGTTTCTGATAACATTTTATCTTTTGTTGAGTGCTGAGCACTCATATGCCATATAGGATGCTCAATTTTGGAAGGCAAGGATGTACTTGAGACTCAGAAAAAAGAGAAGTCTTGCCTCAGAAGGATTTAGCCAATTTAGGCTAGGATTGATTTGAATATAGTGTTAAACACTAACATATATTTTATGGTCACGTGTTCCCACGTGATGCGCTGAAAAGTGGTGTTAAACACCAAGAACAAAACGCTCAAAAATAGTGTTAAACACGAGAATGGGATTGGTCATGTGGGGCCATGTGAGACCTCTGAAAGTGGGGACCAGTCTTCCTTTTGTTTTATTCTCAAATCTGCAAATAAGTGAACACTTTTAATTTTCACGGCCATCACATGTGGGCACGTGATAGGCACTCATGCACTGATTTGTTAAGGTGTTTATTAGGGGTCGCGTGAGGACACGTGAGGGCGCCCAAAATTAGAATCTGCCTTTGCCTTTATTCTCTTTGTTTTGGAGGTCACGTGGGAGCACGTGAGGCATTGCTTCTGGGCTAATTCCTTTTTATTTTGGAGGATCTTTTTGGGGGTCATGTGAGGGCACGTGACCTAGTTTTATTCTTTCTTTTCTGATCATTGGGGATTGGAGTCACGTGTCATCACGTGACCAAGTTCTTTACGTTCATGGAGATCTTTCAAGTCCCTTTATTTTAAGAATTAAATTCTCTGTAGGGTTAAACCCTAATTATGTTTTTAGGGGAATTAAATTCCTATTTATGTGGAAGAATTAAATTCTTATATAGGGTTAAACCCTAATTCTGTCTTGGAGGAATTAAATTCCTATGAAATTGGGAGAATTAAATTCTCATATAGGGTTAAACCCTAGTTTTATTTGGAGGAATTAAATTCCTATGAAATTGGGAGAATTAAATTCTCATATAGGGTTAAACCCTAGTTTTACTTTTGGAAGAATTAAATTCTCTATACTTAATTCTCCCTCTAAGTTTTGGATCTGCATGGCAGAATCTCCCGGATGAGAATTAAATTTTCAACTTGTGGGGAGATTTGCTTCTACAGATCTTCCACCAGAGGAAGAACTAAGTTCTTTTGCAGAAGAGTTAAACTCTTAAATTGAGAATTAAATTCTCTTTGTTTTATGGAGCTTTGATCCCTTTCTCTTTTCTCACATAGGGTTTCTTTTCTTGAGAATTAAATTCTCTTTTCTTTTCTCTCCGCTATTTTTCTTCAGAAAATTCCAAGATCCAAAAATCAATCCTCCTCTCCTCTTCTTGGCTCCTATTTATAGGAGAAGGAAAAGCATCAATTTGTTTAGTGAATCTTTCATTGAAAGATTTTGTTTGTTTTTTGTAACCAACATGATCTTTTAGACCACTCAGTGAATTTTATTCACCATTGGATTTTTAATCCAGAAGATATTTTGTTTGTTATTCTTGGTGAATTTTAGGGAAATCTTTCCTTGTATAAAATCTTTCCATAAATTGATGATTTTTAATCACCATTGGATTTTTAATCCAACGGTGCTCCACTTTACAGAGCATAATCCTCTTTTGTTTGGAAAGATTTAAAGAAATACTTTCCCAGCTAGGGTCTTTGATTTCCCTTAATTAGAATTTAATTTTATTAATTCAGAAGGCTTTTAAAGCCCATCACGTGTTGGCACGTGATCCCAATATTTGATCATTGAAATAGAATTTAGTTCTATCATTTAAAGAGCTAAAGGACCTGTCACGTGTTGACACATGACCCTCCTTTACTCAGAATTTAATTCTGCTTTTTAATAGAGCTAAGGAATCATCACGTGTTGGCACGCGACCTTTTTTTATTCAGAATTTAATTCTGCCTTTTGACAGAGCTAAGGAACCATCACATGTTAGCACGTGACCTTCTTTTATTCAGAATTTAATTCTGCCTTTTAACAGAGCTAAGGGACCATCACGTGTCAGCACGTGACCCTTGGTCATGTGTGAGCACGTGATGCCCCATTGGGGTCTTTCCTTAGTTGTTTTGTTACATTTTGTTTGATTAGAATTTGATTCTATAAAGTAGAGATCACAGGAATCTATCACGTGTCAACACGTGACCCTTAGTCACGTATGAGCACGTGATACCTCATTGAGGTATTTCCTGATTTTTTATCAAGGAACAAATGCCCCCACAGCGTTGTTCTTACGTGTCTGCACATGAGTGCAATGCTGTCACCTTTGTGACCGTTGGATCTGTCTAGGGAATAGGGGAGATGAACCGTTTCCCATCGCATCCTATAAATGCCAGCGTCCCTTCAGAAGCGCCTCCACTTTGTTCATCTTCTTCCTTGGTTGCTTTTTCCTTTGAGAATTTAATTCTCTCTCCCAGAGCTTAGTTCTCTGTTTCAAAAATTTCCAGAGTTTAACTTTGTTAAAAAGATTCTCTTTTCTCAGGTAATGATCTTGAATGGCTGAAGAACTTTTGTAGAAATTTTCGTTGGATTTTAAATCCATACTATGGGTTTTTCCCTTTAACAAGAACCCATTTTTTCTAAAGTTCTTTAAAAGAAAACCGCGCAATCTTTAAATCATAACTCCCTTTTGTTAAGGCTCCTTTGATCTTAGAGATCGATGGCGATGCTCGTCTTTTTCTCTGGATTTTAATTCCATTCTAAAGAGCTTTGGCTCTGAAAAATATTTTTGGGAATTTAATTCCCTTGTTCAAAAGGAATTTAATTCCTCTAAAGAACTCAGTTCTTTAACAGAAGATCTCTTGAGATTTTTCTGCCTGAGTTGTTCTTTGCAACAAAAGAAAAGATTTGCAGTAGGGTTTTCTGGGAATTTAATTCCCTTGTTCTGCTTGATGTTTGCAGAGTCCAAGATGGATTTCTTTTTTGGGGAATGTGTAGTGTCATTTGAAATCCACTGTTCATTTATTGAGAATCTTCCTTTTGTTCTCATAGTAATTGATTTGCCTCATCATTAGTAAGCCGCCATCTTGATTTTGTGGGACCCATGCGTTTTGTTACCAATGGTCCCATAAAATAAGTCCTCTGTCATTTTCTTCCACTGTCTTTTTATATATGCATTTTCAAACACACACACACACACACACACGTGTTGGCTTCGCTTAACAGTTTCCCCTTTTTTTTATTTTAGGCACAATGACTTCTATTCCATACTTCCCTTTCACTCGCTCGGAGGCTGCCTTTTCTCAGTCACCGTCTGACGAGGAAGTGATGGCGATGATCAGGGCTCATGACCCGAATCGCACCAATTTGATTTTATGGGGGACCTGGTACGGTCACATCATCCGCGGCCGCCACAGTTTTCTTTGCGAGATACTGATGGAGCCTACCCGTCCGTTTCTGCCGATGGATCCTCCACGGACTGCCTTTGCTGTGGAGATGCTGGACTGGACCCCTATGGGACGGCTTGAGCCTTCAACAATTGGTATTCCGAACCATTCGGTGCCAGCTATAGACATTTTAGGGCGCCGCATTTGCCAGGGCGAAACCCAGCCATGGGAACAGATTTACAAGATAGGACTTACTCCTCGACATCCCACGGGCTACCTTCTCTGGGCCCGTTATATCATGTCTGCCCATCGTGCGCGACTGCAGAGGGTCGAACTCTATTAGGCGATATATGCGTCTCTTTTCCACTATCAGTCTCCCCATGTCTGGTGGGTTAAGGCCTTCTTAAACCAATGGAATTTTCCCACCAACACCTTCCTTCTAGGGGACTGCGAAGTTTCAATTTCTCTGGAAGAATTTCACGAGATCTCAGGGTTGCCGGTCAGGGGGACACTTTATGAAGAATTACTGCCTCCCGATGAGTATGTCTTCGAGACTGAGCCTGCCATGCTTGACGGCCTGTCGACCAAGAATGCCGTCCGCCACAAGCGCTCAAGCTTGATCAAGACCCTGAGTATTTTTGACAAACTGTTCACAGAGTCAGAGGAGCCGGGCGTCACTTTTAAAATCTTTATCGCCTGCTTCCTTCGCGACGATGTCCTATCAAAGACGGCTCCGAAGTTCGCGAACATTAACGACCCTTTTGGGTTCGGTTTAAATAAGCGTCCGACTAAAGAAGAAGACTTGCCACAGTACTATATTCCCATCATGTCAGCGGTATCTTTCGAGTTGATTGCAATTCCTGGTATGGATGAGGAGACTTTCTTTGTGGGCTTTATCAGTGTTTGGCTTAGCTGGTTCGCCATTCCCATGCATCGCCGTTTCATGAGAGCCTCAGTTATCTATCCAGCTCATCGCATTGCTGAGGGAACGCGACTAGCTGTGGGTATTGCAGGGCTAGCGCATCTATATCATGGGTTAGGCGCCGCGGCCAATACCTCAACTCTAGGCGTAGATGTGGTAAATTTCTCTCTTCATTACTTTACGTCCTGGATTGAGATGCACGTGCTGGGGGCATTTGCTGCGCACCAAAGACCCAAATTTTATGACACTTACACTTTTCCGCGACTCATGCGGCTGGTGGGCGCTTCTGCTCCTAACCCGACTCAGTCTGGGACTATTCGCGTGCTGGTCAATCCCTATGCCACTACAGGCGGGATGGTATTCAACGACCGAGTTCTCTCTGCTCCCTCAGGACCGGTTCAACAGCTCTGCGACTTGTCGAAAGAGGGGGTACCTTCTTTGAAGCCCAGGGAAGCCATGCACCTGTATTCGATTAGACCAGGTTATTTGGTATTTCGTCAGAACGGTGTGGCCCTTTTTATGAGGTACAACCCACACCGCTTTGCTCGGCAACTTGGATATGATCAAGGCGTCCCCTTCGAGGCATTTACAGTGGCGCCTAGCTCATCGCCAGAAGTTGTTCGTGACACCGCTCATCACTTCATGCGGCTGAACACTGGTTCCCGCTTCATGATTCCTGAAGCTGATCATATTCCTCGATGTGTAGGGTCATTCACGGGTTGGTACCTCCATCCGGTCAGTCCAATTATTGCTCCTTGGATATAGGGCTCCCACTCCCTTAAGGGATACCAGCGTCGTACTTATTCCGGAGGCGGCGGAAGTGGACTTAACTCCCACAGCTGGTATGCCACTGCGTACTAGGTCTCAATCAAGGGCTAATAGGGCGCCAGTAGCAGTGTCATCGGCCGCGGCGTCAACAATGGCCGTGTCGTCATCGGTAGCACCGCCGAGCGAGGATATTGAAGGCGAAGTGGGTCAACGCCGTACCAAAGCTCCACGGGTAAGGAAACGATCGTCTTCGGCGGTTAGTTCTAGGCCTAAGAGGCGGAGGAAGACGGTCACCAATCTGCTCGACTCTTTAATAGAGTCTGAGCCTATTCTTCAAGATGAACCACTAGCCATGCAAGAATCGGATGGTGGTCTACTTTTCCCGGGTTCATCTGCCGAGGAAACCGCACAATTGGCTGAGGCTATAAGACGTTCGCAAGACGAATCCGAGAACGTAAGGATCCTAAAGAGGCCTTACCCTGCCGTCATTTTTTATGAAGACCCTCCATCGATACGGCGGCTATTCATAGGCCCTTTGGAAGAATGGGGTGAGAGGGCCCTTAAGCAGGCTGTTTCGGCCGACGCTGAGGACGCACTTTCATTGTGGACCGGTGGCCACGAGTCTACTCTCGAACCTCGGCGGGCATATCTCCTCAGGAAGGAGCGTTAGCTTGAACAAGCCATATTAGAGGCTCCCTTGCACATCGGTATGTTCATGTATTTCCTTGTAATATTTTGTATTGCTCGTATACATATATATATATATATATATATATATATATATATATATCCTTATCTTCGTGCAAACTTTGCAGGGACTTCGGCGATGGCGGAGAATCTGAATTTGAGTCGCGCTTTGACTGTAGACTCCGCTAGTATCCCCAATGAAACACTAATCAGTGTGGAGGGGGTCGATGCAATCGCTGCTCCTGCAATGGAGCCTCCTTTGGTGACTCCCGTTTCCCAAGCGCTTGCTCCCCCGGGAGAGACATCTTTGTTGGTCGCCGATCCGATGGATCTTTCTGGGGGCGGCCCGGAGATTAGGGGACAGGTAGTCAAGGCTACCGTCCTTCTGCTGGAGCCTGCAGTGGCGGCCACTGCAGGCTCCATGCTCGGAAGTCGTTACATTGGCCCACGTCCCCGATGATGTGCCTGGGGGCACGGAGGAGGCCGCTGAAGCTGCTATCCCTCCAGCCCATAATGGGAGAAGCATCGAAGGTAGCCTTCTATATTTTACACTAATGATCTCTCCATTATCTGAACCCTTCTTGTCTTTTCAGAATTGCGTGGATTGGCGACGTCTATTGCCGATCTGTCTCCCAAGAAGTCTTTTCAGCGCCTGTTGGAGATGGCCGCTCCGCATGCGATATCTCTTCAACGCATCGTCCTCTCTTCCGGGCAAGGTCAGTGTCTTTTGCCCTCTTCTCACCATGTTATAATTATTTCATATAATGACATGGATGTCTTCTACAGTTCTGGAAGCTGATGACGAGGTTGAAATTCTTGACGGGCCTGGGGAGCCTTCAGACCCCTCTTGCATGACTGTGGGTAAGTAAAGTCTCAACGTTGTTCCATTTGTTCTTTGCCTATAAGTCTCACTGACTGTTTATAAATCTGAACAGCTTTGCCAGTTCTAACCCCGCTGGAGTCTCGCATCATCATGCCACCCGGCCCCTACGCTGTACGTGCCTCGGAACGGATGGCAAAGCTAAGCCTCCACTCCATGTCATCCCTAATTGAGGACCTTCGCGCTGGCAATCTGATCACGGCCGAAGCGTTTGCCGCTGAAGCTAACGACTCTCTTCCCTTCCTTGCCACCTATCATAGTGAAACATTGGTGCAAGTCTGGGTTGAGTTTTGTCGGCAGGTGGAGGCTTGCTTGCATGTTCTTGAATGCACACGCCTTCCTTCGGAGGTTGTGGCCACGAAGGCGAGCTTGCGGGGGCTGATTGAGCGGTGTGCTGCGAACATGATATCATGTAAGAAAAGGCTCAGCCATAAGTTTTCGGAGAGGGAGCTAGCTTCCAAAGCGCTGAGGGAGCTTCAAGCCAACCTTACGGCCAAGACCACTAAAGCATATGAACTTTGGCGGGTGCTTCAAGAGGCTATCGGGGAGGTGGTAGCCATTGATAAGGCCGCCGTGTTTACTCATAAAATGGTCAAAGCCCATAAGCTTACTGAGAAAGAGCTTGAAGGCCGGCTTGCCTCATACCAGGCCCAGCAGGCTCAAGCGGAGGCCATCTTTTGACGATAATAAATCATGAAGCCGAAGCCCAGCGGAAAAGGGGGGAACTGGCAAATCTACTAAATCGCCCGCCGACATGAAGAATTGTATATATATATATATTTTTTTGTACATACTCCTGAATGAGAGTATATTTTTTTGTTCTTTCATGAATTGTACTTTGTATTCATTTTGATTCATGAATAAAAGATATATTTTTTCTTCATGATGGTGTGTCCCTTTTAGCAAGTGTATTCTGCGGATAGTCTATTTCGATTTCTTTGCAGGACAACGATGGCTTAGGATTCAGGGTTAAGATCCGCTTCCTAAAACTTTTCAACTTTATGAGCCGTGAGGGTCTCATAAAGAATTTTCTCCCTACAGGTCGAGAGGATCCCGTATGTGTAATTTCTCCTTAAGAATCGTGAGGATTCCTAAGTGTGTTTTCTCTTGAAAGTCGTAAGGATCTCACAAGAGAGTTTGCTCCCTTACGAGTCGTGAGGACCCGTAAGTGATGGGTGAGGTTACCATTATCCGCAATTCACGGAGTTAGGAGTTGCTTTGGATGCTTCCCACGGGGTCATAGCCGTGTTCTGCGAGGACCAGGCTCCGCTCTGAACGTTTTCCATGGGATCAGGATTGACTTAAGCCGCGTTCCACGTAACCAGGAATTTGCTCTGGATGCTTCCCACGGGGTCATAGCCGTGTTCTGCGAGGACCAGGCTCCGCTATAGACGTTTCCCACGGGGTCAGGATTGACTTAAGCCGCGTTCCACGTGACCAGGAATTTTGCTCTGGATGCTTCCCACGGGATCATAGCCGTGTTCTGCGAGGACCAGGCTCCGCTGTGGATGTTTCCCATGGGGTCAGGATTGACGTAAGTCGCGTTCTACGTGACCAGGAATTTTGCTCTGGATGCTTCCCACAGGGTCATAACCGTGTTCTGCGAGGACCAGGCTCCACTCTGGACATTTCCTACGGGGTCAGGATTGACATAAGCCGTGTTCCACGTGACCAGGAATTTTGCTCTGGATGCTTCCCACGGGGTCATAGCCGTGTTCTGCGAGGACCAGGCTCCGCTCTGAATGCTTCCCACAGGGTCATAGCCGTGTTCTGCGAGGACCAGGATCCGCTCTGGACGTTTCCCACGGGGTTAGGATTGACATAAGCCACATTCCACGTGACCAGGAATTTTGCTCTGGATGCTTCCCACGGTGTCATAGCCGTGTTCTACGAGGACCAGGCTCCGCTCTGGACTTTTCCCACGGGGTCAGGATTGACATAAGCCGCGTTCCACGTAACCAGGAATTTTTCTCTGGATGCTTCCCACGGGGTCATAGCCGTGTTCTGCGAGGACCAGGCTCCGCTCTGGATGCTTCCCACGAGGTCATAGCCGTGTTCTGCGAGGACCAGGATTCGCTCTGGACGTTTCTCATGGGGTCAGGATTGACATAAGCCGCGTTCTACGTAGCCAGGAATTTTGCACTGGATGCTTCCCACGGTGTCATAGCCGTGATCTGCAAGGACCAGGCTCCGCTCTGGACGTTTCCCACGGGGTCAGGATTGACATAAGCCGCGTTCCACGTAACCAGGAATTTTTCTCTGGATGCTTCCCACGGGGTCATAGCCGTGTTTTGCGAGGACCAGGCTCTGCTCTGAATGCTTCCCACGGGGTCATAGCCGTGTTCTGCGAGGACCAGGATCCGCTCTGGACGTTTCCCACAGGGTCAGGATTGACATAAGCCGCATTCCACGTAGCCAGGAATTTTGCTCTGGATGCTTCCTACGGGGTCATAGCCGTGTTTTGCGAGGACCAGGCTCCGCTCTAGATTCTTCCCATGGGATCATAGCCGTGTTCTGCGAGGACCAGGATCCGCTCTGGACGTTTCCCATGGGGTCGGGATTGACATAAGCCGCGTTCCACGTGACCAGGAATTTTGCTCTGGATGCTTCCTACAGGGTCATAGCCGTGTTCTGCGAGGACTAGGCTCCGCTCTGGATGCTTCCCACAGGGTCATAGCCGTGTTCTGCGAGGACCAGGATCCGCTCTGGACATTTCCCACAGGGTCAGGATTGACATAAGCCGCGTTCCACGTAGCCAGGAATTTTGCTCTGGATGCTTCCTACGGTGTCATAACCGTGTTCTGCGAGGACCAGGCTCCGCTCTGGACGTTCCCACGGGGTCAGGATTGACATAAGCCGCGTTCCACATAACCAGGAATTTTGCTCTGGATGCTTCCCACGGGGTTATAACCGTGTTTTGCGAGGACCAGGCTCCGCTCTGGATGCTTCCCACAGGGTCATAGCCGTGTTCTGCAGGACCAGGATCCGCTCTGGACGTTTCCCACGGGGTCAGGATTGACATAAGCCGCGTTCCACTTAGCCAACAATTTTGCTCTGGATGCTTCCCACGGGGTCATAGCCGTGTTCTGCAAGGACCAGGCTCCGCTCTGGATGCTTCCCACGGGGTCATAGCCGTGTTCTGCGAGGACCAGGATCCTCTCTGGACGTTTCCCATGAGGTCAGGATTGACATAAGCCGCATTCCACGTGATCAGGAATTTTGCTCTGGATACTTCCCACGGGGTCATAGCCGTGTTTTGCGAGGACCAAGCTCCGCTCTGGATAGTTCCCACAGGGTCATAGCCGTGTTCTGCGAGGACCAGGATCCGCTCTGGATGTTTCCCACGGGGTCAGGATTGACATAAGCCGCATTCCACGTAACCAGAAAGGGTTGACTTTATCCGCATTTCATGGAGTCGGGATTTGACTCTCGGTCATCTGTGCACCGCCGATGTTCCGCTTTGCTTGATGTTGTGTCTGTTGTAATGAGACGAGTGTTGAGATGATCTCCAGGCTATCTGTGAACCGTTGAGATTTGCCTTCTTCTTCTAATGAACTGGGGAGGAAAGGTGTGATTCCCTCTTTGTTTGCGCCTTTGGATTGTATACAGGGATTGATGTGATATCGCCTGTAGGGCGAAAATTTCATCATTCATTTTTTTTTATTTCTTTCCGCGATACTCTATCATTTCAGCTTTTATATCGCGAAGGTCGCGATTGCCCAATCATTTCGGCTATTTTTCGCGGTGCCCAATCATTTCGGCTATTTGTTTTATTTTTACTCGCTGCTTTTTATTGCGAGTTGCCCAATCATTTCGGCTATTTTGCATACATACATTTTTACTTGCTGATTTTGTTGCAAGTTGCCCCATCATTTCGGCTATTTTGCATGCATGTGTGGCTTGCTAGCTTTTTTGCTGCAAGCTTAGAATTAGATACTGATTTCAGCATCAGCACCGCTACAACTGGGATATTGCCAGGAGCGAATCATCATTTTCCTCTGTCGATGTCGAACAAAGGTGGCTTAGCAAACAGGGTTGAGATCCTGTCAACTAAGGCTTTTGACTTCATGAGCCGTAAGGGTCTCGTAAAGGTATTTCTCCCTATGAGTCGTGAGGATCTCGTAGGTGTAATTTCTCCTTAGGAATCATGAGGATTCCTTAGTGCATGGTCTCTTATAAGTCGTAAGGATCTTACAAGAGCATTTTCTCCTTCTAAGTCGAGAGGACTTACAAAGGTTGTTCACCGTGTAGATATATCCCTAGTCACGGATGGGACTTTGTTAGGGAAACGTTTATTCGCGCCCGTGGATTATATATAAGGGTTAGCATTGAGCCGCTTGTAGGGCAGTATTGGAGGTTGTGGTGGCCGCTTAAGAACAGCTTCAGATCCCTGTAGCTTAAGACTTTTGAATCTTATGAGCCGTGAGGGTCTCATATGAAGGTTCTCCTTACGAGTCGTGAGGATCTCGCAAGTGTAATTTCTCCTTAGGAATCGTGGGGATCCCTAAGTGTGTTACTCCTTTGTGAGTCGTAAGGATCTCACGCAGGTGGTTTCTCCTCACAAGGTCGAGAGGACCTTGCAAGTGTCTTTTAACGAGGTTGTGCCCTTTCGGGTTTTCACAAAAACTCGCCGGTAGCCCTGCTGTTTTTACTCACGGAACCCTTTCGGGTTTTCATCCGTGTCCATTTTTCTTATGGACATACCGTTTTCTTTTTCTTCCTTTTTTTTATTCTTCTTTTTTTGGTCAGCCTTGGGATGCTGCAATCCACAGTAGTTTATTGACGTCTCGGTCAACAGCCAGTTTTAGGACATAGTGGTCTATCGTTAGTTTAAGGACGTTTCGGTCCGTCGTTAGTTTAAGGACGTTTCGGTCCATAGTTAGTTTAAGGACATTTCGGTCCATGATTAGTTTAAGGATGTTTCGGTCCGTGGTTAGTTTAAGGACGTTTCGGTCCGTCGCCGGTTACTACTTATAGAGTTTGGGCTTAGGAAGATAGCGAGAAGACATAGGCGTCGTCATCTATCGTTGACCTAGGCCGTGACTCGTCAGGCGTAGTATTTTTTCAGGAATCGACCGTTTATTAGCCGGAAGGGTCTTTCACCATGCATGTCCATAAGTAGGTAGGCTCCACCCTGGTAAACTTTGTCTATGATATACGGGCCTTCATAGTTCGGTTCGAATTTCCCCCGTTTGGCGCGATTAGGGATCATAGGTCTTTTGACCACTAGCACGAGTTCGCCTTGGCGGAATGTTCTCGGCCTAGTCAGTCTCTCGTATGAACGTATCATCTTTGCTTTATAAGCCTCCAGATTTTGTTGCGCTATGAGCCGGGTTTCATCAAGGGCATCGAGCTCCTCAAGCCGAAGGTGAGCATTTTCTTTGTCTGTTAGCTCGTAATGAACTGCCACTCGTAGAAAGGGTAACTCTATTTTGAGGGGGAGTACCGCTTCTGTACCGAATACCAATGCATACGGCGTTGTGTTCGTGGCCGTTTTGAACGTAGTTCGATACGCCCAGAGAGCTTCATGCAGTCTCTCATGCCAGTCCTTCTTATTTCGAGACATCGTCATTTTCACGATCTTCGTCAAGGTCTTGTTGAAAGCCTCAGCTAGGCCGTTAGCTCGGGGATTATAGACAGAGGAGTATCTCCAGTTTATGTTATGCTGTTGTGCGAAGCGGCTTGATCCGTCTCGGAGTTCCAAACCGATAAATGACGTGTGTCTTGAAGAAATAGAGGATATTCTCCGTCTTCACTTCCCTCAGCGATACTGCTTCTGCCCATTTGGAGAAGTAATCAATTGTCGCCAAAATGAATCGATGTCCTCTGGACGATGCTGGTTCGATGGGGCCGATTATGTCAGTCCCCCACATTTCAAACGGCCAGCTAGCCACCGTTGGATGTAGTGGATTCAGATGCTGGTGGATAAAGTCCCCATGGATCTGGTACGAGTGGCATTGTTTCGCATACTCGAGGCAGTCCTGAATCATCGTGGGCCAATAGTAGCCCATCCTTTTGATCTTCAACTTCATCTTCAGCCCGGCTTGGTGAGAACCGCAGAGTCCGTTGTGAGTTTCTTGGAAGACTCTTTTTGCCTCTTCAGTCCCAGGCATCTTAGCCATAGAGAATCAAATGATCTCTTGTACAGAGTATCATTAACAAAGGCGAAAGACAGAGCTCGTTTCATGAGCTGATGCCTTGAGGATGAATCTTCGGGTATTCGACGGGATTTGAAGTAGTCTATAAAGACTTCCCTCCAATCCATGTCCTTTTCCTGGTCTTTTATTTGCAGGGCCGTTTGCTCGGTCGCTCCCTTTTCTTCGGACGACTCCGGAGATATTTCTGCCGGTGCAAGAACCCGACGGCTTTGCACAACGATCCGTACGTCATCGAGGTTCTCGTCGGCCAGTTCTTTAGCGAGCTTGGATAATGCATCCGCCTTGCTATTTTCTACGCGCGGTATGCTTTCCAAGGCGTAGGAAGGAATTTGAATCAGCAGTTGCTGTACTCTCTCACCGTATTTCACCAACTCAGGCTTGCACGTCTGATAGTCGCCGTTTACTTGACTAACGACCAGTTGGGAGTCTCCGTATATGAGAAGGTTTTCAATTCCTATGTCGATAGAGATCTCGAGACCTGCTATCAATGCTTCATATTCGGCTTCATTGTTTATCCTTGGCTCTGTTAAGGAGAAGGCAAAGCGCATTATCCCTCCTTGTGGAGTCACGAAGATGAGGCCTACCCCTGATTTGATTATGGGGGTGCTTTTTTTGCGCTTTTTCATGGAGGATGCTCCATCGAAGTAAAGTTCCCACTGGGTATCATTATCTCTTCTCTCCTCGTCGATCGTGTCAAACGCGTGTTCGTCTGGCAATTCGTAGTTCAAGGGAGAGTCGGCAGGTATCGGATGCTCAGCGAGGAAGTCGGCATTGGCCTGGCCTTTCACTGCCTTAAGAGGCCGATAAGTTATCGAGAACTCCATTAAGAGTAAGGGCCATTTAGCGAGTCGTCCTGTTAATATGGCCTTTGACATCAAATATTTGAGGGGATCCACCTTTGATATGCGATGGACCTCATGTGCCAATGCATAGTGTCTGAGCTTCGTTATTGCGAAGATCAACACCAGACCGTGTTTTTCAATGGGAGAGTAATTGCTTTCTGCCCCCAGTAGAACTCGACTCAAGTAGTAGAGGGCTCTCCCTTTCCCTTGGTCGTTTTCTTGTGCCTATAATGCGCCTAGAGAACCTTCGAGGGCTATCATATACAGGACGAGAGGTTTTCCTTTAACGGGAGCGGCCAACACTGGCGGATTCTGCAGGTGTTTCTTGATTTCCTCCAGTGCGCTTTGGCATTTGCGATCCCAGACGAGCGGGGTTCCCTTTTCATCAAGTGACTGTAAGGACGGCACTTGCCGGAGAGATTAGCTATGAATCACCGGATATACGCGAGCTTTCCCTGGAGAGACCGCAGTTGCTTGAGAGTCCTTAGCGGGGGCATTTCCATGATCGCCTTGATCTTCGACGGATCTATCTCGATGCCTCGGTGTCGGACGATGAATCCCAGGAACTTACCTGAGGAAACTCCGAACACGCATTTGAGAGGGTTCATCTTCAAGTTGTATTGCCGAAGGCGTTGAAATACGATCTTCAGATGCTCTAGATATTCCTCGTATGATTTGCTTTTAACTACGAGGTCGTCGATATAGCATTCGACGATTTCATGTATGAGATCATCGAAAATCTTCGTCATGGCCCTCTGATAGGTGGCACCGGCGTTCTTTAGACCGAAAGGCATCACCTTGTAGCAGAATATACCTAAAGGGGTCCGGAAAGCGGTGTGCTTCTGGTCCTCGGGATGCATCTGTAACCTGATGAGCCGTCCATGAAGGAGAAAACTTCGTGAGTGGATGTATTATCTATCATCAGCTCGGTGACCGGTACTGGGAAGTCGTCCTTCAGGCAGGCTTTATTGAGATCCCGAAAGTCCACACATATGCGCACTGTCCCATTTTTTTTCATCACCGGGACGATGTCGGCGATCCAGTCAGGGTATTGAACCTCTTGGATGAAGCCGAGGTCAATTAGCTTCTTGACCTCGGCGTTGATGCTCATTTCAAGCTCGAGCCGCATTCTTCTTGGCGCTTGTTTGATCAGTTTGACGTCCGGGGATATTGCCAATTTGTTGATAGCAATCTCTAGATCTAGTCCTGGCATCTCAGAATAGTTCCATGCGAAACAGTTTCTATACTGCATAAGCACGTCCTTTAGTGTAGCCACCCTTTCTTCAGACAGCAGTTCACTGACAAATATCAGTCGCGGGTCACTTGCCATCCCCAAATCAATTTTCTTGAGGTTATCTGCAGTAGTATGTATTCCATCTTCCAGCTCTTTCGGCGCCGACGGAAACTCTGAGATCACCTCGTCATTCTTGTTTTCGAAGCACCAGGGGAGGTCATCCATATTCTCGGGCTCTTCTTTTGACAACGTTATCGCGTGACAGGTACGAGATCGTTTCCAAGATCGATGTTGATCTGATTCTACTCTTTTTATACACGTCGCTTTTGGTTCATGCTTCTGCGGCGGGCTTACCTTCCAACTGCTGGATAGAGCGAACCTGCCCTGTTGATATTGGTCTTCGACCCAGTTTTTGAAGGTGAAACAGTCTTCGAAGGGATGCCCTATTGCTCGGTGATAAGAGCAATAGTCTGGGTGGGAGATCTCGTTCGCTTGCTCCGGGTGCTTGGACTCTGGGAGTGTCATCATCTGATACTTTACGACGAGATTAAATATCTTCTTTGTCTTATCTTGGGGAAAAGAATATTCCCGGCCCATCTTCTTTATAAGGGATGGATCCCGGCTGCTCGGCCCTTGCTCGCGTGGCTTCTCGGACCCGCTGGGCTACTGTTGAACGTTTTTTCCGTTCTTTGGTTTATTTTTGCCTGTGCGCCTGGTCTTTTCTATGATGGGCTGGCGACGAGGAGCATTGTCATCCCCCACGGCCTGCTGAAGGAGGCGCTGTGTCCTGGCTTTCTCGTAAATGGCCATCTCGCGGTTATGGTCATCCCGGATCTTTTGACCCGTTTCCCTGATCAATTTGTCCATCCGTTCTTCAAACGACGAACTCGGTGTTTTGATGACAGGACCTTGTTTTAGTTTAGGATCAGCGTCTCTTAACAGAATGTCTCTTTCTTCATCGAAGTCATGTATGACGTAGCTGCTATGGACTCGCTCTCGTTTTCTGGATTGAACATATCCAAGCCCGATCGTTTCCATTCTCCCGTTGGGCAACTTGCGCTGAGTTCCAGGGACATCCCAAATCCTGTTGTAGAACCAAGCTTGTCGAGTGGTCTATTTGAAGGGTACACCTTGGCGCCTCAGCAGCCTTTTCAAGCCTTCTATGTAATATCTAAGCAGACGGATGGGCTGGAGCCTTTTAAGTGTAGAATCCACGCCATGCCAAATTTCTTTTTCCACTTTGGTTTCCCCGGATCGGTAGAATAGGATCGCCTTTTCACCTTTTCGTCTGGGAGGGACGTAGAATGTCTGCAGTTCTTGCACATTATAAGTTTCAAGTGCATCGAGCTCTTTGTAATGCTCTTGTGGAACCATGGCAACTTGCAAACTTTGATCTTTGTCGGCGGAGATTTGTATCGACGGCCGAGCAGAGAATACAGCATTGACCCCATCTTTAGAGTCGCTGCCGAAGATCAACATAGGGATGGACGGTCCCGGCTTGTTGTATTGGCGCGGCCCTGAATAAACTATCTCTTCCTCCTCCTCGGTATCACTCCCGAAGACCGGAATAGTAGTGATGGCTTTGTTCTTCAGTTTGTGACATCTTTCTGTGTCCTCAAAGTCTGGTAAGAAGTATTTTGCATCTTCGTACTTTCGGACTTCATTCACGGAGAATGGGTTCAACTCTCCCGTTACGGTATACTCGAGACCGTCCCTGAAATACTTCATACACTGGTGTTGTGTAGAAGGGATAATGTTGTACTCATGTAACCAAGGCCTGCCGAGTAAAGCATTGTAGCATGTCTTGGTATCGATGACATGGAACTTAATGTATGTGACAAGCAGCCCGAAGCGTAGTGTCAATATTACAGACCCAAGCGTTCGTGATGACTGAGAGTCAAACCCGGAGATGGTGATTTTATCACGAGCAAGGTGCTGAACGCTCATGCAAATTTCCTTCAATACTCTCACATTGAGGAGATTGACGGAGGACCCATTATCGACCAGGATTTTGCCTATCTTGATATCATGACAGTATCCGGAGACATAAAGGGGAGGGTTGTGCTCGCACGTCACGAGGAGGAGATCTTCATCGCCGAAAGTGATATCGGCCGTGTGTACTTCTTCCCGCTCATCTTTCATCTTTTCTTCGGCGAGAAAAGCTTGGAATTGCTCGGGCTCCTGCAGTGCCTTGATCAAAGAATCTCTTGCTTCTTTTGATAGAGGAAGGGCGTCGAGAATGTTGAGCTGCGAGGGTATCTTTCTCAAGTGTGCCAGAACGTTGTATTCCACCTTACTTTTCTTTGGTGGGTCCTTGGCTGTCAGCTTTTCGACGGCTTGGTCATCAAGGATGATATCCTCAGGGACCTTTTCTTTCCCCTTATCTCTTCTATTTGACCCACTGTTCGAGGGCCCAAGATTCTTTTCGGACAGCGTACGATTGCGCAGCTGAATATTTTCATAGGTCTTCGGTTCTTCCTCGTTTCCCGAGGTGGACTCTTTAAAGAGAGGGCCAAGAGTCATTTTCGTCAAAGTCGCCCCCGAAGGTGAGAACTTGCGATCCCCCAGCGTCGACCATGTGACAGTTGCCGGTAGTTCTTTTATGCTCCTCGGTTGTATTTCTTTGCTCCCGACGAGTTTTGCGTTTCATCCGCTTGAAATTTTGCCGGTGAGCAACATATCCCTGCCACCATCTTTTAAAAGAATTGCACTCTTCGGTAGGGTGCGCAATCTTTCAATGATATAAGCAGTAGCTAGGATGCATTTCCGTTTCACCAAGAGTGTTTCCTTCAGAGGGTGGCAGCTTCATTCCCATGGATATGGCTTTGGCGAACCTCTTCCTTGTTTTGAAGCTGCTTTTATTTGCGGCGGATGTACTTTGATTTGGCGGGAGTGTTTCAACCCTTTCGTCCAGTCGCCGGCGCTTGGCTTTTTCAAATATGTCCATCTCACGCTCTCGAGTAGTTTTGCTTTTAAGAAGAGCTTCATTCAGGAATGCATCAATCATTTCTTCTGATGGCCCTAGAAGTTCCGGCTCAGGACCTGCCCCCAGTTTCTCTGTGTAAGGAGCTTCTTCATCGTTTATCGATGAGTGAGACATCACATGGCAACTTGATATGTAATCTTCAGATTCATCTGACGAGTCTTCCCCATCATCTCCGTCCTCAAGGACGCGACTGAGAAATTCTTGGAGTGTGACTGGGGTCCGCGCCTTCTGGTTATATTCTTCCAGCGCGTCAATCTGTTTTTGCAGGTCTGTGTGCTTGTCGCCAGGCCTTATGGGCTTTTTGGTCTTCTTCTTCTTCTTTGAAGATTTTGACGGCTGGGTGTGAGTGCTTTGGTTATCACCACCAATCTTTGGAGTTGGACGCGGTTTCAGCATTCCCTTGATAATCTCGGGTTCCAGCGAATTCTTCCACCTGATCGCCGGGCATGTTTGGAGATCGTTCAGCATTCTTTTAGTTTTGGCTGAAAGAGCGACCTCCCATGGAGCTTCTTCTATGAAAGAGCATGATGCCCCCGGTGTGTCTATCTTTCTGGGAGCGTGTGGCTATGGTGGGTTCACCTTCCAATTCTCGGACAGCGCAAACTTGCCTTGTTGGTATTAGTCCTCGATTCATCCCTTAAAGACGAAGCAATCTTCAATTGGATGGCTTACCGTTTGATGGTAAGGGCAATAATTGGGACTATTAGTCTTGCCGGGCTGCAGTGGTCGTTTTAGATTCGGCAGATTGATGAGCCTGTTATGCATCGCTAGTTCGAACAGTCTCTTCGTTTTGTCCCGAGGGAACGAATAAGAACGTTTCATTTTCTCATTATAGTATCGCCGTCTCTCTTCTAGTTGATCCGTTAGTTTTGGGGCACTGGGCTGCTGTTGAGTATTCGCGACAAATATTGCCTTCCCTTTACCCTTCTCATTCCGCGGCTCCGGCTTTGGAGGAGACGGTCTATGACCCATCTGGTCCATTTGGGCCAGTTTGTCGATCAAGGCTTGGAACGTGGTCGGCTTGAAGAACATCATGAATTGGGAAATAGTTGCCTGAAGGTCCAGAGTGCCCACGAACATGCCCACTGCTGGTGCTTCCTCGATGCGCTGCTCACATTTTGACCATAAATTTCGGCACCGTATTGCGTATTGTACCCAAGTTTCGCCTAGCTTCACCCTGGCGTTAATTAATGCGGTAATCGGGATACGCTCGCTAGCGCTCGCGAAGCTTTGCGTAAACAGTAGTTCCATCTCTGCAAAAGTCTTGATGGAGTCGTTTGGAAGTTCAGAATACCACTCGAATGCCGTCTCTGACAAGCTGCCGACGAACTGGCGAAGTAGCAGTTTATCATCGCCTTCGGTGTTAACACATAGGGCCCTGAACTGGGCGAAATGCTGGTGGGGATTGCCCGTCCCTTTATATACATGAAATTTAGGGATCGTATATCCCGGCAGGTACTTTATTTGGTCATACCAGCCTGGATATGGTCGCCCAGTTTTAACAATTTGGCCGGTTATCTCATTCGCCTGGTGAACTCGTATTTGCTGAGCAATGCAATCATCCAGAGCGGCCTTAGAGATGGTTTCCTCTTTGGCTGCTGAAAGAGCCGGAGGAGGGTTCGATGTCTCCCCTCTGTCGTCTTCAATGATGATTGGGGGTCTTCAGCTGGAGGTTCTGGCTGTAACATCATCTAAGCCATGTCTTGGAACAAGAGAACCATTCGTTTTATATTGGCTGCCTGTTCTGCAGCCTCTTTTTCTTTCCTCTCGAGCATTCTTCGGGGGAATTCGGTGTCAGATTCTTGTTCTCGACGCTGCTCCGAGGTCTCTGGATTTTCTTTTGGCCCAGTGAGTGCGGCCATTGCAGTCAGCATCTCCTGAAGCTTCTGCTGCTGTTGTTCCTGAGCCTTTGTTATTGATCGAGTAAGCGGTCGATGACCCGTGGAAGCACGGCTTTCCTCTTTTCCGGAAGCTATATAAACAGTATGCACCATCATGCCCCCAGACTTGGGGTGTTTAGATTCGATGTCTGTGTGGTTCGCCGCGGTCACAAGGGCTTTCTCTAGCCTCTTCCTCTTGTGGGCGGTCGAAGTTGAGGGGGCCGTTACAGTAGGCACCCAGACGGATGTCGCCTTTTGTGGCTTGACAGGATGGTGCTTTTCTTGCCGAACTTTTATCTTTTTCTGTCGGCGAGAGTAATCTTGATCAATTACTGAGTCCTGAACCTGTCGCCAGACTTTGTAAATTTTGGAAGAAAGCCGCTGAGGGGGTTGTTCTGGCTTCGCCTTTGGTGCATTCTCCACGGGTGGAGGAGATCTCTTCAGCACTGCAGTAGGAGAGTTCCTGCGCACCTTGTTAAGCAGTTCAAAACTTTTTCCGGTTGGAACATCAGCATTGATCTCCACCATTGGAGCTGGTGGAGTAAATCCAGATGGAGAGCTGCCTCCAGCCTTCCGTACTCGGCGCTAGTGACGACGGCGAGTATGTCGCGCAGCTGGTGTTGGTTCAGCTATGTAGATGGCTTTGTCATGCTCCCTGTTCTGGTGAGGCGCTGCTGGTACCAGCCTCTTAAAGACCGACGTCCGTTGAGCAGCAGTATCCAATCTGTGAAAGACAGACCTTTGAGCAGGAACGGGGGCCGGAGTGGCCAACCTCGTAAAGACTGAACCTTTGATGGGAGAAGCTTCTTTAGTGACCTCGAGAGCAGGAATGGCTATCCGTTTTGGGATGGTCGCTTCAGGTATTGTGGGCTTCTTGACAGGCCCATTGGAGTTCAGGCTCAGCCTATCGAAGACTGATGCTGTTGGCTTGGCATTGGATGACCCGTTGAGAGGGGCCATGGTGGTAGTGAGCCGATCAAAGACTGACTTCTTCTGCGCTTCTTGCGGCAGCGGGATGTTAACGCTCACTGTAGGGAGCATGGTCCCGAAGAACAACCCGGTGGTAGCCTGCGTTACTTGCTCTACCGGCATTGTGAAAAGGGAGGCCTCCTGGGGCCCGTAAGTTACACCTCCAGATTAGGCGGAACGGGAGTTGCAGTTGCAGCTGGAGCATTTTGTGCAGGTAGACGCCATTGCTCTCTCGTTTTCTGCACCGAGCAAGACACCAAATCTTAGTACCTCAAACCCAAGGGCAACCATATCAAACCGCGATTCTTTCGCGAATAAGACACACGAAGCGTGGAGTGGAAAGAGGAAAAGGTCCCACCGGGCGTGCCAGAATCTGTTCCCCGCCGAAAGATGCGGAGACGCGGTAGACGTCTTGCTTGAATTTCAGGGTAGATGCTAATTGGTGCTATCCGTCCACCTCTCCGAAGATGCCAAGTTGATTTATGGCACCACATATCGAAGGTTTAAACAGATGCGGCCGATGTAGCAGACTTCGTCAGATTCCCCCTCATTTGAGGGGTTTTTGATTGTGGGGACGCTCTTCCCTGCAGGCGCAAGCCCCTGCAGTTAATTACGCTACCGCATCGCGGTAACAACTTTCTCCTTCTCTAGATGGTCACTTCATGTCGTGTGGGTGTTTGTTTTGTGTTTGGTTGCCCGTGGATTGTATACGGAGACTAATTTATGTTGTCGCCCGTAGGACGTGGATTAGTCCAAATCCGTATCTTCTTAGATTTGGGTTTTGGGGTTGGGTTTAAGAATACGTTAGCCTCATTTGGGACTAAGATCAACTTAAATGTATGTTAAGGATACGTTAGTCTAATTTTAGACTAAAATCAACTTAACGGGATCGTTTAGATCCAACAAAAGAGCATTTGGACTCTATTGTTTAGTTTAGGGACATTGCGGTCGATTGTTAGATTAAGGATATCTCGGTCCATTATTAGTTTAAGAACATCTCGGTCCAAGGTTAAGGATATCATAGTCCGTGAGTTTAAAGACCTTACAGTCAAGGTTAAGGACATCATAGTCCGTGAGTTTAAAGAACTCACAGTCAAGGTTAAGGACATCATAGTCCATGAAATGTATGGTTGTCGGGACCCGTCACCTCTCTGAAGACGTTGAAGAATTACAACGACAAATATCAAAGGAGTGAAGAGATGTACCCTTGAACCAAAGTTGATTGGGAGATCTATAGTCCAATTTTGGAACTAAGATCAATTAATTAGATTATGAGCATATTGGCTCAGTTAAATCTGAATTGAGGACTTATGGCCAACTTGGGCCAAGTCCAATTAGATCAGAAATGTTGGCCCTTTGTTGAACCATTAAACATTTGTTTGAGTTCAACCCCCCATTATTTGGCACTGCAAAACAGGGGTTCTGATAACATTGTATCTTTTGTTGAGTGCTGAGCACTCATATGCCATATAGGATGCTCAATTTTAGAAGGCAAGGATGTACTTGAGACTCGGTAAAAAGAGAAGTCTTGCCTCAGAAGGATTTAGCCAATTTAGGCTAGGATTGATTTGAATATAGTGTTAAACACTAATATATATTTTATGGTCACATGTTCCCACGTGATGCGCTGAAAAATGGTGTTAAACACCAAGAACAAAATGCTCAAAAATAGTGTTAAACACTAGAATGGGATTGGTCGTGTGGGGCCATGTGAGACCTCTGAAGGTGGGGACCAGTCTTCCTTTTGTTTTATTCTTAAATCTGCAAATAAGTGTTAAACACTTTTAGTTTTCACGGCCATCACGTGTGGGCACGTGATAGGCACTCATGCACTGATTTGTTAAGGTGTTTATTAGGGGTCACGTGAGGACACGTGAGGGCACCCAAAATTAGAATCTGCCTTTGCTTTTATTCTCTTTGTTTTGGAGGTCACGTGGGAGCACGTGAGGCATTGCCTCTGGGCTAATTCCTTCTTATTTTGGAGGATATTTTTAGGGGTCACGTGAGGGCACGTGACCTAGTTTTATTTTTTCTTTTCTGATCATTGAGGATTGGAGTCACTGTCATCACGCGACCAAGTTCTTTACGTGCATGGAGACCTTTCAAGTCCCTTTATTTTAAGAATTAAATTCTCTGTAGGGTTAAACCCTAATTATGTTTTTAGGGGAATTAAATTCCTATTTATGTGGAAGAATTAAATTCTTATATAGGGTTAAACCCTAATTCTGTCTTGGAGGAATTAAATTCCTATGAAATTGGGAGAATTAAATTCTCATATAGGGTTAAACCCTAGTTTTATTTAGAGAAATTAAATTCCTATGAAATTGGGAGAATTAAATTCTCATATAGGGTTAAACCCTAGTTTTACTTTTGGGAGAATTAAATTCTTTAAATTCAATTCTCCCTCTAAGTTTTGGATCTGCATGGCAGAATCTCCCCGATGAGAATTAAATTTTCAACTTGTGGGGAGATTTGCTTCTGCAGATCTTCCACCAGAGGAAGAACTAAGTTCTTTTGCAGAAGAGTTAAACTCTTAAATTGAGAATTAAATTCTCTTTGTTTTATGGAGCTTTGATCCCTTTCCCTTTTCTCACCTAGGCTTTCTTTTCTTGAGAATTAAATTCTCCTTTCTTTTCTCTATGCTATTTTTCTTCAGAAAATTCCAAGATCCAAAAATCAATCCTCCTCTTCTCTTCTTGGCTCCTATTTATAGGAGAAGGAAAAGCATCAATTTGTTTAGTGAATCTTTCATTGAAAGATTTTGTTTGTTTTTTGTAACCAACATGATCTTTTAGATCACTCAGTGAATTTTATTCACCATTGGATTTTTAATCTAGACGATATTTTGTTTGTTATTCTTGGTGAATTTTAGGGAAATCTTTCCTTGTATAAAATATTTCCATAAATTGGTGATTTTTAATCACCATTGGATTTTTAATCCAACGGTGCTCCACTTTACAGAGCATAATCCTCTTTTGTTTGGAAAGATTTAAAGAAATACTTTCCCAGTTAGGGTCTTTGATTTCGCTTAATTAGAATTTAATTTTATTAATTCAGAAGGCTTTTAAAGCCCATCATGTGTTGGCACGTGATCCCAATGTTTGATCATTGAAATAGAATTTAGTTCTATCATTTAAAGAGCTAAAGGACCTGTCACGTGTTGACACGTGACCCTCCTTTACTCGGAATTTAATTCTGCTTTTTAACAGAGCTAAGGAATCATCACGTGTTGGCACGTGACCCTCTTTTATTCAGAATTTAATTCTGCCTTTTAACAGAGCTAAGGGACCACCACGTGTTAGCACGTGACCCTCTTTTATTCAGAATTTAATTCTGCCTTTTAACAGAGCTAAGGGACCATCACGTGTCAGCACGTGACCCTTGGTCACGTGTGAGCACGTGATGCCCCATTGGGGTCTTTCCTTAGCTGTTTTGTTACATTTTGTTTGATTGGAATTTGATTCTATAAAGTAGAGATCATAGGAATCTATCACGTGTCAACACGTGACTCTTGGTCACGTGTGAGCACGTGATACCTCATTGAGGTATTTCCTGATTTTTTATCAGGGAGCAGCATGCTAGTAGGGCGTGCACCAAAGACTCTCCTTATAGCCTTGCATAGTACATGGTTTGTGCATGTTTAGGTTGAGTATTGTCGTCGAGTGGAGGATTGCTTACATACTCTTGAGTGCATACGCCTTCCTTCCGAGCTCCTAACTTCAAAGGTGAGCATGCGGGGGTAGATTGAGCGGTGCACCGCTAATCTACAGTCTTGCGAGAAGAGGCTCAACCGGAAATTTTCGAAGAGGGAGCTAGCTTCAAATTCTTTGGGGGAACTCCAGGCTCAACTTACTACTAAGACCTCCCGTGCGTATGAAATTTAGCGGGTGCTTTAAGAAGCTATCACAGAGATGGTAGCTCTTGATAAAGCCGTTATCTTTACCTGCGAGATAGTTGAAGCTCATAAAGTTGCTGAAAAGGAGCTTGAGATTCGGTTCGCTTCGTATCAGACTCAACAGTCTCAGGTGGAGACCCGTCTTGTGGCAATAACAAAGCTTGAAGCCGAGGCCCAGTAGAAGAATGATGAACTGACGAACTTATTGCATCATCCGCCAGCTTAAAGATTTTTTTTTGTTTATTCTCCTTTTTGTATTTACTCCTGAATGAGAGTATCTTGTATTCATTTTGATTCATGAATAAAAGACATATTTTATTTCATACTGGCGTGTCCCTTTTAGCAAATGTGTCTTGCAGATAGTCTATCTTGATCTCCTTGCAGGGCAGCGATGGCTTAAGAAACAAGTTCAGGTCTGCCTCCTAAGACTTTTCAACTTTATAAGCCGTGAAGGTCTCATAAAGGGTTTTTCTCCCTACGAGTTGAGAGGATCCCGTAGGTGTATTTTCTCCTTAGGAGTCGTGAGGACTCCTAAGTATGTTTTCTCTTGAGAGTCGTAAGTGTAGGGTTCTTAGGCACAACCACAAGGTTTCGCAAGGTATTAAACATGCCGTATTTAAAAATTTAGTGTGCCAAACAACCCTAACCAAGGATCTAACTAGAGTTTTAGGAGCAAAACAAGAAAGTAATCTACTTTACTTCTAAGTGATAACGGGATACAACCTTTGTAGACGGATCCTTCACTTCAATGGCTCCTTATAGTGGTCCCTTCGCTGCGATCATGGAACTCCCGGACTCTTGCATGGCTTCTCAAGGTGAAAGGAACGATCTTGCTTGAAGTCTTCGAGGCCGAAGATGATCTACGTCGAGGATACACTAACTCAAGCTTCTACTTCACTAATGAGAGATTAGTGAAGCTAACACCCTATACTAAAGTGCTAATCTAGTAGAGGATGATGAAGTAGGAAGTGGGCTCACTTTAGTTTTATTTTTCTCACAATATTTTCTCACTTTGGAAAAACCTAGCAAGCTTTTTTCCAAGGATGAAGAAGATGAAGCAAAGAGAGATGAGAATGAACTAATGAGGTGAGAGAATCAACCATGAGTGAGTTTCTATCATATAGCTAACTTATGTAGAGACATAACCATGGCTAAATTATAATGATTAGCTTAATAAATATCTTAAGTAAAACAAAATTAGTGGACCAAGTCAATGCATCCACAAGATTCTACAAGCTTCATGCATGTGACTATTTATCCACTAATTTGGATTTACTTTAAATAATTAAACCCCACATTATAATTAGTATGGTGTAAGTCTCATACACCCATATAGTGTGTATCAACAACTATGACACAAAAATAACACAATTAATATATATCACATATATATTAAGTGTGCACATGTGAGAAAAATAAATGCTTAAGTGAGCTAATATTAGTTAATGTAAACTAGTATATCAAATATACAATTATACACTAAATTATCAAATCAATACTTGATTTAATAATCCGGTTATATCACATATAACTGACTAATATTATATGTACCATCTTATCGAACCAACACTTGATTCGATAACCCGGCTATATCACATATAACCGACCGATACAAAAATCGTGAGAATAGAATGCGGTATTACATACCCGCATCATTCTCGGCCTCGCACATATCATATATGTGCTCCTGCTTCGTTTTTCCTGAGCCAGTAAAACCTCTATATAGGACTCTAAAGACTCGTCAATACGCCGGCAGTAGGTGATGATCACATCAAACACCCACAAGCCGTCAGCGGTGCTAGCTGGACGTAACGGCTACCTGGGTATTGAGCGATCAGAAGATCAACAAGAAATCCCGCTCTAGCTCCTGTAAAGCCTGTCAGTAACACTACCGTACAGTGCGGTCTCTTTGTCTAAGATGTCGCATATCAAGTCTAGGGGTGGTAAACGTCAGACCACAATAACTCGACAAGTCATGCCGATACGAGGCTCATAACGGGTCGAGAAACTACTGATAACACTTATCAGTAAATATCTAAATCAGCCCTGGCCAGGGACTTCCTGTTATAGCCAATCGAGCACAGCGCAACATCAACCCCCAATACCGAGAGAGACGAATCCCCTCCTATCGCTCATTGCCTCCATGTGACTCGGGACTGTACCAAAAAACCACCGTTTTGCATGTTCTCATGAACGTGGTAAGGTGGAAATCAAAGCACAGTGGGAATCACACAAGACTCTATGACGATCTTGGGTCGACAGACTAACCTGTACTAGTGTCACCAGAGAACTGCCATCTGACGTGAGGTATAATACCATCTGGGAGTTCTCGGCGAGTCCGTCCAGTATACCCAGTCTCCACTGAGCACCTGTATACCATCTCTGATGTCAAACATCAATGGATATGGGATCATCCATCGCCCATCTCATGGGTCGAGAAGCATATACGCAAGTCTACTCTGGTATATCGATGCCCCATCTCGATACACCCACGACTTGGAAGATTAAAGGATGAAGTTATGGACTACCATGGCCCTACTAGTATGATCTGCATCATAGTCCAGGTAGTCAAGTACACATCTTAAGGGCTTTATCAATATGTAACAGAGAGACAATCAGTGTACATGTTAAGATAAAGAGTAACCAGATAGCATACTATCATGTCGAGCAAGAAAGTCCTCCCTATATATGTCCAAGCATCCACTACAATATACATCTCATGTACAGTAATGGCCTCTAGGGCATACATATAACTAACAGTAAGGATCTCACAAGAGAATTTTTCCCCTTACAAGTCGAGAGGACTCGTAAGTGGTTGTTTCCCTTCTTATCGTGTTTTGACTTTGGAGAGTGTGGCCCGTGAATAGTATGCAATAGTCCATCTTGGACCGACTTGTAGGGCCCCAGTGCTTAGAAAACAGATCCTTATCCCCATTGCCTAAGGCTTTTCCCTATGAGTCGAGACGAATCGAGAAGGTCTCGCAAGGGTGTCCTAACGTCACAGTTAACTCCTGCTAATAGAATTCCGTTAGGGTCTATGGTACTAGGGTTTTTTACCCGTCGTACCGTCGCGTTGGCTAGTATATTCCTCGATATGCGATCTTGCTGTTCGAGTAGCCCTGCGACTGTCGTATCTCTGATCCCTTCGGGGGCTGGACAAGACGTCTTCAAGTAATCTTTCAGGTGATATTGCCGTCGAAAGAGCAAGCATTAGGGATATTCCATGTCGCTTTTTACTTGAGGTTAGGCTCGGTTTGGGAGCCCCGATGAGTCATGACCACTCCGCACTGGAGTGGGATGATCTCCGATGGTCTTTCGGTCTCATTTGAGTTGCCGTCAAGACCCTGAAGCTAGGGATCTCCCTTTGCTTCGTTTGTTGACATTGTGTCTGCAATATTTTAACGAATATTGAGGTTGTATTTGGGTTGTCTGTGAACCATCAAGATTTGGAACTAGAGGACTTTGCCATGGCTCCGTTTGTTGATGTCGCGTCTGCATCCTGCTGGAGGGAGGAAGAACGATGCTGTTGATCTCTAGGCTGAGGATGCTGCCATCGAGACTTAGAACTAGGGACTCTGCCATAGCTCCGAGGTAGTCTCTAGGCTGTCTGTGAACCGTCGAGATTTAGAACTAGTCGACTTTGTCGTGGCTCCGAGGTAGTCTCTAGGCTGTCTGTGAACCGTCGAGATTTGGAACCAGGGGACTTTGCCATGGCTCCGTTTGTTGATGTTGCGTCTGCATCCTGCTGGAGGGAAGAAGAACGCTGTTGTTGATCTCTAGGCTGAGGATGCTGCCGTCGAGACTTGTAACTAGGGAATCTGCCATGGCTCCGAGGTAGTCTCTAGGCTGTCTGTGAATCGTCGAGATTTGGAACTAGTGGACTTTGCCGTGGCTCTGAGGTAGTCTCTAGGCTGTCTGTGAACCGTCTAGATTTGGAACTAGGGGACTTTGCCATGGCTTCGTTTGTTGATGTCGCGTCTGCATCCTGCTGGAGGGAGGAAGAACGCTGTTGTTAATCTCTAGGCTGAGGATGCTGCCATCGAGACTTGGAACTAGGGACTCTGCTATGGCTCCGAGGTAGTCTCTAGGCTGTCTGTGAACCGTCGAGATTTGGAACCAGGGGACTTTGCCGTGGCTCCGTTTTACTGACTTCGTATCTGCTTCGGGTTGGAATAAGAAGGAACTTCGTTGTTGATTTCTAGGCAGTAGAAGCAGCCATCGAGATCTAGCTTCCCTTTGACGAAGCCTGGTGGGACAATGTGGTTCCCTTTTCGTTTGTGCCCATGAATTGTATACAGGGGTCGATATGATCTCACCTGCAGGGCAAAAGTTTCATTTTTTTGTTTCTTTTCACGATGCTCTATCATTTCAGCTTTTTATATCGCGAAAGTCGCGATCGCCCAATCATTTCGGCTATTTTTCGCGGTGCCCAATCATTACGGCTATTTTTTTCCTTTACTCGCTGATTTTTATTGCAAGTTGCTCAATCATTTCGGCTATTTTTATATGCATATATTTTACTCGCTGATTTTTGTTGCGAATTGCCCTATCATTTCGGCTATTTCATATGCATTTTTGGCTCGCTGATTTTTTTTTGCTGCGAGTATGGAACTTGAGACTTGACACCAATTTTGGCATCAGCATCGCTGCGACTGGAATATTGCCAGGAGCGAATCATCATTTGCCTTTGTCGATTCGAACAAAGGTGGCTTAGCAGACAGGGTTAGGATCCTGTTGACCAAGGCTTTTTTACTTTACGATCCGTAAGGGTCTCATAAAGGTGTTTCTCCCTACGAGTCGTGAGGATCTCGTAGGTGTGTTTTCTCCTTAAGAGTCGTAAGGATTCCTAAGTGTGTATTCTCTTATAAGTCGTAAGGATCTTATAAGAGTGTTTTCTCCTTATAAATTGAGAGGACTTACAAGCGTCATTTACCACATGAGGACATTCCTCGTCGGCGGGACTTGGTGGGGGAAACGTTTATTTGTGCCCATGGATTGTATACAAGGGTCAATATTAAACCGCTTGTAGGGCAACTTGGGGAGTGTGATAACTTAAGAACAGGTTCAGATCCCTGTAACTTAAGGCTTTCGAATCCTATGAGCCGTGAGGGTCTCATTGGGGGGATTCTCCTTACGAGTCGTGAGGATCTCGTAAGTGTAATTTCTCCTTAGGAATCGTGGGGATCCCTAAGTGTGTTGCTCCCTTGTGAGTTGTAAGGATCTCACGCAAGTGTTTTCTCGCCACAAGATCGAGAGGACCTTACAAGTGTGCATGAATTTTTTTTACGAGTCTGCTCCCTTTAGGGTTTTCATGAACTCGCTGGCAGTCCTGCTGTTTTTACTCATGGAGCCCTTTCGGGTTTTCATCCGTTCCTATTTTGATTGTGGACGTACCGCTTTTTTTTGTTTTTTTTTTACGGTAGGACTTCGCCAACCGGGGTAGCTGTGGAGCCAGAGGGACTTAAGTTGCAATCCTCGCTGCAAGGGCTTGTGGACCTGGATTCCAATGTCTCCATGTTTTGAGGCGGCGTATTTAGTTTAGGGACATCCCGGTCCATTGTTAGTTTAAGGACATCTCGGTCCATTGTTAGTGTAAGGACATATCGGTCCATAGCTAGTTTGAGGACGTTGCAGTCCACCGGGATTTTGAGGCGAGGTTTCGCTGGATACTACTTATAGAGTTTGGACTCAGGAAGACAGCGAGCGGACACGAGCGTTGTCATCCATCATTAACCTGAGCTGTGACTTGTCAAGCGTAGTATAAGGAATCAGTCGTTTATTGGCCGGAAGGGTCTTTCGCCATACATATCCATGAGCAAATAGGCCCCATCTTGGTAGACCTTATCTATGATGTACGGGCCTTAATAGTTTCGGCTCGAATTTTCCCCGTTTAGCACGATTGGGGATCATAGGTCTTTTAACGACTAGAACGAATTCGCCTTGGCGGAATGTTCTCGGCCTAGTCAATCTTTCTTATGAGCGCGTCATCCTTGCTTTGTAAACTTCTAGGTTTTGCTGCGCCATGAGACGAGTTTTATCGAGGGCATCGAGCTCCTCAATTCGAAGATGGGCATTTTCTTCATCCGTCGACTCGTATCGAACCGCTACTCGGAGAGAGGGTAGCTCTATCTCTAAGAGAAGTACTGCTTCCATGCCAAATATCAACGCGAATGGCGTCGTATTCGTGGCCGTCTTGAACGTGGTCTGATAAGCCCAGAGAGTTTCATGCAATCTCTCGTGCCAATCCTTTTTATTTCTGAACACCGTTTTCTTTATGATCTTTGTCAAGGTTTTGTTGAAAGCCTCAGCTAGACCGTTAGCTCGGGGATTATAGACCGAAGAGTATCTCTAATCTATTTTATGCTGCTGTGCGAAGCGGCTGGTCTTATGGCTTCTGTAGACCGGCTCATTATTTGAGATGATCCATCGCAGAGTACCGAACCGGTAGATGACATGTGTTTTGAAGAAATGGAGGGTGTTCTCCATCTTCACCTCTCTTAATGGTATTGCTTCTGCCCACTTAGAGAAGTAATCGGTTGTTTCTAGTATGAACCGATGTCTTTTGGATGATGCTGGTTCGATGGGCCCAATTATATCGGTTCCCCACATTTCGAATGGCCAGCTACCCAATGTTGGGTATAGCGGATTCGGATGCTGGTGGATGAAGTCCCCATGAATTTGGAACGAGTGACACTGCTTCGCATATTCGAGGCAGTCCTGAATCATCGTGGGCCAATAGTAACTCATTCTTTTGATCTTCAGCTTCATCTTTGGCCCAGCTTGATGGGAACCGCAGAGTCCGCCATGAGTTTCTTAGACGACCCTCTTTGCTTCTTCCGGTCCCAGGCATCTCAACCATATACAGTCAAATGATCTCTTATAAAGAGTATCATTCACAAAGGCGAAAGACAGGGCTCACTTCATGAGCTGATGTCTTGCCGACGCGTCTTCGGGCATTCGATAGGATTTGAAGAAGTTTATAAAGACTTCTCTCCAATCCTTCGCCTTTTCTTCATCCTTTAATTGGAAGGCCGTCTGTTCGGTTACTTCCTCTTCTTTAGACGTCTTCAGAGATATCTCTGCTGGCGCGAGAATCTGGCGGCTTTACACAATGATCCTTACGTCATCGAAGTTTTCATCGGCCAGTTCTTTAGCGAGTTTGGCTAACGCATCCGCCTTATTATTTTATGCACGCGGTATGCTTTCCAGGGTGTAGGAGGGGATTTGCGTCAGCAATTGCTGCATTCTTTCACCATACCTGATCAGTTCTGGCTTGCACATCTGGTAGTCGCCATTTACTTGGCTAACGACCACCTGTGAGTCTCCATATATGAGGAGGTTTTCGATCCCCATGTTGACAGCAATCTCGAGACCTACTATCAAAGCTTCATACTCAGCCTCATTGTTTGTTCTCGGCTCCGTTAAAGAAAGGGCAAAACGCATTATCCCTCCTTGTGGAGTCACAAAGATAAGGCCTACCCCGGCTTTAATCATGGGGTGTTTTGCTTTCGCTTCTTCAAGGAGGACGCTCCATCGAAGTAGAGTTCTCATCGGGTATCATTCCCTTCTTTCTCCCCATCGATTGTGTCAAACACGTGTTCGTCCGACAGTTTGCAGTTTAAGAGAGAGTCGGCGGGTATCGGATGCTCAGCGAGAAAGTCAGCAATGGCCTGGCCTTTTATTGCCTTGAGGGGTCAATATACTATCGAGAACTCCATCAAGAGGAGGGCCCATTTGGAAAGCATTCCTGTTAATATGGCTCTCGACATCAAATACTTGAGAGGATCCACCTTTGATAAGAGATGAACCTCATGTGCCAAGGCGTAATGTCGGAGCTTCGTTACCGCGAAGATCAACGCCAGACAATGCTTTTCGATTGGGGAGTAGTTGTTTTCTGCCCCAGGAGAAATCGACTCAAATAAAAGAGAGCTCTCTCCTTTCCCTGATCGTTCTCCTACGCCCATAGCGCACCTAAAAAACTTTCAAGGGCCGTTGTGTACAGGATGAGGGGCTTTCTCTTGACCGGAGCGGTCAGTACTGGCGGGTTCTGTAGATATTTCTTGATTTCGTCCAGTGCGTTTTGGCATTTACGATCCCAAACGAACGGGGTCCCCTTCTTCATTAGATGACTGTAGGGGCGGCATTTGCCGAAGAGGTCAGCTATGAACCGTCGGATATACGCGAGCTTTCCTTAGAGAGACCGCAGTTGCTTGAGAGTTATTGGCAAAGGAATTTCCATAATTGCCTTGATCTTTGACGGTCTATTTCGATGCCCCGGTGCCGTACGATGAATCCTAGGAATTTTCCTAAGGAAACTCCAAATGCGCATTTCAGAGGGTTCATCTTCAGGTTGTACTTCCGAAGGCACTGGAACACTATCTTCAGATGCTCCCAGTGCTCCTCCTACGATTTGCTTTTCACCATGAGGTCATCGATATAACATTCGACAATCTCGTGTATGAGGTCATCGAAAATCTTTGTCACGGCCCTCTGATAGGTGGCACCGGCGTTCTTCAGACCAAAGGGCATCACTATGTAACAGAATATGCGTAGCGGGGTCTGGAAAGCAGTGTGCTTTTGGTCTTCAGGATGCATCTTTATTTGATTATACCCCAAAGATCCATCCATGAAGGAGAAGACTTCATGGGTGGATGTGTTATCGATCATCAGCTCGATAACAGGCACTGAGAAGTCATCTTTCGGACAAGCTTTGTTGAAATCCCGAAAATCTACGCAGATGCGTACTGTCCCATTTTTCTTCATTACCGGAACGATATTGGTGATCCAGTCAGGGTATTAAACTTTTTGGATAAAGCCGGAGTCGATTAGCTTCTTGACTTCGGTGTTGATACTCATCTCAAGCTCGAGCCGCATTCTTCTTGGCGCCTGTTTGACTAGCTTGACATCCGGCGATATCGCCAATTTATGCATAGCTATCTCTAGATCTAATTCCGGCATCTCGGAATAGTTCCATGCGAAACAGTTTTTATACTGCATAAGCACGTCTTTTAACGTAGCCACATGTTTCTCAGACAGCAGCTCACTGACGAACGTTGGCCTT
This sequence comes from Agapanthus africanus, assembly GCA_030015575.1. Taxonomy (NCBI): domain Eukaryota; kingdom Viridiplantae; phylum Streptophyta; class Magnoliopsida; order Asparagales; family Amaryllidaceae; genus Agapanthus; species Agapanthus africanus. The sequence continues at coordinate 589,754,707 of CM057340.1, read as the reverse complement.
GGCTCATTTGTCGTCCCCAAGTCAATTTTTCTCAGGTTGTTTGCTGTGGTGTGTATTCCATCTTCCAGTTCTTTTGGCGCCGGTGGAAATTCTGAGATCACCTCGTCCTCATCTTCATTTGTGAAGCACTGGGAGAGGTCGTTCACATTCTCATGCTCTCCTTCCTATGAGAATGTTATCATATGGTAGGTACGAGCTCGTTTCCAAGCTCGATGCTGATCTAGACTTTCCCTCGTAGTGTAGGTTGCTCTCGGCTTATGCTTTTATGGCGAGGCTATCCTCCAACTGTCAGATAGAGCAAACCCGCCTTGCTGATACTGATCTTCAACCCAGTCTTTGAAGGTGAAGCAGTCTTCAAGAGGATATCCCACCATTCGATGGTAGGAGAAATAATCCGGGTGATGGACCCCGTTCATCTGTTTGGGGTATCGAGACTTCGGGAGCCTCATCATTTGATGTTTCATGACAAGGTTGAATATCTTCCTTGTCTTGTCTCGAGGGAAAGAGTACTCCCGACCCATCTTCTTCATAAAAGACGGGTTCCAGCTGACTTTTTCTCGCTCGCGTGGCTTCTTGGATCTGCTTCGCTGTCTTTGAACGCCGTCCCTGTTCTTCACCTTGCTTTTACTTCTACGTTGGGCTTTTTTCTTGCCACGAGAGAGCACATCAGGATGGGGGTGAAGGGTATCGTCGTTTTCTCCTTCCGTAACCTGCTGAATGATACGTTGCGTCCTGGCTTTCTCATAAATGGCCATTTCGCTGCTGTGGTCATCCCAAACCTTTTGACCCGCTTTCCTTATTAGCATGTCAATCTGTTCTTCAAATGACGGACTTAGTATTCGTACGGCGAGATTTCACTCTGGTTCGACATCAACGCCATTTGGAAATGCATTCGTTTCTCCACCGGAATAATTTATGGCATGGCAGCCATGGAATCGCACCCTTTTATTGGACCGAACGTATCCAAGGCTAGTCGTCTCCATTCTCCCGTTGGACATCTTCCGCTGAGTCTCGGGAGTGTCCCAAATATTATTATAAAACTGGGTTTGTCGAGCGGTCTGCTTGAAGGGTACACCTTGGCATCTCAATAGCCTTTTCAATCCTTCCGCGTAGTACCTGGGAAAACGGATTGGTTGAAACCTGTCGAGCGCAGGTTCGGCACCGTGCCATGCCTCTCTCTCCACTTTAGTCTCGGTGGATTGATAGAAAAGGATCGCCTTCTCACCACTTTGCCTAGGAGGGACGTAGAAGGTCTGCAGCTCTTGCACGCTGTACGTATCAAGTGCATCAAGTTCTTTGTAATGCCGCCGCGGAACTAGGGTAATCTGTAAACTCTGGTCAGCTCCAGCAAAGGTCTGCACTGACGGGCGGACGAAGAACACTGTGTTGGCCTCGTCCTCAGAGTCACTGCCAAAGACCAGAATAGGAGTAGATGGTCCTGGCCTGTCGTGTTGGGGTTGTCCCGAGTAGACCATTTCTTTGTCCTCCTCGGTATCGCTCTTAAATATCGGGATAGTGGCGATGGCTTTTTGTTTATTCTCCGGTTTGCGACATCTTTCCATGTCTTCGAAGTCTGGTAAGAAGTACTTGGCGTCTTCATATTTGTGGACTTCATTTACGGAGAATGGGTTCAGCTCCCCTGTAACTGTGTACTCGAGGCCATCCTTGAAGTACTTCATACATTGATGTTGTGTATAAGGGATGATGTTGTACTCATGTAACCAAGGCCTGCCGAGCAAAGCGTTGTAGCAAGTCTTGGCGTCAATAACATGGAACTTGATGTCAGCGACAAGCAGCCAGAAGCATATTGTCAGTATTACAGACCCGAGCGTTTGTGACGAATGGGAGTCAAAACCGGAGATGGTAATTTTATCCCGAGCCAAGTGCTGAACGTTCTTGCAAATCCCCTTCAGTACTCTTACATTGAGAAGGTTGACATAGGACCCATTGTCAACCAGGATCTTTCCTATCTTGATGTCGTGGCAATACTCGGTTACATATAACGGACGGTTGTACTCGCACATTTTGAGGAGGAGGTCTTCACCGCTAAAGGTGTGGTCCACTGTGTGAACTTCTTCCGGCTCATCTTTCATCTTTTCTTCCGCCAGGAAGGCTTGAAACCGATCGGGCTCTTGTAACTCCTTGATCAGGGAATCTCGTGCCTCTTTAGATAGGAGAAGGGCATCCAAAATACTCAATTGTGATGGTATCTTACTCAAATGTTTCAGGACATTGTAATCCACCTTGTTCTTCTTGGACGGGTCCTTGGCTATGAGCTCTTCACCGACTCTGTCATCGAGGGCAATCTCCTCAGGAACTTTTTCCTTCCCTTTGTCTCTTTTGCTCGAACCTATGTTTGAGGGTCCGAGATTCTTTTCAGGCAACATATGGTTACGCAGCTGAATGTTCTCACAGTTCCTCATATCTTCTTCTTTTCCAGAGGTGGATTCCTTGAAGAGAGGGCCGAGGGTCATTTCCTCGTACGAATTGCTCCCAAAGGTAAGAACTTGAGACTTCCTTTCTGTTGGGATGGCATCAACCATATGACAGTTATCGGCTGTTCCTTTATGCTCATCTGTCATGCTTCTCTGCTCCCGACGGGTTTTGCGCTTTATTCTCTTGAAGTGTTGTCGATGGGCAATGTTCCCGCCAATATTTTCGGCCAAGAGCTACTTGTTCCCTTATAAAAAGTAGGGGAGAGTCCTCAAAATTTGGCCTCACGTGTAAAACACGCGAGCACTCATATGCAAAGCGTATGAGCGCTGAATAAAACAATTAAGGGCCAAACATGCATCACGTGTTAAACACGTGAGCGCTCATATGCAAAGCATATGAGTGCTGAATAAAATAAACTTAAAGGGCCAAACAGGCCACACGTGTAAAACACGTGAGCGCTCATATGCAAAGCATATAAGCGCTGAACATAAATCATCAATGGCCAAACAGGCCTCATGTGTAAAACACGTGAGTGCTCATATGCAAAGCATATGAGCGCTGGACATAAACAGGCTAAAACCCACAGCAGGGGTCACGTGTTAAACACATGAGTTCTCTTGCCTCTCACATACAAAGTATGCGAGCGTCCCAATTTAAAATGTTCCTATCAAATTTTAGAATTAAATTCTATTTTGGGAAATATTTTCCTGATCTTTCTCAAACTAAAAAGATCTTCTCTGTTAAACAGAGGACCTTTGGATCAAAGATCCAACGGTGATCATCTGGTAGAATAAAGTTCTATCATAGGAAAATATTTTCCTAATCTTGTTAAATTAACAAGATATTCATATGATCAAAATTCTATATTAGAATAAAATTCGAATCTTATTAAACTAACGAGATATCTATATGATAGAATTAAATTCTAAATTAAGAAAATATATTTCTGATCTTATTAAACTAAAAAGATATGATAGAATAAAATTCTAACCTTGTCAAAACTAACAAGATATTCATAATCTTGTTAAACAAACAAGAAATCTTCTCTGTTAAACAGAGGGCCTTTAGATTAAAAATCCAACGGTGAATAAAATTCACCGATTGATCTAAAAGATCATGAATCAATCATGATCTCTCAATGAGGGATTCCCTTAACAAATTGATTCTTTTTCTTCTCATATAAATAGAAGTAAGGGGAGGAGGAAAAAAAAAGATACAGAGAGAGAGGGGAAGAGAAATAGAAAGAGAATTTAATTCTCTAAAGAAGAGAAACCCTCCCAAAAGCTCCAACAAAAAGAGAATTTAATTCTCAAACCGAGAGTTTAACTCTTTTCAAAGAACTTAGTTTTTCTTCTGGTTAAGATCTGCAGAAGCAGATCTCTCCACAAGTTGAGAATTTAATTCTCATCGGGGAGATTCTGTCATGCAGATTCAAAACCTAGGGGAAAGAAATGAATCCAAAAGAGTTTAACTCTTACAAAACATGTGGGAATTTAATTCCTCTGAAAGTAGGGTTTAACCTTTTAAAAAGAATTTAATCCCTACAAAGAACAAAAAGAGAACTTGATTCCTCAGAACCATAGAAGAACAGCCTGGTGATTCATTAGCGTTCAACGCTACACAATAAAAGCTCACGTGTTCCCACGTGAGCACCTTTGAGGAACGAAAAAGGAAAGACTGAGATCTAGCCACGTGACCCCTGAGAAGTGCTCAGCACTTATAAAAGAGAAAAGGGAATGAACCCTATTTTTGGGGTGCCTCACGTGACCCCACGTGACCCCTGAGAAGTGCTCAACACTTATAAAAGAGAAAAGGGAATGAACCCTATTTTTTGGGGGCGCCTCACGTGACCTCACGTGACCACTGAGAAGTGCTCAGCACTTATAAAAGAGAAAAGAGAATAAACCCTATTTTTAGGGCGCCTCACGTGATCCCACATGACCCCCTAACAGTGCTCAGCACTAGAATAAGAGAATAAAAGAGGGAGCGCCCAACTCGAAGCGTCTCACATGCCACACGTGAGCGCCCCAACTTTCAATGTTTAACATTGCTATGGCACCTCACGTGCCACATGTGAGCGCTGCTATGGCGCCTCACGTGCCACATGTGAGTATCTCAGATCTCAGTATTTAACATTGCCTTAGAATATCACATGGGAGCACGTGGGCACTGAGCATACACTAGTGTTTAACATTATAAGAGGTCAACTTCAACCCCAGATTGGCTAAGTCTTTCCTGAGATTAAATCTCAAAATAAACCGAGCGTCCATGCTCATGACTGATGTTTCCTCAATTTGGAATTTGATTCAAGGGTACATCTCTCCACATCTCTAATACATGTAGTTGTAATTATTCAACGTCTTCAGAGAGGTGGTGGGTCCTGACAACCAACAAGCTGGATCGTAATGTTCTTAAACTAACTATGGACCGTAATGTCCTTAAACTAAACCCCCACCTCAAAAATGGTGATCTGCGGACCGTAATGTCCTTAAACTAAACTCTATAGACTATGATGTCTTTAAACTCTAAGGACTATAATGTCCTTAAACTCCATGGACTATGATGTCCTTAAACCCAATGGACCGTAACGTCCCTAAACTAAACTCTACGGACTATGATGTCCTTAAACTCCATGGACTATGATGTCCCTAAACCCAATGGACCGTAACGTCCTTAAACTAAATTGATAAGGGCCCAAATGCTCTTTCATTGGATCTAAATGATCCTAAAACCTTGTTAAGTAGATCTTAGTCTAAAATTAAACTAACGTATCCTTAATAAACATTTAAGCTGATCTTAATCTCAAACGAGGTTAACGAGCCTTAAATCCACAAAACCCAAATCTAAGAAAATACGGATTTGGACTAATCCCCGCCCTACGGGCGACAACATAAATTAGTCTCCGTATACAATCCACGGGCAACCAGAAAATAAAACAAACACACACGACACGAAGTGACCTTCTGGAGCAGGAGAAAGTGGTTATCGAGATGCGGTAATGTAATTAACTACAGGGTCTTGTGCCTGCAGGGAAAAGCGTCCCCACAATCCAAAACCCCTCGCAAACAAGGGGGAATCTGACAATGTTTGATACAACCACCGCATCTGTTTAAACCTTCGATACATGGTGCCATAAATTAACTTGGTATCTTCGGAGAGGTAGACAGATAAAACCAAATAGTATCTGCCCCTAAATTCAGGCAAGACGACCTACGCGGTTCCGTCTCTGTTTTCGGCAGCGAACAGATTCTGGCACGCCCGGTGGGACCTTTTCCTCTTTCCACTCCACACTTCGTGTGTCGTATTTTTCCGCGATCAAATAATCGTGGTATATATGTTTGTGGTTGCCCTTGGGTGATGGGATACTAAAGCCGGCGTTTCGTCTCTATAAAGAATGGCGTTTGCTCCCACCCTAGCAACTTAGGCTTTATCATATATGGTGGAGTCAAGTATGGGCCACTTGCAGCCTCAAATCTCTGCAATCCGGCTCTTCAAGGAATTAACGGGCTTCTCTTTGGGTCGATGCTCCCACCTCTCACCCTCGGTGCTTCAACGCCGAGGGAGGAAGCCTAGAGGAAGTCTGTCTTCCACAGGCCGGTTCCCCAAGATGCAGCTTTACCGACGGAATCAGCCCTCAAACAACTGGCACCTGCCAAGGACCAAGAGTGACGCAGGGGGCAGAATATTCAAGATCTCAAAGGAAACAGGGGGCAGGCTCGGCAAAATCCTGAAGCTAATCAAATCTCGGCCGTAAGAAACGGTCGACGTCGATATCGGCATCATGCAAAATGAGCTGGAGGCAGTTCTCCGTATGGTCCTGTTTCAACCCCAGTGGTGAATGTTGTTGTTCCAACAGGGAACGACTTCAAATTGTTGCGAAGGGTCAGACAAAATTCTCCCACCATAATATTGAAAGAATCTCCGCAACCCATGGAGATCCTACGAGAGCAGAAACCAGTACGCTCCCTAAAACAACTTTCCTCATTTATATATAAGGTGTGGAAGCAGGTGAAGGGAACTCATCCCGAGACGGATCCTGATACAGCGGTTCCTCCGAAAACTAAAGCGGCTTTTCATAAAAAAGAGAGGCCTAATAAAGCTCAAGTTCCCGAAGTAAACTCCAAAGGGCAAAACTCTAAACACCCCAAGCCTGGGGGCATGGTAGTTCACATAGTATATGTGGTGAATTCCAAAAACGAAGTTCGAGCTTCTACTAGTTATCGACCTCAAACGCGGTCCCTGACAAAAGTTCAACTGGAACATGAGAAGCTGTAGGAGATGCTCGCTCAGGCGGCAGCAAATGGTAATCCATAGCCTAAGGAAAATCCCGAAGACGCACCCGGAGAAAGAACAGAGCACGAGTTGGATATTGATTTCCTAAATCACGCTCTCAAAAAGAAAGATGAAGAAGCGGCAGAAATGTCCGGAACGATGGTTCAATCGGAACCAAAAGCAACTGAACTGGCAGTAGTCACTCTTAAAGACGAGGGTGACATTTCAAATCCTCTACGAGTCTCATCAATGGCCAAAGAGGAAATGATTCCAAACGCAAAGCTGGACACATATATCGCTCAGCAAGTCAAAACTCACTATGCCGGTAAAGCTTCAAATAGGCCAATCAAGACTGGTAGACCGTATCCGGCATGCTACGATCAAATACAGTACCCGCCAGAATACATACTTTCGACTCCACATATACAAATGAACCGGGAATCCTCACTAGCACATCACGCGATTTAACTCCTTGTGCGATAACACTGGAGAGAATGATATACTTCTCTTCTGACAGTTCATCGGTTGTCTGGCGTGCATTGCCTTTTAATGGTATGCGGAACTCCCGAATGACTCCGTGAATACCTTTGACGAAATGGATACGCTCTTCTATCAGGGATTCACTAATAAGAACGAATATACTACCGTGATGGCGCTGGTCAACGAAAGGGTTAGACCAAATGAGACTTGGGTTCAATATGTTACCCGATAGCGAAATCTCTGGTCAAATACAAGCAACACATCGATGAAGTTGCAGCCATGGGAATGGTCATAGCCACCCATGACCCAAATTCAAAGGCGTCCTCGTATATGGCCCTCTTCAAGCCGACGACCTTCCAAGAACACATGGATAAAATGGCTCGATTGGATCAAATGGGGCAAGACTCTTTCTCATCCGATGATGACGAGTGAAAAGAGGAGGCAGGATGGCGTTTGTTGCCTACGCTCAACAAAAATAAGCAGCTCTGAAGCAAACTATCGCCAAAATAGCGACGGCGTGGGTACTCGTTCCCCCCAAGATATACACATGGGGCATATTTCTCACCGGCGGAAGAATCTCTATGTAGAATGGTCCTTTCTTCTCAAAAGACAGGAAGGATATTAAGGGTCCTACAAATAGGTCCTACAATCTAGTGGAATACCCCGCTCAAAAAAAAGACGGTACGTCCACACGCAAAATGGGCATGGTTGAAAACCCGAAAGGGCGCCGTGAGTAAAAACAGCGGGACTACCGGCGAGCGTATGAAAATCCGGAAGGGCGCAATCTCGTTAAAAAAAAGGTACGTCCGCAAGCAAGATAGGCACGGATGAAACCCCGAAAGGGCGCCGTAAGTAAAAACAGCAGGACTGTCGGCGAGCTTGTGAAAACCCGTAAGGGCGCAACCTCATTAAAATAAATACACTTATGAGATCCTCACGAATAGTGAGAAGAATCCCCTCTGTGAGACCCTCATGGCTCATAGGATTCAAAAGCCTTAGGTTACAGGGATCTAGACCTGTTCTTAAGCCGTCATATCTCTCAAATTGCCCTACAGGTGGTCCATATTGACCCTTGTATACAATCTATGGGCACGAATAAATATTTCTTTTCCAAGTTCTACAAATAGCAAGAAATGTCCCATATGGTGAATAACACTTGTAAGTCCTCTCGACTTATAAGGAGAAAACACTCTTGGAAGATCCTTATGACTTACAAGAGAATACATCACTTAGGAATCCCCATGATTCTTAAGGAGAAAATACGCCAACGACATCCTCACGACTCGTAGGGAGAAAACCCTTTATGAGACCCTTACGGCTCATAAAGTCAAAAGTCTTAGTCGAAAGAGCCCTAACTCTGTCTACTAAGCCACCTTTGTCCGAATCGACAGGGGCAAATGATGATTCGCTCCTGGCACTATTCCAGTTGTAGCGATACTAATGCTTAAATCGGTATCAAATTCTGAGTCCTTTCAAGGTAAATGATGAGTCGCTCCTGGCGATGTCCCAGTTGTAGCGATACAGATGCCTTTGCAGGTGTCAAACTCCAAGTCAACCTCTCTGGCAAGTGTCGTCCCTACAGGCATCTAATGAAGAAGGGGACCTCATTCATTTGGGATCGCAAATACCAAAGTGCATGTTTCCCCCAATTAGAGCAAAGCTCTGTTCAAATTTTGAAATTTGAAATGAAGCAGCGCTTCATAAAAGCGCTCACGCCAAGAGCGCCAGCGCTAAGAGTCAAAGACTCTGAGGCAGTGCTCACGTGCAAAGCACAAGAGCGCTAGTGCCAGGAGCGCCAGTGCTAAGAGTTAAAGACTCTGAAGCAGCGCTCACGTGCAAAGCACGAGAGCGCTAGCGCTAAGTGCGCTAGCGCCAAGAGTCAAAGACTCTGAAGCAGCGCTCACGTGCAAAGCACGAGAGCGCTAGCACTAGAACTAAACGTTCTCCACCCTGGATTAAAGATCCAACGAAAATGATTAAAAATCATCAAATTACCAGAATAAAATTCTGTTCTTTCCAAACGGGAAAGATTGTGCTCTGTAAACCAGAGCACCGTTAGATCAAAGATCCAATGGTGATTAAAAATCACCAAGATACAGAATAAGTTCTGTATCGGAAAATATTTTCCCAATCGTGTTAAAAACAAGAAGATTGCCTTCTGTAAAACAGAAGCCATTGGATCAAAGATCCAACGGTGGGCAACATCCCCAAATCAATTAGAAAAAAGATCTCCTTAACTGATTCAACAAATCAGCCTCCCCTATATAAAGGACCCAAGACTTCAAGTCTTGCACACAGGAACCCCCCCATAAACTTCCGAAAGAAAAAGAGAAGAGCAAGCTTTGAAAAGAAGAATTTCTTCAAGGTAGATAAAACAGAGAGATCAAAGCATCTCATAAAAAAAAAAGAACTTAGTTCTTTTCTAGATCATAGATCTACAAAGATAGAAGTCTGTCATAAGAGGAGGAGAGATTGGAGCATCTCATCATAAAAAAGGAGGGAGAAGAACTTAGTTCTCTTTAGATCACAGATCTATAAGACAAAGACAAAGTCTTTCACAAAAACAGAAGAGATCATAGTGTCTCCTATTAAAATAAGAACTTAGTTCTTAGATCCACGAGACAAAGTCTCTTATAAACGGGAACTTAATTCTCAGAGCACAGAATTAATAAAGAGCGCTCTGCACTCCAAGTCTGGCGCTCAGCGCCAAGTGCGCCACGTGCTCCTCACGTGTGCGCTATTTCATAAGAAGCGCCTTAGCACTCCAAGTCTGGTGCTCAGCACCAAGCGTGCCACGTGCTCCTCACATGTGCGCTATTTCATAAGAAGCGCCTTAGCGCTCCAAGTCTGGCGCTCAGCGCCAAGCGTGTCACGTGCTCTTCACGTGTGCGCTATTTCATAAGAAGAGCTTTAGCGCTACAAGTATGGCTCTTAGCGCCAAGCACGCTACATGCTCCTCACGTGTGCGCTATTTCATAAGAAGCGTCTCAGCGCTCCAAGTCTGGTGCTCAACGCCAAGTGCTCTGTACATATAGGCTATGTACATAAAGTTCCCTGCGCTACAAAGAGTGTTCAACACTCAATAAAAGACAAAAGAAAAAGGGGTGTCAGAACCCAAAATTAATGCTTTGCATTATTGAACAAAAAGGGCCTGAGCCTAAACAAATGTTAATATTTTTTTCAAAAATGAATGGACTGAGTCCAAATAAGTGTTCAAACACTTTAACTGAATGGGATGAGCCCAAGTGGGCCATAAATCCCCCAATTCAGATTAACTGAGCCCATGTGCTCCCAATATTTTTAATTGGTCTTAGTCCCAAACCTGACTATAGATCCCCCAACCAACATTGGTTCAAGGGTACATCTCTTCACACCTCTGATATATGTCGTTGTAATTCTTCAACGTCTTCAGAGAGATGGCGGGTCCCGACAACCAGACACTTTATGGACCGCAACGTCCTTAAACTAAACTCTATGGACCATGATGTCCTTAAACTTATAGACCGCAACGTCCCTAAACTAAACCCCACAGACTATGACGTCTTTAAACTCCATGGGTTATGATGTCCTTAAGCTTATGGACCGCAACGTCCCTAAACTAAAACGATAGAGTCTAAATATTCTTTTGTTGGATCTAAATGATCCCAAAACCCTGTTGAGTAGATCTTAGTCTAAAATTAGACTAACGTATCCTCAACAAACGTTTAAGTTGATCTTAATCTCAATGAGATTAACGATCCTTAAACCCAAATTTAAGAAAATACGGATTTGGACTAATCCACGCCCTACAGGCGACAACATACATTAGTCTCCGTATACGATCCACGGGCAACCGAAAATAAAACAAACACACACGACACGAAGTGACTATCTGGAGAAAGAGAAAGTGTTTACCGCTATGCGGTAGCGTAATTAACTGCAGGGGCTTGCGCCTACAGGGAAGAGCGTCCCCATAATCAAAAAACCCCTCGTAAACGAGGGGGAATCTGACGAAATCTGATACAACGGCCGCATCTGTCTAAACCTCCGATACACGGTGCCATAAATCAACTTGGCATCTTCAGAGAGGTGGACGGATAAAACCAAATAGCATCTGCCCCCAAATTCAGGCAAGATGAACCTACGCGGTTCCATCTCCCGTATTCGGCGGAGAACAGATTTTGGCACGCCCGGTAGGACCTTTTCCTCTTTCCACTCCACACTTCGTGTGTCGTGTTTGCGAACGAATCGCGGTTTGATATGGTTGCCCCTGGATTCGAGGTACCAAGATTTGGTGTCTTGCTCCCGTGTAGAGAAAATGGCTTCCAACTGCGCTAGCTGCAACAACAACTCCCACTCCGTCCTCGCCGGAGGAGTGACTTATGGGCCTCAAGCGGCCTCCATTTTTGCGATGCCGGTAGAATAGGTGATCCAAGCCACCACTGGGCTGTTCTTTGGGACCATGCTCCCACCAAGAAGCTTCAGCGCCCCACTGCCATCGCAAGAAGCTCCGAAGAAGTCGGTCTTTGATCGGCTTGCAACTATCGCGGCCCCTCTCAACAGGTCGCCCAAATCTAATGCATCAGTCTTTAACAGCCTGGGCCAGAACTCCAATGGGCTCATGAAGAAGCTCGCGATACCTGAGGGGGTTATCCCGAAACGGATAGCCATCCCTGTTCCAGTAAATGAAATCATCGGAGAGGCTTCTCCTGCTAAGGGGTCGGTCTTCACAAGACTGGCTGTGCCAACTCCTACTCCAGGCGAAGTCACCAAAGCCGCTACCCCTGATCGAAAGTCTGCCTTCGACAGGTTGACCATTTCCTCTTAACGGACGTCAGTCTTTGATAGGCTGACACCAACAGTGGTCTCTCATCAAAACATGAAGCACGATGCAGTTACCCCAACAGCAGAGGTGGTCCCGGCCGCTCGACATGCTCTATGTCGCCACTGGCGCCGAGTGAGCAAAGCTGGGGGCAGTTCCCTTTCTGGACTTACCCCACCAGCTCCATGGAAGTTGATGCTGCTATTCCAACTGGGAACAACTTTGAACCACTTAACAGGGTACGCAGGAATTCGCCAACTGCCGTGCTGAAAAAGTCTCCTCCGCCTGCTGAAAAGATCACAAAGGCGAAACCGGAGCAGTCCTCTTAGTGGCTGTCCTCTAAAATCCAAAGGTCTGGCGAAGGGTCCAAGACTCTGTGATTAACCAAGACTACTCCTGCCAAACAAAGAAAATGAAGGTTTGGCAAGAGAAGGACCATCCTGTCGTACCACAGAAGGTATCATCTACTTGGGTGCCCGCTGCAACGACCCCCTCAACTTCGACCGCCCATAAAAGAAGAAGGCCGGAGAAAATCCCCGTGTCTACGACAAAGCTCAGAGGCACTGAATCCAAATGCCCCAAGTCTGGAGGCATGGTGGTGCACACCATTTACATGGCTTCCGGGAAAGAGGATAGCCGAATCTCCACGGGCCATCGACCACTCATGCGGTCAGTAACTAAGGCTCGGGAGCAACAACAATAAAACCTCCAAGAGATGCCGACAGCCATAGCCACACTCACTGGGCCAAAAGAAAGCCTGGAAACATCATCGGAACAGCATCAGGAACAAGAAACCGATGCCTAATTCCTCCGAAGAATGCTCGAGAGGAAAGACAAAGAAGCCGCGGAACAACCGGCCAACATAAAACAAATGGCGTTTTTATTCCAAGATATGGTCGGAATGATGATACAGCCGGATCCTCCAGCTGAAGACCCTCTGATTGTCCTTGAAGACGACAAAGGGGAGACATCAAACCCTCTTCCTGCTTGTTCAGCAGCCAAGAAGGAGACCATCTCCAAAGCCGCCCTTGACGACTATATAGCTCAACAGATACGAGCTCATCAGACGAGCCAAGTGGCCGGCCAAATCGTCAAGACTGGACGACCCTATCCGGGTTGGTACGACCAAATAAAGTACCCGCCGGGATACACGATCCCTAAATTCCACGTGTATAAAGGGACGGGTAATCCACACCAGCACGTTGCTCAATTCAGAGCCATGTGCGGTAATACTGGGGGTGATGACAAACTGCTGCTTCGGCAGTTTGTTGGCAGCTTGTCGGAGACAGCGCTTGAATGGTACTCTGAGCTCCCGAATGACTCAGTTAAGACATTTGCAGAAATAAAGCTACTGTTTACACAAAGGCTCGCAAGCGCCAGCGAACGCACCCTAATCACGGCGTTGATCAATGCCAGGGTGAAGCCGGGAGAAACATGGGTTCAGTATGCAATCCGATAGCAGAACCTATGGTCGAAATGCGAACAACACGTCGAAGAAGCTCCTGCAGTAGGCATGTTCGTGGGTACCCTCAATCCGCAGGCGACCATATCCCAGTTCATGATGTTTTTCAAGCCGACTACCTTCCAAGCCTTGATTGACAAGCTGGCCCAAATGGATCAAATGGGCCATAGACCGTCTTCCTCGAAAATGGAGCCTCGAAACGAAAAGGGGAAAGGGAAAGCGACCTTCGTCGCCAATGCTCAGCAGCAACCCAGCAGCCCAAAACCAGCTGATTGCCAAAACGATAGACAACGATTCTTCAACGAGAAGCTAAAACACCCTTATTCGTTTCCCCGGGATAAAACGAGGAGACTGTTCGAGCTGGCGGTGCACAACAGGCTCATCAATCTGCTATATCTGAGACGTCCACTGCAGCCGGACGACGCCAACAATCCTAATTACTGCCCCTACCACCGAGCAGTAGGCCATCCAATTGAAGATTGCTTTGTCTTCAAAGGCTGGATTGAGGACCAATACCAACAGGGCAAATTCGCGCTGTCTGAGAATTGGAAGGTAAGCCCGCCCCAGCCATACGCTCCTAAAAAGGTGGACACGCCGGGGGCATCATGCTCTTTTATAGAAGAAGCTCCATGGGAGGTCGCTCTTTCAGCCAAAGCGAAAAGAATGATGAAAGATCTCCAAGCATATCCGGCGATTAGGTGGAGGAGCCCGTTGGAACTTGAGATTATTGAGGGGATGCTGAAGACGCGCCCAACGCTGAAAGTTCGTGAAGGTGGACAAAACGTTCAGGACAAGCCTCCAAAGTCTTTAAAGAAAAAGAAGAAGGCCAAGAAGCCCATCCAACCCGAAGATAGTCGTACAGGTCTGTAGAAATACATCGATGCACTGGAAGAATATAACCAGAAGGCTTGGACCCCAATCACGTTGGGTGAATTCTTTAAGCATGTTCTTGAGAATGAAGCCGATGACGCTGATGAAGCAGACAATTCTTCAGAAGAGCCCGAGAATTACGTAGCAAGCTGCCACATGATCTCTCACTCATCAATAAATGGCAAAGAAGCTCCCGATGCAGAGAAACTGGGGGCAGATCCAGAACCAAAACCAAAATCCCTGGAGCCATCGGACGAATTGATTGACAGACTGCTGAGCGAAGCTCTTCAGAAAAGCAAATCTGACCGAGAGCATGAAACAGCCATATATGAAAGGGACAAACGTTGGCGTCGCGTTGAAGAAACTCCGGTATTGAGAAGTCATAGAGTACCCCAACCGGATAGAACTACTTCTGCCGCCAGAAAAAGAAAGTTTAAGACAAGGAAGCAGTTCGCCAAAGCCCTGTCGATGGGAATGAAGTTGCCACCTTTCAAAGAAGACACTTCAGAAAATACGTTTCCTGGCGAACTAGATGCACATCCAAACTACTGCTTATACCATCGAAGGATCACACACCATACCGAGGAATGCATGGCCTTTAAAAATTGGTGGCAGGGATACGTTGCTCATTGACAGCATTTCAAGCGGAAGAAGCGCAAAACTCGTCGAGAGCAGAGAAGCACGACAGAGGAGCGCAAAAGAACCGCCGGCGACTGTCACATAGTTAATTCCAAGGAATCGCAAGTCCTCACCTTCGGGAGCGATTCTGACGAAGAAATAGCCCTTGGCCCTCTCTTTAAGGAATCCATCTCCAAAACAGAAGAGGTGAAGACCTGTGAGAACATTCAACTGCGTAATCGCACGTTATCCGAAAAGAATCTCGGACCCACAAGCAAGGGAGCGAACAAAAAGATAAGGGGAAAGAAAAAGTCCCTGAAGATATCGCCCTCAATGACCGAGTCGTCGAAAAGCTGGCAGCCAAGAACCCGCCAAAGAAAAATAAGGTGGATTACAACGTTCTGGCACAACTGAAGAAGATACCCTCGCAGCTAAGCATTCTTGATACCCTTCTGCTATCTAAAGAGGCAAGTGATTCATTGATCAAGGCACTACAAGAGCCCAAGCAGTTTCAAGCCTTCCTTGCTGAAGAAAAGATGAAGGACGAGCTGGAAGAAGTGCACACAGCTGGCATCACTTTTGGCGATGAAGATCTCCTCCTCGGAACATGCGAGCACAACCGTCCCTTGTATGTCACCGGATACTGCCATGAAATCAAGATAGGGAAGATCTTAGTTGACAACGGGTCCTCTGTCAACCTCCTAAATGTGAGAGTGCTAAAAGAAATCTGCATGAGCGTTCAACACCTCGTTCAGGATAAAATCACTATCTCCGGGTCCGACTCCCAGTCATCATGGATGCTCGGGTCTGTGATACTGACATTACGCTTCAGGTCGCTCATCACCGATATCAAGTTTCATGTCATTGACGCCATGATTTGCTACAACGCTTTGCTAGGCAGGCCGTGGTTACACGAGTATAACATCATCCCTTCTACACAACATCAGTGTATGAAGTATTTCAAGGATGGTCTTAAGTACACCGTAATGGGGGAGCTAAACCCATTCTCCGTGAATGAAGTCCGCAAATACGAGGATGCAAAGTATTTCCTGCCATACTTTGAAGACACGGAAAGATGCCATAAACCGGAGAATAAGCGAAAAGCTATCACCACTATTCCGGTCTTCGGGAGCGATACCGAGAAGGAAGAAGAGATAGTTTATTCGGGGCCACCCCAATGCAATAAGCCGGGACCGTCTACCCCTATTCTGGTCTTTGGCAGTGACTCTGAAGACGAGGTCAACGCAGTGTTCTCGGTCCGCCCATCGATGCAGGCCCTCACCGGAGATGATCAGAGTTTGCAAATCGCAATGGTCCCGCGGCAGTATTACAGAGAGCTAGATGCGCTTGAGACATATAGTGTGCAAGAGCTACAAACGTTCTATGTCCCTCCCAGGCGAAGAGATGAAAAGGCAATCCTCTTTTATCGATCCACGGAAACGAAAGTGGAGAAAGAAATCTGGCATGGTGCCGATTCGGCGCTTGACAGGCTCCAGCCCATCGGTCTATCCAGATACTACACAGAAGGATTAAAAAGGCTGTTGAAGCGCCAAGAAATACCCTTCAAACAGACTGCTCGACAAGCTCAGCTCTACAATAGGATCTGGAACTTCCCCGGAACTCAGCGAAAATTGCCCAACGGGAGAATGGAAATGATCGGGCTTTGATATGTTCCAAGAAACGGGAGCGATTCCATGGCTGCTACGTTATACATGACTTCGATGAAGAAAGATATGCTCTGTTAGAAGACACTGCAATTGAACCAAAACGAGATCCCGCTGTAAAAATGCCAAGTGCGTCGTTTGAAGAACAGATGGACAAGCTAATAAGGGAAGCGGGTCAAAAGACCCGGGATGACCACAACCGTGAAATGGCCATTTACGAGAAAACCAGGACGCAGCGCCTCCTTCTGCAGGCTACGGAGAATGACGATGCCCTTCGTCGCCAGCCAGTCGTATAGAAGACCCGACGCGGAGGCAAAAACAAACTAAAGAATGGAAAAAACGTTCGACGGCGGCAAAGCGGGTCCAAGAAGCCATGCAATCGAGAATTGATCAGCCGGGATCCGTCTCTTATAAAGAAGATGGGTCGAGCATATTCTTTTCCCCAAGCTAAGACAAGGAAGATATTCGATCTTGTCATGAAACATCAAATGATTACGCTCCCGGAGTCCAAACACCCCGAACAAGCAGACGAGGTCTCTCATCCGGATTATTGCTCCTATCACCGAACGATAGGACATCCTCTCGAAGACAGCTTCACATTCAAAAACTGGGTTGAAGACCAATATCAGCAAGGCAGGTTCGCTCTATCCAGAAGTTGGAGGGTAACCCCACCACAGAAGCATGTTTCAAAAGCAACGTACATAGCGAGGGTAGAACCAGATCAACATCAGTCTTGGAAACGATCTCGTACCTGTCACGCGATAACGCTGTCAGATGAAGGAGTATGCGAGGATATGGATGACCTCTCCTTGTGCTTCGAAAATGAGGATGAAGATGAGTTGATCTCAGAACTTCCACCGGCGCTAAAAGAGCTGGAAGATGTAATACAAACTACTGCGAATAACCTAAGGAAAATCGACTTGGGGACGGCAAATGACCCGAGGCCTACGTTCGTCAGTGAGCCGTTGTCCGAAGAACAGGTAGCTACGCTAAGAGACGTTCTTATGCAGTATAAAGACTGCTTCGCATGGAACTATTCCGAGATGCCGGGGCTAGATCCAGAAATAGCGGTGCATAAATTGGCGATATCTCCGGACGTCAAGCCAGTCAAGCAAGCACCAAGAAGAATACGGCTCGAACTTGAAATGAGCATCAACGCCGATGTCAAGAAGCTAATCGACTCCGGCTTCATCCAAGAAGTTCAATACCCTGACTGGATCGCCAACATCGTCCCAGCGATGAAGAAAAATGGGACGGTACGCATCTGCGTGGACTTTCGGGACCTCAACAAAGCATGTCTGAAGGATGACTTTCCCGTACCGGTTACCAAGCTGATAGACAATATGTCCACTCACGAAATCTTCTCCTTCATGGACGGCTCATCAGGGTACAATCAAATAAAGATGCATCCTGAAGACTAGAAGCATACCGCTTTCCGGACTCCTCTGGGCATATTTTGCTACAAAGTGATGCCTTTCGGTCTAAAGAACACCGGCGCTACCTATCAGAGGGCCATGACGAAGATCTTCGATGACCTCATACATGAAATCGTCGAATGCTATATCGACGACCTCGTGGTGAAAAGTAAATCACACGGGGAGCATTGGGAGCATCTGGAGATAGTGTTCCAGTGCCTTCGGAAATACAACCTGAAGATGAACCCCCTCAAATGCTGTCACGACCCGAAAGTACGGAACGCGACTGGCACTTAGATTTCGAGACGTCTAAAGGCGTACCGTAACCTAAGTCAGCCAAAGCCCAGAAGAATCTAAACCAAAATCAAAAGAGAGTGAAGGAAAACCTTAATAAAAACGGTTTTTCAAATCAATTAAGTTGCATAGAATCCCTTTTTAAAAACATCATAAATTTCTGAAAATTTCGGCAGAGTCTCCCCTGTATTTTCTATCCCCCAAAATGGGTACAACAAGATAATAAACCTGTAAACATAAAAATGGCATCCCCAAGCGGGAGCTAGCTCTTCGCCCAAGGCGGATCACAACCACATGCAATATAATAGTAATATCAAGAAAAAGAGCATAAAAGAAATGCAAATACCAGAAAACACACGTCGGCTCAAGTGAGCTCGACCCAAAAGAAACCACAATATACAAATCTCTCCGTCTCATCACTAAGTCGCATATACAATGTGAAATGGTAGATGGAGAATACTAGATACAATGATAAAGCAAAAGAAATAAAGTATGCTCGCAACCCACCTACGTGCGATGTCGCGAGTCTGAGCAAAATGAGCTGATGATAAGATAGCCCGCCGCTACAAGACTGACGGGTCTGACCTGCAAGACACTGTGGCACAACGGGGGTGAGTTGCCAGCTCGTGAGTAAATATAACATCTAATAAGGCAATCGTAAGAATGCACGCAATGCACCACAACATGCCTGTCCATATGTGCTATGATATCTCTAGTATGCATGCACAGGTATGCAATGTCATTATTAAGTCTTTAAGTGTTTTAACTGCTAAGGTTATTGAATTCTTAACTTTAGAACATGAATATCTGTATAATAGCTAAATATCATCAAGAAATCATCTGAAAACCCGTGTCAAGCATCGACACCAAAAAGGAATCATATCTGTCTCAATATCGGGCTCCGTCAGTCCGGATCGGCCCATATCATAAATCTCACGACAACGGTCGGTATCCTCCGGATATCCGCCGCGCCAGACATCACCGGTAGGTAGTCTTCCCCTGCCAGGCTCATCGTTTACAACTCGATCTTCTTGCCCCGGGGTACCATACCGGGCCCACCATGTACCCGAGATGGTTCATCCACTCCTCGAATTGGGTCTCGAAATCCAACAGAAAACATGAAAACTCATGGTGGATGACACATACATCACGAGAAAACCGCAACTTTGTTATAAAAAATGATAAATATAATATTTTGTTAAATTCTTGCGGTTTTCCCCAAAAATCCAGAAATCGCAGCAAAACTGAAATCCTCAAGAAAATCATAATGTCCACATGTTATATATATGACAAATGTCTATGATATCAATGTGTATGATGTAAATTTGGCTAGAGTTCTATGTAAATATGATGCTGATGCGAGATATGTGCATGCGATGCAGTTTCATATATCAAGTATGAATGCAGGTGATGATATTAAGATAAACAGGTTCTATCGTGCACGTGGCATGGCAATTACCAAAGGCGTGTGTGTCACATGAATAGTGCGCATGCAACAGATGCCAATAGTTATGGTGTTCGTGTCCTACGAAGTGATATCGCATATATGAAGGTGAATGTCCATGCAATCTAGCATACGGTTAGCTGTGAGGGTATGCAATGTACATAAAGGGGTAAGCTTTCTAACAATATAAATCTTGCATAAAGTAGGGTAATCCTAACTAGGGGGGGAACCTCGCGCCATCCAGACGATTCCCCCATAGATGAATATATCTACTCACCTGAAATCCCCGCTAATCTGATCCGGCCACCGCTTTGCCTTTTCGCGCCGTATCCGAAGTTTCCCCGACCGATCCTATATTTGCACAATACCAAACATAAGATTACAAAACCTAACACAATGCAAGTCACAACATACAATTATCCACGCTTTCTTATTAATCATAGCATGCACTCGGTGCGCGGAAAAACGCACGAAAATCGCTAATCGTTAAACTAGAATTGTCATTTCGGGAAAATCGACTAAACTACAACCCGACTAGACGAAACCCCGCGTTCGCACATTCTAATAATCCTATACGAAGCTAATAATATTGCTAACCTAACGCAAATTGAACGCATTCTATTTTCTACAAAAATCTAGTAAGCGATTTGCTTACCGATTCGATACAAACATCGAAATTTAACGATCTAGCGAGCATATAATTACACCATTAACCATTCTAATCAATTAGATAACCATCCCTAACATAATCCAACCATTATGCTACAAACCCTAATTTTTTAAAAATCAAAACCTTCTCTTGATTTTTCATGAACAAGGATTTACACTAAATTAATACTTTAAACATCTAATTTAGCATAAGCAAACTACCAATTTGCAACTAGTTTAGGATTTTACCTTACAAGTGGAAACCTAGCATGATCAAGTCACCAAAAAAAAACCTCCTTTCACCATGTTTTTGAACAAATATGGGTTGAGAGAGAGTGGATTAGGGTTTAGATTTGAATGGTTTAATGAAATTGTGGATTTTTCTTGAATTTTTGCATGAAAATGAAGCAAAAAAGAAGTGAGAAGAGGGGGAAACCTGCAGGTGAGGGTCGGCTGCAGCTTGAGGAGGAAGTGGGGAAATTTTGGGGAAGTTTCTAGGTCATTACAACATTATATGATATCATTTCATGCTTTCATATCAACCTTTTTACAAAAAAAACCCTTTTTTCATCATTTTTTCATAATTTTCCCACCAACAAACTAAAAGTTTGCAAGCCATGATATAATTTTATTAACACCATATTTTAGCTTATAAAGACTCCTAATTAAGAAATTTACCTAATTAAATTTGTATTTATCCCTAATTAAATGTATTTAAAAAGGCTTAAAATAATAAAAAAGTTAATTAATTACGAATTTTTTTTTATTTAACTAGATAATTATAAGTGACATTTTAGTGAAAAAATTATAGTAATATCTTATCTAAATTTTGTATAATTAGGTCTACAATGAAAAATATCAATTTTGACTTTTTACGGAAAAAGCCGAAAAATTGGCCGATTACCGAAAAACTGCCTAAACGATTTTCGAAGGGTTACAATCTTCCCCCCTTAAAGAAATTCGGTCCCCGAATTTAGAATTTAACTACGCGTACCTTCAAAAAGATGGGGATATCTCTTCCTCATCTCGACCTCGGTCTCCCAGGTGACCTCCTCGCTGTTTGGCCCACGCCAAAGGACCTTGACGGACGGTATGACCTTCGACCTCAATTTCCTCACCTGCCGATTCAAGATGACAACCGACTGCTCGGTGAAAGAAAGATCACGCTCTAACTGGATCGTCTGGTGCTGAATCGCCTGGGAAGGATCATGAAGGTACTTGCGGAGCATCGAGACATGGAATACGGGGTGAACATCGGGGAAGCTGGGCGGAAGAGCTAACCGATAAGCGACTGGACCAACACGCTCTAGGATCTCGAAAGGACCAACATATCTAGGACTCAGTTTCCCTTTCCGCCCAAATCTCATCACACCCTTCATCGGAGAGACCTTCAGGAAAACATGATCGCCAACAGCGAACTCGAGTCGGCGACGACGCCTGTCAGCATATAATTTCTGCCTGCTCTGTGCCGCTCTCATCCTGTCCCGAATCAGCTGTATCTTCTCGGTCGTCTCCTGTACGATCTGAGGCCCCAAAATACTGCTCTCCCTAAGCTCTGTCCAACATACAGGCGATCGACATCTCCTCCCATATAAAGCCTCGAAAGGTGCCATCTGAATCGTCTCCTGGAAGCTATTATTGTAGGAAAACTCGATCAAAGGCAAATGACGATCCCAGCTACCACCGAAATCTAAAACACAAGCTCTGAGCATGTCCTCAAGAGTCTGAATCGTACGCTCCGACTGACCGTCAGTCTGCGGATGAAAGGCTGTGCTAAAACTCAATCGGGTGCCCAAAGCTTCCTGTAGTTTCTGCCACAATCGGCTGGTAAACTGGGTGCCACGGTCGGACACGATGCAAGTCGGAACGCCATGCAGTCGCACTATCTCATCAATATAAACCTGGGCGTACTGAGAAAATCCAAAAGTGGTCTTCACTGGCAGGAAGTGAGATGCTTTCGTCAGTCGATCCACAATCACCCAAATAGAGTCATACCCTCGACTGGTCCTGGGTAGACCCACAACGAAGTCCATGGAGACCTGCTCCCACTTCCACTCAGGGATGGGCAAAGGCTGTAACTCGCCGGCTGGCCTCTGGTGCTCAGCCTTGACTTGCTGACAAGTTAGGCATCTCGACACAAAGTCTGTAATATCCTTCTTCATCCCGTCCCACCAGTAAACCTCTCTCAAATCACGGTACATCTTGGTGGAACCTGGATGCACACTGTATACGGATCTATGTGCCTCCTCGAGAATATCACGCCTCAGTCCCTTTGAATCTGGCACGCACAGTCGAGTCCCAAATCGAAGTATCCCCTGATCATCAATCACGAACTCAGAAACTCTGCCCTGCCGAATCTGCTCAATAATCTCTAAAGTACGGGCATCGCCGGACTGTGCCTCGTGGATACGGTCAAGTAACTGTGGGCGTGCTCTGAAATGGGCCAGCTGATCCCCTGTAGAAGTGAACTCGAACTGCACTCTGCTATCACATAAAACCTGCCAATCCGCCGTCGACTGCATCTGTACTGCGCTCAAACAAGATAAGCTACCTCCGGGCCTCCTACTCAAAGCATCTGCCACCACATTCGCCTTGCCCGGATGGTATAGAATCTCGCAGTCATAATCCTTCACCAACTCCATCCAATGGCGCTGTCTCAGGTTCAGATCTCGCTGCTGGAAGATATATTTCAAACTCTTGTGGTCAGTGAATATCTGGCACGACTCACCGTATAGGTAATGTCTCCAGATCTTGAGTGCAAACACTACTGCAGCCATCTCTAAATCATGGGTGGGGTAGTTCTGCTCGTGTTTCCTCAGCTGCCGAGAAGCATACGCGATAACTCTGTCGTGCTGCATCAACACACATCCCAGCCCCACTCTAGAAGCATCACAATATACCACGAACCCGCCTGATCCTGAAGGCAATGCTAACACTGGAGCAGTAGTCAGACGAGTCTTCAACTGCTGGAAGCTATCCTCACATGCCTGGGTCCAATCAAAAGGAACCCCCTTCCGGGTCAACCCGGTCAGTGGTGCAGCAATGCGGGAGAAATCCTGGACGAAACGTCGATAATAGCCGGCCAGACCTAGAAAGCTACGAACCTCTGTAACTGATACCGGTCTAGGCCAACGCTGAACTGCCTCGATCTTCTTCGGGTCCACGCAAATACCATCTCTCGTCACCACATGACCCAAGAAGTCGACACTGTCTAACCAGAATGCGCACTTGGAGAATTTGGCGAACAGCTGATGCTCCCTCAAAGTCTGCAATGTGATACGTAAGTGCTGCTCATGCTCCTCCCGGCTCCGAGAATAAACCAAGATGTCGTCAATGAACACAATGATGAACTGATCGAGATACGGCCTGAATACGCGGTTCATCAAATCCATAAACGCTGCCGGGGCATTAGTGAGCCCGAACGACATCACCAAGAACTCGTAATGACCATATCGAGTACGGAAAGCGGTCTTCGGAATATCCTCCTTCCGAACCCGCAACTGGTGATAACCTGACCGTAAATCAACCTTCGAGAAGAACCCTGCACCCTGGAGCTGATCGAATAAGTCATCAATGCGGGGTAGGGGATACCTGTTCCGCACAGTAACCCGGTTCAGCTGACGATAATCAATGCATAAACGCATACTTCCGTCCTTCTTCTTAACAAACAGGACGGGAGCACCCCAAGGTGACACACTCGGTCGGATAAGCCCTTTGTCCAGCAAGTCCTGTAACTGATCCTTTAGCTCTCTCAGCTCCGCCGGGGCCATCCGATAAGGAGGTATAGAGATAGGCCCCGTGCCGGGGATCAAGTCAATACAGAACTCTATCTCGCGCTCTGGTGGCAGACCAGGCAGCTCATCAGGAAATACATCAGGAAACTCTCTCACAACAGGGACCTGGTCCAACGGAACCTCTGTGGAGCTAGTATCACAAACATAGGCTAGGAATCCCTGACACCCTTTCCTTAAGAGCTGACCAGCGCGAAGAGAAGAAATCAAGCTGGGAAGGGTAGCGCTACGATCTCCCTGAATAACAAGAACCGGCTCACCAGGAAAACTGAATTTGACTGCTTTCTCACGGCAGTCCACGGATGCATAACAGGTGGCTAGCCAGTCCATACCAAGAAGAACGTCAAAGTCTAGCATATCGAGGAGAATCAAATCAACTGAAGAATCTCTCTCCCCGATACGAACGGAACACGATCGGTACACAAAACGGGCAACAAAAGACTCGCCTACCGGGGTAATAACGACAAGCGGCTGATCTAACGGAGATGACTCTCGGCCCAACCTCAGTGAAAAATACGTGGATACATAGGAATGTGTGGAGCCTGGATCAAATAATACCCGTGCATCAAAAGAACATACTGGCAGAGTACCTGTCACGACGGCATTGGATGCCTGTGCATCCTGAGGAGTCAACGCGAACACTCGGGCCTGTCCACCACTAATAGCTGGCTGTCCTCTGCCTCTACCTCGGCCTCTGCCTCTGTCGCCTCGTCCTCTCGGAACCGGACCGCCACGCCCACGGCCTCTAGAAGCATCTGACTGGCGTGGACCATCATCAGGAGTAGGAAGTAAAGCTCTCTGAGAAGGTGGTGAGGGTGGTAAGGTCACATGCGGGACTGTCGCCGCGCCCTGGCGTCCCATGGTACAGTCTCTGACACGGTGGTACTGACTCCCACACTGAAAACATCCTGGAGACGACTGCTGGGTCTGTGGATATGAACCAAATAACTGACCTCGTCTCAATCCTCTGCCTCCACCATCTCCCGGAAATAATCTATCGCGGTGTCTGCCCATCTGCCGCTGAGCTGGCGTATCAGTACGGATCCTCTTCGGCCTAGAAACGACCGGAGTCTCAGAAATACGCTCCTCCAAAAGTAAGGCTGCATCCATCGCGGCAGCGTATGTATCAAAGTGCTGGGTGCCGATGGCAAGGAATAGCTGTGTATCAAGCCCTCGTACAAACCTCTTTATTCTCTTCTCTTCTGTGTCGACTAGGTACGGAGCATATCGAGACAACTGGGTAAACTGTATATCATACTCCGACACTGTCATCCCAGGAGTCTTGCGCAAAGACTCAAAACTACGGGCTCGAGCATCTCGGACACTCTCCGGAAGAAAACGGGCAAGAAATGCAGCTGTAAACTCATCCCAGGTCATAGAAGGCAGACCTGCAGCTCGGCCTCTCTCTACTGAGTCGTACCATGTCTGGGCAAGATCCTCCAGACGAAAACTCGCAAACTCCACCAATCTATCATCAGAACACCTCAACGAACGACAAATCCGAGCCATCCTATCAAGAAAAGCCTGTGGGTCCTCTGTCGCATCTGTACCGATAAAAGTTGGAGGTCTCAATCTCATGAACTCCTGTAGTGAAACAGGGATAGTCTCCGTAGTAGCAGCAGCAGTGACCATCTGTGCAGCAGGTACGATCGTGGTCTGTGCGGTGGAAGGAACGTCCTCGGATCTCTGTGCCCGGCTGGACTCAACTAAAGATCCCATCATCTGCCGCAACTCTTGCATGCCGGCCTCTAATCTGGCAATACGGTCAGGATAAGGCGGATCAGTGGGACCCTGAGGGGTAGGCGTATCCTCCCGCTCGATCCTCGCCTCAGACGGGCCCGCTCAAATCTCATCCCTAGCGGCAGCCCGCTGAGCTCTCGTAGTCTTTGGCGGCATCGAAGCTGGAATAAGAAACATGACTGATAAGGACATTACAATTGAATCAAGGAATGCAAGGAATCAAGAAAGGAAATACAAGCAATTATGTCCTAAGGTCACTTAGGCGGAGTACCGTATCATAAGTATGCCGCGGATCATACCCACGCTACGCCACTCTGCTTAAGTCACCTACTCCATCTACCAAGGTCGTCCTACACTCAGAAAGGTAAAACCTACGCTCTGATACCAACTTTGTCACGACCCGAAAGTACGGAACGCGACTGGCACTTAGATTTCGAGACGTCTAAAGGCGTACCGTAACCTAAGTCAGCCAAAGCCCAGAAGAATCTAAACCAAAATCAAAAGAGAGTGAAGGAAAACCTTAATAAAAACGGTTTTTCAAATCAATTAAGTTGCATAGAATCCCTTTTTAAAAACAACATAAATTTCTGAAAATTTCGGCAGAGTCTCCCCTGTATTTTCTATCCCCCAAAATGGGTACAACAAGATAATAAACCTGTAAACATAAAAATGGCATCCCCAAGCGGGAGCTAGCTCTTCGCCCAAGGCGGATCACAACCACATGCAATATAATAGTAATATCAAGAAAAAGAGCATAAAAGAAATGCAAATACCAGAAAACACACGTCGGCTCAAGTGAGCTCGACCCAAAAGAAACCACAATATACAAATCTCTCCGTCTCATCACTAAGTCGCATATACAATGTGAAATGGTAGATGGAGAATACTAGATACAATGATAAAGCAAAAGAAATAAAGTATGCTCACAACCCACCTACGGGCGATGTCGCGAGTCTGAGCAAAATGAGCTGATGATAAGATAGCCCGCCGCTACAAGACTGACGGGTCCGACCTGCAAGACACTGTGGCACAACGGGGGTGAGTTGCCAGCTCGTGAGTAAATATAACATCTAATAAGGCAATCGTAAGAATGCACGCAATGCACCACAACATGCATGTCCATATGTGCTATGATATCTCTAGTATGCATGCACAGGTATGCAATGTCATTATTAAGTCTTTAAGTGTTTTAACTGCTAAGGTTATTGAATTCTTAACTTTAGAACATGAATATCTGTATAATAGCTAAATATCATCAAGAAATCATTTGAAAACCCGTGTCAAGCATCGACACCAAAAAGGAATCATATCTGTCTCAATATCGGGCTCCGTCAGTCCGGATCGGCCCATATCATAAATCTCACGACAACGGTCGGTATCCTCCGGATATCCGCCGCGCCAGACATCACCGGTAGGTAGTCTTCCCCTGCCAGGCTCATCGTCTACAACTCGATCTTCTTGCCCCGGGGTACCATACCGGGCCCACCATGTACCCGAGACGGTTCATCCACTCCTCGAATCGGGTCTCGAAATCCAACAGAAAACATGAAAACTCATGGTGGACGACACATACATCACGAGAAAACCGCAACTTTGTTTTAAAAAATGATAAATATAAGCTTTTGTTAAATTCTTGCGGTTTTCCCCAAAAATCCAGAAATCGCAGCAAAACTGAAATGCTCAAGAAAATCATAATGTCCACATGTTATATATATGACAAATGTCTATGATATCAATGTGTATGATGTAAATTTGGCTAGAGTTCTATGTAAATATGATGCTGATGCGAGATATGTGCATGCGATGCAGTTTCATATATCAAGTATGAATGCAGGTGATGATATTAAGATAAACAGGTTCTATCGTGCACGTGGCATGGCAATTACCAAAGGCGTGTGTGTCACATGAATAGTGCGCGTGCAACAGATGCCAATAGTAATGGTGTTCGTGTCCTACGAAGTGATATCGCATATATGAAAGTGAATGTCCATGCAATCTAGCATACGGTTAGCTGTGAGGGTATGCAATGTACATAAAGGGGTAAGCTTTCTAACAATATAAATCTTGCATAAAGTAGGGTAATCCTAACTAGGGGGGGCACCTCGCTCCATCCAGACGATTCCCCCATAGATGAATATATCTACTCACCTGAAATCCCCGCTAATCTGATCCGGCCACCGCTTTGCCTTTTCGCGCCGTATCCGAAGTTTCCCCGACCGATCCTATATTTGCACAATACCAAGCATAAGATTACAAAACCTAACACAATGCAAGTCACAACATACAATTATCCACGCTTTCGTATTAATCATAGCATGCACTCGGTGCGCGGAAAAACGCACGAAAATCGCTAATCGTTAAACTAGAATTGTCATTTCGGGAAAATCGACTAAACTACAACCCGACTAGACGAAACCCCGCGTTCGCGCATTCTAATAATCCTATACGAAGCTAATAATATTGCTAACCTAACGCAAATTGAACGCATTCTATTTTCTACAAAAATCTAGTAAGCGATTTGCTTACCAATTCGATACAAACATCGAAATTTAACGATCTAGCGAGCATATAATTACACCATTAACCATTCTAATCAATTAGATAACCATCCCTAACATAATCCAACCATTATGCTACAAACCCTAATTTTTTAAAAATCAAAACCTTCTCTTGATTTTTCATGAACAAGGATTTACACTAAATTAATACTTTAAACATCTAATTTAGCATAAGCAAACTACCAATTTGCAACTAGTTTAGGATTTTACCTTACAAGTGGAAACCTAGCATGATCAAGTCACCAAAAAAAAACCTCCTTTCACCATGTTTTTGAACAAATATGGGTTGAGAGAGAGTGGATTAGGGTTTAGATTTGAATGGTTTAATGAAATTGTGGATTTTTCTTGAATTTTTGCATGAAAATGAAGCAAAAAAGAAGTGAGAAGAGGGGGAAACCTGCAGGTGAGGGTCGGATGCAGCTTGAGGAGGAAGTGGGGAAATTTTGGGGAAGTTTCTAGGTCATTACAACATTATATGATATCATTTCATGCTTTCATATCAACCTTTTTACAAAAAAAACCCTTTTTCATCATTTTTTCATAATTTTCCCACCAACAAACTAAAAGTTTGCAAGCCATGATATAATTTTATTAACACCATATTTTAGCTTATAAATACTCCTAATTAAGAAATTTACCTAATTAAATTTGTATTTATCCCTAATTAAATGTATTTAAAAAGGCTTAAAATAATAAAAAAAATTAATTAATTACGAATTTTTTTTTATTTAACTAGATAATTATAAGTGACATTTTAGTGACAAAATTATAGTAATATCTTATCTAAATTTTGTATAATTAAGTCTACAATGAAAAATATCAATTTTGACTTTTTACGGAAAAAGCCGAAAAATTGGCCGATTACCGAAAAACTGCCTAAACGATTTTCGAAGGGTTACAAATGCGTGTTCGGAGTTTCCTCGGGCAACTTCCTAGGATTCATCGTACGACACCGGGGCATCGAAATAGACCCGTCAAAGATCAAAGCGATCATGGAAATGTCTCCGCCAAGAACTCTCAAGCAACTGCGGTCTCTACAGGGAAAGCTCGCGTATATCCAGCGGTTCATAGCCAATCTCTCCGGCAAATGCCGCCCCTACAGCCATTTAATGAAGAAAGGGACCCCTTTCATCTGGGATTGTAAATGCCAGAGCGCACTAGACGAAATCAAGCGATACCTGCAGAATCCGTCGGTACTGACCGCTCCAGTCAAGGGAAAGTTTCTCATCCTGTACACAACCGCCCTTGAAGGTTCCTTAGGCGCTCTATGGGCAAAGGAAAATGACCAAGGGAAAGAGAGAGCCCTCTACTAGTTGAGTCGAGTTCTCCTGGGGCAGAAAATAACTACTCCTCTATCGAAAAACACTGCCTGTAGCTAATCTTCGCGATAACGAAGCTTCGGCACTATACATTGGCGCATGAGGTCCACCTCATATCAAAAGTGGACCCTCTCAAATATTTGATGTCAAGCGCCATACTAACAGGACCTCCTCTTGATGGAGTTCTCGATAACATACCGACCTCTCAAGACACTGAAGGGCCAGGCCATCGCCAACTTCTTCGCTGAGCATCTGATACCTTCCGATTCACCCCTAAATTGCTAATTGTCAGACGAGCACGCGTTTGACACGATCGACAGGGAGAAAGGAGAGAGTGACACCCGATGGGAACTTTACTTCGATGGAGCATCTTTCATGAAGAAGCGAATGCATAGCTCCCCTATAATCAAATCCGGGGTAGGCCTTATCTTCGTGACTCCACAAGGAGGGATAATGCGCTTTGCCTTTTCCCTAACAGAGCCGAGGACAAATAATGAAGCAGAATATGAAGCTTTGATAGCAGGTCTTGAGATCGCTGTCAACACGGGAATCGAAAACCTCCTTATATATGGAGACTCCCAGTTGGCCGTTAGTCAAGTAAACGGTGACTATCAAACGTGCAAACCGGAGTTGGTAAAGTACGGTGAGAGAGTGCAGCAACCGCTGACCCAAATCTCCTCCTACATGCTGGAGAGTGTACCGCGCATAGAAAATAGAAAAACTGATGCACTATCCAAGCTCGCTAAAGAATTGGTTGATGAAAATCTCGATGATGTAAGAATCGTCATGCAAAGCCGTCGGGTTCTTGCACCAGCAGAAATACCTCCGAAGTCGTCTGAAGAAAAGGAAGCGATCGAGCAAATAACCCTATAAATAGAGGACCAGGAGAAGGCTAAAGATTGGAGAGAAGTCTTTATATACTAGTTCAAATCCCTTCGAACACCTGAAGATGCATCCTCGAGACATCAGCTCATGAAACGAGCTCTGTCTTTTGCCTTCGTCAATGAAATGCTATATAAGAGATCGTTCAACTCTCTATGGCTGAGATGCCTGGGACTAGAAGAAGCAAGGAGAGTCAGCCAAGAAACTCACGACGGACTTTGCGGTTCTCATCAAGCCGGGCCAAAGATGAAGCTGAAGATCAAAAGAATGGGCTACTATTGGCCCACAATGTTTCAGGACTGCCTTGAATACGCGAAGCAATGCCATTCGTGCCAGATTCATGGAGACTTCATCTACCAGCATCCAAACCCGCTTCACCCAATAGTGGCTAGCTGGCTGTTCGAAATGTGGGGAACCGACATAATTGGGCCCATAGAACCAACATCGTCTAGAGGATATCGGTTCATATTGGCGACAACCGATTACTTCTCTAAGTGGGCAGAAGCAGTACCGCTAAGAAAAGTGAAGATAGAGAATATCCTCCATTTCCTCAAGACACACGTCATTTATCAGTTCGACACCCCGCGACTGATTATCTCTGATAACGGGCCAGCCTACAGAAGTCACAAAATCAGCCGCTTTGCACAGCAGCATAATATAGACTGGAGATACTCTTCGGTCTATAATTCCCGAGCTAATGGTCTAGCTGAGGCTTTCAACAAGACCTTGACGAAGATCATAAAGAAGACGGTGTCCCGAAATAAGAAGGACTGGTATGAGAGAGTGCATGAAGCTCTCTGGGCGTATCAGACCACACTCAAAACGGCTACGAATACAACGCCGTATGCTTTGGTATTCGGCACTGAAGCAGTACTCCCCTTGGAGATAGAGCTACCTTTCCTACGAGTGGCAGTTCATTATGAGCTGACAGACGAAGAGAATGCTTATTTTCGGCTTGAGGAGCTCTACGCCCTTGATGAAACCCGGCTCATGGCGCAACAAAACTTGGAGGCTTACAAAGCAAAGATGACGCACTCATACGAAAGATTGACTAGACCGAGGACATTCCGCCAAGGCGAACTCATGCTAGTAGTCAAGAGACCTATGATCCCCAATCATGCTAAACGGGGGAAGTTCGAGCCAAATTATGAGGGACCGTACATCATAGACAAGGTCTACCAAGATGGGGCATACTTGCTTATGAATATGCATAGCGAAAGACCCTTCCGACCAATAAACGGCCGGTTCTTCAAAAAATACTACGCCTGACGAGTCACGGACTAGGTCAACGATAGATGACGATGCCTATGTCCGCTCGCTATATTCCCAAGACCAAACTCTATAAGTAGTATCTTGCGAAACCTTGCCTTGAAAACGTGCGATGGACCGAAACGTCCCTAAACTAATAGTGGACCGAAACGTCCCTAAACTAATAGCGGATCGAGATGTCTTAAAACTAACAAAGGACCAAAATGTCCTAAAACTAACTACTGACCGAAACGTATTTAAACTACTACAAACCCGCAGCATCCTTGGGCTGACGCGTAAAAGAAAAAGAAAAAAACAGTACGTCCATAAGCAAAATGAGCACGGATGAAAACCCGAAAGGGCTCCGTGAGTAAAAATAGCAGGGCTACCGGCGAGTTCGTGAAAACCCAAAAGGGCGCAGACTCGTAAAAAAAAAGGGTACGTCCACAAGCAAAATGGGCATGGATGAAAACCCGAAAGGGCTCCGTGAGTAAAAACAGCAGGGCTACCGGCGAGTTTGTGAAAACCCGAAAGGGCGCAATCTCGTTAAAAGATACTTGCAAGGTCCTCTCGACCTTGTATGGAGAAAACTACCTGCGTGAGATCCTTACGACTCACAAAGGAGCAACACACTTAGAGATCCCCACGATTCCTAAGGAGAAATTACACTTACAAGATCCTCACGACTCGTAAGGAGAACCCTCTTATGAGACCCTCACGGCTCATAAGATTCAAAAGCCTTAAGCTACAGGGATCTGAACCTGTTCTTAAGCCATCACCTTTCCCAGATTGCCCTACAAGCAGTTCAATACTGACCCTTGTATACAATACACAGGCACAAATAATCATTTCCTTGCCGAGTCCCACCAGTGACGAGGAATGCCCTCATTTGATGAACAAACACTTGTAGGTCCTCTCGATTTATAAGGAGAAAACACTTTTGCAAGATCCTTACGACTTACAAGAGAAAATACACTTAGGAATCCTCACGATTCCTAAGGAGAAAAGACACCTACGAGATCCTCACGACTCGTAGGGAAAAACACCTTTATGAGACCCATACGGCTCATGAAGTCAAAAGCCTTGGTCGACAGGATCTTAACCCTGTTTGCTAAGCCACCTTTGTTCGAATCGACAAAGGCAGATGATGATTCGCTCCTGGCAATATCCCAGTTGTAGCGATGTTGATGCCTAAATCGGTATCAAATTCCAAGTTCTTTCATGATAAATGATGATTCGCTCCTGGAAACATTCCAGTCGCAGCGATATTGATGCAAGATTGGTATCAGACCATGAGTTCCATACTTGAAAAAAATGCATATGAAATAGCCGAAATGTTTGGGCAACTCGCAATAAAAATCAGCGAGTACAATATATGCATACAAAACTAGCCGAAATGATTGGGCAACTGGCAATAAAAAACAACGAGTAAAAAAAACAGCCGAAATGATTGGGCTCCGCGAAAAATAGCCGAAATGATTAGGCAATCGCGGCTTTCGCGATATAAAAAGCTGAAATGATAGAGCATCACGGAAAGAAATAAAAAGAACTGAAATGAAACTTTTTGCCCTGCAGGTAAGTCCATACTAGCCCCTGTATACAATCCATGGGCATAAACGAAAAGGGAACCTCATGTCCCAACAAACTCTATCAAAGGGAGAGTTGGGTCTCAGCGGCAATATCTGCATCCCAGAAGACCAACAACGGCGTTCCTTCTCATGCTAGCAGGATACGGACACGACACTAACAATTGGAGCCACGGCAAAGCCCCCAGTTCCAAAGACTCTGCGGTTCACAGAAAACCTAGAGTAAACCCTGACACCGTAGAAAACGGAGAAAGTCGAGCCCGACACCGTAAAAAATGGAGAATGTCAACTCCTGACCTCCCTGTCATCAAGCAACGCTTCGACACAGATACATGTCAACCCCTGACCTCCCTGTCGTAAAGCAACGTTTCGACACGGATACATGTCAACCCCTGACCTCCTTGTCGTAAAGCAACACTTCAACACGGATACATGTCAACCCTGACCTCCCTGTCGTAAAGCAACCCTTCGACTCGGATACATGTCAACCCTGACCTCCTTGTCGTAAAGCAACGCTTCGACACGGATACATGTCAACCCCCGACCTTTCTGTCGTAAAGCAACGCTTCGACTCGGATACATGTCAACTCCTGACCTCCTTGTCGTAAAGTAACGCTTCGACATGGATACATGTCAACTCCTGACCTCCCTGTCGTCAAGCAACCTTCGACTCGGATACATGTCAACTCCTGACCTCCCTGTCGTAAAGCAACGCTTCGACACGGATACATGTCAACCCTGACCTCCTTGTCGTCAAGCAATGCTTCGACTCGGATACATGTCAACTCCTGACCTCCTTGTCCTAAAGCAACGCTTTGACACGGATACATGTCAACTCTTGACCTCCCTGTCGTCAAGCAACGCTTCGACTCGGATACATGTCAACCCCTGACCTCCCTATCATCAAGCAATGCTTCGACTCGGATACATGTCAACTCCTGACCTCCCTGTCGTCAAGCAACGCTTCGACACGGATACATGTCAACCCCTGACCTCCCTATCGTAAAGCAACGCTTCAACTCGGATACATGTCAACTCCTGACCTCCTTGTCGTAAAGCAATGCTTTAACACGGATACATGTCAACCCCTGACGTCCCTGTCGTCAAGCAACACTTCGACTCAGATAAATGTCAACCCCTGATCTCCCTGACGTAAAGCAATGCTTCAACTCGGGAACCAGTCAACTAATCAACCACTTACGAGTCCTCTCGACTTGTAAGGGAGAAAATTCTCTTGCGAGATCCTTACGACTCTCAAGAGAAAGCACACTTAGGAATCCTCACGATTCCTAAGGAGAAAATACACCTACGGGATCCTCTCGACTCGTAGGGAGAAAAGACTTTATGAAACCCTCACGGCTCATAAAATTGAAAAGTCTTAGGCAGCAGACCTGAACCTGTTTGCTAAGCCATCGCTACTCTACAAAGAGCTTAAGATGGACCGCTATCTGCTATCTACAGGCCACATTTGCTAAAATGACATGCCAATGACAAAGCAAAGCAAAGAAAGCGATAGTTAGAGATTAAAAAAAAATGCGTCCTTTATTCATGAATTCAATTGAATACGAGATACATCATATAAAAAAATGAAATGAATACGTGTTAGTCATAAATTACAATTGATACAAAGACGACTATTGAGAAGGAGGCGATTTTAGCAAATCAGCAAGCCGCTCGCGCACTCCTTTCAGCTCCTTTTCATGATCAGCCGCCGCGGCCAGCTCCGCTTCGACTTGGGCCCACTGCCACAAGCAAGATGAAAGTTTCTCGTCGATCTCCCGCTGAGCCGCCTCACGACTCTGCGCATCCTGTTCAGTGAGGTCGAGCTTCTGCCTCAGCGTCAGCCCGTCAGAAATACATCGTAGGAGGCCCTCAAAGATAGCTTTCAGCTGTGCAACATTCGCGTCAACCTGGGCGCGCAGCCGGGCAGATTTTCTTAAAGTCTCCTCGCGTTCCTTCCGCCTTGTTAGAGTCGAAAATTGCACCCCGGTTGACCAAGTCAAAGTCAAAGTCAACCCTAAGCCAAGTGGGCCCATGCCCGAGTCGAGCCCGAACATGAAGCGGACGGTCTCCCCCATGCCAACATAAAAATCATGTAATAAATAATTTTAATGTAATTTTTTATGCATGAATGGGCATAAAGCCAAATTTTTGTAAAGCCCACGGCTTATGTGCAAAAAGAAATAGCACATGAGCATGGGATAGGAAAAATGCCATTTTGTAAAGCCTAAGGGGCTATGTGTAAATGTGTAAGCCTATAAAAGGCAACATGATGAAAATATCTAATACATTTTTTCCATTCTCTCAAAATCTAGGGTTTGTGCCTCCTTCCCCTTTCTCAAGGGTCTAAAATTCTCTTCCTCTTTTTTGAATTAAATCAAGAGTTTAACTCTTCCTTTCTCAAAATAAATAGTTTTTCACTACAAAATCCATGAAGGGGAGCTCGGATCTCCAATCAGATCTCAAAAAGGGGAGACTTTTAAGTCTCACCCCCTTTTCTCCAAGATCCCGCTGATCGAGAGAAGGAAAAAGGAGATCCATCTCCAAAAATCTAACTTTGGACAGATCCAAGGCTCAAAAGAAGAGCCAAAGATTCCTAGGAGTTTAACTCCTTTCTAGATCTGTTGGAGTTTAACTCCATAAATTAGTTTCTGTTAGGAGTTCAACTCCAAAAAAACCCGTTGGGAGTTCAACTCCCCAACCTAGGGGCTAGGCCACTTCCCGCGGGTGTTTCCCACGGTCACGTGTGCGCCACGTGACCCCGGGGTGCTAAGGTGTCCAATGGTCACGTGTACGCCACGTGACCCCGGGCGCTAAGGCGCCCATCGGTCACGTGTGCGCCACGTGACCCCGGGGCGCCAAGGCGTCCAATGGTCACGTATGCACCACATGACCCTGGGCGCCAAGGCGCCCATCGGTCACATGTGCGCCATGTGACCCCGGGCGCCAAGGCGCCCAATGGTCACGTGCGCGCACATGACCCTGGGCACTAAAGCGCCCATATGCGTGCACGTGACCCCGGGCACCATGCGCCCACGTGCCACGCACGCGTCTTTAAGACGCTTCCCCCTATTTTTTTATATGCACTCCATACTAAATATACATCTCTCGTTAGAAAACATTTCTAATGGGGCGCTGCCCCCGCACCCCACAAGGGGGCTGCTAGCCCTTTTGACCCCCAGCCCGCTATCCGGTTAGTGGGACCCCCGTAAAAACTCTGCGGGGCCCCCGATATATCCAAAACCCCTTTCGAAACACAACACACGCACACTGCACATTGAGTTCGCATGACCAGTTTAACCCGTCAATCGGAGGTTCTTTCGCTCCAAAGGCGAGGGATAATTAACGGCAGCTTAGTCCGCGGCTGCCGGAGATTTGGATCCCCACAATCAATAAACCTTCGCCTACCTTAGGCAAGGGGAATCTGTAGTATGCCTGACAAGCGCGCACGTATTTTCATCTCAACGGGGTGACAAAAAACACCCTATAGATTCTGGCACACCTGGTGGGACCACTCTCTCCTCCTATATTTCGGGTTAAATGTTCATGCGAGCTCAATCAATGTACATATCGATTGTCTATACTGAAATCATGTTTCTATTTGCAGGGTTAACAATTTCCAATTGCCATCTTCGAATGCGAGTCGGTATTTGAACGGCTTTCCTTGGCCCCAGCTGGGGGCAAGGCCATCAACACCTACAAAGTAATAAGGCATCTCATGCAAGCTCCGGCGGTGCCCTTGACAACTGCCCGATCGGGTATCTTCTCTAAGTTCCCCGTCAGATGACCACAACGTCGTTAAACTGGAAACAGACGACCTCTAAGTCGTTAAACTGGAAACAGATGACCACCAAGTCGTTAAACTAGAAACAGATGACCACCACGTCATTAAACTAGAAACAGATGACCACCAAGTCTTTAAACTGGAAACAGTAGACCACCAAGTCTTTAAACTGGAAACAGTAGACCTCCAAGTCTTTAAACTAGAAACAGATGACCACCACGTCGTTAAACTGGAAACAGATGACCACCAAGTCTTTAAACTGGAAACAGTAGAACTCTAAGTCTTTAAACTGGAAACAGATGACCACCACGTCGTTAAACTGGAAACAGATCGACTGTCCATGTCGTAAAAAGGGTAGTGCAGGCTTCCCACAAATCAGGAACCAAATCGCTCCGTGTCAGGACGTCGACCGTCCATGTCGTAAAAAGGGCAGTGCAGGCTTCCCACAAATCGGAAACCAAATCACTCCAGGCCAGGGAAAAGTCTACCGCGGACACTCCTTCTCGGAGACGCGTCAAGCGTTGACCTTCCATGTCATAAAAAGGGCAGTGCAGGCTTCCCACAAATCGGGAACCAAATCACTCCGGGCCAGGGAAAAGTCTACCACGGACACTCCGCCTCGGAGACGCGTCAAGCGTCGACCGTCCATGTCGTAAAAAGGGCAGTGCAGGCTACCCACAAATCGGGAACCAAATTGCTCCAGGCCAGGGAAAAGTCTACCAGGGACACTCCGTCTCGGAGACGCGTCAAGCGTCGACCGTCCATGTCGTAAAAAGGGCAGTGCAGGTTTCCCACAAATCGGGAACCAAATCGCTCCGGGCCTGGGAAAAGTCTACCGCGGGCACTCCTTCTCAGAGACGCGTCAAGCGTTGACCGTCCATGTCATAAAAAGGGCAGTGCAGGCTTCCCACAAATCGAGAACCAAATCACTCCGGGTCAGGGAAAAGTCTACCATGGACAATCCGCCTCGGAGACGCGTCAAGCGTCGACCGTCCATATCATAAAAAGGGCAGTGCAGGCTTCCTACAAAGCGGAACCAGATCACTCCGGGCCAGAGAAACGTCTACCATAGACACTCCATCTCGGAGACGCGTCAAGTGTCGACCGTCCATGTCGTAAAAAGGGCAGTGCAGGCTTCCCACAAATCGGGAACCAAATCACTCCGGGCTAGAGAAACGTCTACCACGGACACTCCGTCTCGGAGACGGGTCAAGCGTCGACCGTCCATGTCGTAAAAAGGGCAGTGCATCCCAAAAAGTGGGAACCAAAGCAAGCCGCCTCCACGTGAAAGAAGATCCATCAATTTCATGCACACGACTCACATATGTGGTGTGCATTTATTGATGGGGGGCACTTTGTTGGAGTCGGAAATTGCACCCCGGTTAACCAAGTCAAAGTCAAAGTCAACCCCAAGCCAAGTGGGCCCATGCCCGAGTCGAACCCTAACATGAAGCGGCCGGCCTCCCCCATGCCAACATAAAAATCATGTAATAAATAATTTTAATGTAATTTTTTATGCATGAATGGGCATAAAGCCAAATTTTTGTAAAGCCCACGGCTTCTGTGCAAAAAGAAATAGCACATGAGGCACGGGATAGGCAAAATACCATTTTGTAAAGCCCAAGGGGCTATGTGTAAATGTGTAGGCCTATAAGAGGCAACATGATGAAAATATCTAAGACATTTTTTCCATTCTCTCAAAATCTAGGGTTTGTGCCTCCTTCCCCTTTCTCAAGGGTCTAAAATTCTCTTCCTCTTTTTTGAATTAAATCAAGTGTTTAACTCTTCTTTTCTAAAAAATAAATAGTTTTTCACCACAAAACCCACGAAGGGGAGCTCGGATCTCCAATCAGATCTCGAAAAGGGAAGACTTTTAAGTCTCACCCCCTTTTCTCCAAGATCCCGCCGATCGAGAGAAGGAAAAAGGAGACCCATATCCAAAAATCTAACTTTGGACAGATCCAAGGCTCAAAAGAAGAGCCAAAGATTCCTAGGAGTTTAACTCCTTTCTAGATCTATTATAGTTTAACTCCATAAATTAGTTGCTGTTAGGAGTTCAACTCCAAAAAAAACCCTTTGGTAGGGGCTAGGCCCCTTCCCGCGGGTGTTTCCCATGGTCATGTGTGCGCCACGTGACCCCGGGCGCCAAGGCGCACATCGGTCACGTGTGCGCCACGTGACCCTGGGCGCCAAGGCGCACAACGGTCACGTGTGCGCGCGTGACCCCGGGCACTAAAGCGCCCATGTGCGCGCACGTGACCCCGGGCACCATGCGCCCACGTACCACGCACGCGTCTTTAAGACGCTTTCCCCAATTTTTTTATATGCACTCCACACTAAATATACCTCCCCCGTTAGAAAACATTTCTAACGGGGCACTGCCCCGCACCCCGTAAGGGGGCTGCTAGCCCCTTTGACCCCAGCCTACTATCCGGGTAGCTGGACCCCCGTAAAAACTCAGCGAGTCCCTCGATATATCCAAAACCCCTTTCAAAACACAACACACGCACACTACACATTGAGTTCACATGACCAGTTTAACCCGTCAATCGGAGGTTCCTTCGCTCCAAAGGCAAAGGGTAATTAACGACAGCTTAGTCCGCGGCTGCCGGAGATTCGGATCCCCACAATCAATAAACCTCCGCCTACCCTAGGCAGGGGGAATCTGTAGTACGCCTTACAAGCACACGCGTATTCCCATCTCAATGGGGTGACAAAAAACACCCTACACGCCTCAAGGTCACCTCTTGTTTAAAATGGCAAAGAAAAGGAACACTCTGCTCGACCTATGCAGCCCATTGAGAGTTCAGAGCTAATACTTCGGGAGCCGGACGCTTAAGCTCAATTTCATGCAGGCAGGCCTCGATCTTCCTGCAATAATTAACCCATGACCCGGCGACGCCTTCGCTATGAAAGTTTACGAGCGTCGCCAGCATGGGATTAACCTCCGTGGCAAAATCTGCAGCAGATGCAAGGGCCTCAGTATCAAGATCCTCGACGAACCCGCTCAACATTCGCAGGCTCGTCGCAGCGCCCCTAGAAGATGGGCGCCTAGCAAATGGCCCTGCCGGCATTAGGAAATGAGACTCGAAGGGAGCCAGAGTTGACACGATTGCTGCAAAACAAACTATGGTTAAATATCGACTCGAAAGATAATAAAAAAAGAATGCACGAGCGATGGAGTCTACTATACCGGCTGCGGCAGGTGGCAAAGTTGGGAGTACCGGAGGCGCGGTTATTCTCTCGTCCCCTCCTCCAATCTGTAATGCTGTAATCAATTCAAAAAAGAATCAGCAACATGTCTATTAATAAAAGAAAGAAGGGAACACTAGCTGAAGGATATACTCACCGACACCAGCAGGTGAAGCAATCTCCGACTGGAAGGAGAAATGCAGGTTCAACACCTGATATAGGTGGTCAAAAAGGATTCCTGCAAGGTGGTAAAAACACAATGTCAGTACAAAAAGTGTGTTACCTCCAATGAAACCGATAAGTTGCAAACATATACCTTCCAGCACTCCAGACAACACGGGAGAAGGCGACGGAACAAAAGCCGTCACGGCGGCGACCAGAGGCGCTTCAGATGGCACAATCTCCGCATTTACTACACCTACACTCAAAACGAACAAAATTTTATCAGATGGGGATGAACGGGATCGAAAGATAAAAAGAAAACAGTGACCCGAGATCTACCTGATAGGTCGCCAACCGAAACCGCGGCGAGAGCATCACTAAGCACGGCGGCTCCTTCGCTCTCCACCATCGGAATAGTTTCTGCGCCCGTAGCCTCATCCCCTGATTCAACAAGGGCCGTCGTGACACTCGCAATGCCCACCGATAGCAAGGAACCACAAGGAGAAAGAGTGGCGGTTGGGGCAGTCCCAGACTCCCGAGAGAGAGTAGTCGCTTCGGGCTCTGTGGTCGCCGTCTTTTTGCTAGCCGCCTCACCGCCGATACTTGGCCCTGCAAGACATGGTATATCAGAATTTACGGATCGAATGAAAATGAAAAGACCGGGCTTTATACTACCTTGCGAAAGATTCTGGGTTGCCTCTCGAGCCGCGCGCACGACCTGACTATGAGCGGTATACAGAGCAGCTGGAGCATCCTCTGGAGGAATAGAGACAGATGGAGTGGCGCTTGAACCTGCACCCA
This sequence comes from Agapanthus africanus, assembly GCA_030015575.1. NCBI lineage: Eukaryota > Viridiplantae > Streptophyta > Magnoliopsida > Asparagales > Amaryllidaceae > Agapanthus > Agapanthus africanus. The sequence goes on along the minus strand of CM057340.1, from coordinate 589,713,240 downwards.
CAGCCAAGCTGGCATCGTGATCCCTCACCGCACGCTTTCTGTGCTTCTTGTTGGCCTTAAAGTGAGAATTGATCTCCTCAAGACCTCCGTCAAAGGTATGCCGTAGTCTGAACCAAGTTCTGCCTCCGACGCCGCTACGAAGTCCATCATCGGCTGCTTTAGCGAGACCCCTTGCGGTGGCTTGAGGGTAGTTGTAGCTGCTGTAGCCGGCTATAACGGTGCCGCTGCATCACCACTTGCGATAGGCACTACACTTGGGATATCCCGAGTTGAAGTAGTCCCTGAAACAGAAAGGGAGAATGAATCAGAGCCCGAGTAAAGAAAGAAACAGAGACATAGTGAGCAGAATTTTACCAAGGCTCAAAGAAGCCCGGAGCCTCTCTTCCTCTTCAAAAGTTTTGAGGGAAGCCGTAAGAGCCTCTTCGGCGGAGATACCTGTTGAAGAAGAAAGTGTCGGTAAAGGCATAATAACGAAGAAAGGATAAAATATATATACAACTAAGGCATACCTGATTTCGCAATAGTGATCAGGGCTGCTTCATCGTGAGCCAGTCGTTCGGAAGCCGCAAGGGAAGCTTGAAGATCGGTATCATCCGCAGGCGCAATAAATAGACCCTCATTGGTCCCATATACTCTCAAACCCTCGCTGTAAGGAGCATGAGGCTCCTGACCGAATGCGACATCGGCAGCAAATAGCGACTTCTTATTCTTTTGCGAGCGGCCGCCGGTAGCCGGCAACAGGAGCTTGCGCTTGGCGGGCAACTTAGGGCGACGAGTCCCGATCTCCGCACCTACGCCTGACTCGAGAGACGCTACAGCTACAACTTCTACAGGCACATGGGGTAGCGGCAGCTCAGGCATAGCGCGTGGGATCACAGCCGCAGCAACTTCTCTCAGGGGAGGACGATCGATGGTTCGTCTCTTCAAGGGAACGGTTGGATTACCCGCTGGGACAACACCCTTGCGATCAAGCAATAACCGCTTTTCTTCCCTGATAACGGCACCCATCGCATGCTGGTACCACGCCAGATATACGTTCAAGGCTTTTAGAACACAGCTTGGCTCACTGATAAAGAAATTAGACCCAGTGTTGAGCCGCATGAAATGGTGTAGCGCGTTGCGGATACCCTCTTCCGTGGCGACCGGCTCAGCTAAGAAGGCTTCAAGCGGGACAACCTGATTGTAGCTTGATTGTTGGGCGAAGCGGTGCAGGTTGTATCTCATGAACAACGCCGAATCATTCTGCCTAAATACTAAAAAGCCTGGCCTTATCGAATATAAGTGAAGAATCTCCCGAGCTTTCAAGGTAGAAACCCTATCTTTGAAGGTGTCCCGCAACGGCTGCACTGTCTTAGCAAATTCCTTGCCGATAGTCATGACCTTATCGACGAAGGTCATGCCATCCCCGACCATACGCGGGCAAAGAATCAGACCCTGAGCCTCTCGCTGAGTCGGTTCCAAAACGGAAGCGTCAACCAGCCGCATAACCCGAGGAAAGTTATAACTTTCATAGAAAAAAGGCCTCTTATGGATTCCGAAGGCGCCAAGCACATGCAGCTTGTAAGTCGATGTACAACACCCCACGACTTGCGGGGAGCCGGAAATTTGAAAAACGATCTTGTTCTTTGCTTAAACATCGACTAACCGCACGAATCGAAGCTAAACGATAACTAACATGAAACATAGAAGTTCTATACTACTATGCTTAGGGATTATACCTAAACGAATCGTGTCCTTCGTCTTTGCGAACTCCTCCTCCTCCTCGGCCTTCTCGAAGTAGTAGACGATCCACCCGAGAGCTTTACTCCAAGCTTAGCCTCTAAACTTAAGGCAACTAACCTTCTTTAAGTGCTAATCAAAGAAGCTAGATGATATAGAGTGAGGGTTATGGTTTAGTCTAACTAATCGTTGTACTCAACACATGAGAGGGGAGGATTAGGGTTTGAAGAGGGAGAGCTTGAGGAGAGAGAAGATGAACATAATAATGAATTGAGAATAATGAGTTATCATAATATATATCAAGCATTTTGTTATATCAAGAAAAGAAAAGAAAATCATTTACAACCATGCTTGATAAATATCTTGTGGTGATTCATCTCCATGAGTCATTAAGCAATTATGAAGCATTAATGACATGGATGAATCATCCATATGACTCACTAATCACATTCATTGTATATGCCACCTAAACCTCCTTAGTCACCACCTTCTAGAAGCTTCTCGCGCAATTACGAGAACGCCCCTCCGTTCCGCAAAAATACGGAAAAACTTTAGACTGTATAAATCCAATAACCGGATACCAGTAACTGGCTTAAACCAAAGCCGACTGGTAAAAACTGTCCGAAAGTCGTACGTGCGTAAACACACGTATGCGTCCGAACCCTTGTCGTAAAACCATACGACCTCTATATCGTTTCGCCTGGAGTAGGGAAACTCTCTGTGTGGGACTCTAGAGACTCGACTACTACGCTGGCAGTGGGTTTAACCACAGACCGCAAGCGGCACTAGCTGTACGTAACGGTCCCCAGGTAGATGTCGATAAGAAGGCCGATGAGGAAACCCATCCGAACTCCTACTGAGTCTGATGTGACAATCTCCGTACAGTCCGGTCCGTTCGTCTAAGACTATCGCATATCGGGCCTAGGGGGGCGGCAAGCGTCAGTCCCCTAATAGCGGTATAAGTCGTGTCGGAGGGAAGCCCATTACACCCTGAGAAACTACTGGAACCTACCAGCAAATCTCGCTTGCCCTGGCCAGGGACTTTGCGTAATGGCTCTCTGACACAGCGCGATATCAACCCCCAATACCGGGAGAGACGAATCCTGTCTAACCGCCACTGCCTCCAAGTGCTCGGGACTGCACCCAACTGCTACCTGTTTGCACGACTCCTTTGAGCCGTGGTAGGGTAGCAATCTAAGAACAGTGGGACACACTCGAGGCGAAGTAGCAGTGTCAAGTCTGTGGACTATGCTGTACTCATGTCACCTGGGAACTGTTCACTGACGACTGGTATAAAACCATCCAACAGTTCCCTGTGAGTCCTGTCCGGTGTACCCGTAACCCAACGAGCACCTGCATACTATCTCCAGTATGACGTACTGACGGCTGTGGGACAGACCATCTCCCCAACTGGGATGAGAAGCGTACACACTAGTCTACTCCGGAGTATCGATGCCCTGTCTCGATAATCCAACGACTAGGGACCTGAATAGGATGTGCTTGTAGACTACCCAGCCCCCACTAGTGTGACTGCCATCACAACGCTGGTAGTCAAGTAAGATCCTAAGAGCTCTATCAATACGTATACTCACATATTAAGATAGAAAAACCAAGTAGCATACTACCATGTTTAGCAAGACTGTTATATACATGTGAATATCCCAAGCTTCCATTAAGTAATATACAAACTAGTATGATACAATAATGGCCCCTAGGGCATATACACTAACACAGCTTGAGCCACGAAGTGAAATAATGCATCGGGAAGTTTACGGGCTACAGCCCTGGCTGAGTGGTGTCTGCCGCCAAGCTAAGGCCATGATATAAATAAGCCGACCCGGCAATCCCAACAGCAACCTGTGTCCCTTCAACCATTCGGTAAGTCGGGTAGAAAACGGACGGCCTCATGTAGCGAGGGTGCATGGGGAGCGCAAACCAACTTAACCATAAGCCGAGGAATCCTAAAAAGAACTTCTCTTCATCGATGTCTGGGGCGGCGAGTTCCGCAAAGGGGACAACCGCGGCGTTCGGGAGGAAAAAATTCTTTTGATCCGCTTCCGCTGTTGGAAGGTTATCCAAGCCAAAACCGAAAGGATCGTCGAGCTTGGAAAACTTCTCACCTTGTTTTGAAAAGACTTCCGGGCGAAGAAAACGGGCGATGAAATCCGTACAGCTGACCCCGTGGCTTCCGGATTTGAGAAATAGGCTCTCATAAATATTTAGCACCTTGATCATGCTTGGGAATTGGTGCTGAATAGCATTCTCCGGGGTCAGACCCATTACTACTGAGCGAGTGGCGAAAATATACTCGTCAGGAGGTAATATCTCCTCATAATTCTCCCCTCTGACAGGCAAGCCGAAGATCTCCGCGAACTCCTCTAAAGAGTTTGAAACATCCCGATCTAGTAGAAGGAAGGTGTGAGTTGGAACGTTCTATTATTCCAAAAAGGATTTGACCCACCATACAGGAGGTGTGGAATACTGGAAGAGAGAAGCATAAATAGCAGGGTATAGCCCAAGCTTCAGCAGCTGCGATTTCTTGGCCGACAAGATGTACCGGGCCCACTGCAAATATCCGGCTGAGTGGCGGGGAGTCAAACCTATCATGTACGGCTGCCCCCACGGGCGTGACTCACCTTGACATATACGCTGCCCCAAGATATCCAAAGCCATTGGCGGCTGTACGGGTATTGCGGCCATAGAAGGCTGAAAGCAACCCTTCGAAGTTCAATTGACCTCCTCTACAGCGTAGTTCACTGGGGGTGGGTCGGCATAGTGAATGGCAGAGATTACCTCCGAACGTGCTGCACAAGAAAAGCTGTGTCGGCCCCTGATAATTTGATTATACCACATTCCCCATAGATGAAGGTTCTTTTGCTTCGGGTCATGATCTTTGATCAACGCGAAGACTTCCCTGTCCACAGGTGCTTCAGGAAATCCGCTTTCCGAACGAACGAACGGGAAAGAAGTGTCGAAAGACATAGTACCTGCGCGAAAAAGAATAGGAGTTAGCCGTCAATGCTACAGTTTAAAGTTTTGGGTACGGATACTTTAAATTTGTACCGCACTGCAATGCAGTGGAAGGGGACCAAAGGGGACCCACAAAAGCTAGATGACGTCTCATCATTGATGAGATAGTCATTCATTAAATAGAAAATCCTAAAAGGATTCTCATTTAATGAGGGGCCTTCTCGGGCCAAGGAGTTAATCTCCCTTGAGAGCAGCGCTTTACAACAGAGTGACATCTGTCAACTCTAATGATGAAGGGAATAAAAATTCCCCATAAAAATTCTGAAGAGCTATGCTTTATGAAGATGATGGAGTAACCCATCAGAAACCCTAAAAGCAAAGCTTTTAATGAATTAAAAATTACGAGATCTTCAAGATCAATGAACAAACTCTGAGAGTTCTTCATGAAAGATTAACAAATCTATATGATTTGAAAAGAGCAAAGCTCTGTTAATAGATTAAGAAATCCTAAGAAAGATCTCTTTAGATCTATGATTCAAGAAGAGCAAAGCTTTGTTGAGAAAACCCAAAAAAATTCTTTAGATCAATGATCCAAAAAGAGCAAAGCTCTGTTAATGGGTGAAACCCTAGATTATAAAGTAATCCCTTCAAAAATTTAATCTTTACCTAAAAATTTCAACAGGGTTTTGTCTCTAAAAGAATTATTAAGACAAAGAGCTATGCTCTGTGTAGGGTTCCTAGGCACCCTAATGAGGTCTCACGAGGCATCAACCATGCCAATTTCAAATTTAAACGGTGCCGAGAAACCCTAGAACGGATCGTTGGCTAGATTTCTAGGCGAAGAAGTAAACTAGTTAACACTTAACTAAGAGATACGGAAATACAACCTTTGTAGATCCGGTTCTCCACCTCCATAGCTCCGCAATGAAGTCTCCTCGCTGTCCATAACAAATCCCGGGCTCTAGCGTCGGCTTCATCGGAGAATAGACGGGCTAGGTCATCGACGACATGCCGAAGATGATCTACGTCGAAGCATCGCTAGATCAAGCTCCACCTTCACCAAGCCATGAAAACTTGTGAAGGAAACACACTCTACTACTTGGCAAGAGGTAGAGGATGAAGAAATAGGAAGTGGGTAGACTTTAGAATTGGATTTCTCACTCATTTCCATCAATCACCATTGATGGAGCTTGCTTTCTTCAAGTGAAGAAAGGAAGAAGAAGAAGAATATTATCATAAGAATAATTAGAAAAGAAAAGAATAATCATTCTTATCATAAAGGTAACCATGGTAAAGTGTAGAGATTAAACTAGGGTTAGTGGGAATGGTTAGGGTTAAGGATGAGATAAGAATGGTTGACTTGATCAAAGCTTCAAGAAGCTTCAACATGAAACAAAATTAGCCACCATTCTTTTCTCTTTTCCATTTATTTTCCAAAATGAAATGGATAAATAAATAAGTGAATAAAACAAAACCCTAACCATAATCATGTAACCATGGTTTGATCTTTACACAAAAACCCTAGCATAACATGTATCATCAAACATGATACAATCAAGTGCACAAAAGTATATCACATATACAATGTGTACATCCGAGTGAGAAAATCCATCTTAAAGTGAACCAATACTAGTTAATGCAAAGTAATATATCAAATATATAATTATACATTAAATCATTAAATCAACACTTGATTTAACGATCCGGTCATATCGCATATAACCGACTAGTATCCTATGTATCGGCTTAACGAATCAACCTTTGATTCGATAACTAGGGTATATCGCATATAACCTAATCGATACATTCATCGCGAGAATGGAATACGGTATCACATACACGCATTATTCTCGATCCCGCACATATCTCATATGCGCTCCTATTTCGTTTCGCTTGAGCCAGGAAACCTCTGTGTAGGACTCTAAAGACTCGTCAATACGCCGGCAGCAGGCGATGATCATATCAAACACCCACAAGCCGCAAGCGGTCTGCTAAACGTAACGGCCACCCGGGTATTGAGCGATCTGAAGATCGACGAGCAAGCCCGCTCACACTCCAGTGAATCCGACCAGTAACACTACCGTACAGTCCGGTCTGATCGTCTTATATGTCGCATATCTTGCCTAGGGGTGGTAAACGTCAGACCCCAATAGCTCGATAAGTCGTGTCGATATGAGGTCTCTAACAATTCGAGAAACTACAGGTAACACTTACCAGTAAATCTCAGCAACCCTGGCCAGGGATTTCCTGTTATAGCCAATCGAACACAGCGCAACATCAACTCCCTATACCGGGAGAGACGAATCCCCTCCCATCGCTCATTGCCTCCATGTGACTCGGGACTGTACCCAAAAACCACCGTTTTGCACGCCCTCTTGGACGTGGTAAGATGGAAATCAAAGCACAGTGGGAACCACACAAGACTCTATGACGATCTCGGGTCAACAGACTACTCTGTACCAGTGTCACCAGAGAACTGCCATCTGACGTGAGGTATAATACCATCTGGGAGTTCTCGGCGTGTCCGTCCAGTGTACCCAGTCTCTACTGAGCACCCGTATATCATCTCTGATGTCAAACACCAATGGATATGGGATCATCCATCGCCCATCTGTATGGGTCGAGAAGGTATACGCTAGTCTACTCTGGTGTATCGATGCCCCGTCTCGATACACCCTCGACTAGGGACTTTGAAGGATGTACTTATGGACTACCATGTCCCCACTAGTATGATCCGCATCATAGTCCAGGTAGTCAAGCACACATCCTAAGGGCTATACCAACATGTAACAGAGAGACAATCAGTATACACGTTAAGGTAAAGATCAACCAGATATCATACTATCATGTCGAGCAAGAAAGTCCTCCCTATATATATGTCCCAGCATCCACTACAATATACATCCTATGTATAGTAATGGCCTCTAGGGCATACATATAACTAACACTCTGAAGAGAGAATAAAATTCTCAGACAAACAAGAAATCAAGAAGATTAACAAGTAGTCATCTCAAAGGACAAAGGCCCTATTTATAGGCGCTGGAAGTCGATCCAACTTCCAAGACAATCTAACGGTGGAAAGGCTGCCACCGCTGAACTCACGTGTAAACTACGTGAGCGCAACGGTGGAGGATGGGCATTTGTTTCCCCCAATCAGAGCAAAGATCTGTTTAAATTTTGAAATTTGAAATGAAGCAGCGCTTCATAAAAGCGCTGCGCTAAGAGCGCCAGCGCTAAGAGTCAAAGACTCTGAGGCAGCGCTCACGTGTAAAGCACGAGAGCGCTCGCGCTAGGAGCGCCAGCGCTAAGAGTCAAAGACTCTGAGGCAGCGCTCACGTGCAAAGCACGAGAGCGCTAGCGCTAAGTGCGCCAGTGCCAAGAGTCAAAGACTCTGATGCAGCGCTCACGTGCAAAGCACGAGAGCGCTAGCGCTAGAACTAAATGTTCTCCACCCTTGGATTAAAGATCCAACGAAAATGATTAAAAATTATCAAATTACCAGACTAAAATTATGTTCTTTCCAAACGGGAAAGATTGTGCTCTGTAAACCAGAGCACCGTTGGATAAAAAATCCAATGGTGATTAAAAATCACCAAGATACAGAATAAGTTCTGTATCGGAAAATATTTTCCCAATCTTGTTAAAAACAAGAAGATTGCCTTCTGTAAAACAGAAGCCCATGGATCAAAGATCCAACGGTGGGAAACATCCCTAAATCAATTAAAGAAAAGATCTCCTTAACTGATTCAAAAAATCAGCCTCCCTTATATAAAGGACCCAAGACTTCAAGTCTTGCACACAGGAACCCCCTAATAAACTTCAAAAAGAAAAAGAGAAGAGCAAGCTCTGAAAAGAAGAATTTCTTCAAGCTAAATAAAACAGAAAGATCAAAGCATCTCATAAAAAAAAGAACTTATTTCTAGATCATAGATCTACAAAGACAGAAGTATTTCATAAGAGGAGGAGAGATTGGAGCATCTCATCATAAAAAAAGGAGGGAGAAGAACTTAGTTCTCTTTAGATCACAGATCTATAAGACAAAGACAAAGTCTTTCAAAAAACAGAAGAGATCAAAGCGTCTCCTATTAAAATAAGAACTTAGTTCTTAGATCCACGAGACAAAGTCTTTTATAAACGAGAACTTAATTCTCAGAGCACAGAATTAATAAAGAGTGCTCTGCACTCCAAGTCTGGCACTCAGCGCCAAGCGCGCCACGTGCTTCTCACGTGTGCGCTATTTCATAAGAAGCACCTTAGCACTCCAAGTCTGGCACTCAGAGCCAAGCGCGCCACGTGCTCCTTACGTGTGCGCTATTTCATAAGAAGCGCCTTAGCGCTCTAAGTCTGGCGCTTAGCGCCAAGCGCGCCACGTGCTCCTCACGTGTGCGCTATTTCATAAGAAGCGCTTTAGCGCTCCAAGTCTGGCGCTCAGCGCCAAGCGCGCTACGTGCTCCTCACGTATGCACTATTTCATAAGAAGCGCCTTAGCGCTTCAGGTCTGGCGCTCAGCGCCAACCACGCCACGTGCTCCTCATGTATGCACTATTTCATAAGAAGTGCCTCAGCGCTCCAAGTCTGGTGCTCAACGCCAAGTGCTTTGTACATAAAGTGCCCTGCGCTACAAAGAGTGTTCAACACTCAATAAAAGACAAAAGAAAAAAGGGTGTCAAAACCCAAAATTAATGATTTGCATTATTGAACAAAAAGGGCCTGAGCCTAGACAAATGTTAACATTTTGTTCAAAAATGAATGTACTGAGTCCAAATAAGTGTTCAAACACTTTAACTGAATGGGCTGAGCCCAAGTGGGCCATAAATCCCCCAATTCAGATTAACTAAGCCCATGTGCTCCCAATATTTTTAATTGGTCTTAGTCCCAAACCTGACTATAGATCCCCCAACCAACATTGGTTCAAGGGTACATCTTTTCACACCTCTGATATGTGTCGTTGTAATTTTTCAACGTCTTCAGAGAGGTGGCGGGTCCCGACAACCAGACACTTTATGGACCGCAATGTCTCTAAACTAAACTCTATGGACCATGATGTCCTTAAATTTATGGACCGCAACGTCCCTAAACTAAACCCCACGGACTATGACGTCTTTAAACTCCATGGACTATGATGTCCTTAAAGTCTACGGACTATGATGTCCTTAAACTTATGGTCCGCAACGTCCCTAAACTAAAACGATAGAGTCCAAATATTCTTTCGTTGGATCTAAATGATCCCAAAACCCTGTTGAGTAGATCTTAGTCTAAAATTAGACTAACGTATCCTCAACAAACGTTTAAGTTGATCTTAATCTCAATGAGATTAACGATCCTTAAACCTAAATCAAACCCAAATCTAAGAAAATACGGATTTGGACTAATCCACGCCTTACGGGCGACAACATACATTAGTCTCCATATACGATCCACGGGCAACCGAAAATAAAACAAACACACACAACACGAAGTGACTATCTAAAGAAGGAGAAAGTAGTTACCGCTATGCGGTAGCGTAATTAACTGTAGGGGCTTGCGCCTGCAGGGAAGAGCGTCCCCACAATAAAAAAAACCCCTCGTAAAAAAGGGGGATCTGACGAAGTCTGCTACAACGGTCGCATCTGTCTAAACCTCCGATACACGGTGCCATAAATCAACTTGGCATCTTCGGAGAGGTGGACGGATAAAACCAAATAGCATCTGCTCCCAAATTCAGGAAAGACGAACCTACGCAGTTCCATCTCCCGTATTCGGCGGAGAACAGTGCACTAGACGAGATCAAGCAATACCTGCAAAATCCGCCGGTACTGACCGCTCCAGTCAAGGGAAAGCCCCTCATCCTATACACAACTGCCCTTGAAGGATCGTTAGGCGCGTTATGGGCACAGGAGAATGACCAAGGGAAAAAGAGAGCCCTCTACTATTTGAGTCGAGTTCTACTGGGGGCAGAAAAAAACTACTCCCCTATCGAAAAACACCGCCTGGCGTTAATCTTCGCTATAACGAAGCTTCGGCATTATGCTTTGGCGCATGAGGTCCATCTCATATCGAAAGTGGATCCTCTCAAATATTTGGTGTCAAGAGTCATACTAACGGGACGTCTCGCTAAATGGGCCCTACTCTTAATAGAATTCTCGATAACATACCGACCTCTCAAGGCAGTGAAAGGCCAGGCCATCGCCGACTTCCTCGCTGAGCATCCGATACCTGCCGATTCACCCCTAAATTGAGAATTGCCAGACGAGCACACGTTTGACACGATCAACAAGGAGAGAGAAGGGAGTGATACCCGATGGGAACTCTACTTCGATGGGGCATCTTTTCTGAAGAAGCGAAAGCACGGCTCCCCCATGATCAAATCTGGGGTAGGCCTTATCTTCATGACTCCGCAAGGAGGGATAATGTGCTTTGCCTTTTCCCTAACGGAGCCAAGGACAAACAATGAAGCAGAATATGAGGCTTTGATAACAGGTCTTAAGATCGCTATCGATATGGGAATCGAAGACCTCCTCATATACGGAGACTTCCAGCTGGTCGTTAGTCAAGTAAAAGGCGACTATCAAACGTACAAACCAGAGTTGGTAAAATACGACGAGAGAGTGCAGCGACTGCTGACTCAAATCCCCTCCTACATTCTGGAAAGCATACCGCGTACAGAAAATAGCAAGGCGGATGCATTAGCCAAACTCGCTAAAGAACTGGCTGATGAAAACCTCGATGACGTAAGGATCGTTGTACAAAGCCATCGGGTTCTTGCACCAGCAGAAATATCTTCGGAGTTGTCTGAAGAAAAGGAAGCGACTAAGCAAACGACCATACAAATTGAAGACCAGGAAAATGCTAAGGATTGGAGAGAAGCCTTTATAGATTACTTCAAATCCCGTTGAGCACCTGAAGATGCATCCTTAAGACATCAGTTCATGAAAAGAGCTCTGTCTTTTGCCTTCGTCAATGATACTCTGTATAAGAGATCGTTTGACTCCCTATGGCTAAGATGCCTGGGACCGGAAGAAGTAAGGAGAGTCGTCTAAGAAACCCATGACGGACTCTGCGGTTCTCATCAAGCCGGGCCAAAGACGAAGCTGAAAATCAAAAGGATTGGCTACTATTGGCCCACGATGATTCAGGACTGTCTCGAATACGCGAAGCAGTGTCACTCGTGCCAGATTCATGGAGACTTCATCCACCAGCATCCAAACCCGCTACACCCAACGGTGGCTAGCTGGCCGTTCGAAATGTGGGGAACCGACATAATTGGGCCCATCAAACCAGCGTCATCCAAAGGACATCGGTTCATATTGGCGACAACCGATTACTTCTCTAAGTGGGTAGAAGCAGTACCACTAAGAGAAGTGAAGACGGAGAATATTCACCATTTCTTTAAGACACACGTCATCTATCGGTTCGGCACTCCACGACGGATTATCTCTGATAACGGGCCGACCTACAGAAATCACAGAATCAGCCGCTTCGCACATCAGCATAAAATAGATTGGAGATACTCTTCGGTCTACAACCCACGAGCTAACGGTCTAGCTGAAGCTTTCAATAAGACCTTGACGAAGATCATAAAGAAGAGGGTGTCTAAAAATAAGGACTGGCATGAAAGATTGCATGAAGCTCTCTGGGCTTACCGGACCACATTCAAAACGGCCACAAACACAACGCCATATACATTGGTATTCAACGCTGAAGAAGTACTCCCCTTAGAGATAGAGCTACTCTCTCTACGAGTGGCGGTTCATTACATGCTAACGAAGAGAATGCTCATCTTAATCTTGAAGAGCTAGACGCCCTCGATGAAACTCGTCTCATTGCGCAGCAAAACTTGGAGCTTACAAAGAAAAGATGACGCGCTCATACGAGAGATAGACTAGGCCGAGAACATTTCGCCAAGGCAAACTCGTGCTAGTGGTCAAGAGACCTATGATCCCTAATCATGCCAAACGGGGGAAATTCGAGCCGAACTATGAGGGCCCGTACATCATAGACAAAGTCTACCAAGGTGGGGCTTACTTGCTCATGGATATGCATGGCGAAAGACCCTTCAGGCCAATAAACGTCCGGTTCCTAAAAAAATACTACGCCTGACGTGTCATGGCCTAAGTCAACGATAAATGACGACGCCTATGTCCACTCGCTATCTTCCCAGGCCCAAACTCTATAAGTAGTATCCGGTGAAATCTCGCCTCAAAATCGCTATGGACCGAGACGTCCCTAAACTAACAAGGGACCGTAATGTCCTTAAACTAGCTGCGGACCGTAATGTCCTTAAACTAACAACGGGCCGAAACGTCTTTAAACCACTACAAACCGCAGCATCCTCGGGCTGACACAAAAAAACGGTACGTCCATAAGCGAAATGGGCACGGATGAAAACCCGAAAGGGCTCCGTAAGTAAAAACAGCAGGGCTACCGGCGAGTTTGTGAAAACCCAAAAGAGCGCAGACTCGTAAAAAAATTCATGCACACTTGCAAGGTCCTCTCGACCTTGTAAGGAGAAAATACCTGCGTGAGATCCTTACAACTCATAAGGGAGCAACACACTTAGGGATCCCCACGATTCCTGAGGAGAACATACACTTACGATATCCTCACGACTCATAAGGAGAACCCTCTTATGATACCCTCACGGCTCATAAGATTCAAAAAGACTTAAACTACAGGGATCTGAACATGTTCTTAAGCCATCATATTTCCCAGACTTCCCTACAAACGGTTCAATATTGACCCTTGTATACAATCCACGGGCACAAATAAACGTCTCCCCCACCAAGTTCCACCAATGGCGCGAAATTTCCCCACTTGGTGAACAACACTTGTAAGTCCTCTCGATTTACAAGGAGAAAACACTCTTGCAAGATCCTTACGACTTACAAGAGAATACATCACTTAGGAATCCCCACGATTCTTAAGGAAAAATCACACCTATGAGATCCTCATGACTCGTAGGGAGAAACACTTTTATGAGACCCTTACGGCTCATGAAGTCAAAAGACTTAGTCGACAGGATCCTAACCCTTTTTACTAAGCCACCTTTGTTCAAATCGACAGAGGAAAATGATGATTCGCTCCTGGCAATGTCCTAGTGGTAGCGATGCTGATGCCTGAATCGATACAAATTCCAAGTCCTTTCATGGCAAATGATGATTCGCTCCTGGCAATATTCAAGTTGCAACATGTTGATGCTAAGATTGACATCAGACTCCAAGTTCCATACTCGCAGCAAAAAGTCAGCAAGCCGTAAATGCATATGAAATAGCTGAAATGATAGGGAAACTTGCAACAAAATCAGCAAGTAAAGTATATGCATACAAAAATAGCTGAAATGATTGGGCAACTCGCAATAAAATGCAGCGAGTAAAAAGAAAAATAGATGAAATGATTGGGCAACTCGCAATAAAAAGCAGCGAGTAAAAAGAAAAATAGCCGAAATAATTGGGCACCGCGAAAAATAGCCGAAATGATTGGGCAATCGCGGCTTTCGCTATATAAAAAGCTGAAATGATAGATCATCGCGGAAAGAAATAAAAAAAATGATGATGAAAGAATGAAACTTTTGCCCTGCAGGTAAGTCCATACCGACCCCTGTATACAATCCATGGGCATAAACGAAAAAGGAACCACATGTCCCAACAGACTCTGTCAAAGGGAGAGTCAGATCTTGACGGCAATATCTGCATCCCAGAAGATCAACACGGCATTCCGTCTCAACTTCGGCAGGACGCAAACGTAACGTCAACAACCGACCTCAGGGTCGCAACGAAGCGAAGCCATGGCAAAACCTTTAGTCCCAAATCTCGACGGCCATATCTACAGCCTAGAGACCAACAACGGTGTTCCTCCTCATTCCAGCTAGACACAGACGTGACACCACCAATCGGAGCCATGGCAAAGTCCCCAGTTCCAAGACTCTACGGTTCGTAGACAACCCAGAGTCAGCCAATGACCTCCGTCTCGGAAACACGTTAGCAAATGACCTCCGTCTTGGAAACACGTCAGCGAATGACCTCCATCTCGGAAATACGTCAACCAATGACCCCGTCGCGGAAATACGTCAGCAAATGACCCCGTCTCGGAAATATGTCATCCAATGACCCCGTCTCGAAATACGTCATCCAATGACCTCGTCTCGGAAACACGTCATCCAATGACCCTGTCTCGGAAACACGTCAGCAAATGACCCCATCTCGGAAACACGTCATCCAATGACCCTGTTGCGGAAACACATCATCCAATGACCCCGTCTCGGAAATACGTCAGCAAATGACCCCGTCTCGGAAACACGTCATCCAATGACCCCGTTGCGGAAACACGTCATCCAATGACCCCGTCTCGGAAATTCGTCAGCAAATGACCCCGTCTCGGAAACATATCAGCAAATGACCCCATCTCGGAAACACGTCAGCAAATGACCCCGTCTCGGAAACATATCAGCAAATGACCCCATCTCGGAAACACGTCAGCAAATGACCCCGTCTCGGAAATACGTCATCCAATGACCCCGTCTCAGAAATGCGTCATCCAATGACCCCGACACCGCAGAAAGTGGAGAAAGTCAACCCTGACACCGTAGAAAGCGGAGCAAGTTAACCCTGACACCGCAGAAAGTAGAGAAAGTCAACCCTGACACCACAGAAAGCGGAGAAAGTCAACCCCGACACCACAGAAAGTAGAGAAAGTCAACCCCGACACCGCAGAAAGCGGAGCAAGTCAACCCTGACACCGCAGAAAGCGGAGAAAGTAAACCCTGACACTACAGAAAGCGGAGCAAGTCAACCACAACACCGCAGAAAGCGGAGCAAGTCAATCCTGACACCGCAGGAAGCAGAAACAAGTCAACCAATTATCCCTCGGTTCATCTCGATCCGTAGAGGAAAGCCTTAGGCAATGGGGATAAGGACCTGTGTCCTAAGCATTAGGACCCTGCAAGTCGGCCCAAGATGGGCCATTGTATACTATTCATGGGTCACACTCTCCAAAATCGAATCTCGATAAGGAGGGAAACAGCCACTTACGTAAAGGGGAAAAAATCTCTTGTGAGATCCTTACGACTCTCGAGAGAAAAACATACACTTAGGAATTATCACGACTCCTAAGGAGAAAATACACCTACGGGATCCTCTCGACTCGTAGGGAGAAAAGTCTTTATGAGACCCTCACGGATCATAAAGTTGAAAAGTCTTAGGCGGCAGATCTGAACCTGTTTCCTAAGCCATCGCTGCTCTACAAGGAGGTCAAGATGAACTATCTATGGGCCGCATTTGCCAAAGCCACATTCGCCAATGAAATAAAGAAGCTACTTACGGGTCCTCACGATTCGTAAGGAAAAATACCCGAGTGAGATCCTTATGACTCACGGAGGCGATGAACACTTAGAAATCCTCATGATTTCTAGGGAGAATTTTCACCTACGAGATCCTCTTGACTTGTAAGGAGAAAAAACCTTCTTGAGACCCTTACGGCTCATGAAGATGAAAAAAGTCTTAGGCTACAAGGACTCTAAACTTATCCCATAATCTTTCAATTCTATTGCCATGCATAACTCTGCACTACTTCATCCACATACATGCTTACGTAGGCAAACTAGTGGGGGGCATTTGTTCCCGCCAAAGTTTTCGGCCAAGAGCTACTTGTTTCCTTATAAAAAGGGGGGAGTGCTCAAAATTTGGCCTCACGTGTAAAACACGTGAGCTCTTATATGCAAAGCGTATGAGCGCTGAATAAAACAATTAAGGGCCAAACATGCATCACGTGTTAAACACGTGAGCGCTCATATGCAAAGCATATGAGCGCTGAATAAAATAAACTTAAAGGGCCAAACAGGCCTCACGTGTAAAACACGTGAGGGCTCATATGCAAAGCATATAAGCACTGAACATAAATCACCAATGGTCAAACAGGCCTCACGTGTAAAACACGTGAGCGCTCATATGCAAAGTATATGAGCGCTGAACATAAACAGGCTAAAACCCACAGCAGGGGTCTCGTGTTAAACACATGAGTTCTCTTTCCTCTCACATGCAAAGCATATGAGCGCCCCAATTTAAAATACTCCTATCAAATTCTAAAATTAAATTCTATTTTGGGAAATATTTTCCTGATCTTTCTCAAACTAAAAAGATCTTCTCTGTTATACAGAGGACCTTTGGATCAAAAATCCAACGGTGATCATCTGGTAGAATAAAGTTCTATCATAGAAAAATACTTTCCTAATCTTGTTAAATTAACAAGATATTCATATGATCAGAATTCTATGTTAGAATAAAATTCTAATCTTATTAAACTAACGAGATATCTATATGATAGAATTAAATTCTATATTAAGAAAATATATTTCTGATCTTGTTAAACTAAAAAGATATGATAGAATAAAATTCTAATCTTGTCAAAACTATTTTGTTAAACAGAGGGCCTTTGGATTAAAAATCCAACGGTGAATAAAATTCACCGATTGATCTAAAAGATCATGAAATCAATCATGATCTCTCAATGAGGGATTCTCTTAACAAATTGATTCTTTTTCTTCTTATATAAATAGGTGCAAGGGGAGGAGGGAAAAAAAGACACAGAGGGAGAGGGGAAGAAAAATAGAGAGAGAATTTAATTCTCTAAAGAAGAGAAACCCCTCCCAAAAGCTCCCACAAAAAGATAATTTAATTCTCAAACCAAGAGTTTAAGTCTTCTCAAAGAACTTAGTTCTTCCTCTGGTTAAGATCTGCAGAAACAGATCTCCCCACAACTTGAGAATTTAATTCTCATCGGGGAGATTCTGTCATGCAGATTCAAAACCTAGGGGAAAGAACTGAATCCAAAAGAGTTTAACTCTTACAAAACATGTGGAAATTTAATTCCTCTGAAACTAGGGTTTAACCCTTTAAAAAGAATTTAATCCCTACAAAGAACAAAAGGAGAACTTGATTCCTCAGAACCATAGAAGAACAGCCAGGTGATTCATTAGCGTTCAACGCTACATAATAAAAGCTCACATGTTCCCACGTGAGCACCTTTAAGGAACGAAAAAGGAAAGACTGAAATCTAGCCACATGACCCCCACGTGACCCTTGAGAAGTGCTCATCACTTATAAAAGAGAAAAGGGAATGAACCCTATTTTTGGGGCGCCTCACGTGACCCACACGTGACCCCTGAGAAGTGCTCAGCACTTATAAAAGAGAAAAGGGAATTAACCCTAGTTTTTGGGGCGCTTCATGTGACCCCTGAGAAGTGCTCAGCACTTATAAAAGAGAAAAGGGAATAAACCCTATTTTTGGGGCGTCTCACGTGATCCCACGTGACCCCCTAATAGTGCTCAGCACTAGAATAAGAGAATAAAAGAGGCAGCGCCCAACTTTAAGCGTCTCACATGCCATACGTGAGCGCCCCAACTTTCAATATTTAACACTGCTATGCCGCCTCACGTGCCACATGTGAGCGCTGCTATAGCGCCTCATGTGCCATACGTGAGCAACTCAGATCTCAGTGTTTAACACTGCCTTAGAATATCACGTGGGAGCACGTGGGCACTGAGCATACACTAGTGTTTAACATTATAAGAGGCCAACTTCAACCCCAGATTGGCTAAGTCATTCCTAAGATTAAATCTCTAAATAAACCGAGCCTCCTTTCTCATGACTGATGTTTCCTCAATTTGGAATTTGGTTCAAGGGTAAATCTCTCCACACCTCTGATACATATCGTTGTAATTATTCAATGTCTTCAGAGAGGTGGTGGGTCCCAACAACCAACAAGCTGGACCGTAATGTCCTTAAACTAAACCCTCACCACAAAAATGGTGATCTGCGGACCGTAACGTCCCTAAACTAAACTCTATAGATTATGATGTCTTTAAACTCTACGGACTATGATGTCCTTAAACTTCACGGACTATGATGTCCTTAAACCCAATGGACCGTAACGTCCCTAAACTTAACTCTACGGACTATGATGTCCTTAAACTCCACGGACTATGATGTCCCTAAACCCAATGGACCGTAACGTCCTTAAACTAAATTGATAAGGGCCCAAATGCTCTTTCATTGGATCTAAATGATCCTAAAACTTTGTTACGTAGATCTTAGTCTAAAATTAGACTAACGTATCCTTAACAAACATTTAAGTTGATCTTAATCTCAAACGAGGTTAACGAGCCTTAAATCCACCAAACCCAAATCTAAGAAAATACGGATTCGGACTAATTCCCGCCCTACGGGCGACAACATAAATTAGTCTCCGTATATAATCCATGGGCAACCAGAAAATAAAACAAACACACACGACACGAAGTGACTGTTCGCCGCCGAAAACAGAGACGGAACCGCGTAGGTTCGTCTTGCCTGAATTTGGGGGCAGATGCTATTTGGTTTTATCCGTCCACCTCTCCGAAGATACCAAGTTTATTTATGGCACCATGTATCGATGGTTTAGACGGATGCGGCCGTTGTAGCAGACTTCGTCAGATTCCCCCTCATTGTGAGGGGTTTTTGATTGTGAGGACGCTTTTCGCTGCAGGCGCAAGCCCCTGCATTTAATTATGCTACCGCATCACGGTAACCACTTTCTCCTTCTCCAGATGGTCACTTCGTGTCGTGTGTGTTTGTTTTGTTTTTTGGTTGCCCGCGGATTGTATACGGAGACTAATTTATGTTGTCGTCCGTAGGGTATGGATTAGTCCAAATCTGTATTTTCTTAGATTTGGTTTTGGGTTGGGTTTAAGGATCGTTAATCTCATTTAAGACTAAGATCAACTTAAATGTTTGTTAAGGATACGTTAGTCTAATTTTAGACTAAGATCTACTTAACATGATCATTTAGATCCAACAAAAGAGCATTTGGACTCTATTGTTTTAGTTCAGGGACATTGCGGTCCATAAGTTTAAGGACGTCATAGTCCGTGGAGTTTAAAGATATCATAGTCTGTAAAGTTTAAAGACATCATAGTCTATGAGTTTAAGGACCTCGCAGTCCATGGTAGTTTAGAGACATCATGGTCTGTAAAGTTTAAGGACATCATAGTCCATGAGTTTAAGGACCCCACGGTCCGTAAAGTTTAAGGACATCATAGTCCATGAGTTTAAGGACCCCACAGTCCGTGAAATGTCTGGTTGTCGGGACCCGTCACCTCTCTGAAGACGTTGAAGCATTACAACGACACATATTAGAGGAGTGAAGAGATGTACCCTTGAACCAATATTGGTTGGGAGATCTGTAGTCCAATTTAGGAATAAGATCAAAAATTTATGAGCATATGGGCTCAATTAATCTGAATTAGGGATCTGTGGCCAACTTGGGCTCGGCCCATTCAGTTAAAATGTTGGACATTTAATTAGGCTCTGTCCTTTTTCATTTAACAATGCTGAGCATTGGTTTGGGTTCTGACAACCGTTTTTGTCTTTTATTGAGTGCTGAGCACTCATTATAGCTCTGGGGCTTTATTTAAAGAACAGTTTATGTTCCCTCAGCGCACACGTGAGGAGCATGTGGCGCGCTTGGCGCTGAGCGGCAGTCAAAGAGGACAGAGTGCTTCTGTTAAATAGCACACACGTAAGGAGCACGTGGCGCGCTTGGCGCTAAGCGCCAGTCAATGAGCGCAAAGCGCTTCTGTTAAGTAGCGCAGAGCGCTTCTGTTAATTAGCGCAGAGCACTTCTGTTAAGTAGCGCACACGTAAGGAGCGCGTGGCGCGCTTGGCGCTGGTCACCAGATTTGGAGCGCTAAGGCGCTTCTTATGAAGTAGCGCACACGTAAGGAGCACGTGACGCGCTTGGCGCTGAGCGCCAGACAATGAGCGTAGAGCGCTTCTGATCAATTTTGTGATCTGAGAAATAAGTTCTCACTTACAAGAGACTTTGTATCATGGTTCTAAGAAAAAAATTCTTATTTTTATAGGAGATGTTACAATCTCTTCTATTTTCTTTTATGAAAGACTTTGTCTTTGTAGATCTATGATCTGAAGAGAATGAAATTCTTCTCCCCCTTTTTATGATGAGATGCTATAATCTCTTTTTGTGAAAGACCTCTGTCTTATAGATCTATGATCTAAAAAAGAACAATGTTCTTCTTCCTTGATGAGATGTTTTCTATCTCTCTGTTTTTACCTTGAAGAAAAGTTCTTCTTCTCAGAGCTTGCTCTTTTCTTTGAAATTTCTCAAAGCTTGTAGGGGGTTCCTCTGTGTGAGACTTGAAGTCTTCGATCCTTTATATAGAGCAGGCTGATTTGTTGAATCAGTTAAAGAGATCTTTCCTCTGATTGATTTGGGAAAGTTTCCCACCGTTGGATCTTTGATCCTAGGGCTTCTGTTTCACAGAAGGCAATTTTCTTGTTTTTAACAAGATTGGGAAAATCTTTTCCCATACAGAACTTATTCTGTATCTTGGTGATTTTTAATCACCATTGGATATTTGATCCAAGGGTGGGGGAACATTTAGTTCCAGCGCTAGCGCTCTCGTGCTTTATACGTGAGCGCTACATCAGAGTTTGTGACTCTTGGTGCTAGCGCTCTTGTGCTTTGCACGTGAGCGCTGCATCAGAGTCTTTGACTCTTGATACTAGCGCACTTAGCGCTAGCACTCTTATACTTTGCACGTGAGCGCTGCATCAGAGTCTTTGACTCTTAGCGCTGGCGCTGCTAGCGCTGGCGCTCTCGTGCTTTGCACGTAAGCACTGCCTCAGAGTTTTTGACTCTTAGCGCTGGCGCTCTTGGTGCTAGCGCTTTTATGAGGCGCCGCTTCATTTCAAATTTCAAAATTTGAATAGAGCTTTGCTCTGATTGGGGGAAACAAATGCGCCCCCACCATTGCGCTCACATGGTTTACACGTGAGTGCAGCGGTGGCAGCATCTGCGCCATTAGATCAACTCAGAAGTTGAAACGGCTCTCAGTGCCTATAAATAGGGCCTTTGGCCCTTGAGATGACCTCTGTTCATCTTCTTTCTTATTTTTCTGAGAATTAATTCTCTTTCAGAGCATAGCTCTTTGTTTTAAGAACTCTCTTAGAGTTAAGACTCTGTCAAATTTTTTGGTAAGATTTGAACCCATTAACAGAGCTTTGCTCTAGTTAGATCATAGATCTTTAAAGATTTTTAGGGTTTCTTAACCCGCCAATTAAAAAACAGAGCTTTGCTCTCTCTAAATCATGGATCAGAAAAAGAAATCCTTTTTAGGGTTCTTTTAACCCATTAACGAAGAACTCTTAGAGTTCGCTTTGCAGATCTTAAATATCCTGAAGTTTTTACTTCTGTAGAAAGCTTTGCTTTTATGGTTTTTGATGGATTATCCCATCTTCTTTACAGAGCATTGCTCTTTAGAAATTTTGGTGGGAATTTTATTCCCTTCATCATTAATTATGACAGATGTCATATCTGTTGCAGAGCGTTGCTCTTAAGGGAGATGGCCCAAGGGGCGCTCATTAAATGAGAATCCTTTTAGGATTTCCTCATTTAATGACTGTCTCATCAAATGATGAGACTGTTTTATTAATGATGAACCGTTATTTAGATTGTGTGGGTCCCCCTTAGTCCCTTTCCACTGCATTGCAGTGCGGTACGAATTTAACGTACCAAGAGACAGAACTTAAACTGTACCATTGACGGCTAATTTTTGTTCTTTTTCGTGTAGGTACTATATCTTTCGACATTTCTTTCCTATTCATCTGTTCAGAAAGTGGATTCCCTGAAGCGTCTGTGGACAGGGAAGTCTTCGCGTTGATCAAAGATCATGACCCGGAGCAAAAGAACCTTCATCTATGGGGAATATGGTACAATCAAATTATCAGGGGCCGACGCAGCTT
Source organism: Agapanthus africanus (assembly GCA_030015575.1). Taxonomy (NCBI): domain Eukaryota; kingdom Viridiplantae; phylum Streptophyta; class Magnoliopsida; order Asparagales; family Amaryllidaceae; genus Agapanthus; species Agapanthus africanus. The sequence goes on along the minus strand of CM057340.1, from coordinate 589,690,779 downwards.
TTCTTATGCAGCACCTTCGGAGGTGATCTCCGCCATTCACTATGCCGACCCACCCCCAGTGAACTACGATGTAGAGGAGATCAATTGGAGTTCGGAGGGTTGCCTTCAGCCTTCCATTACCATGATACCTGTACAGCCGCCGATGGCTTTGGATATCTTGGGGCGGCGTATATGTCAAGGTGAGTCGTGCCCGTCAGGGCAGCCGTACATGATAGGTTTGGCTCCCCGCCACTCAGCCGGATATTTGCAGTGAGCCCCGTACATTTTGTCGGCCAAGAAATCGTAGCTGCTGAAGCTTGGACTATACCCTGCTATTTATACTTCTCTCTTCCAGTATTTCACGCCCCCTGTATGGTTGGTCAAAGCCTTTTTGGAACAATGGAACGTTCCAACTCACACCTTCCTTCTACTGGATCGGAAAGTTTCAATCTCTTTAGAGGAGTTTGCGGAGATCTCCGGCTTGCCTGTCATAGGGGAGCATTATGAGGAGATATTACCCCCTGACGAGTATATTTTCGCCACTCGCTCGGTAGTGATGGGTCTGACCCCAGAGAATGCTATTCAGCACCGATTCTCAAGCTTGATCAAGGTGCTAAATATTTACAAGAGCCTATTTCTCGCATCCGGAAATCACGGAGTTAGCATTACGGATTTTATCGCCCGTTTTCTTCGCCCGGAAGTCTTGTCGAAACAAGGTGCGAAGTTTGCCAAGCTCGATGATCCTTTCGATTTTGCCTTGGATAGCCGACCGACAGCAGAAGTAGATCAAAAGAATTTCTTCCTTCCAAATGCCGCGGTCGTCCCCGTTTCAGAACTCGCTGCTCAAGACATCGGCGAAGAGGCGTTCTTCTTTGGGTTCCTTGGTTTATGGTTGAGTTGGTTTGTGCTCCCCGTGCATCCTCGCTACATGAGGCCGTCTGTTTTTTACCCGGCTCACCGAATGGTTGAGGGGATGCAGGTTGCTATTGGGATTGCTGGACTGGCTCATTTGTATCATGGTTTTAGCCTGGCGGCAGATACTACTCAACCGGGTGTGCAGCCCGTAAACTATTCGATGCATTATTTCACTTCGTGGCTCGAGCTGCACATACTCGGCGCCTTTGGAATCCATAAGAAGCCCTGTTTCTTCGAAAATTATAACTTTCCTCGGGTTATGCGGTTGGTTGATGCTTCCGCTTTGGAGCCAACCCAGCGAGAGGCTCGGGGTCTGATTCTTCGCCCGCGTACAGTCGGGGATGGCATGACCTTCATCAATAAGGTCATGACTATCAGCAAGGAATCTGCTAAGACGGTGCAGCCGCTGCGGGACACTTTCAAAGACGGGGCCTCTACCTTGAAAGCTCGGGAGATTCTTCACTTATATTCAATCAGGCCGGGCTTTTCAGTGTTTAGGCAGAATGATGCGGTATTGTTCATGAGATACAACCCACACCGCTTTTCTAAACAATCAAGCTAAAATCAGGGTGTTCCGCTTGAAGCATTTTTAGCTGAGCCTACCGCTACAGAGGAAGGTATCCGTAATGCGCTGCACCATTTCATGCGGCTAAATACCGGGTTTAACTTCTTTATCAGCGAGCCAAGCTGCGTCCCGAAAGCTTTGAATGTGTACGTGGCATGATACCAGTACGCGATGGGCGCTGTTATCAGGGAAGAAAAACGATTATTGCTTGATCGCAAGGGTGCTGTCCCAGCGGGTAATCCAGCCGTTCCCTTGAACCGACGGACCATCGTCCGTCCTCCCTTGAGAGAAGCTACTGCTGCTGTGGTACCACGTGTTATGCCTGATCTGCCCCTACCCCGTATGCCTGTAGAAGCAGTAGCTATGGCGTCTCCCGAGTATGGCATGGGAATGGAGATCGGGACTCGTCGCCCAAAGTTGCCTGCCAAGCGCAAGCTCATGTTATCGGCTACCGGCACTCGCTCACAGAAAAAGAAGAAGTCAATATTTTCTGTCGACGTCGTACTCGGCCAGGAGCCCCATGCTCCCTATAGCGAGGGCTTGAGTAAATACGGGACCAATGATGGTCTATTTATCGAGCCTGCGGATGATACCGATTTTCAAGCTGCCCTCGCGGCTTCAGAGCAACTGGTTCGCGATGAAGCCGCACGGATCATGATTGCACAGTCATGTAGGCTTCAGTCATATCTTTCTGCGGTTATCTCCATTTCTTTTTTTATATTTATGCTTTGACTGACTCATTCTTCTTCAACAGGTTGTTGGATATAGTGCCCTCAAAGTCAATTATTGGATCGTAGACACGTGATTGCAATGATTGCGGGAAGACCTATACCGGTAGGACAGTCTTACTCAAGATGATAGTATGCTATCTGGTTTATCTTTGTCATACGTGTACTGCTTTAGGTGACATGATATATCACTATTTCACGTTGATAGAGCCCACAGGATTCTTGCTTGACTACCAATAGTATGATGGCGATCATATACGTGAGAGTTGGGTAGTCTATAAGCACATCTTTAAAAGTGGCACCAAGTCACGGGAGTTTCGAGATAGGGCATCGATACTCCGGAGTAGACTAGTGTATACAGTCGAGACCCCGACGAGGGGCGGTGGCCGGTCTCACAAGCCATTGGTGTCAGTTGGTTCACCTAAGATGTATACAGGTGCTCATTAGGTTATGAGTATACCGGACAGGACTAACCGGGAACATGCAAGCTGGTTATTAAAACCTGTCGTCAGATAGCAATTCCCAGGTGACATGTGTAAAGGTTAGTCTATCGACCTAAGATCGTCATTTGTCTCGTGTGAGTTCCCACTGTGCTTTGATTATTACCCTACCACGGCTTAAACGAGTCGTGCAAACAGGTTTTAGTTGGGTACAGTCCCGAGCCACATGGAGGCAGTGAGCAGATCAGCAGGGGATTCGTCTCTCCCAACGTTGGGGGTGAGATCACGCGGTGATTAGGAGAGCCATTACACAAAGTCCATGGCCATGGCAAGAAAGATTTACTGGTAGGTATTCCAGTAGTATCTCAGGGTGTTCTGGGATACACTCCGACACGACTTATACCGCTTTTGGGGGTCTGATGTTTACCAGCTCCCTAGGCCTGATATGCGATACTCATAGACGAACGGACCGGACTGTACGGATATTGTCACACATAGGCTCAGTAGGGTTCCAGGATGAGTTCGCTCATCGGTTTCCTTTTCTTTCAGTACATGGGCAGCCATTACGTACAGCTAGTACCACTGACGGCTTGTGGTTAAACCCACTGCCAGAGTATTGACGAGTCTTTAGAGTCCCCCACAGAAAGTTTCCCAGTTCGGGCGAAACGTTGTAGAGGCCGTATGGTTTTATGGCAGGGTTCGAACATACGCGTGCACTTGTGCACGTGTCATGGTTCGGATGAATAATACTAGCGGGCTTTGGTTTAAGCCGGATCCTAGAATTATACGGTGTAGATTTTTTCTCGTTGTATTTGTATTCGGTCAGAATACAAATGCGGGTATGTATATACTGTTGCGGGATTATCCTGTAATTTATTGCGGGATTATCCTGTAATTTTTTACGGGATCGCTTTTTGAAGTTGCCGTTTGCATTCCGTTTTTGCCATTTTTCTTTCCTTCCTTCTTGGCTGAAATTCCCGGTTGTAAAGGGGTTTTTTTGCAAAGTGGATTTTATAAAATGGAGGGGCCTTTTTGTAGCACACGGGGCTCCAGCAATCTTCAGCACATTCTCGAGCCATCCAGCATGCATGACTCATTCTTGCATTATTGCTCTTTTGGAAATGTGAGGATGTTATATGTTGATATTTTCTAATGGTCACTCTCTCATTTTTTTTTGCTCCTACACTCACCTCCCCATTTTTTCCAGCAAGCATTCTTTGCTTATGGCCGAGCACTGATTTTTTGGGGCTGCATCATTTTGTGAGTGAGAGAGGTGCTTGTTTCATTTGTGAAAAAATCCTTAAGTTCATTTTTCCTTCACAACTTGATTTGGCAACTTCGATTATTCCTCACCCGATTCGTTGGGTGATTTGAGACAAAGCATTCTACACATATTCTACAGCAACCTTGGACACGTCGGCTAGCAAACTTCGTGTCCGAGTTGCCTCGGTTCAGAGGCGGGAGCCCGTATAAAGATTCGTTGACGTGGCACAATCTTCGGCGAGGAGGAGACCGTTGATCGAGCGAGATCGGAGAGCGAACATCGTCGGCGCATCCGCAATAAGCTAGGTACAGAGCTTAAAGACCGAAGGACACGGATCGATCGGTATAATCTCTAAACCCCCTTTTACAGTATACTAGTTTACGGTTAATGGAACGATCCGGGTTTTAAGTTTGCGTTAGCGCCAGTTCCGTAAAAAGTTTTTTGTTCCGCATTTGGCCTCGGAAAGACGGCCGGGGCGCTGGCGTAGACTTACACTGGTATCAGAGACATACTATTAACCGTTAACTAGTTGATTTAGACAATGTTAAAGTATCGAAACCGGAACGAAACCCAAATGATGCCACTGGAATCCTGTTCTCTATTGTTTTAAAATGGTCCAGAAAAATTATTTAAACATGTGCAGAAGCCTACTGGGGAGACCACATGAACACAGCCCAAACACGGACCCTTGCCACCGGATTTTGGCCGGCCACTTCTCTCCATTTTCCGGCGAAGCCGGCCCAATATTGGCCTCTGGTGTTTGTGTTTTGGGTGTGCTCTTGTCTCTGGGAATTTGATCCTGTGGTGTTGTTTATTTGGCCTAATTTGGATATAGTTTTATCAGTGTGTTTGGGCTATATTGGGGTTATTTCGGAGTTGATATTTTCTAACATTGTTTAAAGTTTTGCAGTACAATACATTACTATCTGTGACCGTGAATGTCATTCGATCGGTAAATCTTGTCTAATTGCTATAGTTCTTTTAGACGGGTTTTGCGAACGTGACATTCATGTTAATATTCTGTGTTGTGCTGTGATGTTGCGGATTTGTCGCGGTTGGATAGCTTGCGTGCAATGGTAGTGCAGTGTGGATATATTTGTACCTTTGATATTGCGGGATGAGCATCCGATATGTGGACTGCCGTAACTTCCTGTTTGTATATTATTCTTTTGGGGTACGACCGGGTTGAGGTCGATGTACCCGTTGTACATATTTTTCTTTTCTGTACTAGGATTACCCCGCTGTGGAGTGCACGGATAGCCGGGTTTTGGAGGGCAACGGGTCCGCATCTCATAGCTTTGAGACGGAGGGGACCTCACTCTAGAATTGGCGGGCTATTCGCTGCACTCGTAGGGGGTATAGGTTGACCCAAGGTGGGGTGATCAAGTTACCGAATTCCGTGAAGTGCTGGGTGGTCCATTCACGATGCTGAAGGGGGCTGCCTCGCTTCTGTTTTTGCGGGTAACTTGCCGCACTCGTAGGGGTCTAGGTTTTCATTGCACAGGTTATCCACACGACAATGGGAACGTCGGGTTTCATTTATGGCTCAATGAAACTCGGGGATCCCAAATTATCTGTATTGTTTTGTGATGCTTATTACTTTTCTGTGATGTTGCATTTATCACACCTGGAGAGATTATTGTATATTTATATATATACTAGTAGATATTGTATATGTTTTACACCCGCGCTAGTCCTGTCCCCGCTCTGTCGTTAGTTAAGTAACCTAACGGGTGATGACGGGACCCAGTGGCGAATGCGGATGGCATATACGTACATTTTATTTTTGTTCTTTATTGGTGTGATTAATTGATGGGACTGCGTTGACTCGTATCAATGCAAAGAAAACAGACCTATACAGATGTTTTTGGAACAATTTTCAAAAAGCTGTTATTGTAAGGATGTTCTCTTTTGTTTTGCACAGTGGTATTCGGTGATGAATATCCAGCACCTCATTCGACGAGGCAAGGGCCGAGATCCCTTCACCGGGAGTGACCCCTTGGACAGAGGTTTGTGTCAGAGTAATAATTTCACTATAGTCGATTATTTTTTGCTTTGCATCGTGGTAATTAGTTTGGAATATCCAGCACCTCATTCTACGGGGAAAGAGCCGAGATCCCTTCACCGGGAGTGACCTCTTTAGCAAAGATTTTCGCCACTATATATTTGTAAAAGCTATCCGGTTCCTTCAACGATATCAAGTTCATTACGTTAAAGGTTTTTCGCCAAAAACCATTTGTAGCCCTCCGTCATTTCAGACGGGTAGCACTTAGTATTCATGCTATGTATGTTAGCCTTCGTCAAGGCATAGTCTATGGTAGCTATTTGTTAGTTTTCTGTTACATAGATAGATACGTTGGTTTGGGACAGTCGTACTACCATTTTGGCCTTCGTCAAGGGTATGTACGGGTGGGTTCAAATTAACCTGGATAATGATGGGTGGAACTTGACATGTGACTTATGATATGTTGGCCTTCGTCAAGGTCATAAGAGCATGGGGTAAAAATCACATCGGGAGTTTCTAAAGAAACTGAAACTTGCCAGGCATGCGCATACCTTCTGGAGTGTGATAACGTGAGTGGATTCCGTCACGTTATCAAGCGATGATAGTTGGATCCCGATTCCCACTGATGAGTTGGTTTACTCCTCGGGTGATCCCGACTAATTCTTCTTTCAGGTCTGGAGGAGAATTTGAGGAAACAGTAGGAGGTTTCCTGATTAGATAAAGTGATAACCATTCTGATCTAGGTTAGAGTGCACGCAGAGTGTTTCTTTTCTCTCTCTCTTTGGCAGCGACCATGACCCGACCCTAGACTATGACTCGGTAACGAAGTTAACCGAACATTTCTTAAAACACTGGCTTTTGGATTGTCTGAGTTTGCATATATCATTGCCACTCTTTCTTATACCCTTTGCATTTCTCCAGAACACCCCGTATCACTATGGATATCCACTTCCATTGGATAAATCCATCGTATGGTTATATACGAACTCGAAGGAACTTGTTCCAGATTCGAGGATGGATTCTGGTTCTGGAGAGATTGAATAGGACTATTCAGTTGTCTTTTCCTTTTTACCCTCTCTCAGGTTATGAGGGCTCCTAGGATTAGGAGAGGGTACACCTATTACGCTTATTGGATAGTATTCTTCCAAACCATAGGCAAGTGCCGAAAGGTAGGGAATGAAGTAAACCAATTAGCCTAACTGTGGTGTACAGAAGGTAATGTGTAAAGACATATGAAGGGATTAGAAAGAGGGCAAAGTAAATTGCGACTGCTATTCATGACCAAACCAAGTATTTCATCGTCTCTCCTATTTCATCTTTGTATTTCTCCAGAACACCCCGTATCACTACGAAGATCCACAGTTATTTAGATAATCCATCGTATGGTTATATACGAACTCGATGGAACTTGTTCCATTTCGGGGATGGATTCTGATTCAGGAGAAATAGAATAAGGTTTATTCAGTTGTCCTTTATCATCACCTTCTCTCAGTTTGCGAGTACTCCTAGGATTAGGAGAGTACACCTATTATGCTTATTGGATAGTCTTCTTCCAAACCATAGGCTGGTGCCGAACGGTATGGAAGGAAGAAAACCATTAAGCCTAACGATGGTGTACAGAAAGTAACGACTAAAGACAAATAAAGGGATTTGGAGAGATGGCAAAGAAATATACGGTTACAGTCATGAATCTGGATAATGGAAAAGGCATTACTAGGAATACCCGGATACCCTTTCGAAACATATTCATGTTTCAGTTTCACTGTGTATTGTTAATAGAAAACTGATTTCCCAATCAGTCCTTGCTCCAGGGTATGTATTTACCAAGTATGATTCTCACATCTGTATGGTTTTACAGATGATGAGTGGGAGTAAGTTATTGGGAATTAGATGATCATCCACATTATATCGGAATTCGTTGTAATTGGTGATATTTGAGGAAATCGCCTGGATATAGTTTTCAACCTACGACGCGCAGGGTTTGAGTTATTCAACTCAGGGGACTTATACATAGTATTGTATATTGTCCAGTGTCCATTAGGACAAAGGGGTAGGTCCTCGTACTATATTCTGTTTACTTATGACTTCTCTAGTTTTAGACAAGTGTTACGTAGAAATACAAGGTCCAAGTCTTGAGAAGTTATAGGTATAAGAATAAAGTAGAGAACCAGGTGTAGCAAGTATCGGGATTCTTCAAGGTGATCGAAAATGTAGATACTTATGTATGGTATTCAGTTGATAGTAATGTTTTAGAGAACTTGATTCTCTTTCAGGTTACTCATAATTGGATGCACTCCTAAGTTGAGTAATGCTGATCGGCCTCTCTCCATTTAGTTGACATGCACTGGAGACAGCTGCATGATTTGAATCTGGTTCCAGTTAAATCAGTGCCTCTGTTTCTATATTGTATATAGAATGGATCATATCTTAACGATGTTAAGGTATATGAAGTTGTCCGGCTTATGCTTAAAACCAGACTCTGGATAACTCAAGGCATGTTTCTGTAATGGCAGTTTGTGGGTTGACCCTAGCTTTGACGAGGGTTGACTTTCTACCTTCTGGAAGATCAATAGTGATATTGTTCTTGACTCGCCACAGTTTTAGTAAAATGGATTTTTTTATAAAACAGTAGTGGGAGTATGGTAGAACTGGAAGAGATTCCAGAACCGCAAATGATTACAGAAAATTTGATAGGAGTTAAAGATTCAATCAGGCTTGACATTCCATTAGCCACTCCGCAGATATGGTGGGTAACCTCAGACACCCGAGAGGTACTCCGGTAGCCTCAAGGACGGTGACATGGAGGTTCTTTTTTACCCAGACTTATCATTATTGCTGTTCTAGACTATGAGAGCCAGCAGGAGGATAAGTATAGCGTTGTTCTAAACATGTTTTAGAAGTGCACGTGTATATTATTCTGCCAGAGGGCTGTCGTAGTCAGTGGGAGCAGCGAAAGCATAGTGGACAAGAAGCTTGTGTCTATTTATTGACTAAAACAGATATAGCAGAGAAAGATCATCTATTTTTGATGTGACAGTCATGAGCTTTGACTTCATCAGAATAGGGGATGGATCTGTTAAGAAAGTAGTAGGGTGTGATGTCCTGGTATTTGGATGACATACACAGAGTAAGAAGTAAAATTCCTATACTACGATCGGTTATACTGTGGTTTTCACACAGTGTTTTTTCCACATAGGATATGGATATTATATCAGACATTCTGGTTACTAGATCTATGGTTTTAGATCTAGATTTAGGTAGTTTCCCAATCTGGGTATTTAGACAGTATTCTAAAGGTATTTAGAATGGACGACTCCTGGCATGGTGGCGTACCAGCAGGTGATGGAGTCACCCTCTCTAAAGGTGTCTTACAGACTGAAGGGGAGAGGGATGTGCATGATTGGCAGATCACTTGCTTAGGCAATTGAGTCAATCATGATATGTCAAGTACCACACCAGGTGTTGTTTTTGCACTAGATGCAATAAGTTGATATTAATCCAATCCTGGAAAAACGTTTGGAGGCAGTTTTAGAACATAAGTAGATGTTCTAGGGATTTGATAACGGTAGCCTCCTTCGGGAGACAGTTATCATTCCTGGCTTCCAAGGTGACATGGATGACAGAGTGACTGTCAAAGTTTTAGTTTTCCCTCCGACGAGGGGCAGTAGTTTGGACAGGTGGTCCAAGCGGATACCGAGGAAGGCATGGCGCAAGATACTGATTAAGTTCAATTGACGATACAGTCTAAGAAGTTTGGATTTGGAGTTCATTCGTGAACCAGGTCCCATCAGATATCCAGACATATTCTAAGACAGGTATTGCTCATTTCGGGAGATGGGTTTCTCCGCGAACTTGAGAATTAGAGAGACATAGAAAGAAATATAAGAGCGGATCCACTCACTGAGGTTATTTCTCGAACACAATAGTTTTACAAACAAGCTTTGTGACACTGATTAATAAAGGAGTTGGGTGTTCGGTATCACACAGGCTGTGAGTATACGACATCGCAATAATTAGCCTTAAGTGCAAGTGGGAGATTGTTGGATATAGTGCCCTCAAAGTCAATTATTGGATCGCAGACAAGTGATTGCAATGATTGCGGGAGGACCTATACCGGTAGGACAGTCTTACTCGAGATGATAGTATGCTATCTGGTTTATCTTTATCATACGTGTACTGCTTTAGGTGACATGATATATCACTATTGCACGTTGATAGAGCCCATAGGATTCTTGCTTGACTACCAACAGTATGATGGCGATCATATACGTGAGAGTTGGGTAGTCTATAAGCACATCCTTAAAAGTGGTCCCTAGTCGCGGGAGTTTCAAGATAGGGCATCGATACACCAGAGTAGACTAGTGTATACAGTCGAGACCCCGACGAAGGGCGGTGGCCGGTCTCACAAGCCATTAGTGTCAGTTGGTTCACTTAAGATGTATACAGGTGCTCATTAGGTTATGAGTACACCGGACAAGACTCGCAGGGAACATGCTAGCTGGTTATTAAAACCTGTCGTCAGATAGCAATTCCCAAGTGACATATGTACAGGTTAGTCTATCGACCTGAGATCATCATTTGTCTCGTGTGAGTTCCCACTGTGCTTTGATTATTACCCTACTACGGCTCAAAGGAGTCGTGCAAATAGGTTTTAGTTGGGTACAGTCCTGAGCCACATGGAGGCAGTGAGCAGATCGGCAGGGGATTCGTCTCTCCCTACGTTGGAGGTGAGATCGCGCTGTGTTTAGGAGAGCCATTACACAAAGTCCATGGCCATGGTAAGCGAGATTTACTGGTAGGTATTCCAGTAGTATCTCAGGGTGTTCTGGGCTACACTCCGACACGACTTATAGCGCTTTTGGGGGTCTGATGTTTACCAGCTCTCTAGGCCCGATATGCGATACTCATAGACGAACAGACCGGACTGTATGGATATTGTCACACATAGGCTCAGTAGGATTCCAGGATGAGTTCGCTCATCGGTTTCCCTTTCTTTCAGTACATGGGCAGCCGTTACGTACAGCTAGTACCACTGATGGCTTGTAGTTAAACCCACTGCCAGAGTATTGACGAGTTTTTAGAGTCCCCCACAGAAAGTTTCCCAGTTCGGGCGAAACGTTGTAGAGGCCGTATGGTTTTATGGCAGGGTTCGAACATACGCGTGAACTTGTGTACGTTTCATAGTTCGGACGGATAATACTAGCGGGCTTTGGTTTAAGCCGGATCCTAGTATTATACTGTGTAGATTTTGTCTCGTTTCATTTGTATTCGGTCAGAATACAAATACGGGTATGCATATACAGTTGCGGGGTTATCCTATAATTTATTACGGGATCGCTTTTTGAAGTTACCAGCCTGCATTCCGTTTTTGCCATTTTTCTTTCCTTCCTTCTTGGCCGAAATTCCCGGTTGTAAAGGTTTTTTTTTGCAAAGTGGCTTTTAATAAAATGGAGGGGCCTTTTTATGGCGCACGGGGCTCCAGCAATCTTCAGCACATTCTCGAGCCTTCCAGCATGCATGACTCATTCTTGCATTATTGCTCTTTTGGAAATGTGAGGATATTATATGTTGATATTTTCTAATGGTCACTCTCTCATTTTTTTTTTGCTCCTACACTCACCTCCCCATTTTTTTCCAGCAAGCATTCTTTGCTTGTTGCCGAACACTGATTTTTTGGGGCTGCATCATTTTGTGAGTGAGAGAGGTGCTTGATTCATTTGTGAAAAAATCCTTAAGTTCATTTTTCCTTCACAACTTGATTTGGCAACTTCGATTAACCCTCACCCGATTCGTTGGGTGATTCGAGAAAAAGCATTCTACACTTATTCTACAGCAACCTTGGACACGTCGGCTAGCAAATTTCGTGTCCGAGTTGCCTCGGTTCAGAGGCGGAGCCCGTATAAAGATTCGTTGACGTGGCGCGGTCTTCGGCGAGGAGGAGACCTTTGATCGAGCAAGATCGGAGAGCGAACATCGTCGGTGCATCCGCAACAAGTTAGGGATAGAGCTTAAAGACTGAAAGACACGGATCGATCAATATAATCTCTAAACCCCCTTTTACAGTATACTAGTTTATGGTTAATGGAACGATCCGGGTTTTAAGTTTGCATTAGCGCCAGTTCCGTAAAAAAATTTTTGTTCCGCATTTGGCCTCGGAAAGACGGCCGGGGCGCTGGCGTAGACTTACACAGGTATCTCTACCGAAGAGGCTCTTGCGGCTTCCCTCAAAACGTTTGAAGAGGAAGAAAGACTCCGTGCTTCTTTGGTCCTTGGTATAATTCAGCTTATCATGCCTTCACGCAAAAAAAGGGTCGCTTTTTTTTGGCGCTTCCCGAAAGTCGAAAACGACTTCCCTTTTTTCATCATTCGTGGCTTGACCCTTTTATGTGTTATTGCAGGGACTATTTTGACCCCGGTTATCCCAAGCGCGGTGCCGATCCTGAGCAGTGATACGGCAACGCTTCTAGAGCCGGATATCGCGGCCCCAGCTCTCCCTTCGGTATTACACAAGGCTTCACTTAAACAGCCGATGACGGAAACCGTAGCGACTCCAGAGACAGAACTTGGTTCGGACGATGACGTCCCTTTGACAGAGGACTTGCGAAGATCGCTTCTCACCGCTAAGACCGAAAGGAAGCGTAGGAAGCGTGCGGCGAGAGAACGTGATGCCAGCTTGGCTGTGGGTGCAGGCTCAAGTACAAACTCATCTGTGTCTATTCCTCTATAGGATGTTCCAGCTGCTCTGTCTACCGCTCATAGACAGGTTGTGCGCGCTACTCAGGAGGCAACCCAGAATCTTTCGCAATGTAATGCAAAGCCCGGTCTTTTCATTTTTACTCGATCCGTAAATTCTGATATACTATGTCTTGCCGGGCCAAGTATCGGCGATGAGGTGACAGGCGAGAAGACAGCGACCACAGAGCCCGAAGCGGCTACTCTCTCTCGGGATTCTGGGATTGCCCCAATCACCGCTCTTTCTCTTTGTGGTTTCTTGCCATCGGCGGGTATCGCGAGTGTCACGACGGCCCTTGTCGAATCGGGGGACGAGGCCACGGGTGCAAAAACTATTCCAATGGCGGAGAGCGAAGGAGCTGCTGTACCTAGTGATGCTCTCGCCGTGGTTTCGGTTGGCGACTTATCAGGTAGATCCAGGGTCACTGTTTTCTTTTTATCTTTCAATCCCGTTCATCCCCATCTAAGGACATTTTGTTCGTTTTGAGTGTAGCTGCAGTAAATGCGGAGATTACGCCATCTGAAACGCCTCGGGTCGCCGCCGTAACGGCTGTTGTTCCGTTGCCTTCTCCCATGTCGTCTGGAGTGCTGGAAGGTATATGTTTGCGACTTATCGATTTCATTGTAGGTAATATACTCTTTGTACTGACATCATATGTTACAACATTGCATGAGTTCTCTTTGATCATCTGTATTAAGTGCTGAACCCGCATTTCTATTTCCAGTCAGAAGTCACTTTGCCTGCTGGTGTCGGTGTGTATAGTTTTTAACCAATGTCATTTTCTTTCTTTGACGGACGACCCTGCCATTGTTAATTTTAAATTGATTGCAGCACTACAAATTGAAGGAGGGGACGAGAGAATCGTCGCACCACCAGTACTCCCAACTCTGCCACCTGTCGCAGCCGGTATAATAGACTCTATTGTTCATGCATTTTCTTTATATCTTGAGCCGACATTTGATCATAATTCGTTTTGCAGCAATCGTACCAGCTCCTGCGCCCTTCGAGTCTCGAATCTTAATGTCTGCAGGGCCCTTTTCCAGACGTCCATCCTCTAGAGGCGCTGCAACTAGCCTGCGCATGTTAAGTGAATTCATTGAGGATCTTGTAACACCCTATTTCATTTATATCAGTTCTATTTTGGGCATTTCTTTATTTATGGTATTTTCCTGATTTACTGTGCTTTGGGTGCGAATAGTTTATCTGACATTTGTATTTGCATCCGACCCGACCCGCTTGCTGGAAACCCGTCTTGATTCCTGTTTATGAGTTATTCCGGCTTGTTATGTGGACTCGTGCATTTTCATTATACTGCATACTGGCATTTTATCTAGCATCTGCATTTTTTTATATAACATTTAAAGTCACATAAAATATTTTAAAAATACATTGCATGGCCTGTCTACTACTCCTAACCCTGTCGTAGCATCCGCGTATCTTATTCTCGTCCCATTCAATGAAACGGACTCGTTTGGATGGCTACGTGCACGCTACGTGCATCTGTTCTTGGGGGTATGCATTTTCGTTACCCGGATATCCTATTTTGGTTTTGTTCACTACGTATATCTTCCGTATTTTAAAACTGGATTTTTAGACCCGACCCGTGCGTGTTTTGGACTATTTTTGTATTAGCCAGAAAACTCAAATTTCCTAATATTTTATTCTAATAATATTTTCTTTAACAGAATAAAATTTTAGAAAGATTTTTAAAACGCACAGATCACTCACACACTCTCTCTCTCTTTCTCTCTCTCCTCTCTCTCCCCGCAGTGTGTGTGTCTGTGTGTGTGTGTATTATAATTAATTCCTTTTCACAAAACCCTTTCATTGTTCCCCCCACGTTCTTCTACTTCATTTTCTCTTTAAATTTTTCCCGCCTTGTCACGAGAACCCTACCCACGCAGTGCTGCCGTCGTCGCTTCCAGCCTTCCACCCTCGCCACCAACCTCGCCTCAACACCCTCGTCACCTTTCCCCGATCTAGACCTCATCTCCCCTTCACCTCCTTCTCGACGAGGTCCCTGAACCCTGACAGCACACCCGCGACCCATACCCGTCGCCTGCACCCACGTCGTCGAACTTTCCTCGCCGTCGTCGACCACCCCTCGTCTCCACCTTCTTCCCTCTCCTCTCCTCCTCTCGCCATCCCCGACGTGATACCCCGAACCCTGCACCAGTCCGATCTCCCGAACCCAACTTAAGAACCCGATACCCACGACCTTGCCTGAACCCTCACCGGAGCTCCGACCCCGTCGGCATTACCCCATCACCACTATCTCCCTCCTCTCCTCACCTGAGTACCAAAAATCCTACACACCCCAACAATCAAGAACCCATCTTTCACTGCAAACCCTTTTGTACCCCTCACTGCCCATCACCGGAAAAACCCCGTTGACGCCTCCTCGCCTCCTCTGTCCCTGACCCAGAGCCATACCAGAGACCACAGTGCAAATGCCTCTCCTTCTTCCTCTCTTCTCTATTCTTCTTCTTCTTCTTCTACTTTTCTCTTTTCTTGGTTTCTTGTTTCCGGTGATCACCGCCGGAGCCGTGCTCAACGCCGACGACCCGGGAGATCCAGTGAACAACCCCAGCCAGCGTGGTCGTGTTCTTACTTTGCCTGGTCTTGTCCGTGTACGCATGTGGATATTGCGACGTTTACCCGACGTCGGACGTGTCGTACGTACCCGCCGTGTGATCCAATCGAGGCAAGTTTATCTTGCTACATGCTATACTACAATATATTGCACTCATTTGAATTATAACATTACATATTGTTTAAGTTATACATCCCACATTACCATTTTATCATTTCACTGTTATATGACGTCCGTGTGCATCCATATCATTATTTACATATCTAATCGCATGCTAATTCATCTTGCTACATTGTAGGTATATCATTATGCATCCATATGAGTAAAATGTTACCCGTTTATCATATTATACATCCATACTAAAGTTTTACCGTTTTCGGATACCCATTTGTATCCATATCATTTAATATATATAACTGCATGTATAGATCATATTAATTCATGATATTATTGTAGTAACACCCCATGCTTAATAATGTGCATCCCATATAGTATTGGAACTGTAAATGTAACCATAATCGATATTGTGCATCCATACCATCAATTCTATATCTATTCGCATACCATGTCACATTATTTCATTTTACAGTTACATTAGTACCCCATACTTGATCATGTGTATCCTACATAGTCATAATGTGACCCCTGATAAATAATTGTGCATCCATGCTTTTATTTGTGCACCCGTATTTGCTACAGTTTGATTATGAGCACCCGCTTGATACCTGTGCACTATTGACATGACCTGATACACCGCTCCTTGACATGACTTGATACATGTACACTACCTGACATGACCTGATATATCACTACTTGATATGTTACCTGATCCTGTTTCTAATGCCGACAATCCTGACATGTTGTCCCGATGGACATATCCTGTTGTCTGTATAGACAAACCTATTCCTGTTTGATCATGTGTTGGCATTAGCTTCAGATTTATCAATACCTGACTTGAACACATAACTTGGGGGTATGGGAAAATCAAGAATGTAACCGAACGTAACTCAAAAGGATACCTATTGTTTGCCATTTTTCCGGGCGTTACGGAATACCTATTGTTTGCCGTTTTTCCAGGCGTTATGGAATACCTATTGTTTGTCGTTTTTTCGGGCGTTACGGAATAATCACCGATGGGTTACGATGAGGATTACATTAATTGATTTCGAAGACTTTAGAATAGATAACCCAGTAGCACAGTTTAGATTGATCACTGCACGTCACTTATACTGATATACTTCACTGTTATATATTCTTGTTGACTTGTTACTGTTCATACTCGTGCCTGCATGTCCTGCTACCCTTGATTATATTATTGTTGATATTATGACGCACTGACGTCTGGGTTTTGCATGGCCCAGATCTTCTACCCTTGTCGCAGGCTGATCAGGAGTATTTCCGCCATCAGGCCGAGCAGTGAGGATCCTATTAGTATCCGGTTAGTATCCAGTTTAGTTATGTTTAATTTCCAGATGTTATTGCTCATTGGATCTATTGCTTCCGCATATTATTTCTTGACTCGTTATTTCTGGCTCATGGACATGTACTAGATAGTTTATTTTATTTCTACTGTTCTTGATATCTCCAGACAGGCGTAATGTGATTGTGGAGGGATGTTTCCTATCCACAAGTAGCATGGTTGGCACTGTCACGTGCCTATCTTAGCGCACTCTGGGAAGCGGGGCGTGACAGGGTTTGTTTGGTATCAGAGCCATAGGATCTAGGTTAATCGGGTTTGATTCTTTTTGTAGTTGGGTATTGGACCCAATACACGAATCAGAAAATTCGTGTTTAGGAACATGTCCTGCCACATTGTTATCGTGATTCTTGAATCATATCTTTCTTTTGACCCTTGTCTTGACGATATGCAAATGACCTTGCATCTCGACTTGAAATCCTTTTGGCTCCCTATTATTTCTCCCGTCCTATTCCTTTAATTCTGATACTAGGATTTGGGCGACTTGAACGGAGTTATGTGATTGTAACTATGAACTGCAGCATGGTTACAATGCGGTACTCTGTTTAAGTAACTTGGAGTCCTAGTCTTGATTCATCTCCTTATTTTATGGTCGTTACATTACCTTCCTTCTCTCGGTTTCATTGTTTAGAAGTTCATGTTTTGCAGATTTCTTGGTGATCGATACCGGCAGTTACGATGTTGTCTTGGGAATGGACTTTCTCGGCACTTTCCACGCTCACATTGATTGTAGGGCAAAGAAAGTGATTTTTCCAGATTCCTGGACATCCGGAGTTTGTTTTGCTGGAGGTAGCAGTTCTGTCGGGCCGTTCGAGTTTAGGGCTAGGCCGACAAAGAGTGTTCTTTCGTCGATGGAAGTTGATAAGGAGGAAGCGACAGCTATAGTTCGAGAGTTTATGGACGTGTTCGAGAACATCTCGGGTTTACCACCAAAACAAGATGTGGAGTTCGCGATCGATATTGTTCCTGGTGCAGCGCCAATCTCAAAGGCGTACTATCTGATGGCACCAGTGGAGTTGGAAGAAGTCAAGAAGCAGGTTACTGAATTGCTAGAGAAGGTTTGGATTCGCAGCAGTAATTCACCTTGGGGAGCTCCAGTTCTTCTAGTAAAGAAGAAAGATGGCACAAGGAGGATGTGCATCGATTATCGAGAATTAAACCGGGTGACTATTAAGAACAAGTACCCGATCCCTCGCATTGGCGAATTGTTCGAGCAGCTTAGTGGCGCGAGGGTATTCTCGAAGCTGGATTTGCGATTCGGATATCATCAGGTCCGAGTTAAATCAGAGGATATTTGCAAGGCTGTGTTCCGAACTCGGTATGGACATTACGAGTATTTAGTGATGCCATTCGGAGTCACGAATGCACATGCGATATTTATGGACTTGATGAACCAAATTTTTTCACCGTTCTTGGACCAATTTATAGTGGTGTCCATCGATGATATTCTGGTCTACTCGAGGAGCCTAGAAGAACATGCGAAACACTTGAAGATCGCACTGCAGACATTGAGGCAAGAAAGATTGTATGCAAAGATGAGCAAGTGCGAGTTTTGGCTTGAAGAAGTGAAGTTTTTGGGGCATGTTGTATCCGGAGATGGAATCGCCGTTGACTCTGAAAAGATTGCAGCAGTTCAAGATTGGCCAATTCCGAAGAACATAGCAGAGATCAGAAGTTATCTTGGACTTGCCGGATATTATAGAAGGTTCGTGGAGAATTTTGCTCGATTGGCTGAGCCTTTGACCAAGCTTACGCGTAAGGAGGTACCGTTCGTATAGACAAATAGTTGTACGTCAGCTTTTGAGGTATTGAAGCAAAGGTTGATAACCGCTCCTATTTTGACCGTGCCAGACGGTTCCGGAGGATTGGTGATTCACAGCGACGCATCTGGGAAAGGTTTGGGATGTGTTTTGATGCAGCATGGGAAGGTTATAGCTTACGCATCAAGACAGTTGAAGATCCATGAGAAGAATTACCCTCATGATTTGGAGCTAGCAGCTGTGATTTTCGCTTTAAAGATTTGGAGACACTACTTATTGGGCGAAAGGGTCGAAGTATTCACCGATCACAAAATCCTGAAGTACGTGTTGACACAGAAAGAGCTTAACATGAGGCAGCGTAGATGGTTGGAGCTGATGGCTGACTACGATCTTGATCTTAAGTACCATCCGGGGAAAGTTAATGTTGTGCCAGATGCGCTTAGTCGATTGCCAGCAATTCGGATGTTAACTGCACAGAAGGAGATTATCGAAGACTTTCGAAGATTCGAATTGGAGATTGGAGATCGTGCTACCGCATTTTTCGGGACAGTTGATGCAGCTGCAAGTACAGTCGTCGTTGATCGAGAGTATTAAAGCAGCGCAGTCGCAGGACCCAAGATTGCAGAAGTTTCGAGAACAGGTTGAAGCTGGACTTCGAACGGACTTGTTGATTCATGAAAATGGTTCGTTGCGATATGGTAGCCGTTTTTGTGTGCCAAAAGAAGATATTCGCGAAGAAGTTATGAAGGAGGCACACAGTTCCGCGTATTTCGTACATCCAGGAGGCACGAAGATGTACCGTGATCTAAGATAGCATTTCTGGTGGGAAGGCATGAAAAGGGAGATTGCTCGCTTTGTAGCGAAGTGCTTGGTGTGTCAGCAAGTTAAGGCTGAACATTAAAGGGTTGCTGGTTTATTGCAACCACTTCCGATTCCTCAATGGAAGGGGAACATATAACCATGAATTTTGTGACAGCTTTATCGCGGAGTCCAAAGGGCAACAATGCAGTTTGGGTGATTGTTGATCAATTGACCAAGGCAACTCATTTCATTCCGTTTCGAGTGGGTCAGTCGACGGAAGCATTAGCAAAACGGTAAATGCAGGAGATTGTGAGATTGCACGGAGTACCTGTGAGCATCATTTCCGATCGTGATACCCGATTCTTATCACACTTCTGGAGCAGTTTACAGGAAAGTTTGGAGACGCGATTGAAGTTTAGCACTGTTTATCATCCTCAGACAGATAGACAGTCGGAGAGAACGATCCAAACTCTTGAAAACATGTTTAGAGCTTGCATGTTAGACTTCAAGGGTTCGTGGGAGGATCATCTACACTTGGTGGAGTTTTCGTACAACAACAGCTTTCAGGCGACTACTCAGATGGCTCCATTCGAAGCATTGTATAGTCACAAGTGTCGTTCACCCGTTTGTTGGGATGATATTGGAGAACGAAAATTGTTGGGACCGGATTTGATCGTGCAAACAGTAGAGAAGGTTAATACTATCCGGAATCACATGAAGGCAGCGTAGGATCGACAGAAGAGTTGGGCCGATGCATCGAGAAGGCCTCTAGAGTTCGTGATCTGGTATTCTTGAAGAAATCACCGACTAGAGGAGTGATTCATTTTGGGAGTCGAAGAAAGCTTAGTCCTCGATTCGTGGGGCCTTTCGAGATTATGGAACGTGTCGGAGAAGTGGCTTATCGATGGGCTTTACCACTATCTTTGGTGAATGTTCGTGACGTGTTTCTTGTATCTCAACTCCGTAAGTATGTTCGAGATGAAATACACGTGCTGGATCATTCGAAGCTGACTGTAAGAGAGGATTTGACCTTTGAGGTACAACCGATGTCGATTGTTGATCGAAGATAAAAGGTCCTTAAGAACAAGGTTATCCCTCTCGTACTTATTTCATGGGGAAATCGCTCGCGTGAAGAATTGACTTAGGAACGAGAAGACGAGATTCGACAGAAGTTTACACACCTCTTCTCGTAGTTTCATGTTTGTTTGCTTTTCTTGTTTTGGGAATTTCGAGGACGAAATTCTTTTGTAGTTGGGTATAATGTAACACCCTATTTCATTTATACCAGTTCTATTTTGGGTATTTCTTTATTTATGGTATTTTCCTGATTTACTGTACTTTGGGTGCGAATAGTGTATCTGACATTTGTATTTGCATCCGACCCGACCCACTTGCTGGAAACCCGTCTTGATTCCTGTTTATGAGTTATTCCGGCTTGTTATGTGGATTCGTGCATTTTCATTATACTGCATACTGGCATTTTATCTAGCAACTGCATTTTTTTATATTACATTTAAAGTCACATAAAATATTTTAAAAATACATTGCATGGCCTGTCTGCTACCCCTAACACTGTCGTAGCATCCGCGCATCTTATTCTCGTCCCGTTCAATGAAACGGACTCGTTTGGATGGTTGCGTGCACGCTACGTGCATCCGTTCTTAGGGGTATGCATTTTCGTTACCCGGATATCCTATTTTGGTTTTGGTCACTACGTATATTTTCCGTATTTTAAAACTAAATTTTTAGACCCGATCCGGGCGTGTTTTGGACTATTTTTGTATTAGCCAGAAAACTCAAATTTCCTAATATTTTATTCTAATAAGATTTTCTTTAACAAAATAGATTTTTTGAAAGATTTTTAAAACGCACAGATCACTCTCTCTCTCTCTCTCTCCCTCTCTCTCCCTCTCTCTCCGCAGTATGTATATATATATATATATATATATATATATATATATATATATATATATATATATATTATAATTAATTCCTTTTCACAAAACCCTTTCACTGTTCCCCCCACGTTCTTCTTCTTCATTTTCTCTTTAAATTTTTCCCGCCTCGTCACGAGAACCCTACCCACACCGTGCTACCATCGCCGCTTCCAGCCTTCCACCCTCGCCACCAACCTCGCCTCAACACCATCGTCACCTTTCCCCGATCTGGACCTCCTCTCCCCTTCACCTCCTTCTCGACGAGGATCGTGAACCCTGACAGCACAGCCACGACCCATACCCGTCGCCTGCACCCACGTCGTCGAACTTTCATCGTCATCGTCGACCACCCCTCGTCTCCACCTTCTTCCCTCTCCTCTCCTCCTCTCGCCATCCCCGACGTGAAACCTCGAACCCTGCACCAGGCCGATCACCCGAACCCAACTCAAGAACCCGATACCCACGACCTCGCCTGAACCCTCACCGGAGCTCCGACCCCGTCGGCATTACCCCATCACCACCATATCCCTCCTCTCTCCTCTCCTCACCTGAGTACCAAAAAACCTACACACCCCAACAATCAAGAACCCATCTTTCACTGCAAACCATTTTGTACCCCTCACTGCCCATCGCCGGAAAACCCCCGTCGATGCCCCCTCGCCTCCTCTGTCCCTGACCCAGAGCCATACCAGAGACCACAGTGCAAATGCCTCTCCTTCTTCCTCTCTTCTCTGTTCTTCTTCTTCTTCTACTACTACTTTTCTCTTTTCTTGGTTTCTTGTTTCCGGCGATCACCGCCGGAGCCGTGCTCGACGCCGACGACCCAGGAGATCCAGTGAACAACCCCAGCAGCGTGGTCGTGTTCTTGCTTATCCTGGTTTTGTCCGTGTGCGCGTGTGGATATTACGACGTTTACCCGACGTCGGACGTGCCGTACGTACCCGTTGTGTGATCCAATCGAGGCAAGTTTATCTTACTACATGCTATACTACAGTATATTGCACCCATTTGAATTATAACATTACATATTGTTTAAGTTATACATCCCACATTACCATTTTATCATTTCACTGTTATATGACGTCCGTGTGCATCCATATCATTATTTACATATCTAGTCGCATGCTAATTCATCTTGCTACATGGTAGGTATATCATTATGCATCCATATGAGTAAAATGTTACCCTTTTATAATATTATACATCCATACTAAAGTTTTACCGTTTTCGGATACCCATTTGCATCCATATCATTTAATATATATAACTGCATCTATAGATCATATTAATTCATGATATTATTGTAGTAACACCCCATGCTTAAAAATGTGCATCCCACATAGTATTGGAACTGTAAATGTAACCCTAATCGATATTGTGCATCCATACCATCAATTCTATATTTATTTGCATACCATGTCACATTATTTCATTTTACAGTTACATTAGTACCCCATACTTGATCATGTGCATCCTACATAGTCATGATGTGACCCCTGATAAATAATTATGCATCCATGCTTTTATTTGTGCACCCGTATTTGCTACAGTTTGATTATGAGCACCCGCTTGATACCTGTACACTATTGACATAACCTGATACACCACTCCTTGACATGACTTGATACATGTACACTATCTGACATGACCTGATATATCACTACTTGACATGTTACCTGATTCTGTTTCTAATGTCGACAATCCTGACATGTTGCCCCGATGGACATATCCTGTTGTCTGTATAGACAAACCTGTTCCTGCTTGATTCTGTGTTGGAATTAGTTTCAGATTTATCAATACCTGACTTGAACACATAACTTGGAGGTATGGGGAAATCAAGAATACAACCGAACGTAACTCAAAAGGATATCTATTGTTTGCCTTTTTCCGGGCGTTACGGAATACCTATTGTTTGCCGTTTTTTCGGGCGTTACGGAATACCTATTATTTGCTGTTTTTTCCGGGCGTTACGGAATAATCACCGATGGGTTACGATGAGGATTACATTAATTGATTTCAAAGACTTTAGAATAAATAACCCAGTAGCACAGTTTAGATTGATCACTGCACGTCACTTATACTGATATACTTCACTGTTATATATTCCTGTTGACTTGTTACTGTTCATACCCGTGCATGCATGTCCTGCTATCCTTGATTATATTATTGTTGATATTATGACGCACTAACGTCTGGGTTTTGCATGGCCCAGATCTTCTACCCTTGTCGCAGGCTGATCAGGAGTATTTCCGCCAACAGGCCAAGCAGTGAGGATCCTGTTAGTATCCAGTTTAGTTATGTTTACTTTCCAGATGTTATTGCTCATTGGATCTATTGGTTCCGCATATTATTTCTTGACTCGTTATTGCTGACTCATGGACGTGTACTAGATAGTTTATTTTATTTCTACTGTTCTTGATATCTCTAGACAGCCGTAATGTGACTGTAGAGGGATGTTTCCTATCCACAGGTAGCATGGTTGGCTCTGTCACGTGCCGATCTTAGCGCACTTTGGGAAACGGGGCATGACAGATCTTGACGCTGAAGCCCTCATATTTGCTACAGATTTTGCTGCTGAGGTTAATCCTATACTGCCGACGCTCGTGAACTTCCATGACGAAGGCGTCGTCAAGTCTTGGGTTAATTACTGCAGAAAGATCGAGACCTGCCTGCATGAGATTAAGCTCAGGCGTCCTGCTCCAGAAGTGTTGGCATTAAACTCCCAGCGGGCTGCGTGGGTTGAGCAGAACGTTCCCTTCCTCCGCCATTTCGAACAAGAGGCGACCTTAAGGCGGAAGGAATGTGAGGAGGCTTCAGGCGAATCCGCCCGGCTGCGCACCGAGGTTGATGCAAATGCTGCACAGCTGAAAGCTATCTTTGAGGGCCTCCTACGATGTATTTCTGATGGGCTAACGCTGAGGCAGAAACTCGATCTCATTGAGCGGGATGCGCACAGTCGTGAGGTAGCTCCGCAGGAAATCGATGAAAAGGTTTCATCTTGTTTGCAGCAACGGGCCCGAGCTGAAGCTGAGCTGGCCGCGGTGGCTGCTCATGAAAAGGAGCTGAGAGGAGTCCGCAAACGGCTTGCTGATTTGCTAAAATCGTCTCCTTCTCAATAGTCGTCTTTGTATCGATTGTAATTTATGAATAACATGTATTCATTTCATTCTTATTTTATATGATGTATCTCGTATTCAATTGGATTCATGAATAAAGGACACATTTTTTTATCTCCGACTATCGCTTTCTTTTCTCTGCTGTGTTGTTGGCATGTGATTTCAGCAAATGTAACTTGTGGACGATAGATAATAGTTCATCTTGAACTCTTTGTAGGGCAGCGATGGCTTAGGAGACAGGTTCAGATCTGTCGCCTAAGGCTTTCCAACTTTATAAGCCGTGAGGGTCTCATAAAGACTTTTCTCCCTACGAGTCGAGAGGATCCCGGAGGTGTATTTTCTCCCTAGGAGTCGTGAGGACTCCTGAGTGTGTATTTTCTCTTGAGAGTCGTAAGGATCTCACAAGAGAATTTTTCCCGCTTACAAGTCGAGAGGACTCGTAAATGGATGTTTCCCCCTTTTCGATATTCGACTTGGGAGAGTATGGCCCGTGGATAGTCCATCTTGATCTCATTGCAGGGCAGTAATGGCTTAAAAGAGAGGGTTAAAATCTGCCGCCTAAGACTTTTCAACTTTATGAGCCATGAGGGTCTCATAAAGACTTTTCTCCCTACGGGTCGAGAGGATCCCGCAGGTGTATTTTCCCCTTAGGAGTCGTGAGGATTCCTAAGTGCGTTTTCTCTTGAAAGTCGTAAGGATCTCACAAGTGAATTTTTCCCGCTTACAAGTCGAGAGGACTCGTAAGTGGTTGTTTCCCTCCTTGTCGAGATTCGACTTTGGAGAGTGTGGCTCATGAATAGTATGCAAGAGTCCATCTTGGACCGACTTGCAGGGCCCAGTGCTTAGGAAATAGGTCCTTATCCCCATTGCCTAAGGCTTTGCCCTACGAGTCGAGACGAATCGAGAAGTTCTCGCAAGGGTTTCCTAACGTCACAGTTAACTCCTGCTAATAGAAGTCCGTTAGGGTCTGTGGTACTAGGTTTTTTTTACCCGTCGCACCGTCGCGTTTGCCAATATATTCCCCGATATGCAATCTTGCTGTTCGAGTAGCCCCACAACTGTCGTGTCTCTGATCCCTTCGGGGGCTGGACAAGACGTCTTCAAGTAATCTTCCAGGTAATATTACCGTTGAAAGAGCAAGCGTTAGGGTATTCCATGTCGCTTTTTACTTGAGGTTAGGCTCAGTTTGGGAGCCCCGATGAGTCATGACCACTCCGTGCTGGTGTGGGATGATCTCCAATAGTCTTTTCAGGTCTCATTTGAGTTGCCGTCAAGACCCTGAAGCGGGGGATTTTCCTTAGCTTCGTTGGTTGACATTGTGCCTGCAATATTGCATCGAATGTCAAGGTTGTCTCTGAGTTGTCTGTGAACCGTCGAGATTTGGAACTAGGGGACTTTGCTGTGGCTCCATTTGTTGATGTCGCGTCTGCATCCTACTGGAGGAAGAACGTTGTTGTTGATCTCTAGGATGTAGATGTTGTCGTCGAGACTTGGAACTAGGGACTCTGCCATGGCTCCGTTTTGCTGACGTCGTATATTCCTGCAGAGACACTGATTTCTCTACGGGTCGACGTGAATTGAGATACTCTCGTTAAGGACGTTGATTTTCCTGAATCGAGGTTTTTGCCAAGGACACTGATTTCCTCAGAGTTGAGACGAATCGAGAGATTCCTGCAAAAACACTGATTTCCTTGCGGGTCGACGCGAATCGAGATGCTCTCGTCAAGGACGGTGATTTCCCTGAATCGAGGTTTTTGCCAAGGACATTGATTTCCCTAGAGGTCGGTTGACTTGTTTCCGAGACGGAGTCATTGGATGACATATTTCCGAAATAGAATCATTGGCTGACTCTAGGTTTTTTGTGAACCGTGGAGTCTTATAACTGGGGACTTTTGCCCTGGCTCCGTTTGGTGATGTTGCGTCTGAATCCTGTTAGAATGAGGAGGATCACCATTGCTGATTTTTAGGCTGTAGATGATGCCGTTAAGATTTGGAACTTAGGACTTTACCATAGCTCCGTTTCGTTGTGTCGCTTCCGTGCCCTGCTGGCATAAGAAGGAACGCCACTGTTGATCTTCTGGGATGCAGATGTTGCTGTCGAGATCTGACTTTTCCTTTTGACAGAGTTTGTTGGGACATGTGGTTCCCTTTCGTTTATGCCCATGGATTGTGTACAGGGGTCAGTATGGACTCACCTGCAGGGTAGAAAGTTTTATTTCATTTTTTATTTCTTTCCGCGATACTCTATCATTTCAGCTTTTTATATCGCGAAAGTCACGATTGTCCAATCATTTCGGCTATTTTTCGCGGTGCCCAATCATTTCAGCTATTTTTTTCTTTTTATTCGCTGCTTTTTATTGCGAGTTGCCTAACCATTTCGGCTATTTTGTATGCATATTTTTTTACTTGCTGATTTAGTTGCAAGTTGCCCCATCATTTCGGCTATTTCATATGCATTTTTTAGCTCGTCGAATTTTCGCCACGAGTATGGAACTTGGAATCTGGTGCCAATCTTAACATCAGCATCGCCGTGACTGGAATATTGCCAGGAGCGAATCATCATTTGCCGTGAAAGGACTTGGAATTTGATTCTAATTCAGGTATCAGCATCGCTACAACTGGGATATTGCCAGGAGCGAATCATCATTTGCCTTCGTCGGTTCGAACAAAGGTGGCTTAGCAAATAGGGTTAAGATCCTGTCGACTAAGGCTTTTGACTTCATGAGCCGTAAGGGTCTCAGAAAGGTATTTCTTCCTACGAGTCGTGAGGATCTCGTAGGTGCGTTTTCTCCGTAAGAATCGTGAGGATTCTTAAGTGTATGGTCTCTTATAAGTCATAAGGATCTTGCAAGAGTATTTTCTCCTTATAAGTCGAGAGGACTTACAAGGGTCGTTCACCATGTGAGGATATCCCTTGTCACTGGTGGGACTCTATTGGGGAAATGTTTATTCGTGCCCGTGGATTGTATACAAGGGTCGGCATTAAACCGCTTGTAGAGAAATCTGGGAAAGGTGATGGCTTAAGAACAGGTTCAGATCCCTGTAGCTTAAGACTTTTGAATCTTATGAGCCGTGAGGGCCTCATAAGAGGATTCTCCTTATGAGTCGTGAGGATCTCGTAAGTGTATTTTCTCCTCAGGAATCGTGGGGATCTCTAAGTGTGTTGTTCCCTTGTGATTCGTAAGGATCTCACACAGGTAGTTTTCTCCTCACAAGGTCGAGAGGACCTTATAAGTGTCTTTTAACGAGATTGCGCCCTTTCGGGTTTTCACAAACTCGCCGGTAGCCCTGCTGTTTTTACTTACGGAGCCCTTTCGGGTTTTCATCTGTGCCTATTTTGCTTATGGACGTACCTTTTTTTTAACGAGTCTACGCCCTTTCGGGTTTTCACAAACTCGCCGGTAGCCCTGCTGTTTTTACTCATGGAGTCCTTTCGGGTTTTCATCCGTACCCATTTTGCTTGTGGACGTACCGTTTTTTTAACCACGTCATCTTGGGGATGCCGGGGGTTTGTAGTAGTTTAAAGATGTTTCGGTCCGTTTTTCGTAGGTCCGGGGTTTTTTCCGGGCAACGTACGATTACGCAGCTAGATGTCCTCGCAAGTCTTCGTATCTTTTGTGTCGGAAGTGGATTCCTTGAAGAGAGGGTTGAGGGCTATTTCTTTGTCAGAGTCTCTTCCAAAAGTGATAACTTGCGATCCCTTGGTGTCAACCATGTGACAGTTGCTGGCGGTTCTTTTGCGCTCATCTGTCATGCTTCTCTGTTCCCGACAGGCCTTGCGCTTCACTCGCTGGATGCGTTGTCGGTAGGCAACATATCCCTGCCACCATTTTTAAAGGCCATGCACTCTTCGGTAGGGTGAGTGATCCTCTGATGGTATAAGCAGTAATTTAGATGTGCCTCCGCTCCGTCAAGGTGTATGCTGTCAGGAGTATTTCCTTTAAAAGGCGGCAGCTTCATTCCCATTGACAGGGCTTTGGCGAACCGTTTCCTCGTCTTAAGTTTACTTTTGTTTGCGGCGGATGTGCTTTGTGTAAGTCCACGTTGCCCACCCCGGTGCTTACGGGGAGGCGGAAAACGGAATAAAAATCGAATTTTTATGAGCTTAGGCAACATGGACTACACTATGAAGGATCTATGCTAAACAAAAACAAGCTATAGCTAACTAGAAACTAGCTAAGTGCTAGAAAGGTTATACCTTGGGCTTTATGTCCTTCTCTCCTTGCTCCTTGGAGTGGTGGAAGGAGGTCACCTTAGTCGTCTTCTCACGTCGAAGAAAGATCCACCCGAAAGCCTCGACCTTTGGCTTCAACTCCAAGCTAGAAGTAACTAGGGTGCAAGAAGTGCTAATCCTTGAACCCTAGATGAGAGTAGAGATTATCAAGAGAGGGTTTTTCTCAAGTTCAAGTGTTTCTCAGCATATGAGAGGGGAGAGCTTGAGGGAGAGGAAGAACAAGAGAGAGAATGTGAATGATAGAATGAGAGAAT
Organism: Agapanthus africanus; assembly: GCA_030015575.1. Lineage (NCBI taxonomy): Eukaryota > Viridiplantae > Streptophyta > Magnoliopsida > Asparagales > Amaryllidaceae > Agapanthus > Agapanthus africanus. The sequence continues at coordinate 589,661,978 of CM057340.1, read as the reverse complement.
AATATGAAGCATTCTCTCATATATGTGAATTATTGTAATTAGATAATTAGTGAGATAATTGTCATGGCTTAATCAAGACATGACCATTATCATTTCATTTTTAATGCAAATTGCAAGGATCAAAGAGCATCTTCCAAATGAAATGATGATGGTCAAAGTGTCAACAAGGTCAACAAGTCAAGATGGGTCAAATGGTCAACAACCATAACCATGCACAATTATTAAACTAATATCAATTAACCATAATACACACATAAGCATTAGGGTTAATAAAACAACAATAGTCATTAACCCTAATCAAAGTCCTCTCAAGCAACTGTGCATACGCACCCGTATTCGTGATCCGAGGAACACGAATACAAAGAGAAAAAGCCAATCCCAAACCATATACTAGGATCCGGCTTAAACCAAAGCCCGCTAGTATAAGCTGTCCGGACAGCAAACGTGCACAAGTGCACGGATGTGAACGAACCCTGTCGCAAAACCATGCGACCTCTACTCATTTTGCCTAAAGGCGAATAGCTCTCTGTGTGGGACTCTAAAGACTCGACACTACGCTGGCAGTGGGTTTAACCACAGACCGCAAGCGGCACTAGCTGTACGTAACGGTCCCCAGGTAGATATCGACAAGAAAACTGACGAGGTGAACCCCATCTGAACTCCTACTGAGCCTGTATGTGACAATCTCCGTACAGTCCGGTCTGTTCGTCTGATACATCGCATGGCGGGCCTAGGGGGGCGGTGAACGTCAGTCCCCTAATAGCGGTACAAGTCGTGTCGGAGTGTAGCCCAGAACACCCTGAGATAACACTGGAAACCTACCAGTATATCTCGCTTGCCCTGGCCAGGGACTACTCGTGTAATGGCTCTTCTGGACACAGCGCGATGTCAACCCCCAATATCGGGAGAGACGAATCCTGTCTAACCGTCACTGCCTCCAAGTGCTTCGGGACTGCACCCAAAAACTACCTGTTTGCACGAATCCTTTGAGCCGTGGTAGGGTAGTAATCAAAGTGCAGTGGGAACACACTCGAGGCGAAGTGACAGTGTCAAGTCAACGGACTAAGCTATACTCATGTCATCTGGGAACTGATAACTGACGATAGGTATAATACCAACCAACAGTTCCCGACGAGTCCTGTCCAGTGTACTCGTAACCTAACGAGCACCCGCATACTATCTCAAGTACGACGTAATGACGGCTGTGGGACAGACCGTCTCCCACGCTGGGATGAGAAGCGCATACGCTAGTCTACTCCGGAGTATCGATGCCCTGTCTCGATAGTCCAACGACTAGGTACCTGTATAAGGATGTGCTTATAGATCACCCAGCTCCCACGAGTGTGAGCGCCATCACAACGCTGGTAATCAAGCAAAAATCCTAAGGGCTCTACTAATATGTATATCAGCGATATGCTAAAAGAAACACATGCACATATTAAAGCAGAGACAACCCAAGTAGCATACTACCATTTCGAGCAAGATTGTATATACAACTGTGAATATCCCAAGCTTCCATCAAGTAATATACAAACTAGTATGATACAGTAATGGCCTCTAGGGCATATACACTAACACTTTGATCTGGCGGGAGTGTTTTAACCCTTTCGTCCAGCCGCCTGCGTTTGGCTTTTTCGAATATGGCCATTTCGCGCTTCTGATCGGCTTTTCTTTTCTGACGGACTGCGTTCAGCAGCAGATCGATCATCTCGTTAGACGGTTCCAAGGGTTTTGGTTCGGGATCTGCCCCCAATTTCTCTGCATCAGGAGCTTCTTCACCATCTATTGATGAGTGAGAGATCACGTGGCAGCTTGCCATATAATCCTCAGGTTCATCTGAAAAGTCTTCTCCCTCATCTTTGTCATCATCTCCGTCCTCAAGGATATGGTTGAGAAACTCTTGGAGCGTGACCGGGGTTCGCGCCTTCTGGTTATATTCTTCCAGCGTGTCAATGTGTTTTTGCAGGTCCGTGCGCTTGTCATCAGGATTCACGAGCTTTTTGGTCTTCTTATTTTTCTTTGAAGATTTTGGCTACTGGGCATGGGCGTTTTGACTATCACTACCAATTCTTGGCGTCGGGCGCGGCTTCAGCATTCCCTCGATGACCTCGGATTCTAGCGGACTTTTCCACCTGATCGCCGGGCATGCTTGGAGATCCTTCAGCATTCTTTTCGTTTTGGCTGAAAGAGCGACCTCCCATGGAGCTTCTTCTATAAATGAGCATGATTCCCCCGGCATGTCTACCTTTTTAGGGGTGTGCTGTTATGGTGGATTTACCTTCCAGTTTTTGGACAGCGCGAACTTGCCCTGTTGATAATGGTCTTCAACCCAATTCTTGAAGATGTAACAGTCTTCAATCGAATGGCCCAATACTCGGTGGTAGGGACAGTAATTGGGATCGTTGACATCGTTCGGTTGTAGTGGGTGTCTCGGCTCCGGTAGAGTGATGAGCCCGTTGCGCACTGATAGTTCGAACAGTCTTCTTGTTTTATTCCGGGGAAACGAGTAAAGACATCTCAACTTCTCATCGAGGGATTGCCGCTTGTTGCTTTGGCGAACAACCGGTCTCGAGCCACTCAGTTGTTGTTGAGCGTTGGCGACGAAGATTGCTTTCCCTTTGCCCTTTTCATTCTGAGGTTCCGTCTTTGAAGAGGAAGGCCTATTGCCCATCTGGTCCATTTGGGCCAGCTTGTCGATCAAGGCCTGGAAAGTGATCGGCTTGAAGAACATCATAAACTGGGAGATGGTCGCCTGCGGATCGAGAGTTCCCACAAACATGCCTACTGCAGGCGCCTCTTTTATGCGTTGTTCGCACTTCGACCATAGGTTCCGCCACCGTATCGCGTACTGAACCCATGTTTCTCCAGGCTTCACCCTGGCATTGATCAATGCCATGATTGGGATGCATTCGCTAGCGCTTGCGAAGCATTGGGTGAATAGTAACTCCATCTCCATAAAAGTTTTGATGGAATCATTGAAAAGCTCTGAATACTATTCGAACGTCGTCTCCGCCAAGCTGCCGACGAATTGGCAAAGCAGTAGCTTATCGTCGCCTCCAGTGTTGCCACACAGAGCCCTGAACTGGGCGACATGCTGGTGGGGGTTGCCTGTCCCCTTATATACATGAAATTTAGGGATTGTGTATCGTGGCGGGTACTTAATTTGATCGTACCAGCTGGGATATGGTCGTCCCGTTCTGACGACTTGGCCAGCAGCTTCGTTTGCTTGATGAGCTCGTATCTGTTGAGCGATATAGTCATCCAGGGAGGCTCTGGAGATCGTCTCCTCTTTGGCTGCTGATAGAGCCGGAAGAGGGTTCGATGTTTCCCCTCTGTCGTCTTCAAGGATAATCGGGTGGTCTTCAGCTGGAGGATCCGGCTGTATCATCATCCCGACCATATCTTGGAATAAAAGCGACATTCGTTTTATGTTGTTCGCTTGTTACGCGGCCACTCTATCTCTCTTCTCGAGGATTCTGCGGAGGAACTCAGCATCGGTTTTCTGTTCTTGACGCTGCTCTGACGACGTCTCCGGGCTTTCTTTTGGCCCAGTGAGTGCGGCCATTTGTGTTAGCATCTCTTGGAGTTTTTGCTGTTGTTGCTCCTGAGCCTTTGTCACTGATCTGGTGAGAGGTCAATGGCCCGTGGAGATACGGCTATCCTCTTTCCCGAATGCCATATAAACAGTGTGCACCATCATGCCCCCAGACTTGGGGCGTTTAGGTTCAGTGCCTTTTAGATTCGTCGCAGACATAGGGATTTTCTCCGGCTTTCCTCTTTTGTGAGCAGTCGAAGTTGAGGGGGCCGTTGCAGCGGGCACCCATGTAGACGACACCTTCTGTAGTACAACAGGGTGATCCTTCTCTTGCCGAACTTTCATCTTCTTTGGTCGGCGGGAGTAGTCTTGGTTGATCACCGAGTCTTAGACCTGTCGCCAGACCTTGTGAATTTTAGAGGACAGCCGCTGAGGGGCTGTTCTGGCTTTGTCTTTGTAGCATTCTCCGCAGTTAGAGGAGATATTATCAGGATGGCAGTCGGAGAGTTCTTGTGGACCCACCTGAGTGGTTCAAAACTGTTCCCAGTTGGAACAGCAACGTCGACTTCCACCGTTGGAGCCGGTGGGGCAAGTCCAGATGGGGAATTACCCCCAGCTTTCTTCATTCGGTGTCAGTGGTGACGTCGAGCGTGTCGAGCGGACGGGACCACCTCTGCTGTTGGATGAGCTTCTTCATGCCCCCCGCTTTGATGAGAGGCTGTTATTGGCGCCAGCCTGTCGAAGACTGACATCCGCTGGGAAGGAATAGTTAACCTATCGAAGGTCGACTTTCGAGTAGGGGAAGCAGTTTGGATGGCTTCAGCTTTGAGCTTAGGCTGCTCTGGTATTGCGAGCCTCTTCGTGGACCCCTTTGAGCTTAGGCTCAGCTTGTCGAAGATTGAGGTATTATACTTGGACGACCCGTTGAGAGGGGCCGCAGTAGTGGTGAGCCGATCAAAGATCGACTTCTTCGGAGCTTCTTGCGGCGGCAGTAGGGCGTTGAAGCTCATTGGTGGGAGCATGGTCCCAAAGAATATTCCAGTGGTGGCCTGAGTCACCTGTTCCACTGGCATCGTAAAAACGGAGGCCGCTTGAGGCCCATAGGTCACTCCTCCAGCAAGGACGGAGTGGGAGTTGTTGCAGCTAGTACAGTTGGAAGCAATTCTCTCTGCACATGAGCAAGACACCAAATCTTAGTACCTCGAATCCAAGGGCAACCACATTAAACCGCGATTCGTTCGCGAACACGACACACGAAGTGGAGTGGAAAGAGGTAAAGGTCCCACCGGGCATGCCAGAATCTGTTCGCCGGCGAAAATAGAGATGGAACCGCGTAGGTTCGTCTTGCCTGAATTTGGGGGCAAATACTATTTGGTTTTATCCGTCCACCTCTCCGAAGGTTTACAAAATCTTGCCTGAAGGTTTAGACGGATTTCCTCAAAACAAGAGTGCGGATCAATCATCATATCTATGCCTCGATATGATGATTTTATCCGTCTTGCCTGAAGGTTTAGACGGATGCGGCCGATATAGCAGACTTCGTCAGATTCCCCCTCATTGTGAGGGTTTTTTATTGTGGGGACGCTCTTCCCTGCAGGCGCAAGCCCCTGTAGTTAATTACGCTACCGCATCGCGGTAACCACTTTCTCCTTCTCCATACGGTCACTTCGTGTCGTGTGTGTTTGTTTTGTTTTTTGGTTGCCCGTGGATTGTATACGGAGACTAATTTATGTTGTCGCCCGTAGGGCGTGGATTAGTCCAAATCCGTATTTTCTTAGATTTGGTTTTGGGTTGGTTTTAAGTATCGTTAATATCATTTAAGACTAAGATCAACTTAAATGTTTGTTAAGGATACGTTAGTCTAATTTTAGACTAAGATCAACTTAACGGGATCATTTAGATCCAACAAAAGTGCATTTGGACTCTATTATTTTAGTTTAGGGACATTGCGGTCCATAAGTTTAAGGACATCATAGTCCGTGGAGTTTAAAGACATCATAGTCTGTAAAGTTTAAAGACATCAAAGTCTATGAGTTTAAGGACCTCACAGTCTATGGTAGTTTAGAGACATCATACTCTGTAAAGTTTAAGGACATCATAGTCCATGAGTTTAAGGACCCCACAGTCCGTAAAGTTTAAGGACATCATAGTCCATGAGTTTAAGGACCCCACAGTCCGTGGAATGTCTGGTTGTCGGGACCCGTCACCTCTCTGAAGACGTTAAAGGATTACAACGACACATATCAGAGGAGTGAAGAGATGTACCCTTGAACCAATATTAGTTGGGAGATCTGTAGTCCAATTTGGGACTAAGATCAAAGATTTATGAGCATATGGGCTCAATTAATCTGAATTAGGGATCTGTGGCCAACTTGGGCTCGGCCCATTCAGTTAAAATATTAGACATTTAATTAGGCTCAGTCCTTTTTCATTTAACAATACTGAGAATTGGTTTGGGTTCTGACAACCGTTTTTGTCTTTTATTGAGTGTTGAGCACTCATTATAGCTCTAGGGTTTTATTTTAAAAACAGTATATATTCCCTCAGCGTACACATGAGGAGCACGTGGCGCGCTTAGTGTTGAGCGCCAGTCAAAGAGCGCAGAGTGCTTCTGTTAAATAGCGCACACGTGAGGAGCATGTGGCACACTTGGCGCTGAGCGCTAGTCAATGAGCGCAGAGCGCTTCTGTTAAGTAGTGCACACGTGAGGAGCACGTGGCTCGCTCGGCGCTGGTCACCAGATTTGGAGCGCTAAGACACTTCTTATGAAGTAGCGCACACGTGAGGAGCATGTGGCGTGCTTGGCGCTGAGCGCCAGACAATGAGCGCAGAGCGCTTCTGATCAATTTTGTAATCTAAGAAATAAGTTCTCACTTACAAGAGACTTTGTCTCATGGTTCTAAGAACAAAGTTCTTATTTTTATAGGATATGTTACAATCTCTTCTATTTTCTTTTATGAAAGACTTTGTCTTTGTAGATCTATGATCTGAAGAGAATGAAATTCTTCTCCCCCCTTTATATGATGAGATACTATGATCTCTTTTTTATGAAATACATTTATCTTATAGATCTATGATCTGAAAAAGAACTATGTTTTTCTTCCTTGATGAGATGTTTTTTATCTCTGTTTTTACCTTGAAGAAAAGTTCTTCTTCTCAGAACTTGCTCTTTTCTTTGAAATTTCTCAAATCTTGTGGGGGGTTTCCTCAGACTTAAAGTCTTCGATCCTTTATATAGGGGAGGCTAATTTGTTGAATCGGTTGAAGAGATCTTTCCTCTGATTAATTTGGGAAAGTTTCCCACCGTTGGATCTTTAATCCTAGGGCTTTGTTTTACATAAGGCAATCTTCTTGTTTTTAACAAAATTGGGAAAATCTTTTCCCATACAGAACTTATTCTGTATCTTGGTAATTTTTAATCACCATTGGATCTTTGATCCAAGAGTGGGGGAACATTTAGTTCCAGCGCTAGCGCTCCCGTGCTTTGCACGTGAGCGCTGCATCAGAGTCTTTGACTCTTGGTGCTAGCACAATTAGCGCTATGTCACGACCCGAAAGTACGGAACGTGACCGGCACTTAGATTACGAAGCGTCTAGAGGCGCCATGTAACCTAAGTAAGCCGAAGCCCAGAAATCTAAACCATATAAAAGAAGAAGTAAAAGAAACATGAAGAAAAACAAGTTTAAAAGTATCAGCAAATTTTCCCAAAAGTTTCGGCAGAGTCTCCTCTGTAAAAACTGGCCCCAAACGGGTACAACAAGTATAATATACATAAATAATAAAAAGCATCCCCAAACGGGAGCTAGCTCAACGCCAACAGGCGGAAACAACCACAACAAGCACAATAATATACAACACCAAAGGGCGAGGCTCAAAACTCAAAAGAAAAAAAATCCACCAAGTCAGAATAATACATGCGCGACTCTAAGGTCGAAATAAAAGACTGGTCCAATAATCTATCAAATGATACAAGTATGGTTGATGGAGCTTAGTAGATACAAATGAAAGAATAAAAGTACAATGGTGGTTCGGCTACAAGTGAACCAACCTACCGTGCAAATCACCCTGAAAGAATAGATGTGCCAGCAAGCTGCCAAGGAAACCTGTACATCGAACCTGTAATAAAATTTGGCACAACGGGGGTGAGTTGCCAACTCGTGAGTAGAAAACATCTACGAAAAGAAATCGAATGCACGACACTATCCTAGGTCATAATAATACACTACTATATCCCAAACATCTAGTAATAGCAGGGTAATACTACGTGTAAGTGCAGATACTCCGTGTTCGTGTCAGTGCCTCATATAATACTATGTCATATGAAATGAAATGCATGCACCATGAATGTAAAGTAACAAATCCTGAAATCCAGATATATATATATATAAGAACTCTTTAGCTGTTATCATAGTAAAATGTGTATAAGCATCTGAAATCTCAACAATGAAATCCATGGAAATCCGTGTCAAGCATCGACACAACACATGTAATCTCAAGTCTCAATATGTCGGGCTCCGTCAGTCCGGGTCGGCCCATATCATCAAATCTCACGACAACGGTCGGTATCCTCCGGATATCCTCCGCGCCAGACATCACCGGTAGGTAGTCTTCCCCTGTCAGGCTCATCGTCTACAACTCGATCTTTTTGCCCCGGGGTACCATACCGGGCCCACCATGTACCCGAGACGGTTCATCCACTCCTCGAATCGGGTCTCGAAATCCATCAGAAAACATGAAATCTCATGGTGGACGACACATACATCACGAGAAAACCGCATCTTATATTTTAAAAAGAGAGGAGGAGGAGAGAGAGAAGTTTTTATATATTCTTGCGGTTTTCCCCAAAATCCAGAAATCTCATAGAAATCCAAATCTCAAAATCATGAGTAAGTAAATGATAAGTGTCGGCATATGCCCATAATAATGCATGATAACATGAAAATATGAATGCATGAATGTCTAAGTAATAAATATCATGTCTATACTAATATCAGAGAATAATCACAATATTATATCGGTCTAGTTGTTAACTGATTCTATCCATAAAAGATAATATGATCTAAAGTGTACGTGACATAGCAATTACCGATGATGATGTGTGTGAGTCGGCAAATAAGTGTGCGTGGAATATGCACATCATCGGTAATGGTGCCGGTGTCCTAACAGGTAAAATTTATACTGATTATAGCAACATATGTATGAACATGTAACATTATGATTACAGTGAAAAAAAGTAAAGACGGATGTGTGTTATCCACTCATTTGATATACAAAAACCACTACCACTATATGGCTCAAACCTAACCTAGTGTTCATCTAACCCTCCTAAGGAAAACTAAACCTAAGAACTGGTCAATAGAAGTATACCTAACGCCTGAGTCCATATCTCTAATAGTCGGCGATCCTGCCTCAATAGCGTCACGTACATAGTACGACTTCCTCAAAACAAGAGTGCGGATCAATCATCATATCTATGCCTCGTACGGTAAAATCCATTGTACGTCATCCCAATATCGGGGTACGGGTCAAGTATCTCCTAGGTGTCTCATCATTCGTATAATGTCATCATCAACACATCTCATGATCAAGGTGCTAAACTGTAACCGCCTACATCAATTATATATCATTGCCATCATAATATGCATCATTAGTTTATCCTCAGAAATATCATGTCATATGTATCATATTGTGATTAAGTCATACTGATATCATATCGTCATCAAGTCACACTTATATGATATCGACATCTGGTCACACCTATATGATGTCGTAATCAAGTCATACATATATCATATCGTGATCAGTCACAAGTTACAGTCCGGGTCCTATTTTAGAGTCCCATGTACCTCAATATCATCACTACCCATTATAATTTATGTATACATGTTCATTATCTCATTCTCTAATGATCCGCTAACACTTAATACGACTGTATAGCCAAGAATCACGGCATCAATCCCAGTTATACTGTTTCATCACACCTCAGATATCACATCACATCAATGAATCCCATATACGTGTTGTATATATATATATATAACTATACCTAGTCCTATATATACATACACATATACGTATACACCATGTCGAGTTTCAGTGTGTGCGTGTATGTTTCTATCTGAAACCAACGAACCTCTTCCAAGGTACTCATCCTCTGATATGGTTTCCCTAAATCAGTCTAGTCCAGCCTAGGGTTATTACTAGGGCCCTACTCATTAAGAATCTAGGGTCATATCTGGGTTCCTAATGTCAATAAGTACTATTCCTATTCTACGTTGCGGGGGTGCTAAACGCCATCCACCCGACTTTCCCCCGTAGATATACATCTACTCACCTGATCCATGTCTGCCGAAGACGGTGTCGCCACCCTCCTCTTCATCGCCCGCAGTCCACGTGAGGGGTACCTAGACGCAAACATATAAATAGTATCGTAAACTGAATCACATACGAAAGTCAAACGATACAAGGAACAAGCATAGGTTAAAACCTATGTCCCGTCCACGCAAAATCACCAAATATCGCTCGATATCGGCGTACAAACTCCGATGGATCGAGATAAACATCAACAACTAACTCGTAGTTTTTAAACACATTACTTATATTATAAAACATGATTAAATCCATCGAAACCCTAAAATCCATCAAACCGTCCAATTTCGTAAAAACCAGAAAATGCCAATTTACCGTTTTTCATCAAAACTTGACATTTAAATGAAACCAATGGTCATAAAACTCAATAAATAGCGTAACTAGACTATACAAACCATTACTATATTTTTATTACACAAATTTGTATTAATTTGAAATTTCTAGTTTGCAACATTTAACAATTTTCAACATTTTTCAAGCAAAATACCACAATTCCACCACAAAACGTGATTTTGCATGAATTAATGTATTAAACCACAATTCATGATGATCATGATATGATGAGACTATAATTATATTTTTAATCTCATTTATTTAGAAATTTCCCAAAATCTAGTTTACAAAAATAGCATTTTATTAGTATTTTTCCAATTATCACAAGAAACTAGTGATCAAACTAAGTTTTTCATTCCTTTAATATTCTAATATTCTCCTTAAAACTACCATCTAATGATAACAACCTTAATAAGAATTTTAATTTACCCACAAACACATTTTAGAAAAATCTAGTTAGCTAAATAGCTTAATTAAAACAATTTGAATAAACAATTTATTATACAACAACCATGCAAGATTTTCCAATTATAAAAGTGTTAAACTAACTATTATAACCCTAATTAATTAATAAAAATCATAACTTGAATTTACAAACCCTAACTTGAATTTTAAAAATTGAACATAGAATTAATTCATTAAATCTAAACATGCTTAAAAGAAACATCTAATAATAAATAAACAAAAGAAGGAAATTTATACCTCCAAAATATGAAATCCAAACAAGAAAATGAGCCTCCAAAATGCATGCTTTCCATCTCCAAATTCCATATAAAAATGAGCAAGGAATAAAGGGTAGGAAATAAATAGGATTTTGTGGATTATTAATTGAATTTTTAAAGGATTTTTGATGAATTTTGGAGCAAAATAAAATGAGGAAAATGGGGGCTACCATGGGGGGTGAGGCCGGCCATTTTTTTTGGAGATGAGGGAGAGAAAGAAGAGGGTGAGAAAATGTGTAGAAGTCTCCACCAAAATATCACTTCATTATGTCTTTTCATGCATTTCTTTATTTTATTTTATTTCTTTACTATAGCAACTCAAGAAAGCTCTAGAAAAATGGAAAAATTTGCAAATAAATTTTGCATGATACACACTAAATTCTAATATGCCATGGTTCATTTTTACAAATTAAAATCATTCAAATTTGTAATTTACACTAATTTAGTGTAAAAATAAAGCTTATGTTAATATTTAAAATAATTAATTTAGGAAAAATATTTAATTAAACTAAAACTTTATAAGTGGATAAATAAACACCATTTACTAGTAATTACATAATTAAAATAGGTATTTTTGAAATTATAATGAAAAACAATCACGGTTTAATTTTACGAAAAATACATTTTACTTTACCGAAATTCATAAAAATCTCTTAAACAATTTTATTCATTTAATTATTTATTTAATTATTTTTAAAACGTTACAATCTTCCCCCCTTTAAGAAATTCGGTCCCCGAATTTAAATTAAAACTCCCCCTCCAAATACTAAAACGTTTAGCAAAACACTCAAATCGTCGGGGCTCTGAAATCATCAATACAAAACTAAAATCAACTCCGTCAAGCATAACGAAATCATCGAAGTTATGGCGATAATAAAATATCAAAACCCAATATGAAAACCATCATAATATACATCAATCTATAACTTATATATAGTTCGCATCCTAGTAAAATCGCCTAAACATCATAATAACGAAGTATACAAAAACCCCTCTTGAAAATCGCCGTGCAATGCACGTGTCACGGCATAAGCAGCGGACGTTTATTTAAAAAAAAATAGCTATATATATATATCTTTTATTTAACATACACGTCCCGCCTGGTTACTAAATCAAATAATAATGATTATGAAAACATACTGCTCAAACTGAAATCAATCCCAATCACATCAATAAAATATCATGTGCGTCCGGTGCGCACTGAAATCGAAACCAAATACAGATACCATGAATACACACAAAAACAAAATAAGTGCAACAGGTGTGCACCAAAACATCTGTCAAGTGCAACGGGCGTGCACGACTCATTATCAAGTGCATCTAATCTGCACAAAACCCCGATTTAGTGCATCTGGTGTGCACAAAATCGTATTAAGTGCGCCAAGTATGCGCAAGAATCCTAATCAGGTGCACATGGTGCACGAAAACATACATCGAATGTCAAAATCGAAATCGCAGCACAAAAATACATGAAAACTAGGTCTAAACATATGTCAAAATCATGTGTAACCCCTATGCACAAAATCAACCAAAAATCTCAAAATATATAAAACCAAATCAAGTGTACTGGGTGTGTACTAAACAATATCAATACAACTGATATATGAAACACAAATAGAATGTAATGAAGGTACACACATGAAATACCAATCGTAGAACAAAGTCCTCAAAATACCAAAATCCAATCAACGAAAATATGAAATTCAAATCACTAAATTACAATCGTAAACACTATCGTCAATGTGCGCCTCTTTCCTCTGATGTCGGCTGCTTCAAACTTGTCCTTTCATAGGTATGCTGACTGCGCAACCAACGGCAATACTCATATCTAGAGTCTCCCACGTAGTCGATCCCTTCACCTGATATCCGGACTACATTAAACTTTTCGATCGACCCATCAAAATCCCATAATTCCCCGAGAGCTCAACACTCAAGTACAGTTTAAAAATATCCGGTACATACCCCAGCATCAATGATCCAGCTGTAGAAGGGCAAACCCAAGCCTCACTAATGGCACTGCGGAACTACCGTAAACCCTAAGGTTCAAGGGCGTTCTCGTAGTCATTATGTCGAGTTAGGGTTTCATTCTTCTAGAGGGTCCATCGAAATACCTGCATGTTCTTCCGAATACTTTAAACTTGGGAAAATGGTTTTCTGATAATAGTTCGAACCCTTTAACTTCATCCGGACGGCATGTGAATACCCTTCGTCCGCACACTAAGCAATGCTTCGATCCTCAAGAATAACCAATACTCTAATGGTTATCGCATTCGAGCCGCAGCTCCCTCTGCCAGTGTGCCCGTGGTAATAGAAACCACCCTCCAACATTGATGAAGATAGATCAAAAGAACGAATGGAATACGGTGCAAACAATTGTACATCCTAAGGCTCCTTAAGCAGAGTAGTGTATCGTAAATATGCCGCGGACCATACCCACGGTACGTTACTCTATCTAAATTGCCAACTCCATCAACCAAGGGTCATCTAGACTTATACAAGGTTAAACCTAGCGCTCTGATACCAACTTTGTCACGACCCGAAAGTACGGAACGTGACCGGCACTTAGATTACGAAGCGTCTAGAGGCGCCACGTAACCTAAGTAAGCCGAAGCCCAGAAATCTAAACCATATAAAAGAAGAAGAAGTAAAAGAAACATGAAGAAAAACAAGTTTAAAAGTATCAGCAAATTTTCCCAAAAGTTTCGGCAGAGTCTCTTCTGTAAAAACTGGCCCCAAACGGGTACAACAAGTATAATATACATAAATAATAAAAAGCATCCCCAAACGGGAGCTAGCTCAACGCCAACAGGCGGAAACAACCACAACAAGCACAATAATATACAACACCAAAAGGCGAGGCTCAAAACTCAAAAGAAAAAAAAATCCACCAAATCAGAATAATACATGCGCGACTCTAAGGTCGAAATAAAAGACTGGTCCAATAATCTATCAAATGATACAAGTATGATTGATGGAGCTTACTAGATACAAATGAAAGAATAAAAGTACAATGGTGGTTCGGATACAAGTGAACCAACCTACCGTGCAAATCACCCTGAAAGAATAGATGTGCCAGCAAGCTGCCAGGGAAACCTGTACATCGAACCTGTAATAAAATTTGGCACAACGGGGGTGAGTTGCCAACTCGTGAGTAGAAGACATCTACGAAAAGAAATCGAATGCACGACGCTATCCTAGGTCATAATAATACACTACTATATCCCAAACATCTAGTAATAGCAGGGTAATACTACGTGTAAGTGCAGATACTCCGTGTTCGTGTCAGTGCCTCATATAATACTATGTCATATGAAATGAAATGCATGCACCATGAATATAAAGTAAAAAATCCTGAAATCCAGATATATATGTATAAGAACTCTTTAGCTGTTATCATAGTAAAATGTGTATAAGCATCTGAAATCTCAACAATGAAATCTATGGAAATCCGTGTCAAGCATCGACACAACACATGTAATCTCAAGACTCAATATGTCGGGCTCCGTCAGTCCGGGTCGGCCCATATCATCAAATCTCACGACAACGGTCGGTATCCTCCGGATATCCGCCGCGCCAGACATCACCGGTAGGTAGTCTTCCCCTGTCAGGCTCATCGTCTACAACTCGATCTTCTTGCCCCGGGGTACCATACCGGGCCTACCTTGTACCCGAGACGGTTCATCCACTCCTCGAATCGGGTCTCAAAATCCATCAGAAAACATGAAATCTCATGGTGGACGACACATACATCACGAGAAAACCGCATCTTATATTTTAAAAAGAGAGGAGGAGGAGAGAGAGAAGTTTTTATATATTCTTGCGGTTTTCCCCAAAATCCAGAAATCTCATAGAAATCCAAATCTCAAAATCATGAGTAAGTAAATGATAAGTGTCGGCATATGCCCATAATAATGCATGATAACATGAAAATATGAATGCATGAATGTCTAAGTAATAAATATCATGTCTATACTAACATCAGAGAATAATCACAATATTATATCGGTCTAGTTGTTAATTGATTCTATCCATAAAAGATAATATGATCTAAAGTGTACGTGACATAGCAATTGCCGATAATGATGTGTGTGAGTCGGCAAATAAGTGTGCGTGGAATATGCACATCATCGGTAATGGTGCTGGTGTCCTAACAGGTAAAGTTTATACTGATTATAGCAACATATGTATGAATATGTAACATTATGATTACAGTGAAAAAAAGTAAAGACGGATGTGTGTTATCCACTCATTTGATATACAAAAACCACTACCACTATATGGCTCAAACCTAACCTAGTGTTCATCTAACCCTTCTAAGGAAAACTAAACCTAAGAACTGGTCAATAGAAGTACACCTAACGCCTGAGTCCATATCTCTAATAGTCGGCGATCCTGCCTCAATAGCGTCACGTACATAGTACGACTTCCTCAAAACAAGAGCGCGGATCAATCATCATATCTATGCCTCGTACGGTAAAATCCATCGTACGTCATCCCAATATCGGGGTACGGGTCAAGTATCTCCTAGGTGTCTCATCATTCGTATAATGTCATCATCAACACATCTCATGATTAAGGTGCTAAACTGTAACCGCCTACATCAATTATATATCATTGCCATCATAATATGCATCATTAGTTTATCCTCAGAAATATCATGTCATATGTATCATATTGTGATTAAGTCATACTGATATCATATCGTCATCAAGTCACACTTATATGATATCGACATCTGGTCACACCTATATGATGTCGTAATCAAGTCATACATATATCATATCGTGATCAGTCACAAGTTACAGTCCGGGTCCTATTTTAGAGTCCCATGTACCTCAATATCATCACTACCCATTATAATTTATGTATACATGTTCATTATCTCATTCTCTAATGATCCGCTAACACTTAATATGACTGTATAGCCAAGAATCACGGCATCAATCCCAGTTATACTGTTTCATCACACCTCAGATATCACATCACATCAATGAATCCCATATACGTGTTGTATATATATATAAATATAACTATACCTAGTCCTATATATACATACACATATACGTATACACCATGTCGAGTTTCAGTGTGTGCGTGTGTGTTTCTATCTGAAACTTACGAACCTCTTCCATGGTACTCATCCTCTGATATGGTTTCCCTAAATCAGTCTAGTCCAGCCTAGGGTTATTACTAGGGCCCTACTCATTAAGAATCTAGGGTCACATCTGGGTTCCTAATGTCAATAAGTACTATTCCTATTCTACGTTGCGGGGGTGCTAAACGCCATCCACCCGACTTTCCCCCGTAGATATACATCTACTCACCTGGTCCATGTCTGCCGAAGACGGTGTCGCCACCCTCCTCTTCATCGCCCGCAGTCCACGTGAGGGGTACCTAGACGCAAACATATAAATAGCATCGTAAACTGAATCACATACGAAAGTCAAACGATACAAGGAACAAGCATAGGTTAAAACCTATGTCCCGTCCACGCAAAATCACCAAATATCGCTCGATATCGGCGTACAAACTCCGATGGATCGAGATAAACATCAACAACTAACTCGTAGTTTTTAAACACATTACTTATATTATAAAACATGATTAAATCCATCGAAACCCTAAAATCCATCAAACCGTCCAATTTCGTAAAAACCAGAAAATGCCAATTTACCGTTTTTCATCAAAACTTGACATTTAAATGAAACCAATGGTCATAAAACTTAATAAATAGCGTAACTAGACTATACAAACCATTACTATATTTTTATTACACAAATTTGTATTAATTTGAAATTTCTAGTTTGCAACATTTAATAATTTTCAACATTTTTCAAGCAAAATACCACAATTCCACCACAAAACGTGATTTTGCATGAATTAATGTATTAAACCACAATTCATGATGATCATGATATGATGAGACTATAATTATATTTTTAATCTCATTTATTTAGAAATTTCCCAAAATCTAGTTTACAAAAATAGCATTTTATTAGTATTTTTCCAATTATCACAAGAAACTAGTGATCAAACTAAGTTTTTCATTCCTTTAATATGCTAATATTCTCCTTAAAACTACCATCTAATGATAACAATCTTAATAAGAATTTTAATTTACCCACAAACACATTTTAGAAAAATCTAGTTAGCTAAATAGCTTAATTAAAACAATTTGAATAAACAATTTATTATACAACAACCATGCAAGATTTTCCAATTATAAAAGTGTTAAACTAACTATTATAACCCTAATTAATTAATAAAAATCATAACTTGAATTTACAAACCCTAACTTGAATTTTAAAAATTGAACATAGAATTAATTCATTAAATCTAAACATGCTTAAAAGAAACATCTAATAATAAATAAACAAAAGAAGGAAATTTATACCTCCAAAATATGAAATCCAAACAAGAAAATGAGCCTCCAAAATGCATGCTTTCCATCTCCAAATTCCATATAAAAATGAGCAAGGAATAAAGGGTAGGAAATAAATAGGATTTTGTGGATTTTTAATTGAATTTTTAAAGGATTTTTGATGAATTTTGGAGCAAAATAAAATGAGGAAAATGGGGGCTACCATGGGGGGTGAGACCGGCCATTTTTTTTGGAGGTGAGGGAGAGAAAGAAGAGGGTGAGAAAATGTGTAGAAGTCTCCACCAAAATATCACTTCATTATGTCTTTTCATGCATTTCTTTATTTTATTTTATTTCTTTACTATAGCAACTCAAGAAAGCTCTAGAAAAATGGAAAAATTTGCAAATAAATTTTGCATGATACACACTAAATTCTAATATGCCATGGTTTATTTTTACAAATTAAAATCATTCAAATTTGTAATTTACACTAATTTAGTGTAAAAATAAAGCTTATGTTAATATTTAAAATAATTAATTTAGGAAAAATATTTAATTAAACTAAAAATTTATAAGTGGCTAAATAAACACCATTTACAAGTAATTACATAATTAAAATAGGTATTTTTGAAATTATAATGAAAAACAATCACGGTTTAATTTTACGAAAAATACATTTTACTTTACCGAAATTCATAAAATTCTCTTAAACAATTTTATTCATTTAATTATTTATTTAATTATTTTTAAAACGTTATAATCTTCCCCCCTTTAAGAAATTCGGTCCCCGAATTTAAATTAAAACTCCCCCTCCAAATACTAAAACGTTTAGCAAAACACTCAAATCGTCGGGTCTCTGAAATCATCAATACAAAACTAAAATCAACTCCGTCAAGCATAACGCAATCATCGAAGTTATGGCGATAATAATATATCAAAACCCAATATGAAAACCATCATAATATACATCAATCTATAACTTATATATAGTTCGCATCCTAGTAAAATCGTCTAAACATCATAATAACGAAGCATACAAAAACCCCTCTTGAAAATCGCCGTGCAATGCACGTGTCACGGCATAAGCAGCGGACGTTTATTTAAAAAAAAATAGCTATATATATATATCTTTTATTTAACATACATGTCCCGCCTGGTTACTAAATCAAATAATAATGATTATGAAAATATACTGCTCAAACTGAAATCAATCCCAATCACATCAATAAAATATCATGTGCGTCCGGTGCGCACTGAAATCGAAACCAAATACAGATACCATGAATACACACAAAAACAAAATAAGTGCAACAGGTGTGCACCAAAACATCTGTCAAGTGCAACGGGCGTGCACGACTCATTATCAGGTGCATCTAATCTGCACAAAACCCCGATTTAGTGCATCTGGTGTGCACAAAATCGTATTAAGTGCGCCAAGTATGCGCAAGAATCCTAATCAGGTGTACATGGTGCACGAAAACATACATCGAATGTCAAAATCGAAATCGCAGCACAAAAATACATGAAAACTAGGTCGAAACATATGTCAAAATCATGTGTAACCCCTATGCACAAAATCAACCAAAAATCTCAAAATATATAAAACCAAATCAAGTGTACTGGGTGTGTACTAAACAATATCAATACAACTGATATATGAAACACAAATAGAATGTAATGAAGGTACACACATGAAATACCAATCGTAGAACAAAGTCCTCAAAATACCAAAATCCAATCAACGAAAATATGAAATTCAAATCACTAAATTACAATCGTAAACACTATCGTCAATGTGCGCCTCTTTCCTCTGATGTCGGCTGCTTCAAACTTGTCCTTTCATAGGTATGCTGACTGCGCAACCAACGGCAATACTCATATCTAGAGTCTCCCACGTAGTCGATCCCTTCACCTGATATCCGGACTACATTAAACTTTTCGATCAACCCATCAAAATCCCATAATTCCTCGAGAGCTCAACACTCAAGTACAGTTTAAAAATATCCGGTACATACCCCAGCATCAATGATCCAGCTGTAGAAGGGCAAACCCAAGCCTCACTAATGGCACTGCGGAACTGCCGTAAACCCTAAGGTTCAAGGGCGTTCTCGTGGTCATTATGTCGAGTTAGGGTTTCATTCTTCTAGAGGGTCCATCGAAATACCTGCGCGTTCTTCCGAATACTTTAAACTTAGGAAAATGGTTTTCTGATAATGGTTCGAACCCTTTAATTTCATCCGGACGGCATGTGAATACCCTTCGTCCGCACACTAAGCAATGCTTCGATCCTCAAGAATAACTAATACTCTAATGGCTATCGCATTCGAGCCGCAGCTCCCTCTGCCAGTGTGCCCGTGGTAATAGAAACCACCCTCCAACATTGATGAAGATAGATCAAAAGAACGAATGGAATACGGTGCAAACAATTGTACATCCTAAGGCTCCTTAAGCAGAGTAGCGTATCGTAAGTATGCCGCGGACCATACCCACGGTACGTTACTCTATCTAAATTGCCAACTCCATCAACCAAGGGTCATCTAGACTTATACAAGGTTAAACCTAGCGCTCTGATACCAACTTTGTCACGACCCGAAAGTACGGAACGTGACCGGCACTTAGATTATGAAGCGTCTAGAGGCGCCACGTAACCTAAGTAAACCGAAGCGCAGAAATCTAAACCATATAATAGAAGAAGAAGTAAAAGAAACATGAAGAAAAACAAGTTTAAAAGTATCAGCAAATTTTCTCAAAAGTTTCGGCAGAGTCTCCTCTGTAAAAACTGGCCCCAAACGGGTACAACAAGTATAATATACATAAATAATAAAAAGTATCCCCAAACGGGAGCTAGCTCAACGCCAACAGGCGGAAACAACCACAACAAGCACAATAATATACAACACCGAAGGGCGAGGCTCAAAACTCAAAAGAAAAAAAAAATCCACCGAATCAGAATAATACATGCGCGACTCTAAGGTCGAAATAAAAGACTGGTCCAATAATCTATCAAATGATACAAGTATGGTTGATGGAGCTTACTAGATACAAATGAAAGAATAAAAGTACAATGGTGGTTCGGATACAAGTGAACCAACCTACCGTGCAAATCACCCTGAAAGAATAGATGTGCCAGCAAGCTGCCAGGGAAACCTGTACATCGAACCTGTAATAAAATTTGGCATAACGGGGGTGAGTTGCCAACACGTGAGTAGAAAACATCTACGAAAAGAAATCGAATGCACGACGCTATCCTAGGTCATAAAAATACACTACTATATCCCAAACATCTAGTAATAGCAGGGTAATACTACGTGTAAGTGCAGATACTCCGTGTTCGTGTCAGTGCCTCATATAATACTATGTCATATGAAATGAAATGCATGCACCATGAATGTAAAGTAACAAATCCTGAAATCCAGATATATATGTATAAGAACTCTTTAGCTGTTATCATAGTAAAATGTGTATAAGCATCTGAAATCTCAACAATGAAATCCATGGAAATCCGTGTCAAGTATCGACACAACACATGTAATCTCAAGTCTCAATATGTCGGGCTCCGTCAGTCCGGGTCGGCCCATATCATCAAATCTCACGACAACGGTCGGTATCCTCCGGATATCCGCCGCGCCAGACATCACCGGTAGGTAGTCTTCCCCTGTCAGGCTCATCATCTACAACTCGATCTTCTTGCCCCGGGGTACCATACCGGGCCTACCTTGTACCCGAGACGGTTCATCCACTCCTCGAATCGGGTCTCAAAATCCATCAGAAAACATGAAATCTCATGGTGGACGACACATACATCACGAGAAAACCGCATCTTATATTTTAAAAAGAGAGGAGGAGGAGAGAGAGAAGTTTTTATATATTCTTGCGGTTTTCCCCAAAATCCAGAAATCTCATAGAAATCCAAATCTCAAAATCATGAGTAAGTAAATGATAAGTGTCGGCATATGCCCATAATAATGCATGATAACATGAAAATATGAATGCATGAATGTCTAAGTAATAAATATCATGTCTATACTAACATCAGAGAATAATCACAATATTATATCGGTCTAGTTGTTAACTGATTCTATCCATAAAAGATAATATGATCTAA
The DNA here is from genome assembly GCA_030015575.1 of Agapanthus africanus. Classification (NCBI taxonomy): domain Eukaryota; kingdom Viridiplantae; phylum Streptophyta; class Magnoliopsida; order Asparagales; family Amaryllidaceae; genus Agapanthus; species Agapanthus africanus. The sequence goes on along the minus strand of CM057340.1, from coordinate 589,640,552 downwards.
AGTGTACGTGACATAGCAATTGCCGATGATGATGTGTGTGAGTCGGCAAATAAGTGTGCGTGGAATATGCACATCATCGGTAATGGTGCTGGTGTCCTAACAGGTAAAGTTTATACTGATTATAGCAACATATGTATGAATATGTAACATTATGATTACAGTGAAAAAAAGTAAAGACGGATGTGTGTTATCCACTCATTTGATATACAAAAACCACTACCACTATATGGCTCAAACCTAACCTAGTGTTCATCTAACCCTCCTAAGGAAAACTAAACCTAAGAACTGGTCAATAGAAGTACACCTAACGCCTGAGTCCATATCTCTAATAGTCGGCGATCCTGCCTCAATAGCGTCACGTACATAGTACGACTTCCTCAAAACAAGAGTGCGGATCAATCATCATATCTATGCCTCGTACGGTAAAATCCATCGTACGTCATCCCAATATCGGGGTACGGGTCAAGTATCTCCTAGGTGTCTCATCATTCGTATAATGTCATCATCAACACATCTCATGATCAAGGTGCTAAACTGTAACCGCCTACATCAATTATATATCATTGCCATCATAATATGCATCATTAGTTTATCCTCAGAAATATCATGTCATATGTATCATATTGTGATTAAGTCATACTGATATCATATCGTCATCAAGTCACACTTATATGATATCGACATCTGGTCACACCTATATGATGTCGTAATCAAGTCATACATATATCATATCGTGATCAGTCACAAGTTACAGTCCGGGTCCTATTTTAGAGTCCCATGTACCTCAATATCATCACTACCCATTATAATTTATGTATACATGTTCATTATCTCATTCTCTAATGATCCGCTAACACTTAATACGACTGTATAGCCAAGAATCACGGTATCAATCCCAGTTATACTGTTTCATCACACCTCAGATATCACATCACATCAATGAATCCCATATACGTGTTGTATATATATATATATATATATAACTATACCTAGTCCTAAATATACATACACATATACGTATACACCATGTCGAGTTTCAGTGTGTGCGTGTGTGTTTCTATCTGAAACTTACGAACCTCTTCCAAGGTACTCATCCTCTGATATGGTTTTCCTAAATCAGTCTAGTCCAGCCTAGGGTTATTACTAGGGCCCTACTCATTAAGAATCTAGGGTCACATCTGGGTTCCTAATGTCAATAAGTACTATTCCTATTCTACGTTGCGGGGGTGCTAAACGCCATCCACCCGACTTTCCCCCGTAGATATACATCTACTCACCTGGTCCATGTCTGCCGAAGACGGTGTCGCCACCCTCCTCTTCATCGCCCGCAGTCCACGTGAGGGGTACCTAGACGCAAACATATAAATAGCATCGTAAACTGAATCACATACGAAAGTCAAACGATACAAGGAACAAGCATAGGTTAAAACCTATGTCCCGTCCACGCAAAAGCACCAAATATCGCTCGATATCGGCGTACAAACTCCGATGGATCGAGATAAACATCAACAACTAACTCGTAGTTTTTAAACACATTACTTATATTATAAAACATGATTAAATCCATCGAAACCCTAAAATCCATCAAACCGTCCAATTTCGTAAAAACCAGAAAATGCCAATTTACCGTTTTTCATCAAAACTTGACATTTAAATGAAACCAATGGTCATAAAACTCAATAAATAGCGTAACTAGACTATACAAACCATTACTATATTTTTATTACACAAATTTGTATTAATTTGAAATTTCTAGTTTGCAACATTTAATAATTTTCAACATTTTTCAAGCAAAATACCACAATTCCACCACAAAACGTGATTTTGCATGAATTAATGTATTAAACCACAATTCATGATGATCATGATATGATGAGACTATAATTATATTTTTAATCTCATTTATTTAGAAATTTCCCAAAATCTAGTTTACAAAAATAGCATTTTATTAGTATTTTTCCAATTATCACAAGAAACTAGTGATCAAACTAAGTTTTTCATTCCTTTAATATGCTAATATTCTCCTTAAAACTACCATCTAATGATAACAATCTTAATAAGAATTTTAATTTACCCACAAACACATTTTAGAAAAATCTAGTTAGCTAAATAGCTTAATTAAAACAATTTGAATAAACAATTTATTATACAACAACCATGCAAGATTTTCCAATTATAAAAGTGTTAAACTAACTATTATAACCCTAATTAATTAATAAAAATCATAACTTGAATTTACAAACCCTAACTTGAATTTTAAAAATTGAACATAGAATTAATTCATTAAATCTAAACATGCTTAAAAGAAACATCTAATAATAAATAAACAAAAGAAGGAAATTTATACCTCCAAAATATGAAATCCAAACAAGAAAATGAGCCTCCAAAATGCATGCTTTCCATCTCCAAATTCCATATAAAAATGAGCAAGGAATAAAGGGTAGGAAATAAATAGGATTTTGTGGATTTTTAATTGAATTTTTAAAGGATTTTTGATGAATTTTGGAGCAAAATAAAATGAGGAAAATGGGGGCTACCATGGGGGGTGAGACCGGCCATTTTTTTTGGAGGTGAGGGAGAGAAAGAAGAGGGTGAGAAAATGTGTAGAAGTCTCCACCAAAATATCACTTCATTATGTCTTTTCATGCATTTCTTTATTTTATTTTATTTCTTTACTATAGCAACTCAAGAAAGCTCTAGAAAAATGGAAAAATTTGCAAATAAATTTTGCATGATACACACTAAATTCTAATATGCCATGGTTTATTTTTACAAATTAAAATCATTCAAATTTGTAATTTACACTAATTTAGTGTAAAAATAAAGCTTATGTTAATATTTAAAATAATTAATTTAGGAAAAATATTTAATTAAACTAAAAATTTATAAGTGGCTAAATAAACACCATTTACAAGTAATTACATAATTAAAATAGGTATTTTTGAAATTATAATGAAAAACAATCACGGTTTAATTTTACGAAAAATACATTTTACTTTACCGAAATTCATAAAATTCTCTTAAACAATTTTATTCATTTAATTATTTATTTAATTATTTTTAAAACGTTACAATCTTCCCCCCTTTAAGAAATTCGGTCCCCGAATTTAAATTAAAACTCCCCCTCCAAATACTAAAACGTTTAGCAAAACACTCAAATCGTCGGGTCTCTGAAATCATCAATACAAAACTAAAATCAACTCCGTCAAGCATAACGCAATCATCGAAGTTATGGCGATAATAATATATCAAAACCCAATATGAAAACCATCATAATATACATCAATCTATAACTTATATATAGTTCGCATCCTAGTAAAATCGCCTAAACATCATAATAACGAAGCATACAAAAACCCCTCTTGAAAATCGCCGTGCAATGCACGTGTCACGGCATAAGCAGCGGACGTTTATTTAAAAAAAAATAGCTATATATATATATCTTTTATTTAACATACATGTCCCGCCTGGTTACTAAATCAAATAATAATGATTATGAAAATATACTGCTCAAACTGAAATCAATCCCAATCACATCAATAAAATATCATGTGCGTCCGGTGCGCACTGAAATCGAAACCAAATACAGATACCATGAATACACACAAAAACAAAATAAGTGCAACAGGTGTGCACCAAAACATCTGTCAAGTGCAACGGGCGTGCACGACTCATTATCAGGTGCATCTAATCTGCACAAAACCCCGATTTAGTGCATCTGGTGTGCACAAAATCGTATTAAGTGCGCCAAGTATGCGCAAGAATCCTAATCAGGTGTACATGGTGCACGAAAACATACATCGAATGTCAAAATCGAAATCGCAGCACAAAAATACATGAAAACTAGGTCGAAACATATGTCAAAATCATGTGTAACCCCTATGCACAAAATCAACCAAAAATCTCAAAATATATAAAACCAAATCAAGTGTACTGGGTGTGTACTAAACAATATCAATACAACTGATATATGAAACACAAATAGAATGTAATGAAGGTACACACATGAAATACCAATCGTAGAACAAAGTCCTCAAAATACCAAAATCCAATCAACGAAAATATGAAATTCAAATCACTAAATTACAATCGTAAACACTATCGTCAATGTGCGCCTCTTTCCTCTGATGTCGGCTGCTTCAAACTTGTCCTTTCATAGGTATGCTGACTGCGCAACCAACGGCAATACTCATATCTAGAGTCTCCCACGTAGTCGATCCCTTCACCTGATATCCGGACTACATTAAACTTTTCGATCGACCCATCAAAATCCCATAATTCCTCGAGAGCTCAACACTCAAGTACAGTTTAAAAATATCCGGTACATACCCCAGCATCAATGATCCAGCTGTAGAAGGGCAAACCCAAGCCTCACTAATGGCACTGCGGAACTGCCGTAAACCCTAAGGTTCAAGGGCGTTCTCGTGGTCATTATGTCGAGTTAGGGTTTCATTCTTCTAGAGGGTCCATCGAAATACCTGCGCGTTCTTCCGAATACTTTAAACTTGGGAAAATGGTTTTCTGATAATGGTTCGAACCCTTTAACTTCATCCGGACGGCATGTGAATACCCTTCGTCCGCACACTAAGCAATGCTTCGATCCTCAAGAATAACCAATACTCTAATGGCTATCGCATTCGAGCCGCAGCTCCCTCTGCCAGTGTGCCCGTGGTAATAGAAACCACCCTCCAACATTGATGAAGATAGATCAAAAGAACGAATGGAATACGGTGCAAACAATTGTACATCCTAAGGCTCCTTAAGCAGAGTAGCGTATCGTAAGTATGCCGCGGACCATACCCACGGTACGTTACTCTATCTAAATTGCCAACTCCATCAACCAAGGGTCATCTAGACTTATACAAGGTTAAACCTAGCGCTCTGATACCAACTTTGTCACGACCCGAAAGTACGGAACGTGACCGGCACTTAGATTACGAAGCGTCTAGAGGCGCCACGTAACCTAAGTAAACCGAAGCGCAGAAATCTAAACCATATAAAAGAAGAAGAAGTAAAAGAAACATGAAGAAAAACAAGTTTAAAAGTATCAGCAAATTTTCTCAAAAGTTTCGGCAGAGTCTCCTCTGTAAAAACTGGCCCCAAACGGGTACAACAAGTATAATATACATAAATAATAAAAAGCATCCCCAAACGGGAGCTAGCTCAACGCCAACAGGCGGAAACAACCACAACAAGCACAATAATATACAACACCGAAGGGCGAGGCTCAAAACTCAAAAGAAAAAAAAATCCACCGAATCAGAATAATACATGCGCGACTCTAAGGTCGAAATAAAAGACTGGTCCAATAATCTATCAAATGATACAAGTATGGTTGATGGAGCTTACTAGATACAAATGAAAGAATAAAAGTACAATGGTGGTTCGGATACAAGTGAACCAACCTACCGTGCAAATCACCCTGAAAGAATAGATGTGCCAGCAAGCTGCCAGGGAAACCTGTACATCGAACCTGTAATAAAATTTGGCATAACGGGGGTGAGTTGCCAACTCGTGAGTAGAAAACATCTACGAAAAGAAATCGAATGCACGACGCTATCCTAGGTCATAATAATACACTACTATATCCCAAACATCTAGTAATAGCAGGGTAATACTACGTGTAAGTGCAGATACTCCGTGTTCGTGTCAGTGCCTCATATAATACTATGTCATATGAAATGAAATGCATGCACCATGAATGTAAAGTAACAAATCCTGAAATCCAGATATATATGTATAAGAACTCTTTAGCTGTTATCATAGTAAAATGTGTATAAGCATCTGAAATCTCAACAATGAAATCCATGGAAATCCGTGTCAAGTATCGACACAACACATGTAATCTCAAGTCTCAATATGTCGGGCTCCGTCAGTCCGGGTCGGCCCATATCATCAAATCTCACGACAACGGTCGGTATCCTCCGGATATCCGCCGCGCCAGACATCACCGGTAGGTAGTCTTCCCCTATCAGGCTCATCGTCTACAACTCGATCTTCTTGCCCCGGGGTACCATACCGGGCCTACCTTGTACCCGAGACGGTTCATCCACTCCTCGAATCGGGTCTCAAAATCCATCAGAAAACATGAAATCTCATGGTGGACGACACATACATCACGAGAAAACCGCATCTTATATTTTAAAAAGAGAGGAGGAGGAGAGAGAGAAGTTTTTATATATTCTTGCGGTTTTCCCCAAAATCCAGAAATCTCATAGAAATCCAAATCTCAAAATCATGAGTAAGTAAATGATAAGTGTCGGCATATGCCCATAATAATGCATGATAACATGAAAATATGAATGCATGAATGTCTAAGTAATAAATATCATGTCTATACTAACATCAGAGAATAATCACAATATTATATCGGTCTAGTTGTTAACTGATTCTATCCATAAAAGATAATATGATCTAAAGTGTACGTGACATAGCAATTGCCGATGATGATGTGTGTGAGTCGGCAAATAAGTGTGCGTGGAATATGCACATCATCGGTAATGGTGCTGGTGTCCTAACAGGTAAAGTTTATACTGATTATAGCAACATATGTATGAATATGTAACATTATGATTACAGTGAAAAAAAGTAAAGACGGATGTGTGTTATCCACTCATTTGATATACAAAAACCACTACCACTATATGGCTCAAACCTAACCTAGTGTTCATCTAACCCTCCTAAGGAAAACTAAACCTAAGAACTGGTCAATAGAAGTACACCTAACGCCTGAGTCCATATCTCTAATAGTCGGCGATCCTGCCTCAATAGCGTCACGTACATAGTATGACTTCCTCAAAACAAGAGTGCGGATCAATCATCATATCTATGCCTCGTACGGTAAAATCCATCGTACGTCATCCCAATATCGGGGTACGGGTCAAGTATCTCCTAGGTGTCTCATCATTCGTATAATGTCATCATCAACACATCTCATGATCAAGGTGCTAAACTGTAACCGCCTACATCAATTATATATCATTGCCATCATAATATGCATCATTAGTTTATCCTCAGAAATATCATGTCATATGTATCATATTGTGATTAAGTCATACTGATATCATATCGTCATCAAGTCACACTTATATGATATCGACATCTGGTCACACCTATATGATGTCGTAATCAAGTCATACATATATCATATCGTGATCAGTCACAAGTTACAGTCCGGGTCCTATTTTAGAGTCCTATGTACCTCAATATCATCACTACCCATTATAATTTATGTATACATGTTCATTATCTCATTCTCTAATGATCCGCTAACACTTAATACGACTGTATAGCCAAGAATCACGGCATCAATCCCAGTTATACTGTTTCATCACACCTCAGATATCACATCACATCAATGAATCCCATATACGTGTTGTATATATATATATATATAACTATACCTAGTCCTATATATACATACACATATACGTATACACCATGTCGAGTTTCAGTGTGTGCGTGTGTGTTTCTATCTGAAACTTACGAACCTCTTCCAAGGTACTCATCCTCTGATATGGTTTTCCTAAATCAGTCTAGTCCAGCCTAGGGTTATTACTAGGGCCCTACTCATTAAGAATCTAGGGTCACATCTGGGTTCCTAATGTCAATAAGTACTATTCCTATTCTACGTTGCGGGGGTGCTAAACGCCATCCACCCGACTTTCCCCCGTAGATATACATCTACTCACCTGGTCCATGTCTGCCGAAGACGGTGTCGCCACCCTCCTCTTCATCGCCCGCAGTCCACGTGAGGGGTACCTAGACGCAAACATATAAATAGCATCGTAAACTGAATCACATACGAAAGTCAAACGATACAAGGAACAAGCATAGGTTAAAACCTATGTCCCGTCCACGCAAAAGCACCAAATATCGCTCGATATCGGCGTACAAACTCCGATGGATCGAGATAAACATCAACAACTAACTCATAGTTTTTAAACACATTACTTATATTATAAAACATGATTAAATCCATCGAAACCCTAAAATCCATCAAACCGTCCAATTTCGTAAAAACCAGAAAATGCCAATTTACCGTTTTTCATCAAAACTTGACATTTAAATGAAACCAATGGTCATAAAACTCAATAAATAGCGTAACTAGACTATACAAACCATTACTATATTTTTATTACACAAATTTGTATTAATTTGAAATTTCTAGTTTGCAACATTTAATAATTTTCAACATTTTTCAAGCAAAATACCACAATTCCACCACAAAACGTGATTTTGCATGAATTAATGTATTAAACCACAATTCATGATGATCATGATATGATGAGACTATAATTATATTTTTAATCTCATTTATTTAGAAATTTCCCAAAATCTAGTTTACAAAAATAGCATTTTATTAGTATTTTTCCAATTATCACAAGAAACTAGTGATCAAACTAAGTTTTTCATTCCTTTAATATGCTAATATTCTCCTTAAAACTACCATCTAATGATAACAATCTTAATAAGAATTTTAATTTACCCACAAACACATTTTAGAAAAATCTAGTTAGCTAAATAGCTTAATTAAAACAATTTGAATAAACAATTTATTATACAACAACCATGCAAGATTTTCCAATTATAAAAGTGTTAAACTAACTATTATAACCCTAATTAATTAATAAAAATCATAACTTGAATTTACAAACCCTAACTTGAATTTTAAAAATTGAACATAGAATTAATTCATTAAATCTAAACATGCTTAAAAGAAACATCTAATAATAAATAAACAAAAGAAGGAAATTTATACCTCCAAAATATGAAATCCAAACAAGAAAATGAGCCTCCAAAATGCATGCTTTCCATCTCCAAATTCCATATAAAAATGAGCAAGGAATAAAGGGTAGGAAATAAATAGGATTTTGTGGATTTTTAATTGAATTTTTAAAGGATTTTTGATGAATTTTGGAGCAAAATAAAATGAGGAAAATGGGGGCTACCATGGGGGGTGAGACCGGCCATTTTTTTTGGAGGTGAGGGAGAGAAAGAAGAGGGTGAGAAAATGTGTAGAAGTCTCTACCAAAATATCACTTCATTATGTCTTTTCATGCATTTCTTTATTTTATTTTATTTCTTTACTATAGCAACTCAAGAAAGCTCTAGAAAAATGGAAAAATTTGCAAATAAATTTTGCATGATACACACTAAATTCTAATATGCCATGGTTTATTTTTACAAATTAAAATCATTCAAATTTGTAATTTACACTAATTTAGTGTAAAAATAAAGCTTATGTTAATATTTAAAATAATTAATTTAGGAAAAATATTTAATTAAACTAAAAATTTATAAGTGGCTAAATAAACACCATTTACAAGTAATTACATAATTAAAATAGGTATTTTTGAAATTATAATGAAAAACAATCACGGTTTAATTTTACGAAAAATACATTTTACTTTACCGAAATTCATAAAATTCTCTTAAACAATTTTATTCATTTAATTATTTATTTAATTATTTTTAAAACGTTACAATCTTCCCCCCTTTAAGAAATTCGGTCCCCGAATTTAAATTAAAACTCCCCCTCCAAATACTAAAACGTTTAGCAAAACACTCAAATCGTCGGGTCTCTGAAATCATCAATACAAAACTAAAATCAACTCCGTCAAGCATAACGCAATCATCGAAGTTATGGCGATAATAATATATCAAAACCCAATATGAAAACCATCATAATATACATCAATCTATAACTTATATATAGTTCGCATCCTAGTAAAATCGCCTAAACATCATAATAACGAAGCATACAAAAACCCCTCTTGAAAATCGCCGTGCAATGCACGTGTCACGGCATAAGCAGCGGACGTTTATTTAAAAAAAAATAGCAATATATATATATCTTTTATTTAACATACATGTCCCGCCTGATTACTAAATCAAATAATAATGATTATGAAAATATACTGCTCAAACTGAAATCAATCCCAATCACATCAATAAAATATCATGTGCGTCCGGTGCGCACTGAAATCGAAACCAAATACAGATACCATGAATACACACAAAAACAAAATAAGTGCAACAGGTGTGCACCAAAACATCTGTCAAGTGCAACAGGCGTGCACGACTCATTATCAGGTGCATCTAATCTGCACAAAACCCCGATTTAGTGCATCTGGTGTGCACAAAATCGTATTAAGTGCGCCAAGTATGCGCAAGAATCCTAATCAGGTGTACATGGTGCACGAAAACATACATCGAATGTCAAAATCGAAATCGCAGCACAAAAATACATGAAAACTAGGTCGAAACATATGTCAAAATCATGTGTAACCCCTATGCACAAAATCAACCAAAAATCTCAAAATATATAAAACCAAATCAAGTGTACTGGGTGTGTACTAAACAATATCAATACAACTGATATATGAAACACAAATAGAATGTAATGAAGGTACACACATGAAATACCAATCGTAGAACAAAGTCCTCAAAATACCAAAATCCAATCAACGAAAATATGAAATTCAAATCACTAAATTACAATCGTAAACACTATCGTCAATGTGCGCCTCTTTCCTCTGATGTCGGCTGCTTCAAACTTGTCCTTTCATAGGTATGCTGACTGCGCAACCAACGGCAATACTCATATCTAGAGTCTCCCACGTAGTCGATCCCTTCACCTGATATCCGGACTACATTAAACTTTTCGATCGACCCATCAAAATCCCATAATTCTCCGAGAGCTCAACACTCAAGTAAAATTTAAAAATATCCGGTACATACCCCAGCATCGATGATCCAGCTGTAGAAGGGCAAACCCAAGCCTCACTAATGGCACTGCGGAACTGCCGTAAACCCTAAGGTTCAAGGGCGTTCTCGTGGTCATTATGTCGAGTTAAGGTTTCATTCTTCTAGAGGGTCCATCGAAATACCTGCGCGTTCTTCCGAATACTTTAAACTTGGGAAAATGGTTTTCTGATAATGGTTCGAACCCTTTAACTTCATCCGGACGGCATGTGAATACCCTTCGTCCGCACACTAAGCAATGCTTCAATCCTCAAGAATAACCAATACTCTAATGGCTATCGCATTCGAGCCGCAGCTCCCTCTGCCAGTGTGCCCGTGGTAATAGAAACCACCCTCCAACATTGATGAAGATAGATCAAAAGAACGAATGGAATACGGTGCAAACAATTGTACATCCTAAGGCACTTTAAGCAGAGTAGCGTATCGTAAGTATGCCGCGGACCATACCCACGGTAAGTTACTCTATCTAAATTGCCAACTCCATCAACCAAGGGTCATCTAGACTTAAACAAGGTTAAACCTAGCGCTCTGATACCAACTTTGTCACGACCCGAAAGTACGGAACGTGACCGGCACTTATATTACGAAGCGTCTAGAGGCGCCACGTAACCTAAGTAAACCGAAGCGCAGAAATCTAAACCATATAAAAGAAGAAGAAGTAAAAGAAACATGAAGAAAAACAAGTTTAAAAGTATCAGCAAATTTTCCCAAAAGTTTCGGCAGAGTCTCCTCTGTAAAAACTGGCCCCAAACGAGTACAACAAGTATAATATACATAAATAATAAAAAGCATCCCCAAACGGGAGCTAGCTCAACGCCAACAGGCGGAAACAACCACAACAAGCACAATAATATACAACACCGAAGGGCGAGGCTCAAAACTCAAAAGAAAAAAAAAATCCACCAAATCAGAATAATACATGCGCGACTCTAAGGTCGAAATAAAAGACTGGTCCAATAATCTATCAAATGATACAAGTATGGTTGATGGAGCTTACTAGATACAAATGAAAGAATAAAAGTACAATGGTGGTTCGGATACAAGTGAACCAACCTACCGTGCAAATCACCCTGAAAGAATAGATGTGCCAGCAAGCTGCCAGGAAAACCTGTACATCGAACCTGTAATAAAATTTGGCACAACGGGGGTGAGTTGCCAACTCGTGAGTAGAAGACATCTACGAAAAGAAATCGAATGCACGACGCTATCTTAGGTCATAATAATACACTACTATATCCCAAACATCTAGTAATAGCAGGGTAATACTACGTGTAAGTGCAGATACTCCGTGTTCGTGTCAGTGCCTCATATAATACTATGTCATATGAAATGAAATGCATGCACCATGAATGTAAAGTAACAAATCCTGAAATCCAGATATATATGTATAAGAACTCTTTAGCTGTTATCATAGTAAAATGTGTATAAGCATCTGAAATCTCAACAATGAAATCCATGGAAATCCGTGTCAAGCATCGACACAACACATGTAATCTCAAGTCTCAATATGTCGGGCTCCGTCAGTCCGGGTCGGCCCATATCATCAAATCTCAAGACAACGGTCGGTATCCTCCGGATATCCGCCGCGCCAGACATCACCGGTAGGTAGTCTTCCCCTGTCAGGCTCATCGTCTACAACTCGATCTTCTTGCCCCGGGGTACCATACCGGGCCTACCTTGTACCCGAGACGGTTCATCCACTCCTCGAATCGGGTCTCAAAATCCATCAGAAAACATGAAATCTCATGGTGGACAACACATACATCACGAGAAAACCGCATCTTATATTTTAAAAAGAGTGGAGGAGGAGAGAGAGAAGTTTTTATATATTCTTACGGTTTTCCCAAAATCCAAAAATCTCATAGAAATCCAAATCTCAAAATCATGAGTAAGTAAATGATAAGTGTCGGCATATGCCCATAATAATGCATGATAACATGAAAATATGAATGCATGAATGTCTAAGTAATAAATATCATGTCTATACTAACATCAGAGAATAATCACAATATTATATCGGTCTAGTTGTTAACTGATTCTATCCATAAAAGATAATATGATCTAAAGTGTACGTGACATAGCAATTACCGATGATGATGTGTGTGAGTCGGCAAATAAGTGTGCGTGGAATATGCACATCATCGGTAATGGTGCTGGTGTCCTAACAGGTAAAGTTTATACTGATTATAGCAACATATGTACGAACATGTAACATTATGATTACAGTGAAAAAAAGTAAAGACGGATGTGTGTTATCCACTCATTTGATATACAAAAACCACTACCACTATATGGCTCAAACCTAACCTAGTGTTCATCTAACCCTCCTAAGGAAAACTAAACCTAAGAACTGGTCAATAGAAGTACACCTAACGCCTGAGTCCATATCTCTAATAGTCGGCGATCCTGCCTCAATAGCGTCACGTACATAGTACGATTTCCTCAAAATAAGAGTGCGGATCAATCATCATATCTATGCCTCGTACGGTAAAATCCATCGTACGTCATCCCAATATCGGGGTACGGGTCAAGTATCTCCTAGGTGTCTCATCATTCGTATAATGTCATCATCAACACATCTCATGATCAAGGTGCTAAACTGTAACCGCCTACATCAATTATATATCATTGCCATCATAATATGCATCATTAGTTTATCCTCAGAAATATCATGTCATATATATCATATTGTGATTAAGTCATACTGATATCATATCGTCATCAAGTCACACTTATATGATATCGACATCTGGTCACACCTATATGATGTCGTAATCAAGTCATACATATATCATATCGTGATCAGTGACAAGTTACAGTCCGGGTCCTATTTTAGAGTCCCATGTACCTCAATATCATCACTACCCATTATAATTTATGTATACATGTTCATTATCTCATTCTCTAATGATCCGCTAACACTTAATACGACTGTATAGCCAAGAATCACGGCATCAATCCCAGTTATACTGTTTCATCACACCTCAGATATCACATCACATCAATGAATCCCATATACGTGTTGTATATATATATATATATAACTATACCTAGTCCTATATATACATACACATATACGTATACACCATGTCGAGTTTCAGTGTGTGCGTGTGTGTTTCTATCTGAAACCTACGAACCTCTTCCAAGGTACTCATCCTCTGATATGGTTTCCCTAAATCAGTCTAGTCCAGCCTAGGGTTATTACTAGGGCCCTACTCATTAAGAATCTAGGGTCACATCTGGGTTCCTAATGTCAATAAGTACTATTCCTATTCTACGTTGCGGGGGTGCTAAACGCCATCCACCCGACTTTCCCCTGTAGATATACATCTACTCACCTGGTCCATGTCTGCCGAAGACGGTGTCGCCACCCTCCTCTTCATCGCCCGCAGTCCACGTGAGGGGTACCTAGACGCAAACATATAAATAGCATCGTAAACTGAATCACATACGAAAGTCAAACGATACAAGGAACAAGCATAGGTTAAAACCTATGTCCCGTCCATGCAAAAGCACCAAATATCGCTCGATATCGGCGTACAAACTCCGATGGATCGAGATAAACATCAACAACTAACTCGTAGTTTTTAAACACGTTACTTATATTATAAAACATGATTAAATCCATCGAAACCCTAAAATCCATAAAACCGTCCAATTTCGTAAAAACCAGAAAATGCCAATTTACCGTTTTTCATCAAAACTTGACATTTAAATGAAACCAATGGTCATAAAACTCAATAAATAGTGTAACTAGACTATACAAACCATTACTATATTTTTATTACACAAATTTGTATTAATTTGAAATTTCTAGTTTGCAACATTTAACAATTTTCAACATTTTTCAAGCAAAATACCACAATTCCACCACAAAACGTGATTTTGCATGAATTAATGTATTAAACCACAATTCATGATGATCATGATATGATGAGACTATAATTATATTTTTAATCTCATTTATTTAGAAATTTCCCAAAATCTAGTTTACAAAAATAGCATTTTATTAGTATTTTTCCAATTATCACAAGAAACTAGTGATCAAACTAAGTTTTTCATTCCTTTAATATGCTAATATTCTCCTTAAAACTACCATCTAATGATAACAACCTTAATAAGAATTTTAATTTACCCACAAATACATTTTAGAAAAATCTAGTTAGCTAAATAGCTTAATTAAAACAATTTGAATAAACAATTTATTATACAACAACCATGCAAGATTTTCCAATTATAAAAGTGTTAAACTAACTATTATAACCCTAATTAATTAATAAAAATCATAACTTGAATTTACAAACCCTAACTTGAATTTTAAAAATTGAACATAGAATTAATTCATTAAATCTAAACATGCTTAAAAGAAACATCTAATAATAAATAAACAAAAGAAGGAAATTTATACCTCCAAAATATGAAATCCAAACAAGAAAATGAGCCTCCAAAATCCATGCTTTCCATCTCCAAATTCCATATAAAAATGAGCAAGGAATAAAGGGTAGGAAATAAATAGGATTTTGTGGATTTTTAATTGAATTTTTAAAGGATTTTTGATGAATTTTGGAGCAAAATAAAATGAGGAAAATGGGGGCTACCATGGGGGGTGAGGCCGGCCATTTTTTTTGGAGGTGAGGGAGAGAAAGAAGAGGGTGAGAAAATGTGTAGAAGTCTCCACCAAAATATCACTTCATTATGTCTTTTCATGCATTTCTTTATTTTATTTTATTTCTTTACTATAGCAACTCAAGAAAGCTCTAGAAAAATGGAAAAATTTGCAAATAAATTTTGCATGATACACACTAAATTCTAATATGCCATGGTTCATTTTTACAAATTAAAATTATTCAAATTTGTAATTTACACTAATTTAGTGTAAAAATAAAGCTTATGTTAATATTTAAAATAATTAATTTAGGAAAAATATTTAATTAAACTAAAAATTTATAAGTGGCTAAATAAACACCATTTACTAGTAATTACATAATTAAAATAGGTATTTTTGAAATTATAATGAAAAACAATCACGGTTTAATTTTACGAAAAATACATTTTACTTTACCGAAATTCATAAAATTCTCTTAAACAATTTTATTCATTTAATTATTTATTTAATTATTTTTAAAACGTTACACGCTAGCGCTCTCGTGCTTTGCACGTGAGCGCTGCATCAAATTTGACTCTTGATGCTAGCGCACTTAGCGCTAGCGCTCTTGTGCTTTGCACGTGAGCGCTGCATCAAAGTCTTTGACACTTAGCGCTGGCGCTGCTAGCGCGAGCGCTCTCGTACTTTGCACGTGAGCGCTACCTCAGAGTCTTTGACTCTTAGCGCTGGCGCTCTTGGAGCGAGCGCTTTTATGAGGCGCCGCTTCATTTCAAATTTCAAAATTTGAAATGAGCTTTGCTCTAATTGGTGTAAACAGTGACCTTCTGGAGCAGGAGAAAGTAGTTACCGCGATACGGTAACGTAATTAACTGCAGGGCTTGTGCCTGCAGGGAAAAACGTCCCCATAATAAAAAAAACCCTCGCAAACGAGGGGGAATCTGATGAAATCTGCTACAACGGCCGCATCTGTTTAAACCTTCGATACATGGTGTCATAAATTAACTTGGAATCTTCGGAGAGGTAGACAGATAAAACCAAATAGCATCTGCCCCCAAATTTAGGCAAGACGACCTACACGGTTCCGTCTCTGTTTTCGGCGGTAAACAGGCAACGCATCCCTGCTACCACTTCTTGAAGGCATTGCACTCTTCGGTAGGGTGCGTGAACTTCCGATGGTACAAGCAGCAGTTCAGATGTACATCCAGTTCGTCGGGGCATGTACTCCCAAAAGTATTTTCTTTGTAAGGTGGAAGCTTCATTCCCATTGACAGAGCTTTGGCAAAATGCTTCCTTATCTTAATTCTGCTCTTGCTGGTGGCGAGGAACTTTGATCCGGTTGAGGTACTTTATAGCTTCTCATCACCGGAGCTTTTTCGGCCTGACACCGACGCTTGGCCTTTTCGTAAATGGACGCTTCACGTTCTCGATCAGTTTTGCTCTTTTGAAGAGCTTCGTTCAGCAGCTCGTCGATAAGGTCATCTGACGGTTCCATGGATTTTGGTTCTGGATCTGCCCCTAGTTTCTCTACGTCAGGAGCTTCTTTGTCGTTTATTGACGAGTGAAAGATCATGTGGCAGCTCGCCACATAATCCTCGTGCTCTTCTGAAGAATCGTCTCCTTCATCAATGTCACTATTTTCGTTCTCAAGAACATGCTTGAAGAAATCTTCCAGTGTGACTGGGGTTCGCGCTTCTTGGTTGTATTCCTCTAGTGCGTCGATGTACTTTTGCAGACCCGTATGATTGCCGTCGAGCTGCACGGGCTTCTTGTCCTTCTTCTTTTTCTTTGAAGACTTCGGAGGCTTGGCCTGAAGGTTTTGTCCATTATTACCAACTTTTGGCGTTGGGCGCGGTTTCAGCATTCCGTCAATAATTTCAGGCTCCAGTAGGCCTTTCCACCTAATCGCCGGACATGCTTGAAGATTCTTCAGCATTCTTTTAGTTTTAGCTGAAAAGACCACTTCCCATGGAGCTTCTCCTACAATGAGCATGATGCCCCTGGCGTATCCACCATTTTAGGAGCGCGCTGCTGCGGTGGGTTTACCTTCTAATTTTTAGACAGCGCGAACTTGCCCTGTTGGTACTGGTCTTCAACTCAGTTTTTGAAGACGTAGCAATCTTCGATTGGGTGGCCCACTATTCGGTGGTAAGGGCAATAATTAGGATTGTTGACGTCGCTCGATTGCAGCGGGTGTCTTGGATCCGGAAGAGTAATGAGTCTATTGCGCACTGCCAGCTCAAACAATCTCCTCATTTTATCCCGGGGAAACGAATAAGGACGTCTCAACTTCCTTTCGAGGGCTCGCGGTCTGTTGTTTTGGCGAGCCACCAGCTTCGGGTCACTCGATTGTTGTTGAGCGTTGGCGACTGAGGTCGCTTTCTCTTTCCCCTTTTCATTCCGGAGATCCGTTTTTGAAGAGGACGGTCTATGGCCCATCTGGTCCATTTGGGCCAGCTTGTCAATCAAGGCCTGGAAGGTGGTCGGCTTGAAGAACATCATAAATTGGGATATAGTTGCCTGAGGGTCGAGGGTCCCCACAAACATGCCCACAGCAGGAGCTTCTTCTATGCGCTGTTCACACTTCGACCATAGGTTCCACCACCGAATTGCGTACTGAACCCAGGTTTCTCCCGGCTTCACCCTTGCGTTGATTAATGCCGTGATCGAGGTGTGCTCACTAGCGCTTGCGAACCTTTGCGTAAACAGTAGCTCCATTTCTGTAAATGTCTTGATGGAATCATTCGGAAGCTCCGAATACCATTCAAATGCTGTCTACGCAAAGCTGCTGACAAATTGGCGAAGCAATAGTTTGTCATCACCTCCAGTATTGCTACATAGAACTCTGAATTGAGCAATGTGTTGGTGTGGATTGCCTGTCCCCGTATACATATGGAATTTGGGGATCGTATATCCTGGTGGGTACTTAATTTGGTCGTACCGACCTGGATAAGGTCGCCCAGTTCTGACGACTTGGCCTGCTGCTTCGTTCGCTTGATGAGCTCATATTTGTTGATCTATGTAGTCATCAAGGGTAGCCTTGGAGACCGTCTCCTCCCTGGCTGCTGATAAAGCCGGGGTAGGGGTTTGATGTCTCCCCTCTGTCGACTTCAATAATTATTGGATGGTCTTCGGCTGGAGGATCCGGCTGGATCATCATCCCCACCATGTCTTGGAACAGAAGTGCCATTTGTTTTATATTAGCCGTTTGTTCCGCGGCCTCTTTGTCTTTCTTTTCAAGCACCCTCCGTAGGAATTCGGTGTCGGTCTCCTGTTCCTGGCGTTGCTCTGACGATACTTCCGGGCTTTCTTTCTGCCCGGTAAGTGCGGCCATCCTTGTCAACATCTCTTGGAGCTTTTGTTGTTGCTCCTGAGCTTTCGTCACAGACCATGTGAGTGGTCGATGACTCATGGAAGCACGACTATCCTCTTTTCCGGATGCCATGTAGACGGTATGCACAATCATGCCCCCAGACTTGGGGCATTTGGGTCCACTGCCTTTGATATCTGCCGCCGGTGGTGGGAGATTCTCAGGCCTTCTCTTTTTGTGGGAGACCAAACTTGAGGGGGCCGTTGCGGCAGACACCCATGCAGATGATACTTTTCATTGTATAGCGGAGGGATGGTCCTCCTCTTGCCGAGCCTTCGTCTTCTTCAGCCGGCAAGAGTAATCTTTGTCAATTACAGAGTTTTGGACTTTCCGCCAAAGTCTAAACTCTGTGGATCTTGGAGGACAACCGCTGAGAAGGTTGTTCTGGCTTCACCTGTGTTGTGTTTTCGACAGACGGTGGAGACTTCTTCAAGATGGCGGTTGGAGAGTTCTTGCGCACCCTCCTGAGCAGCTCGAAGTTGTTCCCAGTTGGAACAGCGACATCAATTTCTACCATTGGAGCTGGTGGGGTAAGTCCAGAAGGGGAACTACCCCCATCCTTCCTTACTCGGCGCCAGTGGCGACGTCGAGTATATCGTACAGATGGGAATGGTTCAGTTACGGGAGTGGCTTCGTTATGTCCTCTACTCTGATGGGGTGTTGTTGGTGTCAGCCTGTCGAAGACCGACATCCGCTGAGAGGGAACAGTCAATCTTGCAAAGGCCGACTTTTTGGTAGGGGAAGCATTTTTAACGACCTTGCCTGCAGCAGGAGTTGGAACGGCCAGTCTTGTGAAGGCTGATCCCTTAAAATGAGAAGCCCTTTTGACGACTTCGTCTACCAGAGCTGTAATGGATATCCGTTTTGGGATAACCCTTTCAGGTATTGCGGGCCTCTTCGCCGGCCCAATGAGCTATGGCTCAGCCTGTCGAAGACTGAGGCGGCAGACTTGGACAACCCGTTGAGAGGGGTCGTGGTAGTTGCAAGCCGATCGAAGACCGACCTCTTTGGAGCCTCCTGTGATGATATTGAAGCATTGAAGCTCATTGGCGGGAGCATGATCCCGAAGAACAGTCCAGTGGTGGCCTGAGTCACCTGTTCCACTGGCATTGCGAAGATAGAGGCTGCTTGGGACCCATAAGTCACTCCTCCGGCAGGGACAGAGTGGGAGTTGCCGTTGCAGTTGGTGCAGTTGAAAGCCTTCGATGTATCTTCTCTTCTGCATGGAGCAAGACATCAAATCTTAGTATCTCGAATCCAGGGGCAACCATATTAAACCGTGATTCGTTCGCGAACACGACACGGGAAGTATGGAGTGGAAAGAGGAAAAGGTCCTACCGGGCGTGCCAGAATCTGTTTACCGCCAAAAACCGAGAAAGACAAACGTCTTGCCTGCATTTGGGGGCAGATGCTATTTGGTTTTATCCGTCCACCTCTCCGAAGATTCCAAGTTGGTTTATGGCACCGTGTATCTAAGGTTTAGACGGATGCGGCCGTTGTAGCAGATTTCGTCAGATTCCCCCTCGTTGGCGAGGGGGTTTTGATTGTGGGGACGCTTTTCCCTGCAGGCGCAAGCCCGTGCAGTTAATTACGTTACCGCATCGCGATAACCACTTTCTCCTGCTCCAGAATATCACTTCATGTCGCGTTTGTTTGTTTTATTTTTGGTTGCCCGCGGATTGTATACGGAGACTAATTTGTGTTGTCGCCCGTAGGGCGTGGATTAGTCCAAATCCGTATTTTCTTATATTTGGGTTTGGTTTGATTTAAAGATCATTAATCTTGTTTGGGATTAAGATCAACTTAAATATTAGTTGAGGATACGTTAGTCTAATTTTAGACTAAGATCTACTCAGCATGATTTTGGGATCATTTTGACCCAACAAAAGAGCATTTGGGCTCTATTGCTTTAGTTTAAGGACATTACGGTCCGTAGATCACCATTTTTGGTATGAAGGTTTAGTTTAAGGACGTTGCGATCCGCAGCTAGTTTAAGGACATTACGGTCCATTGAGGTATGCTTATGGGTTTAGGAGTGCATTCAAGAGCTGTTGGTTATCGGGACCCTCCACCATTCTGACATCGTTGAAGAATTACGACATGTGTTAGAGGTGTAGAGAGATATACCCTTGAACCGAACTCCAGATTGAAGAGAGAGACCATAGTGGAACGAACATCATTTTAGATGCCATGGGTTGGAAGATCATTAGCCATCTTTGGAACTAAGATCGATTTGGGGAGACCTGAGTATAGGGGGGTGTTCCCTTCCTAAACACGGGGAAAACAAACGTCTTGCCTGAATTTAGGGGCAGATGCTAATTGGTGCTATACGTCCACCTCTCCGAAGATGCCAAGTTGATTTATGACACCGTATATCGAAGGTTTAAACGGATGCGGCCGATGTAGCAGACTTCGTCAGATTCCCCCTCATTTGAGGGGGTTTTTTATTATGGAGACGCTCTTCCCTGTAGGCGCAAGCCCCTGCAGTTAATTACGCTACCGTATCGCGGTAACCACTTTCTCCTTCTCCAGATTGTCAATTCGTGTCGTGGGTGTTTGTTTTGTTTTTGGTTGCCCGTGGATTGTATACGGAGACTAATTTAGGTTGTCGCCCGTAGGGCGTGGATTAGTCTAAATCCGTATCTTCTTAGATTTGGGTTTGGGGTTGGGTTTAAGGATACGTTAGTCTCATTTGAGACTAAGATCAACTTAGACGTTTGTTAAGGATATATTAGTCTAATTTTAGACTAAGATCAACTTAACGGGATCGTTTAGATCCAATAAGAGAGTATTTGGCCTCTGTTGTTTAGTTTAGGGACATTGCGGTCGATTAGTTTAAGGACATTACGGTCCAATGTTAGTTTAAGAACATTTTGGTCCAAGGTTAAGGACATCATAGTCCATGGGTTTAAAAGGACCCCACAGTCTGAGGTTAAGGACATCATAGTCCATGGGTTTAAAGGACCCCACAGTCCGAGGTTAAGGACATCATAGTACATGGGCTTAAGGACCCCACAGTCCGAGGTTAAGGACATCATAGTCCATGGGCTTAAGGACCCCACAGTCCGTAGTTTAAAGACGTCATAGTCTATAAAATTTAAGGACATCATAGTCCATGAGTTTAAGGACCCCACAGTTCATGGAATGATTGGTTATCGGGACCCGTCATCTCTCTGAAGACGTTGAAGGATTACGACGACAAATATCAAAGGAGTGAAGAGATGTACCCTTGTACCAAAGTTGATTGGGAAATCTGTAGTCCAATTTGGAACTAAGATCAATTAATTAGATTATGAGCATATTGGATTTATTAAATCTGAATTGAGGACTTATGGCCAACTTGGACAAAGTCTAATTAGGTTTAGAATGTTTGACCTTTGTTGGACTGTTGAACATTTGTCTGGGTTCAGCCTCCCCATTATTTAACAATGCTAAGCATGGGTCTGGGTTCTGACCATATTTTTATCTTTTATTGAGTGCTGAGCACTCATATGCCATATAAGATGATCAATCATGGAAGGCAATGATGTATTTGAGGTTCATTCAAAGGGGAGTCTTGCCTCTGGAAGACTTAGTCAATTTGGGCTAAGACTGGTTTTTAAAATAGTGTTAAACACTAGAAGATATTTGGCGGTCACGTGTTCCCATGTGATGCGCTGAAAATAGTGTTAAACATTAAAATTGAATTGGTCACGTGGGGTCACGTGGGGCATCTGAAGATGGGGGCCAGACTCCCTTTATTTTATTGTCAGAATATTCAAATAAGTGTTAAATACTTTTAGTCCTCACGGCCATCACGTGTGGGCACGTGATGGGTACCCATGCATTGATTTATCAAAGTGTTTATTAGGGGTCATGTGGGGACATGTGAGGGCGCCCAAAATCTGATTCTGCCTTTGGCTTTGTTCCCTTTTGTTTTGAGAGTCACGTGTGAGCACGTGAGGCATTGCCTTCATGCTTTTTCTTTCTCATTTTGAGGAGTCTGTTTTAGGGTCGCGTGGGGGCACGTGACCATGTCTCATTCGTTCTTTTCTGATCATTAAAGGAAGGGTCACGTGTTGCCACGTGGCCATGTTTACGTGCATGGATCATTTAAGTCCTTTATTTGAGAATTAAATTCTTTGGTAGGGTTAAACCCTAATTCTGTTTTGAGGAATTAAATTCCTATGTATATGGAAGAATTAAATTCCTATGTATATGGAAGAATTAAATTCTTATATATGGTTAAACCCTAGTTTTATTTGGAGGAATTGAATTCCTATGAATTTGGGAGAATTAAATTCTCATATAGAGTTAAACCCTAGTTTCATTTGGAGGAATTAAATTCCTATGAATTTGGGGGAATTAAATTCTCATATAGGGTTAAACCCTAGTTTCATTTGGAGAAATTAAATTCCTATGAATTTGGGGGAATTAAATTCCTTAAACTCAATTCTCTCTCTAAGTTTTGGATCTGCATGGCAGAATCTCCCCGATGAGAATTAAATTCTCAACTTGTGGGGAAATCTGCTTCTGTAGATCTTCAACCAAGGGAAGAACTAAGTTCTTATTCAGAAGAGTTAAACTCTTAAATTGAGAATTAAATTCTCTTTTTATTTTATGGAGCTTAGATCTCTTTCCCCTTTCTCACCTAGGGTTTCTTTTCTTCTAAAAAGATCTTCTTTTTTCTCTTGAGAATTAAATTCTCCTCTCTTTTTTATCTCTGTTGTTGATTTTTCTCCAAAAATCCAAGATCCTTCTCTTCTCTTCTTAGCTCCTATTTAGAGGAGAAAGAAAAGAATCAATTTGTTTAGTCAATCTTTCATTAAAAGATTTTGGTTGTTTCTGTAACCAACATGATCTTTTAGATCACTCAGTGAATTTTATTCACCATTGGATTTTTAATCCAGAAAATATTCTGTCTGTTATTCTTGGTGAATTTTAGGGAAATCTTTCCTTGTATAGAATCTCTCTATAAATTGGTGATTTTTAATCACCATTGGATTTTTTATCCAACGGTGCTCCACTTTACAGAGCACAATCCTTCTGTTTGGAAAGATCTAGGAAAATATTAAGGTTTTTTATTTCCCTTAATTAGAATTTAATTCTATTAGTTCAGAAGGCTTAAAAGCCTATCACGTGTTGGCACGTGATCCCACTGTTTGATTATTAAAATAGAATTTAATTCTATTACTTGAAAAACTTAGGCACGGGTCACATGCTGACACGTGACTTCCCCGATTAAGCATTTTAACCAGAATTTAATTCTGCTGTTTCAAAGAACTAAGGAACCATCACGTGACCTTTGGTCACATGTAGACACGTGATACCCTATTAGGATCTTTCCTTGCTATTTTATCATGCCTTTTAATTCTTTTTTAGTGGGTTAGAGGATCCATCACGTGTGAACACGTAATTCCCTTGATTGATTGTTTGACTAGAGTTTAACTCTATAAATTAGAGATCACAGGAACCCATCACGTGTCTGCACGTGACCCCTGGTCACGTGTGGACACGTGATGCCCTATTGGGGTATTCCTGATATTTTATGAGGGAACATGGGGCTCGGTTGATTGATGGTCAAAAGGTTTTGGCCTCGGGAGACTTAGGTAATTTGGTCTAAGGTCAGCCTCTCACAGTCTTAAACACTGATATTTGCTTGGCGCTCACATGCTCCCACGTGAGGCTTTAAAGCAATGTTAAACACTACAATTTGGAGCGCTCACGTGTGGCACACGAGGCGCTTAAAAATTGGTGTGGTGCCCTTAGGTTCGAATCCCTGTTTATACATATAAGTGTTAAACACTTAAATCTGGTGGCCATCGCATGTGGACACGTAAGGCGCCCCCAAGTTTGGCACTGCCTCCTTTGGATTTATCCTCCTGTTCTTTTCTAGGTGCTAAGCACTATTGGGGGTCACGTGGGATCACGTGAGGCGTCCCAAAATGGGAACTGTCTTTAGGTTTACTATCTTTTTCTTTTATAAGTGCTAAGCACTTGTCTTAAGGGGTCACGTGGGAACACGTGAGTCGATCTCAGTTGTTGTTTTTATGCATTTTGTCAAAGCATTAAATTCATATATCTTTTGGAAGAATTAAATTCTTTAAACTTAGTTCTTTCCTCTAAGTTTTGGGACTGCATAACAGAATCTCCTCGATGAGAATTAAATTCTCAACTTGTGGGGAGATCTGCTTCTGCAGACCTCAACCAGAGGAAGAATTAAGTTCTTTTTTCTGGAAGAGTTAAACTCTTGTAAGAGAAGATAAAATGATCTCTAGGTCTTCTTCTTTTTTTTACCTAGGATTTCTTTTCTTCAAAGAAAACCCTTCTTCTTTTTTTTGTTTCTCAAATCTTATGGGGGGTCTCCTCTTTCTCTCCTTTAAGTCTCGAGTCCTTTATATAGTAGAGGTAAGTTTGTTGATTAAGTTAAGGAAATCTCTTATTGAGAGATTTTTTAATTGATTCGGGAATTTTATCCACCATTGGATTTTTGATCCAGGGGCTTCTGTTTTACAGAAAATATTTTTCTTGTTTTTAACAAGATTGGAAAAATATTTTTCCATACAGAGCTTATTCTATAGCTTGGTGATTTTTAATCACCATTGAATCTCTAATCCAACGGTGCTCTGTTTTACAGATCGTAATCTTTCTTGTTTAGAAAGATCGGGGAAATATTTTTCCATACAGAGCTTATTCTGTAGCTTGGTGATTTTTAATCACCATTAGATCTTTAATCCAACGGTGCTCTGTTTTACAGAGCAAAATCTTTCTTGTTTAGAAAGATCTGAGGAAATAGTTTCCAAATAGGATTTTGATCCTTCTTATTTAGAATTTAATTCTATCGGCTCAGAAGGCATTTGAGACCACTCACGTGCAGCACGTGACCCCACAGAGTTAAACACATTTGCTTATGTGCAACAGCCAAAAGAGAGCATCACGTGCTGACACGTGAGCCTTCCTGGTCTGTCATTTGTTTTAAAAGGCGCATATATACTTTGTATATAGATGCACACGTGCTTGCACGTGAGGCTCAATTTCAGCCTTATTTGTTAAGCGCGGTGCCTATAATTTTTGCTCCAAGGCGCATCACACGTGGGCACGTGATCCTCCATTTGGGGGAATTTTTCCCATCGCTTTTTATTTATTATTTATTTTTTATAAGGGAATAGTCTACATATTAAGATAAAGATAACCTGATAGCATACTATCATGTCGAGCAAGAAAGTCCTCTATATATACCATCAATAATGGCCTTTAGGGCATACATATTCCTAACAATCTCCCACTTGCACTAAGGTCAGTTGTTGTAGTATATCATACCCAACTTCCCAAAAGTCTCTTGAATAGCATCTGGGGGATGGCATCGGTGAGTGGATCCGCTGTGTTTTCCTCTATGTCAACTCTTCTGACCTCGATCTCACGGAGATCAACTATCTCCCTGATCAGGTGATACTATTTAAGAATATGTCTGGATCGCTGAGCGGCTCGTCTCCTCCTCCTAACGTGAACAATTCCTTATCTGCTCAGATAGACAGGCTCACATTGCCGGTAGATGCCCTCGTCCGCGTTCAAGCGGTGGGCCCTACCCACCAGACCGCAGTTCCCCCTTCCTGGGATAACGACGTTCGCAAAAGGACGGATGGGCACGCTTAAGCCTTCGATCTCACTCACGCTCATCTCAGCATCACAGTGTGCCGACTCCGGCCACCGTGACCAGCATGCGGCAATTATTCCATGACCCGCTGAACGCCGGACAGCTCCATGCCCCGATCCCAGGGAAGACTGGGCCATCAGTCCGATGCCCGCCGCATGTTCTCTCCCCCTGAGGAGGTGTCGATCAGCTCTCCTGCTTCCAGGCATGATCGATGCCCCCACTGTCGCCAGGGCCGTGCGAACGGCGAACGCCGGGGCTACTCGAGAAGGGCCTCGCCCGAGGATTTGAGAAATTTGATAGAGAGGAATCGAAGCTGCATCATTGCGCAGACCCGGAGCGGAGGTAGCCACCACTCTGACCGTAACAACTCCATTTTTAGTGTACAAAAATTTACTTTAAAATTAATGTATATTTGGAGTATTTACTTTTGTTGTTACCACTTTAAGTAATTAATTAACTCTATAATTACAAGAAGGAGCTTGTAGCTCATTGGTAATACCTTGCACTGCTGAACCAAGCCACCAGAGTTCAAATCCCATACCCCACATTATTTTTAATATTATTTTGTTTTAAAATTTTTTAGAAGACTAACAGTCAACACGTGATAACTCCAAATTTTTCCACTACACCTGAAATAATAAATATACCAGAGGCTACATCAGGCGACCCCCCACCTCCCGAGCTCCCGACTCGGCCTGACTCGGGCCGGCGCCGCCGGCCGGACTAGGCCGGTCGGCCGAGTCGTCAACAGGAAAATCCTGGCTTTTGGTCTTCTCATACCCCCTGCACACTCCATTTAATTATATCGGTTCCAGAGACACCATTAATCCCCATTTACTCCATTTTTAATGATTTTTTTAATACATTTTTACATTTTTTTTAAATTAAAACCCTTCATCTACCCTAAGCCTAGCCTGACCCTATAAATACCAACCCCACACACTACCCCCTCACCCCAAACTCAGAGCCAACTCTCAAGAATTTTCAAGAAACCTTGTGTACTTTGAAAACAAGTAAGAAGCGAAGCTACGGCGAATTTTCCAGCGAACTTTTGACGACCATCCTAGGAGCTCCCGGTGACGAAACGACGCACCGGTGACTCCTCCCGATCCATCTCCCTCTCCTTGTTGTCCTAAACCCGTAAGTCCCATTTCTATCTTCCTTTTTCTTTCTAAAAATACGGAATTACAAAACCCGATGGAATCGGAACAAATCCGATTTCTGATTCTGTTTCTTTATAAAACCTCACTTTTCTTTAATACAATTATGCTTAAACCATTACATGTTGACTATTAATCACTAATCAACCATATTGATCAAGTTTCATATCATAAAGTAATTGCTATTTCATTTTACCGTATTTTTCATTTAAATACCACATAGTTTCAATTCTACATTTAACATCACAAAACTTGCTATACCTTTAAGTAGATCACGAGGTAATGACCTACCTCCTTACACACTCATATGCAACATAGCACAATACCCTCGGGAACATAGAATACGGGAAATCGACATCTTTACAAATAAATACCATAATTAATAAAACCGTTTTTCCTTAATGATTAGTATTTATACAAATCTTTGCAAAGCACCGCTACAACCCATTTGGGGAACCCGTTCGGGATGGTGCGGATTATCGCACATCCTCAGGCCTAGTAGTACGAGATGCAGACATCCGCAAGGAGTATTCGGTCTCAAAAGATTTAAAATACGACATCTTATGAAAACGAGATTTCTAGAATATTATATATATATATATATAAATATTTTCATATAAATATATGTATATGTAATATAAAAATATCTATTTTGAATTATTATAAATATTCCACTTTTTTTTTCTAAAAATGTCACAAGAATCATTTTATACTAAAATACCATGAATTCCATACAAATCAATATTACAAATAAATACCTTTATTTATGAAATTAGGATATTTTCACTAGAAATATCACAATATAAAATCTACATTCATTACAACTCTAAAGACGAATAATAAATACTTAGGGTGTATTTTGAAAAGTATATAAAATTATTTTTACATAAAACCCCCTCAAGTTCTATAAATTACCCTTAGGACCCTAGTAAACATAGGTTTAAGCGGGACCAATCTCTTGAGCCTCAGGGAGCTGGAGAAGTGGGTGCTTGCCTATTTAAGGTAGACAACTTAATAATGGTGTTATCAATAAGGTAATCGTCTTTGAAAAAGACACAAATCCTACCGTCCATGTGCAGCGGTTACCGATAACATCAAAACAATCAGGACTTCAATTTACTTTTCTAATTGTCTAACTCAAAGTGAGTCTCATTATAATCTGACTTGAATATGATTCAAGTACAATCTGCAATCTTCAATATTACAATTCAACATGAATCCATGAATCCAATTATCAATCTATACAACTTGACTGAACCGAACCATGGATATACATTCCATTTACATGGTTCTCCAGTTATTCTATTTACATGATTCTACGGTTACATCCGTTTACTGATATCATGGTTTCGGTCAGTCATCCAATTATACAATCAATACAATTTACAATACAATACAATACAATACAAACAAGACATCTCGGAGTTTAAGGGGTAGATTGGTACGGAAGGTGTTAGAAGTGGCGCGAGACAGTAAGACTTAATACACCTAACATGAATCCAGTTGTTGCTGTACCGTGGCACAAACGGTTTCTTGTATTATACTTGCCTCTAGTCTCTGGCATATAGAGATTCCTCTCGTATACACTGGCATTCTTCTGTACCAAGCTACAAACAACAGCGTTAACACAACAATATAACCATATAACACAACTTTAAAATCTACCTTCTTATTCTGTCTATTCTATTTCTTCCTTATCTTTGGGACTTACCGAGCGATTTGTTCGCTGACGACATTCTCTTTCTTTCTTCTTTGAATGTCGTCAGGTGATCTGGACATTCCTGAGATCGAGCCCTCTACTGAAGACTTGGACCAGTTCAGTGAAAACCGCGAGCTCTAGTTCATTGTACACTTTCCATTCAGTACTTTTCATTTCTGTTATGCCATTGTTTAGGCATTGTTTTTTTATCAATTGTATTTACTTTCCATGTATTGTACAGAAAGAATGTGAATAAATAAAGTTGTTGTTTTGATTATAACTTATCTCTTGTGCATTTACTTTTATATTACTTAGTTACGCTTAGCATATTTACTTCACAGTAAATACGTAGCGGCCTCGTCGCGTCTCCTTCGCAGTATACCGGGAAACGGGGCATAACACTGACTGTGTAAAATCCTCGGGGTACCACCGTCGACTTGAAGCCCTCGAAAATAAAATCGAAGGCATACAACGGGATGGACATGCGTCCGGCGAAGGGGCCAGGTACTCCGCCGACTCACTAACAAATCCATTTACAGAAGAGCTGCAGGCCGAGCATATCTCATTCAGGAACAAGCCGCCAAAAGTGGCCTTTTTCAACGAGAAGTCCGACCCGAAGGACCACTTGGACGCTTTTACGGCGGGCATGAACTTCCAAGATAACTCGGACGTGGCTCAATGCCGAACTTTCCCCACCACCCTAATCCAGGCTGGTTCCGAGGACTTACGCCATGCTCCATCTCGACCTTCGACGAGCAGGCCACCCAATTCCTTGGTCACTTCATCGGGAACCGACGACAGAAGAGGACGGTCGACTACTTGTTCATTGTCTAGAGTGGAGACAAGGAATCCTTCAAAGGGTATGCCACCCGCTTCTACAATGCCCTCCTGAGGTCCCCGAGCACTGCGATGAAACAGTTATCACCGCGCTATGGTCGGGTCTTAGGAATAAAGAGTGGCTCCAATCTTTTGCATTAGCGTAACCTAAGACCATGGCCGAAGTGAAATCCTGGACCGAACGAGAAATCCAACTCGAGTCCGAGGTGAACTCAAATCTACCCCGAACCGACCAGGCGGACAGAAAGAAAAGAGACAGGGAGGAGAAAAAGAAAGCCGATCTTCCGAAGCCTTACTCCCCGAGGTTCCAGGAGTACACTCCTCTAAACATTTCCCAGACCGAGCTGCTGGAGGAAGCTAAGGGTGAGAGGTTCTTCAAGCTTCCGCCAGTCACCCAAAGAGCGGGCAAGCGTCTCCATGGCCCATACTGCACCTTCCACAGGTCGCAGGGTCTCCCGACTGAGATCTGCAAGCAACTCCTTGACTACATCGAGGAGTTGATCCGCTTTGGCCACCTGGAAATGTAGCTGCGGGACAAGCGGCAGGAGGATCGGGAGCAAAAGGACTTAACCCCTCTCAGGGAATTAACGATCGGGCAAATCATGGTCGTTACCTCGGACCCATCTCGGGAAAATGGGGGGAACTACCGCCTCCTCCCAGTCGAGAGTGTAAGCGATAGTACAGGAGAGACGAACCGATCATCTTCACCGATGAGACCGACCATTCCTCGTGACAGAAGCATTGCCTGGTGGAGCATACCACCTACGGGACTCCGAGGGGCATAATTTTCCTCGGCCCTATAATGCCGAAAAGCTTAAATTGTATAAATAAACATGTATCATCTTTCAAAATAATGTAATTCCTCTTTGCATTTAACTAAGTTTTCCGGGCTAGGTCCTCTCACGGAAAAGACTTTGTGTACCCCCGCAAGGCTCTAGCCCTTTGATTCTTTTCTCGGTTCCAAGGCTCCGAAGTTTTTTAAGAAAAACATAAAATATACATCAAGGAGAGGAAAAGATATGGTACACGGCAATCAAAGACAGGTTTATTTATTTAAGAGGTATTATGGGCTCCCCAGCCTTACAACAATTACAACAAAGGAGGGCAAGGGTTAAGGAAACATTATCGGTGATACACCGAAGAAAGCTCTTCCAGCCGATCCCAAGCCGCTTCGACCCGCTCCCTCTAATGGTACTTGCGGACCCTAGAAGCCACGGACTCCCCGGGATCCTCCTCCGCGGACTCCACGGACTCTCCGAGTCATCTGTCAGGCCGAGCTTCCTCGGCCTCCCTGCTCTTCTCCGAGCAATCTGACAGGCCGAGCTTCCTCGGATTCCCCGATCACCCGAGAGCGCGGAACTCAAGCGCCCCCGCAACGGCTTCGCGTATCTCGCCAGGGAGAGATATCCGCCTCCCCATGTTCCGCATCCCACGCTAGCATGTCCCCCTATTAATGGGCGTATCCCGCCATTAATGCGAGGATAACTCAGGGGCGTAACTGACGGCGATGATCTCGCGCCTGCTCGCTCCATGTGACCACTATATAAACCTCTCTCTCAGAGGACTCAGGTAACTCCTACTCATTCCAATACACTGTTACTCTGCACCTATTCCTCGGCACTAACTTGATCGTCGGAGGGTCCTACGGTGGTCACCCACCCCAGGTGTTAGTGATATGTATGCCCTAAAGGCCATTATTGTATGATATAGTGGATGCTTGGACATATATATGGAGGACTTTCTTGCTCGACATGATGGTATGCTATCTGGTTGTCTTTATCTTAACATGTTCACTGGTATTATTATACCGTCTCTCATGTACATGTTGATAAAGCCCTTAGAATGTTGGCTTGACTACCATGACTATGATGCGGATCATACTACTGGGGCCTGGGTAGTCCACAAGCACATCCTTCAATTATTCCTAATTGAGGGAATATCGAGGTATGTCATCGATATTCCAGAATAGACTGGTGTGTACGTTTCTTGACCCTGTATGGGGCGATGGTTGATCCCATATCCATTGGTGTTTGACATCAAAGATTGCACATAGGTGCTCATTAGAGAATGGGTATACTGAACAGGACTCGCCGAGAACTCCTGAATGTACTATACCTATCGTCAAATAACAGTTCTCTGGTGACACTGGTACAGGTTAGTTTGCAGACCCGAGATCGTCATAGAGCCTTATGTGGTTCCCACTGTGTTTTGATTTCCTCCCTACCACGGCTCAAAGGAGTCGTGCAAACATGTGGATTTTGGGTACAGTCCCGAGTCACATGGAGGCAATGAAAGATAGGAGGGGTTTCGTCTCTCCTGGTATAGGGAGTTGATGTTGCGCTATGCTCGATTGGTTATAACTGGAAGTCCCTGGCCAGGGCTATTGATGAGATTTACTGGTAAGTGTTATCAGTAGTTTCTCATACCGTTATAGGCCTTACATCGGCATGACTTATCAAGTTATTAGGGTCTGACGATTCCACCTACAGACTCGATATGCGACATATCATACGAAGAGACCGGACTGTATGGTAAGTGTTACCTATAGGCTTCATGGGAGTTTGGACAAACTTGCTTATTGATTTTCTAATCGCTCAATACCTGGATAGCCGTTACGTCCAGCTAGTACCGCTGACGGCTTGTGGATGATCGATGTGATTATCACCTGCTGCTGGCGTATTGACGAGTCTTTAGAGTCCCACATAGAAATTTTCTGGTTCAAGAGAAACGAAATAGGGCACATATGTTGATATGTGCAGGGGCCTGATTAAATACGAGTATGAGATACCGTATTATAATCTGGCGGTTATTTGTTATCAGTTAGGTTATATGTGATAAAACCGGATTATTGAATCAAGTGTTTATTTGATAATGTGATATACAGATAAATGATATTAGTCGGTTATATGTGATATAACCAGATTATTAAATCAAGTATTGATTTAATAATATGATATATATTTATATTTGATATAATATTGACTAATATTATTGCTCACTAAGTATATGCTTATCTTAATATATATATATATATATATGAAGTATAGCATGGTATTTCTATTTTTAGAAAATAGAAATTAAGGTGGAAAATGGGGAGACTTTGGAGGGATGAGCATAGTATGGCTTATTCTATATTATATTCATTTGCTTGCACTATTGAAGTATGGCTACAATTTTAAGTGTTAAAAATCGTATGCTTCAATAATGGATGAGCTAAGATGAGCCATTCAACACTTCATTCCATACTTAGTTATTTTTCTTCACTTGAGAGCTCATGTGATGAGTTGCTCTC
Source organism: Agapanthus africanus (assembly GCA_030015575.1). Taxonomy (NCBI): domain Eukaryota; kingdom Viridiplantae; phylum Streptophyta; class Magnoliopsida; order Asparagales; family Amaryllidaceae; genus Agapanthus; species Agapanthus africanus. The sequence goes on along the minus strand of CM057340.1, from coordinate 589,607,191 downwards.
TAGCTTTCTCCGTCTTCTTCATCTCCACCTCCGAGCTCAATCCCTTGCATGAGTTGTGAACCCTTAAACTTGTGAGAACCCTAGTGAGCTAACAACACCCCTATTTCACCATCCTATACTAGATTAGTGTTTTGGTATAGTGTGTTTCCTTCACTAAAGAGTTTAGTGAAGAGCTAGTTTGGATTAGCGGACTTCGAGTGGATCATCTTCAGCACGAAGGTCATCGAAGCAAGTTCGTTCAACCTTCAAGTGGAGCCTAGTGGAGTTGCGTGAACTACAACCCGGAGTTTTAGAAGAGAAAGACACGGTTTACAAAGGTTGTAGCCATCCATCTCTTAGTGTAAAGTTTATGATATCAAGTTAAATCCAAATCATCTAGTTTAAGATCTTGGTTAGTGTAGATTAACATCCCGAAATTTATAAAAACGGCATGCTTGATGCCAGTAAAACGCAGTGGAGGTGCTAGCATACACTTTCACCGGGACTTCCTTTGCAGATAGCTCGGCGTCAACACCTAACCATTGAGATCCACACGCTCAACAACTTCCAAACCAAATCTCCACTGTTAAGAACCGCCATCACAGGATCGGGTTTGGACCAAAATGTAAACCCTAATAAAATAAAATTAAAAAATCAATTCTGATATGATACTGTCTATTCTATATCGAAATTGTATTTTTTTTCCTTGTTTGATCGATTTGTCTGAGCCAAATGATTAGATCACATCATCATAGTAATATTATTGATATTTTGAGTTTAGATGAAAAAGGAGATGTTTGATGAAACGAAGAGTTTATAGTTGAGAGAAATAGGGAGGGATCCAAAAAGGAGATCAAGAGACTTTTGGGGGAGAGGCGTGTGGCGAGTGTGTGAGAGAGGAGAGAAAATTGTGGCCGGAATGAAGGGGAAAATAAGAATGAAGATATATATAATAATTATATAACAAAATTTATAAATAACAATGTCAAGATGGCCGAGTTGGTCTAAGGCGCCAGTTTCAGGTACTGGTCCGAAAGGGCATGGGTACGAATCCCATTCTTGACATTTTTTAATCCTCTATTTATTATACCTTAATATTTTGGTAATATAACTCTAAACAGGTAAAACGAGATCTAAAGCATTTATTTATTTAGAATTGAATTTTAACATATCAAAACATTTTAAGGGTGCTAATCGATGGGCACAGCGTATTTGTGGCAATAATTGGTTGAGGGGTACTAGTGTCACGTAGGGTGGACTCCAATGGTGTTTTTATTTTGTGCAATTAACCCTATTATCATTTAGAAAAGCACACAGTTGGCTTGAGTGAGTCAAGTTTTGACCTAGTTGGGTCTTAACCCTATTGTTATTTAGAAAACTATACAACAGGCATGTCAGTGAGTCGGGTCTAGACCCGGACCCATCTAGACCCATTTATAAAATTTGGTTCTCGTATAGGTGTGTTTGGATTCAGATACGCCTTGACCCCTATTATAGTTGGGTCTTAGTCCTATTGTTATTTAGAAAACTATATTGCAGGCCTCTCAGTGAGTAGGGTCTAGACCCGGACCCACCTAGACTCATTTATAAAATCTGGTTCTGGTATAGGTGTGTTTGGATTCAGATCCGACTTGACCCCTATTATAGTTGGGTCTTGGTCCTATTTTTATTTAGAAAACTATATAGCAGGCCTCTCAGTGAGTAGGGTCTAGACCCGGACCCACCTAGACTCATTGATAAGATCTGGTTCTGGAATAGGTGTGTTTGGATCCAGATCTGACTTGACCCCAACCCATCCGTTTACTGGCTTTATAAATGGGTCTACTTTGAGTGTCTTTGGTCCTAACCGGTTTAATGGCTTTATTAATGGGCCTGGTTTGAGTGTATTTGATTTGGTGTTTAGTCCCGACCCGTTTATAGTTTTATGTACATCAACAATTTATAAGTTGGTTAAAGTTATAGCAGTAGCAAATTTGAAAAATAACATTACCGATCGACATTTGAAATTTACTCATAAGTTTCTAAATTATTATGATGCGCTTATAACATTAAATAGTAGATAAATATATCATGGTTTGATCTGATTATTAATGGGTGTGGGTCTGCACCCATTTGATATAGATTTGTCAAGTAAATGTGCCTGGCTCCATAAGAACATGCAAGACCCGACCCATGTCATCAAACCAATTGAGATAACCGTTAACCCTGCATGCAAGCATCTGTCAAGTCACTGTTTCAATCAAAAGGGACCACTGAGCCACCCCCAAAATGATAACACTGCTTTCAATATATTTTCTAAAAATACAAAAACAATACTATCAATATAAGTTGTATATATGCTCTACAAATTAATTTAATACATGTGGTTCCTATGAAATGGATAACATTTTGGGGTATGAAAGCGATTCATCACTTCTTAACTGGATTTATTTAAGGGATACAACCAAAATGCTATCAAGTTAATAACTTAAGTGAGCACAAGAACAAGACTGAAGAGACTGCAAAAAATATAATTAAAGGAAAAGCTTATACAAAGCAATAGATCATAATCAAGATCCATCTATGATTACACCTCTTTAAATTAATCAGAAAAACACCATACCATAATAAAACATCTATTATTTGACACAATCAAAATGATGTGTGACATTCATTTGCTGCAGTTGCGTCATTTTCACTGCAGCAAAACAATGGATTCCTTAAGGCAATGAAATTGCATACAACATTTGCTTAACAAAGATCCATTGCTCATGTTCGCCCAGCAATATTTTAATAAGAATTTGAAAAAGGATCTTAGAGTGTCTAGGATTGGGCCAGGAGGTCTCTTAACGCCTTCTAGCAAATTGTAAAAGAATTTTGCAGCAATACAAATGAAAAAAGAACAAAAAAATTGATTATGACAGATAATAGGTATGAAGCATCATTTTCTCATTTACTAACACTGCATTCCACAACACCTGCTGAATTTGATTTGGAAATCTTGCAGAGAAAACTGAAAAGGGGTTATTTACTTGCAACAAGTATCACTTTTTTATGTTGCAGCAAATCAAACAGTTTACATAAGTTACTTTCATATATTACAACATAAGTTGCTTTCATATATTACATATTCTGCTTGGATCTGAGACAAGCCCACTGATTGGTTCACAAACTGCCAGAGTTAGTGAAGACATATTGTTTAGTAGAAGAGAGGGAAAATGGAAGGAAAAAAAAACAGTAAAGTTCAGATGCAATGAGTACTCACTCATGTGAGAATCAAGAAAGCATCTCAATTCTCATAATTCATCTCACAGAAAATGAATAAATTCCACCAACCTAAAGAAATGCTGCTCTTAACTTTATTGACAACACCTAGTGATCTTAAAAGAAAAAAACTTTGCTTGAACTTGCAGGAGACAACAAAAATTACATTAGTGCTTTTTGGCAATTGATGTTGTTACCTCACATTATTTGTTTATGCCATCATATAAACCAACTTCCTATCATTGGGAGAACATGTATTAGATTAAGATATTAAGGACTCACAAAAAACCTTGCTTGCCCTTACTATCACTGCTTTTTACTTACCTTAGTAACCTACCTTAAATTTCTTCCTTCTTTTAATTATAGTAAGCTCCCTTGAAATGCAGATTTAAGGGTATTTTATTAAAGAAACCCTTCATAGAACAAGAGTTTATAAGAGATCTGTATTTAAAAAGCGAAAACAATAAAGAAAATCTTAATAAATTCTACCCCTTATTTATGCCTTAGAGTTGAACACAATTCTTAATGGCAAACCTACCATCTTTTTTTTTTGTAGGATATCCTCCCATTCTATGAAAATTTATGACTATGGCAAATTGGCGATCCTCTCCCTCTCTCTATTCAATAAATTCCTTGGCTAGACATTTCAAAGTAGCTAAAAAAGGTTTCAGCGCTTTATCAACTCTATCTATGAGTCTTGGGTTGTACCTCACTTATTGATGCGAAAAATCTCAGCATGAAAAGTTCAGTTTCGTTCTATAAGCACATTCAAGCACTGGCTACTTTACATTCTATACAATTAAACAGAAGATTTGAATCAACTAATATTCATCGCCCAAAAAAGAGAGCTTACTTGATTCTGTTCCAAAGCACATGTTCTTTCTTCATCGCGCAGAAAGTTACATGATTTGAATCAACTAATATTCATTGCCCAAAAAAGAGATGAGATTCCACATTTTGCTCCATTTCTAAGCACCTGAAACTTTAGGGAAGTGTAATGGCACAACAATTGCGCACACAATATATGTTGAAGGCGTCCAATACAATACAGCGTATAACAAACTAATTTGCGATCTTGCATGTACATGTCTCTTATCATCAAACACATTCAAAGTATTTGTTCCATCCTTGTACACAGTTCTATATTGAGGTGGAAGATAATACAAAGAAGACAAAGTACTTAAAGCATCTCTCTATCATTGTTCCAATCAAAGGTGCCACCGAGCCTTTTAGGCATAGGAAGTCATGAAGTTGTACACAGTCATGGGCAATATCCACATAGTGATAACAACAATAGTATTGATATAACTTATATGCTCTAAAAATTAACTTTTTACAAGTTTTTTTTCCTATGAAATGGATAACATTTTAGTGTGTGAAAGGGATTGATCACTTCTAGATTTAATTAAGGGATACAACCAAAAGCAATCAAATTAATAATATTACAAGAGCAAAGGAACAAGATTAAAGGGATGGTTCGGTTGAACGTGTTTAAACAGAGGTACAACTCTCTCTGTGTTATATATAAATCTGTTTATGTAGAATGAGACTGCAAATTTATCTTTAAAAAATTGAAATATAAACCTTTGTTAGCTATTTGCAGCAAAAAAGGAGATTTTCTTCGCCAAAATGGCAGGGATAAACATTCAAACTTTTATGTAAAAATAAAAATGGTTACAAGAGCGAGTGCCACTACGGACTAGTGGTAAAATCTGTTGTCAAGCAAGAGATATGGGGTTCAAAACCTGCTTGCATCTAGTTACGACTTATTATTCAAAAAAAAGTAAAAAATTTATAATAGAAAAAGAGAGAAAGGGTTCGAGAGAAAATTAAGTATGAGCTAATACAAAGCAGTAGGTCAATATCAAAGATCAATCTTTAATTTCAACCTCATTAAATTTACGTACTTACGCATGTATGTGTGTGTCTATACACACACACACACGTGTGTGTGTGTGTACGTGTATGTATATATAGACGTGTGTGTGCGCGCGCGCGCGCATTATTTTGCAGCAATTACTGTCCCCAATTTGAACTGTCAAAAAAATATGATTATGACATTTACCAGGTGAGATACAACCTTCTCTCATTTACTAACACTAGATTTAACAACACATATTAAGTATGATAAGGAAATCTTGCAGCAAAAAATAAAAGCAAATACAGAGTTGGGGTTATTTACTTGCAATAAATATTACTTTCTTAAGCTGCAGCAAACCAAACAGATAAATTAAGTTTCTTTCACATTTTACATATTCTACTTGAATCTGAGACAAGACTACCAATTGGTTCACAAACTGCCAGAGTTAATGAAGACATTATGTTATGTAGGGTAAAGAGAGGAAAATTGAACAAAACAGCAAGGTTCAGATGCAATGAGTTCTCACCAATGAGAGCATCCACAAAGCATCTTACAATTCACAGAAAAAGAATAAATGCCATCAACTTATGAACGCATGTGTGCAGAAAAAGCAATACTTGCTCTCAACTTTAGTGACAACATCTAGTGATCCTAAAAGAAAAACTTTGCTTCAACTTGCAAAGATAACAAGAACAATTTCAGTGCCTTTTGGCAATTGATGTTCTTACCTTGCACAATTTTCTTACACACTCGTATAAACCAATTACCTAAAATTGCGAACATGTATTAAAAATTTTAACAAAAACATGTGGTGCTTCAATTAGCTTTATTTTGGGGTAAATTTCAGTTAAAAACCCTTAACCATCACTGCTTTTCACTAGAATTTATTTTTGGGGCAAATTGGCAATCCTCCCCAATCCCCCCCCCACCCCCGCCCGGCCTCCTTTTTCTGCCCTGTAAATTCCTTGGCTAACATTTAAAACTACCTAAGAGAGGTTTTAGCACTTATCAAATCTTTTTCATGAGTCTTGAGTTATACCCTACTTTTTTATGGGAAAAATCCCAACATGAAAATTTTTAGTTTGGTTCTATGAGCACATTCACACTGGCTACTATACTTTCTATACAATTACACAGAAAAAAAAGGAAATTGATTGTACACTGACAGAAAAAATGGACGAAATCAAAAGATTCTGAAAGCAATTATCAATAATACACGATCAATGAGAGCGTACTTGATTCTGTTCCAAAGCACCAATTTTCTCTTCATCACGCCGAAAGTTTCATAGTTCATACTTTGAATCAGGTAAAATTCACTGCTCTAAAGAGATCAGGTTTCAGTTTTCACTCCATTTCTCTACCTGAAAATTTTAGGGAGCTGTAATGCACTATAATTGCAGACACAATATACGTATAATTTGCATGTATGTGTCTCTCACCATCAAACACATTCAAAGTATTTGTTTCATCCTTGTATTCTAGTGACACAGTTCTATATTAAGGTTGAAGATAATGTAGCGAGACAAATTAAGTTTGTTTATAGACCAAAATAAATCATCAAAGCCCAATCTTCAATAAAGAATACAATGAGCACCAAATAATTGCAACTTTCAAAAGAAAGATAAACACCCTAACTAACAACCATGATCTCTACATTAAAATAAGAAGGCTACAGTTTGAGAACAATGCTCTTACCTACCAAGAAGCATACGAAGATTGCACATTACAAAGAACATCAAACACATTAAGAAGCCAGAAATTTTGAAGTGAGAAGTAAAATGCAATAGCATATTACAAATAACATGTTTTGTCATTTATATGGTTCACAAGTGCAAAGGGGAGGGGGGGAGGGGGGGGGGAGGGATGGAATATAATGGAGTGAATATTGCCGAAATATGCCTACAACCTTGATAACACGCAAAGCACCAAAACTACCATGTATTTTACTTAAAACTGCTGTATTGTTCTCTGCAGAAGATTGCGAAATTAAGGGGAAACCAAATATACGTAATAGCTGCATAAAAATAGTAAAAAGAAGATGAGATGTGCTGTAAAAAATGATATGTAATGTTATTCCTCAAATAAATTGTGCTCCTATATAGCTAATAAAATCAAAACATACTTACTTCCATAGTCACATAATTCGCGAATAATTCGCAAATTTTTGATCAACCGACTTAATCGCCGAATTAATCGGCGGGCCGAATAATTCGCGAATTATGCGCGAATAAATCCCGAATTATGTTAAAAAACAGTGAATAATTCAAAAAACAGCAAATAATTCACAAAATCAAAACCCAGCGTCTCATATATTAATTTCTTGCTCGAAATCCTTCCTGAACATTTCCCGAACACTTACCGAATCTTTCCCGAATACCTACCGATTTTTTCTGAATAGTTCTCCGAATCCGAATTTTCGACCTCGCCGAATTATACCCGAACGACGAATTTGTGACTATGCTTACTTCAATATGCATAAAAGTGAAGGTGATACCTTTGTATAAAGCATGACTATTCCACAAAAGATTTGTTTTTTTCTTTACACCCACTGCATCCCTTGCTCCTCAATCAACAGATACCATAGCAATGTTATATGAAGTCTAAAAGACTCAAAAACCAATCAAGTCTTGTTACGATATAGAAGAAAATTCAAACTCGATGAATCTCTGATTAGATGTATAACTCTCAGCAAACAAAATGAAACAACATTCATTTCAATCTGCAGAAAATCAAAAGGTCAGATTTGTTCATAAAGAAGCATGATATGCAATAACAACGTAATATACTATTAGAGACTCGTAATGGGTGATAAGCTTTACGAGCACCACTTCAGATCTAGCCTGAATATTTATTACTTGATAAAAGTTCACAGTTATGAATGAACTATTTCTAGTCTACTTTGAGGATATTGGCAAGATTCAGGTCTAGCATTTCTAAAAAGAAACCGTGAAAATGGCATAAACTCCTGAAGAGCCTTCGCTCAACGTGTTACAAAATGGTGCCAAAGCTAGCATCAAAATCGACGGGTAAAGTGTCGTAATGAATCGTAAAAGAAAAAAGATCCTTTTTTTCAAAATTTTGAACATTTTTCGTTTTAGCTTTTTTATGAATCTTGGTGTCGATATGCGTATTGGTCCAGGTCTCAATATCGATATTCTTTCTAATAAAAAAATGTAGAATTTTACAACCAAACAATTTCCTACAGTGATGAATATAAGCGCAATTGAAATTCCTGGGGAGTTATACATTTGTGTATTGATAAGACCATTCACTATTTCTTGAAGCTCGATCTCCCCCCCAGATGAACCATATAGCCAAGAGAAACCATGAACCAGAATAGAAGAGCTGACATAGGTTCTTATATGATAGTTTTGATAAGCTCAAAAATCAACAGCAGATAATTTGAGCAGCAGCAGCAGCGGAAATGTCTGCTACTCATGGTACTAGTTAACCCTACATTCAAGCATTTGTCTTCCTCACTTCTGATTAAAGGGTCCACCTGAGCTTTTAGGATAGAAATTCATGGAGCACCACTCTTTAACAAGAATTGGACAAAATGAGGTACTCTTTGCTTTGAGAAATGATAACGATAATAATAACGAATATAAGAAGTTTAGTCATGCGCTATGGAATCTAATCTATTTCAAGTGGTCCATATGAAATAGATAAACATTTTGGTGTACGAAAGCCATTGATCACTTCTCAACCAAATTAAAGGGGTACAACAAAATGCAATCAAGTTGGTATTCACATGTACCCATGAATGGAAATGGAAATGAAGCCACGGTAATATTTTTGCTATATATTTCCATTTCACATATTGATAAAAATGCTAAATGAGACTTTACACAAAAGTAAAAATAAAAACTGCACCAATATCATAGCTATCTGAAGCAAAAAGGGATTCATTTTCCCCAAACATGGTGAGAACAAAAAGGCCAAAATTTTATACTTAAAAAAAATAGTTTAAAAAAACAAAATAGAAAGAAATTAAATTTCAAAGATATCACAATACAATTGCTCAAGAACGATCTTCGATTGACAGGTCTATCAAATTAGCCATTATTATATTGCACCATTAAATATATATTTCTCATGTTTAGATAACAGCATTTTCATAAGGTCAGGAAATTGAACCTGCAAGATGGAATGAATATTTGCGGCAACTGCTGCCACCAAATTGACTACAAAAAAATAATCTGGATATGACATTATTTAGGGAATGCATCATTATCTTATTCACTCTCAAATGCAATTTCAGTTGCATTCTTTTATTGGGGATGCAAACCTCTAAAGTTCAATTGGATTTCCTTCTAAAATCATGCAGCAGAAGTTGTAAACATAAAGACCATAAATTTACTTGCAACAAAGATTACCCCTTCATATTGCAGCAAACCGAACAGTTCACAAAAGTTTCTTTCATATAGTAACATTTTCTGCATGGACCTATCACAGACTGACAATGCAAAATCTGGTGCAGTGAGTTTTCACCAATGAAAGCATCAAGAAAGAATCTCATAATTCATAAGTCCTCACCAATGAGCGTATCAAGAAAACATCTCATAATTCATAACAGAAAAAAAAAACCTTACATCATCATCATATGGGCAGAATAAGCAAATGCTTCTCTGTACTTTATAGACCCCTAAACTTTAAGTACTTGCTTGAGTTGCAGGAGTAAAAGAAAGAAAGAAAGAAAGAAAGAATTGAGCGCATATTGCTGTATAGCTCAACATCATTTTGTATATGCGCTACATAATCATCAAGGTATCAGTTATGATGTTACCCTGGATTGGATCATGTATTTAATTAAGATTCTACAAAATATGTGGCTGTTTTATAAGCTTTATTTGTACCTTAAAGTTAAACATAATTCTTAACACCAGAGCTATCATATTCTTTTTACATTCATTTTTGACATTAGGTCGAGTATTTCATAACTAATTAAGAGAGGTTTTAACATTAGGTCAAGAACCAGCCCTCTATGCCGCAAAGATTTGTTGTCAAGGACATGTATAGGTATCAAGTTCACAGTGGATTAGTGTCCACGTCGGATTCTAGCGATTTGTCGACAATACCTTTCAAACTCTTTTGTGCATCCTAAAATTTATATTATTATTTTAGATGTATTGAACACGTATCGCACTATCACTAAGACACCAACAATCCATATATTAAGTCATTAACATTATCAAATTATTTGTATTTTTAGTTTATATTTGGTAAAATTAGTTTTCTTTTAAATCTATACATGTATTTAAAAAAATCAAAATCTAGCTTTATTTCAACAAATCATATCCTTGATTATTGGAAAACTATGAATCGGCGAATTCGACTCGTATCATGTCACATGTCTATATCTGAATCCATGCTATTTAGTGGGCAGCCCTAAACATTGTCATATCTTTCATGAGGTTTAGCTCTATACACACCATTTTGACAAGGAAAAATCTTTCATACTAATCATGATGTGGGTAGTAAACTTCAATGTTAGAGATGTTCTGCCAAACAAGTGGTTGCAAACAACAGAGAAACTCTAAGAGGAAAATTGTGAGATTTATTTTATACTCTATATGAAAAAGATGACAAGAAATTTTGCTTTGTACACCATTTTGACAATGAAAAATCTTTACTATTGATTATGATGAGGTAACTGATTGCAAACTACGGAAACTCCAGGAGGCAAATTGTACATTTATACTCTAAATGAAACAGTTTGGTTCTATAAGCTCACACAAAAACTAGCCGTTGTACACAAACATAAATTTGCAATTGAATGTATAGCAACAGAAAGAATGAAACAAATCAAATTATTCAGCAAGCAAATATCCATGCATAGTCAATGAGGGCTTACTTGATTCTGTTCCAGAATACTTGTTCTTTCTTCATCATCATATTCATCTTTCTTTCCCTTCTTTCTTCAGCAACAGTCTACATTTCTCAGCACCTGAAACTTGGTAAAAATGCTCAATACAATTTACAAGAAAACATTTTGCAATTTCGGCATGTATTTGTCTCCTATCATCAAACACATTCAAAGTATTTGCCACATCCCTACTTTCCACGAGAAAAATGTTGTATATTAACATGGAAGATAATGTAGAAGGGAAATTAAGTTTGTTTATAGACCAAAACAAGCCATTAATGCTCAAAGTTTAGTAAAGAATAAGAGAAGCTTCAAATAATTGCAACTTTCTAACGGAAGATTAATCACCTCTGACCAACAACCATAATCTATACATGAAAATAAAGAGGCTACAGATTGATAACAAAGCTCTTACTTTCCCATAAAATATATGAAGAATGCCCATTACAAAGGACACCAAATACATAAAGAAGCCAATAATTTTGAAGTAGGAAGTAAAATCAAATAACAAATTACATGTTTTATCATTTATATGGTTCACCGGTTGCAAAAACAAAGCACATGATGAAATAAATGCATATGCAAAATATGACTAAGACCTCCAATAATGCACATGACACATAGCACCAAAACTTAATAGCTAATCCGTATTTTACTTAAAACTTGCATATTGCTCTCTGCAGAAGAATCTAAACTCGAGGGAAACCAAATATATCATATAAGGTGCATATACATAGAAAAAACAAGGTGAGATATGTTCTACATATAATATGTAAATAGTGTTCCTCAAAGAAACTGAATTCCTCTATACAAACAAAATCAAATCATGTTTGTTTCAACATGCATAAAAATGATAAGGGCGATACATGTTCATCTACAGAGTGTATATTCCAAAGCCCTGGTTAATTCTCTCGCGCGCCACCTGCTTCTCAATCACCAAATACAATGAAGATTTTATATACAATTAAAACAAAAACAAAAAACCTTGATTCAATACAAAAGAAAGTTCGATTTAATATATCTCTGAAATAACATTGGCAAGAAATATAGCATTTGAATATCTCTCTATTTTCATACAGGAAACACATATTCCTCTTTGTCAAATGACTCAGAAATGGGAGCAAACCATCATATAAGCTACATAAATAGGGAAAAGAATGTAATGCATCTCTTAAACATAAAATGTAATGTTATTTCTAAGATAGCATATACTCTCCCATCTGCCTAAAAAACCCCATTTCTATCTACATAAAAATGAGAAAAGTGGGATTTGCAACATAAAAGGAAAGCATATCATAAAATGTTTTATAGTATTAGAAACTCATCAGTCAACAAATTCTTGATTTTAATACATAATGAAGTTCATTTATAACGAATCTCTGAAACATAACATAACATAGTACACGAACTCATGTACCTTCCATGATTTTAATCTGCTCCTCCTCTTTCCTTGAAAAGGAAGAACCACTAGATACCCAAAGAACTCGGAAAGAGATCGGCATATATTGGAGCAATTTCATCATTTACATTTTATCAATTCGATCCGAGTCCAAGATTCCTTAAACTCACTTCAATTTCCTTCACCGTCTTGAAATCGAATTCCCATTCCCATCCTCCAATGCCCAATTACTACTATGACTCCTCGAGCTCCTCGAGTTCCTCAACATTGGAACTCTCCAATTCCTCATCGATCTCGAACTCGAGGCCCCTGCATTTGAATTTGAAGACGAACTCGCGCCCCCAAAACATCTAAATGTGAATAAATTACGAAAAAACCCACCAAGCCCACCACTCTCGCTCCTCCTACTTCCTCTCGAGGACCACGAGATCCTCCTTGGGGCCCCACCGGAGTTGAAACCCCCGTCCATCTCCGTGTAAACCACAGGCAGCTCTCGCTCTCCGGGCCTCCGCCCTCCTGTGAACCTCCCTACAGCGAAACCGCCGCCTGGCAGTCTCCAGATCGTAAGCCCCACCGACTCTTCCTCATTGTCGATTTCCGATCCCGCCCTTCTCCTGACATCCGTGGGCAGCTCGTGCCGGCACACCGGGCACGAGTTCCGGAGGGAGAGCCACGGCAAGATGCAGTCTTGATGGTAGATATGCTTGCAGGGCATCTCCCTCGCGATGCTGTCAATCTCGAACTGCTCCGTGCAGACCGCGCAGTACGAGTCGGTGCTGACGTGGCAATCAGCGATCTTGATGGTGGGCATCGATTCGATGGCCGATTTTGAAGCGGGAGGGTTCTCGAAGCTCCGGGCGCCGCCGCTGGCCTCGATCTGTGCGAGCTGCGTCAAGAGGCGATCGAACCCGGAACCCATTAAGAAATCGGACATGGTCGAGGGCAGCGGGCGCAAACCCGAACCCGCTCCATCGTCATAGAACAACTCGAAGCTGTTGCTGTTGGATCGATCCGGCGACAAGTCGGAGGCACCACGTAGGACGATGACGGGGTTGAAGGGGGACCGATCGCCGGCGGATCCGGGGCGTTGGCGGCGGTCGTTGGCTGCCGAAGAGGACGCGGCGAATCGCCGGCGGCGGTGCTCTGCGGCAGCGGCAGCAAGGAGCGGCGGCGTGGAAATCTCCTCGAGGAAGCCGCCGGTGCAATCGGGGCACGAGACGGAGCCATGGCCGTGCGCAAGCGAAACCCTAACAAAGCGGTTGCAGCGGTAGCACCAGTAGTTCGACGTGATCGACGACGAGGCGGCGATCGATGAAATTGACGACATGGGTGAGGTCAGATCCAACCGCAGATCGAAACCCCTTGATAAAAATCGAATCTTGGCGCGTTGCCTTCGCGAAATCGATCGAAAGCCTAGAAATTTTGGGGGGAGATTGGGGGCGGTGAGCGTAAGGGGGGAAAGGAGACCAGGCGGTGATCCGATCCGAGGAGGGGGAAGCGGGGAATGAATGGAAGAAAAAGGGTGCGGGTTGCTGTAAAAGGGCGCCGTAACGTCGCGTTTGTTCCCCGCTCGACTACCGGACACGTGGCGGACTATTAATGGATGAGAGTTGACGCCGTTAGAGGATGGATCTGTGCCCGTTTACAGTTCGAACAAATGGTCGGAATTGAATCAAGTGGACAACTGAAGATTGTGCCGCACATTTACGATATTGCCCTTGCATTTTCAAAAAGGGAATAGCGTTTTTCAGATCGGTCCCTTATATTTCCTTTATTATATTAGAATATTACATATTTTGTCCTCATACTTAGTTCTTGATGGGAAAAATTTCCGCAATGTATTTGATGTAACATACCAATATTAATAAGAAAAAGGTCCGAGCAACTCTTTCTAAGCAATTTACTATACCAAATGACTAAAAAGTGAAGGGCCCATCCCCTAAGTGGTCGCCATCCCTTCTCTCAGTAGCGTAGGAAATTGCTTTGGTGGGTTGCTTAGGCCTCTAAGCTCTATATTAATATTTTTTTTTTAAAAATCTTTTTGCTTTTGGTAAATCAAAATAGAGGAATCTCGATATCTTGACTTGATTTTATAAGCGAAGTATGTATGAAATGTTCTTTCCACCACACTAAAACTCAAAAGTGATGATGAGAGTTGAGTGAATATATTTTATACTCTATTATCTCAACAACAAAAAAAACTCTGCTATTATAACCATAGAATCTGAGGGTCTCCAAATTGATTTCAATTTGATGGTCTAACGTAGCCACAAATAGTGTCATATCAGCAGTAAAAAAATTAAATATAGAATTTTCTTTAACAAATACTTAATAAATACAATTATCATCTGAATCAGTTATAACAATACAACCAACTGCACCAATCTTAAATAACTATTAGAATCATTATGAACCATTTTGAAAACAAATTAACCACTCTCACTATATAAGTTTTAATCTTCTCCATTTTTTTGAATTGAATTCAAAGTATAAAAAAAAATTAAACATAATTTTTATTTGAACAGAAGCATTCTTTATTTTTTTATTTCAATGTAAAAAAAATCAAACATAATTTTTATTTGAACACGTGCATCTCATGTGCAAGATACTAGTATATTTTATACTCTAACACTCCCCCGCGGGTCGAAGGCCCTTTGGGCTGAAACCTGGGTTTTTTGCGCGGCGGTGTTTTCAATCCAAATAAATCTGCATTAAATACGTGCAGATACCATATGAAATGCCACTTCCACTGTCTCAAAACAATGAAGTTATGATGAGAGTTGAGAGAATATATTTTATAATCTAGCTGTATCTTTGATAAGGCTGCTGGTATTAATTTCATCTTTTTATTATATTTTTGCTTCGAATTATTTTCTTGATTATCTTATTTGTGGTATGGATTTATATAAGGGGTTGTTCGGTAAATGGAAAGTTGATGAGAAAGTGAGGGACTAGAAAGGAATTTCTTTGTTTAGAGTTGATTTAAAAGGATAAAAAGCACTTTCCAACTTTGTTGTTCCTCAGGAATTTTCAGGCATTTCACTTTCTTGGTAAAATGTTAGAAAATGAGAAGAAAGTGGGAGAAAGAGAATACTTTATTGTTATTTTTATATATTATTTTATTCTTCTTTTTCATTTTACTTCTTATCCTTTTACTTTTTATTATTCTAATCAAACAATCCAATCTTACTTTCCATTGCCACATAAGTGTCAATCCAGTTTCTTTCTCACCTTCTATTTACCAAAACAAATAAGAATTAATATTTTCTTTATATTTTCTTTCCATTTCACTTTCATGCTACCTTCTTACTTTTCTACTTTCTTTTCACTTTCCAATCGCCGAACATGTCCTAAAGTGTTCACTACTACAGTAATCACTTGTCCCTACGGATTTAGCAGTAGGGGCAAACCACTGCCCCTACGGATTTAGCCGTAGGGACATAAAATTCCTCCGGAGGTTCAAAGGCCGCAGGTGCAAGTCTTCGTCCTGAACATGTCTCTATAGAGTAATAATTGCCCATACGTCTTAATCCGTAGGGATATTTATCTATATGGATTATTCCGTAGGGATATAATCTTTATTTAATTTATCTGTTTATAAAATAAAACAATTGCCTCTACGGAGTTGCCCGTAGGGCCTGATAAATACCCTTACGGCTTAAAGTTTTGCCTTTTTTACTGAGTCCATAGGGACAAAATATCAGAATATCTGCGGAGTAATCCGTAAGGACATTATATCAGGTTTTCTAGAGGCTTTCCGTTTTTTCCCGCCCTGTGCACAATAATATATATATATATATATATATATATATCCAAATATAGAAATATTCATAAACAACATCTCAGGCATAATATATAAAAGAAATAAACAAACAGAATACGAAATCAATTTAAAATCATCGTAAACATACAAACAACCACCAATATCATCCAAAATATATACAATATGTATCAAATAAGTACATACATTCTCAAAAATATAAATAAAGCTACCTTAGCTCGGTCCAGCTCCTTCACCTTTGATAAT
The DNA here is from genome assembly GCA_030015575.1 of Agapanthus africanus. NCBI lineage: Eukaryota > Viridiplantae > Streptophyta > Magnoliopsida > Asparagales > Amaryllidaceae > Agapanthus > Agapanthus africanus. The sequence goes on along the minus strand of CM057340.1, from coordinate 589,590,816 downwards.
TGTCGTAATCTGGCGCATCTGCTCCTCGGTACAACCCTGAGTTGTAAAAAACTCGACTAATGAAAGAGCGGACTGTGCGGGAGTCTAAGCGGGCTGCGGAGCAATAAGAGTGGTCTGCACAACCGCAGACGAGGTAGTGGCTTACAGAGCAGCAGCCGAAAGAGATGCATGTGGAGCCGCAGCCGAAGTAGCCTGCCGAGTCTGTAAAATTTTGTGTTTATGTAATAAACGAGTAGGAACGGTGTATTTGTTGGCTATAGTGCCCTCAAGTCAATTATTTTAACCGCAGACACGCGATTATGATGATTGAGGGATGACCTATACGGGTAGAACAGTCTTACTCAAAATGATAGTATGCTATCTGGTTTGCCTTTATTATCATGTACATGTATTATATGGTATTACAGATCAATATTACATATTGATAGAGCCCATAAGATTCTTGCTTAACTACCAGCATTATGATGGCGATCATATACGTGGGAGTTGGGTGGTCTATAATCACATCCTTAAATGTCCCTGGTCGAGTGAGTATCGAGACTGGGCATCGATACTCCGGAGTAGACTAATGTATACTTTTCGAGACCTCGACGAGGGGCAGTGGCCGGTCTCATAAGCTTTTGGTGTCAGTTAGTCACCTAAGATAGTATACATGTGCTCATTGGGTTATGAATACATTGGACGGACTCGCCGGGAACATGCTAGATGATATTGTACCTATTGTCAGATAACAGTTCCCAGATGACATGAGTATAGGTTAGTCTGTCAACCTGAGATCGTCATTTGTCTCATGTGAGTTCCCACTGCGGTTTGATTACTACCCTACCACGGCTCAAAGGAGTCGTGCAAACAGGTTTTAGTTGGGTACAGTCCCGATCCACATGGAGGCAGTGAGCGGATCGTCGGGAATTCGTCTCTCCCGGTATTGGGGGTTGATATCACACGGTGCACGGGTGGCCATCACTAGAAATCCTTGGCCAAGATAGACGAGAATTACTGATTTGGATTAGTAGTTTCTCAGTTGGTGATGGGCTTCATACCGACACGAAATATCGCGTTATCAGGGGCCTGACTTTATTCACCCCCTTAGACTCGATATGCGATACTCTTAGAAGAACGGACCAGACTGTACGGAGATTGTCACGGACAGGCTCGGTAGGGGTTCGGATGAGTTTGCTCATCGGCCTTCCTTTCGCTCAATACATAGGTAGCCATTACGTATAGCTAGTGCCGCTGACATGCTTATGGTTAAACCCACTGCTAGCGTATTGACGAGTCTTTAAAGTCCCACACAGAGGGTTTTCCTGGTTCTGGCGAAATGATATAGCAGCCGTATTGGATACGTGCAGGGTTCCGATTGATTGATTTTACTATGTACCCGGACTTTCGATCGGACGGTTGATAATACTAGCCGGCTCGGATTTGAGCTGGATTATTAAATCAGGTATTGATTTAATAATTTACATGTATATATTTCGATATGTATATTCTAGTATTATGTTCTTTGTGTTATTCTATCTCTTCAGGTATTCGTATTTCGGTACGAGTACAGGTATGTATGTATATACAATAGAGTGTAATTCGTATTTATATAGATAACATTCTAGAAGGCGGACACCTCATTTTAGATTTAACCATTTATTGTAAATGGTAAATGAAGTGATCAAGAGAGGGGAGTATGGTGAGAGCCATACTTGTATAGTGTTGCACAAATGAATTGTTAATTCATTTGTGCAAACTATTCAAGCATGTGCTTGTTTTTTTAATGGAAAAAATGGGTTTTATAAAACAAGGCTTCATGTTATTTTTCCTCAGTTGATTCAAATTGTTGCATGGTTGTTTCTCTTCACCTCACTATTAGCTTCACTCTCCTCTTGTGATTTCTTGAGTTCCTCCACCTTCATCTTCAATCTCCTCTCTATAATCTCATGAGTTGAGAATCAAGAGAGGAGGTGAGATAGATAAACACGTTGAACACTGCACTATATCCTAGGCACTCTAGATAGCAACCTAGAGTCCCTAATTGCTTCACTTGATCTTTGGTGTGGAGCTAGAGCCATGAGCTACATCTCTCGGGTGGATCATCTTCGACGGAGGAAGACCGGCAGCCAAGTTCAATCGAGGACGCCTCAATGAGCTAAGGAAGATGGTAGAAGACCGAAGGACACGGTTCATTCAGTATAACTATTTCTAACCTTGTAATTTAGCTCTTGTAGTTTGCTAGTGTAGATTTATGGTTTGATTCTAGACGAGTTCATTAGCATCAAGTTTTTTAAATGTCATTTTTGTTCCGCATCGGCCACGGTAGATGGCCAGGGCGCTATCGTAACCCAACAGTATTAGATTTTAGTCAAATTCGTATCATTATCAGATTATTGCGAAACCGCGAATTTATATATGCTTTGTTGAGATTCCACACGTTCTGTTGAAATTCATATGTTATGTATGAGAATCTATACATGTTAAAATTCCACACATTCAGAGCTCTGCTTTTATACCCCAATCTAAGAATACTTAGGGACTCAGGCCTAGTTTGGGTATCTAGTTTGGAAAATAGTAGTTTATTTTAAGTAGAGATAGAAATGATGCTTACTCTAACATGTAAGCCCGTATCTCTCCTTAATTGTTTAGCTTTGATTAGATGCTTGGTTTTGGAGTTATCTAATTTACAAAGTAATGTTTTCTTCTCAAGTTTTGAATTTGGATAATTATAACTGTTAATTATATGTATGCCCTAGAGGCCATTACTATACATAGGATGTATATTGTAGTGGATGCTTGGACATATATAGGGAGGACTTTCTTGCTCGACATGATAGTATGCTATCTGGTTGCTCTTTACCTTAACGTGTACACTGATTGTCTCTCTGTTACATGTTGGTAAAGCCCTTAGGATGTGTACTTGACTACCTGGACTATGATGTGGATCATACTAGTGGGGACATGGTAGTCCATAAGTACATCTTTCAAGGTCCCTAGTCGTGGGTGTATCGAGACAGGGCATCGATATACCGGTGTAGACTAGCGTATACCTTCTCGACCCATACAGATGGGCGATGGATGATCCCATATCCATTGGTGTTTGACATCAGAGATGATATAGGGTACTCAGTGGAGACTGGGTACACTGGACGGACTCGCCGAGAACTCCCAGATGGTATTATACCTTACGTCAGATGGCAGTTCTCTGGTGACACTGGTACAGAGTAGTCTGTTGACCCGAGATCGTCATAGAGTCTTGTGTGATTCCCACTGTGCTTTGATTTCTACCTTACCACGTCCATGAGGGCGTGCAAAACGGTGGTTTTTGGGTACAGTCCCGAATCACATGGAGGCAATGAGCGATAGGAGGGGATTCGTCTCTCCCGGTATAGGGAGTTGATGTTGCGCTGTGTTCGATTGGCTATAACCGGAAATCCATGGACAGGGTTGCTGAGATTTACTGGTAAGTGTTACCAGTAGTTTCTCGAACTGTTATAAACCTCATATCGACACGACTTATCGAGCTACTGGGGTCTGACGTTTACCACCCCTAGGCGAGATATGCGACATATCAGACGACGAGACCGGACTGTACGATAAGTGTTACTGGTTGGATTCACAGGAGTGTGAGAGGGCTTGCTCGTTGATCTTGTGATCGCTCAATACCCGGGTGGCCGTTACGTTTAGCAGACCGCTTGCGGCTTGTGGGTGTTTGATATGATCATCACCTGCTGCCGGCGTATTGACGAGTCTTTAGAGTCCTACACAGAGGTTTCCTGGCTCAAGCGAAACGAAATAGGAGCGCATATGAGATATGTGCGGAACCGAGAATAATACAAGTATGTGATACCGTATTCGATTCTCGCGATTTGTGACATAGATCGGTTGTATGCGATATAGCTGGGTTATCGGATCAAGTGTTGATTCGATAAGTTGTTACTATTGATATTAGTTGGTTATATGCAGTATGACCGGATCATTAAATCAAGTGTTGATTTAATGATTTAATGTATGATTATATATTTGATATATTACTTTACATTGACTAGTATTGGTTCACTTAAGATTATTTTCTCACTTGAATGTGCACATTGTATATATGATATATTTTTGTGCACTAGTTTGTATCATGTTTGATGATACATGAAAACTTGGGTGTGTGTATGCTTTAAACTATGATTAGGTTAATGGTTAGGGTTTGATTTACTCATTTATTTTCTTTATTCATTTTTGGCTAAAATAAAATGGTAAGGGCTTTCTTTGTTTTGTGCAAGAAGCTTCATGATTTTTCTAGCATCTTTGAATAAGTCTTACCATTTTGTTTTATTCCTAAACCCTAACCATTTAGCTTAACCCTAGTTTATTCTCTACATGAGTTTATCTCACCCATGGTTGCAATATGATAGATATCACTTGGATTTTCTTTTTGCAATAATTCTTTTTCTTTCTTCTTCTTCATCTTCTTCATGAGTTGAAGAAAGCTCTCTTGAAAATTCCAAGTGATGATTCCAAGTGAGAAATCCAAATCCAAAGTGAATCCACTTCCTATTTCTTCATCCTCTACCACTTGCCATGTTGTATAGGGTGTTTTCTTCACAAGGTTCATGACCAAGTGAAGATAGAGCTTGAGTTAGAGTCGCCTCGACGTAGATCATCTTCGGCACCGAAGTCAACGACCTAACCCGATCATTTCTCCGACGAAACCATCGCTAGAGTCCGGGATTCCGATGATCGCAGCGGAGGGACGTCTCCACGGAGCTTTGGAAGTGGAGGACCGGATCTACAAAAGTTGTATCCCCTTTCACTTAGTACTAAAGCAGTTTAGTAGCTTGTAGTTTCGCCTAATTTCTAGTTAACGATCTTCATTAGGGTTTCTCGGCACCTAGATTTTTGAATTTGGCTTGGTTGATGCCTTGTGGAACCTCTTGAGTATGCCTAGGAACCCTACAATAACTTTTTAAACTCCAAAATGAAGAAAGATGTGGCATGCTTATGATTATAGAGTTTAGTTTAATTAGATAATTTTATGTAAGTCTGATTAATCAAACCTAAGTCTAAAACCAAATAAGCTCAGGCTACTAATATTGCATATGTTACTATCTATAATGCGATATAATATTTTACTAATAAGTAATATATGTAACGCCCCACCCCCAATACAGAGAGTATTGTCCGCTTTGGCCGAAACCGCACGGTTTTGTCCTTCGGGATGAACCGGACCCGACCAAGGGCCACTTCCCAGGAGGTCACCCATCCCAAGATTTTCCTGGCCCGAGCATGCTTAACTACGGAGTTCTCAAGCTCCTGTAGTGCCGATTCACTTAAAAGGCACCTCTGTATTGAAGAGTGGTATCATTCCATTTATAGTACAGATCTGCCATCTTTCGAAATGTATTCCGAAGATTCCCTATTGTTCTACAGTGGGTCCCATGGATTCAAGAGGTGGCCCCCGCCCCCTAGGCATGACACTTGGCGTGGCATTTTGTTCCGTGTGGCACTTTGTTCCGTGAGTAAGAATCGGGTCCCGACATTCTCCCCACCTTTGAACAATGGTTTGTTCTCGAACCACAGACATACTATTGAAGGACCAGCTCTTGAATGATCACGGAATACGAGGGGTGACTAGACCAGTCATACTCCTACGGTCAGGGAATAATCCTGCCTTAGTCACACTTCGGCTTCTAGCATTACATGGTGGTTAGTAAACAGTACTAGAGTAAAAGAAAATCACAGTTCACAACTTTATTATATTGCAATAAAAGAGTTTGAAATACATTTATTTCACAGAATAAAAAAACTAACCAACGAAATACAAAGTGCTTAAAGCAAAAGAAAAGTGTAGAACACTCAGGTCGAATGGCAGGTCTAGACATCCGCGATCTCGAATGGCAGGTCCTGCTCCTGAGTTGGATCCACTTCGTCCTCTGAGCATACACACTCAGGTCGTCAGGGCGACATATATAACAATAATTATACAATGGGTGTGCAATGTTATTAAACAAAAAAAGTGTAGAACATGAAAACAATGAACATCATTTGCATATGAACAGTGTGATGTGAGTATCATGTCAGTAAACCAGGCAATGTGTATGTCACTACTTATCAGTCACTAAGTCAATGAAATTAATTGGTGGAAAGGATGCTCGTGTTTAACAAGGGTCTCATGCATGTCTGAGACTACGGTCCACTGTTGCCCGGGACATAACCCTGCAGCCGTGCCGCTTAGCCCACGACCTAATGTATGTATTTATATTTATCACTAATAGCGAATGATCATCCTCTAAATCACCGTACCTCGCTAAATACAAGTTCAATTCCACCTTGATTTCTCCATTCCCCAGGTTATAGTATGAATTCAGGTATTAGATAGGTTGTGAACAAATACGTATCGCTTTCACTTTCAACCACATTTTCACTTATCAATATCACTTTCGTATTTGACACAATCCAATCACTAACACCTACATAACGATAATGCAAATCGGTCAATAGGTCTCAATGTAAACAATCAATATGCAGCAGGTATAAAGCAAGCACACAAATAGGCAAAAATGCACTGAACAGGCATTCACTATATTTTGACAGCCAACACCATATAACTTGCACAATTTACCATAAAACACACGTATAAAATCAACCAAAACAATATAAAAGGCGTACGAATTACACTTGATTATCTAAGCAATAAAATTAATCTCATGTCAAACGGAGCTCAGGTTAGGGACTTATCATCATTTTAAAGTAGCGATCGATTGCTGGAATTCCAGTTTCAAAACCGGAAGTCCAACTTCGCGTGCAGTTTACTAGAGACTGTGTTCAGTTTCAGGTGTTACACCGGTTGAATAAAACCTAGGTCTGTCTGTTAGGTTTTCAACGCATCAAATGAATTAATAATATCCTTTCTATACTAGAAATTATGTCCTATATAATGTGAAGATGTAAGAAATGTTACTGCAGAAACTGCAGAACACATCGACATTCTAAAATACAAACTAAATATCAAACGACCGTGAAACTACACGGGACTAGATTCATGTATTAGCTAACTAAATTATCTATGCGACTATATAGGGCTCTGCATATTTTAAGTTTAAAGCAGGTATGTACAGGTATTTAAATTCAGGTATCCCCGTGAAATGCTGCTCCGGACTGCAGTCCAGAGTCGCATCCCAGCCAAAACTCGTTACAGTAACCACTCAATATCGAAAAATAAACTATGGATGATTTTATATTATTGAGTCGGCTTCGATATGAGCCATATAACATTACGTTCCAAACTGTATTGAATTTACAATGATTTTAATAAGGCAACATGCGCGGTAAAATTCAGATTTAGTGTCGCCTTTAGGGGGCGACTGTACATGATTATAAACACGATATTTTGCATCCAAATTTCTACACGATATTCGTAAACAGTAAAGGAATCTAACTACCGCAAGTTCCACCATAATAAGATAAGTTTTGGTCAAGGAATTTCTGTCGAGCACTGTCACGCCCCGCTTCCCAAAATACGGAATACGAGGGGTTGACAAGGCCAGCCATGCTCCTACGGTTAAGAAAATATCCTGCCGTAGTCACACTTCGGCTTCTAGCATTACGTGATAATCAGTAATCAATGCACAGGTAATGAGAAATGCAGTCACTACATCTATCAAAATAGATAAAAGATATACCAGATAAGGATCAAGGGAAAGATAGCGCTTGCGTCGCTGATCTGGATGTGCGCAAAATCCTCGAGATACGTCAGCTCCTGATCCAAGCTCAGTCCACTTCTCACTCTAAGCATGCATACTCAGGTTGTTAGAGCGACACAATAGCAATAAATATAAATACATATGTAAACACGTGCAATAATGATGAATATGAAACAGTAAGCATGGAGTGATGACATGAGCATGAAGTAACCGGTACAGGTAAACAATAAAGCAGGTATATCGAATCAGTAAACAATGCATGGCCATGTCACTAAACCTATCAGTCTTTAAGTATCACTGTCCAGGTTGCTAAATCTATCGCCAGTCCAGGTGTGAGCGTCAACCACGCAGGAGTATCCCTAACCCAAGGATAGGACCCCAGGGGCAAGGGAACACGGGCCCGAATCACACTCGCTAATAATCAGTAATATCACCCATATGACTCCTAAAATCGCTGTATATGCCGGCAATGAGACTCCCGAGATTCCATTGAACTCACACTCGAACTACCCCACACCCACGGTCTGCATCAAATACCGACCATAAACCCAAATACTAGTCGGTCCATGACAAGTCTACGCGAGAACTGGAGACAGGATCTCCATCAAGCATGTCTCGACTGGTATCCAAGATAAATGGACAGTGTTTGACACCTTAACTATGACACTAATATAAGTGCTCCATAACCGTCCCATTCCAGTTATAGTTACACTTATATATGTCCCATAGACGTCGACAATACAATAAATTAACTGGTTCCGCTGATTGTGTATAAGTACGTATCACTTTCACTATTCAATCACGCTTATACACTAACGTACTTGCCACAACTTAATCACTAATATTTATCACTGGGTAATGTAACACAATCACTAGGTTATCAATGTATGTGATCACTATTCAAATGAGGATACAACCGCTACATGATATGATGAGAATGCAATTAATTATAATATGAAAGAACATAGCAGCCAGTGTCATACCACTTGCAAAATGTACTATAAATCACACGTGTAGAATTTAGCAAAATAATATAAAAGGGGTAAGCAGTATGATTATTTATATGTCCATAAAAATTGGTTTCGCGTCAATCGGATTCCAGGCTTACTAGTTATGGTCATTTCATTTTAAGTGTTTACTGCGGGAAATCCAGTTTCTGAACTAGAAGTCCGTTTCGTAACACGCTTTACTTCCAGTTAGGAGAATAATTAGGCGACGCTACAGTTAAATAATATGTATATTGTTCAGTTGATAAAACTGCACATTTTTTATTACATTTTTCCTACCATTTCCATATTTAAAAAGGTCTTTATTATAATATATCATACATATGAGGGTTTATGTGTAAAAATACTATTTTCCATGTGTTGATATATTATAATTAGCATTTGGTAGGAAAATTTATGCAAATAATTTTATTGACCAAATCCCAGTAGAACAAAGTCTACTAAATATTCTTGGAGTTGTTGTGCAGAGATTTTCCAAGTTGTGCAGAATTTTTCAAGACTAGAATCAAGCAAATCAAGTTGTTGAAGAAGACTTGCCTAATTAAGAATCAAAACTTGGAGACCAAGTCTGGCAGCAACCACGAGAAGATTTTCAAATTCTGAAGGTTCCTAGGATCGCCACATGTCACCAGAAGCCACCCATAAAGTTTTGATCAACGGAGGAGATCATAAGGCCGCGGATCCGCGGCCTAAGCCCCTTGATGCCGCGGATCCGCGGCAATATTAAAAGATTACATGCTTAAATTTTGTGTGATAAATCTCTGCTATATTTTACCAAATTTGGAAGCAAAAGGTTATGGCTTTGGACTATAAAAAGAGACCGAGAGCCTCTTGGAAAATTTATCAAAGCCGACGCGATCACGAAGCCCCAGACGCTCACGCATCCAGGCTGATCATCAACTGTTCGTCTACCTCCTTAGGAAAGATCGAGAAGCAAATCAAGTTTATTTGTAATCATTTTCTACGGAATAAAGTGTAGATTGTTCAAGTGATTAATAAAGGTAGTTATTTTATTTAATTCTTTTGCATTTTACATTATGTTTTCCCTCTCTGTCTTTTCATCTCCTTTTCCCAACATGCACAAGTAATTGTCCGCTTGTTAGGGTTCGTAGGATTAGGGTAGGCTAATGGACGATAAAAATCCCTAAACCTTTTTTAAGTCCTATAAAGTTTATGAACTTTATCAAAAGAATCATTAACATCCTAATCGGGCGCGCTAACAATTCTTTGCTAGTTCCGACCGCGATTAGAGATTAGATTAATGATTATTTTGGTAAAGGCTAGATATGAACGGAGTTCCGTGTCGAGATAAGGGTTAAGAGTGGGATTCCTTTTCCCTCCAGAAACCCTAATCTATACGCATCACCGTCGTTCTAGTTTTAAATCTATTAATGGATAAAAATGGTAACTTTTAATTAATCATCCATGACTACTAAATCCTAACGAACCCTACAAGCCCTCTTATTATATTAACCACATCCTTAAAATAATCTAGATCTATATTTTACATTCTTGTTTAACGTAGTTCTAGAAACCATTCTATAAAATTCTTTATCCCTCCTCTCTTTCTCAACACATCTAAAGTAAGAATAGAAGGTTCTACGTTTCCCAGAGGACGACCCGTACTCATCTCGGTCTAGCTACACGCGACACCGTTATTGATTTCGGTTAACTACAAACACACACTTTCGTGTCAATCAAATGGCGCCGTTGCCGGGGATACGTGCGTAATTTTTTATTCTTATTATTTGTGTTGAATTCTTAGACGATTTATATCATTATTAACACAAAACTGCAAATTGCATATTTAACGATTTGTGGGTGAATCTTGCGAGAAAATCTGGAGTCACAGAATTGAGGAAAACAGAAGACAGAGACATTCTTAGAGATCCAGAGGAGCAAAGGAGGCCACAGAAAATTTTTCATCAACCGATCCATCCACCTCGCGGCGGAACCGCGGCAGAAAGGTGCTTCCGGCGGCGGAATCGCGGCAGGGTAGAGGGATTAGGGCTACAGAACTCTCTGGTAAGATTCTGAACTCCTTCTTTCTCCTCTCAAATCCAATAAAATCTATCTTCTGCAGGATTCTTTGCAAAATAGCGCCGCTCAAAAATCTTTTTGCAAAAGTTTTGTGATTGGTTTTGTTTTGCATATTTTAAAACGGACTTTAAGGGGCAAAGACCAAATCAAGATTAGGTGGGGATTTCATCACCCTTCCTAAGCCCCACAAATCACAAACCGAGCATCTAGATCTACCCTTCATTAATTTAAAAAATATCTAGACCAGACTCTAAGGACTGTCGCGCTCAATAAGGACAGAGGAAGGTCGTGGGTAATCTGTCGTTTATCCGCATTACTTTTGTAGTGCCTAGACAAGTGTGTCAAAGGCTAGTGGTTTTTAATTAAGCCTACTATTGTGGTTCATTCCCACTTACCTGGCACTTACCTGGCTACAAGGGTAGTACGGAGGCGGTAGAGGATTTATCCTGCGGCTTGTCCTTTGGAAGTCTAGGAGCGGTCTAGAGACTGGACCTAGGTGACCTTAGTTCTAGGGTTGCTTATGCATTTTAGAGTGATTTGTCTTGAGTCCCACTTTTTCAAAACAAGCCAATTTTAAATCACACACACGCTGCCACTTGCACTAAACCCGCTTAGTGCATGCTCGGCTGGACACGGGATCCTAGTGCCCGTCTTGTCCGCGTTCCTACTATCGACGCCGAAGTCGGTACTTCTTCATCTTCTTTTCCCCCACCACACACCACGACCGAGATGGACGGCACTCCATCAGATTATAACACCACGCTGCCACCGCCCGTAGGTACGCATAATCCACCGCGCATCTCTCTCCAAGAGAGATGCTATCCTATCCGTGGTCCTCTTCCCACTTGTCTATCTCTTCCACCACCTAACGGGGATAATTTCGAAATTAAACTCCACTACATCAATCTGCTGCCCAAATTTCACGGGCTTGAGTCGGAAGACGCGTACGTTTTCATCACCAAATTCGAAAACGTATGCGCAATGATGGGTACCTCACAATTGACTTTAGATGCTATGCGCTTACGTCTTCTCCCATTCACACTGTGCGACTTGGCAGAAAAATGGTTTTATAATACTGCCGCACACTCTATCACTAATTGGGATGAATTTGTCATAGCATTTCTTAAGAAGTTTTACCCAAACCATAAGACTGCCCATATTAGGAGCGAGATCAACCAGTTCACCCAGCTTCCCAATGAACCATTTTGGAAGTGCTTTGAACGTTTCAAGGATCTGCTTGTCCAATGCCCCCATCACGGAATACAAAGATGGGATTTATGTCGGATTATATATGAGGGCATTAATCCAGCGACAAAGCAGATGCTTGAAACAATGTGTCAATGCAATTTCATGTCTAAAGATGACGGTGAAGCGTGGAAATATCTGGAAGACCTTGCTGAACATACGTTGCAGTGGAAAAGCGTAAGACCACCTTCAACTAAGGGAGGTATTCACCAGCTTGATGTTTCTATCGCAGTAAAAGCCAAAATGGCAGCGATACAGAAGAAACTCGACGCTATTGAAAACAAGTTCTCATCATTCTCCCTAAATCAGGTCACGCTTCCTAAGACCGTCTGTGGTTGCTGTTCGGATCCTTCACACTTAACGGAAGAATGTCCTATGAATGCATCGTTTCAAGCTAATGCTGCTTTTCAGCAGCGACCTAGAAACGACCCTTATTCTTCCACGTACAATCAAGGATGGAGGAATCATCCTAACTTTGCTTGGAACCAAAACCAACAAAGCAATTATCAAAGACCTCCTCCACAGCAACCACAACCACAGAATCAGCCCCCCTTTCAGTCACAGAATTTCCAAAATCCGGCCAACATTTCTACACCACAAGTGGCCGGTACTGACAACTCACTTGCACAAACTTTGGATATGTTCATGAAACAATCCATGCAAATTTCGGCTGAGATGAGGTCTTCTATTGATACCATAACGAAAAACTCCGCCTCCCATGATGAGAGTATTAAATCATTAGAAAACCAAATCGCACAGTTAAACACCGCAATGAGTACGAGAGAGAAAGGGAAACTCCCATCTCAACCCCTACCGAATCCTGGCCATTCACAAAATCATAATGTGAATGACGTTACTATGTTAAGATCGGGGAGAGTGCTGAATAACCGAGTGGGTGAGCAATTTGATGTTAGTGACACATTTGATACCCCATCTTCTTCTTCTTCTTCCCCTAATTCATCTAGTCTTCCACCTTCATCCGAGCCTATTCTCCGTTTTCCCCAAGGCTCGAACATTTCGCCAAATCTATCTAAGTCGATTCCCACTCCAATTTTGGGATCGAATCCGTCCCCACAATCCTCTCCAATGTTGGACCAAACCCTTATTGATAAAGCACCTTATCCAAACAGGTTAAGGGGCAACAGACCAAGTCCACAAATGGAGAAGATTGTGGAAATTTTTAAGCAAGTTAAAATAAACATTCCTCTCCTAGATGCTATTCAACAAGTTCCGTCATATGCGAAAATCCTAAAGGACTTGTGCACTAGGAAGAGAAAAGTTCAAGTACCTAAAAAAGTTTTCCTTGCGAGAAATGTGAGCACTGCTTTTACACAACAACTACCTAAGAAACGAAAGGACTCCGGAAGTCCTACAATTTCTATTTCCATTGGGGGTAAAAATATCAATCGTGCTCTACTCGATCTAGGTGCTAGTGTTAACTTGCTTCTTTATTCTGTTTATGAGCAATTAGGGATCGGAGAGTTAAAACCTGTGCATTTCACTATTCAGATGGCCGATCGATCTATCACCCAACCTAGGGGTGAGCTAGAGGATGTGTTAATCAAAGTCAGGGAATTCATATTCCCTGTGGACTTTATCGTTATTGATACACAACCTATGGCAAACTCACGCAATCAAATCCCGGTGATACTCGGTCTACCCTTTTTGGCCACTTCCAACGCAGTAATCAATTGTAGAAACGGCTCTATGACCCTATCCATTGGAAAGAAGTCAATTGAGCTTAACATTTACAAGTTGGGAAGTGAACCCTCCGAACCCTATGCTCATGTGTGTTCTGTCGAATTAATGGATGTCGACAGCAGCGAATTTGATCAACCTCATGATACTGACTCTTTTCATATGTTGTTGTTTGACCCAACCATGTACTCTTCCACCGAGTTGTCCGGGTCAACATCTAACGCTGATGAGGAACATTTTATAGAGTCGGACGATCATCCCATTTTTTCTGATGACATTATTCTTCGGGGTATCGACGAAAGTTTTGAGGAAATTTTCGCTGATGAACTCGCATTTTTACAAGACACGGGTGTTGAGATGAATCAACTCCAAGACAAAGAAATTGGACCTCCACCCCTTCTTTTGGACAATCATGATAATGCGAGTAATCCATCATCACTATCACTGTGTCGTCTCTTCAAATTGAGACGCAATCCTTTTCCATCACACCTCTTATCACTTCCCCACTTCTTCACGTCGAAAGGTGACATGTTCTTCCACCAACCTTGGTGCTTTATTGATAAAATTTTTGAATGGTTGGTGTTGACCTTCGATCTTTGCAAAACTTGGCATTGACCAATAACCTTGACCCCCTCGTGTGATTTTTTAAGATTAAAATTGTTTAACTCAAGTTTGGAGAGGTGGTATATTTTGGCTCTTGAAAAAAAATGCTTTTTACAAAATTGTGAGCCTAAAATAAGTTTGGGGGAGGATTTTCACTTTCATATATTCTTGCCCCCATTAATAATGTCCTCCCAAGCTTACAGGTTTTTGTGATCCAGCAGATAGCAACAGTGAGGACACTGTTGAAAACAAGTTTGGGGGAGGTTTGTGCTTATTTACGCATCAATTTGCATCATACTTTGCATAAGCACAACATTTTCAAAAAAATTTAAATTTTTTTTTTATAACAAAAGAGTAGAAAGTGAAAAATTACATCCAAAAGATAGGAATAGTTTAAGGAAACCAAGAAAATTAGAAGTTTTCTTAAACGAACTAGTATTAAGTAGTTATGAGCTGTTGTCCCAAGGGTTAGTAAGATAAATGAAGTCACTAATATGAGGATAAAAATAAGTCTGAAAAATAGTTTCTATTCTGAAAGCCAAACATTTGAATGTTGATACCCTACTATATGCACTTACACACGTCTTGAAACTCGGGATAGTATAGGATACCTTGAAATGCTCTTGTCTAAAAGCCAAAGTATGAAGGAAATGAAATAAAAAATGAAGAAAATAAAAAAATGGTGAAAAGAAAAATGAACACTGGTTTTGTTATCTCCAAGGAAGCAATAAAAAAAAATAGCGAGGGTGCCTCTTCACCTAGTGCCCTAAGGCCAACTGGTCTGGGAGTCACTGCTAAGCCTTAGGTGGTGCAAGACGAGAAAAATATTATCACCGAATCAGGAAGCACATGAGTAATCGGTCGGTTAGTACCTCAAGAAGTATTAACGGTCGCATGAAAATGTGTGAGCAAATCTAAATATTCATAAAATTAAAAGGTACTGAGGCAGATGGACAAGAGTATGATAGCTTGAATTGAATTCTCCGGGTGTAGCGATGTTCATTACACTCACGTAGGGTTATATGATCAATGTTTGGACGAAAAGTAGGAATGAAGAATAAAGACGATATTTTATTGAGGGATAATGTGATTTCTAATATCTTTTCATGACCATTAAGATAGGGCTCATGACAACTGAAAAGCTAGTGTAGTTGGAAACTCTTATTTTCAAAGTCTTTCTTTTATTGTTCTTATCTTTATATGTAAATTTCACTATCTCTATTTTATTATAGGATTTTGTGGGTGTAATCCGCTGAAAACCCTCAGGAGACAACACTCCTCCTACTAGGGACACCTAGAGGTTTAACAGCTTGTTGCACGTGCTCAGTGCAATCGTGTTTGCCTACGAAAGTATGCTTAGTTTTCTCCCTTCTTTTCCTTCTCTTGAATAAGCTAGTTTGCTTGGGACGATCAAAGATAAGTTTGGGGGTATTTGTTCAGTTGATAAAACTGCACATTTGTTATTACATTTTTCCTACCATTTCCATATTTAAAAAGGTCTTTATTATAATATATCATACATATGAGGGTTTATGTGTAAAAATATTATTTTCCATGTGTTGATATATTATAATTAGCATTTGGTAGGAAAATGTATGAAAATAATTTTACTGACCAAATCCTAGTAGAACAAAGTCTACTAAATATTCTTGGAGTTGTTGTGCAGAAATTTTCCAAGTTGTGCAGAATTTTTCAAGACTAGAATCAAGCAAATCAAGTTATTGAAGAAGACTTGCCTAATTAAGAATCAAAACTTGGAGACCAAGTCTGGCAGCAATCACGAGAAGATTTTCAAATTTTGAAGGTTCCTAGGATCGCCACATGTCACCAGAAGCCACCCATAAAGTTTTGATCAACGGAGGAGATCATAAGGCCGCGGATCCGCGGCCTAAGCCCCTTGATGCCGCGGATCCGCGGCAATATTAAAAGATTACATGCTTAAATTTTGTGTGATAAATCTCTGCTATATTTTACCAAATTTGGAAGCAAAAGGTTATGGCTTTGGACTATAAAAAGGGACCGAGAGCCTCTTGGAAAATTTATCAAAACCGACGCGATCACGAAACCCCAGACGCTCACGCATCCAGGCTGATCATCAACTGTTCGTCTACCTCCTTAGGAAAGATCGAGAAGCAAATCAAGTTTATTTGTAATCATTTTCTACGGAATAAAGTGTAGATTGTTCAAGTGATTAATAAAGGTAGTTATTTTATTTAATCCTTTTGCATTTTACATTATGTTTTCCCTCTCTGTCTTTTCATCTCCTTTTCCCAACATGCGCGAGTAATTGTCCGCTTGTTAGGGTTCGTAGGATTAGGGTAGGCTAATGAACGATAAAAATCCCTAAACCTTTTTTAAGTCCTATAAAGTTTATGAACTTTATCAAAAGAATCATTAACATCCTAATCGGGCGTGCAAACAATTCTTTGCTAGTTCCGACCACGATTAGAGATTAGATTAATGATTGTTTTGGTAAAGGCTAGATATGAATGGAGTTCCATGTCGAGATAAGGGTTAAGAGTGGGATTCCTTTTCCCTCCAGAAACCCTAATCTACACGCATCACCGTCGTTCTAGTTTTAAATTTATTAATGGATAAAAAGGGCAACTTTTAATTAATCATCCATGACTGCTAAATCCTAACGAACCCTACAAGCTCTCTTATTATATTAACTACATCCTTAAAATAATCTAGATCTATATTTTACATTCTTGTTTAACGTAGATCTAGAAACCATTCTATAAAATTCTTTATCCCTCCTCTCTTTCTCAACATATCTAAAGTAAGAATAGAAGGTTCCACGTTTCCCAGAGAATGACCCGTACTCATCTCGGTCTAGCTACACGCGACACCGTTATTGATTGCGGTTAACTACAAACACACTCTTTCGAATCAATCATATATTTTTCAGCTATGTTTGTAACGCATCAAACGGATCATCTATAGGATTCCTGTATTAGAAGTTAGGTCATGTTCAACGTGACGGTGTAAGAGAGGTCACTGCAGAAACTGCAGAACACAACTGTATTCTAAAATACAAATTAAATATCAAACGACGGTGAAACGACACGGGACCAGATTCATGTGTTAGATAATTAAATTATATACGTGATCGTATAGGGTTCCACGCATTTTCAGTTTAAAGCGGAGGTGCACAGGTGTTCAAAGTCTAATATCCAAAACGAAACGCTGCCCCGGACTGCAGTTCAGGGCCGCGAATCGCCTCAGTATTCATTGTTATAACTTATCAAAATGCAAATATGAACTATGGGGTGTTGTAGCTTTATTTGTTGGCCTCGATACAAGCCATAACACTCTGAGATCCGATATATAGAAAATTTATTATGATTTTAACCGTTCAGCTTGTCCAAGAAAAATCAGCTTTCACAAGGGTTATCGAGTTGTCATTTTAGGGAAGGTAACCAACTTTATTTTACAGCCAAATTTATATAAGATGTTCGTTAACCACGCAGGGTTTCATCGATCATGAGTTCCACTATATTAGAGTATGTTTTCGCTTAGGATTCGTATCGAACACCTAGGTTAAGCAATCGATATCAAACAAAACACACGTTTTCCTCACTTAATCGAAACTAGTTATTATCCATATATTTCTACGTGATATCAACATGGTCATAAGTCCTGGTCGGACTTCATTAGCACAATTAACACAAACATTCACTATTGGGTTCGAATCACAATTCAATTACATTTATGATTAATTGTAAAGGCAATCATAGCATGATAAGCAAGTTTTGAAACTTTCCTGACGACGATAAGCGTGACACGAGCACACACGGGCTAGGTACGGCGACAACGAGGCAGCAGTAACAACACAACACCGGCAATGGCACGACCGTGGCAACAGTAACGAGGTGAGCTCAGTGAGATGGGGTGCTTGGGCTTGAAGTGGAGCTTGGGCTCAGCAACTACGAGGCTTGGCTTGACGAGGCGACGACGGTGGTCGCAGCGGAGCTGTCGGCGGCGAGGGGAAGTGGCAGTCGTCGGAGATGGGTGGCGAAGCTTGACAGCTGGGAGAGGGGCTCAGCTTGGAGAAGCGGAAGAGGATGGCTATGGTGATATGGAGGTCTTCGTTGGTGTTGGCGGTGGCTGAGGGGCTCCGGCAATGGCTTGTAGGCGAGGGTGGCAGGCGGTTGGGTCGGTGCAGGGGGTTTCGTAGGGAAGTTTGGATGGTAGAGTGGGCAAGGGACCGTAGCAGCGACGTGGTGGTTGCAGAGGTGGTCGCTGGTGCTCTTGGAGGCGGCCGGCGGCGAAGGCGAAGCTTGGTCGATGGAGGAGGAGAAAGAGAAGAAGGAGGAGTGGTGCAGATCGAGGGTGCTCGGGGAGAGGAGGTGGTGGCTGCACGGTCTCGTTGGAGGTGTTGTTGGTTCGTCTGAGGTTAGGGGATAAGAAGTCGGTGGTTTGATCAGGGTGGAGGGTGTGAGCTCGAGGCGGTTGAGAGGAGTCGGCGACGACGACGATGCGAGTGCGAGCGTGGGTCTTCGTGTGGGTTCGAGCGCGGTGGTGAGATGGGCTCAGGGTTGGGTTGTCGCGGATTTGAGGAAGAAGATGGGGCGAGAGGAGAGAGAGAGCGGGAGTGAGGGAATGAGAAAGAGAGAGAGATGAAGAGAGAGGTTCTGTTGTGAGAAGAGAGGGAGGCGAGGCGAAGCGAAGGGGATCATGGGTTGTTGAGGGGAGCGAGTCTCACGGGAGTGGGGAAGCGGGCGCTGCCATTGGAGTGTGGGTACGGGTCTCGTGGAGCACGAGGGGAGGGGGACGTTGAGGAGATGGAGGAGTGGGGACGTGGTCGCTGGGGGAAAGATGCGGGAAAGAATGATGGGGAGAAGAAGAAGGAGAGGGGTGAGGGTTCGGGTCGGGTCTGGAGCTAGGGAATGGGCTGGGTTTAGAGGGCTGTGTTTGGGAATTAAAGAGAGGGAAAGAGGGGGTGAGGGTTTGGGCCGGGGATTTGGGTTAGGGTTTAAACTTAAATAATTAGGAAAAATAAAATAGAATAGATATAAGGAAAATAATATGATAAGGAAAAAATAGGTTTAATGGGATTCTCATTAGAACTAATTAGGAAGTTAGAGTTACAGGAAAAGTATAGGAAAAAAAATCGTTTGGGGAAAATATTTTAAAAGAATTTATTACTAATAATACACAAGATAGAGTACAAAATAAACCGGGTATTACAAGCACTTATCTAGTGTGCGGTTATTAAACGAGGGGTCCGCTTAATCTAATCAATTAAAAAAATAGTTATTCCATGTTCACATTTTAACCACTGTAGGCATTATCGATGGGTTATAGGTTCACAGCGCGGCTATTATGACGATGTAGATATATATACAATAATATTATTACGATTAGAACTTATCGATCCATTTAAAGTAGTAATAGCATGTAAAACAAGTGATCGGGTTTTCACTTGCCTAGCAATGGCTCGATAGCCGGGATGGCGATGACGAACGGTGGCAGCACAGCAACGCGGCACAGAGCAGCGGCACGATCACGGCAACGGCAACAGCGTCTATGACTACGGCTTAGAGATGGCACGGCACGATACACGCGCGACAAGCACGGGCTCGAGTGAGGGCTTGGAGAGGCTCGGCGCTGTAGAGGTGAGCACGGGCGCTGTGATACGGTGGTGGGGGCAGTGGCGTTGTGGACTCGGCGATGAGTGTGGCAGTGGGCTTGGGCGCAGTGGGTGTGGGCTCGGTGCCGGTGGAGAGGAGGTGATGGGGATGGCTGGAGGAAGTAATGGAGGAGCAGAAAGCTCGTGGTGGTCGTCGACGATGAGGAGCGGTCGGTGCTGGCAGTGGGGGAAGCTGGCGGTAAGGGAGGATGACGAGGAGATAAAGGGTAGTTGCCGAGATGGTCGCGCTCGGGTGCGATGGAGCTTGGTATGCAGGGTTGAGGATTCGGTGTTGTGGAGGAGAGGAGGGGCTCCGACGGTAGTGGTTCGTCGATGGTGGAGGAGCTTGAGCTGAAGGGGGAGGAAGGGGTGTTTCTCGGTTGGGGAGGGAGAATGACAGAGTGAAAGAGAATGAGAGAGACCGGGAGAGAGAGTAAAGTAGAGGGAGAGATGAGTGATCATTGAGGATAACGGGGAGGTAGGCGAGTGGACGAGGTCGTCGTGGCCGTTGGGGAAGCGGGTCTCGTAGAGCTGTCGGCACGAGCGAGAAGGGGAAAGAGTCGTTGGGGGAGGAGAGAGAGGATGTGGGTTGCTAGGTCATCGTGAGCGCGAGTCAGGCGGAGGTTGTTGGCGAGTGGAGCGCGGTCGTCGTGGAGGTGGGCGTGAGTTGAGGGGGAAACATTGGGAAAAGAAAAGGAGCGAGAAAATAAAAAGAATGAGGAAGAAGAAGAGAAGGGGGAAGCGGGTCGGGTCGGGCAGGGGTCGGGTCGGGTAGGTTAGGATTGGATTTAGATTAGAATAATAATAAATAAAATAATAAAATAACAATAAAAATATAATAAAAATATAATAAAATACATATAAAAATGAAAAAAATAGGAATAAAATCTGGAAAAATATGCGGAAAAATATACAGAACTGGAGATTTACAATATACATACCAACATCTCCTTCAACTCCTCGACAGTGGTCTTTAAGGCGGCAATATCATACTCCAGACGTCGCTCACGGGAGGTAGGGGAAATAACCGCCGGAGTGGAGACCAACTTCATATGAGCCTTAATAGGACCCAGTCCCCGGCCTCTCTCCCAACCTCCGTGGCGCCCTCCGTGTGCGGCGTTTAGGACTGGGGTCAATAGGATCGGATCGGTCTGTCCACTAAAATCGATCCCCGATATCTCCGTATGATCCACCACCCGTTCCTACACCTATATTAACCATTAAAATATAAGTATATCATTTAAATTTGAACTTATCAAAACAAAAATTTCATTCGAATTAGAATTAATATTAACACTTACACAATACTCCTGGGTAGTGGTGTCGGTGAATCAAAGCTCACCTGTGGCGGGATCTATCGAGGTGCCGTGGATGGAAAGATACGTGATCAACACGCTTGGTGTACCACCCTGCGCCAAGGTCTGAGCTCTCTGCAATTCACCAAAATTTTACATATATTATAAAATAACTCTTAATATTGCATTATATCAAAATAGATCTATTGCAATTTACCGATGCCTCTATGGCATGAGTAATGTTCCTCGAGCCACCTGTGTAAGTGGGGCGACCCCTCTTCGCCGACTTCCTATTCTTCTTGTTTTGATCGACCTGTTTCTGCACAACACAATCAGATTTAGTTTTCTAATTAAGCAACATAAAAAATAAATTATATACTAAACAGTGAATTACATTTAAATTGCAAACCTGTTTGCACTCAGAGTCATAATATTGGCACAAGAGAGGTCATGTATCTATATCGACTCTGGAAAAGGCCGGAGAATGTAGGAGATCCGCTCTCTCCGCCTCAAAGGTCTCCAGCCATACCAAATAGCAATCGATCTTCAGCTCGTTCTTATTATATCGGACCTTAGATTGCATGTTCTTCATGTTGGGTTATGCCGGCGCCCTGGCCATCTACCGTGACCGTTTGCGGAGCAAATTTTTTATAAACTGACGCTAGAACAACCCGATAACCCGGATCTACCATAAACCTATAAGTTAGCAAACTAAAGAGGAGTTAGAATGGTTATACCGAATGATCTGAGTCCTTCGGTCTTCTACCATCTTCCTAAGCTCCTTGAGGCGTCATGGATCGAGTTTGGCCTCCGGTCTCCCTCCATCGAAGATGATCCACCTGAGGATTTGTAGTTCGAGCTCTAACCTCAAAGATGAGGTAACTATGGTACCTAGTTCGCTAAACTAGATGGCCTAGAGGATGTAGAGTCTAATGATGGATTAGTTTGTCTCAAAATACCCTAGATTTCTTAACATATGAGACATTAAGGGTTGAGGAAGAAGAAGAGAAGCTTGGAGGAGATGAGAGTGCAGTGTTGAAGCATCCATGGAAAAAATTGGTAAGTGTTATGAAGCAAAAGAATAAATCAAGCCTCTCAAAATATCTCACAGCATAAATAAATCAAGCATGCCCAAATAGTGAACCATGAGTCACCCCATGAGTCACCACAAAGTCATGCTTCATTTAAAGCCAAAGAACACCTCATCCCTCCACCTCATTAACCATTTAAACAAAATGGTTATAAACTAAATGAGGTGTTTTCTTCTAGAAGCACTTTGTAATAAATTACAAGAATACCCTTATCCGTATATACATACCCGTATCCGTATTCCGAAAAATACGAATATAAAGAGACGAAAATAATCCAATAATATAATATTAGAATCCGGCTTAAGCCCACTAATATTATCCTTCCGAATCATGATACGTGCATAAGTGCACGTATATGATCGAACCCTGCCGTAATACCATACGGCCTATACATCGTTTCGCCCGAAACAGGGAAATCCTCTGTGTGGAACACTAAATACTCGTCAATACGCTAGCAGTGGGTTTAACCACAAGCACGTCAGCGGCACTAGCTGTACGTAACGGCTACCCAGTTATTGAGCGAAAGGAAGGCCAGCGAGCAAACTCATCCGAACCCCTACTGAGCCTATCCGTGACAATCTCCGTACAGTCCGGTATGTTCGTCTAAGAGTATCGCATATCGAGTCTAGGGGGTGGATAAAGTTAGACCCCTAATAACGCGATATTTCGTGTCGGTATGAAGCCCATCACCAACTGAGAAACTATTGATCCAAATCAGCAATTCTCGACTACCTTGCTAAGGATTTCTGGTGATGGCCACCCGTGCACAACGCGACATCAACCCCCAATACCGGGAGAGACGAATCCCCGACGATCCGCTTACTGCCTCCATGTGGCTCAGGACTGTACCCAACTAAAAGCTGTTTGCATGACTCCTTTGAGCCGTGGCAGGGTAGTAATCTAAGCACAGTGGGAACTCACACGAGACAAATGACGATCTCAGGTCAACAAACTAACCTGTACACATGTCACCTAGGAACCGCTATCTGACAATAGGTATAATACTAACTAGCATGATCCCGGCGAGTCCGTCCAGTATACTTATAACCCAATGAGCATCTGTATACTATCTTAGGTGACTAACTGACACCAATGGCTTGTGAGACCGGCTATCGCCCCTCGTCGGGGTCTCGATAAGTACACGCTAGTCTACTCTGGAGTATCAATGCCCAGTCTCGATACTTCCTCGACTAGGGACATTTAAGGATGTGCTTATAGACCACCCAGCTTCCACGTATATGATTGCCATCATAATACTGGTAGTCAAGAAAGAATCCTATGGGCTCTATCAACATGTAATAGTGGTCTGTAATACCACATAATGCATGCATATGATGATAAAGAGAAACCAGATAGCATACTATCATTTTGATTAAGACTGTTCTACCCGTATAGGTCATCCCTCAATCATTACAATCGTGTACCTGCAATTTAATAATTGCTTGATGGCACTATAGCCAACACTTCATGAGGCTCAGATAAAGAGCGTGAAGATCGAGCACTCTGTCAGGGTGATCAGGGTTGGGTACAGGTTGAAAGTCGTAATCCAACCGCAAATACAAGAAAATAATGTATTTAAATTATAAGTGTTAAATAATAATAAATTTATTCGATAAGTCAAATGAAAATATATATTAATACCCGAGCCTGATCTCAGAAGAAGGCAAATGTGCGCCGGTGCTGATCGCCCCACTCAACATGAAGTGAATACTTCTTTTGGATACGGCTCTCATCCCCCATATACCGGCCGAACCTCTAGGCATAATCGCCAGTATAGATGTCACGTCCCACCTCCAATATAGAGAGTATTGTCCGCTCTGCCCGAAACCGCAGGGTTTTGTCCTTTGGGGCGAACCGGACCTGACCAGGGGCCACTTCCCAGGAGGTCACCCATCCCAGGACTTTCCTGGCTCGAGCATGCTTAACTACGGAGTTCTCAAGCTCATGTAATGCCGGTTCACTTAAAATGTATCTCTGTATTGAAGAGTGGTATCATTTCATTTATAGTACAAATTTGCCCACTTTCGGAATGTATTCCGAAAACTCCCCATTGTTCTACAGTGGGTCCCACGGACTCAAGAGGTGGCCCCCATGAATTCAAGAGATAGCCCCTGCGCCCTTGGCATGACACTTAGCGTGGCACTTTGTTCCGTGTGTCACTTTATTCAGTGAGCAAGAACCGGGTCCCGATATCGATGTCTCCCCCTAGCTCTATCGGGTCTTAGCCTGTGGGACTGATTCAGCCCTCAATTCCGCCTCTCGGGATGGGGTTGCCATGCATCTACAAGAAATATCAAGACAAGCAATATCAAGACAAAACGATATTTAGAAATCAAGGATTAACGAAAATTGAAGTGCGATATATACTTCCGGCGACAGCAGCACGAGCCTAGGCCCGGGCAGCAGCACGAGCGGGACAATAGTTCCTCCAGTGAGGAACAACCGGTAACCCGGACGTAGACGCATCCCCTCCAACTAGAAAATAAAAATTGACGATAAAATTACATGAAGTTCATGGTTATTCTTAGAGGATATGTAAAATGAAAAAAATATTTTATATTTAAAAATACTAACCTGCAAACTGCGCCGAGAGTACGGTAATGGCGGGAGTGGCCTCTGCGCCAGATATGGATGCACCACCTACAATTAGACAATTAAAAATAAATTATATAAGTAATTGCAAAAAGAATGTATATATCTATAATATAACATTCTAAATCAATATGCATGCAATATAAGATATATAAACATACATGCAAGTGCGGTGGTGGTCTCTGCCCGGGAAGTGGAGGCACCATCTACAGCTAGACAATCAAAAATTGATTATCTGAGTAAGAGCAAAAAGAATATGTGTATATTTATAATATAACTTTCTAAATCAATATACATGCACTATAGGATATATAAACAAATCTGCAGGTGCGGTGGTGGCCTCTGCCCGGTATGTGGAGGCACCACTTACAGCTAGACAATCAAAAATTGATTATCTAAGTAAGAGCAAAAAGAATGTGTGTATATTTATAATATAATATTCTAAATCAATATGCATGCACTATAAGATATATAAATATACCCGCAGATGCAGTAGTGGCCTCTGTCTCTGATGTGGATGCACCACCTATGGCTAGACAATTAAACATTGACTATATAAGTAATTTTAAAATAAATATGCGTGTATATCTATAATATTATATTCAAAATGAATATGTGTGCAATATACCTGGAGGTGTGGCAAAATCCACACGGAAAGATTCATCTGAAGGGGATACGGATCGGGATGCAAGACCGGCCCTCTAGAGCTCCCTATGCAGCTCCCCGGGTGGCAGAACCGCTCTGCCTCTGCCTCTGCCACGGCTGGTGTTCCTGTCGTCCCTCGCTGCTATGGGCGTCGTCATCAGACCTAGATAAGAGTACAATCATTACATATGCATGCAATATATGTATAGATCATAGAAATGTGAAGTAATAATATAATATTACTGATAACCTTTTTCGTTTCGTAGACGCATTAGATATATCAACTTGGATTTCATCATCGATATCATTCCTAACCCATGTAACTTCACGATCAGCTGAAGACAACCCGTCTTTGGAAACAGACGGTCGGAGCACTCTAAGTCTTCTCTCTTCTTCATCCTCATTGCTGTCCTCCACACGATCCTTGAATTCTTGGATATCGTAAACATCCCTGGGTTTCCAACGACATACGACGCTCCATCCCGGATACTTCAAGCACGGTGAGTAGTATACTTGAAGCACTTGTTGCGGAAAGACAAATGGATTGTCCTGACCATAAAATTGAAGTGTGTTCACACTAGTCAATCCATATTCATCTTTCCAAGTTCCGAGATTGTTTCTCCATTTATCCGTATCGGTTTGTGTATCGTACCAAATACGCTGAAATATATAAAACGGTTCTGATCGTCCGGGATATTGGATGCTAAGTATGTAATTTAAGTATCCATAATAAATCACATCATCCGATCTTACGGTCGCAATCCCACTATTCTCAGTGGTTCGAGATGTTTTTATGTTCTTAACTTCAAATTTGTATCAAAGAACACCGAATTCTTTATAGTATGCAACCTCCATGCTAGGAAACTGAGCTAAACATCTTGAATCTCTCTCTAATGATGCAAACAAGTTCGGATCGTGGATCTAATAAAACAAATTTTACGGCAAATACATAACGATATAAGTTTAGATTAAGACTGGTAGCAATAACATGTTATTTGAACAACCTACATGATCTGCAACCCAATCGTAAAAATTACCCTGATGATATTTTTCTAATCGTTCATCATTCCAATCAGGATGCCCCTCACGTATCTCATCAATATGAATTATGTTCTCAACAATAAATTATGACATTAATATTATATCATTTCACACACACACACAAATACAACAATTAATCCAAAAAAACTTACTTTCTAATTTCTTCAAGACATACGCTGTTGAGGAGAATAAACTGACATATCTTGTTGATAAAGATAGGGTCTACTCTTTTATAATCAGCTTTACTATATGGCCCGTCCTGAATTCTCCGAGACCGGTTAAGTTTCGTTTCAATGTTCTCGTCCAGATAGCGGGAACAAAATGTGGTTATTTCATCTAGAAGATAACCTTGCATGATAGAACTCTCTGGTCGATTTCTATTGCGTATATACTTTTTTAGAGTGTAGAGGTACCTAAATAAAAATATGTTAAATAAATAAATACGAGCATATAAGGCAACAATAATTTTACAAAATGCTTGAAACGAAAAATTCAACATACCTTTCGACGGGATACATCCATCGATATTGTACCGGTCCGGCAAACTTAACCTCAGTTGCAAGATGAACCGTCAGGTATATTATGATATCGAAGAACGACAGCGGGAAAATACGCACAAGTTTGCAAAATATCAATGAAATAGAATTTTCTAGATTCTCCAGTGTTACAACATCCAAGGTTTTAGCGCACGATTCTCTAAAAAAGCAATAAATCTCTTTGATTACTAGATCAACCGATTCGGGAAGGAAAGTCCTGAGGGCTAATGGGAGAAGGTGCACCATAATAACATGGTGATCATGACTTTTCAGCACATCAATCTTATCTTTCACAATTTTTATCTTCTTGCTAAATGATCCTGAGAAACCTGTGGGAACTTTCAAATCATGCAACACCTGCAGGAACTTTTTCTTCTCCGGTTGTGACATATGATACACGGCATTGGAAAGTAAAAACTTACCTGGTTTACCCACTATCGGTTTAGGATTCAATTCATTTCTAATTTTCCAGTTCTGAAGATCCATCCGAGCACGGAGGTTGTCTTTCGATTTTCCATCTATATAAAGAAACAAGTTAAGTACATGCTCGGATACCCCCTTCTCTATGTGCATGACGTCCATGTAGGGTGTTTTTCGTCACCCTATTGAGATCGGAATATGCGTCGCTTGTCAGCCGTATATAGATTCCCCCTGCCTAGGGTAGGCCTGGGTTTATTGATTGTGTTGATCCGAATTTCCGGCAGCCGCGGACTAAACTGCCGTTAATTATTTCTTGCCTTTGGAGCGAGAGAACCTCCGATTGACGGGTCAAACTGGTCATGCGAACTCAATATACAGTGTGCGCATGTGTGTGTCTTGAGGGGTTTGTTTCTGCCAAATTTTTTGGCTCAGAGCTTGCTGTTCCCTTATAAAAAAAAGGAAAGAAAAGAAAGAAGAAAAGAATCCTCATAATTTGGCATCACGTGTTAAACACGTGGGCACATATATGCAAAGCCTATAAGCGCTGAAAACAAATAATTAAGGGCCAAACTGGCCTCACATGTTAAAAACGTGAGCGCTCATATGCAAAGCATATGAGTGCTGAACAAAAATAACTAAAGGCCAAACAGGCATCACGTGTTAAACATGTGGGTGCTTTTATGAAAAGCATATAAGTGCTGAAAATAAATAACTAAAAGCCAAACAGGCCTCACGTGTTAAACACGTGAGAATTTATATGCATATAAGTGTTGAAAATAAAGCATACTGAAACCCTTACTAGTGGTCACGTGTTAAACACGTGAGTTCTTCTGTTGCACTTTTTGGCAAGATAGAATTAAATTCTATGTGGGAAATATTTGCTTGATCTTTCTCAAACTTGAAAGATCTTCTCTGTTAAACAGAGGACCCTTGGATCAAAGATCCAACGATAATTATAAAATCATCAACCGATCATCTGATAGAATAAAAATTCTATCTTAGGAAAAGATATTTCCTAATCCTGTTAAGTAAACAAGAAAACTTCTCTATTAAATAGAGAGCTTTTGGATTAAAAATCCAATGGTGAATAAAATTCACTAAGTGATCCGAGAGATCATTTTGGATTGATCATGATCTCTCAATCAGAGATTTTCCTGACAAATTGATCTTTTCTCTTATCCTATAAATAGAAGGGAAAAACAAAAAAAATGAGAGAACTTGATACAAGCTTCTGCAAAAAAAGCGTACAGTGAGATCTTGAGAGAACAAGAGAATTTAATTCTCAAAGAAGAAGACTTTCCCCATTGAATCCAGAGGTAAAAAAACATAGATCATATGGTCTCTCATTTACCTATCTAAGGGTTTAACCCTTCATTTAAGAACTCAGTTCTCTTCCTAATTGAGATTGGCAGAAGCAAATCTCCCCACAAGTTGAGAATTTAATTCTCATCGGGGAGATTTTGCTCTGCAGATTCAAAACTTAGAGGAAAAGAATTAAGTTATATAAAAAAAAAGAGAGAAGAAGAACGAGAACATATAGAAATTTAATTCCCCCAAAAATTAGGGTTTAATCCTATATATAAAGAACTTAGTTTTTTTCCATAAAAAAGCAATGATGATGATCCAAGATCTTCAAAACTAGAATTGTTAGTGCTTAGCACTATTTTGAAGCCTTACGTGTTTCCCACGTGAGTGCTTCAAACGAACAAAGAGAGCAACTAAAACTGTCTCATGTGTTTCCTACGCGAGTGTTAAAACACCTCAGTATCAAAAAGAAAAGGGGCAGTCATGTGTTTTGCATGAGAACGTTCGCCAAGTGCTTAGCACTTCTTTAAAAAAAAGAAGGGGAGATAAATCCCAATGGGCAGTGCCTATATTTGGGTGCCTCACGTGAGCGCCACAAAACTCTAGTGTTTAACACTAATCCAGTGCCCACGTGAACGTACATGAGCACTGTATGCCTCAGTGCTTAGCACTGTTGGGTAATTATGGAAACCCAATCTCATCCCAAATTGGTTAAGTTTCCTAAGGTTAAACCTTTTTGATTCTAAAAACAACCGAGCCCATATTGCTCATGTTTTCCCAAATTGACCTTAGTTTCAAAAAAATGACCAGTGGTCTCCCATTGATGATATCCCAAATGATATTCATCTTATATCTCCTAAGATAATTTTTGTCTCAAATATGACTAACATTTCTTAGGTCTACAACAGCCCTTTTCCCCCCTCAAATATGGGATTTGATTTAAGGGTACATCTCTCCACACCTCTGATATATGTCGTTGTAATTCTTTAACGTTTTCAGAGAGGTGGCGGGTTCCGACGACCAACAACTCATTTCATCCCACATTGACGCACTTCCAAATTGACGTGCACATCTCAAATCGGATCACACCCCAAACTAGGTGCATTCCATGTTACTATCATTCACTTCGCCACGTAACAAATACATGTGCGTGCAAGATCAATGTTGGACCAAAATGCCCCTAAACTAAAATTCGCCCCCAAATACGGCGATAATGGACCGAAATGTTCTTAAACTAATATCCGCCCCCAAATACGGCGACAAAGGACCGAAACGTCCTTAAACTAACATTTCGCCTCAAACATGACGATAATGGACCGCGATATCCTTAAACTAAAATAATCGAGCCCAAATACTCATATGTTTAAGTTGATCTTAATCTCAAACCAGATTGACGATCCTTAAAACAATCCAAACCCAAATCTAAGAATATATGGGTTTGGACTAATCTACGCCCTACGGGCAACAACATAAATTAGTCTCCGTATACAATCCATAGGCAACCAAAATAAAACAAACATACACATGACACGAAGTGAACCTCCGGAGCAGGAGAAAGTGGTTATCATGATGCGGTAATGTAATTAACTGCAGGGGTTTGCGCCTACAGGGAAGAGAGTCCCCACAGTTAAACCCCCCCTCACAAACGAGAGGGAAACTAATAAAATCTGCTACAACGGCCGCATTCGTCCAAACCTCCGATATACGGTATCCTAAATCAACTTGGCATCTTCGGAGAGGTGGACGGATAAATCCAAATAGCATCTGCCCCCGGGATTCATGCCAGAAGTCCCAACGTCCCAGTCCGTTTTCCGGTGGAGAACAGCTTCCCGGTGTACGGATAAGGAGACACGACGAGGCACACGACGTATTTACTCAGAAGTAAACACGTTAAGCATAAATAAGAAATATAATACAAATGTACACAAGAATGACATGAGATGTAAATGAACAACAACTTTTTTTTATTAAACATTCTTTACAATACAACTGGAAAGTAAATACAATGCGGAAAGCAATACCTAAACAATGTCATGAACTGAAAGTAAATGTATATACAAGTGACTAAAGCTCCGGATCTTCTGCGAACTGCTCCAAGTCTTCTGAGATGGGCTCGATCTCCAAAGAGTCGGGTCCTCCTGACAACATTCCAAAGAAAGAATAGAAAATGAATCTCGTCAGCGAAAAATCGCTCGGTAAGTCCCAAAGAGAGATAGAAATAGACTGAACAGGTAAAGAGAATATATCTGGTATAATATATGATTATTATGTTAACGCAGTTGTTTGTATCTTGGTACAGAATGTGCCAGTGTATATGAGAGGAGTCCAACTTACCCCGTGGACTATGGTATATAGAGTACAGGGCCCCGTCAAAAGCTACGGGATAACAACAATGGATATTCAGGTTAGGTGTATTAAAATGACCGTCTCATGCCACTTTTAACACATTTCGTACCAGTCTACCCCTTTAAAAAAAACCCGTAACGTTTATTGTGTTATTTTATAGATGATTTGTAGATATAAGACTTGCCAAAACTATGATATCAATTGTTCATGTAAAAGGATAAAGATATAAACAGATATTCATATAGACAAGTCAATGTATATCCATGGATCGGTCAAATCAAGTCATGTTGATATAGATTGTATTCTGGTATATATGGATTCATGTTGTATTGAAGTTATATTTGGACTGTATTCATGAATGGATTGTATTCCGATTAGACTGAGACTCTGTCTGAGTCAGATGCTTAAACAGAATTGGATTCCTGAATTGGATTTTGGAGTTATCGGTAACTGCTACACATGGACAGCAGGATTTGTGACTTTTTCCAAACCAATTACTATTGATAACCCCGTTTTAGTTTTCTATCTTAAATAGGAAAGCATCCACTTTCTCCGGCTCCCTGAGGCTCAAGGGAATTGGTCCCGCTTAAACCTATATTTACTAGAGTTCTTATTGTAAATTAATAAACTTGAGGGGGTTTTATGAAAAATAGTTTAGTGTACTTTCAAAATAATACTCAAGTATTTATTTATCGTATTTAGGGTTTTCATGGATGTAATTTTTAAATGTGAAGTATTCTAGTGAATATAAACCTAGATTGAATAGTATATAGTATTTTAGTGTAAATTGGAATTGTATGGATTTGTGATGGTAGATTCATGAAATTTGTGATTTCTTTGTTTAGAAAACATGAAATTTATTATATATATTTAAAATAGATAATTTGATAATATTATAAATAATTTTAGAAAAATAAATTTATTTATTAAATAGAAATCATGTTTTCTTAAAAATTGTAATAAAAGTTCCACCGAGATCGGATACTCCGTGATGAGGCCTGCATTTCGCTCTATTAGTACCGAGGATGTGCGATAACCTGCACCCTCCAAATCGGGTTCCCCAAAATGGGTTGCAGAGGCTTAATTGCAAGGAATTTAATTTAAAACAATCTTAAAGAATACGGTTTTATTAGTTTAAGGTATTTTGTTGTAAAATTGTATTTATCCCAAAATATTGTAAAGAAGCAATCGTGCTATGTCATGATGAGTGTTGTGATGAGATAGGTCATTATCTTGTGAGTTTTCTAAAAGTAATATGAGCAAATATATGAAATAATATCGTAGGTAAACCTTGTGATATTTAAACGAAAAAGTGAAATAAAAGTTGTATAACATTGTATTTTGAATTGAAACTTGTTCTAAATGTTGTTTTATTGTTGCTAAACAGTATATAAAGAAATGGTTAATTTGTTATTAAGAAAATTTGGGTTTTAAACAATTTTAGAATCGGAAATCAGAATAACTCCACTTCCGATGAGTTTTGAAAATAGATCTTTTTAAAATAGGAAGAGAGGAGAGGAGAGGGAACTTACTAGTTGAGAAGAGAGAGGGGAGGTATATGAATGGTTTGAAAGCGTTGTGTAGTTGTGGTGTCGCCGGATTTGTCCCGAGTCGTCGCCGGAAGATGACCTTGGGCTATCTCCACTTGTACACCTTATTTGACTTGGAAATTTTTTAGAGTTTTGATGATAGATTTCAGAATAGAGAAGGCTAGGGTGTGATGTGGTATTTATAGGATTGAATTAGGGTTTAAGGAATTAAAAATGAGAATTAAAATACATTTAACATTGGATTAATGGGTGATTTTAATTTTCTGTTAATTTGCAGGAAAAAACAAACAGAAGAGGAGTAGTGGGGGGAAGGTCAAGAGGTGTTGGGGAGAATTTGGGAGCATTTCCCACGGGGGGCCCGGCAGCGCCGGCCCAGAGGCTCATCTCGCCAGCCATCATGAAGGGGGTGGGGCTTGGATGAATGCCACGTGTCGGGGTCTGTGTGTACAATATTTTCCACATGTTTGATTTTAGTGACTTTTCATTTTTACGTGTGTTGCACGTGTAAAATTTTGGGCTTCCAAAAAGTTTAAAAGAAAAATCAATAAAATAATATGCGGCTAAGGGGATTTGAACACAGGGGCTACGTCACAGCAGTGTAAGGTTTTACCAATGAGCTACAATTGCTTTCTTGCTGTTTTAAAACAAATTAAATACTTATAGCATACTCAGGGTTGCAAATACTCCATTTAGTACTTTAACTTTAAACAAATTTTGTACATTATAAACAGAGTCGTTATATTCTACCCTCCTTACAAAAATTTCGCTCTCAAAATTTACAAATATTTAAGGACTAATTTACAAATAAGAAAGGGTATCTAGCACGCATGTCGTCTTCTCTTTCCCACGTTGATTCTCCTGGTGGGTCTTTCCTCCGTATCACTCGAGCCAAGTTTACTTCTTTGTTCCTAAGTGACTTTACCTTTCTGTCCAGGAATTCAACGGGTTGTTGCTCATAAGATAGATCCGTCTGTACACTGTGCTTGGAGTGATCAAGAATATGGCTGGGGTCGCTTACATATCTTCAGAGTTGGGATATGTGGAACACATTGTGCACTCTTTCTAATGAGGGTGGAAGTTGATTGAAAGAATTTGAAAGTTAACCGCAATCAAGACGGTGTCATTTTGCAGCTAGCTGCAATGAGCACGGGTCGATCCACAGGGAGACGGAGCGTTTTACGTTCTTGTTTTGATGAGTTAATGCGCGTAGGCGGAAAGTTCTTTATCTACCCTAAGTTTTATATGAAAGTATAAAGCTTGTTAGGAAATGATAGGATAGTGTAAGTTAGCAGAAATCCGTATTCAAGTCCTTTGAGCCGAACTTAACCAATGAAGCTAGAGCAATCGGCAATAATGTGGATTAGGGTGCTTAAGCACGGTATTCGTGGAATCCGGCATATTGACCCTTGTCCTTCCATTCTTATCTCTTACTTTCGCCTCCGGCCAAATCAAACGCAACCGGTCGCAGTTAGGAATCACCGTTACCTTGGTAGGGTAGGGTGCCTAACGGAGCGCTTGCTTAAGGTTTGGACGGAGTTTCAAATGGAAAAGACGGGAAAAGGAAATGAGCAAAGAAACCTTAACTTACATTATCGTTATCTATTTCTAACAACACCATATTAACAACCATTCACAACAACAAAAGAAAAAGGAAAGAAAAGATAAACAAAGGAAAGAAAAGAAAAACAATACAAGAAAGTAAATTGCATGGAATGTAAATGAGCAAGTAAGTAAAGGAAAGAATGAAAATTGCAAGAATGTAAAGCATGAATATAAAAGAGCAAGGTAAGAAGAACTAGGAACCAAAGTGTGCAAAATGATTTCTTTATTATGTCCAAGATACAACCTTGAGATTATACCCTAAACTTAAACTTGCAGGCTCACTAAAGAAGTTGCAAGATCAAGAGAAGGGCATGAACTCAAGGGAAGTCTAAGCTATGTACAAGAGAATCAAAAACAAAAACGAGAACTTATAAAGAATAAAACTTGGCAAAAGTGAGACCATGAACCCTTGCCCACTGCCTACTATATATAGGCATAAAAGAAAAGAAAATAAACAATAAAAATAGAGCTACGTGGCAGTAAGGAGGGGCCCACAGAAAGATGGAGGCCAGAGGAGCACATGGGGCCGGCGACCTCAGCTTTGGGAGGCAAGTGCTCGGTTGAAATCCGAGCACTGGTGCTCGTATTTGTAGTGTGGTCTTATGTTGTCCCCAGCATGACTCTGGTGTTATTTGCTTGGTTTAAATACCCTGGTTTGTCTTCAGAGTTTTGGAGGGAACTTGGTAGATAAAAATCACATCACTACTTTTTGCAATAAATGCACATCACACCATGCCCACTTGTGCCATGATTCATGGAAGCCCCACCATGGTCTATGCTATCAAAGTGCTAGTGCACAACTTGTCATGTGTTGGACCAAAATGTGTGTACACTAGTTTTACAAAAACTCTTTGATTCTTGATCGGTTTGCAGTTCTGGTTGCAGTGCCAGCTCACAAATGTAATATCCGTGATTCTGGATGTATTTCTAGTATTTGTCACGGATACCTGTAATCTATATTACTGAGGAAACACCGGTTAATAGTACCGATATATACAAAAAATAGAGAATGAATGAGCGGTATTAAAATGCAATATTCTGGTATGAACAAATACCCCCAAACTTATCTTTTTCTCGTCCCGAGCAAAACAAAATCCTAGCCTCATTTTCGCAGGGAACGCAATTGCACTGAGCGCATGCAACAAGCCGTTAAACTTCTAGGTGTCCCTAGTAGGAGGAGTGTTGTCTCCTGAGGGTTTTCAGCCGATACTGCCCTCAAAATCCCGTCAAGCTAGTTTTATAAGTTAACGTTGATTCTACTCCTACAGTTTAGTATC
This sequence comes from Agapanthus africanus, assembly GCA_030015575.1. Classification (NCBI taxonomy): domain Eukaryota; kingdom Viridiplantae; phylum Streptophyta; class Magnoliopsida; order Asparagales; family Amaryllidaceae; genus Agapanthus; species Agapanthus africanus. The sequence continues at coordinate 589,555,212 of CM057340.1, read as the reverse complement.
TACGTTAGAAATTCTATCATCCTAAGTTAGAAATATTCAACCCTTATGTTTCACACCTCCTATCTATTTAACCTTAGATCCTATACGTTCCAAAAAAGTTTAGAAAGATGTTGGTATCTCTTGAGTTTTCCTTCTAAAGTGTGGTCTCAAATCAAGGATTTTTATCAACTTTACAGAAAAAAATAAGTCTTATTCTTCATTTCTATCTTTCCTCTAAACATCGATTGTATACCCTTACGAATGTGTTTTATTTTACCCCTACACTTAAGAATTCAATTCAAGCTATAGTAGCCTTGCCCTAATACCTAATACTACTTCTTTTCATTTAATGATGGACGGATTTGCTCACACACCTTTCATGCGACTATTAATGCTTCTTGAGGCACTGACAGCTGATTACTGAATGTGCGAGTCTAAAGCGTAAATAGCATTTTCCAGGTCTTGACTTTATTTATTTATTTTTCTTTTTTCTTTATTTTTCTTTTTCAAGACCGTATATATTTTTTTCACTGATGCTCTTTTTGTGTTTAGCTTTAAATACCGTTTTTTCTTTCATACTAGGCTTTCAGGCAAGAGTATTTCTAGGTATCCTCTACTATCCCAAGTTTCAAGGTGCGTGAGCATTTTCCAGGTCTTGACTTTATTTATTTTTCTTTTTTCTTTATTTTTCTTTTTCAAGACCGTATATATTTTTTTCACTGATGCTCTTTTTGTGTTTAGCTTTAAATACCGTTTTTTCTTTCATACTAGGCTTTCAGGCAAGAGTATTTCTAGGTATTCTCTACTATCCCAAGTTTCAAGGTGCGTGTATGTGCAGTTTGTAGGATATATACTTTCTAAATTTTAACTCAAGAATAGAAACTATTTTTCAGACTTATCGTTCAGTAAAATTTCAATACGTTCCCTTCATCTCGACTTAACTCAAGAACTGAACTCAAGATTACCTATTTCTCAAAAAACTGTAAGGACGTATATTTACCAAAGTTAAACAGAATGAGGGTTATTTTTAGGGTTTTCAATTCCTAAACCTAGAATTTAGTTATTTTTAACGTATCAACTAAGCTTTCGGAAAAAATCTAAGTTACCCAATTAGCTAACTTGACGACAAAGTTTTTATATTTTTGGAAATTTTTTTCGATTTTTGTGGGTTTTTAAATAAGGTATGCAAATGCAAAATATACATATGAATGCGAATGAAGAAAGCTTACCGAGCACACCCCCAAACTTAAACTTGACAGTGCCCTCACTGTCAGGCTACACCAAGAGGGTCAAAATTGTCGGCTCTCCCCAAAAACAAATTATATACAAAAAGCAAAACCAAAAATATATACACAAAAAGGGTCCCCCAAACTTAAGTAAAACAGTGTTTCCACTGTTAAGCGTTGAAGTTCAAGATTAGGGGGGAAAGTGAACAGTATCAAACTATACAAGGCCTTACATAGGCCAAAAGTGAGCACCAACCATTCAAAAATTCTATCGCTATAAAGCAGTGGCTGGTGAAAGAAGGTGGAAAGGAAAGAAATAGAGAATACGCGAGAACATATGCGGGTAGAAGTGGTATATGGTCCCAGTATATGAGAAGAAGAATGGCGGAAGGGAAAAAAAATGGAGTACGAACTTGAGGGTGAAAATGGAGTGAATAAATTAGCACAATTTGTGATGTCCGATGTGTAAAAAGTGATTGTGCTAATCTATTAACCCGTCGAGAAATGGGGTCAAATCCCTCAAGATTCGTGAGAAAACATGGGTACGCCGAACTTGGTAAACCAGACACAGGAAGTGAAAATGATACGGTGTCTTGCAAGGTTGGAATGATGGAAAGGAAGGAGGGAAGTGATTGAGAAAGGGTCAAGGTTAAAGGTTCCGGAGGGTGTACACAGTCAATGAAAGGGACATGATGAATTGGAAAATCCAACTCATCAAACAAAACTGGTTCATCCTAAAAAATATCCTCAAAATTTTCCTCAAAGTTAATCTCATCCATGCATTTATCATCAAAATTAAGATGCATATAAAGTTCGGGAAAAACATTTAATGACTCGGGATGATGAATTGGAGAGAAAAACTCAGCCAAATCTACGGGTTCATCGTCCAAAATATCCCCAGCGTCGATATCCTCAATCAAGTGAAAATCAATATTCTCAGACACCTTAACAAAAGCATGGATATCAATCAATTCAGGTTCTAGAGTGGAGGTGTAGAGGTCAAAAGGTTTAGGCGTGGTTTCACTTGAAAGGGACCCTTCACAATCGGGTAAATCAAACACTACAAAGTCGCACAACTCATTAAACATTCTATTTTCAATTGATAAATCGTTTGGAACACTAAATAGACATTCATAACCGGAGTTGTGAGATTCAAGTTGAAACGGGTAGGTTTGATTTGGAAGGGTATATAGCTTACTCTCACCACTCAAATTCTCATCCTGTCCTATCGTCTCTTCATACATTAAAAAATTTGGAGCTAGTTGAACACTAGCTACCGGGTCACTAGGTTGTATGAGGGCGGCCATGGACGCATTCAAATTCATCATCTGTTGGTATGACGCTACCCGAAAGTCTTCTAACGACTGTTCCAGACTAGACATGGGTTGTGAAGGGGTTTCAGTAAAAGATTCAAAGTTGTTTGGATACTGAAAATTCCCAATTGGCGGTTCAGAAGCAATGTCTAGGGAAGGTGTAAAAGTTGGGTAGGACTGATAGGAATTGAATGGCCGAACAGGGGTAGGATCAATATACGAATAAGAAGGTGAATGGAATTGTTGATCCAAAGAATTTGTAGTGGTGAAAGGAGTGAAAGATCGGCTACGGGATTGTTCAATATGTTCAGCGATGGACAAAGGACGACTTGCAAAAGGGGTATCAACATAAGAGGGTGGGGGAGGTTGAAAAGGTTGATACAAAGTGGATTGCGGAGTGCAAGTGTTTGTCCTAGACGCGTCTATGCGATCTTTCAATAAAATTTTGGGTATGGAGGGGTCATTCGACGTTATGCCAAAGCAAGAACCGTAGGAAGTTATGTCTGGTTGTGGGTACCAAAGTTCGGCAAGAGTTTTGCGAGGTGGGGTACCCATGATATGAAGAGAGGAAGAAGAATAAGAGAAAAGGAGGGGAAAAGAATGTGTTTGTTTTCTTTTTTCTTTTTTTTAAGGTTAGTTATTAACAAGAGAATGAAATATACAAAAAATAATTTGGACAAAAACAATCACGACACAAAAATACCACACACCTAATCATTCTAGGGTTCACCTATGTCAACTAGACCTGCTCAAGAACATGATTGTCGAAGTAAAACTGTGTCGAGAAACGGGCTCAAGATATACTGATCACGAGGCCAGGTAAGTGCAGAGATAAGGGGAGGTTTTCCGACGCTTTCGCGAAGGTCCTTAATTAAATAACCCTTTCTCTTTTGGCGGTTTCGCCGTTAACACTTTCCTAGACACCCCGGGAACGCTATACCGTTAAGCGGTGTTCTAAACACAATTAATCTCTCTTAGTGAGCGCGAAGTCCTTAAGGCTTAAAGTCTAGTTTCTTTTAAAATTTGTGCGGGTATACGTTATGCTCAATTCGTGATTTGTGGGCCACGGAAAAGGTAATGAAATCCTTTGCCGTATGTTGTGGGGTTCGCTTGCCCTTAAGTCCGTATTAATAGATGCAATGCGCAATTTAATAAAATAAATTATTCAAAGAATCAAACAATCATTTTTTACGTTTAAGCTCGGCACTGCAACAAATACGGGTTAGTCAATTTTAGCGTTTGCTAGCGAACTTGCAAAGAATCCTGCAAAGAATAGTATATTGGATGCGTCAGATTTGAGAAGGAAGGTGTTAGAATTACGTAACGATAAGTTTTTGGATTAAGGAACCCCCGTTGAAGCAAATCCGGTAAGCTTGAAAATTTCGCTTGCGCGGGTCAAACTACCCGGATCTTTGGCACTGTGCTTCGCAATCACCTTAGCTTGGAATGTACACTTTGCTCCCCACAATCGTCGTTCGCAATTCCGCAAAATCTACAAATGTTGGAAAAAATGAATATTAGTGAGGAAAAGAGATACGAATGCCCAAATACCTGCACACTAAAAATAATAAAAAACAAACAATAAAAATAGGACAAAAATAGAACACTGGAGCACAGAGGAGAAATTGGAGGCAAAAGGTGGTGAAAGGGCCGGCGTCGCCGGATTTGGGGATGATGTCGCCGGCCAACTTGATGAGGAAGGGCTCCAAATTTTAACAGTAGTCTCAGTGTTCCACTAATGCCACACTGGTATTGTTTATCTTTTCTGTTGAGATCCAAAGTGCTAACAGGTAAAAAAATTCAGAGAGCAAAATTGTTAGTTTAGTTAGTTTTTTTGTTTGGGTTTTGAAATTTTGAATTTTTTTTAGTTTGTTTTGAAAAATAGGGTTTAGTTGTATAAATGAGATGTACAATGATTAACCCAAAATAACAAGAATTAAAACGTTACCGTTTCCCCGGCAACGGCGCCATTTGATTGAAAGAATTTAAAAGTTAACCGCAATCAAGACGGTGTCGCTTTGCAGCTAGCCGCGATGAGAACGGGTCGATCCACAGGGAGACGGAGCATTTTACGTTCTTGTTTTGACGAGTTAATGCGTGTGGGCGGAAAGTTCTTTATCTACCCTAAGTATTATATGCAAGTATAAAGTTTGTTAGGAAATGATAGGATAGTGTAAGTTAGCAGAAATCCGTATTCAAGTCCTTTGAGCCGAACTTAACCAATGAAGCTAGAGCAATAAGCAACAACGTGGATTAGGGTGCTTAAGAACGGTATTCGTGGAATCCGGCTTATTGACCCTTGTCCTTCCGTTCTTGTCTCTTGCTTTCGCCTCCGGCCAAATCGAACGCAACTTGTCGCGGTTAGGAATCACCGTTACCTTGGTAGGGTAGGATGCCTAACGGAGTGCTTGCGTAAGGTTTGGACGGAGTTTCAAATGGAAAAGACGGGAAAAGGAAATGAGCAAAGAAACCTTAACTTACAATATCGTTATCTATTCCTAACAACACCATATTAACAACTATTCACAACAACAAAAGAAAAAGCAAAGAAAAGATAAACATAGGAAAGAAAAGAAAAACAATACAAGAAAGTAAATTGCATGGAATGCAAATGAGAAAGTAAGTAAAGGAAAGAATGAAAATTGCAACAATGTAAAGCATGAATATAAAAGAGCAAGGTAAGAAGAACTAGGAACCAAAGTGTGCAAAATGATATCTTTATTATGTCTAAGATACAACCTTGAGATCAATACCCTAAACTTAAACTTGCAAGCTCACTAAAGAAGTTGCAAGATCAAGAGAAGGGTATGAACTCAAGGGAAGGCTAAGCTATGTACAAGAGAACCAAAAACAAAAATGAGAACTTGTAAAGAATAAAACTTGGCAAAAGTGAGACCATGAACCCTTGCCCACTGCCTGCTATATATAGGCACAAAAGAAAAGAAAATAAACAATAAAAATAGGGCTACGTGGCAGCAAGGAGGGGCCCACAGAAAGATGGAGGCCAGATGAGCACATGGGGCCGGCGACCTCGGCTTTGGGAGGGAAGTGCTCGGTTGAAATCCGAGCACCGGTACTCGTGCTTGTAGTGTGGTCTTGTGTTGTCCCCAGCATGACTCTGGTGTTGTTTGCTTGGTCTAAAATACCCTGGTTTGTCTTCAGAGTTTTGGAGGGAACTTGGTAGATACAAATCACATCACTACTTTTTGCAATAAATGCATATCACACCATGCCCACTTGTGCCATGATTCATGGCAGCCCCACCATGGTCTATGCTATCAAAGTGCTAGTGCACAACTTGTCATGTGTTGGACCATGTGTGTACACTAGTTATTTACAAAAACTCTTTGATTCTTGATCGGTTTGCAGTTCTGGTTGCAGTGTCAGCTCACAAATGTAATATCCGTGATTCTGGATGTATTTCTAGTATTTGTCACGGATACCTGTAATCTGTATTACTGAGCAAACACCGGTTAATAATACCGATATATACAAAAAATAGATAATGAATGAGCAGTATTAAAATGCAATATTCGGGTTTGAACAGAAGTGCCAAGTGATATGCCACTTCTCCGACTCGTTCAAGTATGTCGAACGGTCCAATGTATCTCGGACTTAACTTACCCCTCTTTCCAAAGCGAATCACTCCATGGTTTGGAGAGATCTTTAGAAATACATGATCTCCCGGTTGGAACTCCAAATGACGATGCTTTGCATCAGCCCAGTGCTTCTATCGGTCTTAGGCTATGCGCATTCGTTCTCTGATAGTGCGAACTACATCTACAGTCGCCACTATCATCTTAGTTCCAAGGAGTTCCTTATCTCCGATATCGTCCCAACTTAATGGTGAACGACACTTCCTTCCATAAAGAGCTGCAAACGGTGTCATTCCAATACTCGCTTGGTAGCTGTTGTTGTATGAAAACTCCACAAGGTGTAGGTGATCTTCCTTCTTCTTCACAAGCAACACTGGAGATCCCCAACTTGAAGTACTGGGATGAATCCATCCTTTCTGCAGAAGTTCGTATAGCTGAGTACGGATCTCCTTCAAACCTTCAGGACTTAATTGATATGGTGCTTTGATCACCGGTTGAGCTCCAGGTACCAAATCAATTCCAAATTCAAGAGCTCGATCAGGAGGCAAACCTGATATGTCTTTAGGAAATACATCATCGATCTCTCGAACTACCTCTGGCTTGTCTTCTTCCTCCTGAGAGTTGCAATCACTGCTTTCTTCGGCTTTTCCTTATATGTGCTAGGCTACAGGGTACAGTCTCCACTTTTGAAATAAAAGACCGGATGATCTGGTATCTCAAACACTACCCTCCTTTGACGACAGTCGATGGTAGCGTAGAAAGTTCCTAGCCAATCCATACCCAAAACTACATTGAAGTTCGGTATGTCCAGAACCTTGAAGTCAGCATAAAATTCTCTGCTGTAGACGACCACTGGACATAGGTCGTATCCCATTATTGCCTTTAGAACGCCATTCCATGAACTGACATTCTAGCTGGATACAAGTGGTGTGACTGAAATCACATGAGTTCGGACGAACCATTGCGACATAAAGCAATGAGATGCTCCAGTATCGAAGAGTGCTAGTGCAGGAAGTGGGGCTACTAAGATTGTACCTAAGTTATGTGGGATATGTTTAGGTATGGAAAAGAACATATGGATTTAAACAAGTATTGAAAAGATTTGAAAGATGGGAAGTTACCAGTGTTGACTTGGCCAGTGGCTTCAGTTTCTTCCACAGTCATTGTGAAAGCCTGACACTTAGGTACATTCCTCCTTGCGGGAGGCGCATTCCTCTGTCCGTTCTTCTATCCATGAGGTGGGTTTCTTTGTGCATGATGGAACTGACGAGGAGGAGGTGTAGTAGGTCCACGAGGAGGTAGAGCTGGGAGAGCAAGACGTGGTGCAGGTGCCTGGATAGCTGACGGCTGCGGATAGGTGATTGCTGGTCTGGGTGTAGTATTCTGATTGAGTCTGTGAGGACAAGACCCAATATCATGTGTGGATGAGCCACAGACTAAGCATAGGCAATTAGCACGCCTGCAATCCTTCGCCAGGTGTCCATTTCTTTTGTAGTAGAAACAAAAGTCTGGAGTAGGCCGGTTGAATGGTACTCCCGGTCTCCTGGGTACAAACGGTGGTCTGGAAGAGGCTCCTCCTGCTATCTGAGTAGTAGGGTGCTTCATACTGGCAGATTGAGGTCTGCCTTTCTTCTTCACTATTGCCTCGTATCGACGAGCAGCCTTCAAAGCTAAGTCGTAGGTTGGGAAATCCCCTGTAGCTAATGCAGCTTGGATCTCCGGGTCCAAGCCTTGCTGAAATCGTCTAGCCCTGATCTCAGCAGTCGGTATGAGATGTGCCGCAAACCTGCTCAACATAGTGAACTCAGCATCATACTCATCTATGGATTTGCTCCACATAGAGCCTTGTTGTAGGTGGATGAATTGTTGGTCCATGTCAAATCGGGCAGTCTCGGAAAAATACTTCACGTCAAACATGTCGCGAAAAGTCTTCCGTTCGATCGGCTGGGTAAGACGGCTTTCTTCCGCCTTCCACCATACTCGGACGTTATCGGTAAGTTGCAGCTTCGCAACCCTTACCCAAGCAATGTCTGGCACTTGTGCTGCCGCCAGACCGTCTTCGATCGACTGAGCCCATTCTTCAGCTTCCAAGGGGCTCTCTTTCCCAGAAAATTGTTTCGGATGCAGTGCCCGGAATTGCTTCACTCCAGGTACTTCCGCTTCTGGACGGTTCATGAGTATAGCAGTCTGCTGCTGCTGTCCCTCCAAGAGTCTCTTTGTTGTCTTGAGTAGTACCGTCTGCTCATTAATTAGAGCTACAACGGTAGGCATAAGTGGAAGATGAGGTGGTGTGGTGTTGCCATTAGTGCTCGTATTGTGCGGGGAATCCATGATCTTGAAAGAAAAATAAGGTTAGGATAGAATTCAAGGAATAGAAATATAAAGAATATTTAGTTGCTGATTCTTGTGATATATTGCTTAGGTTTCCATGCAGAATTGGCTTGCATGGGCTCCCAACAAAACCTGTCACGCCCCGCTTCCCGGTGTACGAATAAGGAGTCTCGATGAGGCACGCGACGTATTTATTCAGAAGTAAACATGTTAAGCGTAAATAAGCAATATAATACAAATGTACACAAGAATGACATGGGATGTAAATGAACAACAACTCTTTATTTATTAAATATTCTTTACAATACAACTGAAAAGTAAATACAATGCGGAAAGCAATGCCTAAACAATGGCATGAACTGAAAGTAAAGGTATATACAAGTGACTAAAGCTCTGGGTCTTTTGCGAACTGCTCCAAGTCTTCTAAGTTAGGCTCGATCTCCAAAGAGTCGGGTCCTCCTGACAACATTCCAAAGAAAGAATAGAAAAGGAATGTCGTCAGCGAACAATCGCTCGGTAAGTCCCAAAGAGAGATAGAAATAGACTGAACAGGTAAAGAGAATATATTTGGTATAATGTATGATTATTATGTTAACGCAGTTGTTTGTAGCTTGGTACAGAATGTGCCAGTGTATACGAGAGGAGTCCAACTTATCCCGTGGACTATGGTATATGGAGTACAAGGCCCCGTCAAAACCCACAGGACAACGGCAACGGATATTCAAGTTAGGTGTATTAAAGTGATCGTCTCGTGCCACTTGTAACGCATTCCGTACCAGTTTACCCCTTTAAAAAAATCCGTAATGTTTATTGTGTTGTTTTATAGATGATTTGCAGATATAAGAGTTGCCGAAACCATGATATCAATTGTTCATGTAAACGGATAAAGATATAAACGGATAGTCATATAGACAAGTCAATGTATATCCATGGATCAGTCAAATTAAGTCATGTTGATATAGATTGTATTCTGGTATATATGAATTCATGCTGTATTGGAGTTATATTTGGATTGTATTCATGTATAGATTGTATTCCGATTGGTCTGAGACTCTGCCTGAGTCAGACGCTTAAACAGAATTGGATTCCCGAATTAAATTTTGGAGTTATCGGTAACTGTTGCATATGGACGGCAGGATTTGTGACTTTTTCCAAACCAATTACCATTGATAACCCCGTTTTAGTTTTCTACCTTAAATAGGAAAGCACCCACTTTCTCTGGCTCCCTGAGGCTCAAGAGAATTGGTCCCGTCTAAACCTATATTTACTAGGGTCCTTATTGTAAATTAATAAACTTAAGGGGGTTTTATGAAAAATAGTTTAGTATACATTCAAAATAATCCTCAATTATTTATTTATCGTATTTAGGGTTTTCATGGATGTAATTTTTAAATGTGAAGTATTCTAGTGAATATAAACCTAGATTGAATAGTATATGGTATTTTAGTGTAAATTGGAATTGTATGGATTTGTGTTGGTAGATTCATGAAATTTGTGATTCCTTTGTTTAGAAAACATGAAATTTATTATATGTATTTAAAGTAGATAATTTGATAATATTATAAATAATTATAGAAAAATAAATTTATTTATTAAATAGAAATCACGTTTTCTTAAAAATTGTAAAAAAAATTCCATCGAGATCGGATGCTCCGTGAAGAGATCTGCATCTCGCTCTACTAGTACCGAGGATGTGCGATAGCCCGCACCCTGCAAACCAGGTTCCCCAAAATGGGTTGTAGAGGCTTAATTGCAAGAAATTTAATTTAAAACAATCTTAAAGAATACAGTTTTATTAGTTTAAGGTATTTTGTTGTAAAATTATATTTATCCCAAAATATTGTAAAGAGGCAATCGTGCTATGTCATGATGAGTGTTATGATAAGGTAGGTCATTACCTCGTGTGTTTTCTAAAGGTAATATGAGCAAATATATGAAATAATGTCGTAAGTAAACCTTGTGGTATTTAAACGAAAAAGTGAAATAAAAGTTGTATAACATTGTATTTTGAATTGAAACTTGTTCTAAATGTTGTTTTATGGTTTCTAAACAGTATATAAAGAAATGGTTAATTTGTTATTAAGAAAAGTTTGGTTTTAAACAATTTTAGAATCGGAAATCGGATTAACTCTACTTCCGACGAGTTTTGAAAAGAGATCTTTTTAGAATAGGAAGAGAGAAGAGGAAAGGGAACTTACTGGTTGAGAAGAGAGATGAGAGGTATATGAATGGTTTGAAAGCGTCGTGGAGTCACGGTGTCGCCGGATTTGTCCCGAGTCGTACCCGGAAGATGACCTTGGGCTAACCCCACTTGTACACCTATTTGACTTGGAAAATTTTGAGAGTTTTGATACTAGATTTCTGAATAGAGAGGGCTAGGGTGTGATGTGGTATTTATAGGATTGAATTAGGGCTTAGGGAATTAAAAATGGGTGATTTTAATCCTCTGTTAATTTGCAGGAAAAAACAAACAGAAGAGGGGTAGTGGGGGGAAGGCCAAGAGGTGCTGGGGAAAATTTGGGAGCATTTCCCACGAGGGGCCGGGCGGCGCCGGTCCAGAGGCTCATCTCGCCGGCCATCATGAAGGGAGTGGGGCTTGGATGAATCCCACATGTCGGGGTCTGTGTGTACAACATTTTTCACATGTTTGATTTTAGTGACTTTTCATTTTTACATGTGTTGCACGTGTAAACTTTTGGGCTTCCAACAAGTGTAAAAGAAAAATCAATAAAATAATATATGGCTGAGGGGATTTGAACACAGGGGCTACATCACAGCAGTTCAAGGCTTTACCAATAAGGTACAAGTACTTTCTTACTGTTCTAAAACAAACTAAATACTTAAAGTATACTCAGAGTTGCAAATACTCCATTTAGTACTTTAACTTTAAACAAATTTTGTACATTATAAATAGAGTCGTTACAACAGATTCTGGCACGCCCGGTGGGACCTTTTTCTCTTTCCACTCTACACTTCGTGTGTCATGTTTCGCGAACAAAATCGCAGTTCGTTATGGTTGCCCTTAGATTCGAGGTACTAAGATTTGGTGTATTACTTTTGTGCAGAAGAAGAAGAAAAAATCAATGGCTTCCAACTGCACAACTTGCAATAGCAACTCCCGCTCCGCCCCAACCGGAGGAGTGACTTACGGGCCCAACGCGGCCTCCATTTTCTCAATGCCAGTGGGGCAGGTTACGCAAGCCACTACTGGACTATTCTTCGGGACCATGCTCCCACCAATGAGCGTCGCTGTCTCAAAGCCGCAACCCGATGTTCCCAAGAAGTCGGTCTTCCACCGACTGACGACCGCAATGGCTACTCTCAACGAGCTGTCCAAAAATGGGGTTTCAGTCTTTAATAGGTTGAGCCAAAGCTCAAGCAGGCCCGCATAGAAGCCCGTGATTCCCGAAGGGGCTACCCCAAAAAGGATAGCTCTCTTAATTCTTGCTGCAAATGAAGCCGTCAAAAGTGCTTCACCAGTCAGGCGATCGGTCTACGAGAGGTTGCCCATCTCTAATCAAATCTTGCTAAGGATGTCGGTCTTTAACAGGTTGGCAATTACTGGAGTTCCTAAAAAAAACCAGGGGTAAGCCGCAACCGCTACCAAAACCGAGGCGGTCCCTTCAGCAAGGCTCGCTTGACGTCGCCACTAGCGCCGAGTAAGAAAAGCCGGGGGGAAATCCCCTTTTGGACTTACCCCACCAGCTCCCATGGTGGAAGTTGATGCTGCTGTTCCAACCGAGAACAGTTTTGAACCGCTGAAGAGGGTGTGCAAAAACTCCCCCACAGCGGAACTGAAGAAATCACCTCCTCCTGTTAAGGTCCATATGCAGGAAAAGAAGGAGCGTCCCCATCAGTGGCTCTCCTCCCAAATTCATAGAGTCTGGAAAAAAGCCCAGGACTCTGTGATCGACGAAAATTACTCCCGACAACCAAAGAAATTGAAGGCTCGGCAAAAGAAAGATTATCCCGACAACATACAGCGAGGGGTTTCTTCTACAGAGGTGCCTGTCATAACGGCTCCTTCAACTTCAACCTCCCACAAAAGGGTGAGGCTGGAGAACATCCAACCGCCTGCGGCAAATTCCAAAGGCGCTGGACCTAAACACCTCAAGTCTGGGAGAATGATCGTGCATACGGTCTACATGGCTTCCGGGAAAGATGAAATCCGTGCTTCCATAAGTCATCGACCGCAAACTCGGTCACTGACAAAAGCTCAGGAGCAACAACAAAAACTCTAAGAGATGCTGACCAAAATGACAACACTCACCGGGCAAAAAGAAAGTCCGGATTCAACAGCCGAACAATGCCAAGAACAGGAGACCGATACAGAGTTCCTGCGAAGGGTGCTTGAAAGAAAAGACAAAGAAGCTGCCGAGCAAGCCGCCAACATAAAGCAGATGTCACTCTTGTTCTAGGATATGGTTGGAATGATGATTCAGCCAGAACCCCCAGCTGAGGATCCACCAATAATTATCGAGGATGACAAAGGGGAAACATCAAACCCTCTTCCGGCTCTATCAGTGGCCAGGGAGGAAACGATCTCCAAGGCCGCTCTTGATGATTACATCGTACAACAAATACGAGCTCATCAAGTGAATGAAGCGGCCAGCCAAACCGTCAGAACTGGACGACCGTATCCAGGCTGGTATGACCAAATAAAGTACCCGCCGGGATATACGATCCCCAAGTTCCATGTGTACAAGAGGACAGGCAAACCACACCAGCACGTCGCTCAATTCAGAGCTTTGTGCGGCAACACTGGAGGTGACGACAAACTGTTGCTTCGCCAGTTCGTTGGCAGCCTGTCAGAGACAGCCTTTGAATGGTACTCGGAGCTTCCAAATGACTCCATGAAGACATTCACAGAAATGGAACCTCTGTTTACACAGCGGTTTGCCAGTGCACCCTCATCACAGCTTTAATCAATGCCATAGTAAGGCCGAGAGAAACTTGGGTCCAATATGCGATCCGGTGGCGGAACCTGTGGTCAAAGTGCGAACAACGCATCGAAGAATCCCCTCCGTGGGCATGTTCATCGGGACCCTAAATCCGCAAACGACTGTGTCCCAGTTCATGACGTTCTTCGAGCCGACGACCTTCCAGGCTCTGATCAATAAGCTGGCCTAAATGGACCAGATGGGCCATGGCCTTTCCTCCTCAAGTAAGGACCCTCGAAACGTGTAACATTTCAAAAAAAATAAAATATTATTTTTGGGAATTTTTTTATAATTAAATAATATTATATTGAATATTTTAATAAGGCGGTATAATTAAATACCGATAAATTGGGGAAAAATTTTGAAAATTTTGGAAATTACTAAAATGAGGGTGTTTTATGTGATTTATGCAAATTATGAAATTTTATGATTTATTTAACACTATTTTAGTGCTAATCGCGATTAAAAATCGCTAATCGGGCTTTATGCGTGTTTTGTGCAAAACATGCACCATATCATTTCACACTTGTGTTACAATTTCCTACATGGCTTTATCATCATTTTCATCCTTTGCTTTGGTTTTACTATTGAGGAGAGAAGGAAAATAGAAAAGAAACAAAAAGAATAGAATATAGAAGTATGGGCAAGAGAGACAAAGAGAGGGTGAGGGGTCAACCTTGGTCTTGAGCTATTCTCTCTTCATTCTTTCACTCATTTCCTCTCCCTTCCCTCTCTTTGCTGCTGCTGCTGCTGCCCTAACTCCCTCCCCTTCTTCACCTCCTCAAAACACCATGAGAAACTCCTCAAAAGTCCATCTCCCTTTCACAAAAAAGATGCACAAGCCCACAAGCTATACTATGGACCAAGAAAGTTTTCATTTTGGCGCTGTGGAGAATTCATGGGTGCTAAATGAGGTAATCCCTTCACACTTAGTGTAGTTTTTCCTTCTCTTTAAACCATATTTGTGTTTAGTTGTGATTTGGTGCGATTTGGTGAGCTTTGGAAAACCCTAGAGAGGGTTAAGGTTAGTTTGAGTTGTGGTTGTGTAATTGGACTTTAGTAGTGACCTTAAACTCCCCAATTGTCCAAAACCCAGACCTAACCAAACCTGAAACCCAAAAATACGGATTTACAGAACTTTGCAATGTCGGTTTGTGAACTTTGAGTGTGCAGGCAAATCTGGAATGAACTGGGATTTTTACTAGAAAAATAAACAACTTCAGGAGCTTAGAATTGACCCTAGGAAGACACCCTGAGAGCACGAACCCCAGAGGAGCCCCCAGGGCCGGCGAGATCGGTTTGGCATGAGAGAGGGCTCGGCCACTTGGTGAGGGTGTGGGTCCAGGTTTCTTCTGTAGGTCACATATACCCTATATATCACCCTAGTGTTGTTTGCTCACATGGTTTTCACCCTCATCCAAATCTGGGACCAATTTCCTACAATTTAGTATTATGACATTGCCATGACTTAAACTTTAGATACCAAATCTTGGTTTTGTGTTAGATTGGTGTCCTACAGGGAATCTGGAGTGACCCCAGACACTTACTGGAAAAACTAGCAAGACCATTACCCTATATTGACTACCAGGAGACTACCCTATAAACCTGACACCCCAATTCCCTATCAGGGCCGAGGTCGCCGGAATTATAGGGTAGGAGGCCGGCCACCTTATGGAGTCAGGGGCCCAGGTTGCCTCCATAGCTCATGTACCCTATATATAACCCTGGTGTTGTTTTGGAACATTATTTTCACCCTGATTAAAATCTGGAACCACTTCCCCATGTTGCTGTTTTGATTCAAGTTATAGTTTTGCGTATTTTAAATTCTGGATTTTGTATTTGTGCTTTATCTCGATCACGTGACGTTTGTACGTCTATATCGAGTGATATCGGGTTGATTCGCGGGAGTAGGCCATATGTTTTGACCTATGTGAGTTCCGCGTGTTGTTTTGGTTTCGATTTGGTTTTAATGCGATGCGATACGTGTGACATGTAGGTACTCCTACGATGATTCGAGACGATGAAGAAGATGATGGCGACATTGACATCGGCAAGCAATATCAAGTGAGTAGATTATATCTACGGGGGAAGTCGGGTGGATGGCGTATAGCACCCCCGCAGTTCGATATTTAGTATGCTATATATACTATATATATATGATAGCTTTATGTGTGACATGGATATTCAAGATATGATTAGGTGTTAAATGGTTATATTAGGGTTATTAGAAGTGAACTAGTATAGCTTCTTAGTCGCAAACCCTAGAATAGGTTTACACCCACACGCACGCACATGCTTACTTGTTATACTTGTGCGTATATAGGGATACGTATGTATACACACACACATAGGTATGTGACTATGTATATATATACACGTATACCTACACTTGGATGATGAGGATAGTGGATGATATTTGGAGATGAGTCGATGAGTTTGGGCATGGTGCCATGAGATCGGTGATATGATGTGGTTCGTATTATGGGATACGTCGTGAGATTTTAGGGGGCCTTTAGGCGTGTTTTCATACATGCACACACACACACACACACACACACACACACACACACACATATATATATATATATATGGTATCAGTTTATACTAGACTTAGATCAGTACCCCTGTTCATGAGATATGATGATAAGGATACCAGATAATTGATGAGATAAATGTGATATTTGACCTGTACCCAGATTTGGGGATGCCGTACGACGGATTTATGTACGAGCTATATATTGATGATTGATCCGCACTCTTGACTCGAGGATGTCATATTGTATACCGTATCATATGTGATACTATTGAGGCGGGATCACCGACTATTATATATATATATATATCGACTCAGATTTAGGTGGTTTCCATACCCTTCGATTAGCTTGTTAGTTAGATCTGTAGTTTACTTGTAGATGTTAGATTAGACCCGAGTCATACCTATTTTCAAAACTAACGAATCATGAGTATTTTAAAGACAGGCTAAGGGATTCTACGGATATTTTTAAAAGACGCATCTTTTCTTAAAACACCGTAGCCCTTATTTTTTCTAAAACCCCCGATTCGTCTTATTTCAAATGGCAAAACTGTATGACATTTATATATTGATGTAGATTTTTCACTGTTGCGTTTATTATTCGATTTCTACATATTCTTGCTATTCGCATCGCATTTCATCTGTAAATGTGTTTATTGTTATATTAAACCCATGCTGTTAGGACACCGGCACTATTATCGATGATGCGTATGTTCCACGTACACCTGTTTGCCGGCTCACACACTTCATCATCGATAATTGCTATATCACGACACAGTAGGATGGTTGCATCATGATGTGACTCCTTGTATGACATATTGGCGCACAGATATATTGTACACTCATACTTGCGTATATACCTACTTGTACATCTATATTGGCGCACAGACATATTGTACACTCATACTTGCGTATATACCTATTTGTACATCTATATTGGCGCACAGACATATTGTACACTCATACTTGCGTACACACATATTGTACACCCATACTTGCATATATACGTATTTGCACATACATAGATGATTCTGGCTGTATTTTGGAGATTTGGAAACCGCAAGATATATTTTAAAACTGGATTCATTTAAAAGAGCGGTTTCCCCCTCGATGTGTGCATATAACTGTTTTATGTTGCATGATATACGGATATGCTTACATTTCTATCATATGTCGCATATATCCTGCTTTATGATTTTACGCATTGAGATATGTTGTTTCCATGATATTTCTGGATTTGGGAACAGTGGGTATTTCGAAAGAGAGTATGTATTGTTTTAAAAACCCGGTTACCTTTGATATGATATTTCAGTGCGCCCACCATGAGTTTTATCGGTTCTGATGTATATATATACCCCATGCGAGGAGGAGTCGTGAGCCGTGTGCGGGTACATGGTGGGGCCCGGTATGGTACCCCGGGGCAAAGAAAGGGATGCTGTGCATACAGACGGTGAGCCTGGCAGAGGGACTACTACCTACCGGTGATTGTATTTGGGCTCGGCGGATATCCGGAGGATACCGACCGGAGTCGAGAGATGATATGGGCCGATCCGGACTAATGGAGCCCGTGGGCCGATCCGGACTGACGGAGCCCTACATATATGAGGATTTACGTGCCGATGCTGGGCACAGCTTTCATGATGTTTTCGAGTGTCGATGCTGGACACTCAGGTTCCATGATTTTGATGTGTCGCGAGGGACACATGTTGATTTATATCATCATACTTCCATGCATATGCTTTATGATGTTTACATGCATGATGTTTTATGTCATTGGTTGACATGTGGACGAGATCCACATACATACAGACATTGATCACATAGTTGGATGATATCCACATATTTTTGACTTCATGATATAGTTGACACTGATTTCATGATGATTACATTGATGATACCTCATATTTATGATATGCTGCTATCCGAGACACTGACACGAGCACTTGGTACTACACTTATGTATAGATGTTTACCCTTAGCACCTTATCATGCTTCAAACTTATTCTTTTGAGGTTTATATATTATTATCTGATCGTATTGACCTAGGATTGAGTTATACATACGATTTCTGCTCTGTGATATTTTCTATTCACGAGTTGGCAATTCACCCCAGTTGTGCCACAGTTCTTGCAGGTTTTTGCCGTACAGGTTTCATTGCGGCTTTTCTGGCACACTGCTTCCTTTCTGGGTGATTGCTTTGGCAGGTGGGTTCACTCGCATCGTGAACACCATTGTACTTATTTATTTTCAGTTGTATCTAGTAAATTCCATCAACCAAACTGGTATATTTATTCAGACTTAGAAAACCAGTTGTGTATTATTTCGACCTTAGAGTCGCGTGTTGTAGTATTATGGTTTTCTTGTTGATTTTGAGTTTCCTTTTGAGTTATGATCCTCTCCTTTCGGCGTTGTATATTATATTGCTTGCGTGGTTATGACCGTCGATTGACGAAGAGCTAGCTCCAGTTTAGGGATGCCTTTTATCATTATGCATATGTTATTCTTGTTGTACCCCGTTTGGGGCCGGTATTTACAAAGGAAACTCTGCCGAAATTTTCAGAAAAGACTTGAGCTTTTAAAAATGCATATTCGGCTTACTTACTTAAAAACCTTATTTTAAAACATGTTTTCTTCACTTCTTTAAAACTAGTTTTCCTTCATTTATTATTTAAAATGGTTTTAGATTTCTGGGATTTTGGCTTACTTGAATTATATGAGATCCTATAGACTTCATATGATTCAAGGGCCAGTCACGTGCTATTTCGGGTCGTGACAAAATGCCAAGGGTAAAGGGAAAGCGGCCTTCCTCACCAACACTCGACAACAACCGAGCGACCCAAAACCGGCTGTTCACCAAAACAATGCACGTCCACGCTTATCCCTGGATGAAAGGCTAGGACGGGCTTACTTGTTTCCCTGCGATAAGATGATGAGACTATTTGAGTTGGCAATGCGTAACAAACTCATCATATTGCCAGACCCACGGCGTCCAGCGCAACCCGGCGACGTCAACAACCCCAACTACTGCTCCTATCACAAAATGGTGAACCACCAAATTGAGGATTGCTACGTCTTCAAGAATTGGGTCGAGGACCAGTATCAATAGGGGAAGTTCACGCTTTCTGAGAACTGGAGGGTGAACCCGCCACAGAAGCACACTCCCAAAAAGGTGGATGCACTGGGGGCATCATGCTCGCTTGTGGAAGAAACTCCATGGAAAATCGTTCTTTCAGCAAAAACCAAAAAATGCTGAAGGATCTACAGGTATGTCCGGCGGTCAGGTGGGAGAGCCCACTTGAACTTGAAATCATTGAAGGGATGCTGAAACCACGTCCCATACCGAAAGTTGTTGACGAAGGGCAAAATCCCAAAGTCAAGCCTTCAAAGTCTTCGAAGATAAAGAAGAAGACCAAAATGCCTGTGCAGCCTGCCGAGTATGACGACAAGTGCACAAACATACAAAAGTATATCGACGTGTTAGAGGAGTACAACCAAAAGGCGCAGAAACCGGTCACGCTCGAAGAGTTCCTCAAGCATATTCTTGAGAATGAAGATAGTGACAACGATGAGGAAAATGACTCATCAGAAAAAACCGAATACTATGTAGCAAGTTGCCATATAGTCTTCCATTCGTTGTTAAATGACGAAGAAACTCCCTCAGCGTCAGAAGGAAACACGGAGGAACTGGGGGTAGAATCGACACTAATATCCTCGGAACTTCCAGAAGACCGATCGATAGGCTGTTAAATGAAGCCTTTCGGAAAAGCAAAGCTGACCGGGAACACGAAACAGCCATATACGAAAAGGCTAAGCATCGACGTCTGGATAAAAAAGCTGCGACGAGAATGAGTCGTAAAGTACTCTAACTGAACCGAAGCACACCTGCGACATATAAGAACCGGATCAAAGCAGAGAAGCGGTTCGCCAAAGCCCTGTCAATGGGGATGAAGCTTCCACCTCTGGTAGGAAACACTCCCGGGGTCATATTCCTCGACGGAGAGGATTCGTATCCAAACTACTGCCTATATCATCGGAGGGTTACCCATCCCACCGAAGAGTGCAGTGTCTTCAAGAAGTGGTGATAAGGATATGTTGCCCATCAAAAACACTTCAAGAGGATGAAGCGCGAAGCTCGTTGATTGCAAAAAGGTGCGGCAAGTGCGCGTGAGAAAACGACTGGCAACTGTCATATGATTAATACCAGTTCGGAAGGCGACAAACCCCAGGTTCTTACCTTTAAGAGCGACTCTGAAGACGAAAAGACCCCACCTCCGAAAAAGAAGAGAGGGAGAAGAATTGTGGGAACATTCAGCTGCGTAACCGCACGCTGCCTGAAAAGAAGCTCGGACCTACAAACAAAGGTTCGAGCCAAATAGACAAAGGGAAAGAAAAAATCCCTGAGAAAATCACCCTCGATGATGGAGTCGTCAAAGAGCTCGCAGCCAGGGACCTGCCTAAGAAAAACAAGGTGGATTATAATGTCCTAGCACATCTGAGGAAGATACCCTCACAACTAAGCATATTGGATACTCTCCTCCTGTCCAAAGAGGCACGTGATTCTCTGATCAGGGCATTACAAGAGCCCGATCAGTTCCAATCTTTCCTCACAGAAGAGAAGATGAAGGACGAGTTGGCAGAGGTTCACACAGCTGACATTATATTCAGCGATGAAGATTTTCTCCTCGGTACATGCGAGCATAACTGCCCGTTATACGTTACCGGATACTGCCACGACGTCAAGATAGGCAAAATCCTTGTTGACAACGGATCCTCCGTCAATCTTCTCAATGTGAAAGTGCTGAAGGAGATTTGCATGAATGTTCAGCACTTGGCCCGAGACAAAATTACCATCTCCAGGTTTGACTCACAGCCGCCACGGACGCTTAGGTCTGTAATATTGACGTTACGCTTTGGGCTGCTCATCACTGACATCAAATTTCATGTCATTGACGCCAAGACTTGCTATAATGCTCTGCTCGGCAGGCCTTGGTTACATGAGTACAACGTCGTCCCTTCTACACAACATCAGTGTATGAAGTATTTCAAAGACGGCTTGGAATTCACCGTCATGGGAGAACTAAACCCGTTCTCCGTAAACGAGGTCCGAAATATGAAGACGCAAAGTACTTCTTACCAGACTTCGAAGATACGGAGAGGTGTCATAAGCCGAAGGATAAACGGAAGTCTGTTGCTACCATCCCGATCTTTGGGAGCGACACCGAGGAAAACGAAGAAATAGTCTACTCGGGGCAACCCTAATACAACAGGCCCGGACCATCTACTTATATTCCGGTCTTTGGCAGCGACTATGAAGACGAAGCTAATTCTGTTTTCTCCATCCGCCCGTCGGTGCAAATCCTCGCCAGAGCAGATTAGAGCCTGCAAATCACAATGGATCCCCCTCGGCATTATAAAGAACTTGATGCGCTCGATACATATAGCGTACAAGAACTACAGACTTTTTATGTGCCTCCCAGGCGAAAAGGTGAAAAGGCGATCCTCTTCTACCAATCTACGGAGACCAGAGTAGAGAAAGAAGTCTGGCATGGTGCCGATTTTACACTTGATAGGCTTCAACTAATCTGTCTGCCAAGATACTACACGGAGGGATTGAAAAGGCTATTAAGATGCCAAGGTGTACCCCTCAAACAAACTTTTCGACAAGCCCACTTCTACAAAAAGATTTGGGATATCCCTGGGACCCAGCGAAAGATGCCCAACGGGAAGATGGAAACAACCGGGCTCGGATACGTTCGGTCCGAGAAACGGGAACGATTCTACAGCTGCCGCGTAATAAATAGCTCTGGTGAAGAAGATAACGCTCTTCCAAATAGTTGTGACGTTGAAACAGAACGAGATCTCGCTCTAAGAACATTAAGTCCATCGTTCGAAGAACAAATTGACAAGCTAATAAAAGAAACCTATCAAAGGATTCAGGATAACCACAGACACGAGATGGCTATTTATGAAAAAGCCAGAACGCAACGCCTCAACCAGCAGTCCGCGGAGAAAGAAGACTACAATGCCCTTCATCCTCAGCCAGCTCTATGTTCTCGCCTCGAAAGAAAATCCCGAAATAGAGGCAAAAACAAGGCGAAGAAAGCAAACAACGCTCGAAAATAGTAAAAAGGATCCAAGAAGCTGTACAATCAAGGAAAAGCCAGCTGGAACCCGTCCTTTATGAAGAAGATGGGCCGGGAATACTCTTTCCCTCAAGACAAGACAAGGAAAGTATTCAATCTTGTCATGAAGCATCAAATGATGACGCTTCCGGAGTCTCGGCACCCCGAACAAATAAACGAGGTCCATCATCCGGATTATTGCTCCTATCATCGAGCAATAGGTTATCCCCTTGAAGACTGCTTCACCTTCAAGAACTGGGTCGAGGACCAGTATCAATAAGGCCGGTTCTCTTTGTCCGACAGCTGGAGGGTAACCCCACCGCAAAAGCATGAGCTAAAGATGACCTATACCGTGAGGACATGACCGGCTCAACGTCAAGAATGGAAGCAAACCCATACCTGCCATGTGGTAACACTCTTAAAGAAGGGAGGGCATGAAATTATAGATGATCCTTTCAAGTGCTTCGCAAATGAAGATGAGGATGGGGTGATCTCAGAGTTTCCACCAGCACCAAAAGAGCTGGAAGACGGGATACACACTACGGCGGACAACCTAAGAAAAATTGACTTAGGGACTGCCGAGGCCAATGTTCGTCAGTGAGTTGCTATCTAAAAAACAGGTATCCACGTTAAAAAACATGCTCATGCAATATAAAAACTGCTTCGCATGGAACTATTCCGAAATGCCAGGTCTAGATCCAAAGGTGGCAGTACATAAACTGGCCATATCGCCGGATATAAAGCCAATCAAACAGGCGCCAAGAAGAATGCGGCTTGAACTTAAGATGAGTATCAACACTGAGGTCAAGAAACTAATCGACTCCGGCTTCATCCAAGAACTTCAATATCCCGACTGGATCGCTAACATCGTTCCAGTAATGAAGAAGAATGGGACGGTGCGCATCTGCGTGGACTTTCGGGACCTCAACAAAGCTTGCCCAAATGATGATTTTCCAGTACCGTTACCGAGCTGATGATCGATAACACATCTACCCATAAGGACTTCTCCTTCATGAATGGATCTTCAGGATACAATCAAATAAAAATGCATCCTGAAGATCAAAAGCATACCGCCTTCCATACTCCGCAGGGCATATTTTGCTATAAGGTGATGCCCTTCGGTTTGAAGAACACTGGCACTACCTACCAGAGAGCCATGACAAAGATCTTCGATGACCTCATCCATGAGACTGTCGAATGCTACATCGATGACCTGGTAGTGAAGAGCAAGTTTTACAAGGAACATTGGGAACATCTAGACATAGTGTTCCAACGTCTTCGGAAGTACAATCTGAAGATGAATCCTTTGAAATGCGCGTTTGGAGTCTCCTCAGGCAAATTCCTAGGATTCATCATACGGCACCGGGGTATCGAAATCGATCTCTCAAAGATCAAGGTGATTACGGAAATGCCCACTCTAAGGACCCTCAAAACAGTTGCGATCCCTCCAAGGAAAACTCGTGTATATCCGACGGTTCATAGCCAACCTCTCTGGAAAATGCCATCCCTACAACCATTTGATGGAGAAAGGGACCCCGTTCGTTTGGGATCAAAAGTGCCAAAATGCACTAAAAGAAATCAAACAATACCTGCAGAATCCGCCGGTATTGACCGCTCTGGTTAAGGGAAACCCCTTATCCTATATACAACAGCCATTGCGGGTTCTCTAGGCGCGCTATGGGCATAAGAGAACACTCAGGGAAAAGAGAGAGCTTTGTACTATTTGAGTCGAGTTCTCCTGGGGGCAGAAAACAACTACCCCCCATCGAAAAGCATTGCCTGGCACTGATCTTCGCGATAACGAAGCTCATGCATTATTCCTTGGTGTATGAGGTCCATCTCATATCAAAAGTGGATCCTCTCAAATATCTAATGTCAAGAGCCATACTATCAGGAAGGCTTGCCAAATGGGCCCTCCTCCTGATGGAGTTCTCGATAACGTATCGGCCTTTCAAAGCAGTGAAAGGCCTGGCCATTGCTGACTTTCTCGCCGAGCATCCGATACCAGCCGACTCCCCCTTAAATTGTGAGTTGCCGAATGAACATGCGTTTGACACAATCGAAGGAGATAAGGAAGAAAATGATTCTCGATGGGAACTCTACTTCAATGGAGTATCTTCCATGAAGAGGCGAAAGCAAAACACCCCCAAAATCAAAGCCGGAGTGGGCCTTATCTTCGAGACCCCGCAAGGAGGGATATTGCGTTATGCCCGCTCCTTAACGGAGCCAAAGACTAATAATGAATCTGAATATGAAACCTTGACAGCAGGTCTCGAGATCGCTGTCGACATGGGAATCAAAAACCTCCTCATATATGGAGACTCTCAGCTGATCGTTAACCAGGTAAATGGCGACTATCAGACATGCAAGCTAGAGTTGATAAAGTATGGCGAAATAGCACAACAACTGTTGACACAAATCCCCACCTACATCTTAGAAAGTATACCACGTGCAGAAAACAGTAAGGCGGACGCGTTGGCCAAATTGGCTAAGAAATTAGCCGACGAAGACCTCGATGATGTAAAGATCATCGTGCAAAGTCGCAGGATCCTCGTGCCAACAGATATATCCTCGAAAGACTTAACAAAGATATCCGAAGGAAAAGAAACGACCGAACAAGTAGCCCTTCAAATAGAGGATGAAGGGAAGGTCAAGGACTGGAGGGAAGTCTTCATAGACTGCTTCAAATCTCGACGAACGCCTGAAAATGCGTCGTCTAGACATCAGCTCATGAAACGAGCTATGTCCTTCGCCTTTGTCAATGATACTTTATATAAGAGATCATTCGACGGTCTATGGATAAGATGCCTGGGGCCAGAAGAAGCGAAGAGAGTCGTTCAAAAAACTCACGACGGACTCTGTGGTTCTCACCAAGCTGGGCCAAAGATGAAGCTGAAGTTCAAAAGAATGGGATATTATCAGCCCAAAATGATTCAGGACTGCCTCGAATATGTGAAGCAGTGTTACTCGTGCCAAATTCATGGGGACTTCATACACCAGCATTCGAACCTGCTACACCCAACAGTAGCTAGCTGGCCGTTCGAAATGTGGGGAACCGATATAATTGTCCTCATTGAACCAGTATCGTCCAAAGGACATCAGTTCATATTGGCAACGACCGACTACTTTTCTAAGTGGGCATAAGTAGTACCACTAAGGGAGGTGAAGACGGAGCATATCCTTCATTTCTTCAGGACACATGTCATCTACCGGTTCGACACTCCGCGACGAATTATCTCGGATAATGGGCCGGCCTAAAGGAGCCATAAAATCAGCTGCTTCGCACAACAGAATAAAATAGATTGGAGATACTCTTCGGTCTATAATTCTCGTGCCAACGGTCTAGCTGAAGTTTTCAACAAGACCTTGACGAAGATTATAAAGAAAACGGTGTTCAGGAACAAAAAAGACTGGCACGAAAGGCTGCAAGAAGCTCTTTGGGTATACCGCACAACGTTCAAAACAGCTACGAATACAACACCATACATGTTAGTATTCGGCACGGAAGCAGTGCTCCTACTGGAAATAGAGCTCCACTCAATACGAGTAGCAGTTCGATACGAGCTGACAGATGAAGAAAATGCTCATCTTAGGCTTGAGGAGCTCAACGCTCTCGACGAAACCCGCCTTATAGTCGTTCCCTTATAAAAAAAGGGGTAAAGAAAAGTGCCCCACTATTCAAAGCCTTACGTGTTTAACACGTGAGCACCTATATGCAACGCATATAGGTGCTGCAATTAACACAACTGCTAAACTAAAACAGCCTCATGTGTTTTACACGTAAGTGCCTATATGCAACGCATATAGGCACTGCAATTAAAATAACTACTAGGCTAATGGAGCCTCACGTGTTTAACACGTGAGTGCCTATATGCAACACATATAGGCACTGCAATTAAAACAACTGCTAAGCTAATAGAGCCTCACGTGTTTAACACGTGAGTGCCTATATGCAACGCATATAGACACTACAATTAAAACAACTACTAGGCTAAAAG
Organism: Agapanthus africanus; assembly: GCA_030015575.1. Classification (NCBI taxonomy): domain Eukaryota; kingdom Viridiplantae; phylum Streptophyta; class Magnoliopsida; order Asparagales; family Amaryllidaceae; genus Agapanthus; species Agapanthus africanus. Next base: position 589,529,174 of record CM057340.1, on the reverse strand, counting down.
CCTCACGTGTTAAACACGTGAGCGCCTATATGCAAAGCAAATAGGTGCTGCAATCAAACAGCTGACAAAATAAATAGCCTCACGTGTTGAACCCGTGAGAGCACCTCCCTACGTAGAATTAAATTCTATTCAATAAGGAAACGTTGGATCGAAGATCCAATGGTGATTACACATAAAATTAAATTCTATTGAGCTTTTTAAATGAGAAATGATATTTTCTGTTAAACAGAAAGTTGGCGGATCAAAAATACCATGAGTTGGAAAATATTTTCCATATCTTTTTAAACAAAGAAAGATTGTGCTCCGTTAAATCGAGTACCCTTGGATTAAAAATCCAATAGTGATTAAAAGTCACTATTCTACAGAATAAAATTCTACATATGGAAAAATATTTCCCCGATCTTGTTAAAAACAAGAAAAATATGTTCTGTAAGACAGAAACTCTTGGATCAAAGATCTAACAGTAGGTAAAATCCCCAAATCAATTGGAGTTTCTCAATGAGAGATTTCCTAAAACTAATTAACAAACTCCTCTCCACTATATAAAGAACTCAAGAATTCAAGTCAAAAAAAAAAAGAAAAAGAAAAAGAGAGAGAGACGACTGCAGAGAGAGAACTCCCCACAGACTTAAAGAATATACAGTGAGAGAATTTAATTCTCAAGAGAAAAGACTTATTCCCTTGAAACACTAGGTAAAGGAAAAAAACAAAAAGACCGTTCTTTGCATCTTTAAGGGTTTAACCCTTCATAGAAGAACTTAGTTCTTCCTCTGGTTGAGATCTGCAGAAGCAGATCTCCCCACAAGTTAAGAATTTAATTCTCATCGGGGAGATTCTGTCATGCAGATTCAAAGCCTAGAGTAACTCAGTTCAAAGAGTTTAACTCTTACAGAAAAACATATGGAAATTTAATTCCTCTGAAACTAGGGTTTAACCCTATAAAAAGAATTTAATTCTTGCAAAGAACAAAAGGAGAACTTGATCCCTCAGAACCACATGCAGAAGAACAACCTGGTGATTCGTTAGTGTTTAACACTATAACAAGACCTCACATGTTTTCCACGTGAGTGCTTCTAATGAACAAAAAAAAAACGGCTGACACTGCCTCACATGTTTCCCACGCGGGTGTTTAAAAGAGGAGAAAGAAGTGCCTCCTAGGGCAGTCACGTGTTTTGCACACGACCTCCAATCAAGTTTTTAGCACTTACATAAAGGGAGAGGCAATAAAGCCAAGGGGAAGAACCCAACTATGGGGCGCCTCACGTGTTTCACATGTGAGCGCCACAAGAATCAAGTTCTTAACACTTATATAAAAGGAAGAAATAATTGGGCAGTACCCATATCTGAGCGCCTCACGTGTGTCACGTGAGCGTCACACAACCCTAGTATTTAACACTAATCAGGTGCCTCACGTGTGTTACGTGATCGCCACAGAACTTTAGCGTTTATCACTACTCCAGTGTCCACATAGAATGCACGTGAGCATTGTATGCCTTAGCACTTAGCACTGTTGGGTAATTATGGAGACCCAAATCTAACCCAAATTGACTAATTTCTTCCAAAGTCAAAACCCTTCTGTGTTCATCATTCCCCAAATTGATCTTAGTCCCAAACATAACTAACGATCTGTCAAATGATGATATCCAAGATAAGGTTCATCCCACATCCTCTAAGTTAATCTTCGTCTTCAAAAATGACTAATGATTCGTAGATGATCCACCACGATCTTTTCCCTCCAACACGGGAATTGGTTCAAGGGTACATCTCTCTACACCTCTGATACATGTCGTTGTAATTCTTCAATGTCTTCAGAGAGGTGGCGGGTCCCAACAACCAACTGCTTTTTGGTGCACTTCCCAAATCGACGTCCCAAACTGGATGCATCCCATATCATAGTTGCTCATCCCGTCACGTAACAAATACACGTACGCGCACGATGATCAATGGACCGAGATGTTCTTAAACTACAACGGACCGAAACGTCCTTAAACAAAACGTTGCCTCCAAAATGGTGATCAGCGGATCGTAACGTCCTTAAACTAAAATCTCACCCCCAACACGGACCGTAATGTCTTTAAACTAAAATCTCACCCCAAATGGTGATCAACGGACCATGACGTCCTTAAATTATAACCCCACCTCAAAAAATGGTGATCTATGGACCGAAACGTCCTTAAACTACAACAGACCGAAATGTCCTCAAACTACAACATTGCCTTCAAAATGGCGACAACGGACCGAAACGTTCTTAAACTACAACAGACCGAAACGTCCTCAAACTAAACGTTGTCTCCAAAATGGAAAAAATGGACCGAAATGTTCTTAAACTACAACAGACCGAAACGTCCTCAAACTAAACGTTGCCTCCAAAATGGCGACAACGGACCGTAACGTTTTTAAACCAAAACCCCACCTCAAAAATGGTAATCTACAGACCGAAATGTCCTCAAATTACAACTTCGCCTCCAAAATGGTGATAAGGGACCGAAACGTCCTTAAACACAGAGCCCAAGTGCTCTCTTATTGGATCTGAAACAAAACGATCCTAACACCCTGTTAAGTAGATCTTAGTCTCAAATTGGACTAACATATCCTTAACAAAAAACCAATCGAGCCCCCAATTGCTCATATACATTTAAGTCGATCTTGATCTCAAAACAGATCAACGATCCTTAAATCAATCAAAACCCAAATCTAAGATATACGGATTTGGACTAATCGACGCCCTACGGGCGACAACATAAATTAGTCTCCGTATACAATCTACGGGCAACCAAAAATAAAACAAACACACACGACATGAAGTGAACCTCTAGAGCAGGAGAAAGTGGTTATCGCGATGCGATAACGTAATTAACTGCAGGGGCTTGCACCTGCAGTGAAGAGCGTCCCCACAATCAAAAACCCCTCGCAAACAAGGGAGAATCTGACGAAGTCTGCTACAACGGCTGCATCTGTCCAAACCTCCGATATACGGTGCTATAAATCAACTTGGTATCTTCGGAGAGGTGGACAGATAAATCCAAATAGTATCTGCCCCTAAATTCAGGCTAGACGACCCATGCGGTTCGTCTCTGTTTTCGGCGGTGAACAAATTCTGGCACGCCCGGTGGGAACTTTTCCTCTTTCCACTCCACACTTCGTGTGTCGTGTTCGCGAACAAATCGCGGTTTATTATAGTTGCCTCTGGATTCGAGGTACTAAGATTTGGTGTCTTACTCTTATGCAGGAGAAAAGAAGATCAATGGCTTCCAGGTGTACCTGCAACAGCAACTCCCGCTCCGCCCCGACTGGAGGAGTGACTTACGAGCCTAATGCGACCTCCATCTTTTCAATACCGGTGGAGCAGGGGTCTCAAGCCACCACTGGATTGTTCTTCGAGACCATGCTCCCGCCAACAAGCTTCAGCGCCTCAGTGCTGCAAGGGGAAGCTCCAAAAAAGTCGGTCTTCGATCGACTTGCAACCACTACGGCCCCTCTCAACGGGTCGTCCAAGTCTACCACCTCAGTCTTCAACAGGCTGAGCCAAAGCTCAAGTGGGCCCGCAAAGAGGCCCGCAATACCTGAAGGGGTTATCCCGAAACGGATAGCCATTCCAGCTCCGGCAGGTGAAGTCTGTAGGGTGTTTTCGTCACCCCAATGAGATGGGAATACGCGCACGCTTGTCAGGCGCATTACATATTCCCCCTGCCTAAGGTAAACTGGGGTTTATTGATTGTGGGGATCCGAATCTCCGGCAGCCGCGAACTAAGCTGCCGTTAATTACCCCTCACCTTTGGAGCGAGAGAACCTCCGATTGACGGGTCAAACAGGTCATGCGAACTCAATGTGCAGTGTTGTGTTTTGAAGGGGTTTTGGATATATCGGGGGGCCCGCAGAGTTTTTATGGGGGTCCCGCTACCTGGATAGTGGGCTGGGGGTCAAGGAGGCTAGCATCCCCCTTGCAGGGTGCGAGGCAGCGCCCGTTAGAATTTTTTTCTAACGGGGGAGGTATTTTTAGTGTGAAGTGTATATAAAATGAGGGGGAAATGGCATTCAAAGAACGCGTGAGCGCCAGCGCCTTATATGCCTAGCACACTGGCGCTGGTGCGAGCGCTGAGCGCTGGCGCCCCACGTGCTTGGCAAGCTGGCGCTGGGCGCCGGCGCTCGCGCGAGGCGCCGGCGCCCTATGTGCTTGGCCAAGCACGCGGGTACTGGGCGCTGGCGCTTGCGCCCCACGTGCTTGGCACGCGGGCGCTGCGTGTCAGCAGGAAAAGGGACTTTGTCCCTACACTGGGAGCTGTACTCCCGATTTGACTTCTGGAGTCAAACCCCAAAAAGGAGATTAATTTATGGAGTTGAATTCTAACAGATCTTGAATGGAGTTAAACTCCTAGAAATCTTCAGAAATGATCAAAGGGGGCCCCCTTTCTTTCTCTCCCCTTTGGCCCTGCATCTTCCCAAGATGCGATTTTTGAAGACATGTCTCCTTCTTCTTCCTCTTGGTTGACCAGATCTTGGAGAAAGGGGGTGAGATTTAAAAATCTCCCCTTTTTGAGATCTGATAGAAGATCTAAGCTCCCCTTTGTGGGTTTTGTGGTGCAAAACTATTTAATTTTGGAAAAGGAAGAGTAAAACTCTTGATTTAATTGAAAAGGAGAAGTAGGTTTAGAACCTTGAGGAAGGAGAAGGACGCACAAAAACCCTAGATTTTGAGGGGAAAGAAAAATTATCCTTTATTTCATTATCATGTTGCCTTATATAGGCTTACAAATTTACATATAGCCCCTTGGGCTTTACAATATGGCATTTTGCCCATCCCATGCCTCATGTGCTCATTTTTTTTGCACATGAGCCATGGGCTTTACAAAAATTTGGCTTTATACCCATTTTCTTACATTCATGTATGAAAATTACATCAAAATTATTTATTGAATAATTTTCATTTCGGCATGGGGAGGCTGGCCGCGGGGCTCAACTTGGGCATGGGCCCATCTAGCTTGGGGTTGACTTTGACTTGGTCAACCGTGGTGTAATTTTTGACCCTAACAATGTGCCCCCATCAATAAATACACACCACACATGTGGGTCGTGTGCATGAAATTGATGGATCTTCTTTACATGAAGGCGACTTGATTTGGTTCCCGCTTTCTGGGAAGCCGGCACTGCCTTTTTTACGACATGGACGATCGATGCTGCCCTTTTAGCGACGTGGACGGTCGGTGCTGCTCTTTTAGCGATGTGGACGGTCGGTGCTGCCCTTTTAGCGACGTGGATGGTCAATTCTGCCCTTTTTGCGACTTGGACGGTCGGTGCTGCCCTTTTAGTGCCTTTTTAGCGACGTGGACGGTCGTTGCTGCTCTTTTAGTGACGTGGACGGTCGGTGCTGCCCTTTTTGCGACGTGGACGGTCGGTGCTGCCCTTTTTCAGATTTGGACGGTCGGTGCTGCCCTTTTAGCGACGTGGACGGTCGGTTCTGCCCTTTTTGCGACGTGGACGGTCGGTTCTGCCCTTTTTGCGACTTGGATGGTCGGTTCTGCCCTTTTTGCGACGTTGACGGTCAGGGCTGCCCTTTTAGCGACGTGGACGGTCAGGGTTGCCCTTTTAGCGACGTGGACGGTCGGTGCTGCCCTTTTAGCGACGTGGACGGTCTGTTCTACCCTTTTTGCGACATGGATGGTCAGTGCTTCCCTTTTTGCGACTTGGATGGTCGGTGCTGCCTTTCTAGTGACGTGGACGGTCGGTTCTGCCCTTTTTGCGACGTGGACTGTCGGTTCTGCCCTTTTTATGACTTGGACGGTCGGTTTTGCCCTTTTTGCGACGTGGACGGTCGGTGCTGCCCTTTTTGCTACTTGGACGGTCGGTGCTTTGATTTGACTTGCTCCGCTTTCTGCGGTGTCGGGATTTGACTTGTTTCCAAGGTGGAGCTTGATTTTGCCAGGGAGGTTGTTGGTTGTCTTGCTGACTTGATATGATTTGGGTTGACATCAGTATCGCTATACTAGAATATGGTACCAGGAGCGAATCATCATTTGCCATGAGAGGATTTGGGGATTTTGGTTTTGGTCTGGCATCAGCATCGCTACACTGGACTGTGGTACCAAGAGCGAATCATTATTTGCCGTAAGGAGATTTCCCTCGTTCCCAGTTTAACGACTTAAGGGTCATATGTTCCCAGTTTAACGACTTAGAGGTCATCTGTTCCTAGTTTAGAGACTTAGGGGTCTTCTGTTCCCAGTTTAACGACTTAGAGGTCATCTGTGCCCATTTTAATGACTAAGAGGTCATCTGTTCCCAGTTTAACGACTTAGGGGTCTATTGGATCACAAGTTTGGAATTTCGGGGTAAGGGTCGGCATCAGCGTTGCTAACACTGAAGCACAGGTTTCAGAAGTAATTCATCATTTGCCTTTTCTTGTTGGGGAGCAATGGCTTAGGAGAAGGTTTTAGGTCCCTATCATCTAAGGCTCTTCAATTTCATGAGCCGTAAGGGTCCCATAAAAGCATTTTCTCCCTACGAGTCGAAAGGATCCCGTAGGTGTATTTTCTCCTCAGGAGTCATAAGGACCCCCAAGTGTGTTTTTCCTTTGTTAGTCGTAAGGATCCCACGAAGGTGTTTTCTTATGAGTCGAGAGGATCTCATAAGTTTGTTCTCCTCATGTATCGTGAGGACACATGAGTGGGTCTTCCCAAATGGAGCATAATTCCAAGGGCGGAGACCGGCCGCATGACTGATAATTACGGTGGGGTATGGGTGTGATGAGGGTTATTTGAGCCCGTGGATTGTATACGTTAGTCAATTTGGGGACTACCCATAGGGCTGGAAGAATTTTGGGAAATTGGAATTTGGTTGGCGTCTGCATCGCTGCACTGTAATATGGTACCAGGATCGACTCATCATTCACCATTTTGGGATATGGAATTTGGTTGGCATCTGCATCGCTGCACTGGAATATGGTATCAGGAGCAACTCATCATTCGCTGTCGGGAATTTCAGAGATTTGAAATTTTGGTTGGCGTCTGCATCGCTGCACTGGAATATGGTACCAGGAGCGACTCATCATTCGCCATTTAGGGATTTGGATTTTTGTTGGCGTCCGCATCGCTGCACTGGAATATGGTACAAGGAGCAACTCATCATTCGCCATTGGAGTTTTTTTACCGCGATTGCTCTATCATTTCAGCTTTTCTTATCGCGAAGGTCGCGATTGCCATATTATTTTGGCTATTTATTCGCGGTTGCCCCATCATTTAGGCTTTATTTTCTTATTTATTTTACTCGCTGATTTTTATTGCGAGTTGCCTTATCATTTAGGCTTTTCTTTTTTCTTTTATTTACACATTTTTTATTTACACACATTTTTTTTACATTTCCAGTTTAACGACTTAGGGGTCGTCTGTTCCCAGTTTAACAACGTGGTGGTCCTCTAAGAGCAGCAGATTCCCAAAGCTCTTCGGTTTCCATTTGTATGAAATTGGCGGTCGCAGCTTGACTATTTGCTAACACGCCTTTAGATAGTTCTATCTCTCCCGCCTTGTATTGTTTTTCGTCCCAATCTTTGAAGACGAAGCAGCCCTCAATAGAATGACTTGTCACTCTGTGATAGGGGAAATATTTAGGGTCGTCGGTCATATTCGCTTCTTGCGGTCTTTTTGATTCTGGCAATTGTAGACCGTTTCTTAGGGCGTCTTTGAATATTTTATAGACTTTATCCTTTCTGAAGGAATAGACCTTATCCAGCTTCTCTTTCAATGGAGATTCTCCTCCCTCTCCGAACACTGGCTTCCGAGGCTGGTTGGCATTAGGCCCGCTCATCCCTCGCTTATTTCGGTTAGCCGCAGTGTTAAAAGATTCAGCATCGTCGGAATTTCCGCCTTTGCGATTATCGTCCTTTCGGTTTCTCCAGGACCTATTGTTATTTTAGGAATCAGAGGAAGACTCCTGTTTTGAGCGCTCCAACATCTGGACTTTCCTGGTCAGCTCTTGAAATGTTTTGAGACCCGCGGTGCATAGAAACGGGGCCATCCAATTGTTGAGATTTCCGATGAGGAGGCTGACAGATTGGTCCTGCTCTATCGGCGGTTCGCATTTGACGGAGAGATTGCGCCATCGGGTTATAAAATCCGTGCTGCTTTCATTGTTCTTTGTCTTGGTTCTTACGAGGTCGGCAATGGTGATCTTATCGTTGCCACTCATGAACCTTTGTCGGAACAAAGATTCCATTTGGACGAAAATAGTAACGGAGCCATCCGGTATGCTCGCGTACCAGTCGAAAGCGACATCGGTCAGGCTATTAATGAACTGGCGGAGGAGAAGCGCATCATTGCCACCGGTATTCCCGCATGAGGCTTTAAAGTGGGTGATGTGCTAATTCGCATTTCCCGTCCCATCAAATCTTCCGAACTTGGGGATGACATAGCTACTAAGAAATTCTACCTGATCATACTGAGCAGGATATGGTCTCCCGCTACTGCTAACATCTTTTTGCGCTTCGACTGCTAATGTTTTGACTTTGTTGGCAACCAAATCCATAATTTGATTTTGAGTTAGCAGGCTGCTGTCATCTGTAGCCAAGACATTTCCCGAGACAGGATGCGACTGACTTTCATGCGGTTCCCCCACTTTTGGATTTGAGGGAATAGGCGTCGGCTGTCTCAGGACACCGTTTCCCGGTTCATGAACAGAGCCTTGCGCTTAATTGGGCGGTTGAGAGGCAACTTGGGCCGTGAGCTGCATCACGACATTCGTCAAGTCGTCAATGTTTGAGTAGAGCTTGGCCATCTCTTTGTTTTTGCTTCTGAGCTGTTTTCGGAGCTCTTGGAGAAGTTGCTGCTATGCATTCTTGGGATAGAAGATTGGTTCATCTTCACTTTCCAAGCCTGACTCCTCATGAACCGAGGGATCTCTCTGCTTATCAGTCTCACTGGAAGTGTTTTCATTACCTCCCAGAGGATGCCGGTCTTGGTAAGTGGCAGCCACATTCATGCCAGATTGGATCTACGATATGGTGGCCTCGTCCTTGCTCTTGCTGCGCGTGCCCACCATGTAGACAGTGTGGACCACATATCCAGCCGTATCTTTATCTTTGGCGGGGTAACCCTATTCTTGGAGCCTCATAAAGTTCAGCCTAGCATGAGTCTTAGCCCTTTTGTTGGCTCTATATCTGAGCCTTTTCTGTCTTAGCTTCTCGATTTTGAGGGCTTGGCGGGCATCCGTCATCCAGGAAGCCATCGTGAGCCGATTAACGGGGAGCTTAGACAAGATACCCAATTGATCAGTTGTCAGGGACACCGCTGGAGCTTGCCCGAGATGCCTTGTTGCTTTGTTGGTGTTGATGGCTTTGCCCCCAGCTGGGGACAAGGAACGTCGTTCAAACACCGACTTGCGTTTGGGTAGTGGTGCCCTCGAGATCACCACATTTGGCCTGTTGCCTTTCGAGGCCGGTTTGTCTGTTACCGGAGCTTGAGGAGATGGGATGGCGTTAGCTGACACGAACACAATAGAGCCAAATGGTAGCGGTGGCTCCTCCAATTATCGCCCGAGACTGGCCGGGAGGACCGTCCCGGCGTCCATCTTCATCGTGTAGGAGATGGGAGCTGTGTCGAGAGCTGAGCTGATCCTTAGAGACATTTTGTTGCGTCCGAAGATTTCAATTTGAAATTTGTTAACCTGTACAAAGAAGCATGATTTCAGTACATGCAATCGATATGTATATTGATTGAATTCGCATGAACGTTTAACCCGAAATATGGGAGGAGAGGTATGTCCCACCGGGCGTGCCAGAATCTGTAGGGTGTTTTTCATCACCCCATTGAGATGGGAATACGCGTGCGCTTGTCAGGCGCATTACAGATTCCCCCTGCCTAGGGTAGGCTAGGGTTTATTGATTGTGGGGATCCGAATCTCCGGCAGCCGCGAACTAAGCCGCCGTTAGTTACCCCTCGCCTTCGGAGCGAGAGAACCTCCGATTGACGGGCCAAACAGGTCATGCGAACTCAATGTGCAGTGTTGTGTTTTGAAAGGGTTTTGGATATCTCGGGGGCCTTGCAGAGTTTTTACGGGGGTTTCGCTACCCGGATAGTGGGCTGGGGGTCAAGGGGGCTAGCAGCTCCCTTGCAGGTGTGGGGCAGCGCCCCGTTAGAATTTTTTTCTAACGAGGAAGGTATTTTTAGTGTGGAGTGTATATAAAATGAGGGGGAAAATGGTGTCCAAAGGATGCGTGAGCGCCAGCGCCTCACGTGCCTAGTACGTGGATACTGGGCGCGAGGCGCTAGCGCCCCACATGCTTGGCACGCTGGCGCTGGGCGTCAGCAGGAAAATGGACTTTGTCCCTGCACTGGGAGCTGTGCTCCCGATTTGACTTCTGGAGTTGAACTCCTAAAAAGAGATTAATTTATGGAGTTGAACTCCAACAGATCTTGAATGGAGTTAAACTCCTAGAAATCTTTGGTAATGATCAAAGGGGGCCCCTTTATTTCTCTCCTCTTTGGTCCTGGATCTTCCCAAGATGGGATTTTTGAAGATGGGTCTCCTTCTTATTCCTCTCGGTTGACCGGATCTTAGAGAAAAGGGGTAGGATTTAAAAATCTCCCATTTTTGAGATCTGATGGAAGATCTAAGCTCCCCTTTGTGGGTTTTGTGGTGAAAAACTATTTAATTTTGGAAAAGGAAGAGTAAAACTCTTGATTTAATTGAAAAGGGGAAGAAGGTTTAGAACCTTGAGGAAGGAGAAGGAGACACAAAAACCCTAAATTTTAAGGAGAATGAAAAGTTATCCTTTATTTCATTATCATGTTGCCTTATATAGGCTTATAAATTTACATATAGCCCATTGGGCTTTACAATATGGTATTTTACCCATCCCATGCCTCATGTGCTCATTCTTTTTTGCACATGAGCCATGGACTTTACAAAAATTTGGCTTTATGCTCATTTTCTTACATTCATGTATGAAAATTACATCAAAATTATTTATTACATAATTTTCATTTCGGCATGGGGGGCTGGCCGCAGGGCTCGACTTGGGCATGGGCCCACTTGACCTGGGGTTAGGCCCACATGGCTTGGGGTTGACTTTGACTTGGTCAACTGGAGTGTAATTTTTGACCCCAACAAAGTCGTCAAAGGGGCTTCTCCTACTAAAGGATCGGTCTTCACAAGATTGGATGTCCAACTCCTGCTACGGGGGAAGTCATCAAAAGAGCTTCCCTTACCAGAAAGTCGGCCTTCGAAAGATTGGTCGTTCCATCTCAACGGATTTCAGTCTTCAACAGGATGGCCCCAGCAGTAGCCCCTAACCAAAACAGGGGGCACGACGGAGAAGCTTCCACAACTGAGATGGTCCCATCTGCAAGACATGCTCGACGTCGCCACTGGCGCCGAGTGAGAAGAGATGGGGGTAACTCTCCCTGTGGACTTACTCCACCAGCTCCAATGGTGGAAGTTGACGCTGCTGTTTCAACTGGGAATAGCTTTGAACCGCTTAGCAGGGTGCGGAGAAACTCCCCAACCGCAGTGCTGAAAAAATCTCCCCCACCGGCTGAAAGCATGAAGCAGGCGAAGCCGGAGAAGCCCCGCTCAGCGACTGTCCTCCCAAATCCATAGATTCTAGTGAAAAGTCCAGCATTCTGTGATCAACAAGGACCGCTCTCGTCAACCGGAGAAAATGAAGGTTTGAAAAGAGGAAAGTCATCGCTCCACCATAAAGCGAGGGATTTCTTTTATGAAGGCGCTTGTTACAATGGCTCCTTCAACTTCGACTTCTCACAAAAAGAGAAGGCCGGAGAATCTCCCACCAACAGCGGCAAATCCCAAAGGTGATAGATCCAAACGCCCCAAGTCTGGGGGCATGATCATGCACACGGTGTACATGGCTTCCGAAAAAGAGGAGAGCCATGCTTCCGTGAGTTATCGACCACAAATTCGGTCATTGACAAATGCTCAGGAGCAACAATAAAAGCTCCAGGAGATGCTAACAAAAATGGAAGCACTCACCAGACAAAAAGAAAGCCCGGAAGAATCGTCTGAACAGCGCCAGGAGCAGGAGACCGATACGGAGTTCCTGCGAATGGTGCTAGAAAGAAAAGACATGGAGGACGCAGAACAAGCTGCTAATATAAAACAGATGGCGCTCCTGTTCCAAGCCATGGTTGGAATGATGATCCGGCCCGAACCTCCAGCTAAAGACCCGCCGATAATTATCGAAGACGGCAAAGGGGAAACATCAAACCCTCTTCCAGCTTTATCAATGGACAGGGAGGATATAATCTACAAGGCTACCCTCGATGACTACATAGCTCAGCAAATACGAGCTCATCAAGCCAACGGAGCGGCTGGCCAAGTCGTTAGAACAGGGCGATCGTACCCAGGCTGGTACGATAAAATCAAATACCTACCGGGATATACGATCCCCAAATTCCATGTGTACAAGGGGACAAGCAATCCTGATCAGCACGTAGCTCAGTTCAGAGTTTTGTGCGGCAACACTGGAGGTGACGACAAACTGCTGCTTCGCCAGTTCGTTGGCAGCTTGTCAGAGACGGTGTTTGAATGGTACTCGGAGCTCCTAAATGACTCCGTTAAGACATTCACAGAAATGGAACTGCTGTTCACATAGCGGTTCGCCAGCGCAAGCGAGCGCACCTCGATCACGGCATTAATCAATGCCAGGGTGAAGCCAGGAGAGACCTAGGATCAATACGCAATTCGATGGCGGAACCTATGGTCGAAATGCGAACAACGATTGAAGAAGCTCTAGCCGTGGGCATGTTCGTAGGAACCTTCGATCCTCAGGTGACTGTATCCTAGTTTATGATGTTCTTCAAGCCGACAACCTTCCAGGCTTTGATCGACAAACTGGCCCAAATGGACCAGATGGGCCACGTGCTGTCCTCTTCAAAAACGGACCCTCGGAATGTAAAGAGCAAAGGGAAAGCGGCCTTCGTTGCCAACACTCAACAACAACCGAGTGACCCAAAGCCGGTTGCTCGCCAAAGCAACGCGCGCCCGTGCTAATCCTTCGAAGAGAAGCTAGGACGTGCTTACTCGTTTCCCCATGATAAAACGAGGAGACTGTTCGAACTGGCAGTGCGCAACAAACTCATCACACTGCCGGACCCGAGACGTACACTGCAGCCCGGTGACGTCAATAATCCCAACTACTGCTCCTATCACAGAGTAGTGAGCCACCCAATTGAGGATTACCACGTCTTCAAGAACTGGGTCGAGGAACAGTAGCGTTAAGGTAAATTCACGCTGTCCGAGAACTGGAGGGTGAACCCGCCACAGAGGCACACTCCTAAAAAGGTAGACATGCCGACGGCATCATGCTCGTTTATGGAAGAAGCTCCTTGGGAAGTGGTCCTTTCAGCTAAAACTAAAAGAATACTGAAGGATCTTCAAGCATGTCCGGCGATCAAATGGAAAATCCCTCTAGAGCCCGAGATTATTGAGGGGATGCTTAAACCACGCCCAATACCAAAAATTGGTAACGATGGGCAAGACCTCCAGGCCAAGCCTTCGAAGTCTTCGAAGAAAAAGAAGAAGATCAAGAAGCCCGTGCATCCTGACGAGAAGCACACCGACCTGCAAAAAACCATCGATGCACTAGAGGAATACAACCAGAAGGCGCGGACCCCAGTCACCCTCGAAGACTTTCTCAACCATATACTTGAGAACGGAGATAGTGAGGATGACTAGGGAAATGGCTCGTTGGGAGAAACCAAAGATCATGTAGCAAGTTTCCACATGGTTTCTCATTCGTCCTTAAATGACGAAGAAACTCCCTCGGCGTCGGAAAGCAACACACAGGAACTGGGGGCAGGACCGGCGCTAGAATCCCTGGAACTGTCAGAAGACCCAATTGATAGGCTGCTAAATGAAGCCCTTCAAAAGGGCAAAGCTGACCGAGAACGTGAAACAACCATATACGAAAAGGCCAAGCGTCGGCGTCAGGCTGAAGAAGCTGCGGTAAGAATGATTTGTAAAGTACTCCAACCGAGCCAAAGCACATCTGCTACAAACTAGAGCATGATCAAAGCAGATAAGCGGTTCGCCAAAGCCTTGTTAATGGGAATGAAGCTGCCCCCTCTCATGGAAAACACTCCCGGGAGTACATGCCTCGATGAAGCGGATGTACATACGAACTACTGCTTATACCATCGGAGGGTCACACACCCCACCGAAGAGTGCAATGCCTTTAAGAAGTGGTAGCAAGGATATGTTGCTCACTGGCAACACTTCAAGAGGATGAAGCACAAAACCCGTCGATAACAAAGAAGCGTGACAGACGAGCATGAAGGAACGGCTGGAAACTGTCATATGATTGATACCAGTTCGACAAAAGGAAAATCTTAAGTTCTTACATCCGGGAGCGATTCTGAGGGCGAAATACCCCTCAGCCCTCTCTTCAAAGACTCCACCTCTGAGAAGGAAGAGGAGGAGAAGAACTGCGAGAATATTCAGCTGCGTAACCGCACACTGCCTGAAAAGAACCTCGGACCTACAAACAAAGATTCAAACAAAAGAGACAAGGGGAAGGAAAGAGTTCCTGAGAAAATTGCCCTCGATGATAGAGTCGTCAAGGAGCTCACAGCCAAGGACCTGCCTAAGAAAAATAAGGTGGATTACAATGTCCTGAAACATCTGAGAAAGATACCTTCACAACTGAGCATACTGGATGCTCTCCTCCTGTCCAAAGAGGCACGAGATTCTATGATCAAGGCACTGCAAGAGCCTGATCAATTCCAAGCTTTCTTTGCGGAAGAAAAGATGAAGAACGAGCTGGCGGAGGTTCACACGGCTGACATCACATTCAGCGATGAAGATCTCCTCCTCGGAATGTGCGAGCACAACCATCCTCTATATGTCACCCGGTACTGCCATGACATCAAGATAGGGAAGATTCTGGTCGACAACGGGTCCTCCGTCAACCTTCTCAACGTGAAGGTGTTGAAAGAGATTTGCATGAACGTTCAGCACCTGGCTCAGGATAAAATTACCATCTCCGGGTTCGATTCTCAGTCATCGCGGACGCTTGGGTCCATAATATTGACGTTACATTTTGGGCTGCTCGTCACCGACATCAAATTCCATGTCATTGACGCCAAGACCCGCTACAACACCCTGCTCGGCCGGCCTTGGTTACACGAGTGCAACGTCATCCCTTCTACACAACGCTAATGTATGAAGTATTTCAAAGATGGCCTCGGGTATACGTTACGGGGGAGCTAAATCCATTCTCCGTAAATGAAGTCTGCAAATATGAAGACGCAAAATACTTCCTACCAGACTTCAAAGACACGGAAAGATGTTATAAAACGGAGAATAAACAAAAAGCCGTCACCACTATCCCGATCTTTGGGAGAAATACCGAGGAGGATGAAGAGATAGTCTACTCGGGGCAACCCCAAGGCAACAGGCCAGGACTATCTACTCCTATTTTGGTTTTTGGCAGTGACTCTGAGGACGAAGTCAATGTTGTGTTCTCCATTCGCCCATCAGCACAAACCATCACGGGAGCTGATTAGAGTTTACAAATTACCATGGTTCCGCAGCGGCATTACAGGGAACTGGATGCGCTTGATACATATGGCGTGTAAGAGCTGCAGACTTTCTACGTCCCTCCTAGGCGAAGAAGTGAAAAGGCGATCCTCTTCTATCAATCTACGAAGACCAAAGCGGAGAAAGAAGTCTGGCATGGTGCTGAACTTGCGCTTGACAGGCTTCATCCAATCCGTCTGCCTAGATATTACGCAGAAGGATTGAAAAGGGTATTAAGATACCAAGGCGTACCCTTCAAACAAACCGCTTGACAAGTTCAGTTCTACAACAAGATTTGGGACGTTCCCGGGACTTAGTGAAAGATGCCTAACGTGAGGATGGAGACGACTGGGCTTGGATACGTTCCGTCCAAGAAACGGGAGCGATTCCATGGCTGCCGTGTCATAAATAACTTCGATAGAGAAGGGAACGTTTTTCCAAATGGTCATAATATTGAACCAGAGCGAGATCCCACCATAAGAATGTCAAGTCCGTCGTTCGAAGAGCAGGTTGCTATGCTAATAAGGGAAGCATGCCAAAAGGTTCGGGATAACCATAGCCACGAAATGGCCATTTACGAGAAAGCCAGGATGCAACGCTTACTCGGCAGTTTACGGAAAGAGAAGACTATGATGCCCTTCACCCTCAGCCTGCTGTGCGCTCTCATGGCAAGGAAAAAACCCGACGCAGAGGCAAAAACATGGTAGAGAACGAGAATGATGTTCTAAAATAGCGAAGCGGATCTAAGGAACCATGCAATCGAGAAAGAGTCAGCTGGAATCCGTCTTTATGAAGAAGATGGGTCGGGAATACTCTTTCCCCCAAGACAGGACGAGGAAAATATTTAACCTTGTCATCAATTATCAAATGATGACGCTCCCGAAGTCTCGGCACCCCGAACAACTAAACGATGTCCATCACCCGGCTTCACCTTCAAAGACTGGGTCGAAGACTAGTATCAGCAAGGCAGGTTTGCTCTATCCGACAGTTGGAGGGTAACCTCACCACGAAAACATGAGCTAAAAGCAACCTATATTGTGAGGGTAAGTCCAAATCAACATCGAGCTTGGAAACGAACTCGTACCTGCCATGTGATAATATTCTCAAAGGAGGAGGATCATGAGAATATGGACGACCTCTCCCAGTGCTTCGCAAATGAGAACGAGGAAGAGATGATTTAAGAATTTCCACCGGCGCCAAAAGAGCTGGAGGATGGGATATACATTACGGCGGACAATTGATTAGAGTTGGATTTTATAGATCAAAAATATAATTACCGCAATCAAGAACGGCGTCGCTTGGTAGCTAGCCGGTGAGTACGGGTCGGTCCACAGGGATGTTGTGAATTTCCTAATCGCTCTAACGAGTTAATTCCGAGTGGAGTCGGATTGATTAAATCTAAAACCTAAATCTATTTATACTAAGATTATCTATCTAGATCTAAATCTTGCTAGGGTTAGGTCTAGGGTAGGTTTGGAAATGTAAATAAATCTCACCGCTTTCTATACCCAAATTAGGATCTATGAGGTGTTATGGTAATTATTAATAAAGGGGATTAGATCCATTCGGGAAGGTGTTCCTTCCTCTAGGTTTTTGTCCTTCCTTTATCAATCCTTACCCTAACCTCCATGGCAAACACGCGCAACCGGGCCTTTATACTACGGTATCACCGCTACCTCATGGGATAGGGTGCCGTAGGGAGCGATGTGTGCATGTATGCATGGAGTCCTATTGATTATATGTGATGGGCAAGAAAGGGATGAGAGATCTCATCTCTCAAAAGCCTTCCACAAACCTAATCCTAACAAGCGAGGAGACTACTCGCTCATTAGGGAATTGAAGAACATGCTATCTATCTATCTAGGGTAAGGAATTAAATATCTATACTAAGGCAATTAAATAAAACTACTTACTTTACAGATGGCTCTCTCCAAACATTTACACAGGGTTGTCAGATCTGAATAGATGATATGAAAAGAGGTATCGATGCTCTCCAAAAGAAATCTGAATTTTATTAATGAAAGGAGGCATAACTCAAAAGAGGTATTTGGGTTTCTATTTATAGGACATAGAAAACCCTAGGTTTACAATTGCCGCATGTCTGCTATGACAAAAATACCCCTAAGAAAAAGACCTAGTCAACGCTCGCAGCCGTTTCCAGAAGTTCGCACCGACACGGGCTCTTAATGGCCGCGGATCCGTGGCCAAAAGCAGGGTTTGGCCGTGGTTCCGCGGCCGTATAGAGAGCTTGTATACTCAATTTTTCTGGCAATGTTCTGGTGCATGTTTACTTCAAGTTTCTTCAGTCTTTTTCTCAGATTGGCTTCTATGTTTCTTCCAGATCTCCACAGTGAATAGTTGTAGTGGACTTTTATCGTTGCTTTGTGACGAAGTCTTGAACCTTGCGCTGCCTTGTACTTTGTGAACTGATCTTCATGTAGGCTTAATCAAGATCCTTCTATTTGTGGGTCGTAGTCTCACTTTTGTATCGTCTTTTATCTTTTTCACTGCTTTTGTTCCGAGAACCTGTAACCTGTAACTAAGTAGCAGACATGGGTCAAAAGCACCTGTTTATTTGTAAAATAATTAAGACTAGGGAATATAATAATGCAATATTATGGTATGAACAACAATCTAAGGAAAATTGACTTAGGAACGGAAAACGATCCGAGGCCAACGTTCGTCAGTGGGCTGGCATCTAAAAAGCAGGTGGCCACACTAAAGGACGTACTTATACAATATAAAGATTGCTTCGCATAGAATTATTCCGAGATGCCAAGACTAGATCCAGAAATAGCGGTGCA
The DNA here is from genome assembly GCA_030015575.1 of Agapanthus africanus. Lineage (NCBI taxonomy): Eukaryota > Viridiplantae > Streptophyta > Magnoliopsida > Asparagales > Amaryllidaceae > Agapanthus > Agapanthus africanus. The sequence goes on along the minus strand of CM057340.1, from coordinate 589,510,851 downwards.
TAAACTGGTGATATCGCCGGACGTCAAGCCAATCAAACAGACGCTAAGAAGAATGCGGCTCGAGCTCGAGATGAGTATCAACACCAAAGTCAAGAAACTAATTGACTCCGGCTTCATCCAAGAAATTCAATATCCTGACTGGATAGTCAATATCGTTCCAGTGATGAAGAAAAATGGGATGGTGTGCATCTGCATGGACTTATGGGACCTCAACAAGGCTTGCCCGAAGGATGACTTCCCAGTACTCGTTACCGAGATGATGATCGATAACACGTCTACCCATGAGGTCTTCTCCTTCATGGATGGATCTTCGGGGTATAATAAAATAAAAATGCATCCTGAAGACCAAAAGCACACCACCTTCTGGACTCCGCTAGGCATATTCTGCTATAAGGTGATGCCCTTCGGCTTGAAGAACGCAGGCGCTACCTACCAGAGAGCCATGACGAAAATCTTCGATGACCTCATTCATGAGATTGTTGAATGCTATATTGACGTCCTTGTGGTGAAGAGCAAATCGTACGAGGAGCACTGGGAACATCTGAACATAGTGTTCCAATGTCTTTGGAAATACAATCTAAAGATGAATCCTCTGAAATGCGCGTTTGGAGTCTCCTCAGAAAAATTCCTAGCATTCATCATACGACACCGAGGCATCGAAATAGACCCATCAAAGATTAAGACCATCATGGAAATGCCCACGCCAAGAACTCTCAAACAACTGTGGTCTCTCCAAGGGAAGCTCGCATATATCCGACGGTTCATAGCTAACCTCTCCGGAAAATGCCACCCCTACAGCCATCTAATGAAGAAGGGGACCCCGTTCATTTGGGATCATAAATGCCAAAGTGCACTGGATGAAATCAAGCAATATCTGCAGAACCCGCCGGTACTGCCCGCCCCGGTCAAGGGAAAGCCCCTTATCCTGTATACAACAGCCCTTGAAGGTTCTTTAGGCGCGCTATGGGCACAGGATAATAACTAGGGGAAGGAGATAGCTCTTTACTATTTGAGTCGAGTTCTTCTGAGGGCAGAAAACAACTACTCCTCCATTGAAAAGTATTGCCTGGCACTGATCTTCACGATAACGAAGCTTCGACATTATGCCTTGTCAGATGAGGTCCATCTCATATCAAAGGTGGATCCTCTCAAATATTTGATGTCAAGAGCCATACTAACAGGAAGGCTTGCCAAATGGGCCCTCATCTTAATGGAGTTCTCGATAATATATCGACCTCTCAAGGCAGTGAAAGGCCAGGCTATCGCCGACTTTCTCGCTGAGCATCCAATACCAGGCGATTCTCTTTTAAATTGTGAATTGCCGATGAACACGCGTTCGATACAATCGATGGAGGGAAGGAAGGAAATAATGTCCAATGGGAACTATGCTTCGACGGAGCATCTTCCTTGAAGAAGCGAAAGCAAAGCACCCCCATAATCAAAGCTGGGGCGGGCCTTATCTTCGTAACTCCGCAAGGAGGGATAATGCGTTTCACTATTTCCTTAACAGAGCTGAGGACAAATAATGAGGCTGACTACGAAACTTTGATAACGGGTCTTGGGATTGCTGTCGACATGGGAATCGAAAACCTCCTCATATATGGAGACTCCCAGCTAGTCATTAGCCAAGTAAATGGCAACTATCAGACGTGTAAACTGGAGTTGGTAAAATATGGCGAAAGAGTGCAGCAACTGCTGAATCAAATTCCCTCATACATTCTGGAAAGCATACCGCGTGCGGAAAATAGCAAGGCAGATGCGTTAGCCAAGCTCGCTAAAGAACTGGCCGACGAAAACCTCGATAATGTAAGGATCATTGTGCAAAGTCGCCGGATTCTCGCGCTAGCAGAAATATCTCCGAAGTCATTTGAAAGAAAGGAAGCGACCAAACAAGCAGCCTTCCAATTAGAGGATGAAGAAAAGGTTAAGGATTGGAGAGAAGTCTTCATAGACTACTTCAAATCCCATCGAACACCCGAAACGCATCTTCAATACATCAGCTCATGAAACGAGCTCTGTCTTTTGCCTTCGTTAATGATACTCTATATAAGAGATCATTCGACTATCTATGGCCGAGATGCCTGGGACCAAAAGAATAAAAACGAGTCGTCTAAGAAACCCACGACGGACTCTGCAGTTCTCATCAAGCCGGGCCAAAGATGAAATTGAAGATCAAGAGAATGGGTTACATTGTCCCACAATGATTCAGGACTACCTCGAATATGCGAAATAGTGTCACTCGTGCCAGATCCACGGGGACTTCATCCACCAACATCCAAATCCGCTACACCCAACACTGACTAGTTGGGCGTTCGAAATATGGGGAACCAATATAATTGGGCCCATCGAACCAGCGTCATCCAAAGGACATCGGTTCATATTGGCAACAACTGATTACTTCTCTAAGTGGGCAGAGGCAGTACCGCTGAAGGAAGTGAAGACGGAGAACATCCTCCATTTCTTCAGGACACATGTCATCTACCGGTTCGGCACTCCGCGACGGATCATCTCGGATAATGGGCCGGCCTACAGAAGCCATAAGATCAGCCATTTCGCACAGCAGCATAATATAGGCTGGAGATACTCTTCAGCCTATAATCCCCGAGCTAACGGTATAGCTGAGGCTTTCAACAAGACCTTAACGAAGATCATAAAGAAAACAGTGTCTAGAAATAAAAAGGACTGGCATGAGAGACTGCATGAAGCTCTCTGGACGTATCGAACCACGTTCTAAATGACCACGAATACAACGCCATACGCGTTGGTATTCGGCACAGAAGCAGTACTTCCCTTGGAGATAGAGCTATCCTCTCTTTGAGTGGCAGTTCGATATGAGCTGACGGATGAAGAAAATGCCCATCTTCGGCTTGAGGAGCTCGATGCCCTCGATGAAACTCGTCTCATGGCGCAACAAAACCTAGAATCTTACAAAGCAAGGATGACGTGCTCATACGAAAGACTAACCAGGCTAAGAACATTCCGCCAAGGCAAACTCGTGCTAGTCGTCAAAATACCTATGATCCCTAATCGTGGAAAACGGGGGAAATTCGAGCCAAATTATAAGGGCCCGTATATCATAGAGAAAGTATACCAAGGTGGGGCCTACTTGCTCATGGATATGCATGGCGAGAGACCCTTCCGGCCAATAAATGGCCGATTCCTTAAGAAGTACTACGCTTGACAAGTCACGACTCAGGTTAATGATAGATGACGATGCTCATGTCTGCTCGCTATCTTCCTGAGTCAAAACTCTAAAAGTAGTATCCAACAGAATTTCCGTCCCCATACATGGCGAAAACGGACCGAAATGTCCTTAAATTAACCATTGCCTCCAAGATGGCGACAATGGACCGTAATGTGCTTAAACTAAAACGTCGCCTCAAACACGGCGATAATGGACCGAGATGTCCCTAAACTAACAACGGACTATAACGTCTTTAAACTAAAACTTCACCTCAAAATGGTGATAGTGGGCCACTATGTCCTTAAACTGGCAATGGACCGAAATGTCCCTAAACTAGTACTCCGCCTCAAACATGGCACATCGCCCCAAATACGACGATATATTCTCTTAGGATCTATGCTGCAATCACACCTCCAATGGCAAAGACTGCAACCCAAGTTAAAAAAAGGTATGTCCACAAGCGAAATGTGCACGGATGAAAATCCGAAAGAGCGCCATGAGTAAAAACAGCAGGGCTACCGGCGAGCTTGTGAAAACCCGAAAGGGCGTTATCTCATTGTTAAAAAAACGGTACGTCCACTGGGCACGGATGAAAACCCGAAAGGGCGCTGTGAGTAAAAACAGCAAGGCTACCGGTGATCTTGTAAAAACCCGAAAGGATGCAATCTCGTAAAATTTTTACTTATGAGATCCTCTTGACTCGTAAGGAGAACTCCCTCTATGAGACCCTCATGGCTCATAAGATTCAAAGTCTTAAGTTATAGGGACCCGAACCTGTCCTTAAGCCGTCGTATTCCCCAAGTTGCCCTATAGGCGGTATGATATTGGCTCTTGTATACAATCGAATAAACATTTCCCCCACCAAGTTCCACCAATCATGAGGAATGTCCTCATATGGTGAATGACACTTGTAAGTCCTCTCGACTTATAAGGAGAAAATACTCTTATAAGATCCTTACGACTTATAAGAGAAAACACCACTCAGAAGTTCTCACGACTTCTAAGGAAAATATACACCTATGATATCCTCACGACTCATAAGGAGAAATACCTTGATGAGACCCTTACGGCTCATAAAGTCAAAAAGTCTTAGTCGGCAGGATCATAACCCTATTTGCTAAGCCACCTTTGTTCAAATCAGCAAAGGAAAATGATGATTCGCTCCTGGCAACATCCCGGTGGTAGCGATGCTGATACCTAAATCGGTATCAAATTCCAAGTCCCTTCACGGAAAATGATGATTCGCTCCTGACAATATTCCAGTCGCAGCGGTGCTGATACCAAGATTGGTATCAGATCTCAAATTCTATACTCGCAACAAAAATCAGCGAGCAAAAAATGCATATGAAATAGCCGAAATGATGGGGCAACTCGCAATAAAAATCAGCGAGCAAAATATACGCATATGAAATAGCTGAAATGATTGGGCATCCCGATAAAAAGCCGAAATGATTGGGCAATCACGACTTTCGCGATATAAAAAGCTGAAATGATAGAGCATCGTGGAAAGAAATAAAAAATGAAACTTTTGCGTTACAAGTGAGTCTACATTGACCCTTGTATATAATCCATGGGCACAAACGAAAAGAGAACCATATTTTCCCACCTGGCTTCGTCAAAGGGAGAGCCAAGTCTTGATGGTTCACAAAACAACCTAAAGACTATCCCGACATTCATCTCATTACAGCAGACGCAATGTCAACAACGACGTTTCTTCTCACTCCAACAGGATACAGACACGACGTCAACAAAGACTTCAGGATCAAAACAAAGCGGAGTCATGGCAAAGTCCCTAGTTCCAAGTCTCGACGGTTCACAAACAACCTAGAGATCACCTCGACACTCATCTCATAAGCAGACATAGTGTCAACAACGACGTTTCTTCTTACTCCAGCAGGATGCAGACGCGACGTCAACAAGCGACCCCAGGGTCAAAACAAAGCGGATCCATGGCAAAGTCCCTAGTTCCAAGTCTCGACGGTTCACAAACAACCTAGAGACCATCTCGACACTCATCTCGTTACAGCAGACACAATGTCAACAACGGCGTTTCTTCTCACTCTATCAGGATACAGACGCAACGTTAACAAACGACCCCAGGGTCAAAACAAAGCGGAGCCATGGCAAAGTCCCTAGTTCCAGGTCTCGATGGTTCACAGACAACCTAGATACCACCTCGTCACTCATTTCGTTACAGCAGACATAGTGTCAACAACAGCGTTTCTTCGTACTCCAACAGGATACAGACGCGCGATGTCAACAAAGACTCCAGGGTAAAAACAAAGAGGAGCTATGGCAAAGTCCTTAGTTCCAGGTCTTGACGGTTCACAGACAACCTAGAGATCACCTCGACACTCATCTCGTTACAGCAGACATAGTGTCAACAACGACATTTCTTATCACTCCTACACGACGTCAACAAACGATCCCAGGGTCGAAACAAAGCGGAGCCATGTCAAAGTCCCTAGTTCCAAGTCTCGACGGTTCACAAACAACCTAGAGACCACCTCGATATTCGCCTCATTACAGCAGACGCGGTGTCGAAAAAGGAAGCGAAGGCTAAATTCCTAGCTTCAGGGTCTTGACGACAACTCAAATAAAACCCGAAAGACTATCGGAGATCATCCCATACCAGTGCGGAGTGGTTATGACTCATCGAGGCTCCTAAAATGAGCCTAACCTCAAGTAAAAAGCGACATGGCAAAATTCCTAATGCTTGCTCTCTCAACGGTAATATGCCTTAAGGAGATTACTTGAAGACGTTTTGTCCAGCCTCCGAAGGGATTAGAGACACGGCAGTCGCGGGGCTACTCGAACAGCAGCGTAAAGTTTACATATCGAGGAATGCATCAGCCAACACGACGGTACGACGAACAAAACCCCCAGTATCACAGACCCTAACGGACCTCTGTTGTAAAGAGCAGGGGTTAACTGTAACGTTAGGACAAGTTTGCCTACAAGCCTAAGGGAGGTAAACTAAATAAGCTCCGAAATGAGTTCAAAAACTAGAGACTTCGGAATGAGTGAATAAACTACAAGCTCCAAAATGTGTTCATAAACTAGAGACTCTGAAATGAGTGAATAAACTACAAGCTCCGAAATGAGTATATAAACTACCTTATGCCAAGTCAAGACAGCAAAGGAAAGAAAAGCTCTAGCATGAAATGAAATATGTCTTTTATTCATGAATCAAAATGAATACAAGATACTCTTATTTATGAATGAATACAAAAAAAGAAGGAGAATATACAACGGCAAAAATGTTTAAGTCGGCGGACGGTTCAATAGGCCAGCAAGATCGTCGTTCTTCTGCTGGACTTCGGCTTCAAGCTCCTTCAGTGCTGCAAGGTGAGTCCCCTGCCTGGGTCTGTTGAGTCTGGTATGAAGAAAACTGACTCTCGAGCTCCTTTTCGGCGACTTTATGGTCTTCAACCATCTCACAGGTAAAAATAACAGGTTTGTCAAGAGCCACCACCTCTGTAATGGCTTCTTGAAGCACCCGCCAAATTTCGTACGCACGGGTGGTCTTGGCAGTAAGCTGAGCCTGAAGTTCCTCCAAAGCGTTTGAAGCTAACTCCCACTCCAAAAACTTCCGGTTGAGCCTCTTCTCACATGAATGGAGATTGGATGCACACCGTTCGATCCATCCCTGCAGGCTCGCTTTTACAGTTAAGATATCGGAGGGAAGGCGTATGCACTCGAGCCTATGTAGGTAGGCCTCCACCCGGCGACAGTACTCAACCCAGGCATGCACCAATACTTCGTCATGATAGGTGGCAAGAACAGACAAGGAAGCGTTGGCTTCAGCAGCAAATTCTTCGGCCGTGACAGAGGTACCAGCGCGAAGATCTTCAATGAGAGCCGTCAGGGAGTAAATGCTCTGTTTTGCCATCCTTTCAGATGCACGTCGGGCATAAGGGCCTGGTGGCATGGGGATCCGAGACTTTAATGGGGTCAGGGCTGTCAAAGCTGTGAAGATTTCGGTGCGGTCAGTTATGTTTCCGAACATAGAGTAAACAAAACGATGCAATAGATAAAGCGCCACTTACCCACAGTCATGCAAGGCGGATTTGAGAGATCCCCAGGCCCATCAAGAATCTCGACTTCGACGTCGGCTTCCAGAACTATGGTTTGAAATGGAGAGCATATTAGCATCATTATAGAAATATAAAAAGGGGGTGTGAAAGAATATCGACCTTGGCCAGAAGAGAGTACTATGCTTTGTGGAGGTATTGCTTGTGGGGCCGCCATGTCAAGCAATCGCTGGAAGGTTTTTCTCGGGGAAAGATCCATAATGGAAGCCGCCATCTCCTGCAATTCTGAGGGAAGGGATAGTTCAGATAAAGGAGAGATCGTTAAACAAAATATGTATGTGTGGAAGATTACCTTCGATGCTTCGTCCGTCCTGAACTGGAGGGATGGAAGCTTCAGCAGCTTCTTCTACACCCTCCGATGCGTCATTGGAGATAGCTATGGGACCCAAGGCCGGCAAGACCACCTCTGCCGAAGGGATAGACACTGAAGGGACAGAAGCCACCACTGGGAACTCTACAGCAAGGGTAGCAGCTTCAGTAATCTCCTCTACACCCGCCGGTGCGTCATGGGAGATATTCATGGAATCCGCAGCCATGACCCGATCTGGACTCAAACCCGCTTCCGCTGCAGAAATCCCTGCAAAGTTTTCGCAAAAATAAGAAGACATAAAAGCAATAAAAATTACTCGCCAAAAGAAGGACGCGAAAAATACGCATACAAATACTCCAGGAAGCTTGAAGTATGGCTTTTTCGAGCCCTTGTTCTTTTCTCATTAAATACGCTCGCCGGGCTTCAAGCGCAAATGAATGACTACCCGTCTTTAGTGCAAGCTCGTCTTCGGAAGCAACCGAGATGGGCTGTTTGAGGGCCCGTTCTTCTTCCATTAACAAAGGACCTATGTGTACCCACCGTAATGATGGTTCAACGTCATAGAATACAACGGGGGGGATAGGGCTTCTTCGGGGCACACACGTTTTCAGTCTCATCTCGTGAGCACTTTAAAGCCTCGGTCAACTGCGCGGCCTCCTCGGCAGATGAACCAGGAAAGACAAGACCATCATCCGGCTCCTGCATAGATATCGGCTCATCCGAATAAAGGGCTCAGATTCAAGAAAAATGTCGAGTAGGCCGGCGACCGATTTCTTTCTCCTCTTAGAGCCTGTGCTAACGCTAAAGGATGTCACGACCCGAAGTTCGACCCGTGACCGGCACTTAACCACGCAACGTCTACAGGCGTAACGCGTCTAAGTAAGCCGAAACCCAGAAATCAAAACCATTAAAAGTAGTGAGTGTGAAAATATTGTTTAAAAGCATTTGGAAAAAATCTTAAGTTATTATCATAAAAATTTTGGCAGCATTTCCTTTATAAAACTATCCCCGAAACCGGGTACAAAACAAGATATGAATAAAATGATATATAATGAAATAAAGTATCCCTAACGGGAGCAATCACGCCCAACGGCGGAAACAATCACCACCAGAGTAATATATGACGCCGTAGCGAAGAATTAAGCAAAAAGTGAAAACATCACAGAATGATAAAACCGCATAAATAAAGTCGGCCCACACGAGCTCGACACCAGAATACAATAATATACATCATCGTTCTCACACTGGTCTCTAAGTCAATACATATACAGTAGATGGAGAATACTAGATACAAAAGTGTGTATAATAAAAACAACCGGAATACCACAACCCACCTAACGGCAAAATAGCTCACGCTCCAACTGTAGTGGTATCCGTAGCCAAAAAGATATAAGGAAGCAGCCTGCCGCGACTACTCTAAGGGGAAACCTGCAAATACTGTGGCACAACGGGGATGAGTTGCCAACTCGTGAATAGAAGATAACATATAAAGGTAATCACGAGTATGCACGTACAGCACTACTCAACATATGCCAGCAGATAATACCTATATGTAAGCAGGACGTGCAATAGTCATGCACAAGTACTCTATCAAGTAAAATTACTACAGGATGAGATGCGTAAAATCAATGCTGAGCATGGGATATAATAACATCTACACGGAATGTCAACGTGGAAAATAATCGGTGCCTATCAATGCACCCAAAATCCTAATAAAACTCAGGCGCCGGCACTCCCATCGGCCCTCAAATCCTGTAAATCTCAGAGAATCGCGAATGCCCAACATCGGCACTCAAAATATCATGAAATAATCGTGTCCAGCATCGACACATAATCCTCATATATCGGGCTCCGTCAGTCCGGATCAGCCCACGGACTCCGTCTGCGGAATCGGCCCTCGGCCCCAGCAGTACGGGTCGTCCCATATCCATCTATCGACTCTGGTCGGTATCCTCCGGATAACCGCCAAGTCCAACCAATCACCGGTAGGTAGTGGTCCCACTGCCAGGCTCACCGTCTGAATACACAGCATCCCTTTCTTGCCCCGAGGTACCATACCGGGTCCACCACGAACCCGCAAACGGATCACCAAACTCCTCGAATCGGGTTTCAAGCACACGTCTCAGAACCGAGAAAACGCGTGGTGGACGCACCAAAATATCATAACAAGAGGAACCGTTTTTTTTAAAATAATACATATTTTCTTAAGTAACCCCACGGTTCTCAAATCCAAAACTCACATGAAATCCAAAGCCAGTGCATAAATCCATGCGATATGCAAATGCGTACGTGCACCAATATCATAATCATCTCAAATCATATGTGAGATGAGCTACAGTATAATGATCATGGTAATTCCACAGTGTGAGTGTCATGGCAGTTACTAACGGTGTGTGTGTAACATGCAGACTAGTGCTCGTGCAACATGGACCGTTAGTAATAGTGCGGTGTTTTATCAATTCTAAGTTCATATACACATAGCAGGGAATGCAGTATGCAACAATTAGTATCCATGAATAGTCAATATATACCAATGCAGTATGCTGCTACAAAGTCCTATCATCCCTGACGCATAACGCCATACGAGCAATTTCCCCGTAGATGTTAAATCTACTCACCGTAGTCTCGCGCTAAGTGTAGCCGATGACTTGTTTCCCCTTCTTCGCGGCGTCTGCCGTACCCGCCTGCGAACCTAGAATTTCACAAAGTAACGTATATAAGCTCAAATATACAAAAACACGACATTAAAGCAAAACTAAAAACCCATGCCGCGAACCAAACGGGCGTGTGCGTGATATGCTAAAACGTGTGATTACGCGCCTGAAGCTACCCCGACACGTCGCGATACACAGAACCCCCAAACCCACACACGTATCACATGTGTCGCGAAGGTTTAAAAATACGAGAAATAGGGTAATTAGTCCCAGATTTTGCCATAGGAAGAATTTTACAAATATATATATACCACAAGCCTTCACATATCAGCAGACACCCACCACAAAAACCCTAACTCCTAGGTCACCTATCTGGCCCCAATTTGCGGCCAGATCATATTTTTCGGCGGCCCAGGTTGGGAGCCTGTCTCTCGTACTTCGTGTGTGTTTTCTACTCCTAGTGTACATGCCCCAGTAATTACAATTTTATTTATAAGCTAACGGGATACAAGCAGATTTCACAGAACCAAAACCTAGTTCAAAAAGTCATTTTGGCACCAAATCTATACATTAGGGTATATTTGTGAAACCTGAAGCAAACCCAAGTTTAAAATCACCCTAATAACTCATCACCAAGCTAATCAAGCTATAAAAATGCTAATTTAACAAAAGCTTCACTAAAACCCTTCATTAGCACTTAAAATTGCACAAAAACCGATTTTTAACAACCAAACACACAAACTACCAAAATAGGGTAACATGGTTGAGTTTGATACCTTCAAAAGATCTTAGGGGAACTAAATTTCCAGCCTTAGCCTCCACTTGCACTGATTTGCCTCAAAAACCCTAAAAGAACCACTTTTCTAAGCTTTGGAGTGAAGGAAATGAGAGGTTTTGTGTAGGGTTTTGTTTGGCTTCCAAGAGAATTGAAAAGATAAGGAAAATATAGTGTTGTTGCTGCTGGAAATGTTGATTTTTCTGCAGAATTTCAGCCAAGAGAAAGAGAGAAGGAAAAGAGAGAAAAAGAAAAGAAAAAGAGAAATAAGTCACATTAAATGCACACCATACCTCATAAATGCTCCCATACTCTCTCTTTTCTCTCAAAAATCAATTTCTTTGTTTTGTTATCTATTTTTGAAAAAGGAAATGATAGTATGAAAGAGGGGGAAAAGAACGAGTGTTAACAAAATGTGTTAAGTGCAAGCAAGTTCACTAATCCTCGATTAGGAAAAGTAATTAGGGAAAAATAATATTTTAATTAAAAGAGCATTAGCCAATTTAAAATTAATTAAAATTAATAAACCCTGTTTAAATATATGAAACCACAATTCATCTCAATTAGATTAGATAAAAAGGAAATTAAGATTTTACGGGTTTCATGAAAACACGCATCAATGCTATCTAACGCGAAAAAAACCTAAACGAGTTTTCAAAGTGTTACAGCGGAGGAGCGCTTCCTCCCCCATGGTGCTTTGGCGCGGCGTTGCCCAACTTCTCCTTCGATATCACCCTTTGGTGACACCACCATAGGTGCTTTATCAGGAACCTCTGCCTGGGCTCCAGTACGCACCGGCATACCAGCAGTGCGATGGGTTGATTCTATTTCTGCGATTTTAGGGATAACCACCGAACCGCTATCCTTCAGAGGAGGGCGAACCACCGACCGCGGCCGCAATGGAGAGCTGGTGACTTGAGTCAGAACGGGAGCTCTACACTCTAAAAGCACCCTTCTCTCCTCTGCAATGACAGGGCAGACCCGATGGCAATACCAACCCTTGAAGGACCCCACAGGCCTTGGAAGATAGTCGAGCTCCGGGATCATGAAGCGGGAGCCAGTGTTTAGCCGCATGAAATGTTTAATGACGTAGCGAGTAACCTCCAAGGAGAGTGTAGGCACGACTAAAAATGCCTCGAGGGGGATGCCTTGGTCGTAGCCTAACTGCTGGGCGAAGCAGTGCGGATTATACCGCATAAAGAGGACAACATTATTCCGTCGGAACACCAGATACCCTGGCCTGATTGAGTATAGGTGCATGACCTCTTTTGGTTTCAAAATTGGGACCCCACCCTTAGACAAATCAAACAATTGCTGAACAGGCCCCGCTGGAGCGGAAAGGACTCAATCGCTGAACACCATTCCGCCTTCATTTGAGTACGGGTTCAGCAGTACACGGAGAGCCCCTAACTGGGTTGGATCAGGAGTGGAAGCATCAACTAACCTCATGATCCATAGGAAGGTATACGAATCGTAAAAATCTGGCCACCGGTGCTCAGCAAATGCTCCTAGCACGTGCATCTCGATTCACGACGTGAAGTAGCGGAGGGAGAAATTCATGGTCTTCGTGCCCGGGTTCGAAGTATTAGCTGCAACGCTTAATCCATGATATAGATGCGACAACCCGCGACGCCAACAGCTAATCATGCTCCTCCAGCTATGCGATGAGCAGGATAAAAAAACAGTGGCTCTCATTAAGCAGCGACGCATCGGCATGGCGAACCAGCTGAGCTAAAGACTGATAAAGCCAACGAAGAAAGTTTCTTCGTCCATGCTAGGGGCCGCGATCTCATCGAAAGCTACGGTCATCGAGTTTGGAATGTAGAACTGCGGCAAGTCTTTCTCTTTGGACGGCAGTTTCCTCAGCCCGAATCTAAAAGGGTCTTCAATTTTCGTGAATTTTGGAGCCTTTTTGGATAAGACGTCCTCGTGAAGGAAGCAAGCAATAAAAGCGTCAAAGGTGACACCTTGCCCTTCCGATGTCACGAATAGATTTTCAAAGATACCCAGGGCCCTGATTAGACTCGGGTACTTGTGATGAATAGCGTTCTCAATCGACAAGCCGTCAAGCATGGCGGGCACCGTATCAAACACATATTCATCAGGAGGCAGTAGCTCTTCATAATGCTCTCTCCTGATCGGCAATCCGGAGATCTCGCGAAACTCTTCCAGTGAAATTGAGACCTCTCGATCCCCTAGCAAGAACGTGTTGGTGGGAAGATTCCACCGGTTCAAGAAAGCCTTAACCCACCAGACGTGAGGGGCGTGATAATAGAATAATGAAGCGTACACTGCTTGGTACAACCTAACCTTCTATAGACGTGCGCGTTGGGCGAAAAGGATGTATTGAGCCCAGGGAAGGTAGCCTACTGGGTGGCGGGGGATAACGCCTACCTTATAAACCTGCTCTCAGGGTCGAGCTTCACCCTGACATATTCGGCGTCCCAGAATATCAATGGTCACTACGGGTTGATTGGGTATCCCGGTCGTTAACTGTTTAAGATGGCCCGCGAGAGTCCAGTTAGTCGCCTCCACCGCATAAGCAGTCAGTGGGCGTTCCGTCAATGATATAGAGCATATGGGTTCTATCGGCTCTTCACAGGTAAAACTATGGCGGCTCCTGATGATATGACCATACCACGTTCCCCACAAGAGAAGACTAGTATAGTCCCTATCATGTGCTCTGATCATCGCCATAGCCTTCTCGTCCGATGGCGACTGTAGAAAAGCGGCTTCTGAGCGATTGTGTGGGAAGTCGGGAAGCGAGGCCATCGTTCCTAAAAATATAAAAGAAAACCATTTAAAAATAATAATAACAATAATAAATAATAAGGCAAAATAAAATAAAATAAAAGAAAGCCGTGATGTGTATTTCACGGGACCACTGCCTGCAAAACTAATGGACCCTACAAATCTAAATAGCGGCTCACCAATGATGAGGCAAAATAATCATTGAGGATTCTCATCAAACAGTAAAGTTTAAACGACTCTTAAAGCGAGTTCTGTTAAAAAGCACAACAATTTCAAATATGCATCGGGGGCATTAAAACCCTAAAATACTCGAGAACATTAAGGAATAAAATTCCTAAAATCTCTGAGTCTCTCTCAGAGCCAAGCTCTGTGAATACGGAGTTAAATTCTTTTAATAAATGGATTAAATCCCATAAAACCCCCATGGCCAAGAGGCAAAGAATATGGAATTAAATTCCAAGGATCCTTAAAGATCAGTGACAGGATAAAACCCTAAGAGGAGGATTAACAATCCCCATTGATTCAAGACTTCAAAATCTATAAAAAAAAATGTGTGTTTTGGATATTTAAGAAATCAATTTAAGAAAAGAGCGACGCTCTGTTGATGGATTTAAAATCCAGGGCAAAAAAAAAAAAATGGTTCTGTTCATAATCCTTACCAAAGAAAAAGTTTTGATAGAGTTTAACTCTGAAATTTCAGCGGGCAGAGAACTAAGCTCTGAGGAAGAGAATTAAATTCTCAAGGAAAATAAGTAAGGAAGAAGATGAAAGAACAGTGGTCATCCCAGAGGCCAAAACCCCCGCATTTATAAGATATGATAGGGAGTGGTTTATCTTCCCATTCCCCTAGGAATCCAATGGCTGTAAGGGCAGACAGCGTTGTACTCACGTGCAAGCCACATGAGAGCAACGCTGGGGGGCATTTGTTTACTTATAAAAAAGGGGTAAAGGAAAGTGCCCCACTATTCAAAGGCTCACGTGTTTAACACGTGAGCACCTATATGCAACGCATATATGCACTGCAATTAACGCAACTGTTAAACTAAAACAGCCTCACGTGTTTAACACGTGAGTGCCTATATTCAACGCATATATGCACTGCAATTAAAAAACCTACTAGCTAATGGAGCCTCACGTGTTTAACATGTGAGTGCCTATATGCAATGCATATAGGCACTGCAATTAAAACAACCACTAAGCTAAAAGTCTCACGTGTTAAACATGCGAGCGCCTATATGCAAAGAATATAGGCGCTGCAATCAAACAGCTGACAAAATAAATAAGTCTTACGTGTTGAACACGTGAGGGCACCTCCCTATGTAGAATTAAATTCTATTCGATAAGGAAACGTTGGATCGAAAATCCAATGGTAATTAAGCATAGAATTAAATTCTATTGAGCTTTTTAAATAAGAAATGATATTTTCTATTAAACAGAAAGTTGGCGGATCAAATATTCTATGAGTTGGAAAATATTTTCCATATCTTTCTAAACAAAGAAAGATTGTGCTCCGTTAAATCGGGCACCCTTGGATTAAAAATCCAATGGTGATTAAAAGTTACTATTCTACAGAATAAGATTTTACATATGGGAAAATATTTTCCCGGTCTTGTTAAAAACAAGAAAAATATGTTCTGTAAGACGGAAACCCTTGGATCAAAGATCCCACAGCGGGTAAAATCCCCAAATCAATTGGAGTCTCTCAATGAAAGATTTCCTAAAACTAATTAAAAAACTCCTCTCCACTATATAAAAAACCCAAGACTTCAAGTCAAAAAGAAAAAAGAAAAGAGAGAGAGAGAGAGACGACTGCAGAGAGAGAGAGAACTCCCCAGAGACTTAAAAAATATACAGTGAGAGAATTTAATTCTCAAAAGAAAAGACTTGTTCCCTTGAAACACTAGGTAAAGGAAAAAACAAAAAAGACCGTTCTTTGCATTTTTAAGGGTTTAACCCTTCATAGAAGAACTTAGTTCTTTCTCTGGTTGAGATCTACAGAAACAGATCTTTACACAAGTTGAGAATTTAATTCTCATCGGGGAGATTCTTTCATACAGATTCAAAGCCTAGAGGAAAGAACTGAGTTCAAAGAGTTTAACTCTTACAGAAAAAACATATGGGAATTTAATTCCTTTGAAACTAGGGTTTAACCCTATAAAAAGAATTTAATTCTTGCAAAGAACAAAATGAGAACTTGATTCCTCAGAACCACATGCAGAAGAACAGCTTGGCGATTCATTAGTGTTTAACACCATAACAAGGCCTCACGTGTTTTCCACGTGAGTGTTTCTAATGAACAAAAAGAAAACGGCTGACACTGCCTCACGTGTTTCCCAAACGGGTGTTTAAAAGAGGAGCAAGAAGTGCCTCCTAGGGCAGTCACGTGTTTTGTACGCGACCTCCAATCAAGTGCTTAACACTTACATAAAGGGAGAGGCAAAAAAGTTAAGGGGCAGAACCCAACTTTGGGGCGCCTCACGTGTTTCACATGTGAGCACAACAAGAATCAAATGCCCAACACTTAAATAAAATGGAGAAATAATTGGGTAGTACCCATATCTGAGCGCCTCACGTGTGTCATGTGTGCGTCACACAACCCTAGTGTTTAACACTAATCAGGTGCCTCACGTGTTTCATGTAATCGCCACAGAACTTTAGTGTTTAACACTACTCCAGTGCCCACATGGAATGCACGTGAGCATTGTATGCCTCAGCACTTAGCACTGTTAGGTAATTATGGAGACCCAAATCTAACCCAAATTGACTAATTTCTTCCAAAGTCAAAACCCCTCAGTGTTCATCATTCCCCAAATTGATCTTATCCCCAAACATAACTAACGATTTGTCAAATGATGATATCCAAAATAAGGTTCATCCCACACCCCTTAAGTTAATCTTCGTCTCCAAAAATGACTAATGATTCTTAAATGATCCACCATGATCTTTTCGCTCCAACACAGGAATTGGTTCAAGGGTACATCTCTCTACACTTCTGATACATGTCATTGTAATTCTTCAACGTCTTCAGAAAGGTGGCGGGTCCCGACAACCAACTGCTTTTTGGTGCACTTTCCAAACCGACGTCCCAAATTGGATGCATCGCATATCATCGTTGTTCATCCCGTCACGTAACAAATACACGTACGCTCAAGATAATCAATGGACTGAGATGTCCTTAAACTACAACAGACCGAAACGTCCTTAAACTAAACGTTGCCTCCAAAATGGTGATCAACGGACCGTAATGTTCTTAAACTAAAATCTCACCCCCAAATGGTGATCAACGGACCGTAACGTCCTTAAACTAAAATCTCACCCCTAAATGGGGATCAACGGACCGTGATGTCCTTAAACTATAACCCCACCTCAAAAAATGGTGATCTACGGACCGAAACGTCCTTAAACTATAACAAACCGAAATGTGCTCAAACTACAACATTGCCTCCAAAATGGCGACAACGAACCGAAACGTTTTTAAACTACAACAGACCGAAACATTCTCAAACTAAACATTGCCTCTAAAATGGCGACAACGGACCGAAATGTCCTTAAACTACAACAGACCGAAACGTCCTCAAACTAAACATTTCCTCCAAAATGGCGAAAACGGACCCTAACGTCTTTAAACTAAAACCTCACCTCAAAAATGGTGATCTACATATCGAAATGTCCTCAAACTACAACTTCGCCTCCAAAATGGTGATAAGGGACCGAAACGTCCTTAAACTAAAACAACAGAGCCCAAGTGCTCTCTTGTTGGATCTGAAACAAAAATGAACCTAACACCCTGTAAAATAGATCTTAGTCTCAAATTGGACTAACGTATCCTTAACAAAAAACCAATTGAGCCCCCAATTTCTCGTATACATTTAAGTCGGTCTTGATCTCAAAACAGATCAACGATCCTTAAATCAACCCAATCCCAAATCTATGATATACGGATTTGGACTAATCCACGCCCTACGGGCGACAACATAAATTAGTATCCGTATACAATCCACGAGCAACCAAAAATAAAACAAATATACACGACACGAAGTGAAACTCTGGAGTAGGAGAAAGTGGTTATCGCGATAAATAATCTAATTAACTGCAGGGGCTTGCGCCTACAGGGAAGAGCGTCCTCACAATCAAAAACCCCTCGCAAACGAGGGGGTATCTGACGAAGTCTGCTACAATGGCCGCATCCGTCCAAACCTCCGATATACGGTGCCATAAATCAACTTGGTATCTTCGGAGAGGTGGACTGATAAATCCAAATAGCATCCGCCTCCAAATTCAGGCTAGACGATCTAGGCGGTTCGTCTCTGTTTTCGGCGGTGAACAATAGCATAGCAAAACCTGGAGGCTTATAAGGCATGGATGGCATATGAAAGACTGACCAGGCCGAGAACATTCTGCCAAGGCGAACTCGTGCTAATCGTCAAAAGAGCTATGATCCCCAATCGTGCAAAACGGGGGAAGTTCGAGCCAAACTATGAAGGCCCGTACATCATAGACAAAGTCTACCAAGGTGGAGCCTATCTGCTCATGGATATGCATGACGAAAGACCCTTCTGGCCAATAAACGTCCGATTCCTCAAAAAATACTAAGCCTAAGGGGTTACGACCTAGGTTAATGATAGATGACGACGCTTGTGTCTGCTCGCTATCTTCCTGAGTCAGAACCCTAAAAGTAGTATCCAAAAGATCCATCGCCCTGAAAATAGGCAATAATGGACCGAGACGTCCCTAAACTAATACTCGTTTCCGAATGAAGGACCGAGATGTCTTTAAACTAAAACCTCGCTTCAAACACGGCGACAACGGACCGAGAAGTCCTTAAACTAAAATTTCGCCTTAAACACGGCGACAAAGGACCGAGATGTCTTTAAACTAAAACCTCGCCTCAAACATGGTGACAACGGACCGAGAAGTCCTTAAACTAAAATTTTTCCTCAAACACGGTGACAAAGGACCGAGATGTCTTTAAACTAAAATCTCGCCTCAAACACGGGGACAATGGACCGAGAAGTCCTTAAACTAAAATTTTGCCTCAAACACGGCGACAATGGACCAAGAAGCCCTTAAACTAATATCTGCCTCAAACATGACGATAACGGACTGAGATGTCCTTAAACTAAATATCCGCCTAAAAAATGGCGACATTGGACTGAGATGTCCTTAAACTAAAAATTTGTCTCAAAAAACAGCGATACCGGACCGAGAAGTCCTTAAACTAATCGTTCGCCTCAAATATGGCGGCAACGGACCGAGATGTCCTTAAACTAAAAATCCGCCTCAAACATGGTAATAACGGACTGAGATATCCCTAAACTAGCACATTGCCTCCAAAACAGTGATATGATTCCTTGAGATCTATATTGCAATGGAAGTCTCAATGGCAGAGGTTGCAACTCAAGTCCCACTGGCTACGCAGCTAGTTTAGCGATGAAGCCACCCCCAAATCCCACTAGTAAATAGATGGGTCATCTGTGGTAAAACTACTTTCGAGAGTTCCACCGTTCGTTAAAAAAAAGGTATGTCCATAAGCAAAATGGGTACAGATGAAAACCCGAAAGGGCGCCGTGAGTAAAAACAGCAGGGCTACCGGCGAGTTTGTGAAAACCCGGAAGGGCGTGATCTCGTTAAAAAAAAGGAATGTCCACAAGCAAAATGGGCATAGATGAAAACCTGAAAGGGCGCCATGAGTAAAAACAGCAGGACTGCTGGCAAGTTTGTGAAACCCGTGTTAGTTATATGTATGCCCTAGAGGCCATTACTATACATAGGATGTATATTGTAGTGGATGCTTGGACATATATAGGGAGGACTTTCTTGCTCGACATGATAGTATGCTATCTGGTTGCTCTTTACCTTAACGTGTACACTGATTGTCTCTCAGTTACATGTTGGTAAAGCCCTTAGGATGTGTACTTGACTACCTGGACTATGATGCGGATCATACTAGTGGGGACATGGTAGTCCATAAGTACATCCTTCAAGGTCCCTAGTCGTGGGTGAATCGAGACGGGGCATCGATATACCAGAGTAGAATAGCGTATACCTTCTCGACCCATACAGATGGGCGATGGATGATCCCATATCCATTGGTGTTTGACATCAGAGATGATATACGGGTGCTCAGTGGAGACTGGGTATACTGGACGGACTCGCTGAGAACTCCCAGATGGTATTATACCTTACGTCAGATGGCAGTTCTCTGGTGACACTGGTACAGGTTAGTCTGTAGACCCGAGATCGTCATAGAGTCTTGTGTGATTCCCACTGTGCTTTGATTTCCACCTTACCACGTCCAAGAGGGCGTGCAAAACGGTGGTTTTTGGGTACAGTCCCGAATCACATGGAGGCAATGAGCGATAGGAGGGGATTCGTCTCTCCCGGTATAGGGAGTTGATGTTGCGCTGTGTTCGATTGGCTATAACCGGAAATCCCTGTCCAGAGTTGCTGAGATTTACTGGTAAGTGTTACCAGCAGTTTCTCGAACGAGTTATAGACCTCATATCGACACGACTTATCGAGCTATTGGGGTCTGACGTTTACCACCCCTAGGCGAGATATGCGACATATCAGACGACGAGACCGGACTGTACGGTAAGTGTTACTGGTTGGATTCACAGGAGTGTGAGCGGGCTTGCTCGTCGATCTTCTGATCGCTCAATACCCGGGTGGACATTACGTTTAGCAGACCGCTTGCGGCTTGTGGGTGTTTGATATGATCATCACCTGCTGCCGGCGTATTGACGAGTCTTTAGATTCCTACACAGAGGTTTCCTGGCTCAAGCGAAACGAAATAGGAGCGCATATGAGATATGTGCGGGACCGAGAATAATGCGTGTATGTGATACCGTATTCTATTCTCGCAATGAATGTATCGAATGGTTGTATGTAATATAACCTAGTTATCGAATCAAGGATTGATTCGATAAGCCGATACATTGGATATTAGTCGGTTATATGCGATATGACCGGATCGTTAAATCAAGTGTTGATTTAATGATTTAATGTATAATTATACATTTGATATATTACTTTGCATTAACTAATATTTGTTCACTTTAAATGGATTTTCTCACTTGATGTGCACAAGTAGTATATGTGATATATTTTTGTGCACTTGTTTGTATCATGTTTGATGATACATGCAAACTTGGGTTTGTGTAAAGAATTAAACCATGGTTATGTTAATGGTTAGGGTTTTGATTTACTTACTTATTCATTTATTTATTTATTCATTAATTCATTTTGGGCAAAAATGAAATGGTGGCTTAGTTTGTTTTGTTGTTGAAGCTTCATGAAGCTTTGACTAAGTGACCATTTTGTCTTCATGTCCTAACCCTAACCATTCAACTAAACCCTAGTTAATTCTCTACACTAAACCATGGTTGAGATTATGATAAGTATCATTTTTGTTTTCTATTTTAAAATAATACTCATCATATTCTTTCTTCTTCTTCTTCTTCAACAAAGAAGAAACCTTGCTTCCATCAATGGCAACATAAGAAAAAGAGTGAGAAATCCAATTCTAAAGTGAACCCACTTCCTATTTCTTCATCTTCTACCACTTGCCAAGTAGTATAGGGTGTTTTCTTTACAAGTTTCATGACTTGGTAAAGTTGGAGCTTGATCTTGTGTTGCCTCGACGTAGATCATCTTCGGCATCGAAGTCGACGACCTAGCCCGCCCATTTCTCCGATGAAGCCGACGCTAGAGCCCGGGATCCGATGATCGCAGCGAGGGGACTTCATCACGGAGCTATGAAGGTGGATGACCGGATCTACAAAGGTTGTATTTTCCGTTTACTTTTAGTTAAGTTGTTAACTAGTTATCGTTTTCGCCTAAAATCTAGTTAACGATCCGTATTTGGGTTTCTCGGCACTTGTAAAATTTGAAATTAGCATGGTTGATACCTTGTGAGACCTCATTTATGTGCCTAGGAACCCTACAGTGGTATCAGAGCCTAGCTAGAGCCTTAGGCGATGTGTTAACGAAGTTAAAACCTCGATCGAACCCGTAATCGACAAAATAAAACCCTCTCTGTACATTTTTTAAAAACTGGGATTTTTCCAAATTAAAAATGCTTAAAAAATTCAGCAGGGTATTCTAAGATTTACCATGAAAAACGAGCCCCTAACTCCTCTACATGGCCGCGGAACCACGGCAATGACCCCCCTTTTGCGGCGGTTCCGCGGCAGTGTAATGGAATTAGCGACGGATCTTTTCACAGTAATTCATACCTCTGTTTTTTCATATTTTCTGGGCATTTTTAACACTGACTCAAGAGTTGAGTATTTTGGGGTTTATTTTGTAGTCGTTGTTTCGATCGGAATTTTTAATTTCGTTGGGTTTTCCGGATATTTAGAATATGTTAAAAAGTTCGACCGGATATAAATACCCAATTTTCCCCCTAATTTTCAAGTGTTGGATTTTTCCGTGGTTTAAAGACGTTCTAAGTAGTGCAAGTAACTCGATGGACCCTCTAGAAGTCAACAAAGCTTAACTCGATTATGTGACCGTCTTGAACTGCCCTTTGAACCTTAGGGTTTGGGGCAGTACGGCGTGCCACATGTGAGGCGTTGGCTTGACCCTTCTACGGTTGGACCGTTGGTACTGAGGTATGAAGTGAATGTTTTTAAACTTGTTTCATGTGTTGAGCTGTTTTGGGAAAACTTGGGTGTTTGACTGTTCGATCGGAAAGTTTAACATTTTCTGTTTATCTGGAATGTGATACAATATTCGGAATCTACAAGGAGTTATGAGATAACCGATTTGAATGTTATAAACATAGCACTTTAGTCTTACTTGATCGGTTGCCACGGAATTTTGATGCGATCAAAAGTTCGTCGCAATCATGCAGCGTACGCGGATACTCGCCGGGTAAACTTAATAGACAGCTACACCCCTTAGCCCCGACCAAGTGACTATAGGAGAACCCCGTCGCCGAAAGCATTCATCCGGGTGCTCGCGGTAGCGGTGTTCCGCCTTGGTGCACTTCATCGACGGTATCGGGGGTGCGGCCGTCTACTAAAGTTTGCGACGAGCATCCGATCAGAATGTCGGGAATCTTGTTGAATTGTCCGACTTGATATTGAAAAGAGTTTTCGATAATGAGACTAAAATGCGGGGTTTATAATTGTTAGGCATGCGATGTCTAAGGAATTCATTTGATTAGGCATGCGATGTCTATGCAGGTTGCGGATTCCAATTGTTGTAGTTTTACACTTTCTTTTCTGTGACCGTAAGTGTAATATGTGATATCCCCGGTTTCGTTGCTATATGTCAACGACAATTGGAATACGCATGTTTACTTACGTTGATGACATGTGATGTTATGTGTTGCTGGATATATTATATTGGATCGTCGTGTTTGAATAGCCGGGGGGTTTTATGTGAGATGAGTGTTTTTCATTTTCATTCATGTAAAAAAACTTGTATGTAATATTCTTTTATTGGGGCACTTCCAGGTTGCGGAAGATGTCACCTTTTGTATATTATTTACTTTTCCGCACTAGGATAGACCCAAGGAGGGGAGCACAAGTAACCGGGTTCTGGAGTCCAGTGGGAGACCAACTCGAGAAGTCGAGTCCGGGTCTCCTAACTCTAGAATTGGTAGGGTTGCTTGCCGCTCTCGTAGGGGTCTAGGGGTGTGGGTTTGGCTATTCATCGCGACCGTGGAATCCACGTTTTATACTGGCTCGTATTGAAAACTCGGACGTCCTAGTATATCCAATATTTCATATGTTTCTTCTGCTGCGATATCTGTGATGTGATCATGATATGTTCTGTGATAGATACTGTATATAGTATATATGATATATTATATAGGCGTTATTTATGTTTTACACTCGCGCTAGCCATGCCCCGCTCTGTCGTTAGTTACCTAACCTAACGGTGCACGAGGGGACATCGAGGCGAATGCGGATGGCATAAGTGTACGTCGTATTTATCTGTGATGTTTAGGTACTTAAATGATGGGACTTCATTAATGTGATTAATGAAAGAAAAGAAACCTAAGATGTTGTGGAATCGAATTTCAAAAATAAAACAGGTAGCTACAGTTCTTGCTTTGCACAGCGGTATATATGATATATCCTGCACCTTATTCGATGAGGAAAGGGCCGACGATCCCTTCACCGGGAGTGACCCCTTTAGCAATAACTGGCAGATGCTACAACCCTCGGTTTGTCTTTTGATTGCTTCTATAGTTTCTGCTTTGCACAGTGATATATATGATATATCCCGCACCTCATTCGACGAGGAAAGGACCGACGATCCCTTCACCGGGAGTGACTCCTTTAGCAAAACTAGAAAATCCTCAAAAGCACTCCATTTTAAAATCATTTGATTCTACAACGATATCAAGTTCATTACGCAATAGGTTTTCAGAAAAACCTGTCGTAGCCCTCCGTCATTTCAGATAAGTACTAGTTAGTATTCGTGCTGCGGTTGTTTGGCATGCGTCAAGGCGTAGTGTACGGTAGCTAACTAGTGCTTATCTGTTAGCATACGATGCGATTGGATTAGGGTATTCATACGGCGTTGTTTGGCATGCGTTAAGGGTCGTGCGGGTGGGTTTAATTCAATCAAGAAATGTACGGGTTGAACTTGACTCGCGGACTATGGGTTGTTTGGCATGCGTCAAGGTCATAGCACGCTAGGGGCAAAATATTATCGAGAATTTCAAGTGTTGAAATTTGCAATGAGATTGCATACTTTCTATGAGATAGTTGGATCCCGATACCCACTGCGAGTAAAAGTTACTCCTGGGAGAGTTTTATACATTACAATTAGCCGATCAAGTAGGTGTCTAGAAAGGTGTTAACAAGGTTACGCCTATGGGAAAACGAGGTTTACATTAATTAGGTTCGTGCGAAAGCACGGGGGACCTCTCTCAAAGTACCGACACTGGCCTGGCTGAAAGATTGGCGAACTTGTAGTGTGTAATTAATCCCGGCTAGTCTTTCCTTTTAGAGTTTGAAGGAAGATTTGATAAAAACAGAGGGAGCCATCCTGATTAGATAAAATAATAACCAATCTATTCTTGCAAGAGCGCACGCTGAGTGTTTTCTTCTCTCTCTCTCCAGGTAGCGACCATATCACGCCTTAATCAAGATAATAATACAGATTATTGACCGAACCCGCTTGTTATACTGAGCTGGGGAACGTTGGTCCCGCTCCAACTTATAATAGTTATAAGACAGAGCAGGATATTAGGGAATACCAGATTTCCCGAGCCGCCCAAACGAAGAAAGTGCATACTGATGCATCATCTTCGGGTGTGTTCATTATACAGAACTGTTTCTCAGTATCCTCTACGTCCTGGGTATTTGATACCGGATCAGGATCCCAGATATGTAATCTGTTACATAGGGCTACAGATAGGTAGAGAACTGAGAACGGGTGATAAGTTTCATGAGACAGAAAACGGGGCAAGTATTGCAGCCAAGTCTGTTGGTCACTGTCACCCTGTATTACAAATACATTGATTCTGAACGAATGTTATTAGATACCGAACCTGATATACAAAATCGTATCAATCTCTTTATTAGTAAAGAAAGGATATAATTTTATATTGTTGGATAATGTTTTGAACATTTCCTATATCAAAAGTTGATCGGTTCAGGCACGTTATCTAAAAGCATTAAAGTTCTAAATCAAACTACAGTTCTTAATATACGGAACACACACAAGAGGAAGAATTCAGAAATGAACAAATTCTTCTTGAGGTATTATAGACTGGGGCATATCAATGCGACCCGACTGGCTGAAGTTACATTTAGATGCATATTTAAATCAGTTTGAATTTACATCTTGTGAAACTTACCTGTCATGTCACAAAGATAAGATGACCATAGCTCTGTTTATTGGAAACAGAGAAAGAGTTAGTAAACTCTTGGGATTGATACATGTTGATGTATGTAAGGTCCCCTGTCTACATATGCTAAGACCGGTTCTTTGTACTTCATTACATTCTCTGATGATCTCTCAAGATTCAGTCATATGTTCCTGTTGAAACACAAGTCCGAACCTTTTGAGATATTCACAGAATATAAGTTAGAAGTAGAGAACCAATACGGGTATAAGTATTATGTCCTTTGATGTGATCAAGGAGGAGAATACTTGAGCACGGAATTCTTGGACTTTTCTAAAGGAGAATGAGATTCTCTCTCAGCATTACTCCTCCGTATACACCATAGCACGATGGTATATCGGGGCGGAGCAATAACACCCTATGTGATAAGGTGTGCTCTATGATGAGTACTACTGAGTTACCTATTTCCTTTTGGGAGTTATGCACTTGAGAAGCTGCATACCTATTGAATAGGGTTCAAATCAAATCAGTAGCCTACCACTCCATATGAGATATGGTATGGGAAGAGCCCATGTCTTAAGCTAGTTAAGATTTGGGGTTGTCCGGCCTATGTCTAAAAGCAAAATCCGGACAAACTCGAGGCAAGATATGTTATGTAGAACTGGAAATGTTTCAGATATACAAACTGCAGCTAATGATTTGGTACAACCAAAGGATTCAATAGATACCAACGAACCTCAGCCTCTCCGCTGATCTAGTAGGGTTCCTCATCCGCCTGAGAGATACTTCGGTTTCTCGATGACAGTGGGAGCGAGGATTGCATCATGAGATGATGACCCAACTAGTTTCGACCTGGCCATCAGGAGTGAGACTCTATAAGAATGGCTGGATGCTTAGTGATCTAAGATGGAATCCATGTATACCAACAAAGTATGGACTTTAGTTGCTATATCTGAAGGGTTAAATCCCCATCAGGAGCAAGTATATCTTGAGAAGATTACTTGGTGTAGATGGAAAAGTTGAGACTTTCAAAGCTAGACTTGTTAAAGGTTTTCGTCATCGACCAGGCATGGATAATGATGAAACCTTTTTCCAGTGGATATGCTTAAGTCCATCCAGATCCTACTTGCCACGGCTACATTCCATGACTACGACATCTGGCGGTTGGGTGCCATGACTGCTTTTCTAAATGATGTTTTAGAAAAGTGCGTCTATAAGTACACAGTCAGAGGGCTTCGTAGACAGTGGGAGCAGCGGAAACGTGTGCAAGATGTTTTATGTAATAAAGCAGGCATCGCGGAGTTGGAACGTCTGTTTTGATGTGTTAGTCAAAGAGTTTGACATCATCAAAATGGTAGATGAACCTTGTATAAACAAAAGGGTAGTAGGGAGTATGGTGAAGATCCTCGTAGAGTACGTGGATGACATACTCTTGATAAGAAAGGAGTTTCCTATGCTACATTCGGTCAATCTCCCCTTATCACAATAATTCTCTATATAGGATCAAATTGATACCTCCTAAATCCTATGTTTTGGATCTATGAGATAGATCTAATTGGATGCTAGGATACTCACTAGATACAGTGAGATGGTATCAATCGATCCTGGCGGCAATCACTGGAAGGGTTACAGCATGATAAGGACGACTGAAAGTCAGTCACAGGGATTGTCTTTACCCTCAGTAAAGGGACGGTATGTTGGAAGAGTTCCAAGCTAGATACCGTGGCATACTAGACGATAAAGGCTGGATACATCGCTATTTAAGATGCTACCAAAGAGGCAGTCTGGTTGTATATTGGTTCATGAGATGAACTTAGTTCCTCCCATTATGTGACAATGGAGTTGTGGCTTATGCCTAGGAACGCCCGTCCCATCAGTGATCCAGACATATTCTAAGGCAGTATCACCTGATCATGGAGATGGTTGATCTCCAGGGTGATCGAGGTTAGGAGAGTAGACTCAGAGGACAACACGGCGGATCCACTCACAAAGGCCTTTTCCCAGAGAGAGACTATTATGGGATGGTTGAGTATGAGATACTACAACCACTGCTATCAGATGGCCCTAGTACAAGTGGGAGATTGTTAGTTATATGTATGTCCTAGAGGCCATTACTATACATATGATGTATATTGTAGTGGAAGCTTGAACATATATAGGGAGGACTTTCTTGCTCGACATGATAGTATGCTATCTGGTTGCTCTTTACCTTAACGTGTACACTGATTGTCTCTCAGTTACATGTTGGTAAAGCCCTTAGGATGTGTACTTGACTACCTGGACTATGATGCGGATCATACTAGTGGGGACGTGGTAGTCCATAAGTACATCCTTCAAGGTCCCTAGTCGTGGGTGTATCGAGATGGGGCATCGATATACCAGAGTAGACTAGCGTATACCTTCTCGACCCATACAGATGGGCGATGGATGATCCCATATCCATTGGTGTTTGACATCAGAGATGATATACGAGTGCTCAGTGGAGACTGGGTACACTGGACAGACTCGCCGAGAACTCCCAGATGGTATTATACCTTACGTCAGATGGCAGTTCTCTGGTGACACTGGTACAGGTTAGTCTGTAGATCCGAGATCGTCATAGAGTCTTGTGTGATTCCCACTGTGCTTTGATTTCCACCTTACCACGTCCAAGAGGGCGTGCAAAACGGTGGTTTTTGGGTACAATCCTGAATCACATGGAGGCAATGAGCGATAGGAGGGGATTCGTCTCTCCCGGTATAGGGAGTTGATGTTGCGCTGTGTTCGATTGGCTATTACCGGAAATCCCTGGCCAGGGTTGCTGAGATTTACTGGTAAGTGTTACCAGTAGTTTCTCGAATGGGTTATAGACCTCATATCGACACGACTTATCGAGCTATTGGGGTCTGACGTTTACCACCCCTAGGCGAGATATGCGACATATCAGACGACGAGACCGGACTGTACGGTAAGTGTTACTGGTTGGATTCACAGGAGTGTGAGCGGGCTTGCTCGTCGATCTTCTGATCGCTCAATACCCGGGTGGCCGTTACGTTTAGCAGACCGCTTGCGGCTTGTGGGTGTTTGATATGATCATCACCTGCTGCCGGCGTATTGACGAGTCTTTAGAGTCCTACACAGAGGTTTCCTGGCTCAAGCGAAACGAAATAGGAGCGCATATGAGATATGTGCGGGACCGAGAATAATGCGTGTATGTGATACCGTATTCTATTCTCGCGATGAATGTATCGAATGGTTGTATGTAATATAACCTAGTTATCGAATCAAGGATTGATTCGATAAGCCGATACATTGGATATTAGTCGGTTATATGCGATATGACCGGATCGTTAAATCAAGTGTTGATTTAATGATTTAATGTATAATTATACATTTGATATATTACTTTGCATTAACTAATATTTGTTCACTTTAAATGGATTTTCTCACTTGATGTGCACAAGTAGTATATGTGATATATTTTTGTGCACTTGTTTGTATCATGTTTGATGATACATGCAAACTTGGGTTTGTGTAAAGAATTAAACCATGGTTATGTTAATGGTTAGGGTTTTGATTTACTTACTTATTCATTTATTTATTTATTCATTAATTCATTTTGGGCAAAAATGAAATGGTGGCTTAGTTTGTTTTGTTGTTGAAGCTTCATGAAGCTTTGACTAAGTGACCATTTTGTCTTCATGTCCTAACCCTAACCATTCAACTAAACCCTAGTTAATTCTCTACACTAAACCATGGTTGAGATTATGATAAGTATCATTTTTGTTTTCTATTTTAAAATAATACTCATCATATTCTTTCTTCTTCTTCTTCTTCTTCAACAAAGAAGAAACCTTGCCTCCATCAATGACAACATAAGAAAAAGAGTGAGAAATCCAATTCTAAAGTGAACCCACTTCCTATTTCTTCATCCTCTACCACTTACCAAGTGGTATAGGGTGTTTTCTTCACAAGTTTCATGACTTGGTGAAGTTGGAGCTTGATCTTGTGTTGCCTCGACGTAGATCATCTTCGGCATCGAAGTCGACGACCTAGCCCGCCCATTTCTCCGATGAAGCCGACGCTAGAGCCCGGGATCCGATGATCGCAGCGAGGGGACTTCATCACGGAGCTATGAAGGTGGAGGACCGGATCTACAAAGGTTGTATTTTCCGTTTACTCTTAGTTAAGTTGTTAACTAGTTATCGTTTTCGCCTAAAATCTAGTTAACGATCCGTATTAGGGTTTCTCGGCACTTGTAAAATTTAAAATTGGCATGGTTGATGCCTTGTGAGACCTCATTTGTGTGCCTAGGAACCCTACAACCCGAAAGGGCGCAAACTCATAAAATAAAAATTCATATGCATCTGCAAAGTCCTCTCGATCTTATGAGGAGAAAATACCCACGTGAGAGCCTTACGACTTACAGAGGAGCAACACACTTACTAATCCTCATGATTCCTAAAGAGAAATTACACTTGTGAGATCTTCACGACTCGTAAGGAGAATTCCCCTTATGAGACCCTCACAGCTCATAAGATTCAAAATCCTTAAGCTACAGGGATCTGAACCTGTTCTTACGCCGTCACATTCCCCAATGCCGCCCTACAAGCGGTCCAATATTGAACGTTGTATACAATCCACGGGCACAAATAAACATTTCCCCATCAAGTTCTACAAATGGTGAGAAATATCCCCATACGGTAAATGACACTTGTAAGTCCTTTCGGCTTATAAGGAGAAAACACTCTTGGAAAATCCTTATGACTTACGAGAGAAAATATCACTTGGGAATCCGCACGATTCCTAAGGAGAAAATACACCTACAAGATCCTCATGACTCACAGGGAGAAATACTTTTATGTGACCTTTACGACTCATAAAATCAAAAAGTCTTAATCTACAGGATCCTAACCTTGTTTGCTAAGTCGTCATTGTTCAAATCGACAAAGGCAAATGATGATTCGCTCTTAGCAACATTCCAGTGGTAGCGATGCTGATGCCTAAACAGGTATGAAACTCCAAGTTCTTTCAAGACAAATGATGATTCGCTCCTGGCTATATTCCAGTCGTAGCGATGCTGATGCCAAGGTTGGTATCAGATTCCAAACTCGCAATAAAAACATCAGCGAGCAAAAAATGCATATGAAATAGCCAAAATTATGGGGCAACTCGCAATAAAAATCAGCGAGCAAAAATATATATGCATATGAAATAGCCGAAATGTTTGGGCAACTCGCAATAATAAAACAGCGATTAAAAATAAAAAATGCATAGCCGAAATGATTGGGCATCGCGATAAATAACCGAAATGATTGGGCAATCACAACATTCGTGATATGAAAAGCTGAAAAGATAGAGCATCGTAGAAATAAAAAAAATATAAAATGAAATTTCCTCTGCCCTGCAGGTGAGTCATACTGACCCCTGTATACAATCCATGGGAACAAATAAAAAAGGGAACCATATTTTCCCACCAGACTCCGTCAAAGGGAGAGTCAGATCTCAATGGCAATATCTACAGCCTAGAGATTGTTAGTTATATGTATGCTCTAGAGGCCATTACTATACATAGGATGTATATTGTAGTGGATGCTTGGACATATATAGGGATGACTTTCTTGCTCGATATGATAGTATGCTATCTGGTTACTCTTTACCTTAACGTGTACACTGATTGTTTTTCTGTTACATGTTGGTAAAGCCCTTAGGATGTGTACTTGACTACCTGGACTATGATGCGGATCATACTAGTGGGGACATGGTAGTCCATAAGTACATCCTTCAAAGTCCCTAGTCGTGGGTGTATTGAGACGGGGCATCGATATACCAGAGTAGACTAGCGTATACCTTCTTGACCCATACAAATGGGCGATGGATGATCCCATATCCATTGGTGTTTGACATCAGAGATGATATACGGGTGCTCAGTAGAGACTGGGTACACTGGACGGACTTGCCGAGAACTCCCAGATGGTATTATACCTTACGTCAGATGGCAGTTCTCTGGTGACACTGGTACAGGTTAGTCTGTAGACCCGAGATCGTCATAGAGTCTTGTGTGATTCCCACTGTGCTTTGATTTCCATCATACCACGTCCAAGAGGGCGTGCAAAAAGGTGGCTTTTGGGTACAGTCCCGAATCACATGGAGGCAATGAGCGATAGGAGGGGTTTCGTCTCTCCCGGTATAGGGAGTTGATGTTGCGCAGTATTCGATTGGCTATAACAGGAAGTCCTTGGCCAAGGCTGCTTTAGGGATTTACTGGTAAGTGTTACCAGTAGTTTCTCGACCCGTTATGAGCCTCATATCGACACGACTTATCGAGTTATTGGGGTCTGACGTTTACCACCCCTAGACGGGATATGCGACATATCAGACGAACAGACCGGACTGTACGGTAGTGTTACTCGTTGGATTCACAGGAGTGAGCGGGCTTGCTCGTTGATCTTCTGATCACTCAATACCCGGGTGGCCGTTGCATTTAGCAGACCGCTTGCGGCTTGTGGGTGTTTGATATGATCATCACCTGCTGCCGGCGTATTGACGAGTCTTTAGAGTCCTACACAGGGGTTTCCTGGCTCAAGCGAAACGAAATAGGAGCGCATATGAGATATGTGCGGGACCGAGAATAATACCGGTATGTGATACTGTATTCTATTCTCGCGATTTGTATCATCGATCGGTTATATGAGATATAGCCGGGTTACCGAATCAAGTGTTGATTCGATACATTGATACACTTGATATTAGTCGGTTATATGCGATATGACCGGATCGTTAAATCAAGTGTTGATTTAATGATTTAAGGTATAATTATATATTTGATATATTACTTTACATTAACTAGTATTGGTTCACTTAAGATTGATTTTCTCACTTGAATGTGCACATTGTTTATATGTGATATATGCAAGTGTATATGTTTGTATCATGCTTGATGATACAAACAAGTTGTGTGTATGAGACATGAACCATATCAAGGTTAGATTAGGGTTTACTATTTTCATTAGCATATAACAAAAGAGTATGACTTTGGTCAAAGTTATCAAGCTTCATGAAGCTTGATGAACATTGACAAAATCAACTCTTTTGTCATTTGCTTAAGATATTAGCTAACCCAACCCTTAACCTTATGCTATGCTTAAATCTCTACATGAGTTAAGCATGAGGGCTTAACTCAACCATGGTGCCATGATTAAAAGGATAAGTGTTCATATTATTCTTTTAATGGAAAAATTTCTTTCTTCTTCTTCATCTTCATCAAGCTTGAAAAAGCTTGCTAGCTCCAATGGCATCATGAGAAAAAGAGTGAGAAATCCAATTCTAAAGTGAACCCACTTCCTATTTCTTTATCCTATACCACTTGCCATGTAGTATAGGGTGTTCTCTTCACAAAGTTTTCGACCAAGTGAAGGAATAGCTTGAGTTTGAGTCTCCCCGACGTAGATGATCTTCGGCCTCGAAGTCAATGACCTAGCCCGATCATTTCTCCGACGAAACCATTTCTAGAGTCCGGGATCCGATGATCGCAGTGGAGGGACGTCAACACGAAGCTAAAGAAGTGGTGGACCGGATCTACAAAGGTTGTAATTTTCGTTCACTTAGCACTAAAGTAGTTTAGTAGCTTGTAGTTTCGCCTAAACTCTAGTTAACGATCGCATTAGGGTTTCTCGGCACCAGAAATTTTATAATTTGGCATGGTTGATGCCTTGTGAGACCTCTAGAGTGTGCCTAGGAACCCTACAGTGGTATCAGAGCCTAGCTAGAGCCTTAGGCGATGCGTAGACGGAGTTAGAAGTCCGATCGAACTGAAACCCTAATGCAAAAATGCTCTCTGTACATTTTTTGAAATTGGGAATTTTTGAGAATTAAAAATATGCAGAAAAATCAGCAGGAGTTTCTAAGAATTACTATGAAGCCCGTACTCCTGATTCCATCAAAGCGCGGCGGAACCGCGGCATTAGCCAAGTTCCGCGGCCACTTTGTCTCTTCTTCAATTGGTTTTTGCACAGTCTTTCCTAAATTTTGGTGCTGTATTTTCTGGGAATTTTTAAATCTTACTCAAGTGTTGAGTTTTCTGGGTTGTATTGGGAGTTCGTAGATTCGATCGGATTATCAAACTTTGTCTATGTGTTTTTTCGGGTAATTTTAGAATATGTTAAAAAGTTCGACCGGATATAAATACCCATTTTTTCCCCTGCCGGGAAATTTCCAATTGTTGGATTTTTCCGTAGTTTAATGACGTTCCAAGTAGTGCAAGTAACGCGATGGTCCCTCTAGAAGACAACAAACCTTAACTCGATTATGTGACCGTCTTGAACTGCCCTTTGAACCTTCGGGTTTGGGGCAGTACGGCGTGCCACATGTGAGGCGTTGGCTTGACCCTTCTACGGCTGGACCGTTGGTACTGAGGCATGAACTGGATGTTTTTGAACTTATTTCAAGAGTTGAGCTGTTTCGGGAAAAATTGGATGTTTGATAATTCGATCGGAAAGTTTAATATTTTCTGTTTATCTGGAATGTGATACAATATTTGGAATCCACAAGTAGTTATGAGATAACTGATTTGGATGTTATAAACATAGCACTTTAGTCTTACTTGATCGTTTGCCATGGAATTTTGATCTGATCAAAAGTCCGTCGCAATCACGTAGCGTACGCGGATACTCGCCGGTAAACTTAATAGACAGCCATGCCCCATAGCCCTGACCAAGTGACTGTAGGAGAACTCCGTCGCCGAAAGCATCCTTTCGGGTGCTCGCGGCAGCGGTGTTCCGCCTTGGTGGACTTCGTCGACGGTATCGGGGGTGCGGCCGTCCACTAAAGTTTGCGACGAGCATTCGATCAGAATGTCGGGAATCCTGTTGAATTGCCCGACTTGATATTGAAAAGAGTTTTCGATAAATGAGACTAAAATGCGGGGTTTATAATTGTTAGGCATGCGATGTCTAAGAAATTCATTTGGTTAGGCATGCGATGTCTAAAGAGTTTACGGATTCCAACTGTTGTAGTTTTACACTTTCTTTTCTGTGACCGTAAGTGTAATATGTGATATCGCCGGTTTCGTTGCTATATGTCAACGACAATTGGGATGCGCATATTTACTTACGTTGATGACATGTGATGTTATGTGTTGCTGGATATGTTATATTGGATCGTCGTGTTTGAATAGCCGGGTTTTTTTTATGTGAGATGAGTGTTTTTCATTTTCATTCATGTAAAAAACTTGTATGTAATATTCTTTTATTGGGGCACTTCCAGGTTGCGGAAGATGTCACCATTTGTATATTATTTACTTTTCCGCACTAGGATAGACCCAAGGAGGAGAGCACAAGTAACCGGGTTCTGGAGTCCAGTGGGAGACCAACTCGAGGAGTCGAGTCTGGGTCTCCTAACTCTAGAATTAGTAGGCTTGCTTGCCGCTCTCGTAGGGGTCTAGGGGTGTGGGTTTGGCTATTCATCGTGGACGTGGAATCCGTGTTTTATACTGGCTCGTATTGAAAACACGGACGTCCTAGTATATCCAATGTTTCATATGATTCTTCTGCTGCGATATCTGTGATGTGATCATGTGATGTTCTGTGATAAATACTGTATATAGTATATATGATATATTATATAGACGTTACTTATGTTTTGCACTCGTGCTAGCCCTGCCCCGCTCTGTCGTTAGTTACCTAACCTAACGGTGCACGAGGGGACATCGAGGCGAATGCGGATGGCATAAGTGTACGTCGTATTTATCTGTGATGTTTAGGTGATTTAAATGATGGGACTTCATTAATGTGATTAATGAAAGAAAAGAAACCTAAAGATGTTGTGGAATCAAATTTTCAAAAACAGGTAGCTACGGTTCTTGCTTTGCACAGCGGTATATATGATATATCCTGCACCTTATTCGATGAAGAAAGGGCCGAGATCCCTTCACCGGGAGTGACCCCTTTAGCGATAACTGGCAGATGCTACACACTCGGTTTGTCTTTTGATAGCTTCTATAGTTTATGCTTTGCACAGTGATATATATGATATATCCCGCACCTCATTCGACGAGGAAAGGGCTGACGATCCCTTCACCGGGAGTGACCCCTTTAGCAAAACTAGAAAAGCTTAAAAAACACTCCATTTCAAAATCATTTGATTCTACAACGATATCAAGTTCATTATGCAATAGGTTTTCAGAAAAACCTGTCGTAGCCCTCCGTCATTTCAGATATGTAGTGGTTAGTATTCATGCTGCGTTTGTTGACCTCTGTCAAGGCGTAGTGTGCGGTAGCTGATTAGTGCTTATCTGTATAAGCATATGATGTGATTGATTTAGGGTAGTCGTGCGACCTTGTTGACCTCTGTCAAGGGTCGTGCGGGTTGGTTTACTTCAATCAGGAAATGACGGGTTCAACTTGACTAGCAGCCTATGGTTTGTTGACCTCTGTCAAGGTCATAGGACGCTAGGGGCAAAATATTATCGGGAATTTCAAGTGTTGAAATTTGCAATGAGATTGCATACCTTCTATGAGATAGTTGGATCCCGATACCCGCTGTGAGTAAGAGTTACTCCTGGAAGAGTTTTACACATTACAATTAGTCGATCAAGTAGGTGTCTAGAAAGGTGTCAACGGGGTTACGCCTCTGGGAAAACGAGGTTTACTGTGATTAGGTTCGTGCGAAAGCACGGGGGACCTCCCTCAAAGTACCGACACTGGCCTGGCTGAAAGATTGGCGAACTTGTAGCGTGTAATTAATCCCGGCTAGTCTTTCCTTTTAGGGTTTGAAGGAAGATTTGATAAAAACAGTGGGAGCCATCCTGATTAGATAAAATAATAACCAATCTATTCTTGCAAGAGCGCACGCAGAGTGTTTTCTTCTCTCTCTCCAGGTAGCGACCATATCACGCCTTAATCAAGATAATAAAATGGATATATTAACTGAACCCACTTGTTATACTGAGCTGGGGAACGTTGGTCCCGCTCCAACTTATAATTGTTATAAGACAGAACAGGAAATTGGGGAATACCAGATTTCCCGTGCCGCCCAAACGAAGAAAGTGCATGTTGATGCATCATCTTCGGGTGTGTTCATTGCAGAGAACTGTTTCTCAGTATCCTTTACGTCCTGGGTATATGATACCGGATCAGGATCCCGCATATGTAATCTGTTACATGGGCTACAGATAGATAGAGAACTGAGAACGGGTGATAAGTTTCATGAGACAGAAAACGGTGCAAGTGTTGCAGCCAGGTCTGTTGGTCACTGTCACCCTGTATTACCAGAATACATTGATTCTGAACAAATGTTATTAGATTCCGAACCTGATATACAAAATCATATCAGTCTCTTTATTTAGATAAAGAAGGATATAATTTTGTATTGTTGGATAATATTTTGAACATTTCCTATATCAAAAGTTGATCGGTTCAGGCACGTTATCTAAAAGTATCGACGTTCTAAATCAAACCACAGTTCTTAGTATACAGAATACACACAAGAGGAAGAGTTCAGAAATGAACGAATCCTTCTTGAGGTATTGTAGACTAGGTCATATCAATGCGACCCGACTGGCTGAAGTTACATTTAGATGCATATTTAAATCAGTTTGAATTTACATCTTATGAAATTTGCCAGTCATGTCACAGAGATAAGATGACCATAGTTCTGTTAATTGGAAACAGAGAAAGAGTTAGTGAACTCTTGGGATTGATACATGCTGATGTATGAAGGTCCCCTGTCTGCACATGCCAAGACCGGTTCTTTGTACTTCATTACATTCTCTGATGATCTCTCAAGATTCAGACATATGTTCCTGTTGAAACACAAGTCCGAACCTTTTGAGATATTCACAGAATATAAGTTAGAAGTAGAGAACCAAAATACGGGTGTAAGTATTATGTCCTTTGATGTGATCAAGGAGGAGAATACTTGAGCACGAAAATCCTGGATTATTCTAAAGGAGAATGAGATTCTCTCTCAGCATTACTCCTCCGTATACACCATAGCACGATGGTATATCGGGGCGGAGCAATAACACCCTATGTGATATGGTGTGCTCTATGATGAGTACTACTGAGTTTCCTATTTCCTTTTGGGAGTTATGCACTTGAGAAGTTGCATACCTATTGAATAGGGTTCCGATCAAATCAGATGCCTACCATTTCATATGAGATATGGAAAGGGAGAGCCCATCTCTTAAGTCAGTTAAGATTTGGGGTTGTCCGGACTATGTCTAAAAGAAAAATCCGGACAAGCTCGAGGCAAGGTCTGTTATGTAGATCTGGAAAGGTTCCGGCTATACAAACTGAAGTAGATGATTTGGTAGAACCAAAGGATTCAATAGCAACCAACGAACCTCAGCCTCTCCGCCGATCTAGTAGGGTTCTTCACCCACCTGAGAGATACTTCGGTTTCTCTATGACAGTGGGAACGAGGATTGCATCATGAGATGATGACCCAACTAGTTTCGAGCTGGCCATCAGAAGTAGGACTCTGTAAGAATGGCTGGATGCTTAGCGATCTGAGATGGAATCCTTATACACCAACAAAGTATGGACTTTAGTTGCTTTATCTGAAGGGTTAAATCCCCATCAGGAGCAAGTATATCATGAGAAGATTACTTGGTGTATATGGAAAAGTTGAGACTTTCAAAGCTAGACTTGTTGAAGGTTTGCATCATTGACCAGGTTTGGATTATGATGAAACCTTTTTCCAAAGTAGCTATGCTTAAGTCCATCCAGATCCTACTTGCTACGGCTACATACCATGACTACGATATCTGGCGGTTGGGTGTCTTGACTGCTTTTCTAAATGATGATTTGGAAGAAAGCGTCTATAAGTACACAGCCAGAGAGCTTCGTAGACAGTGGGAGCAGCGGAAACGTATGCAAGATGTTTTATGTGATAAAGCAGGTATCGCGGAGTTGGAACATCTGTTTTGATGAGTTAGTCAAAGAGTTTGACATCATCAAAATGGTAGATGAACCTTGTATATACCAAAAGGTAGTAGGGAGTATGGTGGTGATCCTCATAGAGTACGTGGATGACATACTCTTGATAGGGAAGTAGTTTCCTATGCTACGCTTGGTCAATCTCCGCTTATCACAAGGATTCTCCATATAGGATCAAAGTGATACCTACTAAATCCTGGGTTTTGGATCTATGAGATAGATCTAATTGGATGTTAGGATACTCACTAGTTGTAGTGAGAAGGTATCAATGGATCCTGGGGAGAATCACTGGAAAGGTTCCAGGGTGATAAGGACGACTGAATGTCAGTCGCAGGCATTGTCTTTACCCTCAGTAAAGGGACGGTATGTTGGAAGAGTTCCAAGCTAGATACCGTGGCATACTAGACGATAAAGGCTGGATACATCGCTACTTAAGATGCTACCAAAGAGGTAGTCTGGGTGTATATTAGTTCCTGAGATGAACTTTGTTCCTCCCATTGTATGACAATGGAGTTGTGGCTTATGCCTAGGAACGCCCGTCCCATCAGTGATCCAGACATATTCTTAGGCAGTATCACCTGATCGTGGAGATGGTTGATCTCCAGGGGATCGAGGTTAGGAGAGTAGACTCAGAGGACAACACGGCGGATCCACTCACAAAGGCCTTTTCCCAAAGAGAGACTTTTATGGGATGGTTGAGTATGAGATACTTCAACCACTGCTATCAGATGGCCCTAGTGCAAGTGGGAGATTGTTAGTTATATGTATGCCCTAGAGGCCATTACTATACATAGGATGTATATTGTAGTGGATGCTTGGACATATATAGGGATGACTTTCTTGCTCGATATGATAGTATGCTATCTGGTTACTCTTTACCTTAACGTGTACACCGATTGTCTCTCTATTACATGTTGGTAAAGCCCTTAGGATGTGTACTTGAATACCTGGACTATGATGCGGATCATACTAGTGGGGACATGGTAGTCCATAAGTACATCCTTCAAAGTCCCTAGTCGTGGGTGTATCGAGACTGGGCATCGATATACCAGAGTAGACTAGCGTATACCTTCTCGACCCATACAGATGGGCGATGGATGATCCCATATCCATTGGTGTTTGACATCAGAGATGATATACGGGTGCTCAGTAGAGACTGGGTACACTGGACGGACTCGCCGAGAACTCCCAGATGGTATTATACCTTACGTCAGATGGCAGTTCTCTGGTGACACTGGTACATGTTAGTCTGTAGACCCGAGATCGTCATAGAGTCTTGTATGATTCCCACTGTGCTTTGATTTCCATCATACTACGTCCAAGAGGGCTTGCAAAATGGTGGCTTTTGGGTACAGTCCCGAATCACATGGAGGCAATGAGCGATAGGAGGGGTTTTGTCTCTCCCGGTATAGGGAGTTGATGTTGCGCAGTGTTCGATTGGCTATAACAGGAAGTCCTTGGCCAAGGCTGCTTTAGGAATTTACAGTTAAGTGTTACCAGTAGTTTCATGATCCGTTATCAGCCTCATATCGACACGACTTATCGAGTTATTGGGGTCTGACGTTTACCACCCCTAGACGAGATATGTGATATATCAGACGAACAGACTGGACTGTACGGTAGTGTTACTCGTTGGATTCACAGGAGTGTGAGCGGGCTTGCTCGTTGATCTTCTGATCGCTCAATACCCGGGTGGCCGTTACGTTTAGCAGACCGCTTGCGGCTTGTGGGTGTTTGATATGATCATCACCTGCTGCCGGCGTATTGACGAGTCTTTAGAGTCCTACACAGGGGTTTCCTGGCTCAAGCGAAACGAAATAGGAGCGCATATGAGATATGTGCGGGACCGAGAATAATACCAGTATGTGATACTGTATTCTATTCTCGCGATTTGTATCATCGATTGGTTATATGAGATATAGCCGGGTTACCGAATCAAGTGTTGATTCGATACATTGATACACTTGATATTAGTCGGTTATATGCGATATGACCGGATCGTTAAATCAAGTGTTGATTTAATAATTTAATGTATAAATATATATTTGATATATTACTTTACATTAACTAGTATTGGTTCACTTAAGATTGATTTTCTCACTTGAATGTGCACATTGTTTATATGTGATATATGCAAGTGTACATGTTTGTATCATGCTTGATGATACAAACAAGTTGTGTGTATTAGACTTCAACAATATCAAGGTTAGATTAGGGTTTACTATTTTCATTAGTATATAACAAAAGAGTGTGAGTTTGGTCAAAGTTATCAAGCTTCATGAAGCTTGATGAACATTGACAAAGTCAACTCTTTTGTCATTTGCTTAAGATACTAGCTAACCCAACCCTTAACCTTATGCTATGGTTAAATCTCTCCATGAGTTAAGCATGAGGGCTTAACTCAACCATGGTGCCATGATTAAAAGGATAAGTGTTCATATTATTCTTTTAATGGAAAAATTTCTTTCTTCTTCTTCATCTTCATCAAGCTTGAGAAAACTTGCTAGCTCCAATGGCATCATGAGAAAAAGAGTGAGAAATCCAATTCTAAAGTGAACCCACTTCCTATTTCTTCATCCTCTACCACTTGCCATGTAGTATAGGGTGTTCTCTTCACAAAGTTTTCGACCAAGTGAAGGAATAGCTTGAGTTTGAGTCTCCCCGACATAGATCATCTTCGGCCTCGAAGTCAATGACCTAGCCCGATCATTTCTCCGACGAAACTGTCACGACCCAAAAGTACGGAACGTGACCGGCACTTAGATTACGAAGCGTCTAGAGGCGCCACGTGACCTAAGTAAGCCGAAGCCCAGAGATCTAAACCATAAAAGAAGAAAAAGAAGAAAAGAAAAGAAAACAAGTAAAAAAAAAATCAGCAAATTTTACCAAAAATTTCGGCAGAGTCTCCTCTGTAAAAACTGGCCCCCAAACGGGTACAACAAGTATAATATGAATAAACAATAAAAAGCATCCCCAAACGGGTGCTAGCATCAACGCCAACAGGCGGAAACAACCACAACAAGCACAATAATATACAACGCCAGAGGGCGAGGCTCAAAACTCAAAAGAAAGCAAAACCACCAGATCAAAATAATACAGGCGCGACTCTAAGGTCGAAGTAAAAGACTGGTCCAATAACTTATCAAGTAATACAAATATGGTTGATGGAGCTTACTAGATACAAATGAATGAATAAAAGTACAATGGTGGTTCGGATACAAGTGAACCAACCTACCGTGCCAATCGCCCTGAAGAAAAGATGTGCCAACAAGCTGCCACGGGAAACCTGTACATCAAACCTGTAAAGAATTTGGCACAACGGGGGTGAGTTGCCAACTCGTGAGTAGAAGACATCTACGAAAAGAAATCGAATGCACGACGCTATCCTAGGTCATAATAATACACTACTATATCCCAAACATCTAGTAATAGCAGGGTAATACTACGTGTAAGTGCAAATACTCCGTGTCGTGTCAGTGCCTCATATAGTACTAAGTCATATGAAATGAAATGCATGCACCATGAATGTAAAGTCACAAATCCTGAAATCCAGATATATATGTATGAGAACCTTTAGCCGTTATCATAGTAAAGTATGTATAAGCATCTGAAATCTCAACAATGAAATCCATGGAAATCCGTGTCAAGCATCGACACAACACATGTAACCTCAAGTATCAATATGTCGGGCTCCGTCAGTCCGGATCGGCCCATATCATCAAATCCCACGACAACGGTCGGTATCCTCCGGATATCCGCCGCGCCAGACATCACCGGTAGGTAGCCTTCCCCTGCCAGGCTCATCGTCTACAACTCGATCTTCTTGCCCCGGGGTACCATACCGGGCCCACCATGTACCCGAGACGGTTCATCCACTCCTCGAATCGGGTCTCGAAATCCATCAGAAAACATGAAATACTCATGGTGGACGACACATACATCATGAGAAAACCGCATCTTATTTTAAAAAAGAGAAGAGGAGAGAGAGAGAAGTTTTTATATATTTTTGCGGTTTTCCCCAAAAATCCAGAAATCTCATAGAAATCCAAATCTCAAAATCATGAGTACTATATGATAAGTGTCGGCATATGCCCATAATACTGCATGATAACACGAAAATATGAATGCATGAATGTCTAAATAATGAATGTCATGTCTTATACTTAACATCAGAGAGTGATCACAATACTACATCGGTTTAGTTGTTAACTGATTCTATCAATAAAAGATAATATGATCTAAAGTGTACGTGACATAGCAATTACCGATGATGATGTGTGTGAGCCGGCAAATAAGTGTGCGTGGAATATGCGCATCATCGGTAATGGTGCTGGTGTCCTAACAGGTAAGGTTTATACTATTTATAGCAACATATGTATGAACATGCAACATTATGATTACAGTGTGAAAGTAAAGACGAATGTATATTACCTACTCATTTAATATACTAATATTACTACCACTATATGACTCGAACCTAACCTAGTGTCCATCTAACCTCCTAAGGAAAACTAAACCTAAGAACTAGTCAATAGAAATAAGAGTCTACCTAAGGTCTGAATCAATATCTCTAATAGTCGGCGATTCCGCCTCAACAGCGTCACGTACGTAGTACGGCTTTCTCGAATCAAGAGTGCGGATCAATCATCAAATCTAAGCCTCGTACGGTAAAATCCATCGTACGGCATCCCAATGTCGGGGTACGGTCAAGTATCTCCTAGGTGTCTCCTCATTCGTATAATGTCATATGTATCATATTGTGATTAAGTCATACTCATATGATATCGACATCAGGTCACACCAATATAATGTCGAAATCAAGTTATACATATATCATATCGTAATCAGTCATAAATTACAGTCCGAGTACTATTCTAGCGTCCCATGTACATCAATATCACCACCACTCTTTGTAATTTATATATTCAAGTTCATTATCTCATTCCCTAATGATCCGCTAACACTTTATTACGACTGTATAGTCAAAAATCACGGCATCAAGCCCAGTTATACTATTTCATCATACCTCGGATATCATATCACATCACTGAATCACCTATATGTTTTGTATATATATGTATATACCTATACCTAGTTCTATATATATACACATACACGTACCCCATGTCGATTTTCAGTGTGTGCGCGGGTGTGTTTCTATCTGAAACCTACGAACCTCTTCCAAGGTACTCATCCTCTGATATAGTTTTCCTAAATCGGTCTAATCCAGCCTAGGGTCAATACTAGGGTCCTACTAGGGTCACGTCTGGTTTCCTAATGTCAATAAGTACTATTCCTATTCTACGTTGCGGGGGTGCTAAACGCCATCCACCCGACTTCCCCCCGTAGATATGCATCTACTCACCTGGTCCATGTCTGCCGAAGACAGTGTCGCTATCCTCCTCTTCATCGCCCGCAGTCCACGTGAGGATACCTAGATGCAAACATATAAATAGCATCGTAAACCGAATCACATACAAAAGTCAAACGATACGAAGAGCAAGCACAGGTTAAAACCTATGTCCCGTCCACGCAAAAGAACCAAATACCGCTCGATATCGGCGTACAAACTCCGATGGATCGAGATAACATCATCAAACAACTTGTAGTTTTAAAACACATTACTTATATTGTAAAACATGATCAAATTCATCGAAACACTAAAATCGATCAAATCGTCCGTTTTCGAAAAACCCGAAAATGCCAATTTACCGTTTTTCATCGAAACTTGACATTTAAATGAAACCAATGGTCATAAAACTCATTAAATAGCATTACTAGACTATACAAACCATTACAATATTTTTATTACACAATTTTGCATTTATTTGAAATTTCTAGTTTGCAACTTTTAACAATTTTAACATTTTCCAAGCAAAATATCACAATTCCACCTCAAAACATGATTTTGCATAAATTAATCACTTAAACCACAATTTATGATGATAATGATGTAATGAAACTATAATTATATTTTTAATCACATTTATTTAGAAATTCCTAAAATCTAGTTTACAAAATAATAGCATTTTATTACTATTTTTCCAATTATCAAAATAATCTAGTGATCAAACTAAGTTTTTCATTCAATTAATATGCTAATACTCTCACTAAAATTACCATCTAATGATAACACCCTTAATAAGAATTTTATTTTACCCACAACACATTTTAGAAAAAATCTAGTTAGCTAAATAGTTTAAATTAAACAATTTCGATCAACAATTTATTATACCACCACCATGCAAGAATTTTCCACTCTAAAAGATGTTAAACTAGCTATTATAACCCTAATTAATTAACAAAAACCACCTCTTGAATTTTCAAACCCTAACTTGAATTTTAGAATTTGCAACAAGAATTAATCTAATTAATCTAATTATGCTTTAAA
Source organism: Agapanthus africanus (assembly GCA_030015575.1). Taxonomy (NCBI): domain Eukaryota; kingdom Viridiplantae; phylum Streptophyta; class Magnoliopsida; order Asparagales; family Amaryllidaceae; genus Agapanthus; species Agapanthus africanus. Next base: position 589,465,963 of record CM057340.1, on the reverse strand, counting down.
AGAAATATCTAATAGAAATAAAACAAAAGAGAAGGATTTATACCTCCACAACCTCATGTCCAAACTTGAAAATGAGCCTCAAAAATACATGCTTTTCCACTCCAAAATCCATGTAGAGAAGAGTAGAGAATAAAGGGTATGAAATAATTAGGTTTTTGTGGAATTTAAATTGGATTTTTGTAGTATTTTTGATGATTTTTGAATAAAAATGAGGTGGAAAATGGGGGGGCAGCCATGGTGATGGGGAGGCCAGCCACAATAAGGGGAAGAGGGAGAAACACATGAGAAATGGTGTAGAAACTTCTCCAAAATGTCATCATCTTAATGTCTTTTCATGCTTTATTCATTTTCTTTTAATTCTTTTCTAAAATAACTCAAGAAAGACCTAGAAACAAGGAAAAATTTGCAAATAAATTTTGCATGATACACACTAAATTCTAATATGCCATGGTTCATTTTTACAAATTAAAACCATTTAAATTTGTAGTTTACACTAATTTAGTGTAAAAATAAAGCTTATGTTAATATTTAAAATAATTAATTTAGGAAAAATAGTTTATTAAACCAAAAATTTATAAGTGGCTAAATAAACACTATTTACTAGTAATTTCATAATTAAAATAGATATTTTTAAATTTATAGTGAAAAACAATCACGGTTTGGTTTTACGAAAAATACATTTTACTTTACCGAAAATCCTAAAATTCACTTAAACACTTTTATTCATTTAATTATTTATTTAATTATTTTTAAAATGTTACAATCTTCCCCCCTTTAAGAAATTCGGTCCCTGAATTTAAATTAACACTCCCCTTCCAAATACTAAAACATTTAGCAAAATACTCAAATCGTCGGGGCTCCGAAATCATTAATACATAACGAAAATCAACTCCGTCAAGCATGACGCAATCATCGGAGTTATGGCGATAATGAAATATCATAACCCAATGTGAAAACCATCATAATATACATCAATCTATAATTTATATATAGTTCGCATCCTAGTAAAATCGCCGAATCATCATAATAAAGCAGCATACAAAAACCCCTTCTTGAAAATCGCCGTGCAATGCACGTGTCACGGTCTAAGTAGCGGACGTTTAATTTTTTATTTATTTAAAAATATAGCTACATATATATCTTTTATTTAACATACACGTCCCGCCTGGTTACTAACTCAAATAATAATGATCATGAAAACATACTGCTCAAACTAAAATCAATCCCAATCACATCAATAAAATGTCATGTTCGTCCGGTGCGCACTGAAATCGAAACCAAATGCAGAAACCATGAATACCCACAAAACAAAACTAAGTGCAACAGGTGTGCACCAAAAATATCTGTCAAGTGCAACGGGCGTGCACGACTCACTATCAGGTGCATCTAATCTGCACAAAACCCCGATTTAGTGCATCTGGTGTGCACAAAATCGCATCAAGTGCGCCAAGTATGCGCAAGAATCCTAATCAGGTGCACATGGAGCACGAAAACATACATTGAATATCAAAATCGAAATCACAGCACAAAAATGCATGAAAATTAGGTCGAAACATATGTCAAAATCACGTGTAACCCCTATGCACGAAATCAAATCAAAAAAATCTCAAAAAAAATATATAAAACCAAATCAAGTGTACTGGGTGCGTACTAAACCACATCAATACAACTGATATAAGAAACACAGATAGAATGAAGGTACACACAGGAAATACCAATCGTAGAACAAGTCCTCAAAATACAAAAATCCAATCAACGAAAATAGGAAATTCAAATCACTAAATCACAATCGTAAATACTATCGTCAATGTGCGCCTCTTTCCTCTGATGTCGACCGCTTCGAACTCGTTCTTTCATAGGTGTGCTGACTGCGCTACCAACGGCAATACTCATGTCTAGAGTCTCCCACATAGTCGATCCCTTCACTTGATATCCGGACTACATTAAACTTCTCGATCGATCCATCAAAATCCCATAATTCCCCGAGAGCTCAACACTCAAGTACAGTTTAAAAATATCCGGTACATACCCCAGCATCGATGATCCAGCTGTAGAAGGGCAAACCCAAGCCTCACTAATGGCACAGCGGAACTGCCGTAAACCCTAAGGTTCAAGGGCGTTCTCGTGGTCATTATGTCGAGTTAGGGTTTCATTCTTCTAGAGGGTCCATCGAAATACCTGCATGTTCTTCCGAATACTTTAAACTTAGGAAATGGTTTTCTGATAATCGTTCGAACCCTTTAACTTCATCCGGACGGCATGTGAATACCCTTCGTCCGCACGCTAAGCAATGCTTCAGTCCTCAAGAATAACCAATACTCTAATGGTTACTGCATTCGAGCCGCATCTCCCTCTGCCCGTGGTAACAGAAACCACCATCCGACATTGACGAAGATAGATCAAAGGAACGAATGAAATACGGTGCAAACAATGTAAATCCTAGGGCTCCTTAAGCAGAGTAGCGTATCGTAAGTATGCCGCGGACCATACCCACGGTACGTTACTCTACCTAACTCGCCTACTCCATCAACCAAGGGTCACCTAGACTTATACAAGGTTAAACCTAGCGCTCTGATACCAACTTTGTCATGACCCGAAAGTACGGAACGTGACCGGCACTTAGATTACGAAGCGTCTAGAGGCGCCACGTGACCTAAGTAAGCCGAAGCCCAGAGATCTAAACCATAAAAGAAGAAAAAGAAGAAAAGAAAAGAAAACAAGTAAAAAAAAAAAACATCAGCAAATTTTACCAAAAATTTCGGCAGAGTCTCCTCTGTAAAAACTGGCCCCCAAACGGGTACAACAAGTATAATATGAATAAACAATAAAAAGCATCCCCAAACGGGTGCTAGCATCAACGCCAACAGGCGGAAACAACCACAACAAGCACAATAATATACAACGCCAGAGGGCGAGTCTCAAAACTCAAAAGAAAGCAAAACCACCAGATCAGAATAATACAGGCGCGACTCTAAGGTCGAAGTAAAAGACTGGTCCAATAACTTATCAAGTAATACAAATATGGTTGATGGAGCTTACTAGATACAAATGAATGAATAAAAGTACAATGGTGGTTCGGATACAAGTGAACCAACCTACCGTGCCAATCGCCCTGAAGAAAAGATGTGCCAACAAGCTGCCACGGAAAACCTGTACATCGAACCTGTAAAGAATTTGGCACAACGGGGGTGAGTTGCCAACTCGTGAGTAGAAGACATCTACGAAAAGAAATCGAATGCACGACGCTATCCTAGGTCATAATAATACACTACTATATCCCAAACATCTAGTAATAGCAGGGTAATACTACGTGTAAGTGCAAATACTCCGTGTCGTGTCAGTGCCTCATATAGTACTAAGTCATATGAAATGAAATGCATGCACCATGAATGTAAAGTCACAAATCCTGAAATCCAGATATATATGTATGAGAACCTTTAGCCGTTATCATAGTAAAGTATGTATAAGCATCTGAAATCTCAACAATGAAATCCATGGAAATCCGTGTCAAGCATCGACACAACACATGTAACCTCAAGTATCAATATGTCGGGCTCCGTCAGTCCGGATCGGCCCATATCATCAAATCCCACGACAACGGTCGGTATCCTCCGGATATCCGCCGCGCCAGACATCACCGGTAGGTAGCCTTCCCCTGCCAGGCTCATCGTCTACAACTCGATCTTCTTGCCCCGGGGTACCATACCGGGCCCACCATGTATCCGAGACGGTTCATCCACTCCTCGAATCGGGTCTCGAAATCCATCAGAAAACATGAAATACTCATGGTGGACGACACATACATCACGAGAAAACCGCATCTTATTTTAAAAAAGAGAAGAGGAGAGAGAGAGAATTTTTTATATATTTTTGCGGTTTTCCCCAAAAATCCAGAAATCTCATAGAAATCCAAATCTCAAAATCATGAGTACTATATGATAAGTGTCGGCATATGCCCATAATACTGCATGATAACACGAAAATATGAATGCATGAATGTCTAAGTAATGAATGTCATGTCTTATACTTAACATCAGAGAGTGATCACAATACTACATCGGTTTAGTTGTTAACTGATTCTATCAATAAAAGATAATATGATCTAAAGTGTACGTGACATAGCAATTACCGATGATGATGTGTGTGAGCCGGCAAATAAGTGTGCGTGGAATATGCGCATCATCGGTAATGGTGCTGGTGTCCTAACAGGTAAGGTTTATACTATTTATAGCAACATATGTATGAACATGCAACATTATGATTACAGTGTGAAAGTAAAGACGAATGTATATTACCTACTCATTTAATATACTAATACTACTACCACTATATGACTCGAACCTAACCTAGTGTCCATCTAACCTCCTAAGGAAAACTAAACCTAAGAACTAGTCAATAGAAATAAGAGTCTACCTAAGGTCTGAATCAATATCTCTAATAGTCGGCGATCCCGCCTCAACAGCGTCACGTACGTAGTACGGCTTCCTCGAATCAAGAGTGCGGATCAATCATCAAATCTAAGCCTCGTACGGTAAAATCCATCGTACGGCATCCCAATGTCGGGGTACGGTCAAGTATCTCCTAGGTGTCTCCTCATTCGTATAATGTCATATGTATCATATTGTGATTAAGTCATACTCATATGATATCGGCATCAGGTCACACCAATATAATGTCGAAATCAAGTTATACATATATCATATCGTAATCAGTCATAAATTACAGTCCGAGTACTATTCTAGCGTCCCATGTACATCAATATCACCACCACTCTTTGTAATTTATATATTCAAGTTCATTATCTCATTCCCTAATGATCCGCTAACACTTTATTACGACTGTATAGTCAAAAATCACGGCATCAAGCCCAGTTATACTATTTCATCATACCTCGGATATCATATCACATCACTGAATCACCTATATGTGTTGTATATATATGTATATACCTATACATAGTTCTATATATATACACATACACGTACCCCATGTCGATTTTCAGTGTGTGCGCGGGTGTGTTTCTATCTGAAACCTACGAACCTCTTCCAAGGTACTCATCCTCTGATATAGTTTTCCTAAATCGGTCTAATCCAGCCTAGGGTCAATACTAGGGTCCTACTAGGGTCACGTCTGGTTTCCTAATGTCAATAAGTACTATTCCTATTCTACGTTGCGGGGGTGCTAAACGCCATCCACCAGACTTCCCCCCGTAGATATGCATCTACTCACCTGGTCCATGTCTGCCGAAGACAGTGTCGCCATCCTCCTCTTCATCGCCCGCAGTCCACGTGAGGGTACCTAGACGCAAACATATAAATAGCATCGTAAACCGAATCACATACAAAAGTCAAACGATACGAAGAGCAAGCACAGGTTAAAACCTATGTCCCGTCCACGCAAAAGAACCAAATACCGCTCGATATCGGCGTACAAACTCCGATGGATCGAGATAACATCATCAAACAACTTGTAGTTTTAAAACACATTACTTATATTGTAAAACATGATCAAATTCATCGAAACACTAAAATCGATCAAATCGTCCGTTTTCGAAAAACCCGAAAATGCCAATTTACCGTTTTTCATCGAAACTTGACATTTAAATGAAACCAATGGTCATAAAACTCATTAAATAGCATTACTAGACTATACAAACCATTACTATATTTTTATTACACAATTTTGCATTTATTTGAAATTTCTAGTTTGCAACTTTTAACAATTTTAACATTTTCCAAGCAAAATATCACAATTCCACCTCAAAACATGATTTTGCATAAATTAATCACTTAAACCACAATTTATGATGATAATGATGTAATGAAACTATAATTATATTTTTAATCACATTTATTTAGAAATTCCTAAAATCTAGTTTACAAAATAATAGCATTTTATTACTATTTTTCCAATTATCAAAATAATCTAGTGATCAAACTAAGTTTTTCATTCAATTAATATTCTAATACTCTCACTAAAATTACCATCTAATGATAACACCCTTAATAAGAATTTTATTTTACCCACAACACATTTTAGAAAAAATCTAGTTAGCTAAATAGTTTAAATTAAACAATTTCGATCAACAATTTATTATACCACCACCATGTAAGAATTTTTCACTCTAAAAGATGTTAAACTAGCTATTATAACCCTAATTAATTAACAAAAACCACCTCTTGAATTTTCAAACCCTAACTTGAATTTTAGAATTTGCAACAAGAATTAATCTAATTAATCTAATTATGCTTTAAAAGAAATATCTAATAGAAATAAAACAAAAGAGAAGGATTTATACCTCCACAACCTCATGTCCAAACTTGAAAATGAGCCTAAAAAATACATGCTTTTCCACTCCAAAATCCATGTAGAGAAGAGTAGAGAATAAAGGGTATGAAATAATTAGGTTTTTGTGGAATTTAAATTGGATTTTTGTAGTATTTTTGATGATTTTTGAATAAAAATGAGGTGGAAAATGGGGGGGGGGGGCAGCCATGGTGATGGGGAGGCCGGCCACAATAAGGGGAAGAGGGAGAAACACATGAGAAATGGTGTAGAAACTTCTCCAAAATGTCATCATCTTAATGTCTTTTCATGCTTTATTCATTTTCTTTTAATTCTTTTCTAAAATAACTCAAGAAAGATCTAGAAACAAGGAAAAATTTGCAAATAAATTTTGCATGATACACACTAAATTCTAATATGCCATGGTTCATTTTTACAAATTAAAACCATTTAAATTTGTAGTTTACACTAATTTAGTGTAAAAATAAAGCTTATGTTAATATTTAAAATAATTAATTTAGGAAAAATAGTTTATTAAACCAAAAATTTATAAGTGGCTAAATAAACACTATTTACTAGTAATTTCATAATTAAAATAGATATTTTTAAATTTATAGTGAAAAACAATCACGGTTTGGTTTTACGAAAAATACATTTTACTTTACCGAAAATCCTAAAATTCACTTAAACACTTTTATTCATTTAATTATTTATTTAATTATTTTTAAAATGTTACAGAAACCATTTCTAGAGTCCGGGATCCGATGATCGCAGCGGAGGGACGTCAACACGAAGCTAAAGAAGTGGTGGACCGAATCTACAGAGGTTGTAATTTTTGTTCACTTAGCACTAAAGTAGTTTAGTAGCTTGTAGTTTCGCCTAAACTCTAGTTAACGATCGCATTAGGGTTTCTCGGCACCGGAAATTTTATAATTTGGCATAGTTGATGCCTTGTGAGACCTCTAGAGTGTGCATTGGAACCCTACAGAGATCACCTCAGCGTTCCTTTTCACTCTATTAGGATGCAGACGTGACGTCAAAAAAGCTCCAACGAGCCAAATCAAAATGGAGCAATAGAAAACTCCTAGCTCTAAGTCTTGACGGTTCATATACAACCTAAAGACTACCCCGGCGTTCCTTCTCACTCCATCAGGGTGCAAACGTGACGTCAACAAAGCTCCAACGAGCCAAATCAAAATGGAGCAATGGCAAACTCCTAGCTCCAAATCGTGACGGTTCATATACAACCTAAAGACTACCCCGGCGTTCCTTCTCACTCCATCAAGATGCAAACGTGACATCTACAAAAGCTCTAATGAGCCAAATCAAAATGGAGCAATGACAAACTCCTAGCTCCAAGTCTTGACGGTTCATATACAACCTAAAGACTACTCCGGCGTTCCTTCTCACTCCATCAGGGTGCAGACGTGACGTCAAAAAAGCTCCAACGAGCCAAATAAAATTGAAGCAACGGCATATTCCCAGCTTCGGGTCTTGACGACAACTCATATAAAGCCTAAAAGACTATCGGAGATCATCCCACACCAGTGCGAAGTGGTTATGACTCATCGGGGCTCCAAACCAAGCCTAACCTCAAGTAAAAAGTATCATGGCAAATTCCTAACGTTTGCTCTTCCAACGATAATATAGTCTGAGGAGATTACTTAAAGACGTCTTGTCCAGCCCCTGAAGGGATCAGAGACACGACAGTCGCGGGGTTACTCGAACACCAGCTTAAAGATTGTATATTGAGGAATACATCAGCCAACGCAACGGTACCACGGACTAAAACCCTAGTACCACAAACCTAACGGATCTCTGTCGTAAAGAATAGGGGTTATCTATATTTCACATTAAGATATACCTGCGAGATCTTCTCGACTCGTCTCGACTCATAGGAAAAACATCTTCATGAAACCCTCATGACTCATTAAGGTGAAAAGCCTTAGGCGACAGGGATATCAACCTAGTTCCTAAGCACTGTGGCCCTATAAGTAGGTTCAAATTGACTCTTGTATACTATCCACGGGCCACATTCTACAAAGTCACTACCGACGAGGAGGAGAAACTACTTACAGGTCCTCTCGACTGGTAAGGGGAGAATTCTCTTGTGAGATTCTAATGACTCTCAAGAGAAAATGCGTTTAGGAGTCCTCACGACTTCTAAGGAGAAAATACGCCTACGAGATCCTTGCGACTCATAGGGAGAAAAGTCTTTATAAGGCACTCACAGCCCATAAAGTTGAAAAGTCTTAGGCGACAGATTTAAACATGTTTCGTAAGCCATCGCTGCCCTACAAGGAGGTCAAGATAGACTCTTGTATACTATCCACGGGCTACATTCGCCAAAGTTACACACCAATGAAATGAAGGGGCTACTTACGGGTCCTCATGACTCGTAAGGAAAAAATACCCAAGTGAGATTCTTACGACTCACGGATGCGATGAACACTTAGGAATCCTCACGATTTTTTGGGAGAATATGTACCTATGAGATCCTAATGACTCATAGGGAGAAAAATCCCTTCTTGAGACCCTTACGGCTCAGGAAGATGAAAAAAGCTTTAGGCTACAAGGACCATAAACTTGTCTCATAAGCCATCTATTCTATGGCCAGGAATAACTTTGCACTACTTCACTCACGTACATACTTACGTGGGCAAAGTTGTGGGGGGCATTTGTTCCCGCCAATTTTTTTTGGCCCAGAGCTTGCTATTCCCTTATAAAAAAAGGAGAGAAAAGAAAGAGCAAAAAAATTCTCATAATTTGGCATCACATGTTAAACACGTGGTCACTTATATGAAAATCTTATAAGCGCTGAAAACAAATAATTAAGGGTCAAACTGGCCTCACGTGTTAAACACATGAGCGCTCATATATAAAGCATATGGGCGCCTAACATAAATAACCAAAGGCCAAACAGGTATCACGTGTTAAACACGTGGACGCTTATATGCAAAGCATATAAGTGCTGAAAATAAATACCTAAAAGCTAAACAGGCCTCACGTGTTAAACACGTGAGAATTTATATGCATATGGGTGTTGAAAATTAAGCATACTGAAACCAATGCTAGGGGTCACGTGTTAAACATGAGATTTCTTCGGCTGTACTCTTTGGCAAGATAGAATTAAATTCTATGTGGGAAATATTTCCTTGATCTTTCTCAAACTAGAAAGATCTTTTCTGTTAAACAGAGAACTCTTGGATCAAAGATCCAACGATGATTATAAAATCACCCACCGATCATCTGATAGAATAAAAATTCTATATTAGGAAAAGATATTTCTTAATCCTGTTAAGTAAATAAGAAAACTTCTTTGTTAAACAGAGAGCCTTTGGATTAAAAATCCAATGGCGAATAAAATTCACCAAGTGATCCGAGAGATCATTTTGGATTGATCATGATCTCTCAAGCAGAAATTTTCCTAACAAATTGATGTTTTCTCTTATCCTATAAATAGAAGGGAAAAACAAAAAAAGGGTAGAGAACTTGACACAAGATTCTGCAAAAAAGAGTACAGTGGGATCTTGAGAGAACAAGAGAATTTAATTCTCAAAGAAGAAAACTTTCCTCATTGAAACCAGAGATAAAAAAAACAGAGATCATATGGTCTCTCTTTTACCTATCTAAGGGTGTAACCCTTCATTTAAGAACTCAGTTCTCTCCCTAGTTGAGATTGGCAGAAGCAAATCTCCCAAAAGTTGAGAATTTAATTCTCATCGAGGAGATTTTGCTCTGCAGATCAAAACCTAGAGGAAAAGAATTAAGTTATATAAAAAAAAAGAGAAGAAGAATGAGAGCATATAGGAATTTAATTCCTCCAAAAATTAGGGTTTAACCCTATATATATAAAAAAACTTAGTTCTTCCATAAAAAAAGCAGTGATGATGATCCAAGATCTTCAAAACCAGAATCGTTAGTGCTCAGAACTATTTTGAAGCCTCACGTGTTTCCCACGTGAGTGCTTCAAATGAACAAAGAGAGCAACTAAAACTGCCTCACGTGTTTCCCACGTGAGTGTTAAAGCATCCCAGTATCAAAAAGAAAATGGACAGTCACGTGTTTTGCACGAGAACGTTAGCCAAGTGCTTAGCACTTCTGTAAAAAAAAGGGAGATAAAACCCAATGGGCAGTGCCCATATTTGGGTGCCTCACGTGCCTCACGTGAGCGCCACAAAACTCTAGTGTTTAACACTAATCCAATGCCCACGTGAAACGCACGTGAGCACTGTATGCCTCAGTGCTTAGCACTGTTGGGTAATTATGGAAACCCAATCTCAGCCCAAATTGGCTAAGTTTCTAAGGTTAAACCTCTTTGATTCTAAAACAATTGGGCCTATATTGCTCATGTTTTCCCAAACCGACCTTAGTCTCAAAAATGACTAGTGGTCTCCAATTAATGATATCCTAAATGATATTCATCTTATATCTCCTAAGATAATTTTAGTCTCAAACATGACTAATATTTTTTAGGTCTGCAACAACCCTTTTTCCCCTAAAATATGGGATTTAGTTTAAGGGTACATCTCTACACACCTATGATATATGTCGTTGTAATTCTTCATCGTCTTCAGAGAGGTGGCGGGTCTCAACATCCAACAAATCGTTTCATCCCACATTGATACACTTCCAAATTGACGTGCATACCTCAGATCGGATCGCACCCCAAACTGGGCGTATTCCATGTAACCATCATTCACTTCGCCACGTAACAAATACACGTGCACTCAAGATGAATGTTGGACCGAAATGTCCCTAAACTAACATTCGCCCCCAAATATGGCGATAATGGACCGAAATGTCCTTAAGCTAATATTCGCCCCCAAATACGGCGACAAAGGACCGAAACTTCCTTAAAATAACATTTCGCCTCAAATATAGCGATAATGGACCGTGATATCCTTAAACTAAAATAATCGAGCCTAAATGCTCATATGTTTAGGTTGATCTTAATCTCAAACCAGATTAACGATCCTTAAATCAAACCAAACCCAAATCTAAGAATATAAGGATTTGGACTAATCCACACCCTACGGACGACAACATAAAATAGTCTCCATATACAATCCACGAGCAACTAAAATAAAACAAACATACACACGGCACGAAGTGAACCTCCGGAGCAGGAGAAAGTGGTTATCGCGATGTGGTAATGTAACTAACTGCAGGGGCTTGCGCCTGCAGGGAAGAGCGTCCCCACAGTCAGAAAACCCCTCATAAATGAGGGTTAATCTGATAAAATCTGCTACAACGGCCGCATCTATCCAAACCTCTGATATACGGTGCCATAAATCAACTTGGTATCTTCGGAGAGGTGGACGGATTAGAATCTGTTCTCCGCCGGATAAAGGACCGGGACATTGGGACGTCTGTCCTAAATCCTGGGGGCAGATACTATTTGGATTTATCCGTCCACCTCTCCGAAGATGCCAAGTTGATTTATGGCACCGTATATCGGAGGTTTGGACAGATGCGGCCGTATCCGTCCAAACCTCTGATATACCGCGCCATAAATCAACTTGGCATCTTCGGAGAGGTGGACGGATAAATCCAAATAATATCTGTCCCCAGGATTCAGGCCAGACGTCCCAACGTTCCGGTCCTTCTTCCGGCGGTGAACAGATTCTGGCACGCCTGGTGGGACTTGAGTTGCATTCTTCACCGTTGGGGCTTCGATTGCAGCATATCACCATTTTGGGGGCAATGTGCTAGTTTAAGGACGTTCCGGTCCATTATCGCCATGTTTTGAGGCAAATTTTTAGTTTTAAGGACTTCTCGGTCCATTGCCGCCTGTTTGAGGCGAATAATCAGTTTAAAGACTTCCCGGTCCGCTGTCACTTTGTTTGTGCTAGGTTCCTTCGCACTCTCACTAGGTTTTATAAGGCATCGGGTATGCAATTTAAAAAAAAGAGGAGAGCAAAGCAACCCAAACCAAGGATCTAACTAGAGAATTAGGGTTAAACAATACAAGTAAACAACTTTACTCAAAGTGAACAATGAATACAACCTTTGTAGACCGGTCCTTCACTTCTAAAGCTCCATGTAGTAGTCACTTAGCTCCAAGTGGTGGTCTCCCGGACTCTCGTTAAGCTCCACTAGGCGAAAAGAACAAGCTTGCTTAAAGATCTTCGAGGCCGAAGATGATCTAGGTCGAAGAACCTCTAACTCAAGCTACCTCTTCACTAATTGATGAACTAGTGAAGAAACAACCTATACTAAATGGCTAGTTTGGTATAGATTGGTGAAGTAGGAATTTTGCTCATTTTAGAATAATTTTTCTCTCTTTCTTTTCTTCACTCACTCAAAGCTAGAGAGCTAGGAAGGAGATGAAGAAAATGATCTCAAGTGATCAAGTCATGAACCATGGGTGAGAAAATATCTCATATAACTCATGTAGAGACTAAACCATGGTTAAAGATAATGGTTAGGTTAATAAATATCCAGAGTAAAACAAAATTAGTGGACTAAAATCAAAGCTTCTCCATACTTCCACAAGCATCTTAGCCATGCTAATTTCCACCTAATTTTGATTTTCCCCTTAATATTTAAATACCCAAATTATTTTAAGTTAGGTATGAGTCTCATACACCCAAGTCCAATGTATCATCTAGCAGGACACATATTAAATATATTAATATATATCACATATATATTTAAATGTATTTGGAGAAATCATTTTCTTAAGTAAGCTAATATTAGTTAATGTATATTAATATATCAAATATATAATTATACATTAAATTATTAAATCAACACTTGATTTAATAACCCGGCTGTATCGCATACAACCGACTAATATCATTTACATGCATATCACATATCATTGAATCAACACTTGATTCAACAATCCGGTTATATCACATATAACCAGTATCACGAGATTTGGAATACGGTATTACATACACGTATTAATCTCGGTCCCGCACATATCACATATATGCCCTACTTCGTTTTGCATGAGCTAGGAAACCTCTGTGTAGAAATCTTATGACTCGTCAATACGCCGGCAGTAGGTGATGATCATATCAGTCACCCACAAGCCGTCAGTGGTACTAGCTGGATGTAAATGCTACCCGGGTATTGAGCGATCAGAAGATCAATAAGCAAGTTTGTCCATACTCCCGTGAATCCAATATGTAACACTACCATACAGTCCGGTCTCTTCGTCTGATATGTCGCATTTCTAGTTTGGAGGTGGTAAACGTCAGACTCCAATAACTTGATAAGTCATGCCGATGTGAGGCTGATAACGGGTCGAGAAACTACTGATAACACTTACCATTAAATCTCAGTATCATCCCTGGACAGGGACTTCCTGTTATAGCCAATCGAGCACAGCGCAACATCAACCCCCAATACCGGGAGAGACGAAACCCCTCATATCGCTCATTGCCTCCATGTGACTCTGGATTGTACCCCAAAACCACCGTTTTGCACGCTCTCTTGAATGTGGTAAGGTAGAAATCAAAGCACAGTAGGAATCACACAAGACTCTATGACGATCTCGGGTCTACAGACTAACCTGTACCAGTGTCACCAGAGAACTGCTATCTGATGTTGGTATAATACCATCTAGGAGTTCTCGGCAAGTCCTGTTCAGTGTACCCAGTATCCACTGAGCACCCGTATACCATCTTTGATGTCAAACACCAATGGATATGGGATCATCCATCACCCATCAAATGGGTCAAGAAGCGTATACGCTAGTCTACTCTGGAATATCGATGCCCAGTCTCGATACACCCTCGACTAGGAACAATTAAAGGATGGACTTATGGACTACCCTGGCCCCACAAGTATGATCTCCATCATAGTTCTGGTAGTCAAGTCCACATCCTAAGGGCTTTATCAACATGTAACAGAGAGACAATACAACTATACATGTTAAGATAAAGAGTAACCAGATAACATACTATCATGTCGAATAAGAAAGTCATCCCTATATATGTCCAAGCATCCACTATAATATACAATCATGTACAATAATGGCCTCTAGGACATACATACAACTAACAGTTTGAGGCGAACAATTATTTTAAGGACTTCTAGGTCCGGTATCGCCGTTTTTGAGACGAAGTTTTAGTTTAAGGATATCTCAGTCCGATGTCGCTATATTTGAGGCGAATTTTTAGTTTAAGGACATTTCGGTCCGTTATCGTCATGTTTGGGATGACGGAGTTTCTTTGCATACTACTCTCAGAGTTTTTGACTCAGGAAGATAGCAAACAGACACGAGCATTGTCATCTATCATTGACCTAGGTCGTTACTCGTTAGGCGTAGTATTTTTTAAGGAATCGGCCGTTTATTAGCCGGAAGGGTCTTTCACCATGCATATCCATGAGTAGATAGGATCCATGTCACACCCCGCTTCCCAAAATACGGAATACAAGGGCTGAAAAGGCCAGCCATGCTCCTTCGGTCGAGGAAATATCCTGCCGTAGTCACACTTCGGCTTCTAGCATTATGTGGTAATCAGTAAACATAGCACAAGCAATGAGAAATGCAGTTACTACTTCTATTAAAACAGATAAAAAAAAACTAACCAGATAGAAATCAAGGGAAAGATAGCACCGGCGTCGCTGATCTAGATGTCCGCAATATCCTCGAGATACGACTGATCCTGATCCGAGCTAAGTCCACTTCTCACTCTAAGCATGCATACTCAGGTCGTCAGAGCGACACAATAGCAATATATATAAATACATATGTAAACATGTGCAATGATGATGAACATGAAATAGTAAACATGGAGTAATGACATGAGCATGAAGTAACCGGTATAGGTAAACAATAAAGGTGTATCGAATTAGTAATCAATGCAATGTCCATGTCATGAAACCTATCAGTCTCTAAGTCTCAATGTCCAAGTCACTAAACCTATCGTCATCCCAAGTGTGAGCGTCAACCATATTAGGAGTATCCCCAACCTAAGGGTAGGCCCCAGGGGCAAGGGAACACGGGCCTGAATCACGCTCGCTAAGAATCAGAAATACCATCCATACAACTTCCGAAATCACTATATATGCCGGTAGTAGGACTCCTGAGATTCCATTGATCGAATCCACACTCCAACTACCCCACACCCGAGGTCTACATCAAACACCGACCATGAACCCAAATACTAGTCACTCCATGACAAGTCTACGCGATAACCGGAGACAGGATCTCCATCAAGTATGTCTCGACTGGTATCCAAGATAAATGGATGGTACTCGATGTCTTACCTATGACACTGATATAAGTGCTTCCATAACCGTCCCATACCAGTTATAGTTACACCTATATATGCCCCATAGGCATCGACAATGCAATAATTAACTGGTTCCGCTGATTGTGTGCAAGTACGTGTCACTTCACTTATTCATTCACGCTTTTACATTAACGTACTTGCCACAATCCAATCACTAACATTTATCATGGTAAGGTAACACGGTCATTAGGATGTCTATGCAAATGAACACTATTTACGAAGAGTATAACGGTTATGCGACATGATGGGAATACAGTAAATGCACTGCTAAATACATATGAGCAACCGGTGTCGGTTAGATTAGAAAAATCATATAAAATCACACGTGCATAATTAAGCAAAATGATATAAAAGGAGTAGGCAGAATATTTAATTATATATACAGAAAAATTTGTTTCGTGTCAATCAGGTTTCAGGTTTGCTAGTTATGGTCATTTCATTTTAAGTGTTTACTGCTGGAAATCCAATTTCTGAACTGGAAGTCCGTTTCGTAACACTTTTTACTCCCTGTTAGGAGCATAATTAGGCAATTATACTGTTCAACTAATTGTAGAGATATGAGTTAACTTTACAGCACAGGAAATAGATCAACAGTAGTCATTTTGGTTTAGGAGTTATGATCAGATCACTGATGAAGGGTGCGAGCTGAAATGACAACAATCTGCCGTACATGTCTTCCGTTTAAAATATGATTTAAATACCAAATGATACTGGAATTTAGTGACACTGGTACCATTGGAAAGATAAAAAAATTGTCTACGCAGAGGTAGTTGTCTCTACACACTCTCACAATTAAACAGCAAGGTTTCATGGGTATAAATGCATGTTAAGGGGTAAGTTCCCGCTTTGGACTGCAGTCCAAGGTCAGGAAAGTTCTTTCATAGGATATATCTAACAGTAAGGCTACAAGTCATATTAAATTTTATGCAGTACCCTCCGCAACAGACCCAGGAACGCTGCGATTGGATTTTTCTGGAATTAATTATGAAATTAATGGTATCAAGTGTTCGGTAAAACGTATGTTTCGGTATTGAAGTTAGAGCATCACTTTATGTGTGAAAACGATATCGATTTGCCACCAAATTTGTACATAGCATTTGTTAACAATGTTAGGGTCTAAATATCATGATTTCCATCATTTTATATTTTATTTTCACATAAGGATCGCATCGAGCACTTAACACATCATTTCGAAACTATAGCCGATTTGGTTTCTCTCACAAACATGAACGAGATTCGATCTTTGTGAACTATATATACCAACCAAGGGATATTGTACTCATTATTTGTTCATTTCATCGTGCGACGCATGAATACGGGTCGCCACGTTTATCAGACTCCAAAAATATAATTCAACTTCGATTATATATATACATAGTATAAATAGCATGTAAAGTAAGTGTTTAACTTGCCTTGACGATGTAACGATGGTGATGAGGACGCGGCAGTAGCTATAACGCAACACAGCACGGGCATGGCAACTACGACGAGTGCAGCACGGGCACGATCACGACACGATGACAACACATAAGCAACATCAGCAACAACAAGGTACGTCTCGGCTCTGGCCCGAGCTCATGGTGCGGCTTTGGCATGGCGTGAGCTTGGCCTCGATGATGGAGACAATGCTTGACGATCCAAAGTTCGATGGTGGCTGACGACACAGGGGCGAGGAGATGGAGGTGCTGGCGCGGCTTGGGGGTGCGGCAGTGAGAGGAGCTCGAGTCGAAGGAGGCGAAGGCGGTAGGGTGGAGTCGTGGGTTTTGATGGGTCTTGACGAAGTAGTGGTGCTGGAGGCAGAAGATGAGGAGCTAGGTGGTTACCGTGACAACTCGGCCCGGAGCCAGGGGAGGGGCTCGTCGGCCCGGAGCCAGGGGATGGGCTCGTCGGCCCGGAGCCAGGCGAGGGGCTCATGGAGGAGGAAGGCAATGAAGATCGTGGGCAATGAAGGGATAAAGCGGCGGTGCAGCGGTGGTGACGCGGTGGGTTTCGAGGTTGCGGAAAGATGGTGTGAGGGGCTCTGACGATGTCTTGTAAGCGAGGGTGGCAGGTGGTTGGGTCGGTGCAGGGGGTTCGTGGGGAAGTTTGGATGGTGGAGTGGGCTGGGGAGGTGAAGTAGTTGCAAGGAGCTCGTGTTGGAGGAGAAAGTCGGCGTCGAGGCGATAGTGGGCTCAAGATGAAGGAGGAGGAGCTCATCGGCTGTGAAGGTGGAGCTCCGGGGATGGAGTTGGGTTGGCTTGGAAGCTCGAAAGCGTTGGTGGTCGCCTGAGATGGTCATGGCTAGGGACCGCGGCAGCGGTGTGTTGGTTGCAGAAGTGGTTGCAGGTGCTCGTGGAGGCAGCCAGCGGCGAAGGCAAAGCTTGGTTGATGGAGGAGGAGAAAGAGAAGAAGGAGGAGTGGGGCAATGGCTGGGTGGAGGTGCTCGGGAGGAGAGGAAAAGAGGAGGAGGAGATGGGCATATAGGGTTTGCGTGGGAGAGATCGCGAGGAGGTGGCGGTGATTGTGGGTGGTTGGTGAGGGAGATGGAGGAGCTCGTCGTGGGTGAGTGCGGGTCGTACGGGGGTTGTTAGGATCGTGGACTTCATCGTCGTGGCCTTTGGGGAGCGAGCTTCGTGGTTAGCGCGAGGGAGGTGGTAGACGTGGGGCGAGGACGAGCTGGTCGTGGGGGGAATTTGATGGGAAAGAAGGAGAGGAAGAAGAATGGGAGTGTACGTTGGGGAGCGGGTCGGGTCGGAAAGGTCGGGTTGAGTCGGTTGCAAGTTTTGGGTGTTGGGTTCATGGGCTAAGGTAAAAAATAAAAGAGGGGAAGAGAATGGGCCGGGAGAAAAGTATGGTTTGGGTAAAAAATAGAACTAGGGTATTAAGAAATTTATAGTTAGGAAAATAAAAATATTTAAGTTAATAAAAATTAGTAATTTTTGTTTTGAAATACGGAAATTATTCATAAAGGAACTGGGTATTACACTCCACCTTGGTAGACTTTGTCTATGATGTACGTGCCTTCATAGTTTGGCTCGAATTTCCCCCGTTTTGCACAATTGGGGAACATCAGTCTTTTCACGACTAGCACGAGCTCTCTTTGGTGGAATGTTCTTAGCCTAGTCAGTCTTTCGTATGACCGTACCATCCTTGCCTTATAAGCCTCCAGGTTTTGCTGTGCTTTAAGGCGAGTTTCGTTGAGGGCATCGAGCTCCTCAAGCGGAAGATGAGCGTTTTCTTCATCTGTCGGCTCATATCGAATCGCTATTCGAAGAGAAGGGAGTTTTACTTCCACGAGAAGCACTGTTTCCGTGCCGAATATCAACGCGTATGGTGTTGTATTCATTGTTGGGGTAAAAAATTACACCCCGGTTGACCAAGTCAAAGTCAAAGTCAACCCCAAGCCAGATGGGCCCAAGCCCAGGTCAAGTGGGCCCATTCCCAAGTCAAGCCCCATGGCCGGCCTCCCCCATGCCAAAATGATATCATGTAATAAATAATTTTGATGTAATTTTTTTTATGCATGAATGTAAGAAAAATTGGCATAAAGCCAAATTTTTGTAAAGCCCATGGCTCATGTGCAAAACAAATGAGCACATGAGGCATGTGATGGGCAAGATGCCATTTTGTAAAGCCTAAGGGGTTATATGTAAATTTGTAAGCCTATAGGCAACATGATAATGAAATAAACAATAACTTTTTCATTCTCTCAAACTCTAGGGTTTTTGTGCCTCCTTCTCCTTCCTTAAGGTTCTAAACCTTCTTCCCCTTTTCTGAATTAAATCAAGAGTTTTACTCTTTCTTTTTCAAAAAGAAATAGTTTTCCACCACAAAACCCTTGAAGGGGAACGCAGATCTTCTATCAAATCTCCAAAAGGGAAGATTTATAAAATCTCACCCTCTTTTCTCCAAAATCCAGCCAATAGAGTGGAGGAAGAAGGAGGCCCACCTCCAAAAACCCCACTTTGGGGAAGATCCAGGGCCCAAGGGAGAAGGGAGGAGTCCCCTTTCATCAGCTCCGAAAATATCTTAGGAGTTTAACTCCTCAAATATATATATATATATATATATATAATAAATCTTTCCTTTTGGGAGTACAACTCCCAGTGCAGGGGTTAAGCCCCCTTGGTCCTCTTTGTCAGGAGTTCAAGTCAAATCGGGAGTATGGCTCCCAGTCCTGCTGACGTCAAACGCCCGCGTGCCATGCACGTAGGGCGCTGGCGCCCAGCGTCCATGTGCCATGCACGTAAGGCGCCAGCGTCTAGCGCCCACGTGCCAAGCGCATGAAGCGCCAGCGCCCAGCGCCCGCGTGCACCCACGCGTCCTTTGGACGCTATACTTCCATTTTTTTTATATACACAAACACTCCACAACATTATCCCCGTTGGAAAAAATTTCTAACGAGGGGCTGCCCCGCACCACGCAAGGGGGCTGCTAGCCCCGTAGACCCCCAGCCCGATATCCGGGTAGAGGGACCCCCGTAAAATTCTGCGGGGCCCCCGATATATCTAAAACCCCTTTAAAACACGACAATGCACAGTGAGTTCGCATGACCTGTTTGACCCGTCAATCCGAGGTTCTTGTTTACCCCAATCAGAGCAAAGCTCTGTTCAAATTCCGAGGCGGGAGATGAAGCAACGCTTCAGCTTCCCCCAATCAGAGCAAAGCTTTGCTTTGAAAATTTAAACTTTAATAAATGAAGCGACGCTTCAGATCCTTTGCGCTGCGCGCAACACGCCACGTGTCAGGCGCAGATGCATCAGCGCAGCGCCCAAGAAGTCGCGCCCAATCAGAGCAAAGCTCTATTTAAACTAAAATTAAAGGAAGCAACGCTTCAGTTGCGCAAGCACTGCGCTGCGCGACACGTGTCAGCGCAGTTGCGCTGCGCGACACGTGTCAGCGCAGATGCGCTAGCGCAGTTGCGCTGCGCTTTGCGCTGCGCGACACGTGTCAGCGCAGATGCGCTAGCGCAGTTGCGCTGCGCGACACGTGTCACGCGCTGGGGCATTTGCGCCAAACAGAATTAAGATTTTTAAAGAAATTTTTCTGTTCTTGTTAAAACAAGAAGATTTTCTTCTGTAAAACAGAAGCCTTTGGATCAAAGATCCAACGGTGGGGAAAATTCCCCAAATCACTCAGAGAAAGATCTCTTGAACAAATTTAACTAATTTATGAGCACTATAAAAAGGACCCTAGACCTCAATTTAAAGGTATGAACATTTTTGGAGAGAAATTAAACAGAGAGAACTCTGAAGAACTCCTCAAGAACAAAAAAGGTAAAAAGCCCTTTAAAAAAAAAGAGAAAATTCTCTTATGAACAGATCATGGATCTAAAAACAAGATCAATGATCTTGAATATAAAAAAATATAGTGCTTTGCACTTTTTATGAACCTTTGGTTCCTGAAATAAAAAGAAGAAAAAACTTTTTTTTTCTTTGATCTAAATTAGATCAAAGAAACGAATAGTGCTTTGCACTTCTTTTATGAACCATTGGTTCTTGAATCTAAAAGATTCCTAAATCATAGTGCTTTGCACTTGCAAACTGCGTTGTTGCGCTCTTAGGAGAGCGCCATGTGTCAGCATCTGAACTACTTGCACTATGCGCTTTAAGATAGAGCTTTGCTCTCTGTAATTGACGCAACTCACCAAAGTGCGCCACGTGTCAGCAGCGCAAGCGCGGCGCACTAGCGCAGCGCACTGCGCTTGCGCGACACGTGTCAACACTACAAGCGCTTGCGCTATCTGATTGGCGCAAAGCGCCTGAAAATGCAATGCATTTCCTAAAGGGCCAGGCCCAAATTAAAAAGACCAAGCAGGCCTAATTAAACAGATGCTCTGCATCATTAATAAATGGGCAGAGCCCAAACAAAATAATAAAAATGCTATACATTTTAAAAGGAGCAGAGCCCAAACAAAGTAGATGCTTTACATCATTTACAAATGGGCAGAGCCCAAAACAAATTGATGCTCTGCATCCTTTCTGGGCAGAGCCAAAATAAAAATAAAAAAGAAATGCAAGCCCAAACGCAAACAAAATGTGGACGTTTTAATTTGGACTTAGCCCAATTTTGGCCGTAAGTCCTTAAATTAAATTGACTGAGCACGGCTGCTCCCTAAATCAATTTACGACCGGTTCGAGGGTACATCTCCGAACTCCTCTGACACCTCTCGTTGTAATCCTTCAACGACGTCAGAGAGGCGACGGGTCCCGACGACCACATATGAATACGGACTGCGGGGTCCTTAAACTCGTGGACCGAAACGTCCTTAAACTAATATCGGACCGAAACGTCCTTAAACTAATATTCATCCCAAAATGGGAACGTTGGACCGAAATGTCCTTAAACTAATGATGGACCGAAACGTCCTTAAACTAATGATGGACCACCACGTCCCTAAACTGGCGATGGACCGAAATGTCCTTAAATTAATGATGGACCACCATGTCCCTAAACTGGAATATGGACCGCAATGTCCTTAAACTACCAATGGACCAAAACGTCCTTAAACTAATATCGGACCGAAACGTCCTTAAACTAATAATGGACCACCACGTCCCTAAACTAATAATGGACCACCACGTCCCTAAACTGGCGATGGACCACCACGTCCCTAAACTGGAACAATAGAGCCTCCAAATGCTCTTTTGCCGGATCTAAACGATCCTGTTTAAGTTGATCTTAGCCCCAAACACGGCTAACGTATCCTTAAACATTCAAATGGACTATAAAACTCTAAATCAACTTTGGTTCAAGGGTACATCTTCTAACTCCTCTGACACCTATCGTTGTAATCCTTCAACGACGTCAGAAAGGTGACGAGTCCCGATGGCCATATATTAAATGGATCACCACGTTAAGTTGATCTTAGTCTCAAAATAGGACTAACGTATCCTTAACGAATGTTTAAGTTGATCTTAGCCTCAATACGACTAACGTATCCTTAAACTAAAAACACCAAACCCAAATCTAGGTAAATACGGATTTGGACTAATCCACGTCCTACGGGCGACGGCATTACTCAGTCTCCGTATACAATCCACGGGCAACCACAAACAAAACAAACACCCATGACACGAAGTGAAATTCTGGAGAAGGAGAAAGTTGTTACCGCGATGCGGTAGCGTAATTAACTGCAGGGGCTTGCGCCTGCAGGGAAGAGCGTCCCCACAATCAAAAATCCCTCAAGCGAGGGGGAATCTGACGAAGTCTGCTACATCGGCCGCATCCGTCTAAACCTCCGATACACGGTGCCATAAATCAACTTGGCATCTTCGGAGAGGTAGACGGATAAAATCATATAGCATCTGCCCCAAATCTCAGGCAAGACGTACCTCGCGTCGTCGTCGTCATTCGGAGGGGAACAGATTCTGGCACGCCCGGTGGGACCTTTTCCTCTTTCCACTCCACACTTTGTGTGTCGTCTTCGCGAACCAATCGCGGTTTGTTAAAGGTTGCCTTTGGATTTCAAGTTTACTAAGATTTGGTCTCTCGCTTGGTGCAGAAGAGAAGTCAAGCATCGATGGCCCCAGCTTGTTTGAAGTGCTCCAACTGCAACTGCAGCTCGCGTCCGGCCTCAACTAAGGGCATAACCTACGGGCCCCAAGCGGCCTCTCTGTTCACCATGCCCGTAGAGCAGATTACTCAAGCCACCACGGGGCTGTTTTTCGGAACTATGCTTCCGCCAACAAGCCTCAGCACCCCTGTGCCCGTACAAGATGCTCCTAAGAAGTCGGTCTTCGATCGACTTTCAGTTACTGCGGCCCCTCTCAACGGGTCGCCCAATACCAGTGCCTCGGTCTTCTCCAGATTGGACCAAAACTCTCGCGGACCCGCAATGAAGCGTGCAGTCTCAGAAAAGGTTATTCCAAAAGGAGTACCCAAACCTGCTCTTGAAGTCATCAAGGCGGCTTCTCCTGCTAAGAGATCGGTCTTTACAAGATTGACCATCCCAACTCCCACTCATACTCTTGCTGCTCAAAAGACATCAGTCTTCAATAGGCTGACACCGGCAACCACCCCACACCCGAACAGAGGGCAAGAAGAAGCTGTTTCTGTCTCTGAGCCAATACCGACGACTCGTCGCGCCCGACGACGCCACTGGCGCCGGGTAAGGAAAACTGAGGGAAACTCCCCTTCCGGGATAACTCCACCAGCTCCAACGGCGGGAGTCAATGCTGCTGTTCCAACCGGAAACAGTTTTGAGCTGCTGAATAGGGTACGCAGAAACTCACCAACTGCGGTGCTCAGAAGATCTCCTCCACCGGTAGAGACTACCGTGGAAACAGAAAAGCCAGAGCAGCCTCCTCAATCGCTGTCCTCCAGGATCTACAAGACATGGCGACGAGTCCGAGAATCTGTCATTGATCCTAACTTCTCTCGCCAGCACAAGAAGTCGAAAGGTCGGCAGGAAGAAAATCCTCTGGTCAAGCAACGAAAGGCGATGGCCGCCTGGGTGCCCAAAGCAACGGCCCCCTCAACTTCTACGGCCCATAAAAGAAGAAGGCCGGAGAAAGTGCCGACGCCGATGACAAATATCAAAGGTGGTGAACCCAAACGCCCTAAGTCAGGGGGCATTGTAGTTCATACCGTCTATGTGGCATCTGGTAAAGAGGACAGCCGCGTATCAACAGGTCATAGACCGCACACGCGGTCAGTGACCAAGGCGCAGGAGCAGCAACAAAAACTCCAAGAGATGATGAATGTTATGGCCGCACTTACCGGGCCAAAAGAAAACCCTGAAACGTCCTCGGATGAACGCCAAGAGGAAGAAACTGACGCCGAATTCCTTCGCCGAATATTGGAGAAGAAGGACAAAGAGGCTGCTGAATAAGTAGCCAACATACAACGTATGGGCCTCCTCTTCCAAGACATGATAGGGACGATGATACAACAAGATCCTCCGGCTGAAGAGCCCCGATCGTCCTTGGAGACGATAGGGGAGAGACATCAAATCCTCCGCCAGCTCTGTCGACGGCTAAAGAGGATACAATCTCTAAAGCTGATTTGGACGAGTACATAGCCCAGCAAATACGGGTTCACCATGCGACTGAAGCAGCCGGCCAGGTCGTAAAAATGGGGCGGCCATATCCAAGTTGGTATGACCAAATCAAGTACCCGTCGGGTTACACAATTCCCAAGTTCCATGTCTACAAGGGGACTGGCAATCCCCACCAGCATCTTGCCCAGTTCAGGGCACTCTGCGGCAACACCGGCGGTGACGACAAGCTGTTGCTTCGCCAGTTTGTTGGAAGTTTATCAGATACGGCGTTCGAGTGGTACTCTGAGCTCCCGAACGACTCGATCAAGACCTTCGCGGAGATGGAGCTGTTGTTTACTCAACGTTTTGCGAGTGCCAGTGAACGTACCCCGATGACGGCACTGATTAACGCCAGGGTAAAGCCAGGCGAGACATGGGTCCAATATGCTATACGGTGGCGTAACTTATGGTCAAAGTGCGAGCAACGCATTGAAGAAGCTCCCGCGGTGGGTATGTTTGTGGGAACCCTTGATCCCCAAGCAACCATCTCGCAATTTATGATGTTTTTCAAGCCGACTACCTTCCAGGCCTTGATTGACAAGCTAGCGCAAATGGATCAGATGGGCCATAAACCCTCTCTTCCAAAGCCGGACTCCCGAAATGACAAAGGGAAGGGAAAAGCGATCATTGTCGCTAATGCTCAACAACAACCGAGCGACTCGAAGCCGGTTGTTCGTCAAAATAATACGCGTCCATACGTAGCCCTTGAGGAGAGGCTAGGACATTCTTACTCCTTTCCTCGAGATAAGACGAGAAGGTTATTCGAGCTGGCATTGCGCAACCGACTCATAAATCTGCCGAATCCAAAACGTCCGTTGCAACCAAGTGATGTCAGCGAGCCCAACTACTATCCTTATCATTGAGTACTGGGCCATCCGATCGAAAATTGCTACGTTTTCAAAAATTGGCTTGAAAACCAGTACCAACAGGGCAAGTTCGCATTGTCTGACAAATGGAAGGTGAATCCCCCGCAGCCTCACACAGCTAAGGGGACGAATACGCTGGAGGCAACATGCTCCGTCATTGAAGAAGCTCCTTGGGAAGTTGTATTATCAACCAAGACAAAGAGGATGTTGAACGATCTTCAGACATGCCCAGCGATCAAGTGGAAGAACCCGTTGGAGCCGCAAATTATTGAAGGGATGTTGAAGCCTCGTCCAACTCAAAAGATCGATGGAGGTGGCCCAAGCATTCATAACCAGCCGTCGAAATCTTCAAAGAAGAAGAAAAAGAAGTCAAAGAAGCCCGTGAAGCCTGGCAACAAGCGTACGGACTTGCAAAAACAAATTGACGCGTTGGAGGAATACAACCAGAAGACACGGACTCCCATTACATTCCAAGAGTTCCTCAACCATGTCTTTCAAGAGGAAGATGAGGGAGATAGTTCGTCAGATGAATCCGAGGAATATGTGGCGAGCTGTCATATGATTTCCCACTCGTTCATGGACGATGAGGAGACCCCTTGTACTGAAACACCGGGGGCAGATCCTAAACCAAAAATTCTAGGGCCATCGAATGAAGTAATTGACGCATTCCTCAATGAAGCTCTCTTAAAAAGTAAAGCTGATCGGGAACGCGAAGCGGTCATATTTGAAAGGGCCAAATGCCAGCGACTTGATGAAAGGGCTGAGACGATCCCGCTGGAGCAAAATGCCTCCAACATCGACAAAAGCCAATTCAAGATGAGGAAGAGGTTTGCTAAAGCCGTGTCAATGGGTATGAAGCTACCATCCTCCGAAGGAAAAATTAATGGTGAAATAGAAATGCACCCCTCATATTGCTTATATCATCAGAAGGTTTCGCACCCCACTCAAGAGTGCAAAGCTTTCGATAAATGGTGGCAAGGATACGTTGCTCATAGACAACGCTTCAAGCGGGAAAAGCGCAAAACTCGTCGGGAGCAAAGAAATACGACCGAAGGGCTTAAAAGAACTACTGGCGATTGTTGCATGGTTAACACCGGCAGGTCACAAGTGCCTACATTCGGAAGCGATTCTGATGAAGAGCTGGAACTTGCCCCTCTCTTTAAAGAGTCCACTTCGGGAAAAGAAGAAGAGCCAAAGGTTTGCGAAAATATTCGGCTGCGGAATCGGACGCTGCCCGAAAAGAATCTCGGACCCTCAAACAAAAAAGATAAAGGGAAAGAAAAGGTCTTTAAGGACATCGCCCTAGATGACCAAGTCATGGAAGAGCTAGCTGCCAAAGACCCGCCGAAGAAAAATAAGGTGGATTACAACGTCTTAACGCATCTGAGGAAACTACCATTGCAGCTCAGCATTCTTGACGCCTTTTTACTATCAAAGGAGGCGAGAGATTCGTTAATTAAGGCACTACAGGACCCGGAGCAGTTCCAAGCTTTCCTGGCCGAAGAAAAGATGAAGGATGAACTGGAAGAAGTGCACATGGCCGATGTCACTTTCGGCGATGAAGACCTTCTCCTTGGGACGTGCGAACACAATCGCCCTCTCTACGTCTCGGGATACTGCCATGATATAAAGATAGGCAAAATCATGATCGATAACGGGTCGTCTGTTAACCTACTCAATGTGCGGGTGTTAAAGGAAATCTGCATGAGCGTCCAGCACCTCGCTCGAGACAAGATCACCATCTCCGGGTTTGACTCCCAATCGTCAAAGACTCTTGGATCCGTGATACTGACGCTACGTTTCGGGTTGCTCGTCACGGACATTAAATTCCACGTCATAGATGCCAAGACATGCTACAACGCTCTGCTCGGCCGACCATGGTTACCCGAGTACAACATCATCCCTTCTACACAGCATCAGTGTATGAAATATTTTAGGGATGGTCTCGAGTATACCGTAACGGGAGAACTGAATCCGTTTTCCATGAATGAAGTTCGCAAATATGAAGATGCCAAATACTTCTTGCCGAATTTTGAAGACACGGAAAGGTGTCGCAAGCCGGAGAATAAAACTAACGCTACCATCCCTGTCTTCGGCAATGATACCGAGGAGGAAGAAGAGAGTTTATTCGGGTCCTCCCCAATACACCAAGCCGGGACCATCCGCTCCTATGTTGATCTTTGGTAGTGATTCGGAGGATGAGGTCCATGCTGTATTCTCTACTCGACCTTCAATACGAGCTTCCGCTGACGAAGTGCAAAGTCTGCAAGTCGCTATGGTGCCGTTTAAACATTATAAAGAACTAGACGCGCTTGACACCGACAGTATAGAGGAGCTGTAGACGTTCTATGTCCCTCCCAGGCGAGGAGGCGAGAAGGCAATTTTATTCTACCACTCTGAAGAAAACAAAGTAGAGAAAGAAATCTGGCACGGGGCGGATCCTACAATGGACAGGCTTCAGCCCATTCGTCTACCTAGATATTATACAGAAGGCTTAAAGAGGCTGTTGAAGCACCAAGGGATACCCTTCAAACAGACCGTTAGGAAGGCCAAATTCTCTGACAGGGTCTGGAACATCCCCGGAACTCAGCACAAGCTGCCTAGTGGGAGGATGGAGACAATCAGGCTCGGATACATTCGCTCCAAGAAACGAGAGCTGCTCCGCGACTGTTACGTCGTGCATGACTTCAATGAAGAAGCAGATGCTCAACGGGAGAACGCTAATCCTGAACCAATAAAAGTTCCTGATATAAAAGTGCCCAGTCCGTCGTTTGAAGAACAAATGGACAGGCTTATAAGGGAAGCTGGTCAAAAAGTCCGAGATGATCACAACCGCGAAATGGCCATCTATGAGAAAGCCAAAATGCAACGTCTCCTTCAACAGGCCGTCAAAGATTAAAGTGCCGCCCCCTGCCAACATGTTATAAAAAAGGCTCGACGCAGAGACAGAAACAAATCGAAAGGCCAAAAAGACGCTCAACAGCAACAAAGCGGGGCTAAGAGGCCACGCAAATGGGAGACGAGCGTTATTGATCTATCCCTCATGAAGAAATGGGTCGAGCGTACTCATTTCCTCGGGACAAGACGAAGAAGATACTTGATCTTGCTCTAAAACATCAAATGCTTACACTGCCGGAGTCCAAGAACCCCGAGCAAGTAGGCGAAGCCTCTGACCCAAATTATTGCTTTTACCATCGAGTAATAGGGCATCCTCTCGAAGACTGCTTCACCTTCAAGAATTGGGTCGAAGATCAGTATCAGCTTGGCAAGTTCGCTCTGTTTGCCAACTGGAGGGTAGCGCCGCCACAGAAGCATGAACCCAAAGCCGCAAGAACAGAACCAACTCCATATTGGGATTGGAAGCGGATTCGCACGTGTCACATGATCACAATATTAAAAGAAGGGCCCGAGAACATGGACAATCTTCCCTGGTGCTTCGAAAACAGCAATGATGAGGTGATCTCAGAATTTCCCCCAGCTCCGAAAGAGCTGGAGGATGGAATACATACCACTGCAGATAATCTTAAGAAAATTGAGTTGGGGACGGCAAGTGACCCACGGCCGACATTCGTCAGCGAGCTGTTATCCGAAGAAAGGGTGGATGTGCTAAAAGACTTGCTTATGCAGCATAAAGATTGTTTCGCATGGAACTACTCCGAAATGCCGGGATTAGATCCAGAAATTGCTGTGCACAAATTGACGATATCCCCAGACGTCAAGCCGGTCAAACAGGCGCCAAGAAGAATGCGGCTCGAGCTTGAGATGAGCATCAACGCCGAGGCCAAGAAGCTAATCGACTCTGGCTTTATCCAGGAAGTTCAATACCCTGAATGGATCGCCAACATCGTCCCGGTGATGAAGAAAAATAGGACGGTGCGCATATGCGTGGACTTTCGGGATCTCAACAAAGCCTGCCCGAAGGATGATTTCCCGGTGCCAGTCACCGAATTGATGATAGACAATACGTCCACTCATGAGGTTTTCTCCTTCATGGACGGCTCATCAGGGTATAATCAGATAAAGATGCATCCTGAAGACCAGAAGCATACCGCTTTCCGGACCCCTTTGGGAATATTCTGTTATAAAGTGATGCCCTTCGGGTTAAAGAACGCCGGTGCCACTTACCAAAGGGCCACGACGAAGATCTTCGATGGCCTTATACATGAAATCGTCGAGTGCTATATCGACAACCTCGTGGTTAAGAGCAAATCATACGAGGAACATCTCGAGCATCTAAAGACTGTATTTCAACGCCTTCGACAATACAACTTGAAGATGAACCCTCTCCAGTGTGCATTCGAAGTTTCCTCAGGCAAATTCCTGGGATTCATCATCCGAAACCGGGGTATCGAAATAGATCCGTCCAAGATCAAAGCGATCATGGAAATGCCTCCGCCAAGGACTCTCAAACAGTTGCGGTCTCTCCAAGGAAAGCTCGCATATATTCGGTGATTTATAGCCAACCTCTCTGGCAAGTGCCGCCCTTACAGTCACCTGATGAAGAAGGGAACTCCATTCGTCTGGGATAAAAAATGCCAGGGCACGCTGGACGAAATTAAACAGTACCTGCAGAACCCGCCAGTGTTGGCTGCTCCGGTTAAGGGAACACCTCTCATTCTTTATACAACCGCCCTCAAAGGTTCCTTAGGCACATTATGGGTGCAAGAGAATGACCAAGGAAAAGAAAGAGCTCTCTATTACTTGAGTCGAGTTCTTCTGGGGGCAGAAAGCAACTACTCTCCCATTGAAAAACACTGCCTGGCGTTGATCTTCGTGATAACAAAGCTCAGGCACTATGCATCGGCGCATGAGGTCCGTCTCATTTCGAAGGTCGACCCTCTTAAATATTTGATGTCAAAGGCCATACTGACGGGACGACTCGCTAAATGGGCCTTGCTCTTAATGGAATTCTCGATAACGTATCAATCTCTCAAGGCAGAGAAAGGCCAGGCCATCGCCGACTTCCTCGCTGAGCACCCGATACCTGCCGATTCTCCTCTGAATTGCGATTTGCCAGACGAACATGCGTTTGACACTATCGATGGGAACGATACTCGATGGGAACTCTATTTCGATGGAGCATCTTCCATGAAAAAGCGCAAACAAGGTACCCCTATAATCAAATCGGGGGTAGGCCTCATCTTCGTGACCCCACAAGGAGGAATAATGCGCTTCGCTTTCTCCTTAACAGAGCCGATGACGAATAATGAAGCCGAATATGAAGCCTTGATTGCAGGTCTCGAGATCGCCATCGATATGGGAATTGAAAACCTCCTTATATACGGAGATTCTCAACTGGTCGTTAGTCAAGTAAACGGCGACTACCAAACGTGCAAG
This sequence comes from Agapanthus africanus, assembly GCA_030015575.1. Classification (NCBI taxonomy): domain Eukaryota; kingdom Viridiplantae; phylum Streptophyta; class Magnoliopsida; order Asparagales; family Amaryllidaceae; genus Agapanthus; species Agapanthus africanus. The sequence goes on along the minus strand of CM057340.1, from coordinate 589,435,202 downwards.
CCAGAGCTGGTAAAGTACGGTGAAAAGGTACAACAACTGTTGACCCAGATTCCCTCCTATGCTTTGGAAAGCATACCGCGCGCAGAAAACAACAAAGCAGACGCGTTGGCCAAAATTGCTAAAGAACTGGCTGACGAGAACCTCGATGACGTTAGAATCGTAGTACAAAGCCGTCGGGTGCTTGCCTCAGCAGAAATATCTCCGGAATCATCCGAAGAGAAGGGAGCGACTGAACAGATGACCTTGCAAATAGAAGACCGGGAAAAGGCTGAGGATTGGAGGGAAGTCTTCGTAGACTACTTTAAGTCCCACCGAATGCCTGAAGAAGCGTCCACAAGACATCAGCTCATGAAACGAGCTCTGTCTTTCGCCTTCGTCAATGATACTCTATACAAGAGGTCATTCGATTCTCTGTGGCTGAGATGCTTAGGACCTGACGAAGCGAAAAAAGTCGTCCAGGAAGTTCATGACGGAATCTGCGGTTCTCACCAAGTAGGCCCAAAAATGAAGTTGAAGATCAAACGGATGGGCTACTACTGACCCACGATGATTCAAGACTGCCTTGAGTATGCGAAGCAGTGCCACTCATATCAAATTCACGGGGATTTCATCCATCAGCATCCAAATCCGCTACACCCGACGGTGGCTAGCTGGCCGTTCGAAATATGGGGAATTGACATAGTCGGCCCCATCGAACCAGCTGTAGGGTTCCTAGGCACTCTTGTGAAGGTTCAAAAGGCATCAAACATGCCCGGATAAAAATTTAGACGTGCCGAACAACCCAAAGCCGGGATCTTTGCTAGATTATTAGGGTTTAACATGCAAGATGATAACTTTTATCTAAGTGTGAGGGATTACAACCTTTGTAGTCCGCTCCTTCACTTCACAAGCTCCGAGTAGAAGTCCCTTTGCCGCGATCCACGATCTCCCGGACTCATGAGAGGCTCCACGACTCGAACGATCCATGCTAGCTCGAAGTATTCCAAATCTCCGATGATCTACCTCGAAGTTGCAAAGACTCAAGCTTTCTCACTCAAAAGAGATGAACACACTAATCCCATGGGCTAGATGAGATGAGGATGAGAGAGTAGTAATTTTGCTTTCTTTTTATATCATTTTCTCATATTTATTCATCACATGAAGAAGATCTAGTAAGCTTTCTCAAGAGAGAAGAAGATGATAATGGAAAAGATAATGAGATTATATTTCTTTTGTGATGAATAGAATAAAAGCTATATGATTGATTTGTAAACCATGGTCAAGGATGAGTGGCTAGGATTTAGTAGAGAAATAACTAGAGTTAGGGTTTGGTTGGGTTAAATAAGTGTCATCCAAAAATATCCTAAGAATGACAAAAGAATAAAGCTTCTAGAAGGTGCATGAAGCAACCAACCCTAATCAAACCCTAACCTCAATTAATCATCCTTAAACATGTTTAATAATTAATCATATCATGTCACAATAATATATATCACATATATATTATATATTTGCAACAAAGGAAAATAATACAATTAACATATATCGCAAATATATCAATGTATCATCCACTGAGAAAATGAAATAATAAAGCGAGCTAATATTAGATAATGTAATACAATATATCATATATATTATTATACATTAAATCATCGAATCAACACTTGATCCGACGATCCGGCTATATCGAATATTACCGACTAATATATCATGTACCGATTCATCGAATCAACACTTAATCCGATGACCCGGTTCATAACTTAATATCGCGAGAATATAATACGGTATCCCATATCGCATTATTCTCGGTCCTGCACATATCAAATATGTGCCTCTACTCCGTTTCGCCTGAGCCAAGAAACCTCTGTGTAGGACTCTAAAGAATCGTCAATACGCCGGTAGCAGGTGATGATCATATCAAACACCCACAAGCTGCAAGCGGTCAGCTAAACGTAACAGCCACCCAGGTATTGAGCGATCAGAAGATCAACAAGCAAGCCTGTGCGTTCTCCTATGAATCCAATCAGTAACACTCCCGTACATTCCGGTCTGTTCATCTGATATGTCGCATATCAAGTCTAGGGGTGGTATACGTCAGACCCCAGTAACCGATAAGTCGTGTCGATGTGTGGCACATAACGGGTCGAGAAACTACTAGTAACACTTACCAGTAAATCTCTATATCAGCCCTGGCCAGGGACTTCCAGTTATAACCAATCGAACACAGCACAACATCAACTCCCTATACCGGGAGAGACGAATCCCCTCCTATCGCTCATTGCCTCCATGTGATTCGGGACTGTACCCAAAAGCCACCGTTTTGCACGCCCTCTTGGACGTGGTAAGGTGGAAATCAAAGCACAGTGGGAATCACACAAGACTCTATGACGATCTCGAGTCTACAGACTACCCTGTACCAGTGTCACCGGAGAACTGCCATCTGACGTGTGGTATATTACTATCTGGGAGTTCTCGGCGAGTCCGTCCAGTGTACCCAGTCTCCACTGAGCACCCGTACACCATCTCTGATGTCTAACACCGATGGATATGGGATCATCCATCGCCCATCATATGGGTCAAGATGCGTATACGCTAGTCTACTCTGGTGTATCGATGCCCTGTCTCGATATACCCTCGACTAGGAACAGTTATAGGATGTACTCATCGACTACCGTGGCCCCACTAGTATGATCTCATCATAGTCCCAGTAGTCGAGTACAGATCCTAAGGGCTTTATCAACATGTGAGAGTAAAACAGTAAACCAATACAAGTCAACATGTTAAGATAAAGTGAAACCAAATAGCATACTATCATGACGAGCAAGAAAGTCATCTCTATATATATCCAAGCATCCATTATAATATACATCATATGTACAACAATGGCCTCTAGGGCATATACATAACTAACAATCTCCCACTTGCACTAAGGCCAGCTGCTGTAGTATCGCATACCTAGCATCCCGAATAATCTCTCAAACTGTATCTGGGGAATAGCCTTCGTGAATGGATCTGCAGTGTTGTCCTTCGTATCTACTCTCCTGACCTCGATCTCCCGGCGATCAACTGTCTCCCTGATCAGGTGATACCGCCTCAGAATATGTCTGGACTTTTGATGGGACCTGGGTTCCTTGGCTAACGCCACAGCTCCATTGTTATCGCAATACAGAGGTATTGGATGCTCAATGGATGGAACCACGCCAAGTTCAGTAATGAACTTCTTGATCCAGACAGCCTCTTTGGCAGCATCGTTGGCAGCGATGTATTCAGCCTCCATCGTCGAGTCTGCAACGGTATCCTGTTTGGAACTCTTCCAACATACCGCCCCTCCATTGAGGGTAAAGACAAAACCCGAATGCGACTTAGAGTCGTCCTTATCACTTTGGAAGCCGGAATCGGTAAAGGACTCCACCTGGAGTTCTCCGTTACCATACACCAAGAACATCTCCTTAGTCCTTCGCAAGTACTTGAGAATGTTCTTCACAGCTGTCCAGTGACTCTCTCCAGGATCTGCTTGATACCGACTCACTACACTTAGTGAGTATGCTATATCGGGTCTGGTACATAGCATCGCATACATGATAGAGCCTACTGCCGAAGCATAGGGTATCCCTTGCATGCGAGCTCTCTCCAAATCAGTCTTGGGAGACATCTCTTTGGAGAGAGTGAGTCCAGAGATTGTGGGTTGGTTCCCACGCTTGGATTCTTCCATACTAAACCTCTTTAGTATGGTGTCAATGTACCTGGATTGGGACAATCCCAGTATCCGTTTAGATCTATCTCTATAGATCATGATTCCCAATATGCAGGAGGCATCACCTAGATCTTTCATTGAGAATCTTTGTGATAAGAAGAGCTTGACTGATTGCAGCATAGGAATATCGTTTCCTATCAAGAGTATGTCATCCACGTACAATACGAGGAAGACAACCTTACCCTCTGCTACCTTCTTATAGATACAAGGTTCATCTATATTTTTGATGAAGTCAAACTCTTTGACTACAACATTAAAACAGATGTTCCAACTCCGCGATGCTTGCTTTAACCTATAAATGGATTTAAGCAGCTTGCACACCTTTCCGCTGCTCTCACTATCTACGAAGCCCTCTGGCTGAGTCATGTACACGCTCTCTTCTAAATCACCGTTTAGAAAGGCGGTCTTAACATCCATTTGCCAGATTTCGTAGTCATGGTATGCAGCAATGGCAAGTAAGATCCGGATGGACTTAAGCATAGCCACTGGAGAAAAGGTTTCGTCATAATCCACACCTGGTCGTTGACGAAAACCCTTTACTACAAGTCTAGCTTTGAAAGTCTCAACTTTTCTATCTACACCAAATTTCTTTTTAAAAATCCACTTGGTCCCAATGGGTTTTACCCCTTCAGGAGCATTTTCCAAAATCCATACTTTATTGGTGTACATGGATTCCATCTCAGATCGCATTGCATCCAGCCATTTCACAGAGTCACCACTCGTGATGGCCTGCTCGAAACTAGTCGGGTCATCATCATCCATGATGCAATCCTCGCTTCCACCATTAATGAGAAAACCGTAGTATCTCTCAGGTGGACGAGAAACCCTACCAGATCGGCGGAGAGGCTGGGGTTCGTCAGGTACTACTGAATCCTCTGGTTCCACTAAATCTTCAGTTGTAATTTGTGTTTCTGGAACCTCTTCCAGCTCTACCTCTTTGCCACTAATTTCTTTTGCAAGAAATTCCTTTTCTAAAAAGGTGGCATATTAAGAAACAAACACTTTTTGTTCCTCAGCGTGATAGAATATATATCCATAAGAATCTTTTGGATATCCTACAAACTTACATATACCTGATCTTGCCTCGAGTTTGTCCGGATTTTGCTTTTTAACATAGGCCGGACAACCCCATATCTTAACTCGTTTAAGAGATGGTCTCTTCCCATTCCATATCTCATATGGGGTGGTAGGCACCGATTTAGTTGGAACTCTATTCAATAGATATGTGGCTGTTTCCAGCGCATAACCCCAAAAGGAGATAGGTAACTCAGCAGTGCTCATCATAGAGCGCACCATATCTAATAGGGTGCGATTCCTCCGCTCCGATACACCGTTGTGCTGTGGTGTATAAGGAGGAGTAAGCTGAGAGAGAATCCCATTCTCTTTTAGATAATCCCGAAACTCATTACTTAAGTATTCACCTCCTCGATCAGATCGAAGAATCTTAATACTTTTGCCCGTTTGATTCTCTACTTCGTGCTTATATTCTCTAAATTTCTCAAAAGCTTCAGACTTGTGTTTCATCAAGAACACATGTCCGAATCTAGAGAGATCGTCAGTGAATGTAATGAAGTTGGAAGAACCGTTCCTAGCATGCGTAGACATGGGACCGCATACATCACTATGTATCAGTCCTAATAGTTCGGTAACTCTTTCTCCGTGTCCACTAAACGGAGCTTTGGTCATTTTTCCTTTGAGACATGAATGGCAAGTATCATAAGATGATAATTCGAACGGATTCAAATAACCATCCTTATGTAACTTAGCCAGTCGTGTCGCATTGATATGACCAAGTCTACAATGCCACAAGTAGGATTCGTTCATATCCGAACTTTTCCTCTTGTGTGTGTTTTGTATATTCAGGACTGTATTCTGATTTAGAATGAATATGCCATTATGTAACGAGCCTGATGCAATCAACTTTTGATCTAGGAATATGTTCATAACATTATCCTGTACTACAAAATTATATCCTTCTTTACTTAATAAGGAGACTGATATAATGTTGCACATCATGTTCGGTATATAATAGCACTCATTTAGAATCAGTGTATTACGACTTGGTAATACAAGGTGATATTCGCCAACTGCTTTGGCTATAATACTTGCACCGTTCCCTACTTGAACGGAATGATCACATTTTCCCAGTTCTCTACCTTTACGTAGCCCATGTAACTGTTTACATATGTGGGATCCTGATCCGGTATCTAATACCCAGGACGTAGGGTGAACTGAGAAACAGTTCTCAATAACTAACACACCCGAAGAAGATGCATCAACATGCATGTTCTTTTGGGCGGCGTGAGAATCTAGATATTCTCCTGTTTCCTGTTCAGTCTTATAACTCTTATAAGAAAGAACGGGTCCAACAATCCCTAGCTCAGTACAATAATTGGGTTCAGTCAATACATCCATATTATTATCTTGATTATGGCATGACATGGTCGCTACCTGGAGAGAGAGAGAAGAAAACACTTTAGTGTATGCTCTTGCAAGATTAGATTGGTTATTATCTTATCTATTCAGGATGTCTCCCACTGGTTTTATCAAATCTACCTTAAAACCCAAAAATGTAAGATTAGCCGGGATTAATTACACCCTACAATTTCGTCAATCTTTCAGCCAGATCAGTGTCGGTACTTTGAGGGAGGTTCCCCGTGCTATCGCACGGACCTAATTAAAGTAAACCTCGTTTTCCCAGAGGCGTAACCCCGTTAACACTTTTCTAGACACCTACTTGAATGACTAATTGTCCTGTGTAAAACTCTCCCAGGAGTAACACTTACTTGCAGTGGGTATCGGGATCCATCTATCTCATAGGAGGTATGCAATCTCATTGCAAATTTCAATGCTTGAAATTCCCGATAATATTTTTACCCCTAGTGTCTTATGACCTTAACTATGGTCAACAAATCATAAGCACTAGTCAAGTTCTACCCGTCATTTCTTGATTAATTTAGACCCACCCACATGACCCTTAACTATGGTCAACAAAGTCATATGACTGTCCTAATTAATCACATCTTATGTTATATAGGAAAACATCACTTAGCTACCGTACACTGCGTCTTAACTATGGTCAACAAACGCAGCACGAATACTAAGTACTCTATTTTCCTAAAATGACGGAGGGCTACGCAGGTTTTTTAGAAAACCCTGAGCGTAATGAACTTGATATCGTCGTAGAATCGAGTGAAGTTTTGAAAAGGAGTGTTTTTGAGGCTTTTCTTAGTTTCGCTAAAGGGGTCACTCTCGGTGAAGGGATCGTCGGCCCTTTCCTCATCGAATAAGGTGCAGGATATATCATATATACCGCTGTGCAAAGCAAAACTCTAAAAGCAATCAAAAGACAAACCGCGTTTTTGTAGCATCTGCCAGTTTCGCTAAAGAGGTCACTCCCGGTGAAGGGATCGTCGGCTCTTTCCCCATCGAATAAGGTGCAGGATATATCATATATATCGCTGTGCAAAGAAAAACTGTAGCTACCCTTTTTATAAAGTTTTTGATTCTACAACATCTTTAGGTTTCTTTTCTTTTATTAATCTCATTAATAAAAATCCCATCAGCTTATACTTCCTAAGCATCACAGAAGAAACGAAAGCAGTAATATTTATATATCAGCATATATATATAGTATAAGCATTCGTCTCAGGCAGTAATATGATCTCATCACAGAACATTGCAGCAGAAGAACATATATGAAATATTGGATATACTAGGACGTCCGTGTTTTCAATACGAGCCTGTATAAAACACGGATTCCACGGTCGCGACGAATAGCCAAACCCACATCCCAAGACCCCTACGAGAGCGGCAAGTAACACTGCCAATTCCAGGGTTAGGAGACCCGGTCTCGACTCCTCAAGATGGCCTCCCACTGGACCCTAGAACCCGGTTACTTGTGCTCTCCTCCTTGGGTCTACCTAATGCGGAAAAGTAAATAATATACACTGGTGACAGCAACCGCAACCTAGAAGTGCCCCAAATAAAAGAATATTACATTACAAATAAATTTTACATGAATGAAAATAAAAACCCTCATCTCACATAAAACCCCCGGCTATTCAGAACGCGACGATCCAATATAACATATCACAGCAACACATAATATCACATATCATCAACGTAAGTAAATATGCGCATCCCAATTGTCGTTGACATATAGCAACGAAACCGGCGATATCACATATTACACTTACGGTCACAGAAAAGAAAGTGTAAAACTACAACATTTGGAATCCACAATCACTTTAGACATCGTAAATCCGAAATATCACATACTTCGCATTTCATGCCTAACTCTATGAATTCCACATATTGTATCACATTCCAGATAAATAGACAGTATTAAACTTTTCGAACAGATAATCAAACACCCAAAACTTCCCAAAGTGCTCAACTCTTGAGCGGAGTTCAAATAATCCCAGAATATGTCACAGTACCGGTGATCCAGCCATAGAAGGGTCAAGCCAACGCCTCACATGTGGCACGCCGTACTGCCCCAAACCCGAAGGTTCAAAAGGCAGTTCAAGACGGTCACATAATCGAGTTCTGGTTTGTTGTCTTCTAGAGGGTCCACCGCTTAACTTGTACAATTTTTCCGAAAGATTTAAACCCGATAAAAATTCAACACTTGAAAGTTTTACGTGCCGGGAAAAAGTGGGTTAATGATATCCGTTCAACTAGTTTAACAGTTTCTAAATATCCGGAAAGAAATACGAATTTAAAATTTCCGATCGAGTCTACTATTACAAAACAAACCCCAGAATTTTCAACACCTGAAACAGATTAAAAATACCCATAAAATAGTAAACACAGAGTCAAGAATTACTGTGCAAAAAACCGTGGCTAATTCCCTTATACTGCCGCGGAACCGCCGCCATTGGGGGGTCTTTGCCGCGGTTCCGCGGACACGTGGTCGAATTAGAGGCACGAATTTCACAGTAATTCTTATCTTTTGTTGCTGTATTTTTCAGGTATTTTTAATTCAGAAAAATCCCAAAACTTAAAAAATTTCCAGAGAGGGGTCTAGTTTCGTCGTTTCGGGTTCGATCGGAGTTTTAACTTCGTAAACACATCGCCTAATGCTCTAGCTAGGCTCTGATACCACTGTAGGGTTCCTAAGCACTCTTGTGAAGGTTCAAAAGGCATCAAACATGCCCGGATAAAAATTTAGACGTGCCGAACAACCCAAAGCCGGGATCTTTGCTAGATTATTAGGGTTTAACATGCAAGATGATAACTTTTATCTAAGTGTGAGGGATTACAACCTTTGTAGTCCGCTCCTTCACTTCACAAGCTCCGAGTAGAAGTCCCTTTGCCGCGATCCACGATCTCCCGGACTCATGAGAGGCTCCACGACTCGAACGATCCATGCTAGCTCGAAGTATTCCAAATCTCCGATGATCTACCTCGAAGTTGCAAAGACTCAAGCTTTCTCACTCAAAAGAGATAAACACACTAATCCCATGGGCTAGATGAGATGAGGATGAGAGAGTAGTAATTTTGCTTTCTTTTTATATCATTTTCTCATATTTATTCATCACATGAAGAAGATCTAGTAAGCTTTCTCAAGAGAGAAGAAGATGATAATGGAAAAGATAATGAGATTATATTTCTTTTGTGATGAATAGAATAAAAGCTATATGATTGATTTGTAAACCATGGTCAAGGATGAGTGGCTAGGATTTAGTAGAGAAATAACTAGAGTTAGGGTTTGGTTGGGTTAAATAAGTGTCATCCAAAAATATCCTAAGAATGACAAAAGAATAAAGCTTCTAGAAGGTTCATGAAGCAACCAACCCTAATCAAACCCTAACCTCAATTAATCATCCTTAAATATGTTTAACAATTAATCATATCATGTCACAATAATATATATCACATAGATATTATATATTTGCAACAAAGGAAAATAATACAATTAACATATATCGCAAATATATCAATGTATCATCCACTGAGAAAATGAAATAATAAAGCGAGCTAATATTAGATAATGTAATACAATATATCATATATATTATTATACATTAAATCATCGAATCAACACTTGATCCGACGATCCGGCTATATCGAATATTACCGACTAATATATCATGTACCGATTCATCGAATCAACACTTGATCCGATGACACGGTTCATAACTTAATATCGCGAGAATATAATACGGTATCCCATATCGCATTATTCTCGGTCCTGCACATATCACATATGTGCCTCTACTCCGTTTCGCCTGAGCCAAGAAACCTCTGTGTAGGACTCTAAAGAATCGTCAATACGCCGGTAGCAGGTGATGATCATATCAAACACCCACAAGCTGCAAGCGGTCAGCTAAACGTAACAGCCACCCAGGTATTGAGCGATCAGAAGATCAACAAGCAAGCCTGTGCGTTCTCCTGTGAATCCAATCAGTAACACTCCCGTACAGTCCGGTCTGTTCGTCTGATATGTCGCATATCAAGTCTAGGGGTGGTATACGTCAGACCCCAGTAACCGATAAGTCGTGTCGATGTGTGGCTCATAACGGGTCGAGAAACTTCTAGTAACACTTACCAGTAAATCTCTATATCAGCCCTGGCCAGGGACTTCCAGTTATAGCCAATCGAACACAGCACAACATCAACTCCCTATACCAGGAGAGACGAATCCCCTCCTATCGCTCATTGCCTCCATGTGATTCGGGACTGTACCCAAAAGCCACCGTTTTGCACGCCCTCTTGGACGTGGTAAGGTGGAAATCAAAGCACAGTGGGAATCACACAAGACTCTATGACGATCTCGAGTCTACAGACTACCCTGTACCAGTGTCACCGAAGAACTGCCATCTGACGTGTGGTATATTACCATCTGGGAGTTCTCGGCGAGTCCGTCCAGTGTACCCAGTCTCCACTGAGCACCCGTACACCATCTCTGATGTCTAACACCGATGGATATGGGATCATCCATCGCCCATCATATGGGTCAAGATGCGTATACGCTAGTCTACTCTGGTGTATCGATGCCCTGTCTCGATATACCCTCGACTAGGAACAGTTATAGGATGTACTCATCGACTACCGCGGCCCCACTAGTATGATCTCATCATAGTCCCAGTAGTCGAGTACAGATCCTAAGGGCTTTATCAACATGTGAGAGTAAAACAGTAAACCAATACAAGTCAACATGTTAAGATAAAGTGAAACCAAATAGCATACTATCATGACGAGCAAGAAAGTCATCTCTATATATATCCAAGCATCCATTATAATATACATCATATGTACAACAATGGCCTCTAGGGCATATACATAACTAACACCAGCATCGTCCAAGGGACATCGTTTCATCCTGGCGACGACTGACTACTTCTCTAAATGGGCAGAAGCAGTACCGTTAAGAGAAGTGAAGACGGAGAATATCCTCCATTTCTTCAGGACGCACGTCATATATCCGTTTGGAACTCCGCGACGGATCATCTCCGATAACGGGCCAGCCTACAGAAGCCACAAAATCAGTCGCTTCGCGCAGCAGCATAATATAGACTGGAGATATTCTTCGGTTTATAATCCACGAGCTAATGGTCTAGCCGAGGCCTTCAACAAGATCCTGACAAAGATCATGAAAAAGACGGTGTCCCGAAATAAGAAAGACTGGCACGAGAGACTGCAAGAAGCTCTTTGGGCATATCGAACAACGTTCAAAACGGCCACCAACGCAACGCCATATGCGTTGGTATTCGGTACAGAAGCAGTACTCCCCCTCGAGATAGAGTTACCCTCGCTACGAGTGGCAGTCCACTATGAGCTGACGAACGAAGAAAATGCTCACCTTCGGCTTGAGGAGCTTGATGCCCTTGAAGAAACACGGCTCATAGCGCAACAAAATCTGGAAGCTTATAAAGCAAAGATGATGCGCTCATATGAAAGATTGACCCGACCGAGGATATTTCGCCAAGGCGAACTCGTGCTAGTGGTCAAAAGGCCTATGATTCCCAATCGCGCCAAGCGGGGAAAGTTTGAGACAAACTATGAAGGCCCATACATCATAGATAAGGTCTACCAGGGTGGGGCCTATCTACTCATAGATATGCACGGTGAAAGGCCTCTCAGGCCAATAAACGGTCGCTTCCTAAAGAGATACTACGCTTGATGAGCCACAGCCTAGGTCAATGATAGATGACGACGACTATGTCCGCTCGCTATCTTCCTAAGCTCAAGCTTTATAAGCAATAGCCAGCCTTCTCCATGACGGACCGAAACGTCCTTAAACTAATAGTGGACCGAAATATCTATAAACTAATACCGCAGCATCCGTAGGCTGACGAAAAAAAAAGAAGAAAAATACAATAAATAAAAACGGTATGTCCATAAGCAAAAAGGGCACGGATGAAAACCCGAAAGGGCTCCGTGAGTAAAAACAGCAGGGCTACCGGCGAGTATTCGTGAAAACCCGAAAGGGCGCGACCTCGTAAAAAAAAAGAGAGAAGAAAATAAAAAGAATTAAAAAAAACGGTATGTCCATAAGCAAAATGGGCACGGATGAAAACCCGAAAGGGCTCCGTGAGTAAAAACAGCAGGACTACCGGCGAGTGTTTCTGAAAACCCGAAAGGGCGCAACCTCGTTAAAAGACACTTACAGGGTCCTCTCGACCTTGTAAGGAGAAACCACCCGCGTGAGATCCTTACGACTCACAAGAGAGCAACACACTTAGGGATCCTCACGATCCCTAAGGAGAAAATACACTTACGAGATCCTCACGACTCGTAAGGAGAACTCTCTTATGGGACCCTTACGGCTCATAAGATTTGAAAGTCTTAAATTACAGAGATCTAAATCTGTGCTTAAGCAACCCCCACAACTTCCGATATTGCCCTACAAGTGGTCCAATATTGGCTCTTGTATACAATCCAAGGGCGCGAATAAACACTTCCCTAACTAAGTCCCATCCATGGCTGGGGATATGAATGCATGACGAACGACCCTTGTAAATCCTCTCGATTTACAAGGAGAAAACCCTCCTGTAGGATCCTTACGACTTACGGAGGAACATACACTTAGGAATCCTCACGATTCTTAAGGAGAAAATACACCTACAAGATCCTCACGAATTGTAGAGAGAAATACCTTTGTGAGACCCCTACGGCTCATAAAGTTAAAAACCTTAGTCGACATGACCTTAACCCTGTTCGCTAAGCCACCTTTGTTCGACATTGACAGAGGCAAATGATGATTCGCTCCTGGCAATATCCCAGTTGTAGCGGTGCTGATGCCGAAATCAGTGTCTAATTTCAGGTTTACGGCGAAAAGCCAGTAGGCCGCACATGCATACGAAATAGCCGAAATGATGGGACAACTTGCAATAAAAAGCAGCGAGTAAAAACGTATGCACACAAAATAGCCGAAATGATTGGGCAACTCGCAATAAAAAGCAGCGAGTAAAAATGAAATAAACAGCCGAAATGATTGGGCACCGCGAAAAATAGTCGAAATGATTGGGCAATCGCGACCTTCGCAATATAAAAGCTGAAATGATAGAGCATCGCGGAAATAAAAAAAAGGGGGGGGAAAGAAATGATAAAACTTTGGCCCTACAGTTAAGATCACATCGATCCCTGTATACAATCCAAGGGCGCAAACGAAGAGGGAACCATACTTTCCCAACAGGATCCGCCAGAAAACGAAGCCAAATTCCGACGGTTCATCCCCACCCCAAGGAAACAAATAGTCCTTGGCGCTAGGGAAACAAATAATCCTTAGCAAATACCTCAACTCAGGGAAACAAATAATCCTTGACGAGAGCCTCCTGATTCGCGTCGACTCGCAGAGCAACCAGTGCCTCCGTGGGAAATTCTCGACTCGTTTCAACCCCAAGGAAACAAATAATCCTTGGCGCTAGGGAAACAAATAATCCCTAGCAAACACCTCAACTCACGGATACAAACACTCCTTGACGAGAGCCTCCTGATTCGCGTCGACTCGCAGAGCAACCAGTGCCTCCGTGGGAAATTCTCGACTCGTTTCAACCCCAAGGAAACAAATAATCCTTGGCGCTAGGGAAACAAATAATCCCTATCAAACACCTCAACTCATGGATACAAACACTCCTTGACGAGAGCCTCCTGATTTGCGTCGGCTTACAGAGAAACCAGTGCCTCCGTGGGAAATTCTCGACTCATTTCAACCCCAAGGAAACAAATAATCCTTGGTGCTAGGGAAACAAATAATCCCTAGCAAACACCTCAACTCACGGATACAAACACTCCTTGACGAGAGCCTCCTGATTCGCGTCGACTCGCAGAGCAACCAGTGCCTCCGTGGGAAATTCTCGACTCGTTTCAACACCAGGAAAATAAATAATCCTTGGCGCTAGAGAAACAAATAATCCTTAGCAAATACCTCAACTCAGGGAAACAAACAATCCTTGACGAGAGCCTCCTGATCCGCGTCGACTCGCAGAGCAACCAGTGCCTCCGTGGGAAATTCTCGACTCGTTTCAACACCAAGGAAACAAATAATCCTTGGCGCTAGGGAAACAAATAATCCTTAGCAAATACCTCAACTCAAGGAAACAAACAATCTTTGACGAGAGCCTCCTGATCCGCGTCGACTCGCAGAGCAACCAGTGCCTCCGTGGGAAATTCTCGACTCGTTTCAACCCCAAGGAAACAAATAATCCTTGGCGCTAGGGAAACAAATAATTCTTAGCAAATACCTCAACTCAGGGAAACAAACAATCCTTGACGAGAGCCTCCTGATTTGCGTCGGCTCGCAGAGAAACCAGTGTCTCCATGGGAAAATTCCCGATTCTTCTCAACTTGCAAGATGAAGCCTAAGGCAGCAGGGACTAAAAAACTTGCTTCCTGAACAATGGGACCCTGCAAGTCGATCTAAAACGGTCTCTTGCATACTATTCACGGGTCTCACTCTCCAAAGTCGAGTTTCGACAAGGAGGGAAACAACCGCTTACGAGTCCTCTCGACTCGCAAGAGGGAAAAATTTTCTTACAGGATCCTTACGACCTATAAGAGAAAACACACTTAGGAATCCTCATGACTCCTAAGGAGAAAAACCCACCTACGAGATCCCCTCGATCCTTAGGGAGAAAAATCTCTATGAGACCCTCACGGCTAATAGAGTTGAAAAGTCTTAGGCAGCAGATATGAACCTGCGGCCTAAGCCATCGCTATCTCGTGAAGAAATTAAGGTGCTTACTCTATTATCTGCTAATTGTGACAACATGCTGATAATAAGAGAAAGAAGAAAGCGACAGAAAGAGCATCCGATTTACATTTGATCAGGCGTTCGAGACACACTCATTCATGCATAAGCAAAAGATTCAGAACGAAAAATAGAGACAAGCTGAGATAAAAAAATTTCCATTAATATTGCCAAAAATTCTTACAATCATAAAAGCAATAAACGAAAAATATTATTACAATGGAATAACCTCAGATCCAGGGCACGGATTGAGGAATTCAAAAGTAAGGCCATCCAGAGTTCTTCTAGCCTTTCTGATTATTCTTGTGCGCAACCTCTCGCGCTCCTGTGTGTCAAGATCCTTGGCAAGCCCTCCCAGCCTTCGATAAGCAGCGACTATCGTCGTCTGCTGGAAAATTTGATGTAGGATGTCGATGTGGTTGTCCCGCCGTTTCTTCGAGATCAGCCCCGTCAGGTACACTGAATGCACCTTGTCTTCGGTATCATCCAGCGCATTGAGCGATAGGGCCTTGTGAAACCCCGGAAGTGCTCTCCATATTGCTCCCAGCACGACCTTCAAGAGAGCTGAACGACGAGGAAGCGGCCAACCACCGCTTGCGTTGAGGCGACCCATGACCTCCGCACACTGGGCGTCCGTAAACTCCTGGTTTTGATAACGGCCCTGTGCGTGGATATCGTCGTAGGTGATGAACTCGTGCAAACTGTATAGACGCACCGCCATTATGCCTGGAGGAAATACCACAGGAAGATTAGCTATAAAAAGAAAAATAATATACACAGAGAGTTAAACTCCCCGAGAGCAGTGCTCTGCAAACAGGACTGATTACCAGAATCCTAATAGGGGGAATTTAAATAAATCCCCCGAGAACTCTAAGATTGTTACTATTAAAAGATGATATAATCCGTTAAATACAAAACTCCATTTTTAATTCTCATTATCCATATTCGAACTCTTAGGAGTTCATTTTTTTTTAGATCAAAGGGATCTATGTTTTGCCAAAGACGCAAGATTCTGTTCACGAGTTAAGAAACCCTGAAGCAGATTCCTGAGAGCAAGGCTCTATTTGGTGAAACCCTAAAAGGATTTTCTTTAGATCAAAGATCTATGAGAGCAAACCTCTATTAATTAAAATTGATTTAATTTAAGATTAATTCTTACTTAAATAGTTTCTCTTAAAGAAAATCTAACTCTGAGAGTTCTTGAAGGCAAGAGCAAACCTCTGAAGTTTCTGAAAATGAGAATTTTAAAGATGATAATCATCTATGCAGGACCAAAGGTCCTATTTATAGGCATCAAGTGCCCTTTCAACTTCTAAAGTTTCCGCAACGGTTGGAATTCCGTCACCGTTACACTCACGTTTGGGGCCACATAAGCGCGACGGTGGGGGGGCATTTGTTTACCAAAATCAGAGCAAAGCTCTGCTCAAATTCCGAGGCGGCAGATGAAGCAACGCTTCATCTTCCCCCAATCAGAGCAAAGTTTTGCTTTGAAAATTTAAACTTTAATAAATGAAGCGACGCTTCAGATCCTTTGCGCTGCGCGCAACACGCCACGTGTCAGGCGCAGATGCATCAGCGCAGCGCCCAAGAAGTCACGCCCAATCAGAGCAAAGCTCTATTTAAACTAAAATTAAAGGAAGTAACGCTTCAGTTGCGCAAGCACTGCGCGGCGCGACACGTGTCAGCGCAGTTGCGCTAGCGCAGTTGCGCTGCGCGACAGGTGTCAGCGCAGATGCGCTAGCTCAGTTGCGCTGCGCTGCGCACTGCGCGACACGTGTCAGCGCAAATGCGCTAGCGCAGTTGCGCTGCGCTGCGCGCTGCGCGACACGTGTCATGCGCTGGGGCATTTGCGCCAAACAGAATTAAGATTTTTAAAGAAATCTTTCTGTTCTTGTTAAAACAAGAAGATTTTCTTCTGTAAAACAGAAGCCCTTGGATCAAAGATCCAACGGTGGGGAAAATTCCCCAAATCACTCAGAGAAAAATCTTTTTAACAAATTTAACTAATTTATGAGCACTATAAAAAGGACCCTAGACCTCAATTCAAACGTATGAACATTTTTGGAGAGAAATTAAACAGAGAGAACTCTGAACTCCTCAAGAACAAAAAAGGTAAAAAGCCCTTTAAAAAAAAAGAGAAAATTCTCTTATGAACAGATCATGGATCTAAAAACAAGATCAATGATCTTGAATATAAAAAAATATAGTGCTTTGCACTTTTTATGAACCTTTGGTTCCTGAAATAAAAAGAAGAAAAAACTTTTTTTCTTTGATCTAAATTAGATCAAAGAAACGAATAGAGCTTTGCACTTCTTTTATGAACCATTGGTTCTTGAATCTAAAAGATTCCTAAATCATAGTGCTTTGTACTTGCAAACTGCGCTGTTGCGCTCTTGGGAGAGCGCCACGTGTCAGCATCTGAACTACTTGCGCTATGCGCTTTAAGATAGAGCTTTGCTCTCTGTAATTGACGCAACTCACCAAAGTGCGCCACGTGTCAGCAGCGCAAGTGCAGCGCAGTAGCGCAGCGCACTGCGCTTGCGCGACACGTGTCAACACTACAAGCGCTTGCGCTCTCTGATTGGCGCAAAGCGCCTGAAAATGCAATGCATTTCCTAAAGGGCCAGGCCCAAATCAAAAAGACCAAGCAGACCTAATTAAACTGATGCTCTGCATCATTTATAAATGGGCAGAGCCCAAACAAAATAATAAAAATGCAATGCATTTTAAAAGGGGCAGAGCCCAAACAAAGTAGATACTTTGCATCATTTACAAATGGGCAGAGCCCAAAACAAATTGATGCTCTGCATCCTTTCTGGGCAGAGCCCAAATAAAAATAAAAAAGAAATGCAAGCCCAAACGCAAACAAAATGTGGACGTTTTTAATTGGACTTAGCCCAATTTTGGCCGTAAGTCCTTAAATTAAATTGACTGAGCACGGCTGCTCCCTAAATCAATTTACGACCGGTTCGAGGGTACATCTCCGAAATCCTCTGACACCTCTCGTTGTAATCCTTCAACGACGTCAGAGAGGCGACGGGTCCCGACGACCACATATGAATATGGACTGCGGGGTCCTTAAACTCGTGGACCGAAACGTCCTTAAACTAATATCGGACCGAAACGTCCTTAAACTAATATTCATCTCAAAATGGGAACGTTGGACCGAAATGTCCTTAAACTAATGATGGACCGAAACTTCCTTAAACTAATGATGGACCACCACGTCCCTAAACTGGCGATGGACCGAAATGTCCTTAAACTAATGATGGACCACCATGTCCCTAAACTGGAATATGGACCGCAATGTCCTTAAACTACCAATGGACCGAAACGTCCTTAAACTAATATCGGACCGAAATGTCCTTAAACTAATAATGGACCACCACATCCCTAAACTGGCGATGGACCACCACGTCCCTAAACTGGAACAATAGAGCCTCCAAATGCTCTTTTGCCGGATCTAAACGATCCCGTTTAAGTTGATCTTAGCCCCAAACACGGCTAACGTATCCTTAAACATTCAAATGGACTATAAAACTCCAAATCAATTTTGGTTCAAGGGTACATCTTCTAACTCCTCTGACACCTATCGTTGTAATCCTTCAACGACGTTAGAGAGGTGACGAGTCCCGACGGCCATATATTAAATGGATCACCACGTTAAGTTGATCTTAGTCTCAAAACAGGACTAACGTATCCTTAACGAATGTTTAAGTTGATCTTAGCCTCAATACGGCTAACGTATCCTTAAACTAAAAACACCAAACCCAAATCTAAGTAAATACGGATTTGGACTAATTCACGTCCTACGGGCGACGGCATTACTCAGTCTCCGTATACAATCCACGGGCAACCACAAACAAAACAAACACCCACGACACGAAGTGAAATTCTGGAGAAGGAGAAAGTTGTTACCGTGATGCAGTAGCGTAATTAACTGCAGGTGCTTGCGCCTGCAGGGAAAAGCGTCCCCACAATCAAAAACCCCTCAAGCGAGGGGGAATCTGACGAAGTCTGCTACATCGGCCGCATCCGTCTAAACCTCCGATACACGGTGCCATAAATCAACTTGGCATCTTCGGAGAGGTAGACGGATAAAACCATATAGCATCTGCCCCGAATCTCAGGCAAGACGTACCTCGCGTCGTCGCCGTCATTCGGAGGGGAACAGTTCTCTCACTCCAAAGGCGAGGGGTAATTAACGACAGCTTAGTCTGCGGCTGCCGGAGATTCAGATCCCCACAATCAATAAACCCCAGCTGTTTCCCCCAATCAGAGCAAAGCTCTGTTCAAAATTCAAATTTTCAAAATGAAGCAACGCTTCAGATGCAGCGCCAAGTGTGCTGCACCCTAAACAGCGCACCACGTGCAAAGTACGTGTGCGCTAGCGCTAGGCGCGCTGCGCTCTAAGCAGCGCACCACGTGCAAAGCACGGGTGCGCTAGCGCTAAGTGCGCTGCCCTTTAAGTAGCGCACCATGTGCAAAGCACGGGTCCGCTAGCGCTGGAACTAAAAGCTTCCCACCGTCAGATCAAAAATCTAATAATAATGATAAATCATTAATTAATCGGAATTAAATTCTGTTAAGAAAAGATTTCTCAAAATCTTTCCAAATAATAAGATTGTGCTCTGTAAATCAGAGCACCGTTGGATCAATGATCCAATGGTGATTAAAAATTACCAAAAGACATAATAAATTCTATATGGAAAGATTTATCAATCTTGTTAAAAACAAGAAGATTGCCTTCTATAAATCAGGAGCCCTTGGATCAAAGATCCAACGATAGGAAATTCCCCAAATCAATTGAAGAAAAGATCTCCTTAACTGATTGAACTGATCAGCTTGCCCTATAAAAAGGCCCCTAGACTTCAAGTTTAAAAAGAGAGAGAAATATAGAGAGGAACCCCCATAAGCTTTGAGAAAAATCTCAGGAAGAAGAGCTAAGCTCTCGATAGAAGAACTTCTTTTCTTCAAGGTAAAACGATGATGAACAGAAAGATGATATTATCTCATAATTGAAAGAAGAACTCACTTCTTTAAAAATCATAGATCTATAAGACCGAGGTCTTTTACAAAGAGATCAAAAGATCTCATCATAAAATAAAAAGAAGAACATAACATTTCTCACATCTATAAGACAAATTGTCTTTTACAAGAAGAGATCATGAACATCTCATTGTAAACAGAGGGGGGAAAGAATAATTCAACTCTCTTAAGGATCATAGATCCATAAAGGCAAAGCCTTTCATCAATACAAGAGATTGAAGCATCTCCTATAAAAATTAAGAACCCTTGTTCTTATAATCTTAAGACAAAGTCTCTTTTGAGATCAAAAGTTGATCAGTTTGCACTTGCGCTCATAAGATAGCATTCTGCGCTTAAGACTGGCGCACAGCACCAAGCGCAACACATGCTCCTCATGTGTGCGCTACTTAACAGAAGCGCCTCAGCGCTCAAAGATTAGCGCAAAGCGCTACAGAGCCTTAGCGCTCCAAATATAGCGCACTGCGATTATGGACTGACGCTCAGCGCCAAGCGCACCACGTGTCCCTTACGTGTGCGCCACTAAACTAATAGCGCAATGCGCTCATGAACTAGCACTCTGCGCTCATAAACTGGCACCATGCGCCCATCATCTGGCGCTTAGCGCCAAGCGCAACACGTGTCTCTCACGTATGTGCTACTTGGCAGAAGCGCACTGCACTCTTTGACTGGCGCAAAGCGCCAAGTGCACCATGTGCTGCGCTGACAGAACATAAACTGTTCTTTAATAAACCCCAGAGCTTTTATTGAATGCTCAGCATTCAATAAAAGACAAAAATATTGTCAGGATACAAATCAATTCTCAGCATTGTTAAAAGGGCTAAGCCCAAATAAAAGCTCAACAGCCCAAAATAAATGTTAAAACATCTTAACTTGATTGGACTTAGCCCAAGATTGGCCATAAGTTCTCAACTCATATCAATTGATCCTATCTGCTCATAAATATTTTAACAGATCTTAGTACCAATTGGATGATTTTGATCTCAAAAACTATCTATAACCGCAATCAAGAACGGCGTCGGATGAAGCTAGCCGGTGGGTACGGGTCGGTCCACAGGGATGTTGTGAATCTCCTAATCGCGCTAACGAGTTAATTCCAAAGGATATTCGGATTGATTATTAAATCTAAAAGCCTAATTATTCTATACTACGATTATCTAGATCTAGTCTTGTTAAGGTTAGGTTTAGGGATGGTTTGGAAATGCAAGTAAATCTCAACGCTTTCTATACCCGAATGAAGATCTATGAGGAGTTATGGTAATTATTAATAAAGAGGATTAGATCCATTCGGGAAGGTGTTCCTTTCTCTAGGTTCTTGTCCTTCCTTTAGAGATCCTTACCCTAACCTCTATGGAAAACGCGCGCAACCGGGTCTTTACACTACGGTGTCATCGTTACCTCGAGGGGTAGGATGCCGTAGGGCGCGGTGTGTGCGTGTATGCATGGAGTCCTATTGTAAATATTTGATGGGTAAGAAAGGGATGAGAGATCTCATCTCTCAAAAGCCTTCCCCAAAGCTAACTCTAAACAATTTATCTATGGCAAGAATTTAAATCTACCTAGGGCAAAGAATTGAAATCTAAACTAGAGCAAGGAATTAAATCTACTTACAGATGCATCTCTCCAATCATCAACGCAGGTTTGTCAGATCTGAATTCATGAATTGAAAAGAAACACCGATGCTCCCCATAAAGAGATTTGAATTTATTATTAAAAAGAGGCATAAGAAATTACAATGATTAGAGTTCCTATTTATAGAGAATAGGAAACCCTAGGTTACATTTTGATCCGCATGTCTAAATTTACAAAAATAGCTCTAGGTCAACTTTTCAGCGCCGCTAAACATTTTGGTAAAAAAATATCCGCGTACGGGCACAATATGGCCGCGGAACCGCGGCAATAGCAGGCTTGGGCCGCGGTTCCACGGCCCTTTAGAAAGATTGGGTGCTGAAAATTTAGGGTTGTGTTCTTGGTCTTATTGGGCTTCTGGTTTTTTGGTTCTTTTATCAATTGGGCTTCTACATTGGTTCCAGATCTTCAGTAAACAATTTGCAATGGATTTTTAACCGTTCATTTTGTAATTTTGGACCTTGCATTGCCTTGTTGATTGTGAACTGTTCTTCGTTGTAATCTTGATCAAGAGTCTTCTGTTTGTTGGTCAAAGTCCACTTTTTCATCGTCTTTACATCATTTTCACTGTTTTCTGTCAAAGAACCTGTAACCTGTAGCAGACATGCGTCAAAAGCACCTGTTTATTTATAAAAAGAATAAGAATGGGGAATATAATAATGCAATATTATGGTCTGAACAAATACCCCCAAACTTATCTTTTGCTCGTCCTCGAGCAAACTTATTTTTATTCACTAAAATCCTAACCGCACTTTCGCAGGGAAACGCGATTGCACTGAGCACATGCAACAAGCCGTTAAACCTCTAGACGTCCCTAGTAGGAGGAGTGTTGTCTCTTGAGGGTTTTCAGTGGATACTACCCACAAAATCCTATCAATTTGGCTTTTGGAGTTTAATTCTCCAATTAGGTTTTCTAACAAGGAATTCTATTATCTTCGACCCGTAAATTATCCACCCATATTCTTCACACTTCCTCATTATTTAACTTAAGATTATATATGTTCTGCAGACCTACTTAGCTTTCGGCATCTCTTAAGTTTTCCTTCTAGGGCTCCATCTCCACTTAGGAATTTCTATCAACTCTACTAAAGATACAAGTTCTATTCTTCATTCCTCTCTCTTGTCTAAATTCCAATCACATACCTCTACGTGTGTGTATAGATCACCCCTACACTTGGAAATTCAAATCAAGCAATCATACTCTCGTCCGTTGTCCAAAGCACTTCTTAATTGGTGAATTTTGAATTGAATTTTGCTTACACATCCTTCATGCGACCGTTAATACTTCTTGAGGTACCAACGACCGATTACAAAATGTGTTTGCACATTTAAGCGTAATTCCTAGTCTTACAACACCCAAGGCTTTTAGCAGTGACTCCCAAACCAGTTGGTCTAAGGCACTAGGTGATGAAGCACCCTCGCTAAATATTTTTCTATTTTTGCAGCCTTAAGTAATCACAAAAACCAGTGCCCATTTTTTTTTATTCTTCATTCACACTTATGTATATATTTTTTTCATTTTCATTGTACTAAGGACTTTAAACAAGAGCATTTCAAGGTCTCTTCTACTATTCCAAGTTTCAAGGTGCGTGATTGTGCAAATTGTAGGGTATACATTTTCAGAATCTAGACTTGAGCTAGGAACTATTTTTCAAACTTATACTCTAATAAGAACATCAATACTCTTCCCTTGTTTTGACTTAGCCCAAGAAGTGAACCCAAAATTTGCCTATTTCTAAATAAACTACAAGATATATACTTTCTACCGTTAAACTTTAAGGAAGGTTATTTTTAGGATTTTTAATTTACCAAGTCTAAGATCTAGTTGTTCCTAGCCAGTTAACCTATTTATCAAACTCTAGTCAAATAAGCCAAAATTGAATACAATAATTTTTATAATTTTTAAATTTTTATGGGTTTTAATATAGGTATGCAAATGCAAAAAATATGTACAAATGAATGCGAAGGAAGAAGACGTACCGAGCATACCCCCAAACTTGAACTTGACAGTGTCCTCATTGTCATGCTAAACCAAGAGGGTCAAAATGCCGGCACTCCCCTGTTTATTTATTATTATTATTTTTTTTTTGTTTTTTTATGTTTTGAATTTTTTTTTATTTATTTTTTTATAGAAAAAAGAAAACAAAAATATATATACATATATACAACAAGGTTCCCCCCAAACTTAAGCTTGGCCTTACACAAGCCAAAGGTTAGCATCAACCATTCAAAAATCTTATCGTGGTAAAGGTATAGTCAGTGCAAGAATGGGGTGGAAAGAAAAGAGATGAGAAGCACACGAGACCGTGTGGAAAGAAGGGTAGAATATGGTCTCGGTGGAGGAGAGGAATGGCGGAAAGGCGAAAGAAGTGGATTACGATCTTGAGGGTGTAAATCGAGTGAATAAATTAGCGCAATATATGATGACCGATGTGTTAAAAGCGATTGCGCTAACCTATCAACCCGTCGTGCAATGGGGTCAAATCCCTCGAGATTTGCAAGAAAACATGGGTACGCCGAACTTGGTATAGGAGATGAAAGCGTAACAGTCACTTGTACGGTCGGAACAATAGGAAGGACGAAAGGAAGTGAATTAAGGATAGTATCATTCTCACCGTAGTAAACTGTCTCGAACTTGAAAGATTCCATTAATATTTCGAAACTACTGTAAGCAACCGAGTCTGATAGTTCAACTAACTCATCTGAAAACGTAAAGGACTCAAACTCGGGCGGTGAGTCATCAATATCGTCCGAAAAAGTGAAACACTCGCAAGTGTTATCGTCTGTGAGAACAGTGTCAGATTCAAAGGAAAATTTTTCAAGCTCACAGTCTTCAAGCGTGGTCGGAACGATGGAAAGGAGGGAAGGTGATATAACAGTTAAAGGTTTAGGAGGATGAATTGAAAAATCAGACACATCAAACACAAATGGTTCAACCTCAATATGATCCTCAAAACTCTCCTCAATAATATCCTTGTGATTCTCCTCAATATTCAACTCATCCATACCATTATCATCAAAATCAAGACACATATGAGATTCGGGAGAAACATTTAATAACTCGGGATGATGATTTGAACATAAAATTTCAATTAAATCAACAGGCTCATCATCCGAAATATTCCCGGCGTCTATATCCTCAATCAAGTGAAAATCAATTTTCTTAGACACCTCATCAAAAGCATGGATATTTATCGATTTAGGTTCTAGAGTGGAGGTGTAAAGATTGAAAGGATTAAGTGTGGTTTCACTTGAAAGGGGTTCTCCACAATTTGGCAAATCAAACACTACAAAGTCGCACAACTCATCATTTTGGACACATGTTTGAAAATTGGAGTTGTTGGATTCAATTGGGTATGGGTAGGTTTGATTTGAAAATCCTCTCTCATTCTCACTCTGTCCAACCGCCTCCTTGCACATTGAAAAATTTGGAGCTAGCGGGAAACTAGCTTCCGGTTCAGTAGGTTGCATAAGGGCGGCTACGGACGCTTCCACATTCCTAGTCATTTTGTTTGTTGCAGCAATATATGCCTCCAACGACTCTTCCAAACTAGACTTGGGTGGTGAGGGGGTTTAGGTAAAAGATTCGAAATCGTGTGGATATGCAAAACTCCCAACAGGCTGTGTAGAATTAATGTCTAGTGAATGTGGGAAAGTCGGGGAAGACTGGTAGGAAGCGGGTGGCTGGGCAGGGTTAGAATCAACATCTGGATAAAAAGGTGAATAATCTTGTGGATCCCTAGAACTAGATGTGTGGAGAGGGATGAAAGATCGGCTGCGAGATTGAGCAATATGCTCAGCAATGGACATCGGCTTAGGAGTGATAGAAGGACTCGAAAAAGTGGTGTCAACATATGGAGGTGGTAAGGGTTGACTTGGTTGACACAAAGTGGGTTGAAAATTCAAACTGTTTCTCCTAGACGCCTCTTTTTGATCTTTCAAAGATATTTTTGGCAAGGAGGGATCATCTTTAAATTGACCGAACAAATTAACATACGACGCAAAATTAGGTTCGGGATACCAATGTTCGGCAAGTGATTTATTATGTGGGGTACCCATGTTGGAAGAAAAAGGGAAAGAAAGAAAGATGTGTGGTGGTTGTGCAAGGATTTATTTGCGGCAAACGTTTTGCAAGTTTCTAAAAAAATTTCCTTTTTCTTTTTATCTTTATTTGGAAATTGTTGCAAAAAGATTTTGATAAAAGATATGCAACAGAAAAATATTACTTGCAATCTATTTCTAATTTAAACTAGGCGCAAAAATCCTGCACAAGATTTGTTATATGGAAGGGAATATATTTTATAGCTCACGGAATCCTGCAGGAATTTCCAGAAAAGATATTTCAAAAATTACAGAGGAGGAACCGAGGAGGCTTACAGAGCAATTTTGGTCAGAGGAAATAACCAAGGCGCCGCCTTTCCGCGGCAGAAGAGCGTTATAACCGCGGTTCCGCGGCTCTCTCGACGGCACAGATCCCCAAATTTTTTTTTCAAGCTCTGATGTGACAAGACGGCCGCGTTTCCGCGGTCTAAGTCTGGTTTCGGCCGTGGAAGCACGGCACTATGGGCAGTTCGAGACTCCAAATTTTTTCTGCTGTTCCGTTGTTTAAAATCTCTTATGTTCCGATATCCCGTTTTCTGTTTTGCTTTCTGGAAATTTCCAGATCTGTCTCGATTGTTCCTGCAATATTCAAACAACAAAGTACCCTTTCCAAAAAATAACAATTGATATAATTTTATGATTTTTGGATTTTTAAGATTTTTATGATTTTTTATTTTATTAAGATTAACCCGAAATTGCAAAAAGGAAATTTCTACGCCATCCCCGGCAACGACGCCATTTGACTTTGATCTCAAAAACTATTTATAACCGCAATCAAGAACGGCATCGCATGAAGCTAGCCGGTGAGTACGGGTCGGTCCACAGGGATGTTGTGAATCTCCTAATCGCGCTAACGAGTTAATTCTGAAGGATATTCGGATTGATTATTAAATCTAAAAACCTAATTATTCTATACTACGATTATCTAGATCTAGTCTTGTTAGAGTTAGGTTTAGGGATGGTTTGGAAATGCAAGTAAATCTCAACACTTTCTATACCCGAATGAAGATCTATGAGAAGTTATGGTAATTATCAATAAAGGGGATTAGATCCATTCGGGAAGGTGTTCCTTCCTCTAGGTTCTTGTCCTTCCTTTAGAGATCCTTACCCTAACCTCCATGGAAAACGCGCGCAACCAGGCCTTTACACTACGGTGTCATCGTTACCTCGAGGGGTAGGATGCCGTAGGGCGCGATGTGTGCGTGTATGCATGGAGTCCTATTGTAAATATTTGATGGGTAAGAAAGGGATGAGAGATCTCATCTCTCAAAAGCCTTCCCCAAAGCTAACTCTAAACAATTTATCTACGGCAAGAATTTAAATCTACCTAGGGCAAAGAATTGAAATCTAAACTAGAGCAAGGAATTAAATCTACTTACAGATGCATCTCTCCAATCATCAATGCAGGTTTTTCAGATCTGAATTCATGAATTGAAAAGAAACACCGATACTC
The DNA here is from genome assembly GCA_030015575.1 of Agapanthus africanus. Classification (NCBI taxonomy): domain Eukaryota; kingdom Viridiplantae; phylum Streptophyta; class Magnoliopsida; order Asparagales; family Amaryllidaceae; genus Agapanthus; species Agapanthus africanus. The sequence goes on along the minus strand of CM057340.1, from coordinate 589,408,040 downwards.
TCCATAAAGAGATCTGAATTTATTATTAAAAGGAGGCATAAGAAATTACAATGATTAGAGTTCCTATTTATAGAGAATAGGAAACCCTAGGTTACATTTTGATCCGCATGTATAAATTTACAAAAATAGCCCTAGGTCAACTTTTCAGCACCGCTAAACATTTTGGTAAAAACATATCCGCGTACGGGCACAATATGGCCGCGGAACCGCGGCAATAGCAGGCTTGGGCCGCGGTTCCGCGGCCCTTTAGAAAGATTGGGTGCTGAAAATTTAGGGTTTTGTTCTTGGTCTTATTGGGCTTCTGGTTCTTTGGTTCTTTTATCAATTGGGCTTCTACATTGGTTTCAGATCTTCAGTGAACAATTTGCAATGGATTTTTAACCGTTCGTTTTGTAATTTTGGACCTTGCATTGCCTTGTTAATTGTGAACTGTTCTTCGTTGTAGGCTTGATCAAGAGTCTTCTGTTTGTTGGTCAAAGTCCACTTTTTCATCGTCTTTACATCGTTTTCACTGTTTTCTGTCCAAGAACCTATAACTTGTAACATGTAGCAGACCAGCGTCAAAAGCACCTGTTTATTTATAAAAAGAATAAGAATGGGGAATATAATAATGCAATATTATGGTCTGAACATTGGACTACAGGTCTCTCAACCCACATCGGTTTAAGGGTACATCTCTTTACTCCTCTGATATTTTTCGTTGTAATCCTTCAACGTCTTCAGGGAGGTGACGGGTCCCGACAACTATACATTTCATAGACTATGACGTCTTTAAACTGGACTGTGGGGTCTTTAAGCCCATGGACTATGATGTCCTTAACCTCAGACTGTGGGATCCCTTTAAACTCACGGATTATGATGTCCTTAACCTCGGACTGTGGGGTCCCTTTAAACCCACGGACTATGATGTCCTTAACCACGGACTATAGGGTCCTTAAGCCCACGGACTATGATGTCCTTAACCTTGGACCGAGATGTCCTTAAACTAACATTGGACCACCATGTCCTTAAACTGGTAATCGACCGCAATGTCCCTAAACTATGCAATAGAGCCCGAATGTTCTTTTGTTGGATCTAAACGATCCCGTTAAGTTGATCTTAGTCTAAAAATTAGACTAACGTTTCCTTAACAAACATTTAAGTTGATCTTAGTTTCAAATGAGACTAACGTATCTTTAAACCCAACCCCCAAACCCAAATCTAAGAAAATACAGATTTGTCCTAATCCACGCCCTATGGGTGACAACATAAATTAGTCTCCGTATACAATCCACGGGCAACCAAAAACAAAACAAACACCTACGACACGAAGTGACCATCTGTAGAAGGAGAAAGTGGTTACCGCGATGTGGTAGCGTAATTAACTGCAGGGGCTTGCACCTGCAGGGAAGGCGTCCCCATAATCAAAAACCCCTCAACGAGAGGGAATCTGACGAAGTCTGCTATATCGGCCGCATCCGTTTAAACCTTCGATACATGGTACCATAAATCAACTTGGCATTTTCGGAGAGGTGGACGGATAGCACCAATTAGCATCTGCCCCGAAATTCAGGCAAGACGGACCTGCGTGGTCGCGTCTCCGTGTTTCGGAAGGGAACAGATTCTGGCATGCCCGGTGGGACCTTTTCCTCTTTCCACTCCACACTTCGTGTATCGTGTTCACGAACGAATCGCGGTTTGATATGGTTGCCCTTGGGTTCGAGGTACTAAGATTTGGTTTTGCTTTCGTGTAGAAAAAAAAGAAATGGCCTCTAACTGCTCCAGTTGCAACTGCAACTCCCGTTCTACCTCATCTGGAGGTGTAACCTACGGGCCCCAAGCGGCCTCCCTGTTCAAGATGCCGGTGGAGCAAGTAACTCAGGCTACCACTGGGTTGTTCTTCGGGACCATGCTCCCACCCATGAACTTCAGTGCCCCAATGCTGTCACAAGAAGCCCTAAAGAAGTCGGTCTTTGATCGACTTACCACTGCCGCGGCCCCTCTCAATGGGTCGCTAAACTCTACTGCCTAAGTTTTCAATAGACTGGGCCAGAACGCCAACAAGCCCGCAATACCTGAAGCAGCCATCCCTAAGCGGATAGCCATCCCGGCTCAAGCGAATGAAATCATCGGAGAGGCTTTTTCTGCCAAGAAGTCAGTCTTCATAAGGCTGGCCATTCCGGCCCCTGCTCCAGGCGAAGTCCCCAAAGCTGCTTCCTCTGCCCAGAGGTCTGTCTTTCACAGATTGGACATCGCTTCTCAACGGACATCGGTCTTTAAGAGGCTGACGCTGGTGACATCCCTTCGCCAAAACTGGAGGCATGAAGAAATCACCCCTACAGTTGAGACGATCCCATCCACACGACACGCTCAACGTCGCCACTGGCACCGAGTAAGGAAGGCTGGGGGCAGTTCCCCTTTTGGACTTACTCCGCCAGCTCCCATGGTGGAAATCGATGTTGCTGTTCCAACTGGGAACAGCTTTGGACCGCTAAGGAGGGTGCGCAAAAACTCTCCGACTGTCGTGCTGAAGGGATCTCCTCCACCTATGGAGAATGCTACAGAAAAGAAGCCGGAGCAGTCCCCTCAGCGGCGGTCCTCCAAAATTTACAAAGTGTGGCGACAGGTCCAGGAATCGATGATTGACCAGGACTACTCTCGTCGACAAAAGAAGATTAAAGCTCGGCGAGAAAAGAGCCATCCTGTGGTACCACAGGAGATGTCATCCGTCTGGGTGCCCACTGCAATGGCTCCCTCAACGTCAACCGCTCACAAGAGAAGGAGGCCAGAGAAAGCCCCGGTGACCGCGGCGAACCGCAAAGACGCTGAGTCTAAACGCCCCAAGTCTGGGGGCATAGTAACACATACCGTTTATATGGCTTCCGGAAAAGAGGAAAGCCGTGCTTCTACGGGTCATCGACCGCTTACCCGATCGATAACAAAGGCTCAGGAGCAACAGCAACAAAAGCTCCAAGAGATGCTGACTGCAATGGCCGCACTCACTGGGCCGAAAGACAATCCGGAGTCCTCAGAGCAGCGTCGGGAACAAGAAACTGATACTGAATTCCTCCGAAGAATACTCGAGAGGAAAGAAAAAGAGGCCGCGGAACAGGCGGCTAACATAAAACTAGTGGCTCTTTTGTTCCAAGACATGGCCGGGATGATGTTACAACCGAAACCTCCAGCTGAAGACCCCCCGATTATCATTAAAAATGACAGAGGGGAAACATCGAACCCTCCACCGGCTCTTTCAGCAGCCAAGGAAGAGACCATCTCCAAGGACGCTCTGGATGATTACATTACTCAGCAAATACGAGTTCACCAAGCAAATGAAGCGGCCGGGAAGATCGTTAAGACCGGACGACCCTATCCAGGATGGTACGATCAGATCAAGTACTCGCCGGGATATACGATCCCTAAATTCTATGTATATAAAGGGACGGGAAATCCGCATCAACATGTCGCCCAGTTCAGGGCTCTATGTGGAAACACCGGAGGCGACGATAAACTGCTACTTCGCCAGTTCGTCGGCAGCTTGTCGGAGACAGCGTTCGAATGGTACTCTGAACTCCCGAACGACTCTGTCAAGACATTTGCGGAGATGGAGCTGCTGTTTACGTAGAGATTCGCGAGCGCTAGCGAGCGTACCCCGATCACCGCATTGATTAACGCCAGGGCAAAGCCTGGAGAAACATGGGTTCAATACACGATACGATGGCGGAATTTATGGTCGATGTGCGAGCAGCGCATCGAAGAAGCGCCTGCAGTGGGCATGTTTGTGGGCACTCTTGACCCTCAAGCGACCATCTCCCAATTTATGATGTTTTTCAAGACGACCACTTTCCGGGCCCTGATTGACAAACTAGCTCAAATGGACCAGATGGGCCATAGGAGCCGCGGAATGAAAAAGGGAAAGGGAAAGCGACCTTCGTCGCCAATGCTCAACAGCAGCCCGGTGGTCCAAAATTAATGGATCGACTAGACGAGAGATGGCAATACTATAATGAGAAAATAAAGCGCCCTTATTCGTTCCCCCGGGACAAAACAAGGAGGTTGTTTGAGCTAGCTGTGCGCAACAGGCTCATTAATTTACCGAATCCAAAACGCCCATTGCAACCCGGTGAGGCTAATAGTCCCAATTATTGCCCCTACCATCAAGTAGTAAGCCATCCAATTGAAGATTGCTTCGTCTTTAAAGGCTGGATCGAAGACCAATACCAACAGGGCAAGTTCGCACTGTTCGAGAATTGGAAAGTAAGCCCGCTGCAGCCGCACGCTCTCAAAAAGATGGACACTCCGGGGACATCATGCTCTTTTGTAGAAGAAGCTCCATGAGAGGTCGTTCTTTCAGCCAAAACGAAAAGAATGTTGAAAGATCTCCAAACATGCCTGGCGATCAGGTGGAAGAATCCACTGGAACCCGAGATCATCGAGGGAATGCTGAAACCGTGCCCAACTCAAAAAATTGGTGGTGATAGTCAAAGCGCTCGCACCCAGCCATCAAAGTCTTCGAAAAAGAAGAAGAAGACCAAAAAGCCCGTGAAGCCTAGTGACAAGCGCACGGACCTGCAAAAACAGATTGACGCACTGGAAGAATATAACCAGAAGGCGCGAACTCTAGTCACACTTCAAGAATTTCTCAGCCACGTCCTTGAGGACGAAGATGATGACAATGGAGAAGACTCATCGAATGAGCCTGAAGATTATGTGGCAAGCTGTCATGTGATCTATCACTCGTCGATAAACGATGAAGAAGCTCCTTACGCAGAGAAACTGGGGGCAGATCCTGAGCCGGAACTTCTAGGGCCATCAGACGAATGATTGACGCATTCCTGAACGAAGCTCTTCTGAAAAGCAAAGCTGATCGGGAGCGCGAGATGGCCATATTTGAAAAGGCCAAACGCCGACGACTGGACGAAAGGGTCGAAACACTCTCACCAGATCAAAATACATCCGCTGCAAATAAAAGCAGGTTCAAGACAAGGAAAAGGTTCGCCAAAGCCATATCGATGGGAATGAAGCTGCCACCCTCTGAAGGAAACACTCCTGATGAAGCGGATGTGCATCCTAGCTACTGCTTATATCATCGAAAGATTGCGCACCCTACCGAGGAGTACAATGCTTTTAAAAGCTGGTAGCAGGGATATGTTACTCACCGACAATATTTCAAACGGATGAAACGCAAAACTCGTCGGGAGCAAAGGAATACGACCGAGGAGCGTAAAAGAACTAACGGTAGCTGTCACATGGTCGACGTTGGGGGATCGCAAGTTCTCACCTTTGGGAGCGATTCTGATGAAGAAATAGCTCTTGGGCCTCTTTTCAAAGAATCCACCTCAGGAAAAGAGGAAGAACCGAAGAGCTGCGAGAACATTCAGCTGCGCAGTCGCACATTACCTGAAAAGAATCTTGGACCTGCGAACAAGGAATCGAATAAAAAGGATAAGGGAAAAGAAAAGGTCTCTAAGGATATCACCCTCGATGACCGAGTCGTAGAAGAGCTGGCAGCCAAGGACCTGCCCAAGAAAAGTAAGGTGGATTACAACGTTCTGGCACACCTGAGGAAGATACCCTCGCAGCTGAGCATTCTCGATGCCCTCTTGTTAGCAAAAGAAGCGAGAGATTCTCTGATCAAGGCGTTACAAGAGCCCGAACAATTCCAAGCTTTCCTCGTCGAAGAAAAAATGAAGGACGAGCTGGGAGAAGTACACACAGCCGATATCACTTTCGGCGATGAAGATCTCCTCCTCGGGATGTGCGAGCATAACCGTCCCCTTTATGTCTCCGGATACTGTCATGATATCAGGATAGGCAAAATCCTGGTTGACAATGGATCCTCCGTCAATCTCCTCAATGTAAGAGTGTTGAAGGAAATTTGCATGAGCGTTCAGCATCTCGCCCGGGATAAAATCACCATCTCCGGGTTTAACTCCCAGTCATCACGGACACTCGGGTCTGTTATATTGACATTATGCTTTGGGCTGCTAGTCACGGACATCAAGTTTTATGTCATTGACGCCAAGACTTGCTACAACGCTTTGCTCGGCCGGCCTTGGTTACACGAGTACAATATTATCCCTTCTACACAACATCAGTGTATGAAGTACTTCAAAGATGGTCTTGAGTACACTGTGACAGGGGAACTAAACCCATTCTCCGTGAACGAAGTCCGCAAATATGAGGATGCCAAGTACTTCCTGCCAGATTTCGAAGACATGGAAAGATGTCACGAACCGAAGAACAAACCTATTACCACTATTCCAGTCTTTGGGAGTGATACCGAAGAGGAAGAAGAGATAGTTTATTCAGGGCTGCCCCAATGCAACAAGCCGGGACCGTCCACCCCTATTTTGATCTTCGGCAGCGACTCGGAAGATGGGGTCAATGTCGTATTCTCTGCTCGGCCATCGATACAAGCCTTCTCTGATGAAGATCAAAGTTTGCAAGTTGCCATGGTTCCACAAGAGCATTATAAAGAGCTCGATGCACTTGAAACTTATAGTGTGCAAGAACTGAAGACATTCTATGTCCCCCCAGGCGAAAAGGTGAGAAGGCGATCCTATTCTACCGATCCAGGGAAACCAAAGTGGAGAAAGAAATTTGTCATGGTGCGGATTCTACACTTGACAGACTCCAGCCCATCCGTTTGCCCAGATACTACACAGATGGATTAAAAAGACTGTTGAGGCGCCAAGGCGTACCCTTCAAACAGACTGCTCGACAAGCTCGGTTCTACAACAGGATCTGGAATGTCCCCGGAACTCAGCGAAAACTGCCCAACGAGAGAATGAAAACGATCGGGCTTGGATATATTCAATCCAAGGAACGAGAGCGATTCCGCAGCTGCTATGTCATACATGATTTTGATGAAGAAGGAGACACTCTGTGGGAGGATTCTAACCCTGAACCAAAACGAGCGCCCGTCGTGAAAATGCCAAGCCCGTCGTTCGAAGAACAAATGGACAAGCTTATAAGGGAAGTGGGTCAAAAGGTTCGAGACGACCATAATCGTGAAATGGCCATCTACGAGAAAGCCAGAACGCAACGCCTCCTTCAGCAGGCTACGGAAAATGACGATGCCCTTCATCGCCAGCCCGTCATACAAAATACCCGACACAGAGGCAGAAATAAACCCAAGAACGGAAAAAGCGTTCGACGGCGACAAAGCGGGACCAAGAAGTCACGCGGTCGAGAATTGAGCAGCCGGGATCCATCTCTTATAAAGAAGATGGGTCGAGCATATTCTTTTTCCCAAGACAAGACACAGAAGATATTCGATCTTGTCATAAAACATCAGATGATGACACTTCCGGAGCCCAAGCACCCCGAGCAAGCAGACGAGGTCTCTCACCCAGACTATTGCTCCTATCACCGGGCAATAGGACATCCTCTCGAAGACTGCTTTACATTCAAAGACTGGATAGAAGACCAGTATCAGTAAGGCAGGTTCGTTCTATCCAGCAGTTGGAGGGTAACCCCGCTGTAGAAACATGAACCGAAAGCTACGAGAGCAGAGCCAGATCAACATCGGTCTTGGAAGTGATCTCGCACCTGTCACGTGATAACGATGTCAGGAGAAGAACCCGAGAGTATGGATGACCTCCCCTGGTGCTTCGAAAACAATGATGACGAGGTGATCTCAGAGTTTCCACCGGCGCCAAAAGAGCTGGAAGATGGAATACATACTACTGCAGATAACCTCAAGAAAATTGACTTGGGGACGGCAAGTGACCCGCGGCCGACATTCGTCAGTGAGCTGTTGTCTGAAGAAAGGGTGGCTACGCTAAAAGACGTGCTCATGCAGTATAAAGACTGTTTCGCATGGAACTATTCTGAGATGCCAGGATTGGATCCAGATATTGCTGTGCACAAGTTGGCGAATCTCCGGACATCAAGCCGATCAAACAAGCACCGAGAAGAATGCGGCTCGAGCTTGAGATAAGCATCAACGCCGAAGTCAAAAATCTAATCGACTCCGGCTTCATCCAAGAGGTTCAATATCCTGACTGGATCGCCAACATTGTTCCGGTGATGAAGAAAAATGGGACGGTGCGCATATGTATAGACTTCCGGGATCTCAACAAAGCTTACCCGAAGGACGACTTTCCAGTACCGGTCACCAAACTGATGATAGATAATACGTCCACTCACGAAGTTTTCTCCTTCATGGACGGCTCATCAGGATACAATCAGATAAAGATGCATCCCGAAGACCAGAAGCATACCGCTTTCCGGACTCCGCCCGGCATATTCTGCTACAAAGTATTGCCTTTCGGTCTGAAGAACGCCGGCGCTACCTATCAGAGGGCCATGACGAAGATTTTCGATGACCTCATACATGAAATCGTTGAATGCTATATCGACGACCTCGTAGTAAAAAGCAAATCATACGAGGAGCATTTAGAGCATCTGAAGATCGTGTTCCAGCACCTTCGGAAATACAACCTGAAGATGAACCCTCTCAAATGTGTGTTCGGAGTCTCTTCGGGCAAATTCCTAGGATTCATCGTGCGGCATCGGGGTATCGAAATAGACCCTTCGAAGATCAAGGCGATCATGGAAATGCCTCCGTCCAGGACTCTCAAGCAGTTGCGGTCTCTCCAAGGAAAGCTCGCATATATCCGGCGATTCGTAGCCAATCTCTCCGGCAAGTGCCGTCCTTACAGTCACCTAATGAAGAAAGGGACTCCTTTCGTCTGGGATCACAAATGCCAAAGCACGCTGGATGAAATCAAACAATACCTGCAGAATCCGCCGGTGCTGACTGCTCCGGTCAAGGGAAAGCCTCTCATTCTGTATACAACCGCCCTTGAGGGTTCTCTAGGCGCATTATGGGCATAAGAAAACGACCAAGGGAAGGAGAGAGCCCTCTACTATTTGAGTCGAGTTCTCCTGGGGGCAGAAAGCAATTACTCCCCATTGAAAAACACTGCCTGGCGTTAATCTTTGCGATAACGAAGCTAAGACACTATGCGTTGGCACACGAGGTCCACCTCATATCAAAGGTGGATCCCCTCAAATATTTGATGTCAAAGGCCATATTAACAGGACGACTCGCTAAATGGGCCCTACTCTTCCAGGACTCTCAAGCAGTTGCGGTCTCTCCAAGGAAAGCTCGCATATATCCGGCGATTCGTAGCCAATCTCTCCGGCAAGTGCCGTCCTTACAGTCACCTAATGAAGAAAGGGACTCCTTTCGTCTGGGATCACAAATGCCAAAGCACGCTGGATGAAATCAAACAATACCTGCAGAATCCGCCGGTGCTGACTGCTCCGGTCAAGGGAAAGCCTCTCATTCTGTATACAACCGCCCTTGAGGGTTCTCTAGGCGCATTATGGGCATAAGAAAACGACCAAGGGAAGGAGAGAGCCCTCTACTATTTGAGTCGAGTTCTCCTGGGGGCAGAAAGCAATTACTCCCCATTGAAAAACACTGCCTGGCGTTAATCTTTGCGATAACGAAGCTAAGACACTATGCGTTGGCACACGAGGTCCACCTCATATCAAAGGTGGATCCCCTCAAATATTTGATGTCAAAGGCCATATTAACAGGACGACTCGCTAAATGGGCCCTACTCTTGATGGAGTTCTCGATAACTTACCGTCCTCTCAAGGCAGTGAAAGGCCGGGCCATCGCCGACTTTTTCACTGAGCATCCGATACCCGCTGATTCTCCTTTGAACTGCGAATTTCCAGACGAACACGCGTTTGACACAATCGACGGGGAGAGAAGAGAGAATGATACCCAGTGGGAACTCTACTTCGATGGAGCATTTTCCATGAAGAAGCGCAAACAAAGCACCCCCACAATCAAATCTTGGGTAGGCCTAATCTTCATAACTCTACAAAGAGAGATAATGCGCTTCACTTTCTCCTTAACAGAGCCGAGGACGAATAATGAAGCCTAATACGAAGCTTTGATAGCAGGTCTTGAGATCGCTGTAGGCATGGGAATCGAAAACCTCCTCATATACGGAGACTCCCAGCAGATCGTTAGTCAAGTAAATGGCGATTATCAAACGTGCAAGCCTGAGTTGGTGAAGTACGGTGAAAGAGTACAACCGCTGCTAACTCAAATTACTTCCTACACCTGGAAAGCATACCGTGTGCGGAAAATAGCAAAGCGGATGCACTAGCAAATCTCGCTAAAGAACTGGCTGACGAAAACCTTGACGATGTGAGGGTCGTCGTCCAAAGCCGTCGGGTTCTTGCACCGGCAGAAATATCTTCAGAGGCGTCTGAAGAAAAAGGAGCGACCGAGCAAACGGCCCTACAAATAAAAGACCAGGAAAAGGTTAAGGATTGGAGAGAAGTCTTTATAGACTACTTCAAGTCTCGTCGAACACCTAAAGATGCGTCGTCAAGACATCAGCTCATGAAACGAGTTCTATCTTTTGCCTTTGTCAATAATACTCTGTATAAGAGATCATTTGATTCTTTGTGGCTAAGATACCTGGGACCTGAAGAGGCAAGGAGAGTCGTTCAAGAAACTCACGAAGGACTCTGCGGTTCTCACCAAGCCGGGCCGAAGATGAAGCTAAAGATCAAAAGGATGGGCTACTATTGGCTCACGATGATCCAAGATTGCGTAGAATACGCGAAGCAGTGCCACTCGTGCCAGATTCACGGGGACTTTATCCATCAGCATCCAAATCCACTACATCTAACGGTGGCTAGCTGGCCGTTCGAAATGTGGGGAACCGGCATAATCGGGCCCATCGAACCAGCATCGTCCAGAGGACATCGGTTCATACTGGCAACAACCGATTACTTCTCTAAATGGGTGGAAGCAATACCGGTAAGGGAAGTGAAGACGGAGAATATCCTCCATTTCTTCAAGACATATGTTATTTACCGGTTCGGCACTCCACGACGGATTATCTTCGATAATGGGCCAGCCTACAGAAGCCACAAGATCAGCCGCTTCGCACAACAACATAACATAGACTGAAGATACTCTTCGGTCTATAATCTCTGAGCTAACGGTCTAGCTTAGGCTTTCAACAAGACCTTGACGAAGATCGTGAAAAAGACGGTGTCTCGAAATAAGAGAGACTGGCACGAAAGACTGCATGAAGCTCTCTGGGCATATCGAAGTACGTTCAAAACTGCCACAAACACAACGCCCTATGCGTTGGTATTCGGCACAGAAGCAGTACTCCCCCTCGAGATAGAATTAGCCTCTCTACGAGTGGAGGTTCACTACGAGCTAACAGACGAAGAAAATGCTCACCTTCGGCTTGAGGAGCTAGACGCCCTTGATGAAACTCGTCTCATGGCGCAACAAAATCTGGAGGCTTATAAAGCAAAGATGACGCGCTCATATGAAAGATTGACTAGGCCAAGAACATTCCGCCAAGGCGAACTCGTGCTAGTAGTCAAAAGACCAATGATCCCCAACCGTGCCAAGCGGGGGAATTTGAGCCGAACTACGAAGACCCGTATATCATAGACAAAGTTTACCAGGGTGGAGCCTATCTACTCATGGACATGCATGGCGAAAGACCTTTCAGGCCAATAAATGGTCGCTTCTTAAAAAAAATACTATGCCTGACGAGTCACGGCCTAGGTCAACGATAGATGACGCCGCCTATGTCTTCTCTCTATCTTCCTAAGCCTAAACTCTATAAGTAGTAGCCGACTTGCGGACCGAAATATCCTCAAACTAACATTGGACCACTATGTCCCAAAACTGGCAACGGACCGAAATGTCCTAAAACTAATGATGGAACGAAATGTCCTAAAACTAACAATGGACCGAAACGTCCTTAAACTAACGATGGACCACTATGTCCTAAAACTGGCTATTGACCGAAACGTCGATAAACTACTACGGACCGCAGAATCCCAAGGCTTAAAAAAATGGAATGTCCATAAGCAAAAAGGGCACGGATGAAAACCCGAAAGGGCTCCGTGAGTAAAAATAGCAGGGCTACCGGCGAGTTTTGTGAAAACCCGAAAGGGCGCAATCTCGTTAAAAGACACTTGCAAGGTCCTCTCAACCTTGTGAAGAGAAACCACCTGCGTGAGATCCTTAAGATTCACAAGAGAGCAACACACTTAGGGATCCCCATGATTCCTAAGGAGAAATTACACTTACGAGATCCTCACGACTCATAAGGAGAACCCTCTTATGAGACCTTCACGGCTCATAAGATTCAAAAGCCTTAAACTACAGGGATCTGAACCTGTTCTTAAGCCATCACAACCTCCAATTTTGCCCTACATGCGTCTCGATATCGACCCTTGTATACAATCCACGGGCGCGAATAAACATTTCCCTAACAAAGTCCCATCAGAGACTAGGGATATGCCCGCACAAGTGGACAACCCTTGTAAGTCCTCTCGGCTTATAAGGAGAAAACACTCTTGTAAGATCCTTATGACTTATGAGATGCCATACACTTGGGAATCCTCACGATTCCTAAGGAGAAAACGCACCTATGAGATCCTCACGACTTGTAGGGAGAAATACCTTTATGAGACCCTTACAGCTCATGAAGTCAAAAGCCTTAGTCGACAGGATCTTAACCCTTTTTGCTAAGCCACCTTTGTTCAACATCGACAGAGGCAACTAATGATTCGTTCCTGGAAATATCCCAGTTGTAACGATACTGATGCCTAAATCGGTATCAAATTCTAAGTCCTTTCATGGCAAATGATGATTCGCTCCTGGCAATATTCTAGTCGCAGCGATACTGATGCTAAGATTGGCACCAGATTCCAAGTTCCATACTCGTGGCAAAAAGTCAATGAGCCAAAAATACATATGAAATAGCCGAAATGATGGGGCAACTTGCAACGAAATCAGCAAGTAAAAATGTATGCATACAAAATAGCCGAAATGGTTAGGCAACTCGCAATAAAAAGCAGCGAGTAAATAAAATAAACAGCCGAAATGATTGGGCACCGCGAAAAATAGCCGAAATGATTGGGCAATCGCGACTTTCGAGATATAAAAAGCTGAAATGATAGATCATCACGGAAAGAATAAAAAAATGAAAGAATGAAACCTTTTGCCCTATAGGTGAGATCGCATCGATGATAGATCATCACGGAAAGAATAAAAAAATGAAAGAATGAAACCTTTTGCCCTATAGGTGAGATCGCATCGATCCCTGTATACAATCCAGGGGCGCAAACAAAGAAGGAATCGCATCTCCTCTCCTTAGGCTCCATCCAAAAAAGAGCCAAGTCTCGACGGTTCACAGACAGTCTGGAGATCATCCCAACATTCGTCTCACTACCACAGACACAACATCAGCAAAATGGAACCACGGCAACTCCCAGTTCCCTGACTCGACGGTGCACAGACAACCGAGAGTCAACCCCCGACTCCGTGAAATGCGGATAAAGTCAACCCTTCCTGGTCTAGTGGAACACGGCCTATGTCAATCCTGACCCCGTGGGAAACGTCCATAGCGGACCCTGGTCCTCGCAGAACACGACTATGTCAATCCTGACCCCGTGGGAAGCATCCAGAGCAAACCCTGGTTTCGTGGAACACGGCCTATATCAATCCTGACCCCGTGGGAAACGTCCAGAGCAAATCCTGGTTTCGTGGAACACGGCCTATGTCAATCCTGACCCCGTAGGAAACGTCCAGAGCAAATCCTGGTCCTCGCAGAACACGGCTATGTCAATCCTGACCCCGTGGGAAGCATCCAGAGCAAATCCTGGTTTCATGGAACACGGCCTATGTCAACCTAACCCCATGGGAAACGTCCAGAGTGGATCCTGATCCTCGTGGAATACGGCCTATGTCAATCCTGACCCCATGGGAAATGTCCAGAGCGGATCCTGGTCCTCACAGAACACGGCCTATGTCAATCCTGACCCCGTGGGAAGCATCCAGAGCAAACCCTGGTTTCGCAGAACATGGCTATGTCAATCCTGACCCCGTGGGAAGCATCCAGAGCAAATCCTGGTTTTGTGGAACACGGCCTATGTGAATCCTGACCCCGTGGGAAACGTCCAGAGCGGATCCTGGTCCTCGCAGAACACGGCTATGTCAATCCTGACCCCGTGGGAAGCATCCAGAGCAAATCCTGGTTTAGTGGAACACGGCCTATGTCAATCCTGACCCCGTGGGAAACGTCCAGAGCGGATCCTGGTCTTCATAGAACACGGCTATGTCAATCCTGACCTCGTGGGAAGCATACAGAGTAAACTCTGGTTTCGTGGAACATGGCCTATGCTAATCCTGACCCCGTGGGAAACGTCCAGAGCAAATCCTGGTTTCGTGGAACACGGTCTATGTCAATCCTGGTCCTCGCAGAACACGGCTATGTCAATCCTGACCCCGTGGGAAGCATCCAGAGCAAATCCTGGTTTTGTGGAATACGGCCTATGTCAATCCTGACCCCGTGGGAAACGTCCAGAGCGGATCCTGGTCCTCACAGAACATGGCTATGTCAATCCTGACCTCGTGGAAAGCATCCAGAGCAAATCCTGGTTTCGTGGAACACGGCCTATGTCAATCCTGACCCCGTGGGAAGCTTCCAGAGCAAATCCTGGTTTCATGGAACACGGCCTATGTCAATCCTGACCCCGTGGGAAATGTCCAGAGCGGATCCTGGTCCTCGCAGAACACGGCCTATGTCAATCCTGACCCGTGGGAAGCATCCAGAGAAAATCCTGGTTTCCCAGAACACGGCTATGTCAATCCTGACCCCGTGGGAAGCATCCAGAGCAAATCCTGGTTTCGTGGAACACGGACTATGTCAATCCTGACCCCGTGGAAAACGTCCAGAGCGGATCCTGGTCCTCGCAGAACACGGCTATGTCAATCCTGACCCTGTGGGAAGCATCCAGAGCAAATCCTGGTTTCGTGGAACACAGCCTATGTCAATCCCGACCCCGTGGAAAACTTCCAGAGCGGATCCTAGTCCTCGCAGAACATGGCTATGTCAATCCTGACCCCGTGGGAAGCATCCAGAGCAAATCCTGGTTTCGTAGAACACGGCTTATGTCAATCCTGACCCCGTGGAAAGCGTCCATAGCGGAACCTGGTCCTTGCAGAACACGGCCTATGTCAATCCTGACCCCGTGGGAAGCGTTCAGAGCGGAACCTGGTCCTTGTGGAATACGGCCTATGTCAATCCTGACCCCGTGGGAAGCGTCCAGAGCAAATCCTGGTCCCATGGAACACGGCTAAAGTCAATCTTGACCCCGTGATAAACGCCCAGAGCAACTCCTGACTCTATGAAATGCGGATAATGTCAACACCATCAATCACTTACGGGTCCTCTCAAATCGTAAGGAAGAATATTCTCTTGTGAGATCCTTACGACTCTCAAGAGAAAACACACTTAGGAATCCTCACGATTCCTAAGGAGAAAATACACTTGCGAGATCCTCTCGACTCGTAGGGAGAAAAGTCTTTATGGGACTCTCACGGCTCATAAAGTTGAAAAGACTTAGGCAGCAGATCTGAACCTATTTCCTAAGCCATCACTACCTTTCGAAGAATTCAAGACGAAATGTTCTCTATCATCTACAGGCTACGCTTACTAGGGTAACATGCCGGTAACAAAGAAAAGAGAAGAAAGCAGGAGATGACACAAAATAGTACGAAAGTAGTGTATCTTTTATTCATAAATTTAATTGGGTACAAAATACATCATATGAAAGAATGAAAGATGGATACATGTTATTCAAAATTTACAAATTGGTACAAGAACAACTATTGGGAGGGAAGCGTTTTCAATAAGCCAATCAGTTGCTCGCGCACTCCCCTCAGCCCCTTTTCACGATCAGCTGCCACGACCAACTCTACTTCAACCTGAGCTCGTTGCTGCACATAAGATGAAAGTTGCTCATCAATGCCCCGCTGAGCTAGCCCGTCGGAAATACATCGTAGAAGGCCCTCAAAAATAGCTTTCAGCTGTGCAGCGTTTGCATCAACTTGAGCATGCAATCAAGCAGATTCGCTTGAAGTATCTTCGCACTCCTTACGCTTTAAAGCTGCTTCTTGTTCAAGATAATGGAAGTAGGGAGTGCTCTGCTCGACCCACGCAGCTCGTTGGGAGTTCACAGCCAGGACCTCGGGAGCAGGATGTCCGACCTCGAGCTCATGCAGATAAGCCTCAATTTTCCTGCAGTGATTAACCCAAGACTCAACGACGCCCTCGCTATGGATGTTCACGAGTGTCGCCAGCATAGGATTAACCTTAGCAGCAAAATCTACAGCAAATGTAGGAGCTTCCGCGTCAAGCTCCTCGATATAATCGCTCAACATGCGCAGACTATTCACAGTGTCTTTTGAAGATGGACGTCTGGAAAAGGGGCCCGCTGGCATTATGATTCGAGACTCGAACGAAGCTGAAGTCGTGTCACTGCTGCAAAACAAATCATAGTCAAATGATGGTCCAAGAAATAGAGAAGCTACATGAACAATAGAGTTTACTATACCGGCTGCGGCAGGTGGCAAGGCCGGGAGTACCGGAGGTGCAACTGTTCTTTCGTCTCCTCCTTCAATCTGTAATGCTGCAGTCAAAACAAAGAAGAATTAACGACGACTTGGCTGCCCATAAAAAAAAAAAGAAAAGACATTAGCTAAAGGCTGTACTCACCAGCGCCACTAGATGAGGCAATCTCCGACTGGAAGGAGAAATGTGGATGCAGCACCTGATACAGGTGATCAAAAAGGACTCCTGCAAGGATGTAGTAATGCGATGTCAGTACATAAAGTATATTGCCTACAATGAAACCGATGGGTCACAAGTCCGTACCTTCCAGCATTTGGGAGGACACGAGAGAAGGCAAAGGGGCGGCCACCGTCAAAGCAGCAACTGGTGATGCTGCCTCGGGTGGCACGACCTCAACGTTCACCACACATGCATCAGGAACAAGAGAAGTACTGTCAGAAGAGATTGAAAAGGGATTGCAGAATGAAATGGAAAGCAATGACCCAAAATCTACCTGGTGAGTCGCCGGTCGGAACCGCGACAAGGGCGTCACTTGATGCAGCGACTGCTTAACCCTCTTCCATCGGAATGGTTTCGCCACCCATAGCTTCATCTCCCGACTCCACGAGAATCGTCGTGACACTCGCAGTGCCCGGCAACAGCAAGGAACCGCAAGGTGAGAGAGTGGAAATTGGGGCAGTTCCAGATTCTTCAGAAAGAGTGGCTACCTCAGGCTCGGTGGTCGCCGCCATTTCACCCACGACTTCCTCATCAAGACTCGGCCCTGCAGGATAGGATGTATGAGAATATGAAAATTAAAACTTTGACAAAAGAACTCAATGTTACGTTACCTTGGGTCGATCTTTCAACTACTTCCTGGGTCGCACGTGCTGCCTGTCTGTGAGAGGTAGACAGGGCGGCCGACGCACCCTCTGAAGGAGTAGGGGCAGGGGTAGCAGAGCTCGAGCCTGCACCCACGGCCAAGGCGGCGTTATGCTCCTTTGCTGCTCGCATTCTGCGCTTCCTTTCCGCCCGGGCCGTGAGAGCCGATCTTCTCAAGACCTCCGTCAAGGGACGTCATCGTCCGCGCCAAGGGTTACCTCTGGAGCCATTATGGCATCCGTCATCGGTCGCTTAAGTAAAGCCTCTTTTGGCAGTGCTGAGGAGGCCGGGACTTCGATAGCTGGCCCTGGAAGTATCTCTGCATCATCCTGCAGGATTGGCATTGTAGTCCCTGCGATAAGATAAAAAAGGAGTCAGATTGTCCATAAGAAAGGCGAATGAAGGCGCAATGGGCCGAAATATACCAACGCCCAGCGAAGCACGAATCCTCTCCTCCTCCTCAAAAGTCTTGAGGGAAGCCGCGAGAGCCTCTTCAGTGGAAATGCCTGTTAAAGAAAGAGTGTCAGTCAAAACATGATAATAAAAACATAGCAGCAAAAAGGTACGATTGAAGCTTACTTAATTACGCGAGGGCGGCCAGTCCCGCTTTATGGCTTACTGATCGCTCAGAAGCTGCAATGGCAGCCGCCAGATCAGTATCGTCCGGTGCTATGAATAGACCCTCATTGGTCCCATATTCGCCCAAGCCCTCACTATAAGGAGCATGAGGTTCCTGACCAAATACAACGTTGGCAGAGAGGATCGACTTGTTCTTCCTCTTGTGCGAGCGAGCTCCGGTCACAGTTAGCACAAGCTTACGCTTGGTGGGCACCTTGGGACGACGAGTCTCGATATCCGAACCCACGCCAGACTCGGGGGAAGCTACAGTCACCGTTTCCACGGGAGCACGGGGTATCGGTAGCTCGCGCCTGTCATGCGGGACTTCGACCGTGGCAGATTATCTTAAGGGAGGATGGACAATGGTCCATCGCTTTAGAGGGACGTTTGGATTACCGGCACGGGGTGCACCCTTGCGATCGAGCAACAATTTCTTTTCCTCCCTGATGACGGCACCCATTGCGTGTTGATACCACGCCACGTATACGTTTAGGGGCCTAAGAACACAACTTGGTTCACTAATGAAGAAATTGGATCCTGTGTCTAGGCGCATGAAGTGGTGCAAAGCGCTCCAGATACCCTCCTCAGTATAAACTGGTTCTGTCAGGAATGCCTTGAGCGGGACGCCCTGATTATAACTTGATTGCTGGGCAAAACGGTGGGGATTATATCTCATGAACAGAGCCGAATCGTTCTGCCTAAACACCAAATACCCTGTCCTGATGGAGTATAGATGGAGAATTTCCCGAGCTTTCAGGGTAGAAGCTCCATCCTTAAAAGTGTCCCGCAACAGCTGCACCGTCTTAGCGGACTCCTTACCGATGGTCATAAACTTATCAACAAAGGTCATGTCATCCCCGACGGTACGTGGGCGAAGGATTACACCTTGAGCCTCTCGCTGACTTGGCTCCACAATGGAAGCGTTGACCAGCCGCATGATCCGTGGAAAATTGCAAGTTTCATAGAAATGAGGCCGCTTGTGCATTCCGAAGGCACTGAGCACATGCAATTCAAGCCGTGAGGTAAAATAATGCATCGGGAAGTTCACGGGATGCACCCCTGGCTGAGTGGTATCGGTCGCCGAACTAAGGCCGTGATACAAATGAGCCAGCCCGGCAATACCAACCGCAACTTGTCTCCCTTCAACCATCTGATGAGCTGGGTAGAAGACCGACGGCCTCATGTAGCGAGGGTGCATGGGAAGCGCGAACCAGCTTAACCACAAACCAAGGAACCCTAAAAAGAACGCTTCCTCATCGATGCCCGGAGCAGCAATTTCTGAAAAAGGGACGATCGCGACGTTTGGAAGAAAGAATCCCTTTTGATCAGCTTCCAATATTGGTCGGCGATCCAAGCCAAAACCGAAGGGATCATCGAGTTTGGAAAACTTTTCACCTTGTCACGATAAAACTTCTGGGCGAAAAAAACGGGCGATAAAATCCACAAAGCTAACCCCATGGCTTCCAGATTCAAGAAATAGGCCTTCGTAAATGTTTAGCACCTTGATCAAGCTAGGGAATCGGTGCTGAATGGCATTCTCGGGGTTTAAACCCGTCATCACCAGTCGGGTAGCGAAAACATATTCATCAGGGGGCAAGATCTCCTCATAATGCTCCCCTCTGACAGGCAAGCCGGAGATCCGCAAACTCTTCTAGAGAGATGGAAACTTCCCGATCTAGCATAAGGAAGGTATGGGTTGGAACGTTCCATTGTTCCAAGAAGGCTTTGACCCACCATGCGGGAGGTGTGGAGTACTGAAACAGAGAAGCATAAATCTTAGGATACAACCCAAGCATCAGCAGTTCTGACTTCTTTGCTGATAAGATATATTGGGCCCACTGCAGGTATCCAGCTGAGTGACGAGGAGTCAGACCTATATTGTAGGGTTGTCCCCAAGGGCGCGACTCGCCTTGACATATACACCGCCCTAGAATGTCCAAAGCCATCGGCGGTTGTACATGTATTGCAGCCATAGAGGGCTGAAGACAACCCTCTGAAGTCCAGTTAACCACCTCCACAGCATAGTTCACCGGGGGTACGTCAGCATAGTGAATCGCCGAGATAGCCTCTGAAGGTGTTGCGCAAGAGAAGCTGCGTCGATCCGTGATGATCTGGTTATACCATGTTCCCCACAAATGAATATTCTTGTGTTCCGGGTCACGGTCTTTGATCAGCACAATAACCTCCCGGTCTACAGGCGCTTCAGGAAATCCGCCTTCTGAGCGAACGAACAGAAAAGAAGTGTCGAAAGACATGTCACCTGCGCGAAAAAGAACAAAAGGTCAACCGTCGGTGCTATAATTTAAATTCTGACACTTGGTACATTAAAATTCGTACCGCACTGCAATGCAGTAAAAAGGGGACCAAAGTGGGACCCACAAAATCTAGATGACAGTTCATCATTAATAAAACAACCTCATCATTTGATGAGACTATTAATTAAATGAGGAAATCCTCAATTGATTCTCATTTAATGATAAAACCCCTCGGGCTAAGGAGTAAATCTCTCCTTGAGAGCAGTACTCTGTGATAGAGTGACATCTGTCAAATTCTAATGATGAAGGAATAAAAATTCCTCAAGAGCCTTGATCTGGAAAAAATGATGGAATAATCCATCAGAAAAATTGAAATCAATTTTTATACATGAATGAAAAATTCTGAGATCTTCAAGATCTATGAACAAACTCTAAGAGTTCTTTATGAGCAAAGCTCTGTTCATGGGCTAAGAAACCCCAAGAAGAGATCTCTTTAGATCTATGGGTTCAAGAGAGCAAAGCTCTGTTGATGGAACCCTAAAAGGGTTTTCTTTAGATCAAAGATCTATGAAGAGCAAGGCTCTGTTAATGGGTAAAATCCTGGATTATTAAAAGGTCTTTTAAAAAGATTTAATCTTTACCTAACTTTGGCAGAGTTTTGACTCTTGAAATTTCTTAAAATGAAGAGCTATGCTCTGTGGGAAAATGAAAATTCTTAGAAAACAAGAAGGAAGATGAACAGGAATCATCCTAAGGGCCAAGGGTCCTATTTATAGGCACTGAGTGCCGTTTCAACTTCTGAGTTGATCCAAGGGCGCAGATATTGCCACCGCTGCACTCATATGTGGGCCACGTGAACGCAACGGTGGGAGGGCATTTGTTTCCCCCAATCAGAGCAAAACTCTGTTCAAAATTCAAATTTTGAAAATGAAGCAACGCTTCAGATGCAGCGCCAAAGTGCGCTGCGTCCTAAACAGCGCACCACGTGCAAAGCAAGTATGCGCTAGCATTAGGCGCGCTGCGCTCTAAGCAGCGCACCACGTGCAAAGCACGGGTGCACTAGCGCTAAGTGCGCTGCCCTTTAAGCAGCGCACCACTGGCAAAGCACGGGTGCGCTAGCGCTGGAACTAAAAGCTCCCCATCGTCAGATCAAAGATCTAATAATAATGATAAATCATTAATTAATCAGAATTAAATTCTGTTAAGGAAAGATTTCTCAAAATCTTTCCAAATAACAAGATTGTGCTCTGTAAATCAGAGCACCGTTGGATCAATGATCCAACGGTGATTAAAAATTACCAAAAGACAGAATAAATTCTGTATGGAAAGATTTAACAATCTTGTTAAAAACAAGAAGATTGCCTTCTGTAAATCAGGAGCCCTTGGATCAAAGATCCAACGATGGGAAATTCCCCAAATCAATTGGAGAAAAGATCTCCTTAACTGATTGAACTGATCAGCTTGCCCTATAAAAAGGCCCATAAACTTCAAGTCTAAAAGGAGAGGGAAATATAGAGAGGAACCCCCCATAAGCTTTGAGAAAAATCTCAGGAAGAAGAGCTAAACTCTCGATAGAAGAACTTCTTTTCTTCAAGGTAAAACGATGATGAACAGAGAGATGAAATTATCTCATAATTGAAAGAAGAACTCACTTCTTTAAAGATCATAGATCTATAAGACCGAGGTCTTTTACAAAGAGATCAAAAGATCTCATCATAAAATAAAAAGAAGAACATAACTCTTCTCATATCTATAAGACAAATTGTCTTTTACAAGAAGAGATCATGAACATCTCATTGTAAACAGAGGGGAGAAAGAATAATTCAACTCTCTTAAGGATCATAGATCCATAGAGGTAAAACCTTTCATCAATACAAGAGATTGAAGCATCTCCTATAAAAATTAAGAACCCTTGTTCTTAGAATCTTGAGACAAAGTCTCTTTTGAGATCAAAAGTTGATCAGTTTGCGCTTGCGCTCATAAGATAGAGCTCTGCGCTTAAGACTGGCGCACAGCGCCAAGCGCAATACGTGCTCCTCACGTGTGCGCTACTTAACAGAAGCGCCTCAGCGCTCAAAGATTAGCGTAAAGCGTTACAGAGCCATAGCACTCCAAATATAGCGCACTGCGATTATGGACTGGCGCTCAGCGCCAAGCGCACCACGTGTCCCTTACGTGTGCGCCACTAAACTAATAGCGCAATGCGCTCATGAACTAGCGCTATGCGCTCATAAACTGGCACCATGCGCCCATCATCTGGCGCTTAGCGCCAAGCGCAACACGTGTCCCTCACGTGTGCGCTACTTGGCAGAAGCGCACTGCGCTTTTTGACTAGCGCCAAGCGCACCATGTGCTGCGCTGACAGAACATAAACTGTTCTTTAATAAACCCCAGAGCTATGATTGAATGCTCAGCATTCAATAAAAGACAAAAATATTGTCAGGATACAAATCAATACTCTGCATTATTAAAAGGGCTAAGCCCAAATAAAAGCTCAACAGCCCAAAATAAATGTTAAAACATTTTAACTTGATTAGATTTAGCTCAAGATTAACCATAAGTTCTCAACTCATATCAATTGAGCTCGTCTGCTCATAAATATTTTAACAGATTTTAGTCCCAATTAGACTACAGGTCTCTCAACCCACATTGGTTTAAGGGTACATCTCTTTACTCCTCTGATATTTGTCGTTGTAATCCTTCAACGTCTTCATAGAGGTGATGGGTCCCGACAACCATACATTTCATAGACTATGACGTCTTTAAACTGGACTGTGGGGTCCTTAAGCCCATGGACTATGATGTCCTTAACCTCGGACTGTATGGTCCCTTTAAACCCACGGACTATGATGTCCTTAACCTCGGACTGTGGGGTCCTTAAGCCCATGGACTATGATGTCCTTAACCTTGGACCGAGATATCCTTAAACTAACATTGGACCACCATGTCCTTAAAATGGTAATCTACCGCAATGTCCCTAAACTAAGCAATAGAGCCTGAATGGTCTTTTGTTGGATCTAAACGATCTCGTTAAGTTGATCTTAGTCTAAAAATTAGACTAATGTATCCTTAACAAACGTTTAAGTTGATCTTAGTTTCAAATGAGACTAACGTATCCTTAAACCCAACCCCCAAACCCAAATCTAAGAAAATACGGATTTGGACTAATCCACGCCCTACGGGCGACAACATAAATTAGTCTCCGTATACAATCCACGGGCAACCAAAAACAAAACAAACACCCACGACACGAAGTGACCATCTGGAGAAGGAGAAAGTGTTTACCGCGATGCGGTAGCATAATTAACTGCAGGGGCTTGCGCCTGCAGGGAAGAGCGTCCCCACAATCAAAAACCCCTCAACGATGGGGAATCTGACGAAGTTTGCTACATAGGCTGTATCCGTTTAAACCTTCGATACATGGTGCCATAAACCAACTTGGCATTTTTGGAGAGGTGGGCGGATAGCACCAATTAGCATCTGCCTCGAAATTCAGGCAAGACGGACCTGCGCGGTCGCGTCTCCGTGTTTCGTAGGGGAACACCAGCCTACCATAGGTAGGGGGAATCTGTAATGCGCCTGTCAAGCACGCGCGTATTTCCATCTCAATGGGGTGACGAAAAACACTCTATATTCGTGGCCGTTTTGAACGTTGTTCGGTATGCCCAGAGAGCTTCATGCAGCCTTTCATGCCCGTCTTTTTTTGTTTCTGGACACTGTTTTCTTTATAATCTTTGTCAAGATCTTGTTGAAGGCTTCAGCTAGACTGTTGGCACGAGAATTATAGACTGAAGAGCATCTCTAATCTATTTTATGTTGTACGAAGAGGCTGATTTTATGGCTCCTGTAGGCCGGCCCATTATCCAAGATAATTCGTCGTGGAGTGCCGAACCGGTAGATGACATGTGTCCTGAAGAAATGGAGGATATGCTCCATCTTCACCTCCCTTAGTGGTACTACTTCTGCCCACTTAGAAAAGTAGTCGGTCGTTGCCATATGACAGTTGCCAGTCGTTTTCTTACGCACACTTACCGCACCTTTTTGTAGTCGACAAGTTTCGCTCTTCATCCTCTTAAAGTTTTTTTTATGGGCAACATATCCTTGCCACCACTTCTTAAAGGCACTGCACTCTTCGGTGGGATGGGTAACCCTCCGATGATATAGGCAGTAGTTTAGATGTGAATCCTCTCCATCGAGGAATATGACCCCGGGAGTGTTTCCTACCAGAGGTGGCAGCTTCATTCCCATTGACAGAGCTTTGGCGAACCGCTTCTCTGCTTTGATCCGGTTCTTATGTGTCGCGGGTGTGCTTCGGATTGGTTGGAGTACTTTACGACTCATTCTCGCCGCAGCTTCTTTATCCTAACGTTGACGCTTAGCCTTTTCGTATATGACTGTTTCACGTTCTCGGTCAGCTTTGTTTTTTCGAAAGGTTTCGTTTAACACCCTATCGATCGGGTCTTCTGGCAGTTTCGGGGATATTAGCGCCGATTCTGCCCCCAGTTCCTCTGCTTTGCCTTCTGACGCTGAGGGAGTTTCTTCGTCATTTAACAACGAATGAGAGACCATATGGCAACTTTCTGCATAGTTTTCGGTTTCTTCTGATGAGTCATTTTCCTCATTGTTGTCACTATCTTCGTTCTCAAGAATATACTTGAGGAACTCTTCGAACGTGACCGAGATGTCTTGAGGGGTTCTTAGATGTATTGGGGGCCTCACAAAGTTTATGGGGGTCCCGCTACTTGGATAGCAAGCTGGGGGTCAAGAGGGCTAGCAGCCCTCTTAAGGGATGCGGGACAGCGTCCCGTTAGAAATTTTTCTAACGGGGGATGTGTTTTAAGTATGGAGCGTAAGGGAAAAAGAGGGGTATAGAGCGTCCTAAGGATGCATGAAATGGCGCGCGGGCGCTGGACACCAGTGGGAAAAAGGGTTTAGACCCTGAACTAGGAGTTGAACTCCTGAGTAACTTTTGAAGTTAAACCCCTAAAAAAGAATCTTTTTGTGGAGTTAAACTTCTAAAAGATCTGGATTTTTGGGGTTCAAATCTTTTGAGATTTGGATTTTGAGTTAAACTCTTTTGAGAATTTGGATCTTAGAGTTGAACTCCTCAAAAATTGATTTGGAGTTAAACTCCTAAAGGATTTTCGGAGATGATGAAATGGGACCCCTTTCTTCTCCCTTGAGCCATGGATCTTCTCTTGAGCCTTGAATTTTTCTCAAAGTGGGATTTTTGGAGATGAGTCTCCTTCTTCCTCCTCTCTGTTGGCTGGATCTTGGAGAAAAGGGGGTGAGACATAAAAATCTCCTATTTTAGAGATTTTATGGGAGATCTGAGTTTCCCTTCAAAGGTTTTATGGTGAAAGACTATTATTTTTTAGGAAAGAAGAGTTAAACTCTTGATTTAATTCAAAAAAAAGAATAAGGTTTAGAACATTGAGGAAGAAGAAGGAGGCACATAATCCTAATTTTTGAGGGGAATTCTTCTTCTTCTTTTTTGTTTCATTATCATGTTGCTTTATATAGACTTACAAATTTACACATGGCCCCTCGGGCCTTACAAAATGGCATTTTCCCCATCCCATACCTATGTGCTTATTTCTTTTTACACATGAGCCATGGGCTTTACAAAAATTTTGCTTTATGCCTATTTTCCTTACATTTATTCATAAAAATTATATCAAAATTATTTATTACATAATTTTCATTTTGGCATGGGGAAAGCCGGCCGCGGGGCTTGACTTGGGCATGGACCCACTTTGCTTGGGCTTGGACATATTTGGCTTGGGGTTGAATTTGATTTTGACATGGTCAACTGGGGTGTAATTTTTGACCCCAACAGTCCAGACAGTGACACACTAAATTTGTTGACCAGTACGGAAGCTCGTAGAAATGCTTAACTTGTTCCAGTATGGTGGTTTAACCTGTTTTGCCGGATTTATCCCGAAAGTTATATTATTGTAACCATCCCACTGAGTAATCACGTTCTCTCCGGACAATGAGACTGGAGGCCCAAGAAGCTCCTGATGACCATTAAAGTGAGCATCGTTTACCTGTAGGGATGGTCTGGTGGCAGGAAATGCTAATGACTGTAATAACAAACCTTCCTGCTAAAATTCAGCCATTTCGATATTGTATCTTGATGGCAATAAGGGCATACTTTGTGACCATGTATGGACCAACCTGATAGCATTCCATACGCAGGAAAGTCATTAATTGTCCACATTAAAGTCACACGCATTGTGAAGGTTGTATCTGTGTTTGCATCGTAAGTCTCTACACCATCAATGAATAAAATTTTTAACTCATCGATCAGAGGTCGGAGATAAACGTCGATATTATTTCCTGGTGAGTTTGGTCCGTCAATAAGAAAAGACATCATAAAGTAGGATTGATCCATATCCAACTAAGACGATAGATTATAAACCATCATTACAATGGGTCATGTGCTATGGCCTCCAGCCATATAGTTGAATGGGCAGAAACCATCACTAGCCAGTCCGAGCCTGACATTGCGATGATCACTACTGAATATTTGGTACCTCCTATCGAAATCCTTCCATGCCGGTGAATCTCTTGGATGACTCATTTTTCCATCTTCGCTTAGAGCAACACGGTGATGTCAAATCATTGCCTCGGATATTTTTTTGCTTCTGAATAACCTCTGCAGTCTCTGTGTTATGGGAAAGAATCGTGCTATCTTGACAGGTATATCGGGCTTTTTATCATATTCTTTCGGCTCATACCTGGCATCTCCGCATGTTGGACACTCTTTCAAATCTGAATTCTCTTTTCGGTACAGCACGAAATCTTTGGGACATGCATGGATTTTCTCACAGTTCAGACCCAAATCAGACATTGTTCCCCCAATATTAAAACATAATAAAAGAGCTAAGCTCTGTTAAATTTAACGAGACAGCGCTTCACATGCTCCCCACGAGGGCGCCAGCACCAGCGCCAACCCCTTAGAGTTGAATCCTATGATGGCGCCGTATGTGAAGCTCACATGGGCGCCAATGTGCAAAGCACAAGAACGCCTATAATAAATAAGAATTAAATTCTTAAGTGGCGCCCACGTGCACAACACGTGAGCGCCGGCGCTCAAGTAAAATCAAGTAGAATGAAATTCTATATGGGGATATTTCCCTATAAATTGGGATACTCTCTGTTAAATAGAGCCGTTGGATCAAAAATCCAATAGTGATGATAAATTATCAAATAATAGAATAAAATTCTATTAAGAGAAAATATTCCCCCAATCTTTCCAAATGATCAGAAAATTATTAGATCAAAGATCTAATGAGATGGGAAAATATTTCCCTATATCTTTTTAAACAAAAAAAGATATGCTCTGTATAACAGAGAGCCCTTAGATTAAAAATCCAATGGTGATTAAAAATCACCGTTTGACAGAATAAAATTCTGTATATGGGAAAAATATTTCTCTGATCTTGTTAAAAAAAAGAAACATATTCTGTAAAACAGAAATTCTTGGATCAAAGATCCAACGGTGGGTAAAATTCCCCAAACAAATTTTGAGACTAATTAGATCAATTGGAATCTCTCAATAAGAGATTTTCTAAAAAACTAATTAACAATTTACCTCCACTATATAAAGGACTTGAGACTTCAAGTCTCAACAGACAGACAGACAGAGGGAACCCCTCATAAGCTTTTGCAAAAAAAATACAGAAGGCTCTCAAAAGCAACAGAGAA
This sequence comes from Agapanthus africanus, assembly GCA_030015575.1. NCBI lineage: Eukaryota > Viridiplantae > Streptophyta > Magnoliopsida > Asparagales > Amaryllidaceae > Agapanthus > Agapanthus africanus. The sequence continues at coordinate 589,380,184 of CM057340.1, read as the reverse complement.
TTTAATTCTCAATAGAGAAGAAGATCTTTTTTCTCTCAAACCCTAGATAAAGAAACCACAAAGATCAAAACATCTCCTTTACTCATCATAGCATACCCAAGGGTTTAACCCTTCTCAAGAACTTAGTTCTTTCTTTGGATTTGAGATTCACAAGACAAGTCTTTCATAAGTTGAGAATTTAATTCTCATCGGGAAGATCTTGTTCTTGAGAATTAAAGATTCAGAAAAGAACTGGGTTTAAAAAGAAAAAAAGAGAAAAAGAACCCATCCTACAGGAATTTAATTTCTCTGAAAATAGGATTTAACCCTAAAAGAAACTTAGTTCTTCTATAAAAAAACATAAGAACTTAGTTCTTGAAGAAAACCTGATCTCAGATCTTCAAAATAAAAAACTTGGTGCCATTAATGGTCAAAATGCAATTAACAGAGATTCAATCTCTAAAAAAGAAAAGGAATTAGGACCGCACGTGTTTCCTACGTGAGCGCCTTCAAATGAAAAGAAAATCAGCACCTCACGTGAAAAACATGTGGACGCCCAAACTAGAAGGCCAGCGCTTCACGTGAAATACATGTAAGCGCTGATTAAAATTGCTTAGCACTTCATATACAGCCAAAACGGTTTAGTGCTTAGCAATGATTGGGTAGCGCCCAGCGCTGCACGTGCTCCATATGTGGATGCTATATAAAAAAGTGCTTAGCACTATATATATATAGATACAGCCAAAACGGCTTTGTGCTTAGCACTGATTGGGCAGTGCCGCACTTGCTCCTCACATGGACGCCATATAAAAAAGTGCTTAGCATTATATATTCAGTCAAAATAACTGAGTGCTTTGCACTGATTGGGCAGCGCCTATAACTGAAGGCTTCACATGATATCCATGTGAGTGCCAGAGCTTCAAACAAATGCTTAGCACTTTTGCATTAAAAAAAGGGGCTGAAAAAGCAGAGCCTAAATAAGTGCTTAGCACTTTTGAACAAAAGAAGGGACTGAGCAGACTAAGCCCAAATTGGTTAAGTCTCTCTGAAAAGTTTTCTTACAGCTGAGCCAAAATGCTCTGTTGTTGGATCTTAAATAAAAATGATTCTTAAAACTTTACTGAGTTGACCTTAGTCTGAAAAAAGACTAATGTATCCTTAGTTAAAATAAATTGAGCCCAAATGCTCGTATATTTAAGTTGACTTTAATCTCAAATTAGATCAACGGTCTTTAAATAAAACAAACCCAAATATAAAATATACGGATTTGAACTGATCTGCGCCCTACGGGCGACAACATAAATTAGTCTCCGTATACAATCCACGGGTAACCCAAAATAAAAAAAATACACACGATACGAAGTGAACTGCTGGAATAGGAGAAAGTGGTTATGGCAACGCGATAATGTAATTAACTGCAGGGGCTTGCGCCTGCAGGGAAGAGCGTCATCACAATCAAAAACCCTCACAAACGAGGGGAATCTAATGAAGTCTGTTACAACGATCGCATCTATCCAAACCTCCGATATACGACGCCATAAATCAACTTTGTATATTCGGAGAGGTGGACAGATATATCCAAATAGAATCTGCCCCTAAATTCAGGCAAGACGTTCAATCCTAGTTCATCTCCGTTTTCGGCGTTGAACACACATCATCTTTTGAGCTTCGTACCAGCTGTCGGGCACGTAATTTTCCGGGGGCATAGAATCTTTCAGGAACTTCAGAAGTATCGTGAATGACTTGTTGCTCCATCCATTTAGGCACTTAATCTGGAAAAGTTGGACGAACCATGATAGGGTGGAATACTTTGTATTCTCATAAATTGGTCTTCTAGCATCATTTATGAACTTTTCATATTTATCCGCATGCGGTCCTTGACCGGCAGGAATGCCATTTTCGATAGGAATAATATCACCGAGGGCAGGCTCTACCACATCCTCCATTTTTTCTGCTGAAAAGAACTTATCGTATTCTTCTTCTTCCACCGCATTACCGTCTTCTCCTTCTTCTTCTGCTGTATTATCGTCTTCTTCTTGTCTTTCCCTGTGATAGCCAGGTTGTATAAATTCTAGTAAAACCATATTTAACGATGTAAAACTTTACGATTTCTACTTTCTACCAGAACTTATTCTCACATCTATCGCACGGATAGAGAATCTTATTTAACACGATCTTATTATGTGCGCGTGCAAATTCAATGAAAGCAGCAACTCCTGCGACAAACTTAGATTGTATGCATTGTTGCCAATTCACGTACATCTAGTCCTTAACTCTGATATACTCATGGGCCATGTTAGACTCTATAACATATAAATTGTAAGTTATAGTGACTATATTGAGAAATCTAAGAACGGGATGGTTATTTACAAAGAATAAAATCCGCAGAGGCAAGTTTGTCGTTGAAAAGAATAAATTATCGATTAACAAAGTTAGTTTTGAAGATACCCAAGTATGAGTTGTATTCTGTGTATGTGTGTTTCAATTTATGATTTCGCTTAGGTGTAGAGTTGTTAGTGTGTATGTGCTTTGTGTGTGCGTTTGTTGTGTATTCGTGTTGTATGTGTGTGTTTCGGCTGTCGGGGGTAAGGCTTCTATCCCATTAAGAATGTATAGTGCAGACACCCATTCGCTTTTCCTTTCATCCGTTTCAAGTAAATTTCGGCAGCACCTCCCCACTGTTCTCCGAGTATACTGTAATAGAATAGATAATCATTTCAATGCTGTGAAACAACGTTGAAATGAATATCTAATCTATTTTTGTATTCGGAGAACCAGCGGAAAAGTACTAACGAAATAACTCGAAACGAATAAAAACACAAGTGAATGCAGGTGTTTGCTTTATACATTCTTAATTTGTCCAAACTGGACAAATTTATCGGTTATCATACGATTGAATTTTCTCGTCATATAAACTACACGACGGTTGTTACCACCGAACAATACCGTGCAGTATTTAACAAACTTCGTATACTTCTATATCACGACGAACATCGAACGTATGTTAACCAATAGACGGAGACTAAGTCGCGCTTTGATTTTCACATATGACGATCGATGAGCATATGAAAATTTCATATTATCATCAATTATCATATATACACTTATTATAAGATTTAATTTGATTTGGTTTTACATTTATATTTCAATTTTAAGGGTTTTAAGTTTTTAGTTTAGATCAAGGTTTTTTTAAATTAAAGGTTTTCTTAATCAAGTTTAAGATTTTAGATTTGGTTATGGTGTGAAGTTTAAGATTTTGGATTTAGTTCCAGTGTTAAGTTTAAAATTATGGTTTGGTTTTGTTTAATATGAGAGATCGATATCATCATTATCAAAAAAACACACACAAACATACGCATATCATCATCAACGTTATCTCTCTCACACATACATGCAGGGGTTAGTCTTGCAGCTCCGTAAGGGCAAAACCAGATATTAAATTTTAATAAATTTAGTTTATAGATGTCCCTACGGGTTTCCATAGTTTGTCCTTACATATATATCCTTAGGGGCAAATAAAAATTGTCCCTAACCCTAATACACACACACTAAAATACCCTATCCCTAGCCTAATTCAAAATTACACAAAAATACCCTATGACCCTAACCCCAACCTAATTCAAAATTACACAACAATACCTTATAACCCTCATCCTAGACTCTAACCTACCGCCTCCCATCCCCCAAAATACCCTAACCTTAACCATCACCCTAATTAACCATCACCCTAATTGAAATCTAATTAAAATCAAGCAATTAAAATTAACATTTATTAAAATAAACTAATTTAAAAAATTAATTAAAATAATTTATAATAATGATTTTTAAAAAAAATTGCTCACCGGAGAGGATGGAGTCGGCGACTCGGCCACAGGAGGATATAGGATCGACTGGAGAAGGTCGCCGGAGGATCAGAAGAGAGCTCAGCCAATGGAGGATCGGATGAGGAGAGGGAGATCGCTAGAGTCGCTAGAGGTGGCGATCGGAGGACCGGAGGAGATGTTGACGATCGGAGGATCGAAGGAGACGTTGATGATGGAAGGGATCGACGACGGGAAGAAGGGTGACGAGGAGGATGGCTGCGGCGATCGGTGACGACGGGAAGAAGGGTGCGGTGGCGATAGGAGTAAGATAGCGCGGAGGGGGAAATTTTTTGGGAGGAAATGAATTGAGCGTGGAAAACATTATCTGGTAATTTATTTAATTTTTTTTAATACATCAACTTTGCCTCTACGATGCAAACCGTAGGGGTTTCTTTTGCGGCACCATAAGGGCATTTATGAAGGTTATTTTTTATTAAATTTTTTATATAAATCTGTCCTTACGGTGGGATCCGTAGTGACATTTGTTGCCCCTACGGTGGAAACTGTAGGGACAAACTAAAATTGCCCTGCGGATGCAACCCATCTTTGTACTGATGGTTATATCCGAAGTAGCATGGCATGATTGTCTTTAGATATCCATGTCTTTTCAAATTTATGAATTTGGATATTGTCGGTGTATGTATCAGGATCATAATCTTATAATGCTCTTAATTTGAGGATCACAAAATTATGTAAACCATCTTGCTTTTTTTCCTTTTTCTTTTTGTTTTCGGATATAGAGGAAGCAAAATGAGTAATTAATGTAATTGTACTAGTGCCATATATAACTCCATTCTAATTTTATTTACACAAGATATAGAATGTGATTATGGTTTAATTTATAGAAAATATAAATTGTGATCCTCGTTTTATTTGCACATAATAATAAGAGGGATCCACATTCATTTTCGTGGCAATTTAGCAGAACTTTAATAAACAAAAAAAGTTGCGAATATTTTTATAAAAAGTGTATATATGATTGCCAAAACATTGGCGCCCCATGTAGAAACAAGCCAAAACTTGAAGTAATATATGCATCCCCTCAAAAACAGTAAATGAAAGATAGTTACGCAACTCGAGAATTGTGGGGTTCGATGACCAAATCTCTTATTTTTCCGGCCTACAAACTAACAGCATCTTGTAATTACAAACACATTCCAAACATCATTAACCGTCCTTCTAAACTTTCACTAGTAAAATAGGGGGTTGCCCCTACGGATGGAAATATCCGTAGGGGCATATTTAACTTGGCCCTACGGATTAATCCGTAGGGCTAAAAGGTTGCCCCTACGGGCACTGACGTCCAAGAATAAAAATATTAATTCTTAATTTGGTGTTTGCCCCTACGGAGCCGCAAACAAAGGACCTACGGGTATATCCGTAGGGGCAAGTAAATATCGTTTTAAAATAAAGCCAGATCGAAAAACCTACGCTCATTTTCTCTCTCTCCCTCAAACGCGCGCGAAAAACCCCAAATCGCCACCGTCGCGTCGCCACCGTCGTTGGGCAGAGTCGCCACCGTCGTCGCCACCGTCGTCGCCACCGCCGGTTTCTTCGCCAATTCGCCACCGTCGTCGCTCCAGCCCACCAGCGCACCCGTTCAGGTATAAATCTCGAGATAAATTAAAGCATTTTTGGATTATTCATGGCTGGGTCTGGGTTGCGCGCGCGATAGTTGGGTTTGGGCAGGGGCGCGGTGGCGGTCGGGGTCGGGGTCGGGGTCGGGGTAGGGTTAGGGTTGGGGTTCGGCTGCTGCTGGGGTGGGGCTGGGGTTAGGATTACGGTGGGGCTGGGGTAGGGTTACGGTGGGCTGGGATTAGGGTTGGGGCTGGAGTTAGGGTTACTGTGGGGCTGGGGTTAGGGTTATGAGAGGCATGTCAGCATATTTATGTGTAATAATTGAGAGGATCAAGCTAAGTTCTATGCAAGCAGTCCCTCAGAATACATAGATAGCTAGTCTTACATTTTAAATTAACATATTCCATAGTTGTCTTAATGGTAAGGCAGATACCCATATTGTGTAAGAGCTGACATTAATACAACCATAGGGAGCTGACAGATTATACATCTCATGTGGTATTAAAATCTATAAATGGACATACGAGATAATGCAAAGAAAGAGCAATAGATCAAGACTCAATCAACTTTCCTATGCTTTATGATTTCAGCGGATAGCTCAAATTTAGTTTCAACTTTATATTCTTATTTTTCTCTCTTTTTTCTTTAGTGCTTCTTCCTCCATTTCTTTGAAGAGTCTCTCACAGCGAAATACACTCCAATTGCTGTTGAAGATTTTAGAATGTATCCAGAATTTAAGAAAAAAATGTTGTGCCCCTTATGTTTCTGTTATTCAACTCCTTCCATACACTCTGGACTTCTCAAATTTAAAAACTATTAGAAGTGTACTTGTTTATCATACATTGAACACACCATGCATGCTATTTCTTTCACTCTCTTGTGGCATGATATTGATAGTTTATGTGAGAGTAAGACCATAACAAACATAGAAAATATTTCAACTAAGATATGAGAGACCGCTCCTAAAGAAAAACTAAAAGAGGTTAACAATGTAAAGATCAATTCCTATTCATTCTTTCCAATGTATAAAAAAAAATCACATTTTTTTAATATTACAAATCTTTGCACAAGCGTGCAGCCGCACACAAATAGCCGTGTCCCTAACTAATATGTAACCATGACACATGGCAGATGAGGTGTCTCATAACTCAATATTAGCGATTTCCATGATCACGACACGTGGCAGATGAGGTGTCTCATAATGCTTTATGATATCAGTATCCTATATTTATAGTTTTAATTGTTGATTGTTATAGATGTATACCATTGCAATAATAGTTTTTGGTTGATGAATGCTATTGCAATGTAGGATGATCAGTTCTATCAATCTTGATCTCAATGGTTTAAAATCATGTTACACATACAACACGAATGCACAACAAACGCATAATTAGAGAGCGACTCGAGATATTCGGGTTAAAACCAATATATGATACTCGATGATGATATGAAACCTTCATATTCCCATCGATACCCGTATATGAAACTAAAAGCGCCACTTAGTCCCCGTCTATCGGTTAACATACGTGCGATGCTCGTCGTGACCTAGAACTATACGAAGGTTGTTAAATATCGGACAGTATAGCTCGATACTAACAACCGTCGTATAGTCTACGCGACGAGAAAATTCAATCGTATGGTAACCCATAGATTTGTCCCGTGTGGACAAGTTAAGAATGTATAAAGCAAACGCCTTCATTCACTTGTGTTTTCATCCGTTTCGAGATATTTCGTCGGTACCTTTCCGCTGGTTCTCCGTGTACAAAGATAGATTAGATGTTCATTTCAACGTTGTTTCACAGCTTTGAAATGATTATCTATTCTATTACAGTGTACTCGGAGAACAGCGGGGAGGTGCTGCCGAAATTTACTCGAAACGGTTGAAAGCACAAGTGATGGGCGTTCGCTCTATACATTCTTAATGGGATAAAAGCCTACCCCCGACAGCCGGAACACATACATACAAACACATAATTAGAGAGCGATTCGAGATGTTCGGGTTAAAACCAATATATGATACTCGATGATAATATGAAACCTTCATATTCCCATCGATACCCATATATGAAACTAAAAGCGCCACTTAGTCCCCGTCTATCGGTTAACATACGTGCGATGCTCGTCGTGACCTAGAACTATACGAAGGTTGTTAAATATCGGACAGTATAGCTCGATACTAACAACCGTCGTATAGTCTACGCGATGAGAAAATTCAATCGTATGGTAACCCATAGATTTGTCCCGTGTGGACAAGTTAAGAATGTATAAAGCAAACGCCTTCATTCACTTGTGTTTTCATCCGTTTCGAGATATTTCGTCGGTATCTTTCCGCTGGTTCTCCGTGTACAAAGATAGATTAGATGTTCATTTCAACGTTGTTTCACAGCTTTGAAATGATTATCTATTCTATTACAGTGTACTCGGAGAACAGCGGGGAGGTGCTGCCGAAATTTACTCGAAACGGTTGAAAGCACAAGTGATGGGCGTTCGCTCTATACATTCTTAATGGGATAGAAGCCTACCCCCGACAGCCGGAACACATACATACAAACGCATAATCAGAGAGCGATTCGAGATGTTCGGGTTAAAACCAATATATGATAATATGAAACCTTCATATTCCCATCGATACCCATATATGAAACTAAAAGCGCCACTTAGTCCCCGTCTATCGGTCAACATAACGTGCGATAATTTATTCTTTTCAACGACAAACGCACACACAAAGCATATACATGGATTTTCTCCTTTGTCAGTAACTATCCCGTTCTTATATTTCTCAATATAGTCAGCATAACCTACAATTTATATGTTATTCAGTCTAACATGGCCCATGAGTACGTCAGAGTTAAGGACTGGATGTATGTGGATTGGAAACAACGTATGCAACCTAAGTTTGTCGCAGGAGTTGCTGCTTTCCTTGAATTTGCACGAGCACATAATAAGATCATAATAGAGAAGATTCTCTGTCCGTGCGATAGATGTGGCAATAAATACTGGCAGAAGGTAGAATTGGCAGAGCTTCATATTGTAAAACATGGGTTTACTAGACTTTATTCAACTTGGAAATATCACGGGGAAGGAGAAGAATGCAGTACTGCGGTAGAAGAAGGAGAACACAGTACTGCGGCAGGAGAAGAAGAAGAATTCGGTAATACGGCAGGATACGGAAATTTATTTCCATCAGAAGAAATGGAGGATATGGTAGAGGCTGCCCTAGGTGAATCTATTCGTACCGAAGATGACATTCCTTCCGGTCAAGGACCGCGTGCGGATAAATATGAAAATTTCATGAATGATGCTAGGAAACCAATTTATGAGAATGCGAAGTATTCCACCCTCTCATGGTTCGTCCAACTTTTCCAAATTAAGTGCCTAAATGGATGGAGCAACAAATCATTCACAATGCTTCTTTCGTTCTTGAAAGATTCTATGCCTCCGGGAAATAATGTGCCCGAAAGCTGGTACGAAGCCCAGAAAATGATGTCTGATTTGGGTCTAAAGTGCGAGAAGATTCAAGCATGTCCTAAAAATTGCGTGTTGTACCGGAAAGAGAATTCAGATTTGAAAGAGTGTCCAACATGCGGAGAGGCCAGGTATAAGCCGAAAGATTCTGATAAGAAGCCTGATATACCTGTGAAGATAGCACGATATTTTTCCATAATACAGAGGCTACAGAGGCAATTCAGGTGCAAGAAAACAGCTGAGGCAATGATTTGGCATCACCGTGCTCCTCCAAGCGAAAATGGAAAATTGAGCCATCCAAGAGATTCACCGGCATGGAAGGATTTCGATAGAAGGCACGCAATATTCAGTAGCGATCCTCGCAATGTCCGGCTCGGACTGGCTGCCGATGGCTTCTGCCCATTCAACTATATGGTTGGAAGTCACAGTACATGGCCCGTTGTAATGATAATTTATAATCTGTCACCTTGGTTGGCTATGGACCAATCATACTTTATGATGCCTCTTCTTATCGACGGACCAAACTCACCGGGGAACAATATCGACGTCTATCTCCGACCTCTGATTGAGGAGCTGAAAACTTTGTTCATTGATGGTGTAGAGACATATGATTCAAACACAAATACAACCTTCATACTGCGTGCGGCTTTAATGTGGACAATTAATGACTTTCCTGCGTATGGAATGCTTTCAGGTTGGTCCGTACATGGTCACAAAGCATGTCCTCATTGCCATGAACACACAACATCAAAATTTTTGAATTTTAGCAGGAAGGTTTGTTATTGGGGCCATCGACGTTTTCTGCCTCCAGACCACCCCTATAGATTAGACACGGTTCACTTTGATGGTCATCAGGAGCTTCTTGGGCCTCCATCCCTATTGTCCGGAGAGGACGTGACTGCTAAATGGGATGGTTACAATAACGTGACCTTCGGGATGGATCCGACGAGACAGGTCAAACCACAATATTGGAACAAGTTAAGTATTTTCTTCGAGCTTCCGTACTGGTCTACAAATTCAGTGCGTCATTGTCTGGACGTCATGCATATAGAGAAGGGAGTATCAGAGCACATACTTAACTTGCTTCTGTGTAAAGACGGGAAATCGAAAGACAACATGAATGCCCGGATAGATCTACAAGAGTGGGGAATAAGAAGTGAACTGCACCCTAAACCGGTAGCGGGTAAACCGGGCAAGTTTGTACTTCCCAATGCCGCTTATCATATGTCACAACCGGAGAAGAAAAGATTCCTGCAGGTGTTGCATGATTTGAAAGTCCCCACAGGTTTCTCAGGATCATTCAGCAAGAAAATAAAAATTGTGAAGGGCAAGATCGATAGGCTGAAAAGTCATGACCACCATGTTATCGTGGAGCACCTTCTTCCATTAGCCCTCAGGACTTCTCTCCCCGACTCGGTTGGTCTAGTAATCAACGACCTATGTTGTTTTTTCAGGGAGTTGTGTGCTAAAACGCTGGAGGTTGCGACGCTGGATAAACTAGAAAATTCTATTGCGTTGATACTTTGCAATTTTGAGCGTATTTTCCCACCGTCATTCTTCGATATCATAATACACTTGACGGTTCATCTTGCAACTGAGGCGAAGTTAGCCGGACCGGTACAATATCGATGGATGTATCCCGTCGAGAGGTACGTGTAATTTTTCGTTTCGCGCAATTTATAAATTTATTTTTGTCATGTATGCCCGTGTTTATTTATTCAACATATTCTCATTAGGTACCTTTACACTCTTAAGAAGTATATACGCAATAAAAATCAACCAGAGGGTTCTATCATGCAAGGTTATCTTCTTGATGAAGCAACCACATTTTGTTCCCGCTATCTGGACGAGAACATTGAGACAAGGCTTAACCGACCACGAAGAATTCAAGACGGGCCATATGGTAAAGCCGAGTATAAGAGGGTAGACACTATGTTTATCAACAAGATATACCGGTTTATCTTGCTTAATTGCGTATGTCTTGAACAAATTAGAGAGTAAGTTCTTTTGGATTAATTGTTATATCTGTGTTTGTGTGTGTATGAAATGACATAATATTAATGTCACAATTATTTGTCGAAAACAGAACTCATTTTAACGAGGTACGTGAGGGGCATCCTGATTGGAACGAAGAGCGTTTGGAAAAATACCATCAGGATAATTTTTGTGATTGGGTCACAGAGCATGTAAGTTATTCGAATTACATTTTATTGCTATCAGTTTTAATCTAAACTTGTATCGTTATGTATTTATCGTAAAATTTGTTTTGTTAGATCCACGATCCGAACTTGTCTGCATCATTTGAGAGTGATTCAAGATGTTTAGCTCAATTTCCTAGTATGGAGGTTGCACATTACAAAGGATTTGGTGTCCTTGGATACAAATTCGAAGTTAAGGACATAGAAATATCTAAAATCACTCAGAATAGTGGGATTGCGACGGTAGGATCGGACGGTGTGATTTACTATGGGTACTTAAATTGTATACTCGGCATCCACTATCCCGGACGATCAGAACCCTTTTATATATTCCACTGTACTTGGTACGATCCGCGAACCGATACAGACAGGTGGAGAAGCAGTCTTGGGACTTGGAAAGATGAATATGGATTGACCAGTGTGAACACACTTCGATTTTACGGTCAGGACGATCCGTTTATCTTTCCGAACCAAGCGTTCCAAGTATACTACTCACAGTGTTTGAAGCATCCGGGGTGGAGTGTTGTATGCCAATGGAAACCTAGAGATGTCTACGATGTCCCAGAATACGAGGACAGCGATGAGGACGAAGAAGAGAGAAGGCTTAAAGTGCTCCGACCGTCTGTTTCGAAGGACGGGTTGTCTTCGACCGATCATGAAGTTACGTGGGTTAGAAATGACATCGACGATGAAATCCAAGTAGATATGTATGATGCGCCCACGAAACGAAAAAGGTTATCAGTAATGTTATATTATTACTTCACATTTTACGCTCTAGATCATATATAGTCAATACTTTTAATGATTGTCTAATGCGTCCACGAACCGTTTATCAAGATTTGATGACGATGTCGGGAGCAGCGAGGGGCGGCAGGAGCTCCAGCCGCGGCAGAGGCAGAGGCAGAGCGGTTCTGCCGCCCGGAGAGCTCCGTAGGGAGCTTCAGAGGGCCGGTCTTGCACCCAGATCAGAGACCCCTTCGGATGCCTCCTTCCGTGTGGATTTTGCCACACCTCCAGGTATACTGCACGCATATCCATTTTCAATGTAATATTACAGATATTCATGCATGTTTATGTCAAAATTACTTATATTGTCAATGTTTGATTGTCTAGTTGTTGGTCCTGCGTCCACATCTGGGACAGAGGCCACCCCCGCTCTTCCAGGTATGTTTATATATCATATAGTGTATGTATATTGATTTAGAATGCTATATCATAAATATACACATTCCTTTTGCTCTTACTTAGCAATTTTTATTATTGTCTAGCTGTAGGTGGTGACACCACCGCACCTGCGGGTATGTTTATATGTCCTATAGTGCATGCATATTGATTTAGAACGTTATATTATTGATCTACACATTCTTTTTGCAATTACTTATAAAATCTATTTTTAATTGTCTAGTTGTTGGTCCTGCGTCCACATCTGGGACAGAGGCCACCCCCGCTCCTCCAGGTATGTTTATATATCATATAGTGTATGTATATTGATTTAGAATGCTATATCATAAATATACACATTCCTTTTGCTCTTACTTAGCAATTTTTATTATTGTCTAGCTGTAGGTGGTGACACCACCGCACCTGCGGGTATGTTTATATGTCCTATAGTTCATGCATATTGATTTAGAACGTTATATTATTGATCTACACATTCTTTTTGCAATTACTTATAAAATCTATTTTTAATTGTCTAATTATAGGTGGTGCGTCCACACCTTCCACAGGGGCCACTCCTGCCGCTTCCATACCCTCCGCATCGTCTGCAGGTTAGTATGAATAAATTTAAAATATTTATTTATTTTACATATGCTATATAGAATAAATATGAACTTCATGGAGATTTAGCGTCGATGTTTATTTTATAGTTGGAGGGGATGCGTCCGGGTCCGGGACCCCGGTTGTTCCTCACCGGAGGAACTATCGTCCCGCTCGTGCTGCTGCTCGGGCCCAGGCTCGTGCGCTAATCACCGGAGGTATATATCACACTTGAATTTTTGTTTAACCTTGATTTCTTAATACAACTTTGTCTTATTATTGATTGTCTTGATATTTCGTGCAGACGCAGGGCCTCTCCATCCCTAGAGGGGGACTCGAGGCCCGAATCAGTCCCATAGGCTGAGGCCTGATAGAGCTAGGGGGGAGGCAGCATTCCCCCTATTTTTTACCCTTGACTATCGCTATACCGGTCCTCATGCCGAGAGGTTCGGCCGGTATTTGGGGGACGAGAGCCGGATCGTGAAGAACTATCCACTTCACGTTGAGTGGGGCGAGCAGCACCAGCGCTCATTCGCCCTCTTCTTTGATCAGGCTCGGGTATGTATTAATATATATTTTCATTTGATCTATCCAATATATTTATTATTAACACTTGCAATCTAATAACAATGTTTTTTTTTGTATTTTCAGTTGGATTACGATTTTCAGCCTGTAGCCGACCCTGATCACTCGGGGAGGGTGCTCGACCTTCATGCTCTGTACAATGGCCTGATGAAGAACATGCAGGCCAAGGTCCGATACAACAGGAATGAGCTGAAGGCCGACTGCTACTCCCTGTGGATAGCGACCCCCAAGACAGAGAGAGCGGCCCTCCTATCTACTCCGGCGTTTGCGAGAGTCGACGTAGAGACATGGCCTCTATTGTGCGCTTATTTCGACTCCGAACGCAAACAAGTATGTATTTTAAATTTAATTCATTATTTATGATATAATTTATTTCTTTGTGTTTCTTAATTAGAAAACTAAATGTTAATGCGTTGTGCAGAAACAGGCCGCTCAGAATACGGAGAACAGGAAGTCGGCGAAGAGGGGTCGCCCCACTTACACAGGTGGCTCGAGGAACATTACTCGAGCCATGGAGTTATCGGTAAATTAAGAGTTATTCTCTAATATTCTGCAATATTAAGAGTTATTCTTTAATATTTCTAATATTAAGAGTTACTTTCTAATATTGCAGACATCTCGGACCGTGGCTTCAGGTGGTACACCGAGCGTGCTTTCCGCATATCTTGCCGTCCACGGCACCTCGACAGATCCCGCCACGGGCGAGCTTCGATGTCCCGACGTCGCTACCCAGGAGTACTGCGTAAGTGTTAATATTTTTTCTACCCAAATTTGAAATTTTAGTTTTGGAAGGTTCAAGTTTAAATTTTATACTTATACTTTACTGCTTAATGTGGGTGTAGGAGCGGGTGGTTGAGCAGGCCCAGGCCTCGGGGATCAATTTTACCGGACAGAACGATCTGAGGCTGCTGACCCCAGTTCTGGACGCCGCACACGGAGGGCACCACGGAGGTTGGGAGAGAGACCGGGGATTGGGCCCTAGCAGGGCCCATATGAGGTTGGACTCCACCCCGGCGGTTACTTCCTCCGTCTCCAGTGACCGGCATGTCCATCAGGAACTGGATAGCTTGAGGGCCACCGTTCAGGAGTTGAAGGAGATGCTGGTATGTATACTACTTTATAGTAAAATATCATTTCATATTACATACATATCAACATATCCATAATTAGTACGTAGCTTGAGCTTATTTGGTTTTAGACTTAAGTTTGATTAATCATACATACATATGTAATTAAAATAAACAACGCTTTTCCAAACTAGATATCCAAACAGGGTTTCGAAATAACTTAATAATGAAACGAATTCGAATAATACACAGTTCTTACACGCTTCTTACACACGTTATGTCCAGACGCGACAGGGTAGATCGGCCGAGCCTCCACATGCATCTCCTTCAGCTGCGGCTCCGCAAGCTACTACATCGGCTGCGGTTCCGCAGACAGCTCCTGTAGCTCCACCGCCCACTCAGACTCCCGCAGCCGCGGCTCCGCAAACGACTACCTCGACGGCGGCTGCGCAGACCACATCGCCAGCTCCACATGCCGCTCAGACTCCCTTATATGTAGCATTGCAGAGTGTATTGACCGAGGAGCAGGCGCGCGTTATTCTAACGTTATTCGGAGGTGGAGCTGGACCGAACTAGGGTAGCTTTTTGGTTCTTATTTTTTGAAACATGTATTTATATCACATTGTACTACATTTTGAAACGATATTGATATTGGTTTGTATTTATATCATATTCAGTTTTTGGGTTTCTTTTGTATATTATATATATGCGTAAGATGTGATTATGAATACTGCAATATATGATTTGATTGATGTATATAGTATTGTGCACAGGGCGGGAAAAAATCTAGCAGCCCATTTTTAAAAAAAAAATACAGACAATATGTACCTACGGATTAAGCCGTAGATATATATGTTGCCCCTACGGAGTTATCCGTAGGGGCAAACTATCAGGAAACCTGATATTTTCCCACCTGATATCAGTGCAGGGTGTTGGGGGTGCCCCTACGGATATGTCCGTAGAGGCCACTGTTTATCCCCCACGGATAAATTCGTAGGGGCAAAATATCAGGTTTCCTGATATTTTTCATCCCGGTCTTAGTGCAGGGTGTTGGGAGTAGCCCCTACGGACTTATCCGTAGGGGCTACTTTATATCCCCTACGGAGGTATCCGTAGGGGTAGAAAAAGGACCTACGGATATATCCGTAGGTATATACAATATATTCAAAAAAAAATTACATATATGATTTTATTACCCCTACGGGGTACTCCGTAGGGGCTATAACACCTACCGAGATATCCGTAGGGGCATGAATTTGTCCGTAGGGGCAAGTTCAGGGCCTCAACTTGCACCTGCGGCCTTGCACCTACGGGGTCTTTTTTCGCCCCTACGTATATATCCGTAGGGGCAGTAGGTTGCCCCTACCGATAAATCCGTAGGGGCAACCCTTATTTGTAGTAGTGTTTTTTATTTTTCAGTCCATGCATTAAGATGACTGAATATTTTAGTTTCCCTTTGATTTTCTTGTGTTGGATGAAAAAAGAAAAAAATAACATCTTCTCACTAATCCCAAGAAGCATACCAATCTTAAAGTTCAGCGCAATCTTATGTACGTTTCGCTTTCGTTTTCATGTAGCCTCGATTTCATGAGACTTACATTAAGTTATCAACATTTAGCTTGGCAGTGCATTTTGCTTTCCAAGAAAAGGTCTTGGTTCAATTCCTACTGCCCACAATTAGCTAGAGGTTTCGATCCCAGGCTCGAGATCTTCCATTTATGAGGAGAGGACTAATTTATCTCATCTATTATCTTAAAAAAACATTACTTCTCGGCCTATCATAAAGAATCTTCATTAATTTTTTTTTATAGAAGAGTGAGACAATAGAAGCGTTTATAAATAAATATAGAATAATACTGTATTAGTTTTCACTCAAAAAGGAGAGAGTGTTTTGTTTCACATTAGTTGGAAGCAAGTAGGATGGTTAAGGACTCTTTGGGTTGGCTTTACTATCTTTGTCCTGTTTGGTTTAGTTGTTGATTGTTGGTTGTTTGTTGGCTAATTAATCCACAATTTAGCTCTGCTGTTTGTCTAATGGCGTGCAGACTAAGGTAATTTGTCTCATGAGAAGTTTGCCAACTCTCTCACTCTTGATCCAAACACTAATGGTTCTTCTTTCAAGTTTCATGTTATATCATAATTAATTGAGGTTTTTTCTGGTATGTGAAAGTTATTAAACCTCACATAACTCGGCTTTCATTCGCATCTCGTCATCCCTCTTATTCTTACATCAAAATATAAGAAAGACATAATGCTCACACTTGTAAAAGCTACATCTCCAGCCTAATGGCTCTTGCTAAAACTCTAGCATTATATCTTCACCTATGGTAGCCCACACTAATAAATTGTATGATTCCGTTCAATCCAGATGACCTATAATTATACAGACGGATATGAGACACATGCCTAACTCCTTTTTTAAATCTGAAATCAAGAGAACATGTTTCTATTTGCCATTATTATTTTGAGCTCTAACCATGTGCTTTTCTCCTTATCATTATACGATAACGTTTTCCATATATACAAGCACCTAGTAATTCTTCTTCTTTCTCATCTTCTCGTGTCATTCAATCCTTTTAAAGTCTTTTCAGTTTGTTACAAATAGTTGCATCAAATTTTCATTTAGCGCAAAAAGTACAAAGAGACGATCAGGTTTCTATGACTCTTTATCCATAACCATATCTTGGTGCCAAAGAATATACTGTCAACACCTTTACATCAGGATTCACTTTTTTGGAGGGAAGGAAAAAGCTATTCTTAATGCACTAAACATTTAGCCGGAAACAATTTACATGTTTCTATATTAAAGCAATATATTATTTTTTTAAGAGAAGTGCATGGTCCCAAAATAGGAGCATGTTCCATGAAATTTTATTAATAAAGTAAATAAGTTACAAATGGTTATATTAATAAGATGGGATAAACCTTAACAAGACTTGAGTCTTATTGATAGAACTTATGTATATCAAAAGCATGCGTGTGTTCTCATATATATAAATATATAATCGTCTCTTCGTTCGTTCGTGAATATATTTAAATTTAATATGCTTTGATACCATGATAAGAAAAAAATAAATTCGATCAATTTTATTTAGAGATAAATCATCTTAATTTATACACCTCATAACATATCTAACTGATAACTAATAATCCGTAGAACGACGGAGAAGAACAACAGATCTAGAGTATCGAGTATGGCGGACTAATATACCTTTTGGTTTCTATCATGGATTGTAAGGTAGACCGAATAACCTGCAGTCTCTTTTGTTGAAAATGCTAAAGAAAGAAGATCATTTCATAAGAAAAGAATAGCTGCCTAGACGGAAGAAGATCATACTGTCAGAAGACGTCCTAAAAAAGAATACCTGCTTAAGCTAGATATTGATGAAGGAAACTGTTTATGATCATACTAAAAGAACTCATTTTTGAATTAGATATTATTGACGCAAATTTATTTATTTTGGAATAATAAACTAAAAATATAAATGAAGATAAATTTTGGATCGAGCCATTGGTTTTGCTACCATGATAAAAAAAGAAATAAACCCGATCAATCTTATTAAGATATAAATCATCTTAATTTATACGCCTCATAACATATCTAACTGATAAGTAATAATCTTAACAATCTAACACACTAATTATAATCTAAGTAATATAAATCAGAACTTATCTGATTAATGATGAGCATAATATCTAATAATCAGAGCAAAGAAGGGGGTTACATCATTAAAAGTTTTGGCAAGGAACAAAAAAATCCCACTACCATACCCTCATGGCATTATAAGCAGATCTAACAGTGAACATATCATTGGCAGTGTCAGTCCAAACAGAAGTGTCAAGAGTGCTAGGTTTAACAGTAAAATTGGAATGTTTAACCCTGAGATTCTGTATATGTATCCTATCATCAAAAGAAATAATTTTATTGAATGTTGACTTCCAAATCCACATACCTTTGTTATAAGAGAATAATGGAGGAAAGATGCCATACGAGAGAATTTCCTCTTATGACGTCGCAAAAGTACGCCCTCCATTGTGTTTTCCGACGATCGTCGCCTATCATCTTCATCGTTATCATCTAAGATATGGATACACCAAATTTCATATGATTCTACAATTGTTTCCTCCATCATTCTCTTTTTATAATAGCCTTCTGTATGAACTAAAGCCTCGTGGTTCCAAGCAATCTTGTATAGGAAAGGGCAAATTTCAGATAAAGTCGAAGAAGAGGCCCATCTCTCCTTTTAAAAGTATATTTGTTTATGGTTTTTTTTTTTGAAATATTATTATTTAAAAAATATATTATTAAAATAGGGGGTTTAAATTAAAATGAGGAGAATAGGGTGGCGGGTTCTGGGAACCCGCCCCATTTTTTTTAATTTTTTTTAATTAATTGTTATATAAATTTAATTATAATTATATAATTATAAATATAATTTTAATTGTAATATGATTATAATTATAATTATAATTATAATTATAATTCTTAAAAATAAAATAAAAGTAAATAAACGAAAAAATATTTAAATTAAATAATAAAATTTCACTATATCAATATTTTTTACAGAATGAACCCGTCAAAATTTACAATACCAAAAAATCCTATCCGATTTCTATCTCGACGGTCAAATTTATAATATCAAAATGAATCCATCAAATTTCCAATGTTAAAAAATCCTATCTGTTTGTAAAATTTAAATACTATCTTTTTCCTTTTCCTTTTCTCTTATGAAATCCGAGGAGCCTTGACATAAGCCTATGCCTCCTGGGATGACTGGAGGAACCACCTGTTTCTTGGATAGATGGCGGCGTCGGCGTCTGCTCTTCTGCTTCGGTTTCGGGTTCTGCTTCAGTTTCGTCTTCAGCAGCGTCTTGGACAGGCTGTTGATCCGCAAATCCTGAACCTGAATGTGGGACAGGTGTCGGATATGTGCTGCCTCCCAACAAATCTGCGTAGGACGCTAAATCCGTGTCCCAACTGGGCAGTTGTAGCGAAGAAGCTATCCTGGTTTCATGCGGCTGATGTTGCACAAAACCTTGGCCCCATGGCTGCGCAAATCCTGACCCCCAAGGGTGCTGTTGTTGCGCAAAACCTGACCCCCAAGACGGCTGTTCTGCAAAACCTGACCCCTAAGACTGGTGTTGTTACGCCTGTCCGGTATGCCAGGGTTGCTGCTGACGGTATGGTGATCCAAACCACCGATCCTGCTGCGCTGGATCTCCCTAATGCTGCGGCTCTGGTGCCGGGTCATACTGCGGCTGCGGTGCCGGTTCATACTGCGGCTCCGGTGCCGGCTGATACTGCGGCTCCGGTGCCGGCGATAAATGTTGAGAAATACCATATGAACCGAATACACCACCAATTAATTGATCTACATTTGAAAATCGAGCCTGAGATGCCGGACCAGTATCAGTCGGGTATGGTTCCTGCGCCATTGTTTGTACGAAATGCAACCCACGAGCCTGTCGTTACATTAGAAATAAGAAATAAGTATTGACTCATACCGCCGGATGTTAAAAAGTAATATGATATAAAGAATTCAACTTACCAAATCTCGTTCCATGTGGCCTCTAGGCTCGTACCGCGAGATGTTTGGGAAGTTGTTGGGGGGAGCAGAAAGATATCTTATGGTGATACGCTTATACCACTGTAGATATGCTTTGGAAGCATCGGTGGCTGTGTGGTCACCTATTTGCTGTAAGGCAATACTACGCTGCCTATCCTCCCATCTCAGCAAATATTGATGATGATGCTCCCTCCAATCACGCTCCTTCTTTCCTCCTCGCATGTCTCGCTCTATTGTCATAGGCGAAGGCGGCGGAACAGGAATATACTGCGATCTATCAAACTGTCGCAACACCCTATCCGGGAGGTGCATGACAACGACATTAATGCAGGGGAGTGGGTATCGAGCCCGCCAAACCGGCTCTCCTTCGAGACAGATACCGGGTAAGCGTTGTAGACGATCTGCTGTATAAGGCGTCCACAGAAACTGTGTAAATAACATAGTAAAAAAATTGTGATTAAAGTATTTCAAAATTGTAAAACAAATTTAATTACCTAAGTTATGGTTACCTGAGCCGCCTCCATGCGATCCAACTCATCTCTATAGTACTTAAGTACTCGACGAGAAGCCTTATACGCTTTCTTCCCATTCCACCAACAGCCGAGCGGCTTTCCGGGATATCCAAGTCAGTTATTTTAACATTCTCCGGTCTTCCTATATACATATGCTCCCATGACCAGATCTATAAATAAAGTTTCAGATTATAAGAGAGAAAACCAATATTGCAATTTTGCAAAATTCTAGCTGTGAAAAATAAAGAATTTACCTGAAGTAATGTAATGCATCCACAAATTTTATTTTTCGTAGGAGCACATGCCTTATCGAGTTCCTTATAAAGAAAGGCCAGGACCCCTGCTCCCCAAGCATATTGGCCACACACGTCAAAATCCATTAGGAAGCCAAGGTATAACGGATGAACATGCGTTGCTGATTGGTCCGGCATCAACCAAGAACCGATCATATACAGAATGTAGGCACGTGCATGTCTATCTAAGACTTCATCGGTGGCTTCATCAGGGATATTACTAAATGTATCTTTTAGCCAGTTTAAACTGATCTTATACCCCTTACTGTAGCCTCCTGGTGTCTGATATTAGTATTTTTTTTGAAATATTAAGAAATAATGTACAACATAAAATAGGTACACTAAAGAGAGGAATCAGAATGAAATTGTTTACCTGTCCGAGAACAGACTCGGTATATGTATCCCAATATGGGTGGTCGGTATCTGGACCAACAATTTTTCCTCCGACCAATCCAAGCCCATTGACCCGTAAACCGAGTGAGAGGCCAATATCCTGGAGTGTGATTGTGGCCCCACCCTATCTTAGATGAAAGGTGTGGGTCTCTTTTCTCCAGCGCTCAATCAGAGAGGTGACGAGGGCGTGGTCGATTTGGATATGACGAATCAACGACGCTTCATAAAATCCGGCCCGTCTAAGCCGCTGGTTTATTCGTTGGTCGCTAACTATCCATTTGTCTGAGCTATGGGTGACGACGGTGAGATTATCTCCATCCTGCAAAATTAAATAATGTTATTTTCAACTATTAGAATTAAATGAAAGGTGTAATTAAAAAAAATTAACTAAGTTTAGAATATTTCCTCCCCGTGTAATATATTAAACGATCTGTGTTCGTTTTGATGCCCAAGAAGAGATTTGTCGAGTGGTTGATTCTCCATTGAAATGCACTGGAGCAGAGATTTGTCGAGGGTTTTATCAAGTAGAGATTAGATGAGTGGTTGATTCTCAAACTGATTTGTCGAGGGTTTTATAGAGGGTGGGCGGGTTCCAGGAACCCGCTACAGTATCAGTCAAATCAGTTGAAGAGGGCGTGTTCTCTTCAATAATTATATGAATGGTGTCAAATCAGTTTGGTATTTCCTATCCACAAAGGAAGAGGGCGGGTTCCAGGAACCCGCCCTCTTCAATAATTTTGTTTTTTTTATATATTTTTGTAAAGTTGTCTTGTCAAATCAGTTTCTTTTAATATATTTATTTATTAAAACGTGAGTCTGTGTAAGTGTAAGTGTCACATCAGTTTTTTTTGTGTAAGTGTCAGAAGGACATCATATTGAAGAGGGCGGGCTATTAAAACCCGCCCTCTTCAATAATTATTCGTGTCACTTGTACCATCGTACACTGTGTGTTATGCCAGTGTTGTCCCATCGTGTCTGTGTGTCAGGTCAATTAAGAGGGTGGGTTGTTAGAACCCGCCCTCTTCAATATCTTGCCGGCCCTCATATCCTATAAATAGGTCTCCGCTATATATTTCACTACCCATTTCATCTCTGTCAAACTTTCATCCTATACCGGTCACTATCCATTTACTTCGATCAATTTTTCTCCGCTATCAATTTTGTGTAAGTGTGGAGTTTTAGAAGAAAATCAAGTTCAGTACCATAGTCTGCGAGGAGGAGCTGCTGGATAGGATCAAGACGGAACAGTTCATAAAGTATTGGAAGTAAGCAATCTTTTCTAGACGGAACATTATTAATAAAAAAACTTTAAAAAAAGGAGATCCAAGAATATCAAACTGTTAAGTGTAGGAAAAATAATTTAAAAAAAATTATACAAGATTATCAAACTGAGTTTACTTTTTTACAGATAAATTAACTGTAATAGTAATGATTTTGGTTAGAAATGATTGGATCTAAAACAATATAGATGAATAAATGGCAATTTTGCTACAAAAGAATGTTTTTTGCAATTTCAACATAACCTAAAAAATATAACTGTTTTTTGTGCAGGATTATGGCCTCCCCAAGTATATTTGTTGTATGTAAATACGATGGCCATGTTATCACAAGTGCACAAGGTCCCGAGTATATGGGCGGGTCCGCACGAATCATGCGATTGGAAGCATCAACGACTTATGATGAACTAGAGACTAAAGTGTTCAAAATTACGAAATACGATCCCCGTGAAAGTAGGGTTAAGTTAAGTTGTATATGGCCTATGTTCAGTGGAAATGCATTGGTTGAAATTATAGACGATGCATCAATATCTTCGATGATAGATTTCGGTCTCTCAAGCACCCAGCATTCTTTTGAACTTTTGGTTCAGAAGGAGCAATTGGAAGTATCAGATGCCCCTCCAACGGGTAATTTTGATGGTAATGCTGGAGATAGTTCCTGGGGGTACGGTCACATGGTCAACGATGATACCGTCAGTGCCGGTGGATATGACTATACACAACATTATTCAAACCTTCAAACCTTCAAAATCAAGGGTAAACATTTTATAAACCCATATTTAAACATTTTAGTAATACCTAGATACTAATATTCAAACATTTAATAAAATCCATAAATCCAGGTTCTCCCAGTCGACTGCTGCAGTTACATGCACCCCAGAAGAACAACAAGGATTACCATACACAGCCTTCCACAGGTAAATAAATCTGAAACAAGTGATCATTTAGTTACGAAAATATTAAGAAATAATATTATAATAACAATTTATATACTAAACGCAGATTTCCCCACACCTCCGCATCATTCCAACACGATCCAAGTAGCGCATTCCAAGCATGTCCATCCACATCTTTCCGGTCTTCTCACCCCGAACCATCCACATTACACCGACCACAACCATCATATATTGCACCCGAGCCTTATGTTGCTACGGGTGATATTAATATGTGTGGCAGTGATGATGATGAAATCGGTGAAGGTCATTAGGGGGAGGATAGCGTGGAATATGCCACTGGATTGAATGAGATAGCATTCTTTGATGGTATGATTGCGAATAACGATTTTGTCGAACTAGAAGATCCTGGCCTCGATCCGCAGGAAGATGATGGTTGGGTAGACTTAGCCGTGGGAGAAGTAAATACGGCACCCTATTTGGACGCGACAGCAGTAAGCGAAGATTGCATCAGTGTCGGGGATTTGTTTCAGGAAAAAGGAGATCTTATTTGTAAGCTGAAGTCGTGGTCTATTCAGCAAAACGTTACATTTAAAACCGAAGAGTCAAATAAGACGTACTATACGGTGGTATGTACGAAAGCTCCTGAATATCAGTGGAGATTGCATGCA
Organism: Agapanthus africanus; assembly: GCA_030015575.1. Taxonomy (NCBI): domain Eukaryota; kingdom Viridiplantae; phylum Streptophyta; class Magnoliopsida; order Asparagales; family Amaryllidaceae; genus Agapanthus; species Agapanthus africanus. The sequence goes on along the minus strand of CM057340.1, from coordinate 589,356,085 downwards.
TGTTGTTCCAAAAGAGCCAAAGCTTGGAAGGTCACGGCCTACAACCAAGAACATACTTGCATCAATTTTATTATGTTACAAGATCACCGGAATTGCACTTCATCTTACATTTGCTCGCTAATCATTCCACTAATCCGTACAGATGTGGCGATGACTCCCCGAGAGATACGGCTCTTGGTTAGCGGAGAGCATAAAATTTAGATTTCGTATGTGAAGGCATGGGATGCTCGTAGAAAGGGTTTATGCAAGATATTTGGGGACTGGGAAAACTCGTACAACTCACTAGTCCCATTTATGGAAGCCATGAAAGCATCAAATCCGGGGACCGTATACCGGTTAAAAACCACAGAAACAGAGGTCGAAGGCTCTGTCAGGTTTCAAAGAATTTTCTGGTGCTTTGGTCCATGTGCGGCTGGTTTCACACACTGTCGGCCGGTATTGTGCGTTGATGGTACGTATCTATACGGTAAGTACAGAGGCTACATGTTAATTGCTACAGGTGTTGATGCTAATAACGGTATATTTCCGTTGGGATTTTCTATTGTCGAGGGTGAAAATACATCATCCTGGTCATGGTTTTTCCGTCAACTCAAAAATATCCCATCTGTTCTTCATAGAACAGATTTATGCATCATATCTGATAGACATCTGGGAATACTTGCTGCAATGAGATCTGTATTTCCAACGACCCCACATAGGTTTTGCCTACGACACTTCAGACAAAATTTTGATCGAAAATTCAAAAATTCGGATCTACATAAGCTTATGTACAGAGCCGGTGAAACGCCTGACCCTAATGTTCACGACATATACATGACGAAAATTGGGGAGATGAGTCAAGCCGCGAAAGCGTGGTTAGATGAGTATCCAGTACGCATGTGGTCACAAGCACATGATGATGGGTGCAGATATCTACTAATGACGACTAATATGTCTGAAAGCTTCAACGGGCTTAAAAGGGTTAGAGGATTACCGATACAGGGGTTGATTGTTCGAACATTTTTCCGGATGAATACTTATTTTGTGCACAGAAGAGAAAAGTCATTGGCGATGGAGACTCCGCTCACCGCGTATTACGAAGATATCTTTCGGAAAAGAGAACGCCAAGCACAATACTACAGATCCGAAAGGTTTGACACAGCGGAGTTTCAGGTAACGGGCGGTAATGGGAATCAATATACCGTGAACTTTAAAGATGAAGGGCTCTCTTCGTGTACATGCGGTCTTTTCCAGCAACAACATTTACCTTGTGCCCACGCAATTACTGCTGCGAGCAGCATGCATAACTCACATTACAATTTTGCTTCTCATTACTATACAGTTTCCAATTACCAAGGCGCATACGATCCAAAATTTCATCCTATACCGGACAGTCGTTATTGGCACTATTATACTGCCAACAGACAAACACCGACTGTACTACCGCCGGAAAAAAATATAAGGCCCGGAAGACCTAAGGTACGTCGAGATCGAATGACAATGGATGCTGATCCTCAGCAAAGGCAAGCCAGATGTAGCCCATGCAAACAAGCAGGCCATTATAGGACCAGATGTTCAGGACAGTCATCAGGGGCGGGACCTTCAGGATCGTGACAAGTGCACTCAGATTTTTTTTGTATTATAAATATGACGGATTCATTTTGTTATTATAAATTTGACCGTCTATATAGAATTTACATTTTACAAACAGATAGGATTTTTTTCTATTGTAAATTATGACGGATTCATTCTGTAAAAAACATTGATATAATGAAATTTTAATATTTTTTTCAAATTTATTTTCGTTTATTTATTTTAAAAAAAATTTTAAAATAATTATAATTAGCATTATATAATTATAATTATAATTAAAATCAAAATCAAAATTATATTTATAATTATTATTATATAATAATTATTAATAATTAATAATTTAAAAATAAAAAAAAATTAAAAAACAAAGGGGGCGGGTTCTTGGAACCCGCCCCCTACTCTGGGGTGGGGTGGGGTGGGGTGGGGTGGGAGGCAAACCGTCCTATTTTGCGAATTTTAAACAATTCCCCCCTATTTTAATAATATATTTTTAAAATAATAATATTTCAAAAAAAAATCCTTTTGTTTATCATCACCTACAGTCCAAGAGAGATGGTCTTAGACAATGGTACTACATTCTTATAACCCCTTCCAAAAACAAAAGAAATTATGAGATTTAGCAATCCTATTACTATACTGACATATGGATTTGAGGACTACCATATAGACTACTCATCAGATTGAACAATTTCCAAAGCATTTTGTCACGCCACGCTTCCCTAAAAACGATAGCAGGTACATGACTAGGCCCGTGACGTATTTATACAGAGGAGAGATCCTTCCCGAAATAAATACGTCAAGCGTATAGCAAACAATCTCTATTATTATAGTGTTAAAAATAGGAGGTCTTAAAATTGAGAATCCAATCTTAATGACTACCTTCTAAATGGTTAAAAAATTTCTCATTTTTTCTAGCACAAAAAATAAAAAATAAAAAATAAAATTTGCTAACTACTCTTCCCTCCCCCCTCACTCTCCTAACTACTTCCTCATCATCTCTTCCGATAACCATTTACAAATCTCTCTCAATTACTAACATGCATCACACGTGTAAAATACTAGTATAGCATAACAATAATTAAATGAGAGAATAAAACTCCAACCACATTATTATATTTCAAATCCCATAATATTCAAACAACTGACAATGAGTCTGAAAATCAACGGAAACAAAAATAAATGAAATCTGAACAATAGGCATATTGAAAGGAAAAGACTGATATACTACTAGAAATCCGTATGGGAAGACAGCTGTAAAAGTCTTGCTCATTCGGCTCAATCTCTTCTGTCCATAAGCCACATGACAAACATTTCCTAGGGGAAAAGAAAATAATGGAATGTTCGTCAGTGATCTTACACTCGGTAAGTTCTCAATTTAAAGTATAATTGTAAAACTTAGAAACGACAAGCATATAAGTAGAAAAGAAAAGTATGATGCAGTGAACGAGCATGGTATATCAATTAACATGGCAAACTATTTAAGTATGGCAGTTCTGCGGTTACGTGTTTTGTTGTAGTTCAATAATAAAAATATGCATGTATACGAGAGTTGTCCGTCAAACTCATGGACCAACAACATGTTGAGTTAAGCTCCTTCAAACTCACAGAACGACATACAAGATTTAGGTTAAGTGATTTTTAGTGGATTCTCGTGCTACGACATACGTTCATTACCAAACTACCCATTTCCCCGTGTATGTTAAGTTATAGAGTTTGACACAAGCCCTACACGAAACCATGCATACGTTGGAGTGTTACAAGTTCATGTCAATTTCATATCAGGTTAATGTCATTACGTATTCATGGTTTGAGTCAGATTCGTATCGGACATGCAATGTATCTAGTTACTTGATTCATGTAGGTAAAATAAAATGAGGAAGTCGCATGACATGAAATGACGGAAGTAAAGTATCTAAGCATAAATCAGAAACAGTATCTTAAAAAAGTGTTGAAAACTACTGATTACTCAACTCAAATGAACTCAGAAATAAAATAAGAAACGCAGTCGTAGGTGTTATGCAGACATGGGCCAAGTCTCGCCTAATTATGACTATTGGTTTGGGTGTAAGATGCATTTCGATATCAATGCACGGAACAGATCAAAATCCTCATAGCGCCGACATGCGTTTTAAAAACGCAGTTTTCTATGTTTTCTATATTGGTTCTTAGGTCTCAGATTGAACTAGGGAAATATAGGTCTTTCAGTCTAGTTATCTAAGCAACTGGAGTTTACGCGATTTGAATTTCTGAAACTATAGTTACGATTATTTTAATCTAAGAATTTAAAACAGATTTTATTTTCTGGACAGTAAGGAGGGGATAACTTGAAGAGCATATATCGGGTCGATATACACATTTCTGAGTCTCGGTTTATATTGAAAAGTTGTAGGGGTGTTGGTTTGGCATCCGTACACCTAAGGTTTGTCGTAATCCGCATTCTGTAAAGCTAGATATGACGTTTTGAAAAATGGTACGTAGATCAGGACAAATTCTTTCTAGATTCGACACACAATTTTACAGAATTAGGTTAATTTCGTTGGTCTTCAGAGATCGGGTTGAATTAAGAAAATCTATATGTTTCGATCTAGTTGTCAAAACAATTTGAAATCACTTAGTTTGGATTTCTGAAAATGGAGTTATGCATTTTGAAGAGAGCTTTTAAAAACAATTTTCATAGTTACAAAAACAGTGACAAAAAGCGACGTAAAATATAAATCGTAGTTCGGTTCGATCCAAAATTTTTATAGCGCTCTTAGAAACGTGTTTAATGTCTTAAAAAATTTTCTTGGGATTTACAAAAGTCATGATTAATTTCTAAAGTTTAATCCAAAGGTAAATGAGTTATTATGGTTGTATTTTGAGAATGATCGAAAACCATGGTATTTATTTGCGGATTTGTTTTCTTTTAAAACTAGATATAAATAATTAAAACAACGCTACAAGATGTATTTAAATTCGGGTTATGTTATCATACTTGCCCTGCATCTCATCAATCATGGTTTCAACGCATGGAATTAATACACATATAACCAATATGGATAAAAACAAGCATGAATCCAAAATCTTTGACAACATTTCTATGTTTATATTGTTTTAGTGACGTGGAATCTACCAAGAGCAATTCTAGAATGGAGGAGGTGGAGAGAGAGAGTGTGTGAGAGGAAAGGACGGGGATTTACAAGATGTTGCAATACGGTGTAACAACCGTATCACCGATGCGATAAAAGTCTCGAACGAGAGACTTCCGACAACTTGGGAAAATTAGGGATCTTCGAATTGCTTAGATGGAGAGCTGTAACCAGGATTTAGAGGAGGATGATGAATTTTGTTGAAATGAGAGAGGAAGAAACAATTAAAGGAAAAGAAAAAAGGGAAAGATGAACATAGAAGAAGTGGTGTTATGTGGTCATAAAAACTTTTCATAATATTCTAATTTATTATGATTTCATTTTTAAGAGTTAAAAAAAGAAACCGAAACGTCTCATTTGTAGGTTATGAGGGTTAAAAAAATTGATAAAAAATATTTGCAAGATCCAAACAAGTGACCTATGGAACAGTGGTGAAGTGATTTAATCAATAGGATACAAACTTGTTCTTATATATATTCAATAAGACTTGAATATATACCAGCATTTGAAAAGAAAGAGAGCTTTTAAAAAAAAGTGAAATATAAAGGTATGAGGATCTTGGGATCGTTACACATTTACATAAAAAAGAGATGTTAAAGTGAGTAATATCCCCGACTCCCAGCCCTCATCAGTTTTGCTAGTACAAACTTTTTTCAGTTAACTAAATTGTAACCCCTACCTACATTATTAGTTCTTTCCACAAAAAAGTGGTTCTAATATGTTGTCTAATGATAAGAAGCTGCCAATCTTTTTTCTAAACTTTACCTGAACTCAGGGGAAGCCCCAAGTAAGTGGTAGGCATAGAAGATAAGGTGTATTTGAGAATATCGGCAAGTTCAATGCCCATATGTAGCTTTTTACGAAAATAAAACAAAGAGCTTTTATGAAAATTAATTTTCAGCCTAAAGAGACTCTCAAACATATAATAAAGAGACTCTCAAACATATAAAGAAGTGCTTTCATGGTAAGAATCTCCTCTTCACTAGCTTGACTAAAAAGAATTGTATCATCAAAAAATTGAATAGAGAGAAGAGATTAGTTCACCTTTGAGGTTGGGAGTTGAGAGTTTTCCATGCCACTTAGCATTAACATTCTAACAAAGGTATCAACAGCCATGTTAAATAGCAAGGGTGATAAGGGATCATCTTGCTTTAAGCCTCTTTTGCATTTGATTATCTTTCCCAATCTGCCATTAACAAGGATCTGAGAACTTGAGGAATACAAAATCATGTGTATCCATCTTATCCAATTACACCCAAATCCTCTTATTTTTAAAATATCGATGATGTAATTTCAATGAATTCAGTCAAAAGCTTTTTGAAAATCAATTTTAAGGAAAACTGATTCAGTTTTAGTTCTGGAACATGCATGAACAAGCTCATGAGCAATAGAAAAGCAATCTAAAGTTGATTTGTTACTCATAAAAGCAAACTGAGTTTTACTCAAAAGATCAAGTAAAACATCAACAAGACTATTGGCCAATTTTTTTTGTGAAAATCTTAAAAATACCGTTCAAAAGGCTAATGGGTCAGATGCCTTTGGCATGTTTAGTACGTCAGCTTTAGGCAACAAGCAGATAATAGCATAGTTGATACTGTCAAGAGAGCAATCCCTAATGTATATGAAATTAAAAAGAGCAACTAAGTCATTCTTTAACATCTTCCAAAAGTGTTGATAAAAAATTACAGAAAATCATATGGTCCAGGTGCTTTCTCAGCATCCAGACCAACGATAACATTCTTAATTTCCTCTAAACTAAAGGAATTGTCCAAGTCATTGAGTTGCACATTGGCAAAATCCTTATAAACAGCATGTAAATCACAATCAAGCCTAAAAAAGGAGGGGGTGTCAAGTAAATGCATATGGAAACTATGAAATTCATCGTGCATATCATTTATATTGTTTTTCAGAATCCCATTAATCTCGCGAGCAAGAATGAAATTATTTTATCTATTGAAACATGTCACTTTGTGAAAGAAACTTTTATTTTAATCACCTTCATTTAGCCATTGAATTCTAGATCTTTGCCTCTGGTAGATTTCTTCCTTCTTATCAGTATCCCTTAGATCATTATGCAAGAACATCATAGGATCATATTCTACCAAAGTTAAAGATATTAACTCTTTAATTTTATCAAGCTCAATAATGTTTTTCAAAATGGTTTTCTTCTTTTGAAAGATACTACCAAAAGTATGTCTCTTCCAATTTTTAAAAAAGTTCCTCATATGTCTAAGTTTTCATATAAAAGATTTCAGAGGATAAGAAAATTAAGGTCAGATCACTCTTAGTTAAGGATGTCATCAAAATGTGGATTAAAAAACCAAATTTTTTCAAATCTCATCTTTTTTTGATCTTGATGTTCATTGGTATCGAATTAAAACAATTGGGCAACAAGAGTTAGGCGAAGCATAATATTAAAGTAATATATATTGCCAAGAAATAACACAATTTGATAACCAAACTGTGCGCTTAGTAGTATCATAATTTCTCAAATCAAATACATTTCAAAGTCTAATTCTCATAAATTAGAAAAAAAATTCAATAGTCAACATATACAACACATAAATGCATGCAATTTACATGTAAATAGATATGAATCATTGTATAAAAACAATATAAATCCACTCAGTTTATATATATATATATATATATAAACATTTTTTGGAAAAAATAAAGAAATAAAAGAAACATCTGCACCTTAGCTATTGCAGCAAAAAACCCACCATCTCCCTCACCCTTCCCAACCAAGTTTCGGCCGATTTATTAAACGACACCGAAACTGACGACACAGTCCCGTCATTTCCGGCCAAAACCCGATACTTATCCCTCCTCGTAAAATCTGTACACTCGAATCCCAGAGCCGCCCCGAGCATTCTCTGCACACAATTTGCGACGTCAACTGCGCTTTTTCCGGCCGTACAAGTGTCCTCCACTGGCAACTGGCTCAGGAACGTCACCTCATAAACCGGTCTCGGATTCATGAAGAAAAATATTGGGTCCATCGCCTTCCATCCCCTTGCCGTCGTAGCATGGAAAAACCCCAGTTTATAGTTCATCGCCACTGGCACAATTCGATCGGTTAGCTCCGCAAACAATGCGCTGAATCGCAGGAGGAAGGGCTCGCGACAAGTGGTTCCTTCGGGACAGAGGATCAACTCTCCTTTATAGAGAGAAATATGATCAGTTAAAAGATAGTACTTTATTTGTTTGTGTAAGGATTCCGTAGAATTCATATTTAACATTTTTAAATAAAAGAAGATTATCCACCCATCCATGGTGTGGCATGTATCCCGTGTTCACAGATGTGTTTTCAATATAAGCAGGTTCCATCCAAAAGACTCTAGCCTTATGGTGTTTTGTCACATCTTATATTTTACACACATGTACCTCTTATAGTTTTTCTAATGTGGGATTATGTTATCCATGTATCTCAACAAGATTAATCATAAGATATTCTCTGCCTAAGGTGGAAAACCTCTTTTTTCTCCAGATAAGTGGGAAACTGTTTATTTTTTTATTTTTAAACTTATAATTTGTTGAAGATTTAATGACTATACCTAAGTCCATTAAAGCTATCTTATACACTTAATTTTTAAAATACCTCTAAGTAAAATATTGATTAAAAAGCATTAATGAAACCATGAAAATAAATTTGAATTTAGCAAAAATAACAACGCCGTAAAACTCAGAATAGTTTCCCCGCTGATGGTAAAGTGAGGAAGCTTCAAGCAATTCAAGTATATATATATATATATATATATATATATATATATACTTTGTGTAGAGAGAGATGAATTATATATTTAGAAGATACTATGATCAGAATTACTTGCCTTTGTGCAGCTCTTCTTTGATACGGTGAGCGTCGATTTCGCGGTGGCGTGTTAAGGGAATGGTTTTGATTGGGGAGAGAAGGCGGGAGAGGGTGGAGATGGAGTAGGTGACGGCAGGGATCTGGCGGTGAAGGGCCATTGAAAGGACGACGGGGTCCATGAGGGTGCGGTGGGTGCAGACGAAAAGGACACCGTCTGAGGAGGGGGGAGGGGGGTGGCCGTGAACGATGAGGCGGCCGCCGAAGACGGGGATGAGGTAATGTGTGAGGTGAATGGGGACAATGAGACCGACGAGGATGCGGACGGAGGCAAGGAGGATGCCGACAGGGAGGTAGAGGAGGAGGAGGAGAGAGGTGATCGGGGTTGGGCGGCGCACCAGGCGACCGTCGTGGAAGATTACCGGGTGGGGGCGGAGGTGGTTGCGACGGCCGAGCAGCTTGTGATCAGAGGGGAATGGTGGGATGAATTGTTCCTGTGACACGAAGCTTAAACTGTTTGATAAGAAAGAAGAATAACTCAACCAAAATACTTCTCAAAAAATTATATATAAAAGAAAAAAAAATATATAAAACATAAAGCCAAGAAACAAGTGGATCACGCCGGTTAAAAATTGCATTTTTAGGTAGAGCATGAATTTAGTCTCAAACAAATGCACTTTATCCTTCATCTTCAGCGATTTCTATAATTCTCATGCATCTAAAAACAATGTTAATTTCCCCTCCCACTGCATTAGCATTAGAACTCCGAGGGTTTAATGATGAGCGTTAATTAAGGAAATTATATTTTAATAGTGAGAATGGTACCGGACAAAAGCCTAGCTAAAAGGTTATGTAAATTCTAATTAAGCCCGCAATCTCACCTTGCACATGTCCAACCCCGGCCAGTCCCTCCCCAACCCTGCCTCCGGCCTCTCCCCACCCAAGACCTCCACCACCCCTCTCCCCTCCTTGACAAACCCGGTCACGATCCCAGCCAGATTCACCTCCAACTCACATCCGACCACCTCATCCGCCTGTAGATGCTCCTTGACAAACCTCTCCATCATCACCGTCGGAAAACACTTGCTCACTACCACTCTCTTCTCATACCTGCAATATACCTCCCAAGCTCCAAAATCGACATCATCCATAAAAAACTTTGGCAACACCGCACGTGCCACCGCTTTAATTTCCGACTCCTTAAGCCCGACAACAGAGATAAATATCATGAGTTTGAGACTGCGCCTGTGCATGCTGAGACAGTCGAGGAGTTTAAGTATGGGATAGGAGATGAGTAAAAGAGTGAAGCGGATTATGCCCGAGGCTTCGAATGCAACGAGCATGAAGTAGGGGAAGGGGTCAGGCCTCTTGAGGAGGCCGCCCTCGAGCTGGGAGACGATCGGCCCCGTGCACGTGCCCGGGCTTGGGTCCTTCATTGTATTGGAAGAGATGGAACAATAGGAATAGGAGAGTGTATGACTCAGGGATTAGATCTTGGATTATAATTTGTTTTTTAATGTTGTGAGGGGCGGCAGTTTAACTATTCGCAACAACTTCTAGCAAAACTTTAACAAGCAACCAAACTCTCTTAATTTCGATTAGGGCTTTCTCTAAATTTCAATTAGATGCGTGAAGGTTTTGATTAAGTTTTTATGAGTGATTTGGTATATGGAGGGTTGCCTAACTTTGATTAATTTAGGGATTAACTTGAGGATAATGGTTAGCTAAATTGGATGAGCAAGGCATTTCATCACTACCACTGCTACAACGATAGGTTGTCTCTACGGATAGAGAAATTCATAGGGACAATTTTTATTGTCTCTACGGACTAGTCCGTAAGGCCTTCTGTTTGTCCTTACGGAACACACCGTAAAGGCATAAATAAATTAAAAAATATTAAAATGTAATCTTTTATTTGGTCACACGGTGCCGCAAAAGAAAGCCCTACGGATTAATCCGTAAGGACAACAAAGGGTTATTTATAAAAAAAAATAAAGCTAAGTAATTTCCCATCGTCCCCAAAATTTCCACCAATTTTCGATTGAGCATCCGCGCATCGTCGCCACCACACCCATCGTCGTCGACTTCCTCGTCGTCAACACACTCTCGTCGTCCTCACCACACTCTCGCCGTGAGCACCTCTTCGAGCTCCATCTTCCCGGCCTCCTCCACCTCGTCGAGCTTTTTGCAGCCGGCCGATGACTACCGAGGTGAGTCAATTTCGAGTTTAATTTATAATTATACTGATTTTTGTGTTATTGTTGTTGATTTTAGAGTTAGGGTTAGGTTTATAGGGTCGGGTTAATTGGGAGTTAATTTGGGTTAGGGTTTGGGTGATAATCTGGCTTAGGGTTATGGTTAATTAGGTAGGGTTAGGGTTAGGATTTGGTTTATGTTTAGGGTTAGGGTTAGTTTGGGTTAATTAGGTAAAATAGGGTTGGTGATGATTGGGATTAGGATTAGGATTAGGGTTAATTAGATTAATTATGGTTAATTTTGGTTTGGGCTAGGGTTAATTTTGGTTAATTAGGAAAAATAGAGTGTATTGTGTTAGGGTGTTGATTAGGGTTAATTTGATTTAATTAGCTTAATTTTGGGTTAATTTTGGATAATTTGAGTTAGGATGATGATTATGGTTAATTTGGGTTAATTAGGTTTAATTAGCTTAATTTTGGGTTAATTAGGGATAATTTGAGTTAGGGTGATGATTAGGGTTAGGGTGCACTAGTTCCTTAAGTAGGATACTCGATAACGTAAACGTACAATTTTACCGTAAATGTAAGAAAACTTTATCCTAAACTAAAAACTTCGAACCCTTAAAAACGAAACGTAAACGTAAAACCCATTCAAATTAAATGTTCAAATTAAAACCAATATATGATACTCGATGATAATATGAAACTTTCATATTCTCATTGATACTCATATGCGAAAGTCAAAGCGCGACTTAGTCCTCGTCTATCGGTTAACATACGTTCGATATTCGTCGTGACATAGAATTATACGAAGATTGTTAAATACTAGACGGTATAGTTCGGTGCTAACAACCGTCGTGTAGTCTATATGACGAGAAGATTCAATCGTATGATAACCGATAGATTTGTCCAGTATGGACAAGTTAAGAATGTATAAAGCAAACACCTGTATTCACTTGTGTTTTCATTCGTTTCGAGTTATTTCGTCGGTAAATTTCCGCTGGTTCTCTGTGTACAAAGATAGATTAGATTTTCATTTCAACGTTGTTTCACAGTATTGAAATGATTATCTATTCTATTACAGAGTACTTAGAGAATAGCAGGGAGGTGCTGCCGAAATTTACTTGAAACGGATGAAAGGACAAGCGAATGTGTGTCTGCTCTATACATTCTTAATGGGATAGAAGCCTTACCCCCGACAGCCGAAATACACATATACAACACGAATACACAACAAACGCACACACAAAGCACATACATACTAACAACGCTACACCTAAGCGAAATTATAAATTGAAACAAATATACACAGAATACAACTCATAATTGGGTATCTTCAAATCTAATTTTGTTAATCGATAATTTTTTCTTTTCAACAACAAACTTGCTTCTACGGATTTTCTTCTTTGTCAGTAACCATCTCGTTCTTAGATTTCTCAATATAGTTACCATAACCTACAATTTATATGTTATACAATCTAACATGGCCCATGAGTACATCAAAGTTAAGAACTGGATGTACGTGGATTGGCAACAACGCATGTAATCTAAGTTCGTCGCTGAAGTTGCTGCTTTCATTGAATTTGCACGCGCACATAATAAGATCGTGTTAGAGAAGATTCTCTGTCGGTGTGATAGTAGTAGGAATAAGTTATGGCAGAAGGTAGATTTCGTAGAGTTTCACATCGTTAAACATGATTTTATTAGATTTTATACAACCTGGTTATATCACGTAGAAGGACAAGAAGAAGACGGTAATGCGGCAGAAGAAGAAGGAGAAGACGGTAATACGGCTGAAGAAGAAGAAGACGATAACTTCTTTCCAGGAGAAGAAATGGAGAATATGGTAGAAGCTGCCATCGGTGATAGTATTCCTACCGAAGATGACATTCCTTCCGGTCAAGGACCACGAGTGGATAAGTATGAAAAGTTTATGAATGATGCAAGAAGACCAATTCATGAGAGTACAAAGTATTCCACCCTATCATGGTGCGTCCAATTTTTCCAGATTAAGTGCCTAAATGGATGGAGCAACAAATCATTCACGATACTTCTAAAGTTCCTGAAAAATTCTATACCCCCAGAAAATAACGTGCCAGACAGCTGGTACGAAACCCAGAAGATGATGTCTGATTTGGGTCTAAAGTGTGAGAAGATTCATGCATGTCCTAAACATTGCGTGTTGTACCGGAAAAAAATTTCAGATTTGAAAGAGTGTCCAACATATGGAGAGGACATGTATAAAACAAAAGAATCTGATAAGAAGCCCGATATATCTGTCAAGATAGCACGATACTTTCCCATAACACAGAGGCTGCAGAGGCTATTCAGGTGCAAGAAAATAGCCGAGGTAATTATTTAGCATCACCGTGCTGCTCCAAGCAAAGATGGAAAAATGTGCCATCCAAGAGATTCACCGGCATGGAAGGATTTTGATAGGAGGCACGAAATATTCAGTAGTGATACTCGCAATGTTAGGTTCGGACTCGCTAGTGATGGTTTCTGCCTATTCAACTATATGGATGGAAGCCATATCACATAGCCCGTTGTAATGATAGTTTATAATCTGTCACCTTGGTTGGCTATGGATCAATCCTACTTTATTATTCCTCTTCTTATTGACGGACCAAACTTACCGGGAAACAATATCGACATCTATCTCCGTCTTCTGATCGATGAGTTAAAATCTTTATTCATTGATGGTGTAGAGACTTACGATGCAAACACAGATACAATCTTCACAATGCGTGCGATTTTAATGTGGATAATTAATGACTTTCCTGCGTATGGATGCTATCAGATTGGTCCGTACATGGTCACAAAGCATGCCCTTATTGCCATCAATATACAACATTGAAATGGTTGAATTTTAGCAGAAAGGTTTGTTATTGCGGTCATCGGTGTTTCCTGCCACAAGACCACCCCTATAGGTTCGACGCTACTCACTTTAATGGTCATCAGGAGCTTCTTGGGCCTCCAGCCTCATTGCCCGGAGAAGACGTGACTACTCAGTGGGATGGTTACAATAATATGACCTTCGGGATAGATCCAGCAAAACATGTCAAACCACCATACTGGAACAAGTAAAGCATTTTCTATGAGCTTCCGTACTGATCAACAAATTTAGTGCGTCATTGTCTGGACATCATGCACATAGAGAAGTGAGTATCCGAGCACGTACTCAACTTGCTTCTTTGTAAAGATGGAAAATCGAATGACAACCTCCGTACTCGGATGGATCTTCAGAATTGGGAAATTAGAAGTGAACTGCATCCTAAACTGAGAGCGGGTAAACTAGGAAAGTATGTACTTCCCAATACCACGTATCATATGTCACAACCAGAGAAGAAAATATTCCTGCAGGTGTTGCATGATTTGAAAGTTCCCACAGATTTCTCAGGATTATTTAGTAAGAAAATAAAAATTATGAAAGGCAAGATCGATGGGCTGAAAAGTCATGATCACCATATTATTATGAAGCACCTTCTCCCATTAGCCCTCAGGACTTTCCTTCCCGAATCGGTTGGTCTAATAATCAATGACCTTTGTTGCTTTTTTAGAGAATTGTACGCTAAAATCTTGAATGTTGTGACGCTGGAGAATTTAGAAAATTATATTTCATTGATACTTTGCAACCTTAAGCATATTTTCCCACCGCCATTCTTCGATATCATAATACACCTGACGATTCATCTTGCAACCGGGGCTAAGTTTGCCAGACCGGTACAATATCGATGGATGTATCTCGTCAAAAGGTACGTAGAATTTTTCGTTTCACGTATTTTGTAAAATTACTGTTGTCCTATATGTCCGTATTTATTTATTTAACATATTTTTCTTTAGGTACCTGTACACTCTAAAAAAGTATCTACACAATAGAAGTCGACCAGAGGGTTCTATTATGCAAGGTTAGCTTCTAGATGAAATAACCACATTTTGTTCTCGTGATCTGGACGAGAACATTGAGACGAAGTTTAATTGGCCTCGGAGAATTCAAGACGGGCCATATGGTAAAACTGATTATAAGAGAGTAGACATTATATTTATCAACAAGATATATCGGTTTATCCTCCTCAATAGCGTATGTCTTAAAGAAATTAGAAAGTAAGTTTTTTTTGGATTAATTGTTATATTTGTGTTTGTGTGTGTATGAAATGATATAATATTAATGTCATAATTTATCGTTAAGAACAGAATTCATATTGATGAGGAATGTGAGGGGAATCCTGATTAGAATGATGACGGAAAATCGAAAGACAACCTCCGTGCTCGGATGGATCTTCAGGACTGGGAAATTAGAAGTGAATTACATCCTAAACCGATAGCGGGTAAACCAGGAAAGTTTGTACTTCCCAATACCACGTATCATATATCACAACCAGAGAAGAAAATGTTCCTGCAGGTGTTACATGATTTGAAAGTTCGCACAGGTTTCTCAGGATCATTTAGTAAGAAGATAAATATTGTGAAAGGAAAGATCGATGGGCTGAAAAGTCATGATCACCATATTATTATGAAGCATTTTCTCCCATTAGCCCTTAGGACTTCCCTTTCCGAATCGGTTGGTCTAATAATCAATGACCTTTGTTGCTTTTTTAGAGAATTGTGTGCTAAAATCTTGAATGTTGTGACGCTGGAGAATCTAGAAAATTCTATTTCATTGATACTTTACAAGTTTGAGCATATTTTCCTAATGTCATTCTTCGATATCATAATACACCTGACGATTCATCTTGCAACCGAGACTAAGTTTGCTAGACCGGTACAATATCGATGGATGTATCTTGTCGAAAGGTACATAGAATTTTTCGTTTCACGTATTTTGTAAAATTACCGTTGTCCTATATGCCCATATTTATTTATTTAACATATTTTTGTTTAGGTACCTGTACACTCTATAAAAGTATCTACACAATAGAAGTCGACCAGAGGGTTCTATTATGCAAGGTTATCTTCTAGATGAAGTAATCACATTTTGTTCCTGTGATCTGGACGAGAACATTGAGACGAAACTTAATTGGCCTCGGAGAATTCAAGACGAGCCATATGGTAAACCTGATTATAAAAGAGACACTATGTTTGTTAACAAGATATATCGGTTTATCCTTCTCAATAGCGTATGTCTTGAAGAAATTAGAAAGTAAGTTTTTTTGGATTAATTGTTATATTTGT
Organism: Agapanthus africanus; assembly: GCA_030015575.1. NCBI lineage: Eukaryota > Viridiplantae > Streptophyta > Magnoliopsida > Asparagales > Amaryllidaceae > Agapanthus > Agapanthus africanus. The sequence goes on along the minus strand of CM057340.1, from coordinate 589,340,207 downwards.
GCTTGTGTGTGTATGAAATGATATAATATTAATGTCATAATTTATCGTTAAGAACAGAATTCATATTGATGAGGTACGTAAGGGGAATCCTGATTAGAATGATGAACGAATAGAAAAATATCATCAGGATAATTTTTGCGATTGGGTTGCAGATCATGTGTCACACCCCGCTTCCCAGTATATGGAGAAGGAGACGTGGCGGGAATGCGACGTATTTACTCAGAAGTAAACACGTTAAGCGTAAATAAACAATATATGAAATGCACAAGAAATGACAAAAGATATAAATTGAACATCAACTTTTATTAACATTCATCTTTATAATACAACTGATTTGTAAAGGAAAAGTATAATGACAAAAGCAATGTCTAAATAATGGCATACAAACTGGAAGGTAAGTACAAGCAAGCTGGTAGTCTGGATGTGCCTCAATCTACTCCAAGTACTCCTGGCTGGGCTCGGTCTTCTAAGAGTCATTTCCTCCTGACGAACATTCCAAGAAATAAATAGACATGAATGTCGTCAGCGAATTAGTGCTCGGTAAGTTCTAAAAGAAAGGAAGGAAACAACAAGTAATATGGAAGGAAACTGTTAAGTTATACAGGTATCGGTTTATTATTCTAACGTAGTTGTTTGTAGCTTGGTACAGAAGGTATCAGTGTATACGAGAGGAGTCCAACTATCCCGTGGACTATGGTAACATGTAAGTACAAGGCCCTGTCAAAACCCACGTAACAACGGCACGAGAGTTCATGTAGGTGTCTTTTAGTGACCATCATCGTGCCACTTTTAATACATTCCATACCAATCTACCCCTTTAATCCCGTAATGTGTTGTATAGATTATAATTATCAGACTTGCCGAGACTATAGATACAAGTTGTTCATGTAATCAGGTTTAGGATGTAAACAAGTAGTCATGTAATCAAGTCAAGTTATAGTCATGGTTCGGTCAAGTCAAGTCATGTTTGCATGTTGATATTGTTCTGATATTCAGGTTCAGGTTCAAGTATACATGTTAATGTTTGGTTCATGTTTGAATTGGATTCTAGTTTGAGTTGAATTCAAGCTTGATTTAGATTCAGACTTGAGTCAGACACTTAGAACTGATTTGGATCCTGAATTAGGTTTGGGAGTTATCGGTAACTGCTGCACATGGACGGCAGGATTTGTATTTTTTTCCAAGACAATCACCATTGATAACACCGTTAAGTTTTTCTACCTTAAATAGGCAAGCACTCACTTTCTCTGTCTCCCTGAGTCTCAAGAGAATTGATCCCGCTTAAACCCATATTTACTAAAGTCCTTAACAGTGTTTTATATAGCCCGAGAGGGTTTTATGAAAAATATTTTTAATATAGTTCAAAATAATCTTGAGAAATTTATTTATATTCTTTAGAATTTCCATGGATGTGTATTTTAAGAATTGAGCTATTTTAGTGATAATTATCTAAACTTGAATAGTTCATGGTATTTTACTGTAAAATTGTCTTGTATTAATATCTTGATAGTATTTTGATGAAACTTGTAATTATTTTATTTTAAAAAAATATAAAGTTATTATATTTTGAAAATATATGGATTTTTTAATATTTATATAATTAAAAATTAATTTTGATTATTAAGTAGAAAATCTAGTTTTTCTTAAAAATCGTATTATAAACCTTTGGAGACCGAATGCTCCGTGAGGAGGTTTGCATTTCGCTCTACTAGCCCAAGGATGTGCGATAATCCGCACCATCTAATAGCGGGTCCCTTAAAGAGGGTTGTAGAGACTTATTTGCAAAGGGTTGTGAAATACAATTCAAAAAAAAGCGTTTTTATAGTACATGGTATTTTAATGTAATATGGTAACAAAAGTATGTTCAAGAGATATCGTGCTATGGAAACATGTGTGTATGTGAGGGGTAGGTCATTACCCCGTGAAGTTTTCTAAAGGTATAGTATTAACAGCATACTAAAAGGTGATATGTAAAGTTCATGGTATTTTAACGAAAAAGTTAAATAAAAGTTATTTTGCATGGAATTCTAGGTTACAATTTATTCTAAACATTTATAATAATATTACAAGTATTGTGTAAAAGTTGTATTAACAATATGTAATAAAAAGGGTGAGTTTTTAGGGTTTAGAAGATCGACATCGGTATTAACTCCACTTACCGATGTTCGTTTTAAAAATAAATTTCAAAGAGGAAGAAGAAAGATTAGGAGGGACTTACTATTTAGTAATTCTAAGGAAAGGTAGACGAGGGAATGTTGATCTTCGTGACGTCGCGGGGTCGACAGAATAGTCTCGATTTCTCGCCGGAAGTTGGTCGTTGGCTAACTCTGTAAGTGCACGGCGGCGCCCCGGCCGTCAAACCGACGCCGGAATGCGGAAGCGGTGAATAACTTAAATTTTTGCGGACTTAGCAAACCGGCACCACCGCGCACTATAACCCGGATCGAACCATTAACTAGTCTAAGCTACAAACAAGATGGGTTAGAGATATACCGACGATCCAAGTCCTCCGGTCTTCTCACCATCGTCCGATCTCCTGCGGAAAAGTCCCGTCTCCTCCTCGTCGCCGGAAGTGCACCACATCGCCTTCTTCGTTTACGGGCTCCCACCTCAATGCCGAGGCAACTCGGGCACGAAGCCGGCTACTCGACGTGCCCAAGGTTCGTTGTAGAATATGTAGTAGAACTTGTGTCTCCTTATGGGGTAGTGGAGATGCCATTTGGTGGAGGAAAAAAGAGCTTGGAGAGAGGTGGGGAAAATGTAACATACCAAAATGAGAGTAACATTTTCCACCACCAAAATGAGAAATGAATCCCATCCCCTCTAGGAATGGCCGGCCACCCCCCAACATGTGTGATTGGAGAGAGAGAGAGAACAAACAAGGGGGGTGGGTGGAAAAAGAGTGATGATAGAAAAACAAATGATCACAAAGAAAAAGTCCTCACTCAACAACCATACCCCTCATCATCATCAAATCAAAACCCACACTCAACCACCTTCCACCAACCTCATCATCAACAACCATGATGAGCCAAAAGTCATGCCATCATGACAAGAAGAGGTCAAGGTCAATGAAAAGATGTCATGATACAACAATAAGCAAAGAACCCCTCCACAAACACTTATTTGCAACAATGCAAATAAGCCCTCCTCCACCAATCTTCGGCCAATGAACGGAACAATGGAAATTGGCCGAAACGGAAAGCAAACTGGCAACTCCAGAAAACTGGTCCCGTAATAAATTACGGGAAAACCCCGATACTGTGCATACACACCCGCATCTGTATTTCGACCGAAATACAAATGCAATGAGACAAAGTCTACACTGTACTATACTAGGTCCGGCTTATACCAAAACCGGCTAGTAATATCTGTTCGATCCTGATCCGTGCAATACCGCACGTATCTGATCAAACCCTGCCATATAACCATACGGCCTCTACAACCTTTCGCCCGAAAGCTGAGTAACTGAATGTGGGGGACTCTAAAGACTCGTCAACACCTTGGTTGTGGATTTAACCACTAGCACGTCAGAGGTATAAGCCAATACGTGACGGGCTACCAGGTACTGACCAAATGGGACGTCGATGAGGAAGCTCACCCCGACACCCAACTGAGCCTGTCAGTGACAATATCCGTGCAGTCCGGTCCGTTCGTCTATGAGTATCGCATGGCGGGCCTAGGGGGTTGGTAAAAGTCAGACCCCCAAAAGCGGTACAAGTCGTGTCGGAGTGTAGCCCAGAACACCCTGAGATACTACTGGAATACCTACCAGTAAATCTCCTTGCCTTGGCCAAGGACTTTGTGTAATGGCTCTCCTAGACACAGCACGACCTCACCCCCAATACCGGGAGAGACGAACCCCTGAAGATACGCTCACTACCTCCATGTGGCTCGGGACTGTACCCAACTAAAACCTGTTTGCACGACTCCTTTGAGCCGTGGTAGGGTAGTAATCAAAGTACAGTGGGAACTCACACGAGACAAATGACGATCCCCAGGTCGATGAACTAACCTGCACACATGTCACCAGGGAACTGCCATCTGACGTCTGGTATATGACCAACTAGCATGTTCCCGGCGAGTCCTGTCCGGTGTACTCATAACCCAATGAGCACCTGTACACATCTTAGGTGATCCAACTGACACCAGTGGCTTGTGAGACCGGCCACCGCCCCTCGTCGGGGTCTCGACTGTATACACTAGTCTACTAATGGAGTATCGATGCCCAGTCTCGAAACTCCCACGACTAGGGACCTTTTAAGGATAAGCTTATAGACCCCCAGCTCCCACTTATATGATCGCCCTCATACTGCTGGTGGTCAAGCAAGAATCCTAGGGGCTCTATCAACGTGTAATAGCGACGTGTCATGTCACCTAAAGCAGTACACGATGATAAAGGTAAACCAGATAGCATACTATCATCTCGAGTAAGACTGTCCTACCGGGATAGGTCCTCCCTCAATCATTACAATCACGTACCTGTGACCTAATAATTGACTCTGAGGGCACTATCTCCAACAATCTCCCACTTGCACTCAAGGCTAATTATTGCGATGTCGCATACTCACAGCCCGTGTGATACCGAACACCCAACTCCTCTACTAGTCAGTCTCACAAAGCTCGTTTGCGAAACTATTGCGTTCGAGGAATAGCCTCAGTGAGTGGATCCGCTTAGTTGTTTCTTTCTATGTCTCTCTATATCTCAAGTTCGCGGAGAAACCTATCTCCCGAAATGAGCAATACCTGTCTTAGAATGTGTCTGGATGTCTGATGGGACATAGCTCATAAATGAACTCCAAATCCAAACTTCTTAGACTATATCGTCAACTGAACTTAATCAGTATCCTGCGCGCCATGCCTCCCTCAGTATTGCCTTGGACCACCTGTCCAAAATACTGCCCCTCATCAGAAGGAAAACTATAACTCTGACAACCTTCTTGTCGTCCATGTCACCTTGGAAGCCTGGAATGATAACTGTCTCCTGAATGAGGCTGTCGTTATCATCTCCCTAGAACATCCACTTATGTTCTAAAACTGCTTCCGACTGTTTCTCCAGGATTGGATTAATGTCAACTCATTGCATCTAGTGCAAGAACAACATCTGGTGTGGTACTTGACATCTCACGATTGACTCAATTGCCTGAGCAAGTGATCTGCCAATCATGCCCGTCCCTCTCCCCTTTAGTCTGTAAGACACCTTTGGAGAGGGTGACTCCATTACCTGCAGGTACACTACCGTGCCAGGAGTCGTCCATCCTAAATACTCTTAGAACGCTGTCAAGTACCCTGATTGGGAAACCACCCAAATCTAGATCTAAGACCATAGATCTAGTAACCAGTATGTCTGATATAAAATCCATTTCCTTTGTGGAGAAACAACTGTGTGACGACCAAACTATAACCGATCGTAGTGTAGGAGTTTCCTTTCCTACTCTGTGTATATCATCCAAATACCAGGATATCACACCCTACTACCTTCTCAACAGATCCATCCCCTATTCTGATGAAGTCAAACCCATGACTGTCACGTCAGAAATAGATGATCTTTCTCCACTACATCTGCTCTAGTCTATAAATAGACATAAGCTACCTGTCCACCAATGCTTCCGCTTCTCCCACTGACTACGACAACCCTCTGGCAGAGTCATATAGACGTGCACTTCTAAAACTAGTTTAGAACGACGCTATACTCATCCTCCCGCCGGGTCTCACAGCCTGGAACAACAGCAATGGTAATTGTGGGTAAACAAGAACTTCCCTGTCACCGTCCTTGAGGCTACCGGAGTACCTCTCGGGTGCCTGAAGTTACCCACCTTATCTGCGGAGTGGCCAATGGAATGTCAATTCAGATTGAATCTTTAGGTTCCTTATCAAATCTTCAGTAATCGTTTGTGGTTCTGGAATCACTTCCAGTTCTACCATACTCCCACTACTGTTTTTCTGAAAAAAAATCCATTTTTAATAAAACTGTGGCGAGTCTAGAACAATATCGCTATTGTTCGTCCAGATGGTAGAAAATCAACCCTCGTCATAGCCTGGGTCAACCCACAAACAGCTATTACAGAAACGTGCCTTGAGTTGTCCAGTGTCTGGTTTTAATCATAAACCGGACAACTCCCCGTACCTTAACATCGTTAAGATATGAACTGTTCTATATCATATATAGAACCAGAGGCACTGATTTAATTGAACCAGATTCAAATCATGCAACTGTCTCCAGTGCATGTCAACTAAATGGAAGGAGGCCGATCAGCGTTACTCAACTTAGGAATACTTCCAATTATGAGTAACCTGAAAGAGAAGCAAGATCTCTTTATCATTACTATCAACTGAATACCATACACAAGTACCTACATCTTCGATCTCTTTGAAGAATCCCGATACTTGCTATACCTGGTTCTCTACTCTATTCAAATACCTATAACTTCTCAAAATTTGGACCCTGTGTTTCCGCGAAACACTTGTCTAAAAACTAGAGAAGTCATAAGTAAACCGAATATAGTACGAGGACCAACCCCTCTGTCCTGATGGACCCTGGACAACATACAATCCTTTGTATAAGTCCCTTGAGTCTGATAACTCATTCACTGTGTGTCGTAGGTTGAAAACTGTACTTATGGTTAAGAAGAATTACACCGCTGTTTAATGCTCCTTACCTAACCATCCACTGATATAGGTAAATGTCGTAGACATAATTTCAGAAAGGTATATCTCACTCTATGAAAATAGACATACAGATATATCAATTTGAAATTGGTGCATAACTGCGGATATTCAAAACCAAATATTTGCCGACTGGCAAACAACCCAGGTGACTTCCTCAAATATCACTGATTCCAACGAATCCCGATATAATGAGGGTGATCACCTAATTCCCACTAACCTACTCCCACTCATCATCTGAAAAACCATACAGATGTGAGAGTCATACCTGGTAAATACATACCCTGGAGTAAGTGTCTAACTGGGAAATCAGTTTTCCTTTAACAGTACACAGTGAAACTGAAACATTAAAATGTTCCGATGGGGTATCCCGGTATTCCTAGTAATGCCTCTTCCAGATTCACGACTGTAACCGTATAGTTCTTTGCCACCTCTCCAAATCCCTTCATATGTCTTTAGTCTTTACCTTCTGCACACCCTTTTAGGCCAAATGGTTTTCTTCCTTCCCTACCGTTCGGCACCAGCCTATGGTTTGGAAGAAGACTATCCAATAAGCATAATGGGTGTACTGTCCGCATCCTAGGAACACTCGCAATGAGAGAGGGTGAAGATAAAAGACAACCGAATAAACCTTATTCCTATTTCTCCTGAACCAGAATCCATCCCCGAACTGGAACAAGTTCCATTCGAGTTCGTATATAACCATACGATGGAGTATCCAAATAAACTGTGGATCTTCGTAGTGATACGGAGTGTCCTGGAGAAATACAAAGGTGATGTGGGAGTGGTAATGAAATATTTGGTTTGGTCGTGAATATCTGTTGCAATTTACTTTGCCCTCTTACTAATCCCTTGCTTTGTCTGAACTTAATACCTTCTGTACACCATCGTTAGGCTAATTGGTTTTCTTCATTCCCTACCGGTCGGCACCAGCCTAAGGTTTGGAAGAAGACAATCCAATTTGCGTAATAGGTGTACTACCCCTAAACCAAGGAGTACTCGTAACCTGAGAGAGGGTAAAAGGAAAAGACAACTGAATAATCCTATCCGTTTTCTCCAGAACCGGAAACTATCCTCGAATAAATTCTTTCGAGTTCGTATCTAACCATACGATGGTTTTGTCCAATGGAAGTGGACGTTCGTAGTAAAACGGGGTGTCCTGGAGAAAAGGGTAAAAGTAGGAGTGGCAATGAGGTCTGCAACTCTGACAATCCAAAAGCCGGTGTTAAAGAAGGTTCGGTCAACTTGGTCACTGAGTCAAAGTCTTAGGGTCGGGTCAATGGTCGCTGCCAAAGAGAGAGAGAAAAGAAACACTCAGCGTGCACTCTAACCTAGATCAGAATGGTTACCAATTTATCTAATCTGGAATCCTCCCACTGTACCTCAAATTCTCCTCCAAACCTGAAAGAAGAATTAGTCGGGGTTACCCGAGGAGTATACCAACTCATCAGTGGGAATCGGGATCCAACTATCATTGCATGATAACGTGACGGAATCCGCTCACGCTATCACACTCCAGAAGGTATGCGCATATCTGGCAAGTTTCAGTTCTTTTGAAACTCCCGATGTAATTTCTGCCCCATGCTCTTATGACCTTGGCTTTGGCCAACAAATCATAAGTCACATGTCAAGTTCTACCCGTCATTCTCCAGGTTGATTCGAATCCACCCGCACAAGCCCTTGACTTTGGCCAACAAGGCTATACGACTGTTCCAAACCAACGCATCTATCTATGCTGCATATGAATAACCAACAGCTACCAAACACTGTGCCTTGACTTTGGCCAACAAACACAGCTTGAATACTATTGACTACCCATATGAAACGACGGAGGGCTACGAATGGTTTCTGGCGAAAACCTTTAACGTAAAGAACTTGATATCGTCGAAGGAACGGATAGCTTTTAAAAATATAGTGACGAAAACCGTTGCTAAAGAGGTCACTCCCGGTGAAGGGATCTCGGCTCTTTCCCCGTAGAATGGGGTGCAGGATATTCCAACTGAATACCACGATGCAAAGCAAAAGCAATCGGCTATAGTGAAATTAATGCCCTGACGCAAACTTTTGTCCAAGGGGTCACTCCCGGTGAAGGGATCTCGGCCCTTGCCTCGTCGACTGAGGAGCAGGATATTCCAAATGAATACCACAATGCAAAACAAAAGTGAACGTCCTTGCAATAACAGCTTTTTGAAAAAGTGTTCCAACAACATCAGATTAGGTTTGTTTTTAACTTGCATTGATCCGAATCAATGCAGTCCCATCAATTGATCACACCACAAAGAACGAAAATATACTGATGTACGTATATGCCATCCGCATTCGCCACTGGGTCCCGTCATTACCCGTTAGGTTAGCTTACTAACGACAGAGCGGGGACTGGACTAGCGCGGATGCAAAACATATACAACATCTACTAATATATATACCAATATATTATATTTCGCTCAAGGCGTGAATAAAATGCAACATCACAGAAAATGAACAGCATCACAGAAACAATACAGATATCTGGGATCCCCGGGTTTCACAGAGCCACTACTGAAACCCGACGTTCCCCTGGTCGTGTGGATAGCCTGTGCAATGAAATCCTAGACCCCTACGGGCGCGGCAAGTCACCCGCCAAAACCTGAAGCGAGGCAGCCCCCTTCAGCGCCGTGAATGGACCACCCAGCACTTCACGGAATCCGGCAACTTGGGCACCCCTCCTGGGTCAACCTGTACCCCCTACGAGTGCGGTGAATAGCCCGCCAATCCTAGAGCGAAGCCCCCTTCCGCCTCAATGCCATGAGATGCGGGCTTGTTGCCCTCCAGAACCCGGCTATCCGTGCACCCCTCCGCGGGGCAATCCTAGTACAGAAAGTAAAATATACATACACCGGGTACATCGACCGCAACCAGGTCGTGCCCCAAAAAAATAATACAATCAGGCAGTGACGGCAGTCCACATGTCGGACGCTCGCCCCGCAATATCAAATGTACATAATACAACAGCACAGTACTAGCATTGCATCCAGGCTATCCCCACCGACCGATCCGCAACATCACAGCATAAACATAGAACATCAACGTGAAAGTCACGTTCGCAAATCCGTCTAACCGGGCTATAGCAGTTAGACGGGATTTACCGATCGAGTGACATTCACGGTCGCAGATATAATGTAAATACTGTGAAAAATGTGTTTAAAATTTTCCGATTGACCAAAAATTAACAAGTGGGCCCCCAAGCAATACTGTAGCACTCACAGAAATAATTGGCCCAATTTTAATATTCCAAAACCCCTAATTACTACCCTGAAGCCCACTGGAAAAAGATGGCCCACTGACCTCTCCACACTGCGGCGGATCCGCGGCCCAATATAGAGGTGAGGCCGCGGTTCCGCGCTCATGAGGAGAGATCACAGTGTCGAATTTTTCCAGTATGCTTAGAATTTCCTGCACATTATTCTGAGACCACCTGAAAAATTTTTGGACACCAAAAAATTTTAACAGAAAACTGATGTGCACAAAAACATAGATTTTGGAATTTTGGTCGATCGGAAAAGCAAAACACATCAAACGAAAGCTAGACGAAGTTAATGGCGAGGCTCTGATACCACTGTAAGTGCACGGCGGCGCCCCGGCCGTCAAACCGACGCCGGAATGCGGAAGCGGTGAATAACTTAAATTTTTGCGGACTTAGCAAACCGGCACCACCGCGCACTATAACCCGGATCGAACTATTAACTAGTCTAAGCTACAAACAAGATGGGTTAGAGATATACCGACGATCCAAGTCCTCCGGTCTTCTCACCATCGTCCGATCTCCTGCGGAAAAGTCCCGTCTCCTCCTCGTCGCCGGAAGTGCACCACATCGCCTTCTTCGTTTACGGGCTCCCACCTCAATGCCGAGGCAACTCGGGCACGAAGCCGGCTACTCGACGTGCCCAAGGTTCGTTGTAGAATATGTAGTAGAACTTGTGTCTCCTTATGGGGTAGTGGAGATGCCATTTGGTGGAGGAAAAAAGAGCTTGGAGAGAGGTGGGGAAAATGTAACATACCAAAATGAGAGTAACATTTTCCACCACCAAAATGAGAAATGAATCCCATCCCCTCTAGGAATGGCCGGCCACCCCCCAACATGTGTGATTGGAGAGAGAGAGAGAACAAACAAGGGGGGTGGGTGGAAAAAGAGTGATGATAGAAAAACAAATGATCACAAAGAAAAAGTCCTCACTCAACAACCATACCCCTCATCATCATCAAATCAAAACCCACACTCAACCACCTTCCACCAACCTCATCATCAACAACCATGATGAGCCAAAAGTCATGCCATCATGACAAGAAGAGGTCAAGGTCAATGAAAAGATGTCATGATACAACAATAAGCAAAGAACCCCTCCACAAACACTTATTTGCAACAATGCAAATAAGCCCTCCTCCACCAATCTTCGGCCAATGAACGGAACAATGGAAATTGGCCGAAACGGAAAGCAAACTGGCAACTCCAGAAAACTGGTCCCGTAATAAATTACGGGAAAACCCCGATACTGTGCATACACACCCGCATCTGTATTTCGACCGAAATACAAATGCAATGAGACAAAGTCTACACTGTACTATACTAGGTCCGGCTTATACCAAAACCGGCTAGTAATATCTGTTCGATCCTGATCCGTGCAATACCGCACGTATCTGATCAAACCCTGCCATATAACCATACGGCCTCTACAACCTTTCGCCCGAAAGCTGAGTAACTGAATGTGGGGGACTCTAAAGACTCGTCAACACCTTGGTTGTGGATTTAACCACTAGCACGTCAGAGGTATAAGCCAATACGTGACGGGCTACCAGGTACTGACCAAATGGGACGTCGATGAGGAAGCTCACCCCGACACCCAACTGAGCCTGTCAGTGACAATATCCGTGCAGTCCGGTCCGTTCGTCTATGAGTATCGCATGGCGGGCCTAGGGGGTTGGTAAAAGTCAGACCCCCAAAAGCGGTACAAGTCGTGTCGGAGTGTAGCCCAGAACACCCTGAGATACTACTGGAATACCTACCAGTAAATCTCCTTGCCTTGGCCAAGGACTTTGTGTAATGGCGCTCCTAGACACAGCACGACCTCACCCCCAATACCGGGAGAGACGAACCCCTGAAGATACGCTCACTACCTCCATGTGGCTCGGGACTGTACCCAACTAAAACCTGTTTGCACGACTCCTTTGAGCCGTGGTAGGGTAGTAATCAAAGTACAGTGGGAACTCACACGAGACAAATGACGATCCCCAGGTCGATGAACTAACCTGCACACATGTCACCAGGGAACTGCCATCTGACGTCTGGTATATTACCAACTAGCATGTTCCCGGCGAGTCCTGTCCGGTGTACTCATAACCCAATGAGCACCTGTACACATCTTAGGTGATCCAACTGACACCAGTGGCTTGTGAGACCGGCCACCGCCCCTCGTCGGGGTCTCGACTGTATACACTAGTCTACTAATGGAGTATCGATGCCCAGTCTCGAAACTCCCACGACTAGGGACCTTTTAAGGATAAGCTTATAGACCCCCAGCTCCCACTTATATGATCGCCCTCATACTGCTGGTGGTCAAGCAAGAATCCTAGGGGCTCTATCAACGTGTAATAGCGACGTGTCATGTCACCTAAAGCAGTACACGATGATAAAGGTAAACCAGATAGCATACTATCATCTCGAGTAAGACTGTCCTACCGGGATAGGTCCTCCCTCAATCATTACAATCACGTACCTGTGACCTAATAATTGACTCTGAGGGCACTATCTCCAACAAACTCCTCTTCTACTCCACTCGTACTTGAGAAAATTTGAGGGTTTTGGCTAGAATTTCCAGAATGAGGAAGGGCTAGGGAATGAGATAGTATTTATTGTGTGGAATTAGGGTTTTGGGATTAAAAGAGTGAATTAAAATGCATTAAAATATGATCAATTGGGGAATTGAGGGGTCTCTGTTTGATTGTAGAGTAATCAAACAGTGCAGGTGTAATGGGGGTAGGTCAAAGGACATGTGTGCAAAACACGGGCACATTTTGCTACAGTGGGACCGTCGGTGCCGGCCTTGAGAAGGGTTTGGCCGGTCGATCTTGGGATTTGGGTCGTAGGATTTGTGCCACGTGTTCACTTCTGTATTTAAATCATTTTGAACATGTTTGTTTTCTCAGACTTTTCATTTTTATGTGCATTGCACGTGTAAACTTTTGGGCTTCCAAAATGTTTAAAAATAAAATCCGAAAAAAATAAATGTGTCTGATGGAATTCGAACACAGGGGCTACGTCACAGCAGTGCAGGGGCTTTATCAATGAGCTACAAATTGTTTCTTGCCGTTCTTAACAAAAATTAACTTTTAAATTGTATTTAGGCTTGCAAACTCCATTCTGTACATTAACTTAAAAATTTTAGTACAGTAAATTCAGAGTCGTTACATCATGTAAGTTGTTCGAATAACATGTTATTGCTACCAGTCTTAATATAAACTTATATCGTTATGTATTTACCGTAAAATTTATTTTGTCAGATCCACGATCCAAACTTGTTTGCATCATTAGAGAGAGATTCAAGATTTTTAGCTCAGTTTCCTAGCATGGAGGTTGCATATTATAAAGGATTCGGTGTCCTTGGATACAAATTTGAAGTAAAGGACATATAAACATCTCGAACCACTCAGAATAGTGGGATTGCGATGGTAGGATCAGATGGTGTGATTTATTATGGATACTTAAATTGCATACTTGGCATCCAATATCCCGGACGATCAGAACCGTTTTATATATTTCAGTGTACTTGGTACGATACATGAACCGATACGGATAAGTGGAGAAATAATCTCAGGACTTGGAAAGATGAATATGGATTGACTAGTGTGAACATACTTCAATTTTACGGTCAGGACGATCCATTTATCTTTCCGAACCAAGCGTTCCAAGTATACTACTCACAGTGCTTGAAGCATCTGGGATGGAGTATCGTATGTCGTTGGAAACCCAGGAATGTTTACGATGTCCCAGAATTCGAGAATCGTATGGAGGACATCGATGAGGATGAAGAAGAAAGAAGACTCAGAGTGCTCCGACCCTCTGTTTCAAAAGATGGGCTGTCTTCGGCTGATTGTGAAGTTACGTGGGTTAGAAATGATATCGATGATGAAATCCAAGTAGATATGTCTAATGCGTCCATGAAACGAAAAAGGTTATTAGTAATGTTATATTATTACTTCATATTTCTACGATCTATACATATATTGCATGCATATATAATGATTGTACTCTTATCTAGGTTTGATGACGACGTCTGAAGCAGCGAAGGGCAGCAGGAGCACCAGCCGCGGCAGAGACAGAGGCAGAGGCAGATGCAGAGCGGTTCTGCCATCCGGAGAGTTGCGTAGGGAGCTTCAGAGGGCTGGTCTTGCACCCCGATCGGTATCCCGTTCGGATGACTTCTTCCGTATGGATTTTGCCACACCTCCAGGTATATTGCACGCATATTCATTTTGAATGTAATATTATAGATATACATGCATATTTATTTCAAAATTACTCATATAGTCAATGTTTAATTGTCCAGCTGTTGGTGGTGCGTCCATATCAGAGGCAGAGGCCACTACTGCACCTGCATGTATGTTTATATATTCTATAGTGCATGCCTGTTGATTTAGAATGTTATATCATAAATATACACACATTCTTTTTGCTCTTGCTTAGATAATCATTTTTTGATTGTCTAGGTGGTGCCTCCACATCAATACATAGGTGGTGCCTCCATATCTCGGGCAGAGGTCACCACTGCACTTGCGGGTATATTTATATATCCTATATTGTATGCATATTGATTTAGAATGTTATATTATTGATATACACATTCATTTTGCAATTACTTATATAATCTATTTTTAATTGTCTAATTATAGGTGGTGCATCCACTTCTGGCGCAGAGGCCACTCCTGCCACTTCCATACCCTCCGCTCAGTTTGCAGATTAGTATAAATAAATATAAAATATTTATTCATTTTACATATTCTCTAAGAATAAATATGAACTTCATGTAATTTTATCGTCAATGTTTATTTTCTAGTTGGAGTGGATGCGTCCACGTCCGGGTCACTGGTTGTTCCTCACCAGAGGAACTATCGTCCCGCTCGTGCTACTGTCCGAGCCCAGGCTCGTGCTGCTGTCTCCGGAGGTATATATCGCACTTCAATTTTCGTTTATCCTTGATTTCTTAATACCATTTTGTCTTAATATTGCTTGTCTTGATATTTCTTGTAGATGCAGGGCAGCCCCATCACGAGAGGGGGACTCAAGGGCTGAATCAGTCCCATAGGCCGAGACCCGATAGAGCTAGGGGGGAGGCACCATTCTCCCTCTTCTTTACCCGCGATTATTGCTATACTGACGATTATGCCGAGAGGTTCGGACGGTATATGGGGGATGAGAGCTGCATCCAAAATAAGTATCCACTTCACGTTGAGTGGGGCGATCAGCACCGGCGCTCATTTGCCTTCTTATAGTTTCAGGCTCGGGTATTAATATATATTTTCAATTGACTTATCCAATATATTTATTATTATTTAACACTTGCAATTTAAATACATTATTTTTTTGTATTTGCAGTTGGATTACGACTTTCAGCCTGTATCCGACCCTGATCACCCTGAGAGAGTGCTCGATCTTGTTGGATATATGTATGCCCCAGAGGCCATTATATGTATAGTGGATGCTTGGACATGAATATATATAGATTACTTTCTTGCTCGACATGATAGTATGCTATCTGGTTTACTTTATCTGACATGTTGACTTGATCATGTTTTTATTCATTTGCACATGTTGATAAAGCCCTCAGGATATATGCTTGACTACTGTTACTATGATGCGGATCATTCTAGTAGGGCACGTGTAGTTTATAAGCTTATCCTTGAACTGTTACTAGTCATGGGTGTATCGAGACGGGGTATCGATATTCCAGAGTAGACTAGCGTATACCATTCTTGTCCCATGTGATAGGCGATGGATGATCCCATATCCATCTGGTGTGCTAACACCAAAGATTGTATGCGGGTGCTCAGTATAGACTGGGCACACTGAACGGACTCGCCGAGAACTCCTATGTGGTATTATATCTATCGTCGGATATCAGTTCTCAGGTGACACTGGTACAGGTTAGTCTGTAGACCCGAGATCGTCATAGAGTCTTGTGTGTCCTCCCACTGTACTTTGATCTCCACCCTACCACAGGTCTACTGAGTCGTGCAAACAAGTGGTCTTTGGGTACAGTTCCGAGGCACATGGAGGAAATGAGCGATAGGAGGGGTTTCGTCTCTCCCGGTATTGGGGGTTGATGTTGTGCCATGCTCGATTGGCTATAACAGGAAGTCTCTGGCTAGGGCTGCTGAGATTTACTGATAAGTGTTATCAGTAGTTTCTCGATCTGTTATGAGCCATAAACCAGCATGACTTATTGAGTTATTGGGGTCGACGATACCATCCCTAAACTCGATATACAACATATCTAACGAAGAGACCGGACTATACGGTAAGTGTTGCCAGATGGCTCGACGGGAGTTTTGACAGCTTTGCTAGTTTTCTTCTGATCGGTCAATACCCGGGTGGCCTCTACGTTTAGCTGACCGCTTGCGGTTTGTGGGTGTTTGATATGATCATCACCCACTGCCGGCGTATTGATGAGTCTTTGAGTCCTACACAGAAGTTCCCTAGCCCAGGCAAAAAGATGTGGTGTGCATATGAGATATGCGCGGGGACCCGATTGAATACGACTATGTGATACCGTATGTTAATCGGGCGTTTTTCTATTGATCAGGTCGTATGTGATATGACTGGATTGTTAAATCAATTGTTGATTTAACATTTTGACTTTTAGTTTTATTCTTATTTTTTATTCAAACCCTTTTTATTAAAGAGGAAGAATGCATGATGTGCATGTATGCACATGATGATGTGCATAGGATACTGTCACGACCCAAAGTAGCCCGTGACTGGCCCTTGGATCATATGAAGTCTATAGGATCTCATCTAATTCAAGTAAGCCAAAAAGCCCAGAAATCTAAAACCATTTTAAGGAGTAAATAAAGAAAACTAGTTTTTAAGAAGTAAGGAAAACATGTTTTAAAAGCAAGGTTTTTAAATAAGTAAGCCGAATATGCATTTTAAAAATCTATAGTCTTTTCTGAAAATTTCGGCAGAGTTTCCTTTGTAAATACTGGCCCCAAACGGGGTACAACATGAATAATATATATACAATGATAAAAGGCATCCCCAAGCGGGAGCTAGCTCTTCGTCAATCGACGGTCACAACCACGCAAGCAGTATAATATACAACGCCGAAGGGCGAGGATCAAAACTCAAAGGAAAACTCAAATCAGCATGAAAACCATAATACTACAACGCGCGACTCTAAGGTCGAAATAATACATAACTGGTTTTCTAAGTCTGAAACAATATACATGTTTGGTTGATGGAATTACTAGATACAACTGAATAAAATAATACAAGGGTGGTCACGATGCGAGTGAACCCACCTACCAATGCAATCACCTAAAAAGGAAGCAGTGTGCCAAAAAAGCCGCAATGAAACATGTATGGCAAAACCTGCAAGAAACTGTGGCACAGCGGGGGTGAGTTGCCAACTCGTGAATAGAAAACATCACAGAGCAGAAATCGTATGTATGACACAATCCTAGGTCAATACGATCAGATATATATATAAACCTCAAATGAATAAGTCTGAAGCATGATAAGGTGGCAATGTAACATCTATACATGAGTGTAGTGCCAAGTGCTCGTGCCAGTTCCTCAGGTAATAACATATCATAAATATGAGGTATGATCAATGTCGACTATATCATGAAGTCTATAAGTATGTGGATATCATCCAACTGTGTGATCAATATCATCAATCTCAACTATATGTATGTGGAAATCGTCCACGTGTCACCCAATGACAATAAGCATCATGCATGTAAATATCATAAAGCATATGCATGGAAGTATGAGGATGTAAATCAACATGTGTCGCTCGCGACATATCAAATCATGGACTTGAGTGTCAAGCATCGACACTCGAAAACATCATGAAACCTGTGCCTAGTATCGGCACGTAAATCCTCATATATATATAGGGCTCTGTCAGTCCGGATCGGCCCATCTCATCTCTCAACTCCGGTCGGTATCCCCCAGATATCCGTCGAGCTCAAATATAATCACCGGTAGGTAGTACTCCCCTGCCAGGCTCACCGTCTAACATATACGAGTCTTCTTGCCCCGGGGTACCTCACCGGGTCCACCATGTACCCGCAAACGGTGCCTACCTCTCCTCGAATCGGGTTTCACATGTCGCTCTCAGAACCGAGAAAACACATGGTGGACGCACTGAAATATCATATCAAGGGTAACCGGGTTTTTAAAACAATACATACTCTCTTTTGAAATACCCACGGTCCCAAATCCAGAAATATCATGGAAACAAAATATCTCAATGTGTATAATCATAAAGAATGATATATGCGACATGTAAAAGAAATGTAAGCATATCAGTATATCATGCAACATTGAATAGTAATATACACATATTGAGGGAAACCGCTCTTTTAAAATGAATCAGTTTTTAAGGAGTATCTTGCGGTTCCCAAATCTCCAAATCAAGACAGAATCATCTATGTATGTGCAAGTATGTATGTGTATAAAATATGAGTGTACAATATGTATGTACACGAGTATGAATGTACAGTAGGTATGTGCACAAGTATGAGTGTACAATAAGTATGTGCACAAGTATGAGTGTACAATATGTAAGTACACGAGTATGAATGTACAATAGGTATGTGCACAAGTATGAGTGTACAATATGTAAGTATACGAGTATGAATGTACAATAGGTATGTGCATAAGTATGAGTGTACAATATGTAAGTACACGAGTATGAATGTACAGTAGGTATGTGCACAAGTATGAGTGTACAATAAGTATGTGCACAAGTATGAGTGTACAATATGTAAGTATACGAGTATGAATGTACAATAGGTATGTGCACAAGTATGAGTGTACAATATGTAAATACACGAGTATGAATGTACAATAGATATGTGCACAAGTATGAGTGTACAATATGTAAGTACACGAGTATGAATGTACAATAGGTATGTGCACATATATGCCATGCAAGGGTCATATCCTGAATGCAACAGTACTACAGTGTAGTGACATGGCAATTATCGATGATGAAGTGTGTGAGCCAGCAAGCAGGTGTACGTGGAACATATGCATCATCGATAATGGTGCTGGTGTCCTAACAGCATGGATTTGATATAACAATAAACATATTTAACATGCAATGCGATGCAAACAGTAAGAATATGCGGCAAATGAATAATAAACACAACAGTGTAGAATTTACATCAATGTATCTATGTCATACTGTTTTGCCATTTAAAAGAAGACAAATCGTGGTTTTTAGAAAAATAAGGGCTACGATGTTTTTAAGAAAAGATGCGTCTTTTGAAAATATCCGTATAATCCCTTTGCCTGTCTTTAAAATACTCCCGATTCGTTAGTTTTTGAAATAGGTATGACATCGGCCTAGCCTAACATCTACTAGCAAGACTACAACTCTAACTAACAAGTCAATCAGGAGGGGTATGGAAACCACCTAAATCTGAGTCGATATATATATATATATATATATATATATATATATAATGATAATAGTCGGTGATCCCGCCTAAAGGTACCGCGTACGATACAATATCATATGACATCCTCGAGTCATGAGTGCGGATCTATCGTCAATATAAAGCTCGTACGGTAAATCATCGTACGACATCCCAAAAGCTGGGTACGGGTCAATATCACATAAATCTCATCAATTATCTGTTATCCTTATCATCATATCTCATGATCCGGGGTACTGATCTAAGTCTAGTACAAATCGATACTATCTATATAAATATAAATGTGTGTGTGAAACACACGTCCCAAGGCCCGCTAAAATCACATGTTGTATCCCAAATATGAATCACGTCATATCACCGATCTCATGGCACTATGCCCAATCTCATCGACTCATCTCCAAATATCATACACTATTCTCATCATCCAGGTATAAGTATAACAAGCAAGCATGTATGTGTGTGTGGGTGTAAACCTATTCTAGGGTTCGTAACTAGGAAACTATACTAGTTTACTTCTAAACCCTAATCTATCCATAGTACATCTAACCACTTCTGAATATCTAATTCACATATAACGCTATCATATATACATACATACATATATATATATATATAGTATATAGTATATATCTAGTATACTAAGTATCGAACTGTGGGGGTGCTATAGCCATCCACCCGACTTCCCCCGTAGATATAATCTACTCACCTTGCATCCTGCGTGTTGGTGTCGACGTCGCCTTTGTCTTCTTCATCGTATGAAGCCCTCGTGAAGGTACCTACAAAGATAACATAATTGGAATGCGTATTAAAATCACATCGGGAATACCAAAACGACACGCTAAGGTCTATAGGTTAGAACCTATAGACTACGCTTTCAAAACCATCAAACAACCCTCGATATCATCGTACAAACGTCAAGTGATCGAGGTAAAAAACAAATACGCAAATCCAGAATTCAAAATATGAGAAACGAAACTCCGAATCAAAAAAGCCACTTAGGAAAAAGGTGCCAGATTCTACCCTAGGTCAAATCAGACAATTTTGCATATACCAAGGGTCTATTTTACTGATGAAGGGACCACAGAACCAACACGAACCAATTCCACCCTGGTATGGTTGCAATTTGTAGCCAGAAAGA
The DNA here is from genome assembly GCA_030015575.1 of Agapanthus africanus. Classification (NCBI taxonomy): domain Eukaryota; kingdom Viridiplantae; phylum Streptophyta; class Magnoliopsida; order Asparagales; family Amaryllidaceae; genus Agapanthus; species Agapanthus africanus. The sequence continues at coordinate 589,319,704 of CM057340.1, read as the reverse complement.
TTAAATTTGCGGCCATGGTTGAGGGTTAGGGGCCAGGGCTTTGGTGGTAGCTTCCTACGTGCCTGCATGTATCACTGTCCTTGCAAAATAATTTTCAGAGTCTCGGGGTGATAGAAAATTCCATTTTACATCCACAGAATTCATAATTTTCCAATATCGGCTTTTCTAAATCCGTATTCCAGGGTTCTAGTCTCTGGTTTAGGTCTTAATTCTAGTACTAGGGGGTTTGTGAGGCCTCTACTGAGCTCAATTGCCCATCACAACTCTCAATTTCCAATAACCATAACTGGAATTCTTCTAAATCCACAAAACCACTCGATATCGGTTCTAATCTATCATGAGGGTAAAAGTAATGGAAACACTAAGCTTATGGTTCAGAAAATACCTCATTTGGCAATCAAGAAAATTCTTGAGTTGCCCCAAGTGGCCAAAATCTTTGCTTTCTTGGTCCAATGTGCTTCCCTTGAGCTTGTGCATCTTTTTAATGAAAAGGGTAATGGGTTTTGGGGTGTTTAGCATGGAGTTTTGGGAGGTTGAAGATGGAGAGGAGGGGGGGGGGGGGACAGCAGCAGCAGCAGCAACATGAGGAGGGGAGAGGAAAATGATGAAAAGAGATGACAGGAAAAGAGAATGGTCAAGGTCAAATACCCCCTCACCTTTCTCTTTCTCACCCATACCTAATTCTTTATCCTTTTTCCCCTTTTCTTTTCTACTTTTCTTCTTTCCTCAATAGTAACCCCAAAACAGAAGCCATGCACAAAAGTAACAAGTGTAAAAATGATATGGTGCATGTTTACACAAAATATGCTAAAAATCCGATTAGCGATTTTTAATCGCGATTAGCACTAAATTAGAATATAATTAATCATAAAAACTCAAAAATTGCATAATTCCATAAAACACCATCTTTTTAGTAATTTCCATAATTTTCCATATTTTCCCCCAATTATCGGTATTTAATTATACCGCCTTATTTAAAATATTCAATATTTTATTATTAAATTATAAAAATTCCCCAAAAATAATATTTTATTTTTTTGAAATGTTATAATCTTCCCTCCTTAAAGAAATTCGGTCCCCGAATTTAAATTTTAAACCCCCAAATTCTAAACCATTTCAGTAAAAGTCCAAGTTGTCCGGGCTCCGAAATCATCAATAGATAGGACGCATCATAGCGCAACGCATGCGCATGAATAATGAGCAGATAACTCAAAATCAAAACTCCGTCAAGATGTTAGTTATATGTATATCCTAGAGGCCATTACTGTACATATGATGTATATTGTAATGGATGCTTGGACATATGTAGGGAGGACTTTCTTGCTCTACATGATAGTATGCTATCTGGTTGTACTTTATCTTAACATGTACTCTGATTGTCTCTATATTACATGTTGATAAAGCCCTTAGGATATGTACTCGACTACTTGGACTATGATGAGATCATACTAGTGGGGCCACGGTAGTCGACGAGTACATTCTATAACTGTTCCTAGTCGAGAGTGTATCGAGATAGGGCATCGATACACCAGAGTAGACTAGCGTATACGCATCTTGACCCATATGATGGGCGATGGATGATCCCATATCCATCGGTGTTTGACATCAAGGATGGTGTACGGGTTCTTAGTAGAGACTGGGTACACTGGACGGACTCGCCGAGAACTCCCAGATGGTATTATACCTCACGTAAGATGGCAGTTCTTCGGTGACACTGGTACAGAGTAGTCTGTTGACCCGAGATCGTCATAGAGTCTTGTGTGATTCCCACTGTGCTTTGATTTCCATCATACCACGTCCAAGAGGGCGTGCAAAAAGGTGGCTTTTGGGTACAGTCCCGAATCATATGGAGGCAATGAGCGATAGGAGGGGATTCGTCTCTCCCGGTATAGGGAGTTGATGTTGCGCTGTGTTCGATTGGCTATAATTGGAAATCCCTGGCCAGGGTTGGTAAGATTTACTGGTAAGTGTTATCAGTAGTTTCTCGAACTGTTATAGACCTCATATCGACACGACTTATCGAGCTACTGGGGTCTGACGTTTACCACCCCTAGGCGAGATATGCGACATATCAGACGACGAGACCGGATTGTACGGGAGTGTTACTGATTGGATTCGTAGGAGAATGTACAGGCTTGCTTGTTGATCTTCTTAGCGCTCAATACCTGGGTAGCTGTTACACTTAGCTGACCGCTTGCAGCTTGTGGGTGTTTAATATGATCATCACCTACTGCCGGCGTATTGACGATTCTTTAGAGTCCTACACAGAGATTTCTTGGCTCAGGTAAAACGGAGTAGGGGCACATATGTGATATGAGCGGGACTGAGAACAATACGTGTATGTGATACCGTATTAGATTCTCACGATATGAGATATCGGCCGGGTATATGTGATATAGCCGGGTCATCAGGTCAAGTGTTGATTCGATGAACTGATACATGTTATATTAGTCGGTTATATGCGATATAGCCGGATTGTCGGATCAAGTTTTTATTCGATAATTTAATTTATAATAATATATGTGATATATTAAATTACATTAACTAATATAAGCTTACTAAAAGATTCTTTTTCTCACTCGGGTAATACATTGATATATATGCGATATATGTTAATTGCATTATTTTATTTTGTTTCAATAAATATTATATATGTGATATATAATATTGTAATATGATATGGTTATTAACGCAACATGTTTAGTGGAGATTAAACGAGGTTAGGGTTTGATTTGGGTTAATCTTTTCTAGAACCTTCTAGAAGGTTTTATTTTGTTTTGTGCAAAGATATTTGTGTAGATATTTTGCAAGATATTCTTTAACCCAACCCAAACCCTTAACCCTAGTTCAATCTCTACAAAAGTTATATTGACCATGGTTGCATTTCTAACCTTATCATAACTTTCATTATTCATCACAAAAGGATTCACTATTCTTCTTCTTCTTCTTTCTTGATGCAAAGCTTTCTTGCTTTGCTTTTTGTGATGAAAGTGAGTGAGAATAAGAAAACAAATGAGAGCAAAAATCCTACTTCATCATCCTCATCTACCCTTGCCATTTAGATGAGGGTGTTCACTTCATTTAGTGAGTGAGAGCTTGTGTTAATGAAATTTCAAGGCAGATCATCTTTGTTATCAAAGATCGGAAGCAAGCTTGCACCTTTCTCTTCGTGGAACCTCTCGAGAGTCCGGATGCACGATGATTGCAGCGAAGAGACCTCAACACGGAGCTTAAGAAGTGAAGGACCGGATCTACAAAGGTTGTAATCCCCCTCACTTAGTGTTAAAATGTTTAACATGCTTGTTTTCGCCTAATCTCTAGTATAAAGATCTTGTTTAGGGTTGTTCGGCACGGCTAAATTTTAAATCGGGCATGGTTGATGCGTCGTAGACCCTTATTAGAGTGCCTAGCATCCCTACAGTGGTATTAGAGCCAAGCTAGAGCTTTAGGTGAAGTCTAGACGAAGTTTAAAGTCTAATCGAACTCCGAAACCCCCGTTTATACCCTTCTCTGGAAATTTTATAAAAATGTTGATATTTTCTAATTAAAAATACTCAAAAAAATCAGCAGAGAATTATATGGAATACTGTAAAATACGACATTGTAATTCACATAAAGAGTCGCGGAACCGCGGCAGGACCCAGGGTCGCGCGGCGGTTTCGCGGCCGTACGGACGAATTATTATTAGTTTTTGCTACAATATTGTCCATAGGTAATTATGCTTGCATTTGGGAATTTTTAATTATACTCATGTGTTGAGTTTTCTGGAGATGTTTTGTATTCGTTGATTTGATCGGATTATTTAGCTTCGTTTAGTTTGTCTGGGTAATTTTTTAGAACGTGTTAAAAAGTTTGAACGGATATCAATAACTCACTTTTCCCCTGCCGGAAAATTTCCAAGTGTTGGATTTTTCCGTAGTTTAAGAACGTTCTAAGTCGTGCAAGTAACGCAGTGGACCCTCTAGAAGACAACAAACCTTAACTCGATTATGTAACCGTCTTGAACTGCCTCTAAACCTTAAGGTTTGCGGCAGTACGGCGTGCCACATGTGAGGCGTTGGCTTGACCCTTCTACGGCTGGACCATTGGTACTGTGGCATGTGATGGATGTTTTTATACTAATTTCAAGTGTTGAGAACTATTTGGGAAATCTTGGGTGTTTGTTTATTCGATCGGAAAGTTTAACATTGTCTGCTTATCTGGAATGTGATACAATATTTGGAATCCATATGTAGTTATGAGATAACTAATTTGAATGTTATAAATCTAGCAGTTTAGTCTCAGATGATCGATTGCCACGGGATTTTGATGTGATCAAAATTCCGTCGCGCAGCGTATGCGGATACTCGCCGGGTAAACTTAATAGATAGCCACGCCCCATAGCCCCGACCAAGTGACTGTAGGAGAACCCCGTCGCCAAAAGCATCTGTTCGGGTGCTCGCGGCAGCGGTGTTCCGCCTTAGTGCACTTCGTCGACGGCATCTGGGGGTGCGGCCGTCTACTAAAGTTTGCGACGAGCATTCGATCAGGATGTCGGGAATCTTGTTGAATTGCCCGACTTTATATTGAAAAGAGTTTTCGATAATGAGACTAAAATGCCGGGTTTATAATTGTTAGGCATGCGATGTCTAAGGAATTCATTTGGTTAGGCATGCGATATCTAAGGAGGTTGCGGATTCCAACTGTTGTAGTTTTACACTTTATTTTCTGTGACCGTAAGCGTAGTATATGGTGTATCGCCGGCTTCGTTGCTATACATCAACGACAATCGGGATACGCATACTTGCTTACGTTGATGATATGAGATATTATGTGTTGCTGTAATATGTTATATTGGATCGTTGCGTTTTGAATAGCCGGGGGTTTTATGTGAGATGAGAGTTTTTCTTTTTCATTCATGTAAAATTCAATTGTATGTAATATTCTTTTATTGGGGCACTTCCGGGCTGAGAATGATGTCACCATTGTATATTATTTACTTTTCCGCATTAGGTACACCCAAGCCGGGGAGCACAAGTAACCGGGTACTAGGGTCCAGTGGGAGACCATCTCGAGGAGTCGAGACCTGGTCTCCTAACCCTAGAATTGGCAGTGTTGCTTGACGCTCTCGTAGGGGTCTAGGGATATGGGTTTGGCCATTCATCGCGACCGTGGAATCCGTGTTTTATACAGGCTCGTATTAAAACATGGACGTCCTAGTATATCCAATATTTCATATATGTTCTTCTGCTGCAATGTTCTGTGATGAGATCATATTACTGCCTAAGACGAATGTTTATATTATATATATGAGATATATGTTATATTGCAGATTTCGTTTCAAAAGTGATGCTTATGAAGCATAATAAAATGGGACTTCATTAATGAGATTAATGAAACTAAAAGAAAGCTAAAGATGTTGTAGAAACTTGTTTAAAAACTGGTAGCTCTAGTTTTTGCTTTGCATAGCGGTGTTCCTTGTAGAACATCCAGCACCTTATTCGATAAGGAAAGAGCCGAGATCCCTTCACCGGGAGTGACCTCTTTAGTGAAACTAGTAGATGCTGCATACTCGGTTTGTCTTTTGATTGCTTCTATAGTTCTTGCTTTGCACAGCGGTATTTGTGAAATATCCTGCACCTTATTCGATGAGGAAAGAGCTGACGATCCCTTCACCGGAGTGACCTCTTTAGCAAAACTAGAAAAGCCTAAAAAACACTCCATTTAAAATCACTCGATTCTACAACGATATCAAGTTCATTACGCAAAGGGTTTTCTTAAAAACCTGTCGTAGCTCTCCGTCATTTCAGATAAGTCCTACTTAGTATTCGTGCTATGTTTGTTGACCTCCGTCAAGGCGTGGTGTGCGGTAGCTGACTAGTATTTATTTGCTTATGCATATGATGCAGATTGGATTAGGGTAGCCGTGCGGCTTTGTTGACCTCCGTCAAGGGTCGTGCGGGTGGGTTTGACGGGTTGAACTTGACTAGTAGCCTATGGTTTGTTGACCTCCGTCAAGGTCATAGGATGCTAGGGGTAAAATATTATTGGGAATTTCGAGTGTTGAAATTTGCAATGAGATTGCATACCTTCTTTGAGATAGTTGGATCCCGATAACCGCTGCGAGTAAGAGTTACTCCTGGGAGAGTTTTACACATTACAAGTAGCCGATCAAGTAGGTGTCTAGAAAGGTGTTAATGGGGTTACGCCTCTGGGAAAATGAGGTTTACTTTAATTAGGTCCGTGCGAAAGCACGGGGAACCTCCCTTAAAGTACCGGCACTGGCCTGGCTGAAAGATTGGCGAACTTGTATGGTGTAATTAATCCTGGCTAGTCTTTCCTTTTAGGGTTTGAAGGAAGATTTGACTAAAACAGTGGGAGACATCCTGATTAGATATATTAGATAAGCAATCTAATCTTGCAAGAGCATACACTGAGTGTTTTCTTCTCTCTCTCTCTCCAGGTAGCGACCATATCACGCCTTAATCAAGATAAAAATACGGATGAATTGACCGAACCCGCTTGTTATACTGCGCTAAGGAACGTTGGTCCCGCTCCAACTTATAATTGTTATAAGACAGAGCAGGAAATTGAGGAATACCAGATTTCCCGTGCCGCCCAAACGAAGAAAGTGCATGTTGATGCATCATTTTCGGGTGTGTTCATTACAGAGAACTGTTTCTCAGTATCCTTTACGTCCTGGGTATTTGATATCGGATCAGGATCCCACATATGTAATTTATTACATGGGGTACAGATAGGTAGAGAACTGAGAACAGGTGATAAGTTTCATGAGATAGAAACGGTGCAAGTGTTGCAGCCAAGTCTGTTGGTAACTATCACCCTGTATTAACAAATACATTGATTCTGAACAAATGTTATTAGATACCGAACCTGATATACAACATCATATCAGTCTCTTTATTAGTAAAGAAGGATATGATTTTGTATTGTTGGATAATATTTTGAACATTTTCTATATCAAGAGTTGATCGGTTCAGGCATGTTATCTAAAAGCATAGTCGTTCTAAATCAAACTACAGTTCTTAGTATACAGAACACAAACAAGAGGAAGAGTTCAGAAATGAACGAATCCTTCTTGAGGCATTGTAGACTAGGTCATATCAATGCGACCCGACTAGCTAAGTTACATTTAGATGCATATTTAAATTAGTTTGAATTTACATCTTGTGAAACTTGCCGGTCATGTCACAGAGATAAGATGACCACAGCTCCGTTTATTGGAAACAGAGAAAGAGTTAGTGAACTCTTGGGATTGATACATGCTGATGTATGAAAGTCCCCTGTCTACAAATGCCAAAACCGGTTCTTTGTACTTTATTATATTCACCGATAGTCTCTCAAGATTCGCACATGTGTTTCTGTTGAAACACAAGTCTCAACCTTTTGAGAAATTCAATGAATATAAGTCAAAAGTAGAGAACCAAAAATGGGTATAAGTATTATGTCTTTTGATGAGATCAAGGAGGAGAATACTTGAGCACGGAATTCCTGGACTATTCTAAAGGGGAATGAGATTCTCTCTCAGCATTACTCCTCCGTATACACCATAGCACGATGGTATATCGGGGTGGAGCAATAACACCCTATGTGATATGGTGTGCTCTATGATGAGTACTACTGAGTTTCCTATTTCCTTTTAGGGAGTTATGCACTTGAGAAGCTGCATACCTATTGAATAGGGTTCAAATCAAATCAGTTGCCTTCCACTTCATATGTGATATGGAAAGGGAAGATCCCATATCTTAAGTTTGTTAAAATTTGGGGTTGTCCAGCCTATGTCTAAAAAGCATAATCCGGACAAGCTCGAGGCAAAGTCAGTTCTGTAGAAGTTTGTTGGATATCCTAAGCATTCGTAAGGGAATATCTTCTACCTAACCGAGGAAAAAAAGATGTTTTGTTTCTCAACATGCCACCTTTGTGAAAGAGTATTTCTTATGAAGAAATTAATGGTCATGAGGTAGAACTGGAAAGAGTTCCAGCTATACAAACTACAGCAGATGATTTGGTAGAACCAAAGGATTCAATAGACTCTAACGAACCTCAGCCTCTCCGCCGATCTAGTAGGGTTCCTCACCCACCTGAGAGATACTTCGGTTCCTCTATGACAGTGGGAGTGAGGATTGCATCATGAGATGATGACCCAACTAGTTTCGATCAGGCCATCAGGAGTGAGACTCTGTAAGAATGGCTGGATGCTTAGTGATCTGAGATGGAATCCTTATACACCAACAAAGTATGGACTTTGGTTGCTTTATCTGAAGGGTTAAATCCCCATCAGGAGCAAGTATATCTTGAGAAGATTACTTGGTGTACATGGAAAATTTGAGACTTTCAAAGCTATGCTTAAGTCCATCCAGATCCTACTTGCCATTGCTACATACCCTGACTACGATTTCTGGCGGTTGGGTGTCATGACAGCTTTTTCTAAATGATGTTTTAGAAGAGAGTGTCTATACATACACAGCCAGAGGGCTTCATAGACAGTGGGAGCAGCGGAAACGTGTGCAAGATACTTTATAAGATAAAGCAGGCATCGCGGAGTTGGAACGTCTGTTTTGATGTGGTAGTCAAAGAGTTTGACTTCATCAAAATGGTAGATGAACCTTGTATATACAAAAAGGTAGTAGAGAGTATGGTGGTGATCCTCATAGAGCACGTGGATGGCATACTCTTGATAGGGAAGGAGTTTCCTATGCTACGCTCGGTCAATCTCCGCTTATCACAAGGGATTCTCTATATAGGATCAATGTGATACCTTCTAAATCCTGGGTTTTGGATCTATGAGATAGATCTAATTGGATGTTAGGATACTCAATAGTTGTAGTGAGTTGGTATCAATCGATCCTGGGGAGAATCACTAGAAAGGTTCCAGGGTGATAAGAACGACTGAATGTCAGTCGCAGGCATTATCTTTACCCTCAGTGGAAGGACGGTATGTTGGAAGAGTTCCAAGCTAGATACCGTGACATACTAGACGATTAAAAGCAAGATACATCGTTACCAAGGATGCTTCCAAAGAGGCAGTCTGGATATATAAGTTCATGAGATGAACTTCGTTCCTACCATTGCGTGACAATGGAGTTGTGGCTTTAGCCAAGGAACTACCGTCCCATCAGAAATCCAGATATAATTCTTAGGCAGTATCACCTGATCATGGAGATGGTTGATCTCCAGGGAGATCGAGATTAGGAGAGTAGACACAGAGGACAACAGCGCAGATCCACTCACAAAGGCCTTTTTCCCAGTAGAGACTTTTATGGGATGGTTGAGTATGAGATACTTCAACCACAGCTAATTGTTGGGTATGTGATACCACAACAGATGGCCCTAGTGTAAGTGGGAGATTGTTAGTTATATGTATGCCGTAGAGGCCATTACTGTATATATGATGTATATTGTAATGGATGCTTGGACATATGTAGGGAGAACTTTCTTGCTCGACATGATAGTATGCTATCTGGTTGTACTTTATCTTAATATGTACTCTGATTTTCTCTATGTTACATGTTGATAAAGCCCTTAGGATATGTACTCGACTACTGGGACTATGATGAGATCATACTAGTGGGGCCGCGGTAGTCGACGAGTACATCCTATAACTGTTTCTAGTCGAGGGTGTATCGAGACAGGGCATCGATACACCAGAGTAGACTAGCGTATACGCATCTTGACCCATATGATGGGCGATGGATGATCCCATATCCATCGGTGTTTGACATCAAGGATGGTGTACGGGTGCTTAGTAGAGACTGGGTACACTGGACGGACTCGCCGAGAATTCCCAGATGGTATTATACCTCACGTCAGATGGCAGTTCTCTGGTGACACTGGTACAGAGTAGTCTGTTGACCCGAGATTGTCATAGAGTCTTGTGTGATTCCCACTGTGCTTTGATTTCCATCATACCACGTCCAAGAGGGCGTGCAAAAAGGTGGCTTTTGGGTTCAGTCCCGAATCATATGGAGGCAATGAGCGATAGGAGGGGATTCGTCTCTCCCGGTATAGGGAGTTGATGTTGCGCTGTGTTCGATTGGCTATAACTGGAAATCCCTGGCCAGGGTTGCTGAGATTTACTGGTAAGTGTTATCAGTAGTTTCTTGAACTGTTATAGACCTTATATCGACACGATTTATCGAGCTACTGGGGTCTGACGTTTACTACCCCTAGGCGAGATATGCGGACATATCAGACGACGAGACCGGACTGTATGGGAGTGTTACTGATTGGATTCGCAAGAGAATGTACAGGCTTGCTTGTTGATCTTCTGAGCGCTCAATACCTGGGTAGTTGTTACGTTTAGCTGACCGCTTGCAGCTTGTGGGTGTTTGATATGATCATCACCTACTGCCGGCGTATTGACGATTCTTTGTTAGTTATATGTATGCCCTAGAGGCCATTACTATACATAGGATGTATATTGTAGTGGATGCTTGGACATATATAGGGAGGACTTTCTTGCTCGACATGATAGTATGCTATCTGGTTGATCTTTACCTTAACGTGTATACTGTTTGTCTCTCTGTTACATGTTGGTAAAGCCCTTAGGATGTGTACTTGACTACTTGGACTATGATGCGGATCATACTAGTGGGAACATGGTAGTCCATAAGTACATCCTTCAAAGTCCCTAGTCGTGGGTGTATCGAGACGGGGCATCGATATACCAGAGTATACTAGCGTATACCTTCTCGACCCATACAGATGGGCGATGGATGATCCCATATCCATTGGTGTTTGACATCAGAGATGATATACGGGTGCTCAGTAGAGACTGGGTACACTGGACGGACTCGCCGAGAACTCCCAGATGGTATTATACCTTGCGTCAGATGGCAGTTCTCTGGTGACACTGGTACAGAGTAGTCTGTTGACCCGAGATCGTCATAGAGTCTTGTATGGTTCCCACTGTGCTTTGATTTCCACCTTACCACGTCCAAGAGGGCGTGCAAAACGGTGGCTTTTGGGTACAGTCCCGAATCACATGGAGGCAATGAGCGATAGGAGGGGATTCGTCTCTCCCGGTATAGGGAGTCGATGTTGCGCTGTGTTCGATTGGCTATAACCGGAAATCCCTGGCCAGGGTTGCTGAGATTTACTGGTAAGTGTTACCAGTAGTTTCTCAAACTGTTATAGACCTCATATCGACACGACTTATCGAGCTATTGGGGTCTGACGTTTACCACCCCTAGGCGAGATATGCGACATATCAGACGAACAGACCGGACTGTACGGTAAGTGTTACTGGTTGGATTCACAGGAGTGTGAGCGGGCTTGCTCGTCGATCTTCTGATTGCTCAATACCCGGGTGGCCGTTACGTTTAGCAGACCGCTTGCGGCTTGTGGGTGTTTGATATGATCATCATCTGCTGCCGGCGTATTGACGAGTCTTTAGAGTCCTACACAGAGATTTCCTGGCTCAAGCGAAACGAAATAGGAGCGCATATGAGATATGTGCGGGACCGAGAATAATGCGTGTATGTGATACCGTATTCCATTCTCGCGATGAATGTATCGAATGGTTGTATGCGATATAACCTAGTTATCGAATCAAGGATTGATTCGATAAGCCGATACATTGGATATTAGTCGGTTGTATGCGATATGACCGGATCGTTAAATCAAGTGTTGATTTAATGATTTAATGCATAATTATATATTTGATATATTACTTTGCATTAACTAGTATTGGTTCACTTTAAATGGATTTTCTCACTTGGATGTACAAGTTGTATATGTGATATACTTTTTGTGCAAATGGTTGTATCATGTTTGATGATGCATGAATGCTAGGTTTTGTGTAAAGAGTTAAACCTTGGTTAAGTAAATGGTTAGGGTTTATATTTATTTATTCATTCATTTATCTTTTTATTTATTGGAAAAGATAAAAGAATAATACAAAATGGTTGCTTTCAATAGAGAAGCTTGTTGAAGCTTCATGAAGGTTTTGACCAAAGTAACCATTTTGTCTTCTTCTCCTTAACCCTAACCATTCCTTTAACCTTGGTCAATTCTATACATATAACTATAGTTAATATTATGATAAGTATTCTTTTTCTTTTCTATTCTAATTAACTTATCATAACATTTTCATCTTCTTCTTCTTCCTCTTCACATGAAGAATCTTGCCTCCATCAATGGCAACTTGATGAAAAGAGTGAGAAATCCAATTCTAAAGTGAATCCACTTCCTATTTCTTCATCCTCTACCTCTTACCAAGTAGTATAGGGTGTTCTCTTCACAAGTTTCATGACTTGGTGAAGTGGGAGCTTGATTTAGTGATGCCTCGACGTAGATCATTTTCGGCACGAAGCCGACGACCTTGCCCGCCCATTTCTCCGATGAAGCCGACGCTAGAGCCCGGGTTTCCATTTGGACAGCGAGGAGACTTCATTGCGGAGCTATGGAGGTGGAGGACCGGATCTACAAAGGTTGTATTTCCGTTCTCTTAGTAAAGTAGTTTACTAGTTGCATCTTTCGCCTAGACATCTAGTTAACGATCCGTATTAGGGTTTCTCGGCACCCGTAAAATTTGAAATTGGCATGGTTGATGCCTTGTGAGACCTCATTACAGTACCTAGGAACCCTACAGTGGTATCAGAGCCTAGCTAGAGCCTTAGGCGAAGTCTAGACGACGTTTGAAATCCGAACGAACCGAAACCCTAACCCAAAAATGCTCTCTGTACATTTTTCAATTTCGGGGATTTTTCGATATTAAAAATATGCAGAAAAATCAGCAGGGAATTTTAAGAATTACTGTGGAGCCCGTACTCATGATTCCTCTAAAGCGCGGGGGAACCGCGGCAGAAGCATGGCTTCTGCGGCGGTTCCGCGGCCAATATGTCTCATCATCCAACCATTTTTGCACAGTAATTCCTATTTTATGGTGCTGGATTTTCTGGGAATTTTTAATATTTATTCAAGAGTTGAATATTCTGGGTTGTTTTGGGAATCAAAGATTCGATCGGATTATCAGACTTTGTCTATGTGGATTTCCGGATAATTTTTGAATATGTTAAAAAGTTCGACCGGATATAAATACCCAATTTTCCCCTGTCGGGAAATTTCTAAGTGTTGGATTTTTCCGTGGTTTAACGACGTTCTATGTAGTGCAAGTAACGTGATGGACCCTTTAGAAGACAACAAACCTTAACTCGATTATGTGACCGTCTTGAACTGCCCTTTGAAGCTTCGGGTTTGGGGCAGTACGGCGTGCCACATGTGAGGCGTTGGCTTGACCCTTCTACGGCTGGACCGTTGGTACTGAGGCACGAACTGAATGTTGTTAGACTTATTTCATGTGTTGATCTATATCGGGAAAACTTGGGTGTTCGACTGTTTGATCGAAAAGTTTAACATTTTCTATTTATCCGGAATGTGATACAATAATTGGAATTCACAAAAAGTTATGAGATAACTGAATGAATGTTATAAACATAGCACTTTAGTCTCACTTGATCGGTTGCCACGGAATTTTGATGTGATCAAAAGTCCGTCGCAATCACGTAGCGTACGCGGATACTCGCCGGGTAAACTTAATAGACAGCCTCACTCCATAACCCCGACCAAGTGACTGTAGGAGAACCCCGTCGCCGAAAGCGTCCGTTCGGGTGCTCGCGGCAGCGGTGTTCCGCCTTGGTGCACTTCGTCGACGGTATCGGGGGTGCGGCCGCCTACTAAAGTTTGCGACGAGCATTCGATCAGAATGTCGGGAATCCTGTTGAATTCCCCGACTTGATATTGAAAAGTGTTTTCGATTTTGAGACTAAAATGCGGGGTTTATAATTGTTAGGCATGCGATGTCTAAGAAATTCATTTGGTCAGGCATGTGATGTCTGAGATGGTTGCGGATTCCAACTGTTGTAGTTTTACACTTTCTTTTCTGTGACCGTAAGTGTAATATGTGATATCGCCGGTTTCGTTGCTATATGTCAACGACAATTGGGATGCGCATATTTACTTACGTTGATGACATGTGATGTTATGTGTTGCTGGATATGTTATATTGGATCGTCGTGTTTGAATAGCCGGGGGTTTTTATGTGAGATGAGTGTTTTTCATTTTCATTCATGTAAAAACTTGTATGTAATATTCTTTTATTGGGGCACTTCCAGGTTGCGGAAGATGTCACCGTTTGTATATTATTTACTTTTCCGCACTAGGATAGACCCAAGGAGGGGAGCACAAGTAACCGGGTTCTGGAGTCCAGTGGGAGACCAACTCGAGGAGTCGAGTCCGGGTCTCCTAACTCTAGAATTGGTAGGGTTGCTTGCCGCTCTCGTAGGGGTCTAGGGGTGTGGGTTTGGCTATTCATCGCGACCGTGGAATCCGTGTTTTATACTGGCTCGTATTAAAAACACGGACGTCCTAGTATATCCAATATTTCATATGATACTTCTGCTGCGATATCTGTGATGTGATCATGTGATGTTCTGTGATAGATACAGTATATAGTATATATGATATATTATATAGGCGTTACTTATGTTTTACACCCGCGCTAGCCCTGCCCCGCTCTGCCGTTAGTTACCTAACCTAACGGTGCACGAGGGGACATCGAGGCGAATGCGGATGGCATAAGTGTACGTCGTATTTATCTGTGATGTTTAGGTACTTAAATGATGGGACTTCATTAATGTGATTAATGAAATAAAAGAAACCTAAGATGTTGTAGAATCGAATTTCAAAATAAAACAGGTAGCTACAGTTCTTGCTTTGCACAGCGGAATATATGATATACCCTGCACCTTATTCGATGAGTAAAGGACCGAGATCCCTTCACCGGGAGTGACTCCTTTAGCAATAACTGGCAGATGCTACACACTCGGTTTGTTTTTTGATTGCTTTTAAGAGTTTTTTGCTTTGCACAGTGATATATATGATATATCCCGCACCTCATTCGACGAGGAAAGGACCGACGATCCCTTCACCGGGAGTGACTCCTTTAGCAAAACTAGAAAAGCCTAAAAAACACTCCATTTTTAAAATCATTTGATTCTACAACGATATCAAGTTCATTACGCAATAGGTTTTCAGAAAAACCTGTCGTAGCCCTCCGTCATTTCAGATAAATGGTAGTTAGTATTCGTGCTACGTTTGTTGGCCTGCGTCAAGGCGTAGTGTGCGGTAGCTAACTAGTATTTATCTGTTTATGCATATGATGCAGATTGGATTAGGGTAGTCGTGCGACTTTGTTGGCCTGCGTCAAGGGTCGTGCGGGTGGGTTTAATTCAATCAGGAAATGACGGGTTGAACTTGACTAGCGCACTATGCTTTGTTGGCCTACGTCAAGGTCATAGGACGCTAGGGGCAAAATTATCGGGAATTTCAAGTGTTGAAATTTGCAATGAGATTGCATACCTTCTATGAGATAGTTGGATCCCGATACCCGCTGCGAGTAAGAGTTACTCCTGGGAGAGTTTTATACATTACAATTAGCCGATCAAGTAGGTGTCTAGAAAGGTGTTAACGGGGTTACGCCTCTGGGAAAACGAGGTTTACATTAATTAGGTTCGTGCGAAAGCACGGGGGACCTCCCTCAAAGTACCGACACTGGCCTGGCTGAAAGATTGGTGAACTTGTAGTGTGTAATTAATCCCGGCTAGTCTTTCCTTTTAGGGTTTGAAGGAAGATTTGATAAAAAGCAGTGGGAGCCATCCTGATTAGATAAAATAATAACCAATCTATTCTTGCAAGAGCGCACGCTGAGTTTTTCTTCTCTCTCTCTCTAGGTAGCGACCATATCACGCCTTAATCAAGATAATAATACGGAATATTGACCGAACCCGCTTGTTATACTGAGCTGGGGAACGTTGGTCCCGCTACAACTTATAATTATTATAAGACAGAGCAGGAAATTGGGGATTACCAGAATTCCCGTGCCACCCAAACGAAGAGAGTGCATGCTGATGCATCATCTTCGGGTGTGTTCGTTACAAAGAACTGTTTCTCAGTATCTTTTACGTCCTGGGTATGTGATACCAGATCAGGATCCCAGATATGTAATCTGTTACATAGGGCTACAGAAAGGTAGAGAACTGAGAACGGGTGATAAGTTTCATGAGGCAGAAAACGGGGCAAGTGTTGCAGCCAAGTCTGTTGGTCACCGTCACCCTGTATTCCAAATACATTGATTCTGAACGAATGTTATTAGATACCGAACCTGATATACAAAATCATATCAGTCTCTTTATTAGTAAAGAAATGATAAAATTTTGTATTGTTGGATAATGTTTTGAACATTTCCTATATCAAAAGTTGATCGGTTCAGGCACGTTATCTAAAAGCATTGATGTTCTAAATCAAACTACAGTTCTTGGTATACTGAACACACAAAAGAGGAAAAGTTCAGAAATGAACGAATCCTTCTTGTGGCATTGTAGACTAGGTCATATCAATGCGACCCGACTAGCTGAAGTTACATGAAGATGCATATTTAAATCAGTTTGAATTTACATCTTGTGAAACTTGCCAGTCATGTCACAAAGATAAGATGACCATAGCTCCGTTTACTGGAAACAGAGAAAGAGTTAGTGAACTCTTGGGATGATACATGTTGATGTATGTAAGGTCCCCAGTCTACACATGCCAAGACCGGTTCTTTGTACTTCGTTACATTCTCTGATGATCTCTTTAGATTCAGACATATGTTCCTGTTGAAACACAAGTCCGAACCTTTTGAGATATTCACAGAATATAAGTTAGAAGTAGAGAACCAAAATACGGGTATAAGTATTATGTCCTTTGATGTGATCGAGGAGGAGAATACTTGAGCATGGAAATCCTGAACTATTCTAAAGGAGAATGAGATTCTCTCTCAGCATTACTCCTCCGTATACACCATAGCACGATGGTATATCGGGGTAGAGCAATCACACCCTATATGATAAGGTGTGCTCTGTGATGAGTACTACTGAGTTACCTGTTTCTTTTTGGGAGTTATGCACTTGAGAAGCTGCATACCTATTGAATAGGGTTCAAATCAAATCAGTTACCTACCACTTCATATTTGATATGATAAGGGAAGAGCCCATCTCTTAAGTTAGTTAAGATTTGGGGTTGTCCAGCCTATGTCTGAAAGCAAAATCCGGACAAGCTCGAGGCAAGGTCAGTTATGTAGAACTGGAAATGTTCCAGCTGTACAAACTGCAGCTGATGATTTGAAAGAACCAAAGGATTCAATAGTTACCAACGAACCTCAGCCTCTCCGCCGATCTAGTAGGGTTTCTCACCCACCTGAGAGTTACTTCGGTTTCTCTATGATAGTGGGAACGAGGATTGCATCATGAGATGATGACCCAACTAGTTTCGAGCTGGCCATCAGGAGTGGGACTCTGTAAGAATGGCTGGATGCTTAGCGATCTGAGATGGAATCCATGTACACCAGCAAAGTATGGACTTTGGCTGCTATATCTGAAGGGTTAAATCCCCATCAGGAGCAAGTAAATCTTGAGAAGATTACTTGGTGTAGATGGAAAAGTTGAGACTTTCAAAGCTAGACTTGTTAAAGGTTTTCATCATCAACCAGGCGTGGATAATGATGAAACCTTTTCAAGTAGCTATGCTTAAGTTCATCCAGATCCTACTTGCCACGGCTACGTACCATGACTACGATATCTGGCAGTTGGGTGCCATGACTGCTTTTCTAAATGATGTTTTAGAAGAGAACGTCTATAAGTACACAGCCAGAGGGCTTCGTAGACAGTGGGAGCAGCGGAAACGTGTACAAGATGCTTTATAGGATAAAGCAGGTATTGCGGAGTTGGAACGTCTGTTTTGATGAAGTAGTTAAAGGGTTTGACATCATCAAAATGGTAGATGAACCTTGTATAAACAAAAAGGTAGTAGGGAGTATGGTGGTGATCCTCGTAGAGTACGTGGATGTCATACTCTTGATAAGAAAGGAGTTTCCTATGCTACGCTCGGTCAATGTCCGGTTATCACAATGATTCTCCATATAGGATCAAATTGATACCTTCTAAATTCTGGGTTTTGGATCTATGAGATAGATCTAAATGGATGTGAGGATACTCACTAGCTGTAGTGAGATGGTATCAATCGATCCTGGCAAGAATCACTGGAAGTGTTCCAGGGTGATAAAGATGACTGAATGTCAGTCACAGGCATTGTCTTTACCCTCAGTAAAGGGGCGGTATGTTGGAAGAGTTCCAAGCAAGATACCGAGGCATACTAGACGATAAAGGCTGAATACATCGCTACTTAAGATGCTACCAAAGAGGCTGTCTGGCTGTATATTAGTTCATGAGATGAATTTAGTTCCTCCCATTGTGTGACAATGGGGTTGTGGCTTATGCCAAGGAACATCCGTCCCATCAGTGATCCAGACATATTCTAAGGCAGCGTCACCTGATCATGGAGATGGTTGATCTCCAGGGTGATCAAGGTTAGGAGAGTAGACTCAGAGGACAACACGGCGGATCCACTCACAAAGGCCTTTTCCCAGAGAGAGACTTTTATGGGATGGTTGAGTATGAGATACTACAACCACTGCTATCAGATGGCCCTAGTGCAAGTGGGAGATTGTTAGTTATATGTATGCCCTAGAGGCCATTACTATACATAGGATGTATATTGTAGTGGATGCTTGGACATATATAGGGAGGACTTTCTTGCTCGACATGATAGTATGCTATCTGGTTGATCTTTACCTTAACGTGTATACTGTTTGTCTCTCTGTTACATGTTGGTAAAGCCCTTAGGATGTGTACTTGACTACTTGGACTATGATACGGATCATACTAGTGGGAACATGGTAGTCCATAAGTACATCCTTCAAAGTCCCTAGTCGTGGGTGTATCGAGACGGGGCATCGATATACCAGAGTATACTAGCGTATACCTTCTCGACCCATACAGATGGGCGATGGATGATCCCATATCCATTGGTGTTTGACATCAGAGATGATATACGGGTGCTCAGTAGAGACTGGGTACACTGGACGGACTCGCCGAGAACTCCCAGATGGTATTATACCTTGCGTCAGATGGCAGTTCTCTGGTGACACTGGTACAGAGTAGTCTGTTGACCCGAGATCGTCATAGAGTCTTGTATGGTTCCCACTGTGCTTTGATTTCCACCTTACCACGTCCAAGAGGGCGTGCAAAACGGTGGCTTTTGGGTACAGTCCCGAATCACATGGAGGCAATGAGCGATAGGAGGGGATTCGTCTCTCCCGGTATAGGGAGTCGATGTTGCGCTGTGTTCGATTGGCTATAACCGGAAATCCCTGGCCAGGGTTGCTGAGATTTACTGGTAAGTGTTACCAGTAGTTTCTCAAACTGTTATAGACCTCATATCGACACGACTTATCGAGCTATTGGGGTCTGACGTTTACCACCCCTAGGCGAGATATGCGACATATCAGACGAACAGACCGGACTGTACGGTAAGTGTTACTGGTTGGATTCACAGGAGTGTGAGCGGGCTTGCTCGTCGATCTTCTGATCGCTCAATACCCGGGTGGCCGTTACGTTTAGCAGACCGCTTGCGGCTTGTGGGTGTTTGATATGATCATCATCTGCTGCCGGTGTATTGACGAGTCTTTAGAGTCCTACACAGAGGTTTCCTGGCTCAAGCGAAATGAAATAGGAGCGCATATGAGATATGTGCGGGACCGAGAATAATGCGTGTATGTGATACCGTATTCCATTCTCGCGATGAATGTATCGAATGGTTGTATGCGATATAACCTAGTTATCGAATCAAGGATTGATTCGATAAGCCGATACATTGGATATTAGTCGGTTGTATGCGATATGACCGGATCGTTAAATCAAGTGTTGATTTAATGATTTAATGCATAATTATATATTTGATATATTACTTTGCATTAACTAGTATTGGTTCACTTTAAATGGATTTTCTCACTTGGATGTACAAGTTGTATATGTGATATACTTTTTATGCAAATGGTTGTATCATGTTTGATGATGCATGAATGCTAGGTTTTGTGTAAAGAGTTAAACCTTGGTTAAGTAAATGGTTAGGGTTTATATTTATTTATTCATTCATTTATCTTTTTATTTATTGGAAAAGATAAAAGAATAATACAAAATGGTTGCTTTCAATGGAGAAGCTTGTTGAAGCTTCATGAAGGTTTTGATCAAAGTAACCATTTTGTCTTCTTCTCCTTAACCCTAACCGTTCCTTTAACCTCGGTCAATTCTCTACACATAACTATAGTTAATATTATGATAATTATTCTTTTTCTTTTCTATTCTAATTAACTTATCATAACATTTTCTTCTTCTTCTTCTTCTTCACATGAAGAAGCTTGCCTCCATCAATGGCAACTTGATGAAAAGAGTGAGAAATCCAATTCTAAAGTGAATCCACTTCCTATTTCTTCATCCTCTACCTCTTGCCAAGTAGTATAGGGTGTTCTCTTCACAAGTTTCATGACTTGGTGAAGTGGGAGCTTGATCTAGTGATGCCTCGACGTAGATCATCTTCGGCACGAAGCCGACGACCTTGCCCGCCCATTTCTCCGATGAAGCCGACGCTAGAGCCCGGGTTTCCATTTGGACAGCGAGGAGACTTCATTGCGGAGCTATGGAGGTGGAGGACCGGATCTACAAAGGTTGTATTTCCGTTCTCTTAGTAAAATAGTTTACTAGTTGCATCTTTCGCCTAGACATCTAGTTAACGATCCGTATTAGGGTTTCTCGGCACCCGTAAAATTTGAAATTGGCATGGTTGATGCCTTGTGAGACCTCATTACACTGCCTAGGAACCCTACATTCTTTAGAGTCCTACACAGAGGTTTCTTGGCTCAGGCAAAACGGAGTAGGGGCACATATGTGATATGAGCGGGACTGAGAACAATACGTGTATGTGATACCGTATTAGATTATCACGATATGAGATATCGGCCGGGTATATGTGATATAGCCGGGTCATCGGGTCAAGTGCTGATTCGATGAACTGATACATGTTATATTAGTCGGTTATATGCGATATAGCCGGATTGTCGGATCAAGTGTTGATTTGATAATTTAATGTATAATAATATATGTGATATATTAAATTACATTAACTAATATAAACTCACTAAAAAATTCTTTTTCTCACACGGGTAATACATTGATATATATGCGATATATGCTAATTGTATTATTTTATTTTGTTACAATAAATATTATATATATGATATATAATATTGTAAAATGATATGGTTATTAATGCAACATGTTTAGTGGAGATTAAACGAGGTTAGGGTTTGATTTGGGTTAATCTTTTCTAGAACCTTCTAGAAGGTTTTATTTTGTTTTGTGCAAAGATATTTGTGTAGATATTTTGCAAGATATTCTTTAACCCAACCCAAACCCTTAACCCTAGTTCAATCTCTACAAAGATTACATTGACCATGGTTGCATTTCCAACCTTATCATAACTTTCATTATTCATCACAAAAGGATTCACTATTCTTCTTCTTCTTCTTTCTTGATGCAAAGCTTTCTTGCTTTGCTTTTTGTGATGAAAGTGAGTGAGAATAAAAAAATAAATGAGAGCAAAAATCCTACTTCATCATTCTCATCTACCCTTGCCATTTAGATGAGGGTGTTCACTTCATTTAGTGAGTGAGAGCTTGTGTTAATGAAACTTCAAGGTAGATCATCTTTGTTATCGAAGATCGGAAGCAAGCTTGCACCTTTCTCTTCATGGAACCTCTCGAGAGTCCGGATGCACGATGATCACAGCGAAGGTACCTCAACACGGAGCTTAAGAAGTGAATGACCGGATCTACAAAGGTTGTAATCCCTCTCACTTAGTGTTAAAGTGTTTAACATGCTTGTTTTCGCCTAATCTCTAGTATAAAAATCTTGTTTAGGGTTGTTCGGCACGGCTAAATTTTAAATCGGGCATGGTTGATGCCTCGTAGACTCTTATTAGAGTGCCTAGCATCCCTACACAAGCATCCCGCAATCATCGGAGTCATGGTAAAGACTCAAAGGTCAAATCCAAAACAAAACCGATATGATATATATCAAACCATACATGTAGACATCAATTCTATACATGTAAATATCTAAAAGAAATGCATGCTTAAAAAAATAAAAATTTTGTCGCTGTGCGGTGCGCATAACATTGCACAGTGGCGGACGTATATTGTAAGAAAATAACCATATATGTATATATCTTTTGTTTATATTTACGTCCCGCCGTTTTGAAAACAATTTAGAAGGGTTTTCTTGTTTTAAACGCGTCGTGTCATATCGGACACGTAGATAAATACTGAGACTATAACTCGCTTTTTGTAATTCCCTTCGATAACTGTCAATGCATGCAAAATCTATCCAGGTACTGTCCTCTGACTAGTCCTGCTCAGTACGAGAACATATAGCAAATATCATAAAAACGTACTGCTCCATAAGAAATCAATCCCAACATGTATATAAGAATACCCTGTGCGTCTGGTGCGCACGGAAATAAAAATCCATATATGTGCCATACATGTGCACAGAACAACATCTAGGTAACGGGTGTGCATGAAACATCTGTCATAGGCAACGTATGTGCCTGACAGCAAAATCAGGTGTATCTGACATGTACGAAGAATCCCGATTTAGTGCATCCGGTGTGCACCAAAATCGTATCTCAAAACATGCGCTCAACACGCGCGAAATCCGAATCAGGTGCATCCGACATGCACGGATAAAATCTAAATCATGTGCATTCAACATGCACGAAATCACGAAATCCAATATCAAGCGTCGAACATGCGCAAAGTCCAAATCAAATGTAAGGAGTGCAAGAAATCAACCTCAATATCAGAATCAAAATCGACGGTATACAATACGGCTCAATCAAAATCAGGTATACCGCGGTATATAAGCTCACAACCATGTGCATCGGCGTGCACAAATCAAATCAAAACACTAAAAGTGCATGTAAACGATACCGAAGGCATAAGTCAAATCGCATGCATAACATAGGCATGAAATCAAAATCAACATATCGACTGATATCAAATCGAAGTCAGGTGCAACCGTAGTGCACAAAATATAAATCCGGTGCAACAAAGGCACGAAATATAAATCTGGTGCGATAAACGCACGAAACATAAAACTGGTGCGATAAACGCACGAAGTATAAAACTGGTGCATCCTGGGCAAGAAATACAAATGCGGTGCATCCTGTGCACAAAACCCAAACAATAACTCAAATGCATAAATAGCAACACCGAGTGTACCAAGGTGTAAAAATCATAAACGTGTACAACTGCGTGTACAAAACACATATCGATGCACTACAAGCACATATAAGCTATACCGAGTGCAAAAATCAAATCGTGTGCGTAACATATGCACAAAATCAACTCAACCGTATGAAATCCATGAAATCATAAGCATGTGCAGCCAAGGCACAAAACGATATCAGGTGCAATAACTGTGCACAAATATGAATATCCAGTAGGTGCAACCATGGTGCACGAAAACAAATATCATGGAACTCAGTCATCAAGACTAAATCATGCAAATAGATCGCCCAAAAACACCGAAATCCAAGGTGACGGATACTTGATAATCGAATCACAAAATCACAAATCATAAATACCGTCGTCAATATAGCCTCCTTCAAAGTCGGGAAGGTATCGGTGCATCCAATGCTAGCAATGCAAGATATCTACTTGCCTTTTACTCACGGTCTGGCATCCTCTGTCTCTGGGCCCTTATCTTCTCTGTGGATTACCAATCTCGCCATCCCTCGGCTCATCGGCCCAGTCTGGTGAGCTAACGGGGACGGTTCCGTCCTGGCACTTCTCTGGTCACCTCTCGGTCAATTCTCACGGCCGCTCGTAAAGCAGCACGTCACTGGCGCCGACTTCTGGTCCTCTGAATACACATTATACATCTGATCCTGGTGCAAATCTTGTCGCAGCAATGTCCTAGAAGGAATCCTGCTCAATATCTCTTCCGATCTCGCCTATGCCGAACTGTACGGAGGCTGGTACGCTTGCACAATCTTTTCTCGCTCTCTGAACATCTTCGTCCTCAGCACATCATCTTCTCGGAAACTGGTCACATCTCAACGCCTCTGTAGACATATCCGACCTTTAATCCTAACGGGGAGTAACAACAGCTCGTCGGCATCTCGCACGAACCTCTCGTCCCGCTTGTCCGTAACATCGTCTACTTCGACGTCACGTCTCTATCTGTGCACTGCAATGTTCTCGGCTACGGTCCATCCAAAGTCTCTCATATGGACTGGAAAACACGAACTCGGTATCTTCATCACTCTGTGGAAGATATCTAGCCGAACACGTCCTCAGGAGCTCATTCCAATCTGTGGAGGTATACTCTATACTCGTCCTTTCCTGATCAATTTACAACGCATCTGGGTGAGGTCCTCTATCCGAACCTGGTCAACTATCTCGTCGACGATGCTGAACTCTAGCCTACTGGGTGTGCGCAATATGACCTCTCCTGGGTCCAGGTCTTCTCGTATGGTATTCCAGAAAGGTCCTGTTGAGGTCTTTCTCAAATCTCGTTTCTGCCAAATTGCCCGGAAGTTATCATCTTTACTATATCTGTTCCTTGTTCCGAAACGGCTGCATACTCATCGCGACTTCTTCTGGAAGGTATATCCATATACAACGCCTCTGCATGCGTATCGCATCTCTGATGTCAGCGGGGTGGAACTTCATCTCGTCGAAATCTCGTGCGAACTCTTTACTCCACTCTGTTCTAATGTCGACTGATTCGGACTCATCTCCTCGTGGCCGCATGGACTGCGCTTCAACGGCTACACTCGTATCTGGAGTCCCCCAAGCAATGTGTCCCATCACATGATATCCGAATGATGTCAAACCATCCGATCGATTTGTCAAAACCTCATAATCCCCCAAGAGATCAACATCTTGAGTACAGTTTAATAGTATCCCTGTACATACCACAGCACCTGTGGACCAACCGTAGAAGGGCAAACCCAAGTCTCACAAATGGCACCGCTAAACTGCCGCAAACCCTAAGGTTCGAAAGCGTTCCATGGTCATTACGTCGAGTTAGGGTTTCATTCTTCTAAAGGGTCCATAGCATTACTTGCATTGTCTTCCGAATACTTTAAACTTGGAAATGGGTTCCTGACATTCGATCGTCTCTATCGATTCTCAACGAATCTGCGTGAAGTCGTCTCTAGCTGGAATCAATCTATCTGATGACCTCGCATCGGGGTAAGCGAACGAACCACATGTCATATTCATTCATCCTCGGGTGACTAGCGACCTTCCATCGTATCTCTAAGTATATACTCATGCTGCAGTAGCTCCAACATCTGGGCGATATCTCATCATTTGCAGCAACAACTGGCTCATTCGTCTGTACGCTGAACATCGCCTCAATCATCATGAATAAGCGATATATCAATGGTCATCACCTTCTGGCTGGCCTCTAGCAGTAGCCTGATCCTCTGGTGCTGATCTGCACGTCCGAGAAATCTCGTAAAAGCGATCTGTCAAACGCTCATGGCGCAAAAACACAATAAAACGAAGCCTCTATGCAATCGTACATCTATGGAATCACGCCTTGGTCAGTCCTCATCCATGACGAGCTCAAGCTGACGCAACTCTAGCCGTAGCTCTCTCTCTGCCCGTGTAATCGTGGCAGCAAAATCATAATCAGTATCGATGAGGATAGATCATAGGAATGAATATAATACCGTGCAAGGAAATGTACATCCAAAGGTTTCTTAAGAGGAGTAGCGTATCGTAAGTATGCCGCGGAATATACGTACGGTACGTCACTCTACTCAAACTACCTACTCCATCAACCAAGGGTCATCCTATGCGACGAAAGTTCCGGTATAATACCCCCTCGACTAAGTCTAAGTTCCGTAAGGTCAAGCCTAAGTTCCGTATATATATAACGCTTTAGGCTCCGCATAGTCAAACTTAGACTCGAACCAAGATTAACCTAGCGCTCTGATACCAACTTTATCACGACCCGAAGTAGCCCGTGACTGGCCCTTGAATCATATGAAGTCTATAGGACCTCATCTAATTCAAGTAAGCCAAAAAGCCCAGAAATCTAAAACCATTTTAAGGAGTAAATAAAGAAAACTAGTTTTTATGAAGTAAGGAAAACATGTTTTAAAAGCAGGGTTTTTAAATAAGTAAGCCGAATATGCATTTTTAAAATCTATAGTCTTTTCTGAAAATTTCGGCAGAGTTTCCTTTGAAATACTGGCCCCAAACGGGATACAACATGAATAATATATATACAATGATAAAAGGCATCCCCAAGCGGGAGCTAGCTCTTCGTCAATCGACGGTCACAACCACGCAAGCAGTATAATATACAACGCCGAAGGGCGAGGATCAAAACTCAAAGGAAAACTCAAATCAGCATGAAAACCATAATACTACAATGCGCGACTTTAAGGTCGAAATAATACATAACTGGTTTTCTAAGTCTGAAACAATATACATGTTTGGTTGATGGAATTACTAGATACAACTGAATAAAATAATACAAGGGTGGTCACGATGCGAGTGAACCCACCTACCAATGCAATCACCCAAAAAGGAAGCAGTGTGCCAGAAAAGCCGCAATGAAACCTGTATGGTAAAACTTGCAAGAAACTGTGGCACAACGGGGGTAAGTTGCCAACTCGTGAATAGAAAACATCACAGAGCAGAAATCGTATGTATGACACAATTCTAGGTCAATACAATCAGATATATATATATAAACCTCAAATGAATAAGTCTGAAGCATGATAAGGTGGCAATGTAACATCTATACATGAGTGTAGTGCCAAGTGCTCGTGCCAGTTCCTCAGGTAATAACATATCATAAATATGAGGTATGATCAATGTCGACTATATCATGAAGTCTATAAGTATGTGGTTATCATCCAACTGTGTGATCAATATCATCAATCTCAACTATATGTATGTGGAAATCGTCCACGTGTCACCCAATGACAATAAGCATCATGCATGTAAATATCATAAAGCATATGCATGGAAGTATGAGGATATAAATCAACATGTGTCGTTCGCGACATATCAAATCATGGAACCTGAGTGTCAAGCATCGACACTCGAAAACATCATGAAACCTGTGCCTAGCATCGGCACGTAAATCCTCATATATATATATATATATATATATATATATATATATATATATATATATATATATATATATAGGGCTCCATCAGTCCGGATCGGCCCATCTCATCTCTCAACTCCGGTCGGTATCCTCCAGATATCCGCCGAGCTCAAATACAATCACCGGTAGGTAGTACTCCCCTGCCAGGCTCACCGTCTAAAATATACGAGTTTTCTTGTCCCGGGGTACCTCACCGGGTCCACCATGTACCCGCAAACGGTGCCTATCTCTCCTCGAATCGGGTTTCACATGTCGCTCTTAGAACCGAGAAAACACATGGTGGACGCACTGAAATATCATATCAAGGGTAAGCGGGTTTTAAAAAAAATACAACTCTCTTTTGAAATACCCACGGTTCCCAAATCCAGAAATATCATGGAAACAAAATATCTCAATGCGTATAATCATAAAGCATGATGTATGCGACATGTAAAAGAAATGTAAGC
Source organism: Agapanthus africanus (assembly GCA_030015575.1). Classification (NCBI taxonomy): domain Eukaryota; kingdom Viridiplantae; phylum Streptophyta; class Magnoliopsida; order Asparagales; family Amaryllidaceae; genus Agapanthus; species Agapanthus africanus. The sequence continues at coordinate 589,292,124 of CM057340.1, read as the reverse complement.
ATATCAGTATATCATGCAACATGGAATAGTAATATGCACATATTGAGGGAAACCGCCCTTTTAAAATGAATCAGTTTTTAAGGAGTATCTTGCGGTTCCCAAATCTCCAAATCAAGACAGAATCATCTATGTATGTGCAAGTATGTATGTGTACAAAATATGAGTGTACAATATGTATGTACACGAGTATGAATGTACAGTAGGTATGTGTACAAGTATGAGTATATAATAAGTATGTGCACAAGTATGAGTGTACAATAGGTATGTGCACAAGTATGAGTGTACAATATGTAAGTACACGAGTATGAATGTACAATTTGTATGTGCACAAGTATGCCATGCAAGGGTCATATCCTGAATGCAACAGTACTACAGTGTAGTGACATGGCAATTATCGATGATGAAGTGTGTGAGCCAGCAAGCAGGTGTACGTGGAACATATGCATCATCGATAATGGAGCTGGTGTCCTAACAACATGGATTTGATATAACAATAAACATATTTAACATGCAATGTGATGCAAACAGTAAGAATATGCGGCAAATGAATAATAAACACAACAGTGTAGAATCTACATCAATGTATCTATGTCATACTGTTTTGCCATTTAAAAGAAGACAAATCGGGTTTTTTTTAGGAAAATAAGGGCTACGGTGTTTTTAAGAAAAGATACGTCTTTTGAAAATATCCGTAGAATCCCTTTGCCTGTCTTTAAAATACTCCCAATTCGTTAGTTTTTGAAATAGGTATGACATCAGCCTAGCCTAACATCTACTAGCAAGACTACAACTCTAACTAACAAGTCAATCAGGAGGGGTATGGAAACCACCTAAATCTGAGTCGATATATATATATATATATATATAATGATAATAGTCGGTGATCCTGCCTCAAGATACCGTGTACGATACAATATCATATGACATCCTCGAGTCATGAGTGCGGATCTATCGTCAATATAAAGCTCGTACGGTAAATTATCGTACGGCATCCCGAAAGCTGGGTACGGGTCAATATCATATTCATCTCATCAATTATCTGGTATCCTTATCATCATATCTCATGATCTGGGGTACTGATCTAAGTCTAGTACAAATCGATATCATCTATATAAATATAAATGCGTGTGTGAAACACACGTCCCAAGGCCCGCTAAAATCACATGTCGTATTCCAAATACGAATCACATCATATCACCGATCTCATGGCACTATACCCAATCTCATCGACCCATCTCCAAATATCATACACTATCCTCATCATCCAGGTATAAATATAACAAGCAAGCATGTATGTGTGTGTGGGTGCAAATCTATTCTAGGGTTCGCAACTAGGAAACTATACTAGTTTACTTCTAAACCCTAATCCATCCATAGTACACCTAACCACATCTGAATATCCAATTCACACATAACGCTATCATACATATATATAGTATATATCTAGTATACTAAGTATCGAACTGCGGGGGTGCTTTACGCCATCCACCCAACTTCCCCCGTAGATATAATCTACTCACCTTGCATCCTGCGTGTCGGTGTCGACGTTGCCTTTGTCTTCTTCATCGTATGAAGCCCTCGTGAAGGTACCTACAAAGATAACATAATCACAATGCGTATTAAAATCACATCGGGAATACCAAAACGACACGCTAAGGCCTATAGGTTAGAACCTATAGACTACGCTTTCAAAACCATTAAACAACCCTCGATATCGTCGTACAAACGTCAAGTGATCGAGGTAAAACACAAATACGCAAATCCAGAATTCAAAATACGAGAAACGAAACTCTGAATCAAAACAGCCACTTAGGAAAAAGGTCCCAGATTCTACCCTAGGTCAAATCAGACAATTTTGCATATACCAAGGGTCTATTTTACTGATGAGGGCACCACAGAACCAACACGAACCAATTCCACATTGGTCTGGCCGCAATTTGCGGCCAGAAAGATTAAATTTGCGGCCATGGTTGAGGGTTAGGGGCCAGGGCTTTGGTGGTAGCTTCCTAGGTGCCTGCATGTATCACTGTCCTTGCAAAATAATTTTCAGAGTCTCGGGGTGATAGCAGATTCCATTTTACATCCACAGAATTCATAATTTTCCGATATCGGCTTTTCTTAATCCGTATTCCAGGGCTCTAGTCTCTGGTTTAGGTCTTAATTCTAGCACTAGAGGGTTTGTGAGGCCTCTACTGAGCTCAATTGCCCATCACAACTCTCAATTTCCAATAACCATAACTGGAATTCTTCTAAATCCACAAAACCACTCGATATCGGTTCTAATCTAACATGGGGGTAAAAGTAATGGAAACACTAAGTTTATGGTTCAGAAAATACCTCATTTGGCAACTCAAGAAAATTCTTGAGTTGCCCCAAGTGGCCAAAATCCTTGCTTTCTTGGTCCAATGTGCTTCCCTTGAGCTTGTGCATCTTTTTAATGAAAAGGGTAATGGGTTTTGGGGTGTTTAGCATGGAGTTTTGGGAGGTTGAAGATGGAGAAGGATGGGAGGACAGCAGCAGCAGCAGCAACATGAGGAGGGGAGAGGAAAATGATGAAGAGAGATGAGAGGAAAAGAGAATGGTCAAGGTCAAATACCCCCTCAGCTTTCTCTCTCTCACCCATACCTAATTCTTTATCCTTTTTCCCCTTTTCTTTTCTTTTCTTCTCTCCTCAATAGAAACCCCAAAACAAAAGCCATGCACAAAAGTAACAAGTGTAAAAATGATATGGTGCATGTTTGCACAAAATATGCTAAAAATCCTATTAGCGATTTTTAATCGCGATTAGCACTAAATTAGCATATAATTAATCATAAAAACTCAAAAATTGTATAATTCCATAAAACACCCTCTTTTTAGTAATTTCCATAATTTTCCAAATTTTTCCCCAATTATCGGTATTTAATTATACCGCCTTATTTAAAATATTCAATATTTTATTATTAAATTATAAAAATTCCCCAAAAATAATATTTTATTTTTTTGAAATGTTACAGATACATACATGCAAAGTATCATGGTTGATGATACATCTTTGAAGGCAATATAAGCCTCACATGGAACTATAATATATGGATATATATTTGTATTTGTTTTAAAACAAAAGAAAAGAAAATATAATCCATGGTTATCTTTCTACACACTTCTTGAAGTTAACCACATTTCACCAACCATTTAACCTTGGATTAGTTTTTCTTTTGGCTTTTAACTCACTTACTAAATATCTAGATATTATTAGAACCATGATTGGATGAGAGATAGAAAATATATATAATATCTTTTATATTTTCTCATTAAAGCTTTATCATTTCATTTTGACAAAACCTTTTGCCTTCATCTTCTTCTTCCTCTAAGCCCTCTTGATTTTTCCAAAGTGAGAGAGAGTTAAAAAGAAAGGGGTTTGACAAAAGAAAACACACCACTTCATCATTCTACTCTAATCTAACCAATTAGTTTAGAGTGTTTAGCTTCATCTTCTTTTTGCATCAAGTGGAGCTAGAAGCTTGGACCAAGTGGACTTCGGGTGGATCATCGTGGACAAGAGAGCTCACTAGCAAGCCTTTCCAACCTCTCAACGATCTTAGGAGTCATAGCAAGAGGACTACAAAGGTTGTATTCCTTTCATTTAGTGATAGAATGGTTTTTGTATGAGATACATGTGTTGTTACCCTAGTATTCTAGTTAAAGATCCTTGCTTTGTTTGCTTAGCACCTCTAAAATTTTAAAGTGGCATGAGTGATGTGTTAGTGTATATGCCCTAGAGGCCATTACTGTATCATACTAGTTTGTATATTACTTAATGGAAGCTTGGGATATTCACAGTTGTATATACAATCTTGCTCGAAATGGTAGTATGCTACTTGGTTTGTCTCTGCTTTAATATGTGCATGTGTTTCTTTTTGCATATTGCTGGTATACATATTAGTAGAGCCCTTAGGATCTTTGCTTGATTACCAGCGTTGTGATGGCGCTCGCACTCGTGGGAGCTGGGTAATCTATAAGCACATCCTTATACAGGTCCCTGGTCGTTGGACTATCGAGACAGGGCATCGATACTCCGGAGTAGACTAGCGTATGCGCTTCTCATCCCAGTGTGGGAGACGGTCTGTCCCACAGCCGTTAGTACGTCGTACTTGGGATAGTATGCGGGTGCTCGTTAGGTTACGAGTACACTGGACAGGACTCGTCGGGAACTGTTGGTTGGTAATATACCTATCGTCAGTTATCAGTTCCCAGGTGACATGAGTACAGCTTAGTCCGCTGACTTGACACTGTCACTTCGCCTCGAGTGTGTTCCCACTGCACTTTGATTACTACCCTACCACGGCTCAAAGGAGCTGTGCAAACAGGTAGTTTTTGGGTGCAGTCCCGAAGCACTTGGAGGCAGTGACGGTTAGACAGGATTCGTCTCTCCCGGTATTGGGGGTTGACATCGCGCTGTGTCTAGGAGAGCCATTACACGAGTAGTCCCTGGCCAGGGCAAGCGAGATATACTGGTAGGTTTCCAGTGTTATCTCAGGGTGTTCTGGGCTACACTCCGACACGACTTGTATCGCTATTAGGGGACTGACGTTCACCGCCCCCCTAGGCCTGCCATGCGATGTATCAGACGAACAGACCGGACTGTACGGAGACTGTCACATACAGGCTCAGTAGGAGTGCAGATGGGGTTCACCTCGTCAGTCTTCTTATCGACATCTACCTGGGGACCGTTACGTACAGCTAGTGCCGCTTGCGGTCTGTGGTTAAACCCACTGCCAGCGTAGTGTCGAGTCTTTAGAGTCCCACACAGAGAGCTATTCGCCTTTAGGCAAAATGAGTAGAGGTCGCATGGTTTTGCGACAGGGTTCGTTCGCATCCGCGCACTTGTGCACGTTTGCTGTCCGGACAGTTTATACTAGCGGGCTTTGGTTTAAGCCGGATCCTAGTATATGATTTGAGATTGGTTTTTCTCAGAGTATTCGTGTTCCTCGGATCACGAATGCAGGTGCGTATGCACAGTTGCTTGAGATTGGGGGAGAGGACCTTGTTTAGGGTTAATGGCTTTTGTCATTTTATTAACCCTATTGATTTTGTGTGGATTATAGTTAATTGATAATTAGCTTAATTATTGTGCATGGTTGTTGACAATTTGACTTCATTGACTTGTTGACCTTGTTGACAACTTGACCATAATCATTTCATTTGGAGATGCTCTTTGATCTTTGCAAAATTGAAATGATAATGGTCATGTCATGATTTATCATGACAATTTTCAAGCTAATTATCCAATTAAAATTATCCACACATATTAGTGAGAATGGCTCACTAATAATTCATTCTCATATATCATTTCTCTCTCTTGTTCATCCTCTCCCTCAAGCTCTCTCCCTCTCATGTGTTGAGAAACAAAAGCTTGAGAAAAACCTTCACTTGATCCTCTCTACTCTCTTCTAGGGTTCAAGTCTTAGCATTTCTTGCACTCTAGTTACTCCTAGCTTGGAGTTGAAGCTAAAGGTGGTGGCTTTCAAGTGGATCTTTCTTTGACGGGAGAAGACAAGCAAGGTGAACTCTTTCTACCATTCCTAGGAGCAAGGAGAGAAGGACTAAAGACCAAAGGTATAACCTTTCCATCACTTAGCTACTTTGTAGTTAGGGTTAGCAAGTTTATGTTTAGCAAAGATCCTTAAAGCATAGTCCATGTTGCCTATAGTTGATAAAAATCAAATTTTTATTATGTTTTCCGCCTCCCCGTAAGCACCGGGGTGGGCAACACGGACTTACATGATGCTTCCATACTTTATAGTAGGTGCTAGGGAAACCCAACAATGGTTTCAGAGCCAAGCTAGAATTCTGGACACAGTATTAGAACTAATACGAAAACGAAACCGACTCCGAAAATACGATATTACGGAACCCTAGAATTGCTCTCTGTAAATTTTTAAAAAGGTCGTCTAAAATTTTTTCAAACAGGTACAGAATGGAGTATAGGCAAACGTAAGAACATAGATGAAATACGGGGGCTTGTGCTCCGATTTTGGCCGAGCACTCCCCCCAAATTCCGGCTTGGCCGACCCCCCTTACCCCCATTGCACCCCCTGTTTCACCTGTGCTCTGGTGTTTGCAAGTTAGGGTTTCTAGTATTGTTTGCTTAGCCCATTTTTCATGTAATGATTGTTTTGACCTGGGGCTAATTCGTAGTCGAAAATTCTAGCACTGTATTGGTAATCTTGACAATGTTTAGCAGTTCGAACGAACTTCAAAACCCCACTTTTTGACCCCGCTGAAATTTTCAAGTGTTGTAATTTTCCTAAGTTAACTTTATATTCAATAGCCGTGCAAGTATCCTATGGACCCTCTAGAAGACCATAATAACCTTAACTCAATTCTTTGCCCACGGAACCACGATCGAACCTTCGGGTTTGCCGTAGTTCCGTCGTGTCATAGGTGAGGCGTTGGTTAACTCCTTCTATGGCTGGACCATAGACACTGTGGTGCGTTTTTGAGTATTTGTAACTTTGCTCAAGTGTTGAGCACTTGGGGTAAAATGTGGATGTATGTTGATTCGATCAAAATGTTAAACATCGTCTTGATTTTTGAGATTATGATAATTGCAATTGTTGTTTTTCACTTTCTTTTCTGCGACCGTAAGTGTAGTATGTGGTGTATCACCGGTTTCGTTGCTATACATCAACGACAATCGGGATACGCATACTTGCTTACGTTGATGATATGAGATATTATGTGCTGCTGAGATATGATTTGCAGGATTGTCGCGATCGAATAGCCGGGGTTTTTATGTGAGATGAGAGTATTTATTTTCATTCATGTAAAAATAAATTGTATGTAATATTCTTTTATTTGGGGCACTTTCGGGTTGAGAATGATGTCACCATTATTGTATATTATTTACTTTTCCGCATTAGGATAGACCCAAGGAAGGGAGCATAAGTGATCGGGTTCTAGGGTTCAGTGGGAGGCCATCTCGAGGAGTTGAGACTGGGTCGCCTAAACTCTAGAATTGACAGGATCACTTTCTGCTCTCATAGGGGTCTAGGGGTGTGGGCTTGGCTATTCATTGCGACCGTGGAATCCGTATTTTCTATTGCTGGCTGAATACAAAATACGGACCTCCTACATATCCTTTTTATTTTCATATGTGCTTCTGCTGCTGTTGATATTCTGTAATGTGATTACTTAGTATCTGAGACGAATTGATTATTATTATATATATGATATATAATAAATGTTGCTTATATTTTACACCCGCGCTAGTCCTGCCCCGCTATGCCGTTAGTTAAGTAACCTAACGGTGCATAACGAGACACTGAGGCGAATGCGGTTGGTATAACTATACATTCTATTTTCGTTTCTTTTCTGTGATGGCTTAGGAACTTAAATGATGGGACTAAATTAATAAGATTAATGTAAAGTAAAAGAAACCTAAAAGATGTTGTAGAATCGAATTTGAAACCCACTCGGCCTTTTTATGAAAAATGCAAGTTTCAAAAGATGCGGAGCTTAAGCCACTCATTTTCTAAACTGTTTTGATTCTACAACGAGATCATGTTCAAAGCGTTAAAGGTTTTTATAAAAACCATCCGCAACCCTCCGTCATTTTAGGAAGTAGAGTACTTAGTATTCGTGCCACGTATTTTGATCATAGTCAAGGCATAGCATACAGTAGCTAAGCGATGTCTTCCTACAAAGCATAGATGCGATCAGTTAGGACATTCATGTGATTATGTTGATTATAGTCAAGGGTTATATGGGTGGGTCTAGTTAATCTCGAAATGACGGGTAGAACTTGACTAGTACTTATGATATGTTGACCATAGCCAAGGTCATAAGTAACTAGGGGTAAAAACCATATCGGGAGTTTCAAGAGTTGAAATTTGCAATGAGATTGCATACCATCTATATGATAGTTGAATCCCGATCCCACTGTGAGTAAGAGTTACTCCCAGGAGAGTTTTGCACTTTACAATTAGCTAATCCAGTAGGTGTCTAGAAAGGTGTCAACGGGGTTTGACCTCTGGGAAAACGAGGTTTATTTTAATTAGGTCCGTGCGAAAGCAAGGGGAACCTTCCTCAAAATACCGACACTGGCTTGGCTGACCGTTTAGCGAAACTGTAGAATGTAATTAATCCTGGCTAGTTTTCTTTTCAGGTTTTGAAAGAAAATTTGATAAAAGCAGTGGGAGACATCGATTAGATAAGATAATAACCAAACTAATTCTTTGCAAGAGCATTTCGCTGAGTGTATTCTTTTCTCTCTCCTAATGGCAGATACCGATGACGGGACTTAAGTTCTACTAGAGAAAAACAAACTGACAGGACCGAACCATAAAGAATGGTTGAGGAACTTGAACATTGCACTCACATATGATAAAGTATCATATGTCCTCACTACCAAAGCCCCACCCGTCCCAGGACCTGAATCATCTGTTTCGGATAGGGAGATCCGAAAAATATGGGACATTGACTGCAACACGGCCAAGTGGCTCGCGCTTTCTTCTATGGATAACATCCATCAGAAACAGCACGAGAAGATGGATGTGCAATCCATCTTTCTTCATACAAAGGAGTTGTATGAAGAGCAATCTCGTACTTTAAGATACGAGGCATCTCAAAAGTTGTTTCAGATGCAAATGACACCTGGTGCATCAGTAGGAGACCATGTCCTGAAGATGATTGGTCTTATAGAAGAACTTAAGAAACTGGGATGGACTATGGATAATGAGCAATATACAGATGTTGTTCTGCAGTCTCTCTCCCCCTCTTTTGCTCCGTTCATAGTGAATTTCAATATGAACGATTTGGAGAAATCATTGCCTGAACTTCTCAATATGTTGAGAAGTGCAGAGAGCACGCTGAAAACAACGAAGACTCCCGATCTGCTTGCTGGGCCATCTTCCTCTTTCATCCTAAAGCCAAGGCCAAGGGAAAGAACAAGAAGAAACCCATCAAACAGAAAGGTGGAGTTAAAAAGGCGAAGGGGAAAGACACATCTGGGGCCACGGGAAGTGGAAAAGGGGAATGTTTTTACTGCCACAAGTCGGGACATTGGAAACGCAGCTGTGCTGTGTATCTTGCTGATCTCAAGAAGAAGAAGCATGGTGATGCTTCCGCTTCAGGTGTGTTTGTAACTGAGAACTGTTTTTCAATTAACTCTGCATCTTGGGTATTAGATACCGGTTCTGGTTCTCACATTTGCAATTGTGTGCAGGGGTTGAGAAACAGTAGAGTTTTGAAGACTGAAGACCATACTCTGCGGGTTGGAAATGGTTCCAATGTACATGCTGTATCCGTAGGAGAGTATCATCCGGGGTTGCTTTCGGGTTGTATTTTGGTTTTGAACCCTTGTTATTTTGTACTAAGTATGCTATGTAATATAATATCCGTTTCTTTGTTAGACAATGAAGGATATCATTTTGTATTGCAAAATAATGTTATGAACATTAACTTGAATCAAGAGTTGATTGGGTATGGTACATTAAATAACGGTATTTACTTCCTGAACCAACACACAGTTTTCAATATACAACATACTAATAAAAGAAATTTTTTAGATATAAATGAAGTTTTTCTTTGGCATTGTAGACTTGGTCATATTAATGAAACCAGACTAAGTAAGCTACATAAAGATGGATATTTAAATCCGTTTGAATATAAATCTTATGCGACTTGCCAGTCTTGTATCAAAGGTAAAATGACCAAAACTCCGTTTACTGGATACGGAGAAAGAGCTGTGGAACTCTTAAGCTTCATATATAGTGATGTATGCGGACCAATGTCTACACATGCTAGAAGCGGTTTTTCATACTTCATTACTTTTACTGATGATTTCTCAAGATTCGGACACGTGTTTTTAATAAAGCATAAATCCGAAGCTTTCGAGAAATTCAAGGAGTACAAACTTGAAGTAGAAAAACAAATAGGCTTGAGCATCAAGAAACTTCCATCGGATCGAGGTGGAGAGTATTTAAGTATAGAGTTTTCAGACTTCTTAAAAGAGAATGGGATTCTCTCTCAGCTCACTCCTCCTTACATACCACAGCACAACAGTGTGTCAGAACGGAGGAATCGTACCCTATTAGATATGGTACGGTCCATGATGTGTAATGCCGAGTTACCGCTTTCCTTTTGGGGGCATGCATTGGAGACAGTAATGTATCTGATAAACAGGGTTCCAACCAAGACCGTGTCTACCACTCCATATGAGATATGGAGTGGAAAGAGACCATGTTTTAAAAGAGTTAGGATTTGGAGTTGTCCGGCTTTTGTTAAAAAGCAGAATTCAGAAAAACTCGAGACACGATCAGTCATGTGTAAATTTGTGGGATATCCAAAACACTCGTATAGATATCTATTCTACCACAAGGAGGAACAAAAGGTGTTTGTTGCTCAGCATGCCACATTTTTGGAAAATGAAATCTTTACAGACGGTACTTATGGCAATGCGGTAGAATTAGAAGAGGTTCTAGAGACATAAATTACTCAGGACGAATTGGTTGAAACTGATGTTGCAGTAGAACTTCAAGAACCTCAGCCGCTCCGGAGATCCAGTAGAACTTCTCGTCCACCGGAGAGATACTATGGGTTTCTCATTGATCGTGATAGAGAAGATTGCATCATGGATGATGATAACCCTACTAGTTTTCAGCAAGCCATCACAAATGGTGATTCAGTGAAGTGGCTGGAAGCCATGAGATCCGAAATGGAGTCTATATACACCAACAAAGTATGGAATTTGGACGTTGCACCTTCTGGGATAAAACCCGTTGGGTGCAAATGGATCTTTAAGAGAAAGATTGGTGTAGATGGACAGGTAGAGACCTTTAAAGCAAGGCTTGTAGTGAAAGATTTTCATCAAAGACCAGGACTGGACTATGATGAAATTTTCTCTCCGGTAGCAATGCTTAAATCCATTTGGATCCTACTTGCTATTGCCGCTCACTATGATTATGAAATCTGGTATATGGACGTTAAAACTGCATTTTTGAATGGCGATTTAGAAAAATGCGTTTATATAGATCAGCCAGAGGGCTTCATTGACAGTGGGAGCAGCGGGAAAGCATGTAGATTGCTTAAATCCATTTATGGATTAAAGCAGGCCTCACGGAGCTGGAACATCTGTCACGCCCCGCTTCCCAAAATATGAAATACAAGGGGTTGACAAGGCCAGCCATGCTCTTACGGTCGAGGAAATATCTCTTCGTAGTCACACTTCGACTTCTAGCTTTACGTGGTAATCAGTAATCAATGCACTTGTAATGAGAAATTCAGTAACTAAATCAAAAGAACTAACCAGATGGAGATCAAGGAAGAATAGCTCTGGATCGCTGATCAAGATGTCCTCGAGGTATGTCAGGTCCTGGTCCAAGCTAGATCCACTTCTCACTCTGAGCATGCATACTCAGGTCGTCAGAGCGACACGATCGCAATATATATATATATATATATATATATATATATATATATATATATATATGTAGATACAAATATGAACTCGTGCAATAATAACGAATATGTAACAGTAATCAGAAGAATAAAGACGTGAACATGAAGTAGCCAATGCAGGTATCCAGTAGAGCAGGTAAACAGTAAGGCAATAAACAGTATGGCAGGTATGTTGAATCAATAAGCAATGTATGTTAATGTCACTAATCCTATCAGTCTCTAAGTCTCACTATACAGGTCACTAAGCCTATCGTCAGTCCAAGTGTTAGAGTCAACCACTCGTGAGTATCCCCCACCCAAGGTAGGACCCAAGGGTAAGGGAACACGGGCCCGAGTCGCTCGCTAATAATCAGTAATATCCCCATATATCTCCAGAATTGCTGTATGTGCCGGCATGGGACTCCCGAGATTCTGTTGAACTCACAATCAAACTACCCCACACCCCGTGGTCTACATCAAACGCCAACCATAAACTCAAATACCAGTCGGTCCATAACAAGTCTACGCGAGAACTGAAGACAGGGTCTCCATCAAGCATGTCTCGACTGATACCCAAGGCAAATGGACAGTGTTTGGTGCCTTACCTGTGATACCCATACAAGTGCTTCCATAATCGTCCCATACCAATTATAGTCACACTTATACATGTCCCACAGGCATCGACAATGCAATAAATCAATAGGGTCCACTGATTGTGTACACGTACGTGTCACTTTCACTTATCCATTCATACTTAAACACTAACGTACTTGCCACAATCAAACACTAATACCTAACACTGGGTAATGCATTTGATCACTAGCTTACCAATGTTATGACATCCATATAATGTGATGAGAATACAGTAATTAAGGCATAATTAAGATATCATCGGTCGGTGTCCTACCACTTGCATAATTTATCATAAATCATACATGCAAAATTTAGTGAAACAATAAAAAGGGGGTAAGCAGTATGTTTAATTATCTATCCATAAAAATTGGTTTCACGTCAATCGGGTTTTAGGATCGCTAGATATGGCCATTTCATTTTAAGCATTCACTGCTGGAAATCCGGTTTCAGAATCGGAAGTCCGTTTCGTAACGCATTTTAATCCCAGTTGGGATCGTATTTAGGCAACACTATAGTTGAACTATATTTAGGGTTATCAGTCTGGTTTCCACTTCAATTGACGGATCAGAGATATATTATATCGACAGGGAGTTATGGACAGGTTATACTCGATGTGTAGAATCTGCCTCTGCAGAATTCAGCAAGACGTGTCGACATTATAAAATGAGTTAAAAATATTAAACGGTTGAGGAATCCAATGATAACAGTGGAGGAAGAAAGATAATTCAATTCTCTACGTAAAGATATAGGGTTCTGTGCATTCTCACAAATGAATAGGAATATACATGGGTTTAGGAACAGGGGTTAACTGGGATTTCCATTCTGGACTGCAGTCCAGAATCGTAATCCTCCGCAATTATCTCTATCATAGTTTATTAAAATTCAGTGATCAACAATATAATACAGTAGGTTAAATAGTTAAATTCGATATGAGCCATCGAACGCTAAAATCCAGTTTGTCTACAATTTATTATAAATTTTACGGTTTAGCATGTCCGCAAGTTTTCAGGTTTTACGACGGACATCGGGGCGTCATTTTACGTGAGCAAACGACATTGTATTGGTACCAAAGTCTCAAGGGACATTCATTATAACCCGGGCCATCACATGTTATATGTTGCCGTCAATTTAACGGTTTTCTCTCATTCGGGTTTTGCATCGAGCACGTGGATTATAACGATTCACATGAAAAAGTGTATGCGGAAATTATTGATAACTTGAATTGTAATATAAAAATTAGCATGAAGCAAGTATCAAACTTGCCCAAAGACGTGTCAACGACGGTACGGCAGCGGCAATGGCACGATCGCGTTACGAACATGACACAGGTTTAGCCTTGTTGGATCTTGCTTCTTGGCCTCGATGGCTCGGTGGTGCGATGGGAGTGCGCTGGCGTTGCGATGGACAGCGTGTTGATGACGTTGACGGCTTAAGGGATCCAGGCCATAGATTTGATGACGACGTCGCTGCTCAGAGAAGCGGGAATTGCGATAGACGTAAGTGTTCGACGAAATGCCGGGGGCTCGACTGCGGCGGCTAGGGATGCAGTGAGGGGCGACGGTGGTGGTGTCACGCAGGGGCTCAGCCACGACGTAGGGGTCGCCGTGATGCCTGCAAAGGGGAGGCCGGCGGTTGGTGGTTGAGGTGGCTGGCAGTGAGCTCGGGTGAGCCCGGTGGCATTGGGAATGATGGTGGTTGGTCTTGGGGAAGTCCGGGGTGCAGAGAGTAGGGCGAAGGGGCTCGAGGGAGGTGGTCGGAGCTCCGTTGACGAGGGGACAGCGAGGGTGCTCGGGGAAGGAGGAGGGGAAGCTCAGGAAGATGATGGGTTTTGATGTGCAGGTGAGAGGGTACGGTGCTGGAGGAGAGGAAGGTGGCGACGGCTCACGGGAGGAGGAAGGGAATGCAGCGGTCGGTGGCGAGGTGGAGGAGACGAGGAGGATGGCCGAAGGCTCTTCGGCGATGATGGAGTTGGAGTCGGGTTAGTGAAGAGAGGGAGAGGAAGATGGTGGGTTGAGCTCAGTAGCGAGGAGGTGCTCGGGTTGGTGAAGGTGGTGGGAGTTGGTCTTCATCGTCGTCGTCGTCGTGGGGCTCAGTGAGTTGCACCGGCGGCGTGATGTGTTTTGCAGGGGAGGCTTGGGGTGAGCGGGAGAGTATGGGGGATAAGGGAGCGGGAGAATGAGAGTGAGGGGGAGAGTTAGAGAGAGGCGCGCGCGCGTTGTGGGCAAGGGAGCGGGGACGTGGTCGCGACGGGGAGTGGGGCTCGGGGATGTGCGCGAGAACGGGGGAGGGGAAAACGAGCAGGAAAAGATTTTAGAGAGGGAGAAGATGGAGTCGGGTCGGGTCGGCGTGGGGATTAGGCTTAGTGAAGAGCTGGGCTGGTAATAAAGAAAGGGAAATAATGAGAAAGGGGAGAGTTGGGGCCGGGCTTGGAGAAGTAAAAATTTAATTGATAAGGGAGGGAGGGATGGGCCGGCTCGGGCCAGAAGAAGAATAAAGGAGAAATAAATAGAGATAGAGAGGGAGTGGGCCGGGATATTAAAAGAGAGAGGAAGGAAATGGTTTTAGGGTTTAGAAAATAAAAGGAAATAAAGTTTGGGTTTGGGTTAGGAGTTAAAAAGGGATTTAAAGGAAATGAAAAGGGAGTGGGCAAATGGATTGGGTGAAAATTTGGGAAAATAAATATAAGGGGTTAAGGTTTTAAAATAAATAAAATACTTAAAAATAAAAATATAAATAAGCAATTTTGTAAGTAACAAAAATACGGATATTTGTGTATAAAAGAACTGGGTATTACAACATCTGTTTTGATGATACAATCAAAGAGTTTGATTTTATCAAAAATATAGATGAACCATGCATTTATAAGAAGATTGTAGAGAGTACTGTAACATTCCTCGTATTGTACGTGGATGACATTCTCTTGATAGGAAATAACATTCCTATGCTGCAATCGGTCAAACTATTCTTATCACAAAGGTTCTCCATGAAGGATCTGGGTGATGCCTCATGCATTTTGGGCATATGGATCTATAGATAGATCCAAGAGGTTATTGGGATTGTCCCAATCAAAGTATATTGACACCATCCTAAAAAGGTTTAGTATGGAAGATTCCAAGCATGGTGCCTAATCCGCTTGTCATGTAATCACTCTCTCCAAAGACTTCTGTCCGAAGACTGATGAAGAGAGAACTCGCATGAGCATTATACCCTACGCTTCAGCCGTAGGATCTATAATGTATGCGATGTTATGTACACGCCTTGATGTAGCTTATGCACTAGCTATAGTAAGCAGGTATCAATCCAACCCAGGGAAGAAACATTGGATAGCAGTGAAGAACACTCTTAAGTACTTACGAAAGACTAAAGAACTGTTCTTGGTGTATGGTAATAGGGATCTCCAAATGGAGGCCTTTACCGATTCCAGCTTCCAAAGTGATAAGGATGACATCAAATCTATCTCAGGATTTGTATTTACCCTCAATGGAGGGACGGTTAGTTGGAAGAGTTCCAAACAGGATACCGTTGCAGACTCCACGATGGAAGCTGAGTATATTGCTGCAAATGATGCTGCCAAGGAAGCCGTCTGGATGAAGAAGTTCATCACGGAACTAGGAGTAGTTCCAACCATTATTGATCCAATACCATTGTATTGTGATAATAATGGGGCTATGGCGTTAGCCAAAGAACCAAGGTCCCATCATAAGTCCAGACACATCCAAAGATGATATTATTTGATCCGGGAGATAGTAAATCGCCACGAGATAGAGATTCGGAGAGTAGATACAAAGAATAACACCGCGGATCCACTCACTAAGGCCCTTCCACAGCTGCATCATGAGCGACTTTTTGAGATGTTGGGTATGAGATACGCCAATAACTGGCCTTAGTACAAGTGGGAGATTGTTGGATATATGTATGCCCTAGAGGCCATTATATGTATAGTGGATGCTTGGACATGAATATATATATATAGATTATTTTCTTGCTCGACATGATAGTATGATATCTGGTTTACTTTATCTGACACGTTGACTTGATCATGCTTTTATTCATTTGCACATGTTGATAAAGCCCTCAGGATATATGCTTGACTACTGTTACTATGATGCGGATCATACTAGTAGGGCACGTGTAGTTTAGAAGCTTATCCTTGAACTGTTCCTAGTCATGGGTGTATCGAGACGGGGCATCGATATTCCAGAGTAGACTAGCGTATACCATTCTTGTCCTATGTGATAGGCGATGGATGATCCCATATCCATCTGGTGTGCTAACACCAAAGATTGTATGCGGGTGCTCAGTATAGACTGGGCACACTGAACGGACTTGCCGAGAACTCCTATGTGGTATTATATCTATCGTCGGATAGCAGTTCTCAGGTGACACTGGTACAGGTTAGTCTGTAGACCCGAGATCGTCATAGAGTCTTGTGTGTCCTCCCACTGTACTTTGATCTCCACCCTACCACAGCTTTACAGAGTCGTGCAAATAAGTGGTCTTTGGGTACAGCCAGAGGCACATGGAGGCAATGAGCGATAGGAGGGGTTTCGTCTATCTCGGTATTGGGGGTTGATGTTGTGCCATACTCGATTGGCTATAACAGGAAGTCCCTGGCCAGGGCTGCTGAAATTTACTGATAAGTGTTATCAGTAGTTTTTCGATCTGTTATGAGCCATAAACCAGCATGACTTATTGAGTTATTGAGGTCGACGATACCATCCCTAAACTCGATATGCAACATATCTAACGAAGAGACCGGACTGTACGGTAAGTGTTACCAGATGGCTCGACGGGAGTTTTGACAGCTTTGCTGGTTTTCTTCTGATCGTTCAATACCCGGATGGCCGTTACGTTTAGCTGACCGCTTGCGGTTTGTGGGTGTTTGATATGATCATCACCCACTGCCGGCGTATTGATGAGTCTTTGAGTCCTACACAGAAGTTTCCTAGCCTAGGCGAAAAGATGTGGTGTGCATATGAGATATGCGCGGGGACCCGATTGAATACGACTATGTGATACCGTATGTTAATCGGGCGTTTTTCTATTGATCGGGTCATATGTGATATGACTGGATTGTTAAATCAATTGTTGATTTAACATTTTGACTTTTAGTTTTATTCTTATTTTTTATTCAAACCCTTTTTATTAAAGAGGAAGAATGCATGCATGTATGCATATGATGATGTGCATGTATGCACATGATGATGTGCAGATACATACATGCAAAGTATCATGGTTGATGATACATCTTTGAAGGCAATATAAAACTCACATGGAACTATAATATATGGATATATATTTGTATTTGTTTTAAAATAAAATAAAAGAAAATATTAATTTATGGTTATCTTTCTACACTCTTCTTGAAGTTAACCACACTTCACCAACCATTTAACCTTGGATTAGTTTTTCTTTTGGCTTTTAACTCACTTACTAAATATCTAGATATTATTAGAACCATGGTTGGATGAGAGATAGAAAATATATATACTATCTTTTCTATTTTCTCATTAAAGCTTTATCATTTCATTTTGACAAAACCTTTTGCCTTCATCTTCTTCTTCCTCTAAGCCCTCTTGATTTTTCCAAAGTGAGAGAGAGTTAAAAAGAAAGGGTTTTGACAAAAGAAAACACATTTCATCATTCTACTCTACTCTAGCCAATTAGTTTAGAGTGTTTAGCTTCATCTTCTTCTTGCATCAAGTGGAGCTAGAAGTTTGGACCAAGTGGACTTCCGGTGGATCATCGTGGACAAGGGAGCTCACTAGCAAGCCTTTCCAACCTCTCAACGATCCTAGGAGTCATAGCAAGAGGACTACAAAGGTTTTATTCCTTTCACTTAGTGATAAAATGGTTTTTGTATGAGATACATGTGTTGTTACCCTAGTATTCTAATTAAAGATCCTTGCTTTGTTTGCTTAGCACCTCTAAAATTTTAAAGTGGTATGATTGATGCTTCCATACTTTATAGTAGGTGTTAGGGAAACCCAACAGATCTTCACGCTCTATACCTGGGCCTGATAAAGAACATGCAATCAAAGGTCTAATACAATAGGAACGAGCTGATCATCGACTGCTATTTGGTATGGCTGGCGACCCCCGAGGTAGAGAGAGCGACTCTCCTACATACTCTGGCCTTTGCGAGAGTCGATGTAGATACATGGCCTCTCTTGTGCCAATATTACGACTCTCAGCGCAAACAGGTTTGTAATTTAAATGTAATTCATTGTTTAGTATATAATTTATTTTTTGTGTTGCTCAATTAGAAAACTAAATCTGAATGTGTTGTGCAGAAATATGCCGATCAAAATAAGAAGAATAGGAAGTCGGCGAAGAGGGGTTGCCCCACTTATACAGGTGGCTCGAGGAACATTACTCGTTCCATGGAGGCATCGGTAAATTACAAAAGATCTATTTTGATATAATGTAATATTAAGAGTTATTTTATAATATATGTAAATTTTTGGTGAATTGCAGAGAGCTCAGACCCTGGCGCAGAGTGGTACACCGAGCATGCTGACCGCGTATCTTGTCGTCCACGGCACCTCAACAGATCCCGCCACAGGCGAGCTTTGATTCCCTGACATCGCTACCCAGGAGTATTGCGTAAGTGTTAATATTTATTCTAATTTGAATGAAATTTTTGTTTTGATAAGTTCAAATTTAAATGATATACTTATATTTTAATGGTTAATGTGGGTGTAGGAGCGGGTGGTGGGGCAGGCGGAGGCATTGGGGATCGATTTTAGTGGATAGACCGATCCGATGCTACTGACCCCAGTCCTAAACGCCGCACACGGAGGGCACCACGGAGGTTGGGAGAGAGGATGGGGACTGGGTCCTAGCAAGGCCCATATGAGGTTAGTCTCCACTCTTGCGGTTACTTTCCCTACCCCCCGTGAGCAACGTCTGGAGCATGATGTTGCCGCCTTGAAGACCACCGTCGAAGGAGATGTTGGTACGTTTATTACTTAATAGTAAAATATTATATCACATTATAGATAGTAACATATGCAATATTAGTAGCCTGAGCTTATTTGGTTGTGGACTTACCTTTGATTAATCATACTTACATAAAACTATCTAATTAAAATAAACTACGTTTTTCCAAACTAGATACCCAAATGAGGCTTAAGTACCTAAGTATTCTTAGATTGGGGGTTCACAATAACCTGATAATGATATGGATTCGACTAAAATCTAATACACCATTCTTACTTGTTTCTTACATAAAAAATTTAACAGATTCGATAGGCTACTTCAGCTGCGGCTCCACATGTATCTCCTTTGGCTGCGGCTCCGCAAGCCACTACCTCGGCTGCGGTTGCGCAGACCACTCCTGCAACTCCACAGCCCGCTCAGACTCTCGCATAGTCCGCTCCTTCATTAGTCGAGTTTTTGACGACTCAGGGCTGCACCAAGAAGCAGATGCACTAGATTACGGCGATTATCAGAGGTGGAGGAGCTAGACTGAGCTAGGGTAGCTTTTTTGTATATTTTTGAGGATGTATGTACTTATCTGATACATATTGTATATATTTTGGATGATATTGGTGGTTGTTTGCTTGTTCACGATGATTTAGATTGATATCGTATTCTGTTTGTTTATTTCTTTTATATATTATGCATGAGATGTTGATTATGAATATTTCTGTATTTGGTTATATGATATATATATTATTGTGCACAGGGCGGGGAAAAACCAGAAAGCCCATTTTTAAAAAAAAAACCCAGATATTTTGTCCCTACGGATTAATCCGTAGGGCCATCTGTTGCACCTACGGATTAATCCATAGGTGCAATGTTTGCCCCTACACAGTTCACCGTAGGGACAAAATATCAGGATACCTGATATTTTGTCCCTATGGACTCAGTAACAGGGGTAAAACTTGCCCCTATGGATTAATCCGTAGCGGTATTTATCTGGACTTACGGATAAATCCGTAGGGGAATCTATCATGCCCTACGGATAAATTCGTAGGGGCAAGTATTTTATTTTATAAACCAATAAATTAAATAAATATTATGTCCCTACGGAGTAATCCGTAGGGATAAATGCCCCTATGGAGTAAGACATAGGGGCAATCATTACTCCGTAAGGGCGTGTTTAGGATGAAAACTTGCACCTGCGGACTTTGGACCTACGGTGGAGTTTTATGTCCCTACGGAGATATCAGTAGGGGCAGTGGTTTGCCCCTACGGCTAAATCCGTAGGGACAACCCATTATTGTAGCAGTGTATCACAAAAGGGCCCAAAAGTAACGGGATTTTCTTCACGGTTCAAACCGTGACCAATTCTTCGTAACGGTGTTTTTTTATTTCGTCACGGTTATAACTGTGACAAAATCCAACAAGTGGCGGGCCCCACAAACCTGGAGAGATAAAACCCCATTTCTCTCCCAAAACTAATTTCGATCCATCACTGTTTCCTTCCAAATCCCCCTAAAAAACCCCCATTTCCCCTTCGCCTCTCCTCGCCGTCGCCCGCAGTGATGACCCCACAACCCTAGAGCGATAAAACCCCATTTCTCTCCTAAAACTAATTTCGATCCTTCACTTTTTCCTCCCAAAATTCCTTCGCAAAAAACCCCATTTCCCCTGCCGCCTATCCTTGCCGTCGCCCGCGGTGCTCGATCCCCCACCGCCTCTCCTCGCCGCCACCTCCGTGGCCACCGCCTCGCCCCGATGGCCAACATGTCGCCTTCTTTGCCGTCGTTTGAGCTTGATCTTGCCGCCGACACCGCTGGAGCTTTCTGAAGGCCGCCGCCGCCGCTGAAGGTCGTCGCCTCTGTAGTCGAGCCACTATCGAAGCCCTCGCCGCCAGTCGTCCAGAGGTAAGCATTAATTTAATTTATTTGGTTTAATTTTTTTTCTGTTCTATCCCAAAATTAAATTAATGTTGGTGTTGTTGTAGTAGTTGATGTTGGTGGTGGTGATGTTGGTGTTGGGGGAGACTTAGGGTTTGGGTTGGAGGTTAGCTAGGGCTGGGGGAGGGTTAGGGTTAGGGTTATGGTTGGGGATTTGGGTTAGGGTTAGTGTTAGGGATAGGGGTAGAGTTAGGGATAGGTTAGGGTTAGTTTTAGGTTTAGGGTTAGGGTAATTTAGCGAATTTATGTAGGTAATTTAGTGTAAAGAAACAATAGTTAAGAATATTTTAGTGAAAAATATCAATAATTAAAGGTGTTTTAGTCTAAATAAGAAACATTGAGCAAATGGCAGTTTGTATTAAAAATTTAATGATAGTTTAGTGAAAACAACAAACGTTAAGGGTATTTTAGTGAAATTTATAGTAAATTAGTTAATTTACTAAGATGAATCGTTTAGTTATATTTTAAAGGTAATTTAGTGAAAATCAACTATAGTTAATGGTATTTTAGTGAAATTCATAATTATTTAGTTAATTTGAGGTAGTTTAATGAAAACCAACAAAATTTTAGGGTAATTTAATATAATTTAGTAAAATTAAAGAAATAGGGATTGAATTAGGGTTGGGTTCAGGGTTAGTGTTAGGGTAAGGGTTCGGGTAATTTAGAAAATTGTTGCAGGTAATTTAGTGAAAAGCGAAATAGTTAAGGGTATTTTGTTGAAAAACAACAATGTTAAGGGTATTTTAGTGTAATTAAGTGAAATCGAGCAAATTGGGTTTTTTAGTGTAACTTAGTTAATTTAAGGTAGTTTAGTGAAAAACCAACAATAGTTAAGGGTATTTTAGCCTAATTTAGAAATATGTTGCTTAGGATGTGTGTGTATGTTTGCACGCTTGTGTGTGTGCACACACACATAAACAATGCTGAACCTTAATTCATCATCGTTCTCCTCTACATTAAACTCTTGTCAAATCCCACCTTAAAACCAATCCTAAATTGAAAATCTTAATCTTGATTAAAAAAACCCTCATCTTTAAAAAAAATTATCTTAAAGTTAGAACTTCAAAACCTTGTATTTGAAACGTAAACGTAAAACTAATTGAAATCAAATCCTAAACTGAGTGTATGATTTTCGATGATAATACGAAATTTTCATATTCTCATCGAAATTAATCATATGTGAAAATGAAAACGTGACTTAGTTTCCGCCTATCGATTAACATATATTCGGTGTTCGTTGTGACATAAAACTACACGAAGGTTGTAAAACACCGGACATTATCGTTCAGTTTCTAACAACCGTAGCGTAGTCTATATGACGAGAATTAATATTCGATCGTATGCTAACCAATAGATTTGTCCCGTGTGGACAAGTTAGGAATGTATAAAGCAGACACCTGCATTCACTTATGTTTTTCATTCGTTTCAGGATATTTCGTCGGTATCTTTCCACTGGTTCTTCATGTAAAACGATAAATTAGATGTTCATTTCAATAGTATTTCACGGTATTGAAATGATTATCTGTTCTATTACAGTGTACTCGGAGAACAGCGGGGATGTGCTGCCGAAATTTTCTCGAAACGGATGAAAGTACAAGTGAATGGGTGTATTCTTTAATGGGATAGATGCCTTACCCCTACAGCCGTTACCCTTGAAATCCAATAAATAACATTTAATATTATCATCATCTTTCTTGTAAGAAGAATCCAATTCTCGAGCTTTGAGATTAGAAGAAGAAAGTTCTCAATAGGTGTTTGAGGAGAGCCCAATCCAATAACAATTGAAATCAAACTTAACGAAGTCGTCAATTAAACCTAAAACTAACGCTTCTTTTTATCCGTCTATCTCGTATTTGTCATGAAATCTTAATTCCACGACTCTTATCTATAGGAACCTTGCTACGTTCCATTTTCTTCCAATATAGCATTCTTGTACCTCCACGACAAGAGTTGGATATACGTCGATGTTTCCTCGAGAGCCACTGATTTTTTCTTTAACGGTGTTTACTTTTTCACCGATTTTGCCTACGCATGTCTTGGGATACAGAAAGAGCACGAAATTTATTGTCCTTGCTATAAGTGTATGAACACGTGATTGCAGAAAAATTCAAATGTTGAGTTACACATCATGAAAAACGGTTTCGGTAGAGATTACACTAAGTGGGATATTCACGGAGAAAAGGATGATGGAGGGCCAGTGCAAGAGATGGAAAACGAATTCATTGAAGCAGAAATCGAAGAGTGGTAAGGGATAGTAGAAGAAGAGGAGGAAGAGGAGGAATGGCAGTTTGAAGAAGATGAAGCCATCGAAGACGATGATTCTGTGTTCGCGCCGATCGATGACATGGATGGGCTTATAAATACCGCTGGACTTCCTTATGATATGGAAAGCATTGGACCCGCGTTATTGAAGAAGTAAAAGGCTTCATCAAGAATCTCTTTATATCCAAATTGCAAAGAGTTTTCGATACTCTTCCAGATCAAATGCAAGAATAGATGGAGTGACCAGTCTTTCACCAATCTCCTAGTATTGCTGAAGAAAGTTTTTTCGACGGAAATGAAGTGCCACCGAGCTAGTACGAGGCGCAAAAAATAATCACAAATATCAGTCTAAAGTGTGACAAGATACATGCATGCGAGAATGACTGCGTTTTATTCTGGAAAGAACACGCCGCACTCAAAAGCTGCCCAGTGTATGGGAAATGTCGATTCAAGCTTAAGAAAGACTCCTGTTCGAGTGATGTGCCTGTGAAAATTCTTCGTCATTTTCTGTTAATACCGAGACTGCAACGGTTAGTTATATGTGAGGAGACGACGTCTGAAATGCAGTGGCATCATAAAACGCCTCGTGAAGAGGGAAAAATGAGCCATCCTAGAGATTCGATGTCGTGAAAATTTTTAGATGAAAAACATTCTTCGTTCAGCACAGACCCTCATAACGTGAGGCTGGGATTGCGAGTGACAGTTTCAGTCCATTTGAGATGGTTCGCGGTAAGCGTACTCACAATACTTGGCTCGTTGTGGTGAATATATACAACTTGTCGTCATGGAGGGCTATGACGCAGTCTTATTTTACGTTGGCGTTTTTAATTGACGGTCCCTCGTCTCCTGGGAAAAACATCGATGTGTACCTTCAACCCTTGATCGATGAGTTAAAGTTGCAGTGGGAACCTAGTGTGCGAACTTATGATGCATATGGTAAACAATTTTTTCAGATGTGTGCTACTTTGTTGTGGATGGTTAATGATTTTCCTGCCTACGGCATGCTATTGGGGTGGACAACTCAAGGTAAGCTTGCTTACTCTGGTTGTCATATTCATACGAGCCGCGTACGCTTAAAGTTTAGCGGGAAAGAGTCGTTTATGGGTCACCAACAATTCTTGTCTATAATTCACAGATTTAGAAGGAATAAAGAAATGTTTAAAAGCATGACGGAGACCGGTATGCCGCCTAAATCATTGTCCGGTAACGACATACTGCAACAATGGAGAGGTTATCAGAATATCATATTCGGAAAGAAACAGAACAAAGATGCAATGCCATGCCCATCTGGTTGGAAAAAGCTTAGTGGTTTATTTTAGCTTCCGTACTGGTCCGATCTACCGCTGCGCCATAATTTAAATGTCATGCATATTGAGAAGGGCGTCTCTGAGCATATCATCAATCTTCTGCCGTGTAAGGATGGAAAAACGAAGGACAATCTCAACGCCCGTCGTGATTTGACGAATTTGGATGGTTTGTCCATTAGAAAAGAATTGCAACCTTGGAATGTGGCTGGTAAATCGAGTTATTACGAGATCCCACAGGCAATCTACAACATGAACAAAGAGAAGAAGCGGTGGCTCTTGCATGTGTTGAAAGAATTGAAAGTCCCTGACGGTTTCTCATCAAACATTTCCAAATAGGTGGAGGTAGAAAACGGAAAAATCATAAGACTCAGAAGCCACGATTGCCACATATTGATACGACATTTTCTTTCTTTATGCCTCAGAGCGTCGGTAAAACCAGAAGTTGGGTTCGTGCTTAACGACTTTTGCACGCATTTTCTCCAATTGTGTTCCAGAAATGTGGACGCTAATGAGATAGTAGAGCTCGAAAAAGACATTCCTTTGATCCTCTGCAAGCTCGAAACTATCTTTGCACCTTCTTTTTTCGACATTATTGTTCACTTGTCTGTCCATCCGGCAACCGATGTTAAGATTGGCGGTCTGGTCCATTACCGTTGGATGCATCCAATCGAGAGATATTAATGACGTTTATTATTCATCATTTAAATTGCAAAGAATTATCATGAATTATTAATTTATTTCATTTTCAACAGATATCTGTTAACTTTAAAAAACTATATTCGCAATAAGTATTGTCTTGAAGGTTCGATTGCTCAAAGTTATCTCCTAGAAGAAGTCATGTCTTTCTGTGCTCATTTCCTGAACGACGATGTCAGGATAAAGCTGAACAAACCGCAGAGTGTTCCTGATGGTCCAATTGGAGCAGGAAGGCTAAAGAACATGTCTTATAATCTCGCGGCCAGTGTACATGTGTACATCTTGATAAACAATGATTGTTTTGCTAAATATGTAGAGTAAACGTTTATTATTTCATCATTTTAAACATTCAAAATTAAATTTAATCTAATTAATATAACTGTATATTAATGAACAGAGCGCACAAAGATATACTCATGAGATCGAATCCTAGGACTTGGTCGAATGATAGGATCGAAGAAGAACAAAGGGCACTTTCGCCTCTTGGTCTATAAAATAAGTGAACAAATAATTGAATCGTGGAGAGTACATTGATAGAGAGGTCCATGACCTTTTAAACGGCCCAACATTGCATCTAGATTTTACAATGGGTACGGAGTGTTCGGATATAAATTTGAGGTAGAAAGTACGGAACGTATTAGAGCTACGCAAAATAGTGGCATTGCAATAGTCGACTAGGATGGAAATCTCTACCACGGTGTTCTTGAGAAAATTATAGCGGTCTCATACCAGCATACGACTGTCCCATTTCATTTATTCCAATGCAGATGGTACGATACCAAGATTGACCAGGGTATGAAGGTCGATCAATACGGTCTGACTTTGATAAACACCAAATGGATGTTACCAAAATACGACAGCTTTATCTTTCCCATAATGGCAACACAAATATATTATTCTTGGGACTTGCAGAAGGTTGACTGGGATGTTGTTTGTAGTTGAAAACCGAGAGATTATTATAATGTGCCGACGTTGAATGGCTCTAAAAATAAGAGCGACGATGAAGATCTCGCGATAACACGTCTCAGTCCATCTATTGAACGTACCAGGGATCCAAACTATTCTGTACCGTCCATCCATACGTTTGTAAAAAATGACATCGGCCAATTGATTGTCACGGATCAATATTTTGAGAATCCACCCAACGAATCTTCAGATAATGTACCACATAAACGTGTTAGGTAATGAAGTTAAATTGAATGTTCTAAATTGTATAATGATTATAAATAATGAAATAACATTTATGTATGTGTGTGTGTGTAGGATTTGATCATGGGCGTAGGCAAAGGCACTAAACACCATAAGAGACAGCGTCTACATAACATTCTGAGTCGATTCATACTAGCCGATGAGACTGTCTCAGGACCCTTAGCAGGTATGGGAGTCGCAACAGTAGCACCTATCCCTAGTAGCGCTCCCCCATTACCACCACACCACTCCCATGGCCCTCTTATTCACACCGCATCGCTCCCGACTATCCCCTATCCTTACTATCGCTCCTCCATTACCGCCACATTATCTCCATGGCCTCTCTACTCACACCGCATCATCCATGACTGTCCCTTATCCTTTGTAACAACCCTGAATTTTCTGTACAAAATTTTTCTTTTGAAAGTACAAAAAGGAGTTCGCAAGTCTGAGTACAAGTTATAAATTTAATTTATTTTAGAACAGCAAGAAAACACTTGTAGCTCATTGGTAAAGCCTTGCACTGCAGTGACATATCCCCTGTGTTCAAATCCCCTCAGCCACATATTATTTTTTAATGATTTTTCTTTTAAACTTTTTGGAAGCCCAAAAGTTTACACGTGCAAAACAAGTAAAAATAAAAAGTCACTGAAAACAAACATGTTGAAATTGTTACATGAACAGACCCCAACACGTGGCATAAATCCCACCCCACTCCTCTTCCAAACGACCGGCAAGATGGCATTTTCGGCCGCCGCCGCCGGCCCCCCCCGTTGCAAATGCCCCCATATTTTGAACCTTAACCCCTTGGCCTCCCACACTACTCCTCTTCTGTTTGATTTCCCTGCATTTATACAGAGAGTGTAATTTCACTCTTTAATTCTATTTTAAATGCATTTTTAATACCTTTCTTAAATCCTCAAAACCCTAATTTCTTCTATAAATACAACCCCATACCTCAGCCCTCTCCATTCTGAAATCCATTATAAAAAATTGTTAAATTTTTCCAAGTCAAAGAAGTGTACAAGAGTTAGCCCAAGGTCAAGCTCCGGCGACAATTCAAGTAGATTCCGGCGACCCCGCGACTCTACGAAGCTCTCAAACCCTTCCTATACCTCTCCTCTCTACCCTAAACTCGTAAGTTCCCTCTTTTCTTCTCCCTTCTTAACTTAAAAAGTTCTCTTTTCAAAACTCATTGGAAGTGGAGTTATTCCGACACTCGATTCTACATTTGTTAAAAAAAACCATCTTTCTTAATAACCAATTGTTCAAATCATTATATCTTGATTAATAATCTTAAAACAAACTTTAAGAACAAGTTTCATATTAAAATACCATGCTATGTAACTTTTATTGCACTTTTATGCTTAAATAGCACAAACTTTACACATGACATCTTTTATCGTATTTACTTGTATTACCTCTAGAAAAACCTCACGAGATAATGACCTATCTCTCACAACACACATCTTGACATAGCACGATTGCTTGAAAACAATATTTTGTGGCTAATACAACTTTACATTAAAACACCATAAACTATCAAAAACCGTATTTCATTAAATTATTTTAATTAAATTCCTTACGATTATGTCTCTACAACCTACTTTTGGTGAATCTGATTTGGATGGTGTAGGTTATCGCACATTCTCGGGACTAGTAGAGAGAGATGCAGACCTCCTCATGGAGCATACGATCTCGATGGAATTTTTAATAAATTTTTAAGAAAAACGTGAATTTCTATTTAATAAATAAAATTTATTTTTAATAATTATATATAATATTATCAAACTATATATTTTAAATATATATAATAAATTCCATGTTTTCTAAACAAAAGAATCACAAGTTTCATGAAAATACCATAAAAAATCCATACAATTCCAATTTACACTAAAATACTATGTATTATTCAATCTAGGTTTATATTCACTAGAATATCTCACTTTTAAAAATTACATCCATGAAAACCCTAAATATGATAAATAAATACTTGAGCTTTATTTTGAAAGTATACTACAACTATTTTTCAATAAACCCCCTCAAGTTATATTAATTTACATTAAGAATCCTACTAAATATAGGTTTAAGCGGGACCAATTCTCTTGAGCCTCAGGGAGCCGGAGAAAGTGGGTGCTTGCTTATTTAAGGTAGAAAACTAAAACGGGGTTATCAATGGTAATTGGCTTGGAAAACGTCATAAATCCTGTCGTACATGTACAACAGTTACCGATAACTCCAAAACCTAACTCAGGAATCTAATTTTATTTAAGTGTCTGACTCAGTCAGAGTCTCGGTCTAATATGAATACAATCTATACATGAATACAATTCAAATATAACTCCAATATAACATGAATCCATATATACTGGAACATGAACATGAATACCAGAATACTATCAAATATCAATTGACTTGATTTGACCGAACCACAGATATATATTGGACTTGACTACATGACTATCCGTTTACATCCCTATCCGTTTACATGAACAATTTATACTATGGTCTCGGCAAGTGTTATATCTACAAATCATTAAAATCAAAACAAAATACATTACATGGTTTCAAAAGGGTAGACTGGTACGGAATGTGTTAAAAGTGGCATGAGATGGTCACTAAAAGACATAAATATACCTCTGTTGCCGTTGTTTCATGGGGTTTGACGGAGCCTTGTACTACTGGTTACCTTAGTCCACGGGATAGTTGCACTTCTCTCGTATACACTGATATATTCTGTACCAAGATATAAACAACTACGTTAGCATAACAAACATAACCTTATAAACTTTACCTGTTCTAATCCTAGTCTATTCTTCTCTATTTCTCTTTTAGGACTTACCGAGCGATTGTTCGCTGACGACATTCATTTTCTCTTCTTTTTTTGGAATGTTGTCAGGCGGACCCGACTTTTTGGAGATCGAGCCCAACCAGGAGGATTTGGAGCAGTTCATTGAAGACCCCGAGCTCTAGTCTATATGTACATACTTTTACTTTCAGTTCATATGCCATTGTTTAGGCATCTCTTTCCAGTATTGTATTTACTTTCCAGTTGTATTGCAAAGAATGTTTAATCAATAAAATGTTGCTGTTTATTTATATCTCTTATCTTTTCTTGTGTATACGTATTATATTGCTTATTTACGCTTAGTGTGTTTACTTCTGAGTAAATACGTTGCGGGCCTCGCCACGTCTCCTTACCCGTACACTGGGAAGCGGGGCGTGACATTCTTACTAGCGCTCCCCACATTACCGCCAGATTACCCGCAGCGTCGCAGTCTCCCCTATTCCTACTAGTGCGTCAGTGGGTCCTCATACCTTCGTCACTCTTGTGCACGGTGCGTAGTTTACTCATTTAAACTTTGACACATCATTACAATATAAGTGGATATTGAATTGATCAGTCAAATTTATTGCATATTTGTATGGACATTTTCCCTACTATTATTAGCTACTAAAATGTGTTAATCGTAAATAAAGAACATATGTGGGTTTATTTGTAAAAAGATTATTATCATATATTTCTTCATTTATAATTAATATAATTAGGAAAAATATATGCATATCATATTTAAATAAAATATTCATATTAAAATATGCATATCATATTAAATATTCTTAACCAATATACTTAAGATATCATATCATATAATTGGTTGGAATAATATCTCAAAGAAAACAAATGCTACTAACAAGATGATTTAGGATATTGTGCATGTATTATAATAAGATTAGCTCAGGTCTGAATTGTGCGTAGGAAATCCACAGCAAATCGAAGTATCAAACCGAATCTGTCGAATATTAAGAGCAAATCAAAGAATCTAGCAACGACAGAGACTGAGAGATATATTTTCAAAATCTTTTTATCAAAAGGATCTCCAAATATCGAGAAGAAAATGCACAAAAAATTTGGAGGCACGAACCCACCAAACGGCGGTGGAAGCGTGGTCAAATAGGGCTATAGACAGTGGTTCAGTGGTCATTTAGCGACCGTAGGATTTGAAACTTTAGGGTCATGATCGTAATTTCTCACACTTCAATATGTCATCTAGGGTTTCACATTTCAGAACCTATAAAAGGACCGAGAGCTATCTATACATTCATACAGTCATCTATCCATCGATCGATCGAGAGATCTAGCAAGCAAACTAGGCTTTTGTAAATTACTTTTTCAGCGAGCAATTTGTAATGCGCTAGTTGATCAATAAAGGTAGTCTTTTCTTTTAATCCCATTTACTTTCTGCACTTTAGTTTCCGCATTTACTTTCTACCCTTTATTTTCCGCATTACTTTCTGCACTTACATTCCAATATTATTTTCTGTACTTTTAATTTTTAATTATGGGTTTATTCATCTTCCACCTCTCTTTTAAATCGCTAATATTCATGAGCGAGTAAATTCTTGCTCACTAGGGTTTGTAGGATAGGGTAGAATAATGGATGAAAAATCCCTTAATTTCTTTTGACGTTTTAATTATAAACTTTAGCAAAATAAATGTTAACCCTCTTATTGGGCACGCTATCAATTAATGGTAGTCATGACCACGATTTGAGATTCGTTAATACTTATTTTGTTAAGGGCTTAAGATAAATAGAGATCAATAGAAGGATAAGGGGTAGTAGAGGGAATCCCTAATTTCCTCCAAGAACCCTTATCCACATTCATCGCTATCTCTATAGTATTAAACAATTGAAAAATAAAAAGAATTATTTTTAAACCTCCATCCATTAACTATTAAGTCCTATAAACCTTACAAGCCCTTTTCTTATAAAATCTTCAACCTTCTTAGAATAAATGATCAAAGCTCCACCTTTCTTTTATCAACTCGTCTAAAACAAGAAAAACAGTTCACCGTTTCTCTGTGGATGACCCGTACTCACTATCGACTAGCTATCACGACACCGTTATTGATTACGGTTATTTACAACACATATACACACTTTTTCTCTACCAATCATGAATCATTTAACAGTTTATTGTTTGTAGATCCGCATTCTAATTGCAGGATGGCGTCTGGCGCCGGTTCTAGCACCATGCCGGAGACGACAGGTACAATCGTTATTTCTTAAAGATTTTAAATAATGATTGTAATTTAAATCTGTCAAATTCTATATTCATATTCTAAATATTATAATATTGTGTATGTATATCTATTTTTTCATAGGCTCGAGCAGTGTTAAGACGAGGGGTCCTACTAGGCCCGACTGTTGTAGGCCGCGGACGGATGCTGGGCTATGGGATCTGATTTTTGATGCGACAGGTGTACCTGTTGGAGAGAACGCGACCCAGTGGGAGTATTATGTTGGGCATGAGGTCCGTACTTCTTATAAGTACCTGCTCTATATTCGGTGGAATAAGGCCCAGACCGAGCGTGCTACGTGTTTTTTTGGGTCAGAGGAGGTATTACATACCCTTTCACACATTTTTCAATCATCGTTATATACATATAATTATTTGTTTAATATATTTCAATTTCAAACCAGAAAGAATAACAGATTCATTGGTGAGCCCAGCGAGGATGGCTTGTACAAGCCATTCGATATAGATCGCGCCCTCGCTCACTTCTTAGGCCAGTGTTATGTGATCAAGCGATATCACCGATGGGAAGTGAAGAGTGAACTTTACCTTTCCTGGGCCGCGGCGACCGAGGATTAGCGGATGCACTTGATGGAGGTCATAGCGCTGGAGATCCCGAGAGAGGATTGGCTGCTCCTTGTTGCTTATTTTGAGCGCGATGATTTGTAGTTATCAAATTAATTTTTAAGATTTTAACAATATAACATGAAATCATATTCTAAAATATATTATAATCTTTATTTTTGCAAGACGATGTCAGTTCGAAATAAGTAGAACCAGAACAACGACGTGCGAGAACGCGCTATCCCGATCGAAGGGAAGCGCTGGCAGGCCAATACTCGGAGGCACTTGGTGAGTATTTAGACGCTTAATTCTATATGTTTTCTATAACGTTAATTAATTATTAAACTAAATCCTAATTTCATCGCAAAGAAAGAAAGACCCTGCCAACTACAATGAAGCCAAAGAGTTGGCCGCGTTACACAAGGGCACGGGTGCGTATACGGTAAGTTTCATATAATCAAGTTGATTACGTATTTTAAGTTAACACCTGTGTATACATACGTATATGGTAAGTTTCATATAATCAAGTTGATTATGTATTTAAAGTTAGCACCTATATATATATATATATATATATATATATATATTGTTGGCTATAGTGCCCTCAAGGCAATTATCGTAGTCGCAGGCAGGTGATTATCATGATTAAGGGAGGACCTATACCGGTAGAACAGTCTTACTCGAGATGATAATATGTTATCTGGTTTGTCTTTATCATCACTATTGCATGTTGATAGAGCCCATAGGATTCTTGTTTGACTACCAGTATTATGATGTCGATCATATATGTGGAAGCTGGGGGTCTATAAGCAAATCCTTAAATGTCTCTAGTCGTGTGAGTTTCGAGACTGGGCATCGATACTCCAGTGTAGACTAGTGTATACTGATCGAGACCCCGACGAGGGGCGGTGGCCAGGTCTCACAAGCCATTGGTGTTAGTTTGTTCACCTAAGATAGTATATATGTGCTCATTGGGTTATGAGTACACTGGACGGACTCGCCGGGAACCTGCTAGTTGGTATTATACCTATTGTCAGATAGCAGTTCCCAGGTGACATGTATACAGGTTAGTCTGTCGACCTGAGATCGTCATTTGTCTCGTGTGATTTCCCACTGTGTTTTGATTACTACCCTATAAC
This sequence comes from Agapanthus africanus, assembly GCA_030015575.1. Classification (NCBI taxonomy): domain Eukaryota; kingdom Viridiplantae; phylum Streptophyta; class Magnoliopsida; order Asparagales; family Amaryllidaceae; genus Agapanthus; species Agapanthus africanus. The sequence goes on along the minus strand of CM057340.1, from coordinate 589,258,971 downwards.
AGCTCAAAGGAGTCGTGCAAACAGGTTTTAGTTGGGTATAGTCCCGAGCCACATGGAGGCAGTGAGAGGATCGTCGGGGATTCTTCTCTCCCGGTATTGGGGGTTGATGTCGCGTTGTGCACGGGTGGCAATCACCAGAAATTCTCGGCCGGGGTAGTCGAGAATTACCGATCTAGGATCAATAGTTTCTCAGATGGTGATGGGTTTCATATCGACACTAAATGTCGCGTTATTAAGGGTCTGACTTTATCCACCCCCTAGACTCGATATGCGATACTCTTAGACAAACAGACCGGATTGTACGGATATTGCCACTGTTAGGCTCAGTAGGGGTTTGGATGAGTTTGCTCGTCGGCCTTCCTTTCTCTCAATACTTGGGTAGTCGTTACGTACATCTAGTGCCGCTGACGTGCTTGTGGTTAAACCCACTGTCTGCGTATTGATGAGTCTTTAGAGTCCTACACAGAGGGTTTTCACGGTTCAGGCGATATGGTGTAGATAACGTATGTTGGTATATACAGGTGTCCGATTAAATATGTGTACAGGCTGCACAGACTTTAATCGGACGGTTGATAATACTAGCGGCTTAGGATTAAGCCGGATTATTAAATTAGGTTTTGATTTTATAATTTATATATATGTATTTATATATATGTATTCTAGTATTATTGTTCACTATTCATTTTCTCTCTTGGCTATTCGTATTTTTGTACGAATACGCATATATGTATTTCGATACGTGTACCGGGAAGTATTCCGTATTTATGCGGAATAGCTTCTAGAAGATGGCCACCTCATTATTTGATTTTCATTTTAGAAAATCAATTTGGGAAATGAGGTGGAGGGGTGAGTTGGCATGAGCATTGGAGGCATGTAGAGAGGTATGGGTATTGTTTATTTTATTGGAAAAATGAGAAGAGATTTTTTGTGTGCATGATTGGAAGGGGGCTGCCATTTTTTGTTTTCACTTGTTGCCTTGCTCATTCTTTTCTTGACTTGCTTCATTCATTCTCACTCAGAGAAAACACTTAGCCACATTTCTTTAGTTGCCCATGCCACATGTTTCCTCACATCCTCTTGATCTTCTTGAGTTGCTCTTTGAGCATTTATGATGAGAGAAAAAATATAGTGAGATAATCCTACACCTCCACTCTCCATTGCTAGCAACCTTAGAGCGTCGGTTGCCTCGCTTGGCGAGATTGTAGCTTGCGTCGTTTCCCTCGGGTGGATCATCGTAGATGGAGGAAGACCGGCAACCAAATTTGATCCGCGACCACTAGGAGCTTGGGATGATGCTTAAAGACCCGAAGGACGTGGTTCATTCGGTATAACCATCTCTAACTCTTTATATGCTTGCTAGTATAGGGTTTAGGGTAGATCCGGGCATCGGGTTATGGTAGCACCAGATTAGAATTTTTTTTCCGCATCTGGTCATGGTTTGATGGTCGGGACGCTGCCGTAACCCAACATGGTATCAGAGCCAACCCGTAAACCCCTTACTAGCAATTTTAGACAATGTTAAAGTATCGAAACCGAAATAACTCCGAAACAACACCCCGATGTATTCCAGTTTCTTTCGATTTTTTAAAGTCTTCAAATTTTTTTTAAGCAATTGCAGAAGGCTATTTATGAGACAGCTTGAACACCCTACATAAACGAGACCCATTCACCGGAATTGACCCGGCGAAACTTGAGAAAAAACGGGTGTCGCCGGTCCATTTTTGAGGTTTGGACTTGTAATTTTTGGTGTTTTCTAGTCTCTGGAATATTGGTTAAGTGGTATTGTTTGTTTTGCCCAGTTTGGATATTTTGTTGTCTTTAGTTCAGGGGCAATTCGGGGTCTTTCGAAGTTGATATTTTAGCACTGTTTAAATGTTTACAGTACATGCATTACTATCTGCGACCGTGAATGTCATTAGAGTGGTACAACTCGTCTAATTGCTATATGTTCTTTTAGAAAGGTTTGCGAACGTGACATTCACGTTGATGTTCTGTGTTATGCTGTATTGTGGTTGGATCGTTGTGGTGAATAGCTTGGGTGCAATGATATTACAGTTTAGTTTCATTTGTACATTTGATATTGCGGGGCGAGCGTCCGACATGTGGGTTGCCGTCACTGCCAGTTTGTATATTATTTGTTTGGGGCATGACCGGGTTGAGGTCGATGTCACCCTTGTACATATTATTTTCTTTTCCGTACTAAGATTACCCCGCGGTGGAGTGCACGAATAGCCAGGTTCTGAAGGGCAACGGGTCCACATCTTACGGCGTTGAGATGGAGGGGACCTTACTATAGAATTAGCAGGCTATTCGCCGCACTCATAGGGGGTATAGGTTGACCCACGGAGGGGTGTTCAAGTTACCGGATTCCGTGAAGTGCTGGGTGACCCATTCACGTTGTTGATTGGGGTTGCCTCACTTCTGGTTTTGGCGGGTAACTTGCCGCGCTCGTAGGGGTCTAGGTTTTCATTGCACAGGCTATCCACACGATCAGGGGAACGTCGGGTTTCACTTGCGGCTCAAAGGAAACCCGGGGCTCCCAGATTATTTATTTGTTCTGTGATGCTTATCGCTATTCTGTGATGTTGCTTATATCATGCATGGGACGAATGTTATATATATTTATATATATACTAGTAGATGTTGTATATGTTTTGCACCCGCACTAGTCCAGTCCCTGCTCTGTTGTTAGTTAAGCAACCTAACGAGTGATGACGGGACCCAGTGGCGAATGCGATGGCATATACGTACATCATATTTTCGTTCTTTTCTTGTGTGGATGGGACTGCATTGATTTTGATCAATGCAAGGATAAAACAAACCTATATATGATGTTGTTGGAACCAAGTTTTTAAAATCTGACATTACATACGTTCTCTTTTTCTTTGCACAGTGGTATTCGATTGGGAATATCCTGCACCTCATTGGACGTGGAAAGGGCCAAGATCCCTTCATCGGGAGTGACCCTTTGAGCAGAAGTTTGCGTCAATGTAATAACTTTACTATAGTCGATTCATTTGCTTTGCATCGTGATATTCAGTTTGGAATATCCTGCACCTCATTCGACGAGGAAAGAGCCGAGATCCCTTTACAGGGAGTGACCGCTTTAGCAAAAGTTTTCGCCACTATATATTTGTAAAACCAATTGGATTCGTTCAACGATATCAAGTTCATTACGTTAAAGGTTTTTCGCTAAAAACTAGTCGTAGCCCTCCGTCATTTCTTACAGGTATTACTTAGTATTCATGCCGTGTATGTTGACTTCTGTCAAGGCACAGTGCTTGGTAGCTGGGTAATGCTTGTTTGTTACATAGATATACGATTATTTAGGACAGTCGCACGGTCATGTTGACCTCTGTCAAGGGCTCGTGCGGGTGGGTCTAAGTTAATCCAGGACAATGACGGGTTGAACTTGATTTGCGACTTATGATATGTTGACCTTTGTCAAGGTCATAAGCCGCTTAGGGCAAAAATCACATCGGGAGTTTCAAACATACAGGAAACTTGCCAGGCTTGCGCATACCTTCTGGAGTGTGGTAACTTGAGTAGATTCCATCAAGTTATCATACGATGATAGTTGGATCCCGATTCCCACTGATGATTAGGATTACTCTTCGGGTGATTTTAGATGATCCCGACTAATTCTCCTTTTGGTTTGGAGGAGAATTCGAGAAAACAATGGGAGCCATCTTGATTAGATAAAGTGATTAACCATTCTGATCTAGGTTAGATTGCACGCTGAGTGTTTCTTTTCTCTCTCTCTGGCAGCGACCATGGTCCGACCCTAAACTAAAACTCATGAACCAAGTTAACCGAACCTTCTTTTGGAATGCCACGGTGTTGCATATATCATTGTCACATCTATATCACCTTTGCGTTTCTCCAGAACACCCTATATCACTACGAAGATCTGCACTTATTGGATAATACATCGTATAGTTACATACGAACTCGAAGGAACTTGTTCCAGATTCGAGGATGAATTCTGGTTCTGGAGAGATTGAATAAGATTATTCAGTTGTCTTTTCCCTTTACCTTCTCTCAGGTTGTGAGGGCTCCTAGGATTAGGGGAGGGTACGACTATTGAGCTTATTGGATAGTCTTCCTCTAGACCATAGACAGGCGCCAAAAGGTGGGGAAGGAAGAAAACCAATTAGCCTAAAGGTGGTGTATAGAAAGTAATAAGTAAAGACATATAAAGAGATTAGAATAACGGCAAAGAAAATTATGACTGATATCATTCACGACAAAACAGTGTATACCCCTACCACTCCCACATCCACTTTGGATTTCTCCAGAATACTTCGTATCACTACGAACGTCCATAATACTTGGACATGCCATCGTATAGTTACATACGAACTCAAAGGAATTCGTTCCAGATTCGAGGATGGTTTCCGGCTCTGGAGAAATAGAATAGGATTATTCAGATGTCTTTTCCCATTACCTTCTCTCAGGTTGCGAGGGCTCTTGGCATAAGGAGGGTGCACCTATTACGCTTATTGGATAGTCTTCTTCCAAACTTTATGCTGGTGCCGAAGGGTAGGGAAGGAAGAAAACCAATTAGCCTAAGTGTGGTGTACAGAAGGTAATAAGTAAAGACATATAAAGGAATTGGAGTGAGGGCATAGAACTATACGGTTACAGTCATGAATCAGGATAGTGGAAGAGGCGTTCCTAGGAATACCAGTTAACCCCTTTGAAACATTTTCATGTTTCAGTTTCACTGTGCAAAGTTAATTGAAAACTGTTTTCCCAATTGGAATCTAACTCCAGGATATGTATTTACTAGATCTGTTTCTCACATCTATATATTATTACAGATGGTGAGTGGGAGTAAGATATTGGGAATTGGGTGATTAGATCCTCATTATATCGGAATTTGTTGTAATTGGTGATATTTGAGGAAATCATCTGGTTTTTGCCTGACGGTAAATTTTTGGTTTTGAATATCAGTAGTTATACACCAGTTTCAAACTGATATATCTGTACGTTTATTTTATAAAGTGAGATATAACTTTTTGAAATTATGTCTATGATATTTACCTATATCAGTTGATGGTTAAGTAAGGTGCATTCAATATCGGTGTAATTCTTCTTAACCATAGTACAGTTTTCAACCTACGACGCACAAGGTTTGAGTTATTGAACTCAGGAGACTTATACAAAAGTATTGTATGTTGTCCAGTATCCATTAGGAAAATGGGGTTGGAACCCATACTATATTCTATTTACTCATGACTTCTCCAGTTCTAGACAAGCATTTCGTTGAAATACAAGGTCCAGATTTTGAGAAGTTATAGGTATAAGAATAAACAAGAGAACCATTTGTTCGAAGTATCAGGATTCTTCGAGATAGTCTAAGATGTAGATACTTGTGTTTGGTATTCCGTTGATAGTAATGGTTTTTGAGAACTTGCTTCTCTTTTAGGTTACTCATATATGGATGCACTCCTAGATGAGTAATGATGATTGACTTCTTTCCATTTGGTTGATATGCACTGGATACAGCTGCATGATTTGAATCTGGTTTCAATTAAATCAGTGCCTCTGTTTCTATATTGTATATAGAATGGTTCATATCTTAACGATGTTAAGGTATATGGAGTTGTCCGGCTTATACTTAAAACTAAACTCTGGACATACTCAAGGCACGTTTCAGTAATGGCAGTTTGTGGGTTATCCCGGGTTTTGACGAGGGTTAACTTTATACAATCAGGAAGATCAATAGTGATATTGTTCTTCACTCGCTACAGTTTTAGTAAAATGGATTTTTTCAGAAAACAGAAGTGGAAGTATGGTAGAATTGGAAGTGATTCCAGAACCACAAACGATTACTGATAATTTAATAGAACCTAAGGATTCAATTGGATTTGACATTCCATTAGCCACTCCACAGATTTGGTGGGTAACCTCAGGCACCCGAGAGGTACTTCGGTCTTCTCAAAGACGGTGACAGAGAGGTTCTTGTTTACCCAGACTTGCCATTGTTGCTGTTCTAGACTATGAGACCCGGCATGATGATGAATATAGCGTCGTTCTAAACTAGCTTTAGAAGTGCACGCGTATATGACTCTGCTAGAGGGTTGTTGTAGTCAGTGGGAGCAGTGGAAGCATAGAGGTCAAGTAGCTTATGTCTATTTATAGACTAAAGCACGTATAGCGGAGATAGATCATCTATTTTTGATGTGACAGTCTTAGGTTTTGACTTCATCAGAATATGAGATGGATATGGTAAGAAGGTAGTAGGGAGTGATGTCCTGGTATTTGGATGACATACTTTTGATAGGAAGAGATCTTCCTATACTATGATCGGTTATACAATGGTTGCCACAAGGTTTTTCTCCACATAGGATAAGGATAAAATATTAGGTTTTCTGGTCACTAGATCTATGGTTTTAGATCTAGATTTGGGAAATTTTCCAATTTGGTTGTTTGACACTATTCTAAAAGTGTTTTAGAATGGACGACTCCTGGCATGGTGGTCTACCTGCAGGTGATGGAGTCACCATCTTTAAAGGATGTCTTACAGACTAAAGGGGAGAGGGATTTGCATGATTAGCATATCACTTGCTAAGGCAATTGAGTCAATCATGTGATGTCAAGTACCGCAACAGATATTGCTTTTGTACTAGTTGCAATAAGCATATATTAATCCAATCCTGGAGAAACATTGGGAAGCAGTTATGAACATAAGTGGATGTTCTTGGGATATAGTAATGGCAGCCTCCTTCAGGAGACGGTTATCATTTCAAGCTTCCAAGGTGACTTGGATGACAGAGTGACTGTCAGAGTTTTATTTTTCCCTCTTTTGAGGGACAGTATGTTGGACAGGTGGTCCAAGCGGATACTAAGGAAGGCATGGCACAATATACTGATTAAGTTCAGTGGATGATACAGTCTAAGAAGTTTGCTGGATTTGGAGTTCATTTGTGACCTAAGTCCCGTCAGATATCCAGACAAATTCTAAGACAGGTATTGCTCATTTCGGGAGATGGTTATTCTCCGCGAAGTTGAGATATAGAGAGATAAAGATAGAAACATCGGAGCGGATCTACTCACTGAGGCTATTTTCGAACACAATAGTTTCACAAACGAGCTTTGCGAAACTGCTTAGTAGAGAAGTTGGGTGTTCGGTATCACACGAGCTGTGAGTATGCGACATCGCAATAATTGGCCTTAAGTGCAAGTGGGAGATTGTTGGCTATAGTGCCCTCATGGCAATTATCGTAGTCGTAAGCGGGTGATTATGATGATTGAGGGAGGACCTATACCGGTAGAACAGTCTTACTCGAGATGGTAGTATGCTATTTGGTTTGTCTTTATCATCACTATTGCATGTTGACAGAGCCCATAGGATTCTTTCTTGACTACCGGCATTATGATGGTGATCATATATGTGGGAGCTGGGGGTCTATAAGCAAATCCTTAAATGTCCCTAGTCGTAGGAGTTTAGAGACTGGGCATCGATACTCCAGTGTAGATTAGTGTATACTGATTGAGACCCCGATGAGGGGCGGTGGCCAGGTCTCACAAGCCATTGGTGTTAGTTTGTTCACCTAAGATAGTATACATGTGCTCATTGGGTTATGAGTACACTGGACAGACTCGTCAGGAACCTGCTAGTTGGTATTATACCTATTGTCAGATAGTAGTTCCTAGGTGACATATGTACAGGTTAGTCTGTCGACCTGAGATCGTCATTTGTCTCGTGTGAGTTCACACTGTGCTTTGATTACTACCCTACCATGGCTTAAAAGAGTCGTGCAAATAGGTTTTAGTTTGCTACAGTCCCGAGCCACATGGAGGCAGTGAGCGGATCGTCGGGGATTCGTCTCTCTCGGTATTGGGGGTTGATGTCGCGTTGTGCATCGGTGGACATCACCAGAAATCCTCGGCCGGGGTAGTCGAGAATTACCGATCTAGGATCGATAGGTTCTCAGGTGGTGATGGGTTTCATACCGACACTAAATGTCGCGTTATTAGGGGTCTGGCTTTATCCACCCCCTAGACTCGATATGCGATACTCTTAGACGAACAGACCGGACTGTACGGATATTATCACTGTCAGACTCAGTAGGGGTTTGGATAAGTTTGCTCGTCGGCCTTCCTTTCGCTCAATACCTCGGTAGCCGTTACGTACAGCTAGTGCCACTGACGTGCTTGTGGTTAAACTCACTGCCAGCGTATTGACGAGTCTTTAGAGTCCCACACAGAGGGTTTTCACGGTTCAGACGATATGGTGTAGATGACGTATATTGGTACATACAGGTGTCCGATTAAATATGTATACAGGCTGCACAGACTTTAATCGGGCAGTTGATAATAGTAGCGGCTTAGGATTAAGCCGGATTATTAAATCAGGTTTTGATTTAATAATTTATATATATGTATTTATATATATGTATTCTAATATTATTGTTCACTATTCATTTTCTCTTTTGACTATTCGTATTTTTGTACGAATACGCTTATATGTATTTTGATACGTATACCGGAAAGTATTCCGTATTTATGCGGAATAGCTTCTAGAAGATGGTCACCTCATTATTTGATTTTTATTTTAGAAAATCAATTTGGGAAATGAGGTGGAGGGGTTAGTTGGCATGAGCATGGTGAGGCATGTTGAGAGGTATGGGTTGTTAGTTATATGTATGCCCTAGAGGCCATTACTATACATGTGATGTATATTGTAGTGGATGCTTGGACATATATAGGGAGGACTTTCTTGCTCGACATGATAGTATGCTATCTGGTTACTCTTTACCTTAACGTGTACACTGATTGTCTCTCTGTTACATGTTGGTAAAGCCCTTAGGATGTGTACTTGACTACCTGGACTATGATGCGGATCATACTAGTGGGGACATGGTAGTCCATAAGTACATCCTTCAAGGTCCCTGGTCGTGGGTGTATCGAGACGGGGCATCGATATACCAGAGTAGACTAGCGTATACCTTCTCGACCCATACAGATGGGCGATGGATGATCCCATATCCATTGGTGTTTGACATCAGAGATGATATACGGGTGCTCAGTAGAGACTGGGTACACTGGACGGACTCACCGAGAACTCCCAGATGGTATTATACCTTCCGTCAGATGGCAGTTCTCTGGTGACACTGGTACAAGTTAGTCTGTAGATCCGAGATCGTCATAGAGTCTTGTGTGATTCCCACTGTGATTTGATTTCCACCTTACCACGTCCAAGAGGGCGTGCAAAACGGTGGTTTTTGGGTACAGTCCCGAGTCACATGGAAGCAATGAGCGATAGGAGGGGTTTCGTCTCTCCCGGTATTGGGGGTTGATGTTGCGCTATGCTCGATTGGCCATAACAGGGAAGTCCCCGGCCAGGGCTGGTTTAGAGATTTACTGGTAAGTGTTACCAGTAGTTTCTCGACCCGTTATGAGCCTCATATCGGCATGACTTATCGGTTATTGGGGTCTGACGTTTTACCACCCCTAAACTTGATATGCGACATATCAGACGAGGAGACCGGACTGTGCGGTAGTGTCACTGTCAGGCTTTTTGTAGGAGTTGGAGCAGGCTTGCTTGCTGATCTTCTGATCGCTCAATACCAGGGTAGCCGTTACGTCCAGCTAGTACCGCTGACGGTTTGTGGGTGCTTGATATTATCATCACCTACTGCCGGCGTATTGACGAATCTTTAGAGTCCTACATAGAGATTTTACTGGCTCAGGCAAAACGAAATAGGAGCGCATATGTGATATTTGCGGGACCGAGAATAATGCGAGTATGTGATACCGTATTCTATTCTCGCGATGTTTGTGTCGATCGGTTATATGCGATATAACCAAGTTATCGAATCAAGGGTTGATTCGATAAGTCGATACATTGGATGTTAGTCGGTTATATGTGATATAACCGGATTATTAAGTCAAGTGTTGATTTAATAATTTAGTGTATAATTGTATATGTGATATACTAATTTACATTAACTAACATTGGTTCACTTAAGCATTTATTTTTCTCACTTGTGCACAACTTAATATATATATGATATATATTTATTTGTGTTCATTTTGTATCATGGTTGTTGATACACACTACATGGGGGTATGGGACATACACCATTGTAATTATATTGGTTAGGTTTTTATATTTAAAGTAATTCTAAAACAAATGGATAATGAGCTCAAATGCATGAAGCTTCATGAAGCTTATGCTTGCATTGACTTAGTCCACTAGTTTTGTTTTACTTAAGATATTAACTAACCTAACCACTATAATTAGCCATGGTAATGTCTCTACATGAGTTAGTATATGATATCCACTCACCCATGGTTAGCTCTCTCACTCTCTTGATTAGTTTTGATTTTCATTTTGAGCTCATCTTCTTCCTCCTTCAATTTCTTTTTAGGGTTTGATAAAGAGAGAGATACAAAGTGAGAAAAGAAATTCTAAAGTGTACCCATTTCCTATTTCATCATCCTCTACTAGACTAGAACTTTAATTTAGGGTGTTTGCTTCACTAGTTCTCTAGTTAGTGAAGTAGAACCTTGAGTTCGTATTCCCTCGACGTAGATCATCTTCGGCTTCGAAGACTTCAAGCAATACCGTTGCAATCTTCTCATGGAGCCGTCCAAGAGTCCGGGAGTTCGATGATCGCAGCAAAGGGACTACTACAAGGAGCTTTAGAAGTGAAGGACCGATCTACAAAGCTTGTATTTTGTATTCACTTAGTCACAGATGCTATTTTCTTGCATGTGAAGCCCTAATTTTCTAGCAAAGATCTTGTTTAGGGTTGTTAGGCACGGCTAAAATTTTAATCGGGCATGTTTAATGTTTTGTTGAACCTTGTTAGAGTGCCTAGAAACCTTACATGGGTATTGTTTATTTTATTGGAAAAATGAGAGGTGATATTTTGTGTGCATGATTGGAAGGGGCTGCCATTTTTTGTTTTCACTTGTTGCCTTGCTCATTCTTTTCTTGATTTACTTCATTCATTCTCACTCACTTGGAGAAAACACTTAGCCATATTTCTTTAGTTGCTCATGCCACATGTTTCCTCTCCATTGCTAGCAACCTTGGAGCGTCAGTTGCTTCGCTTGGCGAGGTTGAAGCTTGCGCCGTTTCCCTCGGGTGGATCATCGTAGATGGAGGAAGACCGGCAACCAAATTTGATCCGTGACCACTAGGAGCATGGTATGATGGTTGAAGACCCGAAAGACTTGGTTCATTCGGTATAACCATCTCTAATTATTTATATGCTTACTAGTATAGGGTTTAAGGTAGATCCGGGCATCAAGTTGTGGTAGCGCCAGTTTCGAAAATTTTTGTTCCACATTTGGTCACGGTTTGATGGCCGGGGCGCTGCCGTAACCCAATATATATATATAAATATATATATATATAAATATATATATATATATAAATATATATATATATATAAATATATATATACATATATTCTATACAGACCCAGTTCTAAGAGTAGATGGACGCCTTAAGACTTAGCCCCGGCAACTTGATCACCGCCATTGTCCCTGTTCTGGATTTGATATCCAGCGGGCATCACAGTGGGTATGAGCGCAGGGCTGGTCCCGGGGCCATCGATTTTTTGATTGACGTTCAACCGCGCATGAGTACGCCGTGACCCAGACGCCGGTGGATGCAGCAGCTGCGTCGTAACAGGAGAACCATCGGCTCCGTGAGCATATGGAGCTGCAGGATAAGACGAAGTAGGAGCCGCGGCAGGAGCTTCAGGAGACGCGACAGGAGCTTCAGGAGCTTAGGGCGGAGATTCGTGACATGAGGCAGTCGCATGCCGATTCCGTCCAGCAAGGCATACGGAGTGAGTTGAGCGCATTTTTAGGCCATAGAACGATGGAGGTGGATCGTCTTCCCAACGGCGTTAGTTCTGCAGAGGAACTCGGCATCGGTTTCTTGCTCCTGGCGTTGCTTCGACGATATCTCCGGGCTTTCTTTTGGCCCAGTGAGTGCGGCCATCTTTGTTAACATTTCCTGGAGCTTCTGTTGTTGCTCTTAGGCCTTTGTTATGGATCGGGTAAGTGGTCGGTGACCCCTGGAAGCGCGGCTCTCCTCTTTCCTGGAAGCCATATAAACAGTATGCACCACCATGCCCCCAGACTTGGAGCTTCTGGGTTCAGTGCCCTTGAGATTCATTGCAGGCATAGGGATCTTCTCTGCCCTCCTCTTTTTATGGACGATTGAAGTTGAGGGGGCTGTTGATGTAGGCACTTGTGCAGACGACACCTTTCGTGGTGTTGCGGAGGAATGGTCCTCCTTTTGCTGAATCTTTATTTTCTTCTGTCGGTGGGAGTAGTCCTTATCGATTACGGAGTCTTGGACTCTCCGCCAGACCTTATGAATTTTGGAGGACAGCCGCTGAGGAGGCTGCTCCAGCTCCGTCTTTGTAACATTTTCAACAGGTGAAGGAGACCTTTTTAATACGGCAGTTGGAGAGTTCTTGCGCACCCTCCTGAGCGGCTTAAAGCTGTTCCCAGTTGGAATAGTAGCATCGACTTCCACCATCGGAGCTGGTGAGGTCATTCCAGAAGGGGAACTGCCCCCAGCTTTCCTCACTCGGCGCCAGTGGCGACGTTGAGCACGTCTTGCAGATGGTATTGGCTCAGTTATGGGGGTAGCTTCATCATGCCCCCCGTTCTGGTGAAGGGTTGCTGTTGGTGCCAGCCTATCAAAAACTGACGTCTGCTGAGAAGAAACGTCCAACCTGTCGAAGACTGACCTTTGGGCCGGGGAAGTAGTTTGGATGACCTCACCCAAAGCAGGAATTGGGATGGCCAGTCTCGCAAAGACCGATCCCTTAGCAGGAGAAGCCCCTTTGACAACTTCGTCCGTCGAAGTTGGAATGGCTATCCGCTTCGGGATGACTCGTTCAAGTATTGCAGGCTTCTTCATGGACCCACTTGAGCTTTGGCCTAGTCTGTTAAATACTGATGCAGTAGACTTGGAATTGGACGGCCCGTTGAGAAGGGGCCGTGTTAGTGGTAAGCCGATCAAAGACCGATTTCTTCGGAGCTTCCTGTGACGGTATTGGGACGCTGAAGCTTGCCGCTGGGATCCTGGTCCCAAAGAACAGTCCAGTGGTGGCCTGAGTCACCTGTTCCACTGGCATGGCGAAGATGGAGACCGCTTGGGGCCCATAGGTCACTCTTCCAGCGAGGACGGGGTGGGAGTTGCTGTTGCAGTTGGTGCGGTTGAAAGCCATTTTCTCTTCTCTACGAAGCAAGACACTAAATCTTAGTACCTCAAATCCAGGGGAAATAGTATTAAACCGCAATTTGTTCGCGAAAAACGACACACGAAGTGTGGAGTGGAAAGAGGAAAAGGTCCCACCGAGCGTGCCAGAATCTGTTCTCCACCGAAAGACGCGACCGGGATGTCGGGACGTCTGGCCTGAACTTTCGGGGCAGATGCTATTTAGTTTTATCCATCCACCTCTACGAAGATGCCAAGTTTATTTATGGCGCCATGTATTGGAGGTTTAGACGGATGCGGTCGATGTAGCAGACTTCGTCAGATTCCCCCTCGTTGTGAGAGGTTTTTGATTGTGGGGATGCTCTTTCCTGTAGACGCAAGCCCCTGCAGTTAATTACATTACCGCGTAGCGGTAACCACTTTCTCCTGCTCCAGAAGGTCACTTCGTGTCGTGTGTGTTTGTTTTGTTGTTGGTTGCCCGTGGATTGTATACGGAGACTAATTTATGTTGTCGCCCGTAGGGCGTGGATTAGTCCAAATCCGTATTTTCTTAGATTTGGGTTTGGGTTGGTTTAAGGATCGTTAATCTTGTTTTAGATTAAGATTAACTTAAACGTTTGTTGAGGATACGTTAGCCTAATTTTAGACTAAGATCTACTTAACAGGATTTTCTTTAGTTTATAAGGACATTGCGGCCTGTTGGGTTTAAGGACATCATAGTCCATGAGTTTAAGGACCTCATAGTTCATAGTTTAAAGACGTCATAGTCTATAGAGCTTAGTTTATGGATGTTGCGATCCATTAGGTTTAAGGACATCATAGTCCATGAGTTTAAGGACCTCATAGTCCATAGTTTAAAGACATCATAGTTTATAGAGTTTAGTTTAGGGACGTTACGGTCCATTGGGTTTAAGGACATCATAGTCCATGAGTTTAAGGACCTTATAGTCCATGGTTTAAAGATATCATAGTCTATGGGGTTTTGGTTTGGCGGTTTGGGGATGTGCTAAAAGTTATTGGTTATTGGGACCCTCTATCTCTCTGAAGACGTTGAAGAATTACAACGACATGTATCAGAGGTATGGAGAGATGTACCCTCGAACCAATGTCCCAACTGAGGGGGAATGGGACGAACATTATTTTAGATGCTATCTGTTGGAAGCTCATTAGCTATCTCTGGGACTGAGTTCGGATTTGGAGACCCTGAGCATGAGGAGCTCAATTGACGCTTCTCGGGAAATTTGGTCTGAGTTTGGCTAAAATTGGCCTTTCGTAGTGTTAAACACTAGTATATGCTTAGCGCTCACGTGCTCCCATGTGAGGTGCTTAAAATAGTATTAAACACTAAAAAATTGGAGGCGCTCGCATGGGGTCACGTGAGGCGCTTGAAGTAATGTTAAACACTAAAAATTTGAGGCGCTGCTTCCTTGGGTTTATTCCCTTGTTCTTTTCTGAGCGCTAAGCGCTATTGGGTCACGTGAGGCGCCCCAAGCGGAAACTGCCTTTTGATTTACTCCCTTTCTATAAGTGCTAAGCACTACTTGGGAGGGGGGGTCACGTGGGATCACGTGAGCCAGTTTCAGTCGTCCTCTTTTGTTTATCAAGGGTGTTCACGTGGGAGCACGTGATCGGTCGTTATCATGTTGGATGCCAATCCTTTTACGTGCATGGTGATCCTTAGTTTTGAGACTTTCAAACCCAATGGTTTGTAAAAATTAAATTCTTAGGTCTTAGTTTTTCTTTTGGGTTTGGGATCTGTATGGCAGAATCTCCTCGATGAGAATTAAATTCTTAACTTGTGAGGAGATCTGCTTCTGCAGATCTTTCACCATAAGGAAGAACTAAATTCTTATATGAAGGGTTAAACATTTGTTTAATCAGAGGAATTAAATTTCTATATACTTTTTGGGAGTATTAAATTCTCTGAATTTAGATCTTCTCCTAAGTTTTGGATCTGCATGGCAGGATCTCCTCGATGAGAATTAAATTCTCAACCTGTGGGGAGATCTGCTTCTGCAAATCTCAACCAAAGGAAGAACTAAGTTCTTTTTAGAAGAGTTAAACTCTTATGGAGATGAAAATGAGATGAGATATTGTAAATCCCCGTTTCCATTCTAATAAAAGTTTCCTATTCTCTGATTTCCAGTAGTTTCTTTTTTTTTCCTTCATATTTTGAACTGGTTGTTTAAGCCTAATATTTATATTTTTCCAAACCCTAAAAGTTAAAACCCAAGATTTAAAAACCAAAGCCGAATTAAAACCAAGGTTAAAATAAATTAAAACCCTAAACTATACCTTCAGCCCTTACTAAATTTTCCCGGCCCTTACTGTTTTTCCCTCAGCCCACTAATAATTTTTCGACCAATTTATAGAAATTTTTCCCCGGCCCACCCCCTTAAACTTCATTCAGCCCACTTCTATTATATATATATATATTTTTAAGGGAATTCTTTTTTTAGCCGGCCCACTCCCTTTAACCCAAGCCCGCTTCCTCCTTACCCGACCCGACCCCATTGCTATTCATCTTCCCCCTCCTCCAACGGTAACTTTCCCTTGTTCACGCGCGATCCCCTTTCCTCGCCGCGCTACACGCCCACGCCCACGCCCTCGTTCCTGCCGTTACACCCACGATTTCACCCTGCTCTCTTCCCTCACACCCCATCTCTCTTCTCTGTTTTTTTCAAAGCTAATCCCTCATCTCTCTCTCTCACATAAAATTCACAGAGCACCAAAACCATCGCCACCTCCACCGCCGGCGATCATCCCACCGCTTCGCTCGACCCACGACGACGACAGCCACACGTTCATCCTCCTTCACCCTCCACGACTCCACCTCCACCAACTCGAGACCCCCTGCATCCATACCTTTGCACATAGAAACCCATCACCCGACCGAGCTCGAGTCACCTTGCACTCTCAACGCCGGCGAGCCCCTCTGACCCGAACCACCTTGCGATCCTCTACATCCTCAGCACCATCCTCACCACTCCGACCCGACCCCACTGCTCCCATCTCTTTCCAAGACCCATTTGCAAACTTTTCCCCTCACTGTGAACTCCACTGTGCAGATCGCCGGAGCGACCATCGCCGACATCGTCGACCCCAGCAAGTCCCAGGCCAATCACGGAGCACCACCTCCGCTTCCAGCAAGCACTTGACGGCTCCGGCGAACTCCGACGCCCGTGTCTCGAGCCAAGCTCGCGCGAACTCGTTCCGCGGCGTACAACGCGCGTTCGCGACATCGTTGCTGCCGTGCGACCCCAAGGCGTTTTCCAGGCAAGTATTTACTTGCTTCATGCTAATATAGTTGTAATACAAACATAAATCACGTAGTTATTAAACTTACCGATTACCGATGTATATCATGACCTAAGTGCTCGATGTTAGATCCCAATGGAAATGATTGTTTATTTTGACGGAGACTGATATTTTCTATTGGCCCATAGAATTATAAATATCATGTATGAATCTCGCTGGAAAATACGATTGTTAGTGACAAAAATCGATACTCCCAAACATGTCGTTAAAACTAATATTTTCTCGTATCTGAAAATGAATAAAATCACCATAAATTACATACATGCTGGAAAGATGCGTTCGAGGGATTAAATCGAAGCCGACTCGACGAACTTTAACCCGATGTAAAATTCTAATGATTTCTGTTCTATAATCGTGATGATAATTGGATCGGAATGCGACTCTGGACTGCTGTCCAGAGCGTTTCTGATTATTGTGTTCTGTCCTAAGACCTGCGTCACTGTGTTTTCTGAAGATGTATGTTGCGGAACCCTGCAGTAGATTAAATATAATTCTGTTAGCTAAATAAAACAGGCAGTTCCATTTCGTTTCATCGCTTTTTACTATTTTAAACTATATTTAAAAGGGCAGAACATATAACTGTCCAGAACAGATTCTGGAATGACACCCTGAGGTTAAACTGTGTATAACTTTCAACGTATAGATGCGATTGAGGATCCGTCTATTGAGTTGAATAATTTATCGGAAACCCTAAATTTCATTTAACTGTGATATCACTAAATTCCGAGCCCAACTGGGCGAAATTCGTGTCGCGAAACGGACGTTCAGTTCTGAAACTGAATTTCCAGCCGCGAGCACTTAAAATGAAACAGCCATATCTTGAGAACCGGAATCCCGATTGAACTGAAACAAATTTTGATGAATTACTGACTGAGTTTTCTAATTATCTTACTTGTATCATCTTGCTGAATACTTAACATATTAATTTATGCAAATTATTCTTGTTAATGACATGCATGTTGATTCATAACATATAGAGCTTATTGGTAGCATACAATACATATATCATACCCTTGCCATATATTCAGTGTTAGTGCGTGTGGACATTGCATTATCGTGCGTGATAGATGTTGGTTTAGGAGTGACGAGTGCACCAATGGAAAGTGAATATTCGTGACAGTGATTGATACAGTGAACAGTGATAAAACCGTGCCATTGGTATACTTGTACACAACTAGATCAAGATCATAAATAGTGTAAACCTGGGGGAAAAGGGGAAATCAAAGTGGAAAGAGTATCGTATTTAGCGGGACCGTGTTTAGAGGATGATCATTCGAACCGTGATACTGATACGTGTAGGATAGGATCTAGCGATCCGGCTGACAGGGTTATGTCCCGGGCATGTGGGCCGTTGTCTCGGGCATGTACGAGACTCCTGTTAAACATGATCCTCCTTCCACTATGTGATTTCAAACATGACCTAGAGACCGATAGGGACACATGATATATTCTGCATCATATAGTGACACAGTGATTACTTGCATTGTTCTTATACCAATATTACCTCATTTACCTGTTTCATCTTATTATAATAATATTGTTATTGTGTCGCTCTGACGACCTGAGTATGCATGCTCAGATCCCGCGGGAGGACCAGCA
The DNA here is from genome assembly GCA_030015575.1 of Agapanthus africanus. Classification (NCBI taxonomy): domain Eukaryota; kingdom Viridiplantae; phylum Streptophyta; class Magnoliopsida; order Asparagales; family Amaryllidaceae; genus Agapanthus; species Agapanthus africanus. Next base: position 589,240,850 of record CM057340.1, on the reverse strand, counting down.
CAGGAGACGGATCTACCCTTCGAGTTCACAGAGATATAGTCCGGTGTACTCCCTATCTTTACTGCTTTCCATAGAGTGATCGTGAGATTGAACTTGGTTAGTTATTGTTCTTATTATCTGTAGTTTGTGAACAATGGAATTTTAATGTAATAAATTAGTGATGTGATTCCTTTAATACTGTGTTTTATTTACTGATTACCATGTAATGCTAGAAGCCGAAGTGTGACTACGGCAGGATGATTCCTTGACCGTAGGAGCATGGCTGGCCTAGTCATCCCTCGTTTTCCGTATTTTGGGAAGCGGGACGTGACATGGTTTAGTTGGTATCAGAGCCTGTGTTTAGTATCAAGGAATAACATTAACTATACTGTATTACGTTATTCTTGTTTCACTACTCTTGATTTTCATCCTTGAATTTGATCCTATCCTTTTGAATCTTCCAGTGATATGACGTCCCCGAACGACCCCTCCTCGGACTCCAGCTCTCAGGACCGCACGGAAAGAATACTTAGTGCACTGACCACTCTTGCGGAAGCTCAGGAGAGATAGACAGATTTACTCACTGAGGGACTCAGGGAGATTACCGCCGCAGGAGGACCCTCCGCACTTATTACCACCCCCGAGGGCGCTACTCCACCAGCTTATCAGACTAGCGCTGGTACTGTATCAGATTTCCGACGGTTACACCCAGCTGCTTTCACAGGACTAGCTAAACCCCTTGAGGCTGAGCAATGGCTGGTAAACATGGAGAATTTATTGACAGCCGCCAGGGTTCCAGAGGAAGACAGAGTGGACGTAATAAAGATTCAATTAGAAGACGAAGCCCGTACATGGTGGTCGGTGGAAGAAAGCAGACTTGATGAGCCGATTGAATGGAGAAAGTTTAAGGAGTGCTTCTTAGATCATTATTTTCCTCCCACAGCCAAGGCAGAAATGGAGGAAAGGTTTATTCTTTTGAAGCAGAATGGACGCCCAGTGGACGTTTATGCGGCAGAGTTCAACCGTCTGAGCCGCTTTGCTCCATACATGGTCAAATCAGAGGCCACCAGGGCCAGACGCTTCCTTCAGGGGTTAGATTTCGAGTTGCAGCGGTTGATTGCATCGTTGGATTTACAGACTTTCACACAGGTACTCAACGCGGCGAGAGTTCAGGAGCAATTGGTTAACAAGTTCAGAAGACCCCCTGTCGTTCCAGCACGTACCCACGCGCCTTCTCGAGGAGCCATACCGGTTCACAGAGCAGGAACGACACAAATGAAGCGCCCGTTTGTACCACAGCATCGCCCCTAGAGACAGGGCGTAACTTGCGGCTATTGCGGTAGAGGAGGACATACTCAGAAGGACTGTCGCCGTGCCAAGGGACAGTGCTTGATTTGCGGTTCCAGTCAGCACAGGATTAACAGTTGCCCTGAGCGAGCAGAGATATAAGGAGGTTCTGGCCCGCCACAGCAGAGGCCTCAGGAGCAGAGACAACTATTTACAGGTCGCGGTCAAGGATGGGCTTTCACTTTGACCGCCGAACAGGCAGAAGCGTCAGGAGACGTGGTTACAGGTACTCTACTCGTACATTCCTTGCCAGCTAGAGTACTATTTGATTCGGGAGCATCGCATTGTTTCTTGTCTGAGCATTTCACTAATACACACTCAATACCACATGAACCACTAACCAAGGGATGGGAAATTCATACGGGTAATGGCATTATTATATCTAGTCGAAAATGTAGATTATGCCCGGTTGTAGTGTGTGGCAGGGAATTCTATGTGAATTTCCTTATGATTGGGACAGGCAGTTACGATGCAATTCTCGGAATGGATTGGATGAGTACTTTCCATGCAGTTATCGATTGTCGTGCAAAGAAGGTGATCTTCCGCATCCCCAATCATCCGAAGTTTATTTTCGAGAGCGGAAGCGAATCTTTGGAGCCAGCTAAGTACAGAGCAAAGCCTAAGGAGCTGACAGCTATGGAGATTGATAAGAGCCCAGTTCCAGAAATTGTTCGGGACTTTCTGGATGTATTTCCCGAAGATCTACCAGGTCTACCACCTCCTCGAATTTTGGAATTCTCAATCGACTTGATTCCAGGTACAGCCCCAGTATCCAGGGCCCCATACAGAATGGCACCAGTTGAGTTGGCGGAATTGAAGAAGTAGGTTGAAGAACTATTGGAGAAGGGATTTATTCGGCCAAGCGCTTCACCATGGGGTGCAACAGTCCTACTAGTAAAGAAGAAGGATGGATCGCTGCGAATGTGTATAGATTATCGGGAGCTGAACAAGGTCACAATAAAGAACAAGTACCCAATACCGCGCATTGACGACCTATTCGATCAGCTAAGTGGAGCCAAGGTATTCTCGAAGTTGGACCTCCGTTCTGGATATCATCAGATCAGAGTAGCAGCTGAGGATGTATGCAAGACGGCTTTCAGGACCCGATACGGACACTACGAGTTTCTTGTGATGCCGTTCGGTGTTACCAATGCCCCAACAATATTCATGGACTTGATGAACAGAGTGTTCGTAAAGTACTTGGACACGTTCGTCGTTGTGTTTATCGACGACATACTTGTCTACTCGAAGACCCGGGAAGAGCACGCTGAACATTTGCGCATGGTACTACAAATTCTTCGGGAAGAGAAGTTGCATGCGAAGCTGAGCAAGTGTGAATTCTGGCTTGACAAGGTTCAGTTTTTGGGACATATTGTTTCGGGCGAAGGCATCTCGGTGGACCCGGCAAAGATAGAATCTGTCAAAGATTGGCCAACGCCGAAGTCAGTGGCCGAGATCAGAAGCTTTCTGGGATTGGCAGGTTATTATCGGAGATTCATCCAAGATTTCTCAAGAATCGCGGAACCATTGACGAGGCTGACACGGAAGGACGTGCCGTTTACATGGACAGAGGAGTGTACTCAGGCATTCGACACACTAAAGCAGAAGTTAACCACGGCGCCTATTCTTACTGTACCAGATGATTCCGGTGGTTTAGTGATACATAGTGATGCCTCAGGGAAGGGTTTAGGCTGTGTTTTAATGCAGCACGGCCGAGTGGTTGCTTACGCCTCTCGACAACTGAGAAACCACGAGAAGAACTATCCTACGCATGACTTGGAGTTAGCTGCGGTAGTCTTTGCGTTGAAGATTTGGAGGCACTATCTTTTGGGCGAGAAAGTGGAGGTTTACACGGATCATAAAAGTTTGAAGTATGTTTTCACTTAGAAGGAACTGAACATGAGGCAGCGCCGATGGCTAGAGCTAATGGCAGATTATGATTTGGACTTTCAGTATCACCCGGGGAAGGTCAATGTTGTACCAGATGCGCTCAGTCGCAAACCAGCGGTCATGATGTTGACCGATCAGAGGAGCATTATTGAGGATTTCCAGAGACTTGAACTTGAGGTCATTACTCCGAACGCACTCAGTCAATTTTGGCAACTACAGGTGCAATCTTCTCTGGTGGATCGCATCAAGATTGCACAAGCGGATGATCCCCGATTGCAAAAGTTCAGAGAGCAAGTGGAAGCTGGACTGAGAACGGATTTAATTATACATGAAGATAGCTCTCTGAGATTCGGTAGCAGACTCTGCGTACCTAAAGGAGATGTTCGAGAAGAAGTTTTGGCTGAAGCACACAGTTCAGCTTATTCTGTGCATCCAGGAGGTACAAAAATGTATCAGGACCTAAAGCAGCACTTTTGGTGGAACGGAATGAAGCGGGAAATTGCGAGGTTTGTATCCAGATATTTGGTATGTCAGCAGGTGAAGGCGGAACATTAGAGGACAGCAGGACTGTTACAACCCCTGCCGATACCGGAATGGAAGTGGGAGCACATTACTATGGATTTTGTGACGGCCTTACCACGGAGCCCTAGGGGCAATAACGCCATTTGGGTTATCGTCGATCGCCTCACAAAAGCTGCACACTTTCTACCTTTCCGAGTGGGACAATCGACAGAATCATTGGCAGAAAGATATATGCAGGAGATTGTGCGACTTCACGGTGTTCCAGTCAGCATTGTGTCAGATCGGGACACGAGATTCTTGTCGCACTTTTGGAAGAGTTTACAGGAGAGTTTGGGAACCCGCCTTAAATTCATCACAGCTTATCTCCCACAGACGGATGGACAATCCGAGCGTACGATTCAGACGCTCGAGGATATGCTGAGAGCCTGTATGTTGGACTTTCAGGGTTCCTGGGAGGACCATCTGCACCCAGTCGAGTTCTCTTACAACAATAGTTATCAGGCTAGTATTCAGATGGCTCCTTTCGAAGCACTATACGGGCGGAAGTGTCGATCCCTAGTATGTTGGGATGATGTGGGAGAACGAAGACTACTGGGCCCCAAACTCATTGTGCAGACAGTCGACAAAGTCCAAATGATCAGACAGCGTATTAAGACGGCTCAGGATCGACAGAAGAGTTGGGCAGATACCAGCAGAAGGGCACTCGAGTTCGAAGTTGGAGATCTTGTGTTCTTGAAGATTTCCCCTACTCGTGGAGTTATCAGGTTCGGAAGTTGGGGAAAGCTTAGTCCCCGCTTTATCGGACCTTTTGAGGTGCTAGAGCGAGTAGGAGAGGTGGCCTATCGACTTGCCTTGCCTCCATCGCTAGCTGGTATGCACAATACCTTCCACGTGTCACCGTTGCGGCGTTATGTTCGGGATGAGAGCCATGTCCTGGACCATTCGGAGCTAGTTTTGGGAACCGATCTGTCATACGAGGAGCCACCCACTACCATTCTCGACCGCAGAGAGAAAGTGCTGAAGAATAAAGTCATTCCGTTAGTCCGAGTGTTTTAGGGCGGTCGTTCCCCAGAAGAATCCACCTGGGAGCGGGAGGAAGACATCCGTGATCGTTATCCACATCTATTTGTTTAGTACATTGTTTCTTGTATCCTTGTCAAATTTCGAGGACGAAATTTTTGTTAAGGGGGGTATGATGTAAATCCCCGTTTCCATTCTAATAAAAGTTTCCTATTCTCTGATTTCCAGTAGTTTCTTTTCTTTTCCTTCATATTTTGAACTGGTTGTTTAAGCCTAATATTTATATTTTTCCAAATCCAAAAAGTTAAAACCCAAGATTTAAAAACCAAAGCCGAATTAAAACCAAGGTTAAAATAAATTAAAACCCTAAACTATACCTTCAGCCCTTACTAAATTTTCCCGGCCCTTACTGTTTTTCCCTCAGCCCACTAATAATTTTTCGACCAATTTATAGAAATTTTTCCCCGGCCCACCCCCTTAAACTTCATTCAGCCCACTTCTGTTTTGTATATATATATGTTTTAAGGGAATTCTTTTTTTAGCCGGCCCACTCCCTTTAACCCAAGCCCGCTTCCTCCTTACCCGACCCGACCCCATTCCTATTCATCTTCCCCCTCCTCCAACAGTAACTTTCCCCTGTTCACGCGCGATCCCCTTTCCTCGCCGCGCCACACGCCCACGCCCTCGTTCCTGCCGTTACACCCACGATTTCACCCCGCTCTCTTCCCTCACACCCCATCTCCCTTCTCTGTTTTTTTCAAAGCTAATCCCTCATCTCTCTCTCTCACATAAAATTCACAGAGCACCAAAACCATCGCCACCTCCACCGCCGGCGATCATCCCACCGCTTCGTTCGACCCACGACGACGACAGCCACACGTTCACCCTCCTTCTCCCTCCACGACTCCACCTCCACCAACTCGAGACCCCCTGCACCCACACCTCTGCACATAGAAACCCATCACCCGACCGAGCTCGAGTCACCTTGCACTCTCAACGCCGGCGAGCCCCTCTGACCCGAACCACCTTGCGATCCTCTACATCCTCAGCACCATCCTCACCACTCTGACCCGACCCCACTGCTCCCATCTCTTTCCAAGACCCATTTGCAAACTTTTCCCCTCACTGTGAACTCCACTGTGCAGATCGCCGGAGCGACCATCGCCGACATCGTCGACCCCAGCAAGTCCCAGGCCAACCACGGAGCACCACCTCCGCTTCCAGCAAGCACTTGACGGCTCCGGCGAACTCCGACGCCCGTGTCTCGAGCCAAGCTCGCGCGAACTCGTTCCGCGGCGTACAACGCGCGTTCGCGACATCGTTGCTGCCGTGTGACCCCGAGTCGTTTTCCAGGCAAGTATTTACTTGCTTCATGCTAATATAGTTGTAATACAAACATAAATCACGTAGTTATTAAACTTACCGATTACCGATGTATATCATGACCTAAGTGCTCGATGTTAGATCCCAATGGAAATGATTGTTTATTTTGACGGAGACTGATATTTTCTGTTGGCCCATAGAATTATAAATATCATGTATGAATCTCGCTGGAAAATACGATTGTTAGTGACAAAAATCGATACCCCCAAACATGTCGTTAAAACTAATATTTTCTCGTATCTGAAAATGAATAAAATCACCATAAATTACATATATGCTGGAAAGATGCGTTCGAGCTCTTAAATCGAAGCCGACTCGACGAACTTTAACCCGATGTAAAATTCTAATGATTTCTGTTCTATAATCGTGATGATAATTGGATCGGAATGCGACTCTGGACTGCTGTCCAGAGCGTTTCTGATTATTGTGTTCTGTCCTAAGACCTGCGTCACTGTGTTTTCTGAAGACGTATGTTGCGGAACCCTGCAGTAGATTAAATTTAATTCTGTTAGCTAAATAAAACAGGCGGTTCCATTTCGTTTCATTGCTTTTTACTATTTTAAACTATATTTAAAAGGGCAGAACATATAACTGTCCAGAACAGATTCTGGAATGACACCCTGAGGTTAAACTGTGTATAACTTTCAACGTATAGATGCGATTGAGGATCCGTCTGTTGCGTTAAATACTTTATCGGAAACCCTAAATTTCATTTAACTGTGATATCACTAAATTCTGAGCCCAACTGGGCGAAATTCGTGTCGCGAAACGGACGTTCAGTTCTGAAACTGAATTTCCAGCCGCGAGCACTTAAAATGAAACAGCCATATCTTGAGAACCGGAATCCCGATTGAACTGAAACAAATTTTGATGAATTGCTGACTGAGTGTTCTAATTATCTTACTTGTATCATCTTGCTGAATACTTAACATATTAATTTATGCAAATTATTCTTGTTAATGACATGCATGTTGATTCATAACATATAGAGCTTATTGGTAGCATACAATACATATATCATACCCTTGCCATATATTCAGTGTTAGTGCGTGTGGACATTGCATTATCGTGCGTGATAGATGTTGGTTTAGGAGTGACGAGTGCACCAATGGAAAGTGAATATTCGTGACAGTGATTGATACAGTGAACAGTGATAAAACCGTGCCATTGGTATACTTGTACACAACTAGATCAAGATCATAAATAGTGTAAACCTGGGGGAAAAGGGGAAATCAAAGTGGAAAGAGTATCGTATTTAGCGGGACCGTGTTTAGAGGATGATCATTCGAACCGTGATACTGATACGTGTAGGATAGGATCTAGCGATCCGGCTGACAAGGTTATGTCCCGGGCATGTGGGCCGTTGTCTCGGGTATGTACGAGACTCCTGTTAAACATGATCCTCCTTCCACTATGTGATTTCAAACATGACCTAGAGACCGATAGGGACACATGATATATTCTGCATCATATAGTGACACAGTGATTACTTGCATTGTTCTTATACCAATATTACCTCATTTACCTGTTTCATCTTATTATAATAATATTGTTATTGTGTCGCTCTGACGACCTGAGTATGCATGCTCAGATCCCGCGGGAGGACCAGCACAGGAGACGGATCTACCCTTCGAGTTCACAGAGATATAGTCCGGTGTACTCCCTATCTTTACTGCTTTCCATAGAGTGATCGTGAGATTGAACTTGGTTAGTTATTGTTCTTATTATCTGTAGTTTGTGAACAATGGAATTTTAATGTAATAAATTAGTGATGTGATTCCTTTAATACTGTATTTTATTTACTGATTACCATGTAATGCTAGAAGCCGAAGTGTGACTACGGCAGGATGATTCCTTGACCGTAGGAGCATGGCTGGCCTAGTCATCCCTCGTTTTCCGTATTTTGGAAAGCGGGGCGTGACAGATATTCTCTGTGTTTCATTCCTTCTCTTACCTAGAGTTTCTTTTTTTCCCCTCTTTTTCTCTCTGAAGAATTAAATTTTCTTTTCCTTTCAGCTTACGAGGGGGTTTCTCTCTCTCCTTCTCCTTTTTTCCCTATGTCTCTTGGATCCTATTTATAGGAGAACGAAAATAATCAATTTGTTCAGAAAATCTCTTATTGAGAGATTTTGACTGATTTTATAATCAACGAAAATGATCTTTTAGATCAATTGGTGAATTTTATTCACTGTAGGATTTTTAATCCAAGGACTTCTGTTTTACAGAAGATATTTCTCACAAGATTAGGAAAATATTTCCCTATACAGAATCTTCTTCTGTAAATTGGTGATTTTTAATCACCATTGGATTTTTAATCTAACGGTGATCTGCTTTACAGAGCGCAATCTTTCTTATTTAGAAATATCTAAGGAAACATTTTCCAAATAGGGCTTTGATCCTTTTTATTTAGAACTTAATTCTATTTGTTCAGAAGGCATAGGAGTCCATCACGTGTAGCACGTGACCCCACGAAGCTATGTCCATCAAATAACGTCACGTGTTACCACGTGACTTTTTCTGGCCAATTGTGAGCCCTTTGGTTTTTGCGCTTCCCGGAAGTCTAACAGGACTTTCCGGGACGCAAAACGAGGGGTCCGATTTTTTGCTGCCCGGAAGTCGATTACTACCCAAGAAAGATTTCGCATTAACGTCTGTCTCGATCCAAATTTAGAATGTGTTTTGTGGTTAATTATATTTTAATATATGGTTTTTAATAAAAAGTTTACCAAATTGGTTTTCAATTATTTTATCCTATTTAATGAGTATTTTATTAGAATTTTTCTAGGCACACACACACTTGTGCATGATAACTAGGTTGTTAAGTGTGGTCTAACCATTTCTATAATCTAGTTTTAATATTGTTAAGTGTTATGGTTGTATTTATTCATGGTTGTTTTAAAATGAAAATGAATTTGGAAAAGGTTTTAATATTGGTTTGAAAGGTTGACTTGAGAGAGAGAGAGATGGGCATAGGGCTACATGGCTTGTGCCATGCCCATTTAATGAAGAGAGAGAGTGAGAATGGGAGGGGTCTTTGATTATTCTCTCATTTCTCCCTTTGTTCTCTCATTCTCACACACACACACTCATCTTCAGCTGAAGCAGCAGCCTCAGCATCAGCAGCAAGCAGCAGTGGCAGCAACAACAACATCAGCAACAACAGAAACAACATCAACACCTTTAGCAGCAGCAACAGCAGCAGAAGAGGCAACAGCAGCATCAGCATCAGCAACAACTCCATCAGCAGTAGCAACAACTTCTGGGAGCAGCAGTAGGAGCTCCAGCATCTGTAGCAGCCCTCATCCCCTCCATACACTTCTTCTCTTGCTCCCTTGGGTTCCTTAGGGTATAATTCTGAGCTCTTTTCCTAGTTTTCCTAGCTTTTGTGTTAATTTAGCGTCGGTTTGTGTTAATTAGCTAGTTTAGTGCTAGATTATGGTGTTTTATGTGGAACTTTGATTATGTTGTGATTGTGTTGGTTAATCCTACCTATTTAAGTGTTATTAGGGCCTCTTAAACTGAGAGTAACCCCGGATTTCACTAAAATATCATAGGGTTTGATCTTTGTGCAAAATTGTTGTTTTTATGTGATATTTTGGCAATCTGTGATCTGCTATTGACCCGGAGCCTACAGAACAAAATTGAGGAAACTGGAACATGCTACCTAGGTTTAGACACCACCACCAGAACACGAGCCACCCTCTCCCTACCCAGGCCGCCAATTAAATCAACCTGGCCGCAATTTGCGGCCAGGAAGGGGTGTTGGGGCTTGGGGTTTTGGGTACTGTAGTCTGCTGTGTAGTGTAGTGTTTTGGCATGTCTAGTTTTGTAAGATTTGACCTGTAGGAAAATCTGGGACTATATATCGTGTTTGGTGTTCGTTGTGTTTGCGCGATACGCGCGATACGTGAGTGGGTTCTGCGATCCAGCGTGTCGCGGCGTGTCGCGATAGTTTTAGACGCGTACACACACGTTTTAGCGTATCGTGCACACGCGCGTTTAGTTCGCGATGCGAGTTTCTCGTTTTGGTTCGATATCACATTTTGCGAAGTATTTGGCTTACATATGATTTCCATGTCTTATTTGCAGGTTTGCAGGCGGGGACTACGGACACTGCTACAGAAGGGAGCAGATGGTAGGATTCACCTAGCGTGGAGCGTAGGTGAGTAGATTTAACATCTACAGGGGAATCGCCCGCATGGCGTTATGCGTCTGGGCTAGGATTCTAATGCTTGTCGCATATTCTACGCCATTGTTAGAATTGCGCCTTTACTTTATTTCCTTGATATAGTTATACTGTGACTAGCAACCGTAGGACACTGCACATATTATTGACGGTTCATGTTGCACGAGCACGGATTGTATGCTACACACACACCGTCAATAATTGCCATGTCACACACAAACCATTATAGACATTATATTGCTTGGTTAGGGACCTTGTGACATTGATTCGTACTGCTTATCACATATGACATTACCATACCTATATACCTATAGTGTATCATACCATTAGTGATAGGTACATATACACCTTGCAATACAGCTACAGGTATACCTTGCACATATTTTACTTATACCCAGGGGGTATACTACATCTTGTACTCATAGGTAGACACATATACTTAGCTGTACCTTATTGGTTTCGCATATATCTGGTTTCAGCTACATATTTTCATTTATATACTCGCATTTCAGATATATCGCACATATTTGTTTCTGGATTTGCGCATTGTTATTTGGATTTTACATGATGTTTTCTGGATTTGGGAACCGCGGGAGTTCATGAAATTATGCATACATTGAACAACCCGGTTTCCTTGATATGATATTTGCGCAGCCACCATGAGATTTATCGGTTCTGATTATATACTCCATACGAGGTGTGGTTGCCGTATGAGGGTACATGGTAGGGCCCGGTATGGTTCTCCTCGGCAAGATGATCGATGGACTTTGCCGATTGAGCCTGGAGGCGGGCAAGTACCTACCGGTGATAGTACCAATGACTCGGCGGGGATCATGGAGATACCGTTGGGAGTCATGCACGTATGCATACGTCGAAAGGCGAGGGTCAGAGCTAGGCACTCGTGCTTTCGGGACAGCGTATGATACGTACCTATCAGGATTTCTGTTTCGATGCTTGGCATATTGTTTTCATGATATTTCTTTTAATACCTTTGTATATATAACAGGGGATTTAGCCGTTGTTATATATACCCTTACACCAATATTAGTGGAATGGGACGCTAATATATGTGTATTGACCCCATCATATTTATTTCTGTATATATATTTATTTAGGATGTTAGAAACTTACTTGAGATTCGACTTGGGATATAGGTGATTCATTGAGATTGGATATTGGATATGAAAGAGATTGTTGATTTGTACATTCGAGATATAGGAGAGCTATTCGATATTGTACATCGAGGTGATGTGAGACTTATTTGATATGAGAGCCCAGTTTGGGGGCTGATTTGAGGAATTGTGGATTTGAGTGTCTTGATGGATTGTGATCCTGCCACGGTGTCAGGTTTCCGTAGAAATGACATATTCCACCCCATACCTCACACTTATCTATTTTATGCGCAGTTTCATATATTGGTAGTTCCTGTTAGTGTACCCTTATGATAGTTGCATATCTACATTCTCATATCCCTATTGCATGGTTATTGCATTCTATTGTCATGTTACTATTGCTTCACATATTGATTGTACCTGCTACTGTACTTTCCTTTATTCGGCATTTACATCACATGTTATTACTGTAATCGCGTATCTTAGATTCATGCTGTACGTACATTCCTGCGATTACCTGCATATGTTATCTACTATTCACGAGTTGGCAACTCACCCCCGTTGTGCCACAGGTGTTTCAGGTTGTTCCCCAGAGTAGTCGAGGTAGGTTATTCAGCTTTTCAGCTATCATCTTTTACTACAGATACCGTATCAGCTCACAGTACTATTTTGTTTAGGTGGGTTTTGGTGGTTATCTGTATTTTGTATTGTACATTCGTTGTATCTTGTACTCTCCATCTACTATTATGTTGTTGACTTAGAGACTTGGTGAGGACGATATTGTATATTATTATGGATTTGTTGTCTTTTATATACAGCTTTCTTTCTATTGTCTTTACTTCTTCGCTACGGCGTCATATTTTTGTGTTGTATTCATCTTGGGTTAGTTTTCACAAAAAGGGGTGTTGCCAAAATTTTAAAGAAATAAAGTAGGACTTTTAAAGAATTTGGGTTGCGATTTCAAATGTTTCAAAAACTTATATTATCTTTTCCGTATTTTTATGGTTTAGATTTCTGGGTTTGGGTTTTTTTTTACTACGTTACGTCTTAGGGCGTTGCGTAGTACTAGGGCCGTCACGGGCCAATTTCGGATCGTGACAAAGTTGGTATCAGAGCGCTAGGTTTTACCTTTCGGAGTGTAGGATGACCTTAGTATGATGGAGTAGGTAGCTTAAGCAAAGTTAAGTAGTGTGTATGTCTGCAGCATACCCACGATACGGTACTTCGCCTTAAGTGACCTAAGTACAAATTTGCTTGAAATTCTTTCCTTGATGATTCATATCCTTGAGATTCGATTTCCTTGTTCTTATCGAATCTTATCTCATATCTATTGATAGCCTTGCCACCGATAACTATGGGGACTCAGAGTGATGCAGCGAGGGCCGAGGTCAGAGTTGGCTCGGGTGAGACGAGTACTGACCAGGATGGCACTCTAGTTGCACAGGTGCAGACGGATGAGCCTACGACATATACTATCGATAGGCTTGTGGTAGAGATGCATGACTTCCGCCAGACGATGAGTTCATTGGTTGATGTCGTTCGGGAGCTACGACAGGAGGTTGTCACCCCTGTTACTCAGTTGTCACTTACGATCAGCATGCAGCAGTCCGTCACCTACATAGCACCAGTGGTTGCAACCCCAGTTGACGAGGCACATATTCCAGGACAGTTGAGGACTCATACCAGTGTACCAGCCCAGAGACAGAGGTTTGGTCATCGAGACAGATTTCGTGGCCGTCGCGGGAGTAGCAGAGGCTTAGGACAAGGACAGTCGTTCAGCTCTCATCCCCAGGATGGTCAGCAGTCAGCGCGTGGATGTTTTCGATGTGGGAGCCTTCAGCATTTCGTCAGGGATTGTTCCTCAGCACAGTGCCAGGATCGTACTCAGAGAGGCCGTGGACGTGGAAGATTTGCTCAGAGGGCTCAGTCTACCAGAGGAGTTCATCCAGTTGCGGGTAGAGGGCAGACACAGGAGTTTGCTTCTACTCATCGGGACGCGCAGGCGTCCAATGCAGAGTTTTCAGGTATCCTTATTTCGCATGTTCTTTGATTTATTCGTTTGTTTCTTTTATGCTTGTACCGTGGTTGGGTAGATTAGTAGTAGTTGTGCTAACTTCTGTCAGCGATCCTTTTGTTGCGCGACACGTATTTAGTTGTGTGCCAATCGGATAGGAGATAGAGATTCTTCCGTCGTTTTGATCCTTCTAGAGATGTTGGATTTGACGTTCTCCTGGGCATGGATTGGTTAGCTACGTGCTAGGCGTCTGTGGACTACCGTGAGGAAACAAGTTAGGTTTTGTTTTCCCCGGCAAGTCAGTTCTTGTTGTGCACGTGGATAGTTGTGCCGCCTCTTACAGCTTGAATTCAGCCTTTTTCGCTAGTCGGCTTCTGAGGAGATGTCGTGGATTCTTGGCGTTCATTCGTGATACCTAACCACAGAGGGTTTGTTGGACCGGTGTTCCTTTCGTGCGAGAGTTTTTTTGACGTTGTTCCGGATGAGCCGGCGGAGCTTGGGAGCTAAAGGATCAGCTGCAGAGTTATGGTTTGGGGAGTTTGTGCGTCTGAGTGTTTCACTTTTGGAAGCTCCTAGTTCTGTTCGTCGAGGAGGAAGACGACAGTTTGAGGTTGTGTATCGACGGATCGTCAATTGAAACGGCTTACGGTGTGGATAGGTATCCTTCACCTCGCCGTGATGATTTCTTCGATCAGCTCCAGAGTGCGAGACATTTTCTAAGTTTGTTTGGGATCAGGTCATCATTATTGCGGATTTGGAGTGATGGCATTCCGAAGGCTGCCTTATGCGTGCTACGGGCTTGTGTGTTTTAGTGAGTCGTTGGATTCACTGATGCCCTAGCAGCATTTGTAGATGTGATGAACCAGATTTCTTCAGGCCGTTCCTCGACCAGTTACTGTTGTGTTATTTACGACATTCTGGTCTACTTAATGTGTCTTGAGGAACAGGAGTAGCACCTGAGGATTTGTTATGCAGATAGTGAGAGAGCACCAGCAGTTTGCTAAATTCTCGGAGTGTTTCTTCAGGCTTGTTTTGCGTTGACTCCTAGGTCTTGTAGTCACGGGAGACGGTTTCGTATGGTTCCGAGGGAGATCGTGGCCGTACAGCTTAGGCCCAAACTTTTGTGCAGGACGGAGATCCGCAGATTGTTGGGCTTAGCAGGTTTTACCGCCGTTTCATGCAGGATTACTAGAGCAGTGCTGCACCGTCGACTGAATGGACCGGAAGGGAGGTTTCTTTTCTGTGGACTGAGGCATGTGTGCAGAGTTTCGGCAGTTGAAGATTCTGTTAACAACTGCATCAGTTCCTTCTTTGCCTTTGGTTCGGGCGACCTTGTTGTTTAACTGTATTGTTTCTTGAGTGGGCTCGAGTGTGTACTGAGGTGACACTATAGAGTTATCGCTTTTGCTTCCCTACATTTGGAGGAAGTACGAGAAGGATATTCCACTCATGATCTGGGGATGGCCGCTGTGGTTTTGCGTTGGAGATTTAGAGACACTACTTGGTTGAGAGTCGTGTCAGATTTTCCACGGACCACCAGAGCTTAATGTACATCTTCCTGCAGCAGATTTTGATTGTTGTGATAGTTTTCTGCAGATTTACAGTTCTTGTGTGATCGTCGAGTACAGCTTTAGTTCGTCTCTACGGAGGGGACAGCTTGCTCATGTCCGTGCCCGACCACTTTCCTTAAATCGTTTTCGCGAGACACTGCCCGCCGATGCTCGTCGTCAGAGATACTTGAGCATACTCGGCTGGGTAATGATTCAGAGACCTTGATTTGTGATAATGGTGTGCTAAGTTAGGGACGCGTTTGTGTACCTGGTATCATCGGGTAGAGACGTGTAATCCTAGAACATGCACATCTGTTAACTCTCTGTATGCATTCAAGTTCCACCAACATTTAGCGTGACTTGTGAGATAGTTACGGGTGGACAGGGATGTAAAGAGAAGTTTCAGGTTTCATTTCAAGGTGTCTGTCTTGTTGTGTGCTTGGGTCGAGCATCTGAGGCCGGCCGGAGAGTTGCAACCTTTTACCGTTCCGAAGTAGGAGTGGGAGCAGATCTTCACGAATTTCGTTATGGTTTCTACCCAAGTTTAGTCAGGGTGTGACTCCATTCAGATTCTGGTAGTCCGGTTATATTCAGTTTGCTCAGTTGTTCTTTGTTAAGTTGTGTGTTTGTTTTAATTGTTGTCAGCAGTCGGGGATCGTCACTCGCCATCGTTAGGGTTCTCCTTCGATAGCTGCTATCAGGAGACACTCCAATTGGCAACCTTTAGGTTTAGGGGTTAGGTCGTGTCGATCACCAATCTGTTCTTCTGACTCTGCGTAAGTAGGATTTTGGACCCCAGCTAGTCTAGAGACTTCGGAGATGATCCAGTTGATTCAGGTCAGAATGTGAGTAGCCCCGTGCAAATAAAAGTCTGATACCGACCGTGTTGGTCGTAGACTTAAGTGCGCAGTGGCAAACCATGTATTCCTACGGACTTTCCGATGAATGACGTATTGGATTTTTGGAAGCTTGTCCCAGGATTTAGGTCCTTCTGAGATCCTATAAGCGAGTTAGTTTCGTTGCCTTTAAATTGGCACTTCCGCCCAGATTATTGGATTTTCACCCCGTATTCCTTGTGATGATACTTTACAATTACCTTCTTGACCTTTCTCACATGATCTAGCACAGACCTTTTTGCTTAGGCGCGATCTTTCGTTCACCAGCAGCCAATTGTGTTAATGGCTCGGCAGGTGGAGGAACATCGGTCAAGGGTCTTGCTATCTGTGCAGGGTTTTTCTTGGGCGTAGCCGTATAGTGAGATAATCACTTAGGAGGCTGCGAGCGAGATTTGAGAGTTGTAATCTTCTCTTTGAAGGTACGCGTAGAAGTATACTTTTAAACTCGGGGACGAATTTCTTTTAAGGGTGGAGATTGTAACACCTTAGAATGTGTTTTATGGTTAATTATATTTTAATATATGGTTTTTAATAAAAAGTTTACCAAATTGGTTTTCAATTATTTTATCCTATTTAATGAGTATTTTATTAGAATTTTTCTAGGCACACACACACTTGTGCATGATAACTAGGTTGTCAAGTGTGGTCTAACCATTTCTATAATCTAGTTTTAATATTGTTAAGTGTTATGGTTGTATTTATTCATGGTTGTTTTAAAATGAAAATGAATTTGGAAAAGGTTTTAATATTGGTTTGAAAGGTTGACTTGAGAGAGAGAGAGATGGGCATGGGGCTACATGGCTTGTGCCATGCCCATTTAATGAAGAGAGAGAGTGAGAATGGGAGGGGTCTTTGATTATTCTCTCATTTCTCCCTTTGTTCTCTCATTTCTCTCATTCTCACACACACACACACACACATCTTCAGCTGAAGCAGCAGCCTCAGCATCAGCAGCAAGCAGCAGTGGCAGCAACAACAACATCAGCAACAACAGAAACAACAGCAACACCTTTAGCAGCAGCAACAGCAGCAGAAGAGGCAACAGCAACATCAACATCAGCAGCAAATCCATCAGCAGTAGCAGCAACTTCTGGGAGCAGCAGTAGGAGCTCCAGAATCTGCAGCAGCCCTCATCCCCTCCATACACTTCTTCTCTTGCTCCCTTAGGTTCCTTAGGGTATAATTCTGAGCTCTTTTCCTAGTTTTCCTAGCTTTTGTGTTAATATAGCATCGGTTTGTGTTAATTAACTAGTTTAGTGCTAGATTATGGTGTTTTATGTGGAACTTTGATTATGTGGTGATTGTGTTGGTTAACCCTACCTATTTAAGTGTTATTAGGGCCGCTTCAATGGAGAGTAACCCCGGATTTCACTAAAATATCATAGGGTTTGATCTTTGTGCAAAATTGGTGTTTTTATGTGATATTTTGGCAATCTGTGATCTACTATTGACCCGGACCTTACAGAACAAAATTGAGGAAACTGGAACATGCTACCTAGGTCTAGACACCACCACCAGAACACGAGCCACCCTCTCCCTACCCAGGC
Organism: Agapanthus africanus; assembly: GCA_030015575.1. Classification (NCBI taxonomy): domain Eukaryota; kingdom Viridiplantae; phylum Streptophyta; class Magnoliopsida; order Asparagales; family Amaryllidaceae; genus Agapanthus; species Agapanthus africanus. The sequence continues at coordinate 589,223,404 of CM057340.1, read as the reverse complement.
CGCCAATTAAATCAATCTGGCCGCAATTTGCGGCCAGGAAGGGGTGTTGGGGCTTGGGGTTTTGGGTACTGTAGTCTGCTGTGTAGTGTAGTGTTTTGGCATGTCTAGTTTTGTAAGATTTGACCTGTAGGAAAATCTGGGACTATATATCGTGTTTGGTGTTCGTTGTGTTTGCGCGATACGCGCGATACGTGAGTGGGTTCTGCGATCCAGCGTGTCGCGGCGTGTCGCGATAGTTTTAGATGCGTACACACACGTTTTAGCGTATCGTGCACACACGCGTTTAGTTCGCGACGCGAGTTTCTCGTTTTCGTTCGATATCGCGTTTTGCGAAATATTTGGCTTATATATGATTTCCATGTCTTATTTGCAGGTTTGCAGGCGGGGACTACGGACACTGCTACAGGGGGGAGCAGATGGTAGGATTCACCTAGCGTGGAGCGTAGGTGAGTAGATTTAACATCTACAGGGGAATCGCCCGCATGGCGTTATGCGTCTGGGCTAGGATTCTAATACTTGTCGCAAATTCTACGTCATTGTTAGAATTGCGCCTTTACTTTATTTCCTTGATATAGTTATACTGTGACTAGCAACCGTAGGACACTGCACATATTATTGACGGTTCATGTTGCACGAGCACGGATTGTATGCTACACACACACCGTCAATAATTGCCATGTCACACACAAACCATTATAGATATTATATTGCTTGGTTAGGGACCTTGTGACATTGATTCGTACTGCTTATCACATATGACATTACCATACCTATATACCTATAATGTATCATACCATTAGTGATAGGTACATATACACCTTGCAATACAGCTACAGGTATACCTTGCACATATTTTACTTATACCCAGGGGGGTATACTACATCTTTTACTCATAGGTAGACACCTATAATTAGCTGTACCTTATTGGTTTCGCATACATCTGGTTTCAGCTACATATTTTCATTTATATACTCGCATTTCAGATATATCGCATATATTTGTTTCTGGATTTGCGCATTGTTATTTGGATTTTACATGATGTTTTCTGGATTTGGGAACCGCGGGAGTTCATGAAATTATGCATACATTGAACAACCCGGTTTCCTTGATATGATATTTGCGCAGCCACCATGAGATTTATCGGTTCTGATTATATACTCCATACGAGGTGTGGTTGCCGTATGAGGGTACATGGTGGGGCCCGGTATGGTTCCCCTCGGCAAGATGATCGATGGACTTTGCCGATTGAGCCTGGAGGCGGGCGAGTACCTACCGGTGATAGTACTAATGACTCGGCGGTGATCATAGAGATACCGTTGGGAGTCATGCACGTATGCATACGTCGAAAGGCGAGGGTCAGAGCTAGGCACTCGTGCTTTCGGGACAGCTATGATACGTACCTATCAGGATTTCTGTGTCGATGCTTGGCTCATTGTTTTCATGATATTTCTTTTAATACCTTTGTATATATAACAGGAGATTTAGCCGTTGTTATATATACCCTTACACCAATATTAGTGGAATGGGACGCTAATATATGTGTATTGACCCCATCATATTTATTTCTTCATATATATTTATTTAGGATGTTAGAAACTTACTTGAGATTCGACTTGGGATATAGGTGATTCATTGAGATTGGATATTGGATATGAAAGAGATTGGTGATTTGTACATTCGAGATATAGGAGAACTATTCGATATTGTACATCGAGGTGATGTGAGAGCCCAGTTTGGGGGCTGATTTGAGGAATTGTGGATTTGAGTGTCTTGATAGATTGTGATCCTGCCACGATGTCAGGTTTCCGTGGAAATGACATATTCCACCCCATACCTCACACTTATCTATTTTATGCGCAGTTTTATATATTGGTAGTACCTGTTAGTGTACCCTTATGATAGTTGCATATCTACATTCTCATATCCCTATTGCATGGTTATTGCATACTATTGTCATGTTACTATTGCTTCACATATTGATTGTACCTGCTAGTGTACTTTCCTTTATTCGGCATTTACATGACATGCTATTACTGTAATCGCATATCTTAGATTCATGCTGTATGTACATTCTTGTGATTACCTGCATATGTTATCTACTATTCACGAGTTGGAAACTTACCCCCGTTGTACCACAGGTGTTTCAGGTTGTTCCCCAGAGTAGTCGAGGCAGGTTATTCAGCTTTTCAGCTATCATCTTTTGCTACAGATACCGTATCAGCTCACAGTACTATTTTGCTTAGATGGGTTTTGGTGGTTATCTGTATTTTGTATTGTACATTCGTTGTATCTTGTACTCTCCATCTACTATTATGTTGTTGACTTAGAGACTTGGTGAGGACGATATTGTATATTATTGTGGATTTGTTTTCTTTTTTATACAGCTTTCTCTCTATTGTCTTTACTTCTTCGCTACGGCGTCATATTTTTGTGTTGTATTCATCTTGGGTTAGTTTTGACAAAAAGGGGTGTTGCCAAAATTTTAAAGAAATAAAGTCGGACTTTTAAAGAATTTGGGTTGCGATTTCAAATGTTTCAAAAACTTATATTATCTTTTACGTATTTTTTTGGTTTAGATTTCTGGGTTTTGGCTTTCTTTTACTACGTTACGTGTTAGGGTGTTGCGTAGTACTAGGGTCGTCACGGGCCAATTTCGGGTCGTGACACGTTATGAGCCTCACATCGGCATGACTTATCGGTTATTAGGGTCTGACATTTACTACCCCTACACTTGATATGCGACATATCAGACAAGGAGACCGGACTGTACGGCAAGTGTTACTGTCAGGCTTTTGCAGGAGTTGGAGCGGGCTTGCTTGCTGATTTTCTGATCGCTCAATATCCGGGTAGCCGTTACGTCCAGCTAGTACCACTGACGGCTTGTGGGTGCTTGATGTGATCATCACCTACTGCCGGCGTATTGATGAGTCTTTAGAGTCCTATATAGAGGTTTTACTGGCTTAGGCAAAATGAAATAGGGGCACATATGTGATATGTGCTGGACCGAGAATAATGCGAGTATGTGATACCATATTCTATTCTCGTGTCTTTTGTATCGGTCGGTTATATGTGATATAGCCGGGTTATCAAATTAAGGGTTGATTCGATAAGACGATACATTGGATGTTAGTCGGTTATATGTGATATAACCGGATTATTAAGTCAAGTGTTGATTTAATAATTTAGTGTATAATTGTATATTTGATATACTAATTTACATTAACTAACATTTGCTCACTTAAGGATTTTTCTCACATGTGCACATTTAATATATATATATATATATATATTAAAATGTGTTTTTTTTTTGTATCATGGTTGTTGATACAACATACATGGGTGTGTAAGACATACACCATTCTATTTTAAATGGTGGGTTATAATTATTTAAGGTAATTACAAATTAGTGGAGCTTTTGTCACAAGCATGAAGCTTGTAGAAGCTTGTGGATTGTTTTGACAAAGTCCACTCACTTTGTTTTTACTTTAGATTTTTATTAACCTAACCATTTTAGATTAGCCATGGTTATGTCTCTACATGAGTTAGTATATGATACTCACTCACCATGGTTTACTCTCTCACTTGATCATTATTCTCATCTCATTTTAGTTCATCTTCTTCCTCAAGCTCAAAAAGCTTGCTAGGGTTTTGATTAAGTGAGAAAGTATAGTGAGAAAAGAAATTCTAAAGTGAGCCCACTTCCTATTTCTCCATCCTCTACTAGATTAGCACTTTAGTATAGGGTGTTTGCTTCACTAATTCATTAGTTAGTGAAGTAGTAGCTTGAGTTGGCATCCCCTCGGCGTAGATCATCTTCGGCCTCGAAGACTTCAAGCAAGGTCGCCCATTTCTCTACTCGAAGCCATGCAAGAGTCCGGGAGTTCGACGATCACGTCGAAGGGACTACTACAAGGAGCTTATGAAGTGAAGGACCGATCTACAAAGGTTGTATTTCCTTTTTCACTTAGATAGTAAATGGTTTACTTTGATTCCGTATTGTATTCTAGCTAATGATCATGTTTAGAGTTCTTTTTAACGGCAAAAATTTTAAAATGGCATGGACGATGCCTCCCGAAACCTCGTTGCCGTCGAGAGGAACCCTACATGCGCCTGCATGGAAGAGCGTCCCCACAATCAAAAACCCCTCGCAAACGAGGGGGAATCTGACGGAGTCTGCTACAAAGGCCGCATCTGTCTAAACCTCCGATACACGGTCTCATAAATCAATTTGGCATCTTCGGAGAGGTGGACGGATAAATCCAAATAGCATCTGCCCGCAAATTCAGGCAAGACGTTTGTCTTCCCGGTTTTCGGCGGTAAACAGATTCTGGCACGCCCAGTGGGACCTTTTCCTCTTTCCACTCCACACTTTGTGTGTCGTGTTTCGTGAACAAATCGTGGTCTACTATGGTTGCCTATGGATTCGAGGTATTAAGATTTGGTGTCTTGCTCCCGTGCAGATGAAAGAAGATCAATGGCTTCCAGCTGCACCAACTGCATCAACGACTCCCGCTCTGCCGCATCTGGAGGAGTAATTTACGGGCCCCAAGCAGCCTCCATCGACGTAATGCTGGTCGAACAGGTGACATAAACCACTGCATTGTTCTTCGGGACTATGCTCCCGTCAATGAACTTCAACACTCCAGTGCCGTCACATGAAGATCCAAAGAAGTCGGTCTTCGATTGGCTTGCAACTACCGTGGCCCCTCTCAGCGGGTCGTCCAAGTTTACTACCTCAGTTTTCGACAGGCTGAGCCTAAGCTCAAATGGGCCCACGAAGAGGCTCGCAATATCAGAGAAGGCTGTCCCAACTATTGCCACAGTTGAAGTCGTCCAAACTACTTCCCCTACTCGAAAGTCGGCCTTCGACAGATTGACCATTCCATCCCAACGGATGTCAGTCAGGCTGGCGCCAATAACAGCCTCTCCTGAAAGTAGGGGGCATGACGAAGCTACTCCGACGATAAAGGTGATCCCGGCTGCACGAAATGCTCGACGTTGTCACTATCACCGAGTGAGGAAAGCTGGGGGCAATTCCCCTTCTGGACTTACCCCACCAGCTCCAATGGTGGAAGTTGATGCTGCCGTTCCAACTGGGAACAGCTTTGAGCCGCTCAGGTGGGTGCGCAAGAACTCTCCAACCGCCGTGTTGAAAAGGTCTCCTTCACCTGTGGAGAACATTACAAAAGCAAACCCGGAACATCCCTCTCAGCGGCTGTCCCCTAAAATCCATAGGGTCTGGCGAAGAGTCCAAGACTCTATAATCGACAAACACTACTCCCGCAGATCGAAGAAAATGAGGGACCGACAAGAGGAGGGTCATCCCGCCGTCATACTACGGAAAGTATCTTCTGCAACAGCCCCTTCAACTTCGACCACCCATAAAAGGAGAAGGCCGGAGAAGATCCCCGTGTCTACGACAAATCTCAAGGGACTGAATCTAAACTCCCCAAGTCTTGGGGCATGGTAGTGCACACCGTCTATATGACTTCTGGAAAAGAGAAAAACCATGCTTCTGGGGGTCATCGACCACTTATGCGGTCCGTAACAAAGGCTTAGGAGCAACAAAAGAAACTCCAAGAGATGCTGACAAAGATGGCCGCACTTACTGGGCAGAAAGAAAGTCCGGAAATATCGTCGGATCAACTCCAAGAGCAGGAAACCGACGCCGAGTTTCTCTGAAGAATGCTCGAAAAGAAAGATAAAGAAGTCGCGGAACAAGCGGCTAATATAAAACAAATGGCGCTCTTATTCCAAGATATGGTGGGGATGATGATCCAGCCGGACCCTCCAGCCAATGATCCCCCAACAATCATTGAAGACGGCAGAGGAGAGATATCAAACCCTCTTCCGGCTTTATCAGCAGCCAGGGAGGAGACGATCTCAAAAGCTGCGCTTGATAACTACATAGCTCAACAAATACGAGCTCATCAGGCAAGTGAAGCTACTGGCCAAGTCGTCAGAACTGGACGACCCTATCCAAGCTGGTAAGATCAAATTAAGTACCCGCCGGGATATACGATCCCTAAATTTCACGTGTATAAGAGGATGGGCAATCCCCATCAGCACGTTGCTCAGTTCAGGGCTATATGCGGCAATACTGGGGGTGACGTCAAACTGCTGCTTCGCCAATTCGTCGGCAGCTTAGCAGAGACGGCATTTGAATTGTATTCGGAGCTTCCGAATGACTCTATCAAAACATTCACAGAAATGGAGTTACTATTCACCCAGTGTTTCGCAAGCGCCAGCGAACGCACCCCGATCACGGCATTGATCAATGCCATGGTGAAGCCAGGAGAGACTTGGGTTCAGTATGCAATTCGGTGGCGGAACCTATGGTCGAGATGCGAACAACGCATAGAAGAAGCTCCTGCTGTGGGCATGTTCATGGGGACCCTTGATCCGCAGGAAACTATATCCCAATTTATGATGTTCTTCAAGCCGACCACTTTCCAAGCCTTGATTGACAAGCTGGCCCAAATGGACCAGATGGGCCATAGACTGTCCTCCTAATAAACGGAGCTTCGAAATGAAAAGGGTAAAGGAAAAGCGACCTTCGTCGCCAATGCTCAGCAACAGCCGAATGATCCGAAACCTGCTGCTCGACAAAATGATAAGGAGCGATTACTCGGAGAAAAGTTGAGACGTCCTTACTCATTCCCTCGAGATAAAACGAGAAGACTGTTCGAACTAGCGGTGCGCAACATGCTCATCACTCTACTAGATCCGAGACACCCACTGCAACCGAGTGACGTCGACAATCCCAATTACTGCCCTTACCACTGAATAGTGGGCCACCCAATCGATGATTGCTTCGTCTTTAAAAACTGGATTGAGGACCAGTGCCAACAAGGCAAATTCACGCTGTCTGAAAACTGAAGGGTAAACCCGCCGCAACCACACGCTCCTAAAAAGATGGACACGCCAGGGGCATCATGCTTGTTTATAGAGAAAGCTCCATGGGATGTTGTTCTTTCGGCTAAAACTAAAAAAATGCTAAAAGATCTTCAAGCATATCCGGCGATTAGGTGGAAAAGCCCGCTAGAGCCAGAAATCATTGAGAGGATGCTGAAACCGCCCCCAACATCGAGAGTTGGTAGCGATGGGCAAAACACCCAGGCCCAGCTGTCAAAGTCTTCGAAGAAGAAGAAGAAGACCAAAATGCCCACACGGTCTGATGACAAATGCACAGATTTGCAAAGGTATATTGACGCACTGGAGGGATATAACCAGAAGGTGCGAACCACGGTCACACTCCAAGAGTTTCTCAACCATATCCTTAAGAGAAGAGATGATGACAATGATGAGGGAGAAGACTCGTCAGAAGAACCCGAGGATTATGTGACAAGTTGTCACATTATCTCTCATTCACCAATAAGTGACGAAGAAGCTCACTCGGCATCAGAAGATAATGTAGAGGAGCTGGGGGCAGGATCGGTGCCAAAATTCTTGGAACCGTCAGACGAGATGATTGACAGGCTGCTGAACGAAGCACGTCAGAAGAGCGAAGCTAATCAAGAGCGTGAAATGGCCATATTCGAAAGGGCCAGGCATTGGCATCAAGTTGAAGAAGTCATGGTAGGGACGAGTCGCAAAGCACTCCAACCAGATCGAAGCACGCTTGCGTCAGACAAAAACATGCTTAAAACAAGGAAACGGTTCGCTAAAGCCCTGTCAATGGGAATGAAGCCGCCATCTTTCAAAGGAAATACTCCTGGCGGTATACACCATGACGAAGCAGATATACATCCTAACTACTGCTTATACCATCAGAGGATTGCACACCCCGCCGAAGAATGCATGGCCTTTAAAAAGTGGTACCAGGGATATGTTGCTCACCGACAACATTTCCAGAAAATGAAGCGCAAAACTCGTCAGGAGAAGAGAAGCACGACAGACGAGCACAAATGAACTGCCGTCAACTGTCACATGGTTGATTCCGGGGGATCGCAAGTTCTCACCTTTGGAAGTGATTCTGATGAAGAAATAGCCCTCGGCCCTCTCTTCAAGGAATCCACCTCAAGAAAAGTGGAAGAGATAAAGAATTGTGAAAACATTCAGCCGTGTAGTCGTACGTTGCCCAAAAAGAATCTCGGGCCTACAAATAAGGGATCGAACAAAAAAAATAAGAGGAAGGAAAAAGTCCCTGAGGATATCACCCTCGACGATCGATTCGTCGAAGAACTGGCAGCCAAGGACCCGCCCAAGAAAAACAAAGTGGATTACAGTGTCCTAGCACACCTGAGGAAGATACCCTCACAGCTAAGCGTTTTGGATGCCCTTCTGTTGTCTAATGAGGCACGAGATTCTTTGATTAGGGCATTACAAGAGCCCGAGCAGTTTCAAGCTTTCCTTGTCGAAGAAAAGATGAAGGACGAGCTGGAAGAAGTGCATACAGCTAACATCACTTTCGGCGATGAAGATCTCCCCCTTAGAACATGCGAGCACAACTGTCCCCTGTATGTCACCGGGTACTTCCATGACATCAAGATAGGGAAAATCTTAGTTGGTAACGGGTCCTCTGTCAACCTCTTAAACATGAGGGTGCTAAAAGAAATCTGCATGAGCGTTCAGCACTTCGCTCGGGATAAAATCACCATCTCCGAGTTTGACTCCCAGTAATCACGAACGCTCGGGTCTGTAATACTGACGTCACGCTTTGGGCTGCTCGTCACTGACATCAAATTTCATGTCATTGATGCCAAGACCTGCTACAACGCATTGCTCGGCAGGCCTTGGTTATACGAGTACAACATCATCCCTTCTACACAACATCAGTGTATGAAGTATTTCAAAGATGGTCTCGAGTATACCGTGATGGGGGGAACTAAACCCATTCTCTGTAAATGAAGTCCGAAAGTATGAAGATACAAAGTATTTCCTGCCAGACTTTGAAGACATGGAAATGTGCCATAAACCGGAGAATAAGCAAAAAGCTATCACCATTATTCCGGTCTTTGGGGCTACCCCAATGCAACAGGCTGGGACCATCTACCCATATTCTGGTCTTTGGCAGTGACTCTGAAGACGAAGTCAATGCAGTGTTCTCGGTCCGTCCATCAGTGCAGGCCTTCACTGGAGATGATCAGAGTTTGCAAATTGCCATGGTTCCACGGCAGCACTACAGGGAGCATGATGCGCTTGAGACATATAGTGTGCAAGAGCTGTAGATATTCTACGCCCCTCCCAGGCGAAGAGGTGAAAAGGCGATCCTATTCTATCGATCCACGGAGACCAAAGTCGAAAGAGAAGTCTGGCATGGTGCTGATTTTGCGCTTGAAAGGCTCTAACCCATCCGTTTGTCCAGATACTACATGGAGGGATTGAGGATATTATTAAGATGGAAAGGCGTACCTTTCAAACAGACTCCTCGACAAGCTCAGTTCTACAACAAGATTTGGAACGTCGTCGGAACTCCGCGAAAATTGCCCAACGGAAAAATGGAAACGATTGGGCTTGGATATGTCCAATTCAAGAAACGGGAGCAATTCCATGGCTGCCATGTCATAAATGACCTCAATAAAGAAGGGGATGCTCTTTTAGAAGACGCTAACGTTGAACCAGAACGAGCTCCTGCCATAAAAATACCAAGTCCGTCGTTTGAAGAACAGATGGACAAGCTAGTAAGGGAAGCGAGTCAAAAGGTTCGGAACGACCACAGCCACGAAATAGCCATTTACGAGAAAGCTAGGACGCAACATCTCCTTCAGCAGGCCATGGAGAATGACGATGCCCTTCACCGACAGCCCACCATGCATTCCCAGGACAAGAAAAAAGCCCGACGCGGAGGCAAAAACAAGTTAAAGAACGGAAAAAATGTTCGACAGCGGCAAAGCGGGACTAAGAAGCCACGCGATCGAGAAAAGGTCAGCCGAAATCCATCGCTGATGAAGAAGAAGGATCGGGAATATTCATTCCCTCAAGACAAGACAAGGAAGATATTCGACCTTGTCATGAAACATCAAATGATGACACTCCCGGAGTCTCGGCACCCCGATCAAGTAAATGAGGTTCATCACCCGGATTATTGCTCCTATCACCGGGCGATAGGGCATCCTCTTGAAGACCGCTTCACCTTCAAAAACTGGGTCGAAGACTAATATCAACTCGGCAGATTCGCTCTATCCAATAGTTGGAGGGTAGCCCCACCACGAAAGCATGTATCAAAAGCAACGTATATAGCGAAAGCAGAACCGAATCAATATCGGTCTTGGAAACGTTCTCGTACCTGTCACGTGATAACGCTGTCGGAAGGAGTGCACGAGAATATAGATGACCTCTCCTGGTGCTTCAAAACTGAGGATGAAGATGAGTTGATCTCAGAATTTCCACCGGCGCCAAAAGAGTTGGAAGACGGGATACACACCACGACGGACAACCTGAGAAAAGTCGACTTGGGGACGACAAACGACCTACGGTCTACGTTCGTCAATGAGCTGCTATCTAAAGAACAGGTGGCTATGCTAAAAGACGTGCTCATGTAAAGACTGTTTCGCATGGAACTATTCCGAGATGCTGGCGCTAGATCCAGAAATAGCTACGCATAAATTGGCGATATCTCCGGACGTCAAGCCAATCAATCAAGCACCAAGAAGAATGTGGCTCGAACTTGAAATAAGTATCAACGCCGAAGTAAAAAAGCTAATCGACTCCGACTTCATTCAAAAAGTTCAATACCCCGACTGGATCGCTAACATTTCTAGTGATGAAGAAAAATGGGACGGTGCGCATCTGTGTAGACTTTCGGGACCTCAACAAATCCTGTCTGAAGGATGACTTTCTCGTACCGGTTACTGAGTTGATGATAGATAACACGTCCAATCATGAAGTCTTCTCCTTCATGGATGGATCATCAGGGTACAATCAAATAAAGATGTATCCCGAAGACCAGAAGCATACCACTTTCCGGACTCCTCTGGGCATATTTTGCTATAAAGTGATTCCTTTCGGTCTGAAGAATGCAGGCGCTTCCTACCAGAGGGCCATGATGAAGATCTTTGATGACCTCATACATGAGATTGTCGAATGTTACATCGACGACCTCGTAGTGAAAAGAAAATCGTACGAAGAGCATTGAGAACATCTGAAGATAGTGTTTCAGCGCCTTCGGAAATACAACCTAAAGATGAACCCTCTGAAATGCGCGTTCGGAGTTTCCTCAGGCAAATTCCTAGGATTCATCATATGACATCGGGGCATCAAAATAGATCCATCGAAGATCAAGGCGATTATGGAAATGCCCACTCCAAGAACTTTAAATCAATTGCGGTCTTTACAAGGGAAGCTCGCGTATATCTGACGGTTCATTGCCAACCTCTCCGGAAAATGCCATCCTTACAGTCACCTGATGAAGAAGGGAACCCCGTTCATTTGGGATCATAAATGCCAAAGTGCACTGGACGAAATCAAGCACTACCTACAGAATCCGCCGGTATTGACCGCTTCGGTCAAGAAAAAGCCCCTCATCCTGTACACAACAGCCCTTGAAGGTTCATTAAGCGTGTTATGGGCACAGGAGAACGACCAAGGGAAAGAGAGAGCCCTCTACTATTTGAGTCGAGTTCCCCTGGGGGCAGAAAATAACTACTCCCCTATCGAAAAATACTGCCTGGCATTAATCTTCGCGATAACGAAGCTTCGGCATTATGCTTTGGCGTATGAGGTCCATCTCATATCAAAAGTGGATCCCCTCAAATATTTGATGTCAAGAGCCATACTAACGGGATGGCTCGCTAAATGGGCCCTACTCTTAATAGAATTCTCGATAACATACCGACCTCTCAAGGCAGTGAAAGGCTAGGCCATCGCTGACTTCCTTGCTAAGCACCCGATACCTGCCGATTCACCCCTAAATTGCGAATTGCCAGGCGAGCACACGTTTGACACGATCGACGGGAAAACAGGAGGGAGTGATACCCTATGGGAAATCTATTTCGATGGGGCATCTTCCATGAAGAATCGAAAGCACACCTCCCCCATAATCAAATCTGGGGTAGGCCTCATCTTCGTGACTCCACAAGGAGGGATAATGCGCTTTGCCTTTTCCTTAACAGAGCCGAGGACAAATAATGAAGCAGAATATGAGACTTTGATAGCAGGTCTTGAGATCGCTGTCGACATGGGAATAAAAAACCTCCTCATATACGGAGACTCCCAGTTGGTCGTTAGTCAAGTAAACGATGACTATCAAACGTGCAAACCAGAGTTGGTAAAGTACGGCGAGAGAGTGCAACAATTGCCGACTCAAATCCCCTCCTACGTCCTGGAAAGCATGCCGCACACAGAAAATAGCAAAGCGGACGCATTAACCAAACTCGCTAAAGAACCGGCTGACAAAAACCTCAATGATATAAGGATCATTGTACAAAGCCGTTGGGTTCTTGCATTAGCAGAAATATCTCCGGAGTCGTCTGAAGAAAAGGAAGCGACCAGGCAAATAGCCCTACAAATATAGGGCCAAGAAAAGGCTAAGGATTGGAAATAAGTCTTTATAGACTACTTCAAATCCCGTCAAATACCGGAAGATACATCCTCAAGACATCAGCTCATGAAACGAGCTTTGTCTTTCGCCTTCGTCAATGATACTCTATATAAGAGATTGTTCGACTCTCTGTGGCTGAGATTCCTACGACCGGAAGAACCAAGGAGAGTCGTCCAAGAAACTCACGATGAAATCTGCGGTTCTCATCAAGCCGGGCCAAAGTTGAAGCTAAAGATCAAAAGAATAGGCTACTATTGGCCCACGATGATTCAGGACTGCCTCGAATACGCGAAGCAGTGCCACTCGTGCCAAATTCATGGAGACTTCATCGACCAGCTTCCAAACCCGCTACACCCAACAGTGGCTAGCTGTCCGTTTGAAATGTGGGGAACCAATATAATTGGGCCCATCGAACCAACATCGTCCAAAGGACATCGATTCCTATTGGCGACAACTGATTATTTCTCTAAGTGGGCAGAAGCAGTACCGCTAAGAGAAGTGAAGACGGAAAACATCCTCCATTTCTTTAGGACACACGTCATCTATCGGTTCGGCACTCCGCGACGGATTATCTCCGATAACGGACCGACCTACAGAAGTCACAGAATCAGCCGCTTCGCACAGCAGCATAACATAGACTAGAGATACTCTTCGGACTATAATCCCTGAGCTAACGGTCTAGCTGAGGCTTTCAACAAAACCTTGACAAAGATTATAAAGAAGACGGTGTCCAAAAATAAAAAGGACTGGCACGAGAGACTGCATGAAGCTCTCTGGGCGTACCGAACTATGTTCAAAACGGCTACGAATACAACGCCGTATGCATTGGTATTCGGCGCGGAAGCAGTACTCCCCTTGGAGATAGAGTTGCCCTCTCTACGAGTGGCGGTTCATTACGAACTAACAGATGAAGAGAATGCTCATCTTTGGCTTGAGGAGCTCAACGCCCTCGATGAAACTCATCTCATGGCGCAGCAAAACCTAGAAGGTTACAAAGCGAGGATGCCGCGCTCATACGAAGTATTAACTAGGCCGAGAACATTTCGCCAAGGCGAACTCGTGCTAGTTGTCAGAAGACCTATGATCCCTAATCGTGCCAAACGGAGGAAATTTGAGCCAAACTATGAGGGCCCATACATCATAGATGAAGTCTACCAAGGTGGGCTTACTTGCTCATGGATATGCATGGCGAAAGTCCCTTCTTGCCAATAAATGGCCGATTCCTTAAGAAATACTACGCCTGACAAGTCACAGCCCAGGTTAATGATAGATGACGACGCTTGTGTCCGCCCGCTGTCTTCCTGAGTACCAAACTCTGTAAGTGCTATTCGGCAAAACTTCGCCGCAGAAAACTAACATCGAACCGGAACGTCCCTAAACTAACAATGGACCGTAATGTCTTAAAACTAGCTTCGGACCGAAACGTCTCTAAACTAACAATGGACCGTAATTTCCTGAAACTAGCTTCGGACCGAAACGTCTCTAAACTAACAATAGACCGCAATGTCCTGAAACTAACAATGGACCGCAATGTCCCTAAACTAACAATGGACCGCAATGTCCTGAAACTTGCTACGGACTGAAACGTCTTTAAACTACTACGAACCGCTGCATCCTTAGGCTAACGCGCCAAACAAAAGGTACGTCCATAAGCGAAATGGGCACGGATGAAAACCCAAAAGGGCTCCATGAGTAAAAACAGCAGGGCTACCGGTGAGTTTGTGAAAACCCGAAAGGGCGCAGACTCATAAAAAAAATTTCTGTGCACTTGCAGGGACCTCTCGACCTTGTAAGGAGAAAATACCCGCGTGAGATCCTTACGAGTCACAAGGGAGCAAAACACTTAGGAATCTTCACAATCCCTAAGGAGAAATTACACTTACAAGATCCCCACGACTTGTAAGGAGAATGTCCCCCCTATGAGACCCTCACGGCTTACAAGATTCAAAAGTCTTAAGATACAGGGATCTGAACCTGTTCTTAAGCCATCATATCTCCCAAACGGCCCTACAGGCGGTCAATATTGACCATTGTATACAATCCAAGGGCATAAATAAGCATTCCCTCGCCCAGTTCTACCAATTGGTGCGAAATTCCCCTATTTGGTGAACAACACTTGCATGTCCTCTCGACTTGTAAGGAGAAAATGCTTTTGTGAGATCCTTACGACTCTCAAGAGAAAACGCACTTAGGAGTCCTCATGACCCCTAAAAAGAAATTACACCTACGAGATCCTCACGACTCTTAGTGGGAAATACCTTTATGAGACCCTTACGGCTCACAAAGTCAAAAGCCTTAGTCGTCAGGTCCCTAACCCTATCTACTAAACCCCCTTTGTTCGATAACGGCGAAGGTAAATGATGATTCACTTCTGGAAATATCTCAGTAGTAGCGATGCTGATGCCTAACTCGGTATCAAGTTCTAAGTCCTTTCACGGCAAGTGATGATTCGCTCCTGACAATATTCCAGTCGCAGCGATGTTGATGCTAAGATTGGTATCAAATCTCAAGTCCATACTTGCAACAAAGTCAGCGAGCCAAAAAGACATATAAAATATCCAAAATGATTGGGCAACTCGCAATAAAAAGCAGTGAGTAAAAAGAAAATATCCGAAATGATTGGGCAACTAACAATAAAAAGCAGCGAGTAAAAAGAAAATAGCAGAAATGATTGGGCACCGCGAAAAATAGCCGAAATGATTGGGCAATCGCGACTTTCACGATATAAAATGCTGAAATGATAGAGCATCGCGGAAAGAAAAAAAGTGAAAGAATGAAACTTTTTCCCTACAGGCAAGTCCATACTGACCCCTGTATACAATCCATGGGCATAAACGAAGAGGGAACCACATTTCCCAACAGACTCTAACAAAGGGAGAGTCAGATCTCGACGACAACATCTGCATCCCAGAAGATCAACACGTCGTTCCTTCTCGACACCGTAGAAACCGAAAACAAGTCAACCAATGACCTCTTCGCCGGAACAACGCTCCGACCCAGAAATAAGTCAACCAATGACCTCTCCGCCGGAACAACGCTCCGATCCGGAAACAAGTCAACTAATGACTTCCCCGCCGGAACAACGCTTCGACCCGGAAACAAGTCAACCAATGACCTCCCTGCTGGAACAACGCTCCGACCCGGAAACAAGTCAACCAATGACCTCCCTGCGGGAACAACGCTCCGACCCGGAAACAAGTCAACCAATGACCTCGCCGCCAGAACAACGCTCCGACCCGGAAACAAGTCAACCAATGACCTCCCCGCCGGAACAACGCTCCGACCCGGAAACAAGTCAACCAATGACCTCCCCGCCGGAACAACGCTCCGACCCGGAAACAAGTCAACCAATGACCTCCCCGCCGGAACAACACTCCGTCCCGGAAACAAGTCAACCAATGACCTCCCCGCCGGAACAACGCTCCGACCCGGAAACAAGTCAACCAATGACCTCCCCGCCGGAACAACACTCCGTCCCGGAAACAAGTCAACTAATGACCTCCCCGCCGGAACAACGCTCCGTCTTGGAAACAAGTCAACCAATGACCTCTCCGCGGGAACAACGCTCCGACCTGGAAACAAGTCAACCAATGACCTCCCCGCCGGAACAACGCTCCGTCTTGGAAACAAGTCAACCAATGACCTCCCCGCCGGAACAATGCTCTGTCTCGGAAACAAGTCAACCAATGACCTCCCCGCCGGAACAATGCTCCATCACGGAAATAAGTCAACCAATGAACTCTCCGCCGGAATAACGCTCCGTCTTGAAAACAAGTCAACCAATGACCTCCCCGCTAGAACAACGCTCCATCTCGGAAACAAGTCAACCAATGACCTCCTTGCCAGAACAACGCTCCGTTTCGGAAACAAGTCAACTAATGATCTCCCAGCCGGAACAATGCTCCGTCTCGGAATCAAGTCAACCAATAATCTCTCGATTGGTCTCGACTCGTAGGAGAAACCTTAGGCAATGTGGATAAGGACCTGTTTCCTAAGCATTAGGGCCCTGCAATTCGGTCCAAGATGGGCCATTGCATACTATTCATGGGTCACACTCTCCAAAGTCGAATCTCGACAAGGAGGGAAACAACCCCCTACGAGTCCTCTCGACTTGTAAAGGGAAAGAAATTCTCTTGTGAGATCCTTACGACTCTCGAGAGAAAATACACACTTAGGAATCCTCATGATTCTTAAGGAGAAAATACACCTACGGGATCCTCTCGACTCGTAGGAAGAAAAGTCTTTATGAGACCCTCACGGCTCATGAAGTTGAAAAGTCTTAGGCGACAGATCTGAACCTGTTTCCTAAGCCGTCGCTGCCCTGCAAGAAGATTAAAATAGACTATCTACATAACGCATTTGCTAAAAGGGACACGCCAATATGAAATAAAATATGTCTTTTATTCATGAATCCAAATGAATACAAGGTACATTTCATAAAAGAATCAATAGACACTCTCATTCAGGAGTAAATACAAAAAAGGAGAATATAAAAAAAAATATCTTCAAGCCGGCGGATGGTGTAAAAAGTTCGTCAATTCATCATTCTTCCGCTGGGCCTCGGCTTCAAGTTTTGTTATTGCTACAAGACGGGTCTCCGCCTGAGACTGTTGAGCCTGATACGAGGCGAGCCAACACTCAAGCTCATTTTCAGCAACTGTATGAGCTTCAACTATCTCGTAGGTAAAGATAACGGCTTTATCAAGAGTTACCACCTCCGTGATTGCTTCCTGAAGCACCCGCCAAAGTTCGTATGCACGGGTAGTCTTAGCAGTGAGCTGAGCTTGGAGTTCCCCCAAAGTATTTGAAGCTAGCTCCCTCTCCGAAAATTTCCGGTTAAGCCTATTTTCGCAAGACTGAAAATTAGCGGCGCACCGCTCAATCCACCCCTGCAGGCTCATCTTGGAAGTTAAGAGCTTGGAAGGAAGGCGTATACACTAGAGATTATATAAGCAAGCCTCCACTCTGCGACAATACTCAACCCAAATATGCACCAATGTCTCATCATGATAAGTAGTAAGGAATGGCAAAGAAGTATTGGTTTCGGCAGCAAATTTTTCGGCCGTAACAGAACTTCCAGCACGAAGATCTTCAATGGAGGCCGACAAGGAGTGAATGATTTGTCTCGTTGTCCTTTCAGACGCACGTCGGGCATATGGTCCCGGTGGCATAGGGATTCGAGATTCTAACGGAACCGGAGCTGGTAATTGCTGTCAAAGTTTATGACTAATCAGCGAGAATGGCAAACATGGAATAAACAAAACAATACCAAGGGTAGAGTTTTACTTACCCACAGCCATGCAAGGGGGGTTTGAAAGATCCCCATGCCCGTCAAGGATCTCCGCTTCATCATCAGCTTCCAAGACTGCCAAGGGCATGTTAGCATCATCGTAAAAAAAAAGTGTTAATAAAGCAAAAGGGTCAAATAACACCGACCTTTCCCGGAAGAAAGGATGATGCTTTGCGGGGATATCGCCCGTAGGGCAGCCATGTCAAGTAAGTGCTGGAGGACTTCCTGGGAGATAGGTCCACAATGGAAGCCGACAATTCCCGTAGTTCTGAAAGGAAAGAAAAGTTCAGATAATCGAAAGACTATTAAAACAAAGTATAGAATACTACCTTCGATGCTCTTCCCGTCTTGAACTGGAGGGATAGCAGCTTCGGCAGCCTCCTCCATGCCCTCAGGAACATCACCGGAGACATTTGCTGGTGTGACAGATTCTAATTGAGGGGCAACGGCCGCCAGGCTCCAATGAAGGGATGGCGGTCTCAACTACCCTTTCCACAATCTCTAAGCCGTCATTAGAAAGATCTATTAGATCTACGGCCGATAAGGTCACCTTTTCTGGAAGAACAGGCCCTAAGGGAATGGAGGCTACTAATGGAAGCTCCACGGCAGGAATAGCAGCTATAACGATCTCCTCCGCACCTACCAGTGCCTCATCGGAGACATTTATAGAATCTACAGTCAGGATACGACTTGGGCTCAAATTCTTTGTCATTGCTGAAGTCCCTGCAAAGTTTTCGCAAAGATAAGAAGATATGAGAGAGATACAAACTACTTGCCAAAAGAAAGATAAGGAAAACGTGCATACCGATACGCCAGGACGCTTCTATTATAGCTTTTTCAAGCCTTCGTTCCTTCCTGAGGAGATGCGCTCGCCGAGCTTCGAAAGCAGATTCATAGCCACCGGTCTTCAGTGCCAGCTCATCTTCGGAAGCGGCTGAGATAGGTGTTCGCCGCCGAAAGACGTGGCCAAGACGTTGGGACGTCTGGCCTGAATTTGAGGGTAGATGCTATTTGGTTTTATCTATCCACCTCTCCGAAGATGCCAAGTTGATTTATGGCACCGTGTATCAGAGGTTTAGACAGATGTGGCCGTTGTAGCAGACTTCATCAGATTCTCCCTTTTTTACGAGGGATTTTTGATTGTGGGGACGCTCTTCCCTACAGACGCAACCCCTGCAGTTAATTACGCTACCGCATAGCGGTAACCACTTTCTCATTCTCTAGATAGTCACTTCGTGTCGTGTGTTTTTGTTTTATTTTTGGTTGCCCATGGATTGTATACGGAGACTAATTTATGTTGTCGCCCGTAGGGCGTGGATTAGTCTAAATCCGTATTTTCTTAGATTTAGGTTTGGTTTGGGTTTAAGGATCGTTAT
Organism: Agapanthus africanus; assembly: GCA_030015575.1. NCBI lineage: Eukaryota > Viridiplantae > Streptophyta > Magnoliopsida > Asparagales > Amaryllidaceae > Agapanthus > Agapanthus africanus. Next base: position 589,204,257 of record CM057340.1, on the reverse strand, counting down.
TCTCATTAAGATTAAGATCAACTTAAATGCTTACTGAGGATACGTTAGTCTAATTTTAGACTAAGATCTACTCAACAGGATTTTGGAATCATTTAGATCCAATGAAAGAGTATTTGGACTCTATCGTTTTAGTTTATGGACGTTACAGTCCATTGGGTTTAAGGACATCATAGTCCATGGAGTTTAAAGACATCATAGTCTGTGTTTAAAGACGTCATAGTCTATTTTAAAGACATCATAGTCTGTGGGGTTTAAAGACATCATAGTCTGTAAAGTTTCTGGCTATCGGGACTCGCCACCTCTCTCAAGAAGTTGAAGAATTACAATGACACATATCAAAGGTTTGAAGAGATGTACCCTTGAACCGATGTTGATTGAGAGATCTGTAGTCAAGGTTCGGGACTAAGATCAATTAAAGAGATTGTGAGCACATGGGCTCGGTTAATCTGAATTGAGAACTTATGGCCAACTTGGGCTCAGTCCACTCAGATTTGAATAAAATGTTGAACATTTATTTGGGCTCAGTCCCTTTTAGTTCAATAATGCTGAGCATTAAATTGGGTTCTGACACCCTTTTTTCTTTTATCTTTTACTAAGTGTTGAACAGTTTTTATGGCGCTGGGCTTTATTTATGTTCTCTCAACATACACGTGAGGAGCATGTGGTGCGCTTGGCGCTGAGCGCCAGACCTGAAGCGCTAAGGCGCTTCTTGTGAAATAGCGCAAACGTGAGGAGCACGTGGTGCGCTTGGCGCTAAACGCCAGACCTGGAGCGCTAAGGCGCTTCTTGTGAAATAGCGCATACGTGAGGAGCACGTGGTGCGCTTGGCGCTGAGCGCCAGACTTAGAGCGCTGAAGCGCTTCTTTTGAAATAACGCACATGTGAGGAGCACGTGGTGCGCTTGGCGCTGAGCGCTAGACCTGGAGCGCTAAGGCGTTTCTTATGAAATAGCGCACACGTGAGGAGCACGTGGCGCGCTTGGCGCTGAGCGCCAGATTTGGAGCGATGAAGCGCTTCTTTTGAAATAGTGCACATGTGAGGAGCACGTGGTGCGCTTGGCGCTGAGCGCCAGATTTGGAGCGCTGAAGTGCTTCTTTTGAAATAGTGCACACGTGAGGAGCACGTGGTGCGCTTGGCGCTGAGCGCCAGACTTGGAGCGCTGAAGTGCTTCTTTGGTAGTTCTGGTCTGTTCTGTGATCTGAGAATTAATTTCTCGTTTATAAGAGACTTTGTCTCATGGATCTAAGAACTAAGTTCTTCTTTTTAAGAAGAGATGCTATGATCTCTTCTTTTTTTGTGAAAGACTTTGTCTTACAGATCTGTGATATAGCAAAAGAACTAAGTTCTTCTGGTGTGAGGATTAAACTCTCAAGAATTGATGAAATATTATGATCTCACTTCTTATCATTTACCTTGAAGAAATTTTTTTTCTTCTGAGAGCTTGCTCTTCTCTTTTTCTTTTTTGAGAACTTGAAGTTTATGGGGGGTTCCTCTCTCTAAGACTTGAAGTCTTGGGTCATTTATATAGGAGAGGCTGATTTGTTGAATCAGCTAAGAAAATCTTTCTCTGATTGATTTGGGGATGTTTCCCCACCATTGGATCTTTGGTCCTAGGGTTTCTGTTTTACAGAAGACAATCTTCTTGTTTTTAACAAGATTGGAAAATTATTTTCCCATACAAAACTTATTCTGTATCTTGGTGATTTTTAATCACCATTGGATTTTTGATCCAACGGTGCTCCGATTTACAGAGCATAATCTTTCCTGTTTGGAAATATTTGAGAAGTATTTTCTCAACAGAATTTTATTCTGTAATTTGATGATTCATTCATCTCAGTTGAATCTTTGATCCAATGGTGGAGAACACTTAGTTCTAGCGCTTGGCGCTCTCGTGCTTTGCACGTGAGGCGCTGCCTCAGAGTCTTTGACTCTTAGCGCTGGTGCTTCTGGTGCTGGCGCTCTCGTGCTTTGCACGTGAGGCTCTGCCTCAGAGTCTTTGACTCTTAGCACTGGCGCTCTTGGCGCAGCGCTCTCGTGCTTTGCACGTGTGGCGCTGCCTCAGTTTAAATTTCAAATTTTGAACAGAGTTTTGCTCTGATTAGGGGAACAAATGCTCCCCTCACCGTTGTGCTCATGTGGCTCACACGTGAGTGCAGCGGTGGCAGCTTTTCTACAATTGGATCAACTTGCAAGTTGGATCGGCTCCCAGCGCTTATAAATAGGGCCTTTGGCCTTTGAGATGACTGTTTGTTCATCATCTTGTTTTTCTTGAGAATTAATTCTCCTTCAGAGCCAAACTCTCTGCCTTAAGAAACTTCTTTAAAGTCAAAACTCTGCCTAATTGGTAAGAATTAAACTTATTAACAGAGTTTTGCTCTTCTCAGATCATAGATCTTAAAAAAAATGTTTTTTAGGGTTTTACCCATTAACAGAGCTTTGCTCTTCTCAAATCATATAGATTTTTAGGGTTTCTCAACAGAGCTTTGCTCTTCTTAGATCATAGATCTAAAGAGATCTTTTTTAGGGTTTCTTAACCCATTAATGAAGAACTCTTAGTGTTCATTTTGCAGATCTTAAAGATCTCGGTGTTTTTAACTCAGTAAAGCTTTGTTTTTTTAGGGTTTTGATGGATGATTCCATCGTCTTCACAGAGCATAGCTCTTCAGAAATTTTTTTTGGGGAATTTTTATTCCCTTCATTATTAGAGTTGACAGATGTCACTCTTTTGCAGAGCACAGCTCTCAAGGGAGTTTTACTCCTCGGCCCGAGGGGTTTCTCATTGAATGAGAACCCTTCTAGGGATTTCTATTTAATGAATTGACTGTCTCATCAATGATGAGACTGTCTCATCAATGATGAGCGTCATCTTGATTGTGTGGGTCCCCTTTGGTCCCTTTCCACTGCATTACAGTGTGGTACAAATTTTATGTACCAAGTGTCAGCATTTGAATTGTAGCCTTGACAGCTAACGCTTGTTCTTTTTTGCGCAGGTACTATGTATTTTGACACTTCTTTCCCGTTTGTTCGTCCGAAGAGCACATTCCCTGATGCGCCAGTAGACCGGGAAGTCTTCGCTCTGATCAAAGATCACGACCCGGAGCATAAATATCTTCATCTATGGGGGACGTGGTATAATAAAATTATCAGGGGCTGACGTAGCTTTTCTTGTGCAGCACCTTCGGAGGTGATCTCTGCCATTCACTATGCCGACTCACCCCAAGTGAACTATGCCGTAGAGGAGGTCAATTGGACTTCGGAAGGTTGCCTTCAGCCCTCTATAGCTGTAATACCCGTACAGCCACCAATGGCTTTGGATATCTTGGGGCGACACATATGTCAAGGAAAATCGTGCCTTTGGGGACAACCATACATGATAGGCTTGACTCCCCGCCGTTCAGCTGGATATCTGTAGTGGGCTCGATACGTCTTATTGGCCAAGAAATCACAGCTGCTGAAGCTTGGGTTGTATCCCGCGATTTATGCTTCACTCTTCCAGTATTCCACGCCCCCTTTATGGTGGGTCAAAGCTTTTTTGGAACAATGGAATGTTCCAACTCACACCTTCCTTCTATTAGATCGGGAAGTTTCAATCTCTTTAGAGGAGTTCGCGGAGATCTCCGGCTTGCCTGTCAGAAGGGAACATTATGAGGAGATATTACCCCCTGACGAGTATATTTTCTCCACTCGATCAGTAGTGATGGGTCTGACCCCAGAGAATGCCATTCAGCATCGATTCCCAAGCTTGATCAAGGTGTTAAATATTTACGAGAACCTGTTTCTCGAATCCGGAAGTCACGGGGTCAACTTTACGGATTTCATCGCCTGTTTTCTTCATCCGGAAGTCTTGTCGAAACAAGATGCGAAGTTTGCCAAGCTCGACGATCCTTTCGGTTTTGGCTTGGATAGCCGGCCGACAGCGGAAGCAGATTAAAAGAATCCTTTTCCCCGATCATAAAGCCCCTTTCTTTGTCTTTCATCCCCCCGTCCCGTTCTTTCAAATTCAAAAAAGAAAGCCAAGCTACTTCAACAGGTGGACCATAAAACCAGGATCAAATTTCTTCCTCCCAAACGCCGCGGTCGTCCCCTTTGCAGAACTCGCCGCTCAAGATATCGACGAAGAGGCATTCTTTTTAGGGTTCCTTGGTTTATGGTTAAGCTTGTTTGCGCTCCCCATGCACTCTCGTTACATGAGGCCGTCCATTTTCTATCCGGCTCACCGAATGGTTGAAGGGACGCAGGTTGCTGTTGGGATTGCTGGGCGGGCCCATTTGTATCATGGCTTTAGCTTGGCGGTAGACACCACTCAACCGGGGGTGCAGCCCGTAAACTTCTTGATGCATTATTTCACTTCGTGGCTCGAGCTGCATATGCTCGGCGCCTACGGAATCCATAAGAGGCCCCGTTTCTATGAAATTTATAACTTTCCTCGGGTTATGCTGCTGGTTGATGCTTCCGTTTTGGAACCGGCTCAGCGAGAGGCTCGGGCTCTGATTCTTCACCCGCGTATGGTTGGGGATGGCATGACCTTCATCGATAAGGTCATGACTATCGGTAAGGAATCTGCTAAGACAGTGCAGCCGCTGCGAGACACCTTCAAAGATGGGGTTTCTACCTTGAAAGCTCGGGAGATTATTTACTTATATTCAATCAGGCCGGGCTTTTTAGTGTTTAGGCAGAACGATGCGGTGTTGTTCATGAGATACAACCTGCACCACTTTACTCAACAATCAAGCTACAATCAGGGTGTCCCGCTTGAACCTTTTTTAGTGAGCCTACTGCTACAGAGGAAGGTATCCGTAGTGCGCTGCACCATTTTATGCGGTTAAATACCGGGTCTAACTTCTTTATCAGCGAGCCAAGCTGCGTTCCGAAAGCTTTGAATGTGTACGTGGCGTGGTACCAGCATACGATGGGCACTGTTATCAGGGAAGAAAAACGATTATTGCTTGATCGCAAGGGTGTTTTCCCAGCAGGTTGTAAGTCTATGTAACCCACCCCGGTACTTACGAGGAGGCAGAAAGAGTAAAAATCAGATTTTTATCACAACGAAACATAGACTAACCATGAAGGATCTTTGCTAAACAAAAACTAACAAACTAACTACAAGTACTAGCTACTAGGTTAGATGGTTATATCTAGTTCTTGAACTCCTTCTCTTCTTGTTGTAGTCCTCCTTGTTGCTAGCTCCTTGGAGTGGTGTAGACTGCTCCTCCTCTTCGTCTTCTCTTTGCCGAAGAAAGATCCACCCGAAGGCCTCTACCTTGAGCTCCTACCTCAACCAAGAAGTAACTAGAGTGCTTGGCATGCTAGAATAAGAACCCTAGAATGAGTAGAGAGGTGTTTTGATGGTTTTATCTCACAAAGCTCATGTTTTTCAACTCATGAAACAAGAGAGCTTTGAGAGAGGGAGAGGAGAGAGCTTTGCAAGAGAGAGAAAAAACATGAGAAAATGAGAGACTCACTACAACCTTGCTCTCATATGAGAGATATATGAGAATAATAATAATAATAATTAAGAAAATTGTGATGCTTAGTTGATTTGACCATTATCATTTCACATTTAATACTAATGCAAGCTTCAAGAAGCATCTTTTGCTTAACAAAAGAAAAGATCAAGGTCAACAAAAGTCAACAAGTCAAATGGTCAACCCAACCCTAACCATGGCACAATTATCCTTAATTAATATTATTAATCATATTTCTTATTCTCATTAGGGTTTAGAAAAAGTCAACGGTCAAAAACCCTAATGAGGTTCCTCTGCCTCTGTCAACTGTGCTTACACACCCGCATCCGTGTTCCGAGGAACATGAATACAATGAGACAAAACCAATCCCAAAACAAATACTAGGATCTGGCTTAAACTAAAGCCCGCTAGTAATAACTGCCCGGACACCAAAACGTGCACTAGTGCGCGTATGTGAACGAACTCCGTCGTAAAACAATACGACCTCTACTCTGTTTTGCCCAAAGGTGAACAACCCTCTGTGTAAGACTCTAAATACTCGACACTACGCTGGCAGTGGGTTTAACCACAGGCCGCAAGCGGTACTAGCTGTACATAACGGTCCCCAGGTAGATGCCGATAAGAAGACCGATGAGGTGAACCCATCTGAACTCCTACTGAGCCTGAATGTGACAATCTCCGTACAGTCCGGTCTGTTCGTCTGAGAGTATCGCATGTCGGGCCTAGGGGGCGGAAAACGTCAGTCCCCTAATAGCGGTACAAGTCGTGTCGGAGTGTAGCCCAGAACACCCTGAGAAACCACTGAAAACGCTACCGGTATATCTCGCTTGCCCTGGCCAGGGACTTTGTGTAATGGCTTTCCTATACACAGCGCGATATCAACTCCCAATACCGGGAGAGACGAATCCTGTCTAACCGTCACTACCTCCAAGTGCTTCGGGACTGCACCTAACTACTACCTGTTTGCACGACTCATTTGAGCCGTGGTAGGGTAGTAATCTAAGAACTGTGGGAACACACTCGAGGCAAAGTGGCAGTGTCAAGTAAACGGACTAAGCTGTACTCATGTCACCTGGGAATTGATAACTGACGATAGGTATAATACCAACCAACAGTTCCCAGCGAGTCCTGTCCAGTGTACTCGTAACCTAATGAGCACCTGCATACTATCTCCAGTACGACGTACTGATGGCTGTAGGACAGACCATCTCCCATCCTGGGATGAGAAGCGTACACACTAGTCTACTCTGGAGTATCGATGCCCTGTCTCGATAATCGTACGACCAGGGACCTGTATAAGGATTTGCTTATAGACTATCCATCCCCCACTAGTGTGACTGCCATCACAATGCTGGTAGTCAAGAAAAAGATCCTAAGGGCTCTATCAATATGTATTAGCAATATGTCAAAAGAAACACATACACATATAAAGATAGATACAAACCAAGTAGCATACTACCATATTGAGCAAGAATGTCAATCCGTGTATATATTCCAAGCTTCCAAAATGTAATATACAAACTAGTACTATACAATAATGGCCTCTGGGGCATATCACACTAACATGGGTAACCCAACCGTTCCCTTGAAGCGACGGACCATCGTTCATCCTCCCCTAAGAGAAGCTGCTGCAGCTGCGGTTCCGCACGCTTTTCCTGATAAGGGTCTACCTCGTGCGCCTGTAGAAGCGGTGGCTGCAGCGTTTCCTGATTCTGGCGCGGGTATGGAGATCGGGACTCGTCGCCCAAAGTGGCCCGCCAAGCGCAAGCTCATGTTATCGGCTGCCGGCACTCGCTCACAGAAAAAGAAGAAGTCGATGTTTTCTGTCAACGTCGTACTCGGCCAAGAGCTCCACGCACCTTACAGCGAAGGCTTAAGTGAGTACGGGACTAATGAGGGTATATTCATAGCGCCTGCAGATGATACCGATCTTCAAGCTGCCCTTGTGGGTTCCAAGCGACTGGCTCGCGATGAAGCAGCGCTGATTACTATCGCACAGTCAGGTAGACTTCAGTCACATCTTTCCGCTGTTATCTTTCTTTTATTATGCTTTGACTGACGCTTTCTTCTTCAACAGGTATCTCTGCCGAAGAGGCTCTCGCTGCTTCCCTCAAAACTTTTGAAGAGGAAGAGAGACTCCGTGCTTCTTTAGGCCTTGGTATAATTCAGCCTATTATGCCTTCATTCCATTTTTCTTTATTTGTAGTCTGACCCCCTCTTTCATTTTGTTGCAGGGACTACTTTAACGAGGGTTATCCCAAGCGCGGTGCCGATCCCGAGCGGTGATGTGGCAATGCTTTCAGAGCCGGGTATCGTGGCCCCAGCTCCCCTGTCAGTATCGCAAGAGGCTTCACTTAAACAGCCGATGACAGATGCCGTAGCGGCTCTAGAGGCAGAACTTGGTTCGGACGATGACGTCCCTTTGACGGAGGTCTTGTGAAGATCGCTTCTTACCGCTCAGACCGAAAGAAAGCGCAGGAAGCGTGCGGCGATGGAACGTGATGCCAGCTTGGCTGTGGGTGCAGGCTCAAGTACTACTCCCTCTGTCGCCATTTCTTCAGAGGATGCTCCAGTTGCCCTGTCTAACGCTCATATACAGGTTGCGCGCGCGGCTTGGGAAGAAACCGAAAAGCCGCCCCAAGGTAACGTAATACTGGGTCTTTTTATTAGAATTTGATCTTCAAATTCTTATATATCATATTCTACAGAGCCAAGTCTTGGCGACGAGGTGGCAGGTGAGATGACGGCAACCACCGAGCCCGAAGCGGCTACTTTTTCTCAGGAGTCTGGAACTGCCCTAATTGCCGCTCTTTCTCCTTGTGGTTTCCTACCATCAGCGGGCATTGCGAGTGTCACGATGGCCCTCGTAGAGTCAGAGGATGAAGCCATTCGCACCGAAACCATTCCACTGACGGAGAGCAAAGAAACCGCAATGCCTAGTGATGCTTCCGTCGCAATTTTGGCTGATGACCCATCAGGTAGGTGTCGAGTCGATGTTTACTTTTTGTTTCGCAATCCCTTTCAGTCCCTTCTGATGGAATTTCGTTTGTTTCGAATGCAGGTGTGGTGGGCGCTGAGGTTGTGCCACCCGAAGAAGCGTCACCAGTTGCTGCTCTGACGGTCGCCATCCCTTCGCCTTCTCTTATGTCCTCTCAAATGCTGAAAGTTATGGGTTTGCGATTAATTTAAATTGTGGATACCATTTTCCTTGTACTGACCATGTATCGTTGCAACCTTCCAGGATTTCTCTTTGATCATCTGTATCAGGTGCTGAACCCGCATTTCTCCTTCCAGTCAGAAGTCAGTCTGCCTTCTGGTGTCGGTGAGTATAGTTTTTAACCGATATCCTTTCCTTCCTTTTACGGGCGACCATGTCGTTTTTTAATTCTTCTTTGAATTGATTTTAGCGTTACAAATTGAAGGAGGGGACGAGAGAATAGGCACGCCGCCGGTACTCCGAACTTTGCCACCTGTCGCAGCCGGTATAGTAGACTTCATTGCTCGTGCATTTTCTTTATCTCTTGAGCCTACCGTTGACCATAACTTTTCTTGCAGCAATCGTACGAGCTCTAGCTTCCTGCGAGTCTCGCATCCTGATGCTGGCAGGGCCCTTTTCTAGACGTCCGTCTTCCAAGGGCGCTGCGACCAGCCTCCGTATGCTGAATGAATCCATCGAGGAGCTTGACGCGGAGGCCCCTGCATTCGCTGCAGAGGTTAATCCTATGCTGGCAATGCTTGTGCACTTCCACAGCGAGAGCGTCATCGAGTCTTGGGTTAATTATTGCAGACAGCTCGAAGACTGCTTGTATGAGATTGAGCTCAAGCGTCCTGCTCCCGAGGTTCTGGATCTGAACACCCAGCGGGCTGCATGGGTTGAGCAGAGCGTTCCCTTCCTCTGCTATTTCGAACAAAAGGCGACCTTAAGGCGGAAGGAACGTGAGGAGGCTTCAGGCGAATCCGCCCGGCTGCGTGCCCAGGTTGACGTGAATGCTGCACAGCTGAAAGCTATCTTTGAGGGCCTCCTACAATGTATTTCTGACGAGCTAACGCTGAGGCAGAAGCTCGATCTAATTGAGCGGGATGTGCAAAGTCGTGAGGCAGCTCAGCGGGAAATCGATGAGAAGGTTTCATCCTGTTTGCAGCAACGGGCCCGAGTTGAAGCGGAGCTGGCCGCGGCGGCTGCTCATGAAAAGGAGCTGAGAGGAGTGCGCGAGCGGCTTGCTGATTTGCTAAAATCACCTCCTTCTCAATAATCGTCTTTGTATCGATTGTAATTTATGAATAACATGTATTCATTTCATTTTTTTATTTTATATGATATATCTCTTATTCAATTGAATTCATGAATAAAGGACACATTTTTTTTATCTCCGACTATCGCTTTCTTTCCTCTGCTGTGTTGTTGGCATGTGATTTTAGCAAATGTAGCCTGTAGATAGTAGATAACTGTCCTTCCTGAACTCTTTATAGGGTAGCGATGTCTTAGGAAACAGTATTAGGATCTGTTGCCTAAGACTTTCCAATTTTATGAGCCGTGAGGGTCTCATAAAGACTTTTCTCCCTACGAGTTGAGAGGATCTCGTAGGTGTATTTTCTCCTTAGGAATCGTGAGGATTCCTAAGTGTGCTTTCTCTTGAGAGTCGTAAGGATCTCGCAAGAGAATTTTCTCCCCTACAAGTCGAGAGGACTCGTAAGTGGTTGATGAGTTGACTTGTTCCCGAGTCGAAGCGTTGCTTCGACGGGGAGGTCGAGGGTTGACTTTCTCCGTTTTCTACGGTGTCGGGATCGACTTTCTCCGTTTTCTACGGCATCAGGGGTGACTTTCTCCGTTTTTAAGGTGTCGGGGTCGACTTTCTCCTTTTTCTACGGTGTCACGGTTGACTTTCTCCATTTTCTACGGTGTCGGGGTTGACTTTCTCCGCTTTCTGCGGTGTCAGGGTTGACTTGCTCCACTTTCTGCGGTGTCGGGGTTGACTTTCTCCGTTTTCTACCTGTCGGGATCGACTTTCTCCGTTTTCTATGGTGTCGGGGTCGACTTTCTCCACTTTCTGCGTTGTCGAAGTTGACATTCCTCTTTTTCTACGGTATCGGGATCGACTTTCTCTATTTTCTACGGTGTCGGGGTCGACTTTCTCCATTTTCTACGGTGTCGGAGATCGACTTTCTCCATTTTCTATGGTATCGGGGATCGACTTTCTCCATTTTCTACGGTGTCGGGGTCGACGATCGACTTTCTCCGTTTCCTACGGTGTCGGGATCGATTTTCTCCGTTTCCTACGGTGTCGGGGATCGACTTTCTCCATTTTCTACGGTGTTAGGGATCGACTTTTCTCTGTTTTCTACGGTGTCAGGGTTGACTCTAGGTTGTCTGTGAACCGCAGAGTCTTGGAACTAGGGACTTTGCCGTGGCTCCGATTGGTAGTGTCGCGTCCGTATCCTACTGGAATGAGGAGGAACGCCGTTGCTGGTCTTCTGGGATGCAGATATTGCCACTGAGACCTGACTCTCCCTTTGATAGAGTTTGTTGGGACATACGGTTCCCTTTCGTTTATGCCCATGGATTGTGTACAGGGGTCAATATGGACTTAACTGCAGGGCAAAAGTTTCATTTTTATCTGTATTTTTTTGTTTTCTTTCCGCGATACTCTATCATTTCAGCTTTTTGTATCGCGAAAGTCACGATTGCCCAATCATTTCGGCTATTTCTTGCGGTGCCCAATCATTTAGGCTGTTTTTTCCTTTTTACCCGCTGCTTTTTATTGCGAGTTGCCCAATCATTTCGGCTATTTTTGTACGCATATATTTTACTTGCTGATTTTGTTGCAAGTTGCCCCATCATTTCGGCTATTTCATATGAATTTTTGGCTCGCTGACTTTTCGCCGCGAGTATGGAACTTGGGATTAGATACCAATCTTAGCATCAGCATCGCTGCGACTAGAATATTGCCAGGAGCGAATCATCATTTGCCGTGAAAGGACTTGGAATTTATTACCGATTTAGGCATCAGTATCGCTACCACTAGGACACTGCCAGGAGCGAATCATCATTTGCCTCTGTCGATTTGAACAAAGGTGGCTTAGCAAACAGGGTTAGGATCCTGTCGATTAAGGCTTTTGACTTTACGAGCCGTAAGGGTCTCATAAAGGTGTTTCTTCCTACGAGTCGTGAGGATCTCGTAGGTGTATTTTCTCCTTAGGAATCGTGAGGATTCCAAAGTGTATGTTCTCTTGTAAGTCGTAAGGATCTTGCAAGAGTGTTTTCTCCTTGTAAATCGAGAGGACCTAGAAGTGTTTGTTCATCAAATGAGGGCATTCCTCGCCGTTGGTGGGACTCGGCAAGGAAATGATTATTTGTACCCGTGGATTGTATACAAGGGTCAGTATTGAACATCTTGTAGGGCAAACTGGGAAAGGTGATGGCTTAAGAACAGGTTCAGATCCTTGTAGCTTAAGGCTCTTGAATCTTATGAGCCGTGAGGGTCTTATAAGAGGGTTCTCCTTACGAGTCGTGAGGATCTCGTAAGTGTAATTTCTCCTTAGGAACCATGGGGATCCCTAAGTGTGTCATTCCTTTATGAGTCGTAAGGATCTCACGCAGGTAGTTTTCTCCTTACAAGGTCGAGAGGACCTTGCAAGTGTCTTTTAACGAGATTGCGCCCTTTCGGGTTTTTACAAACTCGCCGGTAGCCCTGCTTTTTTTACTCACAGAGCCCTTTCGGGTTTTCATCCGTGCCCATTTTGCTTGTGGACGTACCGTTATTTTTTTTAACACGTCTGCCTGGGGATGCCGGGGGTTTGTATTAGTTTAAAGACGTTTCGGTCAGGCGTAGTATTTTTTCAAGAACTGACCGTTTATTGGCCTGAAGGGTCTTTCGCCATGCATATTTATGAGCAACTAAGCGCCACCTTGGTAGACCTTGTCTATGATGTACGGGCCCTCATAATTCGGCTCGAACTTCCCACATTTGCACGATTGGGGATCATAGGTCTCTTGACCACTAGCACGAGTCGCCTTGGCGAAATGTCTTCGGCCTAGTCAATCTCTCGTATCAGCGCGTCATCTTTGCTTTGTAAGCCTCCATGGTTTGCTGCGCCATGAGCCGAGTTTCATCGTGGGCATTGAGCTCCTCGATCCGAAGATGAGCATTCTCTTCGTCTGTTAGCTCGTAATGAACCGCCACTCGTAGGGAGGGTAACTCTATCTCCAAGGGGAGTACTGCTTCAGCGCCAAATACCAATACATATGGCGTTGTGTTTGTGGCCATTTTGAACGTGGTCCGATACGCCCAGAGAGCTTCATGTATTCTCTCATGCCAGTCCTTCTTATTTTTGGACACCGTCTTCTTCATGATCTTTGTTAAGGTCTTGTTGAAAGCTTCAGCTAGACCGTTAGCTCAGGGATTATAGACCGAAGAGTATCTCTAGTCTATATTATGCTGCTGTGCGAAGCGGCTGATTTTGTGAGTTCTGTAAGCTGGCCCGTTATTGGAGATAATTCGTCGCGAAGTGCCGAACCGATAGATGACGTGTGTCTTGAAGAAATGGAGAATATTCTCCGTCTTCACTTCTCTTAGCGGTACTGCTTCTGGCCATTTAGAAAAGTAATCAGTTGTCGCCAGTATGAACCGATGTCCTTTGGACGATGCTGGTTCTATAGGCCTAATTATGTCGGTTCCCCACATTTCGAACGGCCAACTAGCTACTGTTGGGTGTAGCGGGTTTGGGTGCTGGTGGATGAAGTCCCTGTGAAGTTGGCACGGGTGACACTGTTTCGCATATTCGAGACAATCCTGAATCATCGTGGGGCCAATAGTAGCCCATCCTTTTGATCTTCAGCTTCATTTTGGCCCGTCTTGATGAGAACCGCAGAGTCCGTCCTGAGTTTCTTGGACGACTCTCCTTGCTTCTTCTGGTCCCAGGCATCTCAGCCATAGAGAGTCGAATGATCTCTTATACAGCGTGTTATTGACGTAGGAGAAAGACAGAGCTCGTTTAAAGAGATGATGTCTTGAGGACGCATCTTCAGGTGTTCGACGAGATTTGAAGTATTCTATAAATACTTCTCTCCAATCCTTAGCCTTTTCTTGGTTTTTTATTTGTAGGGCCGTTTGCTTGGTCGCTCCCTTTTTTTCGGACGACTCCAGAGATATTTCTGCCGGTGCAAGAACCCGACGGCTTTGTACAACGATCCTCACGTCATCGAGGTTTTCGTCAGCCAGTTCTTTAGCGAGTTTGGCTAATGCATCCGTCTTGCTATTTTCCGTACGCGGTATGCTTTCTAGGACGTAGGAAGGGATTTGAGTCAGCAATTGTTGCACTCTCTCGCCGTACTTTACCAACTCTGGTTTGCACATTTGATAGTCGCCGTTTACTTGACTAACGACCAGCTGGGAGTCTCCGTATATGAGGAGGTTTTCGATTTCCATGTCGACAGTGATCTCAAGACTTGCTATCAAGACTTCATATTCCGCTTCATTATTTGTTCTCGGCTCTGTCAAGGAAAAGGTAAAGCGCATTATCCCTCCTTGCGGAGTCATGAAGATAAGGCCTGCCCCCGATTTGATTATAGGGGTGTTGTGCTTTCGCTTCTTCATGGAAGATGCCCCATCATAGTAGAGTTCCCATCGGGTATCACTCCCTCCTCTCTCCCTGTCGATCGTGTCAAACGCATGCTCGTCTGGCAGTTCACAATTTAAGGGTGAGTCGGCAGGTATCGGATGCTCGGCGAGGAGTCGGCGATGGCCTGGCCTTTCACTGCTTTGAAGGGTCGATAGATTATCGAGAACTCCATCAAGAGGAGGGCCCATTTAGCGAGTCGTCCTGTTAGTATGGCTCTTGACATCAAATATTTGAGAGGATCCACCTTTGATATGAGATGAACCTCATGCGCCAAAGCATAGTGTTTGAGCTTTGTTATTGCGAAGATTAACGCCAGGCAGTGTTTTTCGATGGGGGAGTAGTTGTTTTCTGCCCCCAGTAGAACTCGACTCAAATAGAAGAGGACCCTCTCTTTCCCTTGATCGTTTTCCTGTGCCCATAACGTGCCTAAAGAACCTTTAAGGGCTATTGTGTACAGGATGAGGGGATTTCCTTTGACTGGAGTGGTCAGTACCGGCGGATTCTGCAGGTATTGCTTGTTTTGTCCAGTGCACTTTGGCATTTGCGATCCCAGACGAACGGGATCCCCTTCTTCATTAAATGGCTGTAGGGGCAGCACTTATCGGAGAGATTAGCTATGAATCGTCGGATATATGCGAGCTTTCCTTAGAGAGACTGCAATTGCTTGAGAGTTCTTGGAGGTGACATTTCAATGATCGCCTTGATCTTCGACGGGTCTATCTCGATTCCCCGGTGTCGTATGATGAATCCTAGGAATTTGCCCGAGGGAACTCCGAACGCGCATTTCAGAGGGTTCATCTTCAGGTTGTATTTCCGAAGGCGCTGAAACATGATCTTCTGATGTTCCCAATGCTCCTCGTATGACTTGCTTTTCACCATGAGATCATCGATATAGCATTCGACGATTTCATGTATGAGGTCATCGAAAATCATTGTCATGGCCCTCTGATAGGTAGCGTCGGCATTCTTTAAGCCGAAAGGCATCACTTTATAGCAGAATATTCCTAGGGGAGTCTGAAAAGCGGTATACTTCTGGTCTTCGGAGTGCATCTTTATTTGATTGTACTCTGATGATCCGTCCATGAAGGAGAAGACTTCGTGAGTGGACGTGTTGTCTATCATCAGCTCGGTAACCGGTACGGGAAAATCATCCTCCGGGCAAACTTTGTTGAGGTCCCGAAAGTCTACGTAGATGCGCACCGTCCCATTTTTCTTCATCACCGGGACAATGTTGGCGATCTAGCCAGGATACTGAACTTCTTGGATAAAGCCAGAGTCGATTAGCTTCTTGAGTTCGGCGTTGATGCTCATTTCAAGTTCGAGCCGCATTCTCCTCGGTGCTTATTTGACTGGCTTGACGTCTGGAGATATCACCAATTTATGCACCGCTATCTCTGGATCTAGCCTCGGCATCTCGGAATAGTTCCATACGAAGCAGTCTTTATACTACATAAGCACGTTCTTTAGTGCAGCTACCTGTTCTTCGGACAGTAGCTCACTGACGAACGTAGGCCTCGGGTCGTTTGCCGTCCCCAAGACGATTTTCCTTAGGTTGTCCGCAGTAGTATATATTCCATCTTCCAGCTCTTTTGGCGCCGGTGGAAGTTCTGAGATCAACTCATCTTCATCCTCATTTTCGAAGCACCAGGAAAGGTCATTCATTTCCTCGCGTACTCCTTCTTCTGACAGCGTTATCGCATGACAGGTACGGGATCGTTTCCAAGACCGATGTTGATCTGGTTCTACTCTTGCTATGTACGTTGCTTTTAGAATATGCTTCTGTGGTGGGGTTACCCCCCAACTGCTGGATAGAGTGAACCTGCCTTGCTGATACTGGTCTTCTACCCGGTTTTTGAATGTGAAGTAGTCTTCGAGAGGATGCCCTATCGCTCGGTGATAGGAGCAATAATCCGAACGAGAGACCCCGTTTACTTGTTCGGGGTGTTTAGACTCCGGGAGCGTAATCATTTGATATTTCATGACAAGATCGAATATCTTCCTTGTCTTGTCTTGGGGAAAAGAATATGCTCGACCCATCTTCTTTATAAGAGACGGATCCCGGTTGCTCAATTCTAGATCGCGTGGCTTCTTGGACCCGCTTTGCCGCTGTCGAACGTTTTTTCCGTTCTTTAGTTTGTTTTTGCCTCCGCGTCGGGTCTTCTGTATGACGGGCTGGCGACGAAGGGCATCGTCATTCTCCGTAGCCTGCTGAAGGAGGCGCTGCATCCTGGCTTTCTCTTAAATGGCCATTTCATGGTTGTGGTCATCCCGGGCCTTTTGACCCGCTTCCCTTATTAGCTTGTCCATTTGTTCTTCAAACGATGGACTTGGCATTTTTACGGCAGGATCTTGTTTTGGTTCAGTCGTAGTGTCTTCTAACAATGTATCTCCTTCTTCATCGAAGTCATATATAACACAGCAGCCATGGAATTGCTCCCGTTTCTTGGATCGAATATATCCAAGCCCGATTGTTTCCATTCTCCCATTGGGTAATTTTCGCTGAGTTCCGGAGACATTCCAGATCCTGTTGTAGAACTGAACTTGTCGAGCAGTCTGTTTGAAGGGTACGCCTTAGCGCCTCAACAGCCTTTTTAATCCTTCTGTCTAATATCTGGGCAGACGGATGGGTTGGATCCCGTCGAGCGCAAAATTGGCACCATGCCAGACTTCTCTTTCGACTTTAGTCTCCGTGGATTGGTGGAATAGGATCACCTTTTCACCTCTTCGCCTGGGAGGTATGTAGAATGTCCGTAGCTCTTGCACACTATATGTCTCAAGCGCATCAAGCTCTCTGTAGTGTTGCCGCGGAACCATGGCGATCTGCAAACTCTGTTCATCTCTAGTAAGGGCTGCACTGATGGACGGACCGAGAACACTGCGTTGACATCGTCTTCAGAGTCACTACCAAAAACCAAAATAGGGGTAGATGGTCCCGGCTTGTTGCATTGGGGCGGACCCGAATAGACTATCTGTTCTTCCTCCTCGGTATCGCTCCCGAAGACCGGAATAGTGGTGATAGCTTTTTGCTTATTCTTCGGTTTATAGTATCTTTCCATGTTTTCAAAGTCTGGTAGGAAATAATTTGTATCCTCGTATTTGCGGACTTCATTCACGAAAAATGGGTTTAGCTCCCCCGTTACGGTGTACTCAAGACCATCCTTAAAGTACTTCATACACTGATGTTGCGTAGAAGGGATGATATTCTACTCGTGCAACCAAGGCCTACCGAGCAAGGCGTTGTAGCCAGTCT
Source organism: Agapanthus africanus (assembly GCA_030015575.1). Classification (NCBI taxonomy): domain Eukaryota; kingdom Viridiplantae; phylum Streptophyta; class Magnoliopsida; order Asparagales; family Amaryllidaceae; genus Agapanthus; species Agapanthus africanus. Next base: position 589,186,923 of record CM057340.1, on the reverse strand, counting down.
TGGCGTCAATGACGTGGAACTTTATGTCAGTGATGAGCAACATGAAGCATAATGTCAGTATCACTAATCGAAGCATCCGTGATGACTAGGAGTCGAACCTGGAGATAGTGATTTTATCCCGAGCGAGGTGCTGGACGCTCATGCAGATTTCTTTTAGCACCCTCACATTTAGGAGATTGACAGAGGACTCGCTGTCAACTAGGATCTTCCCTATCTTGATGTCATAGCAGTATCCGATGACATACAAGGGACGGTTGTGCTCGCATGTTCCGAGGAGGAGATCTTCATCGCCGAAAGTGACGTCAGCCGTGTGAACTTCTTCGAGCTCGTCCTTCATCTTTTCTTCAGCGAGGAAAGCTTGAAACTGTTCGGGCTCTTGTAGTGCCTTGATCAGGGAATCTCACGCCTCTTTAGACAATATAAGGGAATCCAAGACGCTCAGCTGTGAGGGTATCTTCCTAAAGTGTTCCAGGACGTTGTAATCCACTTTGCTTTTCTTGGGCGGGTTCTTGGCTACCAACTCTTCGACGACTCGGTCATTGAGGGCGATATCCTCAAGGACTTTTTCCTTCTTCTTATCTTTTCTATTCAATCCCTTGTTTGCAGGTCCGAAATTCTTTTCGGGCAACGTACGGTAGCGCAGCTGAATATTCTCACAGTTATTCACCTCTTCCTCTTTTCCTGAGGTGGATTATTTGAAGAGAGGGCCGAGGGCTATTTCTTCATCAGAATCTCCCCCGAAGGTGAGAACTTGCGATCTCCCGGAATCAACCATATGACAGTTGCCGGCAGTTCCTTTACGCTCATCTGTCGTGCTTCTTTATTGTAATGCTTTGAAATTCGTTTAGGTTAATTTCGCGTTAGTTAGTAATGACGCGTGTTTTTCATAAAAACCCGTAAATCTTATTTTCCTTTTTAAACTCGAATAAAACTAGTTCTAATCGTGATGAGAAGTGTTTTTATATATAAATGGGTGTTGTTAATTATAATTTAGCTTGTGTTCACCTTAATTAGAAATTTTCTTTAATTACTTTTCCTAAGCTAGGTTTGTGTGGCAAGCATGCACACTTATCACTTTTTTCGTAACTTAAGTTAAGTGTTAGCATGTAACCCTTTTTCTTTTTGGTATAGTTCATATTTTCCCCAAATAAACCAAATTAAACCCTCAATTTAAAATAAAATTCAAGGAATGGGAGGTATGGTGGGTTAGGTGAAATTGGGGATTGACTTTGACCATTTTCTCACTCATTTTTCCCTCTCTCCCTCTCATTTCTGCTCCTCCAGCAGAGATAGCAGCAGCAGCAACATCATCATCATTTTCTTCTTCTTTTGCTTCTCTTTTGATCCAAACACAAACCCTACACAAAATCTCATTTTCCTTCACAAAAACCTTTGGAAAAATGGCTCTTTTGAGGATTTTGGTGGCAAATCAGTGCCTTTGAAGGCAAGGGCTGGAAGTTAGGTTTCCCTAAGGTCTTTTGGAGGTATTAAACTCACCCATATCACTTTAGTTCTTAACTTGTAGTTTATTTAGCTAAAAATTGTATTTTTATGCATTTTTATGCTAATGAAGGGAAATTAGTGAAGTTTATGTTAAGTTAGCATTTTTATGGCCTGTTTAACTTAATTAGGTGTTGCTAGTGTTGTTTTAACTAAAGATTTGTTTCAGATTGCACTAAAACACCATAATGTTTTAGTTTAGTGTTAAATTAGCTTTTTAACTAGGTTTTGTGGTCTATTGTGATCTTCTTGTAACCCGATTGCTCCAGGCAAAAATTGCATTTACTGGAGCATGTAAACTAGATTTAGAGAACACACACGAAGCAAGGGAGCCCAACTCCCTAGGTTGGCCGCCGGAATAATCATTCTGGCCGCAAATTGCGGCCAGATGGGGACCTGGGTGTCGGGGTTTGTTCAGTTGGTGTCTGCTACATTTTTAAGGCCTATGGTATATGCAACTTTTTGAAATTCTATCTGTAGAAAAATCTGGAACCAATTACCCTATTTCCTATACTTTTAACCTTCGCGACACGTGTGATACGTGTGTGGGTTTAGGGATTTCCTGCGTGTCGCGACGTGTCGGGGTAGCTTCAGGCGCGTAATCACACGTTTTAGCGTATCGGACACACACGCGTTTAGTTCGCGGTGCGGCTTTCACGTTTGGTTTCGATGTCACGTTTTATAGGATTTTAGCTTATTCTTATTCTTTGTGTAATTCTAGGTTCGCAGGCGAGTACGACGGAAGCCGCGAAGAAGGGGAAGCAAGTCGTCGGCTACACTTAGCACGAGACCACGGTGAGTAGATTTAACATCTACGGGGAAATCGCCTGTATGGCGTTATGCGTCAGGGCTTGATAGGCTATAGTAGCTGCATATTTGCATTCATATACCTTGGTTGCATACTGTATTTCCTACTATATGTATATATATATAGACTTAGAATTAATAGCACACCGCACTGTTACTAACGGTTCATGTTGCACGAGCACTAATCTGCATGTTACACACACACCGTTAGTAATTGCCATGACACTCACACTATAGAATTGCCATGAACAATATATTGTAGCTCACCTCCTATATGATTCGACATGATTATGTTACTTGTGCACATACTCATTTGCATATCCATACTTATGCATATACAATTGTACCTACCAAGATAAGCTGATTTTTGGTAAAACTGGGGACCGCATGATACCTTTTAATAAAAACTGAGTCTACTTAAAGAGAGGTTTCTCCCTTTTACTCATAGTACGACTTATGATGCATATATTACATCGTATGGATTTACGCATTGGCTTTGGATTTCCTATGATTTCTGGATTTGAGAACCGTGGTATTTTTCAAGAAAGCATGCATTGTTTTAAAAACCCGGTTCCTCTTGATATGATATTTTGGTGCGTCCACCACGCATTTTCTCGGTTCTGAGACGTGTGCTTGAGACCCGATTCGAGGAGTTGGATGATCCGTTTGCGGGTTCGTGGTGGACCCGGTATGGTTCCCCGGGGCGAGAAATGTTTTTCGTGGAGCAGACGATGAGCCTGGCAGGGTGGCTAGTACCTACCGGTGATTGGTTGGACCTGACGGTTATCCGGAGGATACTGACCAGAGTCGATAGATGGATACGGGATGACCCTTACTGCCGGGGCCGAGGGCCGATTCCGCAGACGGAGCCCGTGGGCCGATCCGGACTGACAGAGCCCGATATATGAGGATTTTCGTGTCGATGCTGGACACGATTATTTCATGATATTTTCGAGTGCCGATGTTGTGCACTCACGATTCTCAGAGATTTACAGGATTTGAGGGCCGATGAGGGTGACGGCGCCTGAGTTTTATTGGGATTTGGGTGCTTTAAGGGACACCGGTTATTTTTCCACGTTGACATTCCGTGTAGATGTTATTTTATCCCATGCTCAGCATTCATTATTATGTATCTCATCCTGTAGTCGTATTACCTGATAGAGTACTTATGCATGTTTATTGTACATCCTGCTCATCGCATATAGATATCATCTGCTGGCATATGTTAGAGTATCGCAGTACGTGCATACTCGTGATTACCTTTATATGTTATCTTGTATTCACGAGTTGGCAACTCACCCCCGTTGTGCCACAGTGTTGCAGGTTGCCCATCAGAGTAGTCGCGGCAGGCTGCTTTCTTGTATCTTTTTGGCTACGGATACCACTGCAGTTGGTGCGTGAGCTGTTTGCTGCTAGGTGGGTTTGTGGTATCCGATTATTTTCCATTTGTACACACTTTTGTATCTAGTACTCTCCATCTACTATTTCATGTATTGACTTAGAGACCAGTGTGAGGACGATGATGTATATTATTTGTATTCTGGTGTCGAGCTCGTGTGAGCCAACTTTACTTATGCAGTTTTTATTATTGTGATGTTTTTCACTTATTGCTCATTTCTTCGCTACGGCGTCGTATAGTACTCTGGTGGTGATTTTTTCCGCCGTTGGGCGTGATTGCTCCCGTTTGGGATGCTTTATTTTTATTGTATGTATCATTTTACTCATATCTTGTCTTGTACCCGATTTCGGGGTTAGTTTTTACAAAGGAAATGCTGTCAAAATTTTTAAGATAATAACTTGAACTTTAAAGAAAGTCACTAAACTACTTAAGGTTTTCCAAATGTTTTAAACAAATGTTTTCCACACTCACTACTTTTAATGGTTTTGATTTCTTGGTTTCGGCTTACTTAGTTGCATAACGCCTGTAGACGTTACGTGGTTAAGTGCCGGTCACGGGTCGAACTTTGGGTCATAACAAAGTTGGTATCAGAGTCAGGTTTTACCTTTCGGAGTGTAGGATGACCCTGGTATGATGGAGTAGGTAGCTGAAGCAGAGTGGCGTAGCGTGTGTATGTTCCGCAGCATACTCACGACACGGTACTCCGCCTAAGTGTCCTTAGGACTTATTGCTTGAAATTCCTTCATGATTATATATATTCTTGTGATTCGATTTCCGTATCCTAATCGAATCCTATTTTCTTTTCAGCCATTATGCCGCCAAAGACTACGAGGGCGCAGAGAGCGACCGCGAGAGCCGAGATTAGAGTTAACTCTTCTGAGACAAGGACAGACCCGGGCAGTACACCTGTTGTACCAGAGCAGACTGTTCCTCCTTCAGCAGACCAGATCGCTATGCTAGGGGCCGGTATGCAGGAGATGTGCCAGATGATGGGATCGCTAGTTGAGACGCTTCGAGCGCAGCGACCAGAGGTAGTTCCACCCGTTGCAGGGACCGCGATGGTGCCTATGATGCAGGCAGTTGCCCCTACAGCTACAGAGGTCATTACAGTATCGCTATCCGAGTTTATGAGGTTGAAGCCTCCGGTCTTCACAGGCACCGATGCAGCCGAGGACCCACAGTCTTTCATTGATAGGATGGCCCGGATATGTCGTTCACTTAGATGCTCAGATGTGAGATGGGTAGAGTTCATGAGCTTTCACCTGGAAGGTCTTGCGCAGAAGTGGTGTGAGTCGGTAGAGAAGGGCAGAGCAGCAGATCTTCCTCTTATGACCTGGACAGAGTTCGTGATGGTGTTCCTTGCCCGCTTCCTTCCACAGAGTGTCAGAGATTCTAGAGCGCGCAGGTTCGAGTCTTTACGTCAGACTCCGGAGATGACAGTGGCAGAGTACGACGTGCTGTTTACCGAGTTATCTTTCTATGCCCCATATTTAATAGCCACTGAGAAGATGCGAGTCAAGAGGTTTGTTCGAGGCTTGCTTACCCCGTTATTTCTTGCGATCAGCGCACAGCATTGCGAGACCTATGCAGCAGCTATAAATGCAGCCTTATTAGTCGAGGAGCGTCTTGCTGAGACTTCGGTAGTCCCAGAGCCGAAGAGAGTTCATACTGGTATATCAGCACGAAGACAGACATTTAGACGCCGTGACAGGTTTCGTTCAGGCACGAGGAGTAGCAGAGATTCGGGACGAGGCCAGATGTTTAGTTCGTATCCACGGGAGGGTCAACAGTCGTCGCAGGGGTGCTTTAGGTGCGGCAGTCTACTTCACCTCGTTAGAGATTGTCCTGAGATACACCGGAAGGAGGCAGCAGTACCGCATGTCACATTACCACCTTCTCCACCCCAGAGGGCGTTGCCTATTGTACCTATTGTTGCTCCGCGCCAGTTTCATGCACAGAGATGTCGTAGTTGCGGGGGATTTGCTCATAGAGGACGAGGTGACCGAGGCAGAGGACAGTCAGTCGTAGGTGGAGGACAGGCACGGGTTTTTGCTTTGACGCATCAGGACGCGGAGGCGTCCAATGTAGTGGTCTCAGGTATCCTTTCTGTATGTTCCGTTGATGCACATGTGTTGTTTGATCCGGGATCCACGCACTCGTATGTTTCCACACACTTCGTGCCGAGTTTGGGTAGAGAGTCCTGTTTGCTTGATCAGCCACTTGTTGTGACCACCCCTGTGGGCGAGTCGTTTGTTGCTAGGCACGTGTTCCGATCCTGTGATGTTCGTATTGGAGAGAGAGCGTTGCCTGTCGACTTAATCCTTCTTGAGATGTTGGACTTCGACGTTCTTTTAGGCATGGATTGGTTAGCCACGTGCTATGCATCTGTGGACTGCCGCGAGAAGAAAGTTAGATTTTGTTTTCCCGGCGAGTCGGCTTTTGTTGTGCAGGGGGACTGTTGTGCCGCCTCTCACAGTTTGATTTAGTCTCTTCGCGCTGGCCAGCTTTTGAGGAAGGGATGTCAGGGATATCTAGCCTATGTTTGCGATACTAGAGCTATAAAGGTTCCGTTGGATCTGGTTTCTATTGTTAGCGAGTTCCCTGATGTATTCCCTGACGAGCTTCCTGGGCTACCGCCTGAGCGCGATATTGCCTTCTGTATTGATTTGATTCCCGGCACGGGGCCTATTTCTATACCGCCTTATCGGATGGCCCCGGCAGAGCTTAGAGAGTTGAAGGGTCAGTTGCAAGATTTGTTGGATAAGGGACTTATTCGACCCAGTGTGTCTCCTTGGGGTGCTCCAGTCCTGTTTGTCAAGAAGAAGGACGGCAGTTTGCGTTTGTGTATCGACTACCGCCAGCTGAACAGGGTTACCGTGCGGAACAGGTATCCTTTGCCGTGCATCGACGACTTGTTTGACCAGCTTCAGGGGGCAGGATACTTTTCGAGGATCGATTTGCGACCAGGTTACCATCAATTGCGGGTTCGACCGGAGGATATTCCGAGGACAGCTTTCCGCACGCGCTACGACCATTATGAGTTTTTGGTGATGTCATTCGGACTCACCAATACCCCAGCAACATTCATGGACTTGATGAAACGTATTTTCAGGTCGTATCTTGATCTGTTCATCATCGTATTCATTGACGATATTTTGGTGTATTCCCGGAGCCGAAAGGAGCACGAGCAGCACCTGCGGATCACACTGCAGACTTTGAGGGAGCACCAGCTTTTCGCAAAATTTTCCAAGTGAGCATTCTGGCTTGACAGCGTAGACTTCTTGGGTCACGTGATTACACGAGATGGTATATGTGTGGACCCGAAGAAGATCGAGGCCGTTCAGCGTTGACCTAGACCCACATCAGTTACAGAGATCCGCAGCTTTCTAGGACTGGCTGGCTACTACAGGCGATTTATGCAGGACTTCTCTCGCATTGTTGCACCGTTGACCGGGTTGACCCGGAAGGGAGTTCATTTCGATTGGACGGAGGAGTGTAAGCATAGCTTTCAGCAGTTGCGGACTCGTTTGACTACGGCGCCAGTGTTATCATTGCCTTCAGGATCGGGTGGATTTGTGGTCTTTTGTGATGCTTCTCGAGTGGGGCTAAGGTGCGTATTGATGCAGCATGAAAGGGTGATCGCATATACTTCACGGCAGTTGAAGAAACATGAACAGAACTACCCCACTCACGATTTGGAGATGGCTGCAGTGGTCTTTGCACTCAAGATCTAGCGACATTACCTATACGGCGAGTCATGCCAGATATTCACTGATCACAAGAGCTTAAAGTATATATTTCAGCAGCGAGACCTGAATCTTAGACAGCGCCGTTGGATGGAACTAGTGAAGGACTACGATTGTGAAATCTTGTATCACCCGGGCAAGGCGAACGTAGTGGCAGATGCTTTAAGCAGGAGGCCCGGGGGTAGTCTATCTTGTCTGAGCGCAGTGCAGAGGCAGTCGTCGGCAGATTGACAGATTTTATTCGACAGCCGAGTGCAGTTCAAGTTCACGCCGATCGGGGGACAGCTTGCGCATGTTCGTGCACGCCCACAGTTGCTTGACCGTATACATAAGGCACAGTACCGTGATGACCGTTGTTCAGAGATCATGGCACAGATTGGACAAGGCAGATTTTCCGAGTTCGTGATCGATGATCAGGGGATACTGCGATTTGGGACTAGACTGTGCGTACCAGATGCTGTGGGACTGCGGCATGAGATTCTTGAGGAGGCACATCGATCGGTGTACAGTGTTCATCCGGGGTTCCACCAAGATGTACCATGATATGAGAGATGTTTACTGGTGGGACAGGATGAAGAGGGACGTCACAGACTTCATGTCGAGATGCCTGACTTGTCAGCAAGTCAAGGCCGAGCACCAGAGGCCTGCGGGAGAGCTACAGCCGTTACCCATTCCGGAGTGGAAATGGGAGCAGATTTCTATGGACTTCATTGTGGGTCTATCCAGGATTAGTCAAGGGTATGACTCTATTTGGGTGATCGTGGACCGATTGATGAAAGTGGCCCACTTCCTGCCGGTGAAGACGACTTTCGGTTTTACTCAGTATGCCCAGATATATATCGACGAGATCGTATGACTGCATGGAGTCCCGACATGTATCGTGTCCGACCGAGGCACCCAGTTTACCAGCCGACTATGACAGAGGCTTCAGGAAGCTTTAGGCACCCACTTGAGTTTCAGCACAGCATTTCATCCGCAGACCGACGGCCAGTTAGAGCGGACTATTCAGACTCTCGAGGACATGCTCCGAGCATGCGTCTTAGACTTCGGAGGTAGCTGGGATCATCATTTACCCTTAGTAGAGTTCTCCTACAACAACAGATTCTAGGAGACCATTCAGATGGCACCATTCAAGGCTCTTTATGGGAGAAGATGCAGATCGCCCGTCTGTTGGACAAAGCTCAGCGAGAGCAGTATTTTGGGCCCGCAGATTGTTGAGGAGACGACCGCGATGATCCAGTTGATTCACGATAAGATGAAAGCAGCCCAGAGTAGGCAGAGATCTTATGCGGACCGTCGTCGGCGCAGACTTGAGTTTTTTGTTGGCGATCATGTTTTCTTGAGGGTCTCCCCAATGAAAGGTGTGATGAGATTTGGGAAGAAGGGGAAGCTTAGTCCCAGATACGTGGGCCCCTTCGAGATCCTCGATCGTGTTGGTGCAGTTGCATATCGGTTAGCCCTTCCGCCCAGTTTCCCAGATGTTCACCCTGTATTTCACGTTTCGATGCTCCGCAAGTATCTTCATGATCCTTCACATGTGATTCAGCACCCGACGATCCAGCTGGAGCGCGACCTTTCTTTTGCAGAGCAGCCGGTGGTCATTTTGGATCGACAGGAGAAGAAATTGAGATCGAAGGTTATATCGTCCGTCAAGGTTCTTTGGCGTGGCCCGAGCAGCGAGGAGGTCACTTGGGAGACCGAGGGCGAGATGAGGAAGAAATATCCCCATCTCTTTGAAGGTACGCGTAGCTAGATTTTTAAATTCGGGGACCGAATTTCTTTAAGGGGGGTAGATTGTAACGCTTTGAAATTCGTTTAGGTTAATTTCGCGTTAGTTAGTAATGATGCGTATTTTTCATAAAAACCCGTAAATCTTATTTTCCTTTTTAAACTCGAATAAAACTAGTTCTAATCGTGATGAGAAGTGTTTTTATATATAAATGGGTGTTGTTAATTATAATTTAGCTTGTGTTCACCTTAATTAGAAATTTTCCTTAATTACTTTTCCTAAGCTAGGTTTGTATGGCAAGCATGGACACTTATCACTTTTTTTGTAAATTAAGTTAAGTGTTAGCTTGTAACCCTTTTTCTTTTTGGTATGGTTCATATTTTCCCTAAATAAACCAAATTAAACCCTCAATTTAAAATAAAATTCAAGGAATGAGAGGTATGGTGGGTTAGGTGAAATTGGGGATTGATTTTGACCATTTTCTCACTCATTTTTCCCTCTCTCCCTCTCATTTCTGCTCCTCCAGCAGAGATAGCAGCAGCAGCAACATCATCATCATTTTCTTTTTCTTTTGCATCTCTTTTGATCCAAACACAAACCCTACACAAAATCTCATTTTCCTTCACAAAAACCTTTGGAAAAATGGCTCTTTTGAGGATTTTGGTGGCAAATCAGTGCCTTTGAAGGCAAGGGCTGGAAGTTAGGTTTCCCTAAGGTCTATTGGAGGTATTAAACTCACCCATATCACTTTAGTTCTTTATTTGTAGTTTATTTAGCTAAAAATCGTATTTTTGTGCATTTTTGTGCTAATGAAGGGAAATTAGTGAAGTTTATGTTAAGTTAGCATTTTTATGGCCTGTTTAACTTAATTAGGTGTTGTTAGTGTTGTTTTAACCAAGGATTTGTTTCAGGTTGCACTAAAACACCATAATGTTTTAGTTTAGTGTTAAATTAGCTTTTTAACTAGGTTTTGTGCTCTGTTGTGATCTGCTTGTAACCCGATTGCTCCAGGCAAAAATTGCATTTACTGGAGCATGTACACTAGATTTAGAGAACACACAAGAAGCACGGGAGCCCAACTCCTTAGGTTGGCTGCCGGAATAATCATTCTGGCCGCAAATTGCGGCCAGATGGGGGACCTGAGTGTTGGGGTTTGTTCAGTTGGTGTCTGCTACATTTTTAAGGCCTATGGTATATGCAACTTTTTGAAATTCTATCTGTAGAAAAATCTGGAACCAATTACCCTATTTCCTATACTTTTAACCTTCGCGACACGTGTGATACGTGTGTGGGTTTAGGGATTTCCTGCGTGTCGCGACGTGTCGGGGTAGCTTCAGGCGCGTAATCACACGTTTTAGCGTATCGGACACACACGCGTTTAGTTCGCGGTGCGGCTTTCACGTTTGGTTTCGATGTCACGTTTTATAGAATTTTAGCTTATTCTTATTCTTTGTGTAATTCTAGGTTCGTAGGCGAGTACGACGGAAGCCGTGAAGAAGGAGAAGCAAGTCGTCGGCTACACTTAGCACGAGACCACGGTGAGTAGATTTAACATCTATGGGGAAATCGCCCGTATGGCGTTATGCGTCAGGGCTTGATAGGCTATAGTAGCTGCATATTTGCATTTATATACCTTGTTTGCATACTGTATTTCCTACTATATGTATATATATAGACTTAGAATTAATAGCACACCGCACTGTTACTAACGGTTCATGTTGCACGAGCACTAATCTGCATGTTACACACACACCGTTAGTAATTGCCATGACACTCACACTATAGAATTACCATGAACAATATATTGCAGCTCACCTCCTATATGATTCGACATGATATTGTTACTTGTGCACATACTCATTTGCATATCCATACTTATGCATATACAATTGTACCTACCAAGATAAGCTGATTTTTGGTAAAACTGGGGACCGCATGATACCTTTTAATAAAAATTGAGTCTACTTAAGGAGAGGTTTCTCCCTTTTACTCATAGTACGACTTATGATGCATATATTACATCGTATGGATTTACGCATTGGCTTTGGATTTCCTATGATTTCTGGATTTGAGAACCGTGGTATTTTTCAAGAAAGCATGCATTGTTTTAAAAACCCGGTTCCTCTTGATATGATATTTTGGTGCGTCCACTGCGCGTTTTCTCGGTTCTGAGACGTGTGCTTGAGACCTGATTCGAGGAGTTGGATGATCCGTTTGCGGGTTCGTGGTGGACCCGGTATGGTTCCCCGGGGCGAGAAACGTTTTTCGTGGAGCAGACGATGAGCCTGGCAGGGTGGCTAGTACCTACCGGTGATTGGTTGGACCTGGCGGTTATCCGGAGGATACTGACCAGAGTCGATAGATGGATACGGGATGACCCGTACTGCCGGGGCCGGGGGCCGATTCCGTGCCTATCCGGACTGACAGAGCCCGATATATGAGGATTTGCGTGTCGATACTGGACATGATTATTTCATGATATTTTCGAGTGCTGATATTGGGCACTCACGATTCTCAGAGATTTACAGGATTTGAGGGCTGATGAGGGTGACGGCGCCTGAGTTTTATTGGGATTTGGGTGCTTTGAGGGACACCGGTTATTTTTCCATGTTGACATTCTGTGTAGATGTTATTTTATCCCATGCTCAATATTCATTATTATGCATCTCATCCTGTAGTCGCATTACCTGATAGAGTACTTATGCATGTTTATTGTACATCCTGCTCATCGCATATAGATATCATCTGCTGGCATATGTTAGAGTATCGCAGTACGTGCATACTCGTGATTACCTTTATATGTTATCTTCTATTCACGAGTTGGCAATTTACCCCCGTTGTGCCACAGTGTTGCAGGTTGCCCATCAGAGTAGTCGCGGCAGGCTGCTTTCTTGTATCTTTTTGGCTACGGATACCTGTAATACCCAGTCCTTTTGAATACCAATATCCGTATTTTTGTCACTCTCAAAATTCATTTATTATTTGTATTATTCTAAAAACCCAAATCTTAATCTAATCTCATATCTTTTAATTTTCCCTAACCCAAACCCCCATTCCCTTCCTCTTTTATTATCCCCTTTCTTTTTCAATTTTAGCCCAGCCATTACTTTCCCCAAGCCCAGAGCCAGTCTACTCCTCTAATCCTTTTCTCATTCACTTAAAATCTCAAGCACGGCCCCTTTCTTTTTCCCTACTATTTTATCCCTTGGCCCGAGCCCATTTTTCCCTCCCCAGCCCATTAAAATAATAATTATCCCACCTCATTTCTTTAAATCCCTTCAAATCCAAACCCAAATCTCCTCTATAAATTTCTATTAAACCACCAAATTAATGCCTCTTTAATCCCAATTAATTTCCCCCATTAATCCCTTTTAAAATCCTATTAATCACCACTTAATTCTCATTCATTCTATTCCCTCTCTCTCTAATTCCCTCTCTCTCAATCTCTACATCTCTCTCTCTTTCTCTCTCTCTCTCTAATTTTCTCTTCCTCTCTCTCTAAATTTCTCTTTCCCTTTATCAGCGTCTCACCCTCCCTCACATCAAAATAAGGAACAACGTGAAGCAGTGAAGAAAAGGAGGGCACGAAGAGCAGCTAGATCGAGTGAAATTGTCGGATTCCAAAGAACTGAGCCCGTGCTGCGTTCGTGGCGCGATCGTGCGGATACCACTGTAGTATTATCGTCGACACGTGTCCAGGCAAGTATTTTACTTGCTACATGCTAATCTATTCGTGTTATAAACTCAAATCGTATAACTTACAAATTTACAATTTCCGATACATTATATGACATACCTGTTCGATACATGATCCCAAAAAAAATATTCATCTAATTTGATGGAATTGGATTTCCTATGCTGGCCCATGTAGTGATGAATGCGGTGTATAAATTTCACTGGATAATACGACTAAAACGATTACCCCCAAGTATACCTGTAAAACTGGAAATTTCTTATATCTGAAAACCGTTAAAATCACCATAAATTATGTACATACTAGAATGATGCATTCGAGGGCTTAAATCGAAGCCGACTCGATGAACTATAACCCTATGCAAGTTTCTAATGGTCTCTGTGTTGGAGATAGTGCCCTCAGAGTCAATTATTGGATCGCAGGTACGTGATTGCAATGATTGCGGAGGACCTATACCGGTAGGACAGTCTTACTCGAGATGATAGTATGCTATCTGGTTTGCCTTTATCAGTCGTGTACATGTTCAGGTGACTGATTACATGTTACACTTTGATAGGGCCCTTAGGATCTTGCTTTACTACCAACAGTATGATGGCGACCATATACGTGAGAGTTGGGTAGTTTATACGCATATCCTTAATTGTGGTCCCTAGTCGTGGGAGTTTCGAGACAAGGCATCGACACTCCGGAGTAGACTAGTGTATACAGTCGAGACCCCGACGATGGGCGGTGGCCGGTCTCACAAGCCACTGGTGTCAGTTGGATCACCTAAGATGTATACAGGTGCTCATTGGGTTATGAGTACACCGGACAGGACCCGCCGGGAATCTGCTAGTTGGTATTATACATATCGTCAGATAGCAGTTCCCTGATGACATGTGTACAGGTTAGTTCATCGACCTGAGGTCGTCATTTGTCTCGTGTGAGTTCCCACTGTGCTTTGATTTCTACCCTACCACGGCTCAAAGGAGTCGTGCAAACAGGTAGTTTTTGGGTACAGTCCCGAGCCATATGGAGGCACGTGAGCGGATCGGCAGGGGATTCGTCTCTCCCGGTATTGGGGGCGAGATCGTGCTGTGTCTAGGAGAGCCATTACACAAAGCCCACGGCCGTGGCAGGAGATTTATTGGTAGGTACTCCAGTAGTATCTCAGGGTGTTATTGGGCTTCACTCCGACACGACTTATACTGCTATTGGGGGTCTGACGTTACTAGCCCCCTAGGCAGATATGCGATACTCATAGACGAACGGACCGGACTGTATATATATTGTCACTGTCAGGCTCAGTAGGGTTTCCGGATGAGTTCGCTCATCGGCCTCCCTTGAGGTCAGTCCATGGGCAGCCGTTACGCATAGCTAGTGCCGCTGACGGTTTATGGTTAAACCCACTGCCAGGGTACTGACGAGTCATTAGAGTCCCTCACAGACAGTTTCCCAAGTTCGGGCGAAACGTTGTAGAGGCCATATGGTTTTATGGCAGGGTTCGGAAAATGCACGTGCGTTTACGCACGTGTTATTTTTCGGGCAGATGATACTGGTCGGCTTTGGTTTAAGCCGGATCCGAGTATTTTATTGAGTAGATATAATATCTTTGTCTCAGTTGCATTTGTATTCGGTCGTAATACAAATGCGGGTATATTTATACAGTTACGGGGTTATCCTGAAATTCGTTTCGGGATCACTTTTGGAAGTTGCCAGTTTCCAGTTTTCTATCAGCCGTCTTTTAACATTCGGTTAAAGACGGATTTATCTTTTCTTTGGAAGAGTGTGGATGCTTCTAGAAGGTTCTAGAAGTGGTGAGGTGTTATTGTTTCATTGGTTGCTTTTGGTGTGTTCACACTTTGTGTTCACACTAGAGATATTTGTTTGTGTTCACACTAGATATTTCCTTATGGTTACTCTCTTGCTCCTACACTCACCCCCCACCTCCCTATATATGGCCGGCCCCTTCCCCCTCTCTCACTCACTAAAAAAAGATGGTTGTAAAAGATTATGATAGATTTTGGGGTGTATGGAATTTCACAGCTCATATCATTCCATCACCCGATTCCCATGGCAACTTCATTAACCGATCGTCCACGGATTTGGACGAAGTGAGACAAAGTCATCTACTCATTCTCTACATCATTCTTGGTCGTCTCTTTTAGCAAACTTGACGACCGAGTTGCCTCGAGTCAGAGGCGGGAGCCCGTTTAAAGAATCGTTGACGTGGTGCCACCTGGACGAGCAGATCGGAGATCGACGAGATCGGAGCAGCCGCAACGGAGCGTGGGATGATGGTTAAAGAACGAAGGACTCGGATCGTTCGGTATAACCTTTCTACTCTCTTTACAGTTTGTTAGTTTAGCAATAATGGCAGATCCGGGTTAAAGTATACGATAGCGCCAGTTAAAAAGTTTTTGTTCCGCATTTGGCGTCTGTAGACGGCCGGGGCGCTACCGTAGACTAACAGTGGTATCAGAGCCTCACCATTTTGCTTTACTAACTTGTGCTAACACGTTTAAAATATCGATCGAACCGGATATCGAAAACTGCAAAATCTCCATTCACAGTTTCTGTCGATTTTAAATGAAGTCCTAAAATTATTCTTCATATCACAGAAAGTTGTGCAGGGTTTTAGAAGCACACCGACCAAATTTGAGCACGTGATTCCACCAAACTGCCGCGGAATCGCGGCCAAACCCATGATTTGGCCGCGCATCCGCGGCCGTTCTATTGAATCAGTGCACCAAATTTGCACAGTGTCTTCTCTGTTGGAATTTGGGGTTTTTGGTATATATCTTTTGGGCCCAGATTTTGTTACTGTTCACCAGTTGTTCGTGGGGCCCACTTCGTGATATTTAGTCGATCGAAATTTAAACACGTTAGTTTACAGTGCTTACATTATATCTCCGACCGGGAATGTCATTTGATCGGTAAACCGCGTCTGATTGCTATAGTTCTTTTAGACGGGTTTGCGAACGTGACATTCGCGTTGATGTTCTGTGTTGTGCTGTGAAGTTGCGGATTTGTCGTGGTGGATAGTAGTACAGTTTGGATTTATTTGTACATTTGATATTGCGGGGCGAGCGTCCAACATGTGGACTGCCGTCACTGCCTGTTGTATAATATTCTTTTGGGGCACGACCAGGTTGCGGTCGATGTACCTGTTGTACTATTTTTCATTACTGTACTAGGTTTTGCCCCGCGACGGAGTGCACGGATAGCCGGGTTCTGGAGGGCAACGGGTCCGCATCTCATGGCTTTGAGAGGCAGAGGGGCCTCACTCTAGAATTGGCAGACTATTCGCCGCACTCGTAGGGGGTACAGGTTGACCCAAGGAGGGGTGCCCAAGATTACCGGATTCCGTGAAGTGCTGGGTGGTCCATTCACTTTGCTGTAGGGGGCTGCCTCGCTTCAGGTTTTGGCGGGTAAGTTGCCGCACCCGTAGGGGTCTAGGTTTCATTGCACAGGCTATCCACACGACAGGGGAACGTCGGGTTTCAGCAGCGGCTCTGTGAAACTCGGGGATCCCAGATTATCTGTATTGTTCTGTGATACTTATTACTTTTCTGTAATGTTGCATATTATCACGCCTGGAGCAATTATTGTATATTGGTTTATATACTATTAGATGTTGTATATGTTTTACACCCGCGCTAGTCCAGTCCCCGCTCTGTCGTTAGTTAAGTAACCTAACGGGTGATGACGGGACCCAGTGACGAATGCGGATGGCATATACGTACATTTTATTTTCGTTCTTTTCTGGTGTGATTAATTGATGGGACTGCGTTGATTCTGATCAATGCAAAGTAAAACAAACCTGTTTGCAGTTGTTGGAACAAATTTAAAAAGTGTTATTACAAAGACGTTTCCTTTTGTTTTGCATAGCGGTATTCAGTGGAATATCCTGCACCTCATTCGACGGGGCAAGGGCCGATATCCCTTCACCGGGACTGACCCCTTGGGCAGAAGCTTGCGTCAGGGTAATAACTTCACTATAGTCGATTACAAGTTGTTTTGCATCGCGGTATTCAATGGAATATCCTGCACCTCATTCCACGAGGAAAGAGCCGAGATCCCTTCACCGGGAATGACCTCTTTAGCAAAAGGTTTTCGCTACTATATTTTAAAAAGCTATCAGGTTCCTTCAGCGATATCAAGTTCGTTACGTTAAAGGTTTTTCTCCAAAAACCAGCCGTAACCCTCCGTCACTTCTTTTGGGTATTCAGTAGTATTCAAGCTATGCATTTTAGCCAAAGTTAAGGCATAGTGTTTGGTAGCTGCTGGGTATTCATTTGTTGCATAGATAGATGAGTTGGTTTGGGACAGTCGTTCTGCTATTTGTCCAAAGCCAGGGGCATGTGCGGGTAGGTTCAAATTGACAAGATAGTGACGGGTAGAACTTGGCATGTGACTTATGACATTTTGACCAAAGCCAAGGTTATAAGAGCATGGGGCAAAAATCATATCGGGAGTTTCTAAAGAAACTGAAACTTGCCAAGTATACGCATACCTTCTGGAGTATGAGTAACGTGGATGCATTCCATCACGTTATCATGCGATGAGAGTTGGATCCCGATTCCCACTGATGAGTTAGTTTACTCTTTCGGGTGATCCCGATTGATTCTTCTTTTAGGTTTGGGGGAGAATTTGACAGGACAGTGGGAGGTTTCCGGATTAGATAAAGTGATAACCATTCTGATCTAGGTTAGAGTGCACGCAAAGTGTTTCTTTTCTCTCTCTCTTTTGCACTGACCTTTGACCGACCCTAGACTATGACTCAGTGACCATGTTGACCGAACCTTCTTAAAATACTGGCTTTTGGATTGTCTGAGTTGCATAAGTCATTGCCACTCCTTCTTTTACCCTTTGCATTTCTCAGAACACCCCGTATTACTACGGAGATCCACTTCCATTGGATAGATCCATCGTATGGTTATATACGAACTCGAAGGGACTTCTTCGAGGATGGATCCAGGTTCAGGAGAAATAGAATTAGTTTATTCAGTTGTCTTTTATTATCACCTTCTCTCAGGTTGCAAGGGCTCCTTGGTTTAGAGAGTACACATATTACGCTTATTGGATAGTCTTATTCCAAACCATAGGCAGGTGCCGAAAGGTAGGGAATGAAGAAAACCAATTAGCCTAAGTAGGGTGTATAGAAGGTAATATGTAAAGACAAAATAAAGGGATTAGAAAGAGGGCAAAGTAAATTGTGACTGTTATCATTCACGACCAAACCGCGTACTTCATCGCCACTCCTATTTCACCTTTAAAAGAATAAGGTATTATTCAGTTGACTTTTATCATCACCTTCTCTCAAGATATGAGTACTCCTTGGTTTAGAAGAGTACACCTATTATGCTTACTGGATCTTCTTCTTCCAAACCATAGGCTGGCGCCGAACGGTAGGGAAGGAAGAAAACCATTTAGCCTAACGATAGTGTACAGAAGGTAATGACTAAAAACAAATAAAGGGATTTGGAGAGATGGCAAAGAAATATACGGTTATAGTCATGAATTGGATTATGGAAGAGGCATTACTATGAATACCAGGATACCCCTACGAAACATTTTCATGTTTCAGTGCATTGTTAAAGAAAACTGTTTTCCCGATAAGACACTTACTCCAAGGGTATGTATTTACCAAGTTTCATTCTCATATCTGTATGGTTTTACAAATGATGAGTAGGAGTAAGTTATTGGGAATTAGGTGAGTATCCTCATTATATCGAAATTCGTTGAAATTGGTGATATTTAAGGAAATCGCCAGGGTACAGTTTTTAACCTACGACGCACAGGTTTTGAGTTGCTTAAACTCAGTGGACTTATACAGAGGATTGTATATTGTCCAGTGTCCATCAGGACAAAGGGGTAGGTCCTCGTACTATGTTCTGTTTACTTATAACTTCTCTAGTATTTAGACAAGTGTTTCGTAGAAATACATGGTCTATGTTTTGAGAAGTTGTGGGTATAAGAATAAAGTAGAGAACCAGGTATCACAAGTATCGGGATTCTTCAAAGAGATCGAAGATGTAGATTCTTGTGATTGGTATTCAGACGATAGTGATGGTTTTGAGAAACGTGTTTCTCTTTCAGGTTACTCATAATTGGATGGATTCCTAAGTTGAGTAATACTGATTAGCCTCTTTCCATAAGGTGATATGCACTGGAGACAGCTGCATGATTTGAATATGGTTCCAATTAAATAAAGTGCCAAAGTTTCTATACTGGATATAGGATAGTTCGTACCTTAAAAGATGTTAAGGTACGGGGAGTTGTCCAGCTTATGCTTAAAACCAGACTCTGGATAACTCAGGGCACGTTTCTGTAATGGCTATTTGTGGGTTGACCCTGGCTATGACGAGGGTTGATATTCTACCATTTGGAAGATCAATAGTAATATTGTTCTTGACTCGCCACAGTTTTAGTAAAATGGATTTTTTCAGAAAACAGTAGTGGGAGTATGGTAGAACTGGAAGTGATTCCAGAACCGCAAACGATTACGGAAAATTTAATAGGACCTATATATTCAATCAGGTTTGATATTCCATTAGCCACTCCGCAGATATGATGGGTAATCTCAGACACCCGAGAGGTACTCCGGTAGCCTCGAGGACGGTGACAGGGAGGTTCTTGTTTATCCAGACTTGACACTACTGTTGTTCTAGGCTATGAGACCAGGTAGGAGGGTTGTCGTGGTAAGTGGGAGCAGCAGAAGCATAGTGGGCAAGATGCTTATGTCTATTTATAGACTTGAGCAGTTATAGCGGAGATAGATCATTCATTTTTGATGTGACAGTCATGGGTTTGACTTCAATCAGAATAAGGGATGGATCTGTTAAGAAGGTAGTAGGGTGTGATGTCATGGTATTTGGATGACATACACAGAGTAGGAAGTAAAATTCCTACACTGCGATCGGTTGTACTGTGGTCGTCACACAGTTTTTTCTCCAGACAGGATATGGATATAATATTTGACATTTTGGTTTCTGGATCTATGGTTTTAGATCTGGATTTGGGTAGTTTCCCAATGTGGATACTTTGACAGCATTCTAATGGTGTTTAGAATAGATGACTCCTAGCATGGTGGTGTACCTGCAGGTGATGGAGTCACCCTCTCTAAAGGTGTCTTACAGACTAAAGGGGAGAGGGATGGGCATGATTGACAGATCACTTACTTAGGCAATTGAGTCAATCATGAGATGTCAAGTACCACACCAGATGTTGTTTTTGAACTAGATACAATAAGTTTGTATTAATCCAATCCTGGAGAAACATAAGGAAGCAGTTTTAGAACATAAGTACATGTTCTACGGATTTGATGACGGCAGCCTCCTTCGGGAGACGGTTATCATTCCAGGCTTCAAAGGTGACATGGATGACAGAGTGATTGTCAGAGTTACAGTTTTCCCTCTGACGAGGGACAGTATTATGGACAGGTGGTCCAAGAGGATACTGTGGGAGGCTTGGTGCAGGATACTGATTAGGTTCAGTGATCGATACAGTCTAAGAAGTTTGGATTTGGAGTTCATTTATGAACTAGGTCCCATCAGATATCCAGACATATCCTAAGACAGGTATTACTCAATTCGGGAGATGGCTTTCTCCGCGAACTTGAGATTAAGAGAGACATAGAAAGAAACTTCTAGACGGATCCACTCACTGAGGCTATTTCTCGAACACAATAGTTTTACAAACGGGCTTTGTGAAACTGATTAGTAGAGGAGTTGGATGTTCGGTTTCACACGGGCTGTGAGTAGTCGACATCGCAATAATTAGCCTTGAGTGCAAGTGGGAGATTGTTGGAGATAGTGCCCTCAGAGTCAATTATTGGATCGCAGGTACGTGATTGCAATGATTGCGGAGGACCTATACAAGTAGGACAGTCTTACTCGAGATGATAGTATGCTATCTGGTTTTCCTTTATCAGTCGTGTACATGTTCAGGTGACTGATTACATGTTACACTTTGATAGGGCCCTTAGGATCTTGCTTTACTACCAACAGTATGATGGCAATCATATACGTGAGAGTTGGGTAGTTTATACGCATATCCTTAATTGTGGTCCCTAGTCGTGGGAGTTTCGAGACAGGGCATCGACACTCCGGAGTAGACTAGTGTATACAGTCGAGACCCCGACGATGGGCGGTGGCCGGTCTCACAAGCCACTGGTGTCAGTTGGATCACCTAAGATGTATATAGGTGCTCATTGGGTTATGAGTACACCGGACAGGACCGGCCGGGAATCTGCTAGTTGGTATTATACATATCGTCAGATAGCAGTTACCTGGTGACATGTGTACAGATTAGTTCATCGACCTGAGGTCGTCATTTGTCTCGTGTGAGTTCCCACTGTGCTTTGATTTCTACCCTACCACGGCTCAAAGGAGTCATGCAAACAGGTAGTTTTTGGGTATAGTCCCGAGCCATATGGAGGCACGTGAGCGGATCGGCTGGGGATTCGTCTCTCCCGGTATTGGGGGCGAGATCGTGCTGTGTCTAGGAGAGCCATTACACAAAGCCCACGGCCGTGGCAGGAGATTTATTGGTAGGTACTCCAGTAGTATCTCAGGGTGTTATTGGGCTTCACTCCGACACGACTTATACTGCTATTGGGGGTCTGACGTTACTAGCCCCTTAGGCAGATATGCGATACTCATAGACGAACGGACCGGACTGTATATACATTGTCACTGTTAGGCTCAGTAGGGTTTCCGGATGAGTTCGCTCATCGGCCTCCCTTGAGGTCAGTCCATGGGCAGCCGTTACGCATAGCTAGTGCCGCTGACGGTTTGTGGTTAAACCCACTGCCAGGGTACTGACGAGTCATTAGAGTCCCTCACAGACAGTTTCCCAAGTTCGGGCGAAACGTTGTAGAGGCCATATGGTTTTATGGCAGGGTTCGGAAAATGCACGTGCGTTTACGCACGTGTTATTTTTCGGGCAGATGATACTGGTCGGCTTTGGTTTAAGCCGGATCCGAGTATTTTATTGAGTAGATATAATATCTTTGTCTCAGTTGCATTTGTATTCGGTCGTAATACAAATGCGGGTATATTTATACAGTTACGGGGTTATCCTGAAATTCGTTTCGGGATCACTTTTGGAAGTTGCCAGTTTCCAGTTTTCTATCAGCCGTCTTTTAACATTCGGTTAAAGACGGATTTATCTTTTCTTTGGAAGAGTGTGGATGCTTCTAGAAGGTTCTAGAAGTGGTGAGGTGTTATTGTTTCATTGGTTGCTTTTGGTGTGTTCACACTTTGTGTTCATACTAGAGATATTTGTTTGTGTTCACACTAGAGATATTTGTTTGTGTTCACACTAGATATTTCCTTATGGTTACTCTCTTGCTCCTACACTCACCCCCCACCTCCCTATATATGGCCGGCCCCTTCCCCCTCTCTCACTCACTAAAAAAAGATGGTTGTAAAAGATTATGATAGATTTTGGGGTGTATGGAATTTCACAGCTCATATCATTCCATCACCCGATTCCCATGGCAACTTCATTAACCGATCGTCCACGGATTTGGACGAAGTGAGACAAAGTCATCTACTCATTCTCTACATCATTCTTGGTCGTCTCTTTTAGCAAACTTGACGACCGAGTTGCCTCGAGTCAGAGGCGGGAGCCCGTTTAAAGAATCGTTGACGTGGTGCCACCTGGACGAGCAGATCGGAGATCGACGAGATCAGAGCAGCCGCAACGGAGCGTGGGATGATGGTTAAAGAACGAAGGACTCGGATCGTTCGGTATAACCTTTCTACTCTCTTTACAGTTTGTTAGTTTAGTAATAATGGCAGATCCGGGTTAAAGTATACGATAGCGCCAGTTAAAAAGTTTTTGTTCCGTATTTGGCGTCTGTAGACGGCCGGGGCGCTACCGTAGACTAACACTCTGTATTTAAATTGTGATAATATTTAGTTCGGAGTGCGACTCTGGACTGCAGTCCAGAGCGACTCTGATTATTGCTTACTGTCCCGTAATGAGTACCACCTTGCTTCCTTAACTCGTATGTTGCGGAACTCTGTTGTTTATTAAAGGTGAATTTGTTATCTAGATAACACAAGTGGTTTCATCCTGTTTCGTCGTCGTTTGCTATTTAATCTGTAATTTAAAAGATCGGGACGTATAACAGTCCAGAACAGATTCAGAAGTGACATACTAATTTTAAACAGTGTATAACTCCTAACGTACAGACGCGATTGAGGATCAGTCTATTGCGTTGAAAACCTTACTAAAAACCCTAGATTTCATTCAACTGTAGCATCGCTAAATTCTGATCCCTACTGGGGTTAAAATGCGTTGCGAAACGGACTTCCGATTCTGAAACCGGATTTCCAGCCGTGAACGCTTAAAATGAAATGGCCATATCTAGTAATCCTGAAACCCGATTGACGCGAAACCAAATTTGCTGGATAGATAATCAAACATATTATTTATTCCCCATTCATAATTTCGCTAAACTGTACACGTATGATTTATGATAAATTATGCATATGGTAGAATACTGATTTATGACATCTTAATCATGCTTTACATACTGTTTACTCATCATATCATACATATGTCACTGCATTGATAACCTTGTAATGATGTGCATTACCCAGTGTTAGGTATTAGTGGTGATTGTGGCAAGTACGTTAGTGTTAGTGCATGAGTGGATAAGTGAAAGTGACACGTACTTGTACACAATCAGTGAACCCTATTATTCTATTGCATTATCGACGTCTGTGGGACGCGTGTACGTGTGACTATAAGTGGTATGGAACACTTATGGAAGCTCTTGCATGGGTGTCACAGATAAGGCACAAGACACTGCCATTTATCTTGAGTATTAGTCGGGACGTGCTTGATGGAGATCCTGTCTCCAGTTCTCGTGTAGACTTGTCACAGACCGACTGGTATTTGCGGTTATGGTTAGCGTTTGATGTAGACCACGGGGTGTGGGGTAGTTTGAGTGTGAGTTCAACAGAATCTCGGGAGTCCCATGCCGGCTTATATATATGGAAATATATGGAGATTTACAGGGTACATGATTATTACCGTGAGTTACATTTTGGGCCCGTGGTCCCTTGCCCTTGGGTCCTACCCTTGGGTGGAGGACACTCGCGAGTGGTTGACTCTCACACTTGGACTGACGATAGGCTTAGTGACCTGTACATTGAGACTTAGAGACTGATAGGGATAATGACATTGATATACATTTCTTACTGTGTTGACATACCTGGCATACTATATTACTGCTTTACTGTTCACCTGATCTACTAGACACTGCATTGGTTACTCCATGTTTATATATTTACTGTATTGGTTTACTGTTACACATCTATTATCAGTGTTCGAGTTGTCACTTGTATCTATATATTATATTGCTATTGTGTCGCTCTGACGACCTGAGTATGCATGCTCAGTGTGAGGAGTGGATCTAGACGGGACCAGGACCAGACGTACATCACGGACATCTTGATTAGCTATCCAGAGTTATACCCTTTTGTTTTCCATCAGGTCAGTTATTTGTATTGTTTTGTTTCAGTTACTGTATTTCTCATTACCTGCGCATTATTTACTGATTACCACGTAAAGCTAGAAGCCGAAGTGTGACTACGGCAGGATATTTCCTTGACCGTAGGAGCATGGCTGGCCTTGTCAACCCCTCGTATTCCGTATTTTGGGAAGCGGGGCGTGACATGGTTTAGCTGGTATCAGAGCCCAGGTTTTGCTTCGATTGGAATTGAAGTTTTCCGTGTAGAGCTTGACAATCTAAGACATCTCTCGGTCTAGATTGTAAACTTGTTATTCTTAATCCTTATTCACCTTGTGTATACTGCTATCTATCCGCTAGGGTTTCGAGTGACTTGGCAGAATGACGTGGTTGTAATTGTGAACTACCTCATAGTTACAATACTGTACTCGGTTGAAGTGACTTAGAGCCCTACAGTTGATTTCCACTTGTAATGAATTTCATCACACCCGATATTCTTGATTCCTTGCCCAATCCATATTATGTTTTAATTCTTATAGCTTATGCATTATATCGTCCTCAAAGTTTTTGTTTCAGGATCATGTCTTCCAACGACTCTTCCTCTATCTCCACTCCCCAGTATCAGACCGTTGAAATTCTGAGTGTACTGCAAGGTCTTAAGGAAGCCCAGGAGCGAACAAACGACTTGTTAGCTGAAGGACTGAGAAGGCAGGTGAATCAAGCACCAGCGGAAGTCCTCAATCGTAAAGGGATCCCTATTAGACGAGGAAAAGAGAAGAAGATGAAGCGCCCATTTGTACCCTCGAGACAGAAGCAGCAGAAGACCCAATGTTGTGGATACTGCAGGAGGCCAGGACATCTTCAGAGGGATTGTTGCCGCGCCCAAGGGAAATGTCTGATTTGCGGATCCAGCGAACATTTTATCAACGGTTGCCCAAAAAGGAAGGAGCTACAAGGAGGAGACTCGTCCACACTCTCCACTTCTGCCAAGTGATGATTATTGCGTAGTTCGAATTTCGAGGATAAGGCGGACCCAGCGCAGGATTCAACTCGCGTGACGAGAATGCAGCGGCCTAGTAATCGAAGAAGCGTTATCACGTTTTCTGCTTTTAATAAAGTGTGGTCACCCTCTTGTAAATATTCTTTTCGTTTGAAATCTTGTATCCGTCGAATTTTTAGTTGAATGCAATAAAACTTTGAATTGTAATATATATATCATTCTCTTGCTTTCCCACTTATTTATACTATTCTTTACCACAACATTTTAATTCTGATTTTTCAGTTCCTGCCCCCGCATATTTTCCTATACTCCGTATCCTTAGCTATTTTCTCGATGTGTCCCTACTGTCTAATCATGACTCTTTCTTTTCAGGCTATGGCCCACCCTGGAGCAGCGCCGCATCTAGATGAGGATGCACAGTCATGCGTTTCCATAGACCGCACGCTGATGAGTTCTGACGATGAGATCAACGGTCCCCAAGTCGTTTTCGGAAACAGCGATTCCGAGGACGAAGGAGCAGCCGTCCCAGAGTTTGACATGATAGGCGATTCCGACGAAGAGGAAGGAGACCCTGAAGAGAACCCGATAGAGGAAGATCCCGAGGATGAACTGATAGAAGAAAATCCAGTGGAGGAAAATCACATGGAAGAGGATCCAGAAGAAGAGAATCATATAGAAGCAGACCTTGATGAAGAAGCTCCAGCCGAGGAAGAAGGACCAGAAGAACAAGACCCTGCTGTGGAAGAACTCCCAATGGCGATCCCCGCGAGGCGATATAGGAATGGACGCCCCTACCTGAGCGCGCGAGCCTACCGTAACCTGCTGAATCTCCACAACCGCGACTGATGGAATTTTTAGATGTTGTCTTCTCTGGCCAAATAATTCTATGTATAGTTTAGGGCCATCTGTTACTTTTGAAAGGTGCTTTATTTCGAATTTTCTAGAATGAAATAAATTGCTGAGTTAGCTAATCTTTCGATCTTCTTAGTTCACTTGATGCTTGATTATTTCTCATATACATTTATTTCTTTTCTTGCTGAAATCCCTGACTGTCTACCCCTACTCCTTACATTGCTTCAACCCTCACTGAGATTAATGAGTACCGCACCCGATCTTTTAGAGGTCCACCCTTCATCCTTCGTCTGTGCCTCGTTTGAGATCCTTCTGGGAGGAGAAATTTATAGTGAAATTTTCGAGTTCGCTAACCCTTCAAATTTTGATTCATATGATGTACCGACCGTTATCCTCCCCATACTTTTTCCCCTTGTAGTCTTTATTGCTCACCCTTACTTCCTGTGCTGACCCGATCCCAATCTCTGTGACCTTCAGTCTAAAGCCGACACACCCCGACCTTTTGTATGAGCCATACTCCATTGTAATCCCTACCCTAGATAGCCTATACATTTTTATGCCAATTCCTGTTATCCTAGTTACATTTAGGGGCATCGTCATTCGAAAATTTAGTTTTCGTTATTTTGTATTTATCGAAAAGTGCGTGATATTGACTACTTCCGTTTTATGCATTTTTAGTACACTACTATTCTTCCCATTTCTCGGTAGTGCAACCATATATTGCGCCTATTATTTTGTGCTATGTTTCTCATTTTCACCATGTGGTTTTCAAGGTTATGTTAAAATTGGTTGATTGATACGTTATTCTAAAATGTTTTAACCTATCGACAATTCCTTCATTATTTTATTGTTGTTACTTTATTTCTGGGTATTGTGCTTATGGTTACTATTATAAATGGTTATGCCTTATACTTATTATTTTAGCTGCGCTACCTTTGATATGCGAGGTGTGCACATGTTTAAGATTTCGATTTTATCCAGCACGCCTCGAAGGTTATTATTCGTTATTGCTATTCTATTTTTGTACATATGGGTTTCCCTCATAATTGATTTCTACCTTATACTTATTTAGACCTATTCTTTTAGTTGTATTATTTGTATACATATATAAACCTTCAAATTTCTTCATCCACCTATTTCAAGTAAATCATTATGTGTTAGTTTGCGATATAGTAGCTTTCGCTTATAATTTTATAACTTATCGTTTATTTTAAATTTCGAGGACGAAATTTTTGTAAGGGTGGAATGATGTAATACCCAGTCCTTTTGAATACCAATATCCGTATTTTTGTCACTCTCAAAATTCATTTATTTTATAATTATTATTTGTATTATTCTAAAAACCCAAATCTTAATCTAATCTCATATCTTTTAATTTTCCCTAACCCAAACCCTCATTCCCTTCCTCTTTTATTATCCCCTTTCTTTTTCAATTTTAGCCCAACCGTTACTTTCCCAAAGCCCAGAGCCAGTCCACTCCTCTAATCCTTTTCTTATTCACTTAAAATCCCAAGCACGGCCCCTTTCTTTTTCCCTACTATTTTATCCCTTGGCCCGAGCCCATTTTTCCCTCCCCAGCCCATTAAAATAATAATTATCCCACCTCATTTCTTTAAATCCCTTCAAATCCAAACCCAAATCTCCTCTATAAATTCCTATTAAACCACCAAATTAATGCCTCTTTAATCCCAATTAATTTCCCCCATTAATCCCTTTTAAAATCCTATTAATCACCACTTAATTCTCATTCATTCTATCCCCTCTCTCTCTAATTCCCTCTCTCTCAATCTCTACATCTCTCTCTCTTTCTCTCTCTCTCTAATTTTCTCTTCCTCTCTCTCTAAATTTCTCTTTCCCTTTATCAGCGTCTCACCCTCCCTCACATCAAAACAAGGAACAACGTGAAGCAGTGAAGAAAAGGAGGGCACGAAGAGCAGCTAGATCGAGTGAAATTGTTGGATTCCAAAAGACTGAGCCGGTGCTGCGTTCGTGGCGCGATCGTGCGGATACCACTGCAGTATTATCGTCGACGCGTGTCCAGGCAAGTATTTTACTTGCTACATTCTAATCTATTCGTGTTATAAACTCAAATCGTATAACTTACAAATTTACAATTTCCGATACATTATATGACATACCTGTTCGATACATGATCCCCATGAAAATATTCATCTAATTTGACGGAATTGGATTTCCTATGCTGGCCCATGTAGTGATGAATGCGGTGTATAAATTTCACTGGATAATACGACTAGTAACGACTAAAACGATTACCCCCAAGTATACCTGTAAAACTGGAAATTTCTTGTATCTGAAAACCGTTAAAATCACCATAAATTATGTACATACTGGAATGATGCGTTCGAGGGATTAAATCGAACCCGACTCGACGAACTATAACCCTATGCAAGTTTCTAATGGTCTCTGTATTTAAATTGTGATAATATTTAGTTCGGAGTGCGACTCTGGACTGCAGTCCAGAGCGACTCTGATTATTGCTTACTGTCCCGTAATGAGTACCACCTTGCTTCCTTAAATCGTATGTTGCAGAACTCTGCTGTTTATTAAAGTTGAATCTGTTATCTAGATAACACAAGTGGTTTCATCCTGTTTCGTCATCGTTTACTATTTAATATGTAATTTAAAAGATCGGGACGTATAACAGTCCAGAACAGATTCAGAAGTGACATACTAATGTTAAACAGTGTATAACTCCTGACGTACAGACGCGATTGAGGATCAGTCTATTGCGTTGAAAACCTTACTGAAAACTCTAGATTTCATTCAACTTTAGTGTCGCTAAATTCTGATCGCTACTGGGGTTAAAATGCGTTGCGAAACGGACTTCCGATTCTGAAACCGGATTTCCAGCCGTGAACGCTTAAAATGAAATGGCCATATCTAGTAATCCTGAAACCCGATTGACGCGAAACCAAATTTGCTGGATAGATAATCAAACATATTATTTATTCCCCATTCATCGTTTCGCTAAACTGTACACGTATGATTTATGATAAATTATGCATGTGGCAGAATACTGATTTATGACATCTTAATCATGCTTTACATACTGTTTACTCATCATATCATACATATGTCACTGCATTGATAACCTAGTAATGATGTGCATTACCCATTGTTAGGTATTAGTGGTGATTGTGGCAAGTACGTTAGTGTTTGTGCATGAGTGGATAAGTGAAAGTGACACGTACTTGTACACAATCAGTGAACCCTATTATTCTATTGCATTGTCGACGTCTGTGGGACGCGTGTACGTGTGACTATAAGTGGTATGGGACACTTATGGAAGCTCTTGCATGGGTGTCACAGATAAGGCACCAGACACTGCCATTTATCTTGAGTATTAGTCGGGACGTGCTTGATGGAGATCCTGTCTCCAGTTCTCGTGCAGACTTGTCACAGACCGACTGGTATTTGCGGTTATGGTTAGTGTTTGATGTAGACTACGGGGTATGGGGTAGTTTGAGTGTGAGTTCAACAGAATCTCGGGAGTCCCATGCCGGCTTATATATATGGAGATATATGGAGATTTACAGGGTACATGATTATTATCGTGAGTTACATTTTGGGCCCGTGGTCCCTTGCCCTTGGGTCCTACCCTTGGGTGGAGGACACTCGCGAGTGGTTGACTCTCACACTTGGACTGACGATAGGCTTAGTGACTTGTACATTGAGACTTAGAGACTGATAGGGATAATGGCATTGATATACATTTCTTACTGTGTTGACATACCTGGCATACTATATTACTGCTTTACTGTTCACCTGATCTACTAGACACTGCATTGGTTACTCCATGTTTATATATTTACTGTATTGGTTTACTGTTACACATTTATTATCACTGTTCGAGTTGTCACTTGTATCTATATATTATATTGCTATTGTGTCGCTCTGACGACCTGAGTATGCATGCTCAGTATGAGGAGTGGATCTAGCCGGGACCAGGACCAGACGTACATCACAGACATCTTGATTAGCTATCCAGAGTTATACCCTTTTATTTTCCATCAGGTCAGTTATTTGTATTGTTTTGTTTCAGTTACTGCATTTCTCATTACCTGCGCATTATTTACTGATTACCACGTAAAGCTAGAAGCCGAAGTGTGACTACGGCAGCATATTTCCTTGACCGTAGGAGCATGGCTGGACTTGTCAAACCCTCGTATTCCGTATTTTGGGAAGCGGGGCGTGACAATACCACTGTAGTTGGTGCGTGAGCTGTTTGCTGCTAGGTGGGTTTATGATATCCGGTTATTTTCCATTTGTACACACTTTTGTATCTGGTACTCTCCATCTACTATTTCATGTTTTGACTTAGAGACCAGTGTGAGGACGATGATGTATATTATTTGTATTCTGGTGTCGAGCTCGTGTGAGTCGACTTTACTTATGCAGTTTTTATTATTGTGATGTTTTTCACTTATTGCTCATTTCTTCGCTACGGCGTCGTATAATACTCTGGTGGTGATTGTTTCCGCCGTTGGGCATGATTGCTCCCGTTTGGGATGCTTTATTTTTATTGTATATATCATTTTACTCACATCTTGTCTTATACCCTGTTCCCCTCCGAATAGGCGGCGCGACGGACGTCTTGCCTGATATTCGGGGCAGATGCTAATAGGTGCTATCCGTCCACCTCTCCGAAGATACCAAGTTGATTTATGGCACCGTGTATCGAAGGTTTAAACGAATGCGTCCGATGTAGCAGACTTCGTCAGATTTCCCCTCGCTTGAGGGGTTTTTTGATTGTGGGGACGCTCTTCCCTGCAGGCGCAAGCCCCTGCAGTTAATTACGCTACCGCATTGCGGTAGCAACTTTCTCCTTCTCCAGATGATCACTTCGTGTCGTGTGTGTTTATTTTGTGTTTGGTTGCCCGTGGATTGTATACGGAGACTGGGTTATGTCGTCGCCCGTAGGGTGTGGACTAGTCCAAATCTGTATCTTCCTTAGATTTGGGTTTGGGGGTTGGGTTTAAGGATACGTTAGCCTCGATTGAAACTAAGATCGAATTAAACGTTAGTTAAGGATACGTTAGTCTAGTGTTTTTTTTAGACTAAGATCAACTTAACGGGATCATTTAGATCTAACAAGAGAGCAATTAAAGGGGACCCCTGTTGTTTAGTTTAGTGATATTGCGGTCAATAGATAGTTTAAGGACATTGCGGTCCAATGTTAGTTTTAAGACATTGCGGTCAAGGTTAAGGACATCATAGTCCGTGGATTTAAGGACTCCATAGTCCGGCGTTAGTTTTAAGACATCACGGTCAAGGTTAAGGACGTCATAGTCCGTTGTTAGTTTTAAGACATTCCGGTCAAGGTTAAGGACATCATAGTCCGAGGATTTAAGGACTCCACAGTCCGGTGTTAGTTTTAAGACATCTCGGTCAAGGTTAAGGACATCATAGTCCATGAGTTTAAGGACCCCATAGTCCGTTGTTAGTTTTAAGACATCCCGATCAAGGTTAAGGACATCATAGTCCATGAGTTTAAGGACCCCACAGTCCGTATCAATGTGTAGTCATTGGGACCCGTCACCTCTTTGCAGACATTGAGGAATTACAACGCCAAGTTTCAAAGGAGTGAAGAGATGTACCCTTGAACCAAGGTAGATTAAATAGTCTTTGGCCCAATTTGGGACCAAGACCAATTAATTATGTTATGAGTCCATTGGCCCAGTTAAGTTTGAATTGAGGACTTATGGCCATCTTGGGCTAAGTCCAATCATGTTTAGGATATTGGCCCTCTGTTGGTCCATTGAAGAAGAGGCTTTGCCTCTAGAAACTTAGCCAATTGGGCTAAAGCTAGTGTTAGACACTAAAGACTAACAGTGTTGAACACTGGGATCAAGATTAGCAAGTTAGTGTTAAACACTAAAAGATAATCAGTGTTAAACAGTAGCAACAGGGATTTCAAATTAGTGTTAAACACTAAAGCAAATCAGTGGTAAACACTGGAGACAGAGATTCCAAATTAGTGCTTAACACTAAGGCAAATCAGTGTTAAACACTGCAAATAGAATTTTTCAATTAGTGTTAAACATTAAGGCAAATCAGTGTTAAACACTGGAACTAGAGTTTTCCAAATTAGTGTCAAACGCTAAGAAAATCAGTGTTAAACACTGGGGACAAAGTCTTCAGATTAGTGTTAAACACTAAGGAGAGAGAGGTCACGTGTGGACACGTGAGAGCGCCATGATTCCCCTTATTTTATTCTGCAGATCAGTGTTAACACTTTTAATTCTGACAGCCATCACGTGTAAGCACGTGATGGAGGCCTATGCTCTGGTCTGTTAAAATGCTCATTAGGGGTCACGTGATGACACGTGAGGGCGCCCTAGAGCTTTTTTCTGTAGATCTTTATAGGGGTCACATGGTAGCACGTGAGGCGTTGCCTCAAAGCTCTTTTCTGTAGATCTTTATAGAGGTCACGTGGCAGCACGTGACCTTGGTTCTTTGCATATTTTCAAGATCTGTTCATTTTTTAGGAATTAAATTCTTCATAGGGTTAAACCCTAGCAATAAACTTTAAAGGAATTAAATTCCTGTTTTCTTCTGAAGAATTATATTCTTAGATAGGGTTAAACTCTAATTTCTTTTCTGTAAAGACTTAAATTCTGGCATAGGGTGAAACCCTAATTTCTTTTTTTTAAGGGAATTAAATTCCTGTGAGTTTTAGAGAATTAAGTTCTCAATTAGGGTTAAACCCTGGTTCTGTCAATTTTTAAGGAATTAAATTCCTATGATGTAGGGTTAAACCCTAACTTTATCTCAAAGGAATTAAATTCCTATAATTCTGTGAGAATTAAATTCTCAAAACTTAATTCCTCCTCTATTTTTTGGATCTGCATGGCAGGATCTCAACCCAATGAGAATTAAATTCTCAATTCATGGGGAGATGTGCACTTTGCAGATCCTCCACTAGAGAAAGAACTAAGTTCTTTTCTTTCTATAAGAGTTAAACTCTTTTGAGAATTAAATTCTCCTTTGAAGCCTCTCTTTTCTTACCTAGGGTTTTTCTTTTGTAGAGAATCAAATTCTTCCTTCTGAATTTTCAAGATCCCAAGGCTCTATATCTCTCTCTCTGTCTCTCCCCCAAATTCTCTCCTTTGGTTCTTATTTATAGGAGTAGGAAAAGAATCAATCTGTTTTAGTGAATCTTTCATTAAAATATTTGATTTTTTTATTGAGAGATTTGATTTATCTTCATCATTAATCTGGGCCTTTAGATTATCAGGTGAATTTTATTCACCATTGGATTTTAAATCCAAAGATATCTATTTGTTATTTCGGTTAGATTTAGGGGGGAATCTTTCCATGTCCAAGATTTTTCCTTCAATTGGTGATATTTAATCACCTTTAGATTTTTTAATCCAACGGTTTCAGATAATTCTTTTCCATTTTGAGAAGATTTGAAAGATCTTTCCTCAGAACTTAATTCTGTTAAAGAATAAGGCTTTTAAAGCTGGTCACGTGTGGCCACGTGACCGTTGGTCACGTGTGCGCATGTGACCCCTGGTCACGTGTAAGCACGTGACCCCTGGTCACGTGTAAGCACGTGACCCCTGAAATGGGCTTCTCTTCTTCTGCGCTCTTTTTTTCTTGCCGTTGCTTAACCATCACGTGCCAACACGTGACCACTGGTCACGTGTGAGCACGTGATACCCCTTCTGAAGCTTCTTCTTGACTTTTAATTAGAGAACAAATATGCTCTGTGCCGCTGCTTAACCATCACGTGCCAACACGTGACCACTGGTCACGTGTGAGCACGTGATGCCTCTTCTGAATCTTTTCCTGATTCTTAATCAGGGAACATACCCGATTTCGGGGTTAGTTTTTACAAAGGAAATGCTGTCAAAATTTTTAAGATAATAACTTGAACTTTAAAGAAAGTCACTAAACTACTTAAGGTTTTCCAAATGTTTTAAACAAATAGTTTCCACACTCACTACTTTTAATGGTTTTGATTTCTGGGTTTCGGCTTACTTAGTCGCGTAACGCCTGTAGACGTTATGTGGTTAAGTGCCGGTCACGGGTCGAACTTCGGGTCGTGACATTTATTCCGATGAGCTTTGCGCTTCAATCGCCTGACGTGTTGTCGGTAGGTAACATATCTCTGCCACCAGTTTTTAAAGGTGTTGCACTCTTCGGTAGGGTGCGTGATCCTTGATTGGAAGAATTAAAGTTTAACCGCAATCAAGACGGTGTCGCTATGCAGCTAGCCGGTTGAGCACGGGTCGATCCACAGGGAGATGGTTGTATGTCCTTTCTTGTCTTAGACGAGTCAATAAAGAATTTGTGTATGTTTGTTCGAGACTATCCTATGTGTAATATTTGCAAGTATAAAGTTGTTAAGAAAAAGATACGAAATTGTAAGCTAAAGAAATTCGTACTCAAAACCTTTGAGCCGAGTCTTGACCAATTGAAGCTAAGCAATCGGCAACAACGTGTATTAGGGGATTTAAGCGCGGTATTCGTGGAATACGGCTTATTCACCCTTGTCCTTCCGTTCTTGTCTCTTGCTTTCGCCTCCGGCCAAACCGAACGCAACCGGTCGCGGTTAGGAATCACCGTTACCTTGTTAGGGTAGGGTGCCTAACGGAGCGCTTGCGTATGGTTTGGGCGGAGTTCAATGGAAAATAACGGGAAAAGGAAATGAGAAAGAAGATATTAACTTACAATACCGTATTTCATCTTAACAACAATAATTACAACCATTCACAATATGAACAAAAAAGAGAGAAAGAAAAGAACAAAGAAAAGAAAAGATTACAAGTAATTAAGTGCATGAATAAAATTGCAAGTAATAAAAGACAAGAATGAAAAAAGCAAGAAAGAATAAAAAGCAAGTAATAAATAAGCAAGAAAGAAATTACAAGAACATAGAACTCAAGACAAGCATGGGATCAATAGCCAACCCTTAAACTTGCAAGCTCAATTAAGAGGTTGCAAGATCAAGAGAAGGGTAGAGAACGCATGTGAAATGAAGCGCTTGTTCCATAAGAAAATACGACCTTTGAGATCAATAACTAACCCTTAACCATTCAAGCTCAATGAAGAGGTTGAATGATCAAGAGAAAGCAAGAATCTCAAGGGAAAATTAAACAAAAGAGAATGATACAAAAGCCTTCATCTTCATTGATCTTCCACTCAAAAAGCTCTCACTACAATTTTCATGGAGACAAGATGAAGAAGAAGAAGAAAAAGACTAAATCCTAACAAAAAGAGGAACAAAAGAATGACCCTTTGGCTTGGCTCAGATCTGCTGTATTTATAGGCAGAGGGTTGAAGATCTAGGGCAAGAATCTGCCACTATATGAAGTCCCCAAAATACCCCCAAAACACGACAAAGTGAGGACCCCACATGGCCGCGGATCCGCCGCCAATACCCCCTATTGGCCGCGGATCCGCGGCCCTATGATGGAGTCAGGGCATCGTACTTGGTGGCTTTCCCTGGTTCTGTGTGTCCTTCAGTGTGGCATATGTGTTTTCTGAAAATACCTCCACATTTCTTCCAGAATTTCTGTTGAGGAAAGGTGGACTTTTGTGGATGCTTTTGTCATGATTGCCTCGAGCTCCGCGTAGATTTCTTGGAACTTGTTGTTGCCATTGATCCTTGTGCATGAAGGTGACATTGATTTGACATTTTGTCTTCCTAAACTGGTATCTGGCAACATACGGATGACGAGCGGAGACCGTGTTTTCTCAGTGGTTGGCAGGAACCCGGATTTTGTCGTGTTTTCCATGAATTTCACCGTTTTAGAACCGAGAACCTGTATCCTGCAAATATGTAACAAACACGGATTAAAAGCACCTACCTATAAACAACCGAGCGTAAGAATGGGCGGTATAAAATGCAGTATTCTGTGATGAACAAATACCCCCAAACTTAACTTTTGCTCGTCCCGAGCAAAACCAATTATTCACAAAAATAAAATCCTAACCGCACTTTCGCAGGGAACGCGATTGCACTGAGCGCGTGCAACAAGCCGTTAAACCTCTAGGTGTCCCTAGTAGGAGGAGTGTTGTCTCCTGAGGGTTTTCAGCGGATACTACCCACAAAATCCGGTCAAGTTGGTTTTGTACAATAACTAAGATTCAAACCCTAAAGTTTTTGTTTCAGAAAATAACAATTCTATAATCCTAAGTCTAGACTATCGAACCTTTATTTTTCACACATCGCTTCTTATTTAACTACAGATTTTATATGTCTTTACGTGCAGTGCAATTAGTGTCGTTAAGTTCCAGAAGGATCGATTAAAGTCATCATGTCGCACAATAAAGCCCAGATAACAATTTTAAAAGGATCACATAAGTTTTATAAAGAGTTAAGCATTTTTCAAGTTTCGTTTTCCAGTAAGGTTTCAACTTCAGAATTTCTATCTTCCTTAACAGGAAACTAAGTCGTATTTTTCACTCCACCTTTTTCTTGTTTTCATTTCATACACACCTCTGTGAACGTGCAATAGTCTTTATCATAGAATAAAACCTTCATATCTCCGTTAAATTTTTTTTATAAAAGCCTGTCTTTTATCAAGATTATTCTCACACAAAGAACCGTTAGGAATTTTAACTCGGAGAGAAAACTTGCTTGACTTTGTTTTAAACTGGACTTTCTAGGCTTCTTAGCGAGCTTTGGGCCAATGCATCCAAACCAGTTGGTTTTAGGGCATTAGGTGTAGAAACACCCCAGCGGACTTAATTACTCAAGTTACCTAGGTCCAAAAACAAAAGACAGTTTGACGTGAAAATCAGATGATTTAATACGAACGGAGATATAACCGGCAGTTCAATTATTTTTTGGATAAAAGACGTGTTTAGTGGGTTTGGTGTGTAATCATTCCAATCAAGTTTCCGATGGGTTATTTTTCAGACTTAGCTCCAATTACGGCATCAATAACATTCCTTCATATTCGCTTTACTTCATAAACTATTCTTGACATTACTTATTTCAGAACAAACCTATTTGATCCTCAGAAAATCATTTATCTGTTTAAAAGTTTAAACATGAAAGACTTGTCATCTAATTCCCAAAATTCACGACACGTGTAGTGTGATGTAAAGACGTATATCAGCTATAGTTAACTTCAAAGGAGAGTTATCTTTCAGGTTTTCAAAATCTAAACATAAGATTTAGTTATTCCTATTTTTTCAAACAAAAACCGTCGAATGTTGAATCAGAGTTCTTCCACAATCTAACTTGACAAAAAAGTTTTTATATTTTTAGAAAATTTTCAGATTTTTATGGATTTTATGGATTTAATATGCAGATGCAAAATATACATATGAATGCGAAGGAAGAAAGCTTACCGAGCACACCCCCAAACTTAAACTTGACAGTGCCCTCACTGTCAGGCTATACCAAGAGGGTTAAAATTGCCGGCGCTTCCTAGAAACAAATTATATACAAAACAAAAAGGAAAACAAAAATATATACAAAAAAGTGTCCCCCCCAAACTTAAGTAAAACAGTGTTTCCACTGTTACGCGTTGAAATTCAGGATTTAGGGGGGAAAGAACAGTATCAAGCTATACAAGGCCTTACACAGGCCAAAAGTGAGCACCAACCATTCAAAGATTTTATCGCTATAATGTACAGGTTGGTGGAAGAAGGCGTAGAGAAAAGAGAAGGACAATACACGAGACCGTATGCGAAGAGAAGCGGGATACGGTCTCGGTATATGAGAGGAAGAAGAATGGCGGAAGGGAAAAAGAAGTGGAATACGAACTTGAGGGTGCAAATGGAGTAAATAGATTAGCACAATTTGTGATGACCGATGTGTGAAAAGCGATTGTGCTAATATATTTACCCGTCGAGAAATGGGGTCAAATCCCTCAAGGTTCGTGAGAAACCATGGGTACGCCGAACCTGGTAAACCAGACATAGTAAATGAAAGTGAGATGGGTTCTTGCAAGGTCGGAACGATGGAAAGGATGGAGGGAAGTGGTTGAGGAAGGGTATCGGTTAAAGGTTCTGGAGGGTGTACACAGTCAGTGAAAGGAATAGGATGAATTGGAAAATCCGACTCATCATCTAGAACTGTTTCATCCTCAAAAATATCCTCAAAATTCTCCTCAAAGTTAAGCTCATCCATGCTCTTCTCTTCAAAGTCCAGACGCATATGGGGTTCGGGAAAAACATTTAATGACTCGGGAAGATGATTTGAAGAGACAAACTCAGCCAAATCTACGGGTTCATCATCCAAAATATCCCCAGCGTCAATATCCTCAATCAAGTGAAAATCAAAATTCTCTGACACCTCATCAAAAGCATGGATATTAATCGATTCTGGTTCTAAGATATAGGTGTAGAGGTCAAAAGGATTAGGTATGGTTTCACTTGGAAGGGACCCTTCACAATTGGGCAAATCAAACACTACGAAGTCGCACAACTCATTCATCATTCTATCTTCAATTGATAAATCATGTGGGATACTCGATAGACTTTCAAAACAGGAGTTGTGGGATTCAATTTGGGACGGGTAGATTTGATTTGGAAGGGGGTACATCTCACTCTCTCCACTCAAATGCACAGCCTGTCTTGCCGCCTCATCATACATTGAAAAAGTTGGAGCTAGTTGAAAACTA
The DNA here is from genome assembly GCA_030015575.1 of Agapanthus africanus. Lineage (NCBI taxonomy): Eukaryota > Viridiplantae > Streptophyta > Magnoliopsida > Asparagales > Amaryllidaceae > Agapanthus > Agapanthus africanus. The sequence continues at coordinate 589,148,118 of CM057340.1, read as the reverse complement.
GCTACCGGGTCACTAGGTTGCATGAGGGCGGCCATGGACGCATTCAAATCCATCATCTGTTGGCTTGACGCTACCCTAAAGTCTTCCAACGACTGTTCTAGACTAGACATTGGTTGTGAAGGGGTTTCAGTAAAAGATTCAAAGTTGTTTGGATACTGAAAACTCCCAAATGACTGTTCTGATGCAATGTCTAGGGAAGGTGCAAAAGTAGGGTAGGACTGGTAGGAATTTAATGGTTGGACAGGGGTAGGATCAACAGTTGGATAAGAAGGTGAATGAAATTGTTGATCCCAAGAATTTGAAGTGGTGAAAGGAGTGAAAGATCGGCTACGGGATTGTTCAATACGTTCAGCGATGGACAAAGGACGACTTGCAGAAGGGGTATCAACATAAGCGGGTGCGGGAGGTTGAAAAGGTTGATACAAAGTGGAATGAGGAGTGCAAGTGTTCGTCCTAGACGCTGCTATGCGATCTTTCAGTGAAACTTTGGGCATGGAGGGGTCGTTCGATGTTCGGCCAAAGCAAGAACCATAAGAAGTAATGTCTGGTTGTGGGTACCAAAGTTCGGCAAGAGTTTTTCGAGGTGGGGTACCCATGATATGAAGAGAGAGAAAGAAAGGTAGAGAAAAGGAGGGGAAAAAGAATGTGATATATATATATTTTATTTTTTTAGTTTATATATTAACAAAAGAAAAAAAACAATATGGACAAAAACAATCACGACACAAAAATACCACACACCTAATCGTTCTAGGGTTCACCTAGGTCAACTAGACCTGCTCCAGAACTTGATTGTCGAAGTAAAACTGTGTCGAAAAACGGGCTCAAGATACACTGATCACGAGGCCAGGTAAGTGCAGAGATAAGGAGAGGTTTTCCAACGCTTTCGCGAAGTTCCTTAATTAAATAACCCTTTCTCTTTTGGTGGTTTCGCCGTTAACACTTTCCTAGACACCCCGTAAACAATATACCGTTAAGCAAGGTTCTAAACACAGTTAACTTCTCCTAGTGAGCGCGAAGTCCTTAAGGCTTAAAGTCTAGTTTCTTTTAAATTTTGTGCGGGTAAACGTTATGCTCAAGTTCGTGATTTGTGGTCCACGGAAAAGGTGATGAAATCCTTTACCGTATGTTGTGGGGTTCGCTTGCCCTTAAGTCCGTATTAATGTATGCAATGCGCAATTCAAAAATTCTATAAAGAATCAAACAATCGTTTTTTAGTTTAAGCGCGGCGCTGCAACAAATACGGGTTAGTCAATTTTTTTAGCGTTTGCTAGCGAACTTGCAAAGAATCCTGCAAAGAATAGTATATTGGAAGCGTCGGATTTGAGAAGAAGGTGTTAGTAAAGTACGTACCGTTAAGTTTTGGGTTAGGAAACCCCCGTTGAATCAAATCCGGTAAGCTTGAAAGGTTCGCATGCGCGGGTCAAACTACCCGGATCTTTAGCACTGTACTTCGTAATCACCTATGCCTTGAATGCACACTTTGCTCCCCACAATCGCAGTTTGCAAATACGCAAAAAGCTACACACTTGCCCACAAAAAATGATCAAAAATAACAAAAAGATTTTTTTTTTTATTTTTTTTTTATATATATACAAAAAGAATATTAACCCGAAGAACAAGAAAGAAAATACGCTACCGTCTCCCCGGCAACGGCGCCATTTGATTGGAAGAATTAAAGTTTAACCGCAATCAAGACGGTGTCGCTATGCAGCTAGCCGGTTGAGCACGGGTCGATCCACAGGGAGATGGTTGTATGTCCTTTCTTTTCTTAGACGAGTCAATAAAGAATTTGTGTATGTTTGTTCGAGACTATCCTATGTGTAATATTTGCAAGTATAAAGTTGTTAAGAAAAAGATACGAAATTGTAAGCTAAAGAAATTCGTACTCAAAACCTTTGAGCCGAGTCTTGACCAATTGAAGCTAAGCAATCGGCAACAACGTGTATTAGGGGATTTAAGCGCGGTATTCGTGGAATACGGCTTATTCACCCTTGTCCTTCCGTTCTTGTCTCTTGCTTTCGCCTCCGGCCAAACCGAACGCAACCGGTCGCGGTTAGGAATCACCGTTACCTTGTTAGGGTAGGGTGCCTAACGGAGCGCTTGCGTATGGTTTGGGCGGAGTTCAATGGAAAATAACGGGAAAAGGAAATGAGAAAGAAGATATTAACTTACAATACCGTATTTCATCTTAACAACAATAATTACAACCATTCACAATATGAACAAAAAAGAGAGAAAGAAAAGAACAAAGAAAAGAAAAGATTACAAGTAATTAAGTGCATGAATAAAATTGCAAGTAATAAAAGACAAGAATGAAAAAAGCAAGAAAGAATAAAAAGCAAGTAATAAATAAGAAAGAAAGAAATTACAAGAACATAGAACTCAAGACAAGCATGGGATCAATAGCCAACCCTTAAACTTGCAAGCTCAATTAAGAGGTTGCAAGATCAAGAGAAGGGTAGAGAACGCATGTGAAATGAAGCGCTTGTTCCATAAGAAAATACGACCTTTGAGATCAATAACTAACCCTTAACCATTCAAGCTCAATGAAGAGGTTGAATGATCAAGAGAAAGCAAGAATCTCAAGGGAAAATTAAACAAAAGAGAATGATACAAAAGCCTTCATCTTCATTGATCTTCCACTCAAAAAGCTCTCACTACAATTTTCATGGAGACAAGATGAAGAAGAAGAAGAAAAAGACTAAATCCTAACAAAAAGAGGAACAAAAGAATGACCCTTTGGCTTGGCTCAGATCTGCTGTATTTATAGGCAGAGGGTTGAAGATCTAGGGCAAGAATCTGCCACTATATGAAGTCCCCAAAATACCCCCAAAACACGACAAAGTGAGGACCCCACATGGCCGCGGATCCGCCGCCAATACCCCCTATTGGCCGCGGATCCGCGGCCCTATGATGGAGTCAGGGCATCGTACTTGGTGGCTTTCCCTGGTTCTGTGTGTCCTTCAGTGTGGCATATGTGTTTTCTGAAAATACCTCCACATTTCTTCCAGAATTTCTGTTGAGGAAAGGTGGACTTTTGTGGATGCTTTTGTCATGATTGCCTCGAGCTCCGCGTAGATTTCTTGGAACTTGTTGTTGCCATTGATCCTTGTGCATGAAGGTGACATTGATTTGACATTTTGTCTTCCTAAACTGGTATCTGGCAACATACGGATGACGAGCGGAGACCGTGTTTTCTCAGTGGTTGGCAGGAACCCGGATTTTGTCGTGTTTTCCATGAATTTCACCGTTTTAGAACCGAGAACCTGTATCCTGCAAATATGTAACAAACACGGATTAAAAGCACCTACCTATAAACAACCGAGCGTAAGAATGGGCGGTATAAAATGCAGTATTCTGTGATGAACAATCCTCCAATGGTATAAGCAGTAATTTGGATGTGTATCCGCTTCGTCAAGGTGTATGCTGCCAGGAGTATTTCCTTTAAAAGGCGGCATCTTCATTCCCATTGACAGGGCTTTGGCGAATTGCTTCCTTGTCTTAAGCCTGCTTTTGTCTACTGTAGGCGTGCTTCGATCTGGTTGGGGTACTTTACGGTTTCTCAATACCGGAGCTTCTTCAACTTGATGACGACGCTTGGCCCTCCCACATATGGCTGTTTCCCGCTCTCTTTCAGTTTTGCTTTTCTGAAGAGCTTCGTTCAGCAGCCTGTCAATCAATTCGTCTGATGGCTCCAGCGATTTTGGTTCCGGTTCTGGATCTGCCCCCAGTTTCTCTATATCAGGATCCTCTTTATCGTCTATTGACGAGTGAGAGATTCACGTGGCAGCTTGCCACATAATCCTCGGGCTCCTCTGAAGAATTGTCTCCTTCATCAGCGTCATCGTCTTCATTTTCAAGAACATGCTTAAAGAATTCATCCAATGTGATTGGGGTCCATGCCCTCTGGTTATATTCTTCCAGTGCATCGATATATTTCTACAAACCTGTACAGCTATCGTCGGTTTGGACGGGCTTCTTGGCCTTCTTCTTTTTCTTTAAAGACTTTGGAGGCATGGCCTGAATGTTTTGTCCACCTTCTCCAACTTTCAGCATTGAGTGCGGCTTCAGCATCTCCTCAATAATCTCGGGCTCCTCCACCTAATCGCCGAACATGCTTGGAGATCTTTTAGCATTCTTTTAGTTTTTGTCGAAAGAACAACTTCCCATGGAGCTTCCTCTATAAATAAGCATGATGCCCCCGGCGTGCCCATCTTTCTCGGAGCGTGTGGTTGTGGCGGGTTTACCCTCCAGTTTTCGGACAACGTGAATTTGTCTTGCTTGTACTGGTCCTTAATCCAGTTTTTGAAGACAAAGCAATCTTCTATTGGATGGACCATTATTCGATGGTAGGGGCAATAGTTGGGACTGTTGACGTCACCGGGCTGCAGTGGGCGTTTTGGATCCGGCAAGGTGATGAGCCTGTTGTGCACCGCCAGCTCGAACAGTCTTCTCGTTTTATCCCGGGGAAACGAATAAGGGCGTTTTAGCTTCTCATTGAAGAATCGTTGTTTATCGTTTTGGCGATCAGCTGGTTTTGGACCACTGGGCTGCTGCTGAGCATTGGCGACGAAGGTCGCTTTTCCCTTTTCCCTTTTCGTTTCGAGGCTCCATTTTAGAGGAAGACGATATATAGCCCATCTGGTCCATTCGGGCCAGCTTGTCAATCAAGGCATGGAAGGTAGTTGGCTTGAAAAACATCATGAACTGGGATATGGTCGCCTGAGGATCAAGGGTTCCTACGAACATGCCCACTGCAGGAGCTTCCTCTATGCGCTGTTCACACTTTGACCATAGGTTCCGCCACCGAATTGCATACTGAACCCATGTCTCTCCCGGCTTTACTCTCGCATTGATCAACGCCGTGATTGGGGTACGTTCGCTGGCGCTTTCAAACCTTTGTGTAAACAGTAGCTCCATTTCCGTAAAAGTCTTGACAGAGTCATTCGGGAGCTCGGAGTACCATTCGAATGCTGTCTCCGACAAGCTGCCAACAAACTGGTGAAGCGGCAGTTTGTCGTCACCCTCTGTATTACCGCACAGATCCCTGAACTGAGCGACATTTTGATGGGGATTGCCTGTCCCCTTGTATGGAACTTAGGAATCGTGTATCCTGGCGGGTACATAATCTGATCGTACCAACTTGGGTATGGTCGCCCAGTTCTGACGACTTGGCCAGCGGCTTCATTCGCCTGATGAGCTCGTATCTATTGAGCTATATAGTCGTCAAGGGTGGCTTTGGAGACGGTCTCTTCCTTGGCTGCCGATAGCGCAGGAAGAGGGTTTGATGTCTCCCCTCTATCGTCTTCAATTATTACCGGAGGATCTTCGGCTGGGTGGTCTGGCTGCATCATCATGCCCACCATATCTTAGAACAATAGCGCCATTTGTTTTATGTTGGCCGCTTGTTCCGCGACCTCTTTGTCTTTTCTCTCGAGTATTCTTCGGAGGAATTCGACATCATTTTCCTGTTCTTCGCATTGCTCTGATGATGTATCCGGGCTTTCTTTTGGCCTAGTAGGTGCGGCCATGGTTGTCAGCATCTCTTTGAGCTTTTTCTATTGTTGCTCCTGAGCCTTTGTTAATGATCGGGTGAGTGATAGATGGCCCATAGAGATACGGCTATCCTCTTTTCCGGAAGCCATGTAAATGGTGTGCACCACCATGCCCCCAGACTTGGGGCGTTTGTATTCAGCACCCTTGAGATTTGTCGCAGACACAAGGATCTTCTCCGGCCTTCTTCTTTTATGGGAGGTGGAAGTTGCGGGGGCTGTTTTAGCCGATGCTTTCCGTGGTACGACGGCGGTGAGATTCTCTTCTTGCCGGATCTTCATTATCTCCTGTCGGCGGGAGTAATCTTGGTCGATCACAGAGTCTTGGACTCTTCGCCAGACCCTATGGATTTTGGAGGACAGCCGCTGAGGGGGCTGATCTGGCTTTGTTTCAGTAACATTCTCCGCAGACGGAGGAGATATTTTAAGCACGGCGGTCGGAGAGTTCTTGCGCAGCCTCCTGGGTGGTTCAAAGCTGTTCCCAGTTGGAACAGCAGCATCAATTTCTACCATCGGAGCTGGTGGAGTCAATCCAGAAAAGGAACTTCCCCAAGTTTTCCTCACTCAGTGCCAGTGGCAACATCGAGCGCGTCTTGCAGATGGGATCACCTCCGTTACGGGTGTGGCTTCATCATGCCCCCTGTTCTGGTGAGAAGTTGTTATCGGTGTCATTCTATCGAAGACTGACGTCCGCTGAGAGGGAACGATCAATCTTGCAAACGCAGACTTTCGAGCAGGGGTAGCAGCCTTGGTGACTTCGCCTGGAGCGGGAGTTAGAACGGCCAGTCTTGTGAAGACCGACCCCTTAGTAGGAAAAGTCTCTCTGATGACTTCATTTACTGGAGCAGGAATGGCTATCCGTTTCGGGATAGCCCCTTCAGGTAATGCGGACTTTTTCATGGGCCTATTGGAGCTTTGGCCCGGTCCGTTAAAGACCGAGGCGTTGGATTTGGGCGACCCGTTGAGAGGGGCCATGATAGTTGCAAGCCGATCAAAGTCCGACTTCTTTGAAGCTTCTTGCAATGGCACTGGGGCGTTGAAGCTCATTGGTGGTAGCATGGTCCCGAAGAACAGTCCAGTGGTGGCCTGAGTCACCTGTTCCACTAGCATGGCGAAGATGGAGGCCGCTTGGGGCCCATAAGTCACTCCTCCGGCGAGGACGGAGTGGGAGTTGTTGTTGTAGTTAGTGCAGTTGGAAGCCATTTTCTCTTCTACATGGAGCAAGACACCAAATCTTATTACCTCGAATCCACAGGCAACCATAGCAGACCGCGATTTGTTCGCGAAACACGACACACGAAGTGTGGAGTGGAAAGAGGAAAAGAGTCCCACCGGGCATTCCAGAATCTGTTCGCCGCCGAAAGACGCGACCGAGACGTTGGGACGTCTGTCCTGAATTTGGGGGCAGATGCTATTTGGTTTTATCTATCCACCTCTCCGAAGATGCCAAGTTGATTTATGGCACCGTGTATCGGAGGTTTAGATAGATATGGCCGTTATAGCAAACTTCGTCAGATTCCCCCTTGTTTACGAGGGGTTTTTGATTGTGGGGACGCCCTTTCCTGCATGCACAAACCCCTACAGTTAATTACTCTACCGCATAGCTGTAACCACTTTCTCCTTCTTCAGATGGTCACTTTGTGTCGTGTGTATTTGTTTTATTTTTGGTTGCCCGTGGATTGTATACGGAGACTAATTTATGTTGTCACCCGTAGGGCGTGGATTAGTCCAAATCCGTATTTTCTTAGATTTGGGTTTCGTTTGGGTTTAAGGATCGTTATTCTCATTGAGATTAAGATCAACTTAAACGTTTACTGAGGATACGTTAGTCTAATTTTAGACTAAGATCTACTCAACAGGATTTTGGAATCATTTAGATCCAATGAAAGAGTATTTAGACTCTATCGTTTTAGTTTAGGGATGTTACGGTCCATTGGGTTTAAGGACATCGTAGTCCATGGAGTTTAAAGACATCATGTTCTGTGTTTAAAGACATCATAGTCTGTGGGGTTTAAAGAAATCATAGTCTGTAATGTTTCTGGCTGTCGGGACCCGCCACCTCTCTGAAGACGTTAAATAATTACAACGACACATATCAAAGGTGTGAAGAGATGTACCCTTGAACCGATGTTGATTGAGAGATCTGTTGTCAAGCTTCGGGACTAAGATCAATTAAAGAGATTGTGACCACATGGGCTCAGTTAATCTGAATTGAGGACTTATGGCCAACTTGGGATCAGTCCACTCAGATTTGAATAAAATGTTGAATATTTGTTTAGGCTCAGTCCCTTTTGGTTCAATAATGCTGAGCATTAAATTGGGTTCTGACACCCCTTTTTCTTTTGTCTTTTACTGAGGGTTGAACACTTTTTATGGTGCTGGGCTTTATTTAAAGAATACTTTGTGTTCCCTCAGCGCACATGTGAGGAGCACGTGGTGCGCTTGGCGCTGAGCGCCAGACCTGAAGCGCTAAGGCGCTTCTTGTGAAATAACGCACACGTGAGGAGCACGTGGTGCGCTTGGCGCTAAGCGCCAGACCTGGAGTGCTAAGGCGCTTCTTGTGAAATAGCATACACGTGAGGAGCACGTGGTGCGCGTGGCGCTGAGCGCCAGACTTAGAGCGCGGAAACGTTTCTTTTGAAATAGCGCACACGTGAGGAGCACGTGGTGCGCTTGGCGCTGAGCACCAGACCTGGAGCGCTAAGGCGCTTCTTATGAAATAACGCACACATGAGGAGCACGTGGTGCTTAGCGCTGAGCGTCAGACTTTGAGCGCTGAAGCACTTCTTTCGAAATAGCGCATATGTGAGGAGCACGTGGTGCGCTTAGCGCTGAACGCCAGACTTGGAGCGCTGAAGTGCTTCTTTTGAAATAGAGCACACGTGAGGAGTACGTGGTGCGCTTGGCACTGAGCGCCATACTTGGAGCGCTGAAGCGCTTCTTTGGCAGTTCTGGTCAGTTCTGTGCTCTGAGAATTAAGTTCTCGTTTATAAGAGACTTTGTCTTATGGATCTAAGAACTAAGTTCTTCTTTTTATGAAGAGATGCTATGATCTCTTCTATTTTTTTGAAAGATTTTGTCTTACAGATCTGTGATCTAGCAAAAGAACTAAGTTCTTCTGGTGTGAGGATTAAACTCTCAAGAATTGATGAGATGTTATGATATCACTTCTTATCATTTACCTTGAAGAAAATTTCTTCTTCTGAGAGCTTGCTCTTCTCTTTTTCTTTTTTGAGAGCTTGAAGTTTATGGGGGGTTTCCTCTCTCTAAGACTTGAAGTCTTGGGTCCTTTATATAGGGGAGGCTGATTTGTTGAATCAGTCAAGGAAATCTTTCTCTGATTGATTTGGGGATGTTTCCCCACCATTGGATCTTTGATCCTAGAGTTTCTGTTTTACAGAAGACAATCTTCTTATTTTTAACAAGATTGGGAAAATATTTTCCCATACAGAACTTATTCTGTATCTTGGTAATTTTTAATCACCATTGGATCTTTGATCCAACGGTGCTCCGATTTACATAGCGTAATCTTTCCTGTTTGGAAAGATTTGAGGAGTATTTCCTCAACAGAATTTTATTCTGTAATTTGATGATTCATTCATCTCAGTTGGATCTTTGATCCAATGGTGGAGAACATTTGGTTCTAGCGCTTGGCGCTCTCATGCTTTGCACGTGAGGCGTTGCCTCAGAGTCTTTGACTCTTAGCGCTGGCACTCCTGGCACTAACGTTCTCGTACTTTGCACGTGAGGCGCTGCCTCAGAGTCTTTGACTCTTAGCACTTGCGTTCCTGGCGCTTGTGCTCTCGTAGTTTGCACGTGAGGCACTGCCACAGAGTCTTTGACTCTTAGCGCTGGCGCTCCTGGTGCTAGCGCTCTCGTGCTTTGCACGTGAAGCGCTGCTTCAGAGTCTTTGACTCTTAGCGCTGGCGCTCCTGGCGCTAGCACTCTCGTGCTTTGCACGTGAGGCGCTGTCTCAGTTTAAATTTTAAATTTTGAACAAAGCTTCACTCTGATTGGGGGAAACAATAGGCCGCTTGAGGGTTATCTCGTCTTCCTGTCGCAGAGGACCCATATGTACCCTCCGTAGCGATGGGAGATCTTCGTAGAAGATAATCGGGGGGTAGGGCCTCTTCGGGATGTGCACATTCTCAGTCTCATCCTGTGAACGCCTTAAAGCTTCATCTAGTTGCGCGGCTTCCTCAGTAGACGAGCCAGGGTAAATGAGACCATCATCTGGCTCTTGCATCGATATTATCTCGTCTTGAACAATAGGCTCAGATTCCAGCAAAAGGTCAAGCAAGCCAGCAACCGTTTTCTTCCTCCTTTTCGAGCTGGAGGTAACGCTGGAAGAGGATCGCTTCCTTCCCCTCGGCGCTTTGGCATTGTAAGTCCACGTTGCGACCCCCGGTTCTTACGGGGAGGCGGAAACGGTATAAAATCAAAATTTTAACGCAAGAGGCAACATGGACTAAGCTAGGTCGGGATCTTTACCTAAACTAAAACTAGCATACTAAGCTAAAGATATTTAGCTACTCGGATGAAGATGGTTATACCTAAACTTGAACTCCTTCTCTTCAAGCTCCGATGGTGGTTCGATGGCTCCTTCTCGTTGTCTCCGTACGCCGAAGATAGATCCACTTGAAAGCTCCAACCTTTAGCTCCTTCTTCGTTCTTTGAAGAAACTAGTTCACTTGGTTTGCTAAACCTAGTGAACTAGAATGAGTAGAGAGGAAATAGAATGGGATTTTATCTATGGTTCTTGATTCTCAACTCATGAGACAAGAGAACCATAGATCAAGAGAGGGAGCAAGAGGTTGAGGGTGAGAGCAAGAGGAGAGCTCAAGAACAAGAGAGAGAATGAGAAAGAAAGAATGAGCAAGTATTTTGTCTCTCACCCTCTCATAATCCAAAGTGATCATAACTCATCATATCAAAAAAGTCTTATGTGATGGTTTGAAGCAACCATAAGCTTATCATGTCATGCACTCATTTTACTCAAATGAGCAAGCAAGTAAAAGTCTTTGGCATGAAATGATAACCATGGTTATCATGATGGTCAACTAGTCAAGCCTAGTCAACCGGTCAACAAGTCAACAAAAGTCAACAAGTCACCAAAGTCAACAAGTCAACAAAAGTCAACAAGTCAACAACCATATCACCATAATACTTAATTAATATAATAGTTAATCACATATCATATTCTCATTAGGGTTGAGCATAAAGTCAAAAAGTCAACGGTCAACTGTCAACAACCCTAATGAGAATCCGCTGCCTCTGCCTCCCTGTCAACTGTGCATACACACCCGCATCCGCGTTCCGAGGAACACGAATGCAAACTGGATAAATCCAATCCCATAAGGTACACTAGGATCTGGCTTAAACCAAAGCCCGCTAGTGTAAACTGTCCGGACACTGTACGTGCACAAGTGCACGGATGTGACCGAACCCTGTCGCAAAACCATGCGACCTGTCGCAATACCATGCGACCTCTACTCTTTTGCCTAAAGGCGAAAAGCTTTCTGCGTGGGACTCTAAAGACTCGACACTACGCTGGCAGTGGGTTTAACCACAGACCGCAAGCGGCACTAGCTGTGCGTAACGGTCCCCAGGTAGTGCCGACAAGAAGACCGACGAGGCGAAACCCATCTGAACTCCTACTGAGCCTGAGTGTGACATTCTCCGTACAGTCCGGTCTGTTCGTCTGATACATCGCATGGCGGGCCTAGGGGGCGGTAAACGTCAGTCCCCCAATAGCGGTACAAGTCGTGCCGGAGTGAAGCCCAATACACCCTGAGATAACACTGGAAACCTACCAGTATATCTCGTTTGCCCTGGCCAGGGACTACTCGTGTAATGGCTCTCCTAGACACAGCGCGATGTCAACCCCCAATACCGGGAGAGACGAATCCTGTCTAACCGTCACTGCCTCCAAGTGCTTCGGGACTGCACCCAACCACCACCTGTTTGCACGACTCCTTTGAGCCGTGGTAGGGTAGTGATCAAAGTACAGTGGGAACACACCCGAGGCGAAGTGACAGTGTCAAGTCAGCGGACTAAGCTGTACTCATGTCACATGGGAACTGATAACTGACGATAGGTATAATACCAACTAGTCAGTTCCCGACGAGTCCTGTCCAGTGTACCCGTAACCTAACGAGCACCCGCATACTATCTCAAGTACGACGTACTGATGGCTGTGGGACAGACCGTCTCCCACACTGGGATGAGAAGCGCATGCGCTGGTCTACTCCGGAGTATCGATGCCCTGTCTCGATAGTCCTGCGACCAGGGACCTGAATAAGGATGTGCTTATAGATTACCCAGCCCCCACTAGTGTGACTGCCATCACAACGCTGGTAATCAAGCAAAGATCCTAAGGGCTCCACTAATGCGTATAAGTGATATACTGAAATAAACACAAGTACACATTGAAGTAGAAACAAACCAAGTAGCATACTACTATTTTGAGCAAGATTGTATATACAAGGTGAATATCCCAAGCATCCATTAAGTAATATACAAACTAGTATGATACAGTAATGGCCTCTAGGGCATATACACTAACAATCTCCCACTTGCACTAAGGCCATGTACTGGCGTATCGAAGACCTATCATCTCGATCAGCCGCTCGAACTGAGTCTGGGGCAGGGCCTTGGTGAATGGATCTGCAGTGTTATCTTCTGAAGCGACTCTCCGAACCTCGATCTCCTGGCGATCTACGATCTTCCTGATCAGGTGATACCGCCTCAAGATGTGCCTGGATCTCTGATGGGACCTGGGTTCCTTCGCTAATGCTATAGCCCCGTTGTTGTCGCAATACAGAGGTATTGGATCAACAATGGACGGAACCACCTGAAGTTCTTTCAAGAACTTCCTCATCCAGACAGCTTCTTTTGCGGCATCAGATGCATCGATGTATTCCGCTTCCATCGTCGAGTCTGCAACGGTTTCCTGTTTGGAACTCTTCCAACACACCGCCCCTCCATTGAGGGTAAAGACAAAACCCGACATGGACTTGGAATCATCCTTGTCACTCTGGAAGCTGGAGTCAGCAAAGGCCTCGATCTGGAGGTCTTTTCCGCCATACACCAAGAACATCTCCTTAGTCCTTCTCAGGTACTTGAGAATGTTCTTTACCGCTATCCAGTGTTTCTTCCCAGGGTTAGACTGATACCGGCTTACCACACTCAGTGCATAAGCTACATCCGGTCTGGTACACAACATCGCATACATTATAGAGCCTACCGCAGAAGCGTAGGGTATAATAGACATGCGATCCCTCTCCAAATCAGTCTTGGGAGACATCTCTTTAGAGAGGGTGATCCCGTGACAAGCCGGTAGGTTACCGCGCTTGGAATCTTCCATACTGAACCTCTTCAGTATGGTGTCGATGTACCTGGACTGCGAAAGTCCTAATATCCTCTTGGATCTGTCACGGTAGATCCGGATACCCAGAATGTATGAGGCATCACCCAGGTCTTTCATGGAGAACCTGTGTGACAAGAACCCCTTGACAGATTGTAGCATAGGAATGTCATTTCCTATTAAGAGAATGTCATCCACGTATAAAACGAGGAATACTACAGTTCTCGCTACAAATCTACTATAGATGCATGGTTCATCTGGATTTTTGATAAAGCCAAATTCATTGACCGTCTCATCAAAGCAGATGTTCCAACTCCGCGATGCCTGCTTTAGTCCATAGATGGACTTAAGCAACTTGCACACCTTTCCGCTGCTCCCACTCTGAATGAAACCCTCTGGCTGGTCCATATAGACACACTCCTCTAAATTTCCATTTAGAAAAGCTGTCTTTACGTCCATTTGCCAGATCTCATAATCGTGGAAGGCAGCAATGGCAAGAAGGATCCGAATGGATTTCAGCATGGCTACTGGAGAAAAGGTTTCGTCGTAGTCCAAGCAAGGTCTTTGACGAAAACCCTTTGCTACCAGCCTAGCTTTATAGGTCTCAACCTGTCCATCTACACCAATCTTCCTTTTGAAGATCCACTTGCATCCTACGGGTTTTACCCCGTCTGGAGCAATGTCCAACGTCCATACCTTGTTGGTGTACATGGATTCCATTTCGGTCCGCATTGCATCCAGCCATTTCATTGAGTCAACGCTCTGAACGGCCTGCTGGAAGCTAGTAGGCTCATCATAATCTATGATGCAATCCTCTCTATCCCCGTCTATGAGAAAACCGTAGTATCTCTCGGGCGGATGAGACTGCCTACTACTCCTGCGGAGTGGCGTAGGAATGTCCTGTTCTTCCGAACCCTCTGGTTCCACTAAACTTTCAGTAATAGTCCGTGGTTCTGGAATTTCTTCCAGTTCTACTGCGCTCCCACTTATTTCTTTTTCTATGAACTGGTGTTCTAGAAAGTGGGCATGACGAGAAACAAGAACTTTTTGTTCCTCTTCACAGTAGAAGAAATATCCCTTGGAATTCTTTGGATATCCCACAAACTTGCACAGTACTGAGCGTGCCTCGAGCTTGTCCGCATGCTGCTTTTTGACAAAAGCTGGACTTCCCCATATCTTAATGTGATTAAGATGGGGTCTCTTCCCACACCACATCTCAAATGGCGTAGTAGGCACAGTCTTAGTGGGAACTCGGTTCAAAAGGTATGCGGCTGATTCTAGCGCATATCCCCAGAATGATCGCGGCAACTCAGCATTACTCATCATGGATCGCACCATATCCAATAGGGTGCGGTTCCGTCTCTCCGATACACCGTTATGTTGCGGGGTGTATGGAGGAGTAAGCTGAGAGAGAATTCCATTCTCTTTTAAATAGTCCAGGAACTCGGCACTTAAGTATTCTCCACCTCGATCCGATCTTAGAATCTTAATACTTTTGCCGGTCTGTTTCTCTACTTCATTCTTATACTCCTGGAATTTTCCGAAGGCCTCGGACTTATGTTTCATTAAGAAGACATAACCGTACCTTGAGAAGTCATCCGTAAAAGTAATGAAGTAAGAATGTCCGCTTCGGGCATGTGTAGACATTGGACCGCACACGTCACTGTGTACGAGTCCTAAGAGCTCGCTCGCTCTTACTCCTTGTCCAGTAAACGGAGTCTTTGTCATCTTTCCTTTGAGACAAGATTGACAAGTGGCATACGATTGATATTCGAACGCATTCAAATATCCTTCTGTATGTAACTTAGTCAACCTTCTCTCATTGATGTGACCCAATCTACAATGCCATAAGAAAGTCTGATTTAGTTCTGGAGACTTTCTTTTGTGTGTATTCTGGACGTTGAAAATCTGTGGTTGGTTTAACACGTATATACCATTACTCAATGTACCTGACCCAATCAAAACTTGATTAAGGTGAATGTTTACAACATTACTTACAAACGCAAATACATAACCTTCTTTAGAAACTAAAGATACAGAAATGATATTACAAGTTGCGTTGGGTACAAAAAAGCAATTACGCAAAACCAAAACATGTCCATCTGACATTCCCAGGTGATAGTCCCCCACGGCTTTAGCATCCATGCTAGCTCCGTTCGCAACTTTGAGGGTCATGTCACCTGCCTTCAAAACCCTACGGTTTCTCAACGCCTGCAAAGAATTACAGATATGAGATCCTGATCCGGTATCCAATACCCAGGAAGTAGAGTTTATTGAAAGACAATTTTCAATAACATACACACCTGAAGCTGAAGCTGCAACCTGCTTCAATTCCTGTGTTCTGGCCTTCCAGGCCCTGCAATCATTCTTCCAGTGTCCTTTCTTATAACAATAGAAGCATTCTTCCTTATCCACAAGCTTCCCCGCTATCTTTGTTGCTTTACCTTTTCCCTTCGTGTCCACTTTACTAACACCGCCCCTTGGTTTGGCGGGGGCCTTCTTCTTCTTTCCCTTGGCTTTCGCCTTGGACCTAGAAGAAGATGATCCTCCTACAAACAAAGTGGATGTTTCCCTACCTTTTTGTAGGGTTCCCTCTGCGCTCCTCAGCATGTTGAGGAGCTCTGATAGTTCAACCTCTTTTTCTTGTAGGTTGAAGTTCAGTATAAACTGGGCGTAAGTGGAAGGAAGGGACTGGAGAACTATATCCGTATATAGCTCACTCTCCAATGTGATCCCTAGGTCAGCGAGCTCCTCAATGTAGCCGATCATCTTTAGCACGTGCTCGGCTACTGATGATCCGACGGCCATTCTTGTCGAAAACAACTTTTTCGACGCTTCGTATCTTGCGATACGTGATTGCTCTCCATACAGTTCTTTTGTATGGAGCAATATGGACTCCATGTCCATATTCTCATGCCTCCTCTGATGTTCGTTGTCCATCGAGGCAAGCAGGAGGCACTTGGCCTTCGCGCTATCAATCTCCCAAGTCTTGCGGATTTCCTTATCCGCGACACTGGAAGTTGGACCAGGGACAGGGGGAGCTTTGGTGGTAAGAAGATACCCCAGCTTGTCATAAGTGATTGCTATCGTGACATTCCTGAGCCAATCTTTGTAGTTTGGCCCTGTCAGTTTGTTTTTATCTAGGAGTAACTTAAGTCCAGTCATGTTGATTGGTCGCTGCAATTAGGAGAGAGAAGAAGAAACACTCAGCATGATGCTCTTGCAAGTTTAGAGTGGTTTTTAGTTTGTCTAAACAGGATGGCTCCCACTGTTTCTCGAATCCCTTCTCAAACCATAAAGGAAGAATTAGTCAGGATCAATCCCACCGTACAATACTTGCTTAACCGTTCAGCCAGGCCGGTGTCGGTACTTCGAGGGAGGTTTTCCAACGCTTTCGCGAAGTTCCTTAATTAGAGAACCTCTTTTCCCTGGGGGCGTAGCCCCGCTAACACCTTTCTAGGCACCTACTAGGTTTATAGCATTGATCGTTAAGTGAGAAATTTCCCGAGGAGTAGCATATACTCACAGTAGGATCGGGATCCAAATATCATTGCGTGACGAAACTGAAGGAATCCTACCAGAATCATCACACTCCAAATGGTATGCAAATCTAGCAAGTTTCAGTACTTATGAAACTCCCGATGTGGATTTTTGCCCCATGCTCTTATGACCTTGACTTTGGCCAAAATATCATAAGTCACATGTCAAGTTCTACCCGTCATTATCCAGGTTAATTTGGATCCATCCGTACCTACCCTTGACTTTGGCCAAAATGGCAGTACGACTGTCCCAAACCAACGCATCTATCTATGCTACACATGAACACCCAATAGCTACCAATCACTGTGCCTTGACTTTGGCCAACATACACAGCTTGAATACTATTGACTATTCATGTGAAACGACGGAGGGCTACGGATGGTTTTGGCAAAACCATGAACGTAGTGAACTTGATATGGTCGATGGAACGAGATAGCTTTTAAAAAGGAGTGGCTCAAGCTCCGCATTTAAAAGTTGTTTTTGAAAAGAACCGAGTGGTTTTTCGAAAGTGTTCCAACGACTTTAACTTGGTTTATTATCTTGCATTAGTTCTTTTAATGCGTGATATTCTTGCATTAGTTCTTTTAATGCGTCCCATCATTTAATCCTATCATTGCAGAAAACAACCAAAATATGACGTACGCTTATGCCATTCGCATTCGCCACGGGGCCCCGTCATTACCCGTTAGGTTACTTAACTAACGACAGAGCGGGGGCTGGGCTAGCGCGTCTGTAAAACATAAGCAACGCCTAAATAATATCATATATAGATATACTGCAATGATAAACATTTCAGATCACAGATAAATACATTGGATATACTAGGAATCTGTAATTTGTACGAGCCTGTAACAAAAACAGATTACACGGTCGCGGTGAATAGCCAAAACCCCACCCAAGACCCCTACGGGTGCGGCAAACTACCCGCCAAGTACCCGAAGCGTAGCAACCTCCCTCATCTCCATGAGTAGGCCACTCGACACTTCGGCATACCCGGTAGTTTGTGCACCCCTCCATGGGTCTATCCTAGGAGCAAAAACAGTAAAAAGAAATTATACAATGACGGCTACAACCCCGACCCGGTTGTGCGGCCATACAAATAATTATTACATCAATTTACAAATTTACATGAATTGCAAGAAAAGAAAACTCTCGTCTCACAACCCCCGGCTATTCACCCGCGACAATCCAACATATTTATATACACATTCCAGCACATTACAGATCATGTATAACCCCGACTAATCGACTTATAGCGATTAGCCGACGTTCAATACATGCAAACATCACAGATATAACCATCATAGTCAAAGTGCAGTGAAGTTCGGAAAAATACGGAATTATAGGACCCCAAAAGGAAATTTCTTTTCTGGAAAATCTGGGCATATATAATATATTTCAAAAATCCCAAAACCAACACAGACACACACTGCACGAAAAATGATGCACAGAAGACGACAAAGCGCGGCGCTTCCGCGGCGGATGCCTAGCTCGCGGCGGTTTGGACGAATTACTGTATCGTTTTTCTTGGGTGTTCACACAAAACCCTGAGCCGAATTTACAAGTGTAAAGTTTTTCATTTTGAGCCAAAAAAAATTCAACAGAAACTCAGTTTTTGTAAAAGTTTGGTTTTTGGATTTTTCCGGTTCCGAACTTCGTTACACTTCACTACCAAGCTAGTTTAAGTTTAGTTAGGCTCTGATACCACTGTAAGTCCACGTTGCGACCCCCGGTTCTTACGGGGAGGCGGAAACGGTATAAAATCAAAATTTTAACGCAAGAGGCAACATGGACTAAGCTAGGTCGGGATCTTTACCTAAACTAAAACTAGCATACTAAGCTAAAGATATTTAGCTACTCGGATGAAGATGGTTATACCTAAACTTGAACTCCTTCTCTTCAAGCTCCGATGGTGGTTCGATGGCTCCTTCTCGTTGTCTCCGTACGCCGAAGATAGATCCACTTGAAAGCTCCAACCTTTAGCTCCTTCTTCGTTCTTTGAAGAAACTAGTTCACTTGGTTTGCTAAACCTAGTGAACTAGAATGAGTAGAGAGGAAATAGAATGGGATTTTATCTATGGTTCTTGATTCTCAACTCATGAGACAAGAGAACCATAGATCAAGAGAGGGAGCAAGAGGTTGAGGGTGAGAGCAAGAGGAGAGCTCAAGAACAAGAGAGAGAATGAGCAAGAAAGAATGAGCAAGTATTTTGTCTCTCACCCTCTCATAATCCAAAGTGATCATAACTCATCATATCAAAAAAGTCTTATGTGATGGTTTGAAGCAACCATAAGCTTATCATGTCATGCACTCATTTTACTCAAATGAGCAAGCAAGTAAAAGTCTTTGGCATGAAATGATAACCATGGTTATCATGATGGTCAACTAGTCAAGCCTAGTCAACCGGTCAACAAGTCAACAAAAGTCAACAAGTCACCAAAGTCAACAAGTCAACAAAAGTCAACAAGTCAACAACCATATCACCATAATACTTAATTAATATAATAGTTAATCACATATCATATTCTCATTAGGGTTGAGCATAAAGTCAAAAAGTCAACGGTCAACTGTCAACAACCCTAATGAGAATCCGCTGCCTCTGCCTCCCTGTCAACTGTGCATACACACCCGCATCCGCGTTCCGAGGAACACGAATGCAAACTGGATAAATCCAATCCCATAAGGTACACTAGGATCTGGCTTAAACCAAAGCCCGCTAGTGTAAACTGTCCGGACACTGTACGTGCACAAGTGCACGGATGTGACCGAACCCTGTCGCAAAACCATGCGACCTGTCGCAATACCATGCGACCTCTACTCTTTTGCCTAAAGGCGAAAAGATTTCTGCGTGGGACTCTAAAGACTCGACACTACGCTGGCAGTGGGTTTAACCACAGACCGCAAGCGGCACTAGCTGTGCGTAACGGTCCCCAGATAGTGCCGACAAGAAGACCGACGAGGCGAAACCCATCTGAACTCCTACTGAGCCTGAGTGTGACATTCTCCGTACAGTCCGGTCTGTTCGTCTGATACATCGCATGGCGGGCCTAGGGGGCGGTAAACGTCAGTCCCCCAATAGCGGTACAAGTCGTGCCGGAGTGAAGCCCAATACACCCTGAGATAACACTGGAAACCTACCAGTATATCTCGTTTGCCCTGGCCAGGGACTACTCGTGTAATGGCTCTCCTAGACACAGCGCGATGTCAACCCCCAATACCGGGAGAGACGAATCCTGTCTAACCGTCACTGCCTCCAAGTGCTTCGGGACTGCACCCAACCACCACCTGTTTGCACGACTCCTTTGAGCCGTGGTAGGGTAGTGATCAAAGTACAGTGGGAACACACCCGAGGCGAAGTGACAGTGTCAAGTCAGCGGACTAAGCTGTACTCATGTCACCTGGGAACTGATAACTGACGATAGGTATAATACCAACTAGTCAGTTCCCGACGAGTCCTGTCCAGTATACCCGTAACCTAACGAGCACCCGCATACTATCTCAAGTACGACGTACTGATGGCTGTGGGACAGACCGTCTCCCACACTGGGATGAGAAGCGCATGCGCTGGTCTACTCCGGAGTATCGATGCCCTATCTCGATAGTCCTGCGACCAGGGACCTGAATAAGGATGTGCTTATAGATTACCCAGCCCCCACTAGTGTGACTGCCATCACAACGCTGGTAATCAAGCAAAGATCCTAAGGGCTCCACTAATGCGTATAAGTGATATACTGAAATAAACACAAGTACACATTGAAGTAGAAACAAACCAAGTAGCATACTACTATTTTGAGCAAGATTGTATATACAAGGTGAATATCCCAAGCATCCATTAAGTAATATACAAACTAGTATGATACAGTAATGGCCTCTAGGGCATATACACTAACAGGCATGACGTTGGCTAACTTCGCCTCCAGTATCCCCTTTTGACGACACCAATGCTGATGAAATCACCACTGATGGCACTTCCGTTGGTGCTTCATCGAAGGCCTTTGCTTGAGCTCTAGTGCACATTAGCATCCCAGCAGTATGAGGAGTCGATTCTGCTTCTGCGGTTTTCTGGATAAGTACCGAACTGCTGTCCCTTAAAAGAGGGCGAACGACTGACCGCGGTCACAGTGGAGTGCTGGTGACTTGGGTTGGAGCTGAAATCAATACTCAAAGAGTACTCGTCTTTCCTCGGCGATGACAGGACCGACCTGATGGCGATACCAACCTACAAAGGACCCCACAGACCTTGGAAGATAATCGGGCTCTGGGATCATGAAGAGAGAGCCAGTGTTCAGCCGCATAATATGATGAATGAAGTCATGAACAACTCCCAGAGACGAGTTGGGCTCCACCAAAAATGCTTCGAAGGGAACACCCTGGTTATAGCCCAATTGCCGAGCAAAGCGATGCGGATTATACCACATGAAAAGAGCCGTATCATTTCGACGGAACACCAAATAACACGGCCTAATCGAATACAAGTGCATAATTTCCTTAGGCTTCAAGGATGGTGCTCCCCCTTTCGATAAATAGAATAGAGGTTGGACGGGCCCCGAAGGATCAGAGAGGACTCAGTCGTTGAATATCATTCCACCTTCGTTAGCATACGGGTTAAGCAACACACAAAGGGCTCCTAGCTGAGATGGATCAGGAGCAGAAGCATCCACCAACCTCATGAGCCACGTGAAGGTGTAAGCGTCATAGAAATCTGGCCTCCGATACGCTGCGAATGCCCATAATACATGCATCTCGATCCACGACGTGAAGTAGTGGAGGGAGAAATTCACAACATCAACACCCGGGGTCGAAGTATTGGCCACATCGCTTAGCCCATGGTATAAGTGTGATAGCTCCGTGATACCCATGGCCAGTCGTATCCTTTCAGCCACGCGATGAGCAGAATAGATGACCGAAGCTCTCATGAAGCGACGATGCGTTGAATAGCAAACCAACTGAGCCAAAGGATGATAAAGCCGACAAAGAAGGTCTCTTCGTCCATGTCGGGAGCCGCAATCGAATCAAAGGACACGGCCGACAAGATCGGGATATAAAACTGCGGTAAATCTTCTTCTTTGGTCGGCAATTGATTTAGCTCAAACCCAAAATGGTCGTTAATGTTCGCAAACTTTGGAGCCGTCTTGGACAAAGCATCTTCGCGGATAAAGCAGGCAATGAAGCTCTCGAAAGTGACGCCATGCCCTTCCGACGCCGCGAACAGTTTCTCAAAAATAACCAAAACCTTGATTAAGCTAGGGTACTTATGGCGGACGGTGTTTTCAGTCGTCAAGCCGTCAAGCGAAGCCGGCATCGTCTCAAACACATACTCATTGGGAGACAGCAACTCTTCATAATGCTCTCCCCTGATTGGTAGTCCCGAAATCTCGCGAAACTCTTCCAATGAAATAGAGACATCGCAATTCCCTGGCAAGAAGGTGTTGGTGGGAAGATTCCACTAGTTCACAAAAGTCTTAACCCAACAGACATGAGGGGACTGATAATGAAAAGGGACGCATACACCGCCTAATAGAGCCCGACCTTCTGCAATCGCGGACGATGGATGGACAGAACATATCGAGCCCAAGGAAGATGTTAGATGTAGTGCCCTCAAAGTCAATTATTGGATCGCAGGTACGTAATTGCAATGATTGAGGGAGGACCTATACCGGTAGGACAGTCTTACTCGAGATGATAGTATGCTATCTGGTTTGCCTTTATCAGTCTTGTACAGCTTTAGGTGACATTACTGTTCACTATTACACATTGATAGAGCCCTTAGGATTCTTGGTTGACTACCAATAGTGTAATGGCGATCATATACGTGAGAGTTGGGTAGTCTATAAACACATCCTAAAAAGTGGTCCCTAGTCGTAGGAGTTTCGAGACAGGGCATTGATACTCCAGAGTAGACTAGTGTATACAGTCGAGACCCCGACGAGGGACGGTGGCCGGTATTACAAGCCATTGGTGTCAGTTGGATCACCTATGATGTATACAGGTGCTCATTAGGTTATGAGTGCACCGGACAGGACTCGTCGGGAACCTGCTAGTTGGTATTATACCTAGCGTCAGATAGCAGTTCCCTGGTGACATGTGTACAGGTTAGTTCATCGACCTGAGGTCGTCATTTGTCCCGTGTGAGTTTCTACTGTGCTTAGATTACTACCCTACCACGGTTCAAAGGAGTCGTGCAAACAGGTTTTAGTTGGGTACACTCCCGAGCCACATAGAGGCGGTGAGCGGATCGGCAGGGGATTCGTCTCTCCCGGTATTGGGGGTGAGATCGTGCTGTGTCTAGGAGAGACAATACACCAAGTCCTTGGCTAAGGCAGGTGAGAATTACTGGTAGGTATTCCAGTAGTTTCTCAGGGTGTTCATGGCTACCTTCCAACACGACTTATACCGCTATTAGGGGTCTGACGTTACCAGCCCTCTAGGCCCGATATGCGATGCTCATAGATGAACGGACCGGACTGTACGGTTATTGTCACTGATAGGCTCAGTAAGGTTCCAGGATGAGTTCGCTCATCGGCTTCCCTTTCGGTCAATACTTGGACAGCCGTTACGTACAGCTCGTACCACTGACGGCTTGTGGTTAAACCCACTGCCAGAGTATTGACGAGTCTTTAGAGTTCCCCACAGATAGTTTTCCAAGTTCGGGCGAAACGTTGTAGAGGCCGCACGATTTTATGGCAGGGTTCGAACATGCACGTGCACTTGTGCACGTGTCATGCTTCGGACAGATAATACTGGTGGGCTTTGGTTTAAGCCGGATCCAAGTATTATATTGTG
This sequence comes from Agapanthus africanus, assembly GCA_030015575.1. Classification (NCBI taxonomy): domain Eukaryota; kingdom Viridiplantae; phylum Streptophyta; class Magnoliopsida; order Asparagales; family Amaryllidaceae; genus Agapanthus; species Agapanthus africanus. Next base: position 589,124,874 of record CM057340.1, on the reverse strand, counting down.
TTGGAATACGTTCGTCTCGTGGTATTCGTATTCGGTCGGAATACAGATACAGGTATGTATATACAAGTGAGGGGTATTCTCGTAATCCATTACGAGATTACTTTAGAAGATGCATTTCTTTTTGGGTTAATCATTTTGGTTTAAATGATTATTGGATTTGGAAAGTGTGACTCATTTTTGGTGACTCATTAATTCTAGCATGTTCACTAATGACTCATGCTAATGAGTCATGTAGTGACTCATGATGAATTAATGGAGTTTGTTTTGGGTGAGATATTATGAGGGCTTTATGGAGATATTTTGGTAAGATATTTTCCTTGATATTTCATCACAAAACCTCATATATATCATCACCAAAATGATAGGGCAACACACATCATTTTTTGGTGTTTGGTTTTTGCTCTCTTGAGATAGTTTCTTGAGCTCACACTCTTCATCTCTTTGCATCTTCTTCAACCTCCATTCTTACCCTTTCATGTGATGAGAACCAAAGAGTGTATTGAGACAAAGTATTCACACTTCTTTCTACTTCAATCTTGAACATGTCGGCTAGCAAACTTCATATTCGAGTTGCTTCAGTTCGAAGCGGGAGCCCGTATAAAGAATCGATGGTGTGGTGCTACCTCGACGAGCGAGATCGAAGAGCGGACTTCGTCGGCGCAGCAGCGAGAGTTTGGTGTGGAAATTGAAGATCGAAGGACACGGATCGATCGGTATAATCTCGTCAAACTCTTTTACAGTTTCTAGTTTATGGTTAATGGTACGATCCGGGTTTTAAGTTTGCATTAGCGCTAGTTTCAAAAGTTTTTGTTCCGCAATTGGCATCGGATTGACGGCCGGGCGCTGGCGTAGACTTGCATGGTATCAGAGCCAAACTATTAACTGTTAACTAGTTGGTTTAGACAATGTTAAAATATCGAAACCGAAACAAAATCCAAACGATGCCAATGAATCAACAGTTTTTGTTGTTTTTCAAAAGTTCCAGAAAAATTATTTAAACATATGCAGAAGACTACTCAAGACACCAGAAGACCACACCCCAAATACGGACCCCCCTCGGATTTGGGCCGAGCCCTAGGCCATAAAAACCGAGGAGGCCAGTTTTTCAGGGGCTTCTGAAATTGGTGTTTTGGGTGTAGTTTGGTCTCTGGGGAGTTGGTTCAGTGGTATTGTTTATTTGGCCCAGTTTGGATATGGTTTTATCAGGTTGTTTGGGCTATTAGGGGGTTATTTCGGAGTCGATAATATCTAACAACGTTTAAAGTTTTGCAGTGCTTACATTATATCTGTGACCGTGAATGTCATTCGAGCGGTAAATCGTATCTAATTGCTATAGCTCTTTTAGACGGGTTTGCGAACGTGACATTCGCGTTGATGTTCTGTGTTGTGCTGTGATGTTGCAGATTTGTCGTGGTGGATAGCTGTGTGCAATGGTAGTGCAATTTGGATTTATTTGTACATTTGATATTGCGGGGCAAGCGTCCAACATGTGGACTGCCGTCACTACCTGTTTGTATATTATTCTTTTAAGGCACGACCGGGTTGAGGTCGATGTACCCGTTGAACATATTTTCATTTCTATACTAGGTTTACCCCGTGATGGAGTGCACGGATAGCCGGGTTCTAGAGGGCAACGGATCCGCATCTCATGGCTTTGAGACGGAGAGGGCTTCACTCTAGAATTGGCAGACTATTCGCCGCACTCGTAGGGGGTACAGGTTGACCCAAGATGGAGTTCCCAAGTTACCGGATTCCGTGAAGTGCTGGGTGGTCCATTCACTTTGCTGTAGGGGCAGCCTCGCTTCAGGTTTTGGCGGGTAACTTGTCGCACTCGTAGGGGTCTAGGTTTTCATTGCACAGGCTATCCACACGACCAGGGAAACGTCGGGTTTCACTAGCGGCTCTGTGAAATCCGGGGATCCCGAATTATCTGTATTGTTCTGTGATGCTTATTACTTTTCTGTAATGTTGCATTTATCACCCCTGGAGCGATTATTGTATATTGGTATATATACTAGTAGATGTTGTATATGTTTTACACCCGCGCTAGTCCAGTCCCCGCTCTGTCGTTAGTTAAGTAACCTAACGGGTGATGACGGGACCCAGTGACGAATGCGGATGGCATATACGTACATTTTATTTTTGTTCTTTTCTGGCGTGATTAATTGATGGGACTGCGTTGATTCTGATCCATACAAAGGAAAACATGCCTGTTTGGATGTTGTTGGAACAGTTTTCAAAAAGTGTTATTACAAGGACGTTTTCTTTTGTTTTGCACAGTGGTATTCGGTTGGAATATCCTGCACCTCATTCGACGAGGCAAGGGCCGAGATCCCTTCACCGGGAGTGACCTCTTGGGCAGAAGTTTGCATCAGGGTAATAACTTCACTATAGTCGATTATTTGTTGCTTTGTATCGCGGTATTCAGTTGGAATATCATGCACCTCATTCTACGGGGAAAGAGCCGAGATCCCTTCACCGGGAGTGACCTCTTTAGCAAAGGTTTTCGCCAGTATATTTTTGTAAAAACCTATCAGGTTCCTATAACGAGATCAAGTTCATTACGTTAAAGGTTTTTTTTCCAAAAACCAGCTGTTGCCCTCCGTCGTTTCAGATGGGTAGCACGTAGTATTCATGCTATGTTTGTTGGCCTTCATCAAGGCATAGTAGATGGTAGCTGCTTGTTACCTTTCTGTTGCATAGATAGATGCATTGGTTTGGGACAGTCGTATTACCTTGTTGGCCTTCGTCAAGGGTATATACGGATGGGTTCAAATTAACCTGGACAATGACGGGTAGAAATTGACATGTGACTTATGATTTGTTGGCCTTCGTCAAGGTCATAAGAGCATGGGGTAAAAATCATATCAGGAGTTTCAAACATACAGGAAACTTGACAGGCATGCGCATACCTTCTAGAGTGTGATAACGTGAGTGGATTCCTTCACGTTATCATGATAGTTGGATTCCGATTCCCACTGATGAGTTGGTTTACTCTTCGGGTGATCCCGACTAATTCTTCTTCAGGTTTGGAGGAGAATTTGACGGTACAGTGGGAGGTTTCCTGATTAGATAAAGTGATAACCATTCTGATCTAGGTTAGAGTGCACGCAAGAGTGTTTCTTTTCTCTCTCTCTTTGGCAGCGACCTTTGACCGACCCTAGACTATGACTCAGTGACCATGTTAACCGAACCTTCTTAAAATACTGGCTTTTGGATTGTCTGAGTTGCATAAGTCATTGCCGCTCCTTCTTCTACCCTTTGCATTTCTCCAGAACACCTCGTATTACTACGAATATCCACTTCCATTGGATAAATCCATCGTATGGTTATATACGAACTCGAAGGGACTTCTTCGAGGATGGATTCAGGTTCAGGAGAAATTGAATTGGTTTATTCAGTTGTCTTTTATTATCACCTTCTCTCAGGTTGCGAGGGCTCCTTGGTTTAGGAGAGTACACGTATTACGCTTATTGGATAGTCTTCTTCCAAACCATAGGCAAGTGCCAAAAGGTAGGGAAAGGAGAAAACCAATTAGTTTAAGTAGGGTGTACAGAAGGTAATAAGTAAAGATAAAATAAAGGGATTAGAAAGAGGGCAAAGTAAATTGCGACTGCTATCATTCACGGCCAAACTACGTAATTCATCGCTACTCCTACTTCACCTTTGCATTTCTCCAGAACACCCTGTATTACTACGGACATCCACTTCCATTGGATAAATCCATCGTATGGTTATATACGAACTCGAAGGAACTTGTTCCAGATTCGAGGATGGATTCAGGTTCAGGAGAAATTGAATTGGTTTATTCAATTGTTTTCTATTATCACCTTCTCTCAAGTTGCGAGTACTCCTAGGATTAGGAGAGTACACCTATTACGCTTATTGGATAGTCTTCTTCCAAACCATAGGCTGGTGCCGAACGGTAGAGAAGGAAGAAAACCATTAAGCCCAAACGAAGGTGTACAGAAGGTAGTGACTAAAGACAAATAAAGGGATTTGGAGAGATTGCAACGAAATATAGGGTTACAGTCATGAATCTGGATAATGGAAGAGGCAGTACTAGGAATACCAGGATACCCCTTCGAAACATTTTCATGTTTCAGTTTCACTGTGCGTTGTTAAAGGAGAACTGATTTCCTGATTAGATACTTACTCCAGGGTATGTATTTACCAGGTATGATTCTCACATCTGTATGGTTTTACAGATGATGAGTGGGAGTAAGTTATTGGGAATTAGGTGATCATCCTCATTATATCCGAATTCGTTGTAATTGGTGATATTTGAGGAAATCGCCTGGGTTTTTGCCAGACAGCAAGTATTTGGTTTTGAGTATCCGTTGTTGTGCACCAATTTCAAACTGATATATCTGTACGTTTATTTTTATAAGTGAGATATAACTTTTTGAAATTATGTCCATGACATTTAACTATATCAGTTGACAATTGGGTAAGAAGTATTGAACAGCAGAGTAGTTCTTAACCATAAGTATAGTTTTCAACCTACGATGCACAGGTTTTGAGTTATTCAACTCAGGGGACTCATACAGAGTATTGTTTGTTGTCCAGTGTCTATCGGGACAAAGGGGTTGGTCCTCGTACTATGTTCTGTTTACTTGTGACTTCTCTAGTTTTTAGACAAGTGTTTCGTAGAAATACAAGGTCTAAGTTTTGAGAAGTTGTGGGTATAAGAATAAAGTAGAGAACCAGGTGTCGCAAGTATCGGGATTCTTCAAGGAGATCGAAGATGTAGATACTTGTGATTGGTATTCAGTTGATAGTAATGGTTTTGAGAAACTTGTTTCTCTTTCAGGTTACTCATAATTGGATGGACTCCTAAGTTGAGTAATACTGATTAGCCTCTTTCTATTAAGTTGATATGCACTGGAAACAGCTGCATAATTTGAATCTGGTTCTAATTAAATAAGTGCCAAAGTTTCTATATTGGATATAGAATGGTTCATATCTTAACGATGTTAAGGTACGGGGAGTTGTCCGGCTTATGCTTAAAACTAGACTCTGGATAACTCAAAGCACGTTTCTGTAATGGCAGTTTGTGGGTTGACCCGGGCTATGACGATGGTTGATATTCTACCATCTGGAAGATCAATAGTGATATTGTTCTTGACTCGCCACAGTTTTAGTAAAATGGATTTTTTCAAGAAAACAGTAGTGGGAGTATGGTAGAACTGGATGAGATTCCAGAACCGCAAACGATTACGGAAAATTTAATAGGACCTAAAGATTCAATCAGGTTTGACATTCCATTAGCCACTCCGCAGATATGGGGGGTAACCTCAGGCACCCGAGAGATACTCCGGTAGCCTCAAGGACGGTGACAGGGAGGTTCTTGTTTGCCCAGAATTGCCATTGCTGCTGTTTAAGACTATGAGACCCGGCAGGAGGTTAAGTATAGCGTCGTTCTAAAGTAGCTTTAGAAGTGCACGTATATATTATTCTGCCAGAAGGTTGTTGTGGTCAGTGGGAGCAGCGGAAGCATAGCGGACAAGTAGCTTATGTCTATTTATAGACTAAAGCAGATATAGCGGAGATAGATCATCTATTTTTGATGTGATGGTCATGGCTTTGAATTCATCAGAATAAGGGATGGATCTATTAAGAAGGTAGTATGGTGTGATGTCCTGGTATTTGGATGACACACACAGAGTAGGAAGTAAAATACCTATATCGGTTATACTTTGGTTGTTATACAGTTGTATCTCCACACAGGATATGGATATAATATCATACATTCTGGTTACCAGATCTATAGTTTTAGATCTAGATTTGGGTAGTTTTCCAATCTGGGTACTTAGACAGTATTCTAAAGGTATTTAGAATAGACGACTCCTGGCATGGTGGTGTACCTACAGGTGATGGAGTCTCCCTCTCTAAAGGTGTGTTATAGACTAAAAGGGAGAGGGATGTGCATGATTGGTATATCACTTGCTTAGGCAATTGAGTCAATCGTGAGATATCAAGTACCACACCAGATGTTGTTTTTGCACTATATGCAATAAGTTTATATTAATCCAATTCTGGAGAAACATATGGAAGCAGTTTTAGAACATAAGTGGATGTTCTAGGGATTTGATAACGTCAGCCTCCTTCTGGAGACGGTTATCATTCCACGCTTCCAAGGTGACATGGATGACAGAGTGATTGTCAGAGTTATAGTTTTCCCTCTGATGAAGGGGGCAGTATTATGGACAGGTGGTCCAATAGGATACTGTGGGAGGCATGGTGCAGGATACTGATTAGGTTCAGTTGACGATACAGTCTAAGAAGTTTGGATTTGGAGTTCATTTATGAACTAGGTCCCCTCAGATATCCAGACATATTCTAAGACAAGTATTACTCAATTCGGGAGATGGCTTTCTCCGCGAACTTGAGATTAAGAGAGACATAGAAAGAAACATCATGGCGGATCCACTCATTGAGGCTATTTCTCGAACACAATAGTTTTACAAACGAGCTTTGTGAAACTGATTAGTAGAGGAGTTGGATGTTCGGTATCACACGGCCTGTGAGTATGCGACATCGTAATAAATAGTCTTAAGTGAAAGTGGGAGATTGTTGGATGTAGTGCCCTCAAAGTCAATTATTGGATCGCAGGTACGTGATTGCAATGATTGAGGGAGGACCTATACCAGTAGGACAGTCTTACTCGAAATGATAGTATGCTATCTGGTTTGCCTTTATCAGTCGTGTACAGCTTTAGGTGACATTACTGTTCACTATTACACATTGATAGAGCCCTTTAGGATTCTTGCTTGACTACCAACAGTATGATGGCGATCATATACGTGAGAGTTGGGTAGTCTATAAGCACATCCTTAAAAGTGGTCTCTAGTCGTAGGAGTTTCGAGACAGGGCATCGATACTCCAGAGTAGACTGGTGTATACAGTCGAGACCCCGACGAGGGGTGGTGGCCTGTCTCACAAGACATTGGTATCAGTTGGATCACCTAAGATGTATACAGGTGCTCATTGGGTTATGAGTGCACCGGACAGGACTCGCCGGGAACCTGCTAGTTAGTATCATACCTAGAGTCAGATAGCAGTTCCCTGGTGACATGTGTACAGGTTAGTTCATCGACCTGAGGTCGTCATTTGTCTCGTGTGAGTTCCTACTGTGCTTAGATTACTACCCTACCACGGCTCAAAGGAGTCGTGCAAACAGGTTTTAGTTGGGTACAGTCCCGAGCCACATAGAGGCAGTGAGCGGATCGGCAGGGGATTCGTCTCTCCCGGTATTGGGGGTGAGATCGCGCTGTGTCTAGAAGAGCCATTACACCAAGTCCTTGGCCAAGGCAGGTGAGAATTACTAGTAGGTATTCTAGTAGTTTCTTAGGGTGTTCAGGGCTACCCTCCGACACGACTTATACCGCTATTGGGGGTCTGACGTTACCAGCCCCCTAGGCCTGATATGCGATGCTCATAGACGAACGGACCGGACTGTACGGATATTGTCACTGATAGGCTCAGTAGGGTTCCATGATGAGTTCGCTGATCGGCTTCCCTTTCGGTAAATACATGGGCAGCCGTTACGTACAGCTAGTACCACTGACGGCTTGTGGTTAAACCCACTGCCAGAGTATTGATGAGTCTTTAGAGTCCCCCACAGATAGTTTTCCAAGTTCGGGCGAAACATTGTAGAGGTCATATGTTTTATGGCAGGGTTCGAACATGCACATGCACTTGTGCACGTGTCATGGTTCGGATAGATAATACTGGTGGGTTTTGATTTATGCCGGATCCAAGTATTATATTGTGTTGGAATACTTTCGCCTCGTGGTATTCGTATTCGGTTGGAATACGGATACATGTATGTATATACAGGTGAGGGGTATTCTCGTAATCCGTTACGAGATTACTTTAGAAGATGCATTTCTTTTTGGGTTAATCATTTTGGTTTAAATGATTATTGGATTTGGAAAGTGTGACTCATTTTTGGTGACTCATTAATTCTAGCATGTTCACTAATGACTCATGCTAATGAGTCATGTAGTGACTCATGATGAATTAATGGAGTTTGTTTTGGGTGAGATATTATGAGGGCTTTGTGGAGATATTTTGGTAAGATATTTTCCTTGATATTTCATCACAAAACCTCATATATATCATCACCAAAATGATAGGGCAACACACATCATTTTTTGGTGTTTGGTTTTTGCTCTCTTGAGATAGTTTCTTAAGCTCACACTCTTCATCTCTTTGCATCTTCTTCAACCTCCACTCTTACCCTCTCATGTGATGAGATCCAAAGAGTGTATTGAGACAAAGTATTCACACTTCTCTCTACTTCAATCTTGAACATGTCGGCTAGCAAACTTCATGTTCGTGTTGCTTCAGTTCGAAGCGGGAGCCCGTATAATGAATCGATGACGTGGTGCCACCTCGACGAGCGAGATCGAAGAGCAGACTTCGTCGGCGCAGCAGCAGGAGTTTGGTGCGGAGATTGAAGACCGAAGGACACAGATTGATCGGTATAATCTCGTCAAACTCTTTTACAGTTTCTAGTTTACGGTTAATGGTACGATCCGGGTTTTAAGTTTGCGTTAGCGCTAGTTTCAAAAGTTTTTGTTTCGCAATTGGCATCGGATTGACGGCCGGAGCGCTGGCATAGACTTACAGAAGATAGCATGTTGGGTGGCAAGGGGTAAGCCCTGTCTTATAGATTTCTCCCCAGGGTTAGGCTTCGCCCTGACAAATGTGACGCCCCAAGATGTCTATGGCCGGCAAAGGCTGGTTGGGTATCCCAATTGTCGACGGCTCAAGCCGGCCTATAGGAGTCCAATCAGCCGCCTCCACCGCAAAAGTAGTCTGCAGACGCTCCATCGGCAAAATTGGGCGGAGATGCTCTGTTGGCACTTCGCAAATAAAGCTGAGGCGGCCCCGGATGATATGTCTATACCAAGTTCCCCACAAGAGCAAACTGGTACAGTCCCTGTCATGGGCCCTGATCATCGCCATTGCTTCTTTGTCCGACGGTGATTGTGGAAAAGCAGCGTCTGAGCGAGAAAAAGGGAAGTAGGGAAGAGAAGCCATTGTTCGTGAAATAAAGGGAAGGAAAGCTATTAATGCAAGTTGTACGTATGTGTGTGTGTGTGTGTGTGTGTGTGTGTGTGTAAACAGCAGAAGAAAATGACAAGAAGTTTATTCCATGAGACCATTGATTGCAAAAATAATGGACCCCACAAAATTAGTATGGCGGCTTGCCAATCATGAGGCAGGGTAATCATTGTGAGAATAAAAAAAAGATTCTCAATAAATGCACATTAGAGTTTAAACGACTTGGGACATCCTCACAAAAGAACACCCATTACAAACTCTGTCAAATGGGTGAAAATAAAGGAAAAATCCCTTGGAAAAGATTTTCAAGAACACCTGGGAGTGAAGATCCCAGAGGGTCCTCTTGATCTTTAGAGCTAATCTCTTCGGGGAGGAATTAAATTCCTTTTGAACAGTGGAATTAAATTCCAAAAACCCCATGACATTAAGGTCTACTATTCAAAGATCACGTCTTATGCTGTATATAAAATACATAAATTTTTGATTAAAAGGGTTTTTCTGATGTTCAAGATCTTTACCTAAGAAGGGTTTCTTTTTCCAACAAAGTTTAACTCTAGAATTACGATGGTAAAGAATTAAGCTCTGAAGAGGAGAATTAAATTCTCAAAGAAAGCAAAGAAGGAAGAAGATGAAAGAAACAGTGGCTGCCTAAAATACCAAAACCCTTGCATTTATAAGACATGTCAAGGGCGGTTTACCTCCCCGGCCCCCTAGGCAATCCAACGGCTGTAAAAGGGACAGCGTTGCACTCACGTGCAAGCCACGTGAGAACAACGCTGTGGGGGCATTTGTTCCTTTATGAAAAATAAATAATAAATAAAAAGCAATGGGAAAATTCTCCAAATGGAGCATCACGTGCCCACACGTGATGAGCCTTGGAGCCAAGATTACAGACATTGCGCTTAACAAATAAGGCTGAAACCGAGTCTCACGTGCAAGCACGTGAGCATCTGTATACAAGGTATATAGGCGCTTTCTTAAAAAACAAATAATTGGTAAAAAGAAACTCACATGTCAGCACAGCACATGATACTCTTTGTTGGGCTTGACTTTGTGGAGTTACGTGCTGCACGTGAGGGCTTCTGATGCCTTCTGAGCCAATAGAATTAAATTCTAAATAATAAAGGGATCAGAGCCCTATTTGGAAAATATTTCCTTAGATCTTTCCAAACAAGAAAGATTACACTCTGTAAAATAGAGCACCGTTGGATTAAAGATCCGATGGTGATTAAAAAATCACCAAATTACAGAATAAGCTTTGTGTGGAAAAATATTTTCCCAATCTTGTTAAAAACAAGAAAAACATTTTCTGTAAAACAGAAGGCCTGAGATCAAAGATCCAACCGGGAATAAATCCCCAAATCAATTACAGATCTCTCAAATGAGAGATTTCCTTAACCAAATCAACAAATGTGCATCCACTATATAATGGACCCAAGACTTCGAGTCGGAGGGGGAGATATACAGAGAAAGAGAAAAAAAACCCTGGGAAGCTAAAAAGAAAAGAGAATTTAATTATCTAGAGAAAAGAAGATCTCCTCAAAAAGAAAGAGAAACCCTAGGTAAGAGGAAAAAAAGGACACACAGAGAATATCTTACCTTTTCTTCACCTCCACAAGAGTTAAACTCTTCTAAAAAAGAACTTAGTTCTTCATCTGGTTGAGATCTGCAGAAGTAGATCTCCCCACAAGTTGAGAATTTAATTCTCATCGGGGAGATTCTGTTATGTAGATTCAAACCTAGGGGAAAGAACTAAGTTTAAAGAATTTAATTCTTACAAGAACATATAGGAATTTAATTCCTCTAGTAAAAATAGGGTTTAACCCTATATAAGAATTTAATTCTTATAAAACAATAGGCTTGAAAGTCTTAAAACTTAAGATCTCCATGCACATAGAAAGATTAGCACCCAACATAATAATGACATATCACGTGCTCCCACGTGAGCACCCTGGATGAACAAAAGAGAACAACTGAGAGCAGGTCACGTGTCTCCACGTGACAAGCACTTATACAAAAATGAAAAAGGGTATAAACCCAAAGGCAGTTACCATTTTTAAGGCGCCTCACGTGAACCCCTAAAAAGTGCTTGGCACTTCCAAAAGAAAAAGGGTATAAACCCAAAGACAGTTACCATTTTAGGGCACCTCACGTGATCCCACGTGACCCCCTAAAAGTGCTTAGCACTTTCAAAAAGAAAAAGGGAATAAACCCAAGATAGTTCCCATTTTTGGGGTGCCTCGAGAGCACGTGATCCTCAATAGGGCTTAGCATCTATAAAAGGAACAAGGGAATAGCGCCAAAGAAGCAGCGCCAACTTTCAAGCGCCTCACGTGCCACACGTGAGCACCCCAGATTTCATTGTTTAACACTGTTTTAACGCCGCACATGGGGGCACGTGAGCACTGAGCATACATTAGTGTTTAACACTATAAGAAACCAACTTCAACCATAAATCGGTTAAGTTCCTCCTGAGATTAAATCTCCAAGAAAATCGAGCCTCTATGCTCAGAACTGATAACTCCTCGATTTGGGATTTAGTTCAAGAGTACATCTCTCCACACCTCTGATACATGTCGTTGTAATCTTTCAACGTCTTCAGAGAGGTGGAGGGTCCCAATAACCAATAACTCTTGGCACACCCCAAACCAATGATCCAAAACATTATGGACTATGATGTCTTTAAACCCAGTGGACCGCAACGTCCCTAAACTAAACTCTATGAACTATGATGTCCTTAAACCCAATGGACCACAACGTCCCTAAACTAAACTCTATAGACTAGATGTCCTTAAACATGGACTATGATATCCTTAAACCCAATGGACCGCAACATCCCTAAACTAAACTCTATGGACTATGATGTCCTTAAACCCAATGGACCGTAACGTCCTTAAACTAAAACGATAGAGCCCAAATGCTCTTTAGTCGGATCTAAGTGATCCTGAACCCCCGTTAAGTAGATCTTAGTCTAATATCGGACTAACGTATCCTTAACAAATATTTAAGTTGATTTTAATCTCAAACGAGGTTAATGATCCTTAAATCAAACCAAATCCAAATCTAAGAAAATACGGATTTGGACTAATCCTTGCTCTACGGGCGATAACACAAATTAATCTCCGTATACAGTCCACGGGCAACCAAAAATAAAATAAACACACACGACATAAAGTGAACATCTGGAGCAGGAGAAAGTGGTTATCGCTACACGGTAACGTAATTAACTGCAGGGGTTGCGCCTGTAGGGAAGAGCGTCCCCACAATAAAAAAAGCCTCGCAAACGAGAGGGAATCTGATGAAGTCTGCTACAAAGGCCGTATCTGTCCAAACCTCCGATACACGGTGCCATAAATCAACTTGGTATCTTTGGAGAGGTGGACGGATAAATCCAAATAGCATCTGCCCCCAGATTTAGGCAAGACGTTTGTCTTCCCGATTTTCGACGGTAAACACGCGTCCTAGTCTTTCCTCCAAGGATGGGCGCGAGCGCGCGTTATTTTGGCGAGCAGCCAGTTTTAGGCCACTCAGTTGTTGTTGCGTGTTGGCAACAAAGGCCGTTTTCCCTTTACCCTTGGCATTTCGAGGGTCCTTACTTGAGGAAGAAGGCTCGTTGCCCATCTGGTCCATTTGGGCCTATTTATCTATCAGAGCCTGGAAAGTTGTTAGTTTGAAGAACGTCATGAATTGGGACACAGTCGTTTGAGGATCAAGGGTCCTGATGAACATGCCCATAGTAGGGGATTCTTCGATGTGCTGTTCACACTTTGACCATAGGTTCCGCCACCAGATCGCATATTGGACCCAGGTCTCTCCTGGCCTTACCCTGGCATTGATTAATGCCGTGATTGGGGTGCGCTCGCTTGCGCTGGCGAACCGCTGTGTGAAAAGCAATTCCATCTCTGTGAATGTTCTTATGGAGTCATTTGAGATCTCTGAATACCATTCAAAAACCGTCTCTGACAGACTGCCAATGAACTGGCGAAGCAACAGTTTGTCATCACCTCCAGTGTTGCCGTACAGAGCTTTGAACTGCGCAACATGCTAGTGTGGGTTACCTGTCCCCTTGTACACATGGAACTTGGGGATCGTATATCCTGGCGGGTATTTATTTTGGTCATACCAGCCTGGATACGGTCGCCCAGTTCTGACGATTTGGCCTGCGGTTTCATTAGCTTAATGAGCTCGTATTTGTTGAGCGATATAATCATCAAGAGCGGCCTTGGAGATTGTTTCCTCATTGGCTGCCGATAAGACCGGAAGAGGATTTGACGTTTCTCCTTTGTCATCCTCGATAATTATCGGCGGATCCTCGGATGGGGGTTCTCGCTGGATCATCATTCCAACCATATCCTGGAATAAGATAGCCATATGCTTTATGTTAGCAGCCTGCTCAGCAGCTTCCTTGTCCTTTCTTTCAAGCACCCTTCGCAGGAACTCTGTATCAGTCTCCTGCTCCCGGCGCTGCTCGGCTGTTGTGTCTGGGCTTTCTTTCTGCCCGGTAAATGCTGTTATTTTGGTCGGCATCTCTTGAAGCTTTTGTTGTTGCTCCTAAACTTTTGTCAACGATCGAGTTTGCGGTCGATGTCCTACGGAAGCATGGCTTTCTTCTTTCCCATGTAGACCGTATGCACGATCATTCCCCCAGACTTGGGGCGTTTGGGTCCATCACCTTTGGAATTTGCGGCAGGTGGTAGGATTTTCTCCGGCCTAATCTTTTTATGGGAGGTCAAAGTTGAAGGAGTCGTTATGACAGGAACCTGTGTAGAAGAAGTCCGTCGCTGTATTACGGAGGGATGGTCTTTTTCTTGCCGAGTCTTTGATTTCTTCGGCCGAGGAGAGTAATCTTTGTTGATCACAGAATCCTGAACTTTCTGCCAGACCCTGTGAATTTGTGAGGAGAGCCGCTGATGGGACTGCTCTATCTTTTCCTGCAGTGTGGCTTCTGTAGGCGAGGGCAATTTCTTTAGCATCGCCGTTAGAGAGTTCTTGCGCACCCTCCTGAGCGGATCAAAACTGTTCCCGGTTGGAACAGCAGCATCAATTTCCACCATTGAAGCTGGTAGGGTAAGTCCAGAGGGGAGTTGCCCCCATCTTTTCTCACTCGGCGCCAATGGGTACTCGAGCGTGTCCTGCAGACTGGACCACCTCAGATTTAGAAGCGGCTTCTTCATGCCCTCGTCTTTGCTTAAGGGCTGCTATTGGCGTCAACCTGTTGAAGACTAACGCCCTTCGCAGGTTTTCAGGAGGAATGGCCAATCTATCAAAGCCTGATCTTCTGATGGGGGAAGCGCTTTTGACGGCTTCGCCCATAGGAGGAGTTAGGAGGGCTATCTGTTTTAGGGCAGCCCCTCCAGATATTACGAACCTCTTTGCGGGCCCATTCGAGCTTTTTCATAGCATGTTGAAGACTGAGATACCAGATTTGGACGGCCCATTGAGAGAGGCCGTTCTGGTTGCAAGTCGATCGAAGACCGACCTCTTGGGAGCTTCCTCTTGCGGCGCTGAGGCACCAAAACTCACTGGTGGGAACATAGTCCCGAAGAATAGTCCAGTAGTGGCTTGTGTGAATTGCCCCACTGCCATTGAAAAAATGGAGGCTGCGTTAGGCCCGTAGGTCACTCCTCCGGTTGGGACGGAGCGAGAGTTGCTGTTGCAAAAGGTGCAGTTGGAAGCTATTGATTTTCTCTGTACAGGAGCAAGACACCAAGTTTTAGTACCTTGAATCCAAGGGCAACCATAGTGAACCGCGATTTTGTTCGCGAAACATGACATACGAAGTTTGGAGTGGAAAGAGGAAAAGGTCCCATCGGATGTGCCCGAATCTGTTCACCGCCGAAAACAGAGATGGACTGGGATAGATCGTTTTGCCTGAATTTGGAGGCAGATGCTATTTGGATTTATCCATCCACCTTTCCAAAGATACCAAGTTGATTTATGGAACCATATATCGGAGGTTTGGATAGACACAACCGTTGTAGCGGACTTTATCAGATTCCCCCAGGGGTTTTTGATTATGGGGACGCTCTTCCGTGTAGGCGTAAGCCCCTGCAGTTAATTACGTTATCTCCTTGCGATAACCACTTTCTCCTGCTCCTGCAGTTCACTTCGTGTTGTGTGTGTTTTTGTTTGTTTTGGTTTCCCGTGAATTGTATACGGAGACTAGTTTATGTCGTCGTCCGTAGGGCACGAATCAGTCCAAATCCGTATATTTTAGATTTAGGTTTTGAACTTAGGTTGTATGTTCCATTAGTTCAAAAATATTTTGTTTTATTTAAGAACCATTAATCTAGTTTGAGATTAAGATCAACTAAAATATATGAGCATTTGGGCTCGGATCATTTTTATTTCAGATCCAACAATAGAGCATTTGGGCTCAGTTGTATGAAAACCTCAGAGACTAGCTAATTTGGGCTTAGTCTTTTCTTTTTGTTCATTCAAAAGTGCTAAGCACTTATTTGAGCTCTGACGCTCACATGTATATCATGTGAAGCATTCAGTCATGGGCGCTGCCCAATGAGTGCTGAACACTTTACTCATTTGACTAATCATGAAGTGCTAAGCACTTTTTATGGCGCCCACGTGTGGCGCTGGATGCTACCCAATCATTGCTAAGCACTCAGCCATATTGGCTGCATATGGAGTGCTAAGCACTTTTTATGTGGCACCCACGTGAGGAGCACGTGAGGCGCTGGGCGCTGCCCAATCAGTACTAAGCACTCAGCCGTTTTAGCTGTATGTAGAGTGCTAAGCATTTTGTTCAGCGCCCACGTGTGTTCCAGCTGAGGCACTGGCCTTCTGTTTTGGGCGCCCGTATGTCTTTCACGTGAGGCGCTACTTGCTGATAAAAGGGTGCCCACGTGGGAAGCACGTGAGGTACTAGTTTTTTTCCTTTTTTAGAGATTAATGGCATTTTGACCATTAATGATCAACAAGATTTTTTTTTTGAAGATTCGGGATCGGGTTTTTTGCTTAAGAACCAAGTTCTTTTATAGGTTCTTTTTCCTTTTGTTTTTCTTTTTGGACCTAGTTCTTTTCTAAATTTTTTATTCTCAAGAACAAGATCTTCCCAAAGAGAATTAAATTCTCAACTTGTGGGAGACTTGTCTTGTGAATCTCTAATCCAGAGAAAGAACTAAGTTCTTTGAGAAGGGTTAAACCATTAAAATAAGTAAAAGAAATTAATATTTTCGATCTCTGTATTTCTTTACCTGGGTTTTTTTTTTGAAAGAGACGTCTTCCTCTTTGAGAATTGAATTCTCTGTTGTTTTTGGAAGCTTTCTGTATTTTTCAGAAACTTATGGGGGATTTCTTCTATATCTCTTTGTGTGTGAGAGAGACTTGAAGTCTCGGGTCCTTTATATAGTGAAAGCAGATCGTTAATTGATTTTAAGAAAATCTCTCTTTGAGAGATTCCAATTGATTTAATTGGTCTCAAAATTGATTTGGGGAATTTTACCCACCGTTGAATCTTTGATCCAAGGACTTCTGTTTTACAGAATATATTATTCTTGTTTTCGACAAGATTGGGGAAATATTCTCCCATATACAGAATTTATTCTGTCAAGTGGTGATTTTTAATCACCATTGGATTTTTAATCCAAGAGTTCTCTATTTTATAGAGAGCAATCTTTTTGTTTGGAAAGATTGAGAGAATATATTCCAAAAATAGAATTTTATTCTATTATTGGATCATTGATCCAACCGAGAGTATCTTTCTTATTTAGAAAGATATGGGAGATATTTTCTCCTAATAGAATTTGATTCTATATTTTGATGATTTATCATCTCCGTTAGATCTTTATTCCAACGGCTCTGTTTAACAGAGAGTATTATAGAATTTAATTCTACCTGGGCGCTGGCGCTCACGTGTTGTGCACGTGGGCGCCACTTAAGAATTTAATTCTTAAGATGGGTATTCCTGTACTTTGCACACTGGCGCCCGCGTGAGGAGCATGTGCGGTATCATCTAAGAGTTTAACTCTTATGTAATAAATTCTTCTATGCTATGCAAATTGACGCCTGCATGAGGAGCGCGTGAGACGCCACCATAGGATTTTATTCTATAAGAATGGCTCTAGCGCCCTCGTGGATAGCACGTGAGGCGCTGCCTCATTAAATTCAATAGAGCTTTGCTCTTTTATTAGGTTAAATATTGGGGGAACAAAAACATATTATGAAACTATATTTTTAAAATGAAAGATTAAAATTTTAATAAAATACCATCAAGTTACCAAAAGGGCTAGTTTTCAATAAAATACCATAAACTTTTAAAAACTAAGTTTTTATCATTAAAATGCCCAATAATTAAAATACATGTCCATGATAACCCTAAATCTTGTAAATCACCCTCGAGATTATTTTTAAAACAATATTAACATATTTTTCATAAAAACCCCTTGAGATATGCAAACAATGCTTTAAAAACTATAGAATTAACATAGGTTTAAGCGGTATCATTTCTCTTGAGCCCCAAGAAGCCGTAGAAAGTGAGTGCTTGACTATTCAGGTTAGACAGCTTAACGGAGTTATCAATGGCAATTGTCTTGGAAAAGACACAAATCCCGCCATCTATGTGCAGCAGTTGCCGATTACTCCCAAACCTAAGAAATTCAAGAGTTAAATCTGTTCACCAGTTTCTGACTCAATCTGAGTCCAAACTCAAACCAGAATCCAAAATCAAACACGAACTTGAATACTTGATCATGAAACTGAATACTCGAATTCAAACATCAAACTCAAACTTGTATACTTGACTCGACTTGACCGAATCATGGTTATAATGTGACATGAACTCGACATAACTACCCGAACACATGATTATATCCTGAACATGAACTTGAACATTTTATATCAATGGATTCGGCCAAGACCTATAATCTTAATCTATACAATACAATACGCGAGGATAAATGGGTAGATCGATACGAAACGTATATCGTGGCACGAGAGATCACTTTAAAAGACATCTACATGAATTCATGTGTCGTTGTCCTGTGGGTTATGATGGGACCTTGAACTACATGTTACCATAGTCCATGGGGTAAGATGGACTCCTTTCGTATACATAAATATTTTCTTTATCAAACTACAAACAACCACGTTAGAATAACTATCTTATATTAGTGAATGATCTTATACAATTTTACCTGTCCTCTGTTCAATTGGTTTCTATTCTCATCATTTACTATCTTCTCTTACTTCTTTTGGAACTTACCGAGCGCTAGTTCGCTGACGACATTCCTTTCTGTTTCTTTCTTTGGAATGTTCGTCAGGAGGACCGGGGTCTGAAGAGATAGAGCTGAACCCGGAGGACTTGGACCAGCTTGCTGCACTGCCAGATTACTAGCTCTTTCCAGCCTGCACTTACTTTCTGTATGCCATTGTTTAGGCATTTGCTTTATTTATTCTATCTTTTATTTTCAGACAGTTGAATGTAAAGTTGAATGTAAATAAAGTTGATGTTTTATTTTATTAATGTTGTCATTCTTGTTCATTGTTATATTGTTTAATTACGCTTAACGTATTTGTTTCATAGTAAATACGTTGCGGGCTTACCACGTCACCATTTCCGCCTATTAGAAAGCGGGGCGTGACGCTTTCTTACTATGAAATGGGGGGAATATCAACTTCTATTTTTAAGGCGGTTGTTTCGATCTTATCATATCATAGTGCTTTGTACATCATATTATGGACGGTGCAAAGACAAGGTTGTATATGGATGGGTATTCTCCAAATTTGTTATGAACTATAGCAAAGACTTGGGGGCTTGTGGACCCAAAAAAGATATCTTAAATAAATAGGGAAAAATATGCCTAACTCTCTAATCTTGAAAAGCAATAGGAAAACTTACCCTGCCAAAAAAAATAAATGAAAAACTCTCCAAATCCAAAACGTTATAGTTTTAAGTCCCAATAGAATAACCAACCACATTTTACTTTTAATATTCTCATATTACCCTTATCAATTTCTGAGAGATAATTGCTATATTTAGTGGGTAAATTGCAATATTTATCAAGTAAACTGCTAGATTAAGTGCTACACTTAGCAGACAGCCGCTACATGGACTGCTACACTTAGCAGATAGCGGCTACATTCAAATGTAGCAATGTACCTGCTAAATGTAGCAGTTTACCTGTTAAATATATCAGTTATCAGCAAGAACTTGATAAGGGTAATATTGGAATATTAAAAGATTAAAAGCGGTTGGTGTTGGGGTCAAAAATTACACCCTGGTTGACCAAGTCAAAATCAATCAACCTCCAGCCAAGCGGGCCCAAACCCAAGTCAAGACTGAGCATGGAGGGGGCCGTCTCCATGCCAAAAAGGAGGTGATAAATTAGTTTAACTGCATTTTTTATAGAGATAAATGTATGAAAAATGGGCAAAAGCCAAAAATTTTGTAAACCCCATGGCTTATATGCAAAAAGAAATAAGTACATAAGGCATGGAGTAGCACAAGTGCCATTTTGAAAAGCCCCAGGGGCTATATATAAAGTGTGTAGCCTATACAAGACAAACATGATGAGAAAATAAATTATGACTTTTCATTCTCTCAAAAAATTCTAGTGTTTGGGCCTCATCTCCTTTCTCTCAAATTCTCCCTTTTTCTTTTCATTTCGAATTAAATCAAGAGTTTAACTCTTCTTTTTCCAAAAAGAAATATTTTTTACCATAAAACTCTCGAAGGGGAGTTCAGATCTCCTATCAAATCCCTAAAAAGGGAGATTTTTAATCTCACCTACCTTTTTCTCCAAGATCCAGCAAAAGGAGAGGAGGAAGAAGACCCACCTCCAAAAATCTCACTTAGGGAGGATTCGAGGTTCCAAGGAGAAGAAATGGGTCCCTTTTGATCATCTCCGAAGATCTTCGAGGAGTTCAACTCTAAAATCCAAATTCTCAAAGGATTTCAACTCCACATCTAGACCTTTTAGGAGTTTAACTCCGAATCCAAGCCTTTTAGGAGTTTAACTCCAAATCCACATCCAATTTCTTACATAGGAGTTTAACTCCAAATCCAAATCTTTTAGAAGTTTAACTCTAAATCTATACCTAATTCCTGTTTATGGGTTCAACTCCAAAACCCTCGGGAGTTCAACTCCCAGCCCAGGGGCTAAGCCCCTTTCTCTCCTGGTGTTTCTAGTGGTTGCATGCCACGTACGTGACCCGTGGGCATCCGACACCCGTGCGCATGGAACGTAACCCACGGGCGCGCATGGCATGTGACCCGCGGGAGCCCACACACCATTCATGCATCCTTAGGATGCTCCACACCCCTCTTTTTCCCTCAGGCTCCACAATCAAAACACGTCACCCGTTAGAAAATTTTTTATAACGGGACGTTGTCCCGCACCCCGAAAGGGGGTTGCTACCCCCCTTGACCCCAGCCCACTATTCAGGTAGCGGGACCCCCGTAAACTCTGCGACCTATACATCTAAGTCCCCTTCAAAATACAACACACGCACACTGCACATTGAGTTCGCATGACCAGTTTTACCCGTCAATCTGAGATTCTCTCGCTCCAAAAGCGAGGGGTAATTAACGGCAGTTTACTCCGCTGCTGTCGGAAATTCGGATCCCCACAATCAATAAACCCCAGTTTGCCCTAAGCAGGGGAATCTGTAACACACCTGACAAGCGATGCGTATTTTTTATCTCAATAGGGTGATGAAAACACCCTACAGATTCTGGCATGCCCGGTGGGACGATTTCTCTCTTTCCATATTTCGGTTTAAACGTTCATGCGAACTCAATCGACAAGTATGTCGATTGCTTGTACTAAAATCACGCTTCTTTGTGCAAGATAACAGCTTTCTGATCACAATCTTCAAATTCAACGAGAATATCTCTAAGGACCAATTCGATCTCTGAGGCAACTCCGATCTCATGCGTTGTCAAGATTAATGCCCGCGTGGTTCTCCCAAGGAGTCTCAGCCAGCAATGGAATGAACAGCACCGTCAATTTGGTTCCATTATCATCTACCCAGCCGGAAGCGCTCATCTGGCGGAGGCACCGGCAAACTAAGCGGCCAAACTGATCTTGAAGGGAAAGAAGTCGAACGTTGTGATTGCCAAAGCATCCCACCGCAAATGCAAATCCATATTTGAATGGCTCTCCACTTTTCCGGCTGGGGGAAAGGCCGTCAACACCAATGAAGCTACGAAGCATCTCCAGCAAGCTCAGACGGTGCCCATGACAATTGCACGAGCGGGTGGACTCTCTGTCAATCGGTCTACGGCGTCTTCTTGAAGGGCCGAAGCCTGCGAAGTGCTCAAAACAGAAAAGTTAAGGCAGAAGTGACTCAGATATAGAGCCAATAAGAGGCCCAGAACTCCGGCCAAGTGGAATTTTGTGAGATTCCAAGGACAGGGTTATCTCGTGACGACAGCCGAGTCGGCAGTAAAAGTCATCAACTCCTTCAAACCCCTGAAGTGGGTTTAGAAAAACGCCGTGATCGCTGGAATCAAGAAGACATTAAACAAGACGATACTCCAAAGTGGTGTGCCTCAGCCCCAACATCGAAAGCATGACACCGTCTCTCCGAGTCTATCAGACACTTTGTGCCGCACGAAATCAGCGGGGCAAAGCCAAAAAGGAAGCGTCGGCACCATTCAAGAACCCTATTAGGCCCGCCGCCTTCAATGATTGCCCGTTACCGAAAAAGAAATGCCATGACATCAGTCCTCAAAATCAGCTGCCAAGGATGAAAATACGATCGGATATATTATCCATATGTTCTATATGGCGGGCACGCGTCCCAGCGACAACTTGTGCAAAAAAAGTAAGAATGGGGCCACCACATCCCAAGCCCAATCTGGTTTGACTGTGGTTGTCGTTTCCCAAGATCAGCCACCTCCGCTGGACGATGAAAACCATCTCGATGAGGTCGATAGGCAGAAGGACCCCTAATCCATGTGGAATCAAGCTCAGATAGCGAAGAAGAAATGACTTTCTGCCCCAGGACCGCAGAGCGAGAGCTGCTTCAAGAGCTTTGAAAACAACTCAGGAGCAAAGATAAAGAGATGGCCAAGCTCTACTAAAAAATTGATGACCTGACGAATATTGTGATGCAGCTCACGGCTCAAATTGTTCGAGCGCCTTCCAATCAAGCACATGTCTCTACTCATGAGCAGGGCGATAACGACCCGATGCAATCAATGCTTGCACCTTTAGGTCCAAGTATGTGTGAGCCGCATAAAAACCGGCCACATTCCACTTCTTGGGATGCCTTGGCCCCAGATGGCACTATCCTGCTAACACAAGATCGGATAATGGACTTAGTCACCAGCAAGGTTAAAACATTGGTGGCCGAGGCCGAGGGTCAGAAGAACATTGGCAGTAGTGGGCAGCCATATCCCGTACAGTACGATCTGATCGAGTTCTCCAGCGGCTACGTCATTCCTAAGTTCGGAAGATTTGACATGATGGGAAATGCGAATCAACACGTCGCCTAATTTAAAGCGTCGTGCGAAAATACTGGGGGCAATGATGCCTCCTTCTTCGTCAGTCTGTCAACAGCCTGACTGGTGTCACTGGTACGCAAGCATACCAAACGGGTCCGTCACTAGTTTCGCCGAAATGGAGTCTCTGTTTCGGCAAATATTCATGAGTGTTAGTGACAAAATCTCCATTGTTGATCTCGTGAGAACCAAGCCGGGGAAAAACGAAAGCAACACGGACTTTATTGCCCGATGGTGCTGTTAGGAATATGTATGCCCTAGAGGCCATTATTTTATGATATAGTGGATGCTTGGACATATATATATATATATATATATATATATTTATATATATATAGGACTTTGTTGCTTGACATGATAGTATGCTATCTGGTATCTTTTATCTTAACAAGTACAAGTAAGTCGACGCACCCCACGTGTTCGCGGGGAGGTGGAATTTGCAAAAAACGATTTTTATAAGCTTCGTAACATCGACTAAACTCCGGGATCGATACTAAACCCTAACTAACAATATAGCATAGGGGTTTAACTACTATGTGTGAGTGTTATACCTCAAGTTCTCGCTGTCCTTCTCCAAGTCGTGAGCTCCTTGAAACGAGAACGGAATCCACCTCCTCCTCGTCTTCTCCAAATCGTAGAAGATCCATCCGAGAGATCCGACTTTGAGCTTTACCTCTAACTTAGGCAACTAGGTCACTTGGGGTGCTAGACTAAGTAGCCTAGGATGTGTAGAGAGTGATGAGGGATCAAGTTGTCTCGCTAAACCCTCGGATTTTCAACTCATGAAATGATTAGGGTTAGAGAGAGATGGAGAGAGGCCTGAAGAAAAATGATAGGAGAAAAAGATCTGTTGTTTTTCTTTTGTTAAAAGATTAGTGAATAAAGGCTAGGGTTTTTTCATTTAAACCATATGAAAATATCCTACAAATATCTCACATAATATCTAACAAATATCTAAGTCAACAAACTCCAAATGAGTCCAAGAAGTCAAAGCAAAACCCTAATCTTTATTTCACTAAAATACCATAAGTTTTCTACTCTCATTTCCTCCACCTTAAAAGGATTTTACTAATAAAGAAAAACCCTAATATGAGGTGCCATTCTCCATGTAGTAATCTTGTCCAAATTACGAGAATACCCCTCTCATCCGTATATACATACCCGCATCCGTATCCCGAGAGACACGAATACAATGAGACGAAACTAATCCAATAATCATATACTAGGATCCGGATTAAACTAAAACCCACTAGTAATATCCGTCCGAACATCATATGTGCACAAGTGCACGTATGTGATCGAACCCTATCGTAAAACCATACGACCTTTGTAGGGTTTCCTAGTACGACAGAAAGGTTTCGGGAGGCATCGTCCATGCCATTATCAAAAATTTGCCGTACTAGCTAATCCTAACCCTAGAATCTTAACTAGAAAATCCGAAGAAACAACATGTAAACAGCTTTACATCTAAGTGAATGAGAAATACAACCTTTGTAGACCGGTCCTTCACATCTAAAGCTCCGTGTAGTAGTCACTTCGCTCCAAGTAGTGAACACCCGAACTCTAGTAAGGGTTCACATGAAGAAATGAACAAGCTTGCTCGAAGTCTTCGAGGCCGAAGATGATCTACGTCGAGAAGACTCAAGCTCATGCTACCTCTTCACTAATGGTAGATTAATAAAGCAAACACCCTAAACTAAATGGCTAATATAGTAGAGGATGATGAAGTAGGAAGTGGGCTCACTTTAGATTTATTTTTCTCACAATATTTTCTCACCTTGAGAAAAGTTAGCAAACTTTCTCAATGAAGAAGAAGATGAGAGAATGAACTCATAAGGTGAGAATAGCAACCATGGGTGAGTTGGTTTCATACACTAACTCATGTACAGAATAAACCATGGCTAATCAATAATGGTTAGGTTAATAAATATCTACAAGTAAAACAAAATTAGTGGACTTGGTCAATGGTTCCACAAGCTTCAACCATGTGACTAATTTCCATCTAATTTGGTTTACTTTAAATAAATAAAAACCTTACATTATATTAAGCATGGTAAGAGTCTCATACACCCATGTTGCATGCGGTATCAAGCATGACACAAAAGATGTACATTAATATATATCACATATATACCAAGTGTACACTAGTGAGAAAAAGAATTATTAAGTGAGCTAATATTAATTAATGTAAGTTAATATATCAAATATATAATTATACATGAAATTAGTGAATCAACACTTGATTTAATAATCCGGCTATATCACATACAACCAACTAATATCAAATGTAACAATCTATCGAATCAACACTTGATCCGATAACCCGGCTATATCATATATAACCGACCGATATCACATATCGTGAGAATAGAATGCGGTATCACAAACGCGCATTAATCACAGTCCTGTACATATCACATATGTGCTCCTATTTCGTTTCGCATGAACCAGAAAACCTCTGTGTAGGACTCTAAAGACTCATCAATACGCCGGCAATAGGTGATGATCATATCAAACACCCACAAGCCGCAAGCGGTCTGCTAAACGTAACGGCCACCCGGGTATTGAGCGATCAGAAGATCAATAAGCAAGCCTGCTCATACTCCCGCGAATCCAATCAGTAACACTACCGCACAGTCCGGTCTCTTCGTCTGATATATCGCATATCTCACCTGGGGGTGGTAAATGTCAGACCCTAATAGCTTGATAAGTCATGCCAATGTGAGGCTCATAACGGGTCGACAAACTACTGATAACACTTATAAGTAAATCTCAGAAACAGCCCTGGCCAGGGACTTCCTGTTATAGCCAATAGAGCACAACACAACATCAACCCCCAATACCGGGAGAGAAGAAATCCCCTCCTATCGCTCATTGCCTCCATGTGACTCGGGACTGTACCCAAAAACCACCGTTTTGCACGTTCTCTTGAACGTGGTAAGGTGAAAATCAAAGCACAGTGGGAATTACACAAGACTCTATGACGATCTCGGGTCGACAGACTACCCTGTACCAGTGTCACTAGAGAACTGCCATCTGACGTGAGGTATAATACCATTTAGGAGTTCTCGGTGAGTCCGTCCAGTATACCCAATCTCCACTGAGAACCCGTATATCATCTCTGATATCAAACACCAATGGATATGGGATCATCCATCGCCTATCTACATAGGTCGAGAATGTATACGCTAGTCTACTCTAGTATATCGATGCCTCGTCTCGATACACCCACGACTAGGGACATTAAAGGATGTACTCACGGACTACCTTTGTCCCATTAGTATAATCTGCATCATAATCCAGGTAGTCAAGTAAACATTCTAAGGGCTTTATCAACATGTAACAGAGAGATAATCAGTGTACATGTTATAAAGAGTAACAAAATAACATACTATCATGTCGAGCAAGAAAGTCTTCCCTATTTATGTCCAAGAATCCACTATAATATACATCATATGTACAATAATGGCCTCTAGAGCATACATATAACTAACAATCTCCCACTTGCACTAGGGTCATATGTTGTAGTATCCAATACCCAACAATCAGCAGTGGTTGTAGTATCTCATACTCAACCATTTCATAAAAGTCTCTCTTTGGAAAAGGCCTTTGTGAGTGGATACGCCGTGTTGTCCTCTGAGTCTACTCTCCTAACCTCGATCTCCCTGGAGATCAACCATCTCCATGATCAAGTGATACTTCCTTAGAATATGTCTGGGTCACTGATGGGACGGGGGTTCCAAGGCATAAGCCACAACTCCATTGTCACACAATGGTAGGAACGAATTTCATCTCATGAACTAATATACACCCAGACTGCCTCTTTGGTAGCATCGTTGGTAGCGATGTATCTAGCCTTTATCGTCTAGTTTGCCATTGTATCTAGCTTGGAACTCTTCCAACATACCGTCCCTCCAGTGAAGGTAAAGACAATGCCTGTGATTGACATTCAGTCGACCTTACCACCCTAGAAGCTATCCAGTGATTCTTCCCAGGATCGATTGATACCATCTCACTACACCTAGTGAGAATCCTAATATCCACTAAGACCTATCTTCATAGATCCAAAATTCAGGATTTAGGATGTATCACCTTAATCCTTTATGGAGAATCCTTGTGATAAGAGAAGATTGACCGAGTGTCGCATAGGAAACACCTTCCCTATCAAGAGTATGTCATCTACGTACAATACGAGGAAGACCACCTTACTCTCTACTACCTTTTTGTATATACAAGGTTCATTTACCATTTTGATGAAGTCAAACGCTTTGACTACCACATCAAAATAGATTTTCCAACTCCGCGATGCCTGCTTTATCCCGTAAAACAACTTGCACACGTTTCCACTGCTCCCACTGTCTACGAAGACCTCTGGCTGTGTACTTATAGACACTCTCTTCTAAATCACTATTTTGAAAAGCAGTCATGACACCCAACCGCCAGATATCGTAGTCATAGTATGTAGCAATGGCAAGTAGGATCCGGATGGACTTAAGCATGGCCACTGGAGAAAAGGTTTCATCATAATCCACAGCTGGTCGATGACGAAAACCTTTTACAACAAGTCTATCTTTGAAAGTCTCAACTTTTCCATCTACACCAAGTAATCTTCTCAAGATATACTTGCTCCTGATGGGGGTTTAACCCTTCAGATATAGCAACCAAAGTCCATACTTTATTGGTGTATATAGATTCCATCTCAGATCGCTTAGCATCCATCCATTCATACAGAGTTCCCACTCTTGATGGCCTGCTCAAAACTTAGTTGGGTCATCATCTCGTGATGTAATCATCGCTCCCTCTGTCATTGAGAAAACTGAAGTATCTCTCAGGCAGATGAGGAACCCTACCTGATCGGCGGAGAGGCTGAGGTTCGTCGGGAGCTATTGAATCCTCCGGTTCTACCAAATCATCGGCTGTAGTTTGTATAGCTGGAACTTATTCCAGTTCTACCTCATGAACACAAATTTCTTCCATAAAAATTTCTTTTCTAAAAAGGTGGCATGCCGAGAAATAAAACACCTCTTGTTTCTCGGTGCGGTAGAAGATATTCCCTTGCGAATGCTTGGGATATCCAACAAACTTCCACAGAATTGACCTTGCCTCGAGCTTGTCCAGATTTTGCTTTTAGACATAGGCTGGACAACCCAAATCTTAACTTACTTAAGATATGGGCTCTTCCCATACCATATCTTATATGGAGTGGTAGGCACATGATTTAGTTGGAACCCTATTCAATAGGTATGCAACTTCTTAAGTGCATAATTCCCAAAAAGGAAATAGGAAACTCAGTAGTACTCATCATAGAGCGCACCATATCTAATAGGGTGCGATTGCTCTGTCCTAATACACCATTGTGCTGTGGTGTATGCGGAGGAATAATGTCGAGAGAGAATCTCATTCTCCTTTTGAATTGTCCAGGAACTCCGTGTTCAAGTATTCTCATCCCTGATCACATCAAAAGACATAATACTTATACCCATTTTGGTTCTCTACTTCAGACTTATATTTTTTGAATGTCTCAAAAGATTCAGACTTATGTTTCAACAGGAACATATGTCCGAATCTTGAGAGATCATCAGTGAATGTAATGAAGTACAAAGAACTAGTCCTGGCATATGTAGACAGGGGACCTACATACATCATCATGTATCAATCCCAAGAGTTCACTAACTCTTTCTCTGTTTCCAGTAAACGGAGCTATGGTCATTTTATCTTTGTGACATGACTGGCAAGTTTCATAAGATGTAAATTCAAACTGATTTAAATATGCATCTTAATGTAACTTAGCTAGTCGGGTCGCATTGATATGACCTAGTCTACAATGCCTCAAGAAGAATTCGTTCATTTCTGAACTCTTTCTCTTGTGTGTGTTTTGTACGTTAAGAACTGCAGTTTGATTTAGAACGTATATTCCATTAGATAACATGCCTGATCCGATCAACTCTTGATACAGGAAATGTCTAAAACATTATCCATCAATACAAAATTATATCCTTCTTTACTAAATAAAGAGACTGATATGATGTTGTATATCAGGTTCGGTATCTAATAACATTCGTTCAGAATCAATATATTTGGTAATACATGGTGATAACCACCAACGACTTTGGCTGCAACAATCGCACCGTTTCCAACTCTTGAAACTTATCACCCATTCTCAGTTCTCTACCTATCTGTAGCCCATGTAATAGATTACATATGTGGGATCCTGATCCGGTATCTCATACCCAGGACGTAGAGGATACTGAGAAATAGTTCTCTGTAACGAACACACCCGAAGAAGATGCATCATCATGCACTTTCTTCGTTTGGGCGGCATGGGAATCCTGGTAATCCCCTATCTCCTGCTCGGTCTTATAATAATTATAAGGTAGAGCGGAACCAACGTTCCCCAGCTCAGTATAACAAGCGGGTCCGGTCAATACATCCATATTATTATCTTGATTAAGGCGTGACATGGTCGCTACCAGGAGAGAGAGAGAGAAGAAAACACTTTACATGCGCTCTTGCAAGATTAGATTGGTTATTATTTTATCTAATCAGGATGGCTCCTACTGTTTTTATCAAATCTTCCTTCAAACCCTAAAAGTAAGACTAGCCGGGATTAATTACACCCTACAAGTTCGCCAATTTTTCAGCCAGGCCAGTGCCGGTATTTTGAGGGAGGTTTCCCGTGCTTTCGCACGGACCTAATTAAAATAAATCTCGTTTTCCCAGGGGCGTAATCCCGTTAACACCTTTCTAGACACCTACTTGATCGGCTAATTGTAAAGTGCAAAACTCTCATAGGAGTAACAATTACTCGCAGTGGGTATCGGGATCCAACTATCTCATAAAAGGTATGCAATCTCATTGCAAATTTCAACACTTGAAATTTGCGATAATTTTGCCCTTAGCTTCCTATGACCTTGACGAAAGCCAAAAAACCATAGGCCGCTAGTCAAGTTCAACCCGTACATTTCATGATTGAATTAAACCCACCCACACGACCCTTGACGAAGGCCAACAAAGTCCCACGAATACCCTAATCCAATCACATCTCATGCTTTAGCAGATAAGCGCTAGTTAGCTACCGCATGACGAAGGCCAATAAACGTAGCACGAATACCAAGTAGCACTTATCTGAAATGACGGAGGGTACGACAAGTTTTTAAGAAAACCCTTTGCGTAATGAACTTGATATCGTTGTAGAATCGAGTGAATTTTAAAAGTAGTGTTTTTTAGGCTTTTACTAGTTTTGCTAAAGAGGTCACTCCCGGAGAAGGGATCTCAGCTCTTTCCTTATCGAATAAGGTGCATGATATTTCACAAATACCACTATGCAAAGCAAAAACTATAGAAGTAATCAAAAGACAAACCGAGTGGGTTGTAGCATCTGCTAGTTTCGCTAAAGAGGTCACTCTCGGTGAAGGGATCTCGGCTCTTTCCTTATCGAATAAGATGCTGGATATTCTACAAGGAATACCGCTATCCAAAGCAAAAACTAGAGCTACCAATTTTTTAAAAAATTCGATTCTACAACATCTTTAGGTTTCTTTTTCTTTCATTAATCTCATTAATGAAGTCACATCAATTATGCTTCCTAAGCATCACAGAAGAAATGAAAGTAACAATATTTATTATATATCATATATATATAATATAAGCATTCGTCTCAGAATATCAAGTGATCACATCACAGAATATCAGCAGCAGAAATCACATATGAAATTATGGATATACTAGGATTTCCGGGTTTTAAATTAATCCTGTATAAAACACCGATTCCACGGTCGTGATGAATAGCCAATCCCACATCCCTAGACCCTTACGAGAGCGGCAAGCAACCCTACCAATTCTAGAGTTAGGAGACCCAAAATCGACTCCTCGCGATGGCCTCCCACTGGACTCTAGAACCCGGTTACTTTTACTCCCCTCCTCGGGTCTATCCTAATGCGGAAAAGTAAATAATATACATCAACGGTGACATCTTCCTCAACCCGGAAGTGCCTTAATAAAAGAATATTACATACAAGTTTTTACATGAATGAAGATGAAAAACTCTCATCTCACATAAAAAAAATCGGCTATTCAAACACAACGATCCAATATAACATATCCCAGCAACACATAACATCACATGTCATCAATATAAGTAAATATGCGTATCCCAATTGTCGTTGACATATAGCAATGAAACCGGCGATACACCACATATTACACTTACGGTCGCAGAAAAAAAGTGAAAAACTACAACAATTGGAATCCGCAACCACCTTAGACATCATAAACCCAAAATATCACATACTTTGGATTTCATGCCTAACCAAATGAATTCCTTAGATATCGCATGCCTAACAATAACCCCGCATTTTAGTCTCGATATCGAAAACACTTTTCAATATCAATTCGGGCAATTCAACAAGATTCCCGACATCCTGATCGAATGCTCGTCGGAAACTTTAGTAGACGGCCGCACCCCCGATACCGTCGACGAAGTACACTTAGGCGGAACACCGTGGCCGCGAGCACCCGGACTGATGCTTTTGGCAGGGTTCTCCTACAGTCACTTGGTCGGGGCTATGGGGCGTGGCTATCTAATAAGGTTACCTGGCGAGTATCCGCGTATGCTACATGATTGTGATGAACTTTTGATCACATCAAAATCCCGTAGCAACCGATCAAATGAGACTAAATTGCTAGATTTATAAAATTCAAATTAGTTTTCTTGTGGATTCCAAGTATTGCATCACATCACATGATATCCGGATGACGTTAGACTTTTCGATCGATGCATCAAAGTCCCACAATTCCTCGAGAGCTTAACACTTGAGCACAGTTTAAAATTACCCAGAACATGCCACAGTACCTATGGACCAACCGTAGAAGGGCAAACCCAAATCTCATTAATGGTACCGTGGAACTGCCGCAAACCTTAAGGTTCGTAAGCGGTTCCATGGTCATTATGTCGAGTTAGGGTTTCATTCTTCTAGAGGGTCCATCGAATTACTTGCATGTTTTTCCGAATACCTTAAACTTAGAAAAATGGGTTTCTGACATTCGTTCGAACTTTTTAACTTCGCCTAAACAACATGTGAATACCAGAAACAATGTTAAAACTACGAATACGAAACACTCCGGATTGCCTATACTGTAAGATCACATCACATGCAAACTTAGAAAAAACAAGCAACACCTGAAACACCAAAACCCAGAGACTGGAACACACTAAAAAATTCAACCCAAAATTCCCTAATTGGGCCGATCTGGCCGGTTTTTGTGACATTGTGGACGGTCCAAATCTCACCAAATAGGATAAATTTTCTACTGTGTTCATATTGCATCTCATACAACATTCTGCAGTTGCTTAAAAAAAATTTGACACCTTAAAAAATTCGATAGAAACTGGGTTGCAATGTTTCAAGTTTCGGAGTCGTTTTGGTTTCGTAATCTAACAAACGTTGTCTAATTTTCTAGCATGGATCTGATACCACTATAGGGTTGCCTAGTATGACAGCAAGGTTTCAGATGGCATCGTCCATACCATTTTCAAAAATTTGCCATAGTAGCTAACCCTAACCCTAGAATCTTAACTAGAAAATCCGACGAAACAACATGTAAACAACTTTAAATCTAAGTGAATGAGGAATACAACCTTTGTAGACCGGTCCTTCACTTCTAAAGCTCCGTGTAGTAGTCCCTTCGCTCCAAGTAGTGAACACCCGAACTCTAGTAAGGGTTCACATAAAGAAATGAACAAGCTTGCTCGAAATCTTCGAGACCGAAGATGATCTACGTCGAGGAGACTCAAGCTCATGCTATCTCTTCACTAATGGTAGATTAATGAAGCAAACACGCTAAACTAAATGGCTAATATAGTAGAGGATGATGAAATAGGAAGTGAGATCACTTTAGATTTATTTTTCGCACAATATTTTCTCACCTTGAGAAAACCTAGCAAGCTTTCTCAATGAAGAAGAAGATGAAGAATGAAGATAAGATAATGAACTCATAAGGTGAGAATAGCAACCATGGGTGAGTTAGTGTATGACACTAACTCATGTACAGAATAAAGCATGGCTAATCAATAATGGTTAGGTTAATAAATATTTACAAGTAAAACAAAATTAGTGGACTTGGTCAATGGTTCCACAAGCTTCTACAAGCTTCAACCTGTAACGTTTTGAAAATCGTTTCGGTGAAATTTCAAAAAAATCGGTAAAATAAGGGGGTTTTCTGTAAAAAAGTCAAAATGCAAATATCTTTATTATAAAATTAAATATACATATTCTAGCTATGTAATTGCTAGTATTTGGTGTTTATTGAGCCACTGGTAAAATTTCAAATTTTCGGAAAAAAAATTATTTTATTATTATTTTAAGCCGGTAAGAAAATATATTAAATTAGCGATAAATACAAATTTAAATGGGCTAATTTTAATATTTAAAATCATGTTAATTAAAATCTAGTTGTAATATATTTTTTTAGTATTTTATTTCAAGTTTTAATTGGTTTTTATTATGGAAAACAAAAATATAATTATTTTAAGCTAAACCTTGCAATTTTGAGCTTGTGGGGGGTCTTTTTGCATAGAAATTCTTTGTAAAATCTCTCACACTCATCCCCACTTCATCATGGCCGGCCCCACACCCAAAAACAGCCCACTTTTCCTCCCCTCCAATTTTCTTCAACTCATGTGAAGAAATACTTTGAGAAATGATATAAAATATATTAATTTGACTAAGTATACTTGAGTAATGGATGTCTTTGACATTGTGTGAATTTTTCCCAACTCCCACACCTCTCCCCACTCCTCCCTACTGCCGAGAGCAGCCATCCCCCCCCCCCACTCCATTATTTTTCCTTCTCTTTTCACTTCATTTTCATAAAAAAAAATCCAACAAAATCCATTAAAAATCCACAAATTCCTTCAATAATTCAAAGCAAATCCCTATTCTACTCCTTCACACACCCAAATTTGTTTACAACTTGATGAAAGGAGACATCATTGGAGGTTAAGAGCAAGCTAGGGTTCTAAGCTTGTGAGGTAAAATCTTAAACTTTTAGCTAATTTGTAGTTCAACTATGTTAATTTAGAATTTTAAAGTGTTAATTTGGTGTTATTGCTTGTTTAATGAAATTTCTAGAAAAGGGTTTGGATTAAATTAGGGTTTCTATCATAGAATTATGGTTGTGATGGGTAGATTAATATGTTGTGACATGCTAAAATCTAATCTAGTTGCTATATTACAATTGTTATTTTAAAAATGGTCCAATTTGCATAATATTGCAAACTAGGTTTTTAGTTTTAATTCAAAATGAGAGATTAAAAATATGGTTAGGGTTTCATTATATCATAAATATTATATTGAGTGGTTTAATACTTTTAGTTCATGAAAATCCAAGCTAAATTGTTGTTTGTGCATTTTTGCTATAAAATTATTAAAATTTGGGTATATTGTAAACTAGAATTTTGGAGTTAATGAAATTTATTGGGATTAAATTATGGAAATTATTTTTATGACTTATTTAAGATATTTAATAAGTATTGTGGCTGCTAGATTCGTTTATATATCGAGTTTTGTACTAAAACGGTTAATTTTTGCTTGCTTGATTTTCGGAAAAATGGCTTTTCAAGTGAGTTTGAGGTTTTTATGAATTTTAACCTATTTTATATTATAATTAGTGTTCGTGAATGCGCAAATGAGAGTGTTTGGGTTTTTCCCGATGGTTTGACGTTCGTACATCGACATCGAGGGTTGGTTTGACTATTCTTGCATGCGTAGGCGATAGGTTTTGACCTATGCTTGATACGCGTGCCGATTTGATTTTCGTATGCCGTTTCGATTTTGAATTTGATTTTAATGCGATACGGTGTATTATGATATGTAGGTACCCCATGTGGACTTCGAGACGACAAGCAAGCGCGTGGCGACGTCGGCAACGGCGAGCGAGGACCAGGTGAGTAGATTTATATCTACGGGGAGAAGTCGGGTGGATGGCGTATAGCACCCCCGCAGTCCGTGGTGGTGTATACGGATGCGTATACACACCAACAATTATTATATGTTATTTGGGATTAATAACGATGTTTAGGATGGATATTGGTGTGTTGGATTATTTTAGTGTTGCGAACCCTAGGGTAGTGTTGCACTACACATACACACATACATACTTGCATACATCCCTATTTATATGTGCTCATGGGATTCTTTATAGTTATGTGTTCACATGGGTATGGGACTATGTGTTCACATACGGATTTGAGGATGATACTTGGGTCTGAGATGAGTCGATGAGATTTGTTTTGAGGTTGTGAATTCGGTGATATGGCAGGATTCGTATTTGAGATACGACATGACGTTGTAGCGGGTCCTTGACGTAGTGTTTCACACACGTCCTTGCATACTTAGGCGGTATCAGTATTTTACTAGACGTAGATCAGTACCCCGATCATGATATTTGATAAAGAGGATACCAGGTGAATAGTATGATGAATGTGATATTGACCCGTACCCAGATTTGGGATGCCGTACGACGGATTTACGTACGAGCTATATTGATGATTGATCCGCACTCTTGACTTGGGATGTCTGATTTTAGATATGGTATCGGATATGATATTATTGAGGCGGGATCACCGACTAATATATATACAGGTATGTATATGTATCGACTCAGATGTTAGGCGGTTTCCTTACCTGTAGTCCAGCTTGTTAGCTTAGCCCTTTAGTTTAGTTTAGTTGTTAGATTAGAGTCGATTCTTACCTAGTTCAAAAACTAACGAATCGTGGGTATTTTAAAAGACAGCCCAAGGGATCCTACGGATATTTCAAAAGACGTATCTTTTCATAAAAACACCGTAGCCCCTATTTTCAAAACCCCATGATTCGTGTTATTTCAAAAGGCACCATTTGTAGGACTTATATTAGATTAATGCAGATTAGTTATAGTTGCGTCTAGTATTCAGCTCCCGCTCATTATTGTGGTTCGCTTCGCATCGCATGCTTATATTATGTTTCATACTCCATTATTGATATGCTGTTAGGACACCAGCACCATTACCGATGATGCGTATGTACCACGTACACTTACTTGCCGGCTCACACACATCTTCATCGGTAATTGCCATGTCACGAACACTTTAGAAAATACTATTTCATTTGACATAGGTTGTTAGCTTATAGTTTAGACATGATATTAGTGTACTTGCCTTATATGCTAGTTGACATTGTAGTTATTGCCTACTACTTCATGCATGTTATTATTCACTGTTGTGTCGCATTCATGGATTCTCATGCATATATTCACTGTTTACATGCTATTGATGACTTGGATTCGGATTTCATGAGATTTCTTGGATTTGGAGGAAAACCGCAAAACTTATACAAACTTCTTCTCTTTCCTTTTTAAACAAAAAGTGCGGTTTTCCCATGATGTATGAGTCGTCCACCATGAGTTTGCTGATGGATTTCGAACCCGATTCGAGGAGTGGAGGAACCGTTTCGGGTACAGGGTGGGCCCGGTGCGGTACCCCGGGGCAAGAGGAATGTGTTGTTGACGTTGAGCCCGGCAGGGGAGCACTACCGACCGGTGATATTAACCGACGCGTCGGATATCCGGAGGATACCGTCGTGGTCTTGAGATAGATGGTAGGGGCCGGTCTGGATTGACGGCGCCCTAGATATTGTGATTGAGATTTTGAGATATTGAGGTACAGAGATTGTGATACAGAGATATCGAGATATTTGGACACTTGTTTTGTGTCGATGCTGGGCACTGTTTTATGCTGATTTCATTTATGGTACCTCACTTTTAGAATACAGAAATCTCACTGATTTATGAAAGCAGTTTTCTTCAGTACATGCATTCTGTTTCTTGCATTCATACATTGCTACCAGAGGCACTGACACGGCACATGGATTTACACTTGGGTTAGATATTTGCCCTAACCATTGTTATGGGTTGCTGGTTATTTATTTGAGGATATATTATGATTTTTGACCTAGGATTGCGTTATTTATGTGATTTCTGTGCGTAGATGTTTTTCTACTCACGAGTTGGCAACTCACCCCCGTTGTGCCCCAGTTTCTTGCAGGTTTGCCGTACAGGGTTCTTTACGGCTCTGCGGGCATAGTTTCGTTCGGGTGATTTGCTAGTAGGTGGGTTTACTTGTATCGTACCCCCATTATATATCTTGTATATCATTATTCTGTTGTATCTAGAAGTTCCATCAACCAAACATGTATTTATTGAGATAGAGACCAGTGTTGTTTATTCTTTCGACCTTAGAGTCGCGCATTATATTTCTGTGAATTTCTTGTTGTTTTGAGTTTCCTTTTGAGTTTTGATCCTCGTCCTTGGCGTTATATATTATATTGCTTGTGTGGTTGTGACCGTCGATTGACGAAGAGCTAGCTCCCGTTTGGGGATGCCTTTTTATTGATTTCGTATACTATTCATGTTGTATCCCGTTTGAGGGCCAGTATTTACAAAGGAGACTCTGCCGAAATTTTCAGGAAATATTTGATGTTTTTAAAAACGCATAATTCGGCTTATGCTATTAAAACTACTTAATTTAAATTGGTTTTCCTTCACTCTACTACTGTTCTTGGTTTGGATTTCTTGGTTTTCGGCTTACTTAGATTACGTACGCCTCGAGACGTTTCGTAGTCTAAGTGCCGGTCATGTTCCGTACTTTCGGGTCGTGACACAACCATATGACTAATTTCCATCTAATTTGGTTTACATTAAATAAATAAAAACCTTATATTATATTAAGCATGGTGTGAGTCTCATACACCCATGTTGCATGCGGTATCAAGCATGACACAAAAGATGTACATTAATATATATCACATATATACCAAGTGTACACTAGTGAGAAAAAGAATTATTAAGTGAGCTAATATTAGTTAATGTAAGTTAATATATCAAATATTTAATTATACATTAAATTATTAAATCTACACTTGATTTAATAATCCGGCTATATCACATACAACCGACTAATATCAAATGTAACAATCTATCGAATCAACACTTGATCCGATAACCCGGCTATATCACATATAACCGACCGATATCACATATCGCGAGAATAGAATGTTGTATCACATACGCGCATTAATCTCGGTCCCGCACATATCACATATGTGCTCCTACTTCGTTTCGCATGAACCAGGAAAGCTCTATGTAGGACTCTAAAGATTCGTCAATACGCCGGCAGTAGGTGATGATCATATTAAACACCCACAAGCCGCAAGCGGTCTGCTAAACGTAACGGCCACCCAGGTATTGAGCGATCAGAAGATCAACAAGCAAGCCTGCTCATACTCCTGCGAATCCAATCAGTAACACTACCGCACAGTCCGGTCTCTTCGTCTGATATGTAGCATATCTTTCCTGGGGGTGGTAAACGTCAGACCCCAATAGCTTGATAAGTCATGCCGATGTGAGGCTCATAACGGGTCGAGAAACTACTGATAACACTTACCAGTAAATCTCAGAAACAGCCCTGGCTAGGGACTTCCTGTTATAGCCAATCGAGCACAGCGCAATATCAACCCCCAATATCGGGAGAGACGAAATCCCTTCCTATCGCTCATTGCCTCCATATGACTCGGGACTGTACCCAAAAATCATCATTTTGCACGTTCTCTTGAACGTGGTAAGGTGGAAATCAAAGCACAGTGGGAATCATACAAGACTCTATGACGATCTCGGGTCAACAGACTAACCTATACCAGTGTCACCAGAGAACTGCCATCTGACGTGAGGTATAATACCATCTAGGAGTTCTTGGCGAGTCTGTCCAGTGTACCCAGTCTCCACTGAGCACCCGTATATCATCTCTGATGTCAAATACCAATGTATAAGGGATCATCCATCGCCCATCTATATGGGTCGAGAAGGTATACGCTAGTCTACTCTGGTATATCGATGCTCCATCTCGATACACCCACGACTAGGGACATTAAAGGATGTACTCATGGACTACTTTTTTCCCACTAGTATGATCCGCATCATAATCCAGGTAGTCAAGTAAACATTCTAAGGACTTTAACAACATGCAACAGAGAGACAATCGGTGTACATGTTAAGATAAAGAGTAACCAGATAGCATACTATCATGTTGAGCAAGAAAGTCCTCCCTATGTATGTCCAAGCATCCACTATAATATACATCATATCTACAATAATGGCCTCTAGGTCATACATATAACTAACAACCTCTACACATTTCGCCTGAAACAGGGAAACCCTCTGTGTGGGACTCTAAAAACTCGAAAGTACTCTGGTAGTGAGTTTAACTACAAGCGCGTCAGTGGCCCTAGCTGTATGTAACGGCTACCCAGGTATCTGTCGACAATAAGGTCGACGAGAAAACTCATCCGTACCCCTACTGAGTCTGTCTGTGGCAATCTCCGTACAGTCCGGTCTGTTCGTCTAAGAGT
This sequence comes from Agapanthus africanus, assembly GCA_030015575.1. Taxonomy (NCBI): domain Eukaryota; kingdom Viridiplantae; phylum Streptophyta; class Magnoliopsida; order Asparagales; family Amaryllidaceae; genus Agapanthus; species Agapanthus africanus. Next base: position 589,085,898 of record CM057340.1, on the reverse strand, counting down.
ATCGCATATCCGTCCTAGGAGATGGTAAACGTCAGACCCTTAATAGCGGTATAAGTCGTGTCAGAGTGTAGCCCAGAACACCCTGAGAAACTACTGGAATACCTACCAGTAAATATCGCTTGCCCTGGCCAGGGACTTTGTGTAATGGCTTTCCTAACATGGCGCAACATCAACCCCCAATACCGGGAGAGACGAATCTTATCTAACCGCCACTGCCTCCAAGCGCTTCGGGACTGCACCCAACTACTACCTGTTTGCATGACTCAGCAGAGCCGTGGTAGGGTAGTAATCTAAGAACAGTGGGAACACACTTAAGGCGAAGTAGCAGTGTCAAGTCGACAGACTAAGCTGTACTCATGTCACCTGGGAACTGCTACCTGATGATAGATATATTACCAACCAGCAGTTCCCTACGAGTGCGTCCAATATAACTCATAACCTAATGAGCACCTGCATACTATCTCCAGTACGACGTACTAATGGCTGTAGGACAGACCATTTTCCCTGCTGGGAAGAGAAGCGTATACACTAGTCTACTCTGGAGTATCGATGCCTTATCTCGATTATCCTGCGACTAGGGACCTGTGTAAGGATGTGCTTGTGGAGTAACCAGCCCCTACTAGTGTGACTACCATCACAACGCTGGTAGTCAAACAAAGATCCTAAGGGCTCTATCAATATGTATTAGCGATACGTTAAAAGAAACATATACATATATTAAGATAGATGCAAACCAAGTAGCATATTACTATATCGAGCAAGACTGTCATAAATCCATGTATATATCCCAAGCTTCCAAAATGTAATATACAAATTATTACTATACAATAATGGCCTTTATGGCATATTACACTAACAATCTCCCACTTGCACTAAGGCCATGTGCTGGCATATCCCAGACCTATCATCTCGAATAGCCTCTTGAACTGCGTTTGAGGGATGGCCTTTGTGAATGGATCTGCAGTGTTGTCCTCTGTAGCAACTTTCCGAACCTCGATCTCCGGGCGATCTATGATCTCCCTGATCAGGTGATACCGCCTCAAGTTGTGTCTGTACTTCTGATGGGACCTGGGTTCCTTTGCTAAAGCTATAGCCCCTTTGTTGTCACAATACAGAGGTATTGGATCAACAATGGACGGAATCACCTGAAGTTCTGTTAAGAACTTCCTCATCCAGAAAGCTTCTTTTGCGGCATCTGAAGCTGCGATATACTTCGCTTCCATCGTCGAGTCAGCAATGGTGTCCTGCTTGGAACTCTTCCAACAAACCGCCCCTCCATTGAGGGTAAAGACATAACCTGACATGGATTTGGAGTCATCTTTGTCACTCTGGAAGCTGGAGTTGTTAGTTATATGTATGCCCTAGAGGCCATTACAGTGCATATGATGTATATTGTAATGGATGCTTGGAAATATATAGGGAGGACTTTCTTGCTCGACATGATAGTATGCTATCTGGTTGCACTTTATCTTAACATGTACTCTGATTGTCTCTATGTTACATATTGATAAAGCCCTTAGGATATGTACTCGACTACTGGGACTATGATGAGATCATACTAGTGGGGCCACGGTAGTCGACGAGTACATCCTATAACTGTTCCTAGTCGAGGGTGTATCGAGACAGGGCATCGATACACCAGAGTAGACTAGCGTATACGCATCTTGACCCATATGATGGGCGATGGATGATCCCATATCCATCGGTGTTTGACATCAAGGATGGTGTACGGGTGCTCAGTAGAGACTGGGTACACTGTACGGATCGCCGGGAACTCCCAGATGGTATTATACCTCACATCAGATAGCAGTTCTCCGGTGACACCGGTATAGAGTAGTCTGTAGACCCGAGATCGTCATAGAGTCTTGTGTGATTCCCACTGTGCTTTGATTTCCATCATACCACGTCCAAGAGGGCGTGCAAAAAGGTGGCTTTTGGGTACAATCCCGATTCACATGGAGGCAATGAGCGATAGGAGGGGATTCGTCTCTCCCGATATAGGGAGTTAATGTTGTGCTGTGTTCGATTGGCTATAACTGGAAATCCCTGACCAGGATTGCTGAGATTTACTGGTAAGTGTTATCAGTAGTTTCTCGAACTGTTATAGACCTCATATCGACACGACTTATCAAACTACTGGGGTCTGACATATACCACCCCTAGGCGAGATATGCGACATATCAGACAACGAGACCGGACTGTACGGGAGTGTTACTGATTGGATTCACAGGAGAATGTACATGCTTGCTTGTTGATCTTCTGATCGCTCAATACCTGGGTGGCTGTTACGTTTAGCTGACCGCTTGCAGCTTGTGGGTGTTTGATAGGATCATCACCTGCTACCGGTGTATTGACGATTCTTTAGAGTCCTACACAGAGGTTTCTTGACTCAGGCAAAACGGAGTAGGGGCACATATGTGATATGTGCAGGACCGAGGATAATGCGATATAAGATACTGTATTATATTCTCGCGTTATTTTGATATGAGCCGGATCATCGGATCAAGTGTTGATTCGATGAATCGGTACATGATATATTAGTCAGTTATATTCGATATAGCCGGATTGTCGGATCAAGTGTTGATTCGATAGTTTAATGTATAATTATATATTTGATATATTAAATTACATTAACTAATATAAGCTCACTAAAAGATTCTTTTTCTCACTCGGGTAATACATTGATATATATGCGATATATGTTAATTGTATTATTTTATTTTGTTACAATAAATATTATATATGTGATATATAATATTGTAACATGATATGGTTATTAATGCAACATGATTAGTGGAGATTAAACATGGTTAGGGTTTGATTTGGGTTAATCTTTTCTAAAAACTTCTATAAGGTTTTGTTTTATTTTGTGCAAAGATATTTGTTTTGATATTTTGCATAGATATTTATTTAACCCAACCCAACCCTTTAACCTTGGTTAAATCTCTACAAAGGTTACATTGACCATGTTTGCATTTCTAATCTCATACTTGACTTTCATTATTCATCACAAAAGGATTACTATTCTTCTTCTTCTTCCTCCTTTGCAAAGCTTTCTTGCTTTGATTTTTGTGATGAAAGTGACTGAGAATAAGAAAATAAATGAGAGCTAAAATCCTAATTCATCATCCTCATCTATCATTGCCATTTAGATGAGGGTGTTCACTTCATTAGTGAGTGAGAGCTTGTGTTAAAGAAACTTCAAGGTAGATCATCTTTGTTATCGAAGATCGGAAGTAAGCTTGCATCTTTCTCTTCGTGGAACCTCTCTAGAGTCCGGATGCACGATGATCGTAGCGAAGGGACATCAACACGGAGCTTTAGAAGTGAAGGACAGGATCTACAAAGGTTGTAATCCCTCTCACTTAGTGTTAAAGTGTTTAACATGCTTGTTTTCGCCTAATCTCTAGTTTAAAGATCTTGGTTAAGATTGTTCGGCACGTCTAAATTTTAAATCGGGCATGGTTGATGCCTTCTAGACCCTTGTGAGAGTGCCTAGTAACCCTACAGTGGTATCAGAGCTAAGCTAGTGTTTTAGGCGAAGTCTAGACGAAGTTTAAAGTCCGATCAAACTCCGAATACCCATAAAACCCTAGTTTCTGGAATTTTTCAAAAAGTTGATATTTTCATATTAAAAATACTCAAAAAAATCAGCAGGGTATTTTAGGAATTTATGTGAGAAACGAGCCCTTAATACGCTTAATGCGACGTGGAACCGCGGCAGGAACATGCCTTCCGCGGCGGTTCCGCGGCGCTACAGTTGAATTATGGTTTCATTTTTGTACAGTACTTCCTGATAATTCTGGGAATTTTTAATTTATACTCAAGTGTTGAGTTTTCTGGGTTGTATTGGGGACTCGTTGATTCGATCAGATAATTTAACTTCGTTTAAGTTTGTTCCGGATAATTTTAGAAACTGTTAAAAAGTTCGAACGGATATCAATAACTCACTTTTTCTCCAGTCGGAAAATTTTTCAAAAGTTGGATCTTTTTTTGAGTTTGAAACTTCCGGAAAATCATGCAAGTAACGCGGTAGACCCTCTAGAAGACAACAAACCTTAACTCGATTATGTGACCATCTTGAACTGCCTCTAAACCATAGGGTTTAGGGCAGTACGGCGTTCCCACATGCGAGGCGTTGACTTGACCCTTTTAAGGCTGGACCATTGGTACTGTGGCATGTGATGAATATTTTTTGAACTCCGCTCAAGTGTTGAGCTATCTGGGAAATCTTAGGTGTTTTTTTATTCGATCGGAAAGTTTAACACTGTATATTTATCTGGAATGTGATACAATATTTGGAATCCACAAGTAGTTATGAGATAACTAATTTGAATGTTATAAATCTAGCAGTTCAGTCTCAGAGGATCGGTTTCCACAGAATTTTGATGTGATCAAAAGTCCGTCGCTATCACGTAGCGTACGCGGATACTCGCCGGGTAAACTTAACAGACAGCCACGCCCCATAGCCCCGACCAAGTGACTGTAGGAGAACCCCGTCGCCAAAAGCATCCGTTCGGGTGCTCGCGGCAGCGGTGTTCTGCCTTAATGCACTTCGTCGACGGCATCCGGGGGTGCGGTCGTCTACTAAAGTTTGCGACGAGCATTCGATCAGGATGTCGGGAATCTTGTTGAATTGCCCGACTTGATATTGAAAAGTGTTTTCGATAATGAGACTAAAATGCGGGGTTTATAATTGTTAGGCATGAGATATCTAAGGAATTCATTTGGTTAGGCATGCGATGTCTAAGGAGGTTGCGGATTCCAACTGTTGTAGTTTTACTTTTTTTTCTGTGACCGTAAGCGTAGTATGTGGTGTATCGCCGGCTTCGTTGCTATACATCAATGACAATCGGGATACGCATACTTGCTTACGTTGATGATTTGAGATATTATGTGTTGCTGTGATATGTTGTATTGGATCGTCGCGTTTGAATAGCCGGGGGTTTTATGTGAGATGAGAGTTTTTCTTTTCATTCATGTAAAATTCATTTGTATGTAATATTCTTTTATTGGGGCACTTCCGGGCTAAGGATGATGTCACCATTGTATATTATTTACTTTTCCACATTAGGTAGACCCAAGGCGGGGAGCACAAGTGACCGGGTTCTAGGGTCCAGTGGGAGGCCATCTCAAGGAGTCGAGACCGGGTCTCCTAACCCTAGAATTGGCAGTGTTACTTGCCGCTCTCGTAGGGGTCTAGGGATGTGGGTTTGGCTATTCATCGCGACCGTGGAATCCGTGTTTTATACAGGCTCGTATTAAAACACGGACATCCTAGTATATCCAATATTTCATATATGTTCTTCTACTGCAATATTCTGTGATGAGATCATATTACTTCCTGAGACGAATGTTTATATTATATATATGAGATATATATTATATATTGTTGATTTCATTTCATATCTGATGCTTGTGTAGCATAATTAAAATGGGACTTCATTAATGAGATTAATGAAACTAAAAGAAACCTAAAAATGTTGTAGAAACTTGTTTAAAAACTAGTAGCTCTAGTTCTTACTTTGCATAGCGGTGTTCCTTGTAGAACATCCAGCACCTTATTCGATAAGGAAAGAGCCGATATCCCTTCACCGGGAGTGACCTCTTTAGCGAAACTAGCAGATGCTACAAACACGGTTTGTCTTTTGATTGCTTATATAGTTTTTGTTTTGCATAGTGATATTTATGAAATATCCTGCACCTTATTCGATAAGGAAAGAGCCGACGATCCCTTCACCGGGAGTGACCTCTTTAGTAAAACTAGAAAAGGCCTCAAAAACATTCCTATTAAACTCACTCGATTCTACAACGATATCAAGTTCTTTACGCAAAGGGTTTTCTTAAAAACCTGTCGTAACCCTCCGTCATTTCAGATAAGTACTAGTTAGTATTCGTGCTATGTTTGTTGACCATGTTAAGGCGTAGTGTGCGGTAGCTGATTAGTGCTTATCTGTATAAGCATATGATGCGATTGGATTAGGGTAGTCGTGCGACTTTGTTGACCATGTTAAGGGTCGTGCGGGTGTGTTTAATTCAATCGGGAAATGACAGGTTGAACTTGACTAGCACTTATGATTTGTTGATCATGTTAAGGTCATATAGCTGCTAGGGGTAAAATATTATTGGGAATTTCAAGTGTTGAAATTTGCAATGAGATTGCATACCTTCTATGAGATAGTTGGATCCCGATACCCGCTGCGAGTAAGAGTTACTCCTGAGAGAGTTTTACACATTACAATTAACCGATCAAGTAGGTGTCTAGAAAGGTGTTAACGGGGTTACGCCCCTGCAAAAACGAGATTTACTTTAATTAGGTCCATGCGAAAGCACGGGGAACCTCCCTCAAAGTACCGGCACTGGCCTGGCTGAAAGATTGGCGAACTTGTAGCGTGTAATTAATCCCAGCTAGTCTTTCCTTTTAGGGTTTGAAGGAAAATTTGACTAAAACAGTGGGAGACATCCTGATTAGATATATTAGATAACCAATCTAATCTTGCAAGAGCATACACTGAGTGTTTTCTTCTCTCTCACCTGGTTACGACTATGCCACGCCTTAATCAAGATAATAATACGGATGTATTGACCGAACCCGCTTATTATACTGCGCTAGGGAACGTTGGTCCCGCTCCAACTTATAATTGTTATAAGACAGAGCAAGAAATAGGGGATTACCAGAATTCCAGTGCCGCCCAAACGAAGAAAGTGCATGCTGATGCATCTTTTTCGGGTGTGTTCATTACACAGAACTGTTTCTCAATATCCTTTACGTCCTGGGTATTTGATACCAGATCAGGATCCCGCAAATGTAATCTGGTACATGGGCTACAGAAAGGTAGAGGAATGAGAACGGGTGATAAGTTTCATGAGATAGAAACGGTGCAAGTGTTACAGCCAAGTCTGTTGGTAGTTATCACCCTGTATTAGCAAATACATTTATTCTGAACGAATGTTATTAGATACCGAACCTGATTTACAACATCATATCATTCTCTTTATTATTAAAGAAGGATATAATTTTGTATTGTTTGGATAATGTTTTGAACATTTCCTATATCAAGAGTTGATCGGTTTAGGCACGTTATCTAAAAGCATAGATGTTCTAAACCAAACTATAGTTCTTAGTATACAGAACACACATAAGAGGAAGAGTTCAGAAATGAACGAATCCTTGTTGAGGTATTGTAGACTAGGTCATATCAATGCGACCTGACTAGCTAAGTTACATTTAGATGCATATTTAAATTAGTTTGAATTTACATCTTGTGAAACTTGCCGGTCATGTCACAAAGATAAGATGACCTCAGCTCTGTTTATTGGAAACAGAGAAAGAGTTAGATGAACTTTTGGGATTGATACATGATGATGTATGCAAGGTCCCCTGTCTACACATGCCAAGACCGGTTCTTTGTACTTTATTACATTCATTGATCATCTCTCAAGATCCGGACATATGTTCCCTGTTGAAACACAAGTCTGGAACATTTGAGAAATTCAATGAATATAAGTTAGAAGTAGAAAACCAAAAACGGGTATAAGTATTATGTCCTTTGATGAGATCAAGGAGGACAATACTTGAGCACGGGATTCCTGGACTATTCTAAAGGAGAATGAGATTTCTCTCTCAGCATTACTCCTTCGTATACACCACATCACGGCGGTGTATCGGGGCGGAGCAATCACACCTTATTTGATATTGTGCGCTCTATGATGAGTACTACTGGGTTTCCTATTTCCTTTTGGGAGTTATGCACTTGTGAAGCTGCATACCTATTGAATAGGATTCCAATCAAATCAGTTGCCTACCACTTCATATGTGATATGGAATGGGAAGGGCCCATATCTTAAGTAAGTTAAGATTTGGGGTTGTCCAACCTATGTATAAAAGCAAAATTCGGACAAGCTCGAGGCAAAGTCAGTTCTGTGGAAGTTTATTGGATATCCCAAGCATTCGCAAGGGAATATTTTCTACCAAACCGAGGAACAAAAGATGTTTTGTTTCACAACATTCCACCTTTGTGAAAGGGAATTTATTATGAAGAAATTAGTGGACATGAGGTAGAACTGGAAGAAGTTCCAACTATACAAACTGCAGCTGATGATTTGGCAGAACCAAAGGATTCAGTAGTTTCCAACGAACCTCAGCCTCTCCGCCGATCTAGTAGGGTTCCTTACCCACCTGAGAGATACTTCGGTTTATCTATGACAGTGGGAGCGAGGATTGCATCATGAGATGATGACCCAACTAGTTTCGAGCTGGCCATCAGGAGTGGGACTCTGTAAAAATGGCTGGATGCTTAGTGATCTGAGATGGAATCCTTATACACCAACAAAGTATGGACTTTGGTTGCTTTATCTGAAAGGTTAAATCCCCATCAGGAGCAAGTATATCTTGAGAAGATTACTTGGTGTACATGGAAAAGTTGAGACTTTCAAAGCTATGCTTAAGTCCATCCAGATCCTATTTGCCACTGCTATATACCATGACTACGATATCTGGTGGTTGGGTGTCATGACTGCTTTTCTAAATGATGTTTTAGAAGAGAGCGTCTATAAGTACACAACCAGAGGGCTTCGTAGACAGATGGAGCAGCGGAAACATGTGCAAGATGTTTTATGTGATAAATCAGGCATCGCGGAGTTGGAACATCTGTTTTGATGTGGTAGTCAAAGAGTTTGACTTCATCAAAATGGTAGATGAACCTTATATATACAAAAAGGTAGTAGAGAGTATGGTGGTGATCCTCATAGAGTACGTAGATGACATACTCTTGATAGGGAAGAAGTTTCCTATGCTACGCTCGGTCAATCTCCATTTATCACAATGATTCTCCATATAGGATCAAGGTGATACATCCTAAATTCTGGGTTATGGATCTATAAGATAGATCTATTTGGATATTAGGATTCTCACTAGATATAGTGAGATGGTATCAATCGATCCTGGGGAGAATCACTGGAAAAGTTCCAAGGTGATAAGGACGACTGAATGTCAGTCGCAGGCATTGTCTTTACCCTCAGTGGAGGGAAGGTATGTTGGAAGAGTTCCAAGCTAGATACCGTGACTTACTAGACGATTAAAGGCAAGATACATCGTTACCAAGGATGCTATCAAAGAGGCAGTCTGGATATATATAAGTTCATGAGATGAACTTCGTTCCAACCATTGTGTGACAATGGAGTAAAGGCTTTGGCCTAGGAACCCCCGTCCCATCAGAAATCCAGATATAATTCTTAGATAGTATCACCTGATCATGGAGATGGTTGATCTCTAGGGAGATCGAGATTAGGAGATTAGACACAGAGGACAACAGTGCGGATCCACTCACAAAGGCCTTTTTCCCAGTAGAGACTTTTATGGGATGGTTGAGTATGAGATACTTCAACCACAGCTAATTGTTGGGTATGTGATACCACAACAGATGGCCCTAGTGCAAGTGGAATATTGTTAGTTATATGTATGCCCTAGAGGCCATTACTGTGCATATGATGTATATTGTAATGGATGCTTGGACATATATAGGGAGGACTTTCTTGCTCGACATGATAGTATGCTATCTGGTTGCACTTTATCTTAACATGTACTCTGATTGTCTCTATGTTACATGTTGATAAAGCCCTTAGGATATGTACTCGACTACTGGGACTATGATGAGATCATATTAGTGGGGCCACGGTAGTCGACGAGTACATCCTATAACTGTTCCTAGTCGAGGGTGTATCGAGACAGGGCATCGATACACCAGAGTAGACTAGCATATACGCATCTTGAACCATATGATGGGCGATGGATGATCCCATATCCATCGGTGTTTGACATCAAGGATGGTGTACGGGTGCTCAGTAGAGATTGGGTACACTGGACGGACTCGCCGAGAACTCCCAGATGGTATTATACCTCACGTCAGATGGCAGTTCTCCGGTGACACTGGTACAGAGTAGTCTGTAGACCCGAGACCGTCATAGAGTCTTGTGTGTTTCCCACTGTGCTTTGATTTCCATCATACCACGTCCAAGAGGGCGTGCAAAAAAGTGGCTTTTGGGTACAGTCCCGAATCACATGGAGGCAATGAGCGATAGGAGGGGATTCGTCTCTCCCGGTATAGGGAGTTGATGTTGTGCTGTGTTCGATTGGCTATAACTGGAAATCCCTGGCCAGGGTTGTCAGTAGTTTCTCGAACTGTTATAGACCTCATATAGACACGACTTATCAAGCTACTGGGGTCTGACATATACTACCCCTAGGTGAGATATGCGACATATCAGACGACGAGACCGGACTGTACGGGAGTGTTACTGATTGGATTCGTAGGAGAATGTACATGCTTGCTTGTTGATCTTCTGATCGCTCAATACCTGGGTGGCTGTTACGTTTAGCTGACCGCTTGCAGCTTGTGGGTGTTTGATATGATCATCACCTGCTACCGGCGTATTGACGATTCTTTAGAGTCCTACACAGAGGTTTCTTGACTCAGGCAAAACGGAGTAGGGGCACATATGTGATATGTGCAGGACCGAGGATAATGCGATATGAGATACCGTATTATATTCTATCGTTATTTTGATATGAGCCGGATCATCGGATTAAGTGTTGATTCGATGAATCGGTACATGATATATTAGTCGGTTATATTCGATATAGCCGGATTGTCGGATCAAGTGTTGATTCGATAGTTTAATTTATAATTATATATTTGATATATTAAATTACATTAACTAATATAAGCTCACTAAAAGATTCTTTTTCTCACTCAGGTAATACATTGATATATATGCGATATATGTAATTGTATTATTTTATTTTGTTACAATAAATATTATATATATGATATATAATATTGTAACATGATATGGTTATTAATGCAACATGATTAGTGGAGATTAAATATGGTTAGGGTTTGATTTGGGTTAATCTTTTCTAGAAACTTCTAGAAGGTTTTGTTTTATTTTGTGCAAAGATATTTGTTTTGATATTTTGCATAGATATTTATTTAACCCAACCCAACCCTTTAACCTTGGTTAAATCTTTACAAATGTTACATTGACCATGGTTGCATTTCTAACCTCATACTTGACTTTCATTATTCATCACAAAAGGATTACTATTCTTCTTCCTCCTCCTCCTTTGCAAAGCTTTCTTGCTTTGATTTTTATGATGAAAGTGACTGAGAATAAGAAAATAAATGAGAGCTAAAATCCTACTTCATCATCCTCATCTATCCTTGCCATTTAGATGAGGGTGTTCACTTCATTAGTGAGTGAGAGCTTGTGTTAAAGAAACTTCAAGGTAGATCATCTTTGTTATCGAAGATCGGAAGCAAGCTTGCATCTTTCTCTTCGTGGAGCCCCTCTAGAGTCCGGATGCACGATGATCGCAGCGAAGGGATCTCAACACGGAGCTTTAGAAGTGAAGGACAGGATCTACAAAGGTTGTAATCCCTCTCACTTAGTGTTAAAGTGTTTAACATGCTTGTTTTCGCCTAATCTCTAGTTTAAAGATCTTGGTTAGGGTTGTTCGGAACGTCTAAATTTTAAATCGGGCATGGTTGATACCTTGTAGACCCTTGTGAGAGTGCCTAGTAACCCTACAGGAGTCAGCAAAAGCCTCGATCTGGAGGTCTTTTCCGCCGTAAACCAAGAACATTTTCTTAGTCCTTCTCAGGTACTTGAGAATGTTCTTTACTGCTATCCAGTGCTTCTCCCCAGGTTTTGACTGATACTGGCTTACTACTCTTTGTGCATAAGCTATATCTGGTCTGGTACACAACATCGCATACATTATAGAGCCTACCACAGAAGCGTTGGGTATAATAAACATGCGATCCCTTTCCAAATCAGTCTTGGGAGACATGTAACATTTTAAAATAATTAAATAAATAAAATTGTTTAAGTGAATTTTGTGACTTTTGGTAAAGTAAAACGTATTTTTCGTAAAACAAAACCGTAATTATTTTTACTATAAATTTAAAAATACCTATTTTAATTAGTTTATTACTAGTAAATGGTGTTTATTTAGTCACTTATAAATTTTTAGTTTAATTAAATATTTTTCATAAATTAATTGTTTTAAATATTAACATAAGCTTTATTTTTACACTAAATTAGTGTAAATTACAAATTTGAATGGTTTTAATTTGTAAAAATGAACCATGGCATATTAGAATTTAGTGTGTATCATGCAAAATTTATTTGCAAATTTTTCCAAAATTCTAGAGTTTTCTTGAGTTGTGTTAGTAAAGAAATAAATGAAATTAAATAAGGTTGTGAAAAGACATTAAGATGATGACATTTTGGAGAAGTTTCTACACCATTTCTCATGTGTTTCTTCCTCTCTTTTCTCTACCTCTCATGGCCGGCCACACCCTCATGGCAGCCCCCCCATTTCCCACTTTATTTTTGTTCAAAAATACATCAAAAATTCAATTAAAAATCCACAAAATCCTATTTATTTCCTACCCTTTATTCTTTGCTCATTTTTACATGGATTTTGGAGATGGAAAGCATGCATTTTGGAGGCTTATTTCATTTTTGGATTTCATATTTTGGAGGTATAAATTTCCTTCTTTTGATTTATTGTTATTAGATGTTCAATTAAGCATAATTAGATTTAATATATTAATTCTATTTACTACTTTTAAAATTCAAGTTAGGGTTATAAAATTAAGTTGTGGTTTTTATTAATTAAATAGGGTTATAATAATTAGTTTAACTCTTTTCGAATTAGAAAATCTTGCATGGTTGTTGAATTATAATTTGTTCATTTAAAATTGTTTAAATTAAATATTTTGCTAACTAGGTTCTTATAAAATGTATATGTGGGTAATATAAAATTCTATTTAAGGTTGTTATCATTAGATTGTAGTTTTAGTGAGAATATTAACTTGTTGGTGGAATGAAAAACTTAATTTAGTTACTAGTGTTATTGATAATTGATAAATTGTGATAAAAATTGCTATTTTTGTAAACTAGATTTTAGAAATTCCTAAATATATGAGATTAAGAATTTAAATTATAGTTTCATTATATTATTATCATCATGAATTGTAGTTTAGTAAATGAACTCATGTAAAATCATGTTTGGTTGTGATATTATGAAATTTTAGATTGCAAAGTGTTGAAAATTTATAAAGGTTGCAAACTAGAAATTCCAAATTTATACAAAATTGTGTAATAAAAATATAGTAATGGTTTTTATAATCCAGTTAGGCTATTTAATGAGTTTTATGACCATTGGTTTCATTTAAATGTCAAGTTTTGAAGAAAAACGGTAAATTGGCATTTTCGGGTTTTACGAAATTGGACGGTTTGATCGATTTTTAGGGTTTCGATGGATTTAATCATGTTATATATTATAAGTAACGAGTTTTAAAACTATGAGTTATTTGTTGATGTTATCTCGATCCATCGGAGTTTGTACGCCGATGTCGAGCGATATTTGGTTCTTTTGCGTGGACGGGACATAGGTTTTAACCTATGCTTGTTCCTTGCGTCGTTTTGACTTTTGTATGTGATTCAGTTTACGATGCTATTTATATGTTTGCGTTTAGGTACCCCTCACGTGGACTGCGGGCGATGAAGAGGAGGATGGCGACACCGTCTTCGGCAGACATGGACCAGGTGTGTAGATGTATATCTACGAAGGGAAGTCGGGTGGATGGCGTTTAGCACCCCCGCAACGTAGAATAGGAATAGTACTTATTATCATTAGGAAACCAGATGTGACCCTAGATTCTTAATGAGTAGGACCCTAATAATGACCCTAGGCTGGACTAGACTGATTTAGGAAGACCATATCAGAGGATGAATACCTTGGAAGAGGTTCGTAGGTTTCAGGTAGAAACACACACACGCACACACTGAAACTCGACATGGTGTATACATGTATGTGTATATATATATAGGACCAGGTATAGGTATATATATATATATACAACACGTATATGGGATACATTGATGTGATATGATACACGAGAATGAAACAGTATAACTGGGCTTGATGCCGTGATTCTTGGCTATGCAGTCGTATTAAAATGTTAGCGGATCATTAGAAAATGATAATGAACAGTATACATAAATTATAATGGGTAGTGATGATATTGAGGTACATGGGACTCTAAAATAGAACCCGAACTGTAACTTGTGACTGATCACGATATGATATATGTATGACTTGATTATGACATCATATAGGTGTGACCTGATGTCGATATCATATAGGTGTGACTTGATGACGATATGATATCAATATGACTTAATCACAATATGATACATATGACATGATATTTCTGAGGATAAATTAATGAGGTATATTTATGATGGCAATGTTATATAATTGATGTATGCGATTACATCATAGCACCTTGATCATGACATGTGTTGATGATGATATTATACGAATAATGAGACACGTAGGTGATATTTGACCCGTACCCCGATATTGAGATGTCGTACGATGGATTTTACCGTACGAGGCATAGATGTGATGATTGATCCACACTCTTGATTTGAGGAAGTCGTACTACGTACGTGATGCTATTGAGACTGGATCGCCGACTATTAGAGATATGGACTCAGACTTTAGGTGTACTCATACTTCTTATCGACTGGTTCTTAGGTTTAGTTTTCCTTAGGGGGTTAGATGGACACTAGTTTAGGTTCGAGTCTTATAGTGGTAGTTATATTTGTATATCAAATGGGTGGATAACGCACATCTGTCTTTACTTTCATACCGTAATCATAATGTGCATGTTCATATATATGTTTCTATAATCAGCATAAAACTTTGCTTGTTAGGACACCAGCACCATTACCGATGATGCGCATATTCCACGCACACTTATTGGCCGGCTCACACACATCATCATCGGTAATTGCTATGTCACGTACACTTTAGATCGTATTATCTTTTATTGATAGAATCAGTTAACAACTAGACCGATATAATATTGTGATTACTCTCTGATGTTAGTATAGACATGGTATTTATTACTTAGACATTCATGCATTCATATTTTCATGTTATCATGCAGTATTATGGGCATATGCCGACACTTATCATATACTTACTCATGATTTTGAGATTTGGGTTTCTATGAGATTTCTGGATTTTTGGGGAAAACCGCAAGAATATATAAAAACTTCTCTCTCTCTCCTCCTTTCTTTTTAAAATATAAGATGCGGTTGTCTCGTGATGTATGTGTCGTCCACCATGAGATTTCATGTTTTCTGATAGATTTCGAGACCCGATTCGAGGAGTGGATGAACCTTCTCGGGTACATGGTGGGCCCGGTATGGTACCCCGGGGCAAGAAGATCGAGTTGTAGACGATGAGCCTGGCAGGGGAAGGCTACCTACCGGTGATGTCTGGCGCGGCGGATATCCGGAGGATACCGACTGTTGTCGTGAGATTTGATGATATGGGCCGATCCGGACTGACGGAGCCCGAGATATTGAGACTTGAGATTTACATGTGTTGTGTCGATGCTTGACACGAATTTCCATGGATTTCATTGTTGGGATTTCAGATTCCTATACACATTTTACTATGATAACAGCTAAAGATTTCTTATACAGATATATCTGGATTTCAGGATTTGTTACTTTACATTCATAGTGCATGCATACCCATTCATATGACATAGTACTATATGAGGCACTGACACGAGCACGGAGTATCTGCATTTACACGTGGTATTACCCTGCTATTACTAGGTGATTGGGATGTAGTAGTGTATTATTATGACCTAGGATAGCGTCGTGCATTCGATTTCGTTTCGTAGATGTCTTCTACTCACGAGTTGGCAACTCACCCCCGTTGTGCCGAATTTTATTACAAGTTGACGTACAGGGTTCTTTGGCAGATTGCTGGCACATGATTTCTTTCAGGGTGATTTGCACGGTAGGTTGGTTCACTTGTATCTGGACCGCCATTGTATTTGTATTATTTCATTTGTATCTAGAAATCTCCATCAACCATACTTGTATTACTTGATAAGTTTATTGGACCAGTCATTTATTTTGACCTCAGAGTCGCGAATGTATTATTCTGATCTGGTGGTTTTATTTTCTTTTGAGTTTTGAGCCTCGCCCTTTGGCGTTGTATATTATTGTGCTTGTTGTGCTTGTTTCCGCCTGTTGGCGTTGAGTTAGCTCCCGTTGGGGATGTTTTTTTTTATTGTTTATGTATATTATACTTGTTGTACCCGTTTGGGGCTAGTTTTTACAGAGGAGACTCTGCCGAAATTTTTGAGAAAATTTGCTGATGCTTTTAAACTTGTTTCCTTCGTGTTTTCTTTTACTTCTTCTTATTTTATGGTTTAGATTTCTGGGTTTCGGCTTACTTAGGTTACGTTGCGCCTCTAGACGCTTCGTAATCTAAGTGCTGGTCACGTTCCGTACTTTCGGGTCGTGACAGGACATCTCTTTAGAGAGGGTAATTCCGTGACAAGCCGGTAAATTACCGCGCTTTGAATCTTCCATACTGAATCTTTTCAGTATGGTGTCGATATACCTGGACTGTAAAAGTCCCAACATCCTCTTAGATCTATCATGATAGATCTGAATCGCCAGAATGTAGGAGGCATCACTCAGGTCTTTCTTGGAGAACCTTTGTGATAAGAACCCTTTGACAGATTGTAGCATAGGAATGTCATTTCCTATCAAGAGAATGTCATCCACGTACAAGACGAGGAATACAACAGTTCGTGTTACAATCTTACTATAAATGCATGGCTCATCTGGATTTTTGATAAAGTCAAATTCTTTGACCGTCTTATCAAAACAGATGTTCCAACTCCGCGATCCTTGCTTAAGTCCATAGATGGATTTAAGCAACTTGCACACTTTCCCACTGCTCCCACTCTGAATGAAACCCTCTAGCTGGTCCATATAGACGCACTCCTCCAAATTTCCATTTATAAAAGCGGTCTTTACATCCATCTGCCAAATCTCATAATCGTGGAAGGCAGCAATGGCAAGAAGGATCCGAATGGATTTGAGCATAGCCACTGGTGAAAAGGTTTCATCATAGTCCAAACCAGTCCTTTGAAGAAATCCTTTTGCAACAAGTCTAGCCTTATAGGTTTCAACCTGTCCATCTACACCAATCTTCTTTCTGAAGATCCATTTGCATCCTACGGGTTTTACCCCTTCTGGAGCAATGTCCAAAGTCCATACTTTGTTGGTGTACATGGACTCCATCTCGGTCCGCATTGCATCCAGCCATTTTACCGAGTCGGTGCTCTGAATGGCTTGTTGGAAGTTAGTCGGCTCATCATTATCAATGATGCAATTATCTCTATCCCTGTCTACGAGAAAACCGTAGTATCTCTCGGGCGGATGAGACAGCCTACTACTCCTACGGAATGGCGCGGGAATGTCCTGTTCTTTTGAAATTTCTGGTTCCACCAAGTTTTCAGTAATAGCTTGTGGTTCTGGAATTTCTTCCAGTTCTATTGCGCTCCTACTTATTTGATTTTCTAAAAATTCAGTTTCCAAGAAGCGGGCATGACGAGAAACAAAGACCTTTTGCTCCTCTGCGTAATAGAAAAAATACCCCTTGGAGTTCTTTGGGTATCCCACAAACTTGCACCGTACTGAGCGTGCCTCGAGTTTGTCCGCATGCTGCTTTTTAACAAAAGCTGGACATCCCCATGTCTTAAAGTGTTTAAGACAGGGTTTCTTCCTACTCCACATCTGATATGGTGTGGTAGACATTGACTTAGTAAGAACCTGATTCAAAAGATATGCAGCTGATTCTAGTGCATATCCCTAGAAGGATCGCGGCAACTCAGCTTTAGTCATCATTGAACGAACCATATCTAATAGGGTTCTGTTCCGCCTTTTCGATACACCATTGTGTTGTGGCATGTATGGAGGAGTAAGCTGAAAGAGAATTCCATTCTCTTTTAGGTAATCCAGGAACTCGGCACTCAAGTATTCACCACCTCGATCAGATCTTAGCGTTTTGATACTTTTTCCTGTTTGTTTTTCCACTTCATTCTTGTATTCTCAGAATTTCTCAAAGGCTTCGGATTTATGCTTCATCAAGAAGACATGTCTATACCTTGAGAAATCATCCGTAAAAGTAATGAAGTAAGAATAACCACTTCGCGCATGTGTAGACATTGGACCACAAACATCGCTGTGTATGAGTCCCAAGAGCTCGCTTGCTCTTACTCCGTGTCCAGTGAAGGGAGTCTTTGTCATCTTTCCCATGAGACAAGATTGACAAGTTACATAAGACTGATATTCGAACGGATACAAATATCCCTCTCTATGTAATTTAGTCAACCGTGTTTCATTAATGTGACCCAGTCTACAATGCCATAAGAAAGCATGATTTATTTCTTGAGTCTTTCTTTTATGTGTGTTCTGGACATTGAAAATTTGTAATTGATTTAATACGTATATACCGTTGTTTAGAGTACCTGACCCAATCAGACCATGATTAAGGTGGATGTTTACGACATCACTTACAAATGTAAAATCATAATCTTCTTTAGATAACAAAGATACAGAAATGATATTACAAGTCAAACTAGGTACAAAAAAACAGTTGCGCAAAACCAAAATATGTCCACTCGTCAATCCAAGGTGATATTCCCCTACGGACACAGCATCCACGCTCGCTCCATTAGCAACCCTGAGGGTCATATCACCGGTCTTCAGAACCCTACGGCTTCTCAGTGCCTGCAAAGAATTACAGATATAAGATCCTGATCCGGTATCCAATACCCAGGAAGTAGAGTTGATTGACAGACAGTTTTCAATTACAAACACACCTGAAACCGAAGCCACAACCTGCTTCGGGTCCTGGTTCTTGGCCTTCCAAGCCCTGCAATCTTTCTTCCAGTGGCCCTTCTTATGACAGTAGAAGCATTCCTTTCCTACTGTCGGGCTCGCTACTCTTGTCTTTCCCTTCGCTTCCACCTTACTAACACCGCCTCTCGGCTTGGTGGGGGCCTTCTTCTTCTTTCCTTTGGCTTTCGCCTTGGATCTAGAAGAGGAAGCTCCACCAACAAATAGAGAAGGTGTTTCCTTGGCTTTCTACAGGGTGCCCTCTGTACTCCTCAACATATTGAGGAGTTCCGGAAGTTCAACTTCTTTACCTTGAATATTAAAATTCAGGATAAACTGAGCGTAGGTGGAAGGGAGGGACTGCAGAATCAAGTCTGTATACAGCTCATTCTCTAACGTGGTCCTGAGGTCTACGAGCTCTTCGATATAGCCGATCATCTTGAGGACGTGTTTCCCTACAGATGATCCGATGGCCAACCTCGCCTGAAAAAGATTCTTTGAGGTATCGTATCTTGAGATACGAGGTTGCACTCCATATAATTCTATGGTATGGAGGAATATGGATTCAAGATCCATATTCTCGTGCCGCCTCTGGTTCTCGTTATCCATAGAGGCCAACACGAGGCACTTGGCCTTCGCGCAGTCAATCTCCCAGGTCTTACGGATTTCCCTATCCGCTACACTGGATTCTGGATCTGGGACGGCGGGGGCTTTAGTAGTAAGGACACACCCCAACTTGTCATAAGCTATTGCCATCTTGACATTCCTGAACCAATCTTTGTAGTTTGGCCCTATCAATATATTTTTATCTAATAGTAACTTAAGGCCCGTCATCTTTGGTTGCTACAATTAGGAGAGAGAGAAGAAACGCTTTAGCATGATACTTTTGCAAGTTTAGATTGGTTTTTAGTTTATCTGAACAGGATGGCTCCCACTGTTTCTTGAATCCTTCCTCAAACCAGAAAAGAAGAATTAATCAGGATTAATTTCACTGTACAATACTTGCTTAACTGTTCAGCCAGGCTAGTGTCGGTACTTCGAGAAAGGTTTTACGATGTTTTCGCGAAGTTCCTTAATTAAATAACCTCTTTTTTATGGAGGCGTAGCCCCGCTAACACCTTTCTAGACACCTACTTGGTTTATAACATTGATCGTTAAGTGAAAAAATCTCCCGAGGAGTAGCATATACTCACAGTAGGATCGGGATCCAAATATCATCGTGTGATAAAGTCGAAGGAATCCTACCAAAATTATCACACTCCAAATGGTATGCAACACTAGCAAGTTTCAGTTTCTTTAGAAACTCCCGATGTGGATTTTTGCCCCATGCTCTTATGACCTTGACTAAGGCCAACAAATCATAAGTCACATGTCAAGTTCTACCCGTTATTATCCCGGTTAATTTGAACCCAGCCATATATACCCTTGACTAAGGCCAACAAAATAGTATGACTGTCCCAAACCAACGCATCTATCTATGCTACATATGAATACCCAGCAGCTACCAATCACTATGCTTTGACTAAGGCCAACAAACATACCTTGAATACTATTGAATATTCATATGAAATGACGGAGGGCTACGAATAGTTTTGGCGAAACCGTGAACGTAGTGAACTTGATATAATCGAAGGAACTTGATAGCTTTTAAAAGGAGTGGTTTAAGCTCCGCATTTTAAAAGTTTTATTATTTTGAAAAAACCGAGTGGTTTTAAAATTGTTCCAACGATTCAGCTTTGGTTTGTTTGCTTTGCATTAATGTAATGCAGTCCCATCATTTAACCTACCATTGCAGAAAAGGATGAAAATATAACGTACGCTTATGTCATTCGCATTCGCCACGGGACCCCGTCTTATACTGTTAGGTTAGATAACTAACGCCAGAGCTGGGGGTGGACTAGCGCGGATGCAAAACATAAGCAACGTCTATTATATAATATATGTATAATAATATCCATTCGTCAGACGTAATAATAGGCATTCCAGATCACAGATTAACACATTGGATATATTAGGAATTCCGCGTTTCGTTTAAGCTTGTAACGAAAGACGGATTCTACGGTCGCGATGAATAGCCAAACCCCATCTCAGACCCCTACGGGTGCGGCAAACTACCCGCCAAATACCCAAAGCGAAGTAATCTCCCTCAACAACGTGAGTAGGCCACTCGGCACTTCGAAGTATCCGGTAGTTTGTGCACCCCATCTTGGGTCTATCATAGGAGCAATAAACAGTAAATGAAATAATACAACGGTGGCTACAAGCTCAACCCGGATGTGCCCCGCGAAAAAAATATTACAACAATTTATAATTTACATTTGAATGAAAGAATATAACACCTCATATCCCCGGCTAGTCATTCACGACAATCCAATAAGTCCATATACACAAACAAATATCACAGAAATGTGCAACTCCCAACTAACCAACATATAGCAATTAGCGGAAGTTTACAAACATGTTTATCATAACTTGAAACATTAAACTACGACTTCAAAACACTCCGTATTGCCACAGTGAAGAATTGACAGCATATTCAAAATTGGAAAAAATAAACAACTCCTGAAACCCTAGATCTTAGTAAAAAATCCACAGAACAAAACACGAAGCATTTACTCATGGAAAAACCGAGGAGGCCAGACTTAAGGGCTATATGGCCGGTCCATTTTGCAGTTAAATGTCTTGTTTTTTGTCTATGTTCATTTTACAGTTCAAGGAGTACTCTGCAGTTGCTAAAAACATTTTAGAGCCTCGGAAAAATTCAACAGAAATTAGGATCTACGTTTCGATGTTTACGGGTTATTTTGGTTTCGTGGTTCTAGTTGTCATTCAATCTGTTAGCTATGGTTTAGTCGGCTCTGATACCACTGTAAGTCGATGCCACGCACCCCACGTGTTCACGAGGAGGCGGAATTTGCAAAAAACGATTTTTATAAGCTTCGTAACATCGACTAAACTCCAGGATCGATACTAAATCCTAACTAACAATATAGCATAGAGGTTTAACTACTATGTGTGAGTGTTATACCTCAAGTTCTCGCTGTCCTTCAATTCCTCGCTGTCCTTCACCAAGTCGTGAGCTCCTTGAACCGAGAACGGAATCCACCTCCTCGTCGTCTTCTCCAAATCGTAGAAGATCCACCCGAGAGATCCGACTTTGAGCTTTACCTGTAACTTGAGACAACTAGGTCACTTGGTTGCTAGACTAAGTAGCCTAGGATGTGTAGAGAGTGATGAGGGATCAAGTTGTCTCACTAAACCCTCGGATTTTCAACTCATGAAATGGTTAGGGTTAGAGACAAATGGAGAGAGGCTTGAAGAAAAATGAGAGGAGAAAAAGATATGTTGTTTTTCTTTTGTTAAAAGATTAGTGAATAAAGGCTAAGGTTTTGGCATTTAAACCATATGAAAATATCCTACAAATGTCTCACATAATATCTAACAAATATCTAAGTCAACAAACTCTAAATGAGTCCAAGAAGTCAAAGCAAAACCATAATCTTTATTTCACTAAAATACCATAAGTTTTCTACTCTCATTTCCTCCACCTTAAAAGGATTTTACTAATAAAGAAAAACCCTAATATGAGGTGTCATTGTCCATGTCGTAATCTTGCCCAAATTACGAGAATACCCCTCTCATCCGTATATGCATACCCGCATCCGTATTCCGAGAGACAAGAATACAATGAGACAAAACTAATCAATAATCATATACTAGGATCTGGCTTAAACCAAAGCCCACTAGTAATATCCGCCCGAACATCATATGCGCACAAGTGCACGTATGTGATCGAACCCTGTCGTAAAACCATACGACCTCTGTAGGGTTTCTTAGTACGACAACAAGGTTTCGGGAAGCATCGTCCATGCCATTTTCAAAAATTTGCCATACTAGCTAACCCTAGCCCTAGAATCTTAACTAGAAAATTTGACGAAACAACATGTAAACAACTTTACATCTAAGTGAATGAGAAATACAACCTTTGTAGACCGGTCCTTCACTTCTAAAGCTCCGTGTAGTAGTCCCTTCGCTCCAAGTAGTGAACACCCGAACTCTAGTAAGGGTTCACATGAAGAAATGAACAAGCTTGCTCGAAATCTTCGAGGCCGAAAATGATCTACGTCGAGGAGACTCAAGCTCATGCTACCTCTTCACTAATGGTAGATTAGTGAAGCAAACACCCAAAACTAAATGGTTAATATAGTAGAGGATGATGAAGTAGAAAGTGGGCTCACTTTAGATTTATTTTTCTCACAATATTTTCTCACCTTGAGAAAAGCTAGCAAGCTTTCTCAATGAAGAAGAAGATGAGAGAATGAACACATAAGGTGAGAATAGCAACCATGGGTGAGTTGGTGTCATACACTAACTCATGTAGAGAATAAACCATGGCTAATCAATAATGGTTAGGTTAATAAATATCTACAAGTAAAACAAAATTAGTGGACTTGGTCAATGGTTCCACAAGCTTCAACCATGTGACTAATTTCCATCTAATTTGGTTTACTTTAAATAAATAAAAACCTTACAATATATTAAGCATGGTGTGAGTCTCATACACCCATATTGCATGTGGTATCAAGCATGACACAAAAGATGTGCATTAATATATATCACATATATACCAAGTGTACACTAGTGAGAAAAAGAATTATTAAGTGAGCTAATATTAGTTAATGTAAGTTAATATATCAAATATTTAATTATACATTAAATTATTAAATCAACACTTGATTTAATAATCCAGCTACATCACATGCAACCGACTAATATCAAATGTAACAATCTATCGAATCAACACTTGATCCGATAACTCAGCTATATCACATATAACCGACCGATATCACATATCGCGAGAATAGAATGCTGTATCACATACGCGCATTAATCTCGGTCCCGCACATATCACATATGTGCTCTAACTTCGTTTCGCATGAACCAGGAAACCTCTGTGGAGGACTCTAAAAACTCGTCAATACGCCGGCAGTAGGTGATGATCATATCAAACACCCACAAGCTGCAAGCGGTCTGCTAAACGTAACGGTCACCGGGGTATTGAGTGATCAGAAGATCAACAAGTAAGCCTGCTCATACTCCTGCGAATCCATTCAGTAACACTACCGTACAGTCCGGTCTCTTCATCTGATATGTCGCATATCTCGCCTGGGGGTGGTAAACGTCAGACCCTAATAGCTTGATAAGTCATGCCGATGTGAGGCTCATAACGGGTCGAGAAACTACTGATAACACTTACCAGTAAATCTTATAAACAGCCCTGGCCAGGGACTTCCTGTTATAGCCAATCGAGCACAGCTCAACATTAACTCCCAATACCGGGAGAGACGAAATCCCCTCCTATCGCTCATTGCCTCCATGTGACTCGGGACTATACCCAAAACCACCGTTTTGCATGTTCTCTTGAATGTGGTAAGGTGGAAATCTAAGCATAGTGGGAATCACACAAGACTCTATGATGATCTCGGGTCGACAGACTAACCTGTACCAGTGTCACCATAGAACTGCCATCTGACGTGAGGTATAATACCATTTAGGGGTTCTCGAAGAGTCCGTCCAGTGTACCCAGTCTCCACTGAGCACCCGTATGTCATCTCTGATGTCAAACACCAATGGATATGGGATCATTCTGTTGGAGATAGTGCCCTCAGAGTCAATTATTGGATCACAGGCACGTGATTGCAATGATTGAGGGAGTACCTAGGCCGGTAGACGGTCTTACTCAAGATGATAGTATGCTATCTGGTTTATCTTTATCATCGTGTGCTGCTTTAGGTGACCTTACAGGTCGCTATTGCACGTTGATAGAGCCCCTAGGATTCTTGCTTGACTGCCAGCAGTATGAGGGCGATCATATACGTGGGAGCTGGGGTCTATAAGCACATCCTTAAAAGGTCCCTAGTCGTGGAAGTTTCGAGACAGGGCATCATTACTCCAGAGTAGACTAGTGTATACAGTCGAGACCCCGACGAGGGGCGGTGGCCGGTCTCACAAGCCACTGGTGTCAGTTGGTTCACCTAAGATGTATACAGGTGCTCATTGGGTTATGAGTACACCGGACAGGACTCGCCGGGAACATACTAGTTGGTCTTATACCTGACGTCAGATAGCAGTTCCCTGGTGACATGTGTACAGGTTAGTTCATCGACCTGAGATCGCCATTTTTCTAGTGTGAGTTCCCACTGTACTTTGATTACTACCCTACCACGGCTCAAAGGAGTCGTGCAAACAGGTTTTAGTTTGGTACAGTCCCGAGCCACATGGAGACAGTGAGCGGATCTGCAAGGGTTCGTCTCTCCTGGTATTGGGGGTAAGGTCACGCTGTGTCTAGGAGAGCCATTACACGAAGTTCTTGGCCAAGGCAGGAGATTTACTGGTAGGTATTCCAGTAGTATCTCAGGGTGTTCTGGGCTACACTCCGACACGACTTGTACCGCTTTTGGGGGTCTGACTTTTACCAACCCCCTAGGCCCGCCATGCGATGCTCATAGATGAACGGATCGGACTGTACGGATATTGTCACTGACAGGCTCAGTAGGGTGTCAGGATGAGTTCGCTCATCGACGTCCCTTTTGGTCAATACCTGGTAGCCCGTTACGTATGGCTAATACCTCTGACGTGCAAGTGGTTAAATCCACAGCCAAAGCATTGACGAGTCTTTAGAGTCCCCCACAGACAGTTTCTCAAGTTTCGGGCGAAATGCTGTAGAGCCCGTATGGAGATATGGCAGGGTTCGATCAGATACGTGCGGTATTGCACGGATCATGATCGGACGGATAATACTAGTGGGCTTTGGTTTAAGCCGGATCCTAGTATTGTACTGTGTAGATTTTGTCTCATTGCATTTGTATTCGGTCGGAATACAAATGCGGGTATGTATATACAATCGCGGGGTTTTCCTGTAATTTATTACGGGATCAGTTTTTGGAAGTTTCCAGTTTGCATTCCGTTTCGGCCATTTTCCTTTGTTTCCTTTCTTTGGCGGAAATTTGGTGGAGGGGGTTATTTGCAATTGTGCAATTAACATAGGAGAAGACTTTTTATAGCACATGATAGTTTCATGATGATTCTACTACCATTTGACTTCTTGGTTCATGATTGTTCATGATGGCTTGACTTTTGTGATGAGAATGATGGGTTTATGAGTGTGGACTTTGTTGTGATGATGATTCTTAATGATCACCTCTCTTTCTCTTGTATTATTGCTTCTCACCCCCCCTGACATTTACCACCCTTCTCATTTGATCATGGGGGCCGGCCATAATGGGAGGGGGCTGTCCCAATTTTGGAGATGAGTTTTAGCTCTCATTTGGCTTGAAAATGTTCTCTAGTTCATCACAAAATTTCACATTTTCATTCCTCCACCAATATGGCAACTTCCTTAACCCCATTGAGACAAAAGGGTTCTACACTATCCTACAGCATTCTTGGACACGTCGACTTGCCAACTTCGTGCCCGAGTTGCCTCGGTCCAGAGGTGGGAGCCCGTAAATGAACCCGGCGATGTGGTGCCCTTCCGACGAGGAGATAAAGACCGGAGATTCCACGGGGAGATCGGGACGATGACGAGAAGACCAAAGGACACGGATCGCTCGGTATATCTCTCTACCCCTTCTCCAGTTTGCTAGGTGTAGATTAATGGCCCAATCCGGGTTTAAAAGTGCGTGGTGGTGCCGGTTTACAAGTTTTGTAAACGTATCGTTTCCGCATTTTGGCCTCGTTCAGACGGCCGGGGCACCGCCGTGCACTTACACTGGTATCAGAGCCACGCCATTAACCTAGTCTAGCTTGCTCTAACGTGTATACAAGTTCGATCGAATGGATTTTCAAAAAACCGCGTTTCCATGTCAAGTTTCTGTTGAATTTGTCCAGTGCTTTAAAAAGTATTTGGTACATTGTAAAAATACGTGCAGGGTTTTTTATGCATTCTGTGAAAATTTGGTAGGCTGAAGTTACTGTAGAGCGGCGGATCAGCGGCTAAAACCACGTTTTGGCCGCGGATCCGCCGCCGAATTTTGGCTTCACTGCATCAAATTTTTACAGTGGCTTTCTGACATGGAAATAAGGTTTCTGGTATATTCTTTTTGGGCCCAGATTTTTTTGAGTGCTACAGTTGTGTTTGGGGCCCACTTTGGAAAATTTAGTCGATCGAAAATTTTAAATATGTTAGTTCACAATATTTACATTATATCTGCGACCGTGAATGTCATTTGATCGGTAAATCCTGTCTAACTGCTATAGCCCTTTTAGACGGATTTGCGAACGTGACATTCACGTTGATGTTCTGTGTTGTGCTGTGATATTGCGGATTTGTCATGGTGGATAGCCTGGATGCAATGGTAGTACAGTTTGGTGTATTATGTACATTTGATATTGCGGGGCGAGCGCCCGACATGTGGACTGCCATCACTTCCTGTTTGTATATTATTCTTTTGGGGCACGACCGGGCTGAGGTCGATGTACCCGCTGTATGTATATTTTACTTTCTGTACTAGAATTACCCCGCGGAGGGGTGTATGGGTAGCCGGGTTCTAGAGGGCAACGGGCCCGCATCTCATGGCGTTGATACGGAGGGGGCTTCACTCTAGAATTGGCGGGCTCTTCGCCGTACTCGTAGGGGGTACAGGTTGACCCAAGGAGGGGTGCCCAAGTTACCGAATTCCGTGAAGTGCTGGGTAGTCCATTCACATTGCTGAAGGGGGCTGCCTCGCTTCAGGTTTTGGCGGGTAACTTGCCGCGCCCGTAGGGGTCTAGGATTTCATTGCACAGGCTATCCACACGACCAGGGGAACGTCGGGTTTCAGTAGCGGCTCTATGAAACCCGGGGATCCCAGATATCTGTATTGTTCTATGATGCTTATTACATTTCTGTGATGTTGCATTTTACCACACCTTGAGCGAATATTATATATTGATATATATACTAGTAGATGTTGTATATGTTTTGCATCCGCGCTAGTCTAGTCCCCGTTCTGTCGTTAGTTAAGTAACCTAACGGGTGATGACGGGACCCAGTGGAGAATGCGGATGGCATATACGTACATCATTATTTTTGTTCTTTATTGGTGTGATCAATTGATGGGACTGCATTGATTCGGATCAATGCAAGATAAACAAACCTATTTTGATGTTGTTGGAACAATTTTTCAAAAAGCTACTATTGCAAGGACGTTCTCTTTTGTTTTGCACAGTGGTATTCGGTTATGAATATCCAGCACCTCAGTCGACGAGGCAAGGGCCGAGATCCCTTCATCGGGAGTGACCCCTTGGACAGAAGTTTGCGTCAGGGCAATAATTTCACTATAATCGATTACTTTTGCTTTGTATCGTGGTATTCAGTTGGAATATCCTGCACCTCATTCTACGGGGAAAGAGCCGAGATCCCTTCACCGGGAGTGACCTCTTTAGCAAAGGTTTTCGCCACTATATTTTTATAAATCTATCTGGTTCCTTCAACGATATCAAGTTCATTACGTTAAAGGTTTTTCTCAAAAAACCATTCGTAGCCCTCCGTCATTTCAGAAAGGTAGCACTTAGTATTCATGCTATGTATGTTGGCCTTCGTCAAGGCATAGTGTATGGTAGCTATTTGTTACTTTTCTGCAGCATAGATAGATGCGTTGGTTTGGGACAGTCGTACTGCCTTTGTTGGCCAAAGTCAGGGGCATGTACGAGTGGGTTCAAATTAACCTGGATAATGACGGGTAGAACTTGACATGTTACTTATGATATGTTGGCCTTCGTCAAGGTCATAAGAGCATGGGGTAAAAAAATCACATCGGGAGTTTCTAAAGAAACTGAAACTTGCCAGATATGCGCATACCTTCTGGAGTGTGATAACGTGAGCGGATTCCATCACGTTATCATGCGATGATAGTTGGATCCCGATTCCCACTGATGAGTTGGTTTACTCCTCGGGTGATCCGACTAAATCTTCTTGCAGGTTTGGAGGAGAATTTGACGGTACAATGGGAGGTTTCCTGATTAGAAAAAGTGATAACCATTCTGATCTAGGTTAGAGTGCACGCTGAGTGTTTCTTTTCTCTCTCTCTTTGGCAGCGACTATTGACCCAACCCTAGACTATGACTCAGAGACCAAAATTAACCGAACCTTCTTAAAACATTGGCTTTTGGATTGTCAGAGTTGCATACCTCATTGCCACTCCTACTTTTACCCTTTTCACCAGGACATCCCGTATTACTACGAACGTCCACTTCCATTGGATAAAACCATCATATGGTTATATACGAACTCGAAGGAATTTATTCGAGGATGGTTTTCGGTTCTGGAGAAAACGAATAGGACTATTCAGTTGTCTTTTCCTCTTTACCTTCTCTCAGGTTGCGAGTGCTCCTTGGATTAGGGGACAGTACACCTGTTACGCCTATTGGATAGTCTTCTTCCAAACCTTAGGCTGGTGCCGAACGGTAGAGAATGAAGAAAGCCGATTAGCCTAAGTGTGGTGTACAGAAGGTATTAAGTTAAGACAAATAAAGGGATTAGAAGGAGGGCAAAGTAAATTGCGACTGCTATTCACGACCAAACCAAGTATTTTATTACCACTCCCACTTCACCTTTGTATTTCTCCAGGACACTCCGTATCACTATGAACATCCACAGTTATTTGGATACTCCATCGTATGGTTATATACGAACTCGAAAGGAACTTGTTCCAGTTCGGGGATGGATACTGGTTCAGGAGAAATAGGAATAAGGCTTATTCGGTTGTCTATTATCTTCACCTTCTCTCGCATTGCGAGTGTTCCTAGGATTAGGACAGTACACCCATTATTCTTATTGGATAGTCTTCTTCTAAACCATAGGCTGGTGCCGAATGGTATGGAAGGAAGAAAACCATTTAGCCTAAGAGGGTGTACAGAAGGTAATGACTAAAGACATATGAAGGGATTTGGAGAGATGGCAAAGAAATATACGGTTACAGTTGTGAATCTGGATAATGGAAGAGGCATTACTAAGAATACCAGGATACCCCTATGAAACATTTCAATGTTTCAGTTTCACTGTGTACTGTTAAAAGAAAACCGATTTCCCAATTAACCCTTGCTCCAGGGTATGTATTTACCAGGTATAATTCTCACATCTGTATGGTTTTACAGATGATGAGTGGGAGTAATCTATTGGGAATTAGGTGATTATCCTCATTATATCGGAATTCGTTGTAATTGGTGATATTTGAGGAAGTCACCTGGGTTGTTTGCCGGACGGCGAATATTTGGTTTTGAATATCCGTTGTTATGCACCAATTTCAAATTGATATATCTGTACGTTCACTTTTATGAAGTGAGATATAACTTTTTGAAATTATGTCGATGACATTTACCTATATCAGTGGATGGTTAGGTAAGGAGCATTAAACAGCAGTGTAATTCTTCTTAACCATAAGTACAGTTTTCAACCTACGACAGACAGGGTTTGAGTTATTAGATTCAGAAGAATTATATAGAGGATTGTATATTGTCCAGTGTCCATTAGGACAGAAGGGTTGGTCCTCGTACTATATTCTATTTACTTGTGACTTCTCTAGTTCTTAGACATGTGTTTCGTAGAAACACAAGGTCTGAGTTTTGAGAAGTTATAGGTATATGAATAAAATAGAGAACCAGGTGTTGCATGTATCGGGATTCTTCAAGGTGATCGAAGATATAGATACTTGTGTATGGTATTCAGTTGATAGTAATGTTTAAGAGAACTTGCTTCTCTTTCAGGTTACTCATAATTGGAAGCACTCCTAAGTTGAGTAATGCTGATCGGCCTCCTTCCATTTAGTTAACATGCACTGGAGACAGTTGCATGATTTGAATCTGGTTCCAATTAAATCAGTGTCTCTGTTTCTATATTGGATATAGAACGGTTCATATCTTAACGATGTTAAGGTACGGGGAGTTGTCCGGCTTATGCTTAAAACCAGACTCTGGATAACTCAAGGCACGTTTCTGTAATGGTTGTTTGTGGGTTGACCCAGGCTATGACGAGGGTTGACTTTCTACCATCTGGAAGATCAATAGTGATATTGTTCTAAACTCACCACAGTTTTAAGTAAAATGGATTTTTTCAGAAAACAGAAGTGGGAGTATGGTAGAACTGGAAGTGATTCCAGAACCGCAAACGATTACTGAAAATTTGATAAGAACCTAAAGATTCAATCCAGTTTGACATTCCATTGGCCACTCCGCAGATATGGTGGGTAACCTCAGGCACTCGAGAGGTACTTCGGTATGATCAAAGACAGTGACAGGGAGATTCTTGTTTACCCAGACTTTCCATTGTTGTTGTTCCAGACTGTGAGACCCGGCAGGAGGATGAGTATAGCGTCTTTCTAAACTAGTTTTAGAAGTGTACGTGTATATGATTCTGCCAGAGGGTTGTCGTAGTCAGTGGGAGCAGCGGAAGCATTGGTGGACAGGTGGATTATGTCTATTTATAGACTAAAGCAGATATAGCGGAGATAGATCATCTATTTCTGATGTGACAGTCATAGGTTTGACTTCATCAGAATACGGGATGGATCTGTTAAGAAGGTAGTAGGGTGTGATGTCCCGGTATTGGATGATGTCACGCCCCGCTTCCCAATGTACGGCGAAGTGGACGTGACGAGGTCCGCTACGTACATACTCAGAAGTACATACGCTAAGCGTAGCTAAGCAATATAAAATAATCACAAGAGACAAATGATATTGAAATAACAGCAACTTTTATTAATAACATTCTTTGTACAATACATGAAATGAAAATACAACTGAAATGAAAAGCAATGCCTAAACAGTGGCATAACAGAAAAGAAAAAAAATACTGGAAAGAACAAGGTACAATATCTAGAGCTCTGGGACTTCCTGGAACTGCTCCAAATCTTCACCGGTGGGCTCGATCTCAGCTTGGTCCAACGCACCTGACGACATTCAAAGAAGAAGGAAATAGAATGTCGTCAGCGAACAGGTCGCTCGGTAAGTCCCAAAGAATAAGAAGAATGAGAATGACAGAGTAACAGTATTTTCTAAAGTATTACATTGTTGAATATTATGGAATATTGAGTTAACGCTGTTGTTTGTAGCTTGGTACAGAAGGATGCCAGTGTATACGAGGAGGATCTCTATATGCTAGAGATCAGGGCAAAAAGAAAGTACAAGGAACCGTTATGCCATGGTACAACAGCAACAGGATTCAGGTTAGGTGTCTTAATCTGACCACCTCGTGCCACCTTTAACACCTTCCGTACCAATCTACCCCTTTAAACCCCGTAGTGTTTTAACAGTATTGTAGTATAGGAATATGTAAATTGGGTGACTGACCAAGACCAGGATATCAGTAAACATGTTGTAACTATATAATCAGGTAAATAGAATATCAGGATAATGGATGAATATCCATGGTTTGATTCAGTCAAAAGGAATATATTGTTAACTGGATTCAGGGATTCATATATTCAAGTTGTGTTGGAATATAAAAGAATATAGATTGACTTGAATCATATTCAAGTCAGAAATTAGTCAGACTCTAACCCGAGTCAGACTAAAAGAAAGATAAATTTGAAGTTCAATATTAGTTAGGGGCCTTATTGTAATTTGTGAAACTTGAGGGGGTTTTATGTAAAAAGTACTTTTGTATAGTTTTCAAAATACACCTCAAGTATTTAATAATCATCTTTATTGTTATAATAAATGTGAATTTTATTTGTGTTATTCTAGTGAATATATCCTAATAAAAGTATTAAATATTTTATTTGAAATTCATGGTATTTTAATGTAACTTTTAAATCTCGGAATTTTAGGAAAAAGTGGAAACTTTATATTATAACAAAATAGGTGTTTAAATGATAATTATATATATATTAACGCATGAATAATTTTTAAATGAATATTTTATTTTCAAAAATCACATTTTTCTTAAATGTCGTATTTTAAACCTTTCGAGACCGAATGCTCCTTGCGGAGGTCTGAATCTCGCACTACTAGCCCGCGGGTGCACGATGAACCATACTATCCCTAACGGGTTCCCCAAAGGTGGGTTGTAGCGGCACTTTGCTTAGGTTTTATAAATACTTTTCATTTAGGAAAACGGTTTTATAAATATAAGGTATTTATTTGCAAAAGAGTATAGTTTTCCGTATTTTAGTTGTTAGGGTTTCCTAAGCCAACTAGCCTATTTCTAAGGTCTAAACAATAAGTCATTAGAAATCTCAAATCGCCTCTTCACCGCCAATTGTGGCCAGGTAAGTACAAGTGAGGAGGGAGGGATCCGCTCACGAATCGTGAGACGGGCCTTTTAAAGTTACCCAAGCTCACTTGCCTAGCCTAGACACCACAAAGTCAGTTTAGATAAACGATCGATGTCCATGACCAATCGTGCTTTCATTTTATAAAAGATTTTATTTAGAAATGTTTACAACTGAAAGCTTTCAAGAAAAGATTATAAAGAATATGGTATTTTAGTGAAAAGTCCTGTAATTTCGTATTCTATGTTTTGACATATATCAATTAGGGTTATATTTGTGTGTGTGTAGAGGTAGGTCCTTACCTCGTGACTTATTTTAAGTTTTGATGAAGTTTAGAGCTTAAACAAGATATATTAAACTTGAAGGTATTAAAGCGCAAGAATACGGTATTCGAAAACGTTATCATTTCATGTGTGAAATTTCATTCAAATTGGTTTCTACAAGTTTAGTGATCAAAATAAACCTATTTAGGAGTGAGGTAATTAATTAGAACAAGAAAAATAAACTTTATGGTGTTTTTATGAAAAGAATACGATATTGTAAAGAAGCTATCATTTCATGTGAGTAACTTTATTTAAATTGGTTTCTAGGTGATTAATAGTCATCATAGATAAGTTTAGGTATTATGTATTAGGTGACAAGTGGAAATTTATAGAAAAACTGAATCGGAAATCGGTTTGTCCGATTTCCGTCGGGTTCCAAAAAGTAGTATTTTTACCTTAAAGAAAAGGGAGATAGAAGAGGTGGGACTTACGGGTTTGGACAATCTAAGGGGGCTAGGGAAGGTGGTGGTGGTCGATGCGTCGAAAATATCGCGAAGGTTCTGATCCGGTCGCCGGAATCCGTCGTCGGTTTCGGCAGCGCTTCGCTTCTCGCTCTTCGTACCGAGTTCTCGAGAATTTGGGAGAGTAGACTTAGAGTTGTGAGGTGAAATGGTAGAGGGTAGGGGTCTTTATATAGGGCTAGGCTAGGGTTAGGGTTAGGATTAAAAAAAATTAAAAAATTATAAAAATTCATTAAAAATCATTAAACATAGGATTAAAAGAGATTTATTGGCCAAATGATAACTGATCCAAGTATTTAAAGTATGCAGAAGGGTGGACCAGGTCAAGACCCAACTTTTCTCAGTTGGTGACTCGACTGTCCGGCCAAGTCCGGCCGGCGGCGCCGGACCGAGTCGGCCGAGTCGCCGGCCGGCGGCGCCGAGTCGGGCCGAGTCAAGGGTCCAATGGCCGGGGGTTTTCCTGAGGAACAACTTGGTATTTTTACTTTTTGTTGTCCAGTACATATTTTGGGAGTTATGGCCTTTTTACCGTTGACTTCCAAAAAAAAATAAAACAAAATAAATACAAAAATAATATGGGGCATGGGATTTGAACTCCGGTGGCTTGGTTCAGCAGTGCAAGATATTACCAATGAGCTACAAGCTTCTTCTTGTAATTATTTTAAGGAATTAGATACTTAAATTGTTTCCAGCAACATTAATACTCCAAGTATACACTATATTTAAAGCAAATTTTTGGTATACAAAATTGGAGTTGTTACAATCTACCCTCCTTACAAAAATTTCGTCCTCGAAATTTACAACTTTTATTTAAGGACTAGTTTACAAAAAGGTACGGATATCTTGCACGAATCTCATCCTCCCTTTCCCACGTGGATTCTCCTGGAGTGTCTTTCCTCTACATTACCCGGACCAAATTAACTTCTTTGTTCCGAAATGTCTTTACTTTTCTGTTCAGAATCTCCACAGGTTGTTACTCACAAGACAAATCGGGCTGTATCGTGAGTTCGGAATGATCAAGTACATGGCTGGGGTCACTCACATACCTTCTGAGTTGAGATATGTGGAACACGTTATGCACTCCTTCCAATGAGGGTGGAAGCGCTAAACGATATGCCACTTCACCGACTCGTTCGAGTATATCGAACGGTCCAATGTATCTCGGACTCAACTTTCCCCGTCTTCCTAATCTGATCACTCCGCGGTTCGGAGAGATCTTCAGGAATACATGATCTCCTGGCTGGAACTCCAAGTGTCGTCTCTTCGCATCAGCCCAATGTTTCTGTCTATCTTGGACTATGCGCATTCTTTCCCTGATAGTACGAACCACATCAACGGTCGCTACTATCATCTCTGGTCCAAGGAGTTCTCTCTCTCCGATGTCGTCCCAACTTAATGGCGATCGACACTTCCTTCCATATAATGCTGCAAAAGGTGCCATTCCTATACTTGCTTGGTAGCTGTTATTGTACGCGAACTCCACAAGATGCAGGTGATCTTCCCACGATCCCTTGAAGTCGAGCATACATGCTCTAAGCATATCCTCCAAGATCTGAATAGTTCGTTCCGACTGACCATCTGTTTGTGGATGATAAGCCGTGCTGAAGTTCAGACTTGTTCCCAAGCTAGCTTGCAGACTTTGCCAAAATTGCGATCGGAACCTGGTGTCACGATCGGAGACAATGCAGACCGGTACTCCATGAAGTCTAACAATTTCCTGTATGAGTTCATGGGTATCAGAGATAGTACAGTATGAAGAGTTTAAATCTTAAATTATATTATTACCTCCATGTACTTCTTCGCTAATATCTCAGTTGATTGGCCAACTCGAAATGGGATGAAGTGAGCCGACTTTGTGAGTCGATCCATAATGACCCAAATCGCATCGTTACCCTTTGTGCTGCGAGGAAGAGCAGTTACAAAGTCCATCGTGATGTGCTGCCACTTCCATTCTGGAATTGGTAACGGTTGAAGTAGTCCAGCTGTCCTGTGATGTTCAGCCTTTACCTGCTGGCACACCAAACATTTTGCGACACTCCTGGCTACTTCACGCTTCATTCCATGCCACCAATAATTCTGACGTAGATCTTTGTACATTTTGGTACCTCCAGGATGTACTGAATAGGGAGAGCTGTGAGCTTCTTTCATTAACTCTTCCCGAACAGGACCCTTTGGTACACACAATCTGCTGCCGTATCTCAAAGATCCGTCTTCATGAATGATGAAATCTGTTCTGAGTCCATTCTCCACTTGTTCTCTGATCTTTTGCAACTTAGCATCGCTGGCTTGAGCTGCTTTGATCTGATTGACAATATTTGATTGAACTTGCAGATTCATCAAATTTGGAACATCACCTGGCATGACTAGTTCGATCTCCATCTGATGTAGGTCTTGCTGAAGCTTCCACTGAGCGGTGAGATTCATTGCTAATGGTTGGCGACTAAGAGCATCAGGTACTACGTTTACCTTTCCTGGATGATATTGCAAGTTGATGTCGAAGTCCGCCATGAGTTCTAACCATCTTCTCTGCCGCATATTCAACTCCTTCTGAGTAAACACATACTTCAGACTCTTGTGATCTGTGTAGATGTTCACTCGTTCACCAAGTAAGTAGTGGCGCCAAATCTTGAGAGCAAAAATGACGACTGCCAACTCCAGATCATGCGTCGGATAATTGTGCTCATGAGTCTTCAGTTGTCTTGAAGCATAAGCCACAACCTTACCGTGCTGATGTAGAACACATCCTAGTCCCTTACCGGATGCATCACAATGTACTTCAAATCCTCCAGATTGATCCGGTATGACGAGAATAGGTGCAGATGTCAGTCTTGATTTGAGTTCTACGAAAGCTTGCTCGCATGTTTCTGACCACACAAATTCTTCATCTTTTCGTGTGAGCTTGGTCAGGGGTGTTGCTATCTTCGAAAAGCCTTCAATGAATCTTCTGTAATATCCAGCTAAGCCCAAGAAACTTCGAATATCCTTCACTGATTTTGGTGTAGGCCATTCGCTGACTGCTGAAACTTTTGTTGGATCCACAGAAATCCCTTCTCCTGATACGATGTGTCTAAGAAAACCAACTTGTTTTAGCCAAAACTCGCACATGCTGTATTTGGCGTAAAGCTTATGTTGTCGAAGTGTTTCCAGGACAATTCGTAAGTGCTCCGCATGTTCTTTCCGATTCTTAGAATATACCAGGATGTCGTCGATGAAAATGACAACGAACCTGTCTAAATGCTCCCGGAAGACTTGGTTCATAAGGTTCATGAAGATTGCAGGTGCACTGGTCACTCCAAATGGCATTACTAGAAATTCTTAATGTCCATAGCGAGTTCTGAAAGCTGTTTTGTGAATATCAGCTTCCTTGACCTTCACTTGATGATAACCTGAACGAAGATCTAGTTTAGAGAAGACACAAGATCCACTTAGCTGATCGAATAAATCGTCGATGCGCGGAAGTGGATATTTGTTCTTTATAGTAACTTCGTTCAAGGCCCTATAATCGATGCACATTCTGTATGAACCTTCCTTCTTCTTTACCAATAGTACAGGTGCTCCCCAACTTGAAGTGCTAGGACGAATCCATCCTTTCGCCAGTAATTCGTCCAACTGTGTTCGAACTTCCTTCAATCCTTCCGGACTTAGTCTATACGGTGCTTTGATTACTGGTTGTGCTCCCGGTACTAAGTCAATACTGAATTCAAGAGCTCGATCGGGAGGCAAACCTGATATATCGTCAGGGAATACATCGTCGAACTCTCGAACTACCTCCGGTCTTGATTGTTCTTCTGCCTAAGCTGCTGCAACTACTGCTTCCCTTGGCTTTGCTTTGTAAGTACATGGCTCCAGGGTGCGATCTCCACTCTTGAAGTAGAAGACCGGATGATCTGGAATCTCAAATACTACCCTCCTTTGACGACAGTCGATGGTAGCATAAAAGGTTCCAATCCAGTCCATTCCTAGAACCACATCGAAGTTTGGTATGTCCAGTACCTTGAAGTCGGCATAAAACTCTCGACTGCAGACGACGACTGGACACATGCTGTATTCCATAGTTGCCTTTAGAACACCATTTCCAGAACTGACGTTCCAGCTGGATACAAGCGGTGAGACTGGAATCGCATGGGTTCGGACAAACCGTTGCAGTGGGATGCTCCAGTATCAAACAGTGCAAGTGCAGGTAGTGAAGTTACTAGGATTGTACCTAAGGTATATGGGATAGGTTTTAGGTATAGGGAAAGTGTGTAGGTAACCAAAACTAAAAGATAAATTTGAGAAAGAAAGTTTACCGGTAATAACTTGGCCAGTGGCCTCAGCTTCTTCCACAGACATCATGAAAGCCTGGCGCTTCGGCACATTCCTCCTGGCCTGAGGTGCATTCCTTGGAACGTTCCTTTGAGCTTGATGGAACTGTCGAGGAGGTGGTGCAGCTTGTGGTCCCCTAGGTGGTGCAGGCAGTGCAAGTCTGGTAGCAGGTGCCTGAAGAGCTGGTCGCTGCTGATAGGTATTTGCTGACCTGGGTGTAGCAAAAGAGTTCTGCCTTTATGGACAAGATCCAATATCATGAGTGGCTGAACCGCAGACTAAGAAGAGACGGTTGGCTCGACGGCAGTCCTTCATCATATGTTCAGTTCTCTTGCAGTAAGTGCAAATGGCTGGGCTAGGACGATGAGTTGGTACTCCGGGTCGCCTTGGCACGAAAGGTGGTCTGGACGTGGCTCCACCTGCCATCTGGTTGGCAGGACGCTTGACTCCTGCAGACTGAGGTCTGCCCCTCTCTTTTATCACTGCCTCATAACTGTGGGCAGCTTCCAGGGCTTCCTCATGAGTCAAAAACTTTCCTATGGCTAGAGCAGCCTTAATCTCTGTGTCCAAACCTTGCTGAAAACGACGGGCTCTGATCTCTTCCGTCGGTATCAGGTGTGCCGCGAATCTGTTTAAAGATTGTGTTAGCTGTGTAGTATGTGATATTTAGAATTGCTATTGTGACAGATCTTACCGGCTCAACATAGTGAAC
Organism: Agapanthus africanus; assembly: GCA_030015575.1. Classification (NCBI taxonomy): domain Eukaryota; kingdom Viridiplantae; phylum Streptophyta; class Magnoliopsida; order Asparagales; family Amaryllidaceae; genus Agapanthus; species Agapanthus africanus. The sequence continues at coordinate 589,047,050 of CM057340.1, read as the reverse complement.
TCAGCATCGTATTCATCTACCGATTTCTTCCACATTGATCCTTGCTGTAGATGAATAAACTGCTGCTCCATAGCGAACCCGGCAGTCACAGGGAAATATTTCGCGTCAAACTTCTCGCGAAATGTCTTCCATTCAATCGGCTGTGCCAGACGGGTTTCTTCCGCCTTCCACCAATTGCGAGCATTATCCGTGAGCTGTAGCTTCGCTACATGGACCCAAGCGTTATCTGGCACTTGAGCTGCTGCCAGATAGTCTTCGATGCTTTGTGCCCATTCTTCTGCTTCGAGAGGGCTTCCTTTACCCGAGAATTGTTTTGGGTGCAAAGCTCTGAATTGCTTTATTCCCGGTGCATCTGTCTCGGGACGACTCAGAAGTTGTTGCTGTCCCTCGAGAAGACTGCGGATCGCATCGAATAGCATCGTTTGCTCAGTGGGTGGTGCCGGAACAACTGGTGTGAGGGGTAGTGCTGGAGGGGTGTTGTTGACGTTTGTGCTGGTGTTGTTCGGGGAATCCATAACCCTGAAGAAAAATTTGGATTAGGACAGATTCAAATACATGAAATGATAAGATTCAAGGAATAGAGTTTTGCAAGATTCAAAGAACATGAATTATAAAGAATGTTTTAGTTGCTGGTTCTTGTGTTATATTGCTTAGGTTGTTCACGCAGACCAGAACTGCATGACAGGGATTCATACAGCGCTGACCTGCATGGGCCACCAACAAAACCTGTCACGCCCCGCTTCCCAATGTACGGCGAAGTGGACGTGACGAGGTCCGCTACGTACGTACTCAGAAGTACATACACTAAGCGTAGCTAAGCAATATAAAATAATCACAAGAGACAAATGATATTGAAATAACAGCAACTTTTATTAATAACATTCTTTGTACAATGCATGAAATGAAAATACAACTGAAATGAAAAGCAATGCCTAAACAGTGGCATAACAGAAAAGAAAAAAAATACTGGAAAGAACAAGGTACAATATCTAGAGCTCTGGGCCTTCCTGGAACTGCTCCAAATCTTCACCGGTGGGCTCAATCTCAGCTTGGTCCAACGCACCTGACGACATTCAAAGAAGAAGGAAATAGAATGTCGTCAGCGAACAGGTCGCTCGGTAAGTCCCAAAGAATAAGAAGAATGAGAATGACAGAGTAACAGTATTTTCTAAAGTATTACATTGTTGAATATTATGGAATAATGAGTTAACGCTGTTGTTTGTAGCTTGGTACAGAAGGATGCCAGCGTATACGAGGGGGATCTCTATATGCTAGAGATCAGGGCAAAAGGAAAGTACAAGGAACCGTTATGCCACGGTACAACAGCAACAGGATTAAGGTTAGGTATCTTAATCTGACCACCTCGTGCCACCTTTAACACCTTCCGTACCAATCTACCCCTTTAAACCCCGTAGTGTTTTAACAGTATTGTAGTATAGGAATATGCACTAGTAAAATAGGGGGTTGCCCCTACGGATGGAAATATCCGTAGGGGCAGATTTTACTTGGCCCTACGGATTAATCCGTAGGGCTAAAAGGTTGCCCCTACGGGCACAGACGTCCAAGAATAAAAATATTAATTCTTAATTTGGTGTTTGCCACTACGGAGCTGCAAACAAAGGACCTACGGGTATATCCGTAGGGGCAAGTAAATATCTATTTAACAAAATCCCAGATCGATCGCCTACGCTCACTTTCTCTCTCTCTCTCAATCGCGCGCGAGAAAAAACCCCAAATCGCCTCCGTCGTCGCCACCGTCGCCACCGTCGTCGCCACCGCCGGTTTCGTCGCCACCGTCGTCGCCACCGCCTGTTTCGTCGCCACCGTCGTCGCCACCGCCGGTTTCGTCGCCAAATCGCCACCGTCGTCGCTCCAGCCCACCAGCAGCCGTTCAGGTATAAATCGAGGTAAATTAAAGCATTTTTTGATTATTTTGGGCTTAGGGTTCATGGCTGGGTCTGGGTTGCGCGCGCGAGAGTTGGGGTTGGGCAGGGGTCGCGGTGGCGGTCGGGGTCGGGGTCGGGGTAGGGTTAGGGTTGGGGTTCGGCTGCTGCTGGGGTGGGGCTGGGGTTAGGGTTACGGTGGGGCTGGGGTTAGGGTTACGGTAGTGGGGCTGGGGTTAGGGTTACGGTGGGGCTGGTTGAATGGCTCTTCTGATTAGTTGACAAATACAATGTTAATCATAATTTACTCGACACAGATGGTAGAAAATCAGAAAAAGATCAAGAAAAAAATAATCAATTTTGATTTTAACATGCAGGGTGTTGATGCAAGATGTAATATCTAGTAGCAGATGCTAGGTATATAGACTAAAGAATAGTTGTAAATGAACCGCTAGCAAGAAAATCCTATAATTATACGTACACATCGCTTGACGCATGAAGCCTGAAGCTCTTTCTTTTGGGGGATAAAACTAGTTATATTCCTGCATTGCCTAGAAATAGCAGTGAGTTGGTTAAAACTTTTCAAACACAACCCCCCACCCCCAAAAAAAAAGAAAGAAAGAAAGGGCAAGGAAAAAAAAAGAATAGCAACAAGCAATACAAGCTAGCAACCGTAAATAACTGCTGAGATTATGTCTACCTTGGCAATTTGAACAATGATGGTCTTGTCTGGATTGTTAAGATCCACTTTATGGGGGTGAGGAACACATTTTGCAACTGTATTTATGATTTTCATTCTGTCAAGTGTTGAAATAAAAATCAACACTTGACAATCAATCCAAGATGCTCAATAACTTGCTTCAAAACCATAATCTAATCTTGATGATGCTCAATATTAGCGATTTCCATGATCACGACACGTGGCAGATGACGTGTCTCATAACGCTTTATGATATCAGTATCCTATATTTGTAGTTTTAATTGTTGATTGTTATAGATGTATACTATTGCAATAATAGTTTTTGGTTGATGAATGCTATTGCAATGTAGGATGATCGGTTCTATCAATCTTGATCTCAATGGTTTAAAATCATGTTACACATACAACACGAATGCACAACAAACGCATAATTAGAGAGCGACTCGAGATATTCAGATTAAAACCAATATATGATACTCGATGATAATATGAAACCTTCATATTCCCATCGATACCCATATATGAAACTAAAAGCGTCACTTAGTCCCCGTCTATCGGTTAACATACGTGCGATGCTCGTCGTGACCTAGAACTATATGAAGGTTGTTAAATATCGGACAGTATAGCTCGATACTAACAACCGTCGTATAGTCTACGCGACGAGAAAATTCAATCGTATGGTAACCCATAGATTTGTCCCGTGTGGACAAGTTAAGAATGTATAAAGCAAACGCCTTCATTCACTTGTGTTTTCATCCGTTTCGAGATATTTCGTCGGTATCTTTCCGCTGGTTCTCCGTGTACAAAGATAGATTAGATGTTCATTTCAACATTGTTTCACAGCTTTGAAATGATTATCTATTCTATTACAGTGTACTCGGAGAACAGCGGGGAGGTGCTGCCGAAATTTACTCGAAACGGTTGAAAGCACAAGTGATGGGCGTTCGCTCTATACATTCTTAATGGGATAGAAGCCTACCCCCGACAGCCGGAACACATACATACAAACGCATAATCAGAGAGCGATTCGAGATGTTCGGGTTAAAACCAATATATGATACTCGATGATAATATGAAACCTTCATATTCCCATCGATACCCATATATGAAACTAAAAGCGCCACTTAGTCCCCGTCTATCGGTTAACATACGTGCGATGCTCGTCGTGACCTAGAACTATACGAAGGTTGTTAAATATCGGACAGTATAGCTCGATACTAACAACCGTCGTATAGTCTACGCGACGAGAAAATTCAATCGTATGGTAACCCATAGATTTGTCCCGTGTGGACAAGTTAAGAATGTATAAAGCAAACGCCTTCATTCACTTGTGTTTTCATCCGTTTCGAGATATTTCGTCGGTATCTTTCCGCTGGTTCTCCGTGTACAAAGATAGATTAGATGTTCATTTCAACGTAGTTTTACAGCTTTGAAATGATTATCTATTCTATTACAGTGTACTCGGAGAACAGCGGGGAGGTGCTGCCGAAATTTACTCGAAACGGTTGAAAGCACAAGTGATGGGCGTTCGCTCTATACATTCTTAATGGGATAGAAGCCTACCCCCGACAGCCGGAACACATACATACAAACGCATAATCAGAGAGCGATTCGAGATGTTCGGGTTAAAACCAATATATGATACTCGATGATAATATGAAACCTTCATATTCCCATCGATACCCATATATGAAACTAAAAGCGCCACTTAGTCCCCGTCTATCGGTTAACATACGTGCGATGCTCGTCGTGACCTAGAACTATACGAAGGTTGTTAAATATCGGACAGTATAGCTCGATACTAACAACCGTCGTATAGTCTACGCGACGAGAAAATTCAATCGTATGGTAACCCATAGATTTGTCCCGTGTGGACAAGTTAAGAATGTATAAAGCAAACGCCTTCATTCACTTGTGTTTTCATCCGTTTCGAGATATTTTGTCGGTATCTTTCCGCTGGTTCTCCGTGTACAAAGATAGATTAGATGTTCATTTCAACGTTGTTTCACAGCTTTGAAATGATTATCTATTCTATTACAGTGTACTCGGAGAACAGCGGGGAGGTGCTGCCGAAATTTACTCGAAACGGTTGAAAGCACAAGTGATGGGCGTTCGCTCTATACATTCTTAATGGGATAGAAGCCTACCCCCGACAGCCGGAACACATACATACAAACGCATAATCAGAGAGCAATTCGAGAAGTTCGGGTTAAAACCAATATATGATAATATGAAACCTTCATATTCCCATCGATACCCATATATGAAACTAAAAGCGCCACTTAGTCCCCGTCTATCGGTCAACATAACGTGCGATAATTTATTCTTTTCAACGACAAACGCACACACAAAGCATATATACGGATTTTCTCCTTTGTCAGTAACTATCCCGTTCTTATATTTCTCAATATAGTCAGCATAACCTACAATTTATATGTTATTCAGTCTAACATGGCCCATGAGTACGTCAGAGTTAAGGACTGGATGTATGTGGATTAGAAACAACGTATGCAACCTAAGTTTGTCGCAGGAGTTGCTGCTTTCCTTGAATTTGCACGAGCACATAATAAGATCATAATAGAGAAGATTCTTTGTCCGTGCGATAGATGTGGCAATAAGTACTGGCAGAAGGTAGAATTGGCAGAGCTTCATATTGTAAAACATGGGTTTACTAGACTTTATTCAACTTGGAAATATCACGGGGAAGGAGAAGAATGCAGTACTGCGGTAGAAGAAGAAGGAGAACACGATAATGCGGCAGGAGAAGAAGAAGAATTCGGTAATACGGCAGGATACGGAAATTTATTTCCATCAGAAGAAATGGAGGATATGGTAGAGGCTGCCCTAGGTGAATCTATTCGTACCGAAGATGACGTTCCTTCCGGTCAAGGACCGCGTGCGGATAAATATGAAAATTTTATGAATGATGCTAGGAAACCAATTTATGAGAATGCGAAGTATTCCACCACCTCATGGTTCGTCCAACTTTTCCAAATTAAGTGCCTAAATGGATGGAGCAACAAGTCATTCACAATGCTTCTTTCGTTCTTGAAAGATTCTATGCCTCAGGGAAATAATGTGCCCGAAAGCTAGTACGAAGCCCAGAAAATGATGTCTGATTTGGGTCTAAAGTGCGAGAAGATTCAAGCATGTCCTAAAAATTACGTGTTGTACCGGAAAGAGAATTCAGATTTGAAAGAGTGTCCAACATGCGGAGAGGCCAGGTATAAGCCGAAAGATTCTGATAAGAAGCCTGATATACCTGTGAAGATAGCACGATATTTTCCCATAACACAGAGGCTACAGAGGCTATTCAGGTGCAAGAAAACAGCCGAGGCAATGATTTGGCATCACCGTGCTCCTCCAAGCGAAAATGGAAAAATGAGCCATCCAAGAGATTCACCGGCATGGAAGGATTTCGATAGGAGGCACGCAATATTCAGTAGCGATCCTCGCAATGTCCGGCTCGGACTGGCTGCCGATGGCTTCTGCCCATTCAACTATATGGCTGGAAGTCACAGTACATGGCCCGTTGTAATGATAATTTATAATCTGTCACCTTGGTTGGCTATGGACCAATCATACTTTATGATGCCTCTTCTTATCGACGGACCAAACTCACCGGGGAACAATATCGACGTCTATCTCCGACCTCTGATCGAGGAGCTGAAAACTTTGTTCATTGATGGTGTAGAGACATATGATTCAAACACAAATACAACCTTCATACTGCGTGCGGCTTTAATGTGGACAATTAATGACTTTCCTGCGTATGGAATGCTATCAGGTTGGTCCGTACATGGTCACAAAGCATGTCCTCATTGCCATGAACACACAACATCAAAATTTTTGAATTTTAGCAGGAAGGTTTGTTATTGCGGCCATCGACGTTTTCTGCCTCCAGACCACCCCTATAGGTTAGACACGGTTCACTTTGATGGTCATCAGGAGCTTCTTGGGCCTCCATCCCCATTGTCCGGAGAGGACGTGACTGCTAAATGGGATGGTTACAATAACGTGACCTTCGGGATGGATCCGACGAGACAGGTCAAACCACAATATTGGAACAAGTTAAGCATTTTCTTCGAGCTTCCGTACTGGTCTACAAATTCAGTGCGTCATTGTCTGGACGTCATGCATATAGAGAAGGGAGTATCAGAGCACATACTTAACTTGCTTCTGTGTAAAGACGGAAAATCGAAAGAAAACATGAATGCCCGGATGGATCTACAAGAGTGGGGAATAAGAAGTGAACTACACCCTAAACCGGTAGCGGGTAAACCGGGCAAGTTTGTACTTCCCAATGCCGCTTATCATATGTCACAACCGGAGAAGAAAAGATTCCTGCAGGTGTTGCATGATTTGAAAGTCCCCACAGGTTTCTCAGGATCATTCAGCAAGAAAATAAAAATTGTGAAGGGCAAGATCGATGGGCTGAAAAGTCATGATCACCATGTTATCGTGGAGCACCTTCTTCCATTAGCCCTCAGGACTTCTCTCCCCGACTCGGTTGGTCTAGTAATCAACGACCTATGTTGTTTTTTCAGGGAGTTGTGTGCTAAAACGCTGGAGGTTGCGACGCTGGATAAACTAGAAAATTCTATTGCGTTGATACTTTGCAAGTTTGAGCGTATTTTCCCACCGTCATTCTTCGATATCATAATACACTTGACGGTTCATCTTGCAACTGAGGCGAAGTTAGCCGGACCGGTACAATATCGATGGATGTATCCCGTCGAGAGGTACGTGTAATTTTTCGTTTCGCGCAATTTATAAATTTATTTTTGTCCTGTATGCCCGTGTTTATTTATTCAACATATTCTCATTAGGTACCTTTACACTCTTAAGAAGTATATACGCAATAAAAATCGACCAGAGGGTTCTATCATGCAAGGTTATCTTCTTGATGAAGCAACCACATTTTGTTCCCGCTATCTGGACGAGAACATTGAGACAAGGCTTAACCGACCACGAAGAATTCAAGACAGGCCATATGGTAAAGCCGAGTATAAGAGGGTAGACACTATGTTTATCAACAAGATATACCGGTTTATCTTGCTTAATTGCGCATGTCTTGAACAAATTAGAGAGTAAGTTCTTTTGGATTAATTGTTATATCTGTGTTTGTGTGTGTATGAAATGACATAATATTAATGTCACAATTATTTGTCGAAAACAGAACTCATTTTAACGAGGTACGTGAGGGGCATCCTGATTGGAACGAAGAGCGTTTGGAAAAATACCATCAGGATAATTTTTGTGATTGGGTCACAGAGCATGTAAGTTATTCGAATTACATTTTATTGCTATCAGTTTTAATCTAAACTTGTATCGTTATGTATTTATCGTAAAATTTGTTTTGTTAGATCCACGATCCGAACTTGTCTGCATCATTTGAGAGTGATTCAAGATGTTTAGCTCAATTTCCTAGTATGGAAGTTGCATATTACAAAGGATTTGGTGTCCTTGGATACAAATTCGAAGTTAAGAACATAGAAACATCTAGAACCACTCAGAATAGTGGGATTGCGACGGTAGGATCGGACGGTGTGATCTACTATGGGTACTTAAATTGTATATTCGGCATCCACTATCCCGGACGATCAGAACCCTTTTATATATTCCACTGTACTTGGTACGATCCGCGAACCGATACAGACAGGTGGAGAAGCAGTCTTGGGACTTGGAAAGATGAATATGGATTGACCAGTGTGAACACACTTCGATTTTACGGTCAGGACGATCCGTTTATCTTTCCGAACCAAGCGTTCCAAGTATACTACTTACAGTGTTTGAAGCATCCGGGGTGGAGTGTTGTATGCCGATGGAAACCTAGAGATGTCTACGATGTCCCAGAATACGAGGACAGCGATGAGGACGAAGAAGAGAGAAGGCTTAAAGTGCTCCGACCGTCTGTTTCGAAGGACGGGTTGTCTTCGACCGATCATGAAGTTACGTGGGTTAGAAATGACATCGACGATGAAATCCAAGTAGATATGTATGATGCGCCCACGAAACGAAAAAGGTTATCAGTAATGTTATATTATTACTTCACATTTTACGCTCTAGATCATATATAGTCAATACTTTTAATGATTGTCTAATGCGTCCACGAACCGTTTATCTAGCTTTGATGACGATGTCGGGAGCAGCGAGGGGCGGCAGGAGCTCCAGCCGCGGCAGAGGCAGAGGCAGAGCGGTTCTGCCGCCCGGAGAGCTCCGTAGGGAGCTTCAGAGGGCCGGTCTTGCACCCAGATCGGAGACCCCTTCGGATGCCTCCTTCCATATGGATTTTGCCACACCTCCAGGTATACTGCACGCATATCCATTTTCAATGTAATATTACAGATATTCATGCATGTTTATGTCAAAATTACTTATATTGTCAATGTTTGATTGTCTAGTTGTTGGTGATGCGTCCACATCTGGGACAGAGACCACCCCCGCTCCTCCAGGTATGTTTATATATCATATAGTGTATGTATATTGATTTAGAATGCTATATCATAAATATACACATTCCTTTTGCTCTTACTTAGCAATTTTTATTATTGTCTAGCTGTAGGTGGTGACACCACCGCACCTGCGGGTATATTTATATGTCCTATAGTGCATGCATATTGATTTAGAACGTTATATTATTGATCTACACATTCTTTTTGCAATTACTTATATAATCTATTTTTAATTGTCTAATTATAGGTGGTGCGTCCACACCTTCCACAGGGGCCACTCCTGCCGCTTCCATACCCTCCGCATCATCTGCAGGTTAGTATGAATAAATTTAAAATATTTATTTATTTTACATATGCTCTATAGAATAAATATGAACTTCATGGAGATTAAGCGTCGATGTTTATTTTATAGTTGGAGGGGATGCGTCCGGGTCCGGGACCCCGGTTGTTCCTCACCGGAGGAACTATCGTCCCGCTCGTGCTGCTGCTCGGGCCCAGGCTCGTGCGCTAATCACCGGAGGTATATATCACACTTGAATTTTTGTATAACCTTGATTTATTAATACAACTTTGTCTTATTATTGATTGTCTTGATATTTCGTGCAGACGCAGGGCCTCTCCATCCCCAGAGGGGGACTCGAGGCCTGAATCAGTCCCATAGGCTGAGGCCTGATAGAGCTGGGGGGAGGCAGCATTCCCCCTATTTTTTACCCTTGACTATCGCTATACCGGTCCTCATGCCGAGAGGTTCGGCCGGTATTTGGGGGACGAGAGCCGGATCGTGAAGAACTATCCACTTCACGTTGAGTGGGGCGAGCAGCACCAGCGCTCATTCGCCCTCTTCTTCGATCAGGCTCGGGTATGTATTAATATATATTTTCATTTGATCTATCCAATATATTTATTATTAACACTTGCAATCTAATAACAATGTTTTTTTTTTGTATTTTCAGTTGGATTACGATTTTCAGCCTGTAGCCGACCCTGATCACCCGGGGAGGGTGCTCGACCTTCATGCTCTGTACAATGGCCTGATGAAGAACATGCAGGCCAAGGTCCGATACAACAGGTATGAGCTGAAGGCCGACTGCTACTCCCTGTGGATAGCGACCCCCGAGGCAGAGAGAGCGGCCCTCCTATCTACTCCGGCGTTTGCGAGAGTCGACGTAGAGACATGGCCTCTATTGTGCGCTTATTTCGACTCCCAACGCAAACAGGTATGTATTTTAAATTTAATTCATTATTTATGATATAATTTATTTCTTTGTGTTTCTTAATTAGAAAACTAAATGTTAATGCGTTGTGCAGAAACAGGCCGCTCAGAATACGGAGAACAGGAAGTCGGCGAAGAGGGGTCGCCCCACTTACACAGGTGGCTCGAGGAACATTACTCGAGCCATGGAGTTATCGGTAAATTAAGAGTTATTCTCTAATATTCTGCAATATTAAGAGTTATTCTCTAATATTTCTAATATTAAGAGTTACTTTCTAATATTGCAGACATCTCGGACCGTGGCGTCAGGTGGTACACCGAGCGTGCTGTCCGCATATCTTGCCGTCCACGGCACCTCGACAGATCCCGCCACGGGCGAGCTTCGATGTCCCGACGTCGCTACCCAGGAGTACTGCGTAAGTGTTAATATTTTTTCTACCCAAATTTGAAATTTTAGTTTTGGAAGGTTCAAGTTTAAATTTTATACTTATACTTTACTGCTTAATGTGGGTGTAGGAGCGGGTGGTTGAGCAGGCCCAGGCCTCGGGGATCGATTTTACCGGACAGAACGATCCGAGGCTGCTGACCCCAGTTCTGGACGCCGCACACGGAGGGCACCACGGAGGTTGGGAGAGAGGCTGGGGATTGGGCCCTAGCAGGGCCCATATGAGGTTGGACTCCACCCCGGCGGTTACTTCCTCCGTCTCCAGTGACCGGCATGTCCATCAGGAACTGGATAGCTTGAGGGCCACCGTTCAGGAGTTGAAGGAGATGCTGCTATGTATACTACTTTATAGTAAAATATCATTTCATATTATATACATATCAACATATCCATAATTAGTACGTAGCTTGAGCTTATTTGGTTTTAGACGTAAGTTTGATTAATCATACATACATATGTAATTAAAATAAACAACGCTTTTCCAAACTAGATATCCAAACAGGGTTTCGAAATAACTTAATAATGAAACGAATTCGAATAATACACAGTTCTTACACGCTTCTTACACACGTTATGTCCAGACGCGACAGGGTAGATCGGCCGAGCCTCCACATGCATCTCCTTCGGCTGTGGCTCCGCAAGCCACTACATCGGCTGCGGTTCCGCAGACAGCTCCTGTAGCTCCACTGCCCACTCAGACTCCCGCAGCCGCGGCTCCGCAAGCGACTACCTCGACGGCGGCTGCGCAGACCACATCGCCAGCTCCACATGCCGCTCAGACTCCCTTATATGTAGCATTGCAGAGTGTATTGACCGAGGAGCAGGCGCGCGTTATTCTAACGTTATTCAGAGGTGGAGCTGGACCGAACTAGGGTAGCTTTTTGGTTCTTATTTTTTCAAACATGTATTTATTTATATCACATTGTACTACATTTTGAAACGATATTGATATTGGTTTGTATTTATATCATATTCAATTTTTGGGTTTCTTTTATATATTATATATATGCGTGAGATGTGATTATGAATACTGCAATATATGATTTGATTGATGTATATAGTATTGTGTACAGGGCGGGAAAAAATCTAGCAGCCCATTTTTAAAAAAAAAATACAGACAATATGTACCTACGGATTAATCCGTAGGTATATATGTTGCCCCTACCGATAAATCCGTAGGGGCATACTATCAGGAAACCTGATATTTTCCCACCTGATATCAGTGCAGGATGTTGGGAGTGCCCCTACGGATATGCCCGTAGGGGCCACTGTTTATCCCCTACGAATTTATCCGTAGGGGCAAAATATCAGGTTTCCTGATATTTTCCCCCCTGATCTCAGTGCAGGGTGTTGGGAGTGCCCCTACGGACATCTCCGTAGGGGCCACTTTCTATCCCTTACGGACATATCCGTAGGGGTAGAAGAAGGACCTACGGAGTTATCCGTAGGTATATACAATATATTCAAAAAAAAAATACATATATGATTTGATTACCCCTACGGAGTACTCCGTAGGGGCTCGAACACCTACAGATATAGCCGTAGGGGCAAGAATTTGACCGTAGGGGCAAGTTCAGGGCCTCAACTTGCACCTGCGTCCTTTGCACCTACGGGATCTTTTTTCGCCCCTACGCACATATCCGTAGGGGCAGTGGGTTGCCCCTACCGATAAATCCGTAGGGGCAACCCTTATTTGTAGTAGTGATGTAAATTGGGTGACTGACCAAGACCAGGATATCAGTAAACATGTTGTAACTGTATAATCAGGTAAATGGAATATCAGGATAATGGATGAATATCCATGGTTTGATTCAGTCAAAAGGAATATATTGTTAACTGTATTCAGGGATTCATATATTCAAGTTGTGTTGGAATATAAAAGAATATAGATTGACTTGAATCATATTCAAGTCAGAAATTAGTCAGACTCTAACCCGAGTCAGACTAAAAGAAAGATAAATTTGAAGTTCAATATTAGTTAGGGGCCTTATTGTAATTTGTGAAACTTGAGGGGGTTTTATGTAAAAAGTACTTTTGTATAGTTTTCAAAATACACCTCAAGTATTTAATAATCGTCTTTATTGTTATAATAAATATGAATTTTATTTGTGTTATTCTAGTGAATATATCCTAATAAAAGTATTAAATATTTTATTTGAAATTCATGGTATTTTAATGTAACTTTTAAATCTCGGAATTTTAGGAAAAAGTGGAAACTTTATATTATAACAAAATAGGTGTTTAAATGATAATTATATATATATTAACGCATGAATAATTTTTAAATGAATATTTTATTTTCAAAAATCATATTTTTCTTAAATGTCGTATTTTAAACCTTTCGAGACCGAATGCTCCTTGCGGAGGTCTGAATCTCGCACTACTAGCCCGCGGGTGCACGATGAACCGTACTATCCCTAACGGGTTTCCCAAAGGTGGGTTGTAGCGGCACTTTGCTTAGGTTTTATAAATACTTTTCATTTAGAAAAACGGTTTTATAAATATAAGGTATTTATTTGCAAAAGAGTATAGTTTTCCGTATTTTAGTTGTTAGGGTTTCCTAAGACAACTAGCCTATTTCTAAGGTCTAAACAATAAGTCATTAGAAACCTCAAATCGCCTCTTCACCGTCAATTGTGGCCAGGTAAGTACAAGTGAGGAGGGAGGGATCCGCTCACGAATCGTGAGACGGGCCTTTTAAAGTTACCCAAGCTCACTTGCCTAGCCTAGACACCACAAAGTCAGTTTAGATAAACGATCGATGTCCATGACCAATCGTGCTTTCATTTTATAAAAGATTTTATTTAGAAATGTTTACAACTGAAAGCTTTCAAGAAAAGATTATAAAGAATATGGTATTTTAGTGAAAAGTCCTGTAATTTCGTATTCTATGTTTTGACATATATCAATTAGGTTATATTTGTGTGTGTGTAGAGGTAGGTCCTTACCTCGTGACTTATTTTAAGTTTTGATGAAGTTTAGAGCTTAAACAAGATATATTAAACTTGAAGGTATTAAAACGCAAGAATACGGTATTCGAAAACGTTATCATTTCATGTGTGAAATTTCATTCAAATTGGTTTCTATAAGTTTAGTGATCAAAATAAACCTATTTAGGAGTGACGTAATTAATTAGAACAAGAAAAATAAACTTTATGGTGTTTTTATGAAAAGAATACGATATTGTAAAGAAGCTATCATTTCATGTGAGTAACTTTATTTAAATTGGTTTCTAGGTGATTAATAGTCATCATACATAAGTTTAGGTATTATGTATTAGGTGACAAGTGGAAATTTATAGAAAAACCGAATCGGAAATCGGTTTGTCCGATTTCTGTCGGGTTCCAAAAAGTCGTATTTTTACCTTAAAGAAAAGGGAGATAGAAGAGGTGAGACTTACGGGTTTGGACAAGCTAAGGGGGCTAGGGAAGGTGGTGGTGGTCGATGCGTCGAAAACGTCGCGAAGGTTCTGATCCGGTCGCCGGAATCCGTCGTCGGTTTCGGCAGTGCTTCGCTTCTCGCTCTTCGTACCGAGTTCTCGAGAATTTTGGAGAGTGGACTTAGAGTTGTGAGGTGAAATGGTAGAGGGTAGGGGTCTTTATATAGGGCTAGGCTAGGGTTAGGGTTAGGATTAAAAAAAAATTAAAAAATTGAATAAATTCATTAAAAACCATTAAACATAGGATTAAAAGGGATTTATTGGCCAAATGATAACTGATCCAAGCATTTAAAGTATGCAGGAGGGTGGACCAGGTCAAGACCCAACTTTTCTAAGTTGGTGACTCGGCCGTCCGGCCAAGTCCTGCCGGCGGCGCCGGACCGAGTCGGCCGAGTCGCCGGCCGGCGGCGCCGAGTCGGGCCGAGTCAAGGGTCCAATGGCCGGGGGTTTTCCTGAGGAACAACTTGGTATTTTTACTTTTTGTTGTCCAGTACATATTTTGGGAGTTATGTCCTTTTTACCGTTGACTCCCAAAAAAAAATAAACCAAAATAAATACAAAAATAATGTGGGGCATGGGATTTGAACTCCGGTGGCTTGGTTCAGCAGTGCAAGGTATTACCAATGAGTTACAAGCTTCTTCTTGTAATTATTGTAAGGAATTAGATACTTAAATTGTTTCCAGCAACATTAATACTCCAAGTATACACTATATTTAAAGCAAATTTTTGGTATACAAAATTGGAGTTGTTACAGATGGCATACACAGAGTAGGAAGTGAAGTTCCTATACTACGGTCGGTTATACTTTGGTTGTCACACAGTGGTTTCTTCACATAAGGCTTGGATATTATATCAGACATTCTGGTTACTAGATCTGTGGTTTTAGATCTAGATTTGGGTAGTCTCCCAATCTGGGCACTTAGACAGCATTCTAAAGGTGTTTTAGAATGGAAGACTCCAGGCACGGTAGAGTACCTGCAGGTGGTGGAGTCACCCTCTCTAAAGGTGTCTTACAGACTAAAGGGGAGAGGGATGTACATGATTGGAAGATCACTTGCTTAGGCAATTGAGTCAATCATTTGATGTCAAGTACCACACCAGATGTTGTTTTTACAATAGATGCAATAAGTTGATATTAATCCAATCCTGGAGAAACGGTCGGAAGCAGTTTTAGAACATAAGTGGATGTTCTAGGGATATGATAACGACAGCCTCATTCGGGAGACAGTTATCATTCCAGGCTTCCAAGGTGACCTCGATGACAGAGTGACTGTCAGAGTTATAGTCTTCCCTCTGACGAGGGGCGGTATTTTGGATTGGTAGTCCAGGCGGATACTGAGGGAGGCATGGCGCAGGATACTGATTAAGTTCAGTTGACGATACAGTTTAAGAAGTTTGGATTTGGAGTTCATTTATGAGCTAGGTCCCATCAGATATCCAGACACATTCTAAGACAGGTATTGCTCATTTCGGGAGATGGCTTTCTCCGCGAACTTAAGATATAGAGAGACATAGAAAGAAACATCAAGGCGGATCCACTCACTGAGGCTATTCCTCGAACGCAATAGTTTTGCAAACGGGTTTTGTGAGACTGATTAGTAGAGGAGTTGGGTGTTCGGTATCACACGGGCTGTGAGTATGCGGCATCGCAATAATTAGCCTTGAGTGCAAGTGGGAGATTGTTGGAGATAGTGCCCTCAGAGTCAATTATTGGATCACAGGCACGTGATTGCAATGATTGAGGGAGGACCTATGCCGGTAGGACGGTCTTACTCAAGATGATATTATGCTATCTGGTTTATCTTTATCATCGTGTACTGCTTTAGGTGACCTTACAGGTCGCTATTACACGTTGATAGAGCCCCTAGGATTCTTTCTTGACTGCCAGCAGTATGAGGGCGATCATATACGTAGGAGCTGGGGTCTATAAACACATCCTTAAAAGGTCCCTAGTCGTGGGAGTTTCGAGACAGGGCATCGATACTCCAAAGTAGACTAGTGTATACAGTCGAGACTCCGACGAGGGGCGGTGACCGGTCTCACAAGCCACTGGGGTCAGTTGGTTCACCTAAGATGTATACAGATGCTCATTGGGTTATGAGTATACCGGACAGGACTCGCCGGGAACATGCTAGTTGGTCTTATACCTGACGTCAGATAGTAGTTCCCTGGTGACATGTGTACAGGTTAGTTCATCGACCTGAGATCGTCATTTGTCTCGTGTGAGTTCCCACTGTAATTGATTACTACCCTACCACGGCTCAAAGGAGTCGTGCAAACAGGTTTTAGTTGGGTACAGTCCCGAGCCACATGGAGGCAGTAAGCGGATCTGTAGGGTTTCTGGGCACTCTCAAGAGGTCTCACAAGGCATCAACCATGCCAATTTCAAATTTTACGGGTGCCGAGAAACCCTAATACGGATCGTTAACTAGAATTTTAGGCGAACACATGCAACTAGTTTACAACTAAACTAAAAGAACGGAAATACAACCTTTGTAGATCCATTTCTCCACCTCCATAGCTCCATGATGAAGTCCTCTCCGCTGTCCAAATCGAACCATGACTCTAGCATCGGCTTCATCGGAGAAAAAGCGGGCTAGGTCATCGACGACGATGCCGAAGATGATCTACGTCGAGGCATCACAAGATCAAGCTCCACCTTCACCAAGCCATGAAAACTTGTGAAGGAAACACCCTATACTACTTGGCAAGAGGTAGAGGATGAAGAAATAGGAAGTGGGTTCACTTTAGAATTGGATTTCTCACTCATTTCATCAATTCACCATTGATGAAGTCAAGCTTTCTTCATTGAAGAAGATGAAGAAGAAGAAGAAAGAATATCATAAGTATTTTCAAAATAGAAAATAATATGAATACTTATCATATCCTAACCCTAGTTAAGTGTAGAGAATAGACCATGGTTTGTTTAAATGGTTAGGGTTAAGCATGAAGACAAAATGGTTACAAAGTCAAACCTTCATGAAGATTCAACTACAAACAAAGAAAGCCACTATTTTCTCTTTATTCTTTCCAAAATAAATAAATAAATAAATAAGAAAGAAAAGCAAAACCCTAATCATTAACTTAACCATGGTTTAATCTTTGCACTTAACCAAGTTAACATGTATCATCAAACATGATACAATCAAGTGCACAAAAGTATATCACATATACAACTTGTGAACTTCTAGTGAGAAAATCCATTTAAGTGAACCTATATTAGTTAATGTAAAGTGATATATCAAATATATAATTATACATTAAATCATTAAATCAACACTTGATTTAACGACCCGGTCATATCGCATATAACCGACTAATATCAATAGTAACAACTTATCGAATCAACACTTGATCCGATAACCCGGCTATAACGCATATAACCGATCAATTTACATATCGCGAGAATCGAATACAGTATCACATACTGGTATCATTCTCGGTCCCGCACATATCTCATATGCGCTCCTATTTCGTTTCGCTTGAGCCAGGAAACCTCTGTGTAGGACTCTAAAGACTCGTCAATACGCCGGCAGCAGGTGATGATCATATCAAGAACCCACAAGCCGCAAGCGGTCTGCTAAACGTAACGGCCACCCGGGTATTGAGCGATCAGAAGATCGACGAGCAAGCCCGCTCATACTCCTGTGAATCCAACCAGTAACACTTACCGTACAGTCCGGTCTGATCGTCTGATATGTCGTATATCTCGCCTAGGGGTGGTAAACGTCAGACCCCAATAGCTCGATAAGTCGTGTCGATATGAGGTCTATAACAGTTCGAGAAACTACAGGTAACACTTACCAGTAATTCTCAGCAACCCTGGCCAGGGATTTCCGGTTATAGCCAATCGAACACAGCGCAACATCAACTCCCTATACCGGGAGAGACGAATCCCCTCCTATCGCTCATTGCCTCCATGTGACTTGGGACTGTACCCAAAAACCACCGTTTTGCACGCCCTCTTGGACGTGGTAAGATGGAAATCAAAGCACAGTGGGAACCACACAAGACTCTATGACGGTCTCGGGTCAACAGACTACTCTGTACCGGTGTCACCAGAGAACTGCCATCTGACGTAAGGTATAATACCATCTGGGAGTTTTCGGCGAGTCCGTCCAGTGTACCCAGTCTCTACTGAGCACCCGTATATCTCCTCTGATGTCAAACACCAATGGATATGGGATCATCCATCCCCATCTGTATGGGTCGAGAAGGTATACGCTAGTCTACACTGGTATATCGATGCCCCGTCTCGATACACCCACGACTAGAGACTTTGAAGGATGTACTTATGGACTACCATGTCCCCACTAGTATGATCCGCATCATAGTCCAGGTAGTCAAGTACACATCCTAAGGGCTTTACCAACATGTAACAGAGAGACAATCAGTATACACGTTAAGGTAAAGAGCAACCAGATAGCATACTATCATGTCGAGCAAGAAAGTCCTCCCTATATATGTCCAAGCATCCACTACAATATACATCCTATGTATAGTAATGGCCTCTAGGGCATACATATAACTAACATAATCCACACCTGGTCGATGACGAAAACCTTTTACAACAAGTCTATCTTTGAAAGTCTCAACTTTTCTATCTACACCAAGTAATCTTCTCAAGATATACTTGCTCCTAGAGGGGGTTTAACCCTTCAGATATAGCAACCAAAGTCCATACTTTGTTGGTATATATAGATTCAATCTCAGATCGCTTAGCATCCAGCCATTCTTACAAAGTCCCCACTCTTGATGGCCTGCTCGAAACATTGTTGGTGTATACCTGGGTAGCTGTTACGTCCAGCTAGAACCGCTGACGGCTTGTGGGTATCTGATGTGATCATTACCTACTGCTGGCGTATTGACACTAGTAAAATAAGGGGTTGCCCCTACGGATGGAAATATCCGTAAGGGCATATTTAACTTGGCCCTACGGATTAATCCGTAGGGCTAAAAGGTTGCCCCTACGGGCACTGACGTCCAAGAATAAAAATATTAATTCTTAATTTGGTGTTTGCCCCTACGGAGCCGCAAACAAAGGACCTACGGGTATATCCGTAGGGGCAAGTAAATATCGTTTTAAAATAAAGCCAGATCGAAAAGCCTATGCTCATTTTCTCTCTCTCCCTCAAACGCGCGCGAAAAACCCCAAATCGCCACCGTCGCGTCGCCACCGTCGTTGGGAAGAGTTGCCACCGTCATTGCCACCGCCGATTTCGTCGCCACCGTCATCGCCACCGCCGGTTTCGTCGCCACCGTCGTCGCCACCGCCGGTTTCTTCGCCAATTCGCCACCGTCGTCGCTCCAGCCCACCAGCGCACCCGTTCAGGTATAAATCTCGAGGTAAATTAAAGCATTTTTGGATTATTCATGGCTGGGTCTGGGTTGCGCGCGCGAGAGTTGGGTTTGGGCAGGGGCGCGGTGGCGGTCGGGGTCGGGGTCGGGGTAGGGTTAGGGTTGGGGTTCGGCTGCTGCTGGGGTGGGACTGGGGTTAGGGTTACGGTGGGGCTGGGGTTAGGGTTACTGTGGGGCTGGGGTAGGGTTACGGTGGGCTGGGGTTAGGGTTGGGGCTGGGGTTAGGGTTACTGTGGGGCTGGGGTTAGGGTTATGAGAGGCATGTCAGCATATTTATGTGTAATAATTGAGAGGATCAAGCTAAGTTCTATGCAAGCAGTCCCTCAGAATACATAGATAGCTAGCCTTACATTTTAAATTAACATATTCCATAGTTGTCTTAATGGTAAGGCAGATACCCATATTGTGTAAGAGCTGACATTAATACAACCATAGGGAGTTGACAGATTATACATCTCATATGGCATTAAAATCTATAAATGGACATACGAGATAATGCAAAGAAAGAGCAATAGATTAAGACTCAATCAACTTTCCTATGCTTTATGATTTCAGCGGATAGCTCAAGTTTAGTTTCAACTTTATATTCTTATTTTTCTCTCTTTTTTCTTTAGTGCTTCTTCCTCCATTTCTTTGAAGAGTCTCTCACAGCGAAATACACTCCAATTGCTGTTGAAGATTTTAGAATGTATCCAGAATTTAAGAAAAAAATGTTGTGCCCCTTATGCTTCTGTTATTCAACTCCTTCCATACACTCTGGACTTCTCAAATTTAAAAACTATTAGAAGTGTACTTGTTTATCATACATTGAACACACCATGCATGCTATTTCTTTCACTCTCTTGTGGCATGATATTGATAGTTTATGTGAGAGTAAGACCATAACAAACATAGAAAATATTTCAACTAAGATATGAGAGACCGCTCCTAAAGAAAAACTAAAAGAGGTTAACAATGTAAAGATCAATTCCTATTCATTCTTTCCAATGTATAAAAAAAAATCATATTTTTTTAACATTACAAATCTTTGCACAAGCGTGCAGCCGCACACAAATAGCCGTGTCCCTAACTAATATGTAACCATGACACATGGCAGATGAGGTGTCTCATAACTCAATATTAGCGATTTCCATGATCACGACACGTGGCAGATGAGGTGTCTCATAACGCTTTATGATATCAGTATCCTATATTTATAGTTTTAATTGTTGATTGTTATAGATGTATACCATTGCAATAATAGTTTTTGGTTGATGAATGCTATTGCAATGTAGGATGATCAGTTCTATCAATCTTGATCTCAATGGTTTAAAATCATGTTACACATACAACACGAATGCACAACAAACGCATAATTAGAGAGCAACTCGAGATATTCGGGTTAAAACCAATATATGATACTCGATGATGATATGAAACCTTCATATTCCCATCGATACCCGTATATGAAACTAAAAGAGCCACTTAGTCCCCGTCTATCGGTTAACATACGTGCGATGCTCGTCGTGACCTAGAACTATACGAAGGTTGTTAAATATCGGACAGTATAGCTCGATACTAACAACCGTCGTATAGTCTACGCGACGAGAAAATTCAATCGTATGGTAACCCATAGATTTGTCCCGTGTGGACAAGTTAAGAATGTATAAAGCAAACGCCTTCATTCACTTGTGTTTTCATCCGTTTCGAGATATTTCGTCGGTACCTTTCCGCTGGTTCTCCGTGTACAAAGATAGATTAGATGTTCATTTCAACGTTGTTTCACAGCTTTAAAATGATTATCTATTCTATTACAGTGTACTCGGAGAACAGCGGGGAGGTGCTGCCGAAATTTACTCGAAACGGTTGAAAGCACAAGTGATGGGCGTTCGCTCTATACATTCTTAATGGGATAGAAGCCTACCCCCGACAGCCGGAACACATACATACAAACGCATAATTAGAGAGCGATTCGAGATGTTCGGGTTAAAACCAATATATGATACTCGATGATAATATGAAACCTTCATATTCCCATCGATACCCATATATGAAACTAAAAGCGCCACTTAGTCCCCGTCTATCGGTTAACATACGTGCGATGCTCGTCGTGACCTAGAACTATACGAAGGTTGTTAAATATCGGACAGTATAGCTCGATACTAACAACCGTCGTATAGTCTACGCGACGAGAAAATTCAATCGTATGGTAACCCATAGATTTGTCCCGTGTGGACAAGTTAAGAATGTATAAAGAAAACGCCTTCATTCACTTGTGTTTTCATCCGTTTCGAGATATTTCGTCGGTATCTTTCCGCTGGTTCTCCGTGTACAAAGATAGATTAGATGTTCATTTCAACGTTGTTTCACAGCTTTGAAATGATTATCTATTCTATTACAGTGTACTCGGAGAACAGCGGGGAGGTGCTGCCGAAATTTACTCGAAACGGTTGAAAGCACAAGTGATGGGCGTTCGCTCTATACATTCTTAATGGGATAGATTTAGAATGCTATATCATAAATATACACATTCCTTTTGCTCTTACTTAGCAATTTTTATTATTGTCTAGCTGTAGGTGGTGACACCACCGCACCTGCGGGTATGTTTATATGTCCTATAGTTCATGCATATTGATTTAGAACGTTATATTATTGATCTACACATTCTTTTTGCAATTACTTATAAAATCTATTTTTAATTGTCTAATTATAGGTGGTGCGTCCACACCTTCCACAGGGGCCACTCCTGCCGCTTCCATACCCTCCGCATCGTCTGTAGGTTAGTATGAATAAATTTAAAATATTTATTTATTTTACATATGCTATATAGAATAAATATGAACTTCATGGAGATTTAGCGTCGATGTTTATTTTATAGTTGGAGGGGATGCGTCCGGGTCGGGACCCTGGTTGTTCCTCACCGGAGGAACTATCGTCCCGCTCGTGCTGCTGCTCGGGCCCAGGCTCGTGCGCTAATCACCGGAGGTATATATCACACTTGAATTTTTGTTTAACCTTGATTTCTTAATACAACTTTGCCTTATTATTGATTGTCTTGATATTTCGTGCAGACGCAGGGCCTCTCCATCCCCAGAGGGGGACTCGAGGCCCGAATCAGTCCCATAGGCTGAGGCCTGATAGAGCTAGGGGGGAGGCAGCATTCCCCCTATTTTTTACCCTTGACTATCGCTATACCGGTCCTCATGCCGAGAGGTTCGGCCGGTATTTGGGGGACGAGAGCCGGATCGTGAAGAACTATCCACTTCATGTTGAGTGGGGCGAGCAGCACCAGCGCTCATTCGCCCTCTTCTTTGATCAGGCTCGGGTATGTATTAATATATATTTTCATTTGATCTATCCAATATATTTATTATTAACACTTGCAATCTAATAACAATGTTTTTTTTTGTATTTTCAGTTGGATTACGATTTTCAGCCTGTAGCCGACCCTGATCACTCGGGGAGGGTGCTCGACCTTCATGCTCTGTACAATGGTCTGATGAAGAACATGCAGGCCAAGGTCCGATACAACAGGAATGAGCTGAAGGCCGACTGCTACTCCCTGTGGATAGCGACCCCCGAGGCAGAGAGAGCGGCCCTCCTATCTACTCCGGCGTTTGCGAGAGTCGACGTAGAGACGTGGCCTCTATTGTGCGCTTATTTCGACTCCCAACGCAAACAGGTATGTATTTTAAATTTAATTCATTATTTATGATATAATTTATTTCTTTGTGTTTCTTAATTAGAAAACTAAATGTTAATGCGTTGTGCAGAAACAGGCCGCTCAGAATACGGAGAACAGGAAGTCGGCGAAGAGGGGTCGCCCCACTTACACAGGTGGCTCGAGGAACATTACTCGAGCCATGGAGTTATCGGTAAATTAAGAGTTATTCTCTAATATTCTGCAATATTAAGAGTTATTCTCTAATATTTCTAATATTAAGAGTTACTTTCTAATATTGCAGACATCTCGGACCGTGGCGTCAGGTGGTACACCGAGTGTGCTGTCCGCATATCTTGCCGTCCACGGCACCTCGACAGATCCCGCCACGGGCGAGCTTCGATGTCCCGACGTCGCTACCCAGGAGTACTGCGTAAGTGTTAATATTTTTTCTACCCAAATTTGAAATTTTAGTTTTGGAAGGTTCAAGTTTAAATTTTATACTTATACTTTACTGCTTAATGTGGGTGTAGGAGCGGGTGGTTGAGCAGGCCCAGGCCTCGGGGATCGATTTTACCGGACAGAACGATCCGAGGCTGCTGACCCCAGTTCTGGACGCCGCACACGGAGGGCACCACGGAGGTTGGGAGAGAGGCCGGGGATTGGACACTAGCAGGGCCCATATGAGGTTGGACTCCACCCCGGCGGTTACTTCCTCCGTCTCCAGTGACCGGCATGTCCATCAGGAACTGGATAGCTTGAGGGCCACCGTTCAGGAGTTGAAGGAGATGCTGGTATGTATACTACTTTATAGTAAAATATCATTTCATATTATATACATATCAACATATCCATAATTAGTACGTAGCTTGAGCTTATTTGGTTTTAGACTTAAGTTTGATTAATCATACATACATATGTAATTAAAATAAACAACGCTTTTCCAAACTAGATATCCAAACAGGGTTTCGAAATAACTTAATAATGAAACGAATTCGAATAATACACAGTTCTTACACGCTTCTTACACACGACGCGGTAGATCGGCCGAGCCACCACATGCATCTCTTTCGGCTGCGGCTCCGCAAGCTACTACATCGGCTGCGGTTCCGCAGACAGCTCCTGTAGCTCCACCGCCCACTCAGACTCCCGCAGCCGCGGCTCCGCAAGCGACTACCTCGACGGCGGCTGCGCAGACCACATTGCCAGCTCCACATGCCGCTCAGACTCCCTTATATGTAGCATTGCAGAGTGTATTGACCGAGGAGCAGGCGCGCGTTATTCTAACGTTATTCGGAGGTGGAGCTGGACCGAACTAGGGTATCTTTTTGGTTCTTATTTTTTGAAACATGTATTTATATCACATTGTACTACATTTTGAAACGATATTGATATTGGTTTGTATTTATATCATATTCAGTTTTTGGGTTTCTTTTGTATATTATATATATGCGTGAGATGTGATTATGAATACTGCAATATATGATTTGATTGATGTATATAGTATTGTGCGCAGGGCGGGAAAAAATCAAGCAGCCCATTTTTTAAAAAAACACAGATAATATGTACCTACGGATTAAGCCGTAGGTATATATGTTGCCCCTACGGACATCTCCGTAGGGGCAAACTATCAGGAAACCTGATATTTTCCCACCTGATATCAGTGCAGGGTGTTGGGGGTGCCCCTACGGATATGTCCGTAGGGGCCACTGTTTATCCCCTACGGATAAATTCGTAGGGGCAAAATATCAGGTTTCCTGATATTTTTTCACCCCGATCTCAGTGCAGGGTGTTGGGAGTGGCCCCTACGGACTTATCCGTAGGGGCTACTTTATATCCCCTACGGAGTTATCCGTAGGGGTAGAAAAAGAACCTACGGATATATCCGTAGGTATATACAATATATTCAAAAAAAAAATTACATATATGATTTTATTACCCCTACGGGGTACTCCGTAGGGGCCATAAACACCTACCGAGATATCCGTAGGGGCATGAATTTATCCGTAGGGGCAAGTTCAGGGCCTCAACTTGCACCTGCGGCCTTTGCACCTACGGGGTCTTTTTTCGCCCCTACGTATATATCCGTAGGGGCAGTGGGTTGCCCCTACCGATAAATCCGTAGGGGCAACCCTTATTTGTAGTAGTGTGACGAGTCTTTAGAATCCCACACAGAGATTTCCTAGCTCAAGCGAAACGAAGTAGGGCACATATGGTGATATGTGTGGGAGCTTGATTAAATACGAGTATGTGAAACCATATTCTAATTTCGCGATATTTTATATCAGTCAAGTTTTATGTGATATAACAGGATTATTGAATCAAGTGTTGATTCAATAGTATATGTATATGTTGTTAATATATATATATATACACATGTATGTATATATATATATACACATGTATGTATATATATATATACACATGTATGTATATATATATATACACATGTATGTATATATATATACATGTATGTATGTATATATCTACATGTATGTTTGTATGTATGTACCTATATATGTACGTACGTGCACGCATGCACGTGCGTACGTGCGTGTATGCATGTACGTATGTACGTACGTGTATGTATATATATTTGATATTAGCCGGATTATATTTGATATAGCCGGATTATTGAATCAAGTGTTGATTTAATAATTTGATAGATAGATATATATATATATATATATATATATATATATTAACTAGTATTGAATATTAGACGGTTATATGTGATATAACCGGATTATTGAATAAAGTGTTGATTTAATAATGTAATATACATATATAAATGATATTAGTCAGTTATATATGATATAACCGGATTATTGAATCAAGTGTTGATTTAATAATTTGATATATATTTATATGTTTGATATATATACATGTATTAACTAATATCAAGCTCACTTAAGATTTTTTTCTGTATACATATTAATGTATATATATGTGATATATATAATTATATGTATTATTTATTGTATCATGGTTGATGATACATACAACTAGGATGTATGAGAATCACACTTGAAGTGAGATGAGTAGATAATGGTTGATTTATGAATAAAAGAAAATGGAAATGAGTCATTTTTTCAAGATGCTTGTGGAAGCCCTGAGAAGCCATGACCCACCCCATTCTCTTTGTTTTATTCATAGATATTTTCTTACCATATCATTACTTCACTTCATGGTTCACTCTCTCTTCATCCAAGTTCATTCTCATCTCCTTCTTCTTCCTCACTAGGTTTTTCTAGAGGTGAGAAAATAAAAGAGAAAGAAGAAAATAAAGTGAGAAAAATTTCTACTTCATCAACCTATACTTTACTAGCCATTTAGTTTAGGTTATTTGCTTCACTAATAGCTTAATTAATGAATAGTGAGCTTGAGTGAGAGAGACTTTAAGGTGGATCATCTTCGGTCTCGAAGATTACATAGCAAGATTGTTCTTTTCACCAAGTGAAATCTAAGAAGAGTTCTATGGACTACTACTTGGATGTTTAGAAGTGAAGGACTGGTCAACAAAGGTTGTAAACTCTCATCACTTAGTGTAGAACTTATTTTCTTGCTTCTAAACCCTAATTCTCTAGTTCGATTCTAGGTTAGTATAGCGTAGACCTCTAGATTTTTAAAATTGCATACTTAATGCTTGTATAAACCTAGTAGAGGTGCTAAGACATATTTTCATGGTATCAGAGCCAAGCTAGAGACTTAGGCGTAGTCTAGATGAGGTTAAAGTGTTCGATCGAAGTTTCGAAACCCGATTTTCCTAGTTTCTGTCCATATTTTCAAAAGTTGAAATTTTTCAGATTAAAAATTCTCAGAAAATCATGCAGGTAATTTTATGGAGCCCCAACAAGTTCGAGAGCCTAACTCCATCAAATAGCCGCGGAACCGCTGCCTAAACCTTGGTTTGGCCACGGTTCCACCGCCGATTTGATGAGTTTTGGTCTCGTCTTTCTGCTGCTGCTCCATTGTGTCATTTTGGACTTTCCGGGTATTTTTAGTGAGACTCAAGTTGTTAAGCTCTCTGTGATTTTCTGGTGTTTGAAATATCGATTGAAATATTTAACATCGTCTAGATAGTTTGGAGATGTGATCCACATTGATTAATTTTGTGAAAACTAGTTAGCGTTTTGTAAATCTAGCATTTTAGTCTCATTTGATGGATTGCCACGGAGTTTCGATTCGGATCAAAACTCTGTCGCAATCTCGTATCGTACGCGAATAGTCGCCGGGAGACACTAGTAGACAGCCACGTTCTATAGCTCCAATCAAGTGACTATAGGAGAACCCCATGGCCAAAAGCGTCCACTCGGGTGCTCGCAGCCGCGATGTTCTGCCTAAGTGCACTTCGTTGATGGCATAGGGGGTGCGGCCATCTACTAAAGTTCCCGATGAGCATTCGATCATATAATCGGGAATCTTGTTGAATTACCCGACTTGTTTATTGAAAAGTGTTTTCAATTTGAGACTTAAATACAAGGTTTATAGGGTTAGGCATGAAATCCGAAATATGTGATGATCCGGGTTTATGATGTCTAAAGATGATGCGGATTCGAATTATTATAGTTTCCATTTCTTTTTTACGACCGTAAGTGTAATGTGTGGGGTATCCCCGATCTCGTTGCTATACGTCAACGACATTAGGGATACGCATATTTACTTATATTGATGACATGTAATATTATTGTGTTGCTGGTTGATATGTTATATTGGATCGCCGTGATTGAATAGCCGGGGTTTTTTGCGTGAGATGAGAGTTTTTCTATTTTCATTCATGTAAAAATTGTATGTAATATTCTTTTATTAGGACACTTCCGGGTTGAGATTGTTGTGTCCATTGACGTATATTATTTACTTTTCCATATTAGGATAGACCTAAGACAGGGAGCACAAGTAACCGGGTTCTATAGTCCGGTGGGAGGCCATCTCGAGGAGTCGAGACCGGGTCGCCTAACTCTAGAATTGGCAGGATTGCTTACCGCTCTCATAGGGGTCTAGGGATGTAGGTTTGGCTATTCATCACGACCGTGGAATCCGTGTTTTTCATTACTGGCTTAATTTAAAACACAGACCTCCTAGTATATCCTATATTTTATATGTTTGCTTCTGCTGATTCTGTGTATGATATGATCATATAACTGCGTGAGACGAATGCTACTTATATATATGATATACTAGTAGACACTATATATGTTTTGCATCCGCACTAGTCCTGACCCCGCCTGCCGTAAGTTAAGTAACTTTACGGTGAAGACCCGGGTCCCTGTGGCAAATGCGGATGGCATATATGTGTATTTTATTTTCGTTTCTTTTGTGATATTTAGGAAACATAAATGATGGGACGTCATTAATGAGATTAATAAATAGAAAAAGAAACCTAAAGATGTTGTAGAATCAAATTTTTCAAAAAAGTAGCTCTAGTTCTTGCTTTGCATAGTGGTATTCCATTACGAATATCCAGCAGCTCATTCGATGAGGAACGAGCCTAGATCCCTTCCCCGGGAATGACCTCTTTAGCAAAACTAGTATATGCTACAACCCACTTGATTTGTTTTGAAAACTACTTGATTTTAAAAGTGGAGCTTAAACCACTCATTTTCAAATCACAAGATTCTACAACGATATCAAGTTCATCACGTTTAAGGTTTTCTTCAAAACCAGTTGTAGCCCTCCGTCATTTCGGATAAGGGCTATTTAGTATTCGTGCTGCGTTTGTTGACCTTGTCAAGGCATATGCGGTAGCAGAATAGTGATTATCTGTCGCATATGATGCGATTGGATTAGGGTAGTCTTACGGCCTTGTTGACCTTGTCAAAGGTCGTGCGGGTGGGTTTAATTCAATCACGAAATAACAGGTTGAACTTGACTTGCGATTTATAGTTTGTTGACATTGTCAAGGTCATAAACCGCATGGGGTAAAAACAAATATTGGGAATTTCAAGTGTTGAAATTTGCAATGAGATTGCATACCTTCTATATGATAGTTGGATCCCGATACCCACTGCGAATAAGTGTTACTCATGGGAGAGTTTTCCACTTTACAATTAGCCGATCCAATAGGTGTCTAAGAAAGGTGTTAATGGGATTATGGCCCTGCGGAAACGAGGTTATTTAATTAGTTCCATGTGAAAGCACGGGGAGACTCCCTCAGAGTACCAATACCTGCCTGGCTGACCGATTGGCGAACTTGTAGGGTGTAATTAATCCCGGTTAATCTTACCTTTTAGGATTTGAAGGAAGATTTGATAAAAATAGTAGGAGCCATCCTAATTAGATAAGATAATAACCAATCTAATTTTGCAAGAGCGCACGCTAAAATGTTTTCTTCTCTCTTTCTCCAGGTAGCAACCATGACACGTCTTAATCAAGATAATAATATGGATGTATTGACCGAGCCCGCTTATTATACTGAGCTGGGGAACGTTGGTTCCACTCTATCTTATGAATGACATAAGTCTGAGTAAGGAATAGAGGAATGCAAGGATTTCCACGCAACCCGAACGGAGAAAGAGTATGCTGATGCATCTTCTTCGAGTGTGTTAATTATTGAGAACTGTTTCTCAGTCTGTTCTATGTCCTGGGTATTAGATACCAGATCAAGATCTCACATTTATAATTAGTTACAAGGGTTAAGAAGAAGTAGAGAACTGGGAAAGGATGATATGTCTCTCAGAGTAAGGAACGGAGCAATTGTTGCTGCCGAAACTGTCAGCGAATGTCGCCTAGTATTGCCAAATGGTAATACATTAATTTTGAACGACTGTTATTACGTACCGTCGATGATGTGCAACACAATATCCATTTCTTTATTAGATAAAGAAGGATATAAGTTTGCACTAGAGAAAAATGTTATGAACATTTTCCTAAATCAAGTGTTGAGTGGGTTTGGTACGTTATGTAATGGTATATACGTTCTAAATCAGAATACAGTTCTAAATATACAGAACACACACAAGAGGAAAAGTTCAGAAATGAACGAAACCTTCTTGTGGCATTGTAGACTTAGTCATATCAATGCGACCAGATTAGCTAAGTTGTATAAAGATGGATATTTGAATCCGTTTGAATTTACATCTTATGAAATTTGCCAGTCATGTCTCAAAGGAAAGATGACCAAAACTCCGTTTACTGGACACGAAGAAAGAGCTACTGAACTCTTGGAACTGATACATAGTGATGTATGCGGTCCTCTGTCTACACATGCCAGGAATGATTTCTCGTACTTCATTACATTCACCGATGATCTCTCATGATTCGGACATGTGTTCCTGTTGAAACACAAATCTGAAACTTTTGAGATATTCAAGGATTATAAGAACGAAGTAGAGAACCAGACGGGTAAAAGTATTAAAACCCTTCGATCTGATCGAGGAGAAGAATACTTAAGCACGGAATTCCGAGACTATCTAAAAGAGAATGGGATTCTCTCTCAGCTTACTCCTCTGTATACACCACAGTACAATGGAGTATCGGAGCGGAGGAATCGCACCCTATTAGATATGTTGCGCTCTATGATGAGTGTTGCTGAGTTATCTATTTCCTTTTGGGGTTATGCACTTGAGACAGCTGAATACCTATTGAATCAAGTTCCATCAAAATCTGTGCCTAAAACACCATATAAGATATGGAGTGGAAAGAGACCATATCTTAAACGAGTTAAGATATGGGGTTGTCCGGCCTATGTTAAAAAACAGAATCCGGACAAATTCAAAGCACAATCAGTTTCTTGCAAGTTTGAGGGATATCCAAAGAACTCACATGGATATCTATTCTATCACAGTGAGGAACAAAAGATGTTTGTTGCTCAACATGCCAACTTTTTAGAAAAGGAATTTCTTGTAAAAGGAACTGGAAGAAGTTCCATAAACACAAACTACAACTGATGATTTGGTAGAACCGGAGGATTCAATTGTCCCCGACGAACTTCATGTTAGTGTATATGCCCTAGAGGCCATTACTGTATCATACTAGTTTGTATATTATTTAATGGAAGCTTGGGATATTCACCTTGTATACACAATCTTGCTCAAAATAGTAGGATGCTACTTGGTTTGTTTCTACTTTAATATGTGCATGTGTTTCTTTAGCATATTGCTTATACATATTAGTAGAGCCCTTAGGATCTTTGCTTGATTACCAGCGTTGTGATAGCAGTCACACTCGTGGGGGCTGGGTAATCCACAAGCACATCCTTATACAGGTCCCTGGTCGTAGGACTATCGAGACGGGGCATCGATACTCCGGAGTAGACTAGCGTATGCGCTTCTCATCCCAGCAGGGGAGACGGTCTGTCCCACAACCGTCAGTACGTCGTACTTGAGATAGTATGCGTGTGCTCGTTAGGTTACGAGTACAGCGGACAGGACTCATCGGGAACTGATTGGTTGGTACTATACCTATCGTCAGTTATCAGTTCCCAGGTGACATGAGTACAGCTTAGTCCGCTGACTTGACACTGTCACTTCGCCTCGAGTGTGTTCCCACTGTACTTTGATTACTACCCTACCACGGCTCAAAAGAGTCGTGCAAACAAATAGTAGTTGGGTGCAGTCCCCAAGCACTTGGAAGCAGTGACGGTTAGACAGGATTCGACTCTCCCGGTATTGGGGGTTGACATCGCGCTGTGTCTAGGAGAGCCATTACACGAGTAGTCCCTGGCCAGGGCAAGCGAGATATACTGGTAGGTTTCCAGTGTTATCTCAGGGTGTTCTGGGCTACACTCCGACACGACTTGTACCGCTATTAGAGGACTGACGTTCACCACCCCCTAGGCCCGCCATGCGATGTATCAGACGAACAGACCGGACTGTACGGAGATTGTCACATTCAGGCTCAGTAGGAGTTCAGATGGGTTTCACCTCGTCCGTCTTCTTATCGGCATCTACCTGGGGGCCATTACGCACAGCTAGTGCCGCTTGCGGTCTGTGGTTAAACCCAATGTCAGCGTAGTGTCGAGTCTTTAGAGTCCCACACAGAGAGCTATTCGCCATTAGGCAAAAGAGTAGAGGTCGCATGGTTTTGCGACAGGTCGCATGGTTTTGCGACAGGGTTCAGTCACATCCGTGCACTTGTGCACGTTTAGTGTCCAGACAGTTAACACTAGCGGGCTTTGGTTTAAGCCAGATCCTAGTGTACGTTTTGGGATTGGTTTTATCTTGTTTGTATTCATGTTCCTCAGAACGCGGATGCGGGTGTGTATGCACAGTTGACAGAGAGACAAAGGCAGAGGATTCTCATTAGGGTTGTTGACTGTTGACTATTGACTTTTGCTAAACCCTAATAAGAATAAGAAATATGATTAATGATAATATTAATTAAGTATTATAGTGACATGGTTGTTGAGGGGTTGACTTTGTTGACTTTTTGACTTGGTTGACCGGTTGACTAGGTTGGACTAGTTGACCATCATCATTACAATGGTTGTCATTTCATGCAAAAACTTTTGTTTGCTTGTGCTTTGCAAAATGAGTGCATGAAATGATAATGCCACTTGATATGATATGAACCATCACATAATACTCAATTATTATTATTATTATTATTATTATTATTATTATTATTATTATTATTATTATTATTCTTTTTGGATTATGAGAGAGAGGTTGAAAAAAAGTCTTGCCCATTCTTGGATTTACTTTCTCTCTCTTGAGCTCTCTCATCCTCAAGCTCTCTCCCTCTTCATCTTGCTCTCTCTAGTTCATGGTTCACTTGTCTCATGTGTTGAGAAGCAAGAACCATTGAGATAAAACCAAATCACTTCTCTACTCATCCTAGTTCACAAGGTTTAGCAAACCAAGTGTTCTAGTTTCTTCAAGTTCGAAGAAGAAGCCAAAGGTAGAAGCTTTCAGGTGGATCCATCTTCGGCGCAAGGAGACGACGAGGTGAGGCCGATCCGTACACCGGAAAGAGTTGAAGACGAAGGAGTTCAAGAAAGGTATAACCCTCTAACCGAGTAGGTAAAACTCTTATTAGGTTTGTTAGTTAGTTGTTTAACAAAGATCCGTATTTTGAGTCCATGTTACCACCTCTTGAAAATCGTTTTTCATCATTTCCGCTAGCCCGTAAGTACCGGGAGAGGTAGCATGGAGTTACAGTGGTATCAGAGACAGGTTAAACACTATCTAACATGTTAGCAAAGTAACTAGAAATTCGATCGGAGAAAAAGTCGCAAAAAATCCCCGAAAAAATCAAGTTTCTGTCGATTCTGTATTCTGTTCAAAAATTAATAAATCATGCACCAAAAATCGACTCAGGCTTTTTATGAAACACCCAAGAAATTTGGTCCACTGACTCGGTCAACGCGCCGCGGAACCGCGGCCGAGTTGACTCAGCCATGGTGCAAATTTCCTGCAGAGTGTTTCTGGGGTTGTTTTGGGATTTTTAAAATATGATTTTTCTGCCCAGATTTTCCAGAAAGCAAAATTAGTTTTTAGGGCTTGAAAATCCGTATTTTGATCGAACTTCTAAAGACTTAAGCTGACGGGTTTATATCTGTGATGTGTTATATGTATCGAACGTCCGTTAATCGCTATACGTCGATTAGTGGGGGTTATACATATCTGTGATCTGTAATGTTGATGGTATGTATATATGAAATCATTAGATTGTCACGTGTGAATAGCCGGGGGTTGTGAGATGAGATTTTCTTTTCTTTCAATTCATGTAATATGTAAATTGATGTAATATTATTTGTATGGCCGCACAACCGGGTCGGGGTTGTAGCCGTCATTGTATAATTTCTTTTTACTGTTTTTGCTCCTAGGATAGACCCAAGGTGGGGTGCACAAACTACCGGGTATCTCGAAGTGCCGAGTGGCCTACTCACGTCGTTGAGGGAGGTTGCTCCGCTACGGATATTTGGCGGGTAGTTTGCCGCATCCGTAGGGGTCTAGGATGGGGTATTAGTTATTCACCGCGACCGTGTAATCCGCTTTTCGTTACAGGCTCGTACGAATTGCGGATTCCTAGTATATCCAATGTGTTCATCTGTGATCTGGAATGGCTATCATTGCAATATATCTATATATGATATTATTTAGGCGTTGCTTATGTTTTGCATCCTCTCTAGTCCAGCCCCCGCTCTGTCGTTAGTTAAGTAACCTAACGGGTAATGACGGGCCCCGTGGCGAATGCGGATGGCATAAGCGTACGTCATATTTTGGTTATTTTCTGTAATGGTAGGATTAAATGATGGGACGCATTAAAATTAATGCAAGAAAAATAAACCAAGTAAAAGTCGTTGGAACAATTTTAAAAACCACTCGGTTTCTTTTCAAAAATAACTTTTAAAACGCGGAGCTTAAACCACTCCTTTTAAAAGCTATCAAGGTTCCTTCGATTATATCAAGTTCACTACGTTCAAGGTTTCGCCAAAACCATTCGTAGCCCTCCGTCGTTTCATATGAATATTCAACAGTATTCAAGCTGTGTTTGTTGGCCTTAGTCAAGGCACAGTGTTTGGTAGCTGGTGGATATTCATATGTTGCATAGATAGATGCGTTGGTTTGGGACAGTCATATTACTTTGTTGGCCATAGTCAAGGGTATATACGGGTGGGTTCAAATTAACCTGGACAACGACGGGTAGAACTTGACATGTGGCTTATGATTTGTTGGCCTTAGTCAAGGTCATAAGAGCATGGGGCAAAAATCCACATCGGGAGTTTCAAAAGAACTGAAACTTGCTAGCGCTGCATACCATTTGGAGTGTAATGATTCTGGTAGGATTCCTTCAGTTTTGTCACGCGATGATATTTGGATCCCGATCCTACTGTGAGTATATGCTACTCCTCGGGAAATTTCTCACTTAACGATCAATGCTATAAACCAAGTAGGTGTCTAGAAAGGTGTTAGCGGGGCTACGCCCCCAGGGAAAAGAGGTTATTTAATTAAGGAACTTCGCGAAAGCGTTGGAAAACCTCCCTCGAAGTACCGACACTAGCCTGGCTGAACGGTTAAGCAAGTATTGTACGGTGAGATTGATCCTGACTAATTCTTCATTTTTGGTTTGAGGAGGGATTCGAGAGACAGTGGGAGCCATCCTGTTTAGATAAATTAAAAACCAATCTAAACTTGCAAGAGCATCATGCTGAGTGTTTTCTTCTCTCTCTCTTAATTGCAGCAACCAAGTGACCGCACCTAGGTTACATCTAGATAATAAAATGACTGAATCTGACTGTTATGACTGGCAAAGGTCTGTCCAGATGTCCATTACCCATAACAAACTGGGACACCTCATAACTAATCTAAACCCTGCCGTCTCAGGACCAGTTTCCCCTGTCACGGATAGTGATATCCGTAAGACATCGGAAAAAGACTGTGCGAAAGCCAAGTGCCTCGTGTTAGCCTCAGTTGATGGTGCATACCAGAGGCAGCACGAGAAGATGGACTCAGTTTCTATCTTCTTCCATAACAAAGATTTATATGGAGAGCAATCTCGTATCGCAAGATATGAGACCTCGAACGAATTGCTTCAAGCGAGGTTAGCTATCGGGTCATCTGTAGAGGGCAACGTCCTTGCAGAGACCAGCTATTTTGAGCTCACAGACCTGCAGACCACGTTGAAGAACGGGTCAAGTACTGACTTGATTCTACAATCCCTGCCCTCTGCTTATACCCTGAAGGAAACCAGGGAAGAAGAAGGAAAAGGAAGGGCAAAAGTTTCAGGACTGGATGTAGTTAAAGAAGGGCGTTCCTATTGTAACGGGAATGAACATTGGCAGAAGGATTGCAGGGCTTGCAAAGCCAGTAGCCAGAATTCGAAGCATGTTGTGGCTTCGGCTTCGGGTGTGTTTGTAATAGAGAACTGTATGTCAGTTAACCCTACTTCCTAGGTATTGGATACCGGATCAGGATCTCATATCTGTAATTCATTACAGGCTCTGAGAAACCGTAGGGTTATCAAGAAAGGTGATATGACTCTCAGGGTTGCTAACGGAATGAGCATGTATGCTGAATCCGTAGGAGAATATCATCTAGGACTGACAACTGGGCAGATATTGATTCTGCGTGACTATTTTTATGTACCAGGTGCGACTTGTAATATCATATCTGTATCCTTACTTTCTAAGGAAGGATATGATTTTACTTTTGTAAGCGATGTAGTAAACATCCACCTAAATCAAGTTCTGATTGGGTCAGGTACATTGAAAAACGGTATATACGTTTTGAATCAAGCTCAGGTCTTCAGTGTCCAGAACACACTTAAAAGAAAGTCTCCGGAATTAAATCAGGCTTTCTTATGGCATTGTAGACTGGGTCACATCAATGAGACACGGTTGACAAAGTTACATAAAGAAGGATACTTGGATCCGTTCGAGTACCAGTCTTATGCCACTTGTGAATCTTGTCTTATGGGAAAGATGACAAAGACTCCGTTCACTGGACACGGAGAAAGAGCGAGCGAGCTCTTGGGACTCATACACAGTGACGTGTGTGGTCCAATGTCTATACATGCGCGAAGTGGTTATTCATACTTCATTACTTTCATAGATGATTTCTCTAGGTATGGGCATGTCTTCTTGATGAAGCACAAATCCGAGGCCTTTGAGAAATTTCGGGAATACAAGAATGAAGTTGAAAAACAAACAGACAAAAGTATCAAGACATTGAGATCTGATCGAGGTGGTGAATACTTGAGTGCCGTGTTTCTGGGCTACTTAAAAGAGAATGGAATTCTCTCTCAGCTTACTCCTCCATACACACCACAACACAACGGTGTATCGGAAAGGAGGAATCGAACCCTATTGGATATGGTTCGTTCCATGATGAGTAAGGCTGAGTTGCCGCGACCTTCTGGGGTTATGCACTAGAAACAGCTGCATATCTCTTAAACCAAGTTCCTACTAAGACAGTGCCTACCATACCATATCAGATATGGAGTGGGAAGAAACCCTGTCTTAAACCCTTTAAGACATGGGGATGTCCAGCTTTTGTCAAAAAGCAGCATGCGGACAAGCTCGAGGCACGCTCAGTACAGTGCAAGTTTGTGGGATACCCAAAGAACTCCAAGGGGTATCTTTTCTATTACGCAGAGGAGCAAAAAATCTTTGTTTCTCGTCATGCCCGCTTCTTGGAAACTGAGTTTTTAGAAAATCAGATAAGTGGGAGCGCAATAGAACTGGAAGAAATTCCAGAACCACACGCTATTACTGAAACCTTAGTAGAACCAGAAGGTTCAGGGGAACCGGACATTCCTGCGCCGCTCCGCAGAAGTAGTAGGCAGTCTTATCCTCCCGAGAGATACTTCGGTTTTCTCATAGATGGGGATAGAGAGGATTGCACAGTTGATTATGATGAGCCTACAAGCTTCCAGCAAGCCATTCAGAGTGGTGACTCAGTAAAATGGCTGGATGCAATGCGGACCGAGATGGAGTCCATGTACACCAATAAAGTTTGGACTTTGGACTTTGCTCCAGAAGGGGTAAAACCCATAGGCTGCAAATGGATCTTCAGAAAGAAGATTGGTGTAGATGGGCAGGTTGAAACCTATAAAGCTAGGCTTGTAGCAAAAGGTTTTCGTCAAAGACCTGGTTTGGACTATGACGAGACCTTTTCTCCGGTATATATGCTCAAATCCATTCGGATCCTTCTTGCCATTGCTGCCTTCCACGATTATAAAATCTGACAGATGGACGTAAAGACGGCTTTCCTAAATGGAAATTTGGAGAAGTGCGTCTATATGGATCAGCCAGAGGGATTCAATCAGAGTGGGAGCAGCGGTAAAGTGTGCAAGTTGCTCAAGTCCATCTATGGACTCAAGCAGGCATCGCGGAGTTGGAACATCTGCTTTTATGATACTGTCAAAGAATTCGACTTTGTCAAAAACCCAGATGAACCATGCATTTACAGTAAGATTGTAGGGAAAAATGTGGTATTCCTCGTCTTGTACGTCGATGACATTCTCCTAATAGGAAATGATATTCCTATGCTACAGTCAGTCAAAGGATTCTTGTCACAGAGGTTCTCCATGAAGGACCTGGGCGATGCCAACTACATTCTGGGGATCCAGATCTATCGTGATAGATCTAAAAGGATATTGGGACTTTCACAGTCAAGGTACATCGACACCATACTGAAACGATTCAGTATGGAAGATTCCAAGCGCGGTAATCTACCGGCTTGTCACGGAATCACCCTCTCCAAAGAGATGTCTCCTAAGACTGATTTGGAAAGGGCTCGCATGTCATCAATACCCTATGCATCTACGGTAGGCTCTATTATGTATGCGATGTTATGTAGCAGACCAGATGTAGCATACGCATTGAGCGTTGTAAGACGGTATCAGTCGAACCCAGGGGAGAAATACTGGATAGCAGTAAAGAACATTCTCAAGTACCTGAGAAGGACTAAGGAGATGTTCTTGGTGTATGGCGGAAAAGACCTCCAGATCGAGGCCTTTGCTGACTCCAGCTTCCAGAGTAGCAAGGATGACTCCAAGTCCATGTCGGGTTATGTCTTTACCCTCAATAGAGGGGCGGTTTGCTGGAAGAGTTCCAAGCAGGAAACTGTTGCTAACTCAACTATGGAAGTGGAGTACATAGCTGCTTGAGATGCCGCAAAGGAAGCTGTCTGGATGAAGAAGTTCCTCACGAAGCTTCAGGTGGTTCCTACCAGTGTTGATCCAATACCGCTGTATTGTGACAACAACGGAGCTATATCTTTAGCGAAGGAACCCAGGTCCCATCAGAAGTCCAGGCACATTTTGAGGCGGTACCACCTAATCAGGGAGATCGTTGATCGCCGGGAGATCGTTGATCGCCGGGAGATCGAGGTGAAGAGAGTAAATACAGAAGATAACACTGCTGATCCACTCACGAAGGCCTTACCCCAGACTTAGTTCGAGCGGTTGATCGAGATGATAGGTCTTCGATACGCCAGTTCATGGCCTTAGTGCAAGTGGTAGATTGTTAGTGTATATGCCCTAGAGGCCATTACTGTATCATACTAGTTTGTATATTACTTAATGGAAGCTTGGGATATTCACCTTGTATATACAATCTTGCTCAAAATGGTAGTATGCTACTTGGTTTGTTTCTACTTTAATATGTGCATGTGTTTCTTTTAGCATATTGCTTATACATATTAGTAGAGCCCTTAGGATCTTTGCTTGATTACCAGCGTTGTGATGGCAGTCACACTCGTGGGGGCTGGGTAATCCACAAGCACATCCTTATATAAGTCCCTAGTCGTAGGACTATCGAGACGGGGCATCGATACTCCGGAGTAGACTAGCGTATGCGCTTCTCATCCCAGCAGGGGAGATGGTCTGTCCCACAACCGTCAGTATGTCGTACTTGAGATAGTATGCGGGTGCTCGTTAGGTTACGAGTACACTGGACAGGACTCGTCGGGAACTAATTGGTTGGTACTATACCTATCGTCAGTTATCAGTTCCCAGGTAACATGAGTACAGCTTAGTCCGCTGACTTGACACTGTCACTTCGCCTCGAGTGTGTTCCCACTGTACTTTGATTACTACCCTACCACGGCTCAAAGGAGTCGTGCAAACAAATAGTAGTTGGGTGCAGTCCCCAAGCACTTGGAGGCAGTGACGGTTAGACAGAATTCGTCTCTCCCGGTATTGGGGGTTGATAT
The DNA here is from genome assembly GCA_030015575.1 of Agapanthus africanus. Lineage (NCBI taxonomy): Eukaryota > Viridiplantae > Streptophyta > Magnoliopsida > Asparagales > Amaryllidaceae > Agapanthus > Agapanthus africanus. The sequence continues at coordinate 589,007,318 of CM057340.1, read as the reverse complement.
CGCGCTGTGTCTGGGAGAGCCATTACACGAGTAGTCCCTGGCCAGGGCAAGCGAGATATACTGGTAGGTTTCCAGTGTTATCTCAGGGTGTTCTGGGCTACACTCCGACACGACTTGTACCGCTATTAGGGGGCTGACGTTCACCACCCCCTAGGCCCGCCATGCGATGTATCAGACGAACAGATCGGACTGTACGGAGATTGTCACATTCAGGCTCAGTAGGAGTTCAGATGGGTTTCACCTCGTCCGTCTTCTTATCGGCATCTACCTGGGGGCCGTTACGCACAGCTAGTGCCGCTTGCGGTCTGTGGTTAAACTCACTGCCAGCGTAGTGTCGAGTCTTTAGAGTCCCACACAGAGAGCTATTCGCCTTTAGGCAAAAGAGTAGAGGTCGCATGGTTTTGCGACAGGGTTCGGTCACATCCGTGCACTTGTGCACGTTTAGTGTCCGGACAGTTAACACTAGCGGACTTTGGTTTAAGCCAGATCCTAGTGTACGTTTTGGGATTGGTTTTATCTCGTTTGTATTCATGTTCCTCAGAACGCGGATGCGGGTGTGTATGCACAGTTGACAGAGAGACAAAGGCAGAGGATTCTCATTAGGGTTGTTGACTGTTGACTATTGACTTTTGCTAAACCCTAATGAGAATAAGAAATATGATTCATGATAATATTAACTAAGTATTATAGTGACATGGTTGTTGAGGGGTTGACTTTGTTGACTTTTTGACTTGGTTGACCGGTTGACTAGGTTGGACTAGTTGACCATCATCATTACAATGGTTGTCATTTCATGCAAAGACTTTTGCTTGCTTGTTGTGCTTTGCAAAAAATGTGCATGAAATGATAATGCCACTTGATATGATATGAACTATCACATAATACTCAATTATTATTATTATTATTATTATTATTCTTTTTGGATTATGAGAGAGAGGTTGAAAAAAATTCTTGCTCGTTCTTGGATTTACTTTCTCTCTCTTGAGCTCTCTCATCCTCAAGCTCTCTCCCTCTTCATCTTGCTCTCTCTCTAGTTCATGGTTAACTTGTCTCATGTGTTGAGAAGCAAGAACCATTGAGATAAAACCAAATCACTTCTCTACTCATCCTAGTTCACAAGGTTTAGCAAACCAAGTGTTCTAGTTTCTTCAAGTTCGAAGAAGAAGCCAAAGGTAAAAGCTTTCAGGTGGATCCATTTTCGGCGCAAGGTGTAACGTTTCCAAAATAATAAAATATTATTTTCGGGAATTTTTATAATTTAATATTATTTTAATGAATATTTTAATATTCCGGTATAATTAAATATAAATAAATGGGGGGAAATTTTGGAAAATTCTAAAATAGGGTATTTTATAGAATCATGCCATTTTAAAGTTTTTAAGACTAGTTATATGCTAATTTTGTGTTAATCGCGATTAAAAATTGCTAATTGGATTTTTAGCATTTTTGTGCAAAAATGTGCACATATCATTTTCCACACTTGTTACACTTGTGTTACATTTCTATTGCCATGATTGTTCTTTTGGATTCACTATTGGAGTGAGAAGGAAAAGAAAAAGGAAAAGAAAAGAAAGAGGAAAAGTCAAGGGGACATAATGATGGGGTAGGTATACTAGTGATGAGAGAGAGTGTGTGTGAATTATAATGAGAGAGAGGGGGGGGGCTGCCCAATTCAAAATCCCTCACCATTTCCATCATCCTCTTCATCTCCTCAAGCTCCTAACCCTCCTCAAATAATCCCTAGATCCATCTCCTAACAATCCCCAAAACCCTACACACCCTTCACAAATATTAATCCCCTCTTCAAGCTCTACACATGGGACCAAGAAAAATTCAGTTTTGATGATCTTGGGGGGATTCATGGGTGCTTTATGAGGTAATTCCTTCACTAATTGGGTTGTTTTCCATTTACTTAAGTATTTATATGTGTTTAAATGTGATATTGTGGAGGTAGTGAACATTGGGAAACCCTAGTAAAGATTTGAGTGTTGGTTTGAATTGGGTGATTCCTAGTAGCTGTTAACTAAACTTAGATGGTGTTTAGTGACCTAGACCAAACCTTAGAAACCCCAAAACACAGATTTAGAAACCCGACATCGGATAAATGTGTGATCTGTGAAGGTGTTCTGGAATCTGGAGCAACCCGAGGGCACCAAAAATTGAATTGAGCTGACAGTGAGTCGTGCAGGCACCTAGGAAGCTACTACCAAGACCCGAGCCCCTAATTCAAACCTGTGGCCGCAGATTTAATCATTCTAGCCGCAATTTGCGGCCAGAGTAGGATGGATTGGGTTCATATTTGTTCCAAGGCTCATTTTGCACTAAATTAGACCCCTCCTATATGCAGTTTTGGCTAATTGTCATCTGGGGAAAATCTGGGAGCGTTTTGGTGTGTTTAGGCGATGTTTTCCGTATTTTTAAATGCACTTTCTTGATATTTGGATTTTTATTTGGTTTTCGGGTGTTCGTACATCGACAACAGGGGTTGTTTGTTGGATTTGCATGTTTGGGCCATAGGTTCTAACCTGTGAGCACACTGTGCGCTGTATCGGTTTTCTGTATCGATTTTAATACGTATTGCGATTGGTTATTATTGTAGGTACCCTCGCATGGATTCCGAGGCGAAGAGGTGTGGCGTCATCGATTTCGGCGAGCGAAGACCAGGTGAGTAGATTTATATCTACGGGGAGAAGTTGGGTAGATGGCGTATAGCACCCCCGCAGTCCGTGGCGACGTATACGAATACGTATACACACATATATTTATTATGTGTTGTTTAGGATTATTGATGGTAATAATGGTATTATTGGTGATAAGGATGTATTGGTTTAGTATAGTGCGAAATCCTAGAGTAGTGGTTGCACCCACACATACACGTACGCATATACTTGCATGCATTCTTTCATTTATCTGTGCGCATATAGAGGTGTGTATATCTACACATGGGTATGGGACTATGTGTTCATATACGGGATTGAGGATGATACATGGGATTGAGATGAGTCGATGAGGTTTGATTGAGGCCGTGAGATTCGGCGATATGACGGAGTTCGTATTTGAGATGTGATATGATGGTAGTGATACCGGATATGTGATGAGATGAATGGGATATTGACCCGTACCCAGTTATTGGGATGCCGTACGACGATTTACCGTACGAGCTTTATATTGATGTTAGATCCGCACTCATGACTCGAGAATGTTATATGATATACTGTATCGTACGTGATACTATTGAGGCGAGATCACCGACTATATATATATATGTATATCGACTCAGATTTAGGTGGTTTCCATACCCCTCCCGATTGACTTGATTGTTGGGTTCGTAGTTCACATAGTAGGCGTTACACTAGACCCGAGTCATACCTATTTCAAAACTAACGAATTGGGGATATTTTAAAGATAGGCAGAAGGGTTTATACGGATATTTTTAAACGACGCATCTTTTCTTACAACACCGTAGCCCTTATTTTACCAAAAGCCCTTATTCGTCTTATTTCAAAAGGCAAGGTTGCATGATATATCTATTGAGGCAGGTTCTTTACTGTTGCGTTGATTATTCGATTCCGTATATTCATGCTATTTGCATTGCATCGGTTGTATTGTTGATATATTTCAGTCATGCTGCTAGGACACCAGCACCATTATCGATGATGCGTATGTTCCACGTACACTTGTTTGCCGGCTCACACACTTCATCATCGATAATTGCCATGTCACTACACTGTAGTACTGTTGCATTCAGTGTATGTTGCTTACATTTCTTTACATGTCGCATACATCCTGCTTTCTGATTATACGCATTGAGATATGTTGTTTCCATGATATTTCTGGTTTTTGGGAACCGTGGGTGTTTCAAAAAGAGAATATGTAATTGTTTTAAAACCCGGTTACCCTTGATATGATATTTCAGTGCGTCCACCATGTGTTTTCTCGATGCTGAGAGCGACATGTGAAACCCGATTCGAGGAGGCGGATGAGGCCGATTGCGGGTACATGGTGGACCCGGTATGGTTCCCCGGGGCAAGAAATGTTTTTCGTGGAGTAGACGATGAGCCTGGCAGGGTGGCGAGTACCTGCCGGTGATTGGTTGGACCTGGCGGTTATCCGGAGGATACTGACCAGAGTCGATAGATGAATATGGGCGTACTGCCGGGACCGAGGGCCGATACCGCAGACAGAGCCCGTGGGCCGATCCGGACTGACGGAGCTCGATATATGAGGATTTACGTGCCGATGCTGGGCACAGTTTTCATGATGTTTTCGAGTGTCGATGCTGGGCTCTCCGGTTCCATGATTTTGACGTGTCGCGAGGGACACAGATGGTTTATATCCTCATATTATTCCCATGCACATGCTTTATGAAATTTCCATGCATGATGGTTATTGTCATTGGGTGACGAGTGGATGGGATCCACGTACATGCAGTTTTGATTACATTGATCATACCTCACATTTATGATATGCTATTACCTGAGGCACTGGCACGAGCACTTGGCACTACACTCATGCATAGAGATTTCCTTGCCAGTTTAGCATGCTTCAGACTTATTCATATTGAGGTTTATTTATATCTGATCGTATTGACCTAGGATGGGTCATGCATTCGATCTCTGCTTGTAGATATTTTCTATTCACGAGTTGGCAACTCACCCCGTTGTGCCACAGTTCTTGCAGGTTTTGCCGTACAAATTCCATAGTGGCATTTCTGGCATACTGCTTCCTTATGGGTGACTTGCTTGGGTAGGTGGGTTCCTTTGTATCAGAACTGCCATTGTTCATGTATTATTCATTGTATCTAGAAATTCCATCAACCAAAACTTGTATATTGTTTCAGACTTAGAAAACAGTGTTGTATTATTTCGACCTTAGAGTCGCGCTTGTAGTATTACGGTTTTCTGGCTGTTTTGAGTTCTTTTTGGGTTTTGATCCTCACCCTTTGGCGTTGTATATTATTATTGCTTGCGTGGTTGTGACCGTCGATTGACGAAGAGCTAGCTCCCGCTTGGGGATGCCTTTTATCATTTCGTATATATATTTCTTGTTGTACCCCGTTCGGGGCCAGTTTTTACAAAGGAAACTCTGCCGAAATTTTCAGGAAAGGTTACACATTTTAAAAATACATATTCGGCTTAGTTATTTAAAAACTTTGATTTTCGAAACATGATTTCTTTACTTCTTAAAACCAGTTTTCCTTATTTACTCTTTAAATGGTTTTAGATTTATGGGCTTTTGGCTTACTTGGAACAGATGGGGTCCTATAAACTTCATATGGTTCAAAGGCCAGTCACGTGCTCTTTCGGGTCGTGACACAAGGAGACGATGAGGTGAGGCCGATCCGCACACCGGAAAGAGTTGAAGACGAAAGAGTTCAAGAAAGGTATAACCCCCTAACCGAGTAGGTAAAACTCTTGTTAGGTTTGTTAGTTAGTTGTTTAACAAAGATCCGTATTTTGAGTCCATGTTACCACCTCTTGAAAATCGTTTTTCATCATTTCCGCTAGCTCGTAAGTACCGGGAGAGGTAGCATGGACTTACACTTCAACCACTCCGCGAATCTAGTAGTGTTTGTTACGACCCGAAATTGGCACGTGACGGCCCTAATACTACGCAACGTCTAAAGGCGTAACGCAGTAAAAGAAAGCCAAAACCCAGAAATTTAAACCATAAAAAAAATAAGAAAAGATAATAGAAGTTTTGAAACATTTGAAATCACAACCCAAATTCTTTAAAAGTCCAACTTTTCTTTCTTTAAAATTTTGGCAGCACCTCCTTTGTAAAAACTAGCCCCAAAAATGGGTACAACATAAATATAAATAAAGCATCCCCAAACGGGAGCAAATACGCGCCCAAAGGCGGAAAACAACCACCACAACAAATATACGACGCCGTAGCGAAGAAATAAAAGACAATAGAAAGAAAGATGTAAAAAAAGCAACAAATCACAAATAATATACAATATCGTCCTCACCAAGTCTCTAAGTCAACATGAAAATATAGTAGATGGAGAGTACAAAGATACAACAAATATACAATACAAAAATACGGATAACCACAAAAACCCACCTAACCAAAACTGCACACTATGAGCTGAAGCGGTATCCGTAACAAAAGATGCTCAGATAGATGAATAGCCAGCCTCGACTACTCTGGGGAACACCCTGCAAAACAACTGTGGCACAACGGGGGTGAGTTGCCAACTCGTGAATAGTAAATAACATATGCAGGTAATCACAAGTATGCACGTACAGCGTGAATCTAAGATATGCAATTAATAGCAATAACAGGTCATATGAATGCAATAATCATGAATAGTACACTAGCAGGTACAACTAATACATGAAGCAATAATATGACAATCAGTATGCAATAATCATGCAATAATGATATGAAAATGTATATATATGCAACAATCATGAAAGGTACACTAACAGGTACTACTAATACATGAAGCAGTGCATAAACAATAAATGTGAGGTATGGAGTGAAATATGTCGTTTCCACGGAAGCCTGACATCGTGGTAGGATCACAATCTATCAAGACAATCAAAATCCCAATTCCTCAAATCAGCCCCCAAATTGGCTCTCATTTCATATAAGTCTCACAACTCCTCAATGTACAATATCGAATAAATCTCCTATATCCTGAAAGTACAAAATCAAGTGAGTCTCGTATATCCTTTATCAAATCTCAAGTAAATATCATATGTCCTAAATCCAATATCAAGTGATTCCCTTATAACCTAGGTATATCTGCATGAATAAATATGATGAGTATCTAAATTGATATCAATACACATATATTAGCGTCACATTCCACCAATATTGGTGTAAGGGCATATATAACAGCGTCCTAACCCATTGTTATATATACATATGAGTAAAAAGAAATATCATGAAATCAATGTGTCAATCATCGACACAGAAATACTGATCTATCAGGTGTTGTCACCAAGACTGGCACCCTGATAGGTACGTATCATACGCTATATCGAAAGCTCGAGTGCCTGGCTCTGACCCTCGCCTTTCGATGTATCCATACGTACATGACTCCCGTCGGTATCCCCATGATAACCGCCGAGTCATAGGTAATGTCACCGGACGGTATGGCTCCCCTGCCGAGCTCATCGGCGTGGTGCATCGACATCCCTTTCTTGCCCAGGGGTACCTCCGGGCCCCACCATGTACCCTCATACGGCCTCTACGCCTCCTCGTAGGGGTATATATATCTGAACCTATAAAACTCATGGTGGATGCTGAAATATCATATCAAGGGGAACCGGGTTTTTCAAATAATGCATAATTTCATGAACTCCCACAGTTCGCAAATCTAGAAAACATTATGAAAAATCCATAACTCAAATGCGAAAATCCATGAATATAATATATGCGACATAACTGAAATGTAAGCATATAAAGGAAAACCGCTAATTAACTGCAATAGGTTCAAATGAAATATCATGCGGTTCCTATTTTATCCAATTCTAAATAACATCAAGTAAAGGTAAATATGTAGCTATAACTGATATATGTGTAACATACAGGTATAGCAAGATATAGGTATCTAAATGTCATATGCGATAAGAAATATGAATCAATGTCACAATGTCCCTAACCAAGCAATATCATATCTGTAAGTGGTTTGTGCGTGACATGGCAATTATTGACGGTGTGTGTAGCATAAAATCAGTGCTCGTGCAACATGAGTCGTCAATAATATGTGCAGTGTTCTAAAAGTACTAGTCCAAGCATAACAATATATAAGTAGTAGGGTAAATGCGTAATTCTAAATATGAAATAGAATATGCGACAAAGGTAACATCTCTAACCTAGACGCATAACGCCATGCGGGCGATTCCCCTGTAGATGTTAAATCTACTCATTTGGTCGCGTGCTACACGTAGCCGACCACCTGCTTCCCTTTTTTTGCTGCGTTCGATATACCCGCCTATGAACCTGGAAATTACACAAGGAATCCATATATAAGCAAAATATCTCGCAAAACGCGATATCGAAACCAAAGGAGAAACTCGCGTCGCGGACTAAACGCGTATGTACGATACGCTGAAACGTGTATATGCGTCTAAAACCACCCCGACACGTCGCGACACGCTGGATCACAAGACACACCCACGTATCGCGCGTATCGCGCAAACAAAACGTACTAGAAAAACGATATATGGTCCCAGATTTTGATACAGGTGAAATCTTACAAAATTGCACATGCCAAAACACTGGAAAACACAGCAGACTACTCTAGCCAAAATCCCAGCACCTATCTCCCCCATCTGGCCGCAATTTGCGGCCAGAAAGAATAAAATTGTGGCCTGGGTATGGGGTTAGGGGCTCATGCTTGGTGTGTGTAGTCTAGACCTAGTATACATGCTCCAGTTTCCTCAACTTTTCTCTGAAGGAGCCGGGTCACAAGCAGATCACAGAAAGCTACAATTTCACTTTAAAACCATAAATTTTGCACAAAAAGGAAACCTAGGGTATTTTGGTGAAATATGGGGTTAATCTCAGTTAAAGTAGCCCTAATAACACTTAACTAGGCTAGGCTAACCAATAAAATCATCGCCTAACCAAAAGTCCACGCAATTCACCATAATTAGCACAAAATCACACATTTTACACTAACCGAAGCTATCTACACATAAGTTTAGCAAGCTAGGAATTCAAGCCTAAGAAGTATACCTCACTTGACCCTAGGCACAAGGAGAAGGAGAAGAGGAAGAGAAGAGCTGCTGCAGTTGCTGGGGCTGCTGCTAATGCTGCTGGAGCTGCTACTGGTTCTGTTGCTACTGCTGCTCCATGATGTTGCTGTTGTTGCTGCTTGCTGCTGATGGTGCTGCTGCTTCCTCTGCTGCTGCTGCTGCTGAGGCTGCTGCTGGTGTGTGTGTGTGTGAGTGTGAGAGAATGAGAGAAGTGAGAGTGAGAATGAGAGCACAATTCTAAACCCCCCTCTCTCACTCTTCATTTAATGAGCATGGCTCATGCCATGAAGCCCATGCTCTCTCTCTCTCTCTCTCTCTCTATCAACAAAAGAAGAAAAACCTTTTTATTTTTAAAACAACCATACAAAATTTAAAACCCAAAAACACCTAATACAATTATTAAACTAGATTAAGGAAATGGTTAGTCCACCATGGTTGCTAATCATGGTTTAACCCCAAATTAAACCCTAGTTTACATGCGCAAGTGTGTGCAGGCCTAGGAAAATTCTAATAAAATATTCATTAAATAGGATAAAATATTTGAAAATCGATTTGGTAAACTTTTTTTTATTAAAAACCATATATTAAAATATAATTAGCCACTAAACACATCCTAAGGTGTTACAGGGTTACTCATCCACCTGAGAGATACTATGGTTTTCTCGTAAACGGTGGGAGCGAGGATTGCATCATGGATGATGATGACCTAACTAGTTTCGAGCAGGCCATCATAAGTGGGGACTCTGTGAAATGGCTGGATGCTATGCAATCTGAGATGGAATCCATGTACACCAACAAAGTATGGACTTGGAAGTTGCTCCTGAAGGGGTAAAACCCATCGAGAGCAAGTGGATCTTTAAGAAGAAACTTGGTGTAGATGAAAAGGTTGAGATCTTCAAAACTAAACTTTTAGCAAAAGGTTTTTGTCAACGACCAGGTGTCGATTTTGATGAAACTTTTCTCCAGTAGCTATACTTAAATCCATCAGGATCCTGCTTGCCATTGCTGCATACCATGACTATGAAATCTGGCAGATGGACGTCAAAACCGCTTTTCTAAATAGTGATTTAGAAGAAAGCGTGTATATGACACAGCTAGAATGCTTCGTAGACAGTGGGAGCAGCGAAAAGGTGTGCAAGCTGCTTAAATCAATCTACGGATTAAAGCAGGCATCGTGAAGCTGGAACATCTGTTTTGATGTGGCAGTCAAAGAGTTTGACTTCATCAAAAACGTAGATGAACCTTGTATGTATAAAAAGTTTGTAGAGAGTAAGGCTGTCTTCCTCGTATTGTACGTGGATGACATACTCTTGATAGGAAATGATGTTCCTATGCTGCACTCGGTCAAACTCTTCCTATCACAAAAGTTCTCCATGAAAGATCTGGGTGATGCCTCCTACATCCTGGGGATAAAGATCTATAGAAATAGATCTAAAAGAATGTTGGGATTATCCCAATCCAGGTACATTGACACCATACTAAAAAGGTTTAGTATGGAAGATTCTAAGCGTGGTAATTTACCCTCTTGTTCAGAAATCACTCTCTCCAAAGAGATGTCTCCCAAGACTGATTTGGAGAGGGCTCGCATGCAAGAGATGCCCTATGCTTCTGCTGCCTGGGTGTGGGGTTAGGGGCTCGTGCTTGTTGTGTGTAGTCTAGACCTAGTATACATGCTCTAGTTTCCTCAATTTTTCTCTGAAGGAGCCGGGTCACAAGCAGATCACAGAAAGCTACAATTTCACTTTAAAACCATAAATTTTGCACAAAAAGGAAACCTAGGGTATTTTTTATGAAATCTGGGGTTAATCTCAGTTAAAGTGGCCCTAATAACACTTAACTAGGCTTGGCTAACCAATAAAATCATCCCCTAACCAAAAGTCCACGCAATTCACCATAATTAGCACAAAATCACACATTTTACACTAACCGAAGCTATCTACACATAAGTTTAGCAAGCTAGGAATTCAAGCCAAAGAAGTATACCTCACTTGACCCTAGGCACAATGAGAAGGAGAAGAGGAAGAGAAGAGCTGCTGCGGTTGCTGGGGCTGCTGCTAATGCTGCTGGAGCTGCTACTGGTTCTGTTGCTGCTGCTGCTGCTCCATGCCGTTGCTGTTGTTGCTGCTTGCTGCTGATGGTGCTGCTGCTTCTTATGCTGCTGCTGCTGAGTCTTCTGCTGGTGTGTGTGTGTGAGTGTGAGAGAATGAGAGAAGTGAGAATGAGAGAAGTGAGAGTGAGAATGAGAGCATAAGTCCAAGCCCCCTCCCCCTCTCTCTCTCTTCATTTAATGAGCATGGCTCATGCCATAAGGCCCATACTCTCTCTCTCTCTTTATCAACAAAAGAAGAAAAACCTTTTCATTTTTAAAACAACCATACAAAATTTAAAACCCAAAAATACCTAATACAATTATTAAACTAGATTAAGGAAATGGTTAGTCCACCATGGTTGCTAATCATGGTTTAACCCCAAATTAAACCCTAGTTTATATGCACAAGTGTGTGCAAGCCTAGGAAAATTCTAATAAAATATTCATTAAATAAGATAAAATATTTGAAAATCGATTTGGTAAACTTTTTTATTAAAAACCATATATTAAAATATAATTAGCCACTAAACACATCCTAAGGTGCTACAATCTTCCTCCCTTAAAGAAATTCATCCCCGAATTTAAAAATATACTGCTACGCGTACCTTCAAAGAGATGAGGGAACTTCTTCCGCACCTCGCCCTCGGCCTCCCAAGTGATCTCTTCACCATTCGGGCTGCGCCAAAGCATCTTCACTGATAGCAAGACCTTCGATCGAAGTTTCTTCACCTGCCGGTCCAATATCACGACTGGCCGCTCGGTGAACGAAAGATCGCGCTCGAGCTAAATGGTCTGGTGCTGAATCAAGTGAGAAAGGTCATGAAGGTAATTGAAAAGTATCGACACAAAAAATACGGGGTGAATACTCAATAATCTGGGCGAAAGTGCCAAATTAAAGGCAACAAAACTAACTCGCTTATAGGATCTCAAAAGGACCTAAAATCCTGGGATAAACTTCCCAAAACTCAACATGTCATTTATCGGAAAATCCGTAGGACTACATGATCTGCCACTGTGAACTCAAGTCTGCGACCATCTCGGTCGGCATATGACCTCTATTTGCACTGGGCTACTCTCATCCTGACCTGAATCAACTGGATCATCTCCGACGTCTCTAGACTAGCTGGGGTCCAAAAATCCTACTTACGCAGAGTCAGAAAAACAACAGACTGGTGATCGACACGACCTAACCCCTAAACCTAAATGTTGCCAATTAGAACACTTCCCGATAACTGCTATCAAGAAGTATCCTAACGATGGCAAGTGACGATCCCAACTGCCGAAAACAATTAATACATACGCACAAACTTAACAAAGAACAACTGAGCAAACTGAGTATAACCGGACGACAAGAATCCGAATAGAGTCACACCCTGACTAAACCTGGGTAGGCACCATAACGAAATTTGTGGAGACCTGCTCCCATTCCCACTTCGGAACGGTTAAAGGTTGCAACTCTCCAGCCGGTCTCAGATGCTCAACCAAAACACACAACAAGACAAACACCTTGAAACGAAATCCGAAACTTCTCTTTACATCCCTGCCTACCCGTAACTATCTCACAAGTCACGTCAAATGTTGGTGGAACTTGAATGAGTACAGAGAGTTGACTGATGTGCTTGCTCTAGGATTTCACGTCTCTACCCAATAATATCAGGTACACAAACGCGTCCCTAAACTTAGCACACTATTGTCACAAATCAAGGACTCTGAATCATTACCCAGCCGAGTAGGCTCAAGTATCACTGACGAACGAGCATCGGCGGGCAGTGCCTCGCGAAAGCGATTAAGGAAAAACTAGTCGGGCGCGGACATGAGCAAGCTGTCCCCTCAGTAGAGGCGAACTTAAGCTGTACTCAACGATCACACAAGAACTGTAAATCTTTAGAAGACTGTTTCAACAATCAACACCCACTGCAGGAAGATGTACATTAAGCTCTGGTGGTCCGTGAAAATCTGACACGACTCTCAAACAAGTAGTGTCTCCAAGTCTCCAACGCAAAACCACCGTGGCCATCTCCAGATCATGAGTGGAATATCCTGCTAGTACTTCCTCCAAATGTAGGGAAGCAAAAGCGATAACTCTATAGTGTCACCTCAGTACACAATCGAGCCCCACTCAAGAAACATTACAGTTAAACAACAAAGTCACCCGAACCAGAAAGCAAAGAAAGAACTGATGCAGTTGTTAACCGAGTCTTCAACTGCCGAAACTCCGCATACATGCCTCAGTCCAAAAAAAAGAAACCTCCATTCCGATCAATTCAGTCAACGGTGCAGCACTACATTAGCAATTCTGCACGAAACGGCGGTAAAAACCTGCTAAGCCCCTAAATCTGCGGACCTCCGTCCTACACATAAGTCTGGACCTAAGCTGTATGTCCTCGATCTTCCTCGGAACTATACAAAAACGTCTCCCGTAACTACAAGACCTAGGAGTCAACACAAACAAGCCTGAAGGAACACTCCGAGAATCTAGCAAACCGCTGGGGCTCTCCCAATGCCTGCAAAACAAATCCTTAAGTGCTTCTCCTGTCCCTCAAGACACATTAAATAGACCAGAATGTCGTAAATAACACAACAATAACCGGTCGAGGAACGGCTTGAAGAAATCCGGTTCATCACATCTACGAATGCTGCTAGGGCATTGGTGAATCCAATGACACCACCAAAACATACAAAGCCCATAGCACACATAAGGCAGTCTTCGGAATGTCATCACTCCGAACCCGCAACAATGATGACCCGATCCCGAACAAACTTAGAAAATGTCTCGCACTCTGGAGCTGATCGAAGAAATTGTCAATGCGAGGTAAAGGATACCTATCCGCACCGTAAGCCGATTCAATTGACGATCAATTAATACACAACCTCAAACTGCCGTCTTTCTCCTTGACGAACAGAAATAGGAGCTTCCCAAAGCGAAATACTCAGACGCACAAGCCCCCCAACAAACAACTCTGCAGCTGATCCTTAAGCTCCCTAAAATTCGCCGGCTCATCTGGAACAACGTCGGAAAACTCTTGCATGAAAGAAAACCTGTCCAACAAACCAACTGTGGCTACGGTATCACGAATGAATGCCAAGAATCCACGACATCTCCTCAAAAGCCGACTAGCGAAAAAGGCTGAATTCAAGCTGTGAGAGGCAGCACAACTATCCACCTGCACAACAAGAACTGACTTACCGGGAAAACAAAACCTGACTGTTTCCTCACGGTAATCCACAGACGCCTAACACGTAGCTAACCAGTCCGTGCCCAGGAAAACGTCAAATCCAACTTCTCTAGAAGGATCAAAACGACGGACAAATCTCTATCTCCTATCCGATTGGCACACGACCGAAATACGTGTCGCGCAACAAAAGAATCGCTGACAGAAGTTAACAAAAAAACGGCTGATCTACCTAACACGACTCTCGTCCCAACCACGGCACAAAGTGTGAAAAACAAACAGTACATCAAAAGAACATACGAATTAAGAATTACCTGAAAACTCTGCACTGGACGCCCGCGCGTCCCGATGAGTAGAAGCAAACTCTCGTGTCTGCCCCCTACCCGCAACTGGCTGAACTCCTCCTCTGCTAGACTGACCCCTCTGAGCGAACCTTCCGCGTCCATGACGTCTCAGAATATGACCATGACGTGGTGCTAAGGAACAATCTCTGACGAAGTGTTGAAGGCTTCCACATCGAAAACATCCACGCGCTGACTGCTGACCCTCCTGGGGATGAGAGCTGAACGACTGTCCTCGTCCTAAGCCTCTGCTACTCCCACGACGGTCACGAAATCTGTCTCGACGACTAAGCCTCTGTCTCTGGGCCGGTACACCGGTACGATTCCTCCACTGTTCCGGAACTCTCAAAGTCTCTGGAATACGTGCCTCGTCAACTGGAGCTGCATCCACTGGTGCTATGTAGGTGACGGACTGCTGCATGCTGATCATAAGGAACAACTGAGTAACAAGGGTGACAACCTCCTGTCGCTGCGCTCTAACGGCCTCAACCAATGAGCTCATCATCTGGCGCAAGTCCTGCATCTCTTCCACAAGCCTAGCGAGCTGATCTGTCGAAGGCGGATCCGTCTGCACCTGTGCAACTAGCGTGCCATCCTGGTCAGTGCTCGTCTCACCCGAACCAACTCTGACCTCGGCCCTCGCTGCATCACCCTGAGTCCCCATAGTCATCGGCGGCAAGGCTATAAATGGAAATAAGATTCGATAAGAACACGGAAATCGAATCACAAGGGTATGAATCATCAAAGAAGGAATTTCAAGCAATGTACTTAGGTCACTTTGGCAGAGTACCGCATCGTGAGTATGCTGCAGACATACACACACTACGTTACTTTGCTTAAGCTACCTACTCCATCATACCAAGGTCATCCTACACTCCGAAAGGAAAAAACCTAGCGCTCTGATACCAACTTTACCATGCCCCGAAATTGGCACGTGACGGCCCTAATACTACGCAACGACTAAAGACGTAACGCAGTAAAAGAAAGACAAAACCCAGAAATCTAAACCATTAAAAAACAAGAAAAGATAATAGAAGTTTTGAAACATTTGAAATCACAACCCAAATTCTTTAAAAGTCCAACTTTTCTTTCTTTAAAATTTTGGCAGCACCTCCTTTGTAAAAACTAGCCCCAAAAATGGGTACAACATAAATATAAATAAAGCATCTCCAAATGGGAGCAAATACACGCCCAAAGACGGAAAACAACCACCACAACAAATATACGACGCCGTAGCGAAGAAATAAAAGACAATAGAAAGAAAGCTGTAAAAAAGACAACAAATCATAAATAATATACAATATCGTCCTCACCAAGTCTCTAAGTCAACATGAAAATATAGTAGATGGAGAGTATGAGGATACAACGAATATACAATACAAAAATACGGATAACCACAAAAACCCACCTAACCAAAACTGCACACTATGAGCTGAAGAGGTATCCGTAGCAAAAGATGATCAGATAGATGAATAGTCAGCCTCGACTACTCTGGGGAACACCCTGCAAAACAACTATGGCACAACGGGGGTGAGTTGCCAACTCGTGAATAGTAAATAACATATGCAGATAATCGCAAGTATGCACGTACAGCGTGAATCTAAGATATGCAATTAATAGCAATAACGGGTCATATGAATGCAATAATCATGAATAGTACACTAGCAGGTACAACTAATACATGAAGCAATAATATGACAATCAGTATGTAATAATTATGCAATAATGATATGAAAATGTATATATATACAACAATCATGAAAGGTACACTAACAGGTACTACTAATACATGAAACAGTGCATAAATAATAAATATGAGGTATGGAGTGAAATATGTCATTTCTACGGAATCCTGACATCGTGGTAGGATCACAATCTATCAAGACAATCAAAATCCCAATTCCTCAAATCAGCCCCCAAATTGGCTCTCATATCATATAAGACTCACAACTCCTCAATGTACAATATCGAATAAATCTCCTATATCCTGAATGTACAAAATCAAGTGAGTCTCGTATATCCTTTATCAAATCTCAAGTAAATATCATATGTCCTAAATCCAATATCAAGTGATTCTCTTATAACCTAGGTATATATGCATGAATAAATATGATGAGTATCTAAATTGATATCAATACACATATATTAGCGTCGCATTCCACTAATATTGGTGTAAGGGCATATATAACAGCGTCCTAACCTACTGTTATATATACATATGAGTAAAAAGAAATATCATGAAACCAATGTATTAAGCATCGACACAGAAATACTGATCTATCAGGTGCTGTCACTAAGACTGGCACCCTGATAGGTACGTATCATATGCTATATCGAAAGCTCGAGTGCCTAGCTCTGACCCTCGGCTTTCGACGTATCCATACGTACATGACTTCCGTCGGTATCCCCATGATAACCACCGAGTCATAGGTAATGTCACCGGACGGTATGGTTCCCCTGCCGGGCTCATCGGCGTGGTGCATCGACATCCCTTTCTTGCCCCGGGGTACCTCCGGGCCCCACCATGTACCCTCATACGGCCTCTACGCCTCCTCGTAGGGGTATATATATCTGAACTGATAAAACTAATGGTGGATGCTAAAATATCATATCGAAGGAAACCGGGTTTTTCAAATAATGCATAATTTCATGAACTCCCACGGTTCCCAAATCTAGAAAACATGATGAAAAATCCATAACTCAAATGCGAAAATCCATGAATATAATATATGCGACATAACTGAAATGTAAGCATATAAAGGAAAACCGCTAATTAACAGCAATAGGTTAAAATGAAATATCATGCGGTTCCTATTTTATCCAATTCTAAATAACATCAAGTAAAGGTAAATATGTAGCTATAACTGATATATGTGTAACATACAGGTATAGCAAAGTATAGGTATCTAAATGTCATATGCGATAAGAAATATGAATCAATGTCACAATGTCCCTAACCAAGCAATATCATATCTGTAAGTGGTTTGTGCATGACATGGCAATTATTGACGGTGTGTGTAGCATAAAATCAGTGCTCGTGCAACATGAGTCGTCAATAATATGTGCAGTGTTCTAAAAGTACTAGTCCAAGAATAACAATATCTAAGTAGTAGGGTAAATGCGTAATTCTAAATATGAAATAGAATATGCGACAAAGGTAACATCTCTAACCTAGACGCATAACGCCATGCGGGCGATTCCCCTGTAGATGTTAAATCTACTCATCTGGTCGCGTGCTACACGTAGCCGACCACCTGCTTCCCTTTTTTTGCTGCGTTCGATATACCCGCCTGTGAACCAGGAAATTACACAAGGAATCCATATATAAGCAAAATATCTCGCAAAACGCGATATCGAAACCAAAGGAGAAACTCGCGTCGCGGACTAAACGCGTATGTACGATACGCTGAAACGTGTGTATACGCGTCTAAAACCACCCCGACACGTCGCGACACGCTGGATCACAAGACACACTCACGTATCGCGCGTATCGCGCAAACAAAACGTACTAGAAAAACGATATATGGTCCCAGATTTTGATACAGGTGAAATCTTACAAAATTGCACATGCCAAAACACTGGAAAACACAGCAGACTACTCTAGCCAAAATCCCAGCACCTATCTCCCCCATCTGGCCGCAATTTGCGGCCAGAAAGAATAAAATTGCGGCCTGGGTATGGGGTTAGGGGCTCGTGCTTGGTGTGTGTAGTCTAGACCTAGTATACATGCTCCAGTTTCCTCAATTTTTCTCTGAAGGAGCCGGGTCACAAGCAGATCACAGAAAGCTACAATTTCACTTTAAAACCATAAATTTTGCACAAAAAGGAAACCTAGGGTATTTTGGTGAAATCTGGGGTTAATCTCAGTTAAAGTAGCCCTAATAACACTTAACTAGGCTAGGCTAACCAATAAAATCATCGCCTAACCAAAAGTCCACGCAATTCACCATAATTAGCACAAAATCACACATTTTACACTAACCGAAGCTATCTACACATAAGTTTAGCAAGCTCGGAATTCAAGCCTAAGAAGTATACCTCACTTGACCCTAGGCACAAGGAGAAGGAGAAGAGGAAGAGAAGAGTTGCTGCAGTTGCTGGGGCTGCTGCTAATGCTGCTGGAGCTGCTACTGGTTCTGTTGCTACTGCTGCTCCATGCTGTTGCTGTTGTTGCTGCTTGCTGCTGATGGTGCTGCTGCTTCCTCTGCTGCTGCTGCTGCTGAGGCTGCTGCTGGTGTGTGTGTGTGTGAGTGTGAGAGAATGAGAGAAGTGAGAGTGAGAATGAGAGCACAATTCCAAACCCCCCTCTCTCACTCTTCATTTAATGAGCATGGCTCATGCCATGAAGCCCATGCTCTCTCTCTCTATATATATATATATATATCAACAAAAGAAGAAAAACCTTTTTATTTTTAAAACAACCATACAAAATTTAAAACCCAAAAACACCTAATACAATTATTAAACTAGATTAAGGAAATGGTTAGTCCACCATGGTTGCTAATCATGGTTTAACCCCAAATTAAACCCTAGTTTACATGCGCAAGTGTGTGCAGGCCTAGGAAAATTCTAATAAAATATTCATTAAACAGGATAAAATATTTGAAAATCGATTTGGTGAACTTTTTTTTATTAAAAACCATATATTAAAATATAATTAGCCACTAAACACATCCTAAGGTGTTACAGGGTTACTCATCCACCTGAGAGATACTATGGTTTTCTCGTAAACGGTGGGAGCGAGGATTGCATCATGGATGATGATGACCTAACTAGCTTCGAGCAGGCCATCATAAGTGGGGACTCTGTGAAATGGCTGGATGCTATGCAATCTGAGATGGAATCCATGTACACCAACAAAGTATGGACTTGGAAGTTGCTCCTGAAGGGGTAAAACCCATCGAGAGCAAGTGGATCTTTAAGAAGAAACTTGGTGTAGATGAAAAGATTGAGATCTTCAAAGCTAAACTTTTAGCAAAAGGTTTTTGTCAACGACCAGGTGTCGATTTTGATGAAACTTTTCTCCAGTAGCTATACTTAAATCCATCAGGATCCTGTTTGCCATTGCTGCATACTATGACTATGAAATCTGGCAGATGGACGTCAAAACCGCTTTTCTAAATAGTGATTTAGAAGAAAGCGTGTATATGACACAGCTAGAATGCTTCGTAGACAGTGGGAGCAGCGAAAAGGTGTGCAAGCTGCTTAAATCAATCTACGGATTAAAGCAGGCATCGTGAAGCTGGAACATCTGTTTTGATGTGGCAGTCAAAAAGTTTGACTTCATCAAAAACGTAGATGAACCTTGTATGTATAAAAAGTTTGTAGAGAGTAAGGCTGTCTTCCTCGTATTGTACGTGGATGACATACTCTTGATAGGAAATGATGTTCCTATGCTGCACTCGGTCAAACTCTTCCTATCACAAAAGTTCTCCATGAAAGATCTGGGTGATGCCTCCTACATCCTGGGGATAAAGATCTATAGAAATAGATCTAAAAGAATGTTGGGATTATCCCAATCCAGGTACATTGACACCATACTAAAAAGGTTTAGTATGGAAGATTCTAAGCGTGGTAATTTACCCTCTTGTTCAGAAATCACTCTCTCCAAAGAGATGTCTCCCAAGACTGATTTAGAGAGGGCTCGCATGCAAGAGATGCCCTATGCTTCTGCAGTTGGGTCTATCATGTATGTGATGTTATGCACCAGACCAGATGTAGCTTATGCACTTAGTGTGGTAAGTAGGTATCAATCAGAATCAGGGAAGAAGCACTAGACAGCTGTAAAGAACATTCATAAGTACTTGAGAAGGATTAAAGAGATGTTCTTGGTGTATGATAACGGTGAAATCCAGGTGGAGTCCTTTACCGATTCGAGCATCCAGAGTGGTAAGGACGACAGCAAGTCTGTCTCGGGTTTTGTCTTCACTCTCAATGCAGGGCGGTATGTTGGAAGAGTTCCAAGCAAGATACCGTAGCAGACTCGACGATGGAGGCTGAATACACCGCTGCCAACGATGCTGCCAAAGAGGCTGTCTGGATGAAGAAGTTCATTGCTGAACTTGGTGTCGTTCCATCCATTGAGGATCCAATACCCTTTTATTGCGATAATAATGGAGCTGTGGTTTTGGCCAAGGAACCCCGGTCCTATCAGCGATCCAAACATATTCTGAGGTGGTATCACCTGATCCGGGAGATAGTGGATCGCCGGGAGATCGAGATCAGGAGAGTTGACATGAAGAACAACACAGCGGATCCACTCACGAAGGACATCCCCCAGACGCAGTTTGAAAGACTTTTTGGGATGTTGGGTATAAGATACTACAACAACTGGCCTTATTGCAAGTAGGAAATTGTTAGGAATATGTATGCCTTAGAGGCCATTATTGTATGATATAGTGGATGCTTGTACATATATATAGGACTTTCTTGCTCGACATGATAGTATGCTATCTGGTTGATCTTAATCTTAACATGTACACTTATATTATTATACTGACTCTCTGATACATGTTGATAAAGCCCTTAGGATGTTGGCTTGACTATCAGGACTATGATGCATATCATACTAGTGGGGGTTGTGTAGTCCATAAACACATCCTTTAACAGTTCCTAGTCGAGGGAGTATCGAGACAGGGCATCGATATTCCAGAGTAGACTAGTGTGTACATTTCTTGACTTTATATGGGGCAATGGTTGATCCCATAACCATTTGTGTTTGACATCAAAGATTGTACACTGGTTCTCATTAGAGAATGGGTACACCGAACAGGACTCGCCGAGAACTCCTAGATGGTTCCATACCTATCGTCAGATAGCAGTTCTCTGGTGACACTTGTACAGGTTAGTCTATAGACCCGAGATCGTCATAATTTCTTGTGTGGTTCCCACTGTGCTTTGATTTTATTCCTACCACGGCTCAAAGGAGTCGTGCAAACAGGTGGATTTTGGGTACAGTCCCGAGTCATATGGTGGCAGTGAACTATAGGAGGGGTTTCGTCTTTCCCGGTATTAGGAGTTGATGTTGCGCTATGATCGATTGGCTATAACAGAAAGTCCCTGGCCAGAGCTGATGAGATTTACTGGTAAGTGTTGTCAGTAGTTTCTCGAACTTTTATAGGCCACACATCGGCATGACTTATCAAATTACTTGGGTCTGACATTTCCACCCCCAGACTCGACATGCGACATATCAGACGAAGAGACAGGACCGTACGGGAAGTGTTGCTTATAGGCTCTACGGGAGTTTGGACAAGTTTGCTTGTTGATCTTCTATTCGTTCAATACCTAGGTAGTCGTTATGTCCAGCTAGTACCGCTGACGGCTTGTGGGTATCTTATGTGATCATTACCTACTGCTGGCGTATTGACGAGTATTTAGAGTCCCATACAGAGGTTTCCTAGATCAAGCGAAACGAAGTAGGGCACATATGGTGATATATGTGGGAGCTTGATTAAATACGAGTATGTGATATCGTATTCTAATCTCGCGATATTAGATATCAGTCAGGTTATATGTGATATAACCGGATTATTGAATCAAGTGTTGATTCAATGGTATATGTATATGTTGTTAATATATATATTTGATATATATATATATATATATTTGTATATTTGATATTAGCCGGATTATATTTGATATAGCCAGATTATTGAATCAAGTGTTGATTTAATAATTTGATATATATGTATATGTGTGTGTGTGTATTAACTAGTATTGAATATTAGATGATTATATGTGATATAACCGGATTATTGAATCAAGTGTTAATTTAATAATGTGATATACATATATAAATGATATTAGGAGGTTATATATGATATAACCAGATTATTGGTGTTGATTTAATAATTTGATATATATTTATATATTTGATATATATACATGTATTAACTAAGCTTTGAGAAGCTTACTTAAGATTTTTTTTTCTTTATACATATTAATGTGTATATATGTGATATATATAATTATATGTATTATTTATTGTATCATGGTTGATGATACATAGAACTAGGATGTATGAGAATCACACTTGAAGTGAAATGAGTAGATAATGGTTGATTTATGAATAAAAGAAAATGGAAATGAGTCATTTTCTCAAGATGCTTGTGGAAGCTTTGAGAAGGCATGACCCACCCCATTCTCTTTTTCTTATTCATAGATATTTTCCCACCATCTCATCACTTCACTTCGTGGTTCACTCTCTCTCCATCCAGGTTCATTCTCATCTCCTTCTTCTTCCTCACTAGGTTTTTTTAGAGGTGAGAAAATAAAAGAGAAAGAAGAAAATAAAGTGAGCAAAATTCCTACTTCATCAACCTACACTTTACTAGCCATTTAGTTTAGCTTGATTGTTTCACTAATACCTTGATTAGTGAAGAGTGAGCTTGAGTGAGAGAGACTTCAAGGTGGATCATCTTCGGCCTCGAAGATTACATAGCAAGCTTGTTCCTTTCACCAAGTGGAGTCTAAAAAGAGTTCTAGGGACTACTACTTGGAGCTTTAGAAGTGAAGGACCGGTCTACAAAGGTTGTAAACCCTCATCACTTAGTGTAGAACTTGTTTTCTTTCTTCTAAACCCTAATTCTCTAGTTCGATTCTAGGTTAGTATAGCTTAGACCTCTAGATTTTTAAAATTGCATACTTGATGCTTGTATAAACCTAGTAGAGGTGCTAAGACATACTTTCAAGTGCAACCTCACTGTCAAGTGCGAACCAGCGCTAGAGCAGGACCAGTCCGTCAGCCTCCTAATTGGGAACCTCAGCAATTGGATGGTCCCATTCTTATGTACAGCATGCCTCAAGACGTTTCAGGAGGTGACCAAGAAAATCCAAATGCTGGAACGCTCAAAACAAAAGTCTATCCGGGACCCTCAAAGAGACAAGACTTGTAAGAGCAAGAGGGTCGACAACCGTAGAAGCGGGAATTCCGGCAATACTAATGTCTTCAATGCGTCTGACAATGAAAACAAGCGAAAGGCGGGCGAATCCAAAACCAACCAGTCTCGAAAGCCAGTGCTGGGAGGAGAAAGGCCTTCCCTAGAGAAGAAAAAGAACAAGGTTTACTCTTTCAGGAGGGACAAGATCCGAAAGATATTCAAGGATGCCATGGACAACGGTCTATAATTGCCGGAGTCGAAAAGACCTCACGAAACAAGAATGACCGACAATCCCCTGTATTGCCCGTATCACAGAGTAGTGAGCCATGCGATTAAGGATTGCTATATTTTCAAAGATTGGGTCGAGAAGCAGTACAAGACTGGAGAGATCGAGTTGTTCAAGAGTTTGTTAGTGAACAATCAATCTGCAACCACCAACTTTATACAGACACAAACTAAAGCCTTCTAGGAGCAGACAGCTGAACCCGCTACCTTAAGGAATGAAACTGACTCTCCGAAGCCTCCATGGAGCATGCACAGGTCCAAAAAGATGAAGAAGATATTAAAATTGCTTCAGAAAGAGCCCAAAACTGAATGGGAAGGGCAGAAGAAGCCCACCATTCTAGCTGCTAATTCAGCTCATTCAGGCCCAAAATCCAAAAAGCTCAAGAAGAAGAAAAGTGCGGCTCGACGCAAAAAAGAGTCTGCGAAGAGATCGACCATTCAAAACTATATCGATTCTCTAGAAGACTATGAATAAAATGAAAGAACTCCGATTCAATTGAATGAGTTCTTCCATGTAGAAGCGGCTAAGATTCTGGTGGAGCTAGAAGAAGACTCCAATGGAGAGATCCTTATAGTGACCTGCTATGTCATCCACCTTGGTAGTGACTCTGAGGAAGAGTTATTTTTTCCCGAAGAGGATGAGGAGCTCGCCACAAAGGCCAACCAAATTCAGCTCAGAAGCGGCAGAGATCTACCGCCAAATTAGGGTAACACCCCAAAAGGAAAGGAAAAAAAGTTGCTAATAAAGAAGATAGAGGAGATCCAGCTCATGAAAACTCGAGTCCTTCTTTAGTGGATTATAATATTTTAGATCATCTTCAGAAGTCCTGAGCATCTACGATGCCTTAGTCCTATCTAAGAAACTTAGAGATGTTCCCATTCATGCTCTACAAACCCCGAGCAGTACCAGGCTCGCTTTGCGGAAATTAATATGAAAGAAACCCAGTACACTCTACATGCCGCCACGGTCACATTTAAGGACGAAAACCTGCTACTGGGAACAGCTAAGCATAACCGGCCGCTTTACGTGACTGGGTATATCGACGGAGATCAGATTAATCGCATACTGATTGATCCGGGATCCTCAATGAACATTATGAACTTGCGGACTCTGAAGAGTTTGTCAATGGACGTTCGACACCTGTCAAGGGAAACGATTGTCATTTAAGACTTCAATCAAAATTACCAGCAAGTTCTGGGATCCATACCTCTGCCGATCAGGTTCAGGGACCTACAAACCGAAGCCAAGATTTACGTGATTGACGCAAACACGTCTTATAAAATTCTCTTGGGACGGTCATGGCTCCACCATTACGGTAATGTTCCGTCAACTCTCCATCAATACATGAAGTATACCAAAAATGGTGAAGAAAGTGTTAGTTATATGTATGCCCTAGAGGCCATTATTATACATGTGATGTATATTATAGTGGATGCTTGGACATATATAGGGAGGACTTTCCTGCTCGACAAGATAGTATGCTATCTGGTTGCTCTTTATCTTAACATATATACTTATTGTCTCTCTATTATATGTTGATAATAGGATGAGTATTTGACTACCAGGATTATGATGCAGATCATACTAGTGGAGCAATGGTAGTCGGTAAGTACATCCTTCAAATGTTCCTAGTCGTGGGAGTATCGAGACGGGGCATCGATGTTCCAGAGTAGATTAACGTATATGCTTCTTGACCCATATGATGGGCGATGGATGATCCCACATCCATTGGTGTTTAACATCAGAGAAGGTATATGGGTGCTCAGTGGAGACTGGGTATACTGGACGGACTCGCCAAGAACTCCTAGATGGTATTATACCTATCGTCGGATAGCAATTCTCTAGTGACACTGGTACAGGTTAGTCTGTCGACCCGAGATCGTCATAAAGTCTTGTGTGATTCCCACTGTGCTTTGATTTCCACCTTACCATGTTTAAGAGATCATGCAAAATGGTGGTTTTTGGGTACAGTCCTGAGCCACATGGAGGCAATGAGTGATAGGAGGGGATTTCTTCTCTCTCGGTATTGGGGGTTGATGTTACGCTATGCTTGATTGGCCATAATAGGAAATCCCCGGCCAGGGTTGCTGAGATCTACTGGTAAGTGTTATCAGTAGTTTCTCGAATCGTTATGGGCCTCACATCGGCATGACTTATCAGGCTATTAGGGTCTGACGTTTACCACCCCCAGGCTGCGATATGCGACATATCAGACGAAGAGACCAGACTGTACGGTAGTGTTACTGATTGGATTCGCAGGAGTATGAGTAGGCTTGCTTGTTGATCTTCTGATCGCTCAATACCCGGGTGGCCGTTACGTTTAGCAGACCGCTTGCGGCTTATGGGTGACTTATATGATCACCACCTACTTCCGGCGTATTGACAAGTCTTTAGAGTCCTACACAGAGGTTTCCTGGCTCAGGCGAAATGAAATAGGAGCACATATGTGATATGTGCGGGACCGAGATTAAGACGTGTATGTGATATCGTATTCTATTCTCGCGATATGTGATATCGGTCGGTTATATGTGATATAGCCGGGCTGTCGAATCAAGTGTTGATTTGATAAGTTGATACATTTGATATTAGTCGGTTGTATGTGATATAGCCGGATTATTAAATCAAGTGTTGATTTAATAATTTAATATATAATTATATATTTGATATATTAACTTACATTAACTAATATTAGCTTACTTAAGAATTCTTTTTTTTCTCACTTGTGTACACTTAGTATATGTGTGATATATATTAATGTACATTCTTTTGTATCATGCTAGATGATACATGAGACATGGGTGTATGATACTCACACCATTCTTAACATAGTCAAGGGTTTTATTTATTTAAAGTAATTCAAAATTGGGTGGAAATTAGTCATGGTTGATGCTTAGTGGAAGCTTGTAGAATTATTGACTAAGTCCACCAATTTTGTTTTACTTAAAATATTTATTAACCCAACCATAATGATTAGCCATGGTTTAGTCTCTACAAGGGTTAATATATGACATTAACTCACCCATGGTTGCCATTCAACACTTGACCTTTTCCATGGTTGTTTTTCTTCATCTCCTTCCTCTAGCCCTCTTGCAATTTGGGAGGTGAAGAAAATGAGTGAGAAAAATATTCCTAAAGTGAACAAAATTCCTACTTCATCGTCCTTTACTAGATTAGCCATTTAGTTTAGGGTGTTTGCTTCACTACTTCCATATTAGTGAAGAGATAGCATGAGTTGGTGTCTCCTCGACGTAGATCATTTTCGGCCTCGAAGACATCAAGCAAGCTTGTTCCTTTCATCTTGCGGAGCCTTTTTAGAGTCCAGGAGATCACTATTTGGAGCGAAGGGACTACTACAAGGAGCTTATGAAGTGAAGGACCGGTCTAGAAAGGTTGTATTCCTTGTTCACTTAGATATAAAGATGATTACATTCTAGTTTCATCTAATTCTCTAGTTAAGATTTTAGGTTAGGGTTCTTTAGCGCTCCAAATTTTTTTAAATGGCATGGTCGATGCATCCCGAAACCCAGCGGCGACCTAGGGAACCCAGTAGAAAGATGCATTGACGGAGACATCCAGCAGTTTAGTGTGCATGAAGTCCGATATGAAAATTCTTGGTAGTTTGTGAACCCCCAAAATACTGAGCCACAACTGACCAAAGGCAGAATGGCTCCGAAACTCAAAAGAAAATCTGAGCCGGCTGTCACTTTCAAGTGCGTCCGCGTTTCGGCAGTGACACTGATGAATTCGACGCTGGAAGTCCGTCCTTCCGTAAAACTCACCCTCATTTCGGTAGCGATACGGACTGGTCTGATACTGAAGGCCCATCCGGCAGCAAAATTTGCCCTCATTTCGGCAGCGACACTGAAGATTCAAAGGAAAAGGACCCGCCTTGTAACAGCTATACAGATTGGGCCCTCATGCAAAAAGCGAAGCTATGATAAACCTTCGAGATTACAGAAGGGTCCCTAGCTATCACAAGGGTGCCGGAACAGATGTGCAAGGAGCTAGATACTTTGTCGATCTCTACCATGAACCAACTATAAACTTTCTACGTTCCCGGAAGGAAAAGTAGACAGAAGGGCATCTTATTTTATGGGTCAAATCCTGTCGTCCACCCGGATGATTTGTTTGTCATGTGCCTTCCCTATGAAAGAGGCATAAGAGCTTTCCTCAATCCCTGATATTATGCGCTCGAGATGCGGGATTATTTTAAAATGTGAGGATGTCGATTATATCAAACGGAATCCAAAGCAAATTTTATGAGGGGTTGTGGCATCCGCTCAGGTCTGAGAACTCATCGATGGACGAATCCCAGATAGATGGGGCATAGGTTTCCATTCACCCTGACATCAAAGTATGCTACATGATTCATGATGATGAAGCTAGCGGGAAATCAAATGATGAATACGAGCTAGACGAGTTAAAAGAAGCCCCTCAAGAGCTCGAAGATTGAGGCAAGTGACCTTCGACGAGCTAACCGAGATTGATTTGGGAACGTCCGATAATCTAAGGCCAACCTATATCAGCTCACTCTTGTCAGAGAAAATGAAAGAACAAATAATTGCCCTGCTACATGAGTTCGTCGACTGCTTCGTGTGGACTTACAAAGAAATGCCTGGCTTCTCTCCTGAAGTGGCCAAGCATAAGCTGGCTATAACTCCCGATGCCAAGCCAATCAAACAAGCCCCTCGAAGAACGAGAAGGGAGCTAGAAGAAAAGGTCATCGAGAAAACTAAGAAACTTATCGATGCTGGCTTCATCAGAGAAAAGAAATACGCGGACTGGATCGCGTCCATCATCCCAGTGAAAAAGAAGAATGGACAGATACGAGTTTGTGTCGATTTCAGGGATCTCAACAAAGTATGCCCTAAAGATGATATCCCGCTTCCGGTAATGGAAATGATGGTCGACGATACCTCAAATTATGAGCTGTTCACTTTCATGGATGGTTCGTCCTGGTACAATCAGATAAAAATGTCGCCTGAGGATGAGAAGCATACAGCATTTCGAACCCCAATCGGGATATACTGCTACAAGGTGATGCCATTCGGACTAAAGAACGCAGGTGCTACATATCAAAAGGCAATGACCAATATCTTTGATAACCTAATTCATAAAGTCATCGAATGTTATGTTGATGATTTGGTCCTCAAGACTAAAGCCAAGGCCGATCACATCCAAAATCTCATGACCTTTTTCACCAGACCGAGAGAATACAATCTGAAGATGAATCCTCTGAAGTGTGCTTTTCACCTGTCATCGGGAAAATTCCTAGGTTTCATAGTCCGACATCAAGGGATCGAAGTTGACCCATCAAAGATAAAGGTCATCATGGAGATGCCCCCTCCGATGAATCTGACGCAGCTGAGATCTTTTTAAGGCAAGCTTGCTTATATACGAAGGTTTATCTCAAATTTATCGGAGAGATGTAGGCCCCTCTCAAAGCTTATGAAGAAAGGAGCTCCTTTTGTCTGGGATGCCGAATGTAAAGAAGCGTTCGAAAGTATCAAACAGTACTTGTTGCACCCTCCAGTACTTGCTGCTCTCATTCCAAATAAATCATTGATTCTCTACACGGCCGCACTAGATGAATCACTCGGCGCACTCCTTACCCAGAATAACGAGGAGAGAAAAGAAAATGCCCTCTACTACCTCAGTTGAACTTTAGTCAGGGCGGAACATAACTATTCCCCGATCGAAAAGCAATGCATGATCCTGATATTCACTGTGAAAAGGCTGAGGCACTATCTGCTTGCTCATCGGGTTATGTGATCTCCAAGGTCGACCCGCTTAAATACTTAATGACTAAAGCAAGTCTGGCCGGTAGAATGGCAAGATGGGCTATCATGTTGCTTGAGTTCAACATAGTCTATATTCAACAGTGTTGGGGTCAAAAATTACACCCCGGTTGACCAAGTTAAAGTCAATCAACCCTAAGCCAAGCAGGTCCAAGCCCAAGTCAAGACTGAGCATGGAGGGGGTCGGCTTTATGCCAAAAGGAGACGATAAATTAGTTTAAATGTTTTTTTAGAAATAAATGTATGAAAAATGGGCAAAAGCCAAAATTTTGTAAACCACATGGCTTATGAGCAAAAAAAATAAGCACATAAAGCAAGGTTGGCATAAGTGCCATTTTGAAAACCCCAACAGGCTATATGTAAAGTGTGTAGCCTATAAAAGGCAAACATAATGAGAAAATAAAGAACAACCTTTCATTCTCTCAAAAAATTCTACGGTTTGTGCCTCCATCTTCTTTATCTCAAGTTCTCCCTTTTCTTTTCATTTCCAATTAAATTAAGAGTTTAGCTCTTCTTTTTCCAAATAGAAATAGTTTCACCATAAAACACTCAAAGGGAAGTTCAGATCTCCCATCAAACCCCTAAAAGGGAGATTTTTAATCTCACCTCTCTTTTTCTCTAAAATCCAGCAAAAAAAGAAGACGAATGTTCACCGCCGGAGACGGAGACGAACCGGGATGGATCGTCTTGCGTGAATATGGGAGAAGATGCTATTTAGACTTATCCATCCACCTCTTCGAAGATACCAAGTTGATTTATGGCACCATATATCAGAGATTTGAACAGACGCGACCGTTGTAGCAGACTTTATCAGATTCCCCTTCATTTTATGAGGGGTTTTTGATTGTGGGGACACTTTTCCCTGCAGGCGCAAGCCCCTGCAATTAATTACGTTGCCGCATTGCGATAACCACTCTCACCTTCTCCAGCAGTTCACTTCGTGTCGTGTATTTTTTGTTAGTTATATGTATGCCCTAGAGGCCATTACTGTACATAGGATGTATATTGTAGTGGATGCTGGGACATATATAGGGAGGACTTTCTTGCTCGACATGATAGTATGCTACCTGGTTGATCTTTACCTTAACGTGTACACTGATTGTCTCTCTATCACATGTTGGTAAAGCCCTTAGGATGTGTACTTAACTACCTGGACTATGATGCGGATCATACTAGTGGGGACATGGTAGTCCATAAGTACATCCTTCAAAGTCCCTAGTCGAGGGTGTATCGAGACGGGGCATCGATATACCAGAGTAGACTAGCGTGTACCTTCTCGACCCATACAGATGGGCGATGGATGATCCCATATCCATTGGTGTTTGACATCAGAGATGATATACGGGTGCTCAGTAAAGACAAGGTACACTGGACGGACTCGCCGAGAACTCCCAGATGGTATTATACCTCACGTCAGATGGCAGTTCTCTGGTGACACTGGTACAGAGTAGTCTGTTGACCCGAGATCGTCATAGAGTCTTGTGTGGTTCCCATTGTGCTTTGATTTCCATCTTACCATGTCCAAGAGGGCGTGCAAAACGGTGGTTTTTGGGTACAGTCCCGAGTCACATGGAGGCAATGAGCGATAGGAGGGGATTCGTCTCTCCCGGTATAGGGGGTTGATATTGCGCTGTGTTCGATTGGCTATAACAGGAAATCCCTGGCCAGGGTTGCTGAGATTTACTGGTAAGTGTTACCAGTAGTTTCTCAAATAGTTATAGACCTCATATCGACACGACTTATCGAGCTATTGGGGTCTGACGTTATACCACCCCTAGGCGAGATATGCGACATATCAGACGATCAGAGCGGACTGTACGGTAGTGTTACTGGTTGGATTCACTGGAGTGTGAGCGGGCTTGCTCGTCGATCTTCAGATCGCTCAATACCCGGGTGGCCGTTACGTTTAGCAGACCGCTTGCGGCTTGTGGGTGTTTGATATGATCATCATCTGCTGCCGGCGTATTGACGAGTCTTTAGAGTCCTACACAGAGGTTTCCTGGCTCAAGCGAAACGAAATAGGAGCGCATATGAGATATGTGCGGGACCGAGAATAATACGTGTATGTGATACCGTATTCCATTCTCGCGATGAATGTGTCGAATGGTTGTATGCGATATAACCTAGTTATCGAATCAAGGATTGATTCGATAAGCCGATACATTGAATACTAGTCGGTTGTGTGCGACATGACCGGATCATTGAATCAAGTGTTGATTTAATTATTTAATGCATAATTATATATTTGATATATTACTTTGCATTAACTAGTATCGGTTCACTTTAAATGGATTTTCTCACTCGGATGTGCGCATTGCATATGCGATATGATTTTGTGCACTTGCTTGTATCATGTTTGATGATACATGCCTTTTGGTTAAGTGTAAAGAATTAAACCTTGGTTAATGAATGGTTAGGGTTTACTATTTCCTTATTCATTTATTTATCTATTTATTCTTTTTGGAAAATGATTTGCATAAAGATTAAATGGTGGCTTTCTTTGGATGGATTATGAAGCTTCATGATACTTTGACTAAGTCACCATTTTGTCTTGATGCTTAACCCTAACCCATCAATCTAACCATGATTTATTCTCTACACTAAACTATGGTTGGTTAATGATAAGTATTCATATTTATTTCTTTTTACAAAATAACTTATCATAACTTTCATCATCTTCTTCTTCTTCACTTCAAGAAGAAAGCTTACCTCATCAATGGTGATTGATGAAATAGAGTGAGAAATCCAATTCTAAAGTCTACCCACTTCCTATTTCTTCATCCTCTACCTCTTGCCAAGTAGTAGAGTGTGTTTTCTTCACAAGTTTCATGACTTGGTGAAGTGAGAGCTTGATCTTGCGATGCTTCGACGTAGATCATCTTCGGCATGGACATCGACGACCTAGCTCGCCTATTCTCCGACGAAGCCGACGCTAGAGCCCGGGAATTTATTTGGACAGCGAGGGGACTTCGTTACAGAGCTATGGAGGTGGAGCACCGGATCTACAAAGGTTGTATTTCCGTTTCCTTATAGTTAAAGTTGTTAACTAGTTATCTTTTCGCCTAGTTTTCTAGCCAACGATCCGTTCTAGGGTTTCTCGGCACCGTTTAAATTTGAAATTGGCATGGTTGATGCCTTGTGAGACCTCATTAGGGTGCCTAGGAACCCTACAGTGGTATCAGAGCCTAGCTAGAGCCTTAGGCGTAGTCTAGACGGAGTTTGAAGTCCGATCGAACCCGAAAGTCCAAAATTTCCATGCTCTCTGTACATTTTTGAAAACAGTGAGTTTTTCAAGATTAAAAATATGCAGAAAAACCATCAGGGATATCTAAGAGTTACGGTGAAGTTTGATGAGCCAATTCCATTAAACAGCCGCGGATCCGCGGCACGAGCATGGCTCGTGCGGCGGTTCCGCGGCCTAATTGTCTCATTGCCCCATTTTATTTGCACAGTAACTCCTATTTAGTGGTTCTGGTTTTCCTGGGAATTTTTAATAATTAATTCAAGAGTCGAATTTTCTGGGGTTATTTTGGGGATTCGTATATTCGATCGGATTATCAAATTTTGTCTGTGTGGCTTTCCGGATAAATTTTAGAATATGTTAAAAAGTTCGACCGGATATAAATACCCAATTTTTCCCCTGTCGGGAAATTTCCAAGTGTTGGATTTTTCCGTAGTTTAAAGACGTTCTAAGTAGTACAAGTAACGCGATGGACCCTCTAGAAGACAACAAACCTTAACTCGATTATGTGACCGTCTTGAACTGCCCTTTGAACCTTCGGGTTTGGGGCAGTACGGCGTGCCACATGTGAGGCGTTGGCTTGACCCTTCTACGGCTGGACCGTTGGTACTGAGGCACGAACTGAATGTTGTTAGACTTATTTCATGTGTTGAGCTGTATCGGGAAAACTTGGGTGTTTGACTATTCGATCGAAAAGTTTAACATTTTCTGTTTATCTGGAATGGGATACAATAATTGGAATTCACAAAATCTATGTGATAACTGAATGAATGTTATAAACATAGCACTTTAGTCTCACTTGATCGGTTGCCACGGAATTTTGATGTGATCAAAAGTCCATCGCAATCACGTAGCGTACGCGGATACTCGCCGGGTAAACTTAATAGACAGCCTCACTCCATAGCCCCGACCAAGTGACTGTAGGAGAACCCCGTCGCCGAAAGCATCCGTTCGAGTGCTCGCGGTAGCGGTGTTCCGCCTTGGTGCACTTCGTCGACGGTATCGGGGGTGCAGCCGTCTACTGAAGTTTGCGACGAGCATTCGATCAGGATGTCGGGAATCTTGTTGAATTACCCGACTTGGTATTGAAAAGTGTTTTCGATTTTGAGACTAAAATGCGGGGTTTATAATTGTTAGGCATGCGATGTCTAAAGAATTCATTTGATTAGGCATGTGATGTCTAAAGAGATTGCGGATTCCAACTGTTGTAGTTTTACACTTTCTTTTCTGTGACCGTAAGTGTAATATGTGATATCGCCGGTTTCGTTGCTATATGTCAACGACAATTGGGATGCGCATATTTACTTACGTTGATGACATGTGATGTTATGTGTTGCTGGATATGTTATATTGGATCGTCGTGTTTGAATAGCCGGGGGTTTTTATGTGAGATGAGTGTTTTTTCATTTTCATTCATGTAAAAACTTGTATGTAATATTCTTTTATTGGGGCACTTCCAGGTTGCGGAAGTTGTCACCCTTTGTATATTATTTACTTTTCTGCACTAGGATAGACCCAAGGAGGAGGGCACAAGTAACCGGGTTCTGGAGTCCAGTGGGAGACCAACTCGAGGAGTCGAGGCCGGGTCTCCTAACTCTAGAATTGGTAGGGTTGCTTGCCGCTCTCGTAGGGGTCTAGGGGTGTGGGTTTGTCTATTCATCACGACCGTGGAATCCGTGTTTTATACTGGCTCGTATTGAAAACACGGACGTCCTAGTATATCCAATATTTCATATGATTTTTCTGCTGCGATATCTGTGATGTGATCATGTGATGTTCTGTGATAGATACAGTATATAGTATATATGATATATTATATAGGCGTTACTTATGTTTTACACCCGCTCTAGCCCTGCCCTGCTCTGTCGTTAGTTACCTAACCTAACGGTGCATGAGGGGACATCGAGGCGAATGCGGATGGCATAAGTGTACGTCATATCTATCTGTGATGTTTAGGTATTTAAATGATGGGACTTCATTAATGTGATTAATGAAAGAAAAGAAACCTAAGATGTTGTAGAATCGAATTTCAAAATAAAACAGGTAGCTACAGTTCTTGCTTTGCACAGCGGTATATGTGATATATCCTGCACCTTATTCGATGAGGAAAGGACCGAGATCCCTTCACCGGGAGTGACTCCTTTAGCAATAACTGGCAGATGCTACACACTCGGTTTGTCTTTTGATAGCTTTTAAGTGTTTTTGCTTTGCACAGTGATATATATGAAATATCCCGCACCTCATTCGACGAGGAAATGACCGACGATCCCTTTACCGGGAGTGACTCCTTTAGCAAAATTAGAAAAGCCTCAAAAGCACTCCATTTTAAAAATCATTTGATTCTACAACGATATCAAGTTCATTACGCAATAGGTTTTCAGAAAAACCTGTCGTAGCCCTCCGTCATTTCAGATAAGTCCTATTTAGTATTCGTGCTACGTTTGTTGACCTCCGTCAAGGCGTAGTGTGCGGTAGCTAACTAGTATTTATCTGCTTATGCATATGATGCAGATTGAGTTAGGGTAGTCGTGCGGCCATGTTGACCTCCGTCAAGGGTCGTGCGGGTGGGTTCAATTCGATCAAGAAATGACGGGTTGAACTTGACTAGTAGCCTATGGTTTATTGACCTCCGTCAAGGTCATAGGGTGCTGGGGGCAAAATATTATCGGGAATTTCAAGTGTTGAAATTTGCAATGAGATTGCATACCTTCTATGAGATAGTTGGATCCCGATACCCGCTGCGAGTAAGAGTTACTCCTGGGAGAGTTTTATACATTACAATTAGCCGATCAAGTAGGTGTCTAGAAAGGTGTCAACGGGGTTACGCCTCTGGGAAAACGAGATTTACATTAATTAGGTTCGTGCGAAAGCACGGGGGACCTCCCTCAAAGTACCGACACTAGCCCGGCTGAAAGATTGGCGAACTTGTAGTGTGTAATTAATCCCGGCTAGTCTTTCCTTTTAGGGTTTGAAGGAAGATTTGATAAAAAGCAGTGGGAGCCATCCTGATTAGATAAAATAATAACCAATCTATTCTTGAAAGAGCGCACGCTGAGTGTTTTCTTCTCTCTCTCTCCTGGTAGCGACCATATCACGCCTTAATCAAGATAATAATACGGATTATTGACCGAACCCGCTTGTTATACTGAGCTGGGGAACGTTGGTCCCGCTCAAACTTATAATTGTTATAAGACAGAGCAGGAAATTGGGGAATACCAGATTTCCCGTGCCGCCCAAACGAAGAGAGTGCATGCTGATGCATCATCTTCGGGTGTGTTCGTTACAAAAAACTGTTTCTCAGTATCCTTTACGTCCTGGGTATGTGATACCAGATCAGGATACCATATATGTAATCTGTTACATAGGGCTACAGAAAGGTAGAGAACTGAGAACGGGTGATAAGTTTCATGAGGCAGAAAACGGGGCAAGTGTTGCAGCCAAGTCTGTTGGTCACTGTCACCCTGTATTACCAATACATTGATTCTGAACGAATGTTATTAGATACCGAACCTGATATACAAAATCATATCTGTCTCTTTATTAGTAAAGAAACGGTAAAAATTTGTATTGTTGGATAATGTTTTGAACATTTCCTATATCAAAAGTTGATCGGTTCAGGCACGTTATCTAAAAGCATTGATGTTCTAAATCAAACTACAGTTCTTAGTATACTGAACACACACAAGTGGAAGAGTTCAGAAATGAACGAATCCTTCTTGTGGCATTGTAGACTAGGTCATATCAATGCGACCCGACTAGCTGAAGTTACATGAAGATGCATATTTAAATCAGTTTGAATCTACATCTTGTGAAACTTGCCAGTCATGTCACAGAGATAAGATGACCACAGCTCTGTTTACTGGAAACAGAGAAAGAGTTAGTGAACTCTTGGGATGATACATGTTGATGTATGTAGGTCCCCTGTCTACACATGCCAGGACAGGTTCTTTGTACTTCATTACATTCTCTGATAATCTCTCAAGATTCAGACATATGTTCCTGTTGAAACACAAGTCCGAACCTTTTGAGATATTCATAGAATATAAGTTAGAAGTAGAGAACCAATAAGGGTATAAGTATTATGTCATTTGATGTGATCGAGGAGGAGAATACTTGAGCACGAAAATCCTGGACTATTCTAAAGGAGAATGAGATTCTCTCTCAGCATTACTCCTCCGTATACACCATAGCACGATGGTATATCGGGACGGAGCAGATACACCCTATTTGATATGGTGTGCTCTATGATGAGTACTACTGAGTTACCTATTTCCTTTTGGGTGTTATGCACTTGAGAAGTTGCATACCTATTGAATAAGGTTCGAATCAAATCAGATGCCTACCGCTTCATATGTGATATGGAAAGGGAAGAGCCCATATCTTAAGCTAGTTAAGATTTAGGGTTGTCCAGCCTTTGTCCAAAAGCAAAATCCGGACAAGCTCGAGGCAAGGTCAGTTATGTAGAACTGGAAATGTTCCAGCTATACAAACTACAGCACATGATTTGATAGAACCAAAGGATTCAGTAGATTCCAACGAACCTCAGCCTCTCCGCCGATCTAGTAGGGTTCCTCACCCACCTGAGAGATACTTCGGTTTCTCTATGACCATGGGAGCGAGGATTACATCATGAGATGATGACCCAACTAGTTTCGAGCTGGCCATCAGGAGTGAGACTCTGTGAGAATGGCTGGATGTTTATCGATCTGAGATGGAATCCTTATACACCAACAAAGTATGGACTTTAGTTGCTATATCTGAAGGGTTAAATCCCCATCAGGAGCGAGTATATCTTGAGAAGATTACTTGGTGTAGATGGAAAAGTTGAGACTTTCAAAGCTAGACTTGTTAAAGCTTTTCGTCATCGACCAGGCGTGGATAATGATGAAACCTTTTCAAGTAGCTATGCTTAAGTCCATCCAGATCCTACTTGCCACGGCTACATACCATGACTACAATATCTGGCGGTTGGGTGCCATGACTGCTTTTCTAAAATGATGTTTTAGAAGAGAGCGTCTATAAGTACACAGCCAGAGGGCTTCGTAGACAGTGGGAGCAGCGGAAACGTGTGCAAGATGCTTTATAGGATTAAAGCAGGCATCGCGGAGTTGGAACATCTGTTTTGATGTGTTAGTCAAACAGTTTGACATCATCAAAATGGTAGATGAACCTTGTATAAACAAAAAGGTAGTAGGGAGTATGGTGACGATCCTCGTAGAGTACGTGGATGACATACTCTTGATGGGGAAGGAGTTTCTTATGCTACGCTCGATCAATCTCCGTTTATCACAATGATTCTCCGTGTAGGATCAAAATGATACCTCCTAAATCCTCAGTTTTGGATCTATGAGATAGATTTAATTGGATGTTAGGATTCTCACTAGTTGTAGTGAGATGGTATCAACCGATCCTGGGGAGAATCACTGGAAGGGTTCCAGGGTGATAAGGACGACTGAATGTCAGTCACAGGCATTGTCTTTACCCTCAGTAAAGGGACGGTATGTTGGAAGAGTTCCAAGATTGATACCGTGACATACTAGACGATAAAGGCAGGATACATCGCTACTTATGATGCTACCAAAGAGGCAGTCTGGGTGTATATTGGTTCATGAGATGAACTACGTTCCTACCATTGTGAGACAATGGAGTTGTGGCTTATGCCAAGGAACGTCCGTCCCATCAGTGATCCAGACATATTCTAAGGCAGTATCACCTGATCATGGAGATAGTTGATCTCCAGGGTGATCGAGGTTTGGAGAGTAGACTCAGAGGACAACACAGCGGATCCACTCACAAAGGCCTGTTCCCAGAGAGAGACTTTTATGGGATGGTTGAGTATGAGATAATGCAACCACTGCTACAGATGGCCCTAGTGCAAGTGGGAGATTGTTAGTTATATGTATGCCCTAGAGGCCATTACTGTACATAGGATGTATATTGTAGTGGATGCTGGGACATATATAGGGAGGACTTTCTTGCTCGACATGATAGTATGCTATCTGGTTGATCTTTACCTTAACGTGTACACTGATTGTCTCTCTATCACATGTTGGTAAAGCCCTTAGGATGTGTACTTAACTACCTGGACTATGATGCGGATCATACTAGTGGGGACATGGTAGTCCATAAGTACATCCTTCAAAGTCCCTAGTCGAGGGTGTATCGAGACGGGGCATCGATATACCAGAGTAGACTAGCGTGTACCTTCTCGACCCATACAGATGGGCGATGGATGATCCCATATCCATTGGTGTTTGACATCAGAGATGATATACGGGTGCTCAGTAAAGACTGGGTACACTGGACGGACTCGCCGAGAACTCCCAGATGGTATTATACCTCACGTCAGATGGCAGTTCTCTGGTGACACTGGTACAGAGTAGTCTGTTGACCCGAGATCGTCATAGAGTCTTGTGTGGTTCCCACTGTGCTTTGATTTCCATCTTACCACGTCCAAGAGGGCGTGCAAAACGGTGGTTTTTGGGTACAGTCCTGAGTCACATGGAGGCAATGAGCGATAGGAGGGGATTCGTCTCTCCCGGTATAGGGGGTTGATGTTGCGCTGTGTTCAATTGGCTATAACAGGAAATCCCTGGCCAGGGTTGCTGAGATTTACTGGTAAGTGTTACCAGTAGTTTCTCGAATAGTTATAGACCTCATATCGACACGACTTATCGAGCTATTGGGGTCTGACGTTATACCACCCCTAGGAGAGATATGCGACATATCAGACGATCAGAGCGGACTGTACGGTAGTGTTACTGGTTGGATTCACTGGAGTGTGAGCGGGCTTGCTCGTCGATCTTCAGATCGCTCAATACCCGGGTGGCCGTTACGTTTAGCAGACCGCTTGCGGCTTGTGGGTGTTTGATATGATCATCATCTGCTGCCGGCGTATTGACGAGTCTTTAGAGTCCTACACAGAGGTTTCCTGGCTCAAGCGAAACGAAATAGGAGCGCATATGAGATATGTGCGGGACCGAGAATAATACGTGTATGTGATACCGTATTCCATTCTCGCGATGAATGTGTCGAATGGTTGTATGCGATATAACCTAGTTATCGAATCAAGGATTGATTCGATAAGCCGATACATTGAATACTAGTCGGTTGTGTGCGACATGACCGGATCATTGAATCAAGTGTTGATTTAATTATTTAATGCATAATTATATATTTGATATATTACTTTGCATTAACTAGTATCGGTTCACTTTAAATGGATTTTCTCACTCGGATGTGCGCATTGCATATGCGATATGATTTTGTGCACTTGCTTGTATCATGTTTGATGATACATGCCTTTTGGTTAAGTGTAAAGAATTAAACCTTGGTTAATGAAATGGTTAGGGTTTACTATTTCCTTATTCATTTATTTATCTATTTATTCTTTTTGGAAAATGATTTGCATAAAGATTAAATGGTGGCTTTCTTTGGATGGATTATGAAGCTTCATGATACTTTGACTAAGTCACCATTTTGTCTTGATGCTTAACCCTAACCCATCAATCTAACCATGATTTATTCTCTACACTAAACTATGGTTGGTTAATGATAAGTATTCATATTTATTTCTTTTTACAAAATAACTTATCATAACTTTCATCATCTTCTTCTTCTTCACTTCAAGAAGAAAGCTTACCTCATCAATGGTGATTGATGAATTAGAGTGAGAAATCCAATTCTAAAGTCTACCCACTTCCTATTTCTTCATCCTCTACCTCTTGCCAAGTAGTAGAGTGTGTTTTCTTCACAAGTTTCATGACTTGGTGAAGTGAGAGCTTGATCTTGCGATGCTTCGACGTAGATCATCTTCGGCATGGACATCGACGACCTAGCTCGCCTATTCTCCGACGAAGCCGACGCTAGAGCCCGGGAATTTATTTGGACAGCGAGGGGACTTTGTTACGGAGCTATGGAGGTGGAGCACTGGATCTACAAAGGTTGTATTTCCGTTTCCTTATAGTTAAAGTTGTTAACTAGTTATCTTTTCGCCTAGTTTTCTAGCCAACGATCCGTTCTAGGGTTTCTCGGCACCGTTTAAATTTGAAATTGGCATGGTTGATGCCTTGTGAGACCTCATTAGGGTGCCTAGGAACCCTACATTTTTTTTGTTTGTTTAGGTTGCCCGTGGATTGTATACGGAGACTGGTTTATGTCGTCGTCCGTAGGGCGCGGATCGGTCCAAATTCGTATATTTTAGATTTGGGCTTAGGTTATTTAAAGACCGTTAATCTAGTTTGAGAATAAGATCGACTTAAAACATATGAGCATTTGGGCCCAATTATTTTAGTTTAAGAACATCACGGTCCATTGTCGCAATATTTGAGACGAAATTTTAGTTTAGGGTCATTTCGGTCCAACCTTCATCTCGCACGCACGTGTATTTTTTACGTGGCGAAATGAATGATGGTGACATAGAATGCGCCCAATTTAAGGTGCGATTCGATTTGAGGTGTACACGTCAATTTGGAAGTGCATTGATGTGGGATGAACGGAGTTGTTGTTGGTTGTCGGGACCCGCCACCTCTATGAAGACGTTGAAGAATTACAACGACATATGTCAGAGGTGTGGAAAGATGTACCCTTGAACCGAATCACGTATTTGAGGGAAAGGGTTTGTGGTGGTCCTAAGAATCATTAGTCATATTTGAAACTAAGATTACTTTAGGAGATATGAGATGAATATCATTTTGGATATCATCAATGAGAGATCATTAGTCATATTTGAGACTAAGATCAGTTTAACAATGTTTTAAGGATCACTTTTACTTAAGATTCAGCAAAAGAGCATTTGGGCTCAGCTGCAAGAAAACATCAGAGACTTAGCCAATTTAGGCTTAGTGTGCTTACTCTTTTTCTTTTTCATTCAAAAGTGCTAATCATTTATTTGGGCTCTGTTTGTTCAACCATTTTCTTTTTATGTAAAAGTGCTAAACATTTATTTGAGCTCTGATGCTCATATATATGTCATGTGAAGCATTCAATCATCGGCGCTACCCAATAAATGTTGAACACTAATGTGAAGTGCTAAGCACTTCCTATGGTGTCCACATGAGGTGCACGTGCGGTGCTTGGCGCTGCCCAATTAGTGCTTAGCACTCAGCCGTTTTAGATGTATATAGAATGCTGAGCACTTTTATGTGGAGTGCTAAGCAATTTATTCAGCACCCATGTGTGTTTCACGTGAAGCGTTGGCCTTCTTCTTTTGGGCGCCCGGGTGTTTTTCACGTGAGGCGCTGGGCGTTGTTAAAAGGGGCGCCCACGTGGGAAGCACGTGAGGCGCTAGTTTTTTTTACATGGAGATTTAATCTCTGTTGATGTTTTCATAGAGATTAAACCTCTATCAATGGTGTTTTGACCATTAACGCTTGCCAAAATCACTACATTTTGAGGATTTCGGGTTAAGTTTTTAGAGAATTAAGTTCTTGATTTGAAGGAACTGAGTTCTTGAAATATTATGGACTCCATTTTCTTCCTTTTTAAATTTGTTCTTCCCTGAATCTTTAATTCTCAAGAACAATATCTTCCCGATGAGAATTAAATTCTCAACTTGTGGGAGACTTGACTTGTGGATCTCAGATCCAGAGAAAAAACTAAATTCTTTTTAAAAGGGTTAAACCCTTAGATGTGATATTATAGGTAATAGAGATATTTTGATCTCTTTTCTTTACCTAGAGTTTTGAGAAGGAAGATCTTCTTCTTTGAGAATTGAATTCTCTGTTCTTACTATCTGTGGTCTCTTCCACTCTCTGTGTGGTCTCTCTGTCCTTCCTCTCTATCTGGTCTTTCCCCTTCGTCTGGGAGACTTGATGTCTCGGGTCCTTTATATAGCGGAAGCAGATTGTTAATTAGTTTTGAGAAAATCTCTCATTAAGAGATTCCAATTGATTTAATCGGTCTCAATTGATTTTGGGAATTTTCTACCGTTGGATATTTGATCCAAGGACTTTTGTTTTACAGAATGTGTTTTCTTGTTTTTAACAAAATTGGAGAAATATTTTCCCATATACAGAATTTATTCTGTCAAGTGGTGATCACCATTAGATTTTTAATCCAAGGATCTCTGTTTTACAGAGAGCAATCATTTTTTTTGTTTAGAAGGATTGAGGGAATATTTTTTAAAATAGAATTTTATTCTATTATAGGATCATTGATCCAACCGAGAGTATTTTTCTTATTTAGAAAAATTTAGGAGATGTTTTCTCCTAATAGAATTTGATTCTATATTTTGATGACTTACTATCTCCGTTGGATCTTTGATCCAACGGCTCTGTTTAACAGAGAGTATCGTAGAATTTAATTCTACTTGGGCGCCGGCGCTCACGTGTTGTGCACGTGGGTGCCACCTAAGAATTTAATTTTTAAGATGGGTATTCCTGTGCTTTGCACATTGGCGCCCGCGTGATGAGCACGTGCGGCGCCATATAAGATTCTTACTCTTATGTAATAAATTCTCTTGTGCTTTACACACTGGCGTCCGCGTAAGGAGCGCGTGAAGCGCCACAATAGCATTTAATCCTATAAAATTGGTTTTGGCACTAGCG
Organism: Agapanthus africanus; assembly: GCA_030015575.1. Lineage (NCBI taxonomy): Eukaryota > Viridiplantae > Streptophyta > Magnoliopsida > Asparagales > Amaryllidaceae > Agapanthus > Agapanthus africanus. The sequence continues at coordinate 588,964,244 of CM057340.1, read as the reverse complement.
CCCTCATGGAGAGCACGTGAGGCACTGCCTCATTAAATTCCAACAGAGTTTTGCTCTTTTACTATGTTTAAATATTGGGGAAACAAATGCTCCCACCATTGCTCTCACGTGGCTTACACGTGGGTGCAACGGCGTCACTTTTTTCCACTGTTGGATCTTCTAGGGAGTTGAACCGTCCCTTCACATCTTATAAATAGGGTCTTTGGCCCTTGAGATGGCTACTGTTCCATCATCTTCTTTTTTCTTCCTTGAGAATTTAATTCTCTTTTTAGAGCTTAGATCTCTGCCCCAAAGAAACTCTTAGAGTTGAACTCTGTCAAAAAAACTTAGTAAGAATCATGACCAAATTTCAACCTATAAAAAAACTTCCTTTTTGTTTTGGATTCTTACCCATTAACAGAGCTTTGCTCTTTTCTTGGAATGATCTCTTAAAGATCTTTAAAAACTTTATTTGGGTAAAACATGGGTCTTAGAGATCTTAGGGTTTTACCCTATTAGTGACTTTGATCTCTGATGGTTTCTCTGGAATTTAATTCCAATATATTTTCCATGGGGGATTTCTGGGATTTAACCCCACTATCAGAGGAAATCAATTCCGGTTTGTTATACATTGCTTAGATCTGAGAAAATTTCTTTTGAAAATTCTTTTGGGAATTTTATTCCCTTTTCTTAATTTCTTTTTAGGGTTCTTCTTGGAGATTTGAATCTGTTATAGAACACGTTCATCGAGATCATTGGGAGTCTTGAACTCCACTGTTCAATGAAATTTTTCATTAAATGAGCATCTTTTTGGATTCTTACAATGAGTGCATGCCTCATCTTTGATGGGGCATTACCTTGATTTTGTGGGGCCCATTGTCCCTTTCCTATGGACTGTGGTGACTTTAATATGCCAGAATGTAGTACAAATTTGGATGTACTGAAAACGCTAAGACCTTTAATTGTAATTGGTTACATTGTGTTGATAACTAACCATATATATATATATTAGGTACTATGGCTTCCGATTCCTCCTTCCCCTACGTTCGCTCGGAGAGTGCTTTCGCCGATGCGCCTACAGATCAAGAAGTCTTTACACTAATTCAGGACTATGACCCAGAGCAGAAGTCTCTTCATTTGTGGGGGTCATGGTACAGTTACATTATCCTGGGTCGGCGCAGTTTTACTAATGCGGCGCCGTCAGAACCGATCCTGTCGATTCATTATGTCGGCCCTCCGCTGGTCGTTTACGCAGTGGAAGAAGTCAACTGGACTTCGGAAGGTCGTCTCCAACCTTCCATGGCGTCGATACCAGTGCAGCCGCCGATGGCCCTAGACATTCTGGGGCGTCGCATATGCCAAGGAGAAGCACGTCCTTAGAGCTAGGTTTATTCGATAGGAGTGACCCCCCGTCATCCGGCTGGCTATATGTTGTGGGCCCGTTACATTCCGTCGCTCGCTGCTGCTGAAGACCGGACTATATCCAGTGATCTACGTGTCCTTTTTTTATTACCACACTCCTCATGTGTTGTGGGTTAAATCCTTTTTGGAGCAATGGAATATCCCGACCCACACATTTCTCCTATCGGATCGGGAGGTCTCGATCTCGCTGGAGGAATTCGCGGAGATATCTGGATTACCCGTCAGAGGAGAGCGTTATGAGGAGATATTTCCTCCTGAAGAGTATGTCTTCGCTACCGAATCAGTGGTTACGGGTCTTACCCCAGAGAATGTCGTTCGACATAAATTTCTGAGCTTGATCAAAGTGTTGAACATATATGAAAGCTTATTTTTGGAGTCTGAGGGGCACGGAGTCAGCTTTACGGACTTCGTTACCCGCTTCTTTCGTCCGGAGGCTTTATCGAAGAAAGCTGCGAAGTTAGCCAAGCTCTACGATCCATTCGGATTTGGATTGGACAAACTATCGACCATGTAGACAGATTTAAAGCAATTCTTTATCCTGGTTACCCCAATCGTCCCTTTCGCAGAGGTCGCCGCTCCAGACATTGATGAAAAGACGTTCTTCATAAGGTTCATCGGCTTGTGGTTGAGCTGGTTTGCGCTTCCAATGCACCCCCGTCATATGAGACAGTCTGTCTATTATCCAGCTCACCGCATTACAGCGGGGACACGCATGGCTGTTGGGGTTGGAGGACTGACTCACTTATATCAAGGTCTGAGTCTAGCGGCCAACACCACTCAGCCGGGTGTGAAGCCCATAAACCTCCCATTGCACTACTTCACCTCGTGGATCGAGATACATGTGCTGGGTGCTTTTGGTGTGCATAAACGGCCCCGATTTTATGAAGGATACAATTTTCCTCGGGCTATGCATTTGGTAGATACTTCTTCTCCAGACCCAACCCAGCGAGAGGCTCGACGATTGCTTCTTCGCCTACGTATGGTTGGGTACAGCATGAACTTTGTAGATAAAGTTTTGACCATTGGTAAGGAGCCTTCCAAAGCGGTCCAGCTACTCCACGATGTCTTCAAGGACGGAGCTTCTGCATTGAGGGCTCGAGAGATCGTCCATTTGTATTCTATCTGGTCGGGTTTCCTGGTATTCAGACAGAACGCCTCGGTTTTCTTTATAAGATATAACCCGCACTATTTTGCCCAGCAATCGGGTTACAACCAAGGCAATCCCCTCAAGGCATTCATCGTTGATCCAATTACTACTGAGGAGGGTGTTCACAACGCGGTGCACCATTTCATGCGTTTGAATACGGGGTCCCATTTCCTGATCAGTGAACCGAGTTATATTCCAAGGGCCTCGAATGCTTACGTTGCTTGGTATCAGCATGCAATGGGTGCCGTCATCAAGGAGGAAAGGAAGATGCTTCTTGACCATAAGGATTCTATTCCATCCAGTAATCCCATGGTCCCGCTGAAGCGACGGGCAAGTGTCTGTCCTTCTTAGAGAGAGAGAGAGAGAGAGAGAGAGCGGTGTGGCTGTCGTTCCGTGAGCTTTTCTGAATAAGTCTCGATCGGACGCTCCTGCGACTGTGGTAGCTGCAGCGTCCCTGGAGTCGGGCATTGGTTTGGAGATCAGGACCCGCCATCCCAAGCAGCCTGTTAAGCAAAAACTTTTGTCGTCGGGGGTCACTGTCAGATGGTTGAAGAAGAATAAATCATTATTCTCAGCCGGTATTGTATTCGTTCAGGAGCCTTATGCTCTTTGTAGGGTGTTTTTCGTCACCCCATTGAGATGGTAATACGCGCGCACTTGTTAGGTGCATTACAGATCCCCCTGCCTAGGGTGGGCTGGGGTTTATTGATTGTGGGGATCCGAATCTCCGGCAGTCGCGGACTAAGCTGCTGTTAATTACCCCTCGCCTTTGAAGAGAGGGAACCTCCGATTGACGGGTCAAACAAGCCATGCGAACTCAATGTGTAGTGTTCGTACGTGTTTTGAAGGGGTTTGGGATATATCAGGGTCCCCGTAGAGTTCTTACAGGGGTCCCGCTACCCGGATAGCGGGCTGAGGGTCAAGGGGGCTAGCATCCCCCTTGCGGGGTGTGGGGCAGCGCCCCGTTAGAAATTTTTTTCTAACAGGGACAGTGTCATGGTGGGTGGGTGTATCTATATACATACATACATATATACATATATATTGTAGGGATCCTAGGAACCCTAGTGAGGTCTCACAAGGCATCGAACATGCCAATTTCAAAAAAAATGGTGCCGAGAAACCCTAGACTACGGATCTTCGCTAGAATTCGAGGCGAAATATAAATCTAGTTAACAATTTAACTAAAGTTAAGATGCTACAACCTTTGTAGATCCGGATTTCCACCTCGTTAGCTCCACGTGATCATGCCCTCGCTGTCCATCATGAATCCTCGACTCGTTCGTCGGCTTCATCGGAAAACGGGCGAGCAAGGTCGTCGGCTTCGTGTCAAAGACGATCTACGTCGAGGTTGCACTAGTTCAAGCTCCGACTTCACCAAGTAGTGAAACTTGTGAAGAAAACACCCAAAACCACTTGGCAAGAGGTAGAGGATGAAGAAATAGGAGGTGGGTTCACTTTAGATTTGGATTTCTCTCACTAAAACTCAAGTTGCCATTGATGTAGCAAGCTTGAAGAAGAAGAAGAAGATGAAGAAGATGATGATAATGTTATGATAAGTAATTGAAATAAAAAGGAAAATCAATACTTATCATAAAGTAAACCATGGTTATGTGTAGAGAATTGACCAAGGTTAGATTAGTGGTTAGGGTTAAGGATGAAGACAAAAGGGATGACTTTGGTCAAAGTTTCATGAAGCTTCAATAAGCTTCATGAAGAAAAGAAACCCTTTTTGTTTTCTTTCACCTAATTAAATAAATAATTAATGGATAAATAATTAAGTGAATAATCAAAAACCCTAACCCTTATCATAACCATGGTCCAATTCTTCACACAAAGCCAAGTTATTATGCATCATCAATCATGATACAAACAAGTGTACACAAAACATATCACATATACAATGTGCACACCAAGTGAGAAAAATCCGTTTAAAGTGAACCAATACTAGTTAATGCAAAGTAATGTATCAAATATATAATTATACATTAAATCATTAAATCAACATTTGATTCAATGATCCGGTCATGTCGCACATAACCGACTAGTATTCAATGTATCGATTTATCGAATCAATGATTCGATAACTAGGTCATATCGAATATAACCAATCGAAACATATATCGCGAGAATGAAATGCGGTATCACATACACGCATTATTCTCGGTCCTGCACACATCTCATATGCGCTCCTATTTCGTTTCGCTTGAACCAGGAAACCTCTGTGTAGGACTCTAAAGACTCGTCAATACGCCGGTAGCAGATGATGATCATATCAAACACCCACAAGCCGCAAGCGGTCTGCTAAACGTAACGGCCACCCGGGTATTGAGCGATCAGAAGATCGACGAGCTAGCCCGCTCACACTCCTGCGAATCCGACCAGTAACACTTACCGTACAGTCCGGTCTCTTCGTCTGATATGTCGCATATCAAGTCTAGGGGTGGTAAACGTCAGACCCCAATAACCCGATAAGTCGTGCCGATGTGAGGCTCATAACGGGTCGAGAAACTACTGGTAACACTTACCAGCAAATCTCTGATCAGCCCTGGCCAGGGACTTCCCTGTTACGGCCAATCGAGCACAGCGCAACATCAACTCCCAATACCGGGAGAGACGAAACCCCTCCTATCGCTCATTGCCTCCATGTGACTCGGGACTGTGCCCAAAGACCACCGTTTTGCACGCCCTCATGGACGTGGTAAGGTGGAGATCAAAGTACAGTGGGAATCACACAAGACTCTATGACGATCTCGGGTCTACAGACTAACCTGTACAAGTGTCACCTGAGAACTGCCATCTGACGTGAGGTATAATACCATCTGGGAGTTCTCGGCGAGTCCGTCCAGTGTACCCAGTCTCCACTGAGCACCCGTATACCATCTCTGATGTCAAACACCAATGGATATGGGATCATCCATCGCCCATCACATGGGTCGAGAAGCGTATACGCTAGTCTACTCTGGTATATCGATGCCCCATCTCGATACACCCACGACTAGGGACCTTGAAGGATGTACTTATGGACTACCATGTCCCCACTAGTATGATCTGCATCATAGTCCAGGTAGTCAAGTACACATCCTAAGGGCTTTACCAACAAGTAACTATAAGACAGTATAAAGAGACTAGTGTACATGTTAAGATAAAGAGTAACCAGATAGCATACTATCATATCGAGCAAGAAAGTCATCTCTATATATGTCCAAGCATCCAATATAATATACATCATCTGTACAATACTGGCCTCTAGGGCATACATACAACTAACAATCTCCCACTTGCACTAGGGCCAGCTGTTGTAGTATCGCATACCGAGCATCCCGAAGAGTCTCTCAAACTGTATCTGGGGAATGGCCTTCGTGAGTGGATCCACCGTGTTATTCTTCGTGTCAACCCTCCTGACCTCGATCTCCCGGCGATCAACTATCTCGCGGATCAGGTGATACCGCCTCAGAATATGCCTGGATCGCTGATGGGACCTGGGTTCCTTGGCCAAAGCCACCGCTCTATTGTTATCGCAATACAAAGGTATTGGATGCTCAATGGATGGAACCACTCCAAGTTCAGAAATGAACTTCTTGATCCAGACAGCTTCTTTAGCAGCATCGTTGGCAGCGATGTATTCAGCCTCCATCGTCGAGTCTGCCACGGTTTCCTGCTTGGAACTCTTCCAGCTAACCGCCCCTCCGTAAAGGGTAAAGACAAAGCCCGACTGCGACTTAGAGTCGTCCTTATCACTCTGGAAGCTCGAATCGGTAAAGGACTCCACTTGGAGTTCTCCGTTACCATACACCAAGAACATATCTCTAGTCCTTCGCAAGTACTTGAGAATGCTCTTCACAGCTGTCCAGTGACTCTCTCCAGGATCAGCTTGATACCTGCTCACTATACTTAGTGAGTATGCTACATCGGGTCTGGTACATAGCATCGCATACATGATAGAGCCTACTGCCGAAGCATAGGGTATCCCTTGCATGCGAGCTCTCTCCAAATCAGTCTTGGGAGATATCTCTTTGGAGAGAGTGACTCCAGAGATCGTGGGTAAGTTCCCACGCTTGGACTCTTCCATACTAAACCTCTTTAGTATGGTGTCAATGTACCTGGATTGGGACAATCCCAAAATCCGTTTGGATCTATCTCTATAGATCCTAATCCCTAATATGCAGGAGGCATCACCAAGATCTTTCATTGAGAATCTTTGTGATAAGAAGAGCTTAACCAATTGCAGCATAGGAATATCATTTCCTATCAAGAGTATGTCGTCCACGTACAATACGAGGAAGACTACCTTACTCTCTGCCACCTTCCTGTAGATACAAGGTTCATCTGGATTTTTGACGAAATCAAACTCTTTGATAACGACGTCAAAGCAGATGTTCCAACTCCGCGATACTTGCTTTAATCCATAAATGGATTTAAGCAGCTTGCACACCTTCCCGCTGCTCCCACTGTCTACGAAGCCCTCTGGCTGAGTCATGTACACGCACTCTTCTAAATCACCATTTAGAAAGGCGGTCTTAACATCCATTTGCCAGATTTCGTAGTCATGAAAGGCAGCAATGGCAAGCATGATTCGGATGGATTTAAGCATAGCCACTGGAGAAAAGGTTTCGTCATAGTCCACACCTGGTCTTTGACGAAAACCCTTTGCTACAAGTCTAGCTTTGAAAGTCTCCACTTTCCCATCTACACCAAGTTTCTTCTTGAAGATCCACTTGCTCCCAATGGGTTTTACCCCTTCAGGAGCAACTTCCAAAGTCCATACTTTGTTGGTGTACATGGATTCCATCTCGGACCGCATAGCATCCAGCCATTTCACTGAGTCCCTACTCGTGATGGCCTGCTCGAAGCTAGTTGGGTCATCATCATCCATGATGCAATCCTCGCTCCCACCGTCCATGAGAAAACCGTAGTATCTCTCAGGTTGGCGAGGAACCCTACTAGATCGGCGGAGAGGCTGGGGTTCGTCGGGTACTACTGAATTCTCTGGTTCCACTAAATCTTCAGTTTGAGTTTGTGTAGCCGGAATTTCTTCCAGTTCTACCATATCCCCACTAATTTCTTTTGCAAGAAATTCCTTTTCTAAAAAGGTGGCATGTCGAGAAACAAACACTTTTTGTTCCTCTGTATGGTAGAAAAGATATCCATGTGAATGTTTGGGATATCCCACAAACTTACATAGAACTGACCGTGCCTCGAGTTTGTCCGGATTTTGCCTTTTGACATAGGCCGGGCAACCCCATATCTTAACTCGTTTAAGACATGGTCTCTTCCCACTCCATATCTCATATGGTGTGGTAGGTACAGATTTAGATGGAACTTGATTCAATAGGTATGCTGCTGTCTCCAGCGCATAACCCCAGAAGGAAATAGGTAACTCAGCTGTACTCATCATAGAGCGCACCATATCTAATAGGGTGCGATTTCTCCGTTCAGATACACCGTTGTGCTGTGGTGTATATGGAGGAGTCAGCTGAGAGAGAATCCCATTCTCTTTTAGGAAGTCCAGGAATTCATTGCTCAAGTATTCCCCTCCTCGATCAGATCGTAGGATTTTAATACTTTTTCCGGTTTGGTTCTCAACTTCTTGTTTATATTCCCTAAATTTCTCAAAAGCTTCTGATTTGTGTTTCATCAGGAACACATACCCGAACCTAGAGAGATCGTCAGTGAATGTAATGAAGTATGAAGAACCATCCCTGGCATGTGTAGACATGGGACCGCATACATCACTATGTATCAGTCCCAAGAGTTCGGTAACTCTTTCTCCGTGTCCCGTAAACGGAGTTTTGGTCATCTTGCCTTTGAGACATGACTGGCAAGTGTCATAAGATGAAAATTCAAACGGATTTAAATATCCATCCTTATGCAACTTAGCCAGTCGTGTCGCATTGATGTGACCCAGTCTACAATGCCACAAGAAGGATTCGTTCAGTTCAGAACTCTTCCTCTTGTGTGTGTTTGTTATGCTCAGAACTGTTGATTGGTTTAGAACATAAATGCCATTGCACAACGTGCCTGATCCAACCAACTTTTGGTTATGGAAAATGTTCATAACATTATCCTGTAATACAAAATTATATCCCTCTTTACTTAATAAAGAAACCGATATAATGTTGCATATCAGGTTCGGCATGTAATAGCATTCGTTCAGAACCAATGTATTACCAGTTGGTAATACAAGGTGATATTCCCCGACAGTCTTAGCTGCAACAATTGCACCATTTCCGACTTTAATGTCTTTATCACCTTCTCCAAGTTCTCTACCTTTCCTAAGCCCATGTAACTGATTACATATATGGGATCCTGACCCGGTATCTAATACCCAGGACGTAGAGCAAATGGAGAAACAGTTCTCTGTAACGAACATACCCGAAGAAAATGCATCAACATGTACTTTCTTCATTCGGGTGGCATGGGAATCCTGGTATTCCTCTATTTCCTGTTCATTCCTATAACTCTTATAAGATAGAACGGAACCAACGTTCCCCAGCACAGTATAACATGCGGGTTCGGTCAATACATCCATATTATTATCTTTATTAAGGCATGAAATGGTCGCTACCTGGAGAGAGAGAGAAGAAAACACTTTAGCGTATGCTCGTGCAAGATCAGATTGGTTATTATCTTATCTAATCAGGATGGCTCCCACTGCTTTTTATCAAATCTTCCTTCAAACCCTAAAAGGAAAGACTAGCCGGGATTAATTACACACTACAAGTTCGCCAATCTTTCAGCCAGGCCAGTGTCGGTACTTTGAGGGAGGTCCCCCGTGCTTTCGCACGAACCTAATTATTGTAAACCTCGTTTTCCCAGAGGCGTAACCTCGTTAACACCTTTCTAGACACCTACTTGATCGGCTAATTGTAATGTGTAAAACTCTCCCAGGAGTAACTCTTACTCGCAGTGGGTATCGGGATCCAACTATCTCATAGAAGGTATGCAATCTCATTGCAAATTTCAACACTTGAAATTCCCGATAATATTTTGCCCCTAGTGTCCTATGACCTTGACTAAGGCCAACAAATCACAGGATGCTAGTCAAGTTCAACCCGTCATTTCTTGATTGAATTAAACCCACCTGCACGACCCTTGACAAAGGCCAACAAGGTCGTACGACTACCCTGAAACAATCTGCATCATATGCATAAGCAGATAATCACTATTTAGCTACCGCACACTACGCCTTGACAAAGGCCAACAAACGCAGCACGAATACTAAACAGTTCTTATCTGAAATGACGGAGGGCTACGACAGGTTTTTCTGAAAACCTATTGCGTAATGAACTTGATATCGTTGTAGAATCAAAAGGAGTTTTGAAATGGAGTGATTTTGAGGCTTTTCCAGTTTTGCTAAAGGGGTCACTCCCGGTGAAGGGATCGTCGGCCCTTTCCTCGTCGAATGAGGTGCGGGATATATCATATATATCGCTGTGCAAAGCAAAAACCCAAAAGCAGTCAAAAGCAAACCGAGTGTGTAGCATCTGCCAGTTATTGCTAAAGGAGTCACTCCCGGTGAAGGGATCTCGGTCCTTTCCTCATCGAATAAGGTGCAGGGTATATCATATATACCGCTATGCAAAGCAAGAACTGTAGCTACCTGTTTTATTTTAAAATTCGATTCCACAACATCTTAGGTTTCTTTCTTTCATTAATCACATTAATGAAGTCCCATCATTTAAATACCTAAACATCACAGATAGATATGACGTACACTTATGCCATCCGCATTCGCCTCGATGTCCCCTCGTGCACCGTTAGGTTAGGTAACTAACGACAGAGCAGGGCAGGGCTAGCGCGGGTGTAAAACATAAGTAACGTCTATATAATATATCATATATACTATATCCATCACAGAATCAGAACACAGATATCGCAGCAGAATAAACATATGAAATATTGGATATACTAGGACGTCCGTGTTTTTAATACGAGCCAGTATAAAACACGGATTCCACGGTCGTGATGAATAGCCAATCCCACACCCCTAGACCCCTACGAGAGCGGCAAGCAACCCTGCCAATTCTAGGGTTAGGAGACCCGGACTCGACTCCTCGAGTTGGTCTCCCACTGGACCCCAGAACCCGGTTACTTGTGCTCCCCTCCTTGGGTCTATCCTAATGCGGAAAAGTAAATAATATACAAAGGGTGACAACTTCCGCTACCTGGAAGTGCCCCAAATAAAAGAATATTACATACAAGTTTTTACATGAATGAAAATGAAAAACACTCATCTCACATAAAAACCCCCGGCTATTCGAACACGACGATCCAATATAACATATCCAGCAACACATAACATCACATGTCATCAACGTAAGTAAGTATGCATACCCCAATTGTCGTTGACGTATAGCAACGAAACCGGCGATATGAACATACTACACTTACGGTCACAGAAAAGAAAGTGTAAAACTACAACAATTGGAATCCGCGACTCCTTTAGACATCGCATGCCTAACAGATATAAATCCCGCATTTTAGTCTCATTATCGAAAACTCTTTTCAATATCATGTGGGACTAAACTGCTAGATTTATAACAATCATTCAGTTATCTCATAACTGTTTGTGAATTCCAATTATTGTATCACATTCCAGATAAACAGAAAATGTTAAACTTTCCGATCGAACATTCGAATACCCAAGTTTTCCCGATACAGCTCAACACATGAAATAAGTCTAACAACATTCAGTTCGTGCCTCAGTACCGACGGTCCAGCCGTAGAAGGGTCAAGCCAACGCCTCACATGTGGCACGCCGTACTGCCCCAAACCCGAAGGTTCAAAGGGCAGTTCAAGACGGTCACATAATCGAGTTAAGGTTTGTTGTCTTCTAGAGGGTCCATCGCGTTACTTGCACTACTTAGAACGTCGTTAAACTACGGAAAAATCCAACACTTGGAAATTTCCCGACAGGGGAAAAATTGGGTATTTATATCCGGTCGAACTTTTTAACATATTCTAAAAAATTATCCGGAAAAACACAAAGACGAAATTTGATACTCCGATCGAAACACCGAATCCTCAAAACAATACCAGAAAATTCAACTCTTGAATAAATATTAAAAATTCCCAGAAAATCCAGCATAATAAAATATGAGTTACTGTGCAAACATTATTGCGCAATATGAACAGTGAGCGGCGGAAGCGCGGCAGAAGGCATGCTTCTGCCGCGTTTCCGCGGCTGTTTAGATGAATCAGAAGATCGTGTTTCACCATAACTCTTAGATATTCCTGCTGAATTTTTTAGGCATTTTTAATATGGAAAAATCCCGGTTTTTAGAAAATGTACAGAGAGCATTATAGATTTGGGGTTTCGGGTTCGTTCGGACTTCAAATCGCGTCTAGACTTCGCCTAAGGATCTAGCTAGGCTCTGATACCACTGTAGGGATCATAGGCACCCTAGTGAGGTCTCACAAGGTATCGAACATGCCAATTTCAAAAAAAATGATGCCGAGAAACCCTAGACTACGGATCTTCGCTAGAATTCTAGGCGAAATATAAATCTAGTTAACAATTTAACTAAAGTTAAGATGCTACAACCTTTGTAGATCCAGATTTCCACCTCCTTAGCTCCACGTGATCATGCCCTCGCTGTCCATCATGAATCCTCGACTCGTTCGTCGGCTTCATCGGAAAACGGGCGAGCAAGGTCGTCGGCTTCGTGTCAAAGACGATCTACGTCGAGGTTGCACTAGTTCAAGCTCCGACTTCACCAAGTAGTGAAACTTGTGAAGAAAACACCCAAAACCACTTGGCAAGAGGTAGAGGATGAAGAAATAGGAGGTGGGTTCACTTTAGATTTGGATTTCTCTCACTAAAACTCAAGTTGCCATTGATGTAGCAAGCTTGAAGAAGAAGAAGATGATGAAGAAGATGATGATAATGTTATGATAAGTAATTGAAATAAAAAGGAAAATCAATACTTATCATAAAATAAACCATGGTTATGTGTAGAGAATTGACCAAGGTTAGATTAGTGGTTAGGGTTAAGGATGAAGACAAAAGGGATGACTTTGGTCAAAGTTTCATGAAGCTTCAATAAGCTTCATGAAGAAAAGAAACCCTTTTTGTTTTCTTTCACCTAATTAAATAAATAATTAATGGATAAATAATTAAGTGAATAATCAAAAACCCTAACCCTTATCATAACCATGGTCCAATTCTTCACACAAAGCCAAGTTATTATGCATCATCAATCATGATACAAACAAGTGTACACAAAACATATCACATATACAATGTGCACACCAAGTGAGAAAAATCCGTTTAAAGTGAACCAATACTAGTTAATGCAAAGTAATGTATCAAATATATAATTATACATTAAATCATTAAATCAACATTTGATTCAATGATCCGGTCATGTCGCACATAACCGACTAGTATTCAATGTATCGATTTATCGAATCAATGATTCGATAACTAGGTCATATCGAATATAACCAATTGAAACATATATCGCGAGAATGAAATGCGGTATCACATACACGCATTATTCTCGGTCCTGCACACATCTCATATGCGCTCCTATTTCGTTTCGCTTGAACCAGGAAACCTCTGTGTAGGACTCTAAAGACTCGTCAATACGCCGGTAGCAGATGATGATCATATCAAACACCCATAAGCCGCAAGCGGTCTGCTAAACGTAACGGCCACCCGGGTATTGAGCGATCAGAAGATCGACGAGCTAGCCCGCTCACACTCCTGCGAATCCGACCAGTAACACTTACCGTACAGTCCGGTCTCTTCGTCTGATATGTCGCATATCAAGTCTAGGGGTGGTAAACGTCAGACCCCAATAACCCGATAAGTCGTGCCGATGTGAGGCTCATAACGGGTCGAGAAACTACTGGTAACACTTACCAGCAAATCTCTGATCAGCCCTGGCTAGGGACTTCCCTGTTACGGCCAATCGAGCACAGCGCAACATCAACTCCCAATACCGGGAGAGACGAAACCCCTCCTATCGCTCATTGCCTCCATGTGACTCGGGACTGTGCCCAAAGACCACCGTTTTGCACGCCCTCATGGACGTGGTAAGGTGGAGATCAAAGCACAGTGGGAATCACACAAGACTCTATGACGATCTCGGGTCTACAGACTAACCTGTACAAGTGTCACCTGAGAACTGCCATCTGACGTGAGGTATAATACCATCTGGGAGTTCTCGGTGAGTCCGTCCAGTGTACCCAGTCTCCACTGAGCACCCGTATACCATCTCTGATGTCAAACACCAATGGATATGGGATCATCCATCGCCCATCACATGGGTCGAGAAGCGTATACGCTAGTCTACTCTGGTATATCGATGCCCCGTCTCGATACACCCACGACTAGGGACCTTGAAGGATGTACTTATGGACTATCATGTCCCCACTAGTATGATCTGCATCATAGTCCAGGTTGTCAAGTACACATCCTAAGGGCTTTACCAACATGTAACTATAAGACAGTATAAAGAGACTAGTGTACATGTTAAGATAAAGAGTAACCAGATAGCATACTATCATATCGAGCAAGAAAGTCATCTCTATATATGTCCAAGCATCCAATATAATATACATCATCTGTACAATACTGGCCTCTAGGGCATACATACAACTAACATATATAAGAAAAGGAAAAGCGTCCAAAGGACGCATGGGGGCCAGCGCCTCACGTGCGTAGCACCAGGCGCTGGGCGCTGGCGCCTCACGTGCTTGGCACATGAGCGCTAGCGTGTTGGGGGCTAGGCGCTGGGCGCCAGCGCCCCACGTACTTGGCACGCGGGCGCTGGGCGTCAGCAGGAAAAGGGACTGTCTCTGCACTGGGAGTTATGCTCCCGATTTGACTTCTTAAATTAAACTCCTAAAAAAGAGATTAATTTATGGAGTTGAACTCCAACAGATCTTGAATGGAGTTAAACTCCTAGAAATCTTTAGAAATGATCAAAGGGAGCCCCTTTGTTTCTCTCCCTTTTGGCCCTGGATCTTCCCAAGATGGGATTTTTGGAGATGGGTCTCCTTCCTCCTCTTCTGTCGGCCAGATCTTGGAGAACAAAAAGGGGGTGAAATTTAAAAATATCCCCTTTTTGAGATCTAATGGAAGATCCGAGCTCCCTTTGGTGGGTTTTGTAGTGGAGAACTATTTATTTTTGGAAAAGGAAGAGTAAAACTCTTGATTTAATTGAAAATGGAAAGAAGGTTTAGAACCATGAGGAAGGAGAAAGAGGCACAAAAAACCCTAGAGTTTGAGAGAATAAAAAGTGTATGCTTTATTCACCATCATGTTGCATTATATAGGCTTACACATTTACATATAGCCCCTTGGGCTTTACAAAATGGCATTTTGCTCATCCCATGCCTCATGTGCTCATTTCTTTTGCACATAAGCCATGGGCTTTACAAAAATTTAGTTTTATGCCCATTTTGCTTACATTCATGCTTAAAAAACTACATCAAAATTATTTATTACATGATTTTTATTTTAGCATGGAGGAGGGCCGGCCGCTTCATGTTCATACTCGACTTGGGCATGGGCCCACTTGATCTGGGCTAAGGTCCACTTGGCTTGGGGTTGACCTTGACTTTGACTTGGTCAACCGGGGTGCAATTTTCGACCCCAACAAAGTGCCCCCAATCAATAAATGCACACCACATATGTGGGTCGGGTGCATGAAATTGATGGATCTTCTTTCATATGGAGGCGACTTGCTTTGGTTCCCACTTTTTAGGATGCACTGCCCTTTTTACGACATGGACGGTTGACACTTAACGCGTCTCCGAGACGGAATGTCCATAGTAGACGTTTCCCAGGCATGGAGTGATTTGATACCAACTTTGTAGGAAGCCTGCACTGCCCTTTTTACAACATGGACGGTCGACGCTTGACGCGTCTCCGAGACAGAGTGTCCGTAGTAGACGTTTCCCCGGCACGGAGTGGTTTGGTTCCCGCTTTGTAGGAAGCCTGCACTGCCCTTTTTACGACATGGACGGTCGACGCTTGACGCGTCTCCGAGACGGAGTGTCCGTAATAGACGTTTCCCCGGCACGGAGTGATTTGGTTCCTGCTTTGTAGGAAGCCTGCACTGCCATTTTACGACATGGACGGTCGACGGCACTGGGTGTCGTTGTTCGACTTATCCCCGGCACAGAGTGTCGCTGTTCGACTTGTCCCCGACATGGAGTGTCGATGGTCGTTCGACTTGTCCCCAACACGGAGTGTCGTTGATCGACTTATCCCCGGCACGGAGTGTCGCTGGTTGTTCGAATTGTCCCCGGCACGGAGTGTCGCTGATCGACTTGTCCCCGGCACGGAATGTCGCTAGCTGTTCGACTTGTCCCCGGCACAGAGTGTCGCTGATCGACTTTTCCCCGGCACGGAGTGTCGCTGTTCGACTTATCCCTGGCACGAAGTGTCGCTAATGTTCGACTTGTCCCCGGCACGGAGTGTCGCTGATCGACTTGTCCCTAGCACGGAGTGTCGCTGACGGAGTGTTGCAGATCGACTTGTCCCCGGCACGGAGTGTCGCTGGTCGACTTGTCCCCGGCACGGAGTGTCGCTGGTCGACTTGTCCCAGGCACGGAGTGTCTCTGGTTGACTTGATTCCGAAGCGGAGCATAATTCTCGCAAGGAAGGTAGATATCCCGAGGCGAAGCATGATTCCGCTGCAGAGGTTGTTTGTTTGATTTGGGTTGACATCAGCGTCGCTACACTGGAATATGGTACCAGGAGAGAATCATCATCTGTCATGAGAGGATTTGGCGATTTGGTTTTGGTTTGGCATTGTTGGCTATAGTGCCCTCAACGCAATTATCATAGTCGCGGACTTGTGATTATGATGATTGAGTGAGGACCTATACCAATAAAATAGTCTTACTTGAGATGATAGTATGCTATCTGGTTTGTCTTTATCATCATGTACATGTTGATTGAGCCCATAGGATTCTTGCTTGACTGCCAGCATTATGATGGCGATCATATATGTGGGAGCTGGGGTCTATAAGCACATCCTTAAATGTCCCCAGTCGTAGGTGTATCGAGATCGGGCATCGATACTCCAGTGTAGACCAGTGTATACTGATCGAGACCCCGACGAGGGGCGGTGGCCAGGTCTCACAAGCCATTGGTGTTAGTTTGTTCACCTAAGATAGTATGCAGGTGCTTATTGGGTTATGAGTACACTGGACGGACTCGTCGCGAACCTACTAGTTGGTATTATACCTATTGTCAGATAGCAGTTCTCAGGTGACATGTGTACAGATTAGTCTGTCGACCTGAGATCATCATTTGTCTCGTATGAGTTCCCACTGTGCTTTGATTACTACCCTACCACGGCTCAAAGGAGTCGTGCAAACAGGTTTTAGTTGGGTACAGTCCCGAGCCATATGGAGGCAGTGATCGGATCGTTGGGGATTCGTCTCTCCCGGTATTGGGGGTTGATGTCGCGTTGTGCACGGGTGGCCATCACCAGAAATCCATGTCCATGGTGAACGAGAATTACCGATCCAGGATCGATAGTTTCTCAGGTGGTGATGGCCACTAAATATCGCGTTGTTAGGGGTCTGACTTTATCCACCCCCTAGACTCGATATGCGATACTCTTAGACGAACAGACCGGACTATACGGATATTGTCACTGTCAGGCTCAGTAGGGGTTCAGGATGAGTTTGCTCGTCGGCCTCCCTTTCGCTCAATACCTGGGTAGCCGTTACGTACAGCTAGTGCCGCTGACGTGCTTGTAGTTAAACCCACTGTCAAAGTATTGATGAGTCTTTAGAGTCCGACACAGAGGGTTTTCACGGTTCAGGCGATATGGTGTACATGGCCTTTTTTGGACATATAGGTGTCCGATTAAATATGTGCATGCTGCACAGACTTTAATCGGACGGTTGATAATACTGGCGGCTTAGGATTAAGCCAGATTATTAAATCAGATTTTGATTTAATAATTTACATATGTATTGATATATGTATTCTAGTATTATTGTTCGCTATTCATTTTCTCTCTTGGCTATTCGTATTTTTGTACGAATACGCGTATATGTATTTCGATACATGTACCGGGAAGTATTCCGTATTTTATAAGGAATAACTTCTAGAAGATGCCACCTCATTATTGATTTTCTTTTAGAAAATCAATTAGGAAATGAGGTGGAAAATGTAACAAGGCAAAGGCATGGGCATGAGTCAAAGCATGGTGTATGGTATGGTTTGGATTTGTTTAATTGGATAAAAGAAATGGTGGAGATTTTTTTGGGCATGAGAGAAAGGGGGCCGGCCACTTGATGATAAAAGTGGGTTTCTTTTTTCATTTGACAATTAATGACATTACACACTTGCTTCATTTTTGCTCTCCACTCTGTCATGCTCACAAAACACTTAGCCAATTCTTTGCTCATGCCAAAGCTTCATCACCTCTTTCATCTTCTTCTTGAGTTTCTCCATGGAGCACATGGATGAGAGAAAAATTATAGTGACTTTTTCATACATCCCCACTCTCCATCGCTAGCAACTTAGAGCGTCGGTTGCCTCGTTTGTCGAGGATAGAGCTTGCGCCGTTTCCCTTAAGTGGATCATCGGAGATGGAGGAAGACCGGCAACCAAACATCATCAATGAATCACTAGGAGCTTGGAATGAAGACCGAAGGACACGGATCAACTCGGTATAACGATTCTAACCTCCATATTAGTTTGCTAGTTTAGGGTTTAAGGTCGATCCGGGATTCGGGTAATGGTAGCGCCAGTTTAGAAATTTTTGTTTCGCATTTTGGCCGCGTTTCGATGGCCGGGGCACTGCCGTAACCCTTCATGGTATTAGAGCCACCCTTTAAACCCTTAGCTAGCTAGTTTAGACAATGTTAATGCATCGAAATCAAAACAACACGATAACAGTGCACTGCAGTTTTCATTCTCTGTCGATTTTCAAAGTCTTCAAAAAATTTTGCAAACAAGTGCAGAAGACTTCTTACATGACCAGAAGACCACACCCCAAACACGAGCCTACTTCGCTGGAATTGGGCCGAGCACTTTAGTGGAAAATCCGGCGAGGCCGGCCTTAGTGTTAGGTTTTGGCTTCGTTTTTGGTGTGTGGTTTGGTCTCTGGGAAATTGTTGCAGTGGTATTGTTTGTTTAGCCCATTTTTGATATTGTATTATCAGTTGTTCGGGGGCAATTCGGGGTGTTTCGGAGTCGATGTTTTAACACTGTTTAAATGTTTATATCAGTACATACATTATTATCTGCGACCGTGAATGTCATTTGATCGGTACGACTCGTCTAATTGCTATATGTCTTTTAGACGGGTTTGCGAACGTGACATTCACGTTGATATTCTGTGTTGTGCTGTGATATTGGTTGGATCGTCGTGGTGGATAGTTATGGTGCAATGTTAGTACATTCTAATTTCATTTGTACATTTGAAATTGCGGGGCGAGCGTCCGACATGTGGATTGTCGTCACTGCCAGTTTGTATATTATTCTTTTGGGGCACGACCGGGTTGAGATCGATGTCACCCTTATATATTATTTTCTTTTCTGTACTAGGATTACCCCACGGTGGAGTGCACGAATAGCCGGGTTCTAGAGGGCAACGGGTTCGCATCTCAAGATATTGAGACGGAGGGGGCCTTACTCTAGAATTGGCAGGCTATTCGCCGCACTCGTAAGGGGTATAGGTTGACCCAGGAGGAGTGCTCAAGTTACCAGATTCCGTGAAGTGCCGGGTGGCCCATTCACTTTGCTGAAGGGGGTTGCCTCACTTCTGGTTTTGGCAGGTAACTTGCCGCGCTCGTAGGGATCTAAGTTTCATTGCACAGGCTATCCGCACGACAGAGAACGTCGGGTCTCATTTGCGGCTCAAGTGAAACCCGGGGCTCCAGATTATCCACCATTCTGTGTTACTTCTGTGATGTTTCTGTGATGTTGCTTATATCATGCCTGGGATGAAAGTTATATATACATATTTTTATATACTAGTAGATGTTGTATATGTTTTGCACCCGCGCTAGTCCAGTCCTCGCTCTGTCGTTAGTTAAGTAACCTAACGAGTGATGACGGGACCCAGTGGCGAATGCGGATAGCATATACGTACATTTTATTTTCGTTCTTTTCTGGTGTGATTAATTGATGGGACTGCGTTGATTCTTATCAATGCAAGGATAAAACAAACCTATATTTGATGTTGTTGGAACCAAGTTTTTAAAAACTGATATTACAGACGTTCTCTTTTGCTTTGCACAGTGGTATTCGATTGGGAATATCCTGCACCTCATTCGACGAGGCAAAGGCCGAGATCCCTTCATCGGGAGTAACCCCTTGAGTAAAATTTGGCGTCAACGTAATAAATCCACTATAGTCGTTTCTTTTTGCTTTGCATCGTGGTATTCAGTTTGGAATATCCTGCACCTCATTCTACGAGGAAAGAGTCGAGATCCTTTCACCGGGAGTGACCTCTTTAGCAAAAGTTTTCGTCACTATATATTTGCAAAACCACTGGGATTCCTTCAACGAGATCAAGTTCATTACGTTAAAGGTTTTTCGCCAAAAACCAGCCGTAGCCCTCTGTCATTTCTTATAAGTACTATTTGGTATTCGTGCTATGTTTGTTGGCAAGCGTCAAGGCATAGTGTACGGTAGCTGAATAATACTTATTTGTAGAATGGATATGCGATTAATCGGGACAGTCGTACAGATTTGTTGGCAAGCGTCAAGGGCTTGTGCTGGTGGGTTCGAGTTAATCCAGGACAATGATGGGTTGAACTTGACTAGTGACCTATAATTTGTTGGCAAGCGTCAAGGTTATAGGTCGTTAGGGGAAAAAATCATATCGGGAGTTTCAAACATACAGGAAACTTGCCAGGCTTGCGCATACCTTCTGGAGTGTGGTGACTTGAGTGGCTTCCATCAAGTTATCATGCGATGATAGTCGGATCCCGATTCCCACTGATGAGTAGGATTACTCCTCGGGTGATTCCGACTAATTCTCCTTTTGGGTTAGGAGGAGAATTCGAGAAAACAGTGGGAGACATCCAGATTAGATAAAATGATTAACCATTCTGATCTAGGTTAAAGTGCACGCTGAGTGTTTCTTTTCTCTCTCTCTCTCTCTCTCTGGCTGTGACTATGACCCGACCTTTGACTAAAACTCATGAAACCAAGTTAACCGAACCTTCTTAAAACACTTTGACTTTTGGAATGTCACGGTGTCGCATACATCATTGCCACTTCTATATCACTTTTACATTTCTCCAGAACACCTCGTATCACTACGAACATCCATTTCCATTGGATAAATCCATCGTATAGTTACATACGAACTCGAAGGAACTTTTTCGAGGATGGATTCTGGTTCTGGAGAGATTGAATAGGATTATTCGGTTGTCTTTTCTCGTTACCTTCTCTCAGGTTGTGAGGGCTCCTAGGATTAAGAGAGAGTACACCTATTGAGCTTATTGGATAGTCTTCCTCCAGACCATAGGCAAGTGCCGAACGGTAGGGAAGGAAGAAAACCAACAAGCTTAATTGTGGTGTACAGAAGCTAATAAGTAAAGACATATAAAAGGATTAGAATAATGGCAAAAGAAATTGCGATCACCATCATTCACGACAAAGACCGTGTATACCCCTACCACTCCTGCATCCACTTTGCTTTTCTCTAGAACACTCCGTATCACTACGAATATCCACTTCCATTGGATATGCCATCGTATAGTTACATACGAACTCGAAGGAATTCGTTCCAGATTCGAGGATGGTTTCCGGTTCAAGAGAAATTGGATAGGATTATTCAGATGTCTTTTCTCTTTACCTTCTCTCAGGTTGCGAGGGCTCCTAGGATTAGGAGAGTACACCTATTGCACTTATTGGATAGTCTTCTTCAAAACCTTAGGCTGGTGCCGAAGGGTAGGGAATGAAGAAAACCAATTAGCGTAAAGGAGGTGTACAGAAGGTAATAAGTAAAGACATAATAAAGGGATTGCGGTGAGGGAAGCTAAGTATATGGTTACTGTCATGATTCAGGATAATGGAAGAAGCGTTACTAGGAATACTCGTTAACCCTCTTTGAAACATTTTCATGTTTCGGTTTGACTATGCGATGTTAATTGAAAACTGTTTTCCCAATTGGAATCTAACTCCAGGATATATATTTACCAGATCAGTTTCTCACATCTGTATGTTATTACAGATGGTGAGTGGGAGTAAGATATTGTGAATTGGGTGATTAGATCCTCATTATATCGGAATTCGTTGTAATTGGTGATATTTGAGGAAAACATCTGGATTTTGTCGGATGGCAAATATTTGGTTTTGAATATCCGTTGTTATGCACCAATTTGAAACTGATATATCTGTATATTTATTTTATAAAGTGAGATATAACTTTTTGATATTATGTCTATGACATTTACCTATATCAGTTGGTGATTAGGTTAGGTGCATTCAACAGCGGTGTAATTCTTCTTTACCATAGTACAGTTTTTCAACCTACAACGCACAATGTTTGAGTTAATGAACTGTCATGCCCCGCTTTCCAGTGTACGGCGAAGGAGACGTGACGAGGTCCGCTACGTATATACTCAGAAGTACATACGCTAAGCGTATCTAAGCAATATAAAATAAATACACAAGAGATAAGGAATAATAAAAACAACAACTTTTATTTATTAACATTCTTTTATACAATGCATGAAAAGGAAATACAACTGAGATAAAAAGATGCCTAAACAGTGGCATAACAGGAAATGAAAAGTACTGAATGGAAAAGTGTACAATGAAACTACAGTGCTGGATCTTCGGCAAACTGCTCCAAGTCTTCTGTAGATGGCTCGATCTCTGCCGGGTCCAAACCACCTGACGACATTCAAAGAAGAAAGAAATAGAATGTCGTCAGCGAACAGGTCGCTCGATAAGTCCCAAAGGTAAGAGGAAAATAGAATAGACAGAATAAGAAGATATCTTTTAAAGTTGTATAATATTTTTGTAATGTTATGTGGACGCTGTTGTTTGTAGCTTGGTACAGAAGGATGCCAGTGTATACGAGAGGGGTCTCTATATGCTAGAGAGCAGGGCAAACGGAATGTACAAGGAACTGTTAAGCCACGGTACAACATCAACGGAATATAGGCTAGGTGTCTTAATCTGACCGCCTTGTGCCATCTTTAAAACCTTCCGTACCAATCTACCCCTTAAACCCCGCGATGTCTTGTTTGTATTGTTTGTCTTGTAAATTGTATTGATTGTAAGATTGATTGACTGACCAAAACCATGATATCAGTATGTTGGATATAGTGCCCTCAGAGTCAATTATTGGATCGCAGGCACGTTATTGCAATGATTGAGGGAGGACCTATACCGGTAGGACAGTCTTACTCGAGAGGTTTGTATACTATCTGGTTTGTCTTTATCATCATGTACATGCTTTATGTGACATTGTAGTTCACTATTACACGTTGATAGAGAATAGTATGCTGCCATGGTTTGTCTTTATCATCGTGTACTGCTTTAGGTGACCGTACAGGTCACTATTACGCGTTGATAGAGCCCTTTGGATTCTTGCTTGACGGCCAGCAGTATGATGGCGATCATATACGTGAGAGCTGGGGTCTATAAGCACATCCTTAAAAAGGTCCCTAGTCGTAGGAGTTTTCGAGACAGGGCATCGATACTCGAGAGTAGACTAGTGTATACAGTCGAGACCCCGACGAGGGGCGGCAGCCGATCTCACAAGCCACTGGTGTCAGTTGGTTAACCTAAGATGTATACAGGTGCTCATTGGGTTATGAATACACCGGACAGGACTCGCCGAGAACATGCTAGTTGGTTTTATACCTGACGTCAGATAGCAGTTCCCTGGTGACATGTGTACAGGTTAGTTCATCAACCTGAGATCGTCATTTGTCTCGTGTGAGTTCCCACTGTATTTTGATTACTACCCTACCACGGCTCAAAGGAGTCGTGCAAACAGGTTTTAGTTGGGTACAGTCCCGAGCCACATGGAGGCAGTGAGCGGATCTGCAGGGGTTCGTCTCTCCCGGTATTGGGGGTGAGGTCGCGCTATGTCTAGGAGAGCCATTACATGAAGTCCTTGGCCAAGGCAGGAGATTTACTGGTAGGTATTTCAGTAGTATCTCTGGGTGTTCTGGGCTACACCCCGACACGACTTGTAACGCTTTTGGGGGTCTGACTTTTACCAACCCCCTAGGCCCGACATGCGATGCTCATAGACGAGCGGACCGGACTGTACGGATATTGTCACTGACAGGCTCAGTAGGGTGTCAGGATGAGTTCGCTCATCGACCTCCCTTTTGGTCAATACTTGGTAGCCCGTTACGTACGGCTAATACCTCTGACGTGCTAGTGGTTAAATCTACAGCCAAAGTATTGACGAGTCTTTAGAGTCCCCCACAGACAGTTTCTCAAGTTTCGGGCAAAACGCTGTAGAGACCGTATGGATATATGGCAGGGTTCGATCATATACGTGCGGTATTGCACGGATCATGATCGGACGGATAATACTAGCGGGCTTTGGTTTAAGCCGGATCCTAGTATTATACAGTGTAGATTTTGTCTTATTGCATTTGTATTCGGTCGCAATACAAATGCGGGTATGTATATACAGTCGCGGGGTTTTCCTGTAATTTATTACCGGATCACCTTTTGAAGTTGCCAGTTTGCATTCCATTTCGGCCATTTTTCCTTTGTTCCTTCTTGGCTGAAATTCCTTTGATGGGAGGGGCTTATTTGCAAATGTGCAAATTAGCAAAGTGGAGGGTGTTTTTTGTAAGTGGTTGCATCATGATGGTTTTAGATTGAGGTTGACTCCATTTGCATCATTACTTTCTTTATGTGAATGGATTGATTAGGATGAGACTTTGTGGTGATCATTATTCCTCATCATTACCCACCCTTTTCCTTATGCTCACCCATTCCTTTTGCTTGTGCTCACCCCCTTTGATTTTCCCTTTGCCATGATAATGGCCGGCCACATTTTTTGAAGGGGAGGGGATTCATTTTTTGTGGTGGGGAAATTGATCTCATTTTGATTCACACAAAATTCCTAAGCTCCATTTCAAAGTTCATCTCCTTCACCTCCACTCCAAAAATGGCAACTTCATTAACCGTTGAGACATAGCGTTCTACACTCAGTCTACAGCAATCTTGGACACGTTGGCTTGCCAACTTCGTGTCCGAGTTGCCTCGGTTCAGAGGTGGGAGCCCGTAAAAAGACTCGGTGATGTGGTGTCCTTTCCGACGAGGAGATCGAGACCGGAGATTCCGCGGGGAGATCGGGATGGTGGCCGAAGACCGAAGGACATGGATCGCTCGGTATAGCTCTCTACCCTTTCTCCAATTAGCTAGTAGTAGGTTAATGGTCCGATCCGGGTTTTATAGTCCGCGGTAGCACCGGTTTCTAGTTAAGGAAAAAATTTTGTTTCCGCATTTTGGCCTCGGACAGACGGCCGGGGCGCTACCGTAGACTTACATGGTATCAGAGACACGCCATTAACCTTTACTAGCTTGCTCTAACGTGTTTAGAACTTGGATCGAACAAAAATTCCGAAACCGCGTTTTCAAATGCATCAGTTTCTGTCGATTCTGTTTTGTTGTCAAAAAAATATTTGGTATGTTGCAGAAATACGTGCAGGGTTTTCAGAGAACACTGCAAAAATTTGGTACAATGATCTCACTGTATTTCCGCGGAACCGCGGCCGTAACCCCATTTTGGCCGCGGTTCCACCGCTGAACAGTAGCCTCGCTGCACCATATTTCTACAGTAGGCCTCTGACATGAAAAAGAGGTTTCTGGAATATTCTGTTGGGCCCAGATTTATTTTGAGTGCTACAGTTGTGCTTGGGGCCCACTTCGGGAAATTTAGTCGATCGAAAATTTTAAATATGTTAGTTCACAGTATTTACATTATATCTGCGACCGTGAATGTCACTTGATCGGTAAATCCTGTCTAACTGCTATAGCTCTTTTAGACGGATTTGCGAACATGACATTCACGTTGATGTTCTGTGTTGTGCTGTGATGTTGCGGATTTGTCGTGGTGGATAGCCTGGATGCAATGGTAGTACATTTTGGTTGTATATGTACATTTGATATTGCGGGGCGAGCATCCGACATGTGGACTGCCGTCACTGCCTGTTTGTATATTATTCTTTTGGGGCACGACCGGGCTGAGGTCGATGTACCCGTTGTATATATTTTACTTTCTGTACTAGGATTACCCCGCGGAGGGGTGCACGGATAGCCGGGTTCTAAAAGGCAATGGGCCTGCATCTCATGGCTTTGAGATGGAGGGGGCTTCACTCTAGAATTGGCGGGCTATTCGCCGCACTCGTAGGGGGTACAGGTTGATCCAAGGAGGGGTGCTCAAGTTACCAGATTCCGTGAAGTGCTGGGTGGTCCATTCACGTTGTTGAAGGGGGCTGCCTCGCTTCAGGTTTTGGCGGGTAGCTTGCCGCGCCCGTAGGGGTCTAGGATTACATTGCACAGGCTATCCACACGACCAGGGGAATGTCGGGTTTCAATAGCGGCTCTATGAAACCCGGGGATCCCAGATATCTGTATTGTTCTGTGATGCTTATTACATTTCTGTGATATTGCATTTGATCACGCCTTGAGCGAATATTATATATTGATATATATACTAGTAGATGTTGTATATGTTTTGCATCCGCGCTAGTCCAGTCCCCGCTCTGTCGTTAATTAAGTAACCTAACGTGTGATGACGGGACCCAGTGGCGAATGCGGATAGCATATACGTACATCGTATTTTCGTTCTTTATTGGTGTGATGAATTGATGGGACTGCATTGATTCGGATCAATGCAAGCTAAACAAACCTATTCTGATGTTGTTGGAACATTTTTCAAAAAGCTGTTATTGCAAGGACGTTCTTTTTTATTTTGCACAGTGGTATTCGGTTATGAATATCCAGCACCTCAGTCGACGAGGCAAGGGCCGAGATCCCTTCACCGGGAGTGACCCCTTGGACAGAAGTTTGCGTCAGGGCAATAACTTCACTATAGCCGATTACTTTTTGCTTTGCATCGTGGTATTCAGATGGAATATCCTGCACCTCATTCTACGGGGAAAGAGCCGAGATCCCTTCACCGGGAGTGACCTCTTTAGCAAAGGGTTTTCGCCACTATATTTTTATAAAAAGCTATCCGGTTCCTTCAACGATATCAAGTTCATTACGTTAAAGGTTTTTCGCCAGAAACTATTCATAGCCCTCCGTCATTTCACAAAGGTAGCACTTAGTATTCATGCTATGTATGTTGGCCTTCGTCAAGGCATAGTGTATGGTAGCTATCTGTTACTTTTCTGCTGCATAGATAGATGCGTTGGTTTGGGACAATCGTACTACTATTTTGGCCTTCGTCAAGGGTATGTAAGGGTGGGTTCAAATTAACCTGGATAATGACGGGTAGAACTTGACATGTGACTTATGATATGTTGGCCTTCGTCAAGTTCATAAGAGCATGGGGTAAAAATCACATCGGGTGTTTCTAAAGAAACTGAAACTTGCCAGGCATGCGCATACCTTATGGAGTGTGATAACGTGAGTGGATTCCATCACGTTATCATGCGATGATAGTTGGATCCCGATTCCCACTGATGAGTTGGTTTACTCCTCGGGTGATCCCGACTAATTCTTCTTTCAGGTTTGGAGGAGAATTTGACGTTACAGTGGGAGGCTTCCTAATTAGATAAAGTGATAACCATTCTGATCTAGGTTAGAGTGCACGCTGAGTGTTTCTTTTCTCTCTCTTTTTGGCAGCGACCATGGCCCGACCCTTGATTATAACTCAGTGACCAAAATTAACCGAACCTTCTTAAACACTGGTTTTTGGATTGTCAGAGTTGCATACCTCATTGCCACTCCTACTTTTACCCTTTTCTCCAGAACACCCCGTATTACTACGAACGTCCACTTCCATTGGATAAAACCATCGTATGGTTATATACGAACTCGAAGGAACTTGTTCCAGATTCGAGGATGGTTTCTGGTTCTGGAGAAAACGAATAGGACTATTCAGTTGTCTTTTCCTTTTACCTTCTCTCAGGTTGCGAGTGCCCCTTGGATTAGGGGATAGTACACCTATTACGCTAATTGGATAGTCTTCTTCCAAGCCATAGGCAGGTGCCGAAAGGTGGGGAATGAAGAAAACCAATTGGCCTAACGATGGTGTACAGAAGGTATTAAGCAAAGACAAAATAAAGGGATTAGAAAGAGGGCAGAGTAAATTGAGACTGCTATTCACGACCAAAACCAAGTATTTCATCGCCACTCCTACTTCACCTTTGTATTTCTCCTGATCACTCCGTATCACTACGAAGATCCACAGTAATTTGGATACTCCATCATATGGTTATATACGAACTCGAAGGAACTTGTTCCAGTTCGGGGATGGATTCTGGTTCAAGAGAAATATGAATAAGGTTTATTCAGGTGTCTTTTATCTTTAACTTCTCTCGGGTTGCGAGTGCTCCTAGGATTAGGACAGTACACCCATTATGCTTATTGGATAGTCTTCTTCCAAACCATAGGCTGGTGCCGAAAGGTAGGGAAGGAAGAAAACCATTTAGCCTAAGGAGGTGTACAGAAGGTAATGACTAAAGACATATAAAGGGATTTGGAGAGATGGCAAAGAAATATACGGTTACAGTTGTGAATCTGATAATGGAAGAGGCATTACTAAAGAATACCCGGATACCTCTCCGAAACATTTTCATGTTTCAGTTTTACTGTGTATTGTTAGAAGAAAACTGATTTCCCAATTAGACCTTGCTCCAGGGTATGTATTTACCAGCTTTGATTCTCACATCTGTATGGTTTAACAGATGATGAGAGGGGGTAAGTTATTGGGAATTAGGTGATCATCCTCATTATATCGGAATTCGTTGTAATTGGTGATATTTAAGGAAATCGCCTGGGCTGTTTGCCGGACGGCAAATATTTGGTTTTGAATATCCGTTGTTATGCACCAATTTCAAATTAATATCTCTGTACGTCTATTTTTATAGAGTGAGATATACCTTTTTGAAATTATGTCGATGACATTTACCTAGATCAGTTGATGATTAGGTAAGGAGCATTAAACAGCGGTGTAATTCTTCATAACCATAGTACAGTTTTCAACCTACGACGCACAGCGGTTGAGTTATTCAACTCAGGGGACTTATACAGAGTATTGTATGTTGTCTAGTATCCATTAGGACAGAGGGGTTGGTCCTCGTACTATATTCTGTTTACTTATGACTTCTCTAGTTCTTAGACAAGTGTTTCGTAGAAACACAAGGTCTGAGATTTGAGAAGTTATAGATAGAAAAGTAAAGTAGAGAACCAGATGTTGCAAGCATCAGGATTCTTCAAGGTGATCGAAGATGTAGATACTTGTGTATGGTATTCAGTTGATAGTAATGGTTTTGAGGAACTTGTTTCTCTTTCAGGTTACTCATATTTGGATGCATTCCTAAGTTGAGTAACGCTGATCGGCCTCCTTCCATTTAGTTGATATGCACTGGAGACAGCTGCATGATTTGAATCTGGTTCCAATTAAATCAGTGCCTCTGTTTCTATATTGTATATAGAACGGTTCATATCTTAACGATGTTAAGGTACGGGGAGTTGTCCGGCTTATGCTTAAAACCAGACTCTGGATAACTCAAGGCACGTTTCTGTAATGGCTGTTTGTGGGTTGACCCGGGCTATGACGAGGGTTGACTTTCTACCATCTGGAAGATCAATAGTGATATTGTTCTCGACTCTCCACAGTTTTAATAAAAATGGATTTTTCAGAAAACAGTAGTGGGAGTATGGTAGAACTGGAAATGATTCCAGAACCACAAACTATTTCTGAAAATTTGATAAGAACCTAAAGATTCAATCTGGTTTGACATTCCATTGGCCACTCCGCAGATATGGTGGGTAACCTCAAGCACCCGAGAGGTACTCCGGTAGCCTCAAAGACGGTGACAGGGAGGTTCTTGTTTACCCAGACTTGCCATTACTGTTGTTCCAGGCTATGAGACCCGGCAGGAGGATGAGTATAGCATCGTTCTGAACTGGCTTTAGAAGTGTACGTGTATATGACTCTGTCATAGGGTTGTCGTAGTTAGTGGGAGCAGCAGAAGTATAGTGGACAAGTAGCTTATGTCTATTTATGGACTAAAGCAGATATAGCGGAGATAGATCATCTATTTCTGATGTGACAGTCATAGATTTGACTTCATCAGAATAAGGGATGGATCTGTTAAGAAGGTAGTAGGGTGTAATGTCCTGGTATTTGGATGACATACACAGAGTAGGAAGTGAAATTCCTATACTACAATCGGTTATACTTTGGTTGTCACACAGTGGTTTCTCCACATAGGACTTGGATATTGTATCGGACTTTCTGGTTACTAGATCTATGGTTTTAGATCTAGATTTGGGTTGTATCCCAATCTGGGTACTTAGACAGCATTCTAAAGGTGTTTTAGAATGGACGACTCCTGGTACGGTAGTATACCTGCAGGTGATGGAGTCACCCTCTCTAAAGGTGTCTTACAGACTAAAGTGGAGAGGGATGTGCATGATTGGCAGATCACTTGCTTAGCCAATTGAGTCAATCATGAGATGCCAAGTACCACACCAGATGTTGTTTTTGCACGAGCTGCAATAAGTTGATATTGATCCAATCCTGGAGAAACATTCGGAAGCAGTTTTAGAACATAAGTGGATGTTCTAGGGATTTGATAACGGCATCCTCCTTCAGGAGACGGTTATCATTCCAGACTTCCAAGGTGACCTGGATGACAGAGTGGCTGTCAGAGTTATAGTTTTCCCTCTGACGAGGGGCAGTATTTTGGACAGGTGGTCCAGGAGGATACTGAGGGAGGTATAGCGCAAGGTACTGATTAAGTTTAGTTGACGATACAGTCTAAGAAGTTTGGATTTGGAGTTTATTTATGAGCTAGGTCCCATCAGATATCCAGACATATTCTAAGACAGGTATTACTCATTTCGGGAGATGGTTTTCTCCGCGAACTTGAGATAAAGAGAGACATAGAAAGAAACATCAGAGCGGATTCACTCACTAAGGCTATTCCTCGAACGCAATAGTTTCGCAAACGGGCTTTGTGAGACTGATTAGTAGAGGAGTTGGATGTTCGGAATCACACGGGCTGTGAGTATGCGACATCGCAATAATTAGCCTTGAGTACAAGTGGGAGATTGTTGGATATAGTGCCCTCAGAGTCAATTATTAGATCGCAGGCACGTGATTACAATGATTGAGAGAGGACCTATACCGGTAGGACAGTCTTACTCGAGAGGTTTGTATACTACCTGGTTTGTCTTTATCATCGTGTACATGCTTTAGGTGACATTGTAGTTCACTATTACACGTTGATAGAGAATAGTATGCTACCATGGTTTGTCTTTATCATCATGTACTGCTTTAGATGACCTTACAGGTCACTATTACGCGTTGATAGAACCCTTAGGATTCTTGCTTGACGGCCAGCAGTATGATGGCGATCATATACGTGGGAGCTGGGGTCTATAAGCACATCCTTAAAAAGGTCCCTAGTCGTGGGAGTTTTCGAGACAGGGCATCGATACTCCAGAGTAGACTAGTGTATACAGTCGAGACCCCGACGAGGGGCGGTGGCCGGTCTCACAAGCCACTGGTGTCAGTTGGTTCACCTAAGATGTATACAGGTGCTCATTGGGTTATGAATACACCGGACAGGACTCGCCGGGAACATGCTAGTTAGTTTTATGCCTGACGTCAGATAGCAGTTCGCTGGTGACATGTGTACAGGTTAGTTCATCGACCTGAGATCGTCATTTGTCTTGTGTGAGTTCCCACTGTATTTTGATTACTACCCTACCACGGCTCAAAGGAGTCGTGCAAACAGGTTTTAGTTGGGTATAGTCCCGAGCCACATAGAGGCAGTGAGTGGATCTGCAGGGGTTCGTCTCTCCCGGTATTGGGGGTGAGGTCGCGCTGTGTCTAGGAGAGCCATTACACGAAGTCCTTGGCCAAGACAAGAGATTTACTGGTAGGTATTCCAGTAGTATCTCAGGGTGTTCTGGGCTACACTCCGACACGACTTGTACCGCTTTTGGGGGTCTGACTTTTACCAACCCCTAGGCCCGACATACGATGCTCATAGACGAACGGACCGGACTGTACGGATATTGTCACTGACAGGCTCAGTAGGGTGTCAGGATGAGTTCGCTCATCGACCTCCCTTTTGGTCAATACTTGGTAGCCCGTTACGTACGGCTAATACCTCTGACGTGCTAGTGGTTAAATCCACAGCCAAAGTATTGACGAGTCTTTAGAGTCCCCCACAGACAGTTTCTTAAGTTTCGGGCGAAACGCTGTAGAGGCCGTATGGATATATGGCAGGGTTCGATCATATACGTGCGGTATTGCACGGATCATGATCGGACGGATAATACTAGCGGGCTTTGGTTTAAGCCGGATCCTAGTATTATACAGTGTAGATTTTGTCTCATTGCATTTGTATTCGGTCGCAATACAAATGCGGGTATATATATACAGTCGCGGGGTTTTCCTGTAATTTATTACCGGATCACTTTTTGAAGTTGCCAGTTTGCATTCCGTTTCGCCCATTTTTCCTTTGTTCCTTCTTGGCTGAAATTTCTTTGATGGGAGGGGCTTATTTGCAAATGTGCAAATTAGCAAAGTGGAGGGTGTTTTTTCAAAGTGGTTGCTTCATGATGGTTCTAGATTGAGGTTGACTCCATTTGCATCATTACTTGCTTTATGTGAATGGATTGATTAGGATGAGACTTTGTGGTGATCATTATTCCTCATCATTACCCACCCTTTTCCTTATGCTCACCCATTCCTTTTGCTTGTGCTCACCCCCCCTTGATTTTCCCTTTGCCATGATAATGGCCGGCCACATTTTTTGAAGGGGAGGGGATTCATTTTTTGTGGTGGGGAAATTGATCTCATTTTGATTCACACAAAATTCCTAAGCTCTATTTCAAAGTTCATCTCCTTCACCTCCACTCCAAAAATGGCAACTTCATTAACCGTTGAGACATAGCGTTCTACACTCAGTCTACAGCAATCTTGGACACGTCGGCTTGCCAACTTCGTGTCCGAGTTGCCTCGGTTCAGAGGTGGGAGCCCGTAAAAAGACTCGGTGATGTGGTGCCCTTTCCGACGAGGAGATCGAGACCGGAGATTCCGCAGGGAGATCGGGATGGTGGCCGAAGACCGAAGGACACGGATCGCTCGGTATAGCTCTCTACCCTTTCTCCAATTAGCTAGTAGTAGGTTAATCGTCCGATCCGGGTTTTATAGTCCGCGGTAGCGCCGGTTTCTAGTTAAAGAAAAGTTTTTGTTTCCGCATTTTGGCCTCGGACAGACGGCCGGGGCGCTACCGTAGACTTACACAGTAAATGGCTGTAGCCGTAGAATCATGTAAATGGAATCACTGGAGGATCATGAAAAAAGAATATATGCATGGTTCGGTTCAGTCAAGTTGTATAAATTGATAATTGAATTCATGGATTCATGTGTTCATATTGAATTGGAATATTGTAGATTATAGATTGACTTGAATCATATTCAAGTCAGATTAATCAAACTCAAACCCGAGTCAGACAGTTAGAAGTGTAAATCGAAGTCCTATAATTGCTAGGGTCCTTAGGGTAATTTATAAAACTTGAGGGGGTTTTATGTAAAAACACTTTTATATACTTTTCAAAATACACCTCAATTATTTATTACTCGTCTTTAGAGTTGTAATGAGGGTGGATTTTATATTGTGACATTTCTAGTGAAAATATCCTAGTTTTTATAAATAAAGGTATTTATTTATAATATTGATTTATTTGAAGTTCATGGTATTTTAGTGTAAAATTTATTCTTGTGATTTTAGAAAAAGGTGGAATATTTATATTATAATAAAATAGGTATTTTAAGGATAAATATACATATATTTATACAAAAATAATTTTAATAAATATTTTATATTCCAAAAATCTCATTTTCTTAAGATGTCTTTTTTTAAACCTTTCGAGACCGAATGCTCCTTGCGGAGGTCTGAATCTCGCACTACTAAGCCCGATGATGTGTGATAATTCGCACCATCCCGAACGGGTTCCCCAAAGGTGGGTTGTAGCGGCGCTTTGCAAAGATTGTAAAATACTAAATCCTTTAGAAAACGGTTTTATAAAGTAAAAGGTATTTATTTGTAAAAATGTCAATTTTCCGTATTTTAGATTCTAGGGTTTCCTAAATCAACTAGCCTATTTCTAAATGGTCTAAACGACAAGTTGTTAGATACCTCAAATCGCCTCTTCACCGCCAATTATGGCCAGGTAAGTACAAGTGAGGAAAGGAGGGATCCGCTCACGAATCACCGTGAGACGGGCCTTTTAAAGTTACCTTTCTCACTTGCCTAGCCTAGACACCACAAAGTCAGATTTAGATAAACGACCGATGTCCACAACTTATCGTATTTTCCTAATAAGAGGTATTTATTTAAAAAGTGTATCAACTCTAAATCTTTTAGAAATAATTTTATTAAGTATATGGTATTTAAATGAAAGTATTGTTTTATCGTATTCTAAGTTATTTGATGATATCGTTTTAGGTTATATATGCGTGTGTGTGGAGGTAGGTCATTACCTCGTGCTCTACTTTAAATGTATAACAAGGTTAAGGGGTGAAATCGAAACATTGTGGTATTTAAGTGAAAAATACGATAAATTGAAAAGGCTATCATTTCATGTGATGAAATTTGTTCAAATTATTTGTTAAATGTTTAATAGTCAGCAATAAGATGTTTAAGCATGATTGAATTGCTGAGAAGTGAAATTTTATAGAAAACCGAATCGGAAATCGGATTTGTTCCGATTCCGTCGGGTTTTGTAATTTCGTATTTTAGAGAATAAGAAAGAGCGATAGAATGGGACTTACGGGTTTCAATTAAGCAAAGGAGTGAGGGGGGACTAAAGGGGTTGCCGAGGCGTTACTTCGTCGCCGGTTGTTCCTAAAAACGTCGCCGGAATTTCCGCCGGAATTTCGTCGGAGCTTCGCCGCGAACTTGTTTTCATAGTACACAACTCTTGGAAAAATTTTGAGAGAGTGAGCTTAGAGTTTTGGGATGAGAGTGTAGAGGATAGGGGGTGTATTTATAGGGTAGGTTAGGGGTAGGGTAGGTGAGGGGTCTTTTTAAATAAAAATATAAAAAAATATAGGAAAAGTAATTTAAAAAATGGAGAAAATGACGTATAATTGTGTTTCTGGAACCGATCCAAACATTTAAAGTATACAGGAAGGTAAAGGAGACGAAGAGCCCCAACTTTCATGTTCGGGACTCGGCCGTCCGGCCGAGTCCGGCCGGCGGCGCCGGCCCGAGTCGGCCGATCTGCCGGCCGAGTCGGGACGTCGGAAGGTGGGGAGTCTTCAGGTGGGTCCTCTGGTACTTTTACTTTTTCAGGTACTGTTCAACTTTTGGGAGTTATGGTGTGTGGACTGTAGGGCTTCCTAAGAATTTAAAACAAAAACAATATAAAAATAATGTGGGCCAGGAGATTTGAACTCTGGTGGCTTGGTTCAGCAGTGCAAGGTGTTACCAATGAGCTACAAGCTCCTTGTAATTATTGTGGGAAAATAAATACTTAAAGTGGTAACTGCAACATTAAATACCCCAAGTATACTTCAAATTTAAATCAATTTTATATATACAAAAATTGGAGTTGTTACAATCTACCCTCCTTACAAAAATTTCGTCCTCGAAATTTACAACTTTTATTTGAGGACTAGTTTACAAAGAAGTGAGGATATCTTGCACGCATTTCATCTCCCCTTTCCCAAGTGGATTCTCCTGGAGTGACTTTCCTCCACATTACCGGACCAACTTAACTTCTTTGTTCCGAAGTGTCTTCACTTTCCTGTCCAGGATCTCCACAGGCTGTTGCTCACAAGACAAGTTTGGCTGTATAGTGAGCTCGGAATGATCAAGAACATGGCTGGGGTCACTCACATACTTTCTGAGTTGGGATATGTGGAACACGTTATGCACTCCTTCCAATGAGGGCGGAAGTGCTAAGCGGTATGCCACTTCACCGACTCGTTCGAGTATGTCGAACGATCCAATGTATCTCGGACTTAATTTACCCCGTCTTCCAAATTGGATCACTCCACGGTTCGGAGATATCTTCAGGAATACATGATCTCCTGGCTGGAACTCCAAGTGTCGTCTCTTCGCATCAGCCCACTGTTTCTGTCGATCTTGGGCTATGCGCATCCTTTCTCTCATAGTACGATCCACATCAACGGTCGCTACTATCATCTCTGGTCCAAGAAGTTCCCTATCTTCGATGTCATCCCAACTTAATGGTGATCAACACTTCCTTCCATACAATGCTGCAAAAGGTGTCATTCCTATGCTTGCTTGGTAGCTGTTATTGTATGCAAATTCCATAAGATGCAGGTGATCTTCCCACGATCCTTTGAAGTCTAGCAAACACGCTCTGAGCATATCCTCCAAGATCTGAATAGTTCGTTCCGACTGACCATCTGTTTGTGGATGATAAGCCGTGCTGAAATTCAGACTTGTTCCCAAGCTTGCTTGCAGACTTTGCCAAAATTGCGATCAGAACCTGGTGTCACGATCGGAGACAATGAAGTCTCACAATTTCCTGTATGAGTTCATGGGTATCAGAGATAGTACGTTATGCAGAGTTTAAATCTTAAATAGATTATTACTTCCATGTACTTCTTTGCCAGTGCCTCAGTTGATTGGCCAACTTGAAATGGGATGAAGTGAGCCGACTTTGTGAGTCGATCCACAATGACCCATATAGCATCGTTACCCTTTGTGCTACGAGGAAGAGCAGTCACAAAATCCATTGTGATGTGTTGCCACTTCCATTCTGGGATTGGTAACGGTTGAAGTAGTCCAGCTGTCCTGTGATGTTCATCCTTTACTTGCTTACACACCAAGCATTTTGCGACACTTCTGGCTACTTCACGCTTCATTCCATGTGTTAGTTATATGTATGCCCTAGAGGCCATTACTATACATAGGATGTATATTGTAGTGGATGCTGGGACATATATAGTGAGGACTTTCTTGCTCGACATGATAGTATGCTATCTGGTTGATCTTTACCTTAACGTGTATATTGATTGTCTCTCTGTTACATGTTGGTAAAGCCCTTAGGATCTGTACTTGACTACCTGGACTATGATGCGGATCATACTAGTGGGGACATGGTAGTCCGTAAGTACATCCTTTAAAGTCCCTAGTCGTGGGTGTATCGAGACGGGGCATCGATATACCAGAGTAGACTAGCGTGTACCTTCTCGACCCATACAGATGGGCGATGGATGATCCCATATCCATCAGTGTTTGACATCAGAGATGATATACGGGTGCTCAGTAGAGACTGGGTACACTGGACGGACTCGCCGAGAACTCCCAGATGGTATTATACCTCACGTCAGATGGCAGTTCTCTGGTGACACTGGTACAGAGTAGTCTGTTGACCCGAGATCGTCATAGAGTCTTGTGTGGTTCCCACTGTGCTTTGATTTCCATCTTACCACGTCCAAGAGGGCGTGCAAAACGGTGGTTTTTGGGTACAGTCCCGAGTCACATGGAGGCAATGAGCGATAGGAGGGGATTCGTCTCTCCCGGTATAGGGGGTTGATGTTGCGCTGTGTTCGATTGGCTATAACAGGAAATCCCTGGCCAGGGTTGCTGAGATTTACTGGTAAGTGTTACCAGTAGTTTCTCGAATAGTTATAGACCTCATATCGACACGACTTATCGAGCTATTGGGGTCTGACGTTTACCACCCCAAGGCGAGATATGCGACATATCAGACGATCAGACCGGACTGTACGGTAGTGTTACTGGTCGGATTCACTGGAGTGTGAGCGGGCTTGCTCGTCGATCTTCAGATCGCTCAATACCCGGGTGGCCGTTACGTTTAGCAGACCGCTTGCGGCTTGTGGATGTTTGATATGATCATCATCCGCTGCCGGCGTATTGACGAGTCTTTAGAGTCCTACACAGAGGTTTCCTGGCTCAAGCGAAACGAAATAGGAGCGCATATGAGATATGTGCGGGACCGAGAATAATGCGTGTATATGATACCGTATTCCATTCTCGCGATGAATGCATCGAATGGTTGTATGCGATATAACCTAGTTATCGATTCAAGCGTTGATTCGATAAGCCGATATATTGAATACTAGTCGGTTGTGTGCGACATGACCGGATCATTGAATCAAGTGTTGATTTAATGATTTAATGCATAATTATATATTTGATATGTTACTTTGCACTAACTAGTATTGGTTCACTTTAAACGGATTTTCTCACTTGGATTGTGCACATTGTATATGTGATATACTTTTGTGCACTTGTATGTATCATGTTTGATGATGCATGCTAACTTGTGTTTTGTGTGAAGATTAAACCATGGTTGTGAGAGTGGTTAGGGTTTTATTTTCCATTACTTATTTATTCATTTATTTATTTATTTTCTTTTTGGAAAAAGAAATGAGAAGAATGGTGGCTTTCTTTGTTTGTAGTTGAAGCTTCATGAAGCTTTGATCAAGTCAACCATTCTTATCTCATCCTTAACCCTAACCATTCCCTCTAACCCTAGTTTAGTCTCTACACTTGACCATGGTTAATTTTATGATAAGAATTCATTTTCTTTTCTTTTTCAATTAACTTATCATATCATTTTTCTTCTTCTTCTTCCTTGAACTCAAGAAGAAAAGCTTGTAGTCATCAATGGTGATTGATGATAAAGAGTGAGAAATCCAATTCTAAATTGAACCCACTTCCTATTTCTTCATCCTCTACCTCTTGCCAAGTAGTAGAGTGTGTTTTCTTCACAAGTTTCTTGACTTGGTGAAGTCGGAGCTTGATTTAGCGATGCCTCGATGTAGATCATCTTCGGCATGGACATCGACGACCTAGCTTGCCCATTCTCCGACGAAGCCGACGCTAGAGCCCGGATTTGATTTGGACAGCGGAGAGGACTTCGTTGCGGAGCTATGGAGGTGGAGCACCGGATCTACAAAGGTTGTATTTCCGTATTCCCTTAGTTAAGTGTTAACTAGTTATCTTTTCGCCTAGTTTTCTAGCAAACGATCCGTAGTCGGGTCTCTCGGCACCCATAAATTTTTATATTGGCATGTTCGATGCCTTGTGAGACCTCACTAGGGTGCCTAGGAACCCTACAGTGGTATCAGAGCCTAGCTAGAGCCTTAGGCGAAGTCTAGACGCTATTTGAAGTCCGAACGAACCCGAAACCCAATTCCTTACTAGCTCTCTGTCCTTTTTTCAAAAACTGGGATTTTTCCTGATTAAAAATTGCTAAAAAAATCAGCAGGGAAATCTAAGGGTTACAGTGAATTTTGATGACGTAACTCCATAGTCAAGGCGCGGATCCGCGGCACGAGCATGGCTCGTGCGGCGGATCCGCGGCGGTTTTGTCCTATTGTTCATCAAAATTTGCACCATAATCAATAATAGTCAATGCTGGTTTTTCTGGGAATTTTTAATATTTAATACAGAGTTGAATTTTCTGGAGTTGTTTTGGGGATTCGGTGTTTCGATCGGGGTATCAAATTTTGTCTATTTGGCTTTCCGGATAAATTTTAGAATATGTTAAAAAGTTCGACCGGATATAAATACCCAATTTTTCCCCTGTCGGGAAATTTCCAAGTGTTGGATTTTTCCGTAGTTTAACGACGTTCTAAGTAGTGCAAGTAACGCGATGGTCCCTCTAGAAGACAACAAACCTTAACTCGATTATGTGACCGTCTTGAACTGCCCTTTGAACCTTCGGGTTTGGGGCAGTACGGCGTGCCACATGTGAGGCGTTGGCTTGACCCTTCTACGGCTGGACCGTTGGTACTGAGGTACGAACTGAATGTTGTTAGACTAGTTTCATGTGTTGATCTGTATCGGGAAAACTTGGGTGTTAGAATGTTCGATCGGAAAGTTTAACATTTTCTATTTATCCGGAATGGGATACAATAATTGGAATTCACAATAGTTATGAGATAACTGAATGAATATTATAAACATAGCAGTTTAGTCTCACTTGATCGGTTGCCACGGAATTTTGATGTGATCAAAAGTCCGTCTCAATCACGTAGCGTACGCGGATACTCGCCGGGTAAACTTAATAGACAGCCTCACTCCATAGCCCCGACCAAGTGACTGTAGGAGAACCCCGTCGCCGAAAGCATCCGTTCGGGTGCTCCCGGCAGCGGTGTTCCGCCTTGGTGCACTTCGTCGACGGTATCGGGGGTGCGGCCACCTACTAAATTTTGCGACGAGTATTCGATCAGGATGTCGGGAATCCTGTTGCATTGCCCGACTTGATATTGAAAAGTGTTTTCGATTATGAGACTAAAATGCGGGGTTTATAATTGTTAGGCATGCGATGTCTAAGTAATTCATTTGGTCAGGCATGCGATGTCTGAGGTGGTTGCGGATTCCAACTGTTGTAGTTTTACACTTTCTTTTCTATGACCGTAAGTGTAATATGTGATATCGCCGGTTTCGTTGCTATATGTCAACGACAATTGGGATACGCATGTTTACTTACGTTGATGACATGTGATGTTATGTATTGCTGGATATGTTATATTGGATCGTCGTGTTTGAATAGCCGGGGGTTTTTATGTGAGATGAGTGTTTTTCATTTTCATTCATGTAAAAACTTGTATGTAATATTCTTTTATTGGGGCGCTTCCAGGTTGCGGAAGTAGTCACCGTTTGTATATTATTTACTTTTCCGCACTAGGATAGACCCAAGGAGGGGAGCACAAGTAACCGGGTTCTGGAGTCCAGTGGGAGACCAACTCGAGGAGTCGAGTCCGGGTCTCCTAACTCTAGAATTGGTAGGGTTGCTTGCCGCTCTCGTAGGGGTCTAGGGGTGTGGGTTTGGCTATTCATCGCGACCGTGGAATCCGTGTTTTATACTGGCTCGTATTGAAAACACGGACGTCCTAGTATATCCAATATTTCATATGATTCTTCTGCTGCGATATCTGTGATGTGATCATGTGATGTTCTGTGATAGATACAGTATATAGTATATATGATATATTATATAGACGTTACTTATGTTTTACACCCGCGCTAGCCCTGCCCTGCTCTGCCGTTAGTTACCTAACCTAACGGTGCACGAGGGGACATCGAGGCGAATGCGGATGGCATAAGTGTACGTCGTATTTATCTGTAATGTTTAGGTACTTAAATGATGGGACTTCATTAATGTGATTAATGAAATAAAAGAAACCTAAAGATGTTGTAGAATCGAATTTCAAAATAAAACAGGTAGCTACAGTTCTTGCTTTGCACAGCGGTATATGCGATATATCCTGCACCTTATTCGATGAGGAAAGGACCGAGATCCCTTCACCGGGAGTGACTCCTTTAGCAATAACTGGCAGATGCTACACACTCGGTTTGTCTTTTGATTGCTTTTAAGTGTTTTTGCTTTGCACAGTGATATATATGATATATCCCGCACCTCATTCGACGAGGAAAGGACCGACGATCCCTTCACCGGGAGTGACTCCTTTAGCAAAACTAGAAAAGCCTCAAAAACACTCCATTTCAAAATTCATTTGATTCTACAACGATATCAAGTTCATTACGCAATAGGTTTTCAGAAAAACCTGTCGTAGCCCTCCGTCATTTCAGATAAGTTGTATATAGTATTCGTGCTGCATTTGTTGGCTTTCGTCAAGGTGCAGTGTGCGGTTGCTATATGCTGCTTATCTGCCAGCATACGATGCGATTGGATTAGGGTAGTCGTGCGGCTTTGTTGGCTTTCGTCAAGGGTCGTGCGGGTGGGTTTAATTCGATCAAGAAATGTACGGGTTGAACTTGACTAGCGGGCTATGCTTTGTTGGCTTGCGTCAAGGTCATAGCACGTTAGGGGTAAAATATTATCGGGAATTTCAAGTGTTGAAATTTGCAATGAGATTGCATACCTTCTATGAGATAGTTGGATCCCGATACCCGCTGCGAGTAAGAGTTACTCCTGGAAGAGTTTTATACATTACAATTAGCCGATCAAGTAGGTGTCTAGAAAGGTGTTAACGAGGTTACGCCTCTGGGAAAACGAGGTTTACATTAATTAGGTTCGTGCGAAAGCATGGGGGACCTCCCTCAAAGTACCGACACTGGCCTGGCTGAAAGATTGGCGAACTTGTAGTGTGTAATTAATCCCGGCTAGTCTTTCCTTTTAGGGTTTGAAGGAAGATTTGATAAAAAGCAGTGGGAGCCATCCTGATTAGATAAAATAAAAACCAATCTATTCTTGCAAGAGCGCACGCTGAGTGTTTTCTTCTCTCTCTCTCCTGGTAGCGACCATATCACGCCTTAATCAAGATAATAAAACGGATAATTGACCGAACCCGCTTGTTATACTGAGCTGGGGAACGTTGGTCCCGCTCCAACTTATAAATGTTATAAGACAGAGCAGGAAATTGGGGAATACCAGATTTCCCGTGCCGCCCAAACGAAGAGAGTGCATGCTGATGCATCATCTTCGGGTGTAGTCATTACAGAGAACTGTTTCTCAGTATTCTTTACGTCCTGGGTATGTGATACCAGATCAGGATCCCAGATATGTAATCAGTTACATAGGGCTACAGAAAGGTAGAGAACTGAGAACGGGTGATAAGTTTCATGAGGCAGAAAACGGGGCAAGTGTTGCAGCCAAGTCTGTTGGTCACTGTCACCCTGTATTACCAATACATTGATTCTGAACGAATGTTATTAGATACCGAACCTGATATACAAAATCATATCTGTCTCTTTATTAGTAAAGAAATGATAAAATTTTGTATTGTTGGATAATGTTTTGAATATTTCCTATATCAAAAGTTGATCGGTTCAGGCACGTTATCTAAAAGCATTAATGTTCTAAATCAAACTACAGTTCTTAGTATACGGAACACACATAAGAGGAAGAGTTCAGAAATGAACGGATCCTTCTTAAGGTATTGTAGACTAGGTCAGATCAATGTGACCCGACTAGCTGAAGTTACATATAGATGCATATTTAAATCAGTTTGAATTTACATCTTATGAAACTTGCGAGTCATGTCACAAAGATATAATGACACCAGCTCTGTTTATTGGAAATAGAGAAAGA
The DNA here is from genome assembly GCA_030015575.1 of Agapanthus africanus. Lineage (NCBI taxonomy): Eukaryota > Viridiplantae > Streptophyta > Magnoliopsida > Asparagales > Amaryllidaceae > Agapanthus > Agapanthus africanus. The sequence goes on along the minus strand of CM057340.1, from coordinate 588,921,510 downwards.
GTTAGTGTACTCTTGGGATATGATACATGTTGATGTATGTAAGCTCCCCTGTCTACACATGCCAAGATTGGTTCTTTGTACTTCATTACATTCTCTGATGATCTCTTTCGAGTTTCAGACCTATGTTCCTGTTGAAACACAAGTCCGAACCTTATGAGATATTCACAGAATATAAGTTAGAAGTAGAGAACCAAAATACGGGTATAAGTACTATGTCCTTTGATGAGATCAAGGAGGAGAATACTTGTGCACGGAATTCCTGGACTATTCTAAAGGAGAATGAGATTCTCTCTCAGCATTACTCCTCCGTATACACCATAGCACGATGGTATATCGGGGTGGAGCAATAACACCCTATGTGATAAGGTGTGCTCTGTGATGAGTACTACTGAGTTACCTATTTCCTTTTGGGAGTTATGCGCTTGAGAAGCTGCATACCTATTGAATAGGGTTCCAATCAAATCAGTTGCCTACCACTTCATATGTGATATGGAAAGGGAAGAGCCCATGTCTTAAGCTAGTTAAGATTTGGGGTTGTCCGGCCTATGTTTAAAAGCAAAATCCGGACAAGCTCGAGGCAAGATCTGTTATCTACAACTGGAAAGGTTCCAGCTATGCAAACTATAGCAGATGATTTGGTAGAACCAAAGGATTCAATAGATACCAACGAACCTCAGCCTCTCCGCCGATCTAGTAGGGTTCCTCACCCACTTGAGAGATACTTCTGTTTCTCTATGACAGTGGGAGCGAGGATTGCATCATGAGATGATGACCCAACTAGTTTCGAGCTGGCCATCAGGAGTGAGACTCTGTAAGAATGGCTGGATGCTTAGCGATCTGAGATGGAATCCTTGTACACCAACAAAGTATGGACTTTGGTTGCTATATCTGAAGGGTTAAATCCCCATCAGGAGCAAGTATATCTTGAGAAGATTACTTGGTGTAGATGGAAAAGTTGAGACTTTCAAAGCTAGACTTGTTAAAGGTTTTCGTCATTGACCAGGCGTGGATTATGATGAAACATTTTCTAAGGATCTATGCTTAAGTCCATCCAGATCCTACTTGTCACGGCTACATACCATGACTGCGATATCTGGTGGTTGGGTGTCATGACTGCTTTTCTAAATGATGATTTGGAAGAGAGCGTCTATAAGTACACAGCCAGAGGGCTTCGTAGACAGTGGGAGCAGCGGAAACGTGTGCAAGATGTTTTATAGGATAAAGCAGGCATCGCGGAGTTGGAACATCTGTTTTGATGAAGTAGTCAAAGAGTTTGATATCATCAAAATGGTAGATGAACCTTGTATAAACAAAAAGGTAGTAGGGAGTATGGTGGTGATCCTCGTAGAGTACGTGGATGACATACTCTTGATAAGAAAGGAGTTTTCTTATGCTACGCTCGATCAATCTCCGTCTGTCACAATGATTCTCCACATAGGATCAAAATGATACCTCCTAAATCCTGAGTTTTGGATCTATGAGATAGATTTAATTGGATGTTAGGATTCTCACTAGTTGTAGTGAGATGGTATCAATCGATCCAGGGGAGAATCACTGGAAGTATTCCAGAGTGATAAAGACGACTGAATGTCAGTCACAGGCATTGTCTTTACCCTCAGTGGAGGGACGGTATGTTGGAAGAGTTCCAAGCTAGATACTGTGGCATACTAGACGATAAAGGCTGGATACATCGCTACTTAAGATGCTACCAAAGAGGCTGTTTGGGTGTATATTGGTTCATGAGATGAACTATGTTCCTCCCATTGTGTGACAATGGAGTTGTGGCTTATGCCAAGGAACGCCGGTCCCATCAGTGATCCAGACATATTCTAAAGGCAGTATCACTTGATCATGGAGATGGTTGATCTCCAGGGAGATCGAGGTTAGGTGAGTAGACTCAGAGGACAACACAGCGGATCCACTCACAAAGGCCTATTCCCAGAGAGAGACTTTTATGGGATGGTTGAGTATGAGATACTTCAAACCACTGCTACAGATGGCCCTAGTGCAAGTGGGAGATTGTTAGTTATATGTATGCCCTAGAGGCCATTACTATACATAGGATGTATATTGTAGTGGATGCTGGGACATATATAGTGAGGACTTTCTTGCTCGACATGATAGTATGCTATCTGGTTGATCTTTACCTTAACGTGTATATTGATTGTCTCTCTGTTACATGTTGGTAAAGCCCTTAGGATCTATACTTGACTACCTGGACTATGATGCGGATCATACTAGTGGGGACATGGTAGTCCGTAAGTACATCCTTTAAAGTCCCTAGTCGTGGGTGTATCGAGACGGGGCATCGATATACCAGAGTAGACTAGCGTGTACCTTCTCGACCCATACAGATGGGCGATGGATGATCCCATATCCATCGGTGTTTGACATCAGAGATGATATACGGGTGCTCAGTAGAGACTGGGTACACTGGACGGACTCGCCGAGAACTCCCAGATGGTATTATACCTCACGTCAGATGGCAGTTCTCTGGTGACACTGGTACAGAGTAGTCTGTTGACCCGAGATCGTCATAGAGTCTTGTGTGGTTCCCACTGTGCTTTGATTTCCATCTTACCACGTCCAAGAGGGCGTGCAAAACGGTGGTTTTTGGGTACAGTCCCGAGTCACATGGAGGCAATGAGCGATAGGAGGGGATTCGTCTCTCCCGGTATAGGGGGTTGATGTTGCGCTGTGTTCGATTGGCTATAACAGGAAATCCCTGGCCAGGGTTGCTGAGATTTACTGGTAAGTGTTACCAGTAGTTTCTCGAATAGTTATAGACCTCATATCGACACGACTTATCGAGCTATTGGGGTCTGACGTTTACCACCCCTAGGAGAGATATGCGACATATCAGACGATCAGACCGGACTGTACGGTAGTGTTACTGGTCGGATTCACTGGAGTGTGAGCGGGCTTGCTCGTCGATCTTCAGATCGCTCAATACCCGGGTGGCCGTTACGTTTAGCAGACCGCTTGCGGCTTGTGGATGTTTGATATGATCATCATCCGCTGCCGGCGTATTGACGAGTCTTTAGAGTCCTACACAGAGGTTTCCTGGCTCAAGCGAAACGAAATAGGAGCGCATATGAGATATGTGCGGAACCGAGAATAATGCGTGTATATGATACCGTATTCCATTCTCGCGATGAATGCATCGAATGGTTGTATGCGATATAACCTAGTTATCGATTCAAGCGTTGATTCGATAAGCCGATACATTGAATACTAGTCGGTTGTGTGCGACATGACCGGATCATTGAATCAAGTGTTGATTTAATGATTTAATGCATAATTATATATTTGATATGTTACTTTGCACTAACTAGTATTGGTTCACTTTAAACGGATTTTCTCACTTGGATTGTGCACATTGTATATGTGATATACTTTTGTGCACTTGTATGTATCATGTTTGATGATGCATGCTAACTTGTGTTTTGTGTGAAGATTAAACCATGGTTGTGAGAGTGGTTAGGGTTTTATTTTCCATTACTTATTTATTCATTTATTTATTTATTTTCTTTTTGGAAAAAGAAATGAGAAGAATGGTGGCTTTCTTTGTTTGTAGTTGAAGCTTCATGAAGCTTTGATCAAGTCAACCATTCTTATCTCATCCTTAACCCTAACCATTCCCTCTAACCCTAGTTTAGTCTCTACACTTGACCATGATTAATTTTATGATAAGAATTCATTTTCTTTTCTTTTTCAATTAACTTATCATATCATTTTTCTTCTTCTTCTTCCTTGAACTCAAGAAGAAAAGCTTGTAGTCATCAATGGTGATTGATGATAAAGAGTGAGAAATCCAATTCTAAATTGAACCCACTTCCTATTTCTTCATCCTCTACCTCTTGCCAAGTAGTAGAGTGTGTTTTCTTCACAAGTTTCTTGACTTGGTGAAGTCGGAGCTTGATTTAGCGATGCCTCGACGTAGATCATCTTCGGCATGGACATCGACGACCTAGCTTGCCCATTCTCCGACGAAGCCGACGCTAGAGCCCGGATTTGATTTGGACAGCGGAGAGGACTTCGTTGCGGAGCTATGGAGGTGGAGCACCGGATCTACAAAGGTTGTATTTCCGTATTCCCTTAGTTAAGTGTTAACTAGTTATCTTTTCGCCTAGTTTTCTAGCAAACGATCCGTAGTCGGGTCTCTCGGCACCCATAAATTTTTATATTGGCATGTTCGATGCCTTGTGAGACCTCACTAGGGTGCCTAGGAACCCTACACCATGCCACCAATAATTCTAACGTAGATCTTTGTACATTTTGGTACCTCCAGGATGTACTGAGTAGGGAGAACTGTGAGCTTCTTTCATTAACTCTTCCCGAACAGAACCTTTTGGTACACACAACCTGCTGCCGTATCTCAAAGATTCGTCTTCATGGATGATGAAGTCTGTTCTGAGTCCATTCTCCACTTGTTCTCTGATCCTTTGCAACTTAGCATCACTTGCTTGAGCTGCTTTGATCTGATTGACAATAGTTGATTGAACTTGTAGATTCTGTAAGTCCACGTTGCCCATCCCGGTGCTTGCGGGGAGGCGGAACACGGAATAAAAAACGGATTTTTATCACTTTAGGCAACATGGACTAGACAAAGAAGGATCTTTACTAAACAAAAACAAGCTAAAGCTAACTAGAAACTAGCTAAGGGTAGAATGGTTATACCTAGGGCTTTATGTCCTTCTCTCCTTGCTCCTTGGAGTAGTAGAAAGGGATCACCTTTGTCTTCTTCTCACGTCGAAGAAGGATCCACCCGAAAGCCTCAACCTTTGGCTTCAACTCCAAGCTAGAAGTAACTAGGGTGCTAGAATTGCTAATCCTAGAACCCTAGATGAGAGTAGAGATTATCAAGAAGAGGTTTTTCTCAAGCTCAAGTATTTCTCAACACATGAGAGGGGAGAGCTTGAGGGAGAGGAAGAACAAGAGAGAGAAAGTAAAATGATAGAATGAGAGAATAAACAACCATTCTCACATATATGTGTGAATTATTATAAATTGATAATTAGCTAGATAATTGTCATGGTTAATCAAGACATGACCATTATCATTTCATATTTAATGCTAATTGCAAGGATCAAAGAGCATCTTTTATATGGAATGATGATGGTCAACATGTCAACTAAGGTCAATAAGTCAAGATAGTCAAATGGTCAACAACCATAACTATGCACAATTATATTAAACTAATATCAATTAACCATAATACATACATAAGCATTAGTGTTAATAAAATGACAATGGTCATTAACCCTAATCAAAGTCCCCTCCCTCTGTCTCAAGCAACTGTGCATACGCACCCGTATTCGTGATCCGAGGAACACGAATACAAAGAGATAAAACCAATCCTAAATCATATACTAGGATCCGGCTTAAACCAAATCCTGCTAGTATAAGCTGTCCGGACAACAAACGTGCACAAGTGCGCGGATGTGAACGAACCCTGTCGCAAAACCATGCGACCTCTACTCATTTTGCCTAAAGGCGAATAGCTCTCTGTGTGGGACTCTAAAGACTCGACACTATGCTGGCAGTGGGTTTAACCACAGACCGCAAGCGGCACTAGCTGTACGTAACGGTCCCCAGGTAGATGCCGATAAAAAGACTCACGAGGTGAACCCCATCTGAACTCCTACTGAGCCTGTATGTGACAGTCTCCGTACAGTCCGGTCTGTTCGTCTGATACATCGCATGGCGGGCCTAGGGGGCGGTGAACGTCAGTCCCCTAATAGCGGTACAAGTCGTGTCGGAGTGTAGCCCAGAACACCCTGAGATAACACTGGAAACCTACCAGTATATCTCGCTTGCCCTTGCTAGGGACTACTCGTGTAATGGCTCTCCTGGACACAGCGCGATGTCAACCCCCAATACCGGGAGAGACGAATCCTGTCTAACTGTCACTGCCTCCAAGTGCTTCGGGACTGCACCCAAAAACTACCTGTTTGCACGACTCCTTTGAGCCGTGGTAGGGTAGTAATCAAAGTGCGGTGGGAACACACTCGAGGCGAAGTGACAGTGTCAAGTCAGCGGACTAAGCTGTACTCATATCACCTGGGAACTGATAACTGACGATAGGTATAATACCAACCAACAGTTCCCGATGAGTCCTGTCCAGTGTACTCGTAACCTAACGAGCACCCGCATACTATCTCAAGTACGACGTACTGACGGCTGTGGGACAGACCGTCTCCCACGCTGGGATGAGAAGCGCATACGCTAGTCTACTCCGGAGTATCGATGCCCTGTCTCGATAGTCCAACGACTAGGGACCTGTATAAGGATGTGCTTATGGATTACCCAGCCCCCACGAGTGCGAGCGCCATCACAACGCTGGTAATCAAGCAAAGATCCTAAGGGCTCTACTAATATGTATATCAGCGATATGCTAAAAGAAACACATGCACATATTAAAGCAGAGACAAACCAAGTAGCATACTACCATTTCGAGCAAGATTGTATATACAACTGTGAATATCCCAAGCTTCCATCAAGTAATATACAAACTAGTATGATACAGTAATGGCCTCTAGGGCATACACACTAACAATCTCCCACTTGCACTAAGGCCATGTACTGGCGTATCGAAGACCTATCATCTCGATCAGCCGCTCGAACTGAGTCTGGGGCAAGGCCTTGGTGAATGGATCTGCAGTGTTATCTTCTGAAGCAACCCTCCGAACCTCGATCTCCTGGCGATCCACGATCTCCCTGATCAGGTGATACCGCCTCAAGATGTGTCTGGATTTCTGATGGGACCTGGGTTCCTTCGCTAAAGCTATAGCCCAGTTGTTATCGCAATACAGAGGTATTGAGTCAACAATGGACGGAACCACCTGAAGTTCTCTCAAGAACTTCCTTATCCAGACATCTTCTTTTGCGGCATCAGATGCAGCGATGTATTCCGCTTCCATAGTCGAGTCAGCAACGGTTTCCTGTTTGGAGCTCTTCCAATACACCGCCCCTCCATTGAGGGTAAAGACAAAACCCGACATGGATTTGGAATCATCCTTGTCACTCTGGAAGCTGGAGTCAGCAAAGGCCTCAATCTGGAGGTCTTTTCCGCCATACACCGAGAACATCTCCTTAGTCCTTCTCAGGTACTTGAGAATGTTCTTTACCGCTATCCAATATTTCTCCCCAGGGTTTGACTGATACCTGCTTACCACACTCAGTGCATAAGCCATATCTGGTCTGGTACATAACATCGCATACATTATAGAGCCTACCGCAGAAGCGTAGGGTATAATAGACATGCGATCCCTCTCCAAATCAGTCTTGGGAGACATCTCTTTGGAGAGGGTGATCCCGTGACAAGCCGGTAGATTACCGCTCTTGGAATCTTCCATACTGAATCTCTTCAGTATGGTGTCAATGTACCTGGACTGTGAAAGTCCTAATATCCTCTTGGATCTGTCACAGTAGATCCGGATACCCAGAATGTATGAGGCATCACCCAGGTCTTTCATGGAGAACCTGTGTGACAAGAACCCCTTGACAGATTGTAGCATAGTCATTTCCTATTAAGAGAATGTCATCCACGTATAAAACGAGGAATACTACAGTTCTCGCTACAAATCTACAATAGATGCATGGTTCATCTGGATTTTTGATAAAGCCAAATTCCTTGACCGTCTCATCAAAACAGATGTTCTAACTCCACGATGCCTGCTTCAGTCCATAAATGGACTTAAGCAACTTGCACACCTTTCCGTTGCTCCCACTCTGAATGAAACCCTCTGGCTGTTCCATATAGACACACTCCTCTAAATGTCCATTTAGAAAAGCGGTCTTTACGTCCATCTGTCAAATTTCATAATCGTGGAAGGCAGCAATGGCAAGAAGGATCCGAATGGATTTCAGCATAGCTACTGGAGAAAAAGTTTCATCATAGTCCAAACCAGGTCGCTGACGAAAACCCTTTGCAACCAGTCTAGCTTTATAGGTCTCAACCTGTCCATCTACACCAATCTTCCTTTTGAAGATCCACTTGCATCCTACGGGTTTTACCCCATCTGGAGCAATGTCCAACGTCCATACTTTGTTGGTGTACATGGACTCCATTTCGGTCCACATTGCATCCAGCCATTTTACCGAGTCGACGCTCTGAATGGCTTGCTGGAATCCTCTCTATCCCCGTCAATGAGAAAACCGTAGTATCTCTCGGGCGAATGAGACTACCTACTACTCCTGTGGAGTGGCGTAGGAATGTCCTGATCTTTCGAACCCTCTGGTTCTACTAAGCTTTCAGTAATAGCTCGTGGTTCTGGAATTTCTTCCAGTTCTATTGCGTTCCCACTTATTTCTTTTTCTATGAACTGGTGTTCTAGAAAGTGGGCATGGCGAGAAACAAAAACCTTTTGTTCCTCTTCGCAGTAGAAGAAATATCCCTTAGAGTTCTTTGGATATCCCACAAACTTGCACTGTACTGAGCGTGCCTCGAGCTTGTCCGCATGCTGCTTTTTTACAAAAGCTGGACATCCCCATGTCTTAATGTGATTAAGATAGGGTCTCTTCCCACACCACATCTGATATGGTGTAGTAGGCACAGTCTTAGTTGGAACTCGGTTCAAAAGGTATGCAGCTGATTCTAGCGCATATCCCCATAACGATCGCGGCAACTCAGCGTTACTCATCATGGACCGTACCATATCCAATAGGGTTCGGTTCCGTCTCTCCGATACACCGTTATGTTGCGGAGTGTATGGAGGAGTAAGCTGAGAGAGAATTCCATTCTCTTTTAAGTAACCCAGGAACTCGGCACTCAAGTATTCACCACCTCGATCAGATCTCAGTGCCTTGATACTTTTGCCTGTTTGTTTTTCTACTTCATTCTTATATTCCTGGAATTTTTCAAAAGCCTCGGATTTATGTTTCATTAAGAAGACATAACCGTACCTTGAAAAGTCATCCGTAAAAGTAATGAAGTAAGAATAACCGCTTCGTGCATGTGTAGACATTGGACCGCACACGTCACTGTGTACGAGTCCTAAGAGCTCGCTCACTCTTACTCCGTGTCCAGTGAACGGATTCTTTGTCATCTTTCCTTTGAGACAGGATTGACAAGTTGCATACGATTGATATTCGAACGGATCCAAATATCCTTCTGTATGTAACTTAGTCAACCTTCTCTCATTGATGTGACCCAGTCTACAATGCCATAAGAAAGTTTTATTGATTTCTGGAGACTTTCTTTTGTGTGTATTCTGGACATTGAAAATCTGTGGTTGGTTTAATACGTATATACCGTTGTTCAATGTACCTGACCCAATCAAAACTTGATTAAGGTGAATGTTCACTACATTACTTACAAATGCAAATTCATAACCTTCTTTAGATAATAAAGATACAGAAATGATATTACAGGTTGCATTTGGTACATAATAACAACTACGCAAAACCAAAAAGTGTCCATCTGACAGTCCCAGGTGATAGTCCCCCACGGCCTCAGCATCCATGCTAGCACCATTTGCAACTCTGAGGGTCATGTCACCTGCCTTCAAAACTCTACGCTTTCTCAACGCCTGCAAAGAATTACAGATATGAGATCCTGATCCGGTATCCAATACCCAGGATGTAGAGTTTATTGATAGACAGTTTTCAATAACATACACACCTGAAGCTGAAGCCGCAACTCGCTTCAAATCCTGTGTTCTGGCCTTCCAAGCCTTGCAATCCTGTTTCCAGTGACCACTTTTGTGACAGTAGAAGCATTCTTCCTTCCCCACCAGCTTTCCCTCTACCTTTGTTGCTTTTCCTTTTCCCTTCGTATCCACTTTACTGACACCGCCTCTTGGTTTGGCGGGGGCTTTCTTCTTCTTACCCTTGGCTTTCGCCCTGGATCTAGAAGAGGAAGATCCTCCTACAAACAAAGTGGATGTCTCCCTACCTTTCTGTAGGGTGCCCTCTGCACTCCTCAGCATGTTGAGGAGCTCTGAAAGTTCAACTTCCTTTTCCTGTAAGTTGAAGTTCAGGATGAACTGGGCGTAAGTGGAAGGAAGGGACTGGAGAATCAAGTCCGTATAGAGCTCATTCTCTAACGTGGTCCCAAGTTCTGCGAGCTCCTCTATGTAGCCAATCATCTTAAGCACGTGTTCCGCTACCGATGATCCGACGGCCAACCTTGCCGAAAACAACTTCTTCGACACTTCGTATCTAGCGATACGAGACTGCTCTCCATACAGTTCTTTTGTATGAAGAAATATGGACTCTAGGTCCATATTCTCGTGCCTCCTCTGATGTTCGTTGTCCATCGAGGCAAGTACGAGGCACTTGGCCTTCGCGCAATCTATTTCCCAGGTCTTATAGATTTCCCTATCTACGACTCTGGTTTTGGGACCTGGGACTGGGGGAGCTTTGGTGGTAAGGAGATACCCCAGCTTGTCGTAAGTGATTGCCATCTTGACATTTCTGAGCCAATCTTTGTAGTTTGGCCCTGTCAGTATGTTTTTATCTAGTAATAACTTAAGTCCGGTCATGTTGAATGGTCGCTGCAATTAGGAGAGAGAAAAGAAACACTTTAGCATGATGCTCTTGCAAGTTTAGAGTGGTTTTTAGTTTGTCTAAACAGGATGGCTCCCACTGTCTCTCGAATCCCTTCTCAAACCGTAAAGAAAGGATTAGTCGGGATCAATCTCACCGTACAATACTTGCTTAACCGTTCAGCCAGGCCAGTGTCGGTACTTCGAGGGAGGTTTTCCAACGCTTTCGCGAAGTTCCTTAATTAAGTAACCTCTTTTCCCTGTGGGCGTAGCCCCGCTAACACCTTTCTAGACACCTACTAGGTTTATAGCATTGATCGTTAAGTGAGAGTTTTCCCAAGGAGTAGCATATACTCACAGTAGGATCGGGATCCAAATATCATCGTGTGATAAAACCGAAGGAATCCTACCAGAATCATCACACTCCAAATGGTATGCAGCGCTAGCAAGTTTCAGTACTTATGAAACTCCCGATGTGGATTTTTTGCCCCATGCTCTTATGACCTTGACTTTGGCCAAAATATCATAAGTCACATGTCAAGTTCTACCCGTCATTCTCCTGGTTAATTTGGACCCACCCGTACCTACCCTTGACTTTGGCCAAAATGGCAGTACGACTGTCCCAAACCAACGCATCTATCTATGCTGCACATGAATACCCAATAGCTACCAATCACTATGCCTTGACTTTGGCCAAAATACATAGCTTGAATACTTTTGACCATTCATGTGGAATGACGGAGGGCTACGAATGGTTTTGGCGAAACCGTGAACGTAGTGAACTTGATATAATCGATGGAACGAGATAGCTTTTAAAAGGAGTGGTTCAAGCTCCGCGTTTTAAAAGTTTAGTTTTGAAAAGAACCGAGCGGTTTTCAAAGTGTTCCAATCGACTTTTACTTGGTTTATTTTCTTGCATTAGTTCTTTTAATGCGTCCCATCATTTAATCCTACCATTGCAGAAAACAACCAAAATATGACGTACGCTTATGCCATTCGCATTCGCCACGGGGCCCCGTCATCACCCGTTAGGTTACTTAACTAACGACAGAGCGGAGGCTGGGCTAGCGCGGCTGTAAAACATAAGCAACGCCTAAATAGTTATAATATATAAATATATAGCAATGATAGACATTACAGATCACAGATGAATACATTGGATATACTAGGAATCCGCAATCCGTTCGAGCCTGCAACGAAAAGCGGATTACACGGTCGCGGTGAATAGCCAATACCCCACCCAAGACCCCTACGGGTGCGGCAAACTACCCGCCAAGTACCCGAAGCGAAGCAACCTCCCTCACCACCGTGAGTAGGCCACTCGGCACTTCGAGATACCCGGTAGTTTGTGCACCCCCTCCATGGGTCTATCCTAGGAGCAAAAACAGTAAAAAGAATTATACAATGACGGCTACAACCCCGACCCGGTTGCGCGGCCATACAAATAATATTACATCAATTTACATGTTACAATGAATGAAAAAAAAGAAACACTCATCTCACATCCACCCCGGCTATTCACCCGCGACAATCCAACGCATTCATATACACATACCAACATCAAACACAGATCACAGATATGTATAACCCCCACTAATCGACATATAGCGATTAGCCGACGTTGAATACATATAAACATCACAGATATAACCCTTTAGTCAAAGTGTATTGAAGTTCGATCAAAAATACGGATTTATAGACCCCAAAAACAAATTTCTTTTCTGTAAAACCTGGGCACATATAAACCATCTTAAAAATCCCAAAACCATGCCAGAAGAACACTGCACCAAACTCGACCCAGAGCCGAGCCAAAACGGCCGCGGTTGCGCGGCAATAGCTTGCTATTGCCGCGGAACCGCGGCTCTTTGAGCGAGTCACTGGATCGTTTTTGGTGGCTTTCTTCACAAAACCCTGAGATGATTTTTGGAGAATGATTTATTTTATTTTGAACAGGAAAAATTATAACAGAAAGTTAGGGTTTTGAAAACTCGGTTTTGCGATTTTTCCGATTGAACTTCCATACACTTTTACTACCTAGCTAGTTTATGTTTAGTTAGGCTTTGATACCACTGTAAGTCCACGTTGCCCACCCGGTGCTTGCGGGGAGGCGGAAAACAGAATAAAAAACGGATTTTTATCACTTTAGGCAACATGGACTAGACAAAGAAGGATCTTTGCTAAACAAAAACAAGCTAAAGCTAACTAGAAACTAGCTAAGGGTAGAATGGTTATACCTAGGGCTTTATGTCCTTCTCTCCTTGCTCCTTGGAGTAGTAGAAAGGGATCACCTTTGTCGTTTTCTCACGTCGAAGAAGGATCCACCCGAAAGCCTCAACCTTTGGCTTCAACTCCAAGCTAGAAGTAACTAGGGTGCTAGAAGTGCTAATCCTAGAACCCTAGATGAGAGTAGAGATTATCAAGAAGAGGTTTTTCTCAAGCTCAAGTGTTTCTCAACACATGAGAGTGGAGAGCTTGAGGGAGAGGAAGAACAAGAGAGAGAAAGTAAAATGAGAGAATGAGAGAATAAACAACCATTCTCACATATATGTGTGAATTATTATAAATTGATAATTAGCTAGATAATTGTCATGGTTAATCAAGACATGGCCATTATCATTTCATATTTAATGCTAATTGCAAGGATCAAAGAGCATCTTTTATATGGAATGATGATGGTCAACATGTCAACTAAGGTCAACAAGTCAAGATAGTCAAATGGTCAACAACCATAACCATGCACAATTATATTAAACTAATATCAATTAACCATAATAAACACATAAGCATTAGGGTTAATAAAATGACAATGGTCATTAACCCTAATCAAAGTCCTCTCTCTCTGTCTCAAGCAACTGTGCATACGCACCCGTATTCGTGATCCGAGGAACACGAATACAAAGAGATAAAACCAATCCCAAATCATATACTAGGATCCGGCTTAAACCAAAGCCTGCTAGTATAAGCTGTCCGGACAGCAAACGTGCACAAGTGCGCGGATGTGAACGAACCCTGTCGCAAAACCATGCGACCTCTACTCATTTTGCCTAAAGGCGAATAGCTCTCTGTGTGGGACTCTAAAGACTCGACACTACGCTAGCAGTGAGTTTAACCACAGACCGCAAGCGGCACTAGCTATACGTAACGGTCCCCAGGTAGATGCCGATAAGAAGACTGACGAGGTGAACCCCATCTGAACTCCTACTGAGCCTGTATGTGACAGTCTCCGTACAGTCCGGTCTGTTCGTCTGATACATCGTATGGCGGGCCTAGGGGGCGGTGAACGTCAGTCCCCTAATAGCGGTACAAGTCGTGTCGGAGTGTAGCCCAGAACACCCTGAGATAACACTGGAAACCTACCAGTATATCTCGCTTGCCCTGGCCAGGGACTACTTGTGTAATGGCTCTCCTGGACACAGCGCGATGTCAACCCCCAATACCGGGAGAGACGAATCCTGTCTAACCGTCACTGCCTCCAAGTGCTTCGGGACTGCACCCAAAAACTACCTGTTTGCACGACTCCTTTGAGCCGTGGTAGGGTAGTAATCAAAGTGCAGTGGGAACACACTCGAGGCGAAGTGATAGTGTCAAGTCAGCGGACTAAGCTGTACTCATATCACCTGGGAACTGATAACTGACGATAGGTATAATACCAACCAACAGTTCCCGACGAGTCCTGTCCAGTGTACTCGTAACCTAACGAGCACCCGCATACTATCTCAAGTACGACGTACTGACGGCTATGGGACAGACCGTCTCCCACGCTGGGATGAGAAGCGCATACGCTAGTCTACTCCGGAGTATCGATGCCCTGTCTCGATAGTCCAACGACTAGGGACCTGTATAAGGATGTGCTTATGGATTACCCAGCCCCCACGAGTGCGAGCGCCATCACAACGCTGGTAATCAAGCAAAGATCCTAAGGGCTCTACTAATATGTATATCAGCGTTATGCTAAAAGAAACACATGCACATATTAAAGCAGAGACAAACCAAGTAGCATACTACCATTTCGAGCAAGATTGTATATACAACTGTGAATATCCCAAGCTTCCATCAAGTAATATACAAACTAGTATGATACAGTAATGGCCTCTAGGGCATACACACTAACAGATTCATTAAATTTGAAGCATTACCTGGCATGACTACTTCAATCTCCATCTGATGCAAGTCTTGCTGAAGCTTCCACTGAACGGTGAGATTCATCGATAATGGTTGGCGACTAAGAGCATCAGTACTACGTTCACCTTCCCTGGGTGATATTGCAAGTTGATGTCAAAGTCTGCCATGAGTTCTAGCCATCTTCTCTGCCGTATATTCAACTCCTTCTGAGTAAACACGTACTTCAGACTTTTATGATCTGTGTAGATGTTCACTCGTTCACCAAGTAGATAATGAAGCCAAATCTTGAGAGCAAAAATGACAGCTGCCAACTCCAGATCATGCGTCGGATAATTGCGCTCATGAGTCTTCAGCTGTCTTGAAGCATAAGCCACAACCTTACCGTGCTGATGTAGAACACATCATAATCCTTTACCGGATGCATCACAATGCACTTCGAATCTTCCAGATTGATCCGGTATTACGAGAATAGGTGCTGATGTCAACCTGGACTTGAGTTCTACGAAAGCTTGTTCGCATGCTTCTGACCACACAAATTCCTCATCTTTTCGTGTGAGCTTGGTCAGGGGTGGTACTATCTTCAAAAATCCTTCAATGAACCTTCTGTAATATCCAGCTAAACCCAAGAAACTCCGAATGTCTTTCACTGACTTTGGTGTAGGCCATTCGCTAACTGCTGAAACTTTTGCTGGATCCACAGAAATTCCTTCTCCTGATACGATGTGCCCAAGGAAACCAACTTGCTTTAGCCAAAACTCGCACTTGCTGTACTTGGCATAGAGCTTATGTTGTCGAAGAGTTTCCAGGACAATTCATAGGTGCTCTGTATGCTCTTTCTGACTCTTAGAATACACCAGGATGTCGTCAATGAAGATGACAACAAACCTGTCTAAGTACTCCCGGAAAACTTGATTCATTAGGTTCATGAATATTGCTGGTGCATTGGTCACTCCAAATGGCATCACTAGAAATTCGTAATGTCCATAGCGAGTTCTGAAAGCTGTTTTGTGAATATCAGCTTCCTTGACCTTCACTTGATGATAACCTGAACGAAGATCCAATTAAGAGAAAACACAAGATCCACTTAGCCGATCGAATAAATTATCGATGCGCGGGAGTGGATACTTGTTCTTTATAGTGACTTCGTTCAAGGCTCTATAATCGATGGACATTCTGTATGAACCTTCCTTCTTCTTCACCAGTAGCACAGGTGCTCCCCAACTTGAAGTGCTGGGACGAATCCATCCTTTCGCCAATAATTCGTCCAACTGTGTTCGGACTTCCTTCAAACCTTCCGAACTTAATCTATAAGGTGCTTTGATCACCGGTTGTGCTCCTGGTACTAAATCAATACTGAATTCAAGAGCTCGATCGGGAGGCAAACCTGATATATCGTCAAGAAATACATCGTCGAACTCTCGAACTACCTCTGGTCTTAATTCTTCTTCCGCTTGAGCTGCTGCAACTACTGCTTCTCTTGGCTTCGCTTTGTAGGTACTTGGCTCCAGGGTACGGTCTTCGCTCTTGAAATAGAAGACTGGATGGTCTGGAATCTCGAATACTACCCTCCTTTGACGACAGTCGATGGTAGCATAAAAAGTTCCAAGCCAATCCATTCCTAGAACCACATCGAAGTTCAGTATGTCCAGTACTTTGAAGTCAGCATAAAACTCTCTGCTGCAGACGACGACTGGACACAACCTGTATCCCATAGTTGCCTTTAGAACGCCATTTCCTGAACTGACATTCCAGCTGGATACAAGCGGTGAGACTGGAATCGCATGGGTTCGGATAAACCGTTGCGACTTAAAGCAGTAGGATGCTCCAGTATCAAACAGTGCTAGTGCAGGGAGTGGGGCTACTAAGATTGTACCTAAGGTATGTGGGATATGTTTTAGGTATAGGGAAAGTGTGTAGATAACCAAGACTAAAAGATAAGTTTTAGAAGGAAAGTTTACCGGTGATGACTTGGCCAGTGGCCTCAGCTTCTTCCACAGACATCGTGAAAGCCTGGCGTTTTGGTATATTCCTCCTGGCCTGAGGAGCATTCCTCAGAACGTTCCTTTGAACTTGATGGAACTGACGAGGAGGTGCAGCTTGTGGTCCTCTGGGTGGTGCAGGTAGTGCAGGTCTTGGAGCAGGGGCTTGGATGGCTGGGCGCTGTGGGTATTTGTTTGTTGATCTGGGTGCAGCAACTGGGTTTTTCCTTTGGGGACAAGACCCAATATCATGAGTAGCTGAGCCGCAGACTAAGCAAAGACGGTTGGCTCGCCGGCAGTCTTTCATCATATGTCTAGCTCTCTTGCAGTAGGTACAAAAGGCTGGGCTGGGACGATGGTTCGGTACTCCGGGTCGCCTTGGCATAAAAGGTGGTCTGGACGAGGCTCCACCTGCCATCTGGTTGGCAGGGCGCTTGACTCCTGCAGACTGAGGTCTGCCCCTTGCTTTTATCACTGCCTCATAACTGTGGGCGGGAAGTACTTCACGTTGAACTTCTCGCGAAAAGTCTTCCATTCAATAGGCTGTGCAAGACGGCTTTCTTCCGCCTTCCACCAGTTGAGAGTATTGTCCGTGAGCTGTAGTTTCAACACACGGACCCAAGCTATGTCTGGCACTTGTGCTGCTGCCAGATTATCATCTATGCTTTATGCCTATTCTTCAGCTTCAAGAGAGCTTACTTTTCCGGAGAACTGCTTGGGATGTAAAGCCCCGAATTGTTTTACTCCCGGTGCGTCAGTCTCGGGACGGTTCAGGATTTGTTGATGTCCCTCAAGAAGGCTGCGGATCACCTCAAGGAACACTATTTGCTCAGTGGGTGGCGCAGGAACAGCAGGAACGACTGGTAGAGGAGGTGGAGGTGTGTTGTTGACATTGGTGCTGGTGTTGTTCGGGGAATCCATAACCCTGAAGAAAAAATTTGGGTTAAGACGGATTCAAGTACATGAATTGATAAGATTCAAGGAATATGAAATTGCAAGATTCAAGGAACATGAATTGTAAAGAATGTTTTAGTTGCTGGTTCTTGTATTATATTGCTTAGGTTGTTCACGCAGAACAGAACTGCATGATAGGGATTCATACAGCTCTGACCTGCATGGGCCGCCAACAAAACCTGTCACGTCCCGCTTCCCAGTGTACGGCGAAGGGGACACGACGAGGTCCGCTGCGTATATACTCAGAAGTACATACGCTAAGCTTATCTAAGCAATATAAAATAAATACACAAGAGACAAGGAATAATACAAACAACAACTTTTATTTATTAACATTCTTTTGTACAATGCATGAAAAGGAAATACAACTGAGATAAAAAGATGCCTAAACAGTGGCATAACAGGAAATGAAAATTGCTGAATGGAAAAGTGTACAATGAAACTACAGTGCTGGATCTTCGGCAAACTGCTCCAAGTCTTCTGTAGATGGCTCGATCTCTGCCGGATCCAAACTACCTGACGACATTCAAAGAAGAAAGAAATAGAATGTCGTCAGCGAACAGGTCGCTCGGTAAGTCCCAAAGGTAAGAGGAAAATAGAATAGACAGAATAAGAAGATATCTTTTAAAGTTGTATAATATTGTTGTAATATTGTATTGACTCTGTTGTTTGTAGCTTGGTACAGAAGGATGCCAGTGTATACGAGAGGGGTCTCTATATGCTAGAGAGCAAAGCAAACGGAATGTACAAGGAACCGTTAAGCCACGGTACAACAGCAACGGAATATATGTTAGGTGTCTTAATCTGACCGTCTCGTACCACCTTTAACACCTTCCGTACCAATCTACCCCTTAAATCCTGCGATGTCGTGTTTGTATTGTTTGTCTTGTAAATTGTATTGATTGTAAGATTGATTGACTGACCGAAACCATGATATCAATAAACGACTGTAACTGTAGAATCATGTAAATGGAATCACTGGAGGATCATGAAAAAAGAATATATCCATGGTTCGGTTCAGTCAAGTTGTATAAATTGATAATTGAATTCATGGATTTATGTGTTCATATTGAATTGGAATATTGTAGATTGTAAATTGACTTGAATCATATTCAAGTCAGATTAATCAGACTCAAACCCGAGTCAGACAGTTAGAAGTGTAAATCGAAGTCCTATAATTGCTAGGGTCCTTAGGGTAATTTATAAAACTTGAGAGGGTTTTATGTAAAAACACTTTTATATACTTTTCAAAATGCACGTCAAGTATTTATTACTCGTCTTTAGAGTTGTAATGAGGGTGGATTTTATATTGTGACATTTCTAGTGAAAATATCCTAGTTTTTATAAATAAAGGTATTTATCTATAATATTGATTTATTTGAAGTTCATGGTATTTTGGTGTAAAATTTATTCTTGTGATTTTTAGAAAAAGGTGGAATATTTATATTATAATAAAATAGGTATTTTAAAGATAAATATACATATATTTATACAAAAATAATTTTAATAAATATTTTATATTCCAAAAATCTCATTTTCTTAAGATGTCAT
The DNA here is from genome assembly GCA_030015575.1 of Agapanthus africanus. Classification (NCBI taxonomy): domain Eukaryota; kingdom Viridiplantae; phylum Streptophyta; class Magnoliopsida; order Asparagales; family Amaryllidaceae; genus Agapanthus; species Agapanthus africanus. The sequence continues at coordinate 588,902,414 of CM057340.1, read as the reverse complement.
ATTTTAAACCTTTCGAGATCGAATGCTCCTTGCGGAGGTCTGAATCTCGCATTACTAAGCCTGAGGATGTGCGATAATCTGCACCATACCAAACGGGTTCCCCAAAGGTGGGTTGTAGCGGCGCTTTGCAAAAATTGTAAAATACTAAATCCTTTAGAAAACGGTTTTATAAAGTAAAAGGTATTTATTTGTAAAAATGTCAATTTTCTGTATTTTAGATTCTAGGGTTTCCTAAGTCAACTAGCCTATTTCTAAATGGTCTAAACGACAAGTTGTTAGATGCCTCAAATCGCCTCTTCACCGCCAATTATGGCCAGGTAAGTACAAGTGAGGAAAGGAGGGATCCGCTCACGAATCACCGTGAGACGGGCCTTTTAAAGTTACCTTTCTCACTTGCCTGGCCTAGACACCACAAAGTCAGGTTTAGATAAACGACTGATCCACAACTTATCGTATTTTCCTAATAAGAAGTATTTATTTAAAAAGTGTATCAACTCTAAATCTTTTAGAAATAGTTTTATTAAGTATATGGTATTTAAATGAAAGTATTGTTTTATCGTATTCTAAGTTTTTTGATGATATCGTTTTAGGTTATATATGCGTGTGTGTAGAGGTAGGTCATTACCTCGTTCTCTACTTTAAATGTATAGCAAGGTTAAGGGGTGAAATCGAAACATTGTGGTATTTAAGTGAAAAATACGATAAATTGAAAAGGCTATCATTTCATGTGATGAAACTTGTTCAAATTATTTGTTAAATGTTTAATAGTCAACAATAAGATGTTTAAGCATGATTGAATTGGTGAGAAGTGAAATTTTATAGAAAACCGAATTGGAAATCGGATTTGTTCCGATTCCGTCGGGTTTTGTAATTTCGTATTTTAGAGAATAAGAAAGAGAGATAGAATGGGACTTACGGGTTTTGATTAAGCAAAGGAGTGAGGGGGGACTAAAGGGGTTGCTGTCATGACCCGAAAGTACGGAACGTGACCGTCACTTAGATTACGAAGCGTCTAAAGGCGCAACGTAACCTAAGTAAGCCGAAGCACAGAAATCTAAACCATAAAAGAAGAAGAAGAAGGAAAACATGTAGAAAACAAGTTTAAAAAAACAAAATCAAATTTTCTCAAAAATTTCGGCAGAGTCTCCTTTGTAAAAACTGGCCCCAAACGGATACAAACAAGTATAAATACATATAAACAATAAAAAGCATCCCCAAACGGGAGCAAGCTCTACACCAACAGGCGGAAACAACCACACCAATGCACAATAGTATACAACGCCAAAGGGCGAGGCTCAAAACTTAAAAAGAAAACAAACCAACAGATATCATAATAATACAAGCGCGACTCTAAGGTCGAAATAAACAACTGATCCGGTAAACTATCAAGTAATACAAGTTTGGTTAATGGAGTTTTCTAGATACAAATGAAATAATAAAAATACAATGGCGGTCCAGATACAAGTGAACCAACCTACCGTGCAAATCACCCTGAATGAAAAGATGTGCCAGCAAGCTGCCAGGAAAACCTGTACATCGAACCTGTAATAAAATTTGGCACAACGGGGGTGAGTTGCCAACTCGTGAGTAGAAGATATCTGCGAAAAGAAATCGAATGCACGATGTTGTCCTAGGTCATAATAATATACTAATATACTACTAGTCATCAAGTAAAGACAGGATAATAAGCTACGTGTAAGTGCAAATGCTCCGTGCTCGTATCAGTGCCTCATATAGAACTATGTCATGTGAATGAGTATGCATGCACCATGAATGTGAAATAATCAATCCTGAAATCTAGATATATCTGTAAGAAATCTTTAGCTTTTATCATGGTAAAATATATATAGAAATCTGAAATATCAACGATGAAATCCATGGAAATCCGTGTCAAGCATCGACACAAAACATGTAAATCTCAAGTCTCAATACCTCATAATCTCAATGTCTCATAGTCTCAATATCTCGGGCTCCGTCAGTCCGGATCGGCCCATATCATCAAATCTCACGACAACGGTCGGTATCCTCCGGATATCCGCCGCGCCAGACATCACCGGTAGGTAGTCCTCCCTTACCAGGCTCATCGTCTACAACTCGATCTTCTTGCCCCGGGATACCATACCGGGCCCACCATGTACCCGAGACGGTTCATCCACTCCTCGAATCGGGTCTCGAAATCCAACAGAAAACATGAAATCTCATGGTGGACGACACATACATCACGAGAAAACCGCATCTTATGTTTTAAAAAGAGAGGAGGAGAGAGAGAGAAGTTTTTATATATTCTTGCGGTTTCCCCCAAAAATCCAGAAATCTCATAGAAATCCAAAATCACAAAATCATGAGTAAGTATATGATAAGTGTCGGCATATGCCCCATAATACTGCATGATAACATGAAAATGCGAATGCAAGAAATGTCTAAATAATAAATACCATATCTATACTAACACCAGAGAGTAATCACAATATTATATCGATCTAGCTGTTAGCTGATTGTATCAATAAAAGATAATATGATCTAAAGTGTACGTGACATAGCAATTACCGATGATGATATGTGTGAGCCGGCAAATAAGTGTGCGTGGAATATGCGCATCATCGGTAATGGTGCTGGTGTCCTAACAGGCAAAGTTTTAATCTGATTAGAAACATATGTATGAACATGCAACATTATGATTATGGTATGAATGTAAAGACGGATGTGTAATAACCACTCATCTGTGATATACAAGTATAACTACAACTATATGACTCGAGCCCAAACTAGTGTCCATCTACCCTCCTAAGGAACTAAACCTAAGAAACTAGTCAATAAGAAATAAGAGTCCACCTAAGGTCTGAATCCATATCTCTAATAGTCGGCGATCCAGCCTCAATAGCATCACGTACGTAGTACGGCTTTCTCGAATCAAGAGTGCGGATCAATCATCATATCTATGCCTCGTACGGTAAAATCCATCGTACGGCATCCCAATATCGGGGTACGGGTCAAGTATCACCTACGTGTCTCATCATTCGTATAATATCATTATAGACACATGTCAAGATCAAGGAGCTATAATGTAATCGCATATATCAATCATATATCATTGTCAGCATAAACATACATCGTTAATTTATCCTCAGAAATATCATGTATATGTATCATATTGTGATTAAGTCACACTTAGATCATATGGTAATCAAGTCACACCTATATGATATCGTAATCAAGTTACATATATATCATGTCGAAATCAAGTCACGTCTATATGATGTCGTAATCAAGTCATGCCTATATGATATCATATCAGAATTTCAGGCACAGCTTACGGTCCGGGTTCTATTTTAGAGTCCCATGTACTTTAATATCGTCACCACCCTTTATTATTGTTCATGTATACAAATCCATTATCTCATTTTCTAATGATCCGCTAACATCATAACACGACTGTATAGCCAAGAATCACGGCATCAGCCCAGTTATATTGTTTCATCCCCGTGTATCATATCACATCCTTGTATCACGTATACGTACTGTGTATATATATATACCTACACCTAGTCCTATATATATACACATACACGTATACACCACGTCGAGTCTCAGTGTGTGCGTGTGTGTGTATCTACCTAAAACCTACGAATCTCTTCCAAGGTATTCATCCTCTGGTATGGTCTTTATAAATCAGTCAAGTCCCACCTAGGGTCACTACTAGGGTCCTACTCACCGAAATTCTAAGGTCACGTCTGGCTTCCTAATGACAATAAGTACTTATTCCTATTCTACGCTTGCGGGGGTGCTAAACGCCATCCACCCGACTTCCCCCCGTAGATATACATCTACTCACCTGGTCCTTGTCTGCCGAAAACGATGTCGCCATCCTCTTCTTCATCGCCCGCAGTCCACGTGAGGGGTACCTATACGCAAACACATATAATATCGTAAACTGGATCACGAACAACATCAAAACGATGCACGAAACGCGCATAGGTTAAAACCTATGTCCCGCTCATGCAAAAGAACCAAATATCGCTCGATATCGGCGTACAAACGCCGATTGATCGAGATAAACATCAACAAACAGCTCATAGTTTTAAAACTCATCACATATAATACAAAACAAGATTTAATTCATCGAAACCCTAAAAATCGATCAAATCGTCCGATTTCGAAAAACCCGAAAACGCCAATTTACCGTTTTACTTCAAAATTCGATGTTTAAAAGAAACTAATGGTCATAATATTCATTAAATAACCTAACTAGATTATAGAAACCATTATCATATTTTTAACACCCTACTTTACATTAGTTTGAAAATTCTAGTTTGCAAACTTGCCCGATTTCGATACTTTTAAGCAAAATTTCACAATATCACAACTAAACATGATTTTACAATTCATGATGATAATAGTATAATGAAACCATAAATTATATTTTAACTCTCATTTATTTAAGAATTCCCAAAAACTAGTTAGCAAAAATAGCATTTTTATTAGTATTTTTCAATTATCAATAGAAACTAGTAACCAATTTAAGTTTTTCATTCCACCAACAAGTTAATATCCTTATTAAAACCGCAATCTAGTGTTACAAATATTAATTGGAATTTTATCTCACCAATATATACAATATACATAAATCTAGTTTGCAAAATGGATTAATTTAAACAATTTTGGATAAACAATTTACAACATATCATCCATACAAGATTTTCCACTTCTAAAAATGTTAAACTAGTTATTATAACCCTATTTAATTAATAAAAACCATAACTTAATTTTATAAACCCTAACTTGAATTTTAAAACTTGTAGATAGAAATTATTTATTAAATCTAATTATGCTTAAATGAAACATCTAATAACAATAAATCAAAAGAAGAAGATTTATACCTCCACAACTTGAGATCCAAACATGAAAATAAGCCTCCAAAATGAATGCTTTCCATCTCCAAAATTCATGTAAAGATGAGCAAAGAATAGAGGGTAAGAATTTATTAGGATTTTGTGGATTTTTTATTGAATTTTTGATGATTTTTGATGATTTTTAATGCAAAAATGATGGGGGGAAAATTTTGGGGCTGCCCATGGAGGTGAGGCCGGCCATGAGGTGAGGAAAAGAGAGGAGAGTGAGAAAAGGTGAAGAAAAGTATAGAAGGTTTCACAAAAATATCACACAATTAAGTCTTTTCATGAATTTATTTAAAAATTCTTTATTTTCTTCACTCCATTTGACCTAGAATGGTCTAGAACCATTGTAAAATTTTGAAAATAAATTTTGCATGAAACACACTTGATTCTAAGATGCAATGGTTTATTTTTGCAAATTTAACACATTCAAATTTGTAACTTACACTAATTTAGTGTAAAAATAAAGCTTATTGTAACATTTTTAAAAAAATATTTAATTAAACTAAAAATTTATAAGTGGCTAAATAAACACCATTTAATAGTAATAACATAATTAAAATAAGTATTTTTAAATTTATAGTGAAAAATAATTACGGTTTAGTTTTATGAAAACTACGTTTTACTTTACCGAAAATAATAAAATTCACTTAAATGATTTTATTTATTTAATTAATTATTTAATTATTTTTAAAATGTTACAATCTTTCCCCCTTTAAGAAATTCGGTCCCCGAATTTAAATTAAAACTCCCCCCAATTACTAAAATATTCAGCCAAAACACTCAAATCGTCAGGGCTCCGAAATCATCAATACATAACTAAAATCAACTTCGTCAAGCATAACACAATCATCGGAGTTATGGCGAAAATAAAATACCAAAACCAAATATGAAAACCAACATAATATACATCAAAACTACAACTTATATATTGTGCGCATCATAGTAAAATCATCCAAACATCTGGATAAAGAAGCATGCAAGAACCCCTTTTGAAAATCGCCGTGTGATGCACGTGCCACGGCATAAGTAGCGGACGTTTATTTTAAAAAAAATAGCTATATATATATATATATATATATATATATATATATATATATATATATATCTTTTATTTAACATACACGTCCCGCCTGGTTACCAAATCAATAGTAATGATTATAAAAACATACTGATCAAACTGAAATCAATCCCAATCACATCATAAAAATATCATGTGCGTCCGGTGCGCACTGAAATCGAAACCAAATACAGATGCCATGAATTCACACAAAAACAAAACTGAGTGCAACAGGTATGCACCAAAAACATCTATCAAGTGCAACGGGCGTGCACGACTCTAATATCAGGTGCATCTAATCTGCACAAAACCACGATTTAGTGCATCTGGTGTGCACAAATCGTATCAGGTGCACTGAATGTGCGCAAGAATCTTAATCAGGTGCACATGGTGCACGAAAACATACACCGAATATCAAAATCGAAATCACAGTACGAAAATGCATGAAAACTAGGTCGAAGCATATGTCAAAATCATGTGTAACCCATATGCACGAAATCAAATCAAAATCTCAAAATGTATAAAACCAAATCGAGTGTACTGGGTATGTACAAAACAACATCAATACAACTGATATATGAAGCACGAGTAGAATGTAATGAATGCACACATAAGAAATACCAATCGTAGAACAAAATCCTCAAAATACCAAAAAAAAATCCAATCAACGGAAAAATGAAATTCAAATCACCAAATCACAATCGTAAACACTATCGTCAATGTGCACCTCTTTCCCCCTTTCCTCTGGTGTCGACTGCTTCGAACTTGTCTCTTCAAAGGTGTGCTGACTGCGCTACCAACGGCAATACTCATATCTAAAGTCTCCCACGTAGTCGACCCCTTCACCTGATATCCGGACTACATTAAAATTTTCGATCGATCCATCAAAATCCCATAATTCCCCGAGAGCTCAACACTCAAATACAGTTTAAAAATATCCGGTACATACCCCAGCATCAATGGTCCAGCCGTAGAAGGGCAAATCCAAGCCTCACTAATGGCACCGCGGAACTGCCGTAAACCCTAAGGTTCAAGGGCGTTCTCGTGGTCATTATGTCGAGTTAGGGTTTCATTCTTCTAGAGGGTCCATCGAAATACCTGCATGTTCTTCCGAATACTTTAAACTTGGGAAAATGGGATTCTGACAATCGTTCGAATCCTTTAACTTCGTCTGGACGGCATGTGAATACCTTTCTCCCGCACGCTAAATAATGCTTCAATCCTCAAGAATAACCGATACCCTAATGGTTATCGCATTCAAGCCGCAGCTCCTTCTGCCCGTGCGCCCGTGGTAACAGAAACCACCCTCCGATATCGACGAAGATAGATCAAAAAAACGAATGAAATGCGGTGCAAACAAATGTACATCCTAAGGCTACTTAAGAAGAGTAGCGTATCATAAGTATGCCGCGGATCATACCCACGGTACGTCACTCTACCTAAGTCGCCTACTCCATCAACCAAGGATCACCCTAGACATATACAAGGTTAAACCTAGCGCTCTGATACCAATTTTGTCATGACCCGAAAGTACGGAACGTGACCGGCACTTAGATTACGAAGCGTCTAGAGGCGCAACGTAACCTAAGTAAGCCGAAGCCCAGAAATCTAAACCACAAAAGAAGAAGAAGAAGGAAAACATGTAGAAAACAATTTTAAAAAAACAAGATCAAATTTTCTCAAAAATTTCGGCAGAGTCTCCTTTGTAAAAACTGGCCCCAAACGGGTACAAACAAGTATAAATACATATAAACAATAAAAAGCATCCCCAAACGGGAGCAAGCTCTACACCAACAGGCGGAAACAACCACACCAATGCACAATAGTATACAACGCCAAAGGGCGAGGCTCAAAACTTAAAAAGAAAACAAACCAACAGATATCATAATAATATAAGCGTGACTCTAAGGTCGAAATAAACAACTGATCCAGTAAACTATCAAGTAATACAAGTTTGGTTGATGGAGTTTTCTAGATACAAATGAAATAATAAAAGTATAATGGCGGTCCAGATACAAGTGAACCAACCTACCGTGCAAATCACCCTGAATGAAAAGATGTGCCAGCAAGCTGCCAGGAAAACCTGTACATCGAACCTGTAATAAAATTTGGCACAACGGGGGTGAGTTGCCAACTCGTGAGTAGAAGATATCTGCGAAAATAAATCGAATGCACGATGCAATCCTAGGTCATAATAATATACTAATATACTACTAGTCATCAAGTAAAGACAGGATAATAAGCTACGTGTAAGTGCAAATGCTCCGTGCTCGTATCAGTGCCTCATATAGAATTATGTCATGTGAATGAGTATGCATGCACCATGAACGTGAAATAATCAATCCTGAAATCTAGATATATCTGTAAGAAATCTTTAGCTTTTATCATGGTAAAATGTGTATAGAAATCTAAAATATCAACGATGAAATCCATGGAAATCCGTGTCAAGCATCGACACAAAACATGTAAATCTCATGTCTTAATACCTCATAATCTCAATGTCTCATAGTCTCAATATCTCGGGCTCCGTCAGTCCGGATCGGCCCATATCATCAAATCTCACGACAACGGTCGGTATCCTCCGGATATCCGCCGCGCCAGACATCACCGGTAGGTAGTCCTTCCCTGCCAGGCTCATCATCTACAACTCGATCTTCTTACCCCGGGGTACCATACCGGGCCCACCATGTACCCGAGACGGTTCATCCACTTCTCGAATCGGGTCTCGAAATCCAACAGAAAACATGAAATCTCATGGTGGACGACACATACATCACAAGAAAACCGCATCTTATGTTTTAAAAAGAGAGGAGGAGAGAGAGAGAAGTTTTTATATATTCTTGCGGTTTTCCCCAAAAATCCAGAAATCTCATAGAAATCCAAAATCCCAAAATCATGAGTAAGTATATGATAAGTGCCGGCATATGCCCCATAATACTGCATGATAACATGAAAATGCGAATGCAAGAAATGTCTAAGTAATAAATACCATATCTATACTAACACCAGAGAGTAATCACAATATTATATCGATCTAGCTGTTAGCTGATTGTATCAATAAAAGATAATATGATCTAAAGTGTACGTGACATAGCAATTACCAATGATGATATGTGTGAGCCGACAAATAAGTGTGCATGGAATATGCGCATCATCGATAATGGTGATGGTGTCCTAACAGGCAAAGTTTTATTCTGATTAGAAACATATGTATGAACATGCAACATTATGATTACGGTATGAATGTAAAGACGGATGTGTAATAACCACTCATCTATGATAAACAAGTATAACTATAATTATATGACTCGAGCCTAAACTAGTGTCCATCTACCCTCCTAAGGAACTAAACCTAAGAAACTAGTCGATAAGAAATAAGAGTCCACCTAAGGTCTGAATCCATATCTCTAATAGTCGGCGATCCAGCCCCAATAGCGTCACGTACATAGTACGGCTTCCTCGAATCAAGAGTGCGGATCAATCATCATATCTATGCCTCGTACGGTAAAATCCATCGTACGGCATCCCAATATCGGGGTACGGGTCAAGTATCACCTACGTGTCTCATCATTCGTATAATATCATCATCAACACATGTCAAGATCAAGGTGCTATACTGTAATCGCATACATCAATCATATATCATTGTCAGCATAAATATACATCGTTAATTTATCCTCAGAAATATCATGTATATGTATCATATTGTGATTAAGTCACACTTAGATCATATGGTAATCAAGTCATACCTATATGATATCGTAATCAAGTTACACATATATCATGTCGAAATCAAGTCACACTTATATGATGTCGTAATCAAGTCACGCCTATATGATATCATATCAGAATTTCAGGCACAGCTTACGGTCCGGGTTCTATTTTAGAGTCCCATGTACTTCAATATCGTCACCACCCTTTATTATTGTTCATGTATACAAATCCATTATCTCATTTTCTAATGATCCGCTAACATCATAACACGACTGTATAGCCAAGAATCACGGCATCAGCCAAGTTATATTGTTTCATCCTCGTGTGTCATATCACATCCTTATATCACATATACGTATTGTGTATATATATATACCTACACCTAGTCCTATATATATACACATACACTTATACACCACGTCGAGTCTCAGTGTGTGCGTGTGTGTATCTACCTAAAACCTACGAATCTCTTCCAAGGTATTCATCCTCTGGTATGGTCTTTATAAATCAGTCAAGTCCCACCTAGGGTCACTACTAGGGTCCTACTCACCGAAATTCTAAGGTCATGTCTGGCTTCCTAATGACAATAAGTACGTATTCCTATTCTACGCTTGCGGGGGTGCTAAACGCCATCCACCCGACTTCCCCCCGTAGATATACATCTACTCACCTGGTCCTTGTCTGCCGAAAACGATGTCGCCATCCTTTTCTTCATCGCCCGCAGTCCACGTGAGGGGTACCTATACGCAAACACATATAATATCGTAAACTGGATCACGAACAACATCAAAACGACGCACGAAACGCGCATAGGTTAAAACCTATGTCCCGCTCATGCAAAAGAACCAAATATCGCTCGATATCGGCGTACAAACGCCGATTGATCGAGATAAACATCAACAAACAACTCATAGTTTTAAAACTCATCATATATAATACAAAACAAGATTTAATTCATCGAAACCCTAAAAATCGATCAAATCGTCCGATTTCGAAAAACCCGAAAACGCCAATTTACGGTTTTACTTCAAAACTCGATGTTAAAAGAAACTAATGGTCATAATATTCATTAAATAACCTAACTAGATTATAGAAACCATTACCATATTTTTAACACCCTACTTTACATTAGTTTGAAAATTCTAGTTTGCAAACTTGCCCGATTTCGATACTTTTAAGCAAAATTTCACAATATCACAACTAAACATGATTTTACATGAATTAACTTACTAAACTACAATTCATGATGATAATAGTATAATGAAACCATAAATTAGATTTTAACTCTCATTTATTTAAGAATTCCCAAAAACTAGTTAGCAAAAATAGCATTTTTATTAGTATTTTTCAATTATCAATAGAAACTAGTAACCAATTTAAGTTTTTCATTCCACCAACAAATTAATATCCTCATTAAAACCGCAATCTAGTGTTACAAACATTAATTGGAATTTTATCTCACCAATATATACAATATACATAAATCTAGTTTGCAAAATGGATTAATTTAAACAATTTTAGATAAACAATTTACAACATATCATCCATACAAGATTTTCCACTTCTAAAAATGTTAAACTAGTTATTATAACCCTACTTAATTAATAAAAACCATAACTTAATTTTATAAACCCTAACTTGAATTTTAAAACTTGTAGATAGAAATTATTTATTAAATCTAATTATACTTAAATGAAACATCTAATAACAATAAATCAAAAGAACAAGATTTATATCTCCACAACATGAGATCCAAACATGAAAATAAGCCTCCAAAATGAATGCTTTCCATCTCCAAAATTCATGTAAAGATGAGCAAAGAATAGAGGGTAAGAATTTATTAGGATTTTGTGGATTTTTTATTGAATTTTTGATGAATTTTGATGATTTTAAAGCAAAAATGATGGGGGGGAAATTTTGGGGCTGTCCATAGAGGTGAGGCCGGCCATGAGGTGAGGAAAAGAGAGGAGAGTGAGAAAAGGTGAAGAAAAGTGTAGAAGGTTTCACAAAAATATCATACAATTAAGTCTTTTCATGAATTTATTTAAAAATTCTTTATTTTCTTCACTCCATTTGACCTAGAATGGTCTAGAACCATTGTAAAATTTTGAAAATAAATTTTGTATGAAACACACTTGATTCTAAGATGCAATGGTTCATTTTTGCAAATTTAACCCATTCAAATTTGTAACTTACACTAATTTAGTGTAAAAATAAAACTTATTGTAACATTTTAAAAAAAAATATTTAATTAAACTAAAAATTTATAAGTGGCTAAATAAACACCATTTACTAGTAATAACATAATTAAAATAGGTATTTTTAAATTTATAGTGAAAAATAATTACGGTTTAGTTTTATGAAAACTACGTTTTACTTTACCGAAAATAATAAAATTCACTTAAACGATTTTATTTATTTAATTAATTATTTAATTATTTTTAAAATGTTACAGTTGCCGAGGCGTTGCTCCATCGCCGGTTGTTCCTAAAAACGTCGCCGGAATTTCCGCTGGAATTTCTTCGGAGTTTCGCCGTGAACTTGTTTTCAAAGTACACAACTCTTGGTAAATTTTTGAGAGAGTGAGCTCAGGGTTTTGGGATGAGAGGGTAGAGGGTAGGGGGTGTATTTATAGGGTAGGCTAGGGATAGGGTAGGTGAAGGGTCTTTTTAAATAAAAATGTAAAAAATATAGGAAAAGTAATATAAAAAAATGGAGTAAATGAGGTATAATTGTGTTTCTGGAACCGATCCAAACATTTAAAGTATACAGGAGGGTACAGGAGACGAAGAGCCCCAACTTTCATGTTGGGGACTCGGCCGTCCGGCCGAGTCCGGCCGGCGGCGCCGGCCCGAGGCGCCGGCCCGAGTCGGCCGGTCCGCCGGCCGAGTCGGGACGTCGGAAGGTGGGGAGTCTTCACGTGGGTCCTCTGGTACTTTTACTTTTTCAGGTACAGTTCAACTTTTGGGAGTTATGGTGTATGGACTGTTGATCTTCCTAAGAATTTAAAACAAAAATAATATAAAAATAATGTGGGGCAGGGGATTTGAACTCTGGTGGCTTGGTTCAGCAATGCAAGGTATTACCAATGAGCTACAAGCTCCTTTTTGTAATTATTGTGAGAAAATAAATATTTAAAGTAGTAACAGCAACATTAAATACCCTAACTATACTTCAAATTTAAATCAATTTTATGTATACAAAAATTGGAGTTGTTACAACTCAGGGGACTTATACAAAGTATTGTATGTTGTCCAGTGTCCATTAGGACAATGGGGTTGGTACTTGTACTATATTCTGTTTACTCATGACTTCTCTTATTTTAGGCAGATATTTCGTTGAAATGCACGGTCCAGATTTGAGAAGTTATAGGTATAAGAATAAAGTAGAGAACCATTTGTTGGAAGTAAGAGGATTCTTCGAGGAAGTCGATGATGTAGATACTTGTGTTTGGTATTCCGTTGATAGTAATGGTTTTGAGAACTTGTTTCTCTTTCAGGTTACTCATATATGGATGCACTCCTAGATGAGTAATACTGATTGACCTCATTCCATTTGGTTGATATGCACTGGTGACAGCTGCATGATTTTGAATCTGGTTCCGATTGGATTGTTGCTTTTGTTTCTATATTAGATATATATATAATCAATTTATATCTTAACGATGTTAAGGTATAGGGAGTTGTCCGGCTGATGCTTAAAACCAGAATCCGGATAAACTCAAGGCACGTTTCAGTAATGGTTTTTTGTGGGTTATCCCGGGCTTTGACGAGGGTTAACTTTCTACCATCAGGAAAATCAATATTTATATTGTTCTTGACTCGCCACAGTTTCAGTAAAATGGATTTTTTTTCAGAAAACAAAAGTGGAAGTATGGTAGAACTGGAAGTGATTCCAGAATCACAAACGATTGCTGAAGATTTAATAGAACCTGAGGATTCAAATGGTTTCAACATTCCATTAGCCACTCCGCAGATTTTGGTGGGTAACCTCAGGCAGCCGAGAGGTACTTCGGCCTTCTCAGTAACAGTGACAGTGAGGCTCTTGTTTATCCAGACTTGTCATTGCTGCTGTTCTAGACTATAAGACCCGGCAGGAGGATGTGTATAGCGTCGTTCTAAACTAGTTTTAGAAGTGCATGTATATATATGACTCTGCCAGAGGGTTGTTATAGTCAGTGGGAGCAGCGGAAGCATAGTGGGAAAGTAGCTTATGTCTATTTATAGACTAAAGCAGGTATAGCGGAAATAGATCATCTATTTTTGATGTGACGGTCATAGGCTTTGACTTGATCAGGATAGAAGATAGATCCGGTAAAAAGGTGGTGTGATGTCCAGGTATTAGGATGACATGCACTTGATAGGAAGAAATATTCCTATACTACAATCGGTTATGCTATGGTTGTCACAAAGTTGTTTCTCCACATAGGATATAGATGTAATATCAGGGTTTCTGGTTACTAGATCTATTGTTTTAGATCTAGATTTGGGAAGTATCCTAATCTGGGTAATTTGACATTAAATAGACGACTCCTGGCATGGTGGTTTACCTGCAGGTGATGGAGTCAACCTCTCTAAATGTGTCTTACAGACTAAAGGGGAGAGGGACCTACATGATTAGCATATCACTTGCTTAGGCAATTGAGTTAGTCATGAAATGTCAAGTACCACACCAGATGTTGTTTTTGCACTAGCTGCAATAAACATATATTAATCTAATCCTGGAGAAATGTAGGGAAGCAGTTATGAACATAAGTGAATGTGCTTGGGATATAATAACGGCAGCCTCCTTCGGGAGACGATTCTCATTTCAGGCTTCCAAGGTGACATGGATGACAGCGTGACTGTCAGAGTTATAGTTTTCCCTCTTTTGAGGGACAGTATGTTGGACAGGTGGTCCAAGCGGATACTGAGGAAAGACATGGCGTAGAATACTGATTAAATTCAGTGGATGATACCGTCTAGGAAGTTTGCTGGAATTGGAGTTCTTTTATGAACTGGGTCCCATCAGATATCCAGAAAAATTCTAAGACAGGTATTGCTCATTTCGGGATATAGCTTTCTCCGCGAAATTGAGATATAGAAAGATACAGAAATAAACATTGGAGTGGATCCACTCACTGAAGCTATTTCTCGAACGCAATCATTTTCGCAAACGGACTTTGCGAAACTGATTAGTAGAGAAGTTGGGTGTTCGGTATCACACGGGCTGTGAGTATGCGATATCGCAATAATTAGCCTTAAGTGCAAGTGAGAGATTGTTGGCTATAGTGCCCTCAAGGCAATTATCATAGTCGCGGACTTGTGATTATGATGATTGAGTGAGGACCTATACCAATAAAACAGTCTTACTTAAGATGATGGTATGCTATCTGGTATATCTTTATCATCATGTACATGTTGATTGAGCCCATACGATTCTTGCTTGACTGCCAGCATTATGATGGCGATTATATATGTGGGAGCTGGGGTCTATAAGCACATCCTTAAATGTCCCTAGTTGTAGGAGTATCGAGATCGGGCATCGATACTCCAGTGTAGACTAGTGTATACTGATCGAGACCCCGACGAGGGGCGGTGGCCAGGTCTCACAAGCCATTAGTGTTAGTTTGTTCACCTAAGATAGTATGCATGTACTCATTGGGTTATGAGTACACTGGACGGACTCGCCGGGAACCTGCTAGTTGGTATTATACTTATTTTCAGATAGCAGTTCCCAGGTGACATGTGTACAGGTTAGTCTGTCGACCTGAGATCGTCATTTGTCTCGTGTGAGTTCCCACTGTGCTTTGATTACTACCCTACCATGGCTCAAAGGAGTCGTGCAAACAGGTTTTAGTTGGGTACAGTCCCGAACCAAATGGAGGCAGTGATCGGATCGTCGGGGATTCGTATCTCCCGGTATTGGGGGTTGATATCGCGTTGTGCACGGGTGGCCATCACTAGAAATCCATGGCCATGGTGAACGAGAATTACCGATCCAGGATCGATAGTTTCTCAGGTGGTAATGGGTTACATGCCGACACTAAATATCGCGTTGTTAGGGGTCTGACTTTATCCACCCCCTAGACTCGATATGCGATACTCTTAGATGAACAGACCGGACTGTACGGATATTGTCACTGTCAGGCTCAGTAAGGGTTCAAGAGTTTGCTCGTCGGCCTCCCTTTCGCTCAATACCTGGGTAGCCGCTACGTATAGCTAGTGCCGCTGACGTGCTTGTGGTTAAACCCACTGCCAGAGTATTGACGAGTCTTTAGAGTCCCACACAGAGGGTTTTCACGGTTCAGGCGATATGGTGTACATGACGTATGTTGGTACATACAGGTGTCCGATTAAATATGTGCATGCTGCGCAGACTTTAATCGGACGGTTGATAATACTGGCGGCTTAGGATTAAGCCAGATTATTAAATCAGATTTTGATTTAATAATTTACATATGTATTGATATATGTATTCTAGTATTATTGTTCGCTATTCATTTTCTCTCTTGGCTATTCGTATTTTTGTACGAATACGCGTATATGTATTTCGATACATGTACCGGGAAGTATTCCGTATTTTATAAGGAATAGCTTCTAGAAGATGCCACCTCATTATTGATTTTCTTTTAGAAAATCAATTAGGAAATGAGGTGGAAAAGGTAACAAGGCAAAGGCATGGGCATGAGTCAAAGCATGGTGTATGGTATGGTTTGGATTTGTTTAATTGGATAAAAGAAATGGTGGAGATTTTTTTGGGCATGAGAGAAAGGGGGCCGGCCACTTGATGATAAAAGTGGGTTTCTTTTTTCATTTGACAATTAATGACATTACACACTTGCTTCATTTTTGCTCTCCACTCTGTCATGCTCACAAAACACTTAGCCAATTCTTTGCTCATGCCAAAGCTTCATCACCTCTTTCATCTTCTTCTTGAGTTGCTCCATGGAGCACATGGATGAGAGAAAATTTATAGTGACTTTTTTATACAACCCCACTCTCCATCGCTAGCAACTTTAGAGCGTCGGTTGCCTCGTTTGTCGTGGCTGGAGCTTACACCGTTTCCCTCAGGTGGATCATCGGAGATGGAGGAAGACCGACAACCAAACATCATCAATGAATCACTAGGAGCTTGGAATGAAGACCGAAGAACACGGATCAACTCGGTATAACGATTCTAACCTCTATATTAGTTTTCTAGTTTAGGGTTTAAAGTCGATCCGGGATTCGGGTAATGGTAGCGCCAGTTTAGAAATTTTTGTTCCACATTTTGGCCGCGTTTCGATGGCCGGGGTGCTGCCGTAGCCCTTCAGGCATCAGCACCGCTACACTGGAATATGGTACCAGGAGCGAATCATCATTTGCCTTTGCTTATTGGAAAGCGATGGCTTAGGGGACAGGTTTAGATCCCTATCACCTAAGGCTTTTCAGTTTTATGGGCCGTAAGGGTCCCATAAAAGTATTTTCTCCCTACGAGTTGTAAGGATCTCGTAGGCGCATTTTCTCCTTAGGAGTCGTAAGGACTCCCAAGTGTGTTTTTCCTTTGTGAGTCTTAAGGATCCCACGAAGGTGTTTTCCTACGAGTCGTAAGGATCTCGCAAGTTTTGTTCTCCTCATGCATCGTGAGGACACATGAGTGGATTTCCCTCGTTCCCAGTTTTAATGACTTAGAGGTCATCTGTTTCCAGTTTAATGACTTAGAGATCATCTGTTCCCATTTTAATGACTTAGAGGTCTATTGTGCCCAGTTTAACGACTTAGCGGTCATCTGTTTCCAGTTTAACGACTTAGAGGTCATCTGTTTCCAGTTTAAAGACTTAGGGGTCTTCTGTTTCCAGTTTAACGACTTAGAGGTCTACAGTTCCCAGTTTAAAGACTCAGGGGTCCACTGTTCCCAGTTTAATGACTTAGAGGTCATCTCTTCCTAGTTTAACGATTTAGAGGTCATTTGTTCCCAGTTTAACGCCTCAGAGGTCATCTGTTCCCAGTTTAACGACTTAGAGGTCATCTGTGCCCAGTTTAACGACTTAGAGGTCATCTGTTCCTAGTTTAAAGACTTAAGGGTCTATTATGCCGAGCTTAATGACTTAGCGGTAATTTGTTCCCAGTTTAACGACTTAGCGGTCATCTTTTCCCAGTTTAATGACTTAGCGGTCATCTGTTCCCAGTTTAAAGGCTTAGGGGTCTATTGGATCGGAAGTTTGGAACTTTGGGGCAAGGGTAGGCATCAGCGTTGCTAACACTGAAGCATATGTGCCAGGAGCAATTCATCATTTGCCTTTCTCTGTTGGGGAGCGATGGCTTAGGAGACAGGTTTAGGTCCCTATCACCTAAGACTTTTTAATTTTATGAGCCGTAAGGGTCCCATAAAAGCATTTTCTCCCTACGAATCGAAAGGATCTCGTAGGTGTACTTTCTCCTTAGGAGTCGTAGGAATCCCCAAGTGTGTTTTTCCTTCGTGAGTCGTAAGGATCCCACGAAGGTGTTTTCTTACGAGTCGTAAGGATGTCGCAAGTTTTGTTCTCCTCATGCATCGTGAAGACACATGAGTGGGTCTTTCCAAATAGAGCATAATTCCAAGGGCAGAGATCAGCCGCGTAACTGGTGATTGCTGTGGGGCATGGGTATGATGAGAATTATTTGAGCCCGTAGATTGTATACGGTAGTCAATTTGGGGACTGGCCGTAGGACTGGAAGAATTTTGGGAACTTTGAATTTTGGTTGGCGTCTGCATCGCTGCACTAGAATATGGTACCATGAGCGACTCATCATTCGCCCATTTTTTTTACCGCGATTGCTCTATCATTTCAGCTTTTCTTATCGCGAAGGTCGCGATTGCTCTATCATTTCGGCTATTTATTTGCGGTTGCCCCATCGTTTCGGCTTTATTTTTCATGTTTATTTTTACCCGCTGATTTTTATTGCGAGTTGCCCTATCATTTCGGCTTTTCTTTTTTTTTATTTACACACACTTTTTTTTATTTACATTCCCAGTTTAACGACTTAGAGGTCGATTATTCCCAGTTTAATGATATGGTGGTCAGCTTGCTTATCCCAGCTCCTCGAACTTTGATCTTGGCGGAGTTGTGTTGATGACCGTAGCTCTGTAGCTTGTCGGTACATCTGACGACTGTGGGGCTTTCCTAAGTTTGTATTGGTTCTCTACCCAATCTTTGAAAATATAGCAGTCTTCGATGGTATGACTCACAATTCTATAATATGGGCAGTATATGGGATTGCCGGTCATGTTCATTTCATGTGGCCTCTTTGGAACAGGCAGTTGTAGACCGTTGTTCAAGGCGTCCGCGAATATTTTGCGGACTTCATCCCTCCTAAAGGAGTATACCTTCTTATTTCTCTCCATTGGAGTAGGTGTCTTTACTGATGCTGGTCCTTGAGGCCGATCAGTATTTGGTTCGCCTTTTTCAGATAATGGCACATGTCTGAGAGAATCAGGTTCCCGAAAGGCTCTGGTCTCCATTTGTATGAAATCGGCGGTCGTAGCTTAACTATTTGCTAACACGCCTTTAGACAGTTCTATCTCTCCCGTCTTTTATTGCTTTTCGACCCAATCTTTGAAGACGAAGCAGTCCTCAATGGCATGACCTATTACTCTGCGATAGGGGCAACATTTTGGGTCGTCGGTCATATTCGTTTCTTGCGTTCTCTTTGATTCTGGCAGTTGTAGACCGTTTCTTAGGGCGTCCTTGAATATCTTGTGGACTTTGTCCCTTTTGAAGGAATAGACCTTATCCAGTTTCTCTTTCACAGGCGATTCCCTTTCAGTGTATGTATCAGAGGGACTGGAGGATGATCGCGGCCATTTTTCGTGAAGGCGCTCTGCTCTTCGGCTGAAGGGGGTATCAGTTGGCAGCCTCCGGGTATCAATCCCTGGCTCATGAACCAAAATTTGATTCTGCTGTAATTGCAATCGGGCGACTTGGATCACGAGATCTGCCGCGACGTTTGCCAATTTGTCGACCTTAGACTATACCTTGGCTAACTTCTCATCCCTGTCCTGAAGCTGCCTCTGAAACCATCGGAATAATGCTTATTCTGTAGTTCTGGTTATGACAATCGAGTCATCCTTATTGCCTGATCTCAATTCCGCAGGAACCCCGGGCTCTTTTGGCTTATCGGCTTGAGCGAGCTCTTCATCATTTAGACCGAGTCGACGTTGGGTAGCGCCCACCATATCATCACCATGGCTGTGAAGCATAGGAGGGTTCGTTTCTTCATGTCCGACCATGTAGACAGTGTGGACCACATATCCAGCCGTCTCTTTATCTTTGGCGGGGTAACCCCGTTCGTGGAGCCTCATGAAGCTCAGCCTAGCATGAGCCCTAGCCCTTTTGTTGGCTCTGTATCTGAGCCTTTTCTGCCTTAGCTTCTCGATTTTGAGGGCTTGGCGGGCATCCGTTTTCTGGGAAGCCACCATGAGTCGATCGATAGGGAGCTTAAAGAAGATATCCGATCGAGCAGTTGTTGAGGGTACCGTTGGAGCTTGCCCAAGATGCCACGTTGCTTTGTTGACGTTGATGGCCTTGCCCCCAGCTGGAGCGATGGAGAGTCGTTCGGAAACGGATTTGTGCTTGGGCTGAGGTGCCCTCGCGACTATGACATTCGGCCTTTTCCCTTTTGAGACCGGTTTGTCTGTTACCGGAGCTTGAGGAGCTGGGACGGTGTTAGCTGACACGAACATAATAGAGCCAAATGGTAGCGGCGGCTCCTCCCATTGTCGCCCGAGACTGGCCGGGAGGACCGTCCTGGCGTCCATCTTCATTGTGTAGGAGATGGGAACTGTGTCGAGAGCTGAGCTGATCCTTAGAGACATTTTGTTGCTTCCGGAGATTGCAATTTGAAATTTGTTAACCTACACAAAGAAGCGTGATTTCAGTACAGGCAGTCGATATGTGTATTGATTGAGTTCACATGGATATTTAACCCGAAATATAGGAGGAGAGATTGGTCCCACCGGGCATGCCAGAATCTATAGGGTGTTTTTCGTCACCCTATTGAGATGGGAATGCATGCGTGCTTGTCAGACGCATTACAGATCCCCCATGCCTAGGGTAGGCTTGGGCTTATTGATTGTGGGGATCCGAATCTCCGGCAGCCGCGGACTAAACTGCCATTAATTACCCCTCTCCTTTGAAGCAATGGAACCTCTGATTGACGGATCAAACAAGCCATGCGAACTCAATGTGCAGTGTGCGTACGTGTTTTGAAGGAGTTTTGGATATATCGGGGTCCCCGTAGAGTTCTTACGGGGGTCCCGCTACCCGGATAGCGGGCTGAGGGTTAAGGGGGCTAGCATCCCCCTTGCGGGGTGCGGGGTGCAGGGCAGCGCCTGGTTAGAAATTTTATTCTAACAGGGACAATGTTGTGGAGGGTGTGTGTATCTATATACATACATACATATATACATATATATAAGAAAGGGAAAAAGCGTCCAAAGGACGCGTGGGGGCCAGCGCCTCACGTGCGTGGCACGTAGGCGCTGGGCACTGGCGCATCACGTGCTTAGCATATGGGGCCAGCGAGCTGGGCGCCAGCGCCCCACGTGCTTGGCACGCGGGCACTGGGCGCCAGCGCCCCACGTGCATGGCACGCGGGCGCTAGGCGTCAGCAGGAAAAGGGATTTTGTCCATGCACTACGAGCCGTGCTCCCGATTTTACTTCTGGAGTTAAACTCCTAAAAAAGAGATTAATTTATGGAGTTGAACTTCAACAGATCTTGAATGGAGTTAAACTCCTAGAAATCTTTAGAAATGATCAAAGGGAGCCCCTTTGTTTCTCTCCCTTTTGGCCCTGGATCTTCCCAAGATGGGATTTTTGGAGATGGGTCTCCTTCCTCCTCTTCTGTCTGCCGGATATTGGAGAACAAAAAGGGGGTGAGATTTAAAAATCTCCCCTTTTTGAGATCTAATAAAAGATCCGAGCTCCCTTTGGTGGGTTTTGTGGTGGAGAACTATTTATTTTTAGAAAAGAAAGAGTAAAACTCTTGATTTAATTGAAAATGGGAAGAAGGTTTAGAACCTTGAAGAAGGAGAAAGAGGCACAAAAAACCCTAGAGTTTGAGAGAATGAAAAGTGTATGCTTTATTCATCATCATGTTGTCTTATATAGGCTTACACATTTACATATAGCCCCTTGGGCTTTACAAAATGGCATTTTTCCCATCACATGCCTCATATGCTCATTTCTTTTGCACATAAGCCATGGGCTTTACAAAAATTTAGCTTTATGCCCATTTTGCTTACATTCATGCATAAAAAATTACATCAAAATTATTTATTACATGATTTTTATTTTGGCATGGAGGAGGGCCGGCCGCTTCATGTTCGGACTCGACTTGGGCATGGGCCCACTTGATCTGGGTTTGGGCCCACTTGGTTTGGGGTTGACCTTGACTTTGACTTGATCAACCGGGATGCAATTTTCGACCCCAACACTCCTTATGGTGAAGGCCTGTCCGAATATGGTACCAATGATGGTTTGTTTGAAGCCTCCATCGATGAGAGTGCCGTGACTGATCTTCAAGCCGCCATCGAAGCTTCTGAAAGACTGGCCTGTGAGCAAGCAGCGTTAGCTTCTCTGGTGGCGTCCGGTATATTCCATTTACACTCTTCTGTGTATACATTTTTTTATGAATTTACTATGCTTTATTAACGCTCTTTCCTCAACAGGAATCTCCACTGAAGAGGCTCTCATGGCATCCCTCAAAACATTTGAGAAAGAGGAGAGGCTTTGTAGCGCATTGAAAAGTCGTTTTGGTGTTTTCCTGAAAATCGGTGAAAATTCGGTATTTTTCCGTAAACCGTCTTTTTTGTTATTTTGCAGTTTAAGGCTAATTATACCTAATTTGGATAGGTAATTGCTAGTTTTTAGTAGCTAATGAGTTACTTATGAAATTCTGGTCGTTTAAAATGTTTCCCTAATTTTTCAATTTTTAATATTATTTTAAGCCGGTAAGAAAATATATTAAATTAGCGATAAATAAAAATTTAAATGGGCTAAATTTAAGCTTTAAAATCATGTTAATTAAAATCTAGTTGTAACATAAATTTTTAGTATTTTATTTTAATTTTTAACTAATTTTTATTATGGAAAACGAAAATTATTGAATTTAAGCTAAAACTTGCAATTTTGGACTTGTCGGGGGTCTTTTTGCAAAAAAAATTTTGTGCACTCTCACACACACATCCTCACATCTCCCTTGGCTGGCCAACTGCAGAAATTCCTCTCTCTCTCTCTCTTTTTAAAACTCTTTTGTTAGGTTATGAATTGAGTTAAAGTGTAGGTTTTAAAATATATTATTTTGGAGGTATGGTGTATTTGACTTTGAGGGGGGTTTGACTTGGTGACTTTTCCCACACACCCCACCATCCCCCTCTCCCTTGTTCTGGCCAAAAAAGCTGCAGCCCCCCCCCCCTTCATCATTTTTCTTTTCATCTTCTTCAAAATTTCATCAAGTTTGCTCCAAAATTTCCAAATTAAACCTCACAAATTAACCCCCATCCTTCATCCCATTCTCCTTGGCCCTTCTTGCTTGGATCATGGTGCTATGAAGCCATCTTTGGAGGCATCTTGTTCTTGCTAGATCCATAGATCTTGAGGTATAATTTCCTCCAAGTTAAGTTCTTATGGTTAGAATTCTTTAATTGAGTTGTGTTAATGTTAATATTAGTGCTAATTTCATTCTAGTTTTTTTTAAAGTTAATGGTTTGAGTTAACTAGGGTTTTAGAAACCATTATTTAGTTAATTAAATTTATTTTGCTATCCAGTGTTTTGCTAACCTAAATCTAAGTGGTTAACTTGCTAATTGGGCTAAAATCTAGTGTTAATTTAGGGGTTTTCATGTATAGTTTGGTTTAAGATTGTTAATTATAAAAATCAAGAAAGGGGTTTGTGTATGGAAATAGATTGAAGCATGATTGTTGTGTTGGAATATAGGTTTTGAAGCATAGTTAATGGTTTAAAATTACTGTAGTGGCTATCTAGTGGGTTAGTTTGGATGTTTGTGTTGGTTTGTGAGCACTTTATCGCATAACGGCGATGTTGCGCCGATTTTTGGAATGTTTGTGCTTACTAGTTTTGTTATAAAATTATGTGATGAATTATTTTTGATATCTTGATGATTGTATTGGCTTATCCTATGACATTTAGGATGTGTGAGTGCGGATTTTTGGAGTGGTCTGGTTTTAGTTTTGCCGGGCGACCAATCGACGTTTTAGTTAGTTTTTGCGATTTTCGCGTGTGTTCCGCGTACCTTGTGCACGTTGTACCTAGCTTGTGAACGTTAGTATTTTCGTTTGGGTTTTGCATCGTTCTTGATATGTAACCTTATGTTTGGTATTGATGTAAATTCCAAGTTCGGTCGCGGAGACGTCAGACGCGGCACGAAAGGGGAAAGCGGTGATTGGACGTGACTAGCTAGGGATTCCGGTGAGTAGATGTAACATCTACGGGGGACTATCGTTGGATGGCGCAAGTCGCCCGATAGTTTTAGTAGCTTAAAAAGATTCTTAGTAATGTTAGTAATTAGGGGTGTAATACTTGTATGATTATTTGCTACATCCATGACTTATATTGACATACATATGCGAACCCATTCTATAGGACACCTGCACCATTGCCAGGGTTTTTATATGCAGCACGAGCACTATTCATGCTTACACACACGCCCTGGTAATTGCCATGCCACCACACTAGATAACCTATAATTTGAAACCTTTTACTATAATTGATACTTTAACCTGTGCTATTGCCTTTAATTCTTTAAAATGAAATCATAAGATTGCTAATCATGTGCATGTACTTCATCATGTTATTTGTTCATGCCTAGTCTATCAATCATACATCGCAACTGATTATTGACACCATATGCATTCATTATCATTGGCATATGCATTTATGAGGATTTCTTAAGATTTTGTGATATTTCTGGATTTCGGGGGAAAGCCGCAAAATTTCTAAACTTACTATATTTTTAAATATGAAAATTGCGGTTTTCTAGTGATGTAAGTGTCGTCCACCATGAGTTTGCTGTGGTTTTCGAGACCCGTTTCGAGGAGTTGGATGAACCGTCTCGGGTACATGGTGGGCCCGGTAAGGTACCCCGGGGCAAGAAGCTCGTGGTGCTGACGATGAGCCTGGCAGGGGACGGATTACCTACCGGTGACTGTTTGGGACGGCGGATATCCAGAGGATACCGACCGTGGCCGCGAGATGATGAGATATTGATATTGAGATGGGTCAGCCGGATGGCTGAGGCCAGAGATACTATGACATGGATATATGAGATTTGTGATAGTTTTGAGGTGTCGTTGCTGGACACAGGTTCTTATTGATTCTATTGGTATTGTGCTGGTATTTCAAAAGAGATTCCTAAAGGAAAAACATGATTTCTTATACTTACACATTCAGATCACGAGTTGATTCATATTGCATTCATACCTGCTAGTATATTCATATTGCATACATACCTGCTATTATGTCCTGCCATACCTGTATTATAGATGCTAGGATGCTTGTGTGCATACTTGCGATAGCCTCTATAGATGTTATTTATTACTCACGAGTTGGCAACTCACCCCCGTTGTGCCACAGTATTTTGCAGGTCCGCTCCGTTATCACAGTAGCGGCGGGCGCACTTGCTTCTTTTGCCTCTTTGCCTGGACTCGAGGTTTTGCTCTTAGGTGGGTTATATTATTATTTTTGTACCACCATGTATATTCTTTGTATCTAGTGTACTCCATCTACTGTATCTACCAGTATTGTTGTATATTGATCTAGAGATGAGACTGTGAGATTTGTGGACTTTTTATGCTGTATTTTGGGGTCGAGCTCACTTGAGTCGACATGCTGTTTTTCTCATGTTTCCTTATGATTATTTTGCATTTCGTTGTTTTATATTGCGTGGGATTTGTGACCGCCTTGTGGCGAAAAGCTAGCTCCCGCTTGGGGATGCCTTATTTGTTGGATTTATATATATTCTTGTTGTACCCATTTTGAGGGCCAGTATTTACAAAGGAGACTCTGCCGAAATTTTCGGAAAAAAATTGATATTGTATTTAAAAAGGGTTGATATGACTTATTTGATAAACTCGCTTTCAATTGATTGGTTTTTCCTTCACTCTTTTGCTCATTTGGTTTTGGTTTCTGGGCTTTGGCTTACTTATTTTACGGACGTCTTGAGACGTTTCGTAAACTTAAGTGCCAGTCACGTTCCGTACCCTGCGGGTCGTGACAGGCTTCATACTTCCATGGGTCTTAGTATGATTCATTTCGCGACGTCTTTACATATTTAGTTCATTTCGTTCACACCCTGACTCCCTTCTTCTTTCTGTTACAGGAACCACTGTTTCCCCCAATCAGAGGAAAGCTCTATTT
Organism: Agapanthus africanus; assembly: GCA_030015575.1. Taxonomy (NCBI): domain Eukaryota; kingdom Viridiplantae; phylum Streptophyta; class Magnoliopsida; order Asparagales; family Amaryllidaceae; genus Agapanthus; species Agapanthus africanus. The sequence goes on along the minus strand of CM057340.1, from coordinate 588,876,371 downwards.
GAATTTCAAAATTCAAAAGGTGAAGCAACGCTTCAGATCCCTTACGCTGCACGCAGTGAGCCACGTGTCAAAAGCAAACACGCCAGCGCAAAGAGCGTTGCGCCCAAGGCAGCGCACCCCCAATCAGAGCAAGGCTCTGTTTTAAAATTCAAATTTTAAAATAAAGGAAGCAACGCTTCAGATAACTTGCGCACTGCGCTGCGTGCCACGTGTCAAACAGTGGTGCGCTAGCGCAGTTGTGCTGCGCGCCACATGTCAAGCGCAGACGCGCTAGCGCAGTTGCGCTGCGCGACACGTGTCAAGCGCAGGTGCGCTAGCGCCAATGGCGCCAGCACTGGAATTTAAATAATAAATTATTGATTAATCAGAATTAAAATTCTAGAAAGATCTTTCCAATCTTATTAAAATAAGAAGATTGTCTTCTGTAAAACAGAGGCCTTAGGATCAAAGATCCAACGGTGGGGAAATATCCCCAGATCAATCAGAGAAAAATCTCTGTAACTAACTTAACAAACCAATTGGCCCTATATAAAGGCACCTAGACTCCAAGTCTCAGATACACACATATACAGAAAAGAGAGAACTCTCTGAAAAATTTGAAAGGGCAAGCCTTTGAAGAAAGAAGATCATCTTCTTCAAGGTAAAGAATTTGATTTTTGAAGAACAGAGATGAAAACACCTCACAAAAAGAAGAATCTCTTCTAAAAAGATCAAAGATCTAAGAACAAGATCAAGATCTTCAATAAAAAGAAAAAAAGATCATAAAGATCTAATCACAAAAACAATAAAGAAGTAATTTACTTCACCCCTAGATCTTTTGATCTATATAAAGGCACAGCCTTTTGATGAACCATTGGTTCTTGAATCTTGAGGAAGAACCTCTTTAAAACAAGAAAAACTTGTTTCTTTAATCTGAATTGGATCAAGATGCGCTCTGCGCTATTGGACAGTGCCTTGCACTTTTTGAAACGCGCATTTGCGCTCCTTGGACTGGCGCAAGTCACCAGAGAGCGCCACGTGTCAATCACAGAGCAACCTGTGCCTTGCGCTCCTAAAAACAGAGCACTGCGCTCTTACATTGGCGCACTACACCAGAGCGCGCCACGTGTCAGCAGCGCACTAGCGCAGCGCACTGCGCTAACAGACTTGCGCTCAGCAGAGCGTGACACGTGTCACCTCCACATGCGCTGGCGCCTTGCGCTCTTTAATTGGCGCAAAGCGTCTGATAGGCCATGTGGCGCACTGTCAGACTACTAAATGCTGTGCATTATTAAGAAAGGGCAAAGCCCAATTAAAAAGTCTAACAGACCAATTTAAATGCTGTGCATTATTTAAAAAAGGGCAGAGCCCAAGTAAAGGCCTAACAGGCCCAGTATAAATGCTATGCATTTAATTAAAAAGCCCAATGCTATGCATTGTTTAAAAGGGCAGAGCCCAAGCAAAGGCCTAACAGGCCAAATATAAATAAAATGTTGAACATCTTCAACTGGACTTAGCCAATTCTGGCCATAAGTCCTCGATATAAATTGAACTGAGCACAACTACTCTCCCAATCAATTTACGCCCGGTTCGAGGGTACATCTCTTTACTCCTCTGGCATCCGTCGTTGTAATCCCTCAAAGTCGTCAGAGAGGTGACGGGTCCCGACAACCACACACTGTGACGGACTGTGGGGTCCTTAAACTCATGGACTACGATGTCCTTAACCTCCACCGTTATGTCTTAAAACTAATACCGGACTATGATGTCCTTAACCTTGACCACAATGTCTTAAAACTAACATCGGACTATGAGGTCCTTAAACTCACGGACTATGATGTCCTTAACCTCGACCGTGATGTCTTAAAACTAACACCGGACTGTGAGCTCATTAAACTCACGGACCATGGTGTCCTTAACCTCGACCGTGATGTCTTAAAACTAATACCGGACTATGATGTCCTTAACCTCGACCGCAATGTCTTAAAACTAACATCGGACTGTGAGGTCCTTAAACTCACGGACTATGATGTCCTTAACCTCGACCGTGATGTCTTAAAACTAACACCGGACTGTGAGGTCATTAAACTCACGGACTATGATGTCCTTAACCTTGACCGCAACGTCTTAAAACTAACATTAAACCACAATAGAGCCCCCCCAATTGCTCTCTTGTCGGATCTAAACGATTCCGTTAAGTCGATCTTAGTCTAAAATTAGACTAACGTGTCCTTAACGAACGTTTAAGTTGATCTTAGCCTCAAATAAGGCTAACGTATCCTTAAACACACACCCCAAACCCAAATCTAAGAAAGATACGGATTTGGACTAATCCACGTCCTACGGGCGACAGTACAAATTAGTCTCCGTATACAATCCACGGACAACCGAACACAAAAACAAACACACACGACACGAAGTGACCATCTGGAGAAGGAGAAAGTTGTTACCGCGATGCGGTAGCGTAATTCACTGCAGGGGCTTGCGCCTGCAGGGAAGAGCGTCCCCACAATAAAAAAAACCTCAAACGAGGGGGAATCTGACGAAGTCTGCTACATCGGTCGCATCCGTTTAAACCTTCGATACACGGTACCATAAATCAACTTGGTATCTTCGGAGAGGTGGACGGATAGCACCAATTAGCATCCGGCCCGAATTTCAGGCAAGACGTCCAGTCGCGCCGTCTTTCAGAGGGAACAGATTCTGGCACGCCCGGTGGGACCTTTTCCTCTTTCCACTCCACACTTCGTGTGTCGTATTCGCGAACGAATCGCGGTTTGTTAATGGTTGCCCTCAGGTTTCAAGTTACTAAGATTTGGTCTCTTACTTGGCGCAGAAAGCAAAAAGCAATGGCATTTACCTGCTCCAACTGCTCCAACTGCAACTGCAACCCACGCTCCGCCTCACCTGGAGGTGTAGCCTATGGACCTCAAGCGGCATCATTGTTCACGATGCCGGTAGAACAAATCACCCAGGCTACTACTGGACTGTTTTTCGGGACCATGCTCCCGCCAATGAGCTTCACTGCCCCAGTGCCCGTACCAGAAGTTCCTAAGAAGTCGGTCTTCGATCAACTTACAGCTGCTGCGGCCCCTCTCAACGGGTCGCCCAACACCAGTGCCTCGATCTTCTCCAGACTGGGCCAAAACTCCTGCGGGCCCACGATGAAGCTTGCGGTCCCAAAGAAAGTTATTCAAAAGAGAGTAGCCAAACCTACTCCTGAAGTCGTCAAGGCGGTTTCTCCTGCTAAGAGATCGGTCTTTACAAGACTGACCGTCCCAACTCCCACTCCCGCTCCTGCTGCTCAGAAGACATCAGTCTTTAATAGGCTGACACCGGCAACAGCCCCTCACCTGAACAGGGGGCAAGACAAGGCCGTCCTCGTCACCGAGCTAATTCCCACAGCTCGACATGCTCGACGTCGCCACTGGCGCCGAGTGAGGAAGTCCGGAGGTAGCTCCCCTTCTGGGCTAACTCCACCAGCCCCGGCGGCGGAAATTAATGCTGTTGTTCCAACTAGGAACAGCTTTGAGGTGTTGAATAAGGTGCGTAGGAATTCTCCTACCGCTGTACTAAAAAGGTCTCCCCCTCCACTGGAGAATGTTGCGGAAGCAAAGCCAGAACAGTCCCCTCAGCGGCTGTCCTCCAAGATCTACAAAGTCTGGCGGCAGGTCCGGAACTCAGTGGTTGATCAAGATTACCCTCGCCGACAGAAAAGGGCGAAGGTCCAACAAGAAGAAAGCCATCCTGCCAAGACATGGAAAGCTATCTGGGTGCCCACCGCGATAGCCCCCTCAACTTCGACCGCTCATAAGAAACGAAGGCCGTAGAAGATCCCCGTGCCTGCGACAAATGTCAAAGGCACTGAGCCCAAACGCCCTAAGTCTGGGGGCATGGTGGTCCATACTATTTACATGGCATCCGGAAAGGAATATAGTCGCGCTTCTACGGGCCATCGACCACTCACCCGGTCCATCACAAGAGCCCAGGAACAGCAGCAGCAGAAGCTCCAAGAGATACTGACTGCGATGGCCGCACTCACCGGGCCAAAAGAGAGCCCGGAGGCGTCATCATAACAACGTCGCGAACACGAGACCGATGCTGAGTTCCTTCGGAGAATGCTCGAAAGGAAGGACAAGGAGGCTGCAGAAAAAGCGACCAATATAAAGCAGATGGCTCTTCTGTTCCAAGACATGGTCAGGATGATGATACAGCCGGATCCCCCAACTGAAGAGCCTCCGATTATCCTTGAAGACGACAGAGGAGAAACGTCGAATCCACCTCCGGCTCTTTCAACAGCCAAGGAGGAAACAATCCCCAAAGCTGCCCTGGATGACTATATTGCTCAGCAAATAAGAGTTCTCCAGGCAAATGAAGCAGCCGTCCAAGTTGTCAAAACAGGGCGACCATATCCGAGCTGGTACGATCAGATCAAATACCCGCCGGGCTACACGATCCCGAAATTCCATGTCTACAAGGGGACAGGCAATCCCCATCAACATGTCGCTCAGTTCAGGGCTCTTTGTGGCAACACCGGGGGCAATGATAAGCTCTTGCTTCGCTAATTCATCGGCAGCTTATCGGAGACGGCGTTTGAATGGTACTCCGAGCTTCCGAACGACTCCGTCAAAACTTTCGTAGAAATGGAGTTGCTATTCACTCAGCGATTCGCGAGCGCCAGCGAACGTACCCCGATAACAGCTTTGATCAATGCAAGGGTGAAACCAGGCGAAACTTGGGTTCAATATGCAATCCGATGGCGGAACCTGTGGTCGAAGTGCGAGCAGCGCATCGAAGAAGCACCAGCAGTGGGCATGTTCGTAGGCACTCTAGATCCTCATGCAACTATTTCACAGTTCATGATGTTCTTTAAACCAACCATGTTCCAGGCTTTAATCGATAAGCTAGCCTAGATGGATCAAATGAGTCACAGACCGTCTCCCCCGAAGCCGGAACCTCGGAACGACAAGAGTAAAGGGAAGGCGACTTTCGTCGCTAACACCCAACAACAGCCCAGTGCCCCAAAGCTAGTAGATCAACTGGAAGAGAGACGGCGCTATTACAATGAGAAAATGAAGCGTCCTTACTCATTTCTACGGGACAAGACGAAGAGGCTGTTCGAGCTGGCTATGCGCAACAGGCTTATCAGTTTTCCGAATCCCAGGCGACCGCCGCAACCCAGCGAAGCGAATAATCCTAATTACTGCCCTTACCACCAAACAGTAAGTCACCCGATCGAGGATTGCTTCGTCTTTAAGGGATGGATCGAAGATCGGTACCTACAAGGCAAGTTTGCGCTGTCCGAGAAGTGGAAAGTAAACCCACCATAACCGCACACTCATAAAAAGACGGGCACACCGGGGGTAACTTGTTCTTTTGTTGAGGAAGCTCCATGGGAGGTCGTGCTGTCAGCCAAAACCAAAAGGATGCTGAATAATCTCCAGACATGCCCGGCGATCAGGTGGAAGAACCCGTTGGAACCTCAGATCATTGAAGGGGTGCTGATGCCGCGCCCAACTCCAAAGATTGGTGGTGATGGCCCAAGCACTCACACCCATCCATCAAAATCTTCAAAGAAGAAGAAGAAGAGATCCAAAAAGCCCGTGAAGCCTGGCGACAAGCACATGGACTTACAGAAACAGATCGACGAGCTGGAAGAGTACAATCAAAAGGCGCGGACTCCCATCACGCTCCAAGAGTTCCTCAGCCACGTCTTTCAGGAGGAAGATGATGGAGAAAGCTCGTCGGATGAATCCGAGGGATACGTAGCAAGTTGTCATGTGATCTCTCACTCGTTTACGGACGATGAAAAAACTCCTTGCATTGAGAAACTGGGGGCAGACCCTAAGCCGGAACTTCTGGGGCCGTCAGATGAAATGATCGACACACTCCTCAACGAAGCTCTCTTGAAAAGTAAAGCTGATCGGGAGCGCGAGACGGCCATACTTGAAAGAGCCAAACGCCGGCGACTGGACGAAGAAGTCAAGACACTCCCGCCAAATCAAAAGACATCCGTTGCGGATAAAAAAAAATTCAAGATGAGTAAAAGGTTTGCCAAAGCCATATCAATGGGAATGAAGCTACCACCCTCTAAAGGAAACACTCCCGATGAAGCGGAGATGCATCCCAGCTACTGCTCATATCATCGAAAGATTTCGCACCCCACCGAGGAGTGCAATACTTTTAAAAGATGGTGGCAGGGGTATGTTGCTCACCGGCAACACTTTAAGCGGATAAAACGTAAAACTCGGCAAGAGCAAAGAAGTGCGACTGAGGAGTATAAAAGAGACACTGATAACTGTCGCGTGGTCAACACCGGAGGATCGCAAATTCTCACTTTCGGAAGCGACTCTGACGAAGAAATGGCTCTTAGCCCCTTCTTTAAAGAATCCGCATTGGGGAAGGAGGAAGAACCGAAGGTCTGTGAAAACATCCAGTTGCGCAATCGCACGCTTCCAGAAAAGAATCTCGGATCCACTAATAGGAAAGATAAAGGAAAAGAAAAGGTCTTCGAGGATATCGTCCTGGACGACCAAGTCATGAAAGAACTGACCGCCAAAGACCCGCCAAAGAAGAATAAGGTGGACTATAACGTTCTGGCGCACTTGAAGAAGTTACCCTCGCGGCTCAGTATTCTCGATGCCCTTTTACTATCCAAGGAAGCGAGAGATTCACTGATCAAGGCGCTACAAGAGCCAGAATAATTCCAAGCCTTCCTTGCCGAAGAAAAGATGAAGGACGAGCCGGAGGAAGTACACACAGCTGATATCACCTTCAGCGATGAAGACCTCCTCCTCGGGACGTGCGAGCACAACCGTCCCCTCTATGTTTCAGGGTACTGCCACGATATAAAGATAGGCAAAATTCTGGTCGACAATGGGTTTTCCGTCAATCTCCTCAACGTGCGAGTATTAAAGGAAATCTGCATGAGCGTCCAGCATCTTGCTCGCGATAAGATCACCATCTCTGGTTTTGACTCCCAATCATCGCGGACTCTCGGGTCTGTGATATTGATGCTGCGATTCGGATTACTTGTCACAGATGTTAAGTTCCACGTCATTGAAGCCAAGACATGCTAATAACGCTTTGCTCGGCCGGCCTTGGTTACACGAGTACAACATCATTCCTTCTACACAACATCGGTGTATGAAGTACTTTAAGGATGGTCTTGAATATACCGTAACAGGAGAGCTGAATCCATTCTCCGTGAACGAAGTCCTCAAATACGAAGACGCAAAATACTTCTTGCCAGATTTCGAGGACACGGAGAGATGCCACAAACAGGAGAACAAAGCTATCATCACCATTCCTGTCTTCGGGAGTGATACTGAGGATGAGGAAGAGATGGTTTATTCAGGCTCACCCCAGTACGACAAGCCAGGACCGTCTGCTCCTATGTTGATCTTTGGCAGCGACTCGGAAGATAGGGTCCATGCTATATTCTCCGCTCGGCCTTCAATACGAACATTCGCTGATGAAGAGCAAAGTTTGCAAATTGCCATGGTTCCACCCAGACATCATAAAGAACTGGACGTGCTTGATACCTACAGTGTGGAAGAGCTGCAGACGTTCTATGTCCCTCCCAGGCGAGAAGGCGAAAAGGCGATCCTATTCTACCGTTCCGGGGAAACTAAAGTGGAGAAAGAAATCTGGCACGGCGCAGATCCTACACTTGACAGGCTTCAGCCCATCCGTCTGCCTAGATATTATACAGAAGGCTTGAAAAGGCTGTTGAAGCGCCAAGGGATACCCTTCAAACAGACCGCTCAAAAAGCTAAGTTCTATGACAGGGTCTGGAACGTTCCCAGAACTCAACGCAGGTTGCCCAATGGGAGAATGGAAGCAATCGGACTTGGATATGTTCGGTCCAAGAAACGGGAGCTGCTTCACGACTGCTATGTCATACATGACTTTGATGAAAAAGGAGATGCTCAATGGGAGAGTGCTAATCCTGAACCAGGAAAAGTCCCCGACGTAAAAATGCCCAGTCCGTCGTTCGAAGAACAAATGGACAAGCTTATAAGGGAAGCTGGTCAAAAAGTCCAAGACGACCACAATCACGAAATGGCCATCTACAAGAAAGCCAGGACGCAACGCCTTCTCCAACAAGCTGCGAAAGATGAAAATGCCGCTCCCTGTCAACCTGTTGTAAAAAAGGCCCGACGCAGAGGCAGAAACAAGTCAAAAAGCGGAAAAGGCATTCAGCGATGACAAAGCGGGACCAAGAAGTCACGCGAACGGGAATCGAGCGGTCCGAATTTGTCCCTTATGAAGAAGATGAGTCGAGCATACTCTTTTCCTCAAGACAAGATAAAGAAGATACTTGACCTAGCTATAAAACACCAAATGATTACACTTCCGGAGTCTAAGCACCCTGAGCAAGCTAACGAGGTCTCTCATCCAGACTATTGCTCTTATCACCAAGCAATAGGACATCCTCTCGAATATTGCTTCACCTTTAAGAACTGGGTCGAAGATCAGTATCAGCTCGGCAAGTTCGCTCTGTCCGACAGTTGGAGGATAACTCCGCCGCAGAAGCATGAACCCAAATTCACGAGGATAGACCCGGATCCACATCGATCTTAGAAGCGAGCTCGTACTTGTCATATGATAACGATATCAAAAGAAGAGCCCGAGAATATGGATGAACTTCCCTGTTGCTTCGAAAACAATGATGATGAGGTGATCTCAGAGTTTCCACCGGCGCCAAAAGAGCTGGAAGATGGAATACATACCACTGCAGATAACCTCAAGAAAATTGATTTGGGGACGACAAGTGACCCGCGACCGACATTCGTCAGTGAGCTGCTATCTGAAGAAAGGGTGGCTGCGCTAAAAGACATGCTTTTGTAGCATAAAGATTGCTTTGCATGGAACTATTCCGAAATGCCAGGATTAGATCCAGAGATCGCGGTCCACAAACTATCGATATCCCCGGATGTCAAGCTAATCAAACAAGCGCCAAGGAGAATGCGGCTTGAACTTGAGATGAGCATCAACGCCGAGGTCAAGAAGCTGATTGACTCTGGTTTCATCTAAGAGGTTCAGTACCCTGATTGGATCGCCAACATCGTCCCGGTAATGAAGAAAAATGGGACAGTGCGCATCTGCGTAGACTTTTGGGATCTCAACAAAGCTTGCCCAAAAGACGACTTCCCAGTGCCAGTTACCGAGATGATGATAGACAATACGTCCACTCACGAAGTTATCTCCTTCATGGACGGATCGTCGGGTTACAACCAGATAAAGATGCATCCCGAAGACCAGAAGCATACCGCTTTTCGGACCCCTTTGGGTATATTCTGCTACAAGGTAATGCCCTTCGGTCTAAAGAACGCCGGTGCCACCTATCAGAGGGCCATGACGAAGATCTTTGATGACCTTATACATGAAATCGTCGAATGCTATATCGAAGATCTCGTGGTGAAAAGCAAATCATACGAGGAACATCTCGAGCATCTGAAGATCGTATTTCAACGCCTTCGGCAATATAACTTAAAGATGAACCCACTCAAATGCGCGTTCGGGGTGTCCTCAGGTAAATTCCTAGGATTCATCGTCCGGCACCGAGGTATCGAAATAGATCCGTCAAAAATCAAGGCGATCATGGAGATGCCCCCGCCAAGGTCTCTCAAGCAATTGCGGTCTCTCCAAGGGAAGCTCGTGTATATTCGGCGATTTATAGCCAATCTCTCTGGGAAATGCCGTCCCTACAGTCACTTGATGAAGAAGGGAACCCTGTTCGTTTAGGATCACAAATGCCAGGGCGCACTGGACGAAATCAAGCAGTATCTGCAGAACCCGCCAGTGCTGGCTGCTCCGGTCAAGGGAAAGCCTCTCATTCTGTATACAACCGCCCTTGAAGGTTCCTTAGGCGCATTATGGGCACAAGAGAACGACCAAGGGAAGGAAAGAGCTCTCTACTACTTGAGTCGAGTTCTTCTGGGGGCAGAAAGCAATTACTCTCCCATCGAAAAGCACTGCCTGGCGTTGGTCTTCACGATAACGAAACTCCGGCACTATGCGTTGGCGCATGAGGTCCATCTCATATCGAAGGTGGACCCTCTCAAGTATTTGATGTCAAAGGTCATATTGACGGGGCGACTCGCTAAATGGGCCCTGCTCTTGATGGAGTTCTCAATAACCTATCAGCCTCTTAAGGCAGTGAAAGGCCAGGCCATCGCCGACTTCCTCACCGAGCATCCGATACCGGCCAATTCTCCCTTGAATTGCGAATTGCCAGATGAACATGCGTTTGACACGATCGACGGTGGTGATACCCGATGGGAGCTTTATTTCGATGGAGCATCTTCCATGAAGAAGCGCAAACAAAACACGCCTATAATCAAGTCAGGGGTAGGCCTTATCTTTGTAACCCCTCAAGGAGGGATAATGCGCTTCGCCTTCTCCTTGACAGAGCCAAGAACGAACAACGAAGCCGAGTATGAAGCTTTGATAGATGGCCTCGAGATCGCCATCGACATGGGAATCGAAAACCTGCTTATATACGGAGACTCCCAACTGGTCGTCAGTTAAGTAAATGGCGACTACCAAACGTGCAAACCAGAGTTGGTGAAGTACGGTGAGAGAGTGCAGCAACTGCTGACTCAAATTCCCTCCTACATGCTGGAAAGCATACCGCGTGCGGAAAATAGCAAAGCGGATGCATTAGCCAAGCTCGCTAAAGAATTGGCCGATGAGAACCTCGATGACGTAAGAATCATGGTACAAAGCCGACGGGTCCTTGCTCCGGCAGAAATATCTCCGGAATCATCCGAGGAAAAGGGAGCGACCGAGCAGATGGCCCTGCAAATAAGAGACCAAGAAACAGTTGAAGATTGGAGAGAAGTCTTTATAGACTACTTCAAATCCCGTCGAACGCCTGAAGATGCGTCCTCAAAACATCAGCTTATGAAACGAGCCCTATCTTTCGCCTTCGTCAATGATACTCTGTACAAGAGGTCATTTGATTCTCTGTGGTTGAGATGCCTGGGACCTGAAGAAGTGAAAAGAGTCGTTCAGGAAGTTCATGATGGACTCTGCGGTTCTTACCAAGCTGGACCGAAGATGAAGTTGAAGATCAAATGGATGGGCTACTACTGGCCCACGATGATTCAGGACTGCCTCGAGTATGCAAAGCAATGCCACTCGTGCCAAATCCATGGGGACTTTATCCATCAGCATCCAAATCCACTACATCTAACGGTGGCTAGCTGGCCATTCGAAATGTGGGGAACTGACATAATCGGCCCCATCGAACCAGCATCGTTCAGGGGACATCGATTCATTTTGGCGACGACTGGCTACTTCTCCAAATGGGCAGAAGCAGTACCGCTGAGGGAAGTGAAGACGGAGAATATCCTCCATTTCTTCAAGACGCACGTCATTTATCGGTTTGGAACTCCGAGACGGATCATCTCCGATAACGGGCCAGCCTACAGAAGCCACAAGATTAGCCGCTTCGCACAACAGCACAACATAGACTGGAGGTACTCCTCAGTTTATAATCCCCGAGCTAACGATCTAGCTGAGACTTTCAACAAAACTTTAACAAAGATCGTGAAGAAGACGGTGTCCCGAAATAAGAAGGACTGGCACGAGAGGTTGCAAGAAGCTCTCTTGGCGTATCGAACTACATTCAAGACGGTCACGAACATAACTCCATACGCATTGGTATTCGCAGAAGCGGTACTCCCCCTCGAGATAGAGCTACCCTCTCTTCGAGTGGCAGTCCATTACGAGCTAACGGACGAAGAAAATGCTCACCTTTGGCTTGAAGAGCATGACGCCCTTGATGAAACCATAGCGCAACAAAATCTGGAAGCTTATAAAGCAAAGATGACGCGCTCATATGAAAGATTGACCAGACCGAGGACATTCCGCTAAGGCGAACTCGTGCTAGTAGTCAAAAGACCTATGATCCCCAATCGTGCTAAACGGGGGAAATTTGAGCCGAATTATGAAGGCCCGTACATCATAGACAAGGTCTACCAGGGTGGAGCCTATCTACTCATGGACATGCATGGCGAAAGGCCCTTCAGGCCAATAAACGGTCGCTTCCTGAAGAAATACTACTCCTAACGAGTCATGGCCCAGGTCAATGATAGATGACGACGACTATGTCCACTCGCTATCTTTCTAAGCCTAAACTCTATAAGTAGTAACAGGCCTTCTTCAACAACGGACCGAAACGTCCTTAAACTAATAGCGGACCAAGATGTCCTTAAACTAATGACGGACCACTATGTCCTAAAACTAGCTGTTGACCGAGATGTTAAGAAGCTACGACGGATCGCAGCATCCCGAAGCTGATTAAATAAATAAATAAAAAAAAACGGTATGTCCATAAGTAAAATGGGCACGGATGAAAACCCGAAAGGGCTCCGTGAGTAAAAACAGCAGGGCTACCGGCGAATGTTTGTGAAAACCCGAGAGGGCGCAACCTCGTTATATATAAAAAAAAAGAGAAGAATAAAAAACGGTATGACCATAAGCAAAATGGGCACGGATGAAAACCCGAAAGGGCTTGATTTGTGTGATTTAGCGTGCTTGCGCTTTCTAAAAGATAGATCAAAAATATTTGTAACCGCAATCAAGAACGGCGTCGCTTTGCAGCTAGCCGGTGAGTACGGGTCGGTCCACAGGGATGTTGTGAATCTCCGATTCGTTCTTACGAGTTAATTCCGAAGGGCGTTCGGATTGATTATTAAATCTAAAAATCTAATTAACCTAGGGCAATTATCTAGATCTATTCTTGCTAGGGTTAGGTTTAGGGATGGTTTGGAAATGCAATTAAATCTCGACGCTTTCTATACCCGAATGAAGATCTGTGAGGAGTTATGGTAATTATCAATAAAGGGGATTAGATCCATTCGGGAAGGTGTTCCTTCCTCTAGGTTCTTGTCCTTCCTTTAGAGATCCTTACCATAACCTCCATGGAAAACGCGCACAACCGGGCTTTTACACTACGGTGTCATCGTTACCTCGAGGGGTAGGATGCCGTAGGGCGTGGTGTGTGCGTGTATGCATGGAGTCCTATTGAAAATATATTATGGGTAAGAAAGGGATGAGAGATCTCATCTCTCAAAATCCTTCCCCAAAGCTAAACCCTAAACAAGTTCCTAGGGCATGAAATTAAATCTACCTAGGGCAAAGAATTTAAATCTAAACTAGGGCGAGAAATTAAATCTATTTACAGATGCATCCCTCCAATCATCCATGCAGGGTTGTCAGATCTGAATTGCTGAATGGAAAAGAAACACCGATGCTCTCCAAAAGAATTTTGTATTTTATTAATGAAGGGAGGCATAAGAATTTACAATGATTAGAGTTCCTATTTATAAAGAATAGGAAACCCTAGGGTTACATTTGTTTCGCATGTCTGAAATTACAAAAATAGCCCTTTGAAGACCAGTCAACGCCACCACCAAATTATGGTAAAGTTTTGCGCCCGTAATTCCTTCTATCCACCGCGGAACCGCGGCCCCAGCCAGGGTTTGGCCGTGGTTCCGCAGCCATCCTGGTGGTTTGGGCTGTGAAAAATTCTGTGTTGTCTTCTAGTGACTTTGTCTTCCTGTTTCTATATGTCTTTTTCCATTTGGGCTTCTAGGTTGGTTTCAGATCTTCAGTGAACAATTTGCAATGGCTTTTTAATCGTTTGCCTTGACATTTTGGGATCTTGCGTTGCCTTGTTAATTGTGAACTGTCTTTCGATATAGGCTTGACTAAGATCCTCCCATTTATTGGTCAAAAGTCCATATTTTCATCGTCTTTACATCGTTTTCACTGTTTCCTGTCCAAGAACCTGTAACATGTAGCAGACATGCGTCAAAAGCACCTGTTTATTTATAAAAAGAATAAGAATGGGGAATATAATAATGCAATATTCTAGTCTGAACAAATACCCCCAAACTTATCTTTTGCTCGTCCTCGAGCAAACTTATTTTTATTCACTAAAATCCTAACCACACTTTCGCAAGGAAACGCGATTGCACTGAGCATGTGCAACAAGCCGTTAAACCTCTAGGTGTCCCTAGTAGGAGGAGTGTTGTCTCCTGAGGGTTTTCAGCGGATTACACCCACAAAATCCTATCAATTCGGCCTATTAACTTTTGTTCTCCAATAAGGTTTTCTAACAAGGAATTCTATTAGCTTTTACCCGTAAATTATCGACCCACATTCTTCACACTTCCTCATTATTTAACTTAAGATTATATATGTTATGTAGATTTACTTAACTTTCGGCATTTCTTAAGTTTTCCTTCTAGGGTTTCATCTCTACTTAGGAATTTCTATCAACTCTACTAAAGATACAAGTTTTATTCTTCACTCCTTTCTCTCATCTAAATCCCAATCACATACGCCTACGTATGTGTATAAATCACCCCTACACTTGGAAATTCAAATCAAGCAATCATGTCCTTGTCCGTTGTCCAAAGTACTTATTAGTTGGTGAATTTAAATGAATCTTGCTTACACATCCTTCATGCGACCGTTAATACTTCATGAGGTACCAACAACCGATTACAAGATGTGTTTGCACTTTAAAGCGTAAATCCTAGTCTTGCAACACCTAAGGCTTTAGCAGTGACTCACAAACCAGTTAGTCTAAGGCACTAGGTGATGAAGCACCCTCGCTAAATATTTTTCTATTTTTGCAGCCTTAAGTAATCACAAAAACCAGTGTCCATTTTTTTTATTCTTTATTCACTCTTATATTTTTTTTTTTCATTTTCTTCGTACTAAGGACTTTAGACAAGAGCATTTCAAGGTCTCTTCTACTATTCCAAGTTTCAAGGTGCGTGATTGTGCAAATTGTAAGATATACGTTTTCAGAATCTAGACTTAAGCTAGGAACTATTTTTCAAACTTATACTCTAATAAAAGCTTCAATGTTTTTCCTTCGTTTTGACTTAGCCCAAGAAGTGAACCCAAAATTTGCCTATTTCTAAATAAACTGCAAAGGCATATACTTTCTACCGTTAAACTTTAAGAACGGTTATCTTTAGGGTTTTTAATTCACTAAGTCTAAGATCTAGTTGTTCCTATCCAGTTAACCAATTTGTCAAACTCAAGTCAATTAGCCAATATTGAATACAATAATTTTTATAATTTTTGAAATTTTTCAAATTTTTATGGGTTTTCAAATAAATATGCAAATGCAAAAATATATACAAATGAATGCGAAGGAAGAAGACGTACTGAGCATACCCCCAAACTTAAACTTGACAGTGTCCTCACTGTCATGCTGAACTAAGAGGGTCAAAATGTCGGCACTCCCCTATTTATTTATTTACAATTTTTTTTTGTTTTTATTTTTTGATTTTTTTTATTATAGAAACAAAACAAAAAAAATATATGTACATATATACAAAGGTCCCCCCAAACTTAAGCTTGGCCTTACACAAGCCAAATGTTAGCACCAACCATTCAAAAATCTTATCATGGTAAAGGTATAGTCGGTGCAAGAATGAGATGGAGATGAAAGAAATGAGAAACACGCGAGACCGTGTGAAAAGAAGAATGGTAGAATATGGTCTCGGTGGGGGGAAAGAAGGGCGGAAAGGAGAAAGAAGGATCGCGCGAACTTGAGGGTGTAAATCAAGTGAATAAATTAGTGCAATATATGATGATCGATATGTTATAAGCGATTGCGCTAACCTATCAACCCGTCGGGAAATGGGGTCAAATCCCTCAAGATTCGCAAGCACACATGGGTACGCCGAACTTGGTATAGGAGATGAAAGCGTAACGGTCACTTGTTCGGTCGGAACGATAGGAAAGAGGGAGGGTGATATAACAGTCAAAGGTTCAGGAGGCTGAATTGGAAAATCCGACACATTAAACAAAAATGGTTCAACCTCAATATTATCCTCAAAACTCTCCTCAATATTATCCTCATAATTTTCCTCAAAATTCAACTCATCCATGCCATTATCATCAAATTCAAGACGCATATGAGATTCAGGAGAAACATTTAATAACTCGGGATGATGATTTGAATATAAAATCTCAATTAAATCGACAGGTTCATCATCCGAACTATTCCCGGCGTCTATATCCTCAATCAAGTGAAAATCAATTTCCTTAGACACCTCATCAAAAGCATGGATATCTATCGATTTAGGTTCTAGATGAGAGGTGTAAAGATCGAAAGGATTAGGTGCGGTTTCACTCGAAAGCGGTTCCTCATAATTTGGCAAATCAAACACTACAAAATCACACAACTCGTTTTTATTTTGAACTTGTGAATCATTTAGGACATTCGATGGAAAACTGGAGTTGTGGGCTTCAATTGGGTAAGGGTAGGATTAATTTGGAAATCCTCTCTCATTCTCACTCTGTCCAACCGCCTCCTTATACATTGAAAAATTTGGGGCTAGCGGGAAACTAGCTACAGGTTCACTAGGTTGCATAAGGGCGGCCACAGACGCTTCCACATTCCTAGTCATTTTATTTGTTGCTGCGATGTACGCCTCCAACGACTCTTCCAAACTAGACTTAGGTGGTGAGGGGGTTTCGATAAAAGATTCAAAATGGTGTGGATATGCAAAACTCCCAACAGGCTGTATAGAAACAGTGTCTAGTGAAGGTGGGAAGGTCGGGTAGGACTGGTAGGAAGTGGGTGGCTGGGCAGGGGTAGGGTCAACATGTGGATAAAAAGGTGAATAGTCGTGCGGATCCCTAAAACTAGATGAGTGGAGAGGGGTGAAAGATCGACTGCGAGATTGAGCAATATGCTCAGCAATGGACATCGGCTTAGAAGGTACAGCAGGACTTGGAAAAGTGGTGTCAACATATGGAGGTGGTGAAGGTTGACTTGGTTGACACAAGGTGGGTTGAAAAGTCAAACTGCTTCTCCTAAACGCCTCTATGTGATCTTTCAAAGATTTTTAAGGCATGGAGGGATCGTCTTTAAATTGACCGAACAAATTGACATACGACGCAAAATTAGGTTCAGGATACCAAAGTTCGGCTAATGATTTATTATGTGGGGTATCCATGTTGTAAGAAAGGGTGAAAAGAAAGAAGGTTTGTGGTGGTGCAAGGATCTATTTGCGGCCAAAAATTTTGCAAGTTTCTATAAAAAATTTGTCCTTTTTATTTTTATTCTTTTTCTCTTTATTAGGAAAAAATTTTTGCAAAATGATTTTCAACACAAAATATGCAACAGCAAAATATTACTTGCAATCTATTTTATTTCAAGCGGGGCCCAAAAATCCTGCACAAGATCGTTATTTGGAAGGGAATATATTTCTAAAGTGCACAAAATCCTGCAGGCATTTCCAGAAAATATATTTCAAAATATACAGAAAAGAGACAGTGGGGCTTACAGAAAAAATTTCCTCAGATGAAGCCTCGAGATAGCCGCGTTTCCGCGGCAAATTCGCTCTACACCGCGGTTCCGCGGTCCCCTGAACTCTTTGGATACCCAGAAAAATTTTGGTGCGACGATTCGACAAGAAGGCCGTGGTTCCGCGGCCTAAGGTGGGTTTTGGCCGCGGAATCGCGGCAGGATGGGGGGTTCACTGCTCCAAAATTTTTATACTGTTCTGTTGTTCAAAATCTCTTCTGTTCCGATATTTTGTTTCCTATTTTGCTTTCTGAAAATCTCCAGATCCGAATTTGTATATCCTGCAAAAATTCAACCACAAAGTATCCCTTCTAAAAATAACAAATTATATATATTTTTATATTTTTTTGATTTTTTCAGATTTTTATGATTTTTTTAAATTTTATGATTAACCCGAACTCGCGAAAAGGAAAGTTCTACGCCATCCCCGGCAGCGGCGCCATTTGATTTGTGTGATTTAGTGTGCTTGCGCTTTCTAAAAGATAGATCAAAAATATTTGTAACCGCAATCAAGAACGGCGTAGTTTTGCAGCTAGCCGGTGAGTACGGGTCGGTCCACAGGGATGTTGTGAATCTCTGATTCGTTCTTACGAGTTAATTCCGAAGGGCGTTCGGATTGATTATTAAATCTAAAAATCTAATTAACCTAGGACAATTATCTAGATCTATTCTTGCTAGGGTTAGGTTTAGGGATGGTTTGGAAATGCAATTAAATCTCAACGCTTTCTATACCCGAATGAAGATCTGTGAGGAGTTATGGTAATTATCAATAAAGGGGATTAGATCCATTCGGGAAGGTGTTCCTTCCTCTAGGTTCTTGTCCTTCCTATAGAGATCCTTACCCTAACCTCCATGGAAAACGCGCGCAACCGGGCTTTTACACTACGGTTTCATCGTTACCTCAAGGGGTAGGATGCCGTAGGGCGTGGTGTGTGCGTGTATGCATGGAGTCCTATTGAAAATATATTATGGGTAAGAAAGGGATGAGAGATCTCATCTCTCCAAATCCTTCCCCAAAGCTAAACCCTAAACAAGTTCCTAGGGCATGAAATTAAATCTACCTAGGGCAAAGAATTTAAATCTAAACTAGGGCGAGAAATTAAATCTACTTACAGATGCATCCCTCCAATCATCCATGCAGGGTTGTCAGATCTGAATTGCTGAATGGAAAAGAAACACTGATGCTCTCCAAAAGAATTTTGTATTTTATTAATAAAGGGAGGCATAAGAATTTACAATGATTAGTGTTCCTATTTATAAAGAATAGGAAACCCTAGGGTTACATTTGTTTCGCATGTCTGAAATTACAAAAATAGCCCTTTGAAGACCAGTCAACGCCACCACCAAATTATGGTAAAGTTTTGCGCCCGTAATTCCTTCTATCCACCGCAGAACCGCGGCCCCAGCCAAGGTTTGGCCGCGGTTCCGCGGCCATCCTGGTGGTTTGGGCTGTGAAAAATTCTGTGTTGTCTTCTGGTGACTTTGTCTTCCTGTTTCTATATGTCTTTTTCCATTTGGGTTTCTAAGTTGGTTCCAGATCTTCAGTGAACAATTTGCAATAGCTTTTTAACCGTTTGCCTTGACATTTTGGGATCTTGCGTTGCCTTGTTAATTGTGAACTGTTTTTCGATATAGGCTTGACTAAGATCCTCCCATTTGTTGGTCAAAAGTCTATATTTTCATCGTCTTTACATCGTTTTCACTGTTTCCTGTCCAAGAACCTGTAACCTGTAACATGTAGCAGACATGCGTCAAAAGCACCTGTTTATTTATAAAAAGAATAAGAATGGGGAATATAATAATGCAATATTCTAGTCTAAACAGGGCTCCGTGAGTAAAAAAAAGCAGGGCTACCGGCGAGTGTTTGTGAAAACCCGAAAGGGCGCAACCTCGTTAAAAGACACTTACAGGGTCATCTCGACCTTATAAGGAGAAACCACCCGCGTGAGATCCTTACGACTCACAAGGGAGCAACACACTCAGGGATCCCCACGATTCCTAAGGAGAAATTACACTTGCGAGATCCTCACGACTCGTAAGGAGAATTCTCTTATGGGACCCTCACGGTTCATAAGATTTGAAAGTCTTAAGTTACAGAGACCTGAACCTGTTCTTAAGCAACCCCCACAACCTTCGATATTGCCCTACAAGCGGCTCAATACTGACCCTTGTATACAATCCACGAGCACGAATAAACATTTCCCTAACCGAGTCCCATCCGTGACTAGGGATATATTCGCACGATGAACAACCCTTGTGAGTCCTCTCGACTTATAAGGAGAAAACTCTCTTGTAAGATCCTTACGACTTACAAAGAGCCATACACTTAGGAATCCTCACGATTCCTAAGGAGAAAACACACCTACGAGATCCTCACGACTTGTAGGGAGAAATACCTTTGTGAGACCCTTACGGCTCATAAAGTCAAAAGCCTTAGCTGACAGGATCCTAACCCTGTTCGCTAAGCCACCTTTGTCTGACATCGACAGGGGCAAATGATGATTCGCTCCAGGCAATATCCCGGTTGTAGCGGTGCTGATGCTGAAATCGGTGTCTAATCCCAATCTTGCGGCGAAAATCCAGCAAGTCACACATGCATACAAAATAACCGAAATGATGGGGCAACTTGCGACAAAATCAGCAAGTAAAAGAGGTATGCATGCAAAATAGCCGAAATGATTGGGCAACTCGCAATAAAAAACAGCGAGTAAAAATAAAATAAATAGCCGAAATGATTGGGCACCGCGAAAAATAGCCGAAATGATGGGGCAATCGCAACCTTCGCGATATAAAAGCTGAAATGATAGAGCATCGCGGAAAGAAATAAAATAAAATATATAAAATGAAATTTATGCCCTACAGATGATATTACATCAATCCCTTATACAATCCAGGGGCGTAAACGAAGAGGGGGTCACACTCCTCCTCCCCAAGTTTCATCAGAAGAAGAAGCCAAATCTCGACGGGTCACAGATAGCCTAGAGATCATCTCAACGTTCGTCTCATTGCAGCAGACACAATATCAAGCAAAGTGGAACAGCGGCAACTCCCAGTTCCATGACTCGACGGTATATAGATGATCAAGAGTCAAATCCCAACTCCGTGAAATGCGGATATAATCTAGTGCAAATTCCTGGTCACGTGGAACACGAATAACGTCACTTCTGACCCCGTGGAAAACGTCCAGAGCGGATCCTGGTCCTTGCAGAGCACGGCAGTGAACCCGTGTGAAGCATCCAGAGTGGAGCCTAGTCCTCGCCGAACACGGCAGTGAACCCGTGTGAAGCATCTAGTGCAAATTCCTGGTTACGTGGAAACACGGATAACGTCACTTCTGACCCCGTGGAAAACGTCCAGAGCGGATCCTGGTCCTCGCAGAGCACGGCAGTGAACCCGTGTGAAGCATCCAGAGTGGAGCCTAGTCCTCGCCGAACACGGCAGTGAACCCGTGTAAAGCATCTAGTGCAAATTCCTGGTTACGTAGAACACGGATAACGTCACTTCTGACCCCGTGGAAAACGTCCAGAGCAGATCCTGGTCCTCGCAGAGCACGGCAGTGAACTCGTGTGAAGCATCCAGAGCGGAGCCTAGTCCTCGCCAAACACGGCAGTGAACCCGTGGGAAGCATCTAGTGCAAATTTCTGGTTACGTGGAACACGGATGATGTCACTTCTGACCCCGTGCAAAACGTCCAGAGTGGATCCTGGTCCTCACAGAGCACGGCAGTGAACCCGTGTGAAGCATCTAGAGCGGAGCCTAGTCCTCGTCGAACACAGTAGTGAACCCGTGGGAAGCATCTAGTGCAAATTCCTGGTTACGTGGAACGCGGATAACGTCATTTCTGACCCCGTGGAAAACGTCCAGAGCGGAGCCTGGTCCTCGCCAAACACTGCAGTGAACCCGTGGGAAGCATCCAGAGCAAACATCGGACTGTGGAGTCCTTAAATCCACAGACTATGATGTCCTTAACCTTGACCGTGATGTCTTAAAACTAACAATCAAACAAAATGATTTTAAACAGATTTTACCTTGGTTCAAGGGTACATCTCGTCACTCCTTTGATATTTGTCGTTGTAATTCCTCAACATCTTCAAAGAGATGACGGGTCCCAGTAACCACACATTTCGCGGACTGTGGGGTCCTTAAATCCATGGACTATGATGTCCTTAATCTCGACCGTGATGTCTTAAAACTAACGTCGGACTGTGAGGTCCTTAAACTCATGGACTATGATGTCCTTAATCTCGACCGTGATGTCTTAAAACTAACAACGGACTGTGGAGTCTTTAAATCCACAGACTATGATGTCCTTAACCTCGACCGTAATGTCTTAAAACTAACAACGGACAAGGGTAACTTCACCCATCACTTGCGGGTCCTTATGACTCGTAAAGGAGTAAATTCTCTTATGAGATCCTTACGACTCTCAAGAGGAAACACACATAGGAATCCTCACGATTCTTAAGGAGAAAATCGCACCTACGGGACCCTCTCGACCCGTAGGGAGAAAATACTTTATGAGACCCTCACGGCTCATGAAGTTGAAAAGTCTTAGGTGACAGATCCTAACCCTGTTTTCTAAGCCATCACCGCCCTACAAAAAGCCTAAGACTGACAGCTATACGCTATTTACAGACCGCACTTGCCAAAATCGCATGGCAAACAACACAGCAAGAAAGAAGGAAGTAGAGAAATGACACAAGACATTATGAAGAATGTATTTCTTTTATTCATGAATTCGATTGAGTACAAGATACATTGTGTTAAAGAATAAAAGAAACAAATACATTTTATTCACAATTACAAATGATACAAAATGATTCATGGAGAAGGAAGCGTCTTAAGTAGGCCCATCAATTGCTCTCGCGCTTCCTTCAGCACCTTCTCATGATCGGATGCCGCGGCCAACTCCGCTTCCACCTGGGCCCGCTGCTGCAAATAGGATGAAAGTTGTTCTTCAACGGCTCGCTGTGCTTCTTCACGACCTTAGGCATCACGCTCAACGGTATCGAGCTTCTGCTTTAATGTTAACCCGTCGGAGATACTTTGCAGAAGACCCTCGAAGATAACTTTCACCCAGGCAGCATTCGCGTCGACCTCAGCGTGCAGTCGAGCAGACTCGCTTGAGGTTTCTCTGCATTCCCTCCGCCTTAAAGCCACTTCTTGTTCAAGATAGCGGAAATAAGAAGCGCTCTGCTCGATCCATGCCGCCCGTTGAGTACTCGCGGCCAAAATCTTGGGGGCAGGACACATAAGCTCCAGCTGATGCAGGCGGGCCTCGATCTCCCTGCAGTGATTAACCCAAGACTCGACGACGCCTTCATTATGAAAATTTACAAGCATCGCCAGCATCGGATTAACCTCCGCAGCGAAATCTGTAGCGGATGTAGGAGCTTCAGCGTCAAGCTCCTCGACGCATCCGCTCAGCATACTCAAACTCATCGCAGCACCCTTTGAGGATGGACGCCTGGAGAATGGGCCTGCCGGCATCATAATGCGGGACTCGAAAGGAACCGGAACCGGAGCGATAGCTGCAAAACAAATCACAATCAGATGACAGACCTAAAAATACAGGAGACTCATGAACAATGGAGTTTACTATACCAACTGCAGCAGGCGGCAAAGCCGGGAGGACCGGTGGCGCAGCCGAGCTCTTATCTCCTCCTTCAATCTGTAGCAATGCAATCAGGGCAACGAAGAATCAAAGACAATTTCATTATTGGAAAAATAAAGAGCATTAATTGAAAACTATACTCACCAGCGCCACTAGATGAAACAAGCTCCGACGGGAAGGAGAAGTGTGGATGCAGCACCTGGTACAGGTGGTCAAAAAGCACTCCTGCAAAGACGCAATAGTACAACATCAGTACATAAATTATGCAGCCAAGATAAGACTAATGGGTCGCAAATCCATACCTTCCAGCATCTGCGATGGTACGAAGGAGGGTAGAGAGGTGGCCACCGTCAGGACGGTAACTGACGGCGCTCCCTCGAGTAAAGGGGCATCAGCACTAACCGGACCTGCGTTAGAAACAAGATAAGCCCTGTCAGGAAGGATTGCAGAATAAAAAGAAGGACGGTAACCCAAAATTTACCTGATGAGTCGCCAGCCGAAACGGCGGCGTCTCCCTCCTCCATTGGCATGGGTTCACCTCCCGTTGCCTCATTGCCAGACTCTACAGGAGCCGGCATCGTGCTCGCAAGGCCAGGAGACGGCGAAGGACCGTAAGCAGGGAGAGCGATGATCGGGGCGGTGCCCGACTCTTGAGAAAGAGCGGCCGTCTCTTCCTCAGCGATCATGCCCGTTTCGCCCGCTACCCCCTCGGGCTCGGCGGTCGCAGCCGTCTCGTCCACCACTGCCATGGGTTCATCGGTCGCAGCCGCTCCATCCGCTGCTGCCTTAGGCTCAGTCGTAGCAGCCGTCTCATCTGCCGCCACCTCGCGCTCAGCAGTGGTGGCCGTCTCGGACATAGTAGTCGTGACTGTCTCGTCAGCCACTAGCTCAGGCCCGACGACTACGGCTGCACCGCCTACCGTCGTTTCGGGATCAGCTGCTACCTTCTCTACCGTCCCCTCAAGCTCGACGGTCGCCGCCGCTCCTTCAGTAGGACTCGGCCCTGAAGGACAAGATGTATGAGAACTGATAGTTTTACAACTTTTGCAACAAAACCTCGAAAAGCACATTACCTGAGGTGGATTGACCGTTGGCTTCCCGAGCTGCACGCACCGCCCGTCTATGAGCAGTAGACAAGGAGACCAGGGGCTCCTCTGAAGGAGTAGAAGCGGGAGTAACGGAGCTTGAGCCCGCTCCTACGGCCAAAGCAGCGCTACGCTCCTTTGCTGCGCACCTCAAGCGCTTCCTCTCCTCCCGGGCCGTCACGACGGACCTCTTGGAAGCCTCTTTCAGCAAGGCGTCGTCGTCCGCGTTCAGAGTTGCCTCCAGAGCCTTCAAGGCATCCATCATTGGCTTTTTAAGTATAGACTCTCGTGGCAACCCCGAAGAGGCCGGGACTTCGGTAGCTGGCCCGGGGATAATTCCTGTGTCGGCTCACGAGGCAGGTCTTGTGGTCCCTGCAATGAGACAAAGAAAAGGTTATATTGGCCATAAAAAAGGAAAATAAAGACTCAATGAGCCAAGACGTACCAACGCCCGATAGAGCGTGTTTCCTTTCCTCCTCCTCGAAGGTTTTGAAGGAAGCAGCGATGGCTTCTTCGGTAGAAATGCCTGTTTAAAAAGGAAAAGCGTTAGTCAAAGATAATGATAAAAGTACGATGAAATGACGAAGAATACAACTAGTGATTACCTGAATGCGCGAGTTTAGCCAACCACGCTTCGAGCCTTGCAGATCGCTCAGAAGCCGTGATTGCGGCCGCCAGATCGGTGTCTTCTGGCTCTATGAAGAAACCCTCGTTGCTTCCGTACTCGCTTAGGCCTTCGGTGAGAGGGGCCTGAGGCTCTAAGCCAAGCACGGCATCAAGAGAAAGAACCGACTTCTTCTTCCTCTTCTGCGCGCGAACCCCGGACGCACCCAAAATCAACTTACGTTTTGTGGGCACCTTAGGACGGCGGGTCCCGATGTCCAAGACCACGCCGGATTCAGGTGAAACTACATTCACCGTCTCCACCGGAGCACGGGGCGTTGGGGGCACGTCCACGGTATCATGGGGCAATCCGCACGGGGGGCTTAGCATACGCGGAGGCTCATCCCCAGCATCTCCTCTCAGCGGAGGAACGACAGGGATCCTTGGCCTCAGGGGAGCTTTGCAGTCGCTGCCGGGGGGCACACCCTTGCGGTCAACCAGCAGCCGCTTCTCTTCTCGGATAACAGCACCCATCGTGTGCCGGTACCAAGCCCCGTACACGTTTAGGGCCCTTGGAATGCAACTTGGCTCGCTAATGAAGAAGTGGGAGCCCGTGTTTAACTGCATAAAGTGGTGCAGTGCGCTCCGTATTCCATCACTGGTGGCCGCAGGCTCTTCCAAAAACGCCTCCAGTGGGACCCTCTGGTTATAGCTTAGTTGTTGGGCGAACCGATGGGGGTTGTACCTCATAAAAAGCGCCATATCATTCTGCCTGAACACCAGGAAGCCCGGCCGGATGGAGTATAAGTGAAGAATCTCCCAGGCTTTCAATACGGAGGCCTCGTCCTTGAAACTATCACGCAACGCCAACACCGACTTGGAGGTCTCCGGGCCGATGGTCATGACCTTTTCCGTGAAAGAAATGCCTGCTCCGACCGTGCGCGGATGAAGAAGCAACCCCCTAGCCTCCCGCGGAGGCGGATTCACAATAGAAGCGCCGACCAGCCGCATGACTCTCGGGAGTCTGCACTTCTCGTAGAACGAGGGCCTCTTGTGAATACCAAAAAACCCGAGCACATGCATTTCCATCCATGAAGTAAAATAGTGCATCGGGAAATCGGCGGGTTGCACCCCTGGTTCATTTGCGTCCGCCGCCACGTTGAGACCATGGTACAGGTGGGCCAACCCGGCGATTCCAATCGATAATTGTATTCCAGCCACCATCCGATGCGCTGGGTAGAAGACAGACGGCCTCATGTAGCGCGGGTGCATGGGGAGCGCGAACCAGCACAGCCATAACCCCAGAAACTCGAGAAAGAAGGTCTCCTCGTCGATGCCCGGAACGGCGATTTCTGATAAGGGCATGATTGCAACATCGGGAAGGTAAAATCCCTTTTGGTCGTCCTCCAGCGCTGGTCGACGATCTAAACCAAAGCCGAAGGGGTCGTCGAGCTTGGCGAATTTTTTGCCCCGTTGTGATAGAATCTCCAGTCGAAGAAAGCGGGCGATGAAATCTGCAAAACTAACTCCCCAGCCTCCCGATTCCAAATAGAGACTTTCATACATATTTAGCACCTATACCAGGCTCGGAAACTGGTCCTGAATAGCATTCTCCGGCGTTAGGCCCATTACCAGCGGCTTGGTGGCGAAGACATATTCATCAGGAGGAAGTAGCTCTTCATAATGCTCCCCCCTCACCGGCAAACCGGAAATCTCGGCAAATTCTTCTAGGGGGATGGAGACTTCCCTGTCCATCAGAAGAAAGGTAAGGGTGGGGATGTTCCATTGTTCCACGAATACCTTAACCCACCACGTCGGAGGAGCAGGGTACTCGAACAATGATGCGTAAACTGCGGGGTACAGACCAATCTTTAGCAAATGCGCCTTCTTCGCTGACAAGATGTACCTGGCCCACTGCAAATACCCGGCCGATTGTCGAGGGGTCAATCCAATGTTATAAGGCTATCCCTAAGGGCGCGACTCACCCTGGCATATGCGCCGCCCCAGAATATCCATGGCTGCCGGAGGCTGCACGGGAATGGCAGCAATCGAAAGCTGAAGAAGATCCTCTGAATTCCAATTTACGACCTCCACGGCATAGTTCACCGGGGGTGCATCTGCATATGGGATCGATGAGATCGGCTCTGACGGCGTCGCACAAGAGAAGCTTCGGCGACCCTTGATAATTTCGCTGTACCACCTACCCTACAGATGAAGGTTCTTGTACTCCGGGTCGTGATCCTTAATGAGAGCAAGAACCTCCCGATCCACCGGCGCCTTAGGGAATCCTCCCTCTGAGCGGAAAAATGGGAACGAAAGATCAGCAGACATGTTGCCTGCAAGAAAAAGCGAAATTCAGTTATCAGCATCATAAGTTAATTTTAAAAATTCCAACGCTTGGTACTTTAAAATTTATACCACACTGCAATGCAGTGGAAAGGGGACCAAAGGGGGACCCACAAAATCCAGATGACAATGCATCAGTTAATAAGACAGCCTCATCATTGGATGAGACTGTCAATTAATGAAGAAATCCTCAAAGAATATTCTCATTAAATGAGAAATCCCTTGAGACAAGGAGAAAATCTCCCTTTTCAGAGCAAAGCTCTGTCACAGAGTGACACTTGTCAAACTCTGGTCACAAGAGAATAAGATTCCTTAAAGAGCCTAGCTCTGTAATAATGATGGAAAAATCCATCAAAGGAAAAATTAATTCCTAAAAATTAAAGTTCTGGGATCTTAAAGATCCATAAAAAAAACTCTTAAGAGTTCATCATTAGAAGATCAAAAGATCTATATTCTATCAATGAGCAAAGCTCTGTTCATGGGTTAAGAAACCCTGAAACAAATTCTTGAGAGCAAAGCTCTGTTTATGAAACCCCAAAGGGGATTTCTTTAGATCAAAAGATCTATAAGAGCAAGGCTCTATTAATTAAAGTTGATTTAATTAAGTTTAAATTTTTACCTAAAATTTTCTAGAGTGCTAACTCTGAAGTTCTTGAAAACGAGAGCAAGGCTCTGAAAATAGCAATCTTGAGAAGATGATAATCATCTGAGGAGGATCAAGGATCCTATTTATAGGCGCTAAAGCGTCTTTTCAACTCCTGAGTTGATCCAACGGTCTGGATGTTGCCACCGCTGCACTCACATGTGCGCCACGTAAGCGCAACGGTGGGGGGGCATTTGTTTCCCCCAATCAGAGCAAAGCTCTGTTTGAATTACAAAATTCAAAAGGTGAAGCAACGCTTCAGATCCCTTACGCTGCACGCAGAGCGCCACGTGTCAAAAGCAGACACGCCAGCGCAAGGAGCGTTGCGCCCAAGGCAGCGCACCCGCAATCAGAGCAAGGCTCTGTTTTAAAATTCAAATTTTAAAATAAAGGAAGCAACGCTTCAGATAACTTATGCTCTGCGCTGCGCGCCACGTGTCAAGCGCAGGCGCGCTAGCGCAGTTGCGCTGCGCTCTGCGCTGCGAGACACGTGTCAAGCGCAGGCGCGCTAGCGCCAATGGCGCCAGCACTGGAATTTAAATAATAAATTATTGATTAATCAGAATTAAAATTCTAGAAAGATCTTTCCAATCTTATTAAAATAAGAAGATTGTCTTCTGTAAAACAGAGACCTTAGGATCAAAGATCCAACGGTGGGGAAATATCCCCAGATCAATCAGAGAAAAATCTCTGTAACTAACTTAACAAACCAATTGGCCCTATATAAAGGCCCCTAGACTCCAAGTCTCAGATACACACATATACAGAACTCTCTGAAAAATTTGAAAGGGTAAGCCTTTGAAGAAAGAAGATCATCTTCTTCAAGATAAAGAATTTGATTCTTGAAGAACAGAGATGAAAACATCTCACAAAAAGAAGAATCTCTTCTAAAAAGATCAAAGATCTAAGAATAAGATCAAGATCTTCAATAAAAAGAAAAAAAGATCATAAAGATCTAATCACAAAAACAATAAAGAAGTAATTTACTTCACCCCTAAATCTTTTGATCTATATAAAGGCACAGCCTTTTGATGAACCATTGGTTCTTGAATCTTGAGGAAGAAGCTCTTTAGAACAAGAAAAACTTGTTTCTTTAATCTGAATTGGATCAAGATGCGCTCTGCGCTATTGGACAGTGCCTTGCACTTTTTGAAACGCGCCTTTGCGCTCCTTGGACTGGCGGAAGTCACCAGAGAGCGCCACGTGTTAATCACAGAGCAACCTGCGCCTTGCGCTCCTAAAAACAGAGTACTGCGCTCTTATATTGGCGCACTGCACCAGAGCATGCCACGTGTCAGCAGCGCACTGGCGCAGCGCACTGCGCTAACAGACTTGCGCTCAGCAGAGCGTGACACGTGTCACCTCCACATGCGCTGGCGTCTTGCGCTCTTTAATTAGCGCAAAGCGTCTGATAGGCCACGTGGCGCACTGTCAGACCACTAAATGATGTGCATTATTAAGAAAGGGCAGAGCCCAATTAAAAAGTCTAACAGACCAATTTAAATGTTGTGCATTATTTAAAAAAGGGCAGAGCCCAAGTAAAGGCCTAACAGGCCCAGTATAAATGCTATGCATTTAATTAAAAAGCCCAATGCTATGCATTGTTTAAAAGGGCAGAGCCCAAGCAAAGGCCTAACATGCCAAATATAAATAAAATGTTGAACATGTTCAACTGGACTTAGCCCAATTCTGGCCATAAGTCCTCAATATAAATTGAACTGAGCACAACTGCTCTCCCAATCAATTTACGCCCGGTTCAAGGGTACATCTCTTTACTCCTCTAGCATCCATCGTTGTAATCCTCAACGTCGTCAGAGAGGTGACAGGTCCCGACTATGCTACGGACTGTGGGGTCCTTAAACTCATAGACTATGATGTCCTTAACCTCGACCGTGATGTCTTAAAACTAATACCGGACTATGATGTCCTTAACCTTGACCGTAATGTCTTAAAACTAACATCGGACTGTGAGGTCCTTAAACTCACGGACTATGATGTCCTTAACCTCGACCGTGATGTCTTAAAACTAACACCGGACTGTGAGGTCATTAAACTCATGGACTATGATGTCCTTAACCTCGACCGTGATGTCTTAGAACTAATACCGGACTATGATGTCCTTAACCTTGACCGTAATGTCTTAAAACTAATATCGGACTATGAGGTCCTTAAACTCACGGACTATGATGTCCTTAACCTCGACCGTGATGTCTTAAAACTAACACCGGACTGTGAGGTCATTAAACTCACGGACTATGATGTCCTTAATCTTGACCGCAACGTCTTAAAACTAACATTGGACCGCAATAGAGCCCTCCCCAATTGCTCTCTTGTCAGATCTAAACGATTCCGTTAAGTCGATCTTAGTCTAAAATTAGACTAACGTGTCATTAACGAACGTTTAAGTTGATCTTCGCCTCAAATAAGGCTAACGTATCCTTAAACACATACCCCAAACCCAAATCTAAGAAAGATACGGATTTGGACTAATCCACGTCCTACGGGGGACAGTACAAATTAGTCTCCGTATACAATCCATGGGCAACCGAACACAAAAACAAACACACACGACACGAAGTGACCATCTGGAGAAGGAGAAAGTTGTTACCGCGATGCGGTAGCGTAATTAACTACAGGGGCTTGCGCCTGCAGGGAAGAGCGTCCCCACAATCAAAAAAAACCCTCAAACGAGGGGGAATCTGACGAAATCTGCTACATCGGACGCATCCATTTAAACCTTCGATACACGGTGCCATAAATCAACTTGGCATCTTCGGAGAGGTGGACGAATAGCACCAATTAGTATCTGCCCCGAATTTCAGGCAAGACGTCCAGTCGCGCCGTCTTTCAGAGGGGAACAACCACCGCAACTCATGTTATTCCGAGTGCAATACCAACCTCGGGTGGTGGTGCGGAGGAGCCTTCAGAGCCACCGGCTATGGTTGAGGTCACCCTAAGGCCGCCACGGGAAGCGTCGCTGAAGTAGCCGATGATGGATGTTGCAGTAGATCCGGAGGTCGGGCCTGATTTGGACAAAGACGCTCCTCTGTCGGAGGTCCTAAGGAGATCCATTCGTACAGCCAAAGCTGAAAAGAAGTGCAAAAAGTATGCAGCAAGGGAGCGGCAGGCTAATCTGGCTGCGGGCACGGGCGCGGGTGATGCTCAACCCTCTGTCATTCCCATAGAGGACGTTCCTTCTGCCCTATCCACCGCTCATAGGCAGGTTGCGCGTGCGTCTCGTGAAGAGGCCGAACGGTTACTTCAAGGTAAAATAGCGCACGATCCCTTATTGAAACCTATTAACAGCCTTTTTTTTGAATTATAACACTCTTTTTTTTAACAGGGCCAAGTTTAAGTGGTGACGTAGCGAGCGAAGTGCCGGCGCTTGAAGAGCCTGAGGTGGCAGACCTTCCTTTCGAATCTGGAACTGTTCCGACTGCCGCTTGCTCTCTTTTTGGATCCGCGATATCGGCCGGTGATGCAAGCATTACGATGGCCCTTATTGATTCAGGGGACGAAGTTGTAGATGTTGAATCTAACTTTCCGGTGATAGTGGAAACCAAGGAAGCCGTCATAACTGGTGATACTCCAGACACTGTTATGGTTTCTGCCCTGTCAGGTATTCCTCAAGCTATTACTTTTGAGCTCTTAATCCTGCTAAGCATCTCTACTGATATCTCCTTTATTCCGAATACAGGCGTGGTAAACCCCGGCGTTGTGCTGACTAAAGAATTACTGTCAGCCGTTGCCACAACTGTCACGGTTCCACCCCTCTCTTTTGTGTCTTCCTGAATTCTCCCGGGTTTATTGACGGAAGGTAAAGATTTCTCATTTCTTTTTTTTAGTATAGATATTATTTTTCTTGGATTAATTTGTTTACCATATATTGTCGCAATCCTGCAAGAGTGCTTTTTGACCACTTACACCAGATGTTAAGCTCGCACTTCGCCTTCCAATCAGAATTTGTTCCCCCTTCAGGCGTTGGTTAGTATATTCTTCACCTTTTATTTCATCTTTCCAAGTGTAAACTTTCTATTGCTAAGCTTTTCTCATATTGACCGTGGTATTACGGCTCGAGGGAGTGAATGAAGGAATGGCCGAGCCTTCTGTGCTTCCTAACTTGCCACTTTTGACCACTGGTATGGCAGATCTTGTTCATCATCATTCTTCTTTATTTTTCAGGTTGAAATCTAACCCTTCTTTGTGTGAGCTTTATTCTACAGTAGCTGCACCGGCTGCACCGGCTTTGGCTCCTCTTGAGTCTCGCATTTCTATGCCCGCAGGGCCTTTTGCTAAGCACCAATCTTCCAGGGGTACGGCGAATAGCAGGCGGATGCTAAGTGAGTTCATCGAAGATCTTAACGTTGAAGATCTCACCTCTGCTGCGGATTTTGCTGACGATGTCAATCCTATGCTGGCGACGCTTGTGACTTTCCACAATGAAGACTTCGTCGGCGTTTGGGTTGACTATTGTAGGCGCATTGAGGCTTGTCTTCACAAAATCGAGCACAAGCGTCTTACGCCTGAAGCATTAAACTCGAAAGCTCAACTGATCTTCCCTTCAATACATTGAGTAGAAGTTGGCCCTGAAACAGAGAGAACATGAGACGGTTTCTAGCGAATCCAGCCAATTGCGCGCCCATGTCGAAGCGAACGCTGCGCAGCTGCAAATTATTTTTGGGAATCTTCAGCAATTCGTTTCTGAGGGAATGGCGCTGAGGCAGCATCTCGACTCTACCGAATGGGGAATGCGAGATTGCGAAGCGGATAAGCAGGAAATTGCCAAAAAGCTTTCATCATACTTGCAACAACTGGCCCGAGTTGAAGCGATACTGGCTGCAATAGTAGCACGCGAGGAGGGGCTGCGGGAAGAGAGTGAGCGGGTTGCCGATTTATTGAAAGCCCCGCCTTCTTAATGGCTAAAATTGTATCTCCCCCTTTTTTAGTTAAATTGTATGTCTCAAATACTTTGATTCATGAATAAAGAATATACATTTTTTGCATGCGCTCCTCTGTGTTTGATGTCTCAATTTAGCGCCAATTAGTTTATTCACCCATCTCGGAGTCTCTAGTTTATTCACCCGTTTCGAAGTCTCTAGTTTATGTACCCATCTCGGAGTTTATGGTTTATTTACTTGTTTCAGAGTCTCTAGTTTATGTACACATTTCGGAGTTTGTAGTTTATTCACTTGTTGTGGAGTCTCTAGTTTATGTACTTATTTTGGAGTTTGTAGTTTATTCACTCGTTTCGGGGTATCTTTAGTTTACCTCCCTTGGGTTTACAGGCAAACTTTTCCTAACGTTATATGCAGATAACCCCCATTCTTTACGATAGGGGTCTGTTAGGTTTGTGGTACTAGGGTTTTAGTCCGTGGTACCGTCGCGTTGGTTGATGTATTCCTTGATATGCAGATTTTAAGCCGCTGTTCAAGTAGCCCCGCGACTGTCGTGTCTCTGATCCCTTCAGGGGCTGGACAAGACGTCTTCAAGTAATCTCCTTAGGTCATATTACCGTCGGAAGAGCAAACGTTAGGAATTTGCCATGACGCTTTTACTTGAGGTTAGGCTCAATTTGGAGCCCCGATGAGTCATAACCACTCCGCTCTGGTGTGGGATGATCTTCGATGGACTTTTAGGCTTTATATAAGTTGTCGTCGAGACCCGAAGCTGGGAATATGCAGTCACTTAATTTTTGCTTTGACGATGCCGTGTCGTTCCTTTGCTGAAGTAGGGTAGACATCTTTAGGACCTCTATGATGTATATATTGCAATTGAAGTCCAAAGCTAGGAATATGCCAT
This sequence comes from Agapanthus africanus, assembly GCA_030015575.1. Taxonomy (NCBI): domain Eukaryota; kingdom Viridiplantae; phylum Streptophyta; class Magnoliopsida; order Asparagales; family Amaryllidaceae; genus Agapanthus; species Agapanthus africanus. The sequence continues at coordinate 588,842,949 of CM057340.1, read as the reverse complement.
TGCTCCAATTTCATTTGATAGTCGCGTCCACATCCTGCTGAAATGAGAGTGAACGCTGTGATAGTCCGTCGAGACTTGGAGCTAGTATTTTCCGTTACTCCATTTTTGCTTTGACCCTTGGGTCTTTGTTGACGTTACGTCTGCATCCTGCAGGCATGAGAAATACGTCGAGCTGATCTCTAGGCTGTAGATGTTGCCATTAAGATCTGAACCTAGGATTTTGCCGTAACTTCAATTTTATTTGATTGTTGTGTCTGCCCCTGTTGGAATGATGAGGGGGACACAGAGATAGTCTCTAGGTTGTATATGAACCGTCAAGACTTGGTTCTCCTTTTGACGAAGCGTAGTGGGAGATATGGTCCCCTTTTTTTGTTTGTACCCATGGATTGTATATAAGGGTCATTGTGGACCTATCTGCAGGGCAGATTTTATTTTATATTATTTTTTATTTCCGTGATACTCTATCTTTTCAGCTTTTCATATCGCGAAAGTAGCGATTGCCCAACCATTTCGGCTATTTTTCGCGGTGCCCAATCATTTCGGCTATTTCTTATTTACTCGCCGCTTTTTATTGCCAGTTGCCCAAACATTTCGGCTCTTTTTTTTTTTGCTCGCTAATTTTTGTCATGTGTTAAGGACTTGGTCCTGATACCCGTTGTGGTATCAGCATCGCTGCAACTGGAATATTGCCAGGAGCGAATCATCATTTTCCATGAGAGGACTTGGAATTTGGCACCTATTAAGGCATCAGCATCGCTACAAATGGAATGTTGCCAAGAGCGAATCATCATTTGCCTTTATTGGTTTGAACAAAGATGGCTTAGTAAACAGGGTTGGATCTTTTCGACTAAGGCTTTTGACTTTATGGGCCGTAAGGGTCACATAAAGGTATTTCTCCCTATAAGTCATGAGGATCTCGTAGATGTATTTTTTTAGGAATCGTGAGAATTCCTAAGTGTGTTTTCTCTTGTAAGTCGTAAAGATCTTCCAAGAGCGTTTTCACCTTATAAGTCGAGAGGACTTACAAGTGTCATTCACCATATGGGGACACTTCTCGGCATTGGTGGAACTTGGTGGGAGATATATTTATTTATGCCCGTGGATTGTATACAAGGGTCAATATTGGACAGCTTGTAGGGCAACTTGGGGGATATGATGGCTTAAGAACAGGTTCAGATCCCTGTAGCTTAAGGCTTTTGAATCCTACAAGCCGTGAGGGTCTCATAGGGGGAATTCTCCTTACGGGTCGTGAGGATCCCGTAAGTGTAATTTCTCCTTAGGAATCATGAAGATTCCTAAGTGTGTGGCTCCTTTGTGAGTCGTAAGGATCTCACGCAAGTATTTTCTCCTCACAAGGTCGAGAGGGCCTTGCAAGTGCACATGATTTTTTTATTTTACGAGTTTGCATCTTTTTCGGGTTTTCATAAACTCGCCAGCAGTCTTGCAGTTTTTACTCATGGCGCCCTTTCGGGTTTTCATCCATGCCCATTTTGCTTGTGGACATACCGTCTTTTTTGGCGAAACTCTCGGAAGTAACTTCGTCACAGGTGACCCATCTGTTTGCCGGTGGGATTTGGGGGTGGCTTCAGGTGGCTATGTAGCTAGTGAGACTTGAGTTGCAATCTTTTATGCTAAAACTTTGATTGCAATATAGATCTCATGGGGATGTATCGCCATATTTGGGGCGATGCACTAGTTTAGGGACGTTCCGGTCCATTATCGCCATGTTTGAGGCGAAATTTTAGTTTAGGGACTTTTCGGTCCATTGTCGCCATATTTGAGGCGAAGTTCTAGTTAAGGGACATCTCGGAACATTATTAGTTTAGGGACATCTCGGTCCGTTGTTGCCATGTTTGAGGCGGGTAATTAGTTTAAGGACTTCTCGGTCCGATATCGCCATATTTGAGGCGGATAATTAGTTTAAAGACTTCTCGGTCCGATGTCACCATATTTGAGGCAGATAATTAGTTTAAGAGCTTCTCGGTCCGATGTCGCCATATTTGAAGCGGATAATTAATTTAAGGACTTCTCGGTCCGATGTCGCTATATTTGAGGCGGATAATTAGTGTAAGGACTTCTCGATCCTGTGTCACCATATTTAGGGCGACAAAGCTTTTTTGTATACTGTTCAGAGTTCTGACTCAGGAAGATAGCGAGCGGATACGAACGTCGTCATCTATCATTGACCTAAGTCATGACTCGTTAAGCGTAGTATTTTTTGAGAAATCGGCCGTTTATTGGCCGAAAGGTCTTTCTCCATGCATATCCATGAGCAGGTAGGCTCCACCTTGGTAGATTTTGTCTATGATGTACGGGCCTTCATAGTTCGGCTCGAATTTCCCTCGTTCTGTACGATTAGGGATCATGGGTCTTTTGACGATTAGCACGAGTACGCATTGGCGGAATGTTCTCGGCCTGGTCAGTTTTTCGTATGACCGCGTCATCCTTGCCTTATAAGCTTCCAAATTTTGTCGTGCTATAAGGCGAGTTTCGTCAAGGGCATCAAGCTCCTCAAGCCGAAGATGAGCATTTTCTTCATCTATCAGCTCATATCGAACCGCTACTCGCAGTGAAGGGAGTTCTATTTCCAGGGAAATCAGTGCTTCTGTGCCGAAAACCAACGCGTATGGTGTTGTATTCGTAGCTGTTTTGAACGTTGTTCTGTACACCCAGAGAGCTTTGTACAGCCTTTCGTGCCAATCTTTTTTGTTTCTAGACACCGTTTTCTTTATAATCTTTGTCAATATCTTGTTGAAGGCTTCAGCTAGACCGTTGGCCCGGGGATTATAGACTGAAGAGTATCTCCAATCTATTTTATGCTGTTGTGTGAAGCGGCTGATTTTATGGCTTCTATAAGCTGGTCCATTATCCGAGATAATTCATCGCGGAGTGCCGAACCAATAGATGACATGTGTCCTGAAAAAATGGAGGATATTCTCCGTTTTCACCTCCCTTAATGGCACTGCTTCTGCTCACTTAGAGAAGTAGTCGGTTATTGCCAATATAAACCGATGTCCTTTGGACGATGCCGGTTCAATGGGGCCAATTATATCGGTTCCCCACATTTCGAACGGCCAGCTAGACACTGTTAGGTATAGCGGATTTAAATGTTAGTGGATGAAGTCCCTATGGATTTGGCACGAGTGACACTGCTTCGCATATTCAAGACAGTTCTGGAACATCGTGGGCCAATAGTAACCCATCCTTCTTATGTTCAGCTTCATCTTTGGCCCAGCTTGATGAGAACCGCGGAGTCTGTCGTGAGTTTCTTGGACGAATTTCTTTGCTTCCTCCGGCCCCAGGCATCTTAGCCACAGACAGTCGAACGATCTTTTATATAGAGTATCATTGACGAAGGCGAAAGACAAAGCTTGTTTCATAAGCTGATGTCTAGACGACGCATTTTTAGGCGTTCGTTGGGATTTGAAGTAGTCTATGAAGACTTCCCTCCAATCCTTGACCTTTTCCTTGTCCTCTATTTATAGGGATACTTGTTCGGTCGTTTCTTTTCTTTCGGATGGCTCTATCAGGTCTTCCGAAGATATATTCGTCGGCGAGAGAATCCGGTAGCTTTGCACAATGATCCTTACGTCATCGAGGTCTTCATCGGCCAGTTCCTTAGCCAATTTTTCCAATGCATCTGACTTGCTGTTTTCTGCACGTGGTATACTCTCCAGAATGTAAGAGGGGATTTGTGTCAGTAGTTGATGCACTCTTTCGCCATACTTTTTCAGCTCTGGCTTACAGGTCTGATAGTCACCATTTACTAGGCTAACGATCAACTGGGGATCTCCATATATGAGTATGTCTTTGATTCCCATGTCGATAGCGATCTCGAGACCTTCTATCAAACCTTCATATTCAGCTTCGTTGATAATCCTTGGCTCTATTAAGAAGAGGGCGTAACGCAATATCCCTCCTTACTGAGTCACGAAGATAAGACCCACCCCAGCTTTGATTATGGGGGTGTTTTGCTTTCATTGCTTCACGGAGGATGCTCCATCGAAGTAGAGTTCCCATTGGGAATCATTTTCATCTTTCTCTTCTTCGATTGAGTCGAACGCATGTTCATCCGAAAACTCGCATTTTAAGGAGAAGTCGGCTGGTATTGGATGTTCCGCAAGAAAGTCAGGTATGGACCGACCTTTTATTGCTTTGAGGGGTCGATACATCACTGAGAACTCCATCAGGAGGTAGGCCCATTTGGCAAGCCTTCCTGTTAGTATGGCTCTTGATATCAGATATTTGAGAGGATCCACCTTTGATATGAGATGGACCTCATGTGCCAAGGCGTAATATTTGAGCTTCGTTATCATGAAGATCAATTCCAGGCAATGCTTTTCGATAGGGGAGTAGTTGTTTTCTGCCCCTAGGAGAACTCGACTCAAATAGCACAGAGCTTTCTCCTTTCCCTGATCGTTCTCTTGTGCCTATAGTGTGCCTAGAGAACCTTCAAGGGCTGTCGTATATAGGATAAGGGGTTTTCCCTTAACTAGAGCGGTCAATACCGGCGGATTTTGCAGGTATTGCTTGATTTCGTCTAGTGCATTTTGGCACTTTTGATCCTAGACGAATGGGGTCCCCTTCTTCATCAAATGACTGTAGGGATGGCATTTTCCGAAGAAGTTGGTTATGAACCATCGGATATATGCGAGCTTTTCTTGAAGAGATCGCAATTATTTGAGAGTTCTTGGTGTGGGCATTTCCACAATCGCCTTGATCTTTGAGGGATCGATTTCGATACCCCGGTGCCGTATGATGAATCCTAGGAATTTGCCTGAGAAGACTCCAAATGCGCATTTTAGAAGATTCATATTCAGATTATACTTCCGAAAACGTCGGAACACTATTTTTAAATGTTCCTAATGCTCCTCGTGAGATCTGCTCTTTACCACAAGGTCTCAATGTAGTATTCGACGATCTCATGTGATACCGCACTCTATTCTCGCGATATGTGATATCGGACGGTTATATGTGATATAACCGGGTTATCGGATCAAGTGTTGATTCGATAGATTGTTACATTTGATATTAGTCAGTTGTATGTGATATAGCCGGATTATTAAATCAAGTGTTGATTTAATAATTTAATGTATAATTATATATGTGATATATTAATTTACATTAACTAATATTAGCTCACTTAAACATTTCTTTTTCTCACTAGTGTACACTTAGTATATATGTGATATATATTAATGTACATTATTTATGTGTCATGCTTGATGCCACATGCTACATGGGTGTATGAGACTCGCACCATGTAAATAATAATGAAGGGTTTTTATTTATTTAAAGTAAATCAAAATTGGTTGGAAATTGTCACATGGTTGAAGCTTGTAGAAGCTTGTAGAACCATTGACCAAGTCCACTCTTTTTGTTTTACTTATTTATTAACCCAACCATTATTGTTTACCTATGGTTTATTCACTACATGAGTTAGTGTATGATACTGACTCACCCATGGTTGTTATTCTCACCTTATGAGTTCATTCTCTCATCTTGATTTTTCATCTTCTTCTTCATGAGAAAAAGCTTACTAGCTTTACTCAAGGTGAGAAAATATTGTGAGAAAAAGAAAACTAAAGTGAGCCCATTTCCTACTTCATCATTCTCTACTATTAACCATTTAGTTTAGGGTGTTTGCTTCACTAATTTCACCATTAATGAAGAGGTAGCATGAGCTTGAGTCTCATCGACGTAGATCATTTTCGGCCTCGAAGACATTGAGCAAGCTTGTTCATTTTTTCATGTGAACCCTCTCTAGAGTCCGGGAGTTCACTACTTGGAGCGAAGGGACTACTACACGGAGCTTTAGAAGTGAAGGACCGGTTTACAAAGGTTGTATTCCTCATTCACTTAGATGTAAAGTTGTTTACATGTTGTTTCGTCGGATTTTCTAGTAAAGATTTTAGAGTTAGGGTTAACTAGAACGGCAAATTTTTGAAATTGGTATGGACGATGCCTCCTGAAACCTTGCTGCCATGCTAGGGAACCCAACAGTGGCATCAGAGCCAGGCTAGAAAATCAGACGATGTTTGTTAGATTACGAAACCGAAATTGCTCCGAAACTTGAAACTTGAAAATCTGGTTTCTGTCGATTTTTTAAAGGCCTCTAAAATTTTTTTAAACAATTGCAGAGTGTTGTATGAGATGCAACATGAACACAATAGAAAACTTACCCCCCCCCTCGACAGTTTTTGGCCGGCCACATTGATGCCAAAACCGGCCTTCTCAGCCAAATTATGAGGTTTTGGGTTGAATTTTGTAGTGTGTTCCAGTCTCTGGGTTTTGGTATTTCAGGTGTTGTTTGTTTTTACTAAAATTGCATGTGATGTTAATTTTCTGCATAGGTGACTCAAACTGTTTCGTATTCGTAAATTTAACTTTGTTTTGGGTATTTTAGACGGTGATAAAAAGTTCGAACGGATATCAATAACCCACTTTTCCCTTACTGGAAATTTTCCAAGTGTTGGATTTTTCCTTAGTTTAAAACTTTCAGAAAATCATGCAAGCGATTATGTGGACCCTCTAGAAGAACGAAATCCTAACTCGATTCTGTGACCGTCAAAACCGCCAACAAACCATAAGGTTTATGGTGGTTTAGCGGTGCCACAGGTGAGGCATTGGTTGACCCTTCTACGGTCGGTTTATAGGAGCTGTGGCATGTTCTGGGGACTTTTTAAACTCCGCTCAAGTATTGAGCTCTTTGGGAAATTTTGGGTGTTTGTTTATTCGATCGGAAAGTTTAACATTGTCTAGTTATTTGAGATTGTGATACAATAATTGGAATCTATTTAGCTGAGTGCAAGTTTAACATTTCGGTCTCGGGTGAAATCGAAAATCTTGTTGAATTACCCGACTTCTTTTGAAAAGTGTTTTCATAGTTGAGACGTAAATGTAAGATTTGCATTGTTAGGCATGAAATCCATAATATGTGATATTCCGGGTTTATGATATCTAAGGGCAGTAACAATTCCAATTGTTGTAGTTTTTCACTTTCTTTTCTGCGACCGTAAGTGTAATATGTGGTGTATCGCCGGTTTCGTTGCTATACGTCAACGACAATTGGGATACGCATATTTACTTACGTTGATGACATGTGATGTTATGTGTTGCTGTGATATATTATATTGGATCATCGTGTTTTGAATAGCCGGGGGTTTTATGTGATATGAGAGTTTTTCATTTTCATTCATGTAAAAGCTTGTATGTAATATTCTTTTATTGGGGCACTTCCGGGTTGAGGAAGATATCGCCGTTGATGTATATTATTTACTTTTCCGCATTAGGATAGACCCAATGTGGGGAGCACAAGTAACCGGGTTCTAGAGTCCAGTGGAAGACCATCTCAAGGAGTCGAGTCCGCGTCTTCTAACTCTAGAATTGGTAGGGTTGCTTGCCGCTCTCGTAGGGGTCTAGGGATGTGGGTTTGGCTATTCATCACGACCGTGGAATCCGTGTTTTATACAAGCTTAATATAAAACCCGGAAATCCTAGTATATCCAATATTTCATATGCTGATTTCTGCTGCGATATTCTGTGATGTGATCACTTGATATATTCTGAGATGAATGCATATATTATATATATGATATATAATAAATTATTGCTGCTTTCGTTTCTTCTGTGATGCTTAGAAAGCATAAATGATGGGACTTCATTAATGAGATTAATGAAATAAAAGAAACCTAAAGATGTTGTGGAATCGAATTTTCAAAAACAGGTAGCTCTAGTTCTTGCTTTGCATAGCAGTATTCCTTGTAGAATATCCTGCATCTTATTCGATAAGAAAAGAGCCAAGATCCCTTCACCGGGAGTGGCCTCTTGAGCAATAACTGGCAGATACTACAACCCTCGGTTTTGCCTTTTGATTGCTTTTCTAGTTTTTGCTTTGCATAGTGATATTGTGAATATCCTGCACCTCACTCGACAAGGAAAGATTCGAGATCCCTTCACCGGGAGTGACCTCTTTAGCAAAACTAGCAAAAGCCTAAAAAACACTCCATTTAAATCATTTGATTCTACAACGATATCAAGTTCATTACGCAAAAGGTTTTCTTAGAAACCTGTCGTAGCCCTCCGTCATTTCAGATAAGTACTTCATAGTATTCGTGTTACGTTTGTTGGCCTTCGTCAAGACGTAGTGTGCAGTAGCTATTTATGCTTATCTGCTTAAGCATATGATGCGATTGAGTTAGGGTAGTCGTGCGACTTTGTTGGTCTTCGTCAAGGGTCGTGCGGGTGGGTTTAATTCAATCATGAAATGTACGGGTTAAACTTGACTAGCCGCATATAGTTTGTTGGCCTTCGTCAAGGTCATAGGTTGCTAGGGGCAAAATTATCGGGAATTTTAAGTGTTGAAATTTGCAATGAGATTGCATACCTTCTATGAGATAGTTGGATCCCGATACCCACTGGGAGTAAGAGTTACTCCTGGGAGAGCTTTACACTTTACAATTAGCCGATCAAGTAGGTGTCTAGAAAGGTGTCAACGGGGTTACGCCCCTGGGAAAACGAGGTTTATTTTAATTAGGTCCGTACGAAAGCACGGGGCACCTCTCTCAAAGTACCGGCACTGGCCTGGCTGAAAGATTGGCGAACTTGTAGGGTGTAATTAATCCCGGCTAGTCTTACCTTTTAGGGTTTGAAGGAAGATTTGATAAAAACAGTGGGAGCCATTCTGATTAGATAAAATAATAACCAATCTGATATTGCAAGAGCGCACACAGAGTGTTTTCTTCTCTCTCTCTCTCTCTCCTGGTAGCAACCATGTCACGCCTTAATCAAGATAATAATATGGATGTATTGACCGAACCCGCTTATTATACTAAGCTGGGGAACGTTGGTCCCGCTCTACCTTATAATTGTTATAAGACCGAGCAGGAAATAAGGGAATACTAGGATTCCCATGCCGCCCAAACAAAGAAAGTGCATGATGATGCATCTTCTTCGGGTATGTTCATTACCGAGAACTGTTTCTCAGTATCCTCTATGTCCTGGGTATGAGATACCGGATCAGGATCCCACATATGTAATTTGTTATATGGGCTACAGATAGGTAGAGAACTGAGAATGGGTGATAAGTTTTAAGAGTTAAAAACGGTGCAATTGTTGCAGCCAAAGCAGTTGGCGGTTATCACCCTGTATTACCAAATGCATTGATTCTGAACGAATGTTATTAGATACCGAACCTGATATACAACATTATATCAGTCTCTTTATTTAGTAAAGAAGGATATAATTTTGTATTGTTGGATAATGTTTTGAACATTTCCTGTATCAAAAGTTGATCGGTTCAGGCACGTTATCTAATGGCATATACGTTCTAAATCAAATTACAGTTCTTAACGTATAGAACACACACAAGAGGAAGAGTTCAGAAATGAACGAATTCTTCTTGAGGCATTGTAGACTAGATCATATCAATGCGACCCGACTAGCTAAGTTACATTAAGATGCATATTTAAATCAGTCTGAATCTACATCTTGTGAAACTTGCCAGTCATGTCACAAAGATAAAATGACCATAGCTCCGTTTACTAGAAACAGAGAAAGAGTTAGTGAACTCTTGGGATTGATACATGAAGATGTATGTAGGTCCCATGTCTACACATGCCAGGACTGGTTCTTTGTACTTCATTATATTCACTGATTATCTCTCAGGATTCGGACATATGTTCCTGTTGAAACACAAGTCTGAAACTTTTGAGAAATTCAAGGAATATAAGCTTGAAGTTAAGAAACGGAAAGGTAGAAGTTTTACAGTCCTTCGATGTGATCGAGGAGGCGAATACTTGCGCATGGAGTTCCTGGAGTTTCTAAAAGGAGAATGTGATTCTCTCTCAGCTTACTCCTTCATATACACCACAGCACAACGGTATATCATGGCAGAGCAATCACACCCTATTAGATATGGTGCGCTCTATGATGAGTACTACTGAGTTGCCTATTTCCTTTTTGGGAATTATGCACTTGAGAAGTTGCATACCTATTCAATAGGGTTTCAACCAAATCAGGTGCCTACCACTCCATATGAGATATGGTATGGGAAGAGCCCATGTCTTAAGTAAGTTAAGATTTGGGGTTGTCCGTCCTATGTCTAAAAGAAAAATCCGGACCAGCTCGAGCCAAGGTCAGTTCTGTGGAAGTTTGTTGGATATCCCAAGCATTCGCAAGGGAATATCTTCTACCGCACCGAGGAACAAAAGGTGTTTTATTTCTTGGCATGCCACCTTTTTAGAAAAGGAAATTTTTATGGAAGAAATTAGTGGTCATGAGGTAGAACTGGAATTAGTTCCAGCTATACAAACTACAGCTGATAATTTGGTAGAACCGGAGGATTCAATAGCTCCCATCGAACCTCAGCCTCTCCGCCGATCTGGTAGGGTTCCTCATCTGCCTGAGAGATATTTCGGTTTTCTCAATAACAGCGGGAGCGAGGATTGCATCATGAGATGATGACCCAACTAATGTTCGAGCAGACCATCAAGAGTGGAGACTCTGTAAGAATGGCTGGATGCTAAGTGATTTGAGATGGAATCTATATACACCAACAAAGTATGGATTTTGGTTGCTATATCTGAAGGGTTAAACCCCCATCAGGAGCAAGTATATCTTGAGAATATTACTTGGTGTAGATGGAAAAGTTGAGACTTTCAAAGCTAGACTTGTTGTAAATAGTTTTCGTCATCGACCAGGTGTGAATTATGATGAAACCTTTTCTCCAGTGCCTATGCTTAAGTCCATCCAGATCCTACTTTCCTTTGCTACATACCATGACTTCGATATCTAGCAGTTAGGTGTCATGACTGCTTTTCTAAATAGTGATTTAGAAGAGAGCGTCTATAAGTACACACCCAGAGAGCTTCGTAGATAGTGGGAGCAACGGAAACGTGTGCAAGTTTCTTTACGGGTTAAAGCAGGAATCGCGGAGTTGGAACATCTGTTTTGATGTAGTAGTCAAAGTGTTTGACTTCATCAAAATGGTAGATGAACCTTGTATATACAAAAGGGTAGTAGAGAGTATGGTGGTTTTCCTCGTATTGTACATGGATGACATACTCTTGATAGGAAAGGAGTTTCCTATGCTACACTCGGTCAATCTCCTCTTATCACAAGGATTCTCCATAAAGGATCAAGGTGATACATCCTAAATCCTGGGTTTTGGATCTATGAGATAGATCTAAGTGGATGTTAGGATTCTCACTAGGTGTAGTGAGATGGTATCAATCGATCATGGGGAGAATCACTGGATAAGCTTCCAAGGTGATAAGGTCGACTGAATGTCAGTCACAGGCATTGTCTTTACCCTCAGTGGAGGGACGGTATGTTGGAAGAGTTCCAAGCTAGATACCGTGACAAACTAGACGATAAAGGCTCGATACATCGCTACCAACAATACTACCAAAGAGGCTATCTGGGTATATATAAGTTCATGAGATGAACTTCGTTCCTACCATTGTGTGACAATGGAGTTGTGGCTTATGCCTAGGAACCCCCTTCCCATCAGTGATCCAGACATATTCTAAGGCAGTATCACCTGATCATGGAGATGGTTGATCTCCAAGAAGATCGAGGTCAGGAGAGTAAACTCAGAGGACAACACGGCGAATCCACTCACAAAGGCATTTTCCCAAGAGAGACTTTTATGGGATGGTTGAGTATGAGATACTACAACCACTGCTATATGATGGCCCTAGTGCAAGTGGGAGATTATTAGTTATATGTATGCCCTAGAGGCCATTATTGTACATATAATGTATATTATAGTGGATGCTTGGACATACATAGGGAGGACTTTCTTGCTCGACATGATAGTATGCTATCTGGTTACTCTTTATCTTAACATGTACACTGATTATCTCTCTGTTACATATTGATAAAGCCCTTAGGATGTGTACTTGACTACCTAAATTATGATGCGGATCATACTAGTGGGACAAAGGTAGTCCGAGAGTACATCCTTTAATGTCCCTAGTCGTGGGTGTATCGAGATGGGGCATCGATATACCAGAGTAGACTAGCGTATAGCTTCTCGACCCATGTAGATGGATGATGGATGATCCCATATCCATTGGTGTTTGACATCAGAGATGATATACGGGTGCTCAGTGGAGACTGGGTACACTGGACGGACTCGCCGAGAACTCCTAGATGGTATTATACATCACGTCAGATGGCAGTTCTCTGGTGACACTGGTACATGTTAGTCTATCGACCCGAGATCGTCATAGAGTCTTGTGTGATTCCTACTGTGCTTTGATTTCCACCTTACCACGTTTAAGAGAACGTGCAAAACGGTGGTTTTTGGGTACAGTCCCGAGTCACATGGAGGCAATGAGCGATAGGAGGGGATTTCGTCTCTCCCGGTATTAGGGGTTGATATTGCGCTGTGCTCGATTGGCTATAACAGGAAGCCCCTGGTCAGGACTGTTTCTGAGATTTACTGGTAAGTGTTATCAGTAGTTTCTCGAATCATTATGGACCTTGCATCGGCATGACTTATCAGGCTATTGTGGTCTAACGTTATACCACCCCCAGGCTGTGATATGCGACATATCAGACGAAGAGACCGGACTGTACGGGAGTGTTACTGATTGGATTCGCAGGAGTGTAAGCAGGCTTGCTTGTTGATCTTTTGATCGCTCAATATCCGGATGGCCGTTACATTTAGCAGACCGCTTGCGGCTTATGCGTGTTTGATATGATCATCACCTACTGTCGGCGTATTGACGAGTCTTTAGAGTCCTACACAGAGGTTTCTTGGTTCATGCGAAACAAAGTAGGAGCACATATGTGATATGTCCGGGACCGAAATTAATGCGCGTATGTGATACCGCATTCTATTCTCGCGATATGTGATATCGGACGGTTATATGTGATATAACCTGGTTATCGGATCAAGTGTTGATTCGATAGATTTTTACATTTGATATTAGTCGGTTGTATGTGATATAGCCGGATTATTAAATCAAGTGTTGATTTAATAATTTAATGTATAATTATATATGTGATATATTAATTTATATTAACTAATATTAGCTCACTTAAACATTTCTTTTTCTCACTAGTGTACACTTAGTATATATGTGATGTATATTAATGTACATTATTTATGTATCATGCTTGATGTCACATGCTACATGGGTGTATGAGACTCACACCATGTAAATAATAATGAAGGGATTTATTTATTTAAAGTAAATCAAAATTGGTTGGAAATTGTCACATGGTTGAAACTTGTAAAAGCTTGTGGAACCATTGACCAAGTCCACTCTTTTTGTTTTACTTGAAGATATTTACTAACCCAACCATTATTGTTTACCTATGGTTTATTCACTACATGAGTTAGTGTATGACACTAACTCACCCATGGTTGCTATTCTCACCTCATGAGTTCATTCTCTCATCTTGATTCTTTATCTTCTTCTTCATGAGAAAAAGCTTACTAGCTTTTCTCAAAGTGAGAAAATATTGTGAGAAAAAGAAAACTAAAGTGAGCCAATTTCCTACTTCAGCATCCTCTACTATTAGCCATTTAGTTTAGGGTGTTTGCTTCACTAATTTCACCATTAGTGAAGAGGTAGCATGAGCTTGAGTCTTCTCGATGTAGATCATTTTCGGCCTCGAAGACATTGAGCAAGCTTGTTCATTTCTTCATGTGAACCCTCTCTAGAGTCCGGGAGTTCACTACTTGTCGGGACCCGGTTCTTGCTCACGGAGCAAAGTGCCACACGGAACAAAGTGCCACGCCAAGTGTCGTGTTAAGTGGGCGGGGGCTACCTCTTGAATCCGTGGGGGCCACCTCTTGAGTCCATGGGACCCACTGTAGAATAATGGGGACTCGTCGGAATACATTCCGAAAGGGGGCAGATCTGTACTATAAATGGAATGATACCACTCTTCAATACAGAGACGCCTTTTAAGTGAACCGGCACTACAGGAGCTTGAGAACTCTGTAGTTAAGCGTGCTCGAGCCAGGGAAGTTCTGGGATGGGTGACCTCCTGCGAAGTGGCCCCTGGCCGGGTCCGGTTCGCCCGAAGGACAAAACCATGCTATTTCGACCAGAGCGGACAATACTCTCTGTATTGGGGGTGGGGCGTGACATAATGGTATTAAAGCTGGTCTCTCAATAGTAGGTCTGTGGTTCGAGGACGAACCATTGTTCAAAGGTGGGCAAAGAATGTCGGGACTCGGTTCTTGCTCACGGAGCAAAGTGTCATACGGAACAAAGTGCCACGCCAAGTGTCGTGTTAAGTGGGTGGGGGCCACCTCTTGAATCTGTGGAGGCCACCTCTTGAGTCCGTAGGACCCACTGTAGAACAATGGGGACTCGTCGGAATACATTCCGAAAGGGGGCAAATATGTACTATAAATGGAATGATACCACTCTTCACTACAGAGGCGCCTTTTAAGTGAACCGGCACTACAGGAGCTTGAGAACTCCGTAGTTAAGTGTGCTCGAGCCAGGGAAGTTCTGGGATGGGTGACCTCCTGGGAAGTGGCCCCTGGCCGGGTCTGGTCCGCCCGAAGGACAAAACTATGATGTTTCGGCCAGAGCGGACAATACTATCTGTATTGGGGGTGGGGCATGACACTACTTAGAGCGAAGGGACTACTACACGGAGCTTTAGAAGTGAAAGACCGGTCTACAAAGATTGTATTTCTCATTCACGTAGATGTAAAGTTGTTTACATATTGTTTCGTCGGATTTTCTAGTAAAGATTCTAGAGTTAGGGTTAACTAGAATGGCAAATTTTTGAAATTGGCATGGACGATGCCTCCCGAAACCTTACTGCCGTGCTAGGTAACCTAACAGTATTCCGCATTCACTTAGTTGTAAAGTTGTTTACATATGTTATTGTTTAAATCTCAAGTTAAGATTCTAGGGTTAGGGTTAAGTGGTATGGCAAAAATTTGAAAATGGCATGAATGATGCCCCCCGAAACCTTGCTGTTGTGCTAAGTAACCCTACAGTGGTATCAGAGACAAGCTAGAGATTTAGACGATATTTGTAGGATTACGAAACTGAAACTACTCCGAAACTTGAAACACTAAAATCTAGTTTCTGTCGATTTTTAAATGGCCTCTAAAAATTTTTTTAGCAACTGCAGAATGTTATATAAGATGTAACATGAACACTGAACAAAAACAAACTCATTTGGCCGGATTTGACCCGAGTACATTGCCTATTTTTCCGAGCTGGCCGGCCCTACAGTGCCTTCTGGGGTTCATTTTTGTTCCGTGTTCTGGTCTCTGGGTTTTTGTGTTTCAGGTGTTGCTTGTTTTTCTAAAATTGCATGAGAATTTAATTTTCAATAAAGGCAATTCAGAGTGTTTTCGTAGCCGTAATTCTAACATATTTTTGGGTTATTTAGACGGCGTTAAAAAGTTCGAACGGATATCAAATACCCACTTTAACCCTCGCTGGAAATTTTTCAAGAGTTGGATTTTTTCCAAGTTAAAAAAACATTCGAATATCATGCAAGTGATTCGATTGTCACGCTCCGCTTCCCAAAATACGGAATACAAGGGTGACAAGGCCAGCCATGCTCCTACGATCAAGGAAAAATCATGCCGTAGTCATATTTCGGGTTCTAGCATTATATGGTACTCAGTGAAATACAATACGGGTAAAGAGAATGCAGTCACTAAAACTATAAGATATAAAGAGATCTGAGCTCGAAAGAAGTAAACAAGAGGGCAACTAACCAGGAATATCAATGGAGAAATGTAACTGGTCCACTGGTCTGGATCTTCACGGTCTCCTCGAGATCAGATAAATCCACCTCTATCACTGAGCAAGCACACTCAAGTCGTCAGAGCGACACAATAGCAATATTATAATAATAACAAGAAACAAGATAATAAAGTAATAACAGTGGAGATAAAATGCAGGTAGTCAATAAATCACTAATGATGCAATGTATGATCTGTGTCCCTATCAGTCTCTAGGTCATCTTTGAAATCGAGTTGTGGAAAGGAGGATCATGTTTAACGAGGGTCCTGTACATACCCAAGACTACGGCCCGCTATCGTCCGGGACATAACCCTGTCAGCCGGACCGCTAGGCCCAATCTAATATATATAAGAGTCGCTGTTCGAATGATCATCCTCTAAATCACCGTCCTCACTGAATACAATACTCTTTCCAGTTCGATTTCCCCTTTTTTCCCAGGTTTACACTATTTATGAGTATGGTCTAGTCGTGTACAAGTATACACTAATAACACGGTTTTTGTCACTGTTCACTATATTGTTCACAGTCCCGAATCATTCACTTTCTCATTGGCGTACTTGACACTCCTAAACCAATACCATTCACGCACGACAATGCATTATACACTGAACAATAACGCGCACTATCACTATAAGTATGGCAATCGGGTAAGATATGTGCATCTATGCAGTTAACATGTCATGCGTAATATGAACTATTATGCACCTTATAAACTTATAAAAATTGCATTAAATCATAAGTTCAAAATTCAGTAAAATGATACAAAGGCAGTAGCATGTAAACTCAATCATAAGTTCAACAAAATTCATTTCAATGCATTCGGATTTCGGGTTTGCAAGTTACAGCCGTTTCATTTTAAGTGTTCGCTGCTGGAAATTTAGTTCCTGAACTAAACGTCCATTTCGCAACACAATTTTCACCCTGTGGGGATCAGAATTGGGCGACGCTATAGTTGAACGAAATTTATATTTTTCAATAGGGTTTCCAACATACCAGATGGATTCTCAATCGCGTCTCTACGTCAGAAGTTCTGTACTGTACAACAATGGGGTATCAGTTCTGTTTCTGTTTGGGACTGCTATACGTCCTGTTCATTTAAATTACAGTTTAAATAGTAAACGATGGTAAAAAGGGGTGAAATCACTTTCAATATTTATCTTACTGTTTCATCTTCACTATGGTGTAGGGTTCCGCAATACAACATGTTCAAGAAGTAGAGGGTAAGCATTACAAGATGGAAATCAACAGCCAGAGCTGCTCTGGACTGCAGTCCAGAGTCGCTCTCCGAACCAGTTTCCGTCATCTTTTCTATATAGAAACAATTTAAACTTTTATGAGGTTCCAGGTCGTCGAGTCGGCTTCGATTTGAGCCTTCGAACACATCATTCCAATTTATAAACAATTTTTTATGATTTTTACAAGTTTCAGACGCGGGAAATTTTCAGTTTTAACGGGTGTAATTGGGGATGATCGTTCACGTCAGTAACGATGGTATTTTTCAGCCAAGTTTTAACATGATGTTCATTACCACACGGGCCAATTCATGTGATCAATTTCCGTCGGTTTAATGTAAGGTTTTCGTTCGGGTTTTGCATCAAACACTTGCGTCATAAAAATTTACACGAATTATAAACACAGAATTCATAGGATTTTGAATTTGTAACAGAACAATTTAGCATGTAGCAAGTAGGGTACTTGCCTGGAGATGATGATGGCATGGTAGCAGTCTATGAACGATGGCAAGGGATCGAAGCACGCACGGCTAGGCACGACATGGCGACGGCGACAGCTTGTGCTCGGCTATGCTCAACGGCGGCTCGTGATCACTGGAGGCAGAATGGGGTGCTGTGAAGCTCCTGAGGGTGTGCTGGGGTCGGCGATGGTCGGCGGAGGTAGCTCCGGCGATGGGTGCAGTGAGGGGGTCGACTTGGGTGCTTAGTGTAGGGTTCGGTGATGGGAGTTAGAGAGAGAAGCTGTGCAGGGGAGGAGTGGCCGGCGGTGGCAAGATCGGTGGTCGTCGCCGGTGGTTCAGCGGCGCGATGGGAGCGGGTGATCGGCAGCGGCGAGAGGGTGTACAGGGGAGGCTCGACGGTTGGTTGAAGATGAATGGGTTTAGGATGATAGGTAGAGAGGGGAGATAGGGTCGGCTGTGAGGTGAGGAGTTGACTGAGGTGGTCGTCGTCGTCGTCGTTCAGCGGGCTATAGGGATGAAGCGGGGTGTTTTTCTTTTGGAGTGAGGAGAGAAGAAAAAGGAGATCAAGAGTGAGGAGGGAGAGAAGAGAAAGGGAGAACGAGGGTGAGCTTGAGGTGCTCGTGAGCGCGCGCGATCGTGGATCGGGGTCGTAGGTTCGTGGTCGCGAGCGGGGCGCGGCGACGACGTGTGGAGCGCAGAAAAGAAAAAGGAGCGGGAAAAGTTGAGTGGGGAAGAAGGGATGGAGGCGGGTCGGGTCGGGTTTGGAGAAGCATGGGCCGATAAGGAGTTTGGGGATTTATTCATATATATTGTTTTTATCTTGTCTGGGCTTGGATTGGTTTATTAATATATGTTTTGTTTTATTAGTTTTGTGAAGAAGAAAAAAAAGGGATAAGAATATGGAAGTGGGCTGGGCTGGGTGTTGTTGGGGATTTATGTATATTTATTTAGTTTTGTTTTGGGCTGGGGTTTAAAGGTTCAGGGAAATTTAAATACCAAGAACCTAGCAACCAATTTCATACAAAATAATACGAGGAAAAAATAGGAAAACATTCGGGGATTTGGAAAATAATAGAAAAATTTCATTGATGGAAACGGGAATTTACAGCATACCCCCCTTACAAAAAATTTCGTCCTCGAAATTTAAAAAGAGACAACGAAACAACAGTACTAAACAAAGAAATGTGGAAAACGTGCACGGATATCTTCCTCACGTTCCCAGGTAGATTCCCCTGGGGAACGACCGCCCCAAGACACTCGGACTAACGGAATGACCTTATTCTTCAGCACTTTCTCTCTGTGGTCGAGGATGGTGGTGGCCTGCTCCTCGTAAGATAGGTTGGTACCCAAAGCTAACTCTGAATAGTCCAGAACACGGCTCTCATCCCGAACATAACGCTGCAATTGAGACACATGGAAGGTACTGAGCACACCAGCTTGCGATGGAGGCAAGGCAAGTCGATAGGCCACCTCTCCTACTCGCTCTAGCACCTCAAAAGGTCTGATGAAACGGGGGCTGAGTTTTCTGCGACCTCCAAACCTGATAACTCCACGGGTAGGGGAAATCTTCAGGAAAACGTGATCACCGACTTCAAATTCTAGTGCTCTCCTGCTGGTGTCCGCCCAACTCTTCAGTCGATCCTGAGCCGTCTTAATATGCTGCCTGATCATTTGGACCTTGTCGACTGTCTGAACAATGAGCTCGGGACCCAGTGTAAGTCTACGTTACCCACCCCGGTTCTTACGGGGAGGCGGAATAGGTAAAAAACGATTTTTTGACACAAGGTAACATGGACTAGAAAAAGAGGATCTTTGCTAAACAAAAACCTAGCAAACTAGCTACAAGTTTAGCTACTCGGTTAGAAGGTTATACCTAGGTCTTGAACTCCTTCTCTTCTTGCTCCTTGCAGTGGTTTGAACGGCTCCTCCTCGTAGTCTTCTCTTTGCCGAAGAAGGATCCACCCGAAGGCCTCTACCTTGAGCTCCTATCTCAACCTAGAGGTAACTAAAGTGCTTAGCTTGCTAAACCTAGAACCCTAGAATGAGTAGAGAGGAGTTATGGTGGTTTTATCTCAAGAGCTCATGGTTCTCAACACATGAGAGATGAGAACTTTGAGAGAGAGGAAGAGGATGAGCTAAACACATGAGAGAGAAAGAGCAAGAAAGAATGAGGATATTTTAGCAGCCATACTCTTATATTAGTGAATTATAAAAAATAATAATAATCAAGGAAATTGTGATGGTTCATTTAGAATGACCATTATCATTTCACATTAAATGAATTTTGCAAGAATTAAGGAGCATCTTTCATATGAAATGATGATGGTCAATATGTCAACAAGTCAACCAAAGTCAAATGGTCAACAACCCTAACCATGGCACAATTATCCTTAATTAATACCATTAATCATATTTCTTATTCTCATTAGGGTTTGGAAAAAGTCAACGATCAACAACCTTAATGAGAGTCCTCTGCCTCTGCCTCTGTCAACTGTGCATACACACCCGCATCCGTGTTCCGAGGAACACGAATACACTGAGACAAAACCAATCCCAAAACAAATACTAGAATCTGGCTTAAACCAAAGCCCGCTAGTAATAACTGCCCGGACACCAAACGTGCACAAGTGCGTGGATGTGAACGAACCCCGTCGCAAAACCATGCGAGCTCTACTCTGTTTTGCCCAAAGGCGAATAGCCCTCTCTATGGGACTCTAAAGACTCGACACTACGCTGGCAGTGGGTTTAACCACAGGCCGTAAGCGATACTAGTTGTACGTAACGGTCCCCAGGTAGATGCCGATAAGAAGACTGATGAGGTGAACCCATCCGAACTCCTACTGAGCCTGAATGTGACAATCTCCGTACAGTCCGGTCTGTTCGTTTGAGAATATCGCATGGCGGGTCTAAGGGGGCGGTAAACGTCAGTCCCCTAATAGCGGTACAAGTCGTGTCGGAGTGTAGCCCTGAACAACCTGAGATATCACTGGAAAACCTACCAGTATATCTCGCTTGCCCTGGCCAGGGACTTCGTGTAATGGCTCTCCTAGACACAGCGCGATATCAACCCCCAATACCAGGAGAGACGAATCCTGTCTAACCGTCACTGCCTCCAAGTGCTTCGGGACTGCACCCAATTGCTACCTGTTTGCACGACTCATTTGAGCCGTGGTAGGGTAGCAATCTAAGAACAGTGGGAACACACTCGAGGCGAAGTGACGGTGTCAAGTCAGCAAACTAAGCTGTACTCATGTCACCTGGGAACTGATAACTGACGATAGGTATAGTACCAACCAACAGTTCCCGACGAGTCATGTCCAGTGTACTCGTAACCTAACGAGCACCTGCATACTATCTCAAGTACGACGTATTAATGGCTGTGGGACAGACCATCTTCCCTGCTGGGATGAGAAACGCATACGCTAGTCTACTCCGGAGTATCGATGCCCCATTTCGATAATCCAACGACTAGGGACCTGCATAAGAATGTGCTTGTAGATTATCCAGCCCCCACTAGTGTGACTGCCATCACAACGTTGGTAATCAAGGAAAGATCCTAAGGGCTCCACTAATGTGTATAGGCGATATGCTAAAAGAAACACATGCACACATTAAAGTAGAAACAAACCAAGTAGCATACTACCATTTCGAGCAAGATTGTCTATACAACTATGAATATCCCAAGCTTCCATCAAGTAATATACAAACTAGTATGATACAGTAATGGCCTCTGGGGCATATACACTAACACCCAGTAATCTTCGTTCTCCCACATCATCCCAACAAACTGGGGATCGACACTTCCGCCCGTAAAGTGCTTCGAAAGGAGCCATCTGGATGCTAGCCTGGTAACTGTTGTTATAAGAAAACTTGACTAGATGTAGATGATCTTCCCAGGAACCCTGGAAATCCAGCATGCAAGCTCTCAACATATCCTCGAGTGTCTGAATCGTACGCTCGGATTGTCCGTCCGTCTGCGGGTCATAAGCTGTGCTGAACTTGAGGTGGGTACCCAAACTCTCCTGTAAGCTCCTCCAAAAGTGCGAAACAAATCTAGTGTCTCGATCCGACACAATGCTGACCGGGACTCTGTGAAGTCGCACTATCTCCTGCATGTATCTCTCCACAAGTGACTCTGTCGACTGTCCCACTCGGAATGGTAAGATGTGTGCAGCTTTCGTGAGGCGGTCGACGATAACCCAAATGGCGTTGTTGCCCTTAGGGCTCCGGGGTAAGGCCGTCACGAAATCCATAGCGACGTGCTCCCATTTTCATTCGGGTATCGGAAGCGGTTGCAACAGTCTAGCCATTCTGTGGTGTTCAGCCTTTACTTGCTAACATATTAAGCACTTAGATTCCAACCATGCAATTTCCCTATTCATTCCATTCCACCATTAATCTTGCCTCAGATCTCGATACATATTCGTGACTCCCGGGTGTACATAATAACCTGAACTATGAGCCTCGGCTAGCACTTTTTCTCGAATATCTTCCCTTAGGGGCGCAGAGTCTGCTACCGAATCTCAAAGGACTGTCTCGATGTATTAGTAAGTCTGTCCTTAGTCTGGCTTCCACATGCTCTCTATACTTCTGCAATCGGGGATCATTAGCTTATACAACCTTAATGCGATCTACCAATGAAGACTGCACCTGTACTCGCCAAAACCGTCTGATTGCACTTGGTGTAGCAATCTCTAGTTCGAGCTTCCGAAAATCTTTAATGATGCTCCCCTGACTGGTCAACATCGTGACCGCTGGCTAACGACTGAGAGCATCAGTACGACATTTAGTCTTCCCGGATGGTACTGAAATCCTGAGTCGTAATCCGCCCATTGCTATAGCCATTGGCGTTGTCTCATATTCAATTCTCCATGAGTGAACATGTATTTCAGACTCTTGTGATCCGTATATACTTTCACTCCCCTTTTTTTGCCCAGTAAGTAATGTCCCCAGATTTGTACATGCGAAAACTACTTCGGCTAACTCAAATTCGCGTGTTGGGTAATTCCCCTCATGATTCTTCAGCTGCCGTGAGGCATAAGTAACTACCCGACCGTGTTGCATCAAAACGCGGCTTAAACCCTTCCATAAATCGTCGTCGTGTATCACCACTCCATCTGAATCGTCTGAACCCGGAAGAATAGGCGCCGTGGTCAACATCAGTTTCAGTATCCCAAAAGCCTGAGTACATTCCTCTGTCCATACGTGAGGCACTTCCTTCCACGTCGGCCGAATTGGGGGGTCAGGTGATTATAAGGTTCAAGGATGGGATAAAAGTAATGTCTTTGCAAGAAGGAAGGGAATTTGTAAGAAGGATCAATTAATGCATCAAATGGATTTTAAAGCTACAATACTCTAGGAAAATTTGATCGAACCGAAACTTTATTAATCAAACTTTGACAAAGTACAACTGAGAGATAAACTTGGCCCTAAACTATACATCATTATTGTTTGGCCCTAAGAAAAGAAAATAAGCTGCGTCAGTTACGATTGTGGAAGTTCAACAAGTTGCGATATGCTCTCGCACTAAGATGGGGATGTCCATTCCCAAAGCGTCCTGCCTGAACATCTGCTAGAGCTTCTTCAGCCTCGAGTTCTTCTTCACTCGAGGTTTCATCTTCCCATTCCTCCTGGACTGGAACTTCGTCTTCGGATTCCTCCCCTATAGAGTTTTCTTCTCCTAACTCTTCCCCTTCGGCGGGAGCTTCCTCATCGGAATCCTCCTCCATATATTCTGCCTCTTCCGGGTCCTCTCCTGGATCTTCTGCCATAGGGTCTTCCTCAGGATTTCCCTCTTCAGGACCCTTATCTAGATCTTCCTCTATTGCGTTTTCCTGGGGGTCCTCTTCTATTGGATCTTCTTCAGGATCCTCCTCCTCGGGATCTTCTTCTGGGTTCCCTTCCACTGCATGTTCCTATGGATCCTCTTCTATTGGGTCTTCTTCGGGATCTTCTTCTGGGTTCCCTTCCACTGCATGTTCCTGTGGATCCTCTTCTATTGGGTCTTCCTCCGGGTCTTCCTCTTCATCGTCCGAATCATTAATCATATTGATCTCCGGAATTGCGACATCGACTCCCTCGTCCTTGGATTCGCTGTCGTTGAAAATGACCTGTGGGCCATCGACCTCGTCATCTGAACTCACTAATACACAGTCAAAAGAAACGCAGGACTGAGTGTCCTCATTGATAAATGGTGCGGCCCCAGGGTTGGCCATGGTCTAAAATGCAAAGGTTATGATCAGATAGTGGAACACGAATGAAAATAACGATTAATGATGCGGAACACGAGGAAAAGATAAAGTAGATAAGATTCAAAACATGAATTTGAATGGTGATGCACAAGTAGTATATGAAAGTGAAAGCAAGGAAATAAAGTATGATTCAAGGGATCCCTAAATTGGACTGCAATCTTATTCTAAACCCAGCGCTCTGATGCCAACAAAACCATATCACGCCCCGCTTCCCAAAATACGGAATACAAGGGTGACAAGGCCAGCCATGCTCCTACGATCAAGGAAAAATCCTGTCGTAGTCACATTTCGGGTTCTAGAATTATATGGTACTCAGTGAAATACAATACGGGTAAAGAGAATGCAGTCACTAAAACTATAAGATATAAAGAGATATGAGCTCGAAGGAAGTAAACAAGAAGGCGACTAACCAGGAATATCAGTGGAGAAATGTAACTGGTCCACTGGTCTGGATCTTCACGGTCTCCTCGAGATCAGACAAATCCACCTCTATCACTGAGCATGCACACTCAGGTCGTCAGAGCGACACAATAGCAATATTATAATAATGACAAGAAACAAGATAATAAAGTAATAACAGTGGAGATAAAATGCAGGTAGTCAATAAATCACTAACTGATGCAATGTATGATCTGTGTCCCTATCAATATCTAGGTCATCTTTGAAATCGAGTTGTGGAAAGGAGGATCATGTTTAACGAGGGTCTCGTACATACCCGAGACTACGGCCCGCTATCGCCCGGGACATAACCCTGTCAGCCGGACCGCTAGGCCCAACCTAATATATATAAGAGTCGTTGTTCGAATGATCATCCTCTAAATCACCATCCTCGCTAAATACAATGCTCTTTCCACTTCGATTTCCCCTTTTTCCCCAGGTTTACACTATTTATGATTATGGTCTAGTCGTGTACAAGTATACATCAATAACACGGTTTTTGTCACTGTTCACTGTATTGTTCACTGTCCCGAATCATTCACTTTCTCATTGGCGTACTTGACACTCCTAAACCAATACCATTCATGCACGACAATGCATTATACACTGAACAATAACGCGCACTATCACTATAAGTATGGCAATCGGGGAAGATATGTGCATCTATGCAGTTAACATGTCATGCGTAATATGAACTATTATGCACCTTATGAACTTATAAAAATTTCATTAAATCATACGTTCAAAATTTAGTAAAATGATACAAAGGAGGTAGCATTTAAACTCAATCAGAAGTTCAACAAAATTTATTTCAGTGCATTCGGATTTCGGGTTTGCAAGTTACAGCCGTTTCATTTTAAGTGTTCGCTGCTGGAAATTTAGTTCCTGAACTAAACGTCCATTTCGCAACACAATTTTCACCCTGTGGGGATTAGAATTGGGCGATGCTATAGTTGAACGAAATTTAGATTTTTCAATAGGGTTTCCAACGTACCAGACGGACTCTCAATCGCGTCTCTATGTCAGAAGTTCTGTACTGTACAACAATGGGGTATCAGTTCTGTTTCTGTTTGGGACTGCTATACGTCCTGTTCATTTAAATTACAGTTTAAATAGTAAACGACGGTAAAAAGGGGTGAAATCACTTTCATTATTTATCTAACTGTTTCATCTTCAGTATGGTGTAGGGTTTCACAATACAACATGTTCAAGCAGTAGAGGGTAAGCATTACAAGATGGAAATCAACAGCCAGAGCCACTCTCCGAACCAGTTTCCGTCGTCTTTTCATTATATAAACAATTTAAACTTTTATGGGGTTCCAGGTCATCGAGTCGGCTTCGATTTGAGTCCTCGAACACATCATTCCAATTTATAAACAATTTGTTATGATTTTTACAAGTTTCAGACACGGGAAATTTTCAGTTTTAACGGGTGTAATTGGGGATGATCGTTCACGTCAGTAACGATGGTATTTTTCAGCCAAGTTTTAACATGATGTTCATTACCACACGGGCCAATTCATGTGATCAATTTCCGTCAGTTTAATGGAAGGTTTTCGTTCGGGTTTTGCATCAAACACTTGCGTCATAAAAATTTACACGAATTATATACACGGAATTCATAGGATTTTGAATTTGTAACAAAACAATTTAGCATGTAGCAAGTAGAGTACTTGCCTGGAGATGACGATGGCACGGTAGCGGTCTATGAACGATGGCAAGGGATCGACGCACACGCGGCTAGGCACGACATGGCGACGGCGACAGCCTGTGCTCGGCTACGCTCAACGGTGGCTCGTGATCACTGGAGGTGGAGTGGGGTGCTGTGAAGCTCCTGAGGGTGTGCTGAGGTCGGCGGTGGTCGATGGAGATAGCTCCGGCGATGGGTGCAGCGAGGGGGTCGACTTGGGTGCTTAGTGTAGGGTTCGGTGATGGGAGTTGGAGAGAGAAGCTGTGCAGGGGAGGAGTGGCCGGCGGTGGCAAGATTGGTGGTCGTCGTCGGTGGTTCAGCGGCACGATGGGAGCGGGTGATCGTCGGCGGCGAGAGGGTGTGCAGGGGAGGCTCGGCGGTGGGTTGAAGATGAATGGGTTTAGGATGATAGGTAGATAGGGGAGATGGGGTCGGCTGTGAGGTGAGGAGTTGACTGAGGTGGTCGTCGTCGTCGTCGTTCAGCAGGGTGTAGGGATGAAGCAGGGTGTTTTTCTTTCGGAGTGAGGAGAGAAGAAAAGGGAGATCAAGAGTGAGAAGGGAGAGAGGAGAAAGGGAGAACGGGGGTGAGCTTGAGGTGCTCGTGAGCGCGTGCGATCGTGGGTCGGGGTCGTGGGTTCGTGGTCGCGAGAGGGGCGCGGCGACGACGTGTGGAGCACAGAAAAGAAAAAGGAGCGGGAAAAGTTGAGTGGGGAAGAAGGGATGGAGGCGGGTCGGGTCGGGTTTGGAGAAGCATGGGCCGGTAAGGAGTTTGGGGATTTATTCATATATATTGCTTTTATTTTGTTTGGGCTGGGCTTGGTTTATTAATATATGTTTTGTTTTATTAGTTTTGTGAAGAAGGAAAAAAAAGGATAAGAATATGGAAGTGGGCTGGGCTGGGTGTTGTTGGGGATTTATGTATATTTATTTAGTTTTGTTTTAGGCTGGGGTTTAAATGTTCAGGGAAATTTAAATACTAAGAACCTAGCAACCAATTTCATACAAAATAATACGAGGAAAAAATAGGAAAACATTCAGGGGACTTGGAAAATAATAGAAAATTTTCATTGATGGAAACGGGAATTTATATCGATGGACCCTCTAGAAGAACGAAACCCTAACTCAATTCTGTGACCGTAAGAACCGCCGCCAAACTCTAGGGTTTACGGTAGTTCCGCGACGCCATAGGTGAGGCAAGGGTTGACCCTTCTATGGTTGGTCCATAGGTATTGTGGCATATTTTGAGTATTTTTAAAATGCGCTCAAGTGTTGAGCTTTTTGGAAAATTTTGGGTGTTTGTTGATTTGATCGGAATGTTTAACATCGTCTAACTTTTTTGTGGAATGTGATATAATATTTGGAATTCATATTGTTAGGCATGAAATGCGAAGCATGTGATATTTCAGTTTATGATGTCTAAGGTGATTGTGGATTCCAAATGTTGTAGTTTGACATTTTCTTTTCTGTGACCGTAAATGTAATATGTGGTGTATCGCCGGTTTCGTTGCTATATGTCAACGACAATTGGGATACGGATATTTACTTACGTTGATGATATGTGATGTTATGTGTTGCTGTGATATGTTATATTGGATCGTCGTGTTTTGTATAGCTGGGAGTTTTATGTGAGATGAGAGTTTTTATTTTCATTCATGTAAAATTCATTGTATGTAATTCTCTTTTATTGGGGCACTTCCGGGTTGAGGATGATGTCACCATTGTTGTATATTATTTACTTTTCCACATTAGGATAGACCCAAGGTGGGGAGCACAAGTAACCGGGTTCTAGAGTCCAGTGGGAGACCATCTCGAGGAGTCGAGTCCGGGTCTCCTAACTATAGAATTGGTAGGGTTGGTTGCCGCTCTTGTAGGGGTCTAGGGATGTGGGTTTGGCTATTCATCGCGACCGTGGAATCCGTGTTTTATACTGGGTTAATCTAAAATACGGAATTCCTAGTATATCTAATATTTCATATGTTATCTTCTGCTGCTGATATTCTATAATGTGATCACTTTATATATTTGAGACGAATGCTTTATTATTATATATATGATATATAATAAACATTACTTATGTTTTGCACCCACGCTAGTCCCGCCCCGCTATACCGTTTGTTAAGTAACCTAACGGTTCATAATGGGACACTGTGGCGAATCCGGATGGCATAACCGTACGTTGTATTTTCGTTTCTTCTGTGATGCTTAGGAAGCATAAATGATGGGACGTCATTAATGAGATTAATGAAAGAAAAGAAACCTAAAAGATGTTGTAGAATCAAATTTTCAAAATGGGTAGCTCTAGTTTTTGCTTTGCATAGCGGTATTCCTTGTAGAATATCCAGCACCTTATTCGATAAAGAAAGAGCCGAGATCCCTTCACCGGGAGTGACCTCTTTAGCGAAACTAGCAGAGCTACAACTCACTCGGTTTTGTTTTTGATTGCTTCTATAGTTCTTGCTTTGCATAGCAGTATTCCTTGTAGAATATCCAGCACCTTATTCAATAAGAAAAGAGCCGAGATCCCTTTACCGGGAGTGACCTCTTTAGCGAAACTAGTAAAAGCCTCAAAAACACTCCTTTTCAAAATCACTTGTTTCTACAACGATATCAAGTTCATTACGCAGAAGGTTTTCTTAAAAGCCTGACGTAGCCCTCCGTTATTTCAGATAAGTACTACTTAGTATTCGTGCTACATTTGTTGACTATGTTAAGGCGTAGTGTGCGGTAGCTAACTAGTGCTTATCTGCTAAAGCATGAGATGCGATTGGATTAGGGTAGTCGTACGACTTTGTTGACTATGTTAAGGGTCGTACGGGTGGGTTTAATTCAATCAGGAAATGATGGTTTGAACTTGGCTAGCGCTTATGATTTGTTGACTATGTTAAGGTCATAAGTTGCTAGAGGCAAAAGTATTGTCGGGAATTTCAGGTGTTGAAATTTGCAATGAGATTGCATACCTTCTATGAGATAGTTAGATTCCGATACCCATTGCGAGTAAGAGTTACTCAAGCGAGAGTTTTACACATAACAATTAGCCGATCAAGTAGGTGTCTAGATAGGTGATAACGGGGTTACGCATCTGGGAAAACGAGATTTATTTTAATTAGGTCCTTGCGAAAGCACAGGGAACCTCCCTCAAAATACCAACACTGGCCTGGCTGAAAGATTGGTGAACTTGTAAGGTGTAATTAATCCCGGCTAGTCTCACCTTTTAGGGTTTGAAGGGAGATTTGATAAAAATAGTAGGAGCTATCCTGATTAGATAAGATAATAACCAATCTAATCTTGCAAGAGCATACTCTAAAATGTTTTCTTCTCTCTCTCTTCAGGTAGCAACCATATCAGGCCTTAATCAAGATAATAATATGGATGTATTGACTGAACCCGCTTGTTATACTGAGCAGGGGAACGTTGGTTCCGTTCTTTCTTATAATTGTTATAAGACTGAGCAGGGAATATGGACATATTCGGATTCCCACGCCACCCAAATGAAGAATAAATATGTTGATGCATCTTCTTCAGGTGTGTTAGTTATCGAGAACTGTTTCTCGGTTCACTCTACGTCATGGGTATTAGATACCGCATCGAGATCCCACATATATAATATGTTACATGGGTTAAGAAAAGGTAGGGAACTGGGAATGAGTGATCATTCCGTAAGAGTAGGAAATGGTGCAAATGTTGCAGCCAAAACAGTTGGCGAATATCACCTTGTATTACCAAATGGTAATGCATTGATTCTGAACGAATGCTATTACATACCGACCCTGATATGCAATCTTATATCAGTTTCTTTATTAAGTAAAGAAAGATATAATTTTGTAATACAGGATAATGTTATGAACATGTTTCTGAATCAAAAGTTGATTGAATCAGGCCCGTTAAATAATGGTATATACGTTCTAAATCAAACCACAGTTCTTAACATACAAAACACACACAAGAAGAAGAGTTCAGAAATGAACGAATTCTTCTTATGGTATTGTAGACTAGGTCATATCAATGCGACACGACTAGCTAAGTTACATAAGGATGGATATTTGAATCTGTTCGAATTTTCTTCTTATGACACTTGCCAGTCACGTCTCAAAGGCAAGATGACCAAAACTCCATTTACTAGACACGGAGAAAGAGTTACGGAACTCTTGGGACTGATACATAGTGATGTATGTGGTCCCATGTCTACACATGCCAGGAATGGTTTATCGTACTTCATTACATTCACTAACGATCTCTCAAGATACGGACATGTGTTCCTGATGAAACACAAGTCTGAAGCTTTTGAGAAATCCAAAGAATATAAGCATGAAGTCGAGAACCAGACGGGTAAAGGTACTAAAATCATACGATCTAATCGGGGAGGAGAATACTTGAGCACGGAGTTTCTGGACTATCTAAAAGAGAATGGGATTCTCTCTCAGCTTACTCCTCCGTATACACCACAGCACAACGGTGTATCGGAGCAGAGGAATCGCACCCTATTAGATATGGTGCGCTCTATGATGAACACCGCTGAGTTGCCTATTTCCTTTTGGGGTTATGCGCTTGAGACAACAGCATACCTATTGAATCAAGTTCCATCTAAATCTGTACCTACCACACCATATGAGATATGAAGTGGGAAGAGACCATATCTTAAACGTGTTAAGATATGGGGTTGTCCGGCCTATGTCAAAAGGCAAATTACAGACAAACTCGAAGCACGATCAGTTCTATGTAAGTTTGTGGGATATCCAAAGAATTCACAAGGATATATTTTCTACTACGCTGAGGAACAAAAGGTGTCTGTTTCTCAATATGCCACCTTTTTAGAAAATGAATTTCTTGTAAAAGAAATTAGTGGCGAAAAGATAGAGCTGGAAGAAGTTCCAGCAGCACAAACTGCAACTGATGATTTATTGGAACCAGAGGATTCAGTAGTACCCAACGAAGCTCAACCTCTCCGCCGATCTAGTAGGGTTCCTCATCCACCTGAGAGATACTACGGTTTTCTCATTGATGGTGGGAGCGAGGATTGCATCATAAAAGATGATGACCCAACTACCTTCGAGCAAGCCATCACGAGTGGGGACTCTGTGAAATGGCCAGATGCAATGCGATCTGAGATGGAATCCATGTACACTAACAAAGTATGGACTTTGGAAGTTGCTCCTAAAGGGGTAAAACTCATTGGGAGCAAATGGATCTTTAAGAAGAAACTTGGTGTAGATGGAAAAGTTGAGACTTTCAAAGCTAGATTTGTTGCAAAGGGTTTTCGTCAACGACTAGGTGTGAATTATGATGAAACCTTTTCTACAGTGGCTATACTTAAGTCCATCCGGATCCTACTTGCCATCGCTGCATACCATAACTACGAAATCTGGCAAATGGATATTAAGACCGCTTTTCTAAATGGTGATTTAGAAGAGAGCGTGTACATTACTCAGCCAGAGGGCTTCATAGATAGTGGGAGCAGCGGAAAGGTATGCAAGCTGTTTAAATCCATCTACGAGTTGAAGCAGGCATCGCGAAGTTGGAACATCTGTTTTGATGTGGTAATCAAAGAGTTTGATTTCATCAAGAATGTAGATAAACATTGTATATACAAGAAGGTGGCAGAGAGTATGGTTGTC
This sequence comes from Agapanthus africanus, assembly GCA_030015575.1. Classification (NCBI taxonomy): domain Eukaryota; kingdom Viridiplantae; phylum Streptophyta; class Magnoliopsida; order Asparagales; family Amaryllidaceae; genus Agapanthus; species Agapanthus africanus. The sequence continues at coordinate 588,811,522 of CM057340.1, read as the reverse complement.
TTCCTCGTATTGTACGTGGATGACATACTCTTGATAGGAAATGATATTCCTATACTGCACTCGGTCAAGCTCTTCTTATCACATAGATTCTCAATGAAAGATCTAGGTGATACCTCCTACATCTTAGGGATTAGGATCTATAGAGATAAATCTAAACGGATACTAGGATTGTCCCAATTCAGGTACATTGACACCATACTAAAGAGATTTAGTATGGAGAATCCAAGCGTGGGAATTTACCCACGATCATAGGAGTCACTCTCTCCAAAGAGATATCTCCCAAAACTGATTTAGAGAGAGCTCCCATGCAAGGGATATCCTATGCTTCGGCAGTAGGCTCTATCATATATGCGATATTATATACCAGACCCGATGTAGCATACTCACTAAGTGTAGTGAGTAGGTATCAAGCAGATCCAGGAGAGAGTCACTGGACAGCTGTGAAGAACATTCTCAAGTACTTGAGAAGGACTAAAGAGATGTTCTTGGTGTATGGTAACGGTGAACTCTAAGTGGAGTCCTTTACCGATTCGAGCTTCCATAGCGATAAGGATGACTCTAAGTCGGTCTCGAGATTTGTCTTTACCCTCATTGGAGGGACGGTTTGTTGGAAGAGTTCCAAACAGGAAACCGTGGCAGACTCAACGATGGAGGCTAAATACATCGCTGCCAACGATGCTGCCAAAGAAGCTATCTGGATGAAGAAGTTCATAAACGAACTTGGTGTGGTTTCGTCCATCGAGCATCCAATACCTTTGTATTGTGATAACAATGGAGTTGTGGCTTTGGCCAAGGAACCCAGGTCCGATCAGAGATCCAGGCATATTCTGAGGCGGTATCGCCTGATCCGGAAGATAGTTGATCGCCGGGAGATCGAGGTCAGGAGAGTTGACACGAAGAACAACACAGCGGATCCACTGACGAAGGCCATACCTCAGATACAATTTGAGAGACTCTTCGAGATGTTGGGTATGAGATACTACAACAACTAGCCTTAGTGCAAGTGGGAGATTGTTAGTTATGTATATACCCTAGAGGCCATTATTGTACATATGATGTATATTATAGTGGATGCTTGGATATATATAGAGAAGACTTTCTTGCTCGACATGATAGTATGCTATCTGGTTAATCTTTGTCTTAATATGTAAACTTGTATTGTGATACTGTCTAGCTCTCAAATATTGATAAAGCCCTTAGGATGTGTACTTGACTACTAGGACTATGATGGAGATCATACTAGTGGGGCCAGGGTAGTCCACAAGTATATCCTATAATTGTTCCTAGTCGAGGGTATATCGAGACAGGGCATCGATACTCCAGAGTAGACTAACGTATACGCTTCTTGACCCATATGATGGGCGATGGATGATCCCACATCCATTGGTGTTTGACATCAAAGATGGTATACGGGTGCTCAGTGGAGACTGGGTACACTGAACGGACTCGCCGAGAACTCCTAGTTGGTGTTATACTTATCGTCAGATAGCAGTTCTCTGGTGACACTGGTACAGGTTAGTCTGTAGACCCGAGATCGTTATAGAGTCTTGTGTGATTCCCACTGTGCTTTGATTTCCACCTTACCACGTTCAAGAGAACGTGCAAAACGGTGGCTTTTGGGTACAGTCCCGAATCACATGGAGGCAATGAGCGATAGGAGGGGTTTTGTCTCTCCCGGTATTGGGGGTTGATGTTGCGCTGTGCTCGATTGGCTATAACAGGAAGTCCCTAACCAGGGCTGATATGGAGATCTACTGGTAAGTGTTATCAGTAGTTTCTCGACCCGCTATGAGCCTCACATCGGCACGACTTATCGGTTACTAGGGTCTGACGTTTAACCACCCCTAGACTGGATATGCGACATATCAGACGAAGAGACCGGACTGTACGGTAGTGTTACTGACAGGCTTTACAGGAGTGTGAGCATGCTTGCTTGTTGATTTTCTGATCGCTCAATACCCGGATAGCCGTTACGTCCAGCTAGTACCGCTGACGGCTTGTGGGTGCTTGATATGATCATCACCTACTGCCGGTGTATTGACGAGTCTTTAGAGTTCTACACAGAGCTTTACTGGCTCAGGCAAAACGAAGTAGGATCACATATGTGATATGTGCGGGACCAAGATTAATACGAGTATATGATACCGTATTCTATTCTCGCGATATCTGTATCGGTCGGTTATATGTGATATATCCAGGTTATCGAATCAAGTGTTGATTCGATAAGATGATACATATGATATTAGTCGGTTATATGTGATATAGCCGGATTATTAAATCAAGTGTTGATTTGATAATTTAATGTATAATTGTATATTTGATATACTAGTTTGCATTAGCTAATATTAGCTCACTTAAGTATTCTTTTTCCTCACTTTTTGCACACTAAATATATACGTAATATATATTTTTGTGTCATGCTAGTTTATATATGCAATATGGGTGTATGAGACTTACACCATTTATGAGATAATATTAAGGTTTTTTATTTATTTAAAGTAATTCAAAATTGAATGGAATTTGTCATGGTTGAAAGCTTTGGAAACTTGTGGATAACCATTGACTTAGTCCACCATTTTTGTTTTGCCTTAGATATTTATAAACCTAACCATTATCTTTAACTATGGTTTATTCTCTACAAGGGTTATATGAGATATTTCTCACCCATGGTTGCCATTCACTCTCTCATCCATTATTTGCTTCATCTTGCTCAAGCTCATGAGAGAGTTCTCTAGGTTTTGAGAAAAAAAGAAAAAGAGAGAAAAAAAAAATCTAAAGTGAGCAAAATTCCTACTTCATCATCATCTACTAGATTAGCCATTTAGTTTACGGTGTTAGCTTCATTAATCCCTAATTAGTGAAGAGGTAGCTTGAGTCGGTGTCTCCTCGACGTAATCATCTTCGGCTTTGAAGACTTCAAGCAATTTTGCATTTTCACCTTGTAGAGCCTCTCAAGAGTTCGGGAGATCATTACTCGCAGCGAAGGGACTTCTATACGGAGCATTGGAGGTGATGGACTGGTCTACAAAGGTTGTATTCCGCATTCATTTAGTTGTAAAGTTGTTTACATATGTTATTGTCTAAATCTCAAGTTAAGATTCTAGGGTTAGGGTTAAGTAGCATGACAAAAATTTGAAAATAACATGGACGATACCCCCCGAAACCTTGTTGTTGTGCTAAGTAACCCTACAAGAACTGGGTTTAAGAGTCGTTGTTTCAGCCTTTGTAACGACGGTAAACATGTATTAATTGCTACTCTTACTTCTTTAGATACCAGAATTTCATTAACTTCTGATGTTTTGACCGATAGAAGGGAACTTTCCTGGATTTGTGTTACTACACATTGGATAGATTTTGATTGGTATTTGCAAAAAAGAATTATTGTTTTTAGACAATTTCAATTCCCGCATAGCACTTTTAATATAACTTCTGATATTATATCTATTTTAGAAGAATACCATTGTATAAATAATTTTTTTTCTATTTCTTTCGATAATGTTGACAACAATAATGCTGCTGTTACTGAACTAATTAAGACATGCAAACCCTGCATCTCTCTCTGTACAAAAAATAAAAAAAATCCCACAAAATGTGCAAAAAATAAAATTAAAAGAGTATTTGCAAAATCCCTTCCCAGCCTCTCACCCAATCCAAATCCAAATCCACAACACTAATGAGACGAGTTAATCGTGACTCGTCTCGCCTCGTCTGGTAACCAGGCGAATTTTATTCGCCTTGTTATTGGCATGGGTAAGTCAACGAGTCGACTCGCCTTGCCGTCATGAGTTGGACGAGGCGAGTGGGTTTCAAAAAACTACAATGTTGCCTCGTTACGACTCATCTCGTCCAACTCGTGAATCGGCTCACCTCGGCCCATAAAATCGCGAGCTAACCGGTCATGAATCTCCATGAATCGTCAAATCGCCACAATTCGCGTCGTCTCGTTAGCCAACTCGTCTCGATACCCATTTCTAACGGTCGGCGGCGCTGGGTTCTAGACGAGGCGAGCTGACTCGTCTCAATTCGCCTCACCTCGTCTAGATATCAGCGCCGAACGGTTGACTGCACTAAGATTTAGGCGAGATGAATCGGCTCCCCTCCCCTCTTAATGGTCAGAAACGAGGAGAAATTTAAAAAGTTTAAAACCCCTATAAACAACCCCCCTCCCCAACCACCATTCCCCCCTCTCCAACCACCATTTCTTCTTATTCCAATTCATTTTCTTTCCCAAACTAAAAAAACATACCATCTCTCACATAAAAATGACATCTCGCCAAAAATATCCCGTCTAAAAAAAATACCATCTCTAACTTCCAAGTTTTGAAGAATAGAAGTTTCGATCTTCCGACTCCGAGTTTTCAAAACTCCGAGCCTCCGACTGACTCATTCTACACTATTATTATTCTGAAATTCTGCTCTCTTTCTTACTTCTTGTTTTTATTTTATTAGCTCTCTTTTGTGGTTAAATTGGTATTGCCGGTTTTGTAATATTTAGTATTTAATTTTTTTTAATCAGTTAAAAAAATATTATGGAGGGTTCATCCGCTACGCATCAAATCCAAGTTCCTCATCCCCAAGTAGAAGCACAAGTAAAAATATCCACACCTATATCTAGAGAACGTATGACTGCTAGTTGTGTTTGGGATCACTATAAAACTGAAAAGAGAAAATATGTTAGATACACAGTATGTAAATATTGTGGCGTTGCATATAAATATAAGGAAGGTACCGGCACCGGTACCTTGCATAAACATGTAAAAAACACTTAGAAAGTATGGCTGGTTTCTTCTCCACACAATCACAAATTAGTTTCGCCGGTCAAGATCTTTTTCATTACAATCATGTTTTAAATGCTGAAAATGGCAAGATTTGTTATGGCAGATGAATAGGTTCTCGGATTTGAAGAAAGCGAAGCTTTAAAACGGTACGTTTAAAGTGTATTGCAACTAAGATACAAAAGGTCTCTCAGAACTACGTTTAAGAGTCGTTGTTTCAGCCTCTATAACGATGGTAAACATGTATTAATTGCTACTCTTACTTCTTTAGATATCAAAATTTCATTAATTTCTGATGTTTGGACCGATAGAAGGGAACTTTCCTGGATTTGTGTTACTACACATTGAATATATTTTGATTGGTATTTGCAAAAAAGAATTATTGTTTATAGACAATTTCAATTCTCGCATAGCGCTTTTAATATAACTTATGATAATAGATCTATTTTAGAAGAATACCATTGTATAAAGAAATTTTTTTCCTATTTCTTTCGATAATGCTGACAACAATAATGCTGCTGTTACTGAACTAATTAGGACATGCAAACCAATTTGCAGTGGTCGTTTTTTCATATTTGTTGTACATGTCATATATTTAATTTTGCTGTATAGGATGCATATATTGTATGTAGTTCAAATATTCAAACAATTAAAGATGCGTATAGGTTTATTAAAAGTTCTTGAAAAGGAAAATATGAATATAGCGCTAGATGCCTGGCTGCAGGAGTAAGACCGTTTGTTAGAAAAAGAAATGGCCACTAGATGGAATAGTACATATGGCATACTTTGTACCGCATCAAAAACCGCCAGAATTATTAGTAATATGTGGAATGAACAAATGACCACTTAACACCCGATCATTGGACGGTTATAGAACATTTTAAAGATTTTCTTATGACTTTTAATATAGCAACCGAACGATTTTCTACGGCTTTTATCCCCACTTCTCATATTCTTGTCTCTGAATTATATAGTATAACTCAATGTTTTGCTACTCACTATGTTAATCAAATACTTCAGCCAGTTATACTTGCCATGCTAACTAAGATTTCTAAATATTTCTCTGAAATTCAATTGTTTACTGTTTGTGTTTAGTAATGGACCCTAGAATTAAATTAGAAGATTTGGAGACTCTTTTAAACAGGTTCTATGGATGCATGAGACATGATGTAGATATTGATCCTTATGTTAGTACCATTAAAAGTAATTTAGATGAAGTGTTTGATTTGTATGTGGCACGATCTTCTGCTAGTATAACTAGTGGACCATCGACCGCAACCAGTTCATGTGCTTCGACCCTAACTTTTGCACTTAATCAACATAAAAAGGCAGAAGGCCCGTGGCCTCATCATCGTCGTCTTTAAATGATTTAACAATATATTTACAAACCGATTTAGATGTAGATTATATTATAGATGAGTTTGATGTTTTAGCCTGATGGAAGAGCCACATACATCTGTATCCTGTGCTTTCTACTATGGCTCGTAATTTACTAACCATTCTAGTGTCCACAGTAGTGTCGGAAAGTGCTTTAGAACAGATGGCAGGATGTTAAGCGAGAAGAGATGCAATTTGGCGTACGACACAATGGAATGCATGATTTGCACGTAAGATTCAGAAGCATCAGCTGTCAGGAAACAAAATCTAATTACTTTAGAATCAGATTGTTTACCTGATGAGCTTACAGGATCGGACGAGACCAACACCAAAGGAAGAACCACAACCGGTGGGACGAGTAGTGAGTAAGATTTGTAATGATAGAAAAAGAACTATATATACCCGATCTCTCTTTGAGCTCAATATTTAGGAGGAATACGTAGTTAGCTTGAGTGGGTTTGATCTCTATTGTAAAAAAAAAGCAAATTGTATTATGTAATTGCAATTTATATTAATAAAAATTTTAGTTCATTTTAAGGTTTTTATAATTTTCAGTTAATTTTAAAGGTTTTTTTAAATCTAAAAAAAAATACCAGGATGAGTTGACTCGTGCAAGTCGCTTCGCTTTGCCTCGCGATTAGTCTGGATGAGACGGCGAGACGAGTACGGTCTTATCCGGATACTGTAGGATTCGTCTCGCCTCGCCGGGCGAGACGACTCTGCCTCGTTGGCCTTCCCTTCGTTAGCCTCGTCTATCCACAACCCCTGCAAAAATGTGGGCCCCATCCCAAAGCTTTGAGCGTCCAACGTGGCACCAATCCCGCGGGGGTTTTAGACAGCAAACTTACCGGCATGTCCAAATCAAGGCAGATATTTATATTCATGCAACCAAAAATTTAGCGGTGCGACACCATATCCTTTACCACATCTCGCATTTAATTTGCAGTATATCCCTCCGCAATTAAAAATCATGCAATGAATTAAAAATGGAATTTTTATGATAAAAACCCTAGCTAGGGTTCTTGCATGCTCGAATCCCAATCCTTTTCACCCTTCGATCCAACGGCTCAAATTCTCTCTTTCTCTTTCTTTTCTCTCTCTTGAATCATTCATGGGGACGAAGAGCCCGGTGATGATGTCTGAAATGGGGGTGGGTGGCTTCAATGGCGATGATTTGGGGAAAGATTTAGGGTTTCTGCTCGATCGAGAGAGGGAGCTCAACATCTACCGAAGCGGGTCGGCTCCGCCGACGGTGGAGGGGTCTTTGAATGCGATTGGGGGCTTGGAGGAGGAGATGAGGGCTGATCCTGCTTATTTGTCTTATTACTACTCGAATGTGAACATGAACCCTAGATTGCCGCCGCCGGTGCTGTCGAAAGAGGATTGGAGATCGACGAAGAGGCTCGGCGGGATCGGGGATCGGAGGAAATCGTCGGAGATTGGGAAGGAGGAGGAGGAGAATGGAGGTGGTGTTAATGGTGGTGGTGAGTGGGTGAGTGGAGGAGGAGATGGGCTGATTGGGTTGTCGCTTGGCCGGCAAAAGAGCTTTGCTGAAATTTTTCAGGTGATCACTGGTTTGTGCAAAAAATTTCACCTTTTTATTTAAATGTTTGGGTATTTTGTTATATTTTGTTAATTGGTTGTGTTTCTAGTTGGCTTAATGTTAAGAGCAGGTAATTGGGGGTATAAAAATTTCATCTTTTTAGCTGAAATACTGAAGATAATTGTAGATTATTATTTTTTATTTGATTACATTGATGTTATAGTGAACGTTGGTTGCAAAAAATCTCAGCCATTTAAAAAAAAATTTAAAATGCTCAGTCAGTCTGTTCTTAGTTCTGTTTTTAGTAGATTTCTATAAAGGGTAGGTGGTTGGCAATGTAAAAATTTGATTTTTTTTTGCTTTACTCCTTTAATGTTAATGATAATAGTAGATTGCTGTTTTTTTACTACCTTTGGACTGCAGTGAGTTCCTCGTATTTGTATATATTGATAACCACTTTATTACCCAAAACGAAAATTGGTTGCCAAATAGGGGGGAAAATATTTCACCTCTGTTAGAAAAAACGTTTAGTTTCAGTTTGTTATGCTTCTGGCTCTATTTCTTTTAAGCATAGGTATTTGTTTTGTAAAATACGATTTTTAAGTTTTTATGTTGAAGATAATACTATGCTCTTGTACATTGTTGTAATTGGAATAGTACATTGTTGTACTTACACGTTGGATGGTATAAAATAATTATCGGCTGATCACTGTCTAGCCTAGGTAAAGTTATCAGGTTCAACATTGTATCAAAGCAGCTAGGTTCATATCCCACAACCTATATTATTTCCCTTATGCGTGTTGTCTTTAAGTGAGGGGTGGTCTTGGGTGAAATAAGATAGCTGTTCACGTATTGCTCACTAATTTAACTTTTAGGTAGAGTGATTACGAACAGTGTTTTAAAAGGCGGACGTCTAGACGCCTATGCGGTCGTCTAGACGTGTAGAAGAGCTGCACTGCACTGCATTAGACCACTTAGTCGAGAATTATGCTTACGCTTGTATTCTTGTGGGTATACTCTCATTATTTATTAATTGGAGTATAACATATACTAAATTGGAGTTATTTTAGCACCATTAAACGCCGATGGTTACCATGAAGGCCTTCCACCGCCGATTTCGAATTTCGAAGGCATGAGGGCTAGCCACCGTCGTCTGCTTCAAAGTTTTCCAAATCAAACTTGAACCAAGATCTCCACTTCAAATTTCAATCTAGTCTTCACCTTCGATCTTAAACTTCGAACTCACCTTCGATTTCAAGCTTCAACCACACCAATACCGCCTTCGAGCTACGATTGCTTCTTTGAGTTTCGAGCCTTTGACGACAGTGGTTTTTTTTACCTTATCTTTTTCAGCTTTTTTGGACTTAGTTTTACCTTAGACAATTAATTAATTATTTAATTAAAATTTTTTGGATCTTTGAAAAATTGGCGGAATTTACTTCATTGCCAGCTTGCATTTAATTGTTAACACCTTTGAGAATACTTATTTAGATTATTTCTACAAGTAAAAATGAAACCAAAACTAGTCAACAATCAAAGTAGAATCAATGTTTAACAAATAAGTTTAAGAAAATAACAAATTAACTCAAAATGCATCTAAATTGATGGAAATACGGCTCGGACGGTGCGTATGCGCCCAGGCCTTTTGGCCACATCACTTTTTTTGCCACGTTTTAATCATTGATTACGAACAATGTATACGATTGAATCTATTTTAAATATTTTTGGTTGAGGCAGGTGGCGTCACCATTGAAGTGATAGTGGGCTACACCCACTTTTTATACCTCATGAATACATTTTTGTTCATTTTAGGTCTTTTGCTCATTTGGCCATCTTGCATTGGCAAAAGCTTTTTTTCTTGGAAATTAGAAACTAGGTATGGGTATTTTAACATTTGATTTTGAAGCTGCCTTTTTAGGTGTTTGAAAGAGGTGAAAATTGAGAAGCTTGGTTCAAATGGGAAGGACTGAAAATCACAATTTTAAAAAAATCGTCTTAGTGTACAAGTTTTTTCTTTTAATATGTTGGATAGACACCGATATAGTAGCTACACTAGAGTTTTGTTTGGCAAGAAGAAGAGTTTAGGGTTTTGGGGACTTCTAATACAAACAACAAAATAACTTATTGAAAATATTTCAATTTTTTTTCAGGAGAAAGTTTCAAATACCGAGAGAACAATATCATCATTAGCTAGGGACGGGGCCAGTAATTGGAACGGGGGACTGAAAAGCACTAAAAATTAAAAATAACAAAAGTTAGTAAATTGAAACAAAACATACCAAAATTCGAGTCTTATTTTTTAGTCTAAAAATATTAACGAAAAATTAAACCCAAAAAATTAGCCTTATTGATCACTTCAAGCATCATATAACATTTAATCAACAACAATAACAATAGTTTACTAGTAATTTTCTTAAAGTCCTAATACCAAGTACAAATGCATGGTGAAAAATTGCAACATGTGCAAAATGATTACTAGAATTATTATAATTAAGTCATCCTTTAATTGCATAAAGATATCATTTACTTATATATATGTGTGTGTATCTGTGCATCACTTCCTTCCTTCTTATGCCTTGCTCAACCTTCTTCAAAAACTAAACTTGAACAAAAGAAAAATCTAATTTGTTCTTAAATATCAGGAACCAATAATCAATTCATAAAATACTCAACTCCTACTTTATAAAATCATAAATTAAAATACCAAATACAAAGAATAGAGATCTACCAACTAGTAAATCCTAGAAATAGATTCAAAATGAAACCTATGAAAACAGACTTGGTAGTTGGAATTGTTTGAGAACTCGAAGAGCGTAATGCATTAATGTTGCAATTGGAGAAGATGAGTGTCTGATTGGAGAGCGAAACCCTCGTAGCAACAATAATCTTCCATTATTAGGGATAAACGATTGATTTGGGTGAGAAGTTACTCATATGAGTTTCACACATTAGAAATCGAGTTGTTTTTAAGTGAATCAAATCTGAAATTGCCTACTTAATCCTTTTGACCCTCATGATCATCTTGTGATAGCACGTAGGCCATCCTTATTCGGGGGTATAAATTTCTTTCGCGGTATCACGCTTTGGGAGGGAGCCCAACCTGCCCTTTTTGTCTAGAAAGAATCTTGTGTTTATGGATTGTATACAGAAGAAAAGACATCAAAACCAAACTAAATAGAAGTAGAATAACTCCACTTATGTTTTTGACAAAAGAAGTGAGTTTATGTCTAAACGAAGCGTCATTACGTATTTCTTCACTCTTGTACAAATGTATACAAGTCCTACAAATGTATACAAGTCCGACAGGTTGATTTTTATTTTATATGTAAATACATTATAAGAAATTTGAGTGCGAGCACTTTCATGCGCATGCATGTCTATATTCAGGAATTTGTGTACATCTTTTTATTATAATGATTATTTTGTGCAGATTGAAGAGTATTTATGTTGTCACATACAACCAATAATTATTTAGCCATTTCTCTATTATGTTAAAGTCATAGTTTTAATATACTAATTATAACGCCGAAAGTGCATTTATAAATTAAATTTGGATTAAATATAGTAATCAGACGCCTTTTTTTGTTGAAGGTAACTGACAAGTGTAATGGTACAATAATGTGGTTTTGTATGAACTAAGATTGTGTTAGGTGTTACGCATTTACATAATGTAAAAAAAAACTAATCTAATAGTTATTCTATCAATATAAGGCAAGGTTTTGATTATCAAATATCGGATTGATGGTTCATATCGCCGATACGACCGATATATCGGGTGATATTATATCGGTTTTATCGTATCGCAAGTGCTCCCAAAATGATATCGCCGATATTGCCGATATTTGATTCACTGATATAAGGTCAGTTACCAAGAAATGATTTGTTATAAAGCATTTTGATGAAGTTTAGACTTGGCACGAACCTTTTCATAATTAATGCCAAATTCTTGCCTGAATAGTTGTGGATTATAGAGGATTTTTGCCATAATCCTAAATGATTGTTTGGTCCTAAATGACTATATAACATTCCTACATTGCATCTTGACTAGGGATAACAATCCAGAATGATAAAAATAAGAATTTGCTTGTAAAAATAATATTGAATTTTAAGGAACAAATAAAACCAAGAGAATTGGAAGAAATTCTCATTGTATTCATATGAATAACAAAGAAAAATATCTTATGGCTTGAAAAAGAAGGTGAAAGACTTGAAAGATAGAGATTCAAACTTTTCTCGAAAGAAAAGTTTGAATATAAACATCTAGATTACAAAGCGAATGTAGCATATATACAGTTCTAATCTATACTCATTTTAGCTCATTTTAGTTTTAGAAGGCCTGAAGATTACAATCGAACAAAGAATCTATAGGAAAAGTATACTTTGTCTTTCCCAATCAAAAAATACACTTTCTATTCATTTGCACTATCATGTGTCCGCACGGTGTGAATATTAAGAGATCAATGTGGAAAAATATTTATTTTAGAGTTCAAAGTTTAGACATAATGTCAAGACCAGGGTCAATTTGTAACATCCTTTAATTTTTGCTATTAAACCTTCTATCTTGGCACTTTTAACACGTATCATTCATTGCAGAAAACTACATGACCATATACATGATAAGAATGAAATGCACGTCTAATAAATCACTGAATTTCATAAGTGAACTTTATCAGTATAAATTCCAAACCGATTACTTAGGTCACCGTGCTTTCTATTGCATGAATGGGGTGCAGAATTTGCTACAAGTGCGCAATCAGAGAGTTGATTATTCAGAGAAAGTACCGAATCACTTATTAACTGCAAATAATTGTAGCTCGTCATCATGTTTATTTAAGTCTTGTTTTGACCAAAATGGGTCAGTTACGAAGCCAGGCTCAATGAACGGGTTGACACAATTTATCGACCAGTTACCAATGTGACAGCACCAATCCTCTCTTGCTTAGTGTCAAATGCTGATAGAGGAAGCTGTGAGCAAAAGAGGGCTTGCCAAAATACTGAATAATAAGATAAGATCCCTTGAATTCGCGTATACTAAGGGCTCAAGTCTATTTGAAGAGGAAAGATGAAAGGTTTGTCAATTGTCATAGAAAACCATGAGTCTATGTCAAACCAAGTCGCATATAAATTAGATAGAAAAACACAACGCATCCTCACAAAGCCATCATAAGGAACCCAGTCGGGCATCCTTTCATATGCATGTAAATGGAAAGAGTTACAAGAGCGGTGCAAATCGTTGAACCATATATGGACCTTAAGATACGGTACTCTTAGCATGACACAAAATCTTATGCCAAACAACATTAACTATCGGATATGTTGTAAAAGGAATATAAAATGCTTTCATGCATAGGTATCTTAATCTTCGATAGCAAGTGCGAAAATGCTTGGTTATTAAATATGAGAATCTAATGACATCCTAATATTTTTCCCGCCTTAACCTAAGAACCTTAATGTCTGCAGATAATCAAACAAATAGAGATCATCTTACCGTTTGAGTTGCAGACTAGATGCAATGGCCTAAACACCAATTTATCAGGGACCTCCGGTGCTCTGATCAGCATCGTGGTTGTTGCTAGTCACTGAAATTGAATTTCCGATCCAAATTAACAATAAATAAAGGCCTGTACAACATATTAGTTAGTATTCTCTGAGAACAGATAGTACTCTTGGAACCCTTCCTTCTACTAACCTTTTTTTGAGCAACATGGACAGGTACGAAGTAAGGGTCTCGTTCTCCTTGCTGAATTTGAACTTTTCGTTTTGAGTATTTTAACGCTGGCAATAATTGGAAATCTGATGCTGACAGTAATTGGAAATATCGAGTAAAAGTCTTCATTTTGAGCTTCCTAATGCTCTCAATAATTGAATATCAAAACACCGAGGTGCATGCAAGTAGGCAACAGGTTCAGCTACTCGATGAGATTATATCTGTGAAGCTTATTGCTCACATTTACTTTAGAAGTTTGTGCTTATTATGTTACCTATTCAAGATCTCCCTTTAAATTTAATGCTTAAATTTCTTCTTTTTGCCTTTTTGTACTTTATTACTTTCTGCTATGTTGCTTTGGTATGAGGTACATTTGATATATAATTCACCTTAATTTAATTGCTTTTGGTTGCACAGTACCACATATGACTTGTTTAATTATTAAATCTTAAATCTGGACCTTCGTTTGTTTTGGTTTGTGTTTCTAGTGAAATTTAACCTTATGTTAACTGCAGGATGACATGAGTCAAACAAATTCTGTCCCTGGATATTCATCTCGTCCAGCAAGTGGGCTGCGATCCGATAGAAACGTCCAAAATGTGTCTGGGCTTCAAAACAACAGACCAGCAACTTTTGCATCAGTTTTGGCCTCGTCTCTTTCGAGGAACAATACCCCAGATTCCCATCATGTCCCAAATGTGGGTGTGCGGGCCGAAGCTACTACTAATAATAATATTAGCAACGGTGCACACTCGTTCAATCATGCATCATCTGATGCGGTTGAGACTGAAGATCTTTTAGCTGCTTTATCTGGCATGAGATTGTCGAGTACCAGTGCACTGGATGCTAATAATAATACTTCAATGTTAAAACGTCAACAGGAAAGCGATGCTCATCAGAAATTTCTCCTTGACTTGAGGAGTGCTCAGAACTCTATTAAGCAAAGCGCATTTTCCAATAGTTTGGAATCAGCGAATTCCTTGTATCTTGATTTATCCAAGGGTAATATAGGTTTAGGAGACTTTAGTAACTCAACATTTGGGTCAGACATGCCAGCTAGTTCTAACTCATATATGAAAGCACATGGTCCTGGTAGTTCTGCTCCTTGTCATAGAAAAGCTGATAATCCTAACGCAACAGTTTCAAACTATGGATTGAGTGGGTACTCGATTAATCCAACCATACCATCAACATCAGCAAATCAGATTAGCCCAGTAAACTTGCCTCCTCTCTATGAAAATGCTGCTACTGCATCTGCAGTAGCTGCTCTCGGTATGGACTCTAGGGCACTTGGTGGTGGCTTTTCTTCTGTTGATCCCCTCTATTTACAATACTTGAAGACAGCAGAGTATGCAGCACAAGCTGCTGCCAACTTAAGTGATCCATATTTGGATTTGCTTGGGATGCAGGATGCTTACCTTGGGGGGTTAGTTCAACAAAAGCCATATAATGCGCCATTTCTAGGTAAATCTGGGCTTTCAAGTCCTGGTTACTATGGAAATCATTCTATTGGCCTAAATATGTCGTATCCCTCAAGTCCTTTAGCTAGCTCAATTCCTACTTCTCCAATGGGACCCATCAGTCCTTTAAGGCATAATGAACGCAACCTACGATTTCATACCAGCTTGAGTAATTTCGCTGGAGGTGTCACGGGCTCTTGGAATCCAAGTCTAAACGGCAACTTGGAGGAAAGTTTTCCATCCACACTATTGGAGGAGTTTAAAAGTAATAAGACTACATGCTTTGAGCTATCTGATATTGCTGGCCACGTTGTTGAGTTCAGGTATGCC